>OZ010797.1:166510269-169040373 GCA_963932465.1 Maratus speciosus
GTTTTAAGCACTTTCTTCTTTATCATTAAAAAAATGGTTATATTTTTTAAAACTTTTCTTTTATTCTTTCTTCTTTCTTTAACGTCATAGATTTTAAATGAAAAAAAAAACTTTTTTGTTGGGCAATTATAACTAACTACGCTTTCAGTATTTTTTACTAAATCTTTATACAAATAAAACTGCCATCATATAGATAAAGAAATGATTTATCATTTTTATTTTCTGAGTGTATAGTCACTAATAAAAAATATTAACTTTTTTTTTTACGCTAACATTTTAGCTTAAACGATTAAGAGTGTTTTTTTTATCGCTGTATTTTCAAAAAGTATTTCATAATTTTCCCATTATTACCATTTTAAATCTTCAACTTCAATAAATCTCTCTCTCTCTCTTTTTTTTAAACATTCACATGAATTATATTTATCGTAAATTAATTGCTTAAAAAAATTATATATATATATATATATGAAAGAAAACACATTTTTTTTCAAATTAGAAGTTATTTAAAAAGTTATGCTGCTATATTTTATAATACTGATTAAATTGCTTATTATTAACTTTTTTTTTTTTTTTTTTTTGCTTTACAATATATTTACAAAAAGGTGGTTAAATGTTTAATTGATAACGTTGGAAATCATTTTTCTTTAATTGTTTAATTATTTTTTGTTTTCACAGTATGAGTTTACATTGAGAAAATTAAAAAAAATGCATTTTGCTCTTTTTAAATATGTTATTTTCGAAAAATAGTTTCCCATTTTTATTAAGTTTTATATTTAAAAAAAAAGAAGAAGAAAAAAGATAAAGGTTAGTTTTATAGTCTATCATTACTGCAGTTAACGTTTTATATATTTATTACTAAATAGCTAAATAATAAAGTTAGATTAAAAAAAAAAATCATAGTCAAAAACGCCTTGGCATTTTTACTTTATCGTAATTTTTTAAAGTACTTTATTTTTCTCTATTATTTTCATACTAAAATAAACGTAAAAAAAAGTTTTATATTTATAAAATATTCCATGCCCCCACCCTTATACCATCACAAATAATAATGAAAAAACGAAATCAAATATATACAGGGTAAAATATATAATGTGAACTCCAAAATTCACTGTCTTACTCAAAAGGCAACTAAAATAATGAAAAAGATGTTACAAGCTAAAAATATACATTTTGCTTAAAACTTTTTAGTACTTTCATGCTTTCCTAGCTCATCATCAGAGAATATTTTAATAACTAAATGTTGTTTATTTATAAAAAAAATACGTCACTTTGTTTTGAAAATGAGAGAGCCAATAATTATTAGAGTTGAAAATAGAAGTAGCCAGTTTCTTGGATTAAATTTAATTAGAGAAAATATATTGTTTTATTAACTGCAGCTCTATTTATTTTATGACATCACTCTGTTCTCATACGCCACTTTTCATTTCAAAGGAGTGGCTGAAAAGTCGAAGTAGTAGTGTTTCAGATTAAATTTGGGTAGATGAAAATATTTAACTGTCGTACCTTAAATAACCTTTTCAAAACAATGTGACATATTTGTACAAATAAACAAAATTTAATTATTAAAATATTCTCTGATGATGAGCTTGGAAAGCTTGAAAGTACTAAGAAGTTTTAAATGAAATGTATATTTTTAACTTGTAACATCTTTTTCATTATTTTAGTCGCCTTTAAAAGGCGAGACAGTGAACTTTTTAAAGTCCACATTATATATTTTATGTTTGAATCAAGGGGGAAAATTGCGTTTCTTCTTATGATTTCATATATACAGGGTGCTGTCTAAAGTTCTGTTTACCCCTATTAATTTCAGAAAGGCGACGGCTATAGTCAATTACATGGTATTAGATGTAAATTTCCAACTGGGCGAAAAATGGCCGGACCAGGATTCGAATCCTGGTCCGGACATTTTTCGCCCAGTTGGAAATTTACATCTAATATGATTTGTTTACCAATTAGAATAATTGTGTTAAAATTAATCTAGTGTAATTTCGTATTCAGCGATTTCTGGGGTTCCATTACCTGTGATTTATTCTGTTGAGCTGAACCAGGTTTCAGACCAGATGCTATAATCATTAAGGTTAGCTGGGTGAAAAAGTTCCCTCAGATTCGTCCGGGATAGCTCAGATGGCAGAGCACTGGCGGCTTCAGCCAGGAGATCCCTGGTTCGAATCCTGGTCCGGACATTATTCGCCCAGTTGGAAATTTACATCTAATATGATTTGTTTACCAATTAGAATAATTGTGTTGAAATTAATCTAGTGCAATTACATGATGTCTAGTACAGTAAACAAATACTATTACAAACCCATATACTTTCATGGTATAGCAACTATACGTTTTGCGACGAGACCGCTTACAGCAGCAAACAGCTGAGTTAGCGTTCCTATTTCGAAAACGGTACGAGATACGAAAAAGCCAATTACAAAGTTGTAAAGCGTCTTCGATTTAGTATGAAATGATGACTTTCCTGTAAATATAACTTTCTTAGAAGACCTCTATATGTTAATTAAGCATACTACGTTTAAAAATTTATTTCTGTAACACTGTAATTGATAAGTCAAGACGATTTATTATTTTGTTTTGCATATTCAAATGAAAAATATTTAGTGGAAATTTTTACCTATTGGCATCAAGACTGGTAAAATTTGAATGTATTCAATATATATCAGAAGACAATCCTGACTAATCAGTTAAAGATACACACATATATATATATATATATTTATATTAGTAAAGTTAAAAATACAAAATGGCCTAAAAAAATGCCAAGAAATTAAAACGAAAAAAATTGTACACTGTGATAGTTCTTTCTGGCACGAAAAATTTGAGAAAAACATAGGAGACAAAATTGGAACTTTTTGTCTCTTTTTATTAAATCATGTTTGATAGTTTTTTGTTTATGAAATATTCCAAGTAATATTTTGTTTATAATAAACAAATTATTTAAATGAAATATTTTGTTTGTTAAGAGCAAAGACTAAGAGCTTAAAATCGAAAGAGTTGTAGATTGTGATAGTTCTTTCTGGCATAAAAAAAAAATAGCGAAAAGTGCAGGAGATCAAACAGGAACATTTAAAAAATAATTATAATAGTGCACCTTTTTTGAAAATAATAAAATTTCTCAACGTTGTCTCATTTCATTAAATCCTGCTTGATATTTTTGTTTAAGAAATAATATTACTGTTTCATCGTTTTTAAATACAGTAGAAAATTGATTATCCGAAGTAATTGGTTCTGACCATCTTTCGGAAAATCGAAATTTTCGGATAATCGAGAATGCTTCAATTTTAAGATTAAGGAGAAATATATGCAATATTTCTTATTATGGTAACAAGTGCTTAATAAAAATAAAGCAATAGAAAAATGTAAGCAAGAATAAATTACCTGAATTTTAATTTTGAAATTAAGTACCTTATACATATACAGTAGTACCCCGACTTACGTCCCCTCGATTTACGTCCCCTCGCATTTACGTCGTCTGGCCTGGAGAAAAACTTTCCTTAATTAAGACGCACTTTGAACTTTTTGGATGACTTTTGGTTCTAATGACGGGAAACTTTTCCGCGACAGTCAAATGATAGTGACAAACAAATAAAAAAAGCCACTAGACAAATCTAAAAGTCACTCTGCTGTTACAAAGAGCTTCTAAAAGTAAAAAAGAAAAAAATGTCGGTTCAAACTCCATTGCAAGATACTTTCGCATCCTCAAAGACTCGAACAGGACAGCTAAAAGAACAATAAATTGTAAGTTAACAACTTATTGATTTATTCCAAATTCTTGTATTGTAAACGCATTTTTTTTGCTAATGTAAAATGTCCGTAACATAGTTCTTAAATACAATAGAATACGTTCATTAGATATTGGAGAATTTTTATTACTTATCTATTTTTGCTTATCTAACTGTACCTCGATTTACGTCGTTTTCGACTTACGTCGCTAGTCTTAGAATGAATTGCTGACGCAAGTCGAGGTATTACTGTATCGCAAAGGTTTGAAAAAATCTTGCGTTTGTCACAGCTTCGATTGCCTTTGCTTTGAAGCTCTATCACGGATTTTTTTAATATTATTATTTCAGCATTATCACAGTCTTCCTGCCACTCCAGCCATGCCAAACCTTTTGCAAAACATTCAAAATCTTCAAAATTGCTAATTTGTTCATATTCATCCCTCCACTCCACAGCTTACGGGATCTCAAGTTAAATTCAAAAGAACTCTAAGAAAAGGGATGGAAAATATTTCTATGTACTCGTAGTTCGGAAAGGACCGCTTGCACGCAAGAAATATGATAGTTAAAAAAAAAGGCTTTAAAAATGGATTTTTCGCACAAAAAATATGATAGAAAAAAAAGTAGCTTTCAAAATGGATTTCGGTTAACCGAGAGTTTCGGTTAAAAGAGTTTCGGACAAAAGGAGGACAAGAGGACAAGAACAAAGGAGGTTCTACTGTAGTACTTATCCTCTTTCATGTATATTTCTGGACTCGTTTTTTTGCTGTTACTGTATTATTAAAATTTAATTTTGTCTATTGTTATGAATAATTGCTTTTCTAACTTTTATTTCTCTTTTATTACTATTGTGAAATATCGTGCATTTGTATGCACGCAGCTAAACAAAACGCTTGAGTCGAAAAAGTACGACACACTTACACTCATGCTAAAAACTCTTGGCGCAACTGCTTAAAACAAATTATTTTTTTAATTTTCAATAAAACGCCGGTATGAGCAAAATATTTGATTTGAGTTGAGAAAACTCGAGATAAATTTAAGTTAAGTTTAATTAAGTTAAACTTAATTAAGTCAAATTAAACGCATTTTGCATATTTTGAAACATGTTTCTTTTCCTTTCATTTTCAATAAACGGATGCTATCAACAAAATCTTTCATTTGAACTGAAAATACACTCCATAAAATAAACTTTAACTAAGTTAATTTAAATGGATTTCCCATATCGCGAAATGTTTCCCTCTTTTTTTTTCTTTTAAATGTTTAAAGATATTTTAGATATGGAAATTTAACTTCATTTATATTTCTAAACTGTGAAAAAGAAAAAAATCCGTTAAAATACGGAAATTGTACTGACAATCGAGACGCCAGTACTATTTCCGTATTTTAACGTATTTTTTTCCCTAAACTTTGTGAAAAAGCGGAATTTGTTCTGGAATTTACGGGAAAAAATTCCATTAAAATACGGAAATAGTACTGGCGTTTCGATTGCTAGTACAATTTCCGTATTTTAACGGAATTTTTTTTACAGTGTACTTTTAAATTTTGGGAATTGCTCTTCTTATGTTGAGAATTGATAGCACCCAAAAAACCTATATTCCAGAATGCTAAACTAATTATAAAAACTATTCTGAAACGTTTCCAAAAATGGATGGCAGCAAAAGAAACTTTGTTTTTATTAAGGTTTTTTTTTTTTTTTTTTTTTTTAAATCTCTAAAATATATTAGTTTCTGAACTGGAATGCTTTTCCGAATCGTGGAAAACTCGGAGGAGGTTTTTGCATATTTTTGTTTGTGGTTATATTTAGAGTTTGACCGAATATTCGGCTTCGTTTTCGTTTTTGGGCACAAAGTCTTAGTTTCCGCAAACATTCGTTTTCGGAGAAAATACTGTCGAATATTCGGTCATGACCGAAATTCGGCCGACACTATCTGTATACCTTAAATCTCGTTTTTTCCTTCGAGAATTTTTTGAACTCATCGATTTCAGTTGAATTGGCTTAACCCTTCATCTACTGACAGTACTTATAAGTACCATTAAAATAACTTGTTATAAAATTAATTTAATACATCGATTAGTTGTAATACAGTTTAGAATGAGTTATAGATACATTACTTCATCTTGTTCCAAAAGCATTTTTAGTTAGACACAACAAAAATATTTTTTAAAGGATGATTTCTTTTGCCCTTACATCTTTTCAGCTCTCTTGGCGTTGTGGGAGGGGGGGGGGATTTTCAATTCTGAAATATTTCTATATTTCTATTGTAAGAACATTGTATGTGTACATTTCCTAATTCTCCAAAACACCAAGAAAAATATTTAAAATAAATGATGTGAGTGGGGTTCTAAATATTGCACAAAATCCGTATAAATTCAAATTTAATTAATCCTTCTAAATCCTTCAATCCTTCTAAAACCAATCTAAAATTTATTAAATGATTATGTAAATCTTCTAATGTAGTTTAAACAATTCACGAAAAATGCTTTAGAAGATAAAATTTTCATGAATTCATAGTTCAGTACATAAAGGGTTAAATGAGAGCCTGTTTGTTTATTTCTATGAAATTCACTTTTTATAAAGACTCATATAAGGAAGATGTAAAATAAAAGTACATAATAAAACAGCTGATGACCATTTAGAAAATTCATTATAAAAGGTGTGTATACTTAAACCATTTTTTAATTAGATGAAATTTGTATAATTAAGAAAGCGTTCTGTGTTATTCATAAATTGCATCTTATTTCATACGAAAATGAGACTTTTTAGTCAGAAGCAAAGAAAGCCAACTTGGAGGTCAAGTTTCCAAACAAGGGGCACATATATATGTATGTATGTTCATTAAAAACATGTTTCTTTATATGTATAATTAATTAATAATTGTAATATATATACCTTATTTTTTTCTGTCTATTATTTAAGTCTCTGCTTTGTTCGAAAGAAAAAAAAAAGTTTGATGAAGAAAAAAAAGTGATAATTTTCAGTATCTCTATGTTGTTCAAAAAAAAAAAAAAAGTTTGACGAAGGAAAAAAAATGATAATTTTCAGTATCTCGACGTTTTTTGAAAAAATTCTGTATCTTTGTTTATAATTAATTTATGAAGATATGAGTTCGGTCTCAAATTGGCGAATTTCTTCTTTAGATTCTTCTAGTTTTCGGGGTTTTTTTCTGCAATGATATCTTCCTTTGATATCTAAAATTTTAAACTGGCATGTTTGGTCGATTTAACATGGAGAAGTTGTGCCCCGTATATAATAAGCAGTTAAGAGGCCGTTATTTTCTTGGCGTTTGTTTGTTCGGCGGGCTTAGTATTTTTTTTTTTTTTTTTTTTTTTTTTTAATATCTTGGCTTGGCAGAACGACCGTCCTGCTGATATATAAGGTTAGTTAAGGTAACTGGACCCACGAGGTAACTGGGCCATAGGCTATTTTATAAAAAAACTGTTGATGTTTTTTAAGTTTTAGTATTTGTGAACAATGCGCCTTAATCTCTACTTCCTAAAACAACGTGTTTCAACTCAATCATAACTCTCACTTTGTTGTGATAGGTTGTCAAAAATTTAGGTTTCTTTTTTAAAAAACAACGTCCATTTGGTTGAACTTCCACGGCTTTTTATTAAAATACGGTAAGTACGTTTATTGTTCCTACCACTATTTTGAAAATAATATTTTCATAGCACCTTTCTTTAGAATATGTTAAATAAAATGATCGTGAAAGTAACTCATTAAGCTCATTAAGGGTTCTGGTAGGAACAATAAAATTTTCCCTTATAATGCGAGCCAAGGATACAGATAAAATACTTAAGTACATAGCCGTTTGTTCAAAGATTTATCTTGCTATTTTTTCCTTAAAATACCCATGTAACTTTTATACTTATTACCTATACTAAAGTACATAAGTACTTACTTAATTTTTATGTTTTTGGTATAAATAAATCTAATTATTTCACTTTTAGTGCTTTTCTTAGACACATCGACAGCGAAGGTTTCTCT
Organism: Maratus speciosus; assembly: GCA_963932465.1. Taxonomy (NCBI): domain Eukaryota; kingdom Metazoa; phylum Arthropoda; class Arachnida; order Araneae; family Salticidae; genus Maratus; species Maratus speciosus. Next base: position 166,517,983 of record OZ010797.1, read on the forward strand.
TACAATGCTCTTTATTCACATATAATTTACATGATCTGCCTGGTTTAATTTTTTAAAAGTTGCTTACACTTTTTCGAACAGGACCTGATTTTCCATATGAAAAAGAAATAAACGCATGTGGATTATAGACCCTCTTGGTCCACTTACCCCAATTTTATGGGGCAACTGGACCCACGAGGAAAGAAAGATGAAATATGCATATTTTTATATTTTTAAATGTTAAAATGTATTTTTGAGCTTTTCTGTCTGATAGAGGGAACCTAACTGAACACATTTACAGAAGTTAAGACTTTAATTCAAATGAACATTAGCTTCTTGAAGATGAATTGTCAGAAGCTCCAGAGTCACATTGTAAAATCATGGCCCAGTTGCCCCAACTAAACTTATGTGAATATATTAATTACTTGAAATTTATTTTTAATGGCAGTTTCGTTTCCGATCGAAGCTAGGAAGATAAACCGAAATTCTGTTTCTTTTCGGTTTTGGTCGAATAGTTGTTATATTATATTTGTGTAGATTAAAAAACATTTGCCCACCCCCCCTTTTTTTTTTTTTTTTTTTTTTTTTTTTTTACAGCGCATACTGTCAGTGATTTTTAGAGTTATTTTGTATGGTTCGTTTTGAATTCATGAAAAAAAGGTTATCCTGCGGTTACTTGAGCATTTAGATAAACCTTCCTTATATTTCATAATAATAAGCTAGCCCGTATTTCAATTTCAAACTTTTCAATATAATCTTACCAAAAACTCCGTCAATACCCTCCTTTACAAATATTATTTAAAATTGACACCTCCTCCTTTATGCGTTCCTGCCAAATCTCCCGTAACTTTTTTTTTCGGACATAGTTATGAATTCCTTCAATTTATTCTCGTAGATACCCCGCATCGATAAAGTATAGGAAGGTAGGGAGCATTGTACCAAGGGGTGTTTCATCGTACTTTTCGAACAATTTGACAGTGTTGTAGTCGTTGTCAAGACAATCACTGGCTCCCTATAAATCTGATGTTCACATCCTTTCCCGATTTTTTACGGTCCGTGAACGATGCATATTTCAAGGCTGTCGTTCCTCCATTCTCCGCTATTTCCCCTTTTCATTCATTTTTTATTGTGGGAATGGAATTCCAGGGTTGAATGTTCGTTGATTTTTAATGAAATGTTTGAGCAGTTCGTGCACGCTGTTCGTGTTTAATTTTGGGAGGAGGGAAAGAGATTTGTTTGAATTTACTCGATGACTCTTTTTTAAATTAGATTCGGAGTTGTCAAATAACTTAAATTTTCTTCATGAAAAAAGTGTTATTATTATTATTTTTTATAAACATTGTATTTTTTCCTATTTCAAATCGGTGGAGGAAGAAGCTGAATTTTCCTTTGTCAAGTAATATAGTAGATGATTTTGTTTAAGTTTTGTTGATAAAAAAGTATTATTTATTTATTTTTAAGAGCATTATGTTTTTCTTTTTTGAGGTTGTCGAGAAAAAAACTCAGTTTTACTATGAGATAAAGCTGTTATCATATAGATTTTATTATTAGATGGGAACTGGATCCGCGAATTTATCGGGTTTAATTTTGGGATGAGAAAAGAGATTTGCTTTAAATTAGATTCGACATTGTCAAATAACATAAATTTGTTCGTGAAGAAAATATTATTTGTTTCTTTGGATGGTCATTATATAGTATTTTCCTAATTGAAGTCTGTTAGATGAAAAAACTTACTTTTACTAAGTGAAAAAAATAGTTGTGAAATAATATAGATTTTTTTTTTTTGGTGGGGGGGGGGGGGGTAGGAAAGGTATTTATTTGCTTCCTTTGATCCCTGTTTAAATTAAATTCGGAGCTGTCAAATAACATAAATTTTGTTTCTGTTAATCTATAGGAAGCTTATCTATAGGAAATGTTTTTATTGTGTTTTTATTTCGGGAGAAAAAATGAGATTTGTTTGTATTACTCGATGACTCTGTTTAAATTAGATCCGGAGTTGTCAAATTCTCAAATAACATAAATTTTGTTCATGAAACAAGTGTATGTTTCTTTTTTTATAAACATTCTATTTTTTCCTGTTTGAAGTGGATGTAGGAAGACACTGAATATTACTATGTGATAGAGTTAGTTGTCAAGTAATATAGATTTTACTTATATAGGAAATGAATTTATCATATTTGTTTTTGGGCGGCGAATAGATATTTGTTTTTATTTCTCGATGACTCACTCAGTTTAGATTTGTAATTGTCAAATAACATAAATTTTGTTCAGGAAAAAGGTGTTATTTGTTTCTTTTTTATAAACATTCTATTTTTCCTATTTGAAGTCGATGGGGGAAAGACACTGCATATTACTATGTGTTAGAGTTAATTGTCAAGTAATATAGATTTTACTTATAGGAAATAAATTTATCGTATTTATTTTTGGGCGGCGAATAGATATTTAGTTTTATTTCTAAATGACTCAGTTTAGATTGTCAAATAATATAAATTTTGTCGTGAAAATTGCATTATTTGTTTCTTTTTATGTGCATTATATTTTCTCTGTTTCTAGTTGGTTGAGGAAAAAATTCTATTTTACTAGTTAGTGATAGAATCAGTTCTCAAATTATAGATTTCATCTATAGGAAATGATTTTTTTGTGTTTTTATTTCGGGAGAAGAAATGAGATTTGTTTGTATTACTCGATGGTTCTGTTTAAATTTGATTCGGAGTTGTCAAATAACATAAATTTTGTTCTTGAAACAAGTGTATGCTTCTTTTTTATAAACGTTCTATTTTTCCTGTTTGAAGTGGATGGGGGAAGACACTGATTATTACTATGTGATATTAGAGTTAGTTATCAAGTTACATAGATTTTACTTATATAGGAAATGAATTTATCATATTTATTTTTGGGTCGCGAATAGATATTTGTTTTTATTTCTCGATGACTCACTCAGTTTAGATTCGTAATTGTCAAATAACATAAATTTTGCTCCTGAGAAAGGTATTATTATTTTCTGTTTTTATGTGCATTATATTTTCTCTGTTTCTAGTTGGTGGAGGAAAAAAAAACTTTACTTTACTAGTAAGAGATAGAATTAGTTCTCAAATTATAGATTTTATCTATAGGAAATTATTTTATCGTGTTTTTATTTCGGGAAGAGAAATGAGATTTGTTTGTATTACTTTTGTATTACTCGATGACTCTGTTTAAATTAGATTCGGAGTTGTCAGATAACGTGAATTTTGTTCATAAAAAATTGAATTTTTTTTTAAAGCATTATATTTTTTCTATTTCATGTAGGTAGAAGAAAAAATTGAATGTTTTCTCTGTTTCTAGATGGTGGAAGAAAAAACTTTATTTTACTAGTTAGTGATAGAATTAGTTCTCAAACTACAGATTTTATCTATGGGAAATGATTTTATCGTGTTTTTATTTCGGGAGGAGAAATGAGATTTGTTTGTATTACTCGATGACTCTGTTTAAATTAGATTCGGAGTTGTCAAATAACATAAATTATGTTCATGAAAAAATGTTATTTGTTTCTCTTTTAGAGCTTTACGTTTTTCATATTTCTAGTTGATGGAAGAAATAACTTTATTATGTGTTAGAGTTAGTTGTCAAAGGATATTGATTTTATTTATAGTAAATAAATTTATCATGATAAAAATAAAAGAGTTGGACATTTACACCATAAAAAAGTTCAATATTAGCGCGAAAATAAAGAATCAAAAGTTTAATAGTGTATACAAAATGTACTACAGTTAAAAACTAAACAAATATTAAAATAAAATTATGACAATCGACGTTTCGGTCAACATCTATGACCATTTTCAGAAAAGACTTCTACATTGCTTTTAAAGATCTTTAACAGCAATGTTGAACTCTTTCCTGAAGATAGTTATAGATGATGACCGAAACGTGGATTGCTATAATTTTATTTTAATGTTTGTGTCGCATTCACTCTTAGTCCACACAACTTCTAAGAATGTTCCTTTATTTTTTTGTATGCTGCCACCACTGATATAATAACGTGATATCGGGCACGCTGTGAGAGACTTATCGAGAAGAATACTAACTCCTTCAGTTAAACATAACTAACAATTTATTTACACATTACTTACAAATAACAAAACAATATTTACAATTAATAACTCGGATATGGATGATCCGGTCCGACATTAATCTACATATAGACAATACTTTCTGCGTACTGGTCTCCTTATTAAAATATTCTATATCCCTCTCACACTACGTTAGTTAAAATAGATTTATGGGATATCCCATTTGATCTCCCGTTATATCGGCTTTATCCTCCAAGAGCCACACACAACTTAATATACGCTCTGTCCGAGAAATCTACTCGGCAAAAAATAACTATACACTTCCAGGTCCACACATGAACTGTACTCTGATTTCTCTCAGCTATCTCCCTTATTTTCCCAACATCCTATACGGGGTTTGCTCCCTGCGATCAGAGTCCACTTCCTCTTACCTTTAACGAACCTCAACTGTCACATTCCCGTGACGTCCATTATCTCCCTAGATAGGCAGTGGAACTTTTTGTTTGCCTTACCTTAGGAATGCCGACTCCCAGTACATAGAAACTGACATAAGTACAATATATAAGTAAAAAGATAATATCATGTAACAGTAATTCGAAATAGTATCTACTCATCAGAACCTGACAGTTTGTTTAGTTTTTTACTATACAACATTTTGTATGCACCACGTAGCAAACTTGTGATTTTTTATTTTCTCGTTAATATTGAAATTTGTCGTGTTTCATTTCGGAAGGAGAAAAGATATACGTTAATATTCCCCAGTAACTCTGCTTCAATTAGATTCGGAAATGTCAAATAACATAAATTTTGTTCCTGAAAAAGTGTTATAAGTTTTTTCTATGACCATCTTATTATCCCTGTCTGAAGTCGGTAAACGAAGAAACTGAATTTTGTGAAATAATATAGATTTTATTTATAGGAAATGAATTTATCGAGCTTCATTTTAGAAAGAGAAACGAGATTTGTTTGTATTTCTCGATGACCCTCTTTAAATTAGATTCGGAGTTGTCAAATAATAAAAATTTTCTTTTTGAAAAAAGGTTTTGTTTGTTTCATTTCATGAGAATTATATTTTCCTGTCTCTAGTCGGTGTGTGTGTGTGTGTGTGTGGGGGGGGGGGGAACTTAATCATACTTGTGATAGAATTAGTTGTCAAATAATACATATTTTATCTATAGGAAATGAATTTATCATGTTTTATTTTGGGAGATAAAATGAGATTTGATTTTACATCTCAATGACTCTGTTAAAATTAGATTCGAAGCTCCAAACTTACACAAAATGTAATTTGTTTCTTTTTATAAGCATTATATTCTTTCCTATTTGAAATAGCTGAAGGAAGAAACTGAATATTACTATGTGATAGAATGAGTTATCAAATAAGTTAGATTTTATTTATAGGAAATGATTTTATCGTGTTTAATTGTTTTAAGAGAAAATACGTTTGTTTGTATTTCTCGACAATTCTGTTTAAATTAGATTCGAAGTTCTCAAATTACATAAATTATTATTTGTTTCTTTTTGTAAGCATTATATTCTCTCCTATTTGAAATCGGCGGAGGAAGAAAGTAAATTTTACTACGCGAGAGAGTTAGTTGTCAAGTAATTTAGATTTTATTTATAGGAAATGATTTTATCGTGTTTAATTGTTTTAACAGAAAATAGGTTTGTTTGCATTCCTTGACAACTCCGTTTAAATTAGATTCGAAGTTCTCAAATTACATAAATTACTATTTGTTTCTTTTTGGTAAGCATTATATTTTTCCTACTTGAAATCGGCGCATGAAGAAACTAAATTTCACTATGTGAGAGAGTTAGTTGTCAAATATTTTAGATTTTATTTATAGAAAATTAATTTATCGAGCTTCATTTTAGAAGGAGAAAAGAGATTTGTTTGTATTTTTCGATGACTCTCTTTAAATTAGATTAGGAGAAGTCAAATATTAAAAATTTTCTTTTTGAAAAAAGGTTTTGTTTGTTTCATTTCATGAGAATTATATTTTCCTGTCTCTAGTCGGTGTGTGCGTGTGTGTGTGTGTGTGGGGGGGGGAACTTAATCATACTTGTGATAGAATTAGTTGTCAAATAATACATATTTTATCTATAGGAAATGAATTTATCATGTTTTATTTTGGGAGATAAAATGAGATTTGATTTTACATCTCAATGACGCTGTTAAAATTAGATTCGAAGCTCCCAAATTACATAAAGTGTAGTTTGTTTCTTTTTATAAGCATTATATTCTTTCCTATTTGAAATAGCTGAAGGAAGAAACAGAATATTACTATGTGATAGAATGAGTTGTCAAACAATTTAAATTTTATTTATAGGAAATGATTTTATCGTGTTTAATTGTTTTAAGAGAAAATACGTTTGTTTGTATTCTTCGACAACTGTGCGTAAATTAGTTTCGAAGTTCTCAAATTACATAAGTTATTATTTGTTTCTTTATGTAAGTATTATATTTTTCCTATTTGAAATCGGCGGAGGAAGAAACTAAATTTTACTATGTGAGAAAGTTTGTTGTCAAATGATTTAGATTTTATTTATAGGAAATGATCTTATCGTGTTTAATTGTTTTAAAAGAAAATACGTTTGTTTGTATTCCTCGACAACTCTGTTTAAATTAGATTCGAAGTTCTCAAATTACATAAATTATTATTTGTTTCTTTTTGTAAGTATTATACTTTTCCTATTTGAAATCGGCGGAGGAAGAAACTAAATTTTACTATGTGATGTTAGTTGTCAAATAATTTAGATTTTATTTATAGGAAATGATTTTATCGTGTTTAATTGTAGGAAGAGAAAATACATTTGTTTGTATTCCTCGATAACTCTGTTAAATTAAATTCGGAGTTGTTAAATAACATAAATTTTGTTCATGAAAAATGTATTATTAGTTTCTTTTTATAAACATTCTATTTTTCCTATTTGAAGAAGATGGGGAAAGTAACTTAATATTACTATGTGATACCGTTAATTATAAAATAATAGAGATTTTATTTATAAGAAATGAATTTAGCATAATTAATTTTGGGCGATGATTTAGATATTTGTTTGTATTTCTCGATGACTCTGTTTAAATTACATTCGGAGTTGTCAAGTAATATATTTTTTGTTCGTGAAAAAGTATTATTAGTTTCTTTTTATGAGCACTAGGGGGCTCTGCCCCCTACGAGCTACGCTCGCCAACCCCCGTTCAGACACCCCAGATTCTAAAAGCATGCTAATTTCATCGGCCTTAAAAAGATTGAATTATAATTTAAAAGAACAGTGATGGTCTCCCTGCAAACGGGTTTTCATTCATTTTCCTTTGATTGGAGATTTTTGAGATGAAATCAACCGCTGCTAAGAGATACAATGGCTGTTTTCGTCCTTGATTAAAAACAAAAAAGAAAAATCATGCGTACGGCATAGATTATGAAACACTTTCCAACACTCCCTGAAAGCTTTAACAAAACTTCGTTATTTAGGGAAATAAGGTAAATAAGATAACTAACTAAACATTTAAAAAACTGATTTCAGCAGTTACCATCCATAGCCAAATATTTATTCCAATTCTTCCGAACAGCCCTGTGTTTGATCTGTAGGCTGGTATATCTATACTCCTATTATAAAGAGGAAAAAATTGTTTATTTGTCGGAGATAAGCTCTGGAACTACCGAACCGATTCCAAAAGTAATGGTATCAAAATGATGGTGTTAGTCCAACTTAGAACATAGGCTATATCTTATGTCGGTGCCACTACCCTAAAGGGGTGTAGGAGCAAAAAACGTTCTAAAAATCCAATTTTTGCGTTACCGAAGGGCCTAGAAATATGGAATTTGAAATATTAGCTTCTTATTAGATATAAAGGATTTCTATGAACAGTTCTTAAACAATTCGAAATTTAAAAGGAGTGAAAATGCGCGAAAAGCGTTCTAAAAAACGTTCTAATGGTGGTTTCTACACAATCTCAGGAAATACCAAACCGAACTAAAAAATAATGGCGTCAAAATGATGGTGAAAACCCTTGGTCCAACATAGGCGATGTTTTATGTCGGTGCCACTACCCCAAAGGGGGTACAGGAGCAAAAAACTTTCTAAATTGCGGCTTTTGCGTTTCGGAAGGGTCTAGAATCGTGAAATTTGGAATGGTAGTTAGTTATAAGATATCAATGATCTCTAAGGACATTTCCTAAAAAAATCGAAATTTAAAAGGGGGTCAAAATGCGCAAAAAGCGTTATAAAAAACTTTCTAAATTGCGATTTCTATGCAATCTCAGGAAGTACTGAACCGATTTCAAATATAATGGTGTAAAAATGATGGTGACAGATCTTGCTCCAAGATAGGCTATATTTTATATATGTTTCCACTACCCCAGAGGAGATGCAGGAGCAAAATGCGCGAAAAGCGTTCTAAAAACGTTCTAGATGCCGATTTGTCGGCAATATCTCAGGAAGAATGAATCTGATTTCAAACGTAATGGTAGGAAATTGATGCTGACAGCCTGTGCTCTAACATAGACGCTATTTTATGTCGGTATCACTATCACCAAGACGTTGCAGGAGCAAAAAAGCGTTCTAAATTTCGATTTTTGTGATCGGTAGGGGCTAGCAACTTAAAATTAGGCAAGGTACATATTTATTAGCTATAAATGATATTTAAGAACAGATTCGAAAAAAATTTAAATTTAAAATGGGGTGAAAATGCGCGAAAAGCGTCCTAAAAACGTTCTAAATTGCGATTTCTACTCAATCTAAGGAAATACCAAAGCTATTTCAAAAGTAATGGTTGCAAATGAATGGTGACAGTCCCTGCTATAACATAGGTTATATTTTATGTTGCTGTCACTACCATCTGAGGGTTGCAAAAGCAAAACGTGTTCTAATTTGCATTTTTTGCAAAACTGAGGGGTCTAACACTTTGAAGTATGGCATGGTATTTATTTACAAGATGCAACTGCTTTCTATGAACAGTCGAAAGAAAATTCCAAATTAAAAAAAAATGAAGTGAGTGAAAAGCGTTAAACTTATAAATTACCAAACCGATTAAAAAAATAATGAGGCCAAATTTTGTGATAGAACCCGCTCAAACATAAGCTATATTTTGTGTCTGTTCCACTACCACCAGAGGGTTGCAGGAGCTAAAAACTTTTTAAATTGCGATTTCTGTGATACTGAAAAGGCTAGAAACTTTAAATATGGCATGGTAGTTATAAAATATAAATGACTTCGGAGGAGCGTCGAAAATAAATTCGAATTAAAAAGGGGTGAAGCGAAGGGGAGGTGCGAAAAGCATTCTAAAAAAGTTCTAAATTACGATTCTATGCAATTTCAGGGAATATAAACCGATTAAAAATGTGATAGTTGCGAATCAGTGGTAACAGTCTCTGATCCTACACAGGCTATATTTTATGCCGGTGATTCTACCACCTGGGGTTCACAGGAACAACAAACGTTCTAAAAAAGGGCTTTAAAAGCTTTTTAAATTACGTTTCTGTGGAATATTAGGAAATAACAAACCTATTTCAAAATTAATGTTGGCAAATTAATGGTGACAGTTCCTGTTTCAACATAGCCCTTTATGTTGAGAGAGGTGGTAGGACTTGGAATTTGACATGATGGTTAATTTTAAGATGTAAGAAGATGGTTTCTAAAAAATTCAAAACTTCAACTGAATACTGAAATGAACGTATTAATTGAGCATAAAAGTTTCAAAATATTTCCTAAATTATCATTTATTTAGTTTTATTTCATTTTATTAATTTAAGTCTCATTTCTGCCTAATAGAGTGTAATAATGATGTTTAGTCAAACTGTGTTTTAATTAGTAATTTTTGAATTATTCCTAAAAGTAATAAGTACCTTTTAATAAAATAAAAATTTAGTTAGTACCTTTTGATAAAAATTAGACATATAAATATCATTTGGCATATTTCAAATATTACGCGAGCAAAGCCGCGGGGTTTGCTAGTATACTATATAATATAAAATTTAGTTTAGCAAGAAAACGCATAACAGGTTGAAATTTCTTTTTCAGCAATTTATACTAATAGATGAAAACGTACTTGAATACTTTTGTTCAACCCTGTTGTTTACCTAGTACCTTTATTACACGCCACTATTTAGCTAAACTTTAATTCAAACTAAATCACTCTTAAAACTACTGAAATCGCATTTCCAGAATTTATCATCTATTGGGGGCCATGTATCTAATTCTTTGCGTGGCCCTGTATATCATTTTATCTATATTAGACAAACATGTCATAGAAAACTACATGCAGTTCAGCATAACACATTTTAAACCCACCTTTCAGTAATTTACGGTCATACTCAGTAACCTTTACGAATTCTTTTGTGTAGCCCTGTATATCAACTATAACATTTACACACACCATATAGTATGCATAAATATAGTGAAACTTAAGAGCGCATATCATAATTAAAAATGCATTCCCTGCCATCGCCTCTGTAATATACAGTACTTCGGATAGAAAGTACTTGTCTGAAAGGTTTTGTATGTTCCTGTAAATGCTATGCACTTCGTATTATGCATGAAATAACTTAAGCGAGCCTCACCGACGTATATCAATTTCATTATATATGAATTTATATAATTAAAATACGCCGCAAACAATTTCCCCGTATACCATTTGTAATGGAATTCTTTTGTGTAACCCTGTAAATGAATAGTAACTATTCGTTCCACCGCATATGCTACAGAATATTCTGCATATTTTAGTGCACTTCGTAAATGCATACATTTTTTATTATGTTTGAAAGGGTGTAACATCTTTAAAATTCATTTGAAATTATTTTTTCCCATTGGCCGTAATGTAACGGAATACTTTTGACTGTCCCTGTAAATGAACTAAACATGCTACAAACTTCATTTGCAATAGGGTTCGTGCTAGGCTAAACGTCAATAACCAAGAGTTTCAGTGCGATCCGAGTATATTTCCGAGAGTTAGAGCGCGAACAGACAAACCTAAATCAATAACATCTTTCAACTTTGTTGGAAAGTGTTAAAAATTAGTTAAAAATTTTAAAGTAAGCTAATGTAAAATGAATTAAGTACACAGAGTCTTTGTCTCTCGGTACTTTTTAACAACGCTATGAGAAAGTTCTTCTAAATGTACCGTTTCAAATCTGACGTAATTTTCACCAAAGTTTCCTTTCTCTTTTTAATATTCACATGAAAATACTTTTGTTGTTTGAAAGGAAATATTATTTGCGCTGTCTTAGAATTCATGATAATAGTTGCAAAGATTATCTCAAAATATGAAATAAATGTCTCGTGCAAATATATTTTTTAATTTAAAGTGTTTTGCCAACTTTTATTTATTTGGCCTTTTTAAATATGACGTAATTTCCTTCATTTGTGAGTTTTAACGCATAATAATGAATTTAGTATTTAAAATTTTCTTTCCCTTTTAAAATTCACGTGTAACTGTAGTTTTTATGATGTAATTTTCAATATTTTCCCGATATTTAACACATAATCACATAATTCTAATTTGAAAGTTTTTTTCTGTTTATAATAGCCACGTGAAAATAATTTTTTTATTTGAAGGAAATATTATTCTTTGCGCTGCTTTTAAAATTGGCAACAGTTTAAAGTAATTGCCCTTTTCTAAAATGTGTACAAAATATCTCTCGAAATGCTGAAAATTTGAATTTAAAATGGAAATAAATCCTCAAAAAATGAGTCAAATTAAAAAGATGATCGCAGTCTGCACATCGGTAACTTCCAATGTATAAAATGATCTAAAAATGTTTAAATTCCTATGTATAATTTTTCTCCTATAAAACTTTTTTAATGGAACGATTTTGACCATCTTTAACATTAAATATCTCTTAAAATAATTATTCGATAAAAACTGTCTGCATCAACGTGTTTATCAAACATGTCTCTATAATACCACTGATTTTCATATTTTTGTATGAAACAGTTTTCTTAAATTAACGAAGAAAGACCCCGGTCATAAAAAATATGGATGCCGATCTAGCAGGAGTATACCCGGATGATCTACGCAGATTTTCATTGGTCCATTTCCAAATCAAAACTATTTTTTATATATAGAAGGATTATACTTTTCCTATTTCTAGTTGGTGGACGAAAAACTGAATTTTACTAGTTAGTGATAGAATTAGTTCTCAAATTATAGATTTTATCTAGAGCAGGAGTGGCCAACTGTGGCACGCTAGACACCACTAAAATTTTACACTGAAAAAAATGAAGTACTCAAAAATGAGTAAATCTATCGAATTGAGTTTGTTTGGATAAAAAATGAACATATGTTTTCTCAATTTTGAAACATCACATGCTCAGACCTGCCAACTGCTACGAAAAAATCGTAGTTGCTACGATTTGGATGTATAAACTACGATTCTACGAAAATCGGTCTCAAACTACGATTTTTCGTGGAAAGAAAACACGAATTTCGCCAAAGGATCGTGTTAAAATCGTCAAAGGATCGCGGTAATAAATGCGAATTTCGTCAAAAGTTTGAAGTAAAAATTCATTCATTCGAAGATTTCAAGAAAGAATCGTAATAGAAAAGAGTGAATTACGATCGTGGAAAAAAAATTGTGAATATCGTGAAATGATTGCAGAATACAAATCGCGAATTTCATCAAAATTTACTGCACTGGGCTAAATAATTTGAACTGGGCTCCTTTTATAAATGTTTAAAAAAAAAAAAAAAAAAAAAAATGCCGCGAAACAAGAAAAACCAACCAACCAACTTCCAGATTAATTTGTGCTACGATTTTTCATTTTCAAAGGTTGGCAGGTCTGCATGCTATCAAAACCAAACAAAACGATAATTTTGTACCCTGTAATGGTTTATTTCATTTACGGTGGCATAAAAGACGTTCAAGATGATTCAAATTATAAATTATGTACAGTTTTTTAAAATAATTTAAAAGTGCTTACGAACAAAGTTCTTGTTATGAAAATATTCTATTTGGGTATCTTGCTAATAATTTTGATATTCTGCTTAATAAATAATCAATTAAACGTTTCTTGTTAATAATTTAGAACGGAAAATAAATGTTAGTACATTTTTACTGTAATTTGTAGGTTCAGGGGAGCGGTACATAAGGATTCATATTTGAACACAACCATGGGATCAAAAATGAATATATGTCTTTCTTAATTTTGAGTACATTTGGATCGGAGCTATTTTGAGCATGCCACTATTTAAAATTGAGTACTTTTTATTTGAGTACCCATTTTTTTTTCAGTGTATAGTAATCATTCTCTTATCTAATCATCGAATCGGTGCGATTCTTGAATCGTCATTAATGTAAGGTTTGTTGGGGTAACTGGAACCAAATAAAAATTTAAAAAAGCATATTGGGTGGTATCAAACCAAATTTCTTCACCCCTTGAGAGGCGGTGATGCCGTTATGACATCGCATAATTTTACTTCCTAATTGCCACATTGGCATCGGAATTTTATAATGAAAATTTCACCTTTATTAAGTACGCGAAAATATACTTTTACTTGTTATCAAATAGATTCTCTTGTAAATACTGGTGTCACTAAATTATTTCAATATTTTACGACTGCAAGTACCTTGCCGCTGAAAGCGAGATAGGCAAACCTTGAAATTGTACGATATACAAGGGTCGTATTCTATAGGGAAACTTTTATTGTTCCTACTTCTATTTTGAAAATAATATTTTCATAGCACCTCTCTTTAGAATATGTTAAATAAAATGATCATGAAAGTAATTCATTAAGGGTTCAGGTAGGAACAATAAAATTTCCCCTATATAATGCGAGCCAAGGATACAGATAAAATACTTAAGTACATAGCCGTTTGTTCAAAGATTTATCTTGCTATTTTTTCCTTAAAATACCCATGTGACTTTTATACTTATTACCTATACTAAAGTACATAAGTACTTACTTATTTTTTATTTTTTTGGTATAAATAAATCTAATTATTTCACTTTTAGTGCTTTTTTTAGACACATTGACAGCGAAGGTTTCTCTTACAATGCTCTTTATTCACATATAATTTACATGATCTGCCTGGTTTAAATTTTTAAAGTTGCTTACACTTTTTCAAACAGGACCTGATTTCCCATATGAAAAAACAATAAACGCATGTGGATTATAGACACTCCTGGTCCACTTACCCCAATTTTATGGGGCAACTGGACCCATGAGGAAAGAAAGATTAAATATGCATATTTTTATATTTTTAAATGTTAAAATGTATTTTTGAGCATTTCTGTCTGATAGAGGAAACCTAACTGAACACATTCACAACAGAAGTTCAGACTTTAATTGAAATGAACATTAGCTTTTTGAAGCTGAATTGTCAGAAGCTCCAGAGTCACATTGTAAAATCATGTCCCAGTTGCTCCAACTAACCTTAAATCCCATTAATATAAATCCCAACTTTTATATTAATGGGAAAAATATAAAAGTTGCTGATCTTGGGATCTAACCAGTTACCTTAGCGTTACGAGACCAGTACTCTAACCTCTCATCTACAGCTGTACAGTAATAAGATAATTTAAAGTTAATATGTTTTCTTCAATTGACATATATTTTACCTCCTGTAACGGAGTAAAAAAGAAACGGATATTCATCTATTAACGAAAAAATCCTGGTAGCACTACTGCCAGGAAAATATCCGTGAATTGGTGTACAGTAAGGGTATTTTGATCATAAATGACATTCTTTTCTGGCGAGTAAGAGCAATAAGCAAAATTTATTTATTTTTAACTTTTCGTACTCAGATATTAACTTTACCGTGAAGCCTGCTTAAGGGGACCTGGAAAGTCCTATCTACGCCATGTTAAATTCACCAACTTTATCTACCTATTTCTCAGAAATGGTGAAAGATAGAGGTCTAGATTTTTTAGAGTAGTTAAAATAACATGATTTACGTATAAAAACATGTATAGTAATCACTTATAAACAGATTAAGTTAAATAATGCTATAAAAAGTGATAAAATATCTTTATTAAGATTGACGATCGTTTCGTCGCACAAACGGCGACATTTTCAAAATCATTTACGATAGAAAATATTTCCACATAATTTAAAAACAATAAACATTAATTGTATTTAATTTTGTCCCTTTTAAATTTGTCCGGTTTCAATTTTTGATTTTTTTTTTTCAACGTTGATTTCGCTAGAATGTCTTTTACTCGGGACGTGGCTGGGGACCTATGAACCTTACTTCCGCAAATGAGTCGGACTAGAGTAGAAGAATACAGGGATGCGGACGAAGAGGGGCCGCTCGCCGCGGCGGTCATTAATTGTATTTAACATTAATTGTAAAAACATTAATTGTATTTAACAAAAACAAACAATGTTTATTGTTTTTAAATTATGTGAAAATATTTTCTATCGTGAATGATTTTGAAAATGTCGCCGTTTGTGCGACGAAACGATCGTCCATCTTAATAAAGATATTCTATCACTTTTTTTTAGCATTATTTAACTTAATCTGTTTATAAATGATTTACGTATTCTAACGGACCATTTTCTTTCTAAGCGAAACTCAAAAATTAATTATTAATTATTTATTGAAAGTCATTTTTAAATTAGTATTTTTGGTAAGATTTCACTGCCTAAAATAAATAATTCTCAACAAATCATTAAATCCTTGTGTTAAAATATACAATATATCATAATAGAAGTATTAAATAAAAATCTGAGTTCGTAAGTTTAATAGATATTGAAAAAAAGGAATATAAACATGAAATATCCAAGTTTTCAGGAAAAGTCAATTAAAGATTTAAATGCCCATTAAGCTGTGAAGTACTCTTAGAAAGAATGAATAATTTCAAAACTTATTTTTTTTTTATGTATAAACATGTGTGACACATCATTGGAAAGATAAAGGTTTAAACTATTTAATGATATTAAAAAGTAAAAATCGATTTTTTACTTGAATTTTTTCTTTCCCGGTCCCCTTAAATTTTATTCAAATGGATATCATACAAAAATAAATCAGTTCCAGTGGCGAAAACTTATATGGGCCCGTGGGGCGCGAGCCCACCCAATAATTTTATCTCTCCGCGCACTCAATTTCTATTTATTTATTTCGTTATTTATTTATTTAATCGCTGAAATAAAATTTTCAGTATTATATATTTTACAATATTTTCAAATAATTTAATTAAAAAAATGTAAGGATATCAGATAGACTTACAGAAGCGCTGAAAGCCTTTTCAGATGATGTAAAAATAACTTTATCTCAGAAACAAATTTTCTGCATATTTTGCCATCAAGATTAATGCCTTAATGAATAGATATATGCAGCTGAAATGACATTTAGTTTTCTTGATATTTTAGTTTTTGAATTTACAATAGTTAACAATTTTCATGTTATAATAAATATTATTATATATATATATATAAAGAAGAACATGTATGAATATAATTCAATAAATTATTTATTAAATTATAATAAAATTATAATATAAAAATAGCCTAAAATCAGCCAGCAAGTTGCTAAAATCTGAAGAAGGTTTGGTTTTAATGTTATTTTTTCTCCTGTTAATAAAATCACTTTTTCAAATCTCAAACACCCCGTTAATCGCCTAGATAACGTTACCAAATCTCTTGCCAGTGTGGCCTTTCTTATATTGGCCAGACTAAACGTGCTCTTAGATTTCGTTTAAAAGAGCATGAAGGTTATGTTAAAAATCAGGAGCTTAAACGTTCTTCTATTGCTCAACATTGTTGGTCTTTTTAACATATGTTCAATTTTTCCTCAGCCATCATTATCTAAAAATGTTCTTCTAACCTTGATCTTGATTTTTGGGAAGCTTACCACATCATTAAAATTCCCACTCTTTAGTTAATGACTTATCTAGTACTCCTGATTTTCCAAGTATTTCGAAAGCTTTAATTTAATTTCCCCTTTTTGTTTCTTTTTCTCTCGTTCTTCGGTAGATGTCGCTACTTGTCCACCCAGTCGTTTCCCCTGCTTCTCTCTCTCATTGGTTGTTTTTGGAGCATTCGCTACTCGCATCGGGTATATAAGCCGGCGCGTCTCTGTCATCTTGCACTGAAGAAGAATCTCGCTAGTAGATTCGAAACAGCTGTTTGCTGCTTTTCATGTATTATTTGTGCATTTTTAAACGTTGGTTTTTTTGCTTTTTAAAATTATAATAATTTTAAATTTTACTTAGAAAAATCATAATTTGACTCCGAATTATCATCTTTATTCATTCGCGCAGTCCCCGCCCCTCTTTCCAAACACACGCATTGGGTAAAAATTGAATGTGTTATTTTACTCAATCTTTTTTGAGCCCACCCAATATTTTACAAAAGTTGGCGCTGCTTATCAGTTGTATCAGATTTCATCCACAACACAAAAACAACGATTTTTTTTTCCTTCACGATCGAAGTGTGTTTATCGTAATTTCCACTTCGCTTTCCCGGCGATTGAAAGCGATCAGCAACTCTGTCGGTTGAAAAATCTTTATTTTTCAAAGTTTCGTTTATTTTCTCCTGAAGCCAGAAAATATTTTAGAAAACTATTGATTTTCTCACAAGTATGAGTTCGTAAAGTAATAAATCATTTGTAGCAGATTTTGTCCATAACAAAATAACAACGATTACTTTCTACGGTCAGGGTGTTATTATCTTAAATGACATTCTTTTCTGGCTATTAAAAGCAATAAGCAATTCTGTCGCTGCAAAAAATTATATATTTGTAACTTTTCGTACTCAGATATTAATTTTATCCTGAAGTCTGCTTAATTTTTATTCAAATAAATAGCATACAAAAACAAATTAGTTGTATCAGATTTCATCCACAACGCCAAAAATAACGATTTTTTTTTCCACGATCGAGGTGTGTTTATCGTAATTTTTCACATTGCTTTTCTGGCTATTGAAAGCAATAAGCAACTCTGTCGCTTGAAAAATCTTTATTTTTCAAATGTTCGTTTCTTTTCTCCTGAAGCCAGAAAATATTTTAGAAGAATATTAATTAACTCACAAGTATGTGTTCGTAAAGTATTATAAATCAATTGTTGTAGATTTGTCCAAAACAAAGTAACAACGATTTTATTTCTACGATCAAGATGTTTTATCGTAAACGATATTCTTTTATTGGCGATTAAAAGCCCCATCTTCATTTGAATAGAAATAGCAGTTTGTTTTCGCACCAATTTCTCAGCCATTGTGCTCATAAAACATAAGCTAATTTACAGTAAACACGAAATTCACTGATTTTCACCCAAAATTCAGTATTTTTAACATAAAATTCAACGATTTCAACTCAAACTAACTAGATCAAAAGCGAATTTTTTTCGTGTTAAACGATTTTTGTTTTGTGTAAAAAAAAAAAAGCATTAAATGGCATAGTATACTGTCCGGACCGTTATATCATTTCGTGCTAACCGATTTTTCATGTTAAGCGTTTTCGTGTTAAACGTATCTCACTGTATTTTATTAACTTCTCATTCGAACCAGTAAAGTATGCAAATAGTAATTATATAGCAATACCTGTGCATCACTGCAAATGTATAAAAAGAAAATAAATGCAAAAAGTGAAAAGAATTTGAAACATTGATAACGATTTCGTAAGGAGGAGGAGGGGAGGGGGCTCGAAGAATGATCACGTATGATATCGTAAGGAGGGGACGGGATTAAAAAATACGAAAAAGTTGATAACGTTATATATTACAGCCCCTTATCGTAATTTACACTTCGCTTTTTCGGCAATTGAAAGCTATAAACAGCTCTGTCGCTTGAAAAATCTTTGTTTCCCCAAACTTTCGTTTATTTTCTTCTGAAACCAGAAAATATTTTAGAAAAATCTCACAAGTATTGACTTTTTTTCGGATGGCAGCAGCAACTTTTACTCTCTAACACTTCTGCTATAAAATAAAATCAAACTTTTTCAAAGTTTCGAAAAAAAAAAAAAAAAGAAAAGAAATCTGATAATTTAATAAAAGAATTTAATAAATGCGATTATTGAATTTTTTACGCCTGTTTTTTTTTTTTTTTCTTATGAAAGGAAGTGCCTTTATTAAATACAATTTCCGTTTTTATTATTGATAAAGGAAAAAAAAAACCCCTGTAAACTACTTACTGTGTAAACTTTCTGTTAACTATTTTTTCTTTCCTGCTTTATACTTTTTATGAACTAGACTCACACTTCCCAATATAAAATGTTTTCTGAACATGCTAATTAAATCTTATGAACAATTCAAAAGCTTTTCAAAAAAGATCTTTTATTGATATATGTTTTTTCTCTCTAATGGAATTCAGTCTTTTTATGTTGGAAAAAAGTGTTTTGCTTAAAAACTTAAATCATATTTTCTAAGCTAATAAAGGTACTGGGAATGTGAAAAGAAAGGTAAAAATGAAATGAATTATTTTGTTTCAATTTGTAAATACTTTTGAAACTATTTTATCAATAGTAAAACTTTTTCTTTGCTTATTGTAAGAAGTTTTGTTTGCAGAAAGTCTTTAATAAGCAGCTAAGAGCATGAAATTAATCATTTATTTATTAATTCTGAAATCCAAAAAAAAAAAAAAAAAGTATTCTTAGGTTTTAATTTACGTGCTACACTGTAAAAAAACCTTTTTATTGGCAGATTTTAATTTACGTGATACTATATATATATATATATATATATATATATATATATATATATATATATATATATACATATATATATATACATATATATATATACATATATATATACAATATATATAGATATATACATACATACATACAGGGGCCGCGCGAACCATTCGCCAACTCGCCAAATGCGAATGCATCGTGAAATTGGCGAGAAAAAAATTATTATGGCGAAAAAGCTGGAGAATGATTTTTTTGGGGTCTCTTTTGTTGTGTAATCATGTTTTGGAACGTAAATGAATTTCCGTTTTTAGCGCGAGTTCGCTTACGGCCGTATTTCCACTCTATATTCCTCCTGTTCTTCTCGGCCGGCCAATTGGAGGAGATTCTGTTCCGATTTTTCCGAAAATTTAAGGAATTAATATCCGAAAATTTAAAAAAATCGGTTGTCAATCCGAAAATCCGGATATAAAAAATATCGAGAATTTCGACAAATGGTCGCCGAAAAAAATTAATTTTGTCAATCGTTTGCAGAAAAATTACGAATTTCGTCAAAGGATTGCGGAAAAAACACAAATTTCGTCAAAGAATCGCCGAAAAATGCAAATTTTTGTCATAAGGTCGTGAAAAACCAGCAAGTTTCGTCAAAAGATCGCAAAAACCCCGCAAATTTCGTCAAAAGATCACGAAAAACCGCAAATTTCGTCAAAAGATCGAATATACTTTTATATACTTTTAATACACTTTTGGCTAATGATTTTCAAATTTGGCTAATGTGTTGGCGAATAGTCTTAATTTCTTAGCGCGGTCCCTGTATATATATATATATATATATATTTATATTTATTATATGTATATATATATATATATATATTATATATACTAGGGGGCCCTGCCCCCTGCAAGCAACGTTCGCCAACCCCCGTTCAGACGCTGTAGAATTTAAAAGCACGCTAATCTGATCGGTTTTAAAAAGATTAGAGAAGATTGAATTATACTGAAAAAACCTGTAGCGATCTCCCTGTAAACGGGTTTCCATTCAATTCCCATTGATTGCAAAAATTTAAGGTAGAATCAGTTGCTGTTAAGACATCCAATGGTTGTTTTCGTGTTTGGTTAAAGAAGTTCATTTAAACATTTGAAAAGAAGTTAAAATAAAATGAATTAAGTAAACAGAGTCTTTGTCTCTCGGTATTTTTTAACAGCGTTATAAAACGATTGACATAATACAATTGCTAAAATTTGCTGCTTTAACCCCTTCAAGGGCGGTGGTTCATTTTTGGACCACTTAATTTTAATTCTTAAATGCCACATTAGCATCAGAATATTGGGATGAAAATTTCCCTTTTATTAAGTAAGTGAACAAAAGCATTTTTGTATTTCGAAATTTGTTTGTAAATTCTGGTGCCATTCACTGATTTCAAGATTTTACGAATAGAAGTGCCTTGTCCGTGAAAGGGTTAAACGCATATTAATGTATTTATTATTTTAAAGTTTCCTTTCCCTTTTAATATTCACGTGTAAATACAATTTTCAGGACATAATTTTCAATATTTTCTTGCCTTTAACACGTACTCATTTAATAGTAATTTTAAAGTTGTTTTTTTTTCTGTTTTTAATAGTCACGTGAAAATAAATTTTTAATCGTTAGGAAATATTATTCTTTGCGCTGTTTTTAAAATTGAAAACAATCTCTATAATAATAGCCTAAGTCATGTGACTATCATCAACAGCTCCCGGCGGATCCCTTCGCTTTTTATATTCCAGGCGGCCATTTTGGTACTTTAATGTTAGCCAGCCACAGGTGTGATAAGTCGCCGAATATTATTCTATCCCCATTATTTCGTTTATATTATAATAGTCCAAGTCATGTAACTGCCATAAACAACGGGCTGATTCCTTCGCTTTTCATAAGAAAGGTTTCCATTTTGATTAAAGAATCAAAATTATTTTTTCGAATAAAACTACATAAAAGTTGCCTGCACAGATGTCATATTCGCCCCATATTGGCGCGATTTTTTTCTGACGCCAATGTCATATACGCAACGGGTACTTAACTGGCGCCAAAGTGTCGTTATTTTGCTTGATGTGGTAACCCGGATTATGTTGTTTATGTTGTTGATGTTTTCGCCAAATTGGCAACCGAAAAAAAATCGCGCCAATATGGGGCGAATATGACATCTGTGCCAAGTTGCCATGATCACAAAGAATTCCTAGTACTTTTATGTTAGCCGGGTGAAAATCTCGCCAATAGCTTTTTTTTTAACTCGCCAGTTAGCATTTTTTTAATTTTTCGAGTGGTAAATTAAAACGGTGCTACTTGGTTATCCCATCGACCAAAAATCTGTCGCCAAACTATAAGATTAAATGCCAATAATGGTTGATCGTAAATGTCATATTCACTTGACTTTAAGGAAGTTACACATGTTCACGCCATCAAGTGATTTTTATTTCGACATTTTATTTGTATTTTTATTAATGTTATACTAATTTATTTGTTCTTTTGTTATTTAAAATTAAAAAAAAAATATGTCAATTTGTATAATTTGGCGAAATTGGTCGACGGGAGAAGTAATAACATTAAAACTTTGCTTTGAAGTGGAAATTAAATCTCATGATTTGTTGCATTGTCACATACGCACCGGGTTTGGCGTGATTTTTTTTTTACGACAATTTGGCGAAAACCTCGTTTTCAAATACCTGTTACATATGTATTTTTAAATTATTTTCTGTTATTTTTAAAATGAAATAACAATAAATAAAAAAAATAATTAATAACTATAGAACAAAACAATTTATAACATTTTTTGTAGATAAAAAGAAAATAAATTCAAATAAACATTTATTAATAAATAAGCAACAATAGCCGGGTTACCATGTCAGGCAAAATAATGCCATTTTGGCGCCAATTAGGTACCCCATTGCGTATATGATATCATATTTTTTTTTTTCGTTTCGTTTAAAAAAAGGAATGAAGTAAAAGCCATTTATTTTAAAAGTTTCAATTTTAAATGAAAGTTTTGTATTAAATAAAATGATAATGAAATACAAATTGAATTCTGAATAAAAGTAACATGATGCATTTCTTAGCATACATTTAAGGGAGGCCAAACTCGTCGCCAAATTAATTTAAAATAACCTTTTCTAAAATATGAAAAAAAATATCTGTTATGATTAAAATTTGAGTTGCCATCATTAGAAAAAAAAGTATTTAAAATTAGAAAAAAATTAATATTTCGAAAACTAATTCTAATTTTAAAATTCTAATACCAGTTTTGAGATCTGTGGATCAATACGGATTTTTGGTGTTAATTTCATCGCAAAGTATTCCATATTTTAGGAGAAATCGCCGTGAAACGTAATCAGTTGTTTAATCAGTCGTTTCATAGAATCGTTACATAAATTCGTTTCAATTCGATTCATTAGGATTTTATATACCGGGTGTCCCAAAAAGGACTGACTGATTTTAAAATTCAATAACTTGCAAACGGTGACAGATATTAAAAAAATTCTTGCAGGAGGGTTATGCATAAGGTCAAAAGTTTTATTACAGTGATTTTCAATTTTAGTTCGATTTACAAACAATAGATGGCGTTGTAAGCAATAGTCGCTAAATACAGGCTCGATTTTTGGTTCTTTATCTTGTTCCATGCAGAAAAAGGAGATGGAAATGTATTATCCGGGCCACGAAGTACCAAAAATCAAGCCTGAATTTAGCGACCATTGCTTACAGCGCCATCTATTGTTTGTAAATCGAACTAAAATTGAAAATCACTGTAATAAAACTTTTGACCTTATGCATAACTCTCCTGCAAGAATTTTTTTAATATCTGTCACCGTTTGCAAGTTATTGAATTTTAAAATCAGTCAGTCCTTTTTGGTACACCCGGTATATAGGGTAGATATATATAGTGTAACCTCTGAATAACGATTATCCGTGGGACCGATGAAAAATGACCGCTCTTCAGAGGTTTCCTTAAAAAAAAAAAAAAAAAAAAAAATCAAAATTACATAAATTTAAATAGAAATAGGGGAAGACGGGGTACAATGAAACAAAATTTACTAATTATTTTTTCCTATCCACAATTTTGCATGCGCAAAAATATAAGTAATGCATATTTTTAACCTTGTATTTCCCCCATCTAAATAAATTTTTATTAGGTTCTAAACAATATCTTTATGCTTGAAAAATAACAAAAAATAAATGTCTTACAGTGTTTCATTGTACCCCGTATGCCGGGGTACAATGAAACACATACTGGGGTACAATGAAACACTCTAAATGATGGAAACAATTTTCACCCAGTATAGTTTATTTTATGAAAAATGAGATAAATACAGAAACAAAACTTGATTAATAAGAAACTTGATAAAAATATTATAGTCTAAGATGAAAAATAAGAAAATTCTATTAGTTTAAGAAATACCTTTCATTTTATATTAAATTGGCTCAAGTCAGTTTCAAAAATTAGCATTTCTGCTTATATTTCAGTTGCTCCTGAAGGAATATGGGATGGTAGTTTCAACACAATGAGTTTTTTTTTTTTTTTTTTTTTTTTTTTTTTTTTTTTTTTTTTTTTTTTAATGTAAGTTTCTAAAAAAAAAAAAAAAAAAAAAAAAAAAAAAAAAATTAAAACTTGGTTGGAGTTTTTTATATCAAGTACTTCACATTTGACTTCATTTATGTATGATTTCTCCAACGGTATATATTTCCTTATGTTTTCATTTATACGGATACTGCTTGTACCATACATGTTGTGTGGGGATATCTCATTCTTAGTACCTTGATGACCAGCTGAGACTGGAAAAAAATCTGGATCATCATCAGAGTCTGTAGCAGGCAGAGTTTAATTATTAGCAGAGTTTAATAATTAGTATTTATAGAGCATTAAGGGGTTTTAGAACTTTTAAAATTGAAAAAAAAATGTTTTCAACAAAAAATGTTTTAATATCTTAAAATGTATATGATCTTAAAAATAAATTTTTATTGGAATGAAAGATATAAGTATGTTCTTTCGTTTTATGTATTTAAGAATTGCAAGATGCAGAATTAGCATTTCTAGAAGGCTACAAACTGTCAGATATTTGACAAACAGAAATCTGGTATTAAAGCTTCCGCGCAGGATTAAAAAATAAATTTTGCAACTAGAATGAAAATGTTGGTGCCTACTTATACTTCACATTATAATAATTACGCTGAACCTAAATAAATTTGTATTTAAAGCATTTTTACATTTTTAATAGAAAGTTGTATTTAGCTAATGCAAAATTTTGAAAATTTCAACAGTATAATCACCTACAAAAAATATGTATTTGAACAATAAAAAGAAAATTTTAGGTTCAATTTATACAGACTAATATGAAACATATGTTTTGAAAATTTCATGAAAAAATATTCAGGTGTTTTTGAGATAGTCTGCGCGTTATGCCCAAAAATGTCATTTGGAGAAAATTGACTTTAAAGTTTCGGAAACGCGGCTTCAGCTATTGGGCGGGTATAATTCTAAAAGCCATAACTTCTGTTCTAATGAGAATTTCAACGAATTAATTATATCAAAATGCTCAGAAAAGATACGAGTTTAACATCTAAAAAAATTAATATTTCGAAAATTTTGAAGCTTTAAGAGTCCTGAGACCCCTTAAGCCAATACAGATCAAATCTATGAATGATGTTGAAATTTCCCGAATGAAGAAACGAGATTTTAGGAATGCAGATAGTTTTGGCCGAGTTTCGGTCCCGGCCGAATATTTGACAGTATTGTAGCCTGAAAATGAATGTTCGCCGAAACTAAGATTTTGTGCAGAAAACGAAAACGAAACTGAGTATTGGTCGAACTCTAATGAAAGTGCATATAAATCATTAAAATTAAAAAATCAAAACACAACACCTTCTAGAACGAAAATTCTTTGAAGAATAAACTAAAATTTTCTCCCGATAATGAAAACGAAACCTAGTATTCAACCGAACTCTAATGAAAATACACAAATCGATAAAACAAACAAACAAAAAATAAATAAATAAATAAATACACAACACCTTGTAGAACAAAAGATTCTTTTAAGAATAAGCTAAGATTTTGTGCCGAAAACGAAAACGAAACCGAGTATTAGGTCGAACGTTAATGAAAATACACAC
The DNA here is from genome assembly GCA_963932465.1 of Maratus speciosus. Classification (NCBI taxonomy): domain Eukaryota; kingdom Metazoa; phylum Arthropoda; class Arachnida; order Araneae; family Salticidae; genus Maratus; species Maratus speciosus. The sequence continues at coordinate 166,543,710 of OZ010797.1, forward strand.
AAATCAGTAAAATTAAAAATTCAAAACATAACACCTTCTAGAACAAAAAAATTCTTTTAAGAATAAACTAAGATTTTCTCACGAAAACGAAATCGAGTATTCATTCGAACTCTAATGAAAATACGCATAAATCAGTAAAATTAAAAAATTAAAACACAACACCTCCTAGAATAAAAAATTCTTTTAAGAATAAACTGAGATTTTGTGCCGAAAATGAAAAGGAAACCGAATATTTAGTCGAACTCTACTGAAAATACACATAAATCAGTAAAATTAAAAAATCAAAACGCAACACTTTGTAGAACAAAAAATTCTTTTAAGCATAAACTAAGATTTTGTGCCGAAACCGAAACCGAGTATTCTGTCGAACTTTAATGAAAATACATATAAATCAGTAAAATTGAAAAATAAAAACACAGCACCTTCTAGAACAAAAAATTCTTTTGAGAATAAACTAAGATTTTCTCACGAAAAATTAAAACACAACACCTTGTAGAACAAGAAATTCTTTTAAGAATAAACTAAGATTTTGTGCCGAAAACGATACTGAGTATTCTGTCGAACTTTAATGAAAATACACATAAATCAGTAAAATTAAAAAATCAAAATACAGCGCCTTCTAGAACAAAAAAATCTTTTGAGAATAAACTAAGATTTTCTCACGAAAACGAAACCAAGTATTCAGTAGGACTCTAGTGATAATACACATAAATCAGCAAAATTAAAAAATCAAAACACAACACCTTGTAGGCCAAAAGCTTCTTTTAAGAATAACACAAAACATTGCCAGGAATTTTTCAATAATAATAAGTAGAGAACATTAATTCTGCTTTTTCAGAATTTAGTGTCGCCCCGGCATTTCCATTATTTCATTTTCTTCTGGTGGACTGGTGGCTTCTATTATTATGAAACAGCCATTATAAATGAAGCGTTAAAAAAAATATGGCCATTTTTTTTTCCATTCTGACCAGAAAATCAGAGTTCTAACTTTTTACGGCAGTTCTTTCATCTTCACCTAACGCTTCATTTATAACGGCTGTTTCATAATAATAGAAGCCACCAGTCCATCAGAAGAAAATAACTCGGTTAAACGTGACTCGGATAATCGGGACTCTACTGCAAAACATATTTCAGTTTTAAGACTTGAAGCACACGCTTTTATTTTATGTAAAATGACGTCATTTGCATTAATATAGAAACTTAAAATTAAATATAGTTTATAATAGCTCCCTGTTTTATCAAAAATCCTTCATTTATAATTTTCTCAAAGTATCACGTATTTTAATTAATTTTTTTTTCAATTTAATTTTTTTTAATTAATTTTTTTCCCATTTTATGAGAAAATGGCAACAAAAAGATATAATTGCTATTTTTCAGCAATTTTTTCTTTACTTTCTGCAGAAATGGCGTACTTGAGTTGCCAAAATGAAACAAATGTCGCTAAAAACTTCAAAAAAATTAATATTTCAAAAACAAATAGAGATGCAATTTTCAAACAAATTGCATTAAAATGTACTTTTTTCCCCCAATACGATGGCATAAAAACTGAAAATGTGCGATGTTTAGAAATTTTAAAAAATGCTATAGAGCATTTAATTGTACAATGATACATCTACTTTGTTTATTGCTAGCGTCTGTAAGCTAACGTTATTTTTTGGACACAAAATAAGCTGGGAGAAAGAAATAGCATACCGTACCGGGGCTAATAATAATAATAATAAAACTCTTATGAATTATTTCTCAACCCAATATAACCCGCACTAATACGTCATCACGTACCAACGTGTTCATTTTGGTTTCAGGTTCAGGAAGCATATCGCGTTTATCGCACGTTCTTACAGAGCAAAAGATTCAAAAGTATATACTTATTGAATAAGTATATTTCTTTTAATCCCTAAAAGTGTTCGTCATTTACCATATTTACAAGGATTCTTCATTTTAAAAAAGTCAATTTTATATTTTCAAACTATTTTATTAAATAAAATCATAAGATGAAGAATTTTCCCTCGCACATGTTTAAGCCAGATCACTAATACTTCTACTTCCAGCTACCCTAAGAATGATAGATTCTCCCATTTCAAACGAAGTGACTATTTAAAGGAATAGAACGGCAATTAATGAAAATATCCCCTGACGATGACTGAAAGCATCCGGTTGCAGACCAAAAGTACTAGGAAATTTAAATAAAATGGATATTTTAAACTTGTAACATTTGTGTTATTCAGGCATGAAAGAGTTCCTCCTAAAGGAGGAATTCCACCTTTTTAAAAGCAAATTTGGACATTCTCTGGATTGATGCAAAAATGCAAAGAAAATATTAGAAGCATTTGGGAGGGGAGGGGGGTGGTCTAGAAAGCTTAATAATTAGGCATCTTGTCTACTCAAACCCTTGGAGTTTGTTTCTGAATTGCTGTACTATCAAATCAAAGATAAGCTTTTACTATAAGCATCTGAAAATCATGTAAATTGAGTTCTTTAACTAGGGAAAGGAAGTTTCCATAAGGTTCTTTTGGAATAGAATATTTTATTCTATTTATAAAACACTTCTGGGTAATTTCAATGATGCATTTTTGGAAATGTATTTTTGGTGTAAAGATCAATTTGGCGTTCATATATTTAGCAGATTTTTTTTTTTTTTAAGTAAAGTTTTAAACTGTCAAATCATTCAAAATAATACATTTATTTTGAAAAATTAATCTCTGTACTTCACATAAGTTAATCAGATACATTCTATTGGATGGATTTATACTTTTAGCAAACTGTTTTCAATTTTCTTTTTCGGTTTAATGAATTTATACATTTATTGTTATTATTTTTTTCCTTTTAATACTTTCTAAGTTGAAAAGAAAATAACAGTCATATATACAGTTATAATTCATTTTATTGCATGAGTAACTGTTAAAATGTGTCTAAAGTATACGAGTTTGGCCTTATTGTATAGATGGAAAAAATTTTCCACCTTTTTTCCCATTTCCCACTGTCATGCCTGGTTATTATTATCTGTCACCTTTTAAATAAACAGAGAACTTCTTAAAGTTCATGCTGTGTAGTTTGTGGTGTTTTATTAAAATTATGAAATGTTGAAGCTTTACTACTACCGACCAATATTACATCAAAGGCGTTGTTACAGCCACAGTCTGACAAATAATCTCTCTGTTCATATAAATGAATTTACCTGTATCACATAATTGTCTTCTTTTGTTACTTTCTTCTATCTTTACAAGAAGAAAGAATTGGATTCGTAAAAATTTTCAACTTTCGGTTTTCGACGGATTTACACGTTTTAGGGGTAAGAGATTTCGAAAAACATGTTTTTACAAAATGTCTGTCTGTGAGTCTGTCTGTCTGTCTGTATATAAGTGACACAAATTTTGTGGACGCTCTATCTCAAGAACTAATGCACGGAATTTAATAACAATTTATATTCAGTTAGTCCCTGATATAAATTGTTGCTGGTTAGTCTTTGGTGTAAATCGCTCAACAGATGGCGCTGCTATGCAGCATTTTTCATGATTTCCACAATAGCTCAATCTCCAGAACTAATGCACGGATTTTCATCAAACTTCAGATTCAGTTAGTCCTTGACATGAATTGTCGTTTTATACATTTTGGTGTACAAATCACTCAACAGATGCTGCATTTTACCCGCAATAACTCTATCTCAAGAACTAATGCTTGGATTTTCAACAAGCTTCAGATTCAGGTATACCTTGATATCAATTAGTCCTGTTTATGTTTTTGTGTAAATCGCTCAACAGGTGGCGCTGCTACGCTACATTTTTCAGAATTTCCGCTATAGCTCTATCTCAAGAACTAATGCACGAATTTTCATCAAACTTCATATTCAGATATACTTTGATATGAATTGGTGCTAAATTGATGTAATTTTCTTGTATTATTTAAATGATTTAATTGGCTTCATTTATATAGAAGAAAGTTTCGTGATGGCCACAACATACTAGTTTTTATTATGCAATCACTGAAACTATTTCAAAGAGACGTAAAATTTTTTTCATAGATTTATTTTTTTCTGTAGAAACTTTCCCTGAGGAACTAAATTTGCTCAAGTACCCAGACTCTCAAAAAATTCGATTTCTATCAAACTTTTGCAGTCATTTCTGAAATATTTTGAAGCAAGGTAAATATTGCATCATATTTTTTTAGATTACCTGCGGTATATATTTTTTGTAAATGACGACAAAAAATATTTCTGTAACATTGATTTTTCTCAGTTCTTCAGGGCAATTGAAGGTATTTTCTTTTTAAAACTAAATGATACTTTCTCACTTTACACTAATTTATCGGTATAACATAATTTTCTTCTTTTGTTTTTATAATGCAATCACTGAAACTATTTCAGAGAGACGTATTTTTTTTTATAGTTTTACTTTTTTCTGTAGAAACTTTCCTCGAATTTCTGAGGAATTAAATTTCCTCAAGTACCCAGACTCTCAAAAATTTCGATTTCTATCAAACTTTTGCAGTCATTTCTGAAATATTTTGAAGCAAGGCAAATTTTGAATCACATTTTTCTAGATTACCTGCAGTACATTTTTTTCTAAATGACATTAAAAAATATTTCTGTAACACTGATTTTCTCAGTTCTTCAGGGCAATTGTATTTTCTTTTAAAAGCAAAATTAAACTTTCTCAAACACGAAACATTGGTAATATAATAATTAAAAATTCACGAAATTGAATTTGCTTTTCTGTGCAATGTATCTCTTACATTGGTTTTAATTTTGATTCAGAAGCATATCATATTCCTCACTCTACACACATATTTTGCGCACAAAAACATAAAACGTTTGCCAAGCGTTCTTATAGAACAAACGATTAAGATAAATATACTTAATGAATGATCCTTCTTGATTTTACTAATTAAAAAAAAAAGCCTTTTTTAGGTTTATAATCATTTTCATAATCTATAAAACATTGAAGTATTTCTACAGCAATTACATCATAAACGTCGCAGTCACGATTTGACAAATAGTTTAACTGTATGCTTCAGTGGCACTTACTACGTGGATTGCGTGCGATACTTGAATTCGTTTCATGCGACTACGGATGAATACATGGCATAATTAAAAACATATATAAATAATATGCAGATGTCTATTTTTTCTAAATCGTATTTTTTTAAACTCACAGCTTCTATAAAATTATTTGCAATTAACAACCTGGATACCGGAGTAGAATATTTCAACTCTAGTCTATATAAGGCCTATTCAAATTTTCAATAAATAGAGGCGCACCTGACTTACAAGGGAGCCACTTTTGATGCTGCTCGCACCTAGCATCGAGATTTGGTGCATTTTATAGCCATTATAGCATCATAACATAAAAGTTAGAGAACCGGTAAAATTTTTCTGTTAAGATCATATTTTATATAGTTTTTATATTTAAAAATTTTTTATTATTGATTTTTATTTGTTTATTTCACGCCAAAAGTGATTTAAGTCGTCACATATGGCGCTTCAAAATTTTCGCACGTTTTATACCTGGAGTTTATGTACGTTACGCATTAGAATGAAATCAGATTTCAGATCATTATTGATACCATGCGAAACAAGAATTAGATTTTCTTTCTATGCTGGCGAAAAATGTACAAATGATAAATATATTTCTTTTAAAAACTTTCAAGATCATTGAAAACTATTTTTTAGTGAAATACAAAATAAGCAAATTATTATCTTTTTGAAGTCGGATGGAATAAAGTTTCGAATGTTTAAAATGAAACGTTTCTGTATTAAATGTTGTGTATTTTGGTAAAAGTAATCATAAAGTAAATTAATATTTTTATAAAATTTAGAAAATTTACTGTGCGTATTAGGTCGGACTTTACAATTTCTTGTGAAGTCCAAACCACTGCTCAAACAACACAAGCAGCTATGGCATTCGGCTTGGGTTGCCGAAAAGCTCAACTTTTGGAAAAAATGCCAACTTTTTCCCCCGCCAAAAATGTGAATATAATGTTGTAATTTTTCAAAATCAAATTCGTAGGTTCTTGAAGGAATTTTTAAACCTTTTCAATATTTTATACTTATTATTGACTAATTCCCATTTTTAAATGCTTTTCTTAAAAAAAAAAAATCTATGTTAATAGTTCGATAAGTGGTTTCGAAAATTGCATTTTCAGAAAGTTATGCTGCTGTAAAATTTAAAAAAATGTGATTTTAACAGAAAAATTTTATCGATTCTCAAACTTTCTGATATAGGACTTTCAAATGCACCAGGTCTCAATCGTAGGTGCGAGCAGCACCAAAAGTAATTCCTATGTTAGTTGCAATAATCAATAATTGCATTTCAGGAATTTTATCACGTCTGTCACACGTTTTTATACAGCAGCAGATTAAAAAAAATACTTATTGAATGATTGTTCTTCATTTGTCATATTTTCAAAAGATTTCTACCTAAAAATTCAACTTTAAGTTCCCAATCTATTTTATTACACCTGTGAAATGTTGAAGGTTTTCTATTACTGCTAGTACATCAGTATACCGCTGCGGTTACGGTCTGACAAATAGTTTCATTGATTGCATAAATAAGTTTATTACATAAATTTATTTCGTTCTTGATGATACAATCCCTCTGAAAATATTCCAGAGGCATGTCAAAATTTTTGTGGATTTATCCCTTTCTCTAGAAACCGTTTCTGAATATGCGGTTTCTCAGGAAGATATAATAATAAATATATAATATAATAAATAAATGCTTTAAGTGAAAAGAATAAGAACAAGAAAGGAAAAGACATAAAATTTAGTATCGTATTTGCAGTAAGTTTTACCTCAATAAAAAGGGAAGTTTGGTATTAGGCTTGAAACACTAAATTTAGTTTGGCATGAAAGGAGCCTGCTCGGATCGAAATTAAACTCAGGTATGTATTATCCATCATCACAGTAACAGGCATTAATCGTGGTATTGATTTTGGGATTTGCGAGTATTAATCCCGATTTTATTCTTCAAACATATGATTTTTTAGAGATTGAATTTCTACCAAAGTTTTTAGGGGCAAGAAAAGTTTTGAATCATATTTTTCGAGAACAACTGCGGTATATTTGTTTCTTAATGCTTAGAGAAATATTTATAGAAAATTCATGGATTTTCTTTTGATAATGACTTTTCTTCTATCTTACAGGAATGTAATTTTTTTAGTGCAGTTTAAAAATTGCCCCCACTTCCTTTAACACTTTCCAACATAGTTGAAAAGTGTTTATGACTTCGGTTTGTATGTCTGCCGTCCGTAGTCAGCTGCAGGGTTGCGGAGTCGGTGGGAAAAATGGACAACTCCGACTCCGACTCCGGCAATTTTAACAGATCCGACTCCGATTCCGACACTTTTGCTCAAAAATGAGCCTGACCCCAACTCCGACTCCGCAGCACTGCTTGTAAAATGGACGACTCCGACTCCGGGAATTTTAACAGATCCAACTCCAACTCCGACTCTTTCGCTCAAAAATGGGCCGACTCCCCGACTCCGACTCCGCAGCCCTGGTCAGTCGTGTATCCACGCTTTAACACGCGTAAATATAGCCAGATTACCATTAAATTGATGTTTGCTATTTGGGTTTAGTATGGAATGTTCGATATTGAAAATGAGATGTGTAGCATTTACGGTTCATTTACAGGTATACTCAAAAGAATTCTGTTACATTAACGCTTTATGGGGGGGGGGGAATCGCCTACGGTGTATTTTAGTGATATTACATTATTTTAAACATATTGAAATTTATATATATATCCCTGAGGTTTACTACAAGACTCTTACTGTGCAATTTAGTGTGCGCATAATCTTTCGTTCATTTACAGGGACACACTAAAGAATTTGGCTACAGAAGAAATTGATCAATAATTGAACTATTGAAGCCTATGAACAGTTATTGCTGGAAATGCATTTCAGTTCTGGTACGCGTTTTTGAATTGAACTATTTTTTTTTAAATAATATTTAGTGTGTATAAATTTTATAGATCCTATACAGGTCTCCACAAAAGTTTTCAAGTGTATTTTTGTTTATTTACGGAAACTGCTAAATGGAAATTTTCTATTGTTCTATTCGTTTAACTGAAGTAACTTTTAGCATACTTTGTAGTATACATACAAATCTATAGATCATATACAGGGCTGCACATACACACACACACACACACAAAAAAAATAAATAAATAAAAATGGGATACTTTTCCGACTTTTTATGAATAATAGGAGAAATTGGATTTTCAAGTGGTGTTATGGTTTTTTTTCAAATTCTTGATTTAGGAATCCTCTTTCACCTTAATAAAATGTGAAGTTTTGTTACAGTAATCTGAATGTGTTGGAAAGTGCTACATAATCTATTCTGGATGCATGATTTTTCGTTCTTGTTTTAAATATAAAAGTGAAACTTTCTCCAAACGCTGAAAACTTTGGTGGTATTGTAACAGTATAAGTATAGCGTAAGTTAGTAAATGAAATAGATGGAAGCTTATTGAATGTTTTTTAACCCTTTCAGGGGCAAGTAATTGCGTTATTGTAATGCCGAATTCACTCCGGAATCTTCCAAAAGTTTTATTGCAAAATAAGGAAAAGCAATTTTACGACTCTTTTTCCACCAAAGTCAGAAATCTAAAATTTAATAAAATTTTTCTGGTGCAAATCTTCATTAATCGTAGGTGAGATATATATATCCCACCGCCCCTCAAGGGGTTAACGTGAAATGTATTTATGCATCTAAATATGTTCTGTCTTATTTTGGTTAGTGAGCAGTGTTGTCAGCCAGCTACCTTTTCTATATCCAGATTGCTTGATTGCTATCACTTTTTTGAAATAGTATAATTTGGCTTATTTTTACCTTATTTAATCTGTCATTAAGTAAGACAAACATTACTCAGGCATGAAAGAGTTCCTTCTAAAGGAGGAATTCCATCTTTTTAAAAGCAATTTTGAACATTCTCTGGATTGATGCAAAAATGCAAAGAAAATATTGGAAGCATATAGGACGGGGTTGTCTGGAAAATTTAATTATCGGACATTTTGTCTACTCGAATCCTTGAAGCTTGTTTCTGAGTTGCTGTGCAGAAGACCCATCAAATCATAGGCGAGCTTTTATTATAAGCATCTGAAAGTCATGTAAATGAATTGTTTTAAAGTGTCTTAAAAGCGGAAGAAAGTTTCCATAAGGTTCTTTTGGGAATAGAATATTTATTTCTATTTATACAACTCTTTTGGGCAATTTCAGTGATACATTTTTAGAGATGTATTTCTGGAGCAAAAATCAATTTGACGTGCATATATTTAGCATGGAGAATTCTTTTTTTCTTTTGAAAGAATGGAAAAATCTGAAACAGCCAAACCATTCAAAATAATATTAATCTTGAAAAATTAATCATTGTTCTTCATATAAGTTCATCAGATATATTTGGATTTATACCTTTAGCAAACTATCTTCAATTTTCTGTTTTGACTCAATGAAACTATACATTTATTGTTTAAATTTGTTTATAATAAAGAGAGGATAACAATCATATGTATATAATATTTCATTTTATTGTATCAGTAACTGTTAAAATGTGTCTAAATTATACGAATTTGGCGCCATTGTGTAGATGAAAAAAATTGTCCCCCCTTTTTTCTATTTCCCACTTTCATGCCTTATTAGAAAACAAAATGCTCGCAATCAAGCTATCTAATTTTTTTTAAGTAGTGGATTGACAACAGTGATCGAGAAAGTATATCGCATTCCCCATTCTTTGTTCATATTTTGGGTACAGGAATATTCATTTATCATATTTTCAAGAGGCTTTTACTCCAAACTTTATGTTCCCAACCTGTGAAATGTTGAAGCTTTTCCATTACCGATAGCACAGCAGAACCGTTGCCACTGTCTGGCAAATAGTTTCATTGATTGCATAAATAAGTTTACTTTATTACATAACTTCTTTCCTATTCTTGATGATACAACTCCTTAAGCTATTTCTGAGGCATAGAAAATTTTTGTGTGAATATACACCTTTCTCTATAAACCGTTCCTGTATATTCAGTTTACTCAGAAATTAAATTCCTTGAAACATCCAATTTTTCAGAATTCAATTTCTACCAAACTTTCTTGAAGCAAGTTAAATTTTAAATCGCATTTTTCCAGATTACCTGCGGTATATTTTTACTCACTGAGAGAAATATTTATAGAAAAATCACGGATTTTCGTTTGATAGTGTCTTGCCTTCGATGTTACAGAAATGCCTTTTTTTTTCTTTATCTTTTTTTAAATTAAAAAATTAAACTCTCTCAAGCATGGAAATCTTTGGAGTAATAACGATGGAAGCTTATTGAGTGTTTTTTAACGGTCAAATCTATTTGAGCATCTAATACGTTCGTTGTTATTTTGGATCTTGAACAGTGTTGCCAATGAACTATTATTTTTTAAATCTAGTTTTCTTTATCCAATTTTCCTTACATTTTTTTTTTGAAATAGGATAATTCGGCTTATTTTCGCCTTATTCAACTGTCATTAAATACAAAAACATTACTATTTCAAAAAAGTGGTGACAGTCAAGTAATCTGAATAAGAAATAAGTATAAAATTAAAAATTGATTTTAAAATACACACAAATAGTTTCATTGTTTGCATAAATAAGTTTTCTTTATTACACAACTTATTTAGTATTCTTGATGATGCAATCACTGGAGCTATTTCGAAGGTATATAAAATTTTCTTGTGAATTTACACCTTTCTCTTAAAACCATTCCTGTGGATATTCAGTTTCTGAGAAATTAAATTTCTTCAAGCATTCAGTTTTTCAGAAATTCAATTTCTACCAAACATTTGCACTTACTCAGAAACATTGTGAAGCAACAAAGATTATGAATTATATATATTTTTGAAATTACCTGTAGTATATTTTTCTCCGCTAAAAAGTATTTCGGAAAAGGCATGAATTTTTCTTTCATAGTGACTTTTCTTTTACATTACAGTTAACATTTTTTGTGTGTGTGTGTGTGTGTAATTGAAAGTATTTCCTTTTAAAAACAAAGTGAGATTTCATCAGACTTATATATAACTTTGGTAATATGAAAATGGAAGCTCAAATATTTTATTTGGGCGTTTTTTATTTTTAACCCTCGCAATTTTTTCAGGGAGAAAAATCTCGTATATTGCAAGTCTTCTGCATTGCATGTTATAGTGTAAGAAATTCGATTTTTTATTACCTCATCAGACTCTTTTTATTCCGAATTTCAGGGTAGATCCTGTATCGAGTCGAATAAACCCGATTTTATCCGAAACTGACCCAAACCACGATTCGGTTTGGTTGACCCTTATTTTTTGTTTTTTTCGTGTCGGCTTGATTTTAAATGCGTATATAGCTTCAATTTTACATAAAAAAGTAGGCCTAATGTAAGAGATTTAATTATACACTGTTACCCAGAATTGTATTAAGGGGGTCTGGGGCTAAAAATTCTAAAAAAAATGCAATTTTTTTTATTGGCTTAAAAAAATACTGAGTTTCTAGCGTTAAATACTGCAAATCGCATGCTTTTATCTTCATTAGATCCTGATATATAACACCTTTTGATTGAGAAGCGATGCATCATCTACCCTTGACGAGAACTTAACCTCATTTATCTCAGAATTAATATTTTCACGATTTTGTCAACTTTAAAAAGTTCCTTCCAAGATACATGTATGTTTTTTAACAGAGATTTTTATGCTATATTTCCAACAAATTATCTTCAGGATTTTTAATTTTGAGTGATAATTGTGAAAATAGGCTAATTAATGCAAGACACACTCATAAAAAAACTTCATTTTTTTACTTAAAAATTTTTTAAGTAATATGTATGAAAATTTCAACAGAAATTTTATGCTCTATTTCCAACAAATTTTCTTCAGGATTTTTAATTTTGAGTAATAATTGTTAAAATATGCTAATTAATGCAAAACACACTCATAAAAAACTTATTTTTTTTACTTAAATTTTTTTTATAATCAATATTTTAAGAAATCCTGAGGACAGATTAAAATGACACATTTTCTGTACACAAAAGTGTAAAAATTTTGTAAATCGAGTTAGTACTTCCAGAGTTATATCAAAAATTAAATATTTAAAATTTAAATTAAAAAAAATGCTTAAATTTTTTCAGATTTTTTTACATGACTTATTCTTATTATATTACAACATATTTTAGAAAAAAAAAGATCATAACATAATCTCTATAAATAAAAAAAAAAATAGAATTTTGAACCCTGATCCCCTTAAAATATACAGTAATTTCCTTTCACTTCGGATTCGGGTTTCGGTTTGACTTTAGGCAGAAGTTTTGTTTCGAGTCTGGTACAATCCGGCCCGTGTAGGACTCTACTTCAGGGCCATATATTATTCTATCTATACTATAAAGCAGCTATCTATATTAAAAATCTATATTATAAAGTGATACCAGCGGTACAATCCAACGAATCCAGCATTTTTTGCAAATTTATTAACCTCACAAATTTATTAACCTTCTCTAAGAGGTTAATTTATTAACTTTTTATGTAAACATGGCGCAATTTCAGATTTTAAACTCCCGAAAAAAAAAAAAAAACTTCCAAATGCAATTTCTTTGTATCTAAATTTACTCATTTATCTATGAAATGTTGAAGCTTTTCTATCACCGATAGTACATCAGAACCGTTACGATCACGGTCTGACAAATAGTTTCATTGATTGCATATACTTTGTTACATAACTTTTTTCGTATTTTTGATGATACAATCACTGAAGCTATTTCAAAGGCATATCAAATTTGTTTGTGAATTTACACTTTTCTCTAGAAACCGTTCTTGGATATTCAGTTTCTCAGAAATTAAATTTCGTCCAACATCTGCTATTTCAGAAATTCAATTTCTACGAATCTTCTGCACTTACTCTAAAACATTTCGAAGCAAGACAAATTATGAACCATATATATATATTTTCCAGATTACCTGCAGTATATTTTTCCCGCAAAAAAATACTTGGGGAAAAGTCATGGATTTTTCTTTGATAGTGACTTTTCTTTTATATTACAGTTACCGTAATGCATTTTTTTTTTTTGTGTGTGTGTGTGTAGTTCAAAGTATTTCCTTTTTAAAACAAAGTGAGATTTCATCAGGTTCGTATATAACTTTGGTAATATGAAAATGGAAGCTCATAAATATTTTATTGGGTGTTTCTTTTTTACCCCCACAAATTTTTCAAGGAGAAAAATCTCGCATATTGCGAGTTTTCTGCATTGCATGTTGTATCGTAAAAAAATATATTCTTTTTATTATCTCATGGGGCTCTTTTTATTTCGAATTTGAGAGTAGAGTCCTGCATCGCGTTGGATAACACAATTTTATCGGAACCCGATCCAGACCGTGGTTTATACAATATGTGTATTCAATAGATGTGTATACAATATATGTGTATTCAGTGTATTCAATATATGTGTATACAATATATGTGTATTCAGTGTATTCAATATATGTGTATACAATATATGTGTATTCTATATATGTGTATATACTATATGTGTATTCAATATATGTGTATACAATATGTATATTTATACACATTGTATAACACATTTATACAATGTACACATTTATACACATTGTATTATACACATTTATACAATGTACACATTTATACACATTGTATTATACACATTTATACAATATGTGTATACAATATATGTGTATTCAATATATGTGTATGCACTATATGTGTATTCAATATATGTGTATACAATATGTATATTTATACAATATTGTATATTTAAAAAAAAAGCTCTCCGAACGTAGGCAGATACCTCAATAATATTAACTTTGTTGAATGTTTTGTTATACTACTTTTGTTATCTTATCATTTTAATTATCTTTTTTTGTATTGTTATCAAGTGTGTTGCGGCCTGCATAAGGGGCACAAACATATGTTTGCGATCCGCGAGTAAAAACGGTTGAGTATGGTTGCTCTGTCTAGACCAGTCATACTCAACCTGCGGCCCGCGGACCGCATGTGGCCCGGCGACCTGTTATGCGCGGCCCGATGCGCATATTCATTAATTCATATGTTAAAAATTACTTCAGTTTTGCATAAAAAGTATTTAAGACCGTCACCGTTGTTTTCTCTATTTTCAAGGGAAGATAAAACATGCCCTGTTATTTATAATCTATATATATATTTCTCTTACGTAGCGCTAAAAAAAGGGCTGTATTTGAAGCTTGATATTTGGCAACAGCCAAAGCGACAATTCTAAGTGGTTAAGTTACGGTCACATGTCCCAACCCACTCAGCAAATCAAAATCCAGACAGGATCTCTCTTTTAACGCAAACCGTTTGAGCAATACATGAATGACAATTGTTATTGGTCCGTTGTACGGTGGCGTGAGGAATTCAGAGAATCAGCTTTTTGATCCAAGGTTGTATTTAGACAAAGGCGAAAATGTTTTGTTTACACTTCGATAGGGTGATACGTAGCGCCTTTTATATAGCGTCTTATTATAGTTTTAAATTAATTGCCGTGATTTTCAATACTATATGCAAAATGAAAGGAGAAGGACCCCATCTGACATGCCATTTAAATTTAAACGGCGTCAATTTCCTGTTCGCTTAGCTTTCTCAATGATGATCAATCAGCACCAAACTTTTGATAAAAGCATTTTTATTTATATTTTCAACAAAATTTTCAATTACTTTTTTATGAATTAAAATATTTGTAAATTGCATATGTTGCTTGCTCGGATCGCATAGCGGCTCAACTAAAAATATTTTTTATTGTGTTTTCACTAAGGTTTTAAATTAATTCTGTTTCCAAGGTACATTTTTATTTACATTTTCAACAAAGTTTTCCATTACTTTTTGCACATTAAAAATATTTGTAAATTTAATACGTTGTAATGATTTATGATAGCACTCATCTTGGCTAGAGTTGACATAAATAGTGGCCAGCGAGCGAAGCGAGCTCGGATCGCGTAGCGATCCCAATATGAATCGTGTAGCAATTCATGGGGGTTGGCGAGCGTTAGCGAGCAGAAGGCTGAGCCCCCTAGTTCATTTAAATTATGTTAAAATATCTTAAGTGCCGTTTTCTTAGTCGAAAGGTATTTTTACATGTAAACCTTATTTGTGCTACAGTGTTGTATAGATTTCCTAAGCCTCAACATCAACACTAATCAGACTGTATACCAAATTAACTTTTCACAATATATTTCTACAACTAAAATAATGTAAAAATTTTCCATTGAACAAAAGACTGTATAATTAGAAAAAATCTGATTTTAGAACTTTGAAATTCTGCATTTATATATTACAACATTTTATATTTCTTATATATCTAATAGTGCTTTTTACATTTGATCGTTTGTCCTGAAAAAAATATTAACACAAAATTTGTACTCCACTATTTCCAAACAACAAAGTTCGCGACCTTTTTCTACAAGATGTGCAACAGAAATCTACCACGAACTTTTATTGTTTGGAAATAGTGGCGTTAAATTTTTTTGTATTATTTCTTCTGAGACAAACGTCAACCATAGTGATAAGTTTAAATTTATTATGGTGCTTTGTTATACTACTTTTGTTATCTTACTATTTTAATTACACCCTTTTTAAGTGTGCTGCGGCCCGCCTTACGTCGGAAACTCTTATTTGCGGCCCTCGTGAATAAAAGGTTAAGTATGGCTGGTCTAGACAGTACCCGACTGGATAGGATTCTAATTCGAGCCCGATCTTATGTAGCAAAAGAAACAAAAACTAAAATCGACTAAATTAAAGCCAACTCCACACCAGTCTCGGGTGAAATCTGGTTACCCGACCCGGTGCAAGATTCTAAACTGAATCCCACTTACAGAAAATAAAAGGGCCGACCCTATAAGTTCGAACTGGATTCGGGCGAAATTTGCTCAGTCGATCCAGTGTAAAATCACAAATGTTACGTTTTCACAAACTGGACCATTTTGGGATGTCACAGTGTGATGTCACAGAAGAGGTCAGAAACTGTCACAACGGCCTCATAGTCTTTGTGGCTTCGTGACGGTCACGAAGTCATAGTGTGACGTCATTGCGATGGTGCCGTGACGTCACAGCATTATACGAGAAATTATTTTCTGCGCATTCCCATAATCAAATAATGACCCCTCTATCGCTAAAAATATTGTAATTAGTATACCATTTGATAGAAGAAACGCAAAACGAATTAAGTAACCTAAAATAGACGCATTTTCTGTCTTCGATTTTATAATTAGCATGCTGGAAATGTGCTGAAAATGTTGAAATCGCTTATGCAATAAATGCATTTGCCGACCAATATTATCCTAGTCTTTTCTTATGACGTCAAGGAAATATTTTGGGAGATGCATTGATTTTTCTTTGTTATCGATTTTTCTATGTTGCATTGATACAAATTTTCTTTTGAATTTCAATGTTTTGCCTCAATGAAGCACGGTGATATTTTTCAAACTCTGAAAGTATAATAATAGAAATGACCTGCCAGAATTATTATTGAAAATTTTTTAGAAATCCCATTTTTTAAATCGAGGAAGGACCATGAATTACACTATAAAAAAAAGACAACTATTTCTTAAGGCTGTTCTCAAATCCAAAAAGGCAAATTTATGACATAAGTTTTAAATTATTTTTGTTCGGAAATGCATGAAAATAGCAGTTGTTGTTCAGAAACTGTGTAATCGAGCTGTTTTTTTTTTTGTTGTTGTTGTTTTTTTGCAAACGCAATAGATCTTTCAGACAATAGTGCCAAAGTGGGCGTTTTGAACCGAATTTCCGAGCGAAAGGAGAAAAAAACATTTAAGAAAGGATGAAAAACGTGTTTGTCACGTGATCAAAATCGCTTATAACTCAATAGGTAATTTATTGATCGAAAAATGGAAAACACAACACAGTTGGATTTCCAATCGCTTCCATGGTCAGGCTTTCCAATTTTATATCTTTCCGTTAAAAAAGGAATTCGTAAATGTGTCAAAACGTTTTGCGCTTGTTGAGCAGAGCAGTTGAGAACAGCCTTAAGGTTCCTGTCCCCGCCGGCGAAGATACTCATGAGCAAATGCTAATCCTATGGGGAAGGATTTATCTAATATCTCGTTTGCATTTCGACATTTTTGAATTTTTTTTCTCAATTGATAGCCGAAGTCCTTCTCTACATCACCTTTTTTTTTTTTTTTTTTTTTACTTTTTCGATTTTGGTCGCAGGTATTTTTTTATAAAGTTACTTTCACTTTCAAAATCGGTTCTGAAAATGAAAGTTACATTCTAAGAAATATCTGCAACCAAAATCGAAAAAGTAAAAAGGCGCTATGTAGAGACTGATCTCGGCTATACAATGCAAAAAAAAAAAAAAAAAAAAAAAAAAATGTCGAAATGCAAACGAGATATTAGAACATGGATGGCGATCCTTTTGGAGTATGCGTGCCAAAAAGTTAAAAATTATTATGTACCAACATTCTAACGTGTCAGAAACATTTTAACCAATAATATAGCCATATCGCATCAAATTCCGCATAAAGCCGCTATCAGATTCACCGACTTTTCGAGCAACCAACTTTACAGCCGATTTTAACCCCAACTTTTTCCAGTTGAAAGGGAGGAAAAGGTTACAATTGTCTTTGCTAAAGTTGGAGCAAAACCCGGGAAAACCAGTACTACTAGTACCAGCCGTCAATATTTATCGCATTTTCGTATCAATCGCTTATCTCTGATTCGCTGAAATGTTGAAAGGTGGGAGGAAAAGTTGCGGCTAGGACAGACTTTTTTGAAATGCGGATAAAAAGTTGGGGATATTGCTGTTTGCTATCACACTGGGTGTCGAGACAACATTTCGCGAAAAGTTGGAGGAAATCAAGAGTTGGCTCAAAAATTGCTCTAAAAGTTGGTGAATCTGATAGCGGCTTTAGTAATCTATAAATGAGTTTTTCTTTTATTGTATACTTCTGAATCAGATCATTTTTAGTTCTTCAGGTAGAAGCAGATTGAATAGATACATAATTATTTACAATAACAGTTAAAGTTCAAATTCAAAATTAAAACCTAAATACTATATTAAAACCTAAATAGTATTTTAAAACCTAAAGTAACTTAAAGCCCTAAACCTAAATAAAATAAAAACTAATCTGAAGTAGAAGCGTGTCAATTAGGTGGTTGGTTGATTTTTGACGGCCGATTGTCTACTCTAGGGATATTGGCCCGAGGGGGGAGTGCCCTTTGTGTTGGTCTTTCTAAAGGAACCTAATCCGTATTTACGCATGGAAATCCATGGCTCGAAGAAAACCACGAAAACTCCGAACGACTAGGCCGACGGGCGCGATTCTGATCGAACCCAGCACCTCCCGTCTACTAGCTTCGAGAGCAAAACCTCTCAGCCACTGGTGGGGCTTTTGTCAATTAGGTATATTACTCTGTGCAAACTATCTCTTAAAATTCAATTTTTTAAAAATAAAACCTTTAGAATTTGATAGAGAAGTAAAATGATTTAGAAAATACTATATGTTGAATGGTTTAGAGAGGAAATGACGCTACAAGGTGCTTTTATTTAAATTTATACTACCTTAATTCATTCAACAGTAACGGATTATTTTTAAGTAAATTATATAGCTGTTACACAAAACTATACTTTTTGTAAAAAAAAAAAAAAAAAAAAAAAAAAAAAAAAAAAATTGCATAAAATGGATTGTTTTCCATAAACTGAATATGATCTATAAGTTTTTTCATGTGCCAGAGAAGTTTTCTTACGTGCCAAGTTCAGCACGCGTGCCATAGGTTCGCCATCCCTGTATTAGAGCATTAGCTCGTGAGTGCCTTCGCCGGTAGAGACAAGAGCCATAATCTACAGAAATATAACTGCGAACAGAAATATACAGTAACCTCTTCTAACTTACCTATTATTCCGAAAAGCGTTCTTTCTCATCAGAAACCTGCAAGATTAATATATTTTCGAGATTTAAGGGGGTCCGGGACACATTTTCAAAAAAAAATTATTTATTGAATTAAAATTTTGAATTTTTTTGTGATGGTTAACCATATCATTTGTAAACAAAATCAAATGATAAAACTTCTCATAGCTTTTAAAAAAAAAAAAAAAAATTTATTTAAAATTTATGAAAAAAGTGGTATAACTTAAAATCGTTATAACTCGAAATATTATTTGTAGAATTTAAATTGTTTTTCATTTAAATAAACACAAATATATATATTTTAATTTAGAGCCAACATTTAAAAAAAATATTAATTTAAAAAAAAAATAAAAATATTTAACGAAAAAATTACGAAAAAAGTAGTGCAACTTTCATATTTTCAAAAGTAAATATTTTTTGTAATATGCTGACTCAAAAGTAAAGTAAAATAATTGAAAAAGATATGTTCCGAGTTTCAACCCTGTATCTTTAACGGTTCTCGAGTTATAAGAATTTAAATATGAGAAATGGTGAAAAAACCTATCATGAAGAAAAACGCAATTTCACAAGAACTCGTTTCTTTGATAACCATAGCTTGAAAGGAAGATTTTGAAAACAAACCAAAACGAAAAAATTAATATTTCCTGTTCTAATTAAGATAGAAACATGATTTAAACATCATTTTAAGCAGAAAACGGCAGAGAAATTTTTAATCCAATAATAATAATAAAAAAAATGAAAATTTGAAGATTTTTGTGTCCCGGACCCTCTTAAAGAAGCTAAATTATAAAATTAAAATAAATAATTTGAATTTATTGTTAATCGTCTCTCTTAATAAATGCTTCTAAATAAGTTTTTTAATGTATAGAATATTTTTCATTGAATTTAGCATCTTTTGACTGTAAATACACTTTAGAAAAATTGAGCATTCACTGCACATTTTTTCAACAGTTTTTTTCTTACATAAAAAATAAGCCTGATCCATTAAAATTTCTTTCTTTTTAATTTTTTTTTTTTCTGCGTGCTCCATGCCAGAAAAAAGCATTTTAAACTGATAAACATCTATTTCAAAAGCTGACTTGTCTAAAAAAAAGAAAGAAAAAGTCGTGATTCATCAATAAGTTTTACTGTTCGTTTGCCTGTTTTTTTCCTCCCAACATACTTGTTTTTCAAGAATTTTTCCATTGTCTGATAAATAAATTAATATATATGTATATATATATATATATATATAACCATTATAGAATATCACAATTCATGATCAATTTGAAATAAAATTTATAAATTGAGTATCAAGACATGATACAAATATTATACATATTAAATTTTAATAAATAATTGTTAAATTAACTAATGACTAATAAATTTTTGAAAAAGCAGATCCAATCACTTATAAATGAAGTATTAAAAAATTATAACATTTAAAATTGGCGAAAGATAAATATTAACAGGAAGGTGAATGTATAAAAAGAATAAGTAAATAAATATAAATATGTAGAAAATCCTAAATATTTAAAATATTTTGTTAAACTATTTGTAACTAAAACATGTTAACCAATGGGAAAAGACCAGAAATTGACAGCACCAATAAATCCATTGTACGAAATGTAGGATCTCAAAATTGAAAATACATGCTGTATGCTGATTCGAAGTATTTCCTGGCTATTGCTGCCCTCAGTTTGTCGACTTGCAAGAAGTATTTTTTAGAGTTGATGGTCTGGTTTGGTGGAAGTAGCTTGTAGTAGATCCAATCCCATCAAATAGACAGAAAAACTTTCTTCTGGTGGAGGCCGGCTTTAAGGGATCTCAGGACTCTTAAAACTTTAAAATTTTCGAAATTTATTTTTTTTTTTTATATTAAACTCCTATTTTTTCTGAACATTTTGATATACAGTCGGACCTCTATTTAACGAGGTCGCTAAATCCCGAAAAAAAGTTCGTTATGTGGAAAATTCATTAAATAGGGATGAACCTTTTTAAATACTTTAAACTACACAAAACAGATTTTTAATTCATAAACACTAGACATTATTAAAAAACTTAACTAATCACACTTTCTTTTGTAAATCATATTTTTTTTTTTTTTTGTATTATCATTCATTTTACCCATAAAAAAGAAATCTGTAAGGACAACAAGAATTAAAAAATATATTGTCCGGAAATACACTGTATTTTCAGTTTTAAGAAAATATTTACATTAAAATTAATGAATTTTAATGGCATTATAGTATTTATTATAACAAGTAATTTTAAGCAATGTATTACTAGATGCGTCCTTAAATTTAATTACTGAAACTTATTTACTACAGAACAGCCCTTTTGAGAGTGAAAGGTGGATATTGAAATTTTGCATTTTCTGGATGAATTGCAAAGAATGACAGTGATTTTACTGCTCTCGTTGGGTTAGGCACCTGGTAAAACTAATTCAAGGTTATTGAGCATTATAAAATGTGTAAAAGAAAGAATAAGTTTGAAGTGTCCGGAAATATTTTGAGAAATAGAGAGAAAAAAAAATTATATCAGAAGAAAAAGTTCGTTAAATAGAGAATACACTTCGCTATTTGGAGGTTATTTTACGAAGAAATTCGCAAAATGTTGTTTGTTCCGAGGAAAAGTTCGCAAAATAGAGGTTCGTTATATAGAAGTCCGACTGTAATTGTTTCCTTGAAATTCCCATCAGAACAGAAGTTATGGCTTTTAGAATTATACCCGATCAATAGCTAAAGCGGCATTTCAGAAACTTTGAAGTCATTTTTCTCCCAATGACGTTTTTGGCCATAATGCGCACGATATCTCAAAAACTTCTGAATATTTTTTCACGAAATTTTCGAAACATATGTTTACACATTAGCCTGTATAAACTCAACTTAAAATTTCCTTTTTATTGTTCGAAAAAACAGTTTTTTACGTTATTTCAACAGTAAAATAGATTATACTGTTGAAATTCTGTAAATTTGTCATTTGCTAAATACAACTTTGTATTAAAAATATAAAAATGCTTTAAATATAAATTTTTGTAGGTTCAGGGTAATTATTATAAACTGAAGTATAAGTAGGCACCAAAAAGTTTCATTCTAGTTGCAAAATGTATTTTGTAATCCTAAGCGTAATCTGTTATGCCAATTTTCTGCTTGACAAATGTCTGACAGTTTGGAGCCCCCTGTAAATGCTAATTCTGCATCTTGCAATGTTTTAAATGCATGAAATAAAAGAACATACTTATATCTTTCAATTCCAATAAAAATTGTGTCTTAAAATCAAATGCATTTTAAGATATTAAATGTAGAAAATTGTCTTTTTTTTCTTTTATTTCCAATTTTAAGAGTCTTGAGACCTTTAACGGCAGGAATGGGACCTTTGTCTCGGCTGGACCAGGATTGTTTTTGGCACACGTTGTCATAAAGTGACCAATTTTTTTCAAAAAAAGTATCTTTTTCGCCGATGAAAATGCTGTCTAAAATGTTGCGGTCCATCAGGACTGTGCAAGGGAGGACACTGGCGACTATTCTTGTATTCTATTCGTACCACTATTTTAAAAATTACGTTTTTTAGTTGTCTTACTTTTTCAGATGTTTTTCAAAGTATAAAGATTAGAAAAAAGAAAGTAGAAATATTCTTGTTTTCGGAAAAGGATGCGCGATGAATTAAACTAGTTGGATGTGCCAATCCCAAAACTTTCTTCTATCTTATACATCTTAATATTTCAAAACCTAGTTACACATGTTAATACTTCAATATTATTAGTTCAATACTATACCAACTTTGATTTTCATCTTAAATTTCTGCCCAAGTCAATTAAACGGACTAAAAACGAGTTAATCTATATCATCATATTTGTTAAAATTATTAATTTTTCCTTATTCTGTTGTTATCAGCTGTTTGCGAATAGCCAGCTTAGCAGGAAGCGAGTTCCCGCCGCTGCATGAGCCGCCGATGCACAATGAACTACGAAAAATCATAAAAGTATACAAAAATCGCTAACACGGAGCCCCTTTACCGCGCAATATTTCCAAATTCAGGGAGGACCTGTTGGCCAAAGCCAAAAACAATCACAAATATTTTGGTTCAATTGTATGCATAATTTTATACGCTGTTCGATGGTACAATAATGAAAATGGCACAGAGATCGGAATTATAGCGCCCCCTTCTTTCGGAATTTTTTCAAGTTCAGGGAGGACTTGTTTGCCATAGCCAGAAACATGCACAAAAAATTTGGTTCAATTATATGGATAACTTCATACACTTTTCGATGGTACAATAATGAAAATTGTGCAGACATCGCAATTATAGTGCCCCCTACAGGCAGAATTTTTCCAAATTCAGGAAAAACCTTCGTGACATGACCAAAAATAAACACATAAAATTTGGTTCAATTCTATGCACTTTTCGACGGTACAATATTCAAAATGGCACAAAAATTGTACAAAAATCGCTAATACAGCGCCCTCTACGAGCGATTTTTTTACAAATTAAGGGAGGACCTCCTTGCCATAGCCAAGAACTTAAAATTTTTTTTTGGTTCAATTCTATGCATAACTTCATACACTTTTCGATGGTGCAATATTCAAAATCGCACAAAAATCGCTATTACAGCGCCCCCTAACGGCGAATTTTTTGCAAATTCAGGGAGGACCTGCTTGCCATATCCAAAAACTTAAAATAAAAATTTGGTTCAATTCTATGCATAAATTAATACACTTTTGAATGATACAATATTCAAAATCGCACAAAAATCGCTGTTACAGCGCTCCCTACCGGCGAATTTTTTCCAAATTCAGAGAGGACCTGCTTGTCATATCCAAAAACTTAAAATAAAAATTTGGTTTAATTCTATGCATAATTTCATACACTTTTCGATGGTACAATATTCAAAATCGCACAAAAATCGCATTTACAGCGCCCCCTACCGACGAATTTTTTCCAAATTCAGGGAGGACCTGCTTGTCATATCCAAAAACTTAAAATAAAAATTTGGTTCAATTCTATGCATAACTCCATACACTTTTGGATGGTACAATATTCAAAATTGCACAAAAATTGTTATATCAGCGCCCCCTACCGGCGATTTTTTTCCAAATTCCGGGAGGACCTGCTTGCCATAGTCAAAAACTTATAATAAAATTTTGGTTTAATACTATACATAACTTCATACACTTTTTGATGGTACAATGGCGACAGACAGACGGACAGACGGACGGACGGACAGACGGACAGACGGACACACAGACAGACAGACATTTTCTATAAACATGTTTTTTGGAATCTCTGACCCCTAAAACATGCAAATCCGTCGAAAACCGGAAGTCGAAAAAAATTTCGATTACAATACTTTCTTCTATTGAAGATAGAAGAAAGTAAAAATATATCACGTGAATTGAGAAAGAAATTTTTGGAGCAACCTAATATATACACTGTAAAAAAACCACTGTAAATTTGCCAGCACAACTCAATCACAGTTGAATGTACTGTATCTTTCTTTGGTTTCCTGACTATTTAAACATGAAAAATACAGTAGTTGCGTAAAATTAACAGTACAATGTACTGGCAATTTTGGACGCATTTGGACCACAGCACAAACTACTGGCGTCCAAATTGCCAGTACATTGTGCTGTTAATTTTACGCAACTACTGTATTTTCCATGTTTAAATAGTCAGGAAACCAAAGAAAGATACAGTACATTCAACTGTGATCGAGTTTGTGCGCGAGATGAACAGTATACTTTGTACTGCAAAAATTTCGTTTTTTTTTTTTTTTTTTTTTTTTTTTTTTTTTTTTTTTTTTTACAGTGTAGAGTGTATCTGTAAAAGGGGGCAAACTTTATAGGGTGATAGAACGTAGCTATCCGGCAAATTTCGCAGTTAAAGAATTAACACAAGAATGAGAGGAGATACTTCAGAAAACATTTTATTAACAGGAATGTAATGAATGCACTTGCTCAAAGGATCTTCCACGAGCTATAATGCACGCTTCACACCTGCGGGATAGAGACTGCGCACATTTGCGAAGACACTGGGCATTTCCCGAATATCGCCGGCAACAACAGCAATCAATGCGAATAGATCCATATCGGTTTCAGTGGGGGCACTCGTAGATTAGGTTTTTCATATGGCCCCACAGGGAAAAGTCCAAGCACGAGAGATCCGGCGATCTTGGTGGTCAAGCTATTAGACCACCTCGACTAATCCATCGCCCTGGGACACTGGAAAACTACCTTTTAACTTCTCACCGATTGCGTTCCGACCATACATTCTATGACGAAATTTGCTCGTATAGCTGCATTCTATCCCCCCATCCCGTAAAGTTCTGCCCACTTTTTCAGACAACCCTGTGTAAAAAAATCCGAATACCAGAGACACTAGGTTGAGCAAAAAGTTCTGGGAAATTTGTGAAAGTTGCGTTGTTATGCGCAAATTAACAACAAAAGCAACAAAGACTATTCTTTAAAGTAGAGACTATCATAGTCCACGACTTTCTGACACCGTTCTGCCAGATTCCGGATTTGCTGGCTAAGTTTGTCGCCGTTACCAGCACCTTCATCCTCATTAATCTTATCGATGGCTTTCAGAATCGTTAGGCCTTTTCTATAATAATGCCAAGGACAACACACGCAAATCACTGTTCAATAGGCATTTTGGATCCAAAATTCCTGAACTCCTATAAATATACCATTAGTAATCCTATATACGATACAAATTCTAGTAATTATTAGATTAAAAATTTCCCAGAACTTTTTGCGCAACCTAGTAATATATACTTCATTAATTGCTAAAAGGCGATTATGTCAAAACAGTAAATAATTTTTTACGTATAAACTCTCTACATAATGTATATGTATGTATGTATGAATTTAGTACATACTGAAAATAATTTGAATAATGAACTAGATAATATTCGCAGAATTGATTTTAATAATGGTTTTAAGATACACCGTACATTTAGAACCATACTTGTTCTAGTGGTACATTTAGATACATTAAAAATTGCTCACATTTTTTTTAAATATTATTAATCGATGTAATTATATTTAATTAAGAATGACTGAACAATACGTATACCTTTTCCGTCAATTATAATATAAAATAATAATATAAAATAATTGCCAAATAAATAATATAAAATAATATGAAATAATATGAAATAATTGCCATTTTCTTTCCATCATTCCTGCGTAAAAATTTTTCTTAACTACATTTTTCAAGCATACTATATTTTTTGTTTTAGTTTGGCATGTATTGGACGGTAAACACACTTCAGGAAATTTAAGCATTCAGTGCATATTTTTTCAGTACTTTTTTTCCGATGGAAAAAAATGCCTGAACTCAAGTTCGTTGTTTTGTAAAATTATATATTTTTTGCTGTCTCCTGCATGCGGGAAAAGCATTTTAAACTGATGACCATCTATTTTAAAAGCTAGCTTCTGTAAAGAAAAAAAAAGAGAGGAAAAAAATCATGTTCCATCAATAAGTATTTTCTTTTTCAATATACGTGCCTAAGAATTTTCTATTGTTCATTGAGAAAAATGTCTAAATTAGAATAAATACAGATATAGATACAGACAATGAATTAAAATGTTAAAGAAATTGCAGTAAAAACGAAATTTATTGACCATAGCGTTGCCGCCATCATAATGATGCCAGCGTTTCTCACTGGCGTATTTTTGCTTTATAATACAGATTTAAGAAATAAACAATTTTTTTCATTAGAAATTCTTCCTGCTGCTAAAGTGCAATCAATAATACTTTGTACTCCAATTTAGAGACATTTAAAATACTCACCTTATTTATTTATTTATTTACTACCGATTTAATTAAAAATGACTGAAGGATACGAGTACTTTTTCGTCAATTATAATATAAACGTAAAATAAATTAAAGTTACTGCCATTTTCTTTTCCACATTCTTGTTTAAAACTTATTCTTAAATACATTTTTTATGCATACTATTTTTTTTCTTTCAGTTTGGCATCTATTGGATGGTAAACACACTTCAAAGCGTTTAAGCATTCACTGCATATTTTTTCAGTACTTACTTTTTTTCTGACTGAAAAAATGCCTGAACTGAAGCTCTTTGTTTTGTAAAATTATATATTTTTTGCTGTCTCCTGCATGCGGGAAAAGCATTTTAAACTGATAACCATCTATTTTAAAAGCTAGCTTAGCTAAGGGGAAAAAAAAAGAGTTTAAAAAATCTTGATTCATCAATAAATTTTACTCTTTTTTGCCTGTTTTTTTCCCCCTAACATACTTGTTTTTCAAGAATTTCCATTGTCTGGTAAATGGAGAAGGGTGCTGGTGGTGGGGGTATCACTCTAGTGTATGTGACAATTTGTGACATAAGGGGCGGACAATGTTTAGAAGAAAAAAAATCACGAAATTTGTGCGACATAATTAATGAATAACCCCTTAGCTGGGCAAAAATAAAAATTTAAATGCATTTTAACATCTAAAATATTTTCCATAAATGTTCTCTGATATCTATCGAGTTGAGAAATAGCAGTAGTTACGATGTAACGTTCCAGACTTCAACCACACTTCACTCACAGATAATAGTCCAAAAGCCAACAGCGCAAACACCTATGTTATCAAGCACAAGCAAAAAAACCTTTATTTTATGGGAGTCTAGATGTAGGGAATCTAATGATCCATGTCTGCCGGAAGTGAAGTGGTGCATAAGCCACAAATTAATACCATCAGTGGTTGACTCGTAGGTTTATCATTGTGTTTGTCCTACAAAAAAGTTACGAAAACATGGAGGATAGTTGTAGAACAAACAAAATAATAAACCTAAGAGTCAACCACTGGTGGTATTAATTTTTGGCTTATGCACCACTTCACTTCCGGATCATTAGATTCCCTTCTACTCTATAAAATAAAGTTTTTTTTTTTTTTTTTCTTGTGCTTGATAACATAGGTTTTTGTGTTGGCTCTTGGACTATAACCGTCGCTAGCAGTTGCGTAGCGTTTGGGGGGGGGGGGGGGGGGCGGTTCGATCACTTTACTACCAGCACTATTATATAGAAAATTTGGCTTTATTTAATCACTGAACGACATACGATTAAACAAAGCAACACTGTAAAAAAAAAATCTGTCATATTGATAGGAAAAAACTGTCAATTTTGGCGCCAGTAGAAAACTGTTTAATTTACAGAAAAAAACTTTAATTTTTCATTAAAACAGTTTTTTTCTGTAAAAAATACAGTTTTGTTCTGCAAAAATTACGAAATTCAGTTTCTTTTACAGAAAAAAAACTGTTTTTCTTCAAAACAGTTTTTTTCTGTAAAAAATGCAATTATTTTCTGTAAAAATTACAGATTTTTTTTACAGTGAAGATTTAGTATAGCATACAATTATGCTGATAGTAAAATGGTTTGAACTCTACCCTCCCCCAACGCTCCGCCACTGGTCGCTAGAGTACAGCTATATCCTACATCAGGTCAAGTAACCCGATTTTACCCAAGTAATATTTTTCGTTGTGGATCGGGTTCTCTTTGGGTGGACTTTAAATGTTTTGGGTTGGGATTTGACTCTTTCGGGTTAGAATTAGACTGATTTTTGAAAATAAACCCTTCGATATGTTTTAATTGTAAAAAGTATATACATCAATATTACTGACTGGATATATATTAATTTTTGTACAAAAATATAAAATTTATGTTAGAGTTATAATTTTAGACAACTTTTCCATAATTCAATTAAAATATGATAGACCATAGTAGTCCAAGTCCATTTTGAAAATAATTATATATACAGGATGTCCCAAAACGACCGCATAAACTCTGCACAGCTAGATTCCTCGTTGGGAGTACATAAAAACTGCCCAAAGAAGCGTTCCTGTACGGTCCATAGTTTACGAGAAAAATACGAAAACCAAAGTATGACGTCACTGCCGGTGCAAGAAAAAAAACACTTTATTGGACATATCAACAACACTATTTGCATATATTTCCAGACGATAATGTTTAAACACACAATTGTGCACAATTACATCGGCCGTACATCAGGTACATGTCGCAGTAGTCACGAACGGAATACATGGCCACCATACGAAGACAACCGGTAGCTGCAAGATTTAACCTTTTAAAAATACGAGTTCAACATCGGTTTAACGTCATTCCATGGCGCGCGCGCATGCATGACGCGATATGCGCGGCGAACGTTTTAAACATTATCGTCTGGAAAGATATGCAAATACTGTTGTTGATATGTCCAATAAAGTGTTTTTTCTTGCACCGTCAGTGACGTCATACTTTGTTTTTCGTATACGATGGATCGTACAGGAACGCTTCTTTGGGCAGTTTTTATGTACTCCCAACGAGGAATCTAGCTGTGCAGAGTTTATGCGGTCGTTTTGGGACATCCTGCATATATATCTTTTTTCAATGGAAAAATATTCAGGATTTTCTTTTGAAAAAACGGGTTAATCCAAACACATCCCAAAAGTATCAAAACTCAACTCAAGCCGAAACCAATTCGAACCTGAAACATTTAAAGTTAACCCGACCCGCAACGAACACAATTAGCGTCAAATCGTTTATAAGGTTCGGTCAAAATCTGGTACTCGATCCGATGCAGAACTCTACTCCAAACTGATTTAATAATACAAATTACTAATATTACAATCACACATTTATTCATATTTTTTATAGTACACATTACCTTCAACAGTGTAATTAAGGCAATTCCCAAATCCAAACAATCCACTTTCTGATACATTTTTAAATTCATTTTTGTTTTCAAACGCATGAATTTATTTTTTATTTTTTTATTCAGAGACTATATAATAAAGTATTTTTACAAGTTGTTGATGAAGGTAGAAGATCTTTCAAAAAACGATGTCAAAGTTGATGTTTTGAATCGAATTTCCAGACGCGCCAGCGCTGGAAAGGAAAAAAGTTGCCGCCCCCAGACAACAATCGCTCATAACTCAAGTTGCAATTCATTTATCGAAAAATGAAAAAAAAATCATTTCTCCTTTAATAATCATGCTTGCAACTGTCATGCTTTGAAGTTTAACAATAAATTAAAAAATAAGTCGGAAAGTTTTGCGTTGTTGAACTTTATTTTTTTGTAAGTAACCGCCTAAAATGAAACTGCAAATTCTATAATTTCCTTTTACATCAGCTAATATAAAATAAAAACAAGTAATTAAATACATTTGTCAGTATCCCTGTAGTTTTACAAAAAGTACCACAAAATAAGTTTCTTTAAGCATTGTTATTTTTTCTGTGAATTTGGCATCGTTCAACAATAAAAACTCACTGGAAAATGCATTCTATTTTTTTAATCATCTTTTTTCTAGAGTAGAAAAAAAAATTAATAAAAGATGCCTCAAACCATTGAAGCTTCTTTCCTTTGTAAAATATCTTTTTGTTGCTGTCTGCCGCATGCCAGCAGAACATTTTAAACTGATAACCATCTATTTTAAAAGCTGACTTGTCTAAGAAAGAAAAGAAAAAAAAAAATCATGATTCATCAATAAGTTTATGAGCGTATGTTTTTCCCCCTTTCAATAATTTATGCGCACATTTTTTCATTCTCCTTTATTTATTTTTTTTCTCTACTTTTTTCCTCTTCTCAGCCTGCTTGTCTTTTATAAATTCATACCATTCTAGTATTGCTTTTAAACTTGTTTATTTTTCTTCTTCAGCTCAGAAATTCTGTAGTGTAAGGAGAAATATTGACGAGGAAAAGGGGGTAGGGAGGTAGAGAATCAAAAATCTTCTCATCGTTCAGAGGTGATGTATGTGACTTGACTTCCGCTTGGGCAAGCTTGGCACCGAGTACTTGAGAGAATTTCCCGAAAGTTCCCTCCTTTCTGTTCTCCCCTTTCGCCCCCTCACCACTTCTTTCCTTAAATTTTTTTCCCTGGTGCTTCATTTTTATCTCCCATCGACTGCAAAAAACTTCTTTTTTCGAATGGATTTTTCATCATTGCACTTAACGCGTGGCATAGCTTCAAGTATCTCTCTTTTCCCTATACATTTTTTTTTTCAGTTTTTATCTATATATTTTTTTCTTGTCATTATTTTAGTAGCAATGAAGATTGTCAGGTAAATTTAGGGATTCATGGGTAATGGAAAATTTTGAAATTGTATTCTCTTTTTTTTTTATTAGTCAATCATGAATTTGAAATAAAATGTATGTGGATGTGGTTGAAATAATTCTAAACGATAAAAAATATATGATAGCAATATTTAAACTTTGCTATCAGTACTTGCGTGATGTTCGGTTTTTATCCTCCAAAATAAACTATTTATTTCTCAATATAAAACAAAACATAGGTAAGATAAATTGGGCTTACCTTGTACTTATGTATATCCGTTTATCATCTGGTAATCTGCGTCCGGAAGGGTAATTATGTCTTCATCTTCTCATATCTCTGATTTAATCCACATTTAATGAAGGTGTGATCATCCAGGTCATTTAAAAGACACATGTTTTTTTGTGTGACTTGTAAAACTTAAATTTGTGCGGAAACTTATAAATAGAAAGAAGAATTAATATTTAATAAAGCTTTAGAAGTTACATCTCTCCTTTGGAGAGTCAAGATTACAATTGAAAAATAGAGAAAAACATGTATAAATATTATCAGCAATAAAGAACAGGAAATTAGTGACGTAATTCTTAATAACAAAATATTTGTATCAATATTTATATTAATAGTAATTTAAAATAAGAGTTTATCAATGTCCATAGTTCTTAAGTATCGTGAAATGTTTATAATAAAATGTTTGTTTATGATTTTGCAATCACTTTTCATTTTCACTTCCTTCCTTTAGATCATAATCACTTTTGATGATTGCTTTTATAAATCACATTTGACACATGAAAAAACAATTTACTTAGCTTGATTGTTTTAATGTCCTTGTTTGGAGATTATATTTCACAATATCTGTCAACAATATATTTAAATAAAATCCATGAATTAAAAACATAAGACATTACGTCTTATGTATATTGCATTATGGAACGTATTCTTTCTTTCGGTTCGAGACTATAAATATCGCCATTTTACCGTATGTGACGTCACAGGAATATTGGCTATCGTACTTATTGGATGCAGATGATGACAAAAAATTTCGGTTACACTTAAAAGTAAAAAAGGAATAGTCTATAGCAGGAAAAGTCTATAATTAGTTTAGCATTTGTTTCCAGTTAATAATCCATATAGAAATGGAGGCTATTCTACCTTTCGGTTCGAGGCTATAAAAATGGCCATTATACCTTACGTCACAGAAACACTGTCCATATTAGATTAGATATATTGCATTATGTATCTAGGTTGAAGGAATTTTATTTTCTTGTTTACAATATTTATATACACTTTTCTTTCTTTCTTTTAATTCCTACCAGAAAATTCTATTATATAGATTTCTTAGGTTATGGAAATTTAAAAAATTGTTTTCTCATTTCATATTACTTATTGCCAATCATGAATTTGAAATAAAAAGTATTTGAACGTGTTTTGTACAATGGGCCTCATGCACGTGACGTCACGCTGCAGAGCTGGCTGTATCTCGATCCGTTATTCTATCCACTGTCCCGCAAGAATGTCAGTATGCGCAGCCGCCAATACCGCCAGTAGACGACTTTTAGCCTCGACCCAGGTTGTGTACGTAAAGTTTACCCAAAATTTTGCGAATTTAGCAAATGTTCTTGGATACAGAACAATATTTTGAATTTATATTGCAATATATTAAGTATCTGCTGTCCTAATAATGAATATTTTTCAGGTATTTTTAACAAAAGAGCCTTTATAATACATACTCCATAGGGCGTTATGCTATTATTCAAAAGTGAGTACCCCCAGTAAACGAATTTTAGTCTCGTCCTCGGGTCGCGTGCATAAGGTCCATTCTGAAGGATAACAAAATATTTAAGCAAAAGCGATGAATTGAAAGAAGACGACATTACGCCTTAGATATATTGAATAACATAGCTAGATTGAAAGAATCTTATTTTCCTGCTTAAGGCACAATTTTTATTTACACTTTCCTTTCTTTCTTTTAAATTTTAACTAATGTCTGCCAAATAAATTTTACTGGACTATGGATATTTTCGAAATTGTATTATAATTTTTTATCGATTTTCATGAATTTGTAATGAAAATATGTATATGAGATCGAGATGTTCTGAACGATAAAATATATATATATATATATATATATATACTTAAATTAAGTCGATGAATTAAAAGCAGAGGAAATCAGACCTTCGATATATTGTATAATATATCTAGGTTGAAAGAATTTTTTTTCCTAGTTCAAGGTACAATTTTTATTTAAACTTTTCTTTCTTTCTATTCAATTTTACCAGAAGAGTCTGTTATATAAATTTCCGTAATTTCTGGACTATGGATATTTTCGAAATTGGATTCTCATTATTTTATTGATGATCATGAATTTGAAATGAAAATATGCAGATGGGATCGAAATGATTCTGAATGTAAAAAGAAAAAAATAATTCTAAGGCTATGTCAGACGGACGTCTTTTTGCACGCTTTTTTACTTACGTATTATCCCTACACAATGCTAGCGGCATTGTGAAGGATAAATACGTAAGGAAAAAAGCGTGCAAAAAGACGTCCGTCTGACATTAGCCTAAATAAAGTCGATGAATTAAAAGCAAACGACATCATGCCTTAGATATATTTTATAATATATCCAGGTTGAAAGAATTTTATTTTCCTGTTAAAGGCAGAGTTTTTATTTACACTTTTCTTTATTTATTTTCAATTCTACCAGAAAATTCTGCTATATAAATTTTAGTATTCCTAGACTATGAAATTTTTCGAAATTGCCTTCTCATTTTTCATGATCAATTTTTATTTTGGCCAGGCTACACATTTTTTTTTTCTTCGCATTATTTAATAGATGTAAAGACCACCAGGTGAATTTAGAAAATTATGGGATATGGTAATTTTCGAAATTGTATTTTTTTTTTTTCTTTAATGCCAATCATGAAGTAGAAAAGAAAAGCACTTAGATAGACAGTAAAATAAAAATCGCCTGCGAAATTTATGAAAAAAAAAATGCTATCTAAAAAACCGGTAAAAAAACATTTATTTCGCTAGAAAAATCTGTTATTTTTTAACGAATATTCTGTTATTTAATGCATAAATACTGTTACATAATAAACAGATTTTTTAACACTTATATATATCGCCATTTTACAGAAAAAACCTGTAAATTTTGCAAGAAAAATCTGTATTTTTACAGAAATAAACCGGTATTATAACAAAAATATTTTTTGATTTTACCATAGAAAACCTGACCAGACGAAACTCTGACCAGAAAAACCTGTATTTTTACAATTTTTTTCTGTTTTTTTTCTGTTTTTTCTGTTTGTTTTTTTTTACCAGCCAAATACTGTTGCATTTATAGAAATAAAACGATATTTTAAAAGAAAATACATTGTGATTTTACAGGAAAAAGCTGTGAAAAAAAGGAAAAAAAAATTGCTTTTGTATTTAAAAACTGTTTTGTTTATAGAAATGGGAAAACATAGCATAATTTTACAGAAAAAAACTTATAAATTTTACATTTTTCTTTCTCTCTGTTATCTCTCTCTCTCTCTCTCTTTTTTTTTCTCTCCCACTTTCTTAACTTTGATATTTATAGAAACATACCATATAAGGTGGAAAAAATTCCGAACAACAAAATATTTATTTAAATAAAATCAATGAATTAAAGACAGGAGATATATTACGCCACATACACATTGTATATAATACACTCCTAAAAAAATTAAGCATTATTAATCTTTTTGAAGTAAGGCGTATTTTCCAGTCACCTTTTCTTTCAGAAAAATTACTAAGTATATCTATATAGTCTTATAAATGTATGGCACTAGAATATTTGGCTTACAAAGTTATTTCATCCAGTTTAATAATTTTTGCAAGATCTCAAAAAGTTTAATATTTGAAAGTAAAAAGGAATTTTTTTTTTTTTTTTACTTATTTTGAATTTCATGCGATATTAATACGGCGTGATGCTGAAATACCTTATATAAAGTGAAAAAATAAAAATTTATCGAATCATAAGCATATCCAGGTTTAAGGAAGAAAAACAAGTTAGATTTAAAGCGATTCTAAAATAATGATTTTTTTCTTCTTCTTTTTAAGAGGCAGGTTGAATGATAAAGCATAAGAAAAAAGGAAAAGGTTTGTCGAGAATGAAAACGAATGTGCGAATAAGTTATTGAAAAAATCGGGGGTAAGCCATTAGGCTCATAAATTTATTGGTGAATCATGATTTTTTTTTCTTCTTTTCATATGTAAGTCAACTTTTAAATGGATGTTTATCAATTTAAAATGCTCTTGTTGACATGCAGCAGACGATATCTTATAAAAGAAAAGAGCTTCAGCGGATCAAACATCGTTTATTAATTTTTTCTTCTTTTTTAGAGGGAAAAAAAGCGGAATGAATTTTCAGGAACATGTTTTGCCATGGAACATGAAAGATGCCAAATTGAAAACAAAAATAATAATGCAGAAAAAACTTATTTAATAGAGTTTTTTTTTTTATATGGGAAACAATGACATTCTTTAATTACTTATTTTTGCTGATGAGGAGGGAAATTTTTAAACTTTTCATCTAAAAAACATGAATAAGCATCTTATTGGGATATAAATAATTTTGAATTGGCAATGGAATGATAGGATTGAGATTTTAAGTTTTAACGCCATTCTAGAGTAATATGATTTATTTATTTATTTTTAAGGCAGCTTGATGGTAAAAAAAATAAAGCAGATGAAGAAAACAAATACTTGGAGAGAGTGCGACAAGCGTTCGAATAAATTATTGAAAAATATGTGGTAAACATAAGCTCAATTTTTTTTCCATATGTAAGTCAACTTTTAAAATGGATGGTTATCAATTTAAAACGGTCTTGTTGGCATGCAGCAGACGATATCTCACAAAAGAAAGGAGCTCCAGCGGATCAAGCATCTTTTATTAATTTTTTCTTTTTTTTCTTACAAGGAAGGTCTCCTTACTGGGCATACTCAGAATATTTTGAAAAAAAAAAAAAAAAAAAAAAAAAAAAAAAAAAAAAACCAATTAAACTACTTATGTAATAAAGGATCAGTCAAATTTAGCGGCGGAATTACAGTAGAAAGTCTGTAAAAAAATAAAATACTTTCGAATATTTGGCGCGAAAAGACAAAAGCGTCACGTAAGTTGGCGAGCAGTACTTTTCCTCGCCAAAAGCAAACGATTTTAACCCCTTGGGGGCGAGCGACACGTATACGTGCCGGAAATAGGCCTAAGAATCATCGTTTATCCTCACCACTAAAATTTTACTGTAAAATTTGCCTTATTTAATCCGAGCATTTTCCCTATTTGAATAGGCACAAACTTCTGTTTTTTAAAACCGGTAGCAGAGTAATAAACATTTCGTAAAAGGATCCCGTCGCGAAGGGGTTAATGCACCTGAAAATTGTTTGTTAATTGATTTTTAGAATGCGTGTAAAAAGTATTTAATGAATTTAATCATAAACAATGAGAGAGTTTAATAAATACATTTTTTCGTATTACATATTTATGTTGCTTGTTATTTAATTTTATTACTTTAAAAACAACTTCATATATAAAGAAATACTTTCATACATGGTAAAGCGAGGAGAGTCTGCGCACATTTCAAAAGAATAATAATAAAAAAATCTAAATATAAATTTATTGCTAAACTATGCATGAATAATTTTGACTTCATTTGTTTTTTATGCATTTCCATTGTTATTTTGTTGCTATGCTGGAATTTAATAGAACATGAGTAATAAAACCAAGAAAACAATTTTGCGCAATCTCTCCTTACACGGTTGGTAAGATTGCGCACATGGGTGGGAGAGATTTCGCATATGGGTAGAAGAGATTATTATTAATAATAACTACAATTAAATTGTTAACAATAATAATCACACTAAAGTGAGATAATGGTGATATGGTGGATAAAGTGGATAAATGGTGGATAAATGGATAAAGTGATTGTTGCAAATTATCCAGCTTTCGTACAACCACCCAGGGACCCGGAGCTGGAGCTGGAGCCCGGAGCCGGAGCGCTCCGGAGCTGTGTTTTTCCTGGAGCTGGAGCCGGAGCTGGAGCTCTAAATTTTCCCCAGCTCCAGGGCTCCTTTAGTTTTTAATATTCTTTTAAATCTTTTTTTTTCAGTCTTTTAAATTTCTAGGCTTAAAATATTTTAATTATATCATTATTCAGTATTTTAATTATATCATTTTTTAGGTTATTATTATTATTATTATTATTAGGGAAGGAAAACTTCTCAAAAAATGGCAACACTACTTTACTTCTACTTTCTACTTGAACTAAGTGACAACACTATTTGAAAACAAATATGGCCGCCTGTTGTTTGCATGTGTAGTCGTACAATTTTGGCTGTTCGAAAAGTGTAGAAGAAATTTAAGATTTTTGTGTTTAAAATTCTACCAAACTTTCTATTTTAAAAGCAAAAGCTAAAAGATGTCATATTTTCTGAACAAGCATTTCAAGTTTGATGAGAAGAAAAATGTATTGTTTCAGATCTTTAATGAAGATAGAAAGTACAGGGTTAGCGAAATTAAACTTCCGCTATTCAAAGGCCCCTGTAGGCCGTTCTACTACTCCGAAGAGAAAAATATTTTGACAACAGACACTTCGGAGGATGCGCTCGAGATTTCCGAAATAAAAAAAATAGTTTAAAAACTCGCCACCAGAGGGCGCAGCAGGGCAGCACATTGCAGCAACACATGCAAATTCCACGCACGATAAAAGGAAGAAGTTCGTGCCCCAATCATATGAGCATTTCAAAATGCCGACGTTGCCA
Organism: Maratus speciosus; assembly: GCA_963932465.1. Taxonomy (NCBI): domain Eukaryota; kingdom Metazoa; phylum Arthropoda; class Arachnida; order Araneae; family Salticidae; genus Maratus; species Maratus speciosus. Next base: position 166,581,407 of record OZ010797.1, read on the forward strand.
ATGCTAGTCAAACTGTATTACCGCAACGGTGAGAATGCAGATGCAGTTGTGAGAGAGTTCCGCCGTCTCAAGAAACAACGACGTGGACAGATATCGGAGCGTGCTCTTAATGACATGATGATGAAATTCGAGCAAACAGGACAGTTAGGCGATTTGCCGGGAAGTGGAAGTAAAAGTGTGCAACCGCCGTCGTAGAGGATATTGCTACAGCGGTCGTGGAAGCAAGCTCTCATTCGCCTCATGGAAATGTCAATGTACCGACGATTTCACGTACCCTTGATATACCCTACTACAGTGTAATACAATTCTTAGAATTCTGATCTTCTGCCCGTGTAACATTCAAGCGGTTCAGAAATTGGAACGACAAGATCTGGACACTCGCAAAACATTCACGCTACAAATTTCTCGCGAGAATGGCGGTTGATGATTTCTGGCCATGGAAATTCTGTGCCCACTTATTGTCCTTATTGTGTTCCTTTTGTGTAAGACCACTGGTCCTTCAGTGTTTCGGGATCTCAGTTTGTTCTCTCTTCACACGCTAACTCGTAGCGCCATCTAGTGGCGATTTTTTAAACTTTTTTTTTATTTCGGAAATCTCGAGCGCATCCACCGAAGTGTCTATTGTCCAAATATTTTTCTCATCGGACTAGTAGAACGGCCGCTAGGGCCCTTTGAGTAGCGGAAGTTTAATTTCGCTAACCCTGTATTTGTGAGCAAAAAATTAAACGTGTAAATTAAAATCTGCAACTTAAAAGCGCAAAGTCGGAGCCGAGTTGGAGCCGGAGCTGGAGCCGGAGCTGGAGCCACGGTATTTTTTCTAGGAGCGGAGCTGGAGCTGGAGCATCAAAAATTGTTCGGCTCCGGGTCACTGCAACTACCTGCCATAAGCAATACATTGAATCCAGTCACTGGTCGAAGTTGTGTCCAGGTACAGTTCCAGACATTCAATGGACTCATCCTCATTGATCTTCGTTTTTTGTATCCCACTTTTTCTGGAAGCACCTTATCTTCAGCTCTCTTTTATCTTTTTTTTGCGGCATCCTTCTAAAGTCTTTTTTCATGTATATTATGTGGATCAGTAACATTAGTTGCACTCTGTTTCCTTTTGATTTCAATGGCATTAAACTACTTGCAATGGGTGAAAGTTTAACAAAACATTGTAGGTGTTATTAGAAAAGCTATTTTAGTTAACAAGATTAATTTATTAGCAAATTAATTCTTCATAAATTAACAATATATATCTAAATATTTAATTAATTTATTAACAAATACGTTACTAATTCATTAACAAAAATAATTACATAAAATTAATTTAATAAAAACTGCATAATTAATTTATTAATAAAATTTTCGTTTGCAAAAGTATGTTTGTGCAAATTAATTTGTTGCCAAATTTAGTTTTGATAATTATGTGTATTTCTGAAGATATTTCAAAATTGATTCATTCATATGTTTTACAGGTAATTTGCAATTCATGCAAATTTATCAATAAGCTGCGCATTCTCTCTTAGCACTGAAACTTATGGGGAAATGCGCTATCTCTCCTAAGTACCAGATGCGCAAACTCTCTTATTTTGGTAGGAGAGATTGCGCGGCCTTTTTATTTAAACATGGCCACTTCTAAAATGAATTGTTGGTGTTCGCATCCTTAGTCTAGGTTAGTAATTTATAAGCAATCGTTTAAGTTCAAAATATTTTGTACTACTGATATTTTATAAATATTCAGACGAACAGTTATGAAAATTCAAGCACTTACTTTGGAAAAACAAAACAAAATAGCAATGCTTTATCCAAAACGCTTGGAACAATCAATGTGCACATTCATGTAGACACTGCGCTAATGCTGATGTGCAACTACCTGGAGTCGCTGCGCGCGCACGTTACTCCTTCCTGTCGAATCTCTTTGTGCGCGATCTCTCCTGGCTTTACCTTATTTAAGCGTATTCCAAAATAAAGGCAAGATTCATTTAGCAGTTATTCATTTCAATATCAAAGAATTCGTCGTTTCCATAGCAACAAAATTGAATCGACAGTGCTCAATCGGACTTAATTTTGAGATATTGGAGCGATTTTAATTTATTTTAATTTTGTTTTAATTCATAAAATTTGATATTTAACTTTCATTATAAATATATATATATATATATATATGACAAAAATATAGTTAAACCAAACTAAAACTGACAAAACTAAATTTATTTACATTAAATTTATTTAAACAAGTTCAATATGTAACATGATAGGATTGAGACAAAATGATAGGATTGAGATTTTAACAAGTATTAAAATCATTCTAAAGTAATAGGATTTTTTTTTTTTTTTTTTTTTTTTTTTTTTAAGGCAGGTTGATGAAAAAAAAATAAAGCAGAAGAAAAAAGGGTAAAGGCTTGGAGAGAGTGTAAACAAATGTGCGAATAAATTATAGAAAAAATAGGGTGTAAACATAGGCTCATAAACTTATTGATGAATGGTGATTTTTTTTTCATTCTTATGCAAGTCAACTTTTAAAATGGATGGTTATCAATTTAAAATGCTCTTCCAGCAGACGATGTCTTACAAAGGAATGGATCTTCAGCGGATCAAACATCGTTTATTAATTTTTCTTCTTTGTTAGGGAAATAAAAGCGGAATGAATTTTTCGGAACATGTTTACCGATGAAAGATGCCAAATTGAAAGAAAAAATGATAATGCAGAAGAACCTTACTTAATAAGGCTTTTTTTGTTAAAAACTGGTAGCAATGACAATTGCATTTAATTACCTTGTTTTTATTTTATATTTGCTGATGAGAAAAAAAAAAAACTTGTACCATTTGCAATTTAATTTAATTGCGCCGAAGTCCATACATATATAAAAAATATGAAAAAGCCTCTAATTAGAATATAAGTGACTTTGAATCTGTACGGATTGATAGGATTGCGATTTTAATGTTGCTATCTAATTTTTTTTCTTCTTCTATGTTTAATGAAGTGCACATGGGAAAAAAAGCTAATTTCGGTGGGCAAAAATTACACCCTTTTCAGAACAATCACGAATGTTAATTTTTTTTTCTTTTTTCTCTTTTTTAATATGCTTATAAAATCTTTCTTTACACTTTTGTTGAGAGAAACTAAAAGCAATTACTTTCTTTCATTTTTCTTTTTTCAATTAAAAAATTCTGTTTTTGACGTCATTTTTTTTTTCTCCTGAAAAAATTCTTGAAATGGTTTATTTGTTATCTGTGAATGATCTTATATATTTAAAAGACCAGGCTGTTTGTTTAGTCATTTGGCAAGAGCTTTCTACTGAACCGATTTTTATAATTATTTAAAAAAAAAAAAATAAAAAAAAAAATAAAAGTAGTTTATTTGTAGATGTGCCCGCAGTCGCTACTTTTTTTAAATACATAATTCCATTTTTAGGGTTTCGTTCATCTGACGAAACCCTAATCGTCTCGCTCCTCTGTCTGTCTGTCTGTCTGTCCGTCTGTCTGTCCGTCACAGAGACCGTTCTCAGAAACTACAGATGTTGGAGATTTGAAATTTTGCATACTTATAGATGACCACCACACATCATACGACAAATAATAAAATTTTGAAAAAGTCGTACATTTAACCGTTTGGGCTCCCACATGTGTATTTTAAACAATTCTTTCTAAGTGAGTCCCTAATTAGGTTGCAGGCATGAAATTTTGCGTACTTATAGACGGACACCTCAGATCAAACGACAAATCATAAAATTTTGAAAAAGTCATTTATTTAACCCTTTGGGCTCCCACATGTGTATTTTAAACAATTCGATCTATGTGAACCTCTAATTACATTGGAGGCGTGAAATTTTGCATAATTATAGCTCAATACTTCACATCAAAGGACAAATTATAAAATTTTGAAAAAGTCCTACATTTAACCCTTTGGGCTCCCACATGTGTATGTTAAACAATTCTTTCTATATGAACCTCTAATTAGATTAGAGGCGTGAAATTTAGCATACTTATAGCTGAATACCTCACATCAAAGGACAAATCATAAAATTTTGAAAAAGTCGTACATTTAACCCTTTGGGCTCCCCCATGTGTATTTCAAACAATTCCTTCTATGTGAGCCTCTAATTAGGTTGGAAGCGTGAAATTTTACAAACTTATAGCTGAACACCTCACATCAAACGACAAACTATAAAATTTTGAAAAAGTCGTACATTTAACCCTTTGGGCTCCCACATGTGTGTTTTAAACAATTCTTTCTAAGTGCGTCCCTAATTAGGTTGCAGGCGTGAAATTTTGCGTACTTATAGATGGACACCTGAGATCAAACAACAAATCATAAAATTTTGAAAAAGTCATACATTTAACCCTTTGGGCTCCCACATGTGTATTTTAAACAATTCTTTCTATGTGAACCTCTAATTACATTGGAGGCGTGAAAATTTGCATACTTATAGCTGAATACCTCACATCAAAGCACAAATCATAAAATTTTGAAAAAGTCATTCATTTAACCCTTTGGGCTCCCACCTGTGTATTTTAAACAATTCTTTCTAAGTGAACCCTAATTAGGTTGGAGGAGTGAAATTTTGCATACTTATAGCTGAATACCTCACATCAAACGACAAATCATAAAATTTTGAAAAAGTCGTACATTTAACCCTTTGGGCTCCCACACGTGTATTTTAAACAATTCTTTCTAAGTGAACCCTAATTAGGTTGGAGGAGTGAAATTTTGCATACTTATAGCTGAATACCTCACATCAAACGACAAATCATAAAATTTTGAAAAAGTCGTACATTTAACCCTTTGGGCTCCCACATGTGTACTTTAAACAATTCTTTCTAAGTGAACCCTAATTAGGTTGGAGGAGTGAAATTTTGCATAGTTATAGCTGAATACCCCACATCAAACGACAAATCATAAAATTTTGAAAAAGTCGTACATTTAACCCTTTGGGCTCCCACATATGTATTTTAAACAATTGTTTCTAAGTGAACCCTAATTAGGTTGGAGGCGTGAAATTTTGCATACTTATAGTTGAATACCTCACATCAAAGGACAAATCATAAATTTTCAAAAAGTCGTATAGTTAACCCTTTGGGGTCCCACAAGTGTATTTTAAACGATTCTTTTTAAGTGAGCCCCTATTTAGGTTGGAGGTGTGAAATTTTGCATAATTATAGCTGAGCACCCCACATCAAATGACAAATAATAAAATTTTAAAAAAGTCGTACATTTAACCTTTTGGGCTCCCACATGTGTACTTTAAACAATTCTTTCTAAGTGGCACCCTATTTACGTTGGAGGTGTGAAATTTGGCATACTTATAGCTGAACACCTCACATCAAATGACAAACCATAAAATTTTGAAAAGTCGTACATTTAACCCCTTGAGCTCCCACATGTGTATTTTAAACAATTTTTTCTAAGTGAGCTCCTAATTAGGTTGGAGGCGTGAAATTTTGCATACTTATAGCTGAGCACCTCGCATCAAACGACAAACCATAAAATTTTGAAAAAGTCGTACATTTAAGCTTTTGGGTTCCTACATGTGTATTTCAAACAGTTCTTTCTAAGTGACACTCTATTTAGGTTGGAGGCGTGAAATTTTGCATACTAGCTGAACACCATCATGCGACAAATCATAAAAATTTGAAAAAGTCGTACATTTAACCCTTTGGGCTCCCACATGCGTGTTTTAAGCAATTCTTCCTAACTGAGCCCCTTATTAAATTGGAGATTTGAAATTTTGCATGCTTATTATAGCAGAACACCTGAGGCCAGTCGACAAATTATAAAATCTTGAAAAAGTCTTACGTTTAACCCCTTGAGCTACCACATTTGTATTTTAAGCAATTCTTTCTAAGAGAGCCCCTAATTAAGTTGGAGACATGGATTTTTGCATACGTATAGCTGAATACCTCAGACCACACGACAAATCATAAAATTTTCAAAAATTCTTATATTATTTACTCCTCCGTGCTCTAACATATATTTTAAGCAATTTTTCTAACCTCCGCTCTTTTCACCCGGGGAGCACTTTTCCAACTTTTGCCGACATCCCTTTGACCATTCTTTCATATTATGCACCATAGCCTTACATATTTGAGTTCCACTTTTTACCGCCTGGGGCGCCTACTTATCTCGGGTGCTATGGGCCCAATCCCTTCGACTAATATATATACGGATAGTATGTAAAACGGAGTTTCGTTCGGATAGAGATTTGTTTAGAATAGAGTGCGCCCCTGGTTGCGAAATTTGGAACTAACAGATTTTTCAAAAGGATAAAGTGTTTTGAAATGAATATTAAACGAAACCCTCTGTGCGATCTGTGATCACACTTACCCACTTGTTATATTTTAATTTTAAAAGTTCTTTATGAAATTTCTTCATATTGGTGGCAATCGAGTTACTTTCATTGTTGAAGACAGGAGGGAAACAATGGGAGTTACTATATAATCACGTATGCCATTTTTGCAATACAATTAAATGTAACTTTTTTTCAAACTTTTGAACAGAAAATGACGTCATGATTTAAAATAAGGCAACTCATAAAACTGTTATATTTCAATATTTTTTTTATTCCGCTGATACTGAGATTGAGACGTTCATCTCAGAGGGCTTCAGTGGGTGAAATTGATGTCATAGTAAAAATGAAATGAGTATTTTCTTTGAAAAAACTAAATATTTTACTGCGAATGCATCTAAAGTAAATTTCTGGATTTCGTCGACACTCAGTTAGAACCTCAAATAAAGAGTGCGAATGTTTACATGCAGAATTGTAACTGCACTGTAAAAAAAAAATCTGTAGTTCTACAGATGTAAAGTTACATGCTTACTAAACTTTCATCTGTAACTGTACAATTAAAGCTGCAAATCTACAAAACTAGTTTTTGTAAAGCTACAGAAATCTGTAATTTTACAAATGAATCTGCTAAAATTACAGTAATCTTACTAAAATTTTATCTGTAACTCTGGTTGCAGTTACGTGAAAAGTTCTAGGCATCCCAGTTTCCTAAAAAATTATTAGTAACCTTACTGATTTTTTGATTTTTGGAGCAAAAGTGTGTCTGTTGCATAAATTTTTGTCGTTGCCGTTACATAAAAAGTTCTAGAAATCCCAGTTTCCTAGAAAAACTTTAGTAATTTTACAGATTTTTTTTTTGCAGTGTGGTAAACGTGACTTCAAGTTCAGAAATATATTTATTAATAATCTATTGCATGTTGTAATATTTTTAAAATAGTGAATATGTATATGAAAAGTATGCATGTTGTAATATTTTTAAAATAGTGAATATAAATATGAAAAGTATGCATGTAAATCTAGCGACGGTGAAAAAGATGTTATTTTTAGATTTCGCTGAAAACAAGAATTTCAATTGTATCATAGTGGCGCACATTTTGTTGGTTTTACATTATACGTAATACCAAAGATCAAAGCATCAATAAATAACTTCGTAATTTCATTATCTTAAGGGGGTCCTGGGCTCAAAATTCTATTTTTTTTTATTTATTGAGATTTTGTTATGAATTTTTTTTCTGAACTATGTTTTAATGCATTAAGAATATTGCATTTAAAGAAAAATCTGAAAAATTTTAAATATTTTTTTTTTATTTCAATTTAAAATTTTTTGATATAACTCTATAAGTACTTACTCGATTTACAAAATTTTTACACTTTTGTGTAAAGAAAATGTGTCATTTTAATTTGTCTTCAGGATTTCTTAAAATATTGATTATGAATTTTATAAAAGAAATTTAACTAAAAAAATGAAGTTTTTTTATGAGGAAGTTTTGCATTAATTAGCACATTTTCACAATTATCACTCAGAATTAAAAATCCTGAAGACAATTTGTTGGAAATATAGCATAAAATCTCTGTTGGAAATTTCATACATATAGCTTGCAAGGAACTTTAGATAATTCTTTTAAAGTTGACGAATCGTGTAAAAATTCATTCTGAGATAAATGAAGTTAAAGTTCTCATCAGAGAGCAGCTTAGAGGTCTGCACGGGCTGGAATTTCCAGGGCCGGGTCCGTTCCGGCCCTGTGTAAAAATTGAAAGTTCGGTCCGAGTCCGGCCCGGCCCGTTTACATTTTTATAGTTCTTGGCCCGGCCCGTTTACATTTTATAGTTCTCGGCCCGGCCCGTTTACATTTTATAGTTCTCGGCCCGGCCCTACTCAATTTCTACAAAAAATTCCGTTTTTCCTGGACATACAATTAAGATTCTTTTAATGAATACTACATATATATTTATGGGAACATTTTACTGTATATTTTAGATTACCATGTGTTCGCAAAACAGAAAATACACAATAGTAAATACATTAACGAATACTTACAGTGTTTTAGTCATCGTCTCTACAGACGTTTCAAAATTCGAATAAGGATTCATTAAAAAATTAATGTAGTTTAGAATAAATGGTTAAAAACATGATAACTTTTGAAGCTGTATAATAAAATGTAGATTTGTGAAAATATTTTTCTCATTTTTAAGGATTTTCTTAAATCCAAAAGAGGGACATTTCGACACATTTATGAATTCATTTCTTTTCGAAAACGTGTAAGGTTGGCAGGTATTCTTATTCAGAAACTATGTAAATGCCGTTTTTTTTTCTTAGGTAAAAGCAATATGTCTTTCAGAAAATACTGCCAAAGTTAGCGTTTTGAATCGAATTTCCGGAAGCGATAGCACAGGAAAGGAGAAAAGCGTACAGTCACGTGACAAGAATCTCTTATTTCTGTAAGTAATTTATCAAAAATGGAAAAAGCTATTCGATTCTAAATGCCTTCAATAGTCAGGCCTGTCAATTTTATGCCTTTATAGTTAAAAATGAGTCAGAAAAAGTGTGCGTGAAAGTTTCGCATGGTTGAGCAGTGAATATGAGAACCACCTTAAGGTATATTTCAAAGATACTGTTACCGGAAGTTCATTATCGCTATTAATACTTTCGCAAAACATAATGCCTGCCCTGCACATACTGAGAACGATTAGGACCAGTTCCGTACTGGCACGCGTCTGCTGAAAAAATTAAACCCGGGATCAGACATCATGTAACTGTACGATGCCGATCTTTACGATAGACATGTTACATTTCTGTATTGATGTTATTAAACTCGCATCGGATCGTGACGCACATTTATACTTCTTGAGAATGCCATATTCATTGAAAATGGCTCGTATTTTATCTGTTTTGCTTAAATTCTTATATCGGGCCGACAGTCCCGATTAATTTTTTTATCGGCCCTGCAGGGTCGTTTAATTTTTTTATCGGCCCTGCAGGCCCGTTTTATTTTTTTGACGGCCCAGCCCGGCCCGTTTATTTTGTCTGTCGGCCCGGCCCACTTTCCGGGGCGGGTACGGGCCTCGGGCCAAGAAGCCCGGGCCCGTGCAGACCTCTAGGGCAGCTGATACATCGCTTCTCAAGGCAAAAGGTGTTGTTATATCTCTGTATCTAATGGAGATAAAAGCATGTGGTTTGCGGTATTTAACGCTAAAAACTATAAAACGCTAATCCAATAAAAAAATTGCATTTTTTGAGAATTTTTAGCCGCGGACCCCCTTAATGCTACGTATTACTTATAGGAATATAGTTTAATTTTTCAGTAATTTGAAAAGGTCGAATTAAACTTACGTTAGAAATAATATTTGTTTTAAGAGTTAAGCTAGCCAATATAATATTGATTAATTATTGTAATTATTTTTGTAATCTTTTCATAAATTCAATCAATCACTCCATTTAAACATTTTCATTCATCGAATTCGACGAGTTTCGACTCGTAGTATAGTTAATTAACACTTGATTAGGGGTGGTGCTTAAGAGGTCTCAGAACTCTTAAAATTGCATAAAATGAAAAAAACAAAAACAAAAAACAAACAAACAAACAAAAAAAAACAGACCATTTTAGAAATTTAATATCTTAAAATATATATGATTTTAAAATACAATTTCTAAACAGATGAAAGATATAAGTATGTTCTTTCATTTCATATATTTAAAAAATTACAAAATGCAGAATTAATATTTATAGGGGGCTTTAAACTGTCAGGCATTTGTAGAGCGGAAAATTGGTATGACAGCTTACGCGCAGAATTACAAAATTACAAAATACATTTTGCAACTAGAATAACTATTTTGGTACCTAATTATGCTTCAGATTGCAATAATTACACTGAACCTAAATAAATTTGCACTTAAAGCATTTTTATATTTTTGATACAAAGTTGTATTTAGCTAATACAGAATGTTGAAAATTTCTACAGTGTAATCACATAAAAAATATATTTTTGAACAATAAAAGAAAATTTTAGGTTCAGTTTATACAAACTAACAAAAAATATCTATTTTGAAAATTTCCTGAAAAAATATTTAAACGTTTTTGAGATATCCTGCGCGTTAGGCCCAAAAATGTCATTTTCAGTAAAATGATTTCAAAATTTCGGAAAAGCCGCTTTAGCTAAAGCGGGTACAGCTCTAAAAGACATAACTTCTGTTCTAATGGGAATTTCAAGGAAACAATTATATCAAAATGTTCAGAAAAGATAGGAGCTTAACATATAAAACATTACAAAAAATTAATTTCGAAAATTTTGTAGGTTTAACCCTCTCGCTGCGTAATTGTTTTATCAAAATAGCTTCAAAAATTGCGTATTTAACCCCTTCGCGATGAGCGTCTTTTAAGAATTTTTATTCTTTTGTATCCGGTTTTTCAAAACAAAAATTTTTGTCTAATTTAATCGTGAAAATGCACTGATTAAATAAGGCAAAATTTACAATAAAAAAATAACTGGTGGGAATAATCAAGGAGTGTTAATTAGACGCAAAAAATGCATCCCCGAGGAAATCTCGGGTTGCGTAAATTTTGCTACTTTTACGTTGCCCGAGGAAATCTCGGGTTGCGTAAATTTTGCTAATTTTACGTTGCCCGAGGAAATCTCGGGTTGCGTAAATTTTGCTAATTTTACGTTGCCCGAGGAAATCTCTTGTTGCGTAAATTTTGCTAATTTTACGTTGCCCGAGGAAATCTCGGGTTGCGTAAATTTTGCTACTTTTACGTTGCCCGAGGAAATCTCGGGTTGCGTAAATTTTGCTACTTTTACGTTGCCCGAGGAAATCTCGGGTTGCGCAGCGACATGTTATTTCCATACTTCAGAAAGATCATTTCCCTTAGAATCACCTTTATTGTTTTTTTGTTATTATTATTGTTTTTTTTTTTTTTTTTTTTTTTTTTTTTTACTTTTTATAAACCTTACATTTTGATCTTTCTGATCTCTGGAAGGTTGTATCGAACATAGTGTTGTGTTTGAAAAAACGCTATTTTTGGATCCAGAAACAACTTATCGTTACTGCATTTGTTCTGCACTTTGCTTAACTTCTTGTTCGAATTTAAATTTCCTTTTCATCCCTTTAATGCGATTTTCTTCCGTCACCCGCGTCTTTGCTTCTGCGATTTGTTCTTTCTCTTGTTTCTTATTCTCAAGTTAGTAGAACTACTATTGTTTATTTTATTTCGATTTAGTTTAAGGTGTAAAAACGCCACCTAAACATATGCTTAAGGTGGCATTTATTAATATGTGTATTTTCCATTGAAATTTTCTGCACCATATTTTATTCAAAGCACTATTCACAAATAGTAAAACTAAAATATATGAATGTATTTTCAAATACTTCTGAACAACAATAAATAGCTTCTGAAATAAAAGTTTTGTAAGCGTGAACCGCTGTGTAATATCTCTTAAGAAAAATTTCAAAATTGCATTCTCTTTAAAACGTCTTTCTTGAATTTTATATGAAATACTATATGCAAATAGGGTTAAAATTTTACTTTTGAACGACACAAACGTAGTAAATAAAAAACCTCTTTTAAACGTAGGTTCTAAAATTGAAAATAAGTGTGGTTTTATCTATTTTACTTCAGCGAGTAATACATTTATTATTGATTAGATGCATTGCAACAGTACAATTTCAACCCTATTTGCATATAGTATTTTATTTCAAATTCATGAAAGGCGTTTTGAAGATAATGCAATTTCGAAAATTTCCATAAGATATATTACACAACAGTTTTCGCTTAAACAAAACCTATATTTCAGATGCTATTTACTGTATAGTTTAGAAATATTTGAAAATACATTCATATATTTTAGTTTCCGAATTTGTGAATAGTGCTTTGAATAAAATATGGTGCAGAAAAATTTCAATGAAAAATACACATATTAAAAAAATGAACACGTTAAGTATAAGCATATATTTAGGTGACATTTTTACAGCCTAAACTAAAGCGAAATAAAATAATAAAACGTAGTTCACCAGTTTTGTTTTCATAGCTGTTTATATAATTTGGCATCAAATCTCACTTTCTTCAGCTCGAATTGCGCCAAACTTTTTAAAAAAATCGTCAAGTCCCCTATAATGTAGAATTACCATTGGTTCTTTTAATTCGATTTATTTTAGTTTAGGGTGTAAAAACACACCCAAATATATCCTTAACGTGGGCATTTATTAATAATGTGTATTTTTATTGAAATTTTCTGCGCTATATTTTATTCAAAGCGCTATTCACAAATTGTAAAACTAAAATATATGAATGTATTTTCAAACACTTCTGAACTACAATAAATAGCCTCTGAAATATAGGTTTTGTTTAAGCGTGAACCGTTGTGTAATATTTCTTATGGAAATTTTCGAAATTGCATTCTCATCAAAACGTCTTTCATGAATTTGAAATGAAATAGTATATCAAAATAAGGTTGAAATTTTACTTTTGAACAATGCAAAAGAAGTAAAAAAAAAAAAAACCGTTTCAACACAGGCTCTAACTTGAAAATAAGTGTCGTTTTATGTACTTTCCTTCAGCGAGTAATATATCTATAGTATAAAGGACAAACATATCTGTACGAAACGCATACGTCATTTCTCGAATGGCGACACTTTGAAATTTGAAATAAAATCTCGGGTTTGCATTTTTCTGTACTGCAAATTTTTAAACTTCTGAACATCGCACATTTTAAATTTTTACACCGTCATATAAGGAAAAAATGTTCATTTAAATGCAATTTGTTTGAAAGCTGTATCTCAATTTAATTTTAAGATATTAATTTTGTTGTTGTTTTTATTACTTTTTTTTGTAATTGTGGCTACTGAAGTACCCCATTTCTGTTGAAAGTAAAGAGAAAAAAAGGAAAATAGTAGATTGATGTATCTTTTTGTTGCCATTTTCCCATAAAAACTGAAAAAAAAAATGAAATTAAAATACGTGCTATGTCAAGAATATCGTCTGTTATAAAGCCCGGTGAGTTTTGGCTTTATTTCGTTTTTATTTATCAATTAAATGATTTTTAGTTTATTGCAATTTAACTTTACAAAGATACAACACTTTCTCTTTACAAAAATGTATTTCAAAGAATATTTGTGACTTATTTTCTCCGCATTTACTTTATTCGTATTAAAAATCTGAAAGAATAAAATTTTATTAATCCGTGCATAATTACATTTTCCGAATTTTGAAAAAATATAAATGAATGACTTCTGATAAAACATGGAGCTATTATAAACAAAAAAATGAAGTCATTTAAATCATTAGATACCCGAGATTGTTCTGCCGAGCTTATTAAATGACGTCATTGCTTTCTGCTGGGTTTGTATATTATTCCGCGATATTGATGTCATTTGCAAACCGTTCTATAGGTGTCTTTTAAGACGTGATCGTAAAAGTGGGATGCTTTAGCGGATGCAATTGACGTCATTTTATATTTTTAATAAAAGCGTGTATTTTAATTCTTAAAACTGAAATGTGTTTTGTAGAAGTACGTCATTTTCACCCTAGCTGCTTTGAAATTCTTCACAGGTGAAAATGCTTTATCTTTGAAAATAACGTAATTGAAATCACACACTGATAAAACCCAATGTTTTATAAACATTTAGAGTGACTTTATGGATTTGCAGTAACATACAGTGTGCATGCTCTTTGTCCGAAAAATAGCGATTTATATTACAGAACTTGATGATTCTCTCTTGGATGAATTCGCCTCGCCGAATTAGATAAGCAATCAAAGAAGCATTAATTCGAGGTTTAAAATAATATCAGGTTCCTCAAGTTGTTATCCAAAATTCTCTCTACTAATAAAATTTTATTGCTATTCTTTAAGACATGTTACTGTAATTTTATCAAAAGAACATAATTTGCTTAATTTAATTTTTCATAATTTTATATAATCTATATATTTAAAACACAAGAATGTTTTTTAGTCATCTGCCCTGAGCTTTCTGCTGAATCAAATTTACTAATAACTTTTTTAACTGAAAACTGTTCATTTGTAGATGTGCCTGCACTAGCTGTTTTTTTTTTTTTAATATCCCATTATTATATTTTAATTTTAAAAGTATTCTATGAAACTTCTTCAAAATGGTGGTAATGAGATAGCTTTCATTACTGCAGAGAAGAGAGAAATAATGAGGTTCATTTATCTTTATTCATGTGATTATCTGATAAAAATTGTTGTATAGGGTTTAATGGCGCAAAATCTCATTAGGGACATACTATTTTGAACGGAAAATTACGTACCGCTTTTGGAAGCACGCATTTTCCTCATAAAGTTTCCATATTTTTTTCCCCTTCTGTAAGTTTGAGACACTAGGTGAAATGCTTAAGTAAGTGAAAATGACGTCATATTTAAAAGAAAACGATGATTTACTTAGATAAAACTAAACTTTTTAACACAAATGCGTCAAAAAAGCATAAATTACGGGAATTTTTACTCTCCGGTACTGAGATTAGAATCTCGAGATAAGAGTGTGACTGTTCACATGCAAAGACTTTGCTGACAATCGTGACTTCGCGTTTTGAGTTAAAATGATTTTAAAATGATCAAAATAAAATACCAATTTTTTTAAAAAAAAGGGTGATTGCGGGTATGAGAGGTTAATTTTTAAATGTATATCTATCGCATGGAGCTCGATTAAGAAAGATTAATCCGTTTGCCCTTAAAACAAAATAAAGAATTCATTATTTTCTTACAACTAATATTCCATAAACGAAAATAAAACTTCCTCTACCTGATTAAATAAATAAAATAATATAATAAAACACAAATTCAACTGACATGTATTTGAACTACGCGCTTAAAGCTCTGAAATTATCAGAAAATAAAAAGATGCTGTAAGCAGCAAAATCTTGTGCTAATAACTCTTAGCATGCGGCTAATACGAAAAAATCGCTTTTGATAAATTTCAAAAGTTTATTTGATTGTATAATTCATATTTTTCATGTGCAAAATGCTTTTTATTTTTAGTGGGCAATCTAAAAAGTATATTGCATGTAAAAAATATTACTTTTCAATTAAAAAAAATTGGTTTTCACCTATATTCTGTAACCCGGGAAGCCCGGGTACGATCCCCTAGTTTATTTAATGGTCATTAGGTGCATAGCAACAGAAGATTGTTATTTCCAATATTATATTCAATGAAAAATTTGTATTTTCTAATAGAATATTAATAAAAAATATTCAACGCGAATGTTATATTTTAAATTTAGTCGATATGAAATTGCCCTGTTTTCGAAATAAGGTGAAATATTAGTTTATTTTCAATTATTCCGGTTTTCACAGGGTTATATCCCAGGTTATGTTTTTTTCTTTATTATTACTATTTCTCATAATCTTATTTACCTTTAAACACCTTATGTTTATATTATTTATGTTATTGAAATTTTCTGCACCATATTTTATTCAAAGCACTATTCACAAATTGGAAAACTAAAATATATGAATGTATTTTCAAATACTTCTGAACTACAATAAATAGCCTCTGAAATATAGGTTTTGTTTAAGCTTCAACCATTGTGTAATATCTCTTATGGAAATTTTCGAAATTGCATTCTCCTCAAAATGTCTTTCATGAATTTGAAATGAAATACAATATGCAAATAGGGTTGAAACTTTACTTTTGAACAACACAAAAGAAGTAGAAAAAAATCGCTTAAACACAGGTTCTAACTTGAAAATAAGTGTGTTTTTATGTACTTTCCTTCAGTGAGTATTGATTAGATGCATAGCAACAGAAGAATATTATTTCCAATATGTCCTTATGTTATATTCAATGAATAATTATTGCTTTCTAAGCGAATATTTAAAAAATATTCAACGCGAATATTATCTTTTAAATTTAGTTTTGAAATAAGGGGAAATATTACTTTATTTTCGGTTTGGCGACACTTGCGTGATTTGGCGGGAAAATCGACTTTCAAGTTTACCAATGCAAAAATATATGCTTGGCGCCAGTTGAAAGGATATTGCCAAATTTGGCGAAAATTTAACTTCCAGAATTTAAAGAAATTTTGTAGAAATTCCCAATATGAACCGAGATACATGGTTCAACTACATACATATACATATAATCGATACCTTTATATATACGTATTATCGATTTGACCATAGATTTATGGTAATTGCCAATTATTTATTTATTTATTTGTTTGTTCCCTTGTTTGTTTGCCTGTCTGTCTGTCAGTCGGTCTGTTTAATTCTTATATATATTCTATATATTACATATAGAATAGAAATATATATTTATAATCGATTATTGGACCCTATATATTATATAATCGATTATTGGACCCTATATGTATTATGTCTATATAATAGATTAGTGGACCATAGAACAGTCCATAGAATAGTCCATAGAACATTCTAAAAAATTGAATTCAATCAATTAGGGTACATAGAACTTTCTAAACTCATGCTTGGCGCCAAATTGAAGAATGTCACCAAATTTTGCAAAAGAGTTGACTTTCAGAATCTAAAGGAATTTTCTAGACTGTTATAAAATAAAATGCTTTATAGCAGTATCGGTCATCCTCGGAGGTAGAATATAAATCACACAAAAATAAGTTAAATAAAAATGTTAATTAGTTTTAAATAAAAATTCTTTTATTAAAAAAAAAAAAAAAAAAAAAAAAAAAACTACTGGTATGTTATAAATCCCGGTATGTTTAGTGTTAAGTTTTATTAGTTTGCATTGTAATTCCAAATACTAAATTTAGTTTATTGTATGATTAATTATAATTCACAGTATTTCTGATTAATAATTTATGTTTAATTGGTAATTTTTATTTTTTACTAATGTCTTTTTTTCTTTTCTTGCAGGTAAGTTATTACGATTGCAGAATGTATTCAAATACAGTAAGTTTGAAATCTTGGTTTCGAATAAATTAAATTTAATTTATATTACAAACTAAAACTGAATAATTCTCTATTTATATCTATTGGTATGATTTATTATGTTTAATAATAATGACAAAATATTTCACGGATCTGCGATTTTATGCTTGTATTGTACTCTATCGAATTCTTAGCTGGATATTTTTTAAGTATTTTTCTTGATATTTTTACACGGTACATTTTTAAAAGTGTTTTCTTACTATTCTTACTAGGTAGAATTTTAAAAGTATTTCTCGTAATATGCTTTTAGAATTATATTTTTTAAACTAGTTTTACAGTGAAACCTCGATTTAACGTTATTCAAGGGACCATAAAGAAATGACGCTAAATGCGGGAAAACGTTAAATCGGGGGAAGACGAAAACAAAACAGCATAAAATATAGACTTATTTAGGCAATATAAATTTTATTCCTTCATTTACAACGATTTACACGCCAGTTTTCTAAATTATGCTTTAACCCTTAAATGCCGGGTGTTGCTTTTCGGCAACATACCCAAATTAGGCTCTAAAATACTATTAGAATAATATTGAAGCTATAATGCCTAATGTTGCCAATAAAATACATTCTGAAAATATTATAAAATCGATTTTTAACATGTAGATGGCAACACTTGTGCTGTTTAAGAATAAAGATAGATTTATTTTTTCAATTGTTGCTACTTGTTCTTTTTGTTTTGTTTGGAAGCTTGCGAAATATCCTATTTTGTTCTGCAGTGAGCAAGTAAAATTTATTTCTTATTATAGTTCTTAAAATTCTTGTGTGTTTAATATTATAGAATTTTATCAAGGAAAATTATTTTCTTCAATTGAAGACCAGTATTGCCGATTAGTAGCAAACTGCTTTTTAGCCGTAAACCACACTTAAAACAAAATATGATTTTTTTTAAGTATTTTTCCCATGATTTATTTAAGAAATGAAAGCCGAAAATCATTATTACAATGATTTTTGAAAAATCAGGCATTTAAGGGTTAAAGAAACCAGTTATGTTACTTTGCGTCATATTTTTAGCAAGTCAACAAATTGCATTCTCAATGTATATAAGTTTTTTTGGAAGGTTTTCTCTTAGTTTTCGCTATTTCAAAGAAATACGTTCACTGTTTTCAGAGTCTGAATGAGTTTTTTTTTACTAAAGGAATTTCTATTCCTCACCAACATCTTCATCATTATCCAAACTAGCCGATTCTGAGTCTAACAAACCAATTAGAATAACAGTGGTATTCTAATTTATTTAATAATTGAATAATTGTGTTAAAAATAAATCTAATAAAGTCGAAATGTCACAACATTTGAATTGCAAGCTTGTTAATTCTACAGATCTATGTCTGAGCCCCCCCCCCCCCAAAAAAAAAAAAAAATTCTCACCAATCTATTAGAATTTTCCTTTTCTCTCTACACGTGCTCAAACCTTTGTTCTCTGGTAAACCATCTTATGGAAAAGAATTTGAGATACATTTCCTCGCGGCTCTCTCATGCTAAAGAATTTTTTTAATCACAATTTAAGAAAATTTCATTGAGTCTTGAACCCTTGAAAAAACGTTAAATGTGGGAAATATTTCAAAATTATAACGTTAAATGTGGGATTTTTTAACATTACAAGTATAGGAAAATAATTAGGACTAACTAAAAATGACGTTATATACGGGATACGTTAAATCGGGGTTTCACTGTATAAATATTTTTTTATTATATTAAACAGTACTAAATCTTCAATAAAAGAATGTTAAAATTCTAGTGCTGAGTTCGCCTTGAATAAATAATTAAAATAAAGCACTTTAATTAAAAGTGCATATAGTGTTAATATAAAGCAATTAGTATAAAGCACAAATAAAATGTACTAAAATTGTTTTTAGGTTCATGTATATAACATAAAATTATTTAAAATACATTAAAAAACATTAATAATCGAATTAAATTCCCAAACTGTTTTTGGCCAAATTCACATGGTGTCACACATCAGTGTTTATTACAAGTCCTTGCGCATATATTCGTCAAGGAGAGACCATTGTAATTTAAGGGTGGTATGATAGATAAGTTGAGAAGAAAAGATATTCAAATTTTTAAATCAGGCTTTCATCTACTATCTAGCAATTAGTTCCAGTACTTCATGGATGTCATATGACAATGCATCGTTATATACTGTATCTTTATTATAAATTATTTCAAGGAATTCTCTTATATTTGCTTCCTGGTAATTACTTGTATGAAAGATAATTTTGGATTTATTGAAATATATATTTATAGGTTGAGTTTGAGCTAATCTTGCTAACGCAGTATGGGTTCTATTTAATCTTAGATCTGCTTCATGTTCTTTTATTCTATCTCGTAATTTCCTCATTGCCATGCCTATATAAAGACAATTTTTATTATCTTTTTTGAAAGTATAATATACAGGGTGCAATATGTTATCTATAGCCGATTTTTAATTTCTCAACAAAAACGTTTCAACTGAGGTAAATATTCATGTTGTGACATTACTTAAAGTAAAAAATCAATGTTTTAAAAATCACGAAACCTAACATTTTATACGGTCCTCCAGTCTCTATAGTTATATTTAGTGAAAGTTTACACATATAACAGATATAACACAAAAAGTTTGACATCTGTACTACAAAAATTGACACAGTTATTAAATTTCAAAGTTTGATATTTTTGCACATGATTTTGTCTTTCATTGAGGGATCAGTTAAAAGATGAATTAAAGTAAGTCGAGATCAAAGTCAGGGTGCAATGTCCATTTTACGGTGAAACCACCTTTAGCCGGTATCGCCAAATCGAGGAATCACCAAAGAGGGTTATTCCATCTAAACATTTGAGCTAACTTTTATGGGTCGAACAACATTCAAACGTCAAATTCGGTAGAATCGACAACCGGAAAATAAAAGATACTCATTAAGGACTAGATAAATGGCAGCGGAATTGCACCCTGGTTTTGATCTCGAATTCATTTAATTCATCTTTTAGTAGATCCCTCAATGAAACAAAAAATCATGTGCAAAAATCTCAAACTTTGAAATTTAATAACTGCGTCAATTTTTGTAGTACAGATATCAAACTTTTTGTGTTATATCTGTTATGATATGTGTAAACTTTTACTAAATATAACTATAGGGACTGGGGGACCGTATAAAAAGTTAGATTTTGTAATTTTTATAAAATTGATTTTTCACTTTAAATATGCCAGAACATGAATATTTACCTCATTTGAAACGTTTTTGTAATTGGAACTATATGTCTACGATCAACGGTGGAGAAATTAAAGGTCGGCGATAGATAACATATTGCAACCTGTATAACCCTGATCTATTGATATCTTGGACTGGATCAGTTTATGTTTATAGGATTTTAATTTGATTTTTAATGTATTAAAGGTATTTTAATATATTTTAAATAATTTTATATTATATATATGCATAAAAGCAATTTTACTACGTGTTATTTGTCTTATATACGAATATAATTAAGTACTAAATATTACTTATTACTAAATATTACTTATTAATTAATTACTAAATTTTAATTAAGTACTAAATGAAATGGCGCTGCAGTTCGCAGCCAAGTCCAACTAATAAGAGTGAATTATGTCAGCCAGGTATCGGTCCGGATAGCCTAACAGGTAAGGCAATGGCACGGCACGCCAAGTGTCCAGGTTCGATCCCTGGTCTGGACATTTTTCGCTCTGTTGGAATAAACTTCAACTGTGCTACTCCAGCTTTGAATATGAATACTAAATATTATTTGCTGTATCTTAGTACAGTCTGTTTTAAAAGTATTTTTATTTTTATTTTGCAGAAAATCAAAAGTATTAGCCTTACTTTGCAATATTTCTTTTATATAATGCTTTTTCTTCAATATTTTGTGCAGTTTACGTTGTTTAGCTCTTTGAGTGCTTTTTATCTTACCAATCAATACAATATTGGCTTTTCAAATATATAACTTTAAATTTCACGTGGTGCTATATAATACAAGTATTACTGTAGAGCATATATATTATATAGTAGAACGTTTAGTAAATAAAATAACTATTAAATCACGAAATCGACGCAAGAGAAATACGACCAAATATTAAAATTCGTCTGAAATAACAGTTAGATTTTGGGTATCACAGTTCTACCACATGTTTGTACATTACTTTTTATGTTTGTTGATTTTTTTTTTTTTTTTTTTTTTTTTTTTTTTTATTAGCGTTATATCTTACGGTTGTTGATACAATGAACTTTTTGATCTTTTCCATTATTTACATTGAACGTTGAGTTCATACGTCATGAAATTCGAGAATATCTAGTCGGGCTACACACATTTTAAGAATCAATCCTGCCAAATTCTTAGCACTCAAACCATACATTCTTATCAATGAAATCTTCACGTGCTAAGTATGTGTTCAATTGTGCAAAACCATGTCTCGATCCTTGTTTTTCAGATGTATGACATATTTGTACATTGCCTCTTGTATTTGTTTTTCTTTGACATCATGGATTCCGTACGTTTAAAAAATGAACATTTTAGGCTTTTAAATTATTTGTATCGAGAGTTCAGTTTATATGTTTTGAAATTCGAGAACTTCTAGTCGGGATTCACACATTTTAAGAATCAAGCCTAACAAACTCTTAGCAGTAAAGTTTTTGTATGCTAAGTATGCGTTTAATCGTGCATAAGCATGTGTAGATTCTTGTGTATTCAAATTTGCGCATTGCCCCTTATACTTGCTGTTCTTTTACATCACGGAATCCTTATATTCAAACCATGAACATTTTATACTTTTGAATTATTTGTATCGATACTCGAGTTTCTATATTTTGAAATTCGAGAACTTGTAGATGGGATTCACACATTTTAAGAGTCAAGCCTCACGAATTCTTACCGGTAAAGCCTTGTTAGTCTTACCAGTTAAGTCTTGGCGTGCTAAGTATGCGTACAATTGTATAAAATCGTGTCTCGATTCTTGTTTTTTTAAGATTTGTGGCACATTTGCCCAGTGCCTCTTATACTCACGGTTCTTTGACATCATGGATTCCACATGATTAAACCACGAACATTTTTGGCTTCGAGTTATTTGTATCAAGAGTTGAGTTTATATCTTGAAATTCGAGAACTTCTAGCCGGGCTTCGCACATTTTAAGAGCCAAACCCCAGAAATATTTAGTAGTCAAGCTATACATTCTTATTAGCAAAGTTTTTGCGTGCTAAGCATGCGCTCAATCGCGCCCAAATTTTTCTGTCGGTTTTTATTTTTTCAGCTTTGTTCATTGTCTCTTATATTTGCTTATTGCCTCTTATACCATCGCTTCTTTGTTATCATGGATTCCATGTGATCAAACCATGAATATCTCGGGCTTTTGAATTACTTGTATCGAAAGTTGAGTTTTTATGTTTTGAAATTCGAGAACTTCTTGTCGGGATGCATAAACTTTAAAAGTCAAGCCTGACACATTCCTACCCTTCAAGCCACACATTCTTATCAGTTAAATATTGGCGTGCTAAGTATACGTTCAATCGTACAAACTCGTGTCTCGATTCCTGTTTTTTTAAGTTTTGTTACATATTTGCAGAGCGCCTCTTATACTCGCGGTTATTTGTTATCACGCATTTCCTATGGTGAAACCATGGACATTTTTCACGAACATGAACCTTTTGAGTTATTTATATCGAGAGTTGAGTTTATATGTCTTGAAATTCGAGAATTAGCAGTCAAGCCTTACATTCTTATTAACTAAGTCTTTGCGTGCTAAGCATGCGTTCAGTCGTGCAAATTCGTCTGTCGGTATTTGTGTTTCAGCTTTGTTACATATTTGAACATTGCCTCTTATACCAGCGGTTCTTTGTTATCATGGATTCCATGTGATCAAACTATGAATATTTTGGGTGTTTGAATTACTTGTATCGAGAGTTGAGATTATATGTTTTGAAATTCGAGAACTTCTATTCAGGATTCACAAATTTTAAGAGTCAAGCCAGACAAATTCTTAGCAATCAAACCATACATTCTTAGCAGTCAAATCTTGGCATTCTAAGCATGCGTTCAATCGTGAAAATAATGTCTCTATTCTTGTTTTTCTTTCCGGTTTGTTACATATTGGCATTTGGCCTTTTATTCTCTCAGTTCATTGGTATCACGGATTCCCTACGTTCAAACCAAAAACATTTTCAAAGTTTTTGAATGATTTTTATCCAGCCTTGAATTTATGCGTCTTGAAATTCGAGAACGCCTACTCGGGCTTCACACATTTTAAGATTCATGCCTCGTAAATTCTAAGCAGTAAAGTCATACAATTTTATTAAGTACACTATTAAAAAGCACACTATTAAGTACACTATTAGAGTGTTAAGTACACTATTAAAAATCTGCAACTTTTGCTGCATAGTAACTCAATCGCTATTATAGAATATCTCAATTCTTATTAATTAAAATGTTCCATAATATAGTCAAGTAATCGTTTTCTATAAAAGTGGTGGAGTGACTATGCAGCAAAAGTTACAGATTTTTAACAGTGTATGCATTTAATCGTGCAAAATCGTGTATTGATTCTTTTTTATTACATTTTTACACATTGACTCTTATACTCGCAGTTATTTGTTATCGTGGGTTTCTTATGATCATACCATGAACATTTTCAGCTTTTAAAATATTTTTATCCTGAGTAGAGTTTATACGTCTTGAAATTCGATAATTTATAGTCGTGCTTCACACATGTTAAGAGTTAAATTCAACAAATTCTTTCGGGTCAAGCCAACATTCTTATTAGCCAAATCTTTGCGCGCTAAACTTTCGTTCAATTGTGCAAAATTGTCTCTCGATTCTTGTTTTTCAACTTTTTTACGTAGTTGCACATTGTCTTTTATATTCATGGTTCTTTGTTATCATGGACTTCCTATGAGGAAACCATGTACATTTTGTGCTTTTGTTTTGTTTTTATCGATAGTTTATACGTCTTGAAATTCGAGAACTTTTAGTTGGTCTTCACACATTTTAAGAGTCAAGTTTCACAAATTTTTAGCAATCAAGCCATATATTCTTATCCGTCATGTCTTGGCGTGCATACGCGTTTAATTGTGTCTCGAATCTTGTTTTTCATCTTTGTTAGATATTTGCACATTGCTTCTTGAACTCGCGATTATTTGTCATCATGGATTCGCTACGATCAAACCATGATCATTTTTTACTTTTGAATTATATGCATCGAGAGTTGAGTTTATACGTCTTGAAATTCGAGAAGTTCTCGCCGGGCTTCACACATTTTAAGAGTCAAGTCTCACAAATTTTTAGCAGTCAAGTCGTGCATTCTTATTAGTCTTCATCAAATCTTGACGTGCTAGCTACGTGTTCAACGCGTCTCGATTCTTGTTTCTTCATCATTGTTAGATATTATTTGTATATTGCTTCTTGTACTCGCGGCTCTTTGTTATCATAGATGTCCTATTATCGAACCATAATCATTTTGGACTTTTGAATTATTTGTATCGAGAGTTGAGTTTATACGTCTTGAAATTCGAGAAGTTCTCGCCGGGCTTCACACATTTTAGGAGTCAAGTCTCACAAATTTTTAGCAGTCAAGTCGTGCATTCTTATTAGTCTTCATCAAATCTTGACGTGCTAGCTACGTGTTCAACGCGTCTCAATTCTTGTTTCTTCATCATTGTTAGATATTATTTGTATATTGCTTCTTGTACTCCCGGTTTTTTGTTATCATAGATTTCCTATTATCGAACCATGATCATTTTGGACTTTTGAATTATATGTATCGAGAGTTGAGTTTATACGTCTTGAAATTTGAGAAGTTCTTGCCGGGCTTCACACATTTTAAGAGTCAAGTTTCACAAATTTTTAGCAGGTCTCACAAATTTTTAGCAGTCAAGTTGTGCATTCTTATTAGTCTTCATCAAGTCTTGACGTGCTATCTACGTGTTCAACGCGTCTCGATTCTTATTTCTTCATCATTGTTATATATTATTTGTATATTGCTTCTTGTACTCGCGGTTCTTTGTTATCATAGATGTCCTATTATCGAACCATAATCATTTTGGACTTTTGAATTATATGTATCGAGAGTTGAGTTTATACGTCTTGAAATTCGAGAAGTTCTCGCCGGGCTTCACACATTTTAAGAGTCAAGTCTCACAAATTTTTAGCAGTCAAGTCGTGCATTCTTATTAGTCTTCATCAAGTCTTGACGTGCTAGCTACGTGTTCAACGCGTCTCAATTCTTGTTTCTTCATCATTGTTAGATATTATTTGTATAGTGCTTCTTGTACTCGCGGCTCTTTGTTATCATAGATGTCCTATTATCGAACCATAATCATTTTGGACTTTTGAATTATTTGTATCGAGGGTTGAGTTTATACGTCTTGAAATTCGAGAAGTTCTCGCCGGGCTTCACGCATTTTAAGAGTAAAGTCTCACAAATTTTTAGCAATCAAGTCGTGCATTCTTATTAGTCTTCATCAAGTCTTGACGTGCTATCTACGTGTTCAACGCGTCTCGATTCTTATTTCTTCATCATTGTTATATATTATTTGTATATTGCTTCTTGTACTCGCGGCTCTTTGTTATCATAGATGTCCTATTATCGAACCATAATCGTTTAGGACTTTTGAATTATTTGTATCGAAGGTTGAGTTTATACGTCTTGAAATTCGAGAAGTTCTCGCCGGGTTTCACACATTTTAGGAGTCAAGTCTCACAAATTTTTAGCAGTCAAGTCGTGCATTCTTATTAGTCTTCATCAAGTCTTGACGTGCTAGCTACGTGTTCAACGCGTCTCACTTCTTGTTTCTTCATCATTGTTAGATATTATTTGCATATTGCTTCTTGTACTTGCGGTTTTTTGTTATCATAGATTTCCTATTATCGAACCATGATCATTTTGGACTTTTGAATTATATGTATCGAGAGTTGAGTTTATACGTCTTGAAATTCGAGAAGTTCTCGCCGGGCTTCACACATTTTAAGAGTCAAGTCTCACAAATTTTTAGCAGTCAAGTGCTATTAGTCTTCATCAAGTCTTGACGTGCTATCTACGTGTTCAACGCGTCTCGATTCTTGTTTCTTCATCATTGCTAGATATTATTTGTATATTGCTTCTTGTACTCGCGGTTCTTTGTTATCATAGATTTCCTATTATCGAACCATAATCATTTTGGACTTTTGAATTATTTGTATCGAGGGTTGAGTTTATACGTCTTGAAATTCGAGAAGTTCTCGCCGGGCTTCACACATTTTAAGAGTCAAGTCTCACAAATTTTTAGCAGTCAAGTCGTGCATTCTTATTAGTCTTCATCGAGTCTTGACGTGCTATCTACGTGTTCAACGCGTCTCGATTCTTGTTTCTTCATCATTGTTAGATATTATTTGTGTATTGCTTCTTGTACTCGCGGTTCTTTATTATCATAGATATCCTAGTATCGAACCATAATCATTTTGGACTTTTGAATCATATGTATCGAGAGTTGAGTTTATACGTCTTGAAATTCAAGAAGTTCTCGCCGGGATTCACACATTTTAGGAGTCAAGACTCACAAATTTTTAGCAGTCAAGTCGTGCATTCTTATTAGTCTTCATCAAGTCTTGACGTGCTAGCTACGTGTTCAACACGTCTCAATTCTTGTTTCTTCATCATTGTTAGATATTATTTGTATATTGCTTCTTGTACTCGCGGTTCTTTGTTATCATAGATTTCCTATTATCGAACCATGATCATTTTGGACTTTTGAATTATTTGTATCGAGGGTTGAGTTTATTCGGCTTGAAATTCGATATCTTCTAATCGGGTTTCACACGTGTTAAGAGTCAAGGCCCACAAAGTCTTAGCCGTTAAGCCATACATCCTGTTAGTCAAATCTTGGCGTTCCAAATAAGCGTTCAGTCGTGCAAAATCGCGTCTCTTTTTTTTCAGCTTTATTACATAGTTGGTCATTGCCTCTTATATTCGCAGTTGTGTGGTCTCATGGATTTCCTCGATTCCATCATATTAGTGTTATTCCTTGTGTTATTACTATACTGTTGTAGATACTATCATCTATTAACTTATTATTTATCATGTTTCATTAAATATGTTTTGGTATTTCCAAATTCTGCTCAGTTTAAATGTTGCTTAACTTTATTAAGCGACACGTTTTTTATATCTAACAATGATTCCATTCTGTAATGAATATCATACACTTTAACAACTATAAAATAACAAACTTGTCAACTTTATTTCATCCTTTCTAGGGAAAACCGCTCTACGTCATTTTCATTCAAGGGCGCAATCACTCGTACATCTTTTTTCTTTTCGCCTTTTAGGGATTTTCACCAGTTCAGCTAACGCACTCAAATACACCTTACAAACCTATTCCATGGATGACCGATTTCAGAGGACGCAGCCCAAAATTACACCCTATTTTTACTCGACTGATAAGAAGGGTTATGTGTTTCACGCGTATCTGCGTATGTGGATTTCTTTATACCCTCGAAACATCCCAACGGCTGGATGAATTTTAATGAATGAGGTCTCTATCGATTCGTCTTAATCGTCCGATGGTTATAAGCTAGGTTTTGTTTTAAAAAATTCAAAATGGTGGTCGTAAAATACAAAATGGCGGTAGAGACGAAAAAAAAAATTACGCACTCTATTGAGTGACCTATCATTGGATAGGTCTTTCAAAATGAAGACGATGTTTCATTGGCTATTTTTCAGTCAGAAGCTCCGTTTAAATATTACACAACCTGGAAGTTGTGTAGGTAGGATCTCTAGATTTACTGCAACTCTAACCATCATAGACATCTATAGGCCTCATCAAAACAGTATTTATAGATAGGAACTAGCAATTAAACGCAACTAAAAAGTCATCAATACAAGTAAAAAAAAAAAGGTATATAATGTAAAAAAAAAAAATATTTTCACATTGATGAGAAATAATTAATTAGTTCGCTTTTTACGCAGTCGGGTTTTTTGATTTTTTAAATTTAATTTTTTTATAAAATTATATCAGATATTTCCTCATAAACAAGTTTTTCAGGAAGAAAACTTCCGAAAACGAATCGTGTGATTAGCTTACCACTCGTAAATTCACCAATGATCAACTTATCGCAATTTGTATCCCCTACAGTGGACATAAACTCAATTTCACCAATCAGGGTGCTCTAGAAATAGTTGTTCTCAATTCTTTGGTAAATTCGTCTTGACGAACATACTGCAAATCTCCTACGATAGATATCAGCTGTAATTCCACCAGTCAGAGTGCTCTAAAAATAGTTGTTCTCAGTTCTTTGTTTGTACACAATTTTTAAAACATTCAGAGGCATTTTCTCACCAAATGTTCAACATATTCCTTACATTAACTCGTTCGATTCAGTCTTCAAAATAACCCCACTCTCGCGTAAATAAGCCGCTCGAAGGAATTAAGAGACAATAGTATACATTTCCTGGGCGCGTTCTTTATATATAACATTGATCCCATTCTGTAATCAATATCCTATAGTTTAACAAAATACTTTAATAAAATAACAAACTTGACAACTTAATTTCAGCTTTCCAGGGAAAACTGCTCTACGTTATCTTCTTTCAAGGGCGTATACACTCGTACTTCTTTTTTCTTTTCGCATTTTAGGGATTTTCATCGGTTCAGCTAACGCACTCAAGCACTCCTTACAAACTTATTCCATCGATGACCGATTTCAGAGGAGGCAGCCAAAAATTATACCCTATTTTTATCCGTAATTGCTTTCTTCTCTCTCAACTGTCACTCACTGGGTTGATTAGTAATTTATCAGTTGTTGAGAGGGAGGAGAAACTTTGACTGGAGCGTTGGGTTGCACCGAGTTTTATATTTCTTCTTAATAAAGTTGTATACGCGATGAGAAGAAACTGGGAGAAAACAGGGTACGTATTTTTTCTATGCATAGTGAATATTAGTAGATGTCGGTTATCTATAATTTTTATGTATACATACATGAATTTTTAACGCATCTCTAGTTCAGATATTGTTTGTAGACGACTTTTTTTTGTTTCTAATCCTGTTTTTAGCTCACACTAAACTAAGTTTATATTTTGGAAGTATCCAATATGTATATTTTATGTATAGTAAACATTAATAGACCTTCGAATAATTATAACTTAGATTAACTTATTCCATCTAAAATATAGTTGTAGTTTTTTTTTTATCGGTCCGGCCCGTTAAAAAATGTGTCCTGTTAAAAAATGTGAGGCCCGGCAAGTTTGAAAATTTGTCTTCACTTTGCTGGACCGGGCCGGCCGAGTCATTGGCCCCGAGCAATATGCAGACCTCCATCACCTGGTTCCGTAGTGTGTCCCCCCCCTTCATTCTTAGTAGGGAATTCACTAGGGATTAATTATATATTTACGCATATACATAGTACAGCCTGAATGTGATGGAGGAACCCGATTTAACAGTACCTGACCTTATGTATATGTTTTAGGTTCGGATAGAGTTGATTACTTTTTATTTTGTTGCTTGACAGAATCAGGTTAGGTTTTTGTTCTTGATGGTGGTAATCAATTATGTACAATTCATATACTACTATATATTAGTTATAATTCGAGAATAATCCAAAAAACCCAAATCTCTGTGCATGAATCTAAACTATACCAAATTCATATATTCAATTCATGGAATACCCTAGCAGACTAAAAAGACAATTTCTCTATAATTGATAAAATTTGAAGTAATTTTTCTGGAATTCCCAATTCAATTTCTAGAGACCCTTACTAGTGATGAGTTAAGGTTCTTTTTTCGGCTCACGAGCCCGATAATTTGAAATCTGATCACGCGCGATCCCAAAAAAGTTCATGTCATCAGATACCGAGCCCTATACTGAAAAGATGCATTAGAAAATTGTTAATGACATTTTATAATTGATTCAAGATTAATTTTTTCATTTAAAAAACTTTTTTTATTTAGAAGAATTAATCCGAAAATACTCCCTCGTGGCAACGCTTTATGATTTTCATGTCCCTAAAAATCCGTTTAAAATACCAAATTTGTTATTTGTACCGGGATCCAGCCACTGGCAAAAGTCGCAAAAATCATGATTTTTGTCTTTTAAAATACAGGGTGTACATAGATGGATATCCCAACTTTACAGGGCCCCACCAGTGGCCGAGAGGTTCTGCTCTCGAAGCTGGTAGACGGGAGGTGCTGGGTACGATCCCAATCGCGCCGATCGGCCTAATCGTTCGGAGTTTTCGTGGTTTTCTTCGAGCCGTGGATCTTCCATGCGTTAATACGGATTAGGTTCCCTTAGAAAGACCCCCACAGAGGGCACTCCCCCCGGGCCTATATCCCTCGTGTAGATAATTGACCGTCAAAAATCAACCCAACCCAACCCAACTTTACAGGTCTATTAACCCTTTATCTATTAACGGAATTTACAAGTACCATTAAAATAACTTGTTTTAAAATTCATTTAATACATTGATTAGTTGTAATACCGTTTAGAATGAGTTATAGATACATTACTTTATCATGTTCCAAAAGCATTATTGGCTACACAAAACAAAAATATTTTTAAAAAGATGATTTCTGTTGCCTTTGCATCATTTCAGCTTTCTTGGTGTTGAGGGGGGGGGGGGGGGATTTTTCAATTCAGAAATATTTCTATTGTAAGAATATTATATTTGTAAATTTCCTAATTCTACAAAATACTAAGAAAAAGATTTTTAAAAAGGTTTTGAGTGGGGTTATAAATATTGCACAAAATCCCTATAAGTTCAAACTTAATGAATCCTCTAATTTTTCAATCCTTCTAAAATCCTTCTAAATTTTATTAAATGATTATATAAATCATCTAATGTAGTTTAACCAATTCACTAAAAAATGCTTTAGAAGATAAAATTTTCATGGATTCATAATGCAGTACATAAAGGGTTAAAAGAAAACAAACAAACAAAGAAAAGGTACAACATTGTTGTTCATCAGAAATCAAAAATAACAGATGACCGTTTACGAAGATAGCGATAGATCGCCGAGCACCCCAGGACCTTGCTCTTCATCAGTGGCCTTCTCCCAGCCCTGACGTCAATCCATGTGATTTATTTATTTATTTATTTTTTTAGGTAGATTTCGTAAGAAATACTACCTATTGCAGTCGTTACCATGGTGCGACTTTTGAAAAATTCCTTCATAACTTTTCATTATATGACCCCAGGAACCCAAAATCACCCCACCTAAAAAGTTTATATATATGTATATATATATATATATATATATATATGTATATATATATATATATATATGCATATATATATATATATATGTATGTATGTATGTATGTACTAAATTTTGTCCGCACGATAAAAGTCGCAATTATGCACGGATCGTCTTCACACTCGCCAACAACTTTCAGATCGCTAATATCTCGGCGGGGATTGAAAATGGGAAAAATCGGCCCAAGAGAATGGAAATGGGGAGGGTTCAAAATTTTGAATACCTTCTTAACAAGATTCTGATAAAACCAGCTCTTACACAACAATGACAGGAAAAAATAAATATTTTTCATTATAGCAGTTGCCAACAATAAAAAAAACAATAAAATTCTCACCACAACAATTGCTTTTCTATTGCAGGTTTTTCACGTGAAAAAATAAATTATATAAATAGTTTGAAGAATTTACAGCAAATTGAATATTACGTCATAAGTTTTCTAGAGCAAGATTTCAGCATGAAAACTCAAAATGATGAGGAATTAAAAAATGTATATATATTGCGTCATATTGGAAATATAATGGACCTCAGCAGGTGAATATGTAACGTCATGGAGTTTGAAGAAACGTATTAAAACATGATAAAAACCCGACTATGAAAATATTTACATATTTTAACACTTTGAGGTTCTCTGAATTTGTTTTAGCCATTTTTAAACCTATTCCATATACATGCGTGTGTGTATTCGTGTATATTAGAATTTTCACAAAATGTTTAGCTCCCTAGAGCTCATTCTTAGTGAAGGAACTGGGTTTATCTCTAATCTTGATTTAAATTTTGCTGGTGAATTTTTACTTAACTTCGAAATCTACCTCCGCCTGTAGGCCCGATCCGGCAGGGATTTTGTTTTCTTTTTTTTGTGGGGCCTCATAAAAAATTAAATGTTTGTTCCACCGCTACCAACTGACGCTGACGAACTTACGACACTCATATAAGGAATTCTCGCATAATTTTGACTTTTAAGTCCCTGAATAATAATTTTTATTTCAGTACATATTCTTGTGTTTTTTTATTTCTTATACTGGAAAACATCCCATTGCATAACAATATTAGCGAGATAACTAACAAGGGAACCACTTTAGGTGTTGCTCGCACCTAGTATTGAAACCTGGTGCATTTTAAAGCTCTATATTAGGAAGTTTGGGAATCGATAAAATTTTTTTGTTAAAATAATTTTTTTTTGATTTTACAGCCGATTAACTTTCTGAAAATGCAATTTTCTAGACCACATTTCGGGCTTTTAACGTAAAAGTTTAAAAAAAAAAAATAGTTAAAAATATAAATTAGTCAATAATAACTATAAAATGTTGAAAAAAGTTTTAAAATTCCTTTAAAAACCTACGAATTTGATTTTAAAAAGTCCTTCCGGCCAGTGCCGGGAGGAAGAGGTAGCTTTCATATTCCTTATTTTTAAAAAGCCAACTTATATTATTCAAACACACGAAGCTCAATTAAGTGAACCGAATGTAGGAGATTCAATACTAATTTTTATCAATACTAAATAATTATGAATGAGAATTTCGCGAAATTAGTCAGCTTTATCCAAGCTGCTTTTATTTAAAGTCACTTATATTTGGATGCCAAATTCGGCGATTTCTTAAAGAACATTTTAAGACAACATGGTAGATGAGGCTAACCAGTGAACTTGGTCGAGACCTTAGTAATTGCTGTGCACATGCTCACTCATATCGGAATCGGTTGATATATACGAGTGCTGTCGCATGCAAAAAATCAGATTTTTCAAAATGTCACCCACTTTAGAAATTGAAACTGCTATATCTGAGCCATTTTTTAAGATAAAGACAAACAAAAAATGCTCCTGAATCCTTATATCAAGGTCAAATACTTAAGAACGAAACCTTTTTCAATTTCTAATTTTTTTGCACCTCACTTTAAATGTAATTTTCTTTTTAATTTAATGGCCGCCATTGTGAAACAAGAAGGCTGATGAAGCTGGCCAGCGAACTTGGTCGAGATATTGATGTATACTATCCACATGCCTTCTTCCATCGAAATAGGCGAATACGTGTGGTATCGCGTGACAAATACAAGATCGTTTCAAAGTGTTAGCCATGATAGAAATTCAAAGTGCTATAATTCAACCACTTTTTAAGATATAAACAAAAGAACAAATTTTCAGAAACAAAAACTGCTCCAGAATCTTTGTATCAAGGCCAAACACATAAAAAAAATCTTTTTCATTTTCCAATTTTTTAATACCTCATTTTAAATTTTAAATTACATTTTTTTTTAAAAAATGGCAACCCCTTTGATACAATATGGCGAATGAAGCTGGCCAACGAACTCGGTCGAGACATTGGTATGTACTATGTACAGACCAAGTTACATTCAAATCGGTTCATAAATACGCCTGTTATCGCGTGACAAAAATCAGGTCGTTTTAAAATGTCAGCCACAATAGAAATTCAAAATGTTATAACTCAGCCAATTTTTCAGATGTAGACGAAACAAAACCTGTTCCGGAATCTTTGTATTAAGGTCAAACACATACAAAAAAAATCTTTTTCATTTTCCAATTTTTGGGTATCTCATTTTAAATTTAATTTTTTTTTAATTTTTTTAAATGGCCACCATTTTGAAAAAAGATGGCGAATGAAGCTGGTCAACGAACTCGGTTGAGTTATTTGTGTGAACTATGTACACACCAAGGTACATCCAAATCGGTTCGTAAATACGTCTGTTATCACAAGGCAAAAATCAGGACGTTTCAAAATGTCAGCCACGCTAGAAATTCAAAATGCTATAACTCAGCCATTTTTTAAGATATAGACGAAACAAAAACTGCTCCCGAATTTTTTTACCAAGGTCAAACACATAAGAAAAAAATATTTTTTCAATTTTCAATTTTTTGCTACCACATTTCAAATTTAAATTTTTCTTAAAATTTTAAATGGCCGCCATTTTTAAACAAGATGGCGAATGAAGCTGGTCAACGAACTCGTTCGAGACATTGGTCTGTACTATGTATAAACGAAGTTACATCCAAATCGGTTCATAAATACGCCTTTTATCGCGGGACAAAATTCAGGACGTTTCAAAATGTCAGCTTCGCTAGAAATTCAAAATGCTATAACTCAGCCATTTTTTAAGATATAGACGAAACAAAAACTGCTACGGAGTCTTTGCATAAAGGTCAAATACATAAGAAAAAAATATTTTTCCATTTTCAATTATTTGGTACCACATTTCAAATTTTAAAATTTAAAAAAAAATTTAAATGGCCGCCATTTTGAAACAAAATGGCGGATGAAGCTGGCCAACGAACTCGGTCGAGACATTGGTATGTACTATGTACACACCGAATTACATGCAAATCGGTTCATAAATACGAGAGTTACAGTGTGACATAGGTCATATATATATACATATATATATATATATATATATATATATATATATATATATCAATTTTGAACGGAGGGTGGTTTCTGGGTCTGGGGGTCATGATCGATGAAAATATACCAAAATTTTTTGAAATCGCTTTCCTCCGAACGGCTGCAATAGGTAGCTTTTTGTAAAGAAAGCTACCTAAAAGAATACTATATTATATTTACATATTTGGCGGGGAAAGATTGGCGTCTTTTTCGTCCCGTGCAGTTTTCCGGCAACCCTAGCTCAGTATTTTCGCCACGCTCCGTGTTGTAATGGTTTGGACGTAAACCTATTACAGAAATAAAGCTAGTGAAAATTTTGAAGTGCCATATCTGGCGACTTAACTCTCTTTTGGTGTAAAATTAACAAATAAAATTCCAATAATAAAAAATTATAACTATAAAAAATATATAAAATATGATTTTAACACAGAATTTTTATCGATATTCTAACTTTTATACATAGGGCTACAAAATGCACCAGGTCTCGATTCTAGGTGCGAGCAACACCTAAAGTGGTTCCCTTGTAAGTTTTGGACGATGTTGGGGGACCTAATATACCACGAGATTCCTTACCATCCTGTGTACCTGATGCTGATTTTTAAGTTTGGAGCTGTTTGTATAAAATTGTTTCAATAAAAGTAATTCGATGTAATTTTTTTCCGAAACTGATACTATAGCTTTATATAAATATGTAGCTGCAAAAAATTAACCTGCACGTATTTTTTACGGTTGTTATTATTTTTTAAACTCTGTCCCTGGATTTTAGATTCCTTACCATCCCTCTTGCTAAAATTATACAGAAAATCAGTTCAAATGCAGCTACAGAATTTTTTTCAACTTTTTTCTCATACAGAAATATGCTAGAGAAAGAATGTCTAAAATTCTTTGGCAGGAAATTTACTGCCGAATTTAAATATCAATTTCAAGCATCGTGGCTTTATTGGTAGTCTTACCGTTCCCACGGTTTATTCCTGCACTTTTCGAGGTAAATTAATTTTTTTTTATTTATTCCAATCTAAATAACTGTTTCTAAAAATCAATGAATATTGTAGCTATTACTTAGTCTTAACATGATTTGCCTAAAATTAGGTGGTAATTTTCCTTACCATCCCTTTTTTCCCTGCCGTCCCCTTTTTTTGATTTACCGTCCCTTCTTTAACACTCCTAGACAATGTTTTACCTAAATTTTGTACTAAATATACTAAATTGTTATTATTTCTTATTTGAATGTTCTGTGGGTACTATGCAAATTTA
Organism: Maratus speciosus; assembly: GCA_963932465.1. NCBI lineage: Eukaryota > Metazoa > Arthropoda > Arachnida > Araneae > Salticidae > Maratus > Maratus speciosus. The sequence goes on from OZ010797.1 coordinate 166,617,440, forward strand.
TTATAAGCAAAAATTTAGAAGAAAAAAAAAGTTTTAGTGGTAAAACGGTAAGGAAAATTAAACTCGCAAGTTTAACTTAAACCTCAGTTAAATTAAAAAAAAATCGTCGCTGCTGACCATTTTTTCTTTATTTTGGATCATTAATGCATTCGTGTATAAGTTTAAAATGTTATTTTATAATGTTTAATTTCACCAGATTTTTATTCCTGAAAGTTAACAATTTGTGAGAATGCCTCAGATCTGCAGCCATTCAAAGAGTCACACCGGCTATGCCGAAAAAAGTGTGTTATGAATTATCGTACCGCCCCGATATCGTTCGTGTTTCTAGAGGCGGTCACATTGAACACTTAAAACTGTGTTACATTTAAACTTTCAACTGTTATTTTTGATTTACACAAGGGATGTACCACAGGATTGACAAGGGATGTACCACAGGATTTACAAGGGATGTACCACGGCTTCTTTATGTTACTAAAAGTGATTGTGCGAAAGCTTCATAAAAAATCAGATAATTATTTATTTTTTACATCCCATCAATAACAGTTCTTTTCAAATCGAATTTTAAGGGATTGTAAAATATTTCAAGACACTTAGACTATATTCTTGTTTCTCAATTAGCAAGTTTTTTTTATTTCTGTCAATTTGTGAATAAATAAAATTTTTACTTTGAACCCGAGTCCAAAGACTGGTAAAAAAACCCGAGCCCAAACCCGTTTCGCACCCCAGACTTTATGCCTTATCTCTATGGAGTTTATAGATAGATTTCATAGAATTATACTAGCCATTGTAAAAAAATCTATGCATTTTCGTAATCACGGAGGAGTCGTAATATCCCGGTTCCGTACTCTTTTTTTCCCTTTTTGAGCAAGAGAATTCGCTAAAGATGTAAGTTATGTATTTACATAAGCCTTATTATACCAGCCGAGATCATAGGCCTTATCTCTATTGTGTTCATAGAATTATATCAGCCATTGTAAGATATCTACGCAAATGTTTTCGTCATCAGAGAAGAGTAGTTTAATAATCTCCTGGTTAGATAGTTTTTTTTTCTATTTCTCAGCAAGAGAATTCACTAGGGATTTAAGTTATGTATTTATATAAGTTTTATCATAGGCCTTATCTCTATTGTGTTCATAAAATTATATTAGCCATTGTAAGATATCTACACAATGTTTTTTCGTCATCAGAGAAGATGTGTAATTTACTGGTTCCATAGTCTTTTTTTTCCATTTCGAAGCTAGGAATTTATGTATTCACATATGCCTTATCATATCAGCCGAGGTCATAGGCCTTATTTATATCGTGTTTATGGAACTATGTAAACCATTGTAAGATATCTACGCAATTTTTTTCGTCATCAGAGAAGAGGATTAATCTCCTGGCTCCATAGTCTTTTTTTCCATTTCTCAGCAAGAGAATTCGCTAGGATTTTAAGTTATGTATTTACGTAAGCCTTATCATATCAGCCGAGATCATAGGCCTTATTTCTATCGTGTTCATGGAATTATACAAACCATTGTAAGATATCTACGCAAATGTTTTCGTCATCAGAGAAGAGTAGTAACCGCCTGCTTCCATAGTCTTTTTTTTTCTGTTTATCAGGAAGAGAATTCGATAGGGATTTAAGTTATGTATTTGCTGAAGCCTTATCATATTTGCTGAGATCATAAGCCTTGTATCTATCGCGTTCGTAGAATTATACAAGCCTTTGTAAGAAATCTACGCAAATTTTATTCGTCATAGGAGATGAATTGTAATCTGCTGATTCCATAGTCTTTTTTCCCACTTCTCAGCAAAAGAATTCGCTCGGGATTTAAATTATGTATTTACGTCTATGCATATTAACTTATTAAGCTCTTGGTACCTAACGATAAAATATACTACCTATACACATTCGTTGTTTTTGTACAAACAAAACGACACCATACGTGACAGAAAGAGTTTTTTCCGAGATAGATACTTCTAGAAGGCTGGTAATTTAGGTTTACAAATATGCATAAAAAAATATTAGACCCTTTAAAATATCAATTTAATTATCAATAACCAAAATTCACGAATAATATATTTAAGGGCCTTAAACAATTGAATGACATGCAAATTCTCATTTTTTTTTTTATTGCAAAAGGTTTAAATTAAATACGTATGAAAATTTCTCACTTTCTTGGCCACGCTGTCTTGAAGGCATTTTGCAAACTGAGACGAAAAAACCACTTATTTTATGAATCAGTTTTTTAATCAACGCCTTCATTATCTGACGACTGGAAACTTCTCGTTTAATTTTGTTCTTTCCGGTTCTTTTGACGTTTATTTATTTTTTTTAATTGGTTTGTTTTTACTTTGTGTTTTCATTTTTATTTTATTTATTTTTGTTAGTTTATTTTACTCTCTGTTTTTAACTTTCATCGTTCATGAATTTTAAAATTTTGGTTTTGCACCAGAATTCTCAAACGTCATTAATGAGATTTTTGGAGTTTATAAAGATCTAAAAGGCTTCGTGGAAGTCCAAATGAGAAGTAGAATCAGGAAAAGAAATAATACTAGCTTTAGGAAAGTCAAAAGCATGATTGGGACGCAATGAAAGGTTGGGTACACACAGCGCCCTCTACATACGCATGCGTACATTTACGAACATACGTTCCTATGTAAAATCGGTTTCCTGACGTATTCTCTACCTCCCCACGAAATTTGAACTATAAGTTTTGAGTCACCCTGTATATAAGGATGTGAATTTCAAAACTTGCCTTATTCAGAAAGTCAAATTTTGGGAATCCCGAAAAACCTTTGACTGCGTCCATTGTACTTCATTGTAAACTAAGATTTTACAATGCCAGAAATACTCGTAACCATAAAACTAGTTTTTTTTGCAGATTGTTGTTGTTTTTTTTCGTTGCAGGTTCATCAATAGAACAGATGGGAACTCGATTTTTTAAATTTTGGATAAGACGAGTTTTGAAACTCACCTCCTCATATGTTCAATTTCTTTTCTTTTGCTTCACTTTCATGTCGTTTAAGTAAGCTTTATTTTAAGCATTTTCTTTGTAGCAGCGTATACGAGGTATATCCACAAAGTAAGTTCCGTTTCTATTTCTATCCGCAGCAGCGCTGCAATCGCAGTTCTGAGCATGCGCGGCAGTTACTCTGACTGAAGGAGAAGAAACGTACGCCATTTTCAGATCGCTGCTATCGACGTGTTATTTGTAATGCTTCTTTAGAATGTCAGCTGTGAAATCAGATCTGTGATTCGTTTTCTCAATGCAAAGAAAGTTAAACCAAGTGAAATTTATCGGCAAATCTGCAAGGTTTACGGACAAAATGCTATGAGTGATTCAATGGTTAGAAGATGGGTCAGACAGTTCAATGAAGGACGTAATCAAGTGCACGATGAAGAACGAAGTGGACGCCCGTCTTTGGTTATTGATGAATTGGTTCATGCAATTGAAGAGAAGGTTAAGCAAAACCGTAAGTTTATAATTAGTGCTCTTGCTATGGAATTTCCGCAAATCTCACGATCACTAGTTCATGAAATTGTTACTGAAAAACTGAAATTTCGAAAACTTTGCGAAACATGCACAGGCGGCAACCTTCTATTAGGAAGGCATACAAAACCTTGGGGCACGCTACGACAAGTGCCTACAAAATTTCGGAAGCTATGTAGAAAGGTAGTTTCACAGTTGTAGATTTTTGTACAATAAATATTTTTTGAAGTGAAAAATTCTTTAGGCACGTTGAGCTTTTTTTGAGATGGAGAAAAACCACTGGTTTGGATACACTGTTACGTAACCGACATGCTAGCATTTTGGCACATAGACACTAGCGCGCCAAGCGGTGAATGACTGGAACTTTTCCCTCTTCATCTCAATCCGCAAAAGAAGAACGAAGCTAAAACTCACTTTTTCTCCCGGCGTTCCACAGGAATACACACAAAATTTACATTTTCGTTGCAGTACGCTGTTGTGTTTATTGTTAAAGACAAATACTTAATACTTTCATTATTGAAGTGAAAGCTTCTTTGGGCCCGTTTGGCCTTTTTTGAGATGGGGAAAACCATTGAACTCGTGATACTGTTATTGTAACCGATACCTCTGTATATAAGTATGTACATGTATTGTGCATAGTTCGGTATGAGGAGGGCGGGCAATTAATTGTTATTGATTGCTTAATCAATAACAACAATTTACAGGCAAGCGCGCCGCATGCTTGCCTGTGCGCTATTGGTTCCCGAAATACACGTACAAGAGTTAGAAAAAGGAAATCGCATCAAAAACATCTCATGTAAAAATTAGCCAAGTCTCGTGACTCTTGCTAAAATAAAACTACCTTGCTGTAGCAAAATAAAATTATCTTTATTCAACAGTTGTTATTTATGCCAATAATTGGCGGCAAAAGTGAACTATTCGATCAAATATCGGGTAAGTTTAGCAGAAAAACTCTCTTGTTTTTAAAATTCGTGTTATTTTTGCGTTATGGCGTATGTCTATGGTGTATGTTATTGTATAATAATGAATAAAAAAACACTACATTTAAAAGTATTTCCTGCACAATAAAACATTTCCTGACGATTAAAAAAAACACACACGTAATTGTTGAAGTTTTCACTTCTATTGGCACTCCCGGAGTGTCACTGTTTTTTTTTTTTTTTTTTTTTTTTTTTTTTTTGTATCTGTACACGTTTTTTTTTATATAACCAAACGGAACTTACTTTGTGGATATACCTCATATTTCTTTTGATTTTGCGCAATAAATTTCACCGAAATTTTTAACAATCTACTAGCTGTTATATATAGTTTTTAAAAGTTGCAGATAATTGATAACTGCCGAAACGTCGGTGAAGACTTACTGTGGAGACTCGAAAATTTTTGGTTTTTCGCCTGTTTATTTGTTAGTTAGTCTGTCTGCCCCACGATAACTGCAGTAAAAAGCATCCGATTAGCTTGAAATTAAGGAGGCATGTTGGTGAAGTCCCCAGATTTAGCTGTATAGTTCTTGGTTAAATTTGGTTCATTCGTTCGCAATATATAGAACATTTTATTTTGCGTAATAATGCTTTTCTATGGCAGTTCAGACGATTTTCAAATTTCTATTTGTTGAAAGAAAATGGCGCACTTGATTAATGTATTTAAATGGTAAATTATGGATGCTGAAATTAAGAAATAAGGGTTTTAAATTATTTATCTTATTTTCATATATTGTTAATATATTTGTCTGATTTTTTAAATTAGGTGTATGAATTTTGGCGGAATTTTATACATGTTTTACAATAATATAAATTATTTTGTTCTATCATTTTACTTATTTGACATGATACGTATTTCATTTTTATTTCTTTTGCCAGTTACCAGTAGGAGCTGTATTTTATAGCCTATAAACAAAAATCACTGAAATGATCTCAATTACGAAAAATTTAGCAGAAAGTCTCGCTGAGGGAAATAAAAAGTTAGTTAATCTTTAATAATTTAGTGTACAATATAGCTTTGCGTCAAACATTAACTATGTTACTAACGTTACATTTTTTAATTTAATGTAGATACTATTAAAAGACTATCACAAATAAATTTTTTTATAGCGACAAATCTATGCAATTTAGGCAATTAGCAGTGTATACGATGATTAATGATTATCCAGTAGATTTAAAAACCTCCAAATATGCCTATTTTTGATGATTTTTGTATGTTATTGCTATCGAGTAGGTTACGATGTTTTTAAACTAAAGTTTTAACATGTCAAAAGTGAAAAGAAGTACATTTAAAAGGCATAAAAATATTTTTTTAATAAACAGATCTGAGAATATGAGAAGAAATACTTTGTAAAATTTAAAAAAAATAGAATAAAATAATGCACGTTCACAGATGACCCTTTTTATTAGAGCACATGAATTCATCATACTTGAAGTCTCGTCATTTTTGTCTTGCCAAATTTATATTTAAAAGTTCTACGGAAACAGTTTTTTTTTTTTTTTTTAAATCAATATTTATCTTTAAAAAGTCGCCGATAGTGCATGCAAAATATTGAAATCTGTTTATCCATTCGCCCAATCAATAGGAAATTATGAATTTAAATTTAATAAGACTACGGGGGGTTCAGGGGGCTCTGCCCCCTGAAGAAATGTATTTTTTAAAACTAAAAAATTATTAGATTAAGTAATTCGTCAGAATTTCAGAACATCATTGTAACACCGTGTATTATTATGCTTCTAATTTTCGAAACTTTCCAAAGAATTTTATATGTTGTTAAATATATATATTATTAAAAAATAAGTAAAATGTGGATTGTATGATGTTGAATATTATGCAATGTGAGCTTAAAAAGCAATTACTTTAAGATCTGACGTTGAGGCTCTTGATCTGCATATTTACTAGTATGGTAAAATGAAACTATTTAAAACGTGGTTTTCTTCCATCACGTAGTAGATTTTTCCAGATAGATAAAGAAGAAAAGTCTTAAGAAGTTATTGCACGGGTTAAGAGAAAAATTAAAATTTACTCTCCGCGCAAAGCGACAAAAACTACAAAAACTTTTACATCAAACAATAGGACAACAATCCAACTAAATTACAAAGTAACTTTTTTTTCTAAATACAAAAACATAAATAAATGGAAATTTTCAAAAATATACGGTACATTTACTTTCTTTCTTTGTGCCATTCGTTAGTTTTGCTTTTAATAAACGTTCTAAAAGTTACATTCTGAAAAATTTCCAAGATATATATTTTGTTTACACCAGCAATAAATGCCAAAAATATCCTCCCTCCCCTTCAAATGTTATCTCAAACAAAGTAAAAAATAAAGTTACATATTGTTTTATACCACTTTTTACTTCCTAGATTAATAAGATTTAATAAGCCTTGAAAGAAAAATATAACGTAAAAACGAAACAGAAAATTTATAAAATACATTTTCTAAGAAATTACTGGCAACGTGTATAATTCATGAGCGGGGAGGAAAAAAAATCGTCTGAAATCTCGCGTAAAAGAAAACCAGGACTGGAAACATGAAAAGTTTTTTGGAAAAGTATGGCAATAAGAAATTTGGCTCGCAAACGGCGGGGAATTCTGCCAAGAAATGCATATCTTCGGTCTCGCATTTGTGAAGATAATTTCAGATTTTTCAGGAAAGAGGTTTCTAAAAATTAATCTTTTCTGTTCCCTCGAGGATTATGATAGTAAAAGGGAATTTAAAGTTGAATGAGGAGTTCAAGGATTTTTTATTTTATTTTATTTATTTATTTATTTTTTTACTCTAAATGTACAGGGTGTATCTCAGTTGATGGCCAAAAATCTAAAGTGTGATATTATCAGTCAAGACAAATAATTTTTGTATAGCGTCCTGTGCGGGTCGACCCAGACCCAACAAAGTAAAATTTCGTCAACCCGAAACCCTATCCAAACCCAAAATGGTATAAAATTAATACATATTTTAATGTAATTATGGAAAAATATCTCCATGTCTCTAATCTTATATTTCTAATATCTTTTTTATCTTTTAAGTAGAAAAATTAGTATATACCGGGTGTCCCAAAAAGGACTGACTGATTTTAAAATTCAATAACTTGCAAACGGTGACAGATATTTAAAAAATTCTTGCAGGAGGGTTATGCATAAGGTCAAAAGTTTTTTTACAGCGACTTTCAATTTTAGTTCGAATTACAAAAATAGATGGCGCTGCGATCAATAGACGCTGAATTCAGGCTCGATTTTTGGTACTTCGTGGGCCGGATAATACATTTCCATCTCCTTTTTGAGCATGGAACAACAGAAAGGACCAGAAATCGAGCCTGTATTTAGCGACTATTGCTTACAGCGCCATCTATTGTTTGTAATTCGAACTAAAATCGAAAATCACTGTAATAAAACTTTTGATCTTATGCATAACCCTCCTGCAAGAATTTTTTAAATATCTGTCACCGTTTGCAAGTTATTGAATTTTAAAATCAGTCAGTCCTTTTTGGGACACCCGGTATAATGTACTCATTCATGCTCAAATATATAGTTTTTTCACCTGAAAAGATATTCTAAACCTTTTCTTAACCCGTTCAGGGCCAGCATCTTTTGCGCGAATATTATTCGTATTGCACCACTTTTTGTTAATTATTTCACTTAACTTTATAAATCACGAAAATGTCGTAATTATATAAAGTCCATTTTACTTTTCTTTTTTACTGGTATCAAACTCAAGCGCTGTAAGCCCTTTTTGAGGGTGCATATATGCATCATGGTCCTGAACTGGTTAAAAATGGGTCAACACAAACCCGACCCGCAAGAGTCAAAACCCAACCTGAATCCAGGTCGAACTTGAAAAAATTATAGTTAACCGAAACCGAACCCGACCCGCAACGACAGAAATGGGCGTCAGGATAAAATAATATACGCGACCCGATGCGCGGGTCGTGTCGCATATTTTAAGGCAGGCCTGTTAAGCCAACTTTTCGGTAAGCCGGAGCGCATCTCAGCTACTGCCAAACAATGAAGGGTGGCATTATTTACATGTCGCGAAGCATGCAACAATATTAGAGCAAACTTGTAGTTGCAGCGACACAGTGTCTGGTACGATGCCCATAAATCCCAAAATGCCATAAGGCCCCTATGATTCAGGGACTCCATGTAGAAGTAATTTGAAGAAAAAACATAAATAATAGAAAATCAATAATTATATTTTTCTGCTAAAAGGAGAGGAAATCTCAAAAGTATGTTAACCAGCTAGATATCTTAATCGAGCAATAATAATAATAATAATAATAATAATAATAATAATAATAATAATAATAATAATAGAAATAACATGCAAATATTACTTATTTTAAAGAAAGAACAATTTAAAATTATTTTTTATTATTTATGAAAGCTGATAATAGGAAAATTTGATAGCACCATGGCGCCTGAGGGCACCGCGTTGGTCAACCTGTTTTAAGGCACGATTTTGGGGATTAGGTGAAGATCAGCAATCTGGCTATATCACGGTTATGGTTACAGAGGCAGAATTTCAAATAGCAACACCTACTTCTTTTTTTTTTCATTGAAAAACGATCATGCCAGTATAAAAATATAAATGGCGTTAAAATGGTACATGCATCACTAGAAACAGCGACTTAACACGAACACATAGAAGAGCACTGCGAACAAAAATGACCCAGAGAGACGGCAAAAAATAAATCATTGTAATCGGACTGAAAAATTGTCCAGTATTTGCCTTCACAGTTGATGACCCGTAATATGCCGGAGATAGTGAGCAACGATAAATTGTGGCATGGAGACTATGCAGAATCTCACGTTTAACCCCTTAATTCTCGCTCCCGTGATATTCACGGACTGTGTCTTTTATTCAGATTGTTTGATTCCCACCAGTTTTATAAAATAGTGTAATTGACTTTAGTATAATATCATTTTACCTGTCATTAAATAAGTTGAATATTTCTTTTTCAAAAAAGTGGTGCCAATAAGCAATTAAATTTTTAAACCATAATTTAATGTGACCTAATTAATGCGGTTAATTAAGATTTTCACGTAATACGCCCTTAGCGAAATTTAATTGCATACTTCTGATCAGTGACTAATACTTTTAATAAGTCGTAAAATAGCCAGGAGGTATACGCTGTAGGCAGATGAAATACCGCTAGTGAGTATATTCTATAGTTTTATTTCAGAAACAGGGATATACTGAGTTCCTTAAAAAAATCCAGAACGTATACGGCGTATTCCACTTTACACTATATCCTTCACTACATCCGTCCGTGCTCTAATTTGAAATATCTGAAAAGGCAATAGATAATTGGGTATGTTTGGGCGACCATGATGTCCACGAAAAGTAAATTGGCGATAGATGACAACTACTCCAAAGTGTTCTTGCGAGGCACATGGATCGCTAAATGCTCTTCTTTTGCATTTATTTTAAGTTTCCGTTAATTCATCAAAATAATACATGCGTTAAAAGCGACGCCTATAACATTAATTATAAATAGAAATTGATGGAGAAAAAGAAATTTTACTCATTAACCGGAGCTATGTCTTTTTATTAACGTTTGTATTAACGAGAGTCCATTTTCTCGGCAAAGTTTTTATCTTCTTTTAAGATAACCCTGTATTTAACATATTCCATGTGCAATAATAGCAATCTTTGGCCAGTTTCGAAGCTCAAATTGCAATCGTTTTGTTTAAATAATAAAGCTTGTAAGAATATAACATAGCTCTGCTATAACCATCCCTATTGTTATTTCGATTGTCCTGGCTACTAAGATTATTATGGAAACCATGTAATTTAATAATCATATAACATTATCTAGATTATAATTATTGTTTGTTATGATTATTATGGTTATTATTATTTTTTTCTTTTTAATTATTTACTATTTTATTTTCTTAAAACCATATGGGCCAAGCCTTACGTCATGCAATATCATTAGATAAATGCTTTAAATGGCAATCGTTAGAACTTTAATTAAATTACCTTCATTTATTTATAAACAAACAATTTGCATAAACTTGTGGAGATAATCTAAATTTTATCTAGTCCTTTTTTTTTTTAATTATACGTCTTAATTCTCATTCCTGCGGCTTGGTAAGCAAAATTCTGCTTGATTATAATGAGTTAATTATAATTACTTTCTCCATTTTCCTTTAACTGATGTTTTCTTTAACCGCTACATAGTTGAAGTAAAAAATATCTGTTTATACATTTACATTCATTGTTTGTATATATCCGTATGTATCTTTTTATTTTTCGGCAACTATCCGCATACTAATGACCTTTTTATTGCAAAGTTTTTATCATTAAGGAGGTAATGATTATGAAGTAGGGTTTTAAAAGTGTTATCTATTAGAGATTTTTTTTTGGCGTAATGATAGCACTTTGGCGAAGAATACCAATTATCTTAATTATGCTCAATTAGCCTGATAAGTATAATGAATTTTAATAAAAACGCAATGTGCTAAGAAAATTATCGCCAAAGAACCGCCGCCCATTTGCCTGTTATAGATGAGCAACAGCTTCTAACTGTTATACACGAGATAAGAGATTTCTTGCATGATATAATTATCCACGGCGTTAGTGAGATATATTTTGAGAAAGTGAAGTTTCGTGTAAAATTTGCTATAAAAATTATTGGCTGTCAATTTTATGTTTTTTTTTATGTTTTTTTTTTTTTTTTTTTTTGTCCTTTTTAAATGATGTTTTGCCTCATTTAATTTAGCTGATGCGTATGCGACATATGTAACAACTGCTCAAGATAACGTATTATTCTGATAACGAGAATAGATGCTCAAATAAATAATCATGGGTGTATGTATTTAATAGTCATATAAACAGTGCCGACTGTTGGCCGACTAAATCGTACAGATTGTGAAAAATTTAATATATTCTTGTCGCAATGCTTAATTGTTCTTGAAAAATAATTTGGAAGTTCGATTATAATTGTAACGTTTTTCATAAAGTGGCGTCTCTGAATAAAACTTTTACTTCTTTTCGATTGTGTTATAGCCTGTTTATACATCTGATGTAGAAATGGCAGATTTAGAAGACAAGGCAACTTTCGCAACTTTGCTTCGCAATCGTACGGATTGTGTTAAAATTGTATATTTTCTTCTCTTATGTGTGCTTTTGGCAATGCTTAATTGTTTTTTTCAAAATAATCTGGAAGATCGGTTGTAATTGTAATGTTTTTCATAAAATGTGTCTAATTCGGTTAAAATATTCACTTCTGTTCTATTGTGTTATAGCCTGTTTTCTACATCTGATGTAGAAATGGCAGATTTTGAAGACAAAGCAACTTTCGTAACTTTGTACAGTACAGTACTTTGTACAGTATTAATTAATCGTACAGGTTGTGAAAAATTGGATATTTTTTTCTCTTATGTGTTCTTTTGGCAATGCTTAATTGTTTTTCTCAATATAATCTGGAAGTTTGGTTATAATTGTAATGTTTGGCATAAAATGGTGCTGTAATTCAGGGACGGAATTAAATTAAAATTTTCACTTGTTTCATTGTGTTGTAGCCTGTTTATACATCTCATGTGGATATGGAAGATTTAAAAGACAAAATAATCTGGAAGTTTGGTTATAATTTTATTGCTTTTGTAAAATGGGGCTGTAATTTAGTTAAAAATTTCCCTACTTTTATATTGTTTTATAGCCTATTTATACATCTGATGTAAAAAAGGCATATTTAGAAGACAGTGCAGCTTTCGCAACTTTGTTTCGCGATCGTATAGATTGTGAAAAATTAGATGTTTTCTTCTCTTATGTGCTCTTTTGGCAATGCTTCATTGTTTTTCATGAAATAGGGCTGTAATTCACAGTTATAATGTTAAAGTTTTCACTTCTTTTCTATTATGTAATAGCGCGTTTATACATTTGATGTAGTAATGGAAGATTAGATTTAGAAGATAAGGCAACTTTCGCAACTTTGCTTCTCAATCGTACAGATTGTGAAAAATTGGATATTTTCTTATCATGTGTTCTTTTGGCATTTCTTATTTTTTTTTTTCATCAAAATAATCTGTAAGTTCGGTTATAATTGTAATGTTTTTCATAAAATAGCGGCTCTAATTCTGTAAAATTTTCATTTCTTTTGTATTGTGTTATAGTCTGTTTATACAACTGATATGGAAATGGCAGATTAAGAAGACAAGGCACCTTTCGCAATCGTACAGATTGTGAAAAATTGGATGTTATGTGTTATTCTCACAATGCTTAATTGTTTTTATCTAAGTAATCTGTAAGTTCTGTTATAATTGGAATGTTTTTCGTAAAATACTGACACTAATTCGAGGCAATTTTCACTTCTTGTCTATAGTCTGTTTATACATTTGATGTGGAAATAGAAGATTTAGAACGAAGCAAAATTTTCGCTTTAGAAAAAAAAAATGCCTCTAAGTCGTAAAATATATTTCCATATCGTTTAAGACTGTAAAATGTTTTCTTTTACGGGGGTAAAAATCCAAGTGATATAGTTGAAAGACATTTAAAAAGTTTTCAAAAACGATAAATAAAATCATACATAAATATATGGGCAGTAAATATAGAATAAACTAAATAATAAACTAAATTATATTAAATCAGCTTAGAAAAATAAAAGGAGTATTGACCGTATCGGGTGAGGGAGGGTGGGGAGGTAAAAATTAATGATTATCTAACTCATCTTTTTTGCCTAAAAAAAAGTGGTTTTAACTGAAAGAAAATCGCCGCTTGTTTTAAATAGAGTTTTAATCATGAATAATACGGGGTCCAGAGAGAATAATACGTTTGACAACTGCAAAAGACGGCGCATTATTCAGCCAGCGACAACAGATGTTGAAATGAATATTTATGAATGTTATATTTAATGGGCTTATAGTTAGTATCTATAAGATTCCGATAAAGTAAGATATGCTTACTCTAGATTTGGTTTACATTTATAATTGATATTAAAATAAAAGTGTATTATAATTGAGAAATGAGAAAAACCTTCTCACAATATAAAGCTTTCATCAGAGTTGGGCAAATTTGTAATTGCGATTATCTACAATGTAATTACAATTTAATTGTACGTGGGTGGTTCAATAATTATTGTCCCTAATGTATATAAAATATTTGTACGGCGATGGTTAATGTGGAATATCGAAGCGTAATCTCTTAAATGCCTATATGCTCAATTTCAGAACCGTAGCTGCTGTATTAACATAGTTTTGGAGGGAGGGGTGAAGTTTTAAATACCTATTTTTGGGGGAGTTTTTAAGGAGGGGGGTGAGAGCGAAATGCTGCTTTGGAGCTTATGAGGCTACATTTGTGACAGTGGATGAGATGTGGCTACATCACTATGATCCCGAGTCCAAACGACAGTAGTTACGTCTCATCCACTGTCACAAATCTAGCCCCAAAAGTTAAAAATCAGCCTTTCACCCCACCCCCCCTTTCACTCCTCCCTCCAAAACTATGTGAATATAGAAGCTACAGTTCTGAAATTGAGCATATAGGCATCTCAGACATTAGGGTTTGATATTCCATAACAACCATCGCAGTACAAATATTTTATATACACTAGGGATAATAATTATTGAACCACCCACGTAGATAGCTGCTTTATAGTATAGATAGAATAATATATGGCCTTGAAGTAGAGTCCTACACGAGCCGGATTGACCTGAACAAAACTTCTACCTAAAGTCAAACCGAAACCCGAAATACTCAAACCCAAATCAGAAGTGAAAGGAAATTACTGTATATTTTAAGAGGGTCCGGGGCTCAAAATTCTATTTTTTTTTAATAGAGATTTTGTTATGAATAAAAATATTTTATATGCACTAGGGACAATAATTATTGAACCACCTTCGTATGTGATTGATTATAGTTACACACATTCAAGCACAAAGATTTCGTCAAGTAATGGGAAGGGTGCGATTTCGAGTAAAGTGCTAGAATAATTTTTTACTGCATGTAATTGTAACTATTATTAATTACATACAATTAAATTGTAATTTCATTGCAGATAATTGTAATTACTAATTTTCCCAATTCTGGCTTTCACAAAAAAATAGCACCAGTTTAATTTAGTTTTTATCTTTGTATTTCAGCTAGTCTGTGCACAAAGTGCTCAAAGAAACCTGTTAGTCAACCCTTGGTAATAGATGCTCAAATATATATATTCGTAAATGATATGTTTAACAGCCTGTTAATCACTAATGTTTGTGTAATATTTCGTATGAGGCAGTGAAAAATTAGAAAAAAATTCTATAGCTTTTTCACATAATAATTGTTGTTTCTTTTAAAACAATCTAGAAGTTTTAATGTAATTAGGACAAAGGAAAATTGTTTCTTGTAAATTTTAATTTTCTGGCAACAATGGATGCTTAAATAAGCTGTTGTAAAAGCAATGTCTAACAGCCAGTTAATCATTAATGTTCAGGCTGTGAAAACTTAAAACAAATTTCTTCATCCTTTTCTTTCTTCACATAATTGTTGTTGTTTCTTTTAAAACAATCTGGAAGAAGTTTTAATGTAATTAAGACAAAAGAAAATTGTTTGTTGCAATGTTTCTTTTTCTGACGACAGTGGATGCTCAAATAAACAGTTGTAAAAGCAATGTTTAACAGTCTGTTAAACACTAATGTCCAGGCTGTGAAAACTTAAAGCAAATTTCTTTATCTTTTCTTTCTTCACATTATTATTATTGTTTCTTTTAAAACAATCTAGAAAATGTTTTTATGTAAATAAGACAAAGAAAAATTGCTTGTTGTAATGTTTCCTTTTCTGGCAACAATAGACGCTCAAATAAACAGTTGTAAAAGCAATGTTTAACAGTCTATTAATCACTAATGTCAAGGCTGTGAACACTTAAAACAAATTTTTTTGTCATTTTCTTTCTTCACATAATTCATTTTGTTTCTTTTAAAACAATCTATAAGAAGTTTTAATGCAATTAAGACAGTGGAAAATTGTTTATTCTAAAGTTTTCTTTTAACCCTTTGAAGGACATAGAGATATTATTTATGCCACCTTATTTTAATCAAAATTTATACCAGAATTTTTTAACAAAATTTTACTTTTATAACTTTGGTGAAAAATAGTTGTAAAATTGGATTTCCTGATTGTCAAATGAATTTTTTCGAAAATTAATTCAGTAATTACTGGAACACAATTACTTGCCCCGAACATGTTAAATGTGTCTTCATTATTTCTTTTCATATACTAACGATTTGGCCCGTTTACTCCAGTTGATGTATTGCACAAGCGGTTATCTGTTCCAAAAGAAAAACTAAAGCGTGAATTTAGCTAACTACTAATGTTCACATCAAAGATTACGACAGTTATATTTAATTGGTTCTATAATCAATACACATCGGATTTCGAATGATTAAGATATTTTCATTCCAGATTGTGTTTCTACTTACAGAAATTATTGAAGTAATCTGGAAATTTTACTCTTATAAGAAAAAATGAGGATAAAAGTTTCGCCTGAAGTTTATTTTACAACAAGTAGCTGTCCATTTGTTAACATTGTCGTTTCGTTTAAAGGTGTTTCTGCAATTTTTATTCAACTGATACCCAAACACTTATCGAACTCTCTTAATGTCGACTCATTATTTACCAAAAAATGTACAATAGATTGTTCAAACGACTTAGAGCTGATTTCAACGTACTTTTCAGTTTTAAAGTACAATAGATGCCCATTTAATTAGCTGGTTTGCAAACGACATATATACGAGACTACGCTGATGTCAACAGATATTGTTAGGATAAAAAAAATGTTGTGAATGAATAGTTAAATAATCGTTAATATTACATTTAATGCACGTATGAATGGTATTGGTTACAGTAGCACCAACTTTTGAAAAATATTGGGTGTGCTCAAAAATATTTGAGTAAAACAACACATATAATTTATTTATTTAGTGCATGTATGTTTAGTGCAAGAGCAAATGGCTAAAGATGATAATTCAAAGTCAAATTATAGTTTTGCTAAGTTAAATATAGAATTATAAAAATTTAACTATAATTTAATAACATAGCTGGCCGCATCTTACGCTTTTTTGTACCGCAAAAAGTTTATAGAAAATTTTACTTTTTTAAATCTCCGTAATCTGCCGATTAAATAAGGCAAAAATATCTCTTAATTTTTTGTGGTACAAAAAAGCGGAAGGATTGGCAGCAGGGCTGCGGAGTAGGTGGGAAAAATGGTCGACTCAGACTCCAGGAATTTTAACAGATGCGACTCCGACTATGACTCTTTCGCTCAAAAATGGGACCGACTCCGACTGCGCAGTCCTGCATGTAAAATGGAGCTCCGACTCCAGGAATTTTAACAGATCTGACTCCAACTCCGACTCTTTCGCTCAAAAATGGGACCGACTCCGAATCCGCAACCGTGGTTGGCAGCTATGTAATAAATAGATTTTATTAAAATTCTCATAAATTTTTTCTACGACATACATTAATATTTATTATAAATAGAATAAAAATTGCTAATTATTTAAAATTTCAAAAAACTAAATGTCAAGAAAGACATACATTTTAGCCACCAAAGTGCTTTATCAATTGAAGAAATTAAAACAGATTCCAAAATATGCAGGAAATTTGTTTTTGAGAAAAATTTAACTATACATCCGCTAAAGGGCCTTCCAGTGCACTATTTTTCAAACAAAATTATTTTGATAACTTCAGTGAAAACAAATTTTATTTCAGCGATTAAATAAATAAACAAATAACGAAATAAATGAGTGAGAATTGGATGGGCGGAGAGATCAAAATATCGGTTGGGCTCGTGCCCCACGGGCCTATATAAATTGGCGCTACTGATTCGTTAGATTATCAGAAATTATGTTTACATTCCAGATTGTATTTATATTTATAGATACTATTGGGGTAACATGGTAGTTTTATTAAAAAATGGAATATAGTTTTGTCTGAAATTTATTTAAGTGAGTAAGAGAAAGTAACGTACAGTCGGGTACCTAATTTTAACTTAATTTGAACAGCCCTTTTTTTGGTTAAGGGGATCTCAGGACTCTTAAAAGTAGAAAAAAAAGACTATTTTCAACATTTAATATCTTAAAATTTATATAATTTTAAAACAAAATTTTTATTGGGATGAAAGATAAAATCATAAGACGAAACGCATATCCGTTATAAACGCACAAACGTATAAGAACAGAGTGATGTCATAAAAATAAATGGAATTGCAATTAATAATAAAATATATTTCCTCTAATTAAATTCAATCCAAGAAACTGCTACTGATACTTCTACTTTCAACTCTAGTAATTATTGGCTCTCTCATTTTCAAAACAAAGTGACGTATTCGTACAAATAAACAACAATTAGTTATTAAAATATTCTCTAATGATGAGCTTGGAAAGATTGAAAGTACTAAGAAGCATTAAATAAAATGCATATTTTAAACTTGTAACATCTTTTTCATTACTTTAGTCGCCTTTTAAGTAAAATTGTGGACTTTTTAAAGTTCACATTATATATTTTAGGGATGAGAGATATTAGTATCTTCTTTCATTTCATGTATGTAAAAAAATTGAAAGGTGCAGAATTAGCATTTACAAGGGGCTCCAAGCTGTCAGACATTTGAGAAGCAAAAACTTGGTATAACAGCTTACGTGCAGGATTACGAAATACATTTTGCAACTAGAATAAAATTGGTGCCTACTTATACTTCATATTGTAATAATTATCCTCAACCTAAATAAATTTGTATTTAAAGAATTTTTATAATTTTAATACAAAGTTGTATGTAGCTAATGCAAAATTTTGAAAATTTCAAACGTATAATCACTTAAAAAATATTTTTTTGATTAATAAAAAGGAAATTTTAGGTTCCGTTTATACAGACTAACATGAAACATATGTTTTGAAAATTTCAAGAAAAAATATTCAGAAGTTTTTGAGATATCATGCGCGTTATGCCCAAAACTGTCATTTGGAGAAAAATGACTTCATAGTTTTGGAAACGCCGCTTCAGCTATTGAGCGGATATAATTCTAAAAGTCATAACTCTTGTTCTAATGGGAATTTCAAGGAAACAATTATATCAAAATATTCAGAAAAGATAGTAGTTTAACATCTAAAAAAAATAAATTTTCGAAAATTTTGAAGCTTTAAGAGTCCCGAGACTCCCGAGAGTCCCGGGACTTATCTCGTGGGAAAGAAACATTGTCGATTCCCATGTTATCCTATGGAGAAAATACTTATCCTTTTTGTTCATTCAAATTTCAAAATTTCCAAAAAAAAAATTTTTCAGCATATAAGTACGGATGCTCTTCAGTACATTATAAGCTTAAAATATTTTTAAAACAGTTTTGAGTATTTTTAAATTCGTGTTAAAGTTTCGAAAAATCTCAAAAAGTATAATGTGTCGTCTTTATTCGTTTATAACTATAGATTGAAGAAAGATATAAAAATTTGGAGCTTATGCAAGCAAAACTTGATTTGTTTTCTTGTACGTAATTAGGCAACTTTTAAAATTTATTCTAATCAAAATACTGTAATTTTGAATTAAAAATTTGCTATACCTAAAATCCTTTACAAACCTGTCACGTTGTCAAATTCACCTAATTGATTACATGAGCTCTACGGATTTAAAAGGGTCACGATAGGGGTCAAGGGTTGCCGTAGAAGGGGGAGACGCAAAAGTTCTTGTTCCCTAGTACTTGTAAACAAAGAAGTATGGTAAACAAAGAATCCATGCTTGTAAAAGCATTGGGTTTCAGTCTTGGAATAGTGATTTTGGATAGTAAAGGAATATAGATAGAACGGTTTTTTTTTTTTTTTTTTTGTCTTTTCCTAAAAAGTTCTCCTTCCACCAAATTTTAGTATAGCTCAGATGGCCCGACACATTAAAATGACTATAACCAGCGCAGTGATTGCTTTAGCCCCGTCAAATTTTCTATAAGTAAACATAATCATTATGAGGGCGTGCACAGTCGGTTTTTCGTCGTCGCGCCCTGTAATTTTAGTGTAAACTAAATGTAAGCCCCTACACATTAAAACGGCTTTAATGCGGGCCGTAATTAAAGTAATCCGCTAACGTTTTATGCGGGTGTATATAAGTGTTATAGGGGATGGATAAGGTTTTTTTAATATCGAAGTCCCATAGAATTTTAGTGTAATTGCAATACAAGGACCCAACACATTAAAATGGCTAGAACATAGGATCTATTTAACACAAATAACCCAAATTTTATATGCATGTACATAATTATAAAAGGGAACTTTCTCGGTTTATCGAAGCTCCAAACATTTTTTAGCATAAATTAAATATAAGGTCCGGCACATTCAAACGGTTACAATATGGGCCCAAAGTGATGTAGCCTCGCCCATTTTTGTATGGGTAAACATAATAATTGTAAAAGAAGGAATTTTAAAGGATTTTTCATCGAAGGCATCGCCCCTAAATTTTAGTATAAATTAAGTATAAGAGCCCGGCAAATTAAAACTGATATAATTTTGATCTCTGATTGAAAAAAACATGCTCAAATTTTATACGACAATACATAATTATTATAAGAGGACTTTGTCGTTAAGCCTCCAAAATTTTAGCATAAAATAAATATTAAGGCCCGACACGTTCAAACAACTATAACTCGGAGCCTAATTGATGCAGCCTGTTCATTTATTCTATGAGAAAAGATAATTATTATAAGAAAGGATTTAGTTTAGTTTTTTTATGCCCTCCAAATTTTAGAGTAATTAGATATTAGAATATAAGGTCCCGACATATTAAAACTACTATAACTTGATCTTTAAATAGCGTAACCAGCCCAAATTTTATACATAATTATTAAGAGGGGACTTTATTGATTTTTATCAAAGCCCCCCCCCCCCCAAAAAAAAAAAAAAATAAAAAAATAGTTCAATTTTTTTTAAGTCATCCTTTGCATATGCTCAAAGACATCATTTCGCTATTTAGATCTGATGATTACGAAAGATTATCCATTAGCTATTGCACTTTGGTGCTAAAGTGAAATCTGCCAATGAAGTGACAGATATATATTTATATATAGTCAAGACTTTTGTGATAATAAACCATTTTAACAAATGAAATAAATTATGATACCATAAGTATATATTTCTTTTCTTTTTTTTCTTTTCTTTTAAATATATTTTTAATGTTGCCATTATATGGTTTTATGCATGCCTTACACATTTAAAAATTTAATCATTTTTGTAAAATATCTTTCTTTTTCTAATAAATATTTTTATTTTTCCTTTTTCTGGGGGAGGGGGTGGCATTTTTAAAAGCATAAAATGTCAGATTTTATTTCAAACTAAATTTAACTAACTTATTTAAAATGCTAATATTACATCCGTTTGGTAAACGTTTTACATTATATTTTCATTACTGTTAAGTTTTTAAAATTTGGTAATATTTTACTAATATTTATTATTCAAAGGGAAAAAAATTAAATAGCACATAGTTGTGTTTTGTCTTGTTTTATATTAACTAGCAAGGGGGACCCACTAATCTAAATTTACCGTACATGTGACCTATCCCACTGGTTTTCTCGAGCTGGGAAACAATGTAATATTTGTTTTGTCAAAATCGTTAGAGCCGTTTGTTAGATACAATTCGCTTGACCCACAATGACCCACTAATCTAATTTTCTCGAACATGTGACTTAGCTCAATGGTCTTCTCATGCTCAGAAACGATGTAATACAAAATTTTGTCAAAATGTTTTGAGCCGTTTTTTAGATACAATTAGCTGGACCCACAGTGATCCAAAATGACCCACTAATCGATTTTTCTGGAACATGTGACTTAGCCCAATGGTCATCTCATGCCCAGAAGTGGTATATTACAAAATTTTATCAAAATGTTTTGAGCCTTTTTTTTTATTCAATTGGCTTGACACCATAGGCGTAGAGTGACCAGATTTATTTTCGGGGGGACCAAGACCGTGCAAAGTAAAAACGTGCCCAGAGCGAATTTTCAATTTTGCGCCCCCCCCCCCCTCGCCTCCCTCCAAGGAAAAAAAATATTTCTTTTTGTGATGGGTGTAATAAAATTGATAAAGTGTAGAAACATAAATAAATTCTATCGAATAAATATTTCGCGTTTATTTTGGAACTTTAAAAGGATTAATTTTAATTTAGGAATTCAGAACAACTAAATAACATAAAAGAAAATCGCACTTATTTGTTAGAGAGTTCATAATGTTTTGCGACAGAAAAAAAAATGATCAAGAGAGACAAAGAAATTCGCCGAAAAACGATCGGCGGCCAAAAAAATGAATAAATAAATAAATAAAACCGTGGTTCGCAGCATAAATTTTGCGCCCGGAGCGACCGCTCCTTTAGCCCCCTCTTTGCACGCATCTGGGAGGCACATTAGAGATTTGCACGAACTGCAATTCCCAGGCCCGGGCCCAGCCCGGCAAGAAAATTAAAAGTTATACCTGGGCCCGGCCCGTTTATATTCTCACAGTTTACGACCAAGCTTGGCGCGTACAAAAACCAGTGAAAACAAGCCCGGCCTGTTCAAATATCAATTAAATCAGTCTCAGTTCGGCTCGACACAATTTCTCAAAAAATTCCGATTTTTCTTAACATACAATTGCAGGGCTGCCACTTGCTACTAAAAGCGACTATTTTCAGCCTCCGGCGTCTATGGCGACTATTTTAGGCCGAAAACCATTAAAAAGCGACTATTTCAAGAAAACAGGCGACTTTTTTTTCGGATCTTGTGTTCGATTAGACGAAATTCGCAATTTTTTGTCCATTCTTTTGACAAAATTTGCGATGATTTTTTTCGCGACCGAATGACGAAAATCGCCATTTGTTTCCTCAACCTTTGATAAAATTCTCGATTTTTTCGACGACGAATTACCAAAATTCGCATTTTTTCCCCCGCCGATCGTCTCATGTAATTCACAACTTTCTTTACACGATCCTTTGCCAAATTTCGTGAATTTTTCTACGACCGATTGACGAAAATGATATTCGGTATTTGTTTCAGAGATTTTTTGATGAAATTCGCGATATTTTGCCACCATCTTTTGTCGAAATTCGCCTTTTCTTTTGTCGACTGACTGAGGAAGTTCAAGGGTAAGGAGGCAAAAAGAAGAGAAAAAATCATTTGGGGATAAGGGTACTTTATTAGCCATGGCGCCCTGCGGGAGATTTTTTACTGTACATCTGCAAATGCTATACTCATTTTTTTTTCTTTTAAAGGGTTTTACTAAAGCATTTTACTTTGTACACTCCTTCCAGGGCCGAAACTAGCTATATTTTCATCCATGGCAAACATAGATTTTGGCGCGCCCCTCCTTCCTCCGCAAAGTAAATTTACAAAGAGAAATTTGCGAAAGTTTCTATTAGCGGACTTATTTTAAAATTTAAAATGTGTAAAAGTAAAATACGTAATATTGAAATATATAACCAAATTTACATATTACCATTTGTCAAATTCATTAAAAACTGTGAAAAAAAAATCGAAAGGAAGCGGAATTAATTCCTCTTTATACAGGTTTCCGTCTTTGCAGATGTAACTGTAGGTATTCTTTCTGTTAGAACCATTCAGTTTTTTTTTTCATTTAACCCTTAAATGCCGGGTGTTGCTTTTCGACAGCATACCCAATTTAGTCTCTAAAATACTATTAGAATAATATTGAAGCTACAATGCCTAATGTTGCTAATAAAATACATTCTGAAAATATTATTAAATCGATTTCAAACTTGTAGACGGCTACACTTGTGACTGTTTAAGAATAAAGATATATTTAATTTTTCAATTGTTGCTACTTGTTCTTTTTGTTTTGTCTGGAAGCTTGCGAAATACCCTATTTTGTTCTACAGTGAGCAAGTAAAATTTATTTCTTATTATAGTTCCTAAAATTCTTGTGTGTTTAATATTATATAGAATTTTATCAAGGAAAATTATTTTTTTCAATTAAAGACCAGTATTGCCGATTAGTAACAAACTGTTTTTTAGCCGTAAACCATACTTAAAACAAAATATGGTTTTTTTAAGTATTTTTTCCATGATTTATTTAAAAAATGAAAGCCGAAAAACATTATTACAATAATTTTTGAAAAATCAGGCATTTAAGGGTTAAGACAAGATTCCATTATAGACAGATTTCTTTTTTCCAGATTTTACTGTTGTTGAAGCATTACAAATTATTACAATTTAGGCACTTTAATGTCATAGTGAAATGAGTCGCATTGTTTTAGGAACTAAAAAAACAGCATTTACTGTAGGCATAAAAAATGAATTTCAGCATTGTAAAATATCTTCCTGTACTATCTACACCAGTTTTGTGGCATTATGACTTATTCCACTCTTCTTATTTATAGATTGATATGTCTGATGCAAATTTTCAAATTTATTTGCGACTCAAAACAACAACAACAAAATTATTAATTTTTTATTTTTCATTTTGTGAATTTTCGACCGCTTGGTTTTCACTGTTCCAGTCAGTCAGCTGACCTCGCCCCCTCTACTCTAAGGCCAGATATGGTAATATGCATGTAAAAAAGTAATTATAAGAAAAAGAATGGGGTTATTCATTTGCTGTCTTATATATTGTAGGCGAATCTTTTTATCTATTTGACGATTTTAATGCACTTTACTCAGCTTTTCTTTTTGATTTTTCGACTAAAAATATTTTTTTACACAGATTTCACACGCACATATATATATTGTACAAAACTGCAAACCAAATTTTCATCTGGCGCCCCCTTCACGTGGAGCCGAGGGCATGTGTCCCCTCTACCCCTCCCTCTGAGTTTCGGCCCTGACTCCTTCTCCCGTTTGTTTTTATTGCCCCGGACAGCCGCCCTACCTCGCCCATATCAATACGGGGAAAAAGAAAGCTCAACGCTTCTCAGGGAAAGAGAGAAAAAAATTGAACAGTCTTCATGGAATCTTTTTATCAGAAAAGTCAGAGTCAAACAAAATCTTCATTAGGCGCCCCCTTCGCCTTTCGGTACATTTGGAATTGGAGAAAGAAAACAGCCTAAGAGAACAGCTCTTTTTTCTAATTCATTTGCAGTCTTCTATTATAGATGAATCTTTTTATATATTTGTAAATTTTAATGCATTTGGTTCAATTTTCCTTTTGGATTTTCCGGCTGTGAGACATTTTTATGCAAATTCAATATAAATACATATATATTTTTGCACGTAAAGACAAAAAAAATCTTCACTTGGCGCCCCCTACGCTTTCTGTTCTGGCGCCCGGGGTGTAGAAGATTGGGGGGCACATGCCCCCCCCCCCCGACGCTACACCTATGCTTGACACCTGTCCCATTATGACCCAAAATGACTCACTAATCGAATTTTGTTGAACATACGACCTATCCCAATGGTATTCTCGTGCCCAAAAACGATAGAAAACAAAATTTCGTCAAAATCGTTAGAGCCGTTTGTTAGATACAATTAGCTTGACCCACAATGACCCACTAATCTAATTTTCTCGAACATGTGATTTAGCCCAATGGTCTTCTCATGCTCAGAAACGATAAAATACAAA
Source organism: Maratus speciosus (assembly GCA_963932465.1). Taxonomy (NCBI): domain Eukaryota; kingdom Metazoa; phylum Arthropoda; class Arachnida; order Araneae; family Salticidae; genus Maratus; species Maratus speciosus. The sequence continues at coordinate 166,642,385 of OZ010797.1, forward strand.
ATTTTGTCAAAATGTTTTGAGCCGTTTTTTAGATATAATTAGCTGGACCCAAAATGACCCACTAATAGATTTTTCTCGAACATGTGACTTAGCCCAATGGTCATCTCATGCCCAGAAGCGGTATATTACAAAATTTTATCAAAATGTTTTGAGCCTTTTTTTAGATTCAATTGGCTTGACACCTGTCCCATTGTGACCCAAAATGACCCACTAATCGATTTTTTTCGAACGTGTGACTTAGCCCAATGGTCATCTCATGCCCAGAAGCGGTATATTACAAAATTTTATCAAAATGTTTTGAGCCTTTTTTAGATTCAATTGGCTTGACACCTGTCCCATTGTGACCCAAAATGACCCACTAATCGAATTTTGTTGAACATATGACCTATCCCAATGGTATTCTCGTGCCCGAAAACGATAGAAAACAAAATTTCGTCAAAATCGTTAGAGCCGTTTGTTAGATACAATTAGCTTGACCCACAATGACCCACTAATTTAATTTTCTCGAACGTATGACTTAGCTCAATGGTCTTCTCATGCTCAGAAACGATATAATACAAAATTTTATCAAAATGTTTTGAGCCTTTTTTAGATTCAATTGGCTTGACACCTGTCCCATTGTGACCCAAAATGACCCACTAATCGAATTTTGTTGAACATATGACCTATCCCAATGGTATTCTCGTGCCCGAAAACGATAGAAAACAAAATTTCGTCAAAATCGTTAGAGCCGTTTGTTAGATACAATTAGCTTGACCCACAATGACCCACTAATTTAATTTTCTCGAACATATGACTTAGCTCAATGGTCTTCTCATGCTCAGAAACGATATAATACAAAATTTTGTCAAAATGTTTTGAGCCGTTTTTTAGATACAATTAGCTGGACCCACAGTGACCCAAAATGACCCACTAATCGATTTTTCTCGAACATGTGACTTAGCCCAATGGTCATCTCATGCCCAGAAGCGGTATATTACAAAATTTTCTAATTGTTCAATTTACTTGAAAATAACTATTTTGTTTCATTTATATGCTTTCATTAAATTCTGGTTCTAAATACAGTCATAAAAACAGCTCTAACTATTTATTTTTGTGGGGTGCCCAATACTGGAACAGATAGTATCCATTACTAAAACAGAGGGTGTTCATTACTGTAATTTTGAGTATTTGATATATTTCTGTTATTTACAATAAAATTTTGATTAATATACTGGAAATGAGATTATGAGAATGATAAATATTGTTGATAGAATTATATAATATTGAAAAAACTAGATTATAATAATTAACTATTAATTCAAAAATAGTTTTTAAAGAAATTCCTTAATCCATTACCGGGCACATCTGCCCTATATTAAAATAATAATAATAGTATTTTTAATAGAAATGCTCTTTATTTACTGAAAACTATAAAAGCTTCGAAGACGGAGCTTGTCTATAAAGGAAAGTAGCGTCAAAGCGGTTCTCATAAACATATTGTTCCCCGCTCAGCATATCGAAAAACTTGATGACATTTATAGAGTTATTTTAATACATAAAAGCATAAAATTGGTAGTCATGGCGGTTGAAATTATATGAAACTGAATAGCGTTTTTCTTTTTTCGATAAATTCGTTTTAAAAAATCCCATTTTTACAGTAAATCTTGAAAAATCCTTTCCATTTAAAGGAAAAGCCTATAATCAATTTGTTAATTTCTAATCAAGAGCACCTGCTGGTTTTGTGCGTTTAACAAATAAAAATCATTTAGGCAAGTATCACAAAGTAACTAGTGTGAATTTGAGAACAGCTTAAACGAAAATTATTACCAAATAACAATAAATGAATAATAAAAGACTAAATGACTAATTAATTAAAAGTAAATCATTCAATTCAGAATAAGGAGGGGGGGGGAGGGGATAAGCGGAGATTAAAAAAACAAAAAAAAACAATGTAAAACGAAACCGATCAATACCGAAATCCCCTATAACACACTTATGTATAATGAGATATTTTTTACCCGACTACGGCAAAGCCAAAGGAGGGTTATGATTTTGACAGGCTATGTATGTATGTATGTATGTATGTATGTATGTATGTATGTATGTATGTATGTATGTTCATCTGTTCCCTCGTAACTTCTAAACCACTAATCAGAATTCGACAAATGACATATCATTAGAAGCGTCTTAATTGTCCGCTGGTTATAGGCTATATAGATTTTCACCAAATTCAATGTGGCGCCTTCTAGCGGACAAAATATACAGAGTAAAAAAATAAAGTTAAGCTAGATATGCCGTGTTTGGTATCATTTTAAAGCGCTTCACTTGTACATTTCGAATATATATATATTACTAGCATTTGCTTGTGACTTTACTTGCATTTATGGGCTAATTGCATATAATTCACATCTTTTCGTTCTTAATTTCTTTGGTACTTAGTAATCAGAATAAGACCACTGCAGTGCCATTAGAAGGGTCTTGATCTTGATATTCTGTTGGTTGTGAGCTATAAAGTTTGTCACCAAATTTACTATTATGCCCTCTAGCGGACAAAAAGTATAAAATAAAAATATATGTAATGTGTTTGGTATTACTTGAAAGAGCTTCACCAGTATTTATATGCTTATACATAATTACAAGACTGCTTTGAAGATGTTTAAAAAAAATGAGCGATAAGAGTAAAGCGCGGATCACGGGAACTGTAATGTAGAGCAGCGTGAACGTTATTCTATTAACGTTCACGTCAAAAAATAAAGTTAAGATAAATATGCCGTGTTTGGTATCATTCAAAAGCGCTTTACTTGTACATTTTGATTATATCTATATATTACTAGCATTTGATTGTGACTTTACCTGTATTCATGGGGTACTTTTATACTTTTTCAGCGTAGTTTTTTGTCGTAGTTGGGTTTTAGTTTTTTTACTTTATCTTGTTTAAAATGGATAAACAAAAATATTTGTTATTAATAAAAATATATTATAAATGAACGTGTGAACGTTTAATTAAATATTATTAATAGAAATGCTCATAGTTTACTGGACACAGTAAAGCCTTTTAAAACGAAATATTTATATAACAGAATCTTTATGTTAAATGTTAAATAAGTAAAAAATAATAAAATGCAATAATAAAATAAATAACTGACCCATTAAATTTATAATAGCTAATTAAAAAAAGTTATATTTCATAGAAATATTTAACCATTCCTTAAATGCAGCTACAACTAATATTTTATTTTCCTATAATCTTCTGTTCTTTTTACTGTAAAATTATCAGCAGTTTTAATAATTTAAATGCATAATTAATACCGGATCAAGGATCAACCTAATTAAAATCTAAAAAGAAAAACAAACACATATTGTCTCCCTATTACTTGGATTCATGTTTTACCCCTTTTTAAAAAAAAAACATGCATGGAAATTTTATTATTCTCTTGGTCAAAATTTAACGTTTTCAGTAAACGAGCGGGTCTTTAAGATTGTGAAGAGGGTCACTGATTTTGTTGGTAAAATTTGAGTCACTGGCATCTTCCCTGAGGGTGAGGAACCTAGACTTCTCTTATTTCTTCTGTAAGCTGTGGGCAGCCTGTCATCTGTGGTCAGATCACTTCCCCCCTCCCCCCACTTTTTTGTGAAGTTCCAAAACACTCAACCTAAAAGCGATAACGCGCCAAAAATATCATCGGTCAGTTGCTCGCTTTGATCTCTACCCCCTGACGCTTTGCCCCCTGATGTGGATAGAGATAAATCTTACACGCCCACAAAATGTTTAGCTTTTGGTGAGACAGGGGGCGCTCGTTGAAAATAAAAGTTCAAATTATTTTCATAAGCCGCCTTAAGGATTGAAATACTTAGCGCTAGGCAAGAAGAAGAAGCAGCCGTTACAGTATCTCCATACTGGCGTTTTTATTTCTGTGTTGGACAGTTTTTTGTTCCCTTTTTTATAGATATCTCTATATATATTATTTAATATTGGCTAGTTTTCGAAATTCTTAAATTTCAACAAACTTAAAGTTTAAAAAAAATTTTATGTTATAATGGGAAGCACATTAAACAAAAAAAAAGATTTATTTTCCACAGATTAAGTGTTGCTAGGTTCAATTTTATGAGTTGCTTTGCGATTCTCATTCCATTGGTTAAAACCAGATATCTTGCGTGGCATAACAAAGCATATTGGAAAACAATAATTGTAGAGTTCATAAACGATGTCTGAAGAAAACATAAAATAAATATGCATTAATTAAAAAATAAAAAAGGATTTTGTTTTTCAGACCGCGCGCGGAAAACCACCGTGTTGGGAAACTAAGAATTCATTGCATTAAAATTGCTTCAGGAGGTCTCAGGACTCTTAAAGCTTCAAAAATTTCGCAATTTTATTTTTTTAGATGTTAAACCCTTATCTTTTCTGAATATTTTGATATAATTGTTTCCTTGAAATTCCCATTAGAATAGAAGTTGTGGTTTTAAGAATTATATCAGCCCAATAGCTGAAAGCGGCGTTTCTTTGAAGCCATTTTTCTCCAAATGACGGTTTTAGGCATACCGCGTAGGATATCTCAAGAACTTCCGAATATTTTTTTATGAAATTTTCAAAACATATGATTCATGTTAGTCTGTATAAATTGAACCAAATATTTCCTTTTCATTGCACAAAAAAATGTTTCATTGTTAAAATTGTCAAAGTTTTGTATTAGCTAAATACAACTCTATATTAAAAATATAAAAATGCTTTAAATACAAATTTATTTAGATTCAGGTTAATTATTATAATGTGAAGTATAAGTAGGCACCAAAATTTTCATTCTAGTTTTAATATTTATTTTGTAATCTTGCGCGTAAGCTGTTATACCGATTTTCTTCTCGTCAAATGTTTGACAGTTTGGACCCCCCTATAAATGCTAATTCTGCATCTTGCAATGTTTTAAATACATGAAATGAAAGAAAATACTTATATCTTTCATTCCAAGAAAAATTGTCTTTTAAAATCATCTACATTTTAAGATATTAAATGTTGAAAAAAAAATTTTTTTTTTCATTTTTTCCAATTTAAGAGTCTTGACACACTTTAAAATAATTGCATTCTATTTTTCTTCCGAACATAAGAGATGAATTCGCAGACTAGTAATATCAGAGTTCATCGACTCGTTCACATTTACATATCTCATTATTTTAGTATTCTCGAAAACAACAACAAAAAACAAAAAGATAAAAATTGAGCATGTATCGGTCTTCCGAGCTTGATAAAAGAGCTCTTTCCTGTTAATGTTGGAAAATATCCGTCGGTCGGAAGAAGAAGATTAAAAACAGGAACGAGGAACAAAGATTCCGATGTCCGTAAATAATTCTGTATTTACTGATAGTTGTGGCTTTCAATAAAACGAAAGTTGTATCTTTTAATTTCCATAAAAATGAAAGTTAGACTTTATGCTTGAAAGTCATTATAGACGGGTTTTCGTTAGAGTCCTGCATCGGGTCAGGTAACCTGATTTTAACCGCGACCTGACCCGCGGCTCGGATCGGGTCAGGATGACGCTTATTGCTTCATTAAAAGTCAGATTTGGGTTGAGTTGACTTTAAATATTTCTGTTTCGGGTTGAGTTTTGACTCTTTCGGGTCGAGTTTGTGTTGACACGATTTTTCAAACGAAAATCCTGAATATTTTTCCAATGAAAAAAAAATATATATTTGAATATTAATGAATTTTTATGCGTTCATTTTTAGACAAAAAAATAAAATTGACATTAGAGATATAATTGCAGATGACGTTTCGATAATTGCATTAAAATATGTATTAATTTTCTTTCATTTCGGGTGTGAATGTTTCGGGCTCCGGTTGTTTTCGTGTTGACTTTAAGCAGAATTTTCGGGTTCGTATTAGGTTCAAGACTCTAGGTTCCAGACTTTATAAACAAATTTATTTGAAAATAATTAAAAGCTTTTCTTCATGTACTTAATAAAAGGGAAATTTTCATTCAAAAATTCTTGTGCCAATGTGGCATTTATGGATAAAAATTATGTGATCCAAAAATGAACCCCCACCCTGAAAATTTTTTGTTGAAAAATGAACTTTATAAGTGTTTTTTGAATACGTGTTTAGTTTTATTTAATTATTAAAACCTATTGAAAGAAACTACAGTTAAAACAGTAATGTAAGAAGTGTTGTTTAATGTAATATGTCCCTAAATTTGAGATATAATGTAATTCAAGATTTCAATAGCATTGAAATTTTATCAATATAATAATTTAGGACGAATGTTAATCTATACACAATTACGAATAATAATGCACAGCTGATTTTCGAATAACAGAATTTTGTGATGTACTGATCAGATTTCCTTTTTATTCTAAAGATAAAATTCCATAGAAAATATGATACATTTGAGATTTAATATAGAAGAAAATTTGAGAAAATTGTTATTAATTAAGGAATTTTTCAAACTATTTTTTACATATGAGTATTCAACAAGCTATTGAGATAAACTGTAGATAAAACACAAGTCCAAACAGATTTATTTATTGTAATTTGTGTGTATCCATTTGAGATCTGGGCATAATGTAATACAATGTTTTATATTTAGTTACAATGCAGTTTTACTGAAATGTACAGACAGATAGCAAAAAAAAAAAAAAAAAAAAAAAAAAGGGGGGGGGGGGAGGAAGAAGAATATCTTATCACTGAAATTTTATCAAAATGAATCAGATTACAATTTCGAATCTGTGATAATCTTCGCAATTACCAAATAATAATGCACAGCTGATTTTCGAATAATAGAATTCCAATGGAAAATATTATACCTATGAGATGATTAGTTAATATCCCAGAAAACATGGAACATTTCTTTTTGATGAAATAAACTTTGTAATTATTTTTGAATGTGTCTTTATTTTTGTTTAACTGTAACAAACTATTAAAAGAAACTATAAATTGAAACTATAAATGAGCAGTTTTATTTAAGTAATTTGTGCATCAATTCGAGATCTGGACATAATGTAATATAATATTTTATATTAGTTACGATGTTTTACTGAATAGATAGATGGCAGAAAATAAATAAAGAAAATAAGAAAAGGAAGAAGAATATCGCACATGATTTTAACACTGAAATTTTATCAGAATAATAAATCAATCAGATAACAATTTGGATTCAGTGATAATCTCCACAATTACGAAATAATAATGCACAGCTGATTTTAGAATAATGTAATTTTGTGATTACAGATTAGATTTCTTTTCCATTCTATAGATAGAATTCCAATGGAAAATATGATATGTATAAGAATTAATAATTAACGTCCCAGATAATATAGGAAAATTCTTATCCATAAAGAAAATGTTGTGTTTACTTTTTAGATATGAGTTTACTTTTTAAAAATATTTCAACACGCTGTTGAGATAAACTATAGATACGACAAAGGTATAAACAGATTTATCTAATGTAATTCGTGCATAATTTGATATCTGGACTTTAATATAACGCAAGGTTTTATATTTATTTAAAATGCATTACTAAAGTGCCTAGACAAATAGGGTAAAAAAGAGAGAGAAGAAGAAGAATGTCGCATATGATTTTAACACTGAAATTTTATCGAAATAAAAACTCAATCGGATAACAATGTAGAATCAGTGATAATATTCGCAATTGCGAAAAAATAATGCACAGATGATTTCAGAATAGTAGAATTTTGTAATGTACAAATCAGATTTCTTTTTCATTCTATGGATAGAATTCTAATGGAAAATATGATACGTATGAGAATAGTAATTAATATCACAGAAAACATGGAATATTTCTTGTTGATAAAATAAACTTTGTAATTATTTTTTGAATATGTGTTTATTTTTATTTAATTCTAACGAACTATTAAAAAAACATATAAATTAAGCAGAAGTATAAGCAGTTTTATTTAAAGTAATTTGTGCATTCATTCGAGATCTGGACATAATGTAAAACAATATTTTATATTTAGTTACAATGATTTACTGAAATGTGTAGACAGATGGCAGAAAATAAAGAAAGAAAAAAAGAAAAGAAAGAAATGGAAAAAGAATGAGCTTAACACTGAAATTTTATCAAAATAAAAAATCAATCAGATAACAATTTGGAATACGTGATAATATTCGTAATTACGAAATAATAATGCAGAGATTATTTTCGAATAATAGTGATGTGTTGTAATAATTTTGATTTACATATCAGATTTCTTTTTTATTCCGCAGATAGAATTCCAATTAAAAATAGGAAGCATATGAGAATTAATAATTAATATCCCAGAATTCTTTATCATAAAGAAAATTTTCTAACTATTTTTCAGATATGAGTTTACTCTTTTTAAAAATTGCAACAAACTATTGAGATAAACTATAGATAAAAACAGAAGTATAAACAGAATTTCTTAGTGTAATTTGTGCATAAATTTCATATTTGATCTTTAATGTAAAACAAGATTTTATATTTAATTACTAATACATTACTAAAGTGTATAGACAGATGGCCAAAAAGAAAAAGAGAGAGAGAGAAAGAAGATATCGCATATGATTTTAGCACTGAAATTTTATCAAAAAAAAAAAAAAAATCAATCAGATAACAATTTGGAATCAGTGATAATCTTCGCAATTACGAAATAATAAAGCACAGCTGATTATTTTCGAATAATAGAATTTTGTGATGTACGGATCAGATTTCTTTTTCATTCTGTAGATAGAATTCCAGTGGAAAATTTGATACATATGAGAATTAATAATTAATATCCCCGAAAATATGGAAAAAATTCTTATTGTTAAAGGAAACTTCGTAACTAATATATGGAACACGGTAGTCTGTTCCGGACAATTTTATCAATATATCCAGAAAAACGCCTGGCAGCGGCATGACAAAACAATAGTTTCGATGACATAAGTTTCTGTTCACGGTACACTGAATAGCTTTTCTGGGTGTATTGGGGGAAAATAGGAAAAGCTAATATTTAGGAATGGCCTGAAGAAAAGGAAATATGAGCCGGCCATTTTCTTCTTCATTCCTCCACGCTAAGAAATAAAAAAAAAAAAAGTCTTATATTACATTTTTTGTCCCCGTAGATGATAAAAAAGCAATGTTAAAGAAAGCGTACAAAATTGTTTCGGGTCAAAGCAATTACAGTGCCTAATTCGATGGTATTAAAATGATAATGTTATTAAACAGTAATTTATAGAGGGTAAAGAGATATATAATATTTTTTTTAAATTTTAAATCGCGCATGTTAATAGTAGTGATAGTAGTTTGCAGTGGATAAAGATATATATATATATATATATATATACAGTATGACTTCAAAAATCTGGCATCACCGGGAACGAGACTATGCTGGATTTTTGAAGGAATATCAAAAGTAGTAACTAGGAATATCAAAAGTAGTACTATATTGTTAATGGCGTCTTTAGCCATAGTTTAATTCATTATTAAGTGATAATTATGTAAGAAAAAGAGAAAATTAAATATAAAAATACTTACTTTAATTAATATTTCCTATTTTACAGAAGAAAAATTTAATAAAGAGTTAAATTATTTCTTCTCTTGTAATTTCGAAAACATCGATGTCAACTTCGTTTGCTTCAAATTTTTTTTGGCCGTTCTTTAACAAGTTTTTTTTTTGGTATTTTATACAACTGAAGAATGTCTATTTCGGAAATACAGTCTTGTTTCTCTAAAGTATATATTAATACTCCAGTCAAATTTTTGCATTTTTCTAGTGACACATTTTCTTCTGAGCTGCTACTGGCATTATCGGCGGTTCTATTTAGCAATCGATCTCGTTGTCTGTTAAATTGTTCGTTGTTGATGAATTTTCATCAATGCTTAGCCTATCATCTATATCCCTTTTTTTTCGACACTTAATGCATTTTCAGATTTTGCGTGTTCAATCAGCTCATAAATTGCTGCCTTTTCACGAGAAATGTAAAATCCTGAAAATTCTTCCTCATCATTGTTGTCACCGTAGGATGGTTTTGATGCAGGATTTTTGAAGTCACACTGTAATCACATTTTAAGCTTTAAATTTCGTATGTTATGGCAAATGACACAAATTTTATAAGTTTTATCGCCAATCACCCGTAAAGAAAGTGGCACGTCTAAAAAACGTTGCCTATTATTTGCACTACCAGCTCTGACTTAGATGCGTCTTGCGATACAAAAGGTGCCTAATTATATGGAAGACCGCTGGGTTTCACTATGTGTCACACTGCCACCACAAAAAGAGACAAGGTTTGTGTATCTGTGTGTATAGGTGATAAATTTACTCAATCCTCCCTGTCTCTTATGTTTCTTGCTTTGTAACAGTTTTACGCTTTTATTGGTGCATGCGGGCCTAAGGGCTATAGTTTTATGTTCCAGTAACAAGATAAAGTAAAAAAACTAAAACCCAACTACGACAAAAAACTACGCTGAAAAAGTATAAAAGTACCCCATGAATACAGGTAAAGTCACAAGCAAATGCTAGTAATATATAGATATATTCAAAATGTACAAGTAAAGCGCTTTTGAATGATACCAAACACGGCATATTTATCTTAACTTTATTTTTTGACGTGAACGTTAATAGAATAACGTTCACGCTGCTCTACATTACAGTTCCCGTGATCCGCGCTTTACTCTTATCGCTCATTTTTTTTAAACATCTTCAAAGCAGTCTTGTAATTATGTATAAGCATATAAATACTGGTGAAGCTCTTTCAAGTAATACCAAACACATTACATATATTTTTATTTTATACTTTTTGTCCGCTAGAGGGCATAATAGTAAATTTGGTGACAAACTTTATAGCTCACAACCAACAGAATATCAAGATCAAGACCCTTCTAATGGCACTGCAGTGGTCTTATTCTGATTACTAAGTACCAAAGAAATTAAGAACGAAAAGATGTGAATTATATGCAATTAGCCCATAAATGCAAGTAAAGTCACAAGCAAATGCTAGTAATATATATATATTCGAAATGTACAAGTGAAGCGCTTTAAAATGATACCAAACACGGCATATCTAGCTTAACTTTATTTTTTTACTCTGTATATTTTGTCCGCTAGAAGGCGCCACATTGAATTTGGTGAAAATCTATATAGCCTATAACCAGCGGACAATTAAGACGCTTCTAATGATATGTCATTTGTCGAATTCTGATTAGTGGTTTAGAAGTTACGAGGGAACAGATGAACATACATACATACATACATACATACATACATACATACATACATACATAGCCTGTCAAAATCATAACCCTCCTTTGGCTTTGCCGTAGTCGGGTAAAAAAAGACCAATCTTCTTTTGCCTTTCCTCTGAAATATAATATTTTCAAATTGTATCACTATTCTTACGGGCGAACGATACATGCAGTTATGCAGGCCTTCCAATCGGTGCTTTTTTTTTTTTTTTTTTTTTTTTTTTTAGAAAAATCTTTTGTTTTATGTTTTTTTTACAAATTTTGTAGACAGCTACCCGGAACGTAATTTAGCTACAATTGTTGTAAAAAACTAACACGAAAAAAATTTCTTCACATATCTGGTATTCTAAAAACAGAGCAGGAGCCCTGGGTTATGTAACTTGGTGTAAATGCTTTGCTTTACCTCTTGAAATATATATTTTTTAAGGGTATTTTCAAATTTTCAAAATAAACTTTGTTTCCAAATTTCTTAGAATAAATATAATTGTAAAGACAATTTTCTAGAAAAAAAAAATTAAACTTTTTACTCTTTTAAAGGAAGGGTATTGTTAAAAAAATGTGAAAATGTCACTTTGAAAATACGACTAACGAATGAAAATTTTAAGTTCGATTCTTTAATATAATTCGTTGTTATTAATTCACTGATGACCATAAACTGTTTGATATTTTGCAATATTACCTTATCAAATCACGATGTCATGGATAAAATTAAAAATTGTTTCGTGTTAAAGTAATTAAAACGCATAATTCAGTGTTGTTAACCCCTTGAAGGGCAGTTGAATATATTGTATCCCACCTAATTTTAATCACGATTTAAGCCAAAAACTCAATTTTACTTTAATAACTTTGACAAAAAAAAGTTGTAAAATTGCTTTTCTTTATTTTGAAATAAATTTTTTCGAAAATTCCAGTGCGAATTCAACTTTATAGAAACACAGATACTTGCCCCTGAAAGGGTTAAATGTAGAATATTAGTAAACAATCATTTGTATGGATAAAGAGTAAAATTTAAATTATATGCGATAACAAGAGACTCAAATTTTATAAATTGCAAATAATTTAGTTCGCATATTTTGTTAAATATGCGAAAATATAAAAAATATAAAAAAAAATATAAAAAAAAAATCTTGAAAATTTCTTGAATCCTTGAAAAGTGTATTTTGAATGTATACACATATTTTAAATATTAAATTGCATTATCATTCTTTTTAACTGTAAAGGTTATCGTTAGTTTTGTATGTTTTCAGATTCTTCTTCTTCTTTTTTTTTTTTTTTTTTTTTTTTTTTTTTTTTTAAATTATAATTTGCTAACTCTTCGAATATATAGTCTGTTATTATCTTAAAAAGAAATACATTTGCAGATTAATAGAAAAATTAAGCTGTTAAAAAATATAAAAAAAAATCTTGAAAATTTCAAAATTTTATAGATATTTAAAATTTTCAAGTTCTTTATAAAATTGTCATTTGTTCGTGATGGAATCATACATTTTCTAATTACCTCAGAAACAAAAATTAAAGATTGACTTTAAAAATTTTTAAAAAAGAAAGAAATACAGATTGAAGTTGAAAGAGTAACATAAAATTATGAATAAACTTTAATTATAAATAAATAACGTATAATATAATACATTAAAATTTAAAAAAATCAAAAAACCCGACTGCGTGAAAAGCGAACTAATTAATTATTTCTCATCAATATGAAACTATTTTTTATATTAGTTACCTTTTTTTTTGTATTTACTTGTATTGATGACTTTTAAGTTGTGTTTAATTATTAGTTCCTATCTAGAAACACACTTTTGATGAGGCCTATAGATGTCTATTATGAAGGTTAGAGTTACAGTAAAGGTAGCGATCCAAAGTACACAACTTCCAGGTTGTGTAATATTTAAACGGAACTTCTGACTACAAAATGGTCAATGAAACATCGTCTTCATTTTGAAAGACCTATCCAATGACATGCCACTCAATAGGGTGCGTAAATATTTTTTTTTCGTCTCTACCGCTATTTTTTATTTTACGGCCGCCATTTTGAATTTATAAAAGCAAAACCTATCCTATAACCATCGGACGGTTAAGGCGAATCGATAGAGACCTCATTCATTAAAATCCATCCAGCCGTTGGGTTGGGCTGGTTGAGTTGGGTTGATTTTTGACGGCCAATTATCTACACGAGGGATATAGGCCCGGGGGGAGTGCCCTCCGTGGGGGTCTTTCTAAGGGAACCTAATCCGTATTAACGCATGGAAGATCCACGGCTCGAAGAAAACCACGAAAACTCCGAACGATTAGGCCGACGGGCGCGATTGGGATCGAACCCAGCACTTCCCGTCTACCAGCTTCGAGAGCAGAACCTCTCGGCCACTGGTGGGGCTCCAGCCGTTGGGATGTTTCGAGGGTATAAAGAAATCCACTTACACAGATACCCGTGAAACACATAACCGTTCTTTTCAGTCGAGTAATAATATCCCTATCGCTTTATCTAATAGTGTTAAAAAAGTCTACATCGGCATGGCAAAACGTAAGTGTTCAGTAAAGATTATGGAGCATCGCAGGGACATTAACACTTTCATCGCGGCAATGGCGCGCCTTTGTCCCACCCTCTGCGCTAAGAGGCTGAGCCGCTCCTCGCAGATCTAAAATTGAAACAAAACACTAGGACTGGGCGATGTAGAAATTTCTTAAATCGATTTATCATCCATCCAACATCGCGATTTAGTGCTAAATCGCGATTTAACACCGATTTTACATTTTAGAATATGGAAGCCTATTTTTTAATTTTTAGTAACAAAATACGATCTTTATATGCCCCCCCCCCCTCCTGTATTATTTAGTATACTTAGCTTTTAATTTGTCAAATAATTTTGAAAAGAGGTATATTTTACACATAAAAAAGCTTTGAATGTCCCAAAACACCAGTTTTTTTTTTTTCCATTTTAAAAATTAGTGACCTATTTTTCTATAAAAAGTAATTTAAAAAAAAAAAAAAAATCATTTTCTTTTAGTCTGACTTGTTATGCATGCTACAATCTAAATTCCTTAAGGGGGGGGGGGTTCCCCTAGCCCACTCAAATAGCACTTCATTGCTAACAGCCTACATACACTTTTTTTTTTTTTTTTTTTACAGACACAGATTTAAAAAGTTACTGAGGTAAAACAGAATCATATTAAAAGACTTCAATGATGAATTTAACTATTCATTTACCATGATGAGAAAAGTAGTAAAAAAAAAAGGGGGGGGGGGAGATATGAGAAATAAGGTGCAATTTTATATCTTTTTAACTTTTAGATTAAAATAAGATTTGTTTAACATAAATGCTGACATTTATATAGCGGATGGAGAAGGATTGAAAGTGTGACCCTTGGAGCACATCACTGAAATTGCTGATTTTTTTCGTGGTTGTTGCCATCCTTTAAGATTAGTAATAAAATATAATCTTAAAATATATCTCTTTTTAATGATAACAAAATGTCAAAAAAGCAAAAAATCGCAGATCTGCAGAAAAATCTAATGAATGCCTCCTCCAGCCCTCCCTCATTCTGCTGTAAAAATAAAGTTACTTGGCTCATTACAGAACTTTATTAAAGTATTTTTAATTAATTACAAAATAATAATAAATTAAAACTAAAATATTCCCATAATACCTAAACATATGAAAATTAATTTTTCATGAAAATAATGCATAAAAATATAAACTAAAAATGGATGAATTTGGATATAAATAGTGAATCAATTTCAGCAAGATACTCAATCCATATGACTGGCATTGAAATCGGATGTCAAATCTGATGCATGACTATTTTAAAATATTTTAATTAATTACAGAATAACAAAAAATAAAGAATATGTATTAAAATATTACCCAAACATGTGAAAAATGAATGTTTCATTAAAAGAATGTATAAAAATAAAAACTGAAATTCGATGAATTTGGATTTTAAATATGAAACTTTATTCTTTTTTTTTCTAACCATAAATACTCAATCAATTTCAGGAAAAAAAATATTAGTAGTAAAAGAAAAATATTTCATGTGGATCACGGCCAAATAGTGATATACAAAACAATGCATGACTATACCTTTAAAATAATTTCATTACTTACAAAATAATAGAAAATAAAAAATAAATGTTAAAATATTACTAAAACATGTAAAAAAGGAATTTTTCATCATAAGAATGCATAAAAGTATAAATTGCAAGTCGATGAGTTTGGATTTTAAATATAAAACTTTATTATTATTATTTTTAATCATATAAATGCTGAATGAATTTCAGGAAAACAATCTTTTGAAACAATGCAGGATTCTACTTTAAAACATTTTAATTAATTACAGAATATTGGAAAATAAAAAATACATATTGCAATATTACACAAAATGTGAAAACTTAATTTATCATCAAAAGATTGCATTAGCATATAAATTGAAATTCGATGAATTTGGATTTTAAGATTTAAACATTACTTTTTTCCTTTCAACTTTCCATTATATAAGTTCTTAATTTCTGAAAAATACACATTCCAATCTCGTAAACTCTTAATCTTGTTTACAAAATAAATAAATAAATATCAATTCTTACTTAAATCATCGTTTTCTTAAATCGCCTTTTTCTTAAATTGGATCCTGCTAAATCGATTTAACACCAGCTTGCCTTGTTTTCATTAAATCGTCTTTTTCTTAAATCGGAAAGCATGGAGGCTTGCGATGTTTGCTTAAATCGGATCGTCCTAAATCGATTTAACACCAGCTTGCCTTGTTTGTCTTAAATCGGAAAGCATTGAGGCTTGCGATGTTTGCTTAAATCGGATCCTCCTAAATCGATTTATCACCAGCTTGGCATGTAAGTGGTAGATACATCAAAGTAGATAAATCGGTTTTCCGATGTCAGCTCTGAATCAGTATTTTGTTTTAAATCGATTTAAGATAATGGCTAAATCGCGATTTAAGACTTTGGCTAAATCGCGATTTGACATTAGCTAAATCGCGATTTCCAATTTTAGCTTAAATCGATTTAAGACCAATGGTTAAATCGGATTTCCGATGTAAGCTTTAAATCGATTTAAGAGTTAAATCGATTTAAGGCCTAGGCCTACAAAACACAAATTCATTTAAAACTTGTTTATTTTACTTTGAAAAATAATAATCAATAACATTCCTCACTCTAATGATTTGTTTGTCCTTACAAACATAAAAAAAAATAATAATAATAAAATGTCGTGTCCGTTTGGGAAAATCAATTCGCACCGGAAAATTCTGCCCGGTAATTGTTAGACATTAGATATCGGAATCGATGTCTAATATTCAAATGACAGAATTTTCCGGTACGAATTGATTTTCCTTGATTGATAGCTAATATTCCTGGAAGACGAGTTATCTCGTCCCTAGCGATGAAAGTGTTGTACAACGTAAACAGAATACAGCTTTTTCTAGGTTCTACTTGGCTAATCAAGTCTGCTATATTAACTTTGATGAAGCAAAAATTATAGTTCCGTGCAAAAGAGTAAAATTAGAGTAAACCTTGTAACGATAATTTATCCTATAATATTCCAAAAATCTGGCATAATATCATAAAGTCATAATTCTGTATCTAATTGCAATATTTCAATTTAAACTTGAATCATGTTGCCATAAACTTGAATGAAAATTTAGTTGAATGTGGCTCTGGCCTTCATGCGTAGATGGCGACACTCGCGCTATCTTCAATCGAACTTTTGATTTATTTGGACTCATTTCATTAATAAGTATTTATTTTCACTAGATGGCACGACTACATTTTTGTTTTCATATCTTTAGTCAATGTTCGACAAATTGTCTCTCGTACAGGAAGCTTTCATCTCTGAGCTTTTAGCCATTTAACCATCATATTTTTCCTGATGGGCTATTCATATCTAACGTTATCATTTTGGGGGGGAGGGGGGGTCTGGGTCATGATATCGTAAGATATCTCTAGAGGGAAAGTGAAGGGGGGGGGGTTGTGTTTTGATATCGTTATGATTTTTGATCCAACCAAAATTTTCTCTTGTTATTTGTAACTTGGTCTTTACATCAAAATAGTATGTTATCTATTTTCCTGAAAATACAAAAGTTATAGTGTTATATGAGATTAAGTTGTTTCATATATAAACTGATATTTTATTGACTTCTCTTCATTTGAATCAATAAAGTATAAGAAAAATATATGTAACATATTTGTATATCTCTCCAAACAAAAGAGAAAAATTCCAAAAATCTAAAGAATTTTTATAAATTTTTATTATTTGTTATTATGATAACAATATCATTACTGGAAAGGGGGGGGGGTTTCGAGAGATAATAACATATGATATCGTAAGGTGGGGGAGGGGGGGTCCAAAAATACCAAAAAGTTGATAACGTTATATATGCACAGCCCCTGAAGACGGCTATAGAAACAGCTCGAAACGTACAATTTATCTTTTAGCTTATTGAAGTTCGTGTCTTATGTACCATTAAGCAAGGTTGTATGTCTTTATTTATTATATTTATGGTGCAGTTGTCCAGTATATATTATTAAACTTTAATCAGTTAACATTTTAAACAAAAAATAGTTTTGGAAATTTTCACAGAAACTTTTCTCAGCATTAAGGAAAAAAAATTTCTTGGAGCACACGCAAGAAAAAAAAACCTTTATGTAAAAAAATTATCTTGAAATTCTTTCTTAAAAGTGCTGACATATACGTCTTAATGGAGACAAATTGCTGAGAGAAAAAACGAAGATATTGAAGGCTTTTAACGCATCGCCATACGTGGATGAATTTCGGATGTTCTACTTAAACTCCTTACAAGGATTTTCTAGTAGACTGCCTCTAAAAGAAGTCCTTTGGAATTAAGTGAAAAGTAAAACCCCAGTTGATAACCTCGGAGAAGAAAGGGTATAAATCATCTCCTGTCATCCTGTGAAATTTTAAATTATGGATGCAGGTATTTTTAAAAAATGTAGAACTTAAAAAAAAAAAAAAAAAAACTTTATTCATATGAACAATAGAAGTGTTTGACTTATTAAATGAAATTTTTCTTCTACAATCAGTCAAAAATTAGAGAAGACGCCATACATTTAAATGAATGTCCAATAAAATGGAAATAGCCATTCGAGTACACTGTAAAAAGAAAATAAAATGCTAATTTTAATGTATAATTCTGGCAGCTGGGGTGCCAATTTAAAACCGTAAAATTAACAATAATAAACCGTAAAATAAGCAAGTAATATACCGTTAAGAAGTAATATGCAGTTTAATTCTTTTATAAAACGGTATATTACTGCTTATGTTACGGTTATAGCCTGGTACTCCAGCTACCAGTATTATAACGTAGTATCAGCATTTTTTTACAATGTAACATGAAATTATGAATATACTTTAATTAATTAACGTGCTTAAAAAAAGATAGTTTTAGAAATCTTCACAGAAGCAAGGAAACAAAAATCATAGCATTCACACTCAAGAAAAAATTGCCATTATGTAAAAAAAATTATCTTGAAATTCTTTCTTAAAAGTGCTGACATTTACGTCTTAATGAAGAGAAATTGCCGAGAGAAAAAGCGAAGATTTTGAAGGCTTTTTACATATCGCCATACGTGGATGAATTTTAGATGTTCTACTTAAACTCCTTACAAGGATTTTCTAGAAGGCTGCTTCTAAAAAGAAGTCTTTCAAAATTAAGTGAAAAGTAAAACCCCAGTTGATACCTCGGAGAAAAAAGAATATAAATCATCTCTTGCCATCGAGGAAAATTTTAAATTATGGATGAAGTTAATTTTTTTTTTAAATGTAAAAACATAAAAAAAAAAAAATAGAACTTTATTCCTGCGAAGTGATTGTCTTATTAAATGAAGTGCTTCTTGTATGGCCAGTCATATATTAGAGACGACCCCGTACATTTAAATGACCAAAATGTTCCATAAAACGGAAATAGCCATTTGAATGCACTGAAAAAAAAAAAAATGTTGATTGTACAGTATAATACTGACAGCTGGGGTGCCTGTTTCAAACCGTAAAATTAACAATAAAAAACCGTGAAATTAGCAAGCAATATACCGTTAAGAAGTAATGTACGGTTTAATTCAGTTAAAAGACGGTTTCTTATTGCTTATTATACCGTAAAATCTATAATTTTCTTTTACAGTGTAACATGAAATTATGAATATACTTTAATTAATTAACGTGCTTAAAAAAATAGTTCTAGAAATCTTCACAAAAGCTTTTCTCAGCAAGGAAAAAAAATCATAGCATACACAATCAAGAAAAAAAAATGCTTTTATGTAAAGGAATTATCTTGAAATTCTTTCTTAAAAGTGCTGACATTTACGTCTTAATGGAGACAAATTGCTGAGAGAAAAAACGAAGATTTTGAAGGCTTTTTACACATTCCCATACGTGGATGAATTTTAGATGTTCTACTTAAACTCCTTACAAGGATTTTCTAGTAGGCTGCTTCTAAAAGAAGTCTTTCAGAATTAAGTGAAAAGTAAAACCCCAGTTGATACCTCGGAGAAAAAAGGGTATAAATCATCTCCTGCTATCGAGTGAAATTTTAAATTATGGATGAAGTTAATTTTTTTTTTAATGTAAAAACATAAAAAAAAAAATAGAACTTTATTCGTGCGAAGTGATTGTCTTATTAAATGAAGTGCTTCTTGTATGGCCAGTCATATATTAGAGACGACCCCGTACATTTAAATGACCAAAATGTCCCATAAAACGGAAGTAGCCATTTGAATGAACTGAAAAAAAAATGTTGATTGTACAGTATAATGCTGACAGCTGGGGTGCCTGTTTCAAACCGTAAAATTAACAATAAAAAACCGTGAAATTAGCAAGCAATATACCGTTAAGAAGTAATGTACGGTTTAATTCAGTTAAAAGACGGTTTGTTATTGCTAATTATACCGTAAAATCTATAATTTTCTTTTACAGTGTAACATGAAATTATGAATATACTTTAATTAACGTGCTTAAAAAAATAGTTCTAGAAATCTTCACAGAAGCTTTTCTCAGCAAGGGAAAAAAAATCATAGCATACACAATCAAGAAAAAAAATGCCTTTATGTGAAAAAATTATCTTGAAATTCTTTCTTAAAAGTGCTGACGTTTACGTCTTAATGGAGACAAATTGCTGAGAGAAAAAACGAAGATTTTGAAGGTTTTTTACACATCCCCATACGTGGATGAATTTTAGATGTTCTACTTAAACTCCTTACAAGGATTTTGTAGTAGGCTGCTTCTAAAAGAAGTCTTTCGGAATTAAGTGAAAAGTAAAACCCCAGTTGATAACACCGAGGAAAAAGGGTATAAATCATCTCCTGTCATCGTGTGAAATTTTAAATTATGAATGCAGGTACTTAAAAAAAAAATGTAAAAACTTTTTTTTAATAGAACTTTATTCATGTGAACAATAGAAGTGGTTGTCTTATTAAATGAAATGCTTCTTCTACGGTCAGCCAAAAAATAGGAATCACCGCGTACATTTAAATGACCAAACTGTACCAGAGTAAAACGGAAATAGCCACTCATTCATTCCCCAAAGTCACTTTTTTCCGTGCATTTTGTCGTAGGATTAACATTACTCACATTTTGATTAAAAAAATACACTTAAGGCGGCTGGTTACTCAGCTTCTGATTTCCCCTCTCTAACCCTTAACCGGAAACGTACATCTGTGAGATGTTTGCGTCTACATATCTGCCCTTAATATTTTCTCTCTCCAACATTCCAAACTTATTTTTATGCTGTTATATTAAAAAATTGGTCCCATTGATGTATTACTATTAAAGATTAAATGCTTAAGTTCACTATTTGGTAAATTATAAAGTGTTCTGTTTGTGCACGGGATTTTCACGTTTCCAGTTAAGGGTTAATGTAATGTCTACGGGCATTTGATGCATTCGTATATTTAAAATATCTCCTCGGGAAATTAATATTTTTAACTTCTATTTTTTCTGCAGACTTCTTAAAAGATGTCTCTTTTTTTCTTAGTTCTCGAAATATTTCTAAAGTATAGACTTAATTTTATAGGAAGTGTTAAAATCTTAATCACAGTTCGCCCGCTTTTAACACATAAATATTAAATTCAACATAGATTTTAGAAATATTTTGAAAACTAAGAAAAAAAGAGACACCCTTTAAGAAGAGTACACAGAAAACAGATGTTAAAAATATGAATTTCCCGA
Source organism: Maratus speciosus (assembly GCA_963932465.1). Lineage (NCBI taxonomy): Eukaryota > Metazoa > Arthropoda > Arachnida > Araneae > Salticidae > Maratus > Maratus speciosus. The sequence goes on from OZ010797.1 coordinate 166,663,743, forward strand.
GGAGATATTTTAATTATAAGAATGCATCAAATGCTCATAGACATTACATTAGTGAGGGGAAATCGAAGCTGAGTGACCAGCCCCCTTAAGGCTCCCGTCTCCTCAGGCGAAGACCCCCGCGAGCTAATACTAAACTTATGGGAAGGACCTCTTCCACTATTTCATTTGCATTTCGATATTTTTAATTTTTTTTTTTTGTATTGGACAGCTGAGCTCGATCCCTACGTCTGCCTTTTTTTACTTTTTCAATTTTGGTTGCAGACTTTTTTTTTTTTTTTTTTTTTTTTTTAAATGTTATCTCAAAAAAAAAAAAAAAAAAAAAAAGAAACTACCAAATTTGAAAAAGTAAAAAAAAAAAAAAAAAGATCAGATGTAGGGATCGGGCTCAATTATCTTATGCTAATAATAATAATATTTACAAATATCTAAATGCAAATGAAATATTGGGAAAAAAAAACTATCCACAGGTTTAGCATTAACTCGCGAATGTCTTCGCCTGACGGGGCAGGAGCCTTAAGGGGGCAGTTGATCTTTTCAACAATTTTGTTTATTTTAAAAAATATGGTTCAAATGGGGAACTTACTGTCTTTCAATGTTTAACTAAAAGTACATTTTGAAAATAAGATTAACTGCATATTTAATTAAAATTTTAAAGAAGTTTAAAATAATTTGAATTTTTTAAAATCTCTACTACTTTTTTAAATATTGATATTTTTGATAATTAGGAAAAAATGAGAAAAAAAAGATCATTTTCAACATTTAATATCTTAAAATGCATGTGATTCCAAAAAAATATTTTTATTGGGGATGAAAGATATAAGTATGTTCTTTTAATTTAATGCATTATAAAAATTTCAAGATGTAAAATTAACATTTATAGGAGTCTCCAAATTGTCAGACATTTGAAGCGCAGGAAATTGGTATAGTTTACGCGCAAGATTACAAAATAAATTTTTGTACTACGATGGAAATTTTATTGCCTACTTATAGTTCAGATTGTAATAATTACCCTGAACCTAAAAAAATTTTTATTTAAAGCATGTTTATATTTTTAATACAAAGATGTATTTAGTTAATAGAGTATTTTGAAAATTTAAACGGTATAATCACCTAAAAAATATTTTTTTTTTGAACAATAAAAAGGAAATTTTAGGTTCAGTTTATACAGACTAACATGAAACATGTGTTTTGAAATTTTTATGAAAAAATATTCACAAGTTTTTGAGATATCGTGTGCGTTATGCCCCAAAACGTCATTTGGAGAAAAATGACTTCAAAGTTTCGGAAACGCCGCTTCAGCTATTGAGCGGGTATAATTCTAAAAGCCATAACTTCTGTTCTAATAGGAATTTCAAGGAAACATCAAAATCTTCAGAAAAGATAGGAGCTTAACATAAAAAATAAATAAATAAATAAAAGTTTCGAAAATTTTGAAGCTGTAAGAGTCCTGAGACCTCTTAAAAAAAGTCGTTGTTATTTTTACCTACATACAATTTACAGAGTAAATGAGATCGTGAAAATTGACTCATAAAATGAATTGGATATTTCAGTGGGAAAGACAACAACAAAAAGGATTAACAAAAGGTATTAAGGAAATAGGCGTTGCTTAATCCTTCGATTCTTTTTAGACATATTTTCATGTTTTACAAAATCATATTTTACTGATTCGTCACTAGGGGAAAATATATAAAAAGTTTGTTTCAAACAAATATTTGTCAGTTTATCGCACAAAATTCGCAAAGTAAAAGCGTAAAAGCTGGTGCAAAAGGTGTAAATTTGACATATTGATAAAAGATATACAGGGTGGTTCAAAAGATCATGTCCAATCGGCACTTGTGGGTGTGTCAGGTTATAAGGAGCAAGAATTACACAGGAACTGGTATAATTTAAAAAGCCAGGTATAATTTAAAAAGCCATAGCTTCTGTTCTAATGGGAATTTCAAGGAAAGAATTATATGAAAATGTTCAGAAAAGATATTAGTTTAACATTTAAATAAATTAAAATTTCGAAGCTTTAAGTGTCCAGAGACGCCTTAAGCGTTTAGAGTTGTGAAATTTGTTATTTGTAAAAAATAGCATTTTGTAACAACATGCAAAATCCTGTTACCCAATGAAACAGTCTCCTTATGAACACTTTTACCACTAAAACTGAACATTCTTTCTTTTTGCGATTTTTTTTAAATTCAAGAATATAAAATCAGACAAAATCGAATTAAAGATTCAAAATCATACAAATTTGTTCACATAAGGTTATTATCACGGCCCCGTGCAACGCCGGGGCCGGGGCTAGTAATTAATAAATGCTTGGTTCGAATTTGAGTAACTGGTTTTCACCTTTTATTATAAAATGTTATTTTTCATAAAAATATAATAAATTTTCCAAAAATAACTTTTACTTTTCACAAAACGGACTACAAGGGGAAAAAACAAGAAAAAACACAGCAGCTACCGTGGTTTTCGTAGAATTTATTGTATTTTATGTCCCTAGAGGCCGCTACCCCACTTTTTTTGTCTCTTTGTCCCATTTTTTGTGGACAGTGGAATTAACAAGACTATTTCACAATGAAGACACAAAAAAAAAGTAAATTGGCATATTATTATTCCTTTTATTCATTGTTTTTTAACACTTTCCATTCCAACATAGTTGAAAAGTTTTATGAATTAGGTTCGTCTGTCTGTCCTTGCTCTAACTCGTGTAAATATAATCAGATTGCCATGAAATTCATATATGTTATTGGGGTTTAGCATAGCTTGTTTATAATTAAAAATGTAGAGTGTAGCATTTACGGTTCATTTACAAGGACGCTCAAAATAATTCCATTACATTACAGTGTATGGGGAAAAATAGTTTGCTGTGTATTTTATTGATATTACACTATTTTAAACATACAGAAATTTATATATATCACTGAGGTGTACTACAAAACGCCCACTGTACAATCTGATGTGTATATAATTTATCGTTCATTTAAAGGGACACACTAAAATATTGGTGTACTGGGGTGTACTAAACGGCGATTATTGTAGAATAGGCTCTGCACAAAGTTTATCGTTCATTTACAGGGACACAGAATAGAATTTGGATGCAAAAGAAATTGAACAATAATTGAACTATTAAAACCTATGGACAATAATTGCTGGAAGTGTGTTTTCAGTTGTGGTGGGCATTTTTAAATTGATTTTTTTTTTTTTTTTTTTTTTTTTGCCTATAACTTTGTGTGTATAAATTTTATAGATCATATACAAGGCTGTGCAAAAGTATTCGAATACAGTCCCGCTTGTTGGCGGAAATGGATGAATGGGAATTGGGAATTTTCAACTATGCTATGCTTTCATCTATGCTATGCATTTACTTGAACTAACATTTGTAATACTATTTTGTATATATACAAATATATAGATCATACGAAGGCTTCTAAAAAAAAATTCGGATATTTTTTCCAGCTATTAATGGTAATTTCAGAAATTAGGGCTTCAAATGCGTTATGCATTTCTCAAATTGTTCGTTTCGACACCTTATGGCCACCGTGAGCCATGGACACTAACCCCTGGATTTCTACCTCTGGTGGTAACTTAAGTCTCTGGTGTACGAAACAACCGTTGTATCGATCATGGATCTCATGGTACAGATCGCTAAAGCGGCGGCACGTGTCCGAGAGACTTCTGGCCAGTTGTATCGTGCTCGCGATTCCATGTGGCGCCGATGTGAAGCATGCATCTCTACTAATGAGGCACATTTTGAGCCCTTGTTATGAGTTGTAACATTTTTCATTTTTATTTTGTACTTCGATTAAGTTTTTTGTAAAATAAAGATCCTTTTACACCGTTTTCATTGTGTCACGGTGACGATGCAATTGCAAAGTCACGATCGCGTTTCCGACCCCCAGTTCCTATGTAATTCTTGCTCCTTATGACCTGACACACTCATACATGCCGTTTGGACATGACCTTTTGAACCACCCTGCATATCTTTTATCAATATTTCAAATTTACACCATTTGCACCAGCTTTTACGCTTTTACTTTGCGAATTTTGTGTGATAAACTGACAAGTATTTGTTTGAAACAAACTTGTTATATATTTTTCCCTAAGTGACGAATCAGTAAAATATGATTTTGTAAAACATGAAAATATGTCTAAAAAGAATCGAAGAATTAAGCCACGCCTATTTCCTTAATACCTTTTGTTAATCCTTTTTTGTTGTTGTCTTTCTCACTGAAATATCCAATTCATTTTATGAGTCAATTTTCACGCTCTCATTTACTCTGAAAATTGTATGTAGGTAAAAAATGACAACGACTTTTTTTAACAGGTCTCAGGACTCTTACAGCTTCAAAATTTTCGATTTTTTTTTTTTTTTTTTTTTTTTTATGTTAAGCTCCTATCTTTTCTGAAGATTTTGATATAATTGTTTCCTTGAAATTCCTATTAGAACAGAAGTTATGGCTTTTAGAATTATATCCGCTCAATAGCTGAAGCGGCGTTTCCGAAACTTTGAGGTCATTTTTCTCCAAATGACGATTTTCGGCATAACGCGCAGGATATCTCAAAAACTTCTGAATATTTTTTCATGAAATTTTCAAAACACATCTTTCATGATAGTCTGTATAAACTGAACCTAAAATTTCCTTTTTGTTCTTCAAAAAATAATTTTCTTTAGGTGATTATACGGTTTAAACTTTCCAAATTTTGTATTAGCTAAATACAACTTAGTGATAAAAATATATAAATGCTTTAAATACAAATTTATTTAGGTTCAGGGTAATTATTGCAGTCTGAAGTCTAAGTAGGCACCAAAATTTTCCTTCTAGTTGCTTTTTCTTTTTCGTTTTTTTTTTTTTTTTTTTTTTTTTTTTTGTAATCGTGCGCGTAAGCTGTTATACAAAGTTTCTGGTCGTCAAATGTCTGACAGTTTGGAGCTCCCTGTAAATGCTAATTCTGTATCTTGCAATTTTTTAAATACATGAAATGAAAAAACATACTTATATCTTTCATCTTAATTAAAATTGTGTTTTTAAACCATGTGCATTTCAAGATATTAAATGTTGAAAATGGCCTTTTTCCCCCCTGAGTCCTGAGACACCTTAATCGAATTTTTTACAAAATTTTCCGTAAGTGACAAGCCAGTACAAATATGAATTTGTAAAACATGAAAATATTACTGAAAAGAAATGAAGACTTATGTCACTCCTACTTCCTGAATAAAAAATTGTTAATTAATTGTTCTTTTCAATTTTGTCTTTCTAACCAATATTTCAAATTTACTTTTTGAGTCAATTTTCACACTCTCATTTACTATGTAAATTTCATGTATGTAAAAATGACAATGATTTTGTTTTAATCGATTTTTTTACAAAATTTCCCGTAAGTGACAAGTCAGTAAAATATGATTTTGTAAAACATAAAAGAGTTTCTATAAAGAAATGGTGACAGGTCTATTCTAATGGAGACAAATGACGTAAAAGCCCTTTTATTAAAAGCACCTTAAGCTAGAGCTACGTGGATGATTTTTTGAACATTTTGTTTAAATCCTTTATATGGGGTTTCCCGAGAATCCTTTAGAAAAATGGGATTGGAAGTAATATCTTATCGATGACACGGGAAATAAATCATATTTTTCCTCCTCTCCGCTGATTTAAATATCCCTAATCTTGTTACGAAAGAATTTTCTTAAAATCTGCCAGAACAGTTATGTATCGTCCAGAGTTCAGTGAAATTTTTGCTGCGTTTGTTACATATTATTATCCATTTCTTCCCTTTTTTTTTCTAAACGTAACTTTTGAGTGGCAACAAAATGAACAAAAATATTCGATCTTGGACTCAGGCCAGATCTTTCCTTCCTATTTTTTTTAGAACCAGTATGTATACTTTTATTTTCGCGTAATGTATTTTTAATTAATTATTGTAATTCTTATAAGATAAGCTCAAGTTGACATTTTATGTTTTAAGCCCGCTACCGTTATGCATATATAAATATACATATCTAACTAAAATGCCATTTTTAATTGCTTTTGTTGCTTGTGTTGCATTTTAATTTTTCTGAGTAAATATTATTTTAATGGACGCTTGTGAGGGAAAAATTTAAATCTTGGACAGGAGCCAAATGTTTATTTTTTCGATGCTTTAAAAAAGTAGAGCGTAAAATCATATATGGTATGTGTTCTTTTAATTCTCTTTAACGTTTATTTAACGAATTTGCATCGATTTTTCGAATTGTTAGCATCTAATGTTTAACCTTTACAAAAAGATTTTATATTTTTAATTAAAGCTTATTGAACTAGAAAATAGCTTTTAATCTTTGCTTGCACTATTTATTTGTTTTGTCTGTGAAAATTTATTTTATAATATTTTCTATTAGCATTCTTCATTTTATTTCTTGTTGAAAAACATGAGTTTACATACAGTTAATATTAGCATTTTTTACATCATTTTTTGTTTTTTTTCGAATTTTAATAGAATAAAATCATTTGTGTTCTTAGATTAACTTTTCAGATTTAACTAACTCCGGCATTGTGACTTCACTTTTCTTGCTTCCATAGGTTAATATTAAACCTATGGGAGAAATCTTTACAGATTTCTCGCTTGTATTTTAATATTTTTAAAGGACTCTTATTGCATACCTGAGGTTCGATATCTATGAGGGTGTATCAATATGTTTTTCCCCTCACATAGAAATAATTGAGGGAAATTTATGAAATTGCTACACTGTATGAGTCCTTTTCTATATAGTCAGTGGGCACAGTACCACATTTCTGCAAAGGGTATTTCAAAGAGAGGAGGGAGGATGTATTGCAAGAGGCGCGATAGTTGGCCCAAAGGGTTTGTTTTTCTAACTTTTACCGACATCCACATGTGACACATTGTTAAAAAGGCCTGTGACCACTTATTCATGCTATACGATTCCCGAGCCCCTCCCCTCCCCCCCAAATTTGCCCTCTTGGGGCACATTTTTAAATTTTGAGGACATCATTCATGCCCCCAGCGGGCAAATTTGGGGGAAGGGGTTCGCGAGGTGTATAGCATGAATAAGTGGTCACAGGCCTTTTTAACAATATGTCACATGTGGATGTCGGCAAAAGTTAGAAAAATGACCCCCTTTGGGTCTACTATCGCGCCTCCTCCATCGGAATACATCCTCCTCCCTCTCTTTGAAACCGTTTGCAGAAATGTGTTATTGTGTACGGTGACTATATAGAAAAGGACTTATACAATGTTGCAATTTCACAAATTTCACTCAATTATTTCTATGTGAAGGCAAAAACTTATTGGTACACCCTTGTATTGTTGTGCGTTTACTTTTTCGATGTTTGTTACGTTTTTGTAAACATGGGGATAATTTCACTTTCAGAACCGGTTACAATATATCCAATCCATTCCTGTATATTTATACAACTTATAATATTAAAACATTACGTGCTAAAGAATACTTCGGAAGTATTTTGAAATCTAAATATCTATATTATAAAGGACAAACGTATCTGTGCGTAATGCTGACGTCATTTTGCGAATGGCAACAGCAGACGATCAAAATGAACTTCTATTTATTTTTATTGCGATTTTTCAAATTTCTAAATATCGTACATTTTCAATTTTTATACCGTCGAATAAAAAAAAAAAAAAAAAAAAAAAAATACACTTTCAAATGCAATTTGTTTGAAAACAATATCACAATTTGTTTGAAAATTGTAACGCAATTAACTCAATTTTCGTTGTTTTAAAATGATTTTCAAACATGCTTTTTTAAAATCTATTTCTGTCACTCGCAGACAGACGATTACAAAAGATAAATATGTTTGCTCACAAATTAATATAAATAAAATAGTTTAGCATTTGTTTCGGCTTATATTCCATAATAAAATTTAAACTTTATAAATCCATAAAACATAATAATAATAATAATAATAATAATAATAATAATAATAATAATAATACAGTCGAGTCTCTATATAACGAAATCCATTGTTCCAGTAAAAAATTCGCTATATAGAGAAATTCATTATATAGAGAATGAGTAAAAATTCCTATTTCAAGTGTAAATTTTGAACAAAAATTACTTTTGAGGTGTTTAATTAAGAATTTGAAATGTTTAACTATGAATAGTAATCTAATATTGTAATTTCTGAATTATTTAAACAGTTTCAAAAAAGAGAACAGACATTTATTTGAAAGCATAATAAAAATCACATAAGGAAAACTTAACATTAATTTTAGACGAAGAAATTTGTAATTTTTCGCTGTTTTGATTTCAAAATTGTTACACTCTCAAAAAAATGTTCACACTTGCAAGGAATGAAAAATTGTATCGGGAACATTTTCCTCCATTTCAATTCTCATTCACCTTAAACTTCAATTACCTCTCTGATTCCGCTCTTATATGTATAACAATCGAATTGACACTGTTTTAAGAACTATGTTGGAAGGTGTGTGGGAGGGGGGAGAGATGAATTCGTTGGGCATAAAAAACAAGGAGATTCAAGGTAGAAAAGTAAGATAAAAAATTCAGCACTGAATGATAAATCACTAATGAGTGATGGAAAATTGATTCCATATGTGATTTGGAAGCTTTTTTAAAACAATAAATAAAGAACATTTTATGAAAAAATTCGTTATAGGGAGATAGATATTTCGCTATATGGAGACTGTTTTTAATGAGATCATAGGAAAAGGGACCGTTCCTACTAAAAATTCGTTATATAGAGAAATTTGATGTATGGAGTTTCGTTATAGAGAGACTCGACTGTAATGTAATAGTAATAATAATAATCATAATCAGGGACCACGCTAAGAAATTAAGACTATTAGCCAACACATTAGCCAAATTTATCTATTATTAGCCAAAAGTGTATGTATGCATATATTTTATTATATATACATATATATATATATATATATGATATACATACATTACATATAGATCATATATATCATGCTAATATTAATTATTAGAAGGTTATAAGATTATTACTAATTATTATAAGATATTATAAGATTACTTTTTAGTAACCTTATAATAATTATTCTTAAAAGAAGTTTTCTAAAAAATTTATATATCTAATTATTTTTTTAAATTTCTCCTAATATAGTTTTTATTATATTTTATTCATATTTTTATTTCTCATACATTTCTCTCGCATCTTCATGTAGTTTCACGGCAGCGGTGATTCTGAGTAAAAATTTTTTTTTTCTCAAATTCACAGCAAATTTTCTGTAAGGTTACAGCAGAGCACCGGAAGGGGGGGGGGGGGATACCATCCGGGCACTAACTATGAGTTTTTTCTGAGGCCCTTTGACGAAATTTGCTTTTTCCCACAATCCTTTAGCAAATTCGTGTTTTTCGCGATCTTTTGACGAAATTTACGGGTTTTTGTTCGCAATATTTGACGAAAATTTCATTTTTTTCGCGATTTTTTGACGAAATTTGTGGGTTTTTAGCAAACTTTTGATGAAATTTGAGTTTTTTCGCCCCCTTTTGATGAAATTTGCATTTTTTTGTGATTTTTTGACGAAATTTGTGTATTTTTTGCCATTTTTTGACAAAATATGTGGATTTTTTCCCGCAAACTTTTGACAAAATTTGCGTTTATTCGCGATCTTTTTACCGAAATGTACGTTTTTCTGCGATCCTTGACAAAATTTGCGTTTTTTCCGCGATTCTTTGACAAAAATTTGCGTTTTGTTTCGTGTTTCTTGGACGAAATTAGTTTTTTTTTCAGTGATCTTTTGGCGAAATTTGTGTTTTTTCGCGATTCTTTGACGAAATTGGTTATTTTTTCTTCGAAATTTAGCCGTGATATTTTTATGTCCGAATTTTCGGACTGGATGACCGATTTTTTTAAATTTTCGGAAAATTCGGAACAGAACAGCGAATTTTGCCGGCCGAGAAGAAGAGGAGAAATATAGACTGGAAATACGGCCGTACGCGAACTCGCGCTAAAAACGGAAATTCATTTACGTTCGTAAACATGATTACAGCAACAAAAGACTCCCAAAAAAAAATCATTCGCCAGCTTTTTCGCCATAATAATTTTTTTCTCGCGAATTTCACGATGTATTCATTTGGCGAGTTAGCGAATGGCTAGCGCGGCCCCTGAATAATAATAATAGTAATAGTAGTAGTAGTAATAATAATAATAATAATAATAATAATAATAATAATAAAACGCAAATTTAAGATATGTAAATGAACCACGCTTATAACACTGGAATTATCAGAATAAAAGTGAATAACAATCTTTGGCTATTTCTTCGACTGTTAATTCCTGGCACTATGCCAAATACGAAAATGTCGCTTTAGATAAATTTCAAAATTTTATTTGAATACATAATTGATAACATGTAAAAATGATTCTTGGTATTGCTAATGAAAAATCTAAAAGATACAAATTAAATGTAAAAAATCTATTAGAATTTTCAATTAAAAAGACATATGTATGGTTTTCACTAGGCATGCACCGAATAGTGATTTTAGCCGAATACCGAACATGCGGCCAACAGGTAAACCGAATACCGAATATTCGGTTAGCCGAATAGTGACTACCATGCCGAATACTTTTAAATTTCAGAGTTTGAAAGTATTAAAAATTTGAATTTTAAAACAATTTTACATAATATTTAACACACATACTTCCAGATTGATAAATAAGATCTTTTTACAAGTAAATTTTACACAAAAAAAAATCTATCCTTTGAATTGTTATTTTAGAAGAATATAGTTTTAAAGCTTCTTTAATTAATAAAATTTTAAATTTCATGCATTCCCCTCTGAATTAAAGCAAATTAATAAAATTTTGTAAAAGAAATATTTAAAAATCGAAGTGAAATCTTGAAGGAATTGGAAGGAAAGTTTTATAGTCGTATACTGTTTATTTGTCAGGAAGGGACTAAAATCATCATTATTGGTTAATTTTCTTACGTGGTACTTTTCAAATAGCAAATAAAAAATGTAAAAGCATTATCTTTTATTTAAGTGTAATTCTATTTCTAATTATTCTGTATATCTTTATTAATTGACAGTTAAAAATAGAAGTTGTTTTAAGGTTTAAAAAAAAATATTTTTTAAAAGGTCTTTTAAGTATTCTGTCTATCAGAATATTCGACCTACCGAATTATTTGAAATTCGGCCTAACCGAATATTCGGTAGTATGGCCGAATAGATACCGAATATTTAGTGCATCCCTAGTTTTCACCTGTATTCTGTAACCTGGGGGGCCCGGGTTGGAACTCCTTGTTAGGGATGCACCGAATATTCGGTATCTATTCGGCCATGTTACCGAATATTCGGTTTTGCCGAATATCAAACTATTCGGTTTGGCCGAATATCGAAATATTCGGCCAACCGAATACTTAAAAAGAACTTTTAAAACATATTTTTAAAAACCTTATACCACTTATACGTTTAACACTCAACTTATAAAGATGTTCAGAATAATTAGAAACAGAATCATATATTTAAATAAAAGAGAATGTTTTTACATTATTTATTTGCTGTTTGTTAATTATTATTTAAGAAAATTAACCAATCACGAGGATTTTCATAGGAATTATGTAAAAATGCAAGTTCCTGAACATTGTCCAGTAAATAATCTGTTTCTTGTTAAGATTTTAAGAATAACATTTACAATCTCTGAAAATGATCGCCCACTCCAGACACCAATCTAGGATGTATTTAAAAACTTCCTTGCTTAATAAAAGGGAGTGGAATAGTTATTCTTGCTGAGTTGCCACCATATAAAATTTGAATAGATTGTATTATTTATTTACTTTTACTTTAGTCTCTTCCTGACAAACAAATAATATATGATCCTGTACAATTTTTCTTCCAATTTTTTCACAATTTCTCTTTGATTTTAAAATGCTTGTTTTAGAATTTAAGAAATTTTTTTTATTTGTTTTAAGTCACAGAAGAGGCCGTGAAATTTAAAATTTTATTAATTAAAAAAGTTTTTTAACTATCCTTTTCTTAAGTAACTCAAAGCAGATTTTTTTCAGCATAAAGTTTACTTGAAAAAAGCTCTTGATTATCAAAATGAAAGTGTCTTTTTTAAATATTATGTAAAACTGTTTTAAAATTTAACATTTTAATGCCTTTAAACTTTGAAATATACAATTATTCGACAAGCCGAATATTCGGTATTCGGCCGAATAGTTGCTATTTGGCCTAGCAGTTACTATTCGGCTAGTCGAATATTCGGTATTCGGCATTCGGCCAAAATCACTATTCGGTGCATCCCTACTCCTTGTGTATATAAATACTCAGTATCTCTGATTTCGGTTCCGTGAATTTCTCTTGTAACAATAGTTTGAAACAGAAAGACTACACATGTTTGAACATAAAAGATAAATGCTATTCTTTAAATTCAATTTCGAATTCACAACACAACGCCGCCGTCAAGAAGTAAAAGCAAAATATGCCCCTCTTTCTTTCTTTCTTTCTTTTTTTTTTCTTTTTTTTTTTTTTTTTTTTTTTTTAAATTTCGACTTCTGAGACCGGGAGCAGACGAAGTATGGTTTGTATTCTCTGAACATCTGAATTACGTGCCATTTTGCTGAATATGTCGTGATCTGGGGGTGACTTTACTTTCTTTTCATAATCTCACGAGAAATGAATATAGAATCGTGGTTATTTGGTGTGAATAGAAATGCATACAACTGGTTTCTCAATTTAACATGCAGTAGAACAGCCATATTCAACTTTTTCAACAACGAGCCGCAAACATCAATTTGCTTCGTTAGCAGGTGCGTAGCTACAAATATGTTTTCGGGGAGGAGAATTAAAAAAATTCCCAACTTATAATTTAAAAATTTCCCAACCTGTAAAAAAATTGCTCTATTTTTCAACTAAAATGATATGTGCAATGTGTGTTTTTGATAATGATACTTATACGTAAAAAAAAAAAAAAAAAAAAAAAAAAAAAAAATCTTTCAAAAGAAAAGTACTGAAACTAAAAACATAAAAATTATAATTATTAGTTCATTTAATGAAAGTTTTTGTCTTCTTCTGTATACGAGTCATAATCGTACTTCATATGAAAATGATATTTTGGGATTTTTGAAAAAGCAACAATTTTTTGGAGGAAATAAATTAGAGACACTGTTGATGTACAAAAGTAGGGAAATTCAGGTCTGGTAGATGTATGATATTTTCGTAGTACAGAAAAACACAATGACAAATTGAATCTGGCTGTTTTTTGTATTTCTTTTGAAAATTTAACTAGTTTACTGTTACAGAACACAGAAAGGTAGTCAGCAAAACAATAACAAATTCTTCTTATTATTTTTTGTTTACTTTTGATTTAAAAAAAAAAGGAAAAAGTGTTTCAAAAATTTAGAGTTTCCCAGCTCTAAGCTCAAATTTCCCAAGTTGACATATATTGGAGGGGGAGGCTCCCCCCCATAACCCCCCATCGCGACACCCCTGTTCGTTAGGTGGGCCAAAACGCGTACTGCCTCAGTTGTCATAGAATATGTAATCTGTAATAACATTATTCTGTTCTTTTGTAACCGCTTGATCTATGTAGTTAGAGGATTTGAGGTTGCATCTCATATATAAAATCTAATATATAAAAAAAATATTCTTATCTAATATATAAAAATGAAAATTTGTCTATCTATCTATAATTCTATACAAATCCGCAGTTTGGAAGCCAGAATTGTGAAATGTTACGTACATGTGTATTAAAACACGACCGAGGCAACTAAAATAATCCGGAATCGAAATAATTTATAGTTAATTTTTAATTAATAAAAAAAACCCACCCATTTAAGAGCAATTTCCTATCAAATTTGAACATTTTTCGTTGCAGCAATTGCCAACAATTACAGATCCACAATAAAATTCTTGCCACAACAATTACTTTTCTGTTGCAAGGTTTCCACGTGAAATGTGAAATAAATAGTTTGACGAATTTTTAAAAAAGGGGATATTACGTCATATTAGAAGTATAATGGACATCAGGTGAATATATAACGTCATATGAGTTTGGAAAAACGTATCGAAGCATGATAAAACCTCGATTATGGAAATATTGGCTTATTTTAACAATTTGATGTTCTCTGAAATTGTTTTCGTTATTTTTAAATGTATTCCATATTTCACGTGTGTGTATGCATGTATATTGGAATTTCCACAAAGGTTTAGGTCCCTAGAGCTCATTCTTAGTGAAGAACTGAAATAAAGAAGGCTTTACTGCTTTTTTTTATTGTTTGTTTTATACTGTATCTTTAATTTTGAAATTGATTTTTCAAAACAAATATTCTTAAAATTCCGGGCAACGCCTGGTACTTTAGCTAGTATAGAATAAACAAGTTTATGTTTAATCTTCAGATCCTGTGCTTTTTAACACCTTCCAACAAAGTTGAAAAGTGTTTATAACTTCGGTTTGTCTGTCCGTCTGCTCACGCACTCTCTAACTCCTTTAAATAGACTCGGATTTTCATGAAAATAATAAAAGTTATTTAGGGTCACCAATGCATGTTTGGTATTGTGCATGAAGCTTGTAGGATTGATCGTTCATTTATAGGAGCACTCAAAAGTATTACATTACATTATGCTTTAAGGGGAAAAATCGTTTGCAGAGTATTTTAATGACATTATGCTATTTCAAATGTATTGAAACTGATATAATTCACTGAATTTCACTACGATCACGTTTGAACAGGGCATTCATAGCATTTTTTATTCATTTACAGGGATACGCAAAAGTAATCGGTTACAGTACAATACTGTCTTTGAGTAATAATTGCTAGAGTATACGGTTTAAAATTTGGTATGTGCTTTTATATTTAATTAATTTTTGCATCTTACTCGTTATATATAAATTCTATATCTCAAATACAGGGCTATACAAAAGTATTCACGTACCGTTCTCCTTATTAGAGGAAATTGCTGAAGGTAAATTTTCGACTGAAGTATATGTATCTCTTAAGTGAACTAAATTTTGGCATGCATGTAGTTAATAGATTCAAATCTATATATGGGTTGTTCTCTACAATACTTGCAAATTTGGCCAGCAGTCTGACTTGAATGATGCATATGTAAATTTTCATAAAAATTAGATAAATGGTAAGAAATCAGACAATTATTGAAAATTTTAATAGCAACAGAAATTGTTTTAAAAATTTGACTTAACAAAAAAAATAAAATAAAAATTTGTGGAAAAAATAAAATAAAAAATGTGAGGGAATGACAAGTGAGGGAATGATGAAATAAGACATTTTTGCTAGTTGTAGGGGGAAAATGCAAAATTATGAAGAAATCCAAACTGTTTCCTTTAAGAGAAACACTTAATATATAATGTATGATAAAATTAAAATTTTTGATATTTACAAAAAAATGAATATTCTGTGTGAGGGAATGACTGCTAATAAAAACGCTTCCGGATATACTGACTAAAAAAAATTCTGTAAAATTAACAAAATCTTACACCACCAATTTATGTTGCTGGACTGACAAGTGCTCAAAATAGCTTTTTCTCTGTGAAGGATGCTAGACTGCTACTGCTCATTAGTGGTAGATATTTGAGATAATAGCAATGTGTGAGGGAATGATGCTCTAACATGGGGAAACATATAATTGATTGAGTAGACTATATAATAATAGTAAAAATTAATATTTTTATTATTTTTTGTAATGTATCAAATAAGAACTTTATTTTGCTTAGGGTATTTTTAATTATTTTTATTTCTGAATGGAAAGAAATAGGCAATAAAATATGGTAGTACATGTGGGGGAAAGGTGAGGGAATGATGTTTGCATGATATATATTATATTTTTAAATACTAAATTTATTTATTTTTAAATTTTACTTTCTGCCCCTAATAAACTATGTTTAGATCTTCTAATAAAAATAAAAATAAATAAAAATGTAATAAAATTAAGAGCATTTATATGGCTGGGAAGCACTTTTTGCACTATTGCAGAGAATAACCCATATCCTATACAGGGATGCTGAAAAAATTCGCATAATTTCCGATTGTGGATGGGAACAGCTGAAATTGGGTTTTGAAAGGTATTATGCGTTTCCATAGGGTTGAATTAGGCGTAATATTTTAATTTTTTAAACGGTGCAGTTTTGTTACATTATTCTGAATGTGTTGGAAAGTGTTTCATAATCTATGCTTGATGCATGATTTTTTCTTACTTGTTATTTTATTTTATTTGTTTGGTTTGGTGGATTTTAATGACACAGAGTGGCTATAATCTCCAAAACAGAAAGTGTATTTTAAGTGGATAGAATTTGAGTACGGTTATATTGAAAAACAAAAACTGCTAAAAGTTAGTAGATAACATATCAAATACGTATGAATATTATGCTTTTATTGTTAAACTCATTGAATACTTCAATACTTCACTATTAGCTGTTTGTGAAAGAAAAAATACGTTTTTACAAAAGAATTTAACAACGAACGCAAAGTAATTCGAAAACTAACGCAATGCGTCATTTTCGTTAGCAGAATAAAGAAAGAAATATACTGGGAACTTTCATTACTGGAAACGCAGATATTTTCATTTTTAGATAATATTCATCTGAAAATAATTTATTGTCTAAATTATAGTCATTATCTCCCGAACAACTCAATCTCTCTGACGAATCGAACTTACAGCTTGAGAACCAATGCATTAAAATGAAAACTTGATCATTAAGATCAGATAATGACTTTAGTTTAGTGAAAAAAATTCTTTCACATCTATGTTTTTTTGTATGTTTTCAAATATTTATTATCCTCCTTTTTTTGGGGGAAGAAAAAAAATCCTTTTTATCCAGCGTACAGCGTGAATGAAATCCTCGCCAACCTTCCTTTTTTTATCGCCCCCACCCCGCTATCCACTTCTTCTGTCTATATATTTTCAACTACCATTAGTGAAATAATAAAATACGTTGAATCCGGCACCGCATCGTAACCGAATTTTCAACATTTTATTTTTCTTCATTCTTATTCTTTTATTCTTTATTTTTTCCTCCGTCGGTTCTTTTGTCACGATCGTATGTTCTTTTTTTCCTTCCTTTTTTTCTTTCTTCACCTTCCTTTTATTTCGTTATTTATATACATAATACGTTCTTTTACGATCGCTGGTCAGTGAGTTTTTCTGTGTGGAATCATGAAATGTCCGTGTGTGTGTGTTTGTCCGAAGCATAAAAAAGTTTGTGTGTTATTTATTATAGCTTTTTCCCTTTTCTATATATTTATATGGAGTTTGGGGAAGGAGAAATAAAGCTATGAAGCTTATAGTGAAAAAGTAATAAATTGTTTTTGGCAAAAGGGCATCGATTTTATACTGTCGAATAAAAGTGAATTTTTTCTGAGGAATGTTGATTTGACCGCGTTTTATGGTATATTTTAGTAACATTTGAGAATTGATTTTTGTATAAATGTTCAATCTTTTAGGAGTTTTTAAAAATAAATACAATTTTCATAAGATATGATTATGATATAATCAACATTAATTGTAGGTAGGCGTTAAATTACATAATTTTTGTCATACATATTTGATAGTCATCCTGATGAATTATTTTTACTGCTGATGGATTACCAACCTGATGAATGGTCATTGTTATTACTGACGATTAGTCATGATGAAGAATTGCTTTTCTTGTTTTTGATGGATAGTTGTCTTTTACGATCGCTGGTCAGTGAGTTTTTCTGTATGGAATCATGAAATGTCGGTGTGCGTGTTTGTCCGAACATAAAATAGTTTGTGTGTTATTTATTACAGCTTTTTATTTTTCCTATAATTTTATATGGAGTTTCAGTAAAGAGAAATAAAGATATGGAGTTTATAGTGAAAAAGTAATAAACTGTTTTTGGCAAAAACGGCATCGATTTTATATTGTCGAATAAAAGTGAATTTTTTCTGAAGAATAACATAGTAACATTAGTAACATTTCATAAGTCATTTTTGTATAAAATGTTCAATCTTTTAGGTTTTTAAAAAATATATATATAATTTTCGTAGCACACGATTATGAAATAATCAGCGTTAATTATAGGTAGGCGTTAAATTGCGTAATCTTTGTCATAGATATTGGATAGTCATCCTGATGAATTACTTTTGCTGCTGATGGATTACCAACCTCATGAATTGTCATTGTTATTACTGACGATAAGTCATGATGAAGTATTATTTTTCTTGTTTTTGATGGATAATTGTCTTTTACAATCGCTGGTCAGTCAGTTTTTCTGTGTGCAATCCTGAAATGTCCGCGTGTGTGTTTGTCCGAAGCATAAAAAAAGTTTGTGTGCTATTTATTATAGCTTTTTCCCTTTTCTATATATTTATGTGGAGTTTGGGGAAAGAGAAATAAAGCTATGAAGCTTATAGTGAAAAAGTAATAAATTGTTTTTGGCAAAAGGGCATCGATTTTATATTGTCGAATAAAAGTGATTTTTTTCTGAAGAATGTTGATTTGGCTGAGTTTTACGGTATATTTTAGTAACATTTCATAAGTCATTTTTGTATAAAATTTTCAATCTTTTAGGTTTTTAAAATATATATATATAATTTTCGTAGCACACGATTATGAAATAACCAGCGTTAATTATAGGTAGGCGTTAAATTGCGTAATCTTTGTCATAGATATTGGATAGTCATCCTGATGAATTACTTTTGCTGCTGATGGATTACCAACCTGACAAATTGTCATTGTTATTATTGACAAGTTAATCATGATGAAGAATTATTTTTCTTGTTTTTGATGGAAAGTTGTATTTTACGATTGCTGGTCAGTGAGTTTTACTGTGTGGAATCATGAAATGTCCGTGTGTGTGTGTTTGTCAGAAACTTAAAAAAGTTTATGTTATTTATTATAGCTTTTTCCTTTTTCTAATTATTTATATAGAGTTTGGGGAAAGAGAAATAAAGCTATGAAGCTTATAGTGAAAAAGTAATAAATTGTTTTTGGCAAAAGGGCATCGATTTTATATTGTCGAATAAAAGAGAATTTTTTCTGAAGAATCGAGTTTTATGGTATATTTTAGTAACATTTGAGAATTGATTTTTGTATAAAATGTTCAGTCTTTTAAGGTTTTTTAAAATAAATATAATTTTCATAATACACCATTATGATATTATCAGCGTGTGTTGTAGGTAGGCGTTAAATTGCGTAATCTTAGTCATCGGTATTGGACAGTCATCGTGACGAATTATTTTTGCTGTTGATGGATTGCCAACCTGAATTGTTATTGTTATAGGCGGTTAATCATGATGAAGAATTATTTTCTTGTTTTTGATGGATAGTTGTCTTTTACGATCGCGGGTCAGTGAGCTTTTCTGTATGGAATCATGAAATGTCTGTGTGTGTGTTTGTCCGAAGCATAAAAAAAGTTTGTGTGTTATTTATTATAGTTTTTTCGTTTTTCTATATACTTATATGGAGTTTGGGGGCAAAGAAATAAACCCATGAAGCTTATAGTGAGAAAGTAATAAATTGTTTTTGGTAAAACTATATCGATTTTATATTGTGAAATAAAAGAGAATTTTTGCTAAAGAATGTTATTTCACCGAGTTTTATGGTATATTTTAGTAACATTTGATTATTGATTTTTGTATAAAACATTCGGTCTTTTACCGCTAGGGTTTCTTTTAATAAATATAATTTTCATAACATGATTATGGTATAATCAACATTAATTGTAGGTTATTAAAATGTGTAATTTTTGTCATCGATATTAGATAGTCGTCCTGATGAATTATTTTTGTTAGATTGCCAAACTGATGAATACTTCCTGTTATTATTGATGGATGATCATCATATAAGGAATTATTTTTCTTGTTATTGATGGATAGACGCCCTGATAACTTTTTTTGATTGATTGATAGCCCTTTACTTGATTTTTTTTTCTTGCTATTGTTAAAGAGTGTGTCTGTGGAGTTTTCATTTTATTGGTGTATAATCATCCTAATGAATTATGTTTGTCGTTCATACATCATCATAATTTGAATTACATAAAAAGTTTAATTTTTCCTCCTCTTTTTACAACATGATGTTGGGGGAAAGAGAAACAAAGCTACGAAGCTTATAATACAAAAGTAATAATTTTTTCTTGGCAAAGGACATAAAAGGGACTGTTCTCTTAAGAATGTGATTTGACCGAGTTTTAAGATATATTTTATTAACATTTGGTAATTGAATTTTGTATAAAATTTACAATATTTTAAGTTAAAAAAAATAAATATGACTTTCATAACATTTGATTATGATATAATCAGCATTAATCGTTGGTTATTAAATTGAATAATTTTTGTCGTCGATATTGGATAGTCATACTGATGAATTATTATTGCTATTGACTGATTGTTCTTGTTATTATTGATGGTTAGTCATGATGAAGATATTTCTTTCTTATTATTGACTTATAGTCTTCCTGATTATTTTTTTTATGATTGATGGACAAACATTTACGTGATTTTTTTTTCTGTTATTGAAGAATCGTAATTCTGTGCAATTTTTTCTTTTATTGATGCATCATCGTTTGTCATTCATAGATTCTCATAATTTGAATTGCATAAAAATGTCTGTGATTTTTTACATTTTTCGCTTTTTTAATTATGAAACTGGGGGGAAAGGAATAAAGAAATGAAGTTTTTAATGAAAAAATAATAAACTGCTGTTGGAAAAAGCTCAGCTATTTTTATTGTCGAATAAAATCGTACTGATTACTTTTTTATGATTGATAAAACATTTACTTGATTCTCTTTTTTCTGTTATTGAAGAATAGTCATTCTGAAGAATTTTTTCTTTTATTGGTGTATAACCATCGTTTGTCATTCATAGATTCTAATAATTTGAATTGCATAAAAACAGTCTGTGATTTTTCTCATTTTTCGCTTTTTTACTTATGAAACTGGGGGGGGGGGGAGGCGAGGAATAAAGATATGAAGTTTATAATGAAAAAATAATAAATTGCTGTTGGAAAAAGGGCAGCTATTTTTATTGTCGAATAAAAGATAATTTTCTCTGAAGATTGTGATTTGACCGAGTTTTATGTATATTTTATAACTATTTAATAATTGATTTTTGTATAAAATGTTCAATCTTCTACTTTTAGGGATAATTTGATCTTCTTTCTGTAATAATAACAATAATTGTTAAAGCACATGAATATCAGCGATAATTGTAAATTTAAAAATTGCATTAATTTTGTCATTGTTATTGTATAGTCAACCTGACGAGATTTTCTTGTTTCTCTTGATGAACTCCGAATGCCCATTCTGATGAATTATTTTAATTATTATTGTTGAATGGACATTATGATAAATTTTATTTTGTATCGGTTAATGACTAGCTATTCTGTTGAATTTAATTTTTGTTATTAAGGAAGTAGCTTTAACGAATTACTATTTTTTGTAATAGATGTAATGATCTAATTAACTACCTGCTGCACCTAATTAACTAGCTGCAAGAATGATTTTTATTATTATTGTTGAATGGACATTATGATGAATTTTATTTTGTATCGGTTAATGACTAGCTATTCTGTTGAATTTAATTTTTTTTAAGGAAGTAGCTTTAACGAATTACTATTTTTTGTAATAGATGTAATGATCTAATTAACTACCTGCTGCACCTAATTAACTAGCTGCAAGAATGATTTTTATTATTATTGTTGAATGGACATTATGATGAATTTTATTTTGTATCGGTTAATGACTAGCTATTCTGTTGAATTTAATTTTTTTTTTAAGGAAGTAGCTTTAACGAATTACTATTTTTTGTAATAGATGTAATGATCTAATTAACTACCTGCTGCACCTAATTAACTAGCTGCAAGAATGATTTTTATTATTATTGTTGAATGGACATTATGATGAATTTTATTTTGTATCGGTTAATGACTAGCTATTCTGTTGAATTTAATTTTTTTTTTAAGGAAGTAGCTTTAACGAATTACTATTTTTTGTAATAGATGTAATGATCTAATTAACTACCTGCTGTACCTAATTAACTAGCTGCAAGAATGATTTTTATTATTATTGTTGAATGGACATTATGATGCATTTTATTTTGTATCGGTTAATGACTAGCTATTCTGTTGAATTTAATTTTTTTTAAGGAAGTAGCTTTAACGAATTACTATTTTTTGTAATAGATGTAATGATCTAATTAACTACCTGCTGCACCTAATTAACTAGCTGCAAGAATGATTTTTATTATTATTGTTGAATGGACATTATGATGAATTTTATTTTGTATCGGTTAATGACTAGCTATTCTGTTGAATTTAATTTTTTTTAAGGAAGTAGCTTTAACGAATTACTATTTTTTGTAATAGATGTAATGATCTAATTAACTACCTGCTGCACCTAATTAACTAGCTGCAAGAATGATTTTTATTATTATTGTTGAATGGACATTATGATTAATTTTATTTTGTATCGGTTAATGACTAGCTATTCTGTTGAATTTAATTTTTTTTAAGGAAGTAGCTTTAACGAATTACTATTTTTTGTAATAGATGTAATGATCTAATTAACTACCTGCTGCACCTAATTAACTAGCTGCAAGAATGATTTTTATTATTATTGTTGAATGGACATTATGATAAATTTTATTTTGTATCGGTTAATGACTAGCTATTCTGTTGAATTTAATTTTTTTTTAAGGAAGTAGCTTTAACGAATTACTATTTTTTGTAATAGATGTAATGATCTAATTAACTACCTGCTGCACTTAATTAACTAGCTGCAAGAATGATTTTTATTATTATTGTTGAATGGACATTATGATGAATTTTATTTTGTATCGGTTAATGACTAGCTACTCTGTTGAATTTAATTTTTTTTAGTAAGGAAGTAGCTTTAACGATTTACTTACTATTTTTTGTAATAGGTGTAATGTCCTAATTAACTACCTGGTGTCCTAAAAAGGACTGACTGATTTTAAAATTCAATAACTCGCAAACGGTGACAGATATTTAAAAAGTTCTTGCAGGAGGGTTTGGTATGATGTCAGGAGTTTTTTTAACGTGATTCTCGAATTTAGTTTGAATTACAAAGCACTGGCATGATGGCACTGCAAGCAATAGTTGCTAAATTCAAGCTGTATATTTTGGCATTTCTCTTCTCCCATGCCAAAAAAGGAGATTAAAATGTATTGAGTGGGTCAAATATCAGGCCTGGATTTAGCGCATATTGCTCTCAGCGCCATCTATTGTTTGTAATTCGAACAAAATTCGAGAACCAACGTAAAAAAAAAAAAAAAAACTCCTGGCATCATACATAACGCTCCTGCAAGAATTTTTTAAATATCTGTCACCGTTTGAAAGTTATTGAATTTTAAAATCGGCCAGTCCTTTTTAGGACACCCGGTATATTCGTTATTCTTGGATAATTATTATTTGAATTATACAATGAGCTATTTGCTGTGGGTATTTTTCCTATCTATGAAACTGAGGGGGGAAATAAATAAAGATGTGAAGTTTATAATGAAAAAAATATATAAATTGCTTTTGGAAAAAAGGCGGCGATTTTTATTGTCGAATAACAGAGACTTTTCTCCGAAGAATGTGATTTGACCGACTTTTATGGTATATTTTATTAACATTTGATAATTGATTTTTGTATAAAATGTTCAACCTTCTACTTTTAGGGATAATTTGATTTTCCTTCTCTAATAATAACAACGTTGCTATATGTAATAAATGAAATTCTTCAGGATGAATTATTTGTGTCATTATTATTGGATAGAGGTCTTGATTAATTATATTTGTTATTGATGAATGAACAAATTGACGAGTTTTTTTTATTTTTCTTGATGAATATCTATTCTGATGAATTATTTTTATTGTTATTGATGGATAGTCATTATGATGAATTGTATTTTGTTTCAATTAATGACTAGCTATTGTGTTGAATTTCTCTTTTGTTATTAAGGAAATAGATTTGAGGAATTACTATTTATCGTAATTGGTGGATAGATGACTTAATTATTTTCGTCATTCATTGATAATCGTTATTTGAATCGTCAGTGAGTTTTTTGTTATGGTTTTTTTTTCCTATCTATGAAGCTGGGGGGAAAAAACGAAAAGGAACAAAGCTATGAAGTGTATCATGAAAAAAATAATAAACCGCTTTTGGAAAAAGGGCAGCGATTTTTATTGTCGAATAAAAGAGACTTTTCTCCTAAAAATGTGATTTGACCGACTTTTATAGTAATATATTAACGTTTGATAATTGTTTTTTGCACTCAATCTTCTACTTTTAGGGATAATTTGATTTTCCTTCTCTAATAATAACAACGTTGCTATCAGCAATAATTAAAATTCTTCAGGATTAATTATTTGTGTCATTATTATTGGATAGAGATTATGTATACTATTAATTGTAACTTGATTAATGATATTTGTTATTGATGGATGATCAAATTGATGGATTTTTCTTATTTTTCTTGATGAATGTCCATTCTGATGAATTATTTTTTATTGTTAATGATGAATTGTATTTGGTTTCAGTTAATGACTAGCTATTGTGTTAAATTTCTCTTTTGTTATTAAGGATTTTATTATAGAGCTTTGACGAACTACTATTTTTCGTAATTGGTGGATAGATGATTTCATTACTTTCGTCATTCATAGATAGGGGAAAAAGAAACAAAACTATGAAGTTTAGAATGAAAGAAATAATAAACTGTTTTTGGAAAAAGGGCAGCGATTTTTATTGTCGAATAAAAGAGACTTTTCTCCGAAGAATGTGATTGGATCGACTTTTATGGTATATTTTATTAACATTTGGTGATTGATTTTTGTTTAAAAATTTCAAACTTCTACTTTTAGGGATAATTTGATTTTCCTTCTGTAATAATAAAAATAATTGTTAAAGTACTTCGCTATCAGCAATAATTGTAAATTTTCAAATTGAATTATTTTTGTCATCTTTATTGGATAGTGATCCTGATTAATTATAGGGTAGATGTACCAGTTTTGGCCACTTTTAGAGAAAATTCGAAATAGAAATTTTACAGTTCTTGACCGATTTAAGCATATTAAATCATAATAACATCATTCTTTAGTAAATTTAATTGTCTTTCTGTTAGCTATAATGATTTTCTGCAGAATATTTTAGATTGTGAGTAATAACTCATCAAGTAATTTATTCCAATTTGTACCAGTTTTGGCCACCCCTACACCAGTTTTGGCCATCTCTATGCACCAGTTTTGGCCACTCCAATATCATGTAGTTTAACAAACATTTTAATTGATAATAAGTAAAAATAAAGCATTTTAATGCAACATCTATTTTACCACACATATATTTGTTTGCTGTATTAAGAGAACTTTGCAAATTTCTTTATGAATTGATAAAAACATTAAGTAAAATATACTTATTTTGATTTTAACTGAAAATTTCAATTAAAAAACAAAAAAATATATTTAAATTTGATTAATAAATGGGACAACAGTGCCTACAGGATATAAAGATTAACTATTTAATCAGTTTTATAATTATTCATGGATTGTGGCTTGTTTAGAACACTTGAATCTTCATCAAAGTGTTATATTTCTTGAAAGCATTTTCTGATTTTGGTTTGATTTTCATCAAAAAGTTATACTTCTTGAAATTGTCTTTTGATTTATATAACCTTATGCCTTATTTATGTACCCTGCTTCTTTGCAAGTTATTTAGGGTGTGATTTCAGAAGCGAATCGTACCATTTCATGCCTGGTCTTCCATCTTGAAATGGAGTTTCTATCTTACCGGTTACAATTTTCTGGACAGAATCTTAAAAGTTGCTCCATTTTTATAGGAAATAGTATTCTGACAATATCTAAAATCCACTTTTCTAATTGATTTTTAACTTCAATTCCTAGTACCTAAATCTACTACTTGAGATTCAACATTATTAGAGGAAAGTGGTGTCCGTCCTACAAACTTCTGATGTAAGGCAAGAACGGGTTACTCCAAAACTTTGCTAGCTTGTAGTGCTGGCATTACATTTTGAATGACCTTAATTTTACTTCTTATCTTAGAGCAGTGTTCCCTCTAGGCCATTTTTTAAGAGCACAGAATCTCTTTTAAACTTGTTAAAATGAATCCTCTTCTTTTTAAATAATGTGAAATACATTCTTAGTTGTATTTAGATGTCTCTAGTAAAGATTTTCACAATATTTAGTATTTCTAAATCCGTGTGCCTGAAATATTGCAAAAATTATGGAACGTCTTCATTTCTTTAGGAAAAATACAAGAAATTAAATCATGTTATAATTTTATTGAACGTTTTAATTTATAAGTTGTAAAATCTCTCAAAATTTATGTTTTAGTTTATTTATCATATCTAAAAATTACATATCACCTCCCCTTTTGCTTTATCAAAAATAAACACAATATTATATATTCTTTAGTGACTAGCACAATGTCCTTCTTTCTAAAGTGAATTATCTATTGGACAGAGAATAACAAAATCTCTTTTATAGAACTGCCATTAGCCTTGCTTTATTATTATTATTATTATTGAAGCCATTACTATATAAAACAAAACTAAATTGATTTTGATTTATCCAGATGTTCTTAAATTTATTAAATGGCTAAAATTCCCTCTATAATGATAATGAATGATGTGGCCAAAAGTGGAACATATGTTGTACCCTTTTTGGCCACCCCCATGGCCATAACTGGTACATATAGCAAATTTAATGCACCAGTTTTGGCCACCCCTCATTAAACTGTTAAAATAAGTAATTTAAATGTAAAATTGCAGTAGAGAGAAAGCTTACCTCATAAAACCTAATAGAAATTTGTTTCAGAACAAATAGAACACTATAAGTGCCTAATGTTGAAAGATTCTGAAAACTTGTCAGCTAAGCAAAAATCTTAATACATGTAAGCACACACTGCAGTTTCACACATTTATTTTTTTTGCAAGTCACATTATAGCAAAAAATAAACAAATGATATTGTAAATGATAAAAGAGAGTTTGCTTAAAGTGTAAGAATGCATATTATTTGTTAGCATGAATTCATAGGCTAAATATTGGACAAATTGATCCAATGTGGCCAAAACTGGTACAGTGGCCAAAACTGGTGCATCTACCCTATTTGTTATTATTGATGGAAAGTCAACCTGGCGCGATTTTCTTGATAAATATCGATCCTGATGAATGATTTTTATTGTTATTGATGGATAGCCATTCTGGTGAATTTTATTTTCTTATAATTAATGACTAGCTGTTCTGTTGAATTTCTTTTTTATTATTTACGAAGCTTTGATGAATTACTATTTTTTGCAATTGGTGGATAGATGATTTAATTAATTATTTTCGTCATACATTGATAATCATTATTTGAATGGTATAATGAGTTATTTGTTATGCTTTTTTTTTCATCTGAAAAGCTTAGAGAAGAAAAGAAATAAAGCTGTATAAAGTTTACAATGAAAAAATATTAAACTGCTTTAAAAAGATTTTTACTGTCGAATAAAAAAAACTTTTTTCTGACGATTGTGATTTGATCGAGTTTTATGGTATATTTTTTTAACATTTGGTAAATGATTTTTGTATAAAATGTTCAACATTCTACTTTTACGGATAATTTGATTTTCCTCCTCTAATAATAATAATATTGCTGTCAGCAATAAATAATTGAAATTGTTCAAGATCAATTTTTTTTGTCATTATTATTGGATAGTGACCTTGGTGAATTATGTTTGTTATTGGTGCATGATTAATCTGACGAGATTTTCTTATTTTTCTCAATGAATATCTATTCTGCTGAATTATTTTTATTGTTTTTGATGGATAGTCATGCTGCATAGATGCCAATGTCTCCGGAAATTCCGGAGTTTCTCCGGAAGTGTAAGATAAAATACGGAAGTACGGTAATAAGGTAGAAAATACGGAAATTTGAGGCAAAAAAAAATCGCGAATTTCTTCGATCGATCGCGGCAAAAAATCACGAATTTCGTCAATCGGTCGTTGAAGTACTCGTATATCGCGAAAATTGTCTATTAGTCGATAAAACCGCGAATTTCTACAATAGCTCGCGGCAGAAAATCGCAAATTTCGCCAACCGGTCGTTGAAAAAAGTTGCACCTTTTGTCAATCATTTGCTGCAAATAATCGTGAAAATCATCAGTAGATCGTTGATAAAAATC
Organism: Maratus speciosus; assembly: GCA_963932465.1. Taxonomy (NCBI): domain Eukaryota; kingdom Metazoa; phylum Arthropoda; class Arachnida; order Araneae; family Salticidae; genus Maratus; species Maratus speciosus. The sequence goes on from OZ010797.1 coordinate 166,691,825, forward strand.
GCAATTTTTTTACTCTCCAAAAAAAACTCTAATTTCGGCTGTCAGCCGCGGCAAAATTGCGTTAATCAATTGAAAAAATATCCTGAAATCCGATAATCGGCCAATGATAAAAGTCGCGAATTTTGTCAATCACTCGCTGCGCTGCAAAAAAAATCACGAATTCCGTTAGTCATTCGCGTCAAAAAATTGCTGTTTTGGTCAATCAGTCGCGGCAAAAATTCGCTGTTTTCGCCAGTCAGTCGCGGCAAAAAATCGCTGTTTTCGCCAGTCAGTCGCGGCAAAAAATCGCTGTTTTCGCCAGTCAGTCGCGGCAAAAAATCGCTGTTTTCGTCAGTCAGTCGAGGCAAAAAATCGCGCTTTTCGTCAGTCAGTCGAGGCAAAAAATCGCTGTTTCGAAAATATAAGGCTTTCAGTTCTGAAAGTTGAAAAATTCGGTCATCAATCCGAAAATTCGGACATAAAAAATAGCGCGAATTTCAACAATAATCAATTCCGTCAAAATAATCAATTTCCTCAATCGTTCGTAAAAAAAAAATCGTCAATTTTGCCGAAGGATTGCGGGGGAAAACGCAAATTTCGTCAAACGATCGCGCAAAAAAAACTGCAAATTTCGTCAAAAAGATTGCGAAAAACAACAAATTTCATTAAAGGATTGCGAAAGAACACTAATTTTGTCGAAGGGGTGCAGAAAAAAAACATCATATAGTTAGTTTTGGGAGTGGATTCCCCCCTCACCCGTCTGCTGTAATCTTTCAGAAAATTTGCTGTGATTTTCAGATTTTTTTTTTCTCAGAATCGCCCCTGGTCTGTGAGTCGCGGCAAAAAATCGCGATTTCCGTCAGTGAGTCGCGGCAAAAAATCGCGATTTTCGTCAGTGAGTCGTGGTAAAAAAAATCGCGATTTTCGTCAGTGAGTCGTGGTAAAAAAAATCGCGATTTTCGTCCGTCAGTCACGACAAAAAATCGCGATTTTCGTCTTTCAGTCGCGGCAAAACATCGCGATTTTCGTCAGTCGATCTCGGCGAAAAATCGCGAATTTTGTTAATTGGTCGCGGAAAAAAGTAACTTTATCTTTTTGGAGGGGAAAAATAGTCATGTAATTTCACACAGTTATATCAATCGCGGATTTTTTGCTCTGTAGGGATAAAAAAAAATATTCCATTTTTATAAATTTATCATAAAAAATTATTAACACATTAAAAGTAAAAGTAAATTTAGTAACCTTTATTTAAATTATGTTTGTGTTGATAAATGCAAAAACTGCAAGAGGACTGAAAATATTTGTAAAAAATATAGCTCGTAAAAATATGTGTACAACTCCTGAAATGTGAACATTTTACTCCTGAAGAGTGTCCAAAACTCCTGAAATTTAAGTGGTTTACTCCTGATACAGTCTTTACAATGTTGGCGTCTATGATGCTGATGAATTTTATTTTGTTTCAATTAATGACTAGCTAACCTGTTTAATTACTTTTTGTTATTAAAGAAGTAACTTTGACGAATTGTTATTTTTTTTTTAAATTGGTGGATAAATGACTTAAGGAATTACTTTAGTCCTTCATGGATATTCATTATTTGAAATTACAGTGAGTTATGGGTCTTTTTCTATCTCTGAAGCTGAGGGAAAAAAGAAATAAAGCTATGAAGTTTATAACGAGAAAGTAAGAAATTGTTTTTGGCAAAAGAACATCGATTTTATATTGTCGATTAAAAAACTTTCTTGTGAAGACTGTGATTTAATCTACTTTTATGGTACATTTTATTAACATTTAGTAATTGATTTTTGCATAGAATGCTTAGTCTTCGAGATTTTAATTTTCTGTGATCGGCAAAAGTTGATGTTTGTGATGTAAAAAATAACTTTAAATATTTAATTTTTACAACCAGCGTTTATTGCAAGTGATCAAAATAAATTATTTTTGTCATCATCGCGGATAGTTATCCTGATAAATTATTTTAGCTATTATTTTGAGGGATTATCAATTTTACTAGTTGTTTCTGTTATTGATGGATGTTATCCGGATGGTTTTTCTTATAAATGATGAATATTTATTATTTTGACATATTTTGTTATTGTTGGTGGCTAGTCATCCTGATGAAATATATTAGTTGTTATTGATAATTGATGGTATATTTGTTGTTATTGATAATTGATGGACAATTATTCTTGGATATGTTCTTTCTTTTTTTTTATTACCGGTTCTTAATTTGCACCTTTTATTTTTTTAGTAAATGTTTAAATGTTAATTACTATATAGATTGTGATTTCTGCGTATCGGGACAGCACTGTATGTTATTAACCATGTGGGAAAATGGATATTGTCCTCTGTCAGGGTAGGAAATCAAAAACATATCTGAAGCGTTTTATTGGTTGAATCTGCATTTTATTCGTTTTCTGATTGGTCTGTACAGTAATCTGTATTTTCCGTTTACTTTCAACAGAGGTGGATACTTCTGTTGCCACTATGACAAAAAAGTAATAAAAACTAAAAAAAAAATTAATGACTCAGAAGTAAATTGAGATACAGCTTTCAAACAAATTGCATTTAAAAGTACATTTTTTTCTCTATACGACATTGTAAAAAGTAATATTGTGAGATGTTTAGAAGTTTTCATTTAAAATGAGTCCAGGAATATTAATGTTTATTCCATGGCGTACGTAAGAAATGACCAGCTCCGAAGAAGGTTAAAAATTTACAGTACCGAAAAATGTAATCCATGGCGTACGTAATGTATGATCAACTCCATGCGATTTTTTATGTCTTAAATTTTAGTCTTTGAAAAAATCGTTTTCCAAATGGTCGTTGTAATTTGTTAAATTGCATTTTTTATTTTACTTGCTGCGAAAAAAAAAAGTCTTTGGCGGGTAAGTTTTCTGAGAGAGGGAGGGAGGCTGGAGGGAGTGAGAGAGAGAGAATATTAAATCATATTAAAATTGAAAAAGAAATCCTTTAAATTTTGCAAATATAGTACAAAATACAAATATGCTGGCGAAGAGGGATGTATGTGTGTGAGAGGGGTTGTTAGTGCTGCAGAATAGTAAGGCTCCGGTACGGTTTTTGTTAGAAATAAAGGCTCTGTTTATTACTATATAATGTTACCGTGCTTCCAATTTTCAGGTGTCCCTAAACCCGTCCCGCGCAACCAAAGCGCAAAACACCCAAAATCCCGATTTTCCGTGATGCTCAAAATCTTTCAAATATAATTTAATTCCATGCTATTTGTTAGTCTGTGTATGGAACTCCACAACGTAAAACATGTCTATAATTTAAGGGGGTCCGGGACACATTTTAAAATAATATTTATTTATTGAGTTGAAATTATGAATTTTTTGTGATGGTTATTCTTATCATTTGTAAAGAAAATCACATGATAAAACTTCTCATATTAAAAAAAATAAATAAATAAAATTTATTTAAAAAATGGGGTAATTTAAAATCGTTATAACTCGAAATATTATTTAGAGAATTTCAAATTTTTTTTCATTTAAATTAACAAAAATATATGATTTTTAATTTCGATTCAGCATTTTTAAAAACATTAATTTATATAAAAAAAAAAATTAAAATATTTAACGAAAAAAAAAAGTGGTGCAACTTTTTTTTAAATCACTAGGGGGCTCGGCCCCCTACGAGCTACGCTCGCCAACCCCCGTTCAGACACCGCAGTCTCTAAAAGCACGCTAATTTGATCGGCTTTAAAAAGATTTTGGAAGATTGAATTATAATTTAAAAAACAGTGGCGATCTCCCTATAAACGGGTTTCCATTCATTCCTCTTTGATTGGGGAATTTTAAGGAAAAATCAGCTGCTGTTAAAAGATACAATGGTTGTTTTCGTCTTTGATTAAATAAAATCAGTTAAGCATTTCAAAATAAGCTAATATAAAATAAATTAAGTAAACAGTATTTGTCTCCCGGTATTTCTTAACAAAGCGAAAAGAAAGTTATTTTAAATGCATCGTTTTTAAACTGACTTAATTTTCTTCAAACTTTTTCTTTCTCTCTTTAATATTCACGTGAAAATACTTTTGTTAGAAATGAAATATTATTTGCGCTCTCCTAACAAAAATAGTTGAAAAGATAATCTTAAAATATCAAATAAATGTCTCGCACAATTTTTAAATTTAAACTGTTTTGCAATATTATTTTTGGTTCATTTACGTAATAAGTGTAATGTGACGTAAATGTAACGTAATTTCTCCTATTTAAGACTACTAACGCACGTTAATGAATTTATTATTTTACAATATCCTTTCTCTTTTAAAATTCACGTGTAAATATAGTTTTTATGAAGTAATTTGCAATAAGTTCCTGCTTTTTATACGAAATTATTTAATTCTAATTTGAAAGTTTTTTTTCTGTTTATAATAGTCACGTGTAAATAAATTTTTAATTTGAAGCAAACATTGTTATTTGCGCTGTTTATACAGTTGGCAACAGTTTAAATTAATAAAATTTTCTGAAATAAGTAAAAAATATCTCTCGAAATGCTGAAAATTTGAATTTAAAATAGAAAGAAAATCTCAAAAAATGAGTCAAATTAAAAAAAAATAAAAGCAGTCTGCACACCGAGAAATTCTAACGTATAAAATGATCTAAAAATTAATTAAATACCATGGATAATTTTTGCTCCTATAAAACTTTTTTAATGGAACGATTTTGTTCAACTTTAGCATTAAATATCTCTTAAAATAATTCTTCGACTTGAAAACTGTCTGCATCAGCGTGTTTATCAAACATTTCTCTATAATACCGCCGATTTTTATATTTTTGTATGCAATATTTTTCTTAATATTAACGTAGAAAGACCTCCGGTCACAAAAAATTCAAAACCGCCGGCGGCGGCGGCGGCGGCTGTGACAGCGTAAGTTACTTTTTTTCAGAATAGAGAGATATTTTGAAAAGTAAATATTTTTTTCAAATATACTGAATCAAAATTACAGTAAAACAATTGAAAAATATATGTTCCAAGTTTGAACCGTTTATCTTTAGCTGTTTTCGAATTATAAGAATTTAAATACGCGAAATGGTGAAAGGACCTATCATGAAGAAAAACACATTTTTGCAAGAAGTCGTTTCCATGACAACCATTGCTTGAAAGCTAGATTTTGAAAACAAACAAAAAAATTTATATTTTTTGTTCTAATTCAGATATAAACATGATTTAAATGTCTTATTAAGTAGGAAAAAACAGAGAAATTTTTAATGAAGTAAAATGTTTTTGCAAAGTTTGAAGAATTTTGTGTCCCGGACTAAAAATTTTATGATTTCCGAATGGAATACAGTTTAGAGCAGCCATACTCAATCTGTGGCTTGGCAACCTTTTATCTGCGGCCCGATAAACATTATCATTAATCCCTATTTATAGAATTGAAATGTACATAAAAAGTTTTTAAGAACTTCACTGTTCTTTTATATAATTTCATGGGAAGACAAAAATCTGTCCTGTTATTTATAATTACCAATTTAAAATTATCGTAAAAAACTTAAATGCCGTTTCCTTATCACAATATTAAAATATTTATTTGCTTAAATGACGTTATAAAAGCACATTAAAAGTACACTGGTGTCCAAAATTAAAGACCAGTCACAAAATGCTAATTTTTAAGTGAGCGAATACTCAAAAGGAAGTAATATAATTCAAATAATTACTGTCTCTAACGCACAACTAGTCCATATAGCATCTCATTAATGTCACACATGGTCACAAGTGTCAAAGTCACTACGGTGAAGCAAAAAATAGGAAATTCCACACGTCTCATTATGAGTCTCAAATGATCACTATATGTGACACAACTGAGACGTCAATGTGTCTGCTGCTTTGTGACGAGTTACCAGGCGACTTTACAATGTAGTTACATCGTGACTCTCATGCGACTGTCATTTTTAGACTCAATTTCAAAGTCATCATGAACTTTGCATTATGATAAGTCACCAAATAATAACACATTATAGTCACATGGTGACTTTTCACAAAAGCACAATGGTGACTTCACAGCAGTCTCTCTGTCACCTGAAAGTCATCATGTGACTTTAATGCAGGGTTGTAGTGGGTAGCTGCCCGGGTACCCGCCCAGCTGCCCGCCCGGGCTGGGTTTTTTATAAAAAGCCCAGGTAAAAAACCCGGGTTTTTTAAAATATATTTCTGGAAAAGAACAGATGATGTAATTGTTAACAGTTTATGGTTATTTTGTTTTATTTATTCACTTCTTTGAATCTTGGAAAATATATTTGTATTAATTTACTTGCACTTTTAGATTGGAAACAATTGGAAAACACACAATTGATAGCTTTGCAATTTAAAATTTGTTTGTGTACTTCTTAGTTATCCCGTTGACCAAATTACTGTCCCCAAATTGTAAGATTAAATGCCAATAATGGTTGCCATTAATTAATTAATTGTAAGATTAAATGCCAATAAAACCATTAATTCAACATTTTATTTGTATTTTTATTAATGTTTTACTAATTTATTTGATCTTTTGTTATTTAAAATAAAAATTATGTCAATGAGTTAAATTTGGCGAAAGTGGTCGACGGGATAAGTACTTTTGTTTGTTATTTAAATTAAAGTGATCATATCTATATATGTATTTTAAGAACAGAGAAAAATGGTGAGATCATTATTAAGACTATGAAGTCTTTCCCATCTATTAGAGAAGTGTTCACAAAGATTGTATTTGAGATCAGGATTGCCACTCATTTCGGTAATCAAATTTCTTGTGCTTTACTGAGCAAAATATTAAATTTTCCCAGAGTAATTCCTCTGAGAATTTTCAAAATTTCAACGGATAAATTTTGCAAATTACCAAAGTTTAGTAAAATTCCTTGTTTTTAATACTCATTTTTAAATTCCCTCAGATTTTCTAGTTTTCCCTATACAGTGGCAACTCTGAGGATTATTATTTGTGAGGAAGGTGGAATCATCGTCCACATTTTGGCAATTTAATTTACCCGGGGAAAATTGCCCATTTAACCCGGGTTTTTTAATAAAACCCGCCCGGGCTGGGTTTTTTCTAAAAAACCCGGGTTTTTTACAACCCTGCTTTAATGTGACATTATTTGGTAACTTATCACAATGCAGCATTCACAATGACTTTGAAATTGTGTCTACAGATGACAGTCACATGAGAGTCACTATGTAACTACATTGTAAAGTCACATGGTGACTCATCACAAAGCAGAAGTCACACTGACGCCTTAGTGGTGTGACATATAGGAGTGACGGAACAGCTGCTCCAGTTGCGCCAAATCGATAATGCTGCGCATTTCTGCGCCAAAACGATCATTTTTCAACAAAATTGCGCTCTACTGCGCCAATTCGATAATAATTCTTGAGCCAAATCGATCATTTTCCACCTGAATTTCGCGAAAAGATTGCTAAAAACATAAGAATTTGGTCAAAAGATCGCGAAAAACACGCGATGTTTGTCAAATGATCACGAAAAAAAAAAACGTAAATTTTAACAAATGATCGTTAATTTCGTCAAAAACGGAACAAAACGCGGTCAAAAAATCGCGAAACAACGTGATTTCATTAAAAGATCGCGAATAAAACGCAAATTTTGACAGAAGATCGCGAAAAACACTCAAAATGTCGAAAGATCGCGAAAACCACGCGGATTTCTTCTAAAAATCGCGAAAAACACGCGAATTTCGTCAAAGGTTTTTTGTCAAAGGATCGCTAATTTCATCAAAAAATCGTGAGAAAACGCTAATTTATTTAAAAGATAGAGAAAAAACCCCGCAAATTTCATCAAAAAGTCCCAAATTTCGTCAAAAGATCGCGAAAAACACGAGATTTTCGTCAAAAGATCGCGAAAAACACGAGATTTTCGTCAAAAGGTCGCGAAAAACACAAGAATTTCGTCAAAGGATCGCGAAAAAAACGTTATTTTTTTCAAAGGAGCGCTAACTTCATTAAAATGCGACAAAACGCGGTCGAAAGATCGTAAAAAAATGCGATTTCGTTAAAAGATTTCGAGTAAAACGCGAATTTCGTCAAAAGTTAGTGAAAAACACGCGAATTTCGTCAAAGGATAAAAAAAACCGTGAATTTTGCCAAAGGATAGCTAACTTCGTCAAAAAACGAACAAAACATGTTTAAAAGATCATGAAAAAACGCGACTTTCGTTAAAATATCGCAAAAAACCGCAAATTTCATCAAAAGGTCGCAAAAATACACGAATTTCATCAAAAGATCTCGAAAAACACGCGAATTTTGTCAGAGGATCAAGAAAAAAAAACGTTAATTTTGTCAAAGGATCGCTAATTTCGTCAAAAAACGAACAAAACAGGGTCAAAAGACTGTGAAAAAACGCGAATTTCGTTAAAAGATCGCGAAAAAAATCGCAAATTTAATCAGAAGGTCGCAAAAAACGCAAATTTTGTCAAAAGATCGCAAAAAACTGCAAATTTGGTCAAAAGATTTCGAAAAACACACTTCGTCAAAAGATAGGGAAAAACACGCAACAAACAACAAAGGGTCCGTTTAACATAAGAAAAGTATACGAATTTTGTCAAAAGATTGCGAACAATACGCAAATTTGGTCAAAATATTACGGAAAACACGCACATTTCGTCAAAGGATTGTAGAAAAACGTGAATTTTGTGAAAGAGTTGCGAAAAAAACATGAATTTTGTCAAACAATAGCAGGAAAAAAGCGAAGTTCGTAAAAGAATCACAGAAAAAAAGCGAATTTCGTCAAAGAATTGTAGAAAAAACGCCAATTTTGTCAAAAAATACAAAAATGACATTTTGATGCTCCAAAATAGTTATTTTCTTCTCCACTTTTTGCTGCTCCAAAATAGTATTTTCTGCTCCAAAATGAGCGCTTTTGCTGCTCCAAAATGGCTTTTTGCTGCTCCAAAATGAGGTCCGTGCTGTTCCATCACTGATATAGTGATCATTTGTGACTCATAATGAGATGTATGGAATTTTCTATATTCTTGCTTCAATGTAGTGACTGTGACACTTGTGACTATGTGTGACATGAATGAGATATTATATGGACTTGCTGTGCTTTACAGATAGTAATTATTCGAATTGTATTATTTCCTTTTGAATATTCGCGTACTTGAAAATTAGCATTTTGTGATTGGTCCTTAATTTTGGACACCAGTGTGAATTAAAAATCTATATTTACATGTTTCAACTCTTTTAGTGTGTCCTCATCAGAATGTATAACATAAAATTACAAATGCATATGAAAAATGGAAAAATCATCGAATATAAACAAGTAATCATATAACGCGCCTTACATTTTCGCGATTGCTCGTATTCCCTCTATGTCGCGAAGCCGTAAGTTGACCAACCATTCAACCCATAAATTCGGGATACGAAAAGATAATGTATCGTTACAAACTCGTGTATCTCTTTAATAATCCCTATATTTTCGCGATTGCTCGTGTTCCCTCTATTACTTACTTACGGCGTCGCGACATAGAGGGAACACGAGCAATCGTGAAAATGTAGGGCGCGTTATATGCTTACTTGTTTATATTCCATGATTTTTTCCATTTTTCATATGCATTTGTCATTTTTTATACGTTCCAGGGCTTGAATTTCAGGGCGGGATGGCGGGATTCGCGCCCAAAATTTTAAAATCCCGCCCAAAAGAATATCGTGGGCGGTAGGCTCCCGTCCAAAAAAATTTCCCCCCTTTTCCGGAAAGTTTGCATTTTTAAACTACGATCAACTCCCGCGAATGCTTAGCGAATTTCGTTGTATTTTCGCGGGACCGATTGACTCATTTTGCGAATTTTTACCACGAAAGATCGTTGAAAGTTTGCATTTTTAAACTACGGTCAACTCCCGCGTATGCTTAGCGAATTTCGTTGTATTTTCGCGCAACCGATTGACACATTTTGCGAGTTTTTACCACGAAAGATCGTTGAAATTTACCATTTTTTCCCGATATCAGTTGACAAGTTTCGCGTTATTTTACGCGACTGATTGGCGAATTCAGAGGTAATTCTGTTCAACAATTTAATGCATTCGGTTCCGAAAATTATGAAAAATCGATCATCAATTCGAAAATTCGGACATAAAAAAATATAACAGAAAAATATCGCGAATTTCGACAAATGATCGCGGAAAAAGTCATTTTCGTCAATCGTTCGCAGAAAAAATCACTAATTTTGTCGCAAAGGATCGCGGGAAAAAACGTTAATTTCGGCAAACGATCGCGGAATAAACTTGAATTTAGTCAAAGGGCCGCTAAAAAAACGCAAATTTCATCAAAGGATCGCGAAAAAACGCGAATTTCGTAAAATGATTACGAAAAAAACGCGAAATTCATCAAAAGATCTCGAAAAAAAGTGAATGTTAGAGGATTGAGAAAAAATGCGAATGTCAGAGGATTGAGAAAAAAAAGCGAATTTCGTCTAAGGATCGCGAAAAAAGCGAATTTCGGCAAAGGATCGTGGGAAAAAAAGTTAATTGCGGCAAAAGATCGCGGAAAAAAGCGAATTTCGTCAAGGGATAGCGAAATTCACGAAAGAATCGCGGGAAAATGCAAATTTCATCAAAGGATCGCGTACAAACGGAAATTTCGCTTCAGTGGATAAAATTCTTTAAATAGCACACAAAATAACAGTGGGTTTTAAATATTTTTTTCTCCCTCCCAAATAGCTCAACTCCCCTCCATTTATAAATGTTGGTAGGGAGACTCCCCTCCTGGCAAAAAATTGAATTTCAAGCCCTGCGTTCTGATGATGACTAAGTAAAAGAGTTGAAACATGTAAATATAAATTTTTAATTTACTTTTAATGTGTTTTTATAACGGTTTTTAAGCAAATAAATATTTTAATATTGCGATATAGTTAGTAGTGGACGTAATTTTGACTTACTACTCGCACTTATTTACATTTGCCGTTTCCTTAGTCAAAAGTTCTTTTTCACACGTAGTTCTATTTGCGCTATAAAGGTTACTTCTTAATCTTCAACACTAAACAAACATTATTGCAAATTAATTAAATTTGCACTATATATTTTTACCTTTAAAAAAAGTTTTTGCTTTGAGGAAACGACTGATTTGTTAATCCTTTATCTACTGACGGTACTTATAAGTACCATTAAAAGAACTTGTTATAAAATTCATTTAATGCATCGATTAGTTGTAATACCGTTTGAATGAGTTATAGATATATTACTTTATCTTATTCCAAAAGAATTATTGGTTACACAAAACTAAAATATTTTCAAAAGGATGTTTTCTTTACCTTTGCATCTTTTCAACTTTCTTGACGTTGTGTGTGGTAGGGAGGGGGGATTTTCAATTCGAAAATATTTTTATATTTCTATTGTAAGAACAATATATTTCTATATTTCCTAATTCTACAAAATACTAAGAAAAATATTTAAAATAAAAGATGTGAGTGGGGTTATAAATATTGCACAAAATCCCTATAAATTCAAATTTAATGAATCATTCTAAAATCCTTCTAAAATTTATTAAATGATTATGTAAATCTTCTAATGTAGTTTAAACAATTCACGAAAAATGTTTTAGAAGATAAAATTTTCATGAATTCATAATTCAGCACATAAAGGGTTAAAGAAAATCGATGATATATATATATATATATATATATATATAAGTGTGTATTTTTTTTCAGAACTTGGAAATGCTGCATTGTTACATTATTACGTTTTATACTTATCATATAGCTATTAATGCTTATTAGCGTAAAACATTCACAGAAAAAGGATTTGGCAGCCAAAAAGGTTTTATACCCCTACTACCAAAAACAAACTTCGCGGCATATTTCTTCTATATCATTCGTAATAGAAGTTTATTGCAAAGTATATTGTATGGAAATAGTGGTGTTACATTTTTGGTGGTAACATTTTCTCCGCGACAAACGTTCAATCCTTACTGGCTATATTAAATTTATTATATCGCTTTGTTATACTACTTTTGTTATATTTCTATTTTTAATTACGACTTTTTTATTTTCTCATGTAAGTGTGTTGCGGACTTCCCCCCCCCCCCCCCCCCCCAAACGTCGTAAATATAAGTTTGCGGTCCGCGAGGAAAAAAATGTTGAGTATGGCTGGTTTAGACGGAATATTTTTTTCAGTCTTTAGCTAATCTGTTTTTATCGATTTTACTGTTATCTGTTCAATAATACTGTGAAAATTAAACCTGTTTATGACGATATCCTGTCTTGTGTGATGATCAAAATGTACTTGATTTTATGAACGGAACCTATTTTAATCTCTATTACATATTGTCAAAAAATTTAAAAAATCGATAACTTTCACTTATCAGAAATTTACATATTTTTTTCATACATATTCCCCATTTACAAAAATATCCTAAGGCTTAAAAATTAAAAAAGTAGGTTCACAAGATGCAGTAACACTTACTCTGTCATATTTAAAAATTACAGAGATGTACTTTCAACAGATATTGCAAAAAGTGTACCATTACATGAAAAAAACCACATTTGCAGAAAGATGCATAAAACGCTTGTCCCTTTAATGGGATTATAATGTTTGTATACATTTTAAAACTGTGTTACATAATTAAAAGATACATTAATTAAACATATTTTTAATCTACAGAACTTGCTCTATTTTTTACCCGACTGCCAAGAAGACTTATGTGTTTCACGCGTATCTGGGTAAGTGGATTTCTTTATACCCTCGAAACTTACCAACGGCTGGATGGATATTAATGAATGAGGTCTCTATCGATTCGTCTTAACCGTCCGATGGTTATAGGGTTGGTTTTGTTTTATATAAATTCAAAATGGCGACCGTAAAATACAAAATGGTGGTAGAGACGAAAAAAACTTTTTATGCATCATATTGAGTGGCATATCATTATTAGGTCTTTCAAAATGAACACGATGTTTCATTGACTATTTTACAGTCAGAAGCTCCGTTTAAATGATACATAAATTCAAAATGGCGACCGTAAAATACAAAATGGTGGTAGAGACGAAAAAAACTTTTTATGCATCATATTGAGTGGCATATCATTATTAGGTCTTTCAAAATGAACACGATGTTTCATTGACTATTTTACAGTCAGAAGCTCCGTTTAAATGATACATAAATTCAAAATGGCGACCGTAAAATACAAAATGGTGGTAGAGACGAAAAAAACTTTTTATGCATCATATTGAGTGGCATATCATTATTAGGTCTTTCAAAATGAACACGATATTTCATTGACTATTTTACAGTCAGAAGCTCCGTTTAAATGATACATAAATTCAAAATGGCGACCGTAAAATACAAAATGGTGGTAGAGACGAAAAAAAATTTTTATGCATCATATTGAGTGGCGTATCATTATTAGGTCTTTCAAAATGAACACGATGTTTCATTGACTATTTTACAGTCAGAAGCTCCGTTTAAATGATACATTAATTCAAAATGGCGACCGTAAAATACAAAATGGTGGTAGAGACGAAAAAAACTTTTTATGCATCATATTGAGTGGCATATCATTATTAGGTCTTTCAAAATGAACACGATGTTTCATTGACTATTTTACAGTCAGAAGCTCCGTTTAAATGATACATAAATTCAAAATGGCGACCGTAAAATACAAAATGGTGGTAGAGACGAAAAAAACTTTTTATGCATCATATTGAGTGGCATATCATTATTAGGTCTTTCAAAATGAACACGATGTTTCATTGACTATTTTACAGTCAGAAGCTCCGTTTAAATGATACATAAATTCAAAATGGCGACCGTAAAATACAAAATGGTGGTAGAGACGAAAAAAACTTTTTATGCATCATATTGAGTGGCATATCATTATTAGGTCTTTCAAAATGAACACGATGTTTCATTGACTATTTTACAGTCAGAAGCTCCGTTTAAATGATACATAAATTCAAAATGGCGACCGTAAAATACAAAATGGTGGTAGAGACGAAAAAAACTTTTTATGCATCATATTGAGTGGCATATCATTATTAGGTCTTTCAAAATGAACATGATGTTTCATTGACTATTTTACAGTCAGAAGCTCCGTTTAAATGATACATAAATTCAAAATGGCGACCGTAAAATACAAAATGGTGGTAGAGACGAAAAAAACTTTTTATGCATCATATTGAGTGGCATATCATTATTAGGTCTTTCAAAATGAACACGATGTTTCATTGACTATTTTACAGTCAGAAGCTCCGTTTAAATGATACATACACAACCTGGAAGTTGTGTAGGTAGGATCTCTAGCTTTACTGCAACTGTAACCTTCATAGACACCTATAGGCCTCATCGAAACAGTGTTTATAGATAGGAACTAATAATTAAACACAACTTAAAAGTCATCAATACAAGTAAATAAAAAAATAGGTAAGTAATATAAAAAATAGTTTCACACTGGTGAAAAATAATTAATTAGCTCGCTTTTTACGCAGTCAGGTTTTTTGATTTTTTTTTTAAATTTAATTTTTATTAAGCTACAATTTGAAAAATAGATTTTTTGAAGGTATTTGATGTCCCAGTCCCCTTAAGTGTATTTGCTACATTTTATTTTCTTTCTGTGTATGAAGCAGAAGGAAAGAGAAATAAAGGAAAATTACAGTAAAAAAGTTATAGATTGTTATAGATTGATTTTGGCGAAATATCATCAATTTTATATATTTTTTTCTTATTACGAGACTTTTTTTTTCGAACGCATCTGACTTTACGGAATTTTATTATACATTTTATTAACATTTCGTAATTAATATTTATATGAAATATGCAAGCTTCGAGTATAGACTATTTTTCTGTAATTGATATAATAATAAAAATATTGTATTCCTTTTTTATTAATAATGATAATATTTAAAATATTTTATTATTATAATCAGCATTAATTCTAAGTTATCGAAATTAATTATTTTTGCAATCCTTGAGTGATAGTCATTCTTATAAATTATTTTTATTGTAATTGATAGATTGAAACTTTGACGAGTTTTTCTTGTTAATATTGATTAATGTTCCCATTGATTTCCTTCTTGATTGACGTCATTGTGATGAATTGATTTTGTCGTTATTGATGAATTGTTATTCCGACAATTTATTGTCGGTATAGCATTGATTTTTACTTTATCAATTTTATTTTTACCATTAATATTGAACTTTGCATATTGGAGACATATATATATTATGTTGGCAGGAAATGAGATATTTTTTGAAAGTTGTGACTTAGTCTAATTTTATTATATATAACTTTATTAATATTCGGCAATTGTTTTTTTAGAGAAAATATGTTATCTGCGACTTTTGACTTTAAAATGATTTTTTGTGATTAATATAGTAGGCAACGTATAATGTTTTATTGCATTAATAAGGCGAACTTCTAAAAATATGATTATTAGAATCACCATTTAATATTATCATGAATCCTTACCAACTTAACATTACTTAGTTGGCATAATGAATTATTTTTGTCTAATGTATAGTTGTCACGCTGCATTATTTTCGCTGTGATGATTTAGTACTTTTATATTTTTATTAGACAGTTGCGAAAAATTATTTATGTTGCTGTTAGATGACCATCATCGTTGCCTCGAAATATTACTGACATCGTCAACATTTATTTATTCTGATAAATTATTTTTTAAGCCTGGATTGATAGTGTTGGATTATTGTCATGCTGAATTATTTTTTGCTGCCATTGTGATAAATTAATCTGTTGTTATTGCTACATATCTATTTTGTTGAGTTAGTTTTTGTCAGTGATGGATAATCATCAACATGGATTTTTATTATCATCATCATCATCATCAACATTTTATCAGCAGAATAAGAGTTATTGTTACCTTTATGTTTGATAATTATCATAATGAATATGAATCAGAGGATTGGTTGTCGTGGGGTACTGCGTTTATCATCAGTACATTTTAGTGATCATGATGAATTATTTTATCATCATTGCTAGATAGTCGTCCGGATGAGTTATTGTGCTGTTTCCGCTAGATAATTAATACGAACCATTTCTCTCGTTATTTATGAATAATCATACCGATGAATTACTTTAGTTATTGCTTATCGTTATTCTTATCAATTATATTTGTATTTAATAGGTTATTTGCTTTTATTGATTTCCAATTGTCGGTATGAGTTAAAATTTTGTCATCATTAAGAGTTAGTACATAGGATAAATAATTATTACTAGCCACCCTTGGCAACCAGTTTGGTCTCCCTTAAAATTTATGTTTGGGTAAGCATGCTAAGCATTGTATCATGTTACTTTTATTCATAATTTAATTTGATTGGACACACTTGAATATAATTAATATAATCCCATGAGCTAATATTAGTTTTTGTTGCATTAAAATATCTTAATTTGTTGATTTTCTGAAAGCGAGTAAACCCTATTGGTTTAAAATGGAAGTCTGTGGGAATTTGGCGAAATATTAGAGATGTCGCCAAGTTGGCGCCCTTTTTGGCGACTAATTTTAATCGCCAAATTTGGCGATATAGGGCCATGTTGGCAACAAATTTGGCGGCATTTGGCGACCGAACAGGGTCCTCCTATGGTAACCCACCTTATAGGTATGGAGATGGATTAAATGCTGTTCAATAACCAATCAGATGCGTTTTATTCGGCGTTGCCATTAAACAATTAACAAATAATCGCGATTTGTGTACCATGTACGATAGCGTAATGTAAGTACAGATTTTTCTTGAAATTCATGAATTCTTGGCATGGTGAATTATTTTTAGTATTGTTGCATGCCTGTTGACAAAGAAATTAAAGAAAGAGCTCTATTCTTTAAAAAGTGTAAAAATAATATTCACATCTTACAAAATGTTTCTGACATTTTTTCTCTCGCTTTCTTATACATGCATGTAGTTGATTAGTCATTAAATGATAGTCTATATATGTTTTTTGTACTTTTGCTCCCTAACTGACCATTTGAATTTCAGGGTTTGAAATTTAGGGGGTATTTCCTCTTTTAGTCTAAATTTTAGGGGATTTATAACTCAAACTCGTAGTTTTTTTTTTTTTTTTTTTTTTTTTGCTCATTATTACGGTTACATTACTATAACTGCAATCATTACAATGCTATCAAGTTTACTATTTATTTCTGTGATTTTTTTCTGCGACCGATTGACGAAATTCGAAATTCTTTTTGCGCTTCCGACTGACAAAATTCTCATTTTTTTTTCTCGACCGGTTTTCAAAATTGCCGATTTTCTTTCTTCGACCGTTTGACAAAATTCGCGATTTTTTCCCCCTTGAGCGATTAAAAATTAATTTTTCGGTATTCTGAGAAAAATAATTCATGGACCAAACATATGCCTAGGAAATAATTTTAGGGGGCGTATCCCGCATTGCATTTTTCATTATGCGGGATATTTCTATTTTGTGCGCGATTCCCACACGATGTTTCAGATCCCGTTCTTAAATATTTCTCACGTTCAAAAGAGAGAAAATATTTTGTAGCGATTGCAGAAGATTAAACACTTTAAGCATTCCTTTTCAGTTACCATAATAAAATGCATTTTCGCCAGAAAACATGTTGATTACCCACGATCATTATTATTTTTTAACAGTTATCCACGATTATTATTTTTAACAATTATCCACGATAACTATTTTTTAATTACATTTTTATATTTTGCTCATTTTAAGTTCATTACCATGCGGGTATTGCTGTGTAATTACTCATACGGGATGACGAGTGATCAGGGAAAAACACAGTCAAAAAAGGTGCTAAATACCAGTATTTTGATAAAGATAAATTCGCCTTCTTTAATCCCTTTATATTAGTACTAGGGGGCTCTGCTCCCTGCAAGCTACGCTCGCCAACCCCCGTTCAGACACCGCAGAATCTAAAAACACACTAATCTGATCGGTTTTAAAAATATTATAGAAGATTGAATTATACTGAAAAAAGATGTGCAGATCTCCCTGTAAACGGGTTTCCATTCAAATACCCTTGATTTCGAAAATTTAAGGCCGAATCAGTTGCTGTTAAGACATCCAGTGGTTATTTTCGTGTTCGATTAAAGAGGATCAGTTAAATAGTTGAAAAGAAGCTAAAAAAAATGAATTAATTGTACAGAGTCTTTGTCTCCCAGTATTTTAAAACAATTTCTATAACAATAGTCTAAGTCATGTGACTATGATCAACAGTTCCGGGCGAACCACTTCGCTTTTTATATTCCTGGTGCCATTTTGGTACTTTAATGTTAGCCAGGTACAGGTGATAAGTCGCCAAATATTATTCTATCGCCATCATTTCATCTATATTATAATAGTCCAAGTCATGTAACTGCCATAAATAAATACACTCTGATCCCTTCACTTTTCATATGAAAGTTTGTCCCAGATATCATATACGGCCCCATATTGGCGCGATTTTTTCCGAAGCTAATTCGGTGAAAACATCAACAGCATAAACAACAACATCCGTCTTACCAAATCAAGCAAAATAACGATACTATGGCGCCAGTTAGGTACCCGTTGCGTATATGACATTGGCGTCAAAAAAAAAATCGCGGCAATATGGGTCCGTATATGACATCTGTGCCGAAAGTTTTCCCTTTTGATTAAAAAATCAAATTTCTTTCTCGAATAAAACTACATAAAAGTTTCAATGGTCGCAAAGAATTCTTGGTACTGTTACGCTAGCCGGGTGCAAATCTCGCCAATAAGTATTTTTCAACTCGCAAGTTAGCATGTTTTTTTATTTTTCGAGTGGTAAATTAAAACATTGCTTTGAAGTTGAAATTAAATGTCATCGTTTGTTACATCATTTAATATTTGGCCAGATGTCATATACGCACCGGGTTTGGCGTGATTTTTTTAACGAAAATTTGGCGAAAACCTCGTTTTCGAACACCAGTTACGTGTGTATTTTTGGTACTACTTAGTTATCCCGTCGAACAAAAATCTATCACCAAACTATAAGATTAAATGCCAATAATGGTTGATCGTAAATGTCACATTCACTTGACTTTAAGCAAGTTACACGTCTTTACGTCATCGAGTGATTTTTATTTCGACTTTTTATGATTTTTATTTCGACTTTTTATTTGTATATTTATTAATGTTATACTATTTTCTTTGTTCTTTCGTTATTTAAAATAAAAATTTTGTCAATTTGTGTAATTTGGCGAGTGGTTTGGCGATTTATATAATTTGGCGAAATGGGTCGACGGAATAACTAAGTAGTACCGTATTTTTTAATTATTTTATATTATTTTTAAAGGAAAATAACCAAAAAAATAATTAACTATAGAACAAAACAATTTATGTAATTAAAAAAAAGTAAATAAAGTAAATAAACATTTATTATTAAATAAACAACAATAGCCGGGTTACCATGTCAACCAAAATAATGCCATTTTGGCGCCAATTAGGTACTCCGGTGCGTATATGACATCTGTGCCTAATATTTTTCTTTTCATTTCGTTTAAAAAAAAATAAAGAAATGAAAGCCATTTATTTTAAATGTATATATCATATGTGTATATGTTTGTATTAAATAAAATGATAATGAAATACAAAATGAATTATGAAGAAAAGTAACATGACACATTTCTTAGCATTCATTTAAGGGAGGACAAACTTCTCGCCAAATTAGTTTAAAATAGTAAGCTTTTCTAAAATCTGAAAATAAAATATCTGTTATGATTAAAATTTGAGTTGCCATCATTAGAAAAATGTATATAAAATTAGAAAAAAATTAATATTTCGAAAACTAATTCAAATTTAAAAATTCTAATACCAGTTTTGAAATCTGCGGATCAATATTGATTTTTGGTGTTAATTTCATCGCAAAGTATTTCGTATTTTAGGAGAAATTGCCGTGAAACATAATCAGTTGTTTAATCAGTCGATTCATACTTCCGTTTCATAAATTCTTTTCATTAGGATTTTATATATATAGGGTAGATTTGAAGTATTTTCTCGAAGAAAATACTGGTAGTTTCCACTTTTTCTGACTGTGTTTTTCGCTGACCACTCGCCACCCTGTCATAATTTCTATACATCTTTCCTAAAAAGAAGGATAGAGCATAAGTTATGGCAACTATGTTTTTTTTTTTTTTTTTTTTTTTTTTTCCCTTAATACAGAAATTCTATGACGATTCGAATATATAGAGCGATCGATTATAGCATGTCCGCAATTGTACATGGTGATATGCACTACTGTTTTCGTGAGTCCAAAAAATGCATTAAACACTCTATCATCGTGCTGAATGAAAGTTCCGCAGAATAGAGTAAATAGAGTTCATTTATGCAAACAATCATCATTCATCAAGGATGAAAAGTCAGATACTTCCAGAGTGAGCTTATAGTAGCTCCGGAAATCACGCCTTCCATTGTATAACTTTCTAAATGAACAGCAGATTTTAACCAAGGTCGGGACAAAACAGATATGCATATATCAAAAAGTTTTTGAGTATGTGTGTAGATTGAAGTATAACGTGCTGTAATCTCAGTAGTTTCGAAATATACATTGACAGCATGCAGTAGAAATCTTTGAGAGCCTGTAAATAATGCTTCAATTTGTTTTCTGTCTTACTACATCAATGCAGTAATGAGACTATAATAAAAATAATTCCATCCAAATCATTCCATCCAGCATTAAAAATCATTCCTTTGCTCACAACTATAAAACATGTATGCTGCACATAACTCACTCCTGGTGCTGCATCTTTCTTAACATGTTAGTTTTATTTTCTGACTGTATGTAAGTACAAAGTTTGGAACCACTTCGGCATGCTGAAAAAAAATATAAGCATAGTTGCCATTACGTTTTGCTCCAGTCTCTGAAATGATTAGTCTACGCTGCTTAATATCTATTTCACATACTTGTATCTATTAAATATAATACAAAATGCACTGTTGGCTATTGAGATTGCAACACGGTTGTAGAACGAAACGATGCTTATTTTGCTGCTAGCTATGAAAGGAATACATATTAATATATGAAGTAGTTTGAAAGAACACATTAAACATCTGGAAATGCACAACTTGATTTATTAGTTTTGACTATAATTCAGACGACAACTGGTTATAGAATTCCAGTGACGATTTCAGCTAATAGCTTGGAATATTTTAGTTCTCATGTTTTTGTTCTTAGTCATATTTTATCGCTTGCAGCTCCCTATTGGATATACAAGTCGTTGTAATGTGAATGTTTCTGAAGTAATTGATTGCATTGAACCGTTCAGTTGGAAAAAGGGGTATTGACCAAGGAAAAAGCAAGCATCGTATGTTATGTACTTAATAAGTCTTATATTGGTAGTGAACTTTGAAATTTTTTCTTTTAGTCTGTTGATAGATAACACTGCAACCCCCCCCCCCCAAAAAAAAAATAAATAAATAAATAAATAAATAAAAAAATAAAATAAAGATAACGATAAATTGTATTATGCTTCAGAAAGTTTAGAATCTAGGAATATTGATTCTTGTGGACTGCTAAGACAAAAACAGTGGAGATGACCACAGCATGTGCACAACATTCCGTCAAAATTCTTCATAAAAACGTATCATCATTAAAATTCATTATCAAGACATGGTGCTTATGTCTAACGTTTTACGAATTATTGCAGGCACATAATTCTGCTCCATATTATTAAAGTATGGAAAAAATTGCCAAAGGCATGTCATTTATGAACTTATCGCACTATTGCAGTCATAGTTCTTACTCTCTATTGAATTGTTATGGATGTATAAAATAGTTGTTTTTGTACATTTTTAATAGCTCTTTTCACAGTATTCTGACTATTAGAACAAAAACGTTTTTGCAGTACGCTGATCATGATTTTATATCCCCGGCGGCTTTATGGAATTAGTGCATATTCCCATGAAGCGTATCATGTAGTAGAGCCTTTTTACTTACTCAAGATTTTCCAAGGTTTTCCAGCTTCAACTGATTCTAAAGTTTTCGGTCTTTTACGAACAACCATTGCAGTTGCATCTTAGAATATTCCTTAGCTTCAAAATGCAACTGCTATCGTGTTTTTTTCCCAAATTTTTCATAAATTAGCTCGTCATCATACACATTTTTTGTTAATTGCTTGTTCTTTTTATGATGTTGTTTTGTGGCCATCAGTGCACTTATACTGGGTGGCACTTGTACTCCATCTGTTGGTTCTTTTTTGAACTATGAATATTTCACAGGTTATTTGTGTCAGCTGTCATGTGTCATGCATGTATGAACTGTCAAATGTATGCCATTTGTATGACAAGACGGTGCAACGGCACACGCTGCACGACAAATCATCAACTTATTGAACGAGAAATTTCCAGATCACGTTTCCAGAAAATCTGATGTGAATTCGTCGCCAAGATCGTGCGATTTAGCCACAATGGATTTTTTTCTTTGGGGTTTCTGAGAAGTAAAGCGCACGCCAGTGCCCCCCGCACAATCCAAGACCTCAAACGTAACACCCGGGCTGAAATTTTGGCCATGGATCCGCTCAGTCTGGGAAAAGTCATCGAAAATTTTGATGTTCGGATGATGGCATGTAAGCGGAGCCGCGTTGGCCCCATGTGCGGTATCGTATTCCATACATATATGGCATAGACCCACCTTCCTTGTTCAATAAAGAATTTTGATTTTCACTCATAAAAAATGCGTTTTCTTTCATAATAAAAAAAAGAACAATCAGATGGACCATCCAGTATAAGCTGTATCATTTCAATTTTATCATTTGTTAAGAAATCGAAAGATTTAAAAAATATATTTATGATTGTTGAATTGAGTTTATTGTTACTGTCTTTTTAATTAAAATATTTGAAATTTTGTCTACTTTAACTATATATTTGTTTCAGCAATTATTCTATTTGTTTTTTGTGCTTTAGACATTTATTTGCTTGAAAGGTAGATATGTTTGAGATTTTAGTCAAATAGTTAGTTAGTTGCTAATTGTAGATTATTCTGTAACTGTGTTGTAACAATTGGCAGGGAGGAAAATTCGATAATTATTGAGCTGTTCGATAAATTTACTGTTGGTGGTAAATTGCTCGTTATTGAACATCAATAATTTATCTAAATGATTCAATATAACTCAATCCTTTTATGAACTATGGTTAGAATTTTCCTTGTGAGTTTGTCATACTTATACGTAAAATTTTGAATTGATAAATTGGCATTTAATCTGATGATTGGGCTTTAATCTGAGAAATTTGTGAGAGCGATGTTTCACTTTCGTGTTTGTTTTGATATATGCTTTGCATTATGCTAATGTTGCAACTAAATCAGAGTTACTTTTTTGTTTGTCACTGCAACTTTTTTTGTTTGTGGCTAACCATGGTTATGCAATCTTTAAAGTGCAGAAATTGCAGAAATTTCTTGTTTCATGTTTTCTTGTGATATTTTATCACTGTGTTGTTTACATAAGTGAAATTTTGGAACTTTGATATTTGTTTATTTGTGGTTTATAGATATATTGGTTATGGCAATTTTCGAATCGGTTACATAACTGATATTTGCCTGTATGAAGGAAAGCTGACCCGCAGCATAAATATGTAAAGAATTTCAGCTCAAAAACTTGTTTCTGACTTCTTGAAATTGAAGTGTGCTAGATTCAATTGATATGCTTATCTGTTATGAAAAAAATTTAGATAGCTTTTATTAGAGTGAATTCATTACTTTCCAATGGCTTTCCTAATTTTATATGATTTGTGCCTTTAGATTTATGCTTGTAGCTGTGATTACAGAAAAGTATGATGAAAATAACCTTTTTGCTGTCAATAATAAATTACAGGACGAATGATCTATTATTGATCTTCGGTTTTTCCTGTTTCCTTTTTTTGTGTGTGTGACGGAAGCAAAAATTAGAGAAAATTCAATTCTGTTTTCAATTTATGATTGTTGTTTAAAGGTTAAATCTTATGGGATTTTCACATCTGCTCATTGAATGTTTATAGATACTTTGATTGTTAGAAGAAAGGTCAGTAATATTTGACTCAGAGTGCAACCTTTTTAAAAGCGCAGAGCTCATTTTTTTTCAAGCTCTTTAAACTTGAGGAAATTTGACTAGATATGTATATTTGTTTTTTTATAGATATGGCAAATGTAGATAAGCATTCGTGAAATGAATTCTAGTTATTCAGTGTTTTCCATAAATTTGCATAGCTTGTATTCTTAGATTTACACGTATAAGCTGTGATTGTAGCTAATTATGAAACTAAGCACTTAAAAAAATATTTTGATGTTAGAGGCATTCTGCAGACCGAATAATCTTATTATGAAAGCCGGTTATTTACTTTCCTGATTACTGTTTAATGCTATTCTTTTATTTGTTGCAGACATGGATGATTCGCTGCAGTGTGACGTCAGTTCCGCCCCTTCGGATCGGGCTAGCAGCACTTTGGACACTATTACGGATACCACGGAGGGGGGCCGATGTAGTGGGCCCCTCGACTCCGCCCTGCCTAGCGACAGTGACCCCAATCTGGAGGCTAACCACAGTTCAGAGGAGGAACTTGAAGTCATCAACTGCGGGGCTGCCCGCTGTCCTGAAAAACGCAAGTGGTCTCAGGCCAACACCGGCCAGCAGCGACGCCTGGCGGCGGGTTCAGCTGCCTCTTCTGACGACGAGGTGCGAGACCTAATGTGCGCCTCAGCCCCTGTTGAATTCCGGGCCTCTCCACCGGCCAACGTCCCCAAACCCAGCCGGTCGCTGTCCCCGCCACCTAAGCTGTTTCACCACGACGCGATCCCACCGCACGAGCTGTGCGCCCTAGCCTCGCCCCGGAAAAGGCACAGGCGCGCCCTGCTCGCAGCCGCAAGTACAAATCCCGACGCCGTGCACCGGCCGTCACTGGACTTCGAAAAAATGCAACAGGTAGGTCAGCACTCTTCCTCTCTTCGCTATACTCATAAGACTCAGCTCGTCACTGCCCATTATCTAGACTGCCATCTTCCTCATTATCTGCCATTTACAATAATTTTCTCTTAATCTGCACAGTCCATTGCCCTTATAAGTATTCTCATAGCATGTTCACTATCTCGACCTTTCTTGATTGTTTCTTATAAATGTGTTAGTTTTAAATTATCACTTAGTATGATAAAAATATGAATTCGAATTCGGTATTGTCAAAGTATTTACTCCATTGTATGGTAATTAAAACTGTACAAATACAATGTCAGTTCTGCATTTTTTTTAAAAAAAAAAGATTAAAATAAATAAATAAATACTAAAAGTACATAATTTTAGTCTTCAAAATATTCAATTAATTTAAAGTACGTTATTTTTCAGCTAAGCATGTCCGTAGCAATTACATATGACATTCATATGACATTCATGATACATTCACATAACAAAGAAATGCAATAATTCATAAAGTACGTAGTACCTGTAATGTGTTAGTTGTTTTTTCCACTTGTTACCATGTGAAGAAATATGCAATTGTTTCTTCTGCATAACTCTTGTTATGTGAATACTGCAGCTTGATTACAAGTAATTAATACTTTGAAATGCATGTAGAATTTCATGCATGTAGAAAATGGAAAATCATTCTGTGTCGTTGATTAATTATTTGCAGTTTATTTTATATGAAAATAAAAAGTTTTGGTCAGAGACACAGAGAGGCAACTTGAGCCACACGTATGTATAATTAATAATAATGTATATTTAATAAACACGTATAATTAATTAATAAGTATGTATATTAAATTTTTCTCGACGTTTTCGTTTTCAGCCGAAAATAGGAAGATTACCGAAATTCGGTTTCGGCTTTGGTCGATCCTTAGAAATAACTTTGTATACTAACTTACTATCTTCTTTTTGTTTTATTGCAACTGCCTTATCATTATCACAAATTTTTGCCTAAAAGCACTTTTAAAGTGTTAAACCCGTTAAAACTTAATAATGCAAATGTGCATTGCCGCATTTGCTTGCTCTTTTTGATAAATTCTTAATTGAACCAAAGTCATTTCCAAGCCATATAATGACTGAAAATAACCATTCGAGTGATTAACCCATTTGAGTGTTTCATTAACATATAATGAAACACTGCTCATCTCTGTTTCTTTTCTTCTAACAGAAAGATAAAAAATATTTGAATGCTTTAAGCAGAAAATATCGCTCACCCGCAAAAAAAGTGACACAACTCGCAAAAATTCATTTTGAGTTTTATTCCACTAATAGGTCTGTCATAGGTGTGTCTTGCTACACAAACAGTTTCATAAGAGTATGTATACGGAAAATCACTTTATTACGATATATGCCCATTTGTGACCACAGATGAGAGGTGGATTGTGTGGGGAGGTAAAAATGCCCAACCTTCCAAACCTCATCCTATGTCTTCATTTTAGAGGGTTTTATTCACATTTTTATTCTTGCACGCAGAGCTAAGTGCTACAATTTCATCGTAAGTAAAATTATGCAAATTTTCTTTTGCCTCTCCTGTGAAATTTGCTTTTGTCGAGATGTGCCACTTTTCTTAGCGATACGTACGAAATAGATAATCATTCGTCGATCTCTTGCATGCTGCATGCACTAAATATAGTCAAATATACACAACGACTTCCAAAATAATAGATAATTCGTCTCGCTGTACAAAGTATTATAAATGAAATGGCCATATGACAAATTGTGTAATTTGTTTATCAGAATATTTTATACATCACAAAAAGGAAACATTAGTCAAATTTGGACATTGATTTAAAAGTAAAATATAACGCGCCTTTCATCGTAGATCATTATTTAAATAAAATGGTCACGTTTTCATTCTCATGGATATTTTGAATTTCGATTAAATACTGGCAAACTTTCCAACTGAATATCTCATAACCTTTCTTTCTTTTTTGACGATGTGTCAGAATCGAATTTTTCAGATTTTGTCAATAATAACACTTGTTTAGAACGCGTAAGGTTACACAACATTTCTTCGATACTTGTTGTGTTTACCTATTCTGTAAGCCACTGTTTTCACGTACACCAGCATTCAGAGGAAAGTTTGAATTTTACACCCGAAACACAATGTTTCATGGAGTAACATTTTCGTTGGTCGTGCAACCCAAAAATTACCTCTCTCTGAAAGCTAACTTTGATGCCTCTCCTTGGCTACACTGCTTTTTGTAGCTCTTTTTGTGAGCTTTCGAGCATAAAATTAAAGGCAAAGGCTAATTTGGGATTTTTACTTTCTTCTATCTTTACTAGAAGAAAGTATTGGAATCGTGAAAATTTTCGGCTTCCGGCTTTCGACGGGTTAACGAGATTTACGAGTCAAAGTTTCCGAAAAACATGTTTTTATAAAATGCCTGTCTGTGAGTCTGTCTGTCTGTATGTGACACAGATTTTGTGGGCACTAATCCCACAGGTCAGGATTGTCAGGAACTAATGCACGGAATTTAATAAAAATTTATATTCAGCAAGTCCCTGACATAAATTTGTGCTGATTATTTTTTGGTGTAAATCGACCTACAGGCGCCGCTGCTATGCAGCATTTTTCAGGATTACCGCAATAGCTCTATCTCAAGAACTAATGCACGGATTTTCATCAAACTTCAGATTCAGTTAGTCCTTGATATGGATTGGTGCTCATTACGTTTTGGTGTAAATCGCCCAATAGGTAGCGCTACTATGCTTCATTTTGCACGATTTTCGCAATAACCCTATCTCAAGAACTAATGCACAAATTTTTATCTAACTTCAGATTCAGTTAGACGTTGGCACAAGTTGTTGCCGATTAAGTCTTGGTGAAACTTGCTTAACAGTTGGCGCTTCTATGCTGCATTTTCAGGAGTTACTTGATTTTAGCGATAGTCATATCTCAAGAACTAATGCACCGAATTTCGCATCTTTAGAATCCTCATAATGGGAATAAATTTTTATTTAAGTTTGGCACTGCGATAGTGAATTTTGAAGTATTTACATGGATGAGATTGAGGAAAGTTTTGGGATTGGCACATCCGACTAGTTTCCCTTAATTTACCCTTAATACATTATGGTATGAAATACCGAAAACGATAAAATCAATTATAGCAAAAGGTAAAATAGAGGTTAAATGTGATGATGCAAATATTTTTTCTGACGTACGAAAAAATGTGAGTACAGCTTAAAAAAGAAACAAAAATTATAACATTAAAATTAAAACTTTCCATTTTATTATTTGAATAGCCCCCCATTTTTAATCCAAAATATGCATCAGAAAAAACAAACAAACAACAACAACAACAAAAATAAAAAACAGAAGGAATTTTAAAAAATTAAAAATATTTATATTTTATTGAAGAATTATTTTAATTTCACATTACTTTATATCACAAAAACAATATATTTGAAATCTTAAAAAATATATAAAACATAAATATCTTCTTAGTTATATTTGCAATTTGTTATTGGTCAAGTTTCATCTGTATCTTATATTTTGTAGCTGACTCCTATTAAAATGCCCTATTTCGTAAAAATTACTGC
This sequence comes from Maratus speciosus, assembly GCA_963932465.1. Classification (NCBI taxonomy): domain Eukaryota; kingdom Metazoa; phylum Arthropoda; class Arachnida; order Araneae; family Salticidae; genus Maratus; species Maratus speciosus. The sequence goes on from OZ010797.1 coordinate 166,720,179, forward strand.
ATATTTAATTATTTAAAATTTTTATTCTCAATCGAAAAAAAATTATTTTTTTTTTCAATATCTTTTATTTAGATTTTGTTAATTGTTTTCTGACATCTCCAGTTTTGCAAGGAAAAAAAAAAACTAATATCATTGCTGTATTATTGTTGCATTACTTTGTCATATGAGTGTCTCATGCCTTATATGAATCTAGTTTTGATTGTAATATGGTTTTATCATACTAACTTAAAAATAATAGAGTAAAGTATATCAAGAATTGATTACTCACAGTTCGGTAAAATAAGATATTTTTTATATTAATTAACTATTTTTCTGAGTATAATATGATTTTACTTTACTAATAAAAATATGAGTTCAGATACGCTGTGTATATAAGGGAAGGTTAATTAAATGCCCTTTTTAAATTAAGGCAAAACATTTTCAATCTTTATTAGAGATTTTTATATTTATAATTTTATTTTTCCAAACTAATTTTAAAAGATGTGTAACATGTAATTAAAAATTATTAATAGTAGCTGATCTGAAAAGTATATATTTTTCCTAAAAATGCCTTTAAAGCTTTTCATTTATTAAAAATTCCGTTTTCATTTTTTTTTTCTACATTATGCATTTTCTAAAATTTTAATTTCTATAGGTCCTTTGATTTTTTTCATTAGTGTATAAACTTCATTATTATACATGTTTTAGTATAAATAATTAGTTCAATGCAGGCAAATTTTTAAAACAAAACCAATTAAAATTCTCTTTAAATGTACTCAAATCTTCAATGGGCATTAATATTATTGCTTACTCTTGAAAATTATATTATATTCTCGTTAGTTTTTTTTTTCTTTCTTTTTCCCCCTTACTGAATATGAACAAGAAAATAAAAAAGACGGCAGAAACCAGGCTTTATAAAGAAATTCTAGAATAAATAGACTCACATACAAATCTAATTTATTATTAGTACCTATCTAATTTATTTTGCTATGGAGTTTAAAATAAAATGTACTTTTTTATGACGATTTTAAAATAAGTAGTTTAATCCATTTTAAGTAGAAATTGAAAATATCAAAGGAATTGATCTATTCACAAATTGAAATTAAAAAAAAAACGGCATTGCGTCCAAAAAGAAAATATGTCGAACATATTCCGAACTTTACTGAATTGTACTTGAAAATTAGATTATTTCGCAATATATTTTACTATGAAACCATCTACCAAATTTCATGGTGATTGCTTTAGGTGGACAAATTTTATCGCACTCACAAATCCCATTTCTATCGAAGAATATTCTAAAATAAAAGAAAAATCTACCAGACTAGAAATCAAGGACCACTTACTGAGTCGCACTAATAATTTTACGAATTTTTGCAAAATATTCTATCTTAAATCCATCCATCAGAATTCATAGCCCTCGCTTGAAGGACTGTGTCGCATACGGAAATTGTATTTCTGTCTGTAGAATATTCTACAATTAAACCATCTGCCGGAATTCATTATCCTCCTTGGGGCGATTGCATTATGTGGCATTCACAAACCTCGTTATTTTCGAAGAATATTCTAAAATAAAAAAATATTTACTAGATTAAAAAATCAAAACTCACTTTTTGAGTCGCACTCAAAAATTATATGTATTTTCTTAGAATATTCTTTTTTAACTCCATCCATTAGAATCCACAGCCCTCGCGTGAATGACCGTAGAATTCCTTGTGTCGCATTCGGAAATTGTATTTCTTTCTGCAGAATATTCTACAATAAAACCATACATCTACAGGAATCCATTATCCTCGTTCGGCCGGTTGCATCATACCGCCTTCACAAATCTCGTTATTTTCCAAGAATATCCGAAATATTCTTCGAAATATTCCAATATAATTCGAAGAATAGAACTAAAACAAAAAATATTTACCAGACTAGAAATCAAGGCTCACTTTTTGAGTCGCACTCAAAAATTATATGTGTTTTCTCAGAATATTCTATTATAAATCCATTCATCCATCAGAATTCATAGCCCTCGCTTGAATAACCATAGAATTCACTGTGTCGCAATCGGAAATTGTATTTCTTCATGGAAAATATTCTACAATGAAATCATCTGCCGGAATTCATTATTCTCGTTGGACCGGTTGCATTGGACCGGTTGGACCGGTGCACAAATCTTGTTATTTTCGAGGGATATTTTGAAAAAAAAAATATCTACTAGACTGGAAATAAAGGCTCACTTTTTGTGTCGCACTCAAAAATTGTATGTATTTTCTCAGAAAATTCTATCTTAAAACCATACACCATAATATATCGCCCTCGCTAGAACGAGCATAGAAATTCACTGTGTCACATTTGGAAACTGTATTTCAGTAGAATATTCTACAATGAAACCATCTACTGGAATTCATTATCCTATTTGGGGCGATTTCAGTAAGTCTCATTCGCTATTTTCGAAGAATATTCTAAGTAAAGGATGTATCTACCATTCTAGAATTCAAGGTTCATTTGGGTAGCCAAATTTGCTCAGTCGCACTCAAAAATTGTGTGTATTTTCTTAGAATATTCCAAAAAAAAAAAAAAAAAAAACTACTACCAAAATTTTTAGCCCTTGCTTGAATGACAGCATTCACTGTGTCGCATTTGGAAACTGCATTTCTTTCCGTAGAATATTCTATAATAAAACTAGCTACTGAATCGCTGGATTGACTCTACTGTCTTCGCTGGGGCGACTGCAGTGTTCTTGCTGGGACGACTAAAATGTGTCGCATTTAAAAATATCGTTCCTTTAGAAGAATATTCTACACTAAAGCATCTACCGTATTAGAAACCGAGGCCCACTTGGGTAGCAAGATTTTCCCTGTCACACTCAAAATCGCATTTTTCCATTGAATATTCAATTTAAACAAATCGACCGGAATTCATAGCATTCGCTTGGATGTATTATGTATTGTGATTCACTCATAAATAGCTTTTATTTCGTAGAATATTCTGTAATGAAGCCATATTTGTCATACTTGTCATAAAAATCAAGGAAATTTTCTGCGATATATCAACTGTTTCCTTTTTTCAATTTTTGGATCGTTCTGCTGCTAATCCCCCTTTCCCCATTGGTCTATTTTTTACTTTGTTTTACTCACTATTTGATGTTTTATTTATTCTTTCTTAATCTAAAATTACGTGACTTACTTACGATTTATTTCATTCAATAGCAAAATCATTTTTCTACCTTAAACCTATTGATTGGACTTACAGTCGTCAGACTGTCTTCTTAATTAAAAATAATGCATATAACTTTCTAATATTTGTGCTTGTAATTTCAATTACATTTATCCACAAATATATATATATATATTGTATAAAATCACTTCCTTCGAAGAAAGAAAAAACAATGTAAAAAAGACGAGATGTTTTATGATTAATAATCCAGCTGAAACGTATCTCCATTATTACATAGAAATAATAATTTATAATAGAGGGCGCTGTCAAACATTCCCCTTCCTGTAAGACAAATAGCAGAATCTACTGTCGGAAATGGATTAAAGCAATCCATCTGAATGCAATCTCCCAGTAATGAAAGTACCTCTTGAATTTTTTCCGACCTACTTGAATGTCAGTTTCAATCTTTCTTAATCAAAAACCTTCTTAACTATTACCATTAACATTTATGCTTATTATTTTACTCAGTAACGAATAACGAAAGAAGTTTTCTTGCTCTTTCAGTTTCCAGACTTCTATCTAGTATTTTTAATTAAAAATAATCTATCAAGAACACCACTAATCTTTGTGTTTACAATTTCATTTATCAACAAACCATTTTTCTCGATTAAACCAATCCCGTCAACGGAAGAAAGAATAAAGTAATCAAAACCAGATGCTTTACTAATCATCCAGCTCAAATGTACCGGGTGTCCTAAAAAGGACTGACTGATTTTAAAATTCAATAACTTGTAAACGGTGACAGATATTTACAAAATTCTTGCAGGAGGATTATGCATAAGGTCAAAAGTTTTTTTACAGTGATTTTCGATTTTAGTTCGAATTACAAACAATAGATGGCGCTGTAAGCAATAGGCTCTAAATACAGGCTCGATTTTTTTGGCCTTTCTCTCCTTTCATGCTGAAAAGGGAGGTTAAAATGTATTGAGTGGGTCCTGAAATACCAAAAATAGTATATCCATTATTAAATGTGCGTTTTTAAGGAAGAGTGGTGTAAATCGCATTATTTTAAATGTTCAAAAACTAGGATTTTCTATAAAGTCTATAATGATGCCCTATAGGGTAAGTTATCTTCAAATGACATTTATAGGCTACTTTCGTAGAGATATCAGTTTAAGGGGAGTTAGTGCCTTTCGAGACCCAATTTTGCTCATAATAACACGCTTTCTTTCGATTCAACATAAATATGTTTGCATATTTTTGAGTGAAATTGTTACAGTTTCAAGAATAAATACTCTGGCTCTAAAAAATTGTCATAACATTTGCAATTTAAAAAATATAACATATATTTTTAATAATGCAAACACAAAAGTAAAAGACAAATTATTTACTTGCCTCCCTTTCTTGCAATATAACTTGTGAAAAATAAATACATAAGAGAAACTAAATTTTTATATCAAATTGAAGCTAAATATCATCTTTATTCTGTAAACCTAAAACATTGAACTTATCAAATGTTTTATATGTATTTTTTTACATAAAAAATTTAACATGATAAATGGTTAAAAAAAATTTAAGATATTTTAATTTAAAAGATACATAAAACTGTTCAATTTTTTAGGTTTACTGAATAAAGGTGATATTTAGCTTCAATTTGATATAAACATTTAGTTTCTCTTATGTATTTTTCAAAATTTATATTGTAAGAAATAGAGGTAAGTATATAATTTTTCTTTCACTTTTGTATATACATTATATATTGTTAAAAATATATGCAGTATAACCTCGATTATCCGAAGTAATTGGGACCGACCTTTCCATCTTTCGGAAAATCGAAATTTTGGGATAATCGGGAATGCTTCAGTTTTAAGATTCATGAGAAATGTGTGTAAAATTTCTTATTATGGTAACAAGTGCTTAATAAAAATAAAACAACAGCAAAATCGAAATAAGAATAAATTTAACAAAATATGTCATGATTAGAATGTTGTAAATGCAGTAACAATCAAAACATAAAAAATCTTAAAATTAACTTGCGATAGAGGCATAAAAAAGCAATACATGAAGTTAGTGTATGATTATGACTTTATTTTTATTTTTTTTAACCCATAACGGTCACATTAAATTACGGTTTAAAAATTAAAATTGCTTATTGGCACCACTTTTTGGAGAAAAAAATATTAACCTTATTTAATGACAGGTAAAATGATAATAAAGCCAATTACACTATTTTATAAAACTGGTCGGAATCAAACAATCTGAATAAAAGGCACAGCCCATGAATATCACGGGAGCGAGAATTAAGGGGTTAAGTACTTTTTACATGTATCACAAGTGTTTGAAAAAATGTTTTGTTCGTCGCAGTTTCGATTGCCTTTGCTTTGAAGCTCAATCACGATATTTTTAATATTATTAGTTCACCAGTATCACAGTCTTTCTGCTGTCCAGCCATGCCAAACCTTTAGAAAAAGCTTCAGAATTCCTAATTTGTTCGTTTTCTTCGTTTGACTCCGCAGCTTACGGGAGCTCAAGTTAAATTCAAAGGAACTCTAAGAAAGGGGATCGAAAATATTTATGTCTACTCGTAATTCGGAAAGATCCGCTTGCACACAAGGACTATGATAGTTAAAAAAAAAAATTTTCTCAAAATGGATTTTGAACACAAGGATAGTACAAATAAACTTAAAAAAAAATGGATTTTGTTTAACCGTGAGTCTCAGTTAAAGACGATTCGGATAAAAGAGGTTCTACTGTGCTATATTATTTAAATTGCAAATGTTGTGGCAATTTTTAAAACTTGGATTCTTGAAACTGTGTTCAAGCTATATAGCTTGAATACAGTTTCAAGAACCAAAGCTTTAAAAATTGCCACAACATTTGCAATAAAGCTTGGGTTTTTGATTATTCTTGAAACTGTAACAATTTCGCTCCAAAATATGCAAAACTTACTTTATTTATGTTGAGTCAAAAAATAGTGTTTTTATGAGCAAAATTGGGTCCCCGAAAGGTACTAATTCCCCTTAATTAGTGGTTCTCAACCAGTGTGCTACAGCACAGCTGTGCGCTGGGAGAGGAGTGTGCAGCGAAAAATTTGATTCAACTTGTATCACGATTTAAAGAATTAACAGAAATATAGATACTTTTGCGTTTTACTTTGAATTAAGTTTTAGTGCCATAAATTTGCACCATTTGAAAACTTATTTTTCTTTCTATGTATTCTTTTAGAGAATATGCCATAAAATCATGAAAATGGTGTCACATTTTTATTTAATGGACAGTATTCTGGTGACATCAAAATGGGGAAAATGGCGGAGCAATCGTTTGTAATAAATTATTTTGCCTTTTTGGCTCTGATTTAGCCTTTTGTTTGTGCTCACAAATAAATTTAAAATCATATATAATCCTTTCACATCTTTTTTTTTTCTTGGCATCATCATCATGATTTTAATGAGCCGCGGATGTTTGCATGGGAATGCAGTAGAAATTATCATTCGAAAATTATTCAAGAGTTCCCCTATCCGAATATTCTATCTTATATTGAAAATAATCGAATAATAATAATAATAATAATAATAATAATAATAATAATAATAATAATAATAATAATAAAAGCTTAGATATTTCGTTAAATGTTGATTTAGGGAAAAGAAAAAGGTATTTAAGAATTTAAACAGTATTTTCTTATGAATTGTAATAAGTTACTTTGCCTTTTTTGGCTCTGACTTAGCATTTTGTTTGTGCTAGCAAATAATTTTAAAATCACATTATTATTATTTTTCCACCACCGTGACTTTAGTGTGCCGCGGATGTTTAACCATGGGAATGCAGTAGAAATGACCATTGGAAAATTATTTAACTGTTCCCCTATCCGAATATTCTATCTTATATTGAAAATAATCGAATAATAATAAAAATAAAAGTTTAGGTATCTCATTATATGTTGATTTAGGGAAAAGAAAGAAGTATTTAAGAATTTGAACAGTATTTAATTATGAATTATAATAAGTTATTTTGGCTTTTTTGGTTCTGATGGAGTATTTTGTTTGTGCTAGTAAATAAATTTAAAATGACATATTTTCCTTCCACATTTTTTTAAATTTTAGTTTCTAGCAAACAGTAGATTAACTATTTGTTTAAGGATATCGTGTGGTAAAAAAAGAGAAACACCAACTGTTACCAATATTCTTATTTATAGATTGATATATCTAGATACCGTTGCTCTTAACTCAATTTCTCAAAATTAGTGACTTGCACCATTCTGTACTTTAATGCTTCACATAGAAATAATAATTTATACTAGAGAGCGCTGTCAAACATTCCTCTTCCTACAAGATAAATAATAGAAGTCTACCGTCGGAAATGGATTAAAGCAATCCAGCTGAATGCAATCCCCAAGTAATGAAAGTAGCAGTTAGTCTCGAATTCTCTCCGAGTAACTTGAATGTTTCCTATTGATCCCTGGGTAGTTATGTAATTAAAAGCAGCTGAGGCAATTCTTCATTCGCGTTCTCTCCTAGATTGAGGAATTTCATTTGAGTTTTCTGGATCCGAATTAGTATTTTATTACACGGACGGATAAAAATGTGCCGCCTGTAATAAAACTGGAATTGAGTAATTAAAACCGCGAATATCAAAGAATACTTTGCAATTAATTCGAACTGTGCCATACGCTGCTTTGTTAAATGCATATTTAAATTGTTTCGTAAATTAATAAGCTTCTTGTAATGAAACAGAAATTGAGTAATTAAAGCCGGGAATATAAGAAAATACTTTGCAGCTAATTTTGATTGTGTAATAATATATGTTGAATATAACAAATTGGATAACTAATGACATTCTTAAAGCTTTTCGTAAATTGGTGAGATTTCAATATAATAAAAACGCAATTTCGTAATTTAAAATAGCTGATGTAACAGAAGCTTTAGAACTTATTTTAGATACATTGTTAATTTTTTAAAATAAGATTAATGATTGTTAAATGTATATTTGGCGTATTCCTAATTTTTTTGTGATGGAACTAGATTTGAGTATTTAAAACGGCGAACATGGAAGAATACTTTGCAGCTTTGAACTCCGCCACACGCTTCTTACTTAAATGCATATTTAAATTGTTTCGTAAATTAATAAGCTTTCTGTAATAAGCAGGAATTGAGTAATTGAAAGCGACGATATAAAAGAAAACCCTGCAGTTAATTTTGAACGTCGGTATACTGCTGAAATTAATAAATTTGATAAGTAATTCTTAAATTCACATTTAAATTACTTCGTAAATTAATAAGCTTTTTGATAAAACCGAAATTGAGTAATTAAGAATGAGAATGTAAAAGAATGCTATGCAGCTTATTTTCACTGTGCAGTGCATATTAATTTTTTTTTTAATTCACAAACTTTTTACTGTAAAACTGTAACCAAGTAGTTAAAGCCGAGAATATAAAAGAATACTTTGTAGTTAATTTGGAGTATGAAGTGTACTGTTGAAATTAATAAATCAGATAAATAATTGCTAATTGAACACTCAAATTGTTTCGTAAATTGATAAACTTTCTGTAATAAAACTGGAATTAAATAAGTAAAAGCGAGGATGTAGAAGGAAAGTTTTGAGTTAATTTAGAGGATGCAGTATATTGCTGAAATTAATGAATTGGATAATTCTTAAATTCATATTTAAATTGTTTCGTAAATTAATTAGCTTTTCCGATAAAACCCAAATGGAGTAATTAAAATTGAGAGTGTAAAATAATGCTTTGCATCTTATTTGCACTGTGTAATGCATATTTAAATTGTTTTTTAAATTCACAAACCTTTTACTGTAAAATTGTAACAATTAAAACCGGGAATATAAAATAATACTTTTGTAGTTAATTTGGAGTATGAAGTGTACTGTTGACAATAATAAATCATATAAATAATTGCATACTCGAATTGTTTCGCAAATTTCCGTAAACTAATAACCTTTGTATAATAAAACTGAAATTAATCACTTTAAAATAGCTATTTTAAAAGAAACTTTGCAGTCAATTCACGATTTGCAATGTGCTTTTATAAGGTTTAAATTAAATATATTTGTAAAGGAGTAATTAAAGTCAACAAAACAAAATACTACTCTACAGTTAATTTGGACTATATACGTGCTTTTGAAATTTTTTTAAAATAAAATGTAACTTATTAGATCACGGTAAATATTGGTCTTCAAATATTGAATAAAATTTCTGGGTCCAAACTGAATTGTTTGATCTGCGGGCTATACACCCAAAATTACGGTAATTTAAAATAACGAATGTGAAAGAAACTTTTCAGTATTTTCGGAATATGTGTTCTATTAAAAGGTTAAATTAAATGGACGTTTAAAATATTTCATAAATTAATGAGCATTTTATAAGAAAGCTGAAGTTAAAAATTAATTTATTAATATTTATTGTCACAAATAATTCAGTGTAAGAATTTCCAGAAAATAAACTTCCCCCGACTAATTTGTGAATGTTAATATAAAGACATCGTTTTATTAGAATTTTATTTACAGACAAGTTATTTAGTTATTTGTTTTAATAAAAACAAATTTTTCCAAACCACCCTAAATTATCCCAATCAATGTTTTTTAATGCAAATGTAGCAAAACTGGTTTCTGCTGTTTTTCCTAATTTTAAAGTCATATATATATATGCATTGATATTATTGAAAGTTTAATATAAAGACGTTGTTTTATAAGAATTTATATTTACAAACAAGTTATTTAATTATTTGTTTTAATTATAAACAAATTATTCCAAACCACTCTAAATTATCACATGTTATTTTTTTTAATGCAAATGTAACAAAACTGGTTTCTACTGTTTTTCCTAATTTTAAAGTCATATGCATTTTAAAGTCATTTAAAGTCATATGCATTGATATTATTGAAAGTTTAATATAAAGACATTGTTTTATAAGAATTTATATTTACAAACAAGTTATTTAATTATTTGTTTTAATTATAAACAAATTATTCCCAACCACTCTAAATTATCACATGTTATTTTTTTTTAATGCCAATATAACAAAACTGGTTTCTGCTGTTTATCATATTGTAAAGTCTTTTACATTGATATATGTTATTCATAAAATACTTTTAATTTATATGGATATATTTTTTTAAACAGAAAATTTACTGTCGTTTTTAATGATAAATTGCATAAAAAGAAAATAAAATTAACAAGATTATTAAATATAATTTCAATTGACAGTGGAATTCTTAACAATACAGCAACAAGCGCAATTTATTCATTAATCTTTTACTTAACAAATAATTCAGTATAAGAATTCTCCGAAAATAATTTCCTCTAATAAATTATATTCGTGAAAAGAAGTAACTGCAATAATATCTAAAATTACTTTTATGCGTTAGTTTCGTTTTTGTGAGATCACGTCATTAATAAATTTATAGTAATAGCTTTGCGTGATAAAAGCAGTCTCCTAAAATAATATACTACATATCCTGTATATTACACCCACGTATTTCTGTTGAGAGTAGATTCCCATACTGTAATTTCTTAGAATATTTATTTATTTTTTCTTAATTTTATATTATACATATTATGTAGTGAATATTTAATATAATTTTTTTTTCCTCTGTTGGATTTATTGTTAAAATGTTATATTTCTGTTATTAATGATATTTGACTAAATGAAATATTAATCTAAAAACTGATACATAGTTGCATGTAGATCATCAGAATGTTACATTTTTCGGTTAAAAAATGTGTTTTTTCTTTGGATTGTGTGCAACAAAGTACAAGTATTGAATATGTCATGTTAAATATTCTTGGACATATATTTTCTTACATTTGTCAAAATGTATTGTATAGAAGATATATAATTAATATTCTCTTTAAATATTTCTCTTTGAGAAATTGTAGTATTAGTATATTAAAGTGAAGTGCATACATATTTTTTTTAAAAAATATGGTTGTTCACTTATATGAAATTAAGAACGGTGTATTAAAGTATTTCTCATGCTGTTTAACTATATTTAGGTTAAGAGAAAGATGTTTTACATTTGTAAAAAGGTAGTGTTAAATATGGATATTTGGGAACATGCTATACTGGATCTTCAGATTAGGTGGCTAGTAGTAAAAATAATGTTATCACAGATTGATAATTAAAACATTCACTGACAGCTACGAATATACTTGTAATATAGAGAGTCCCAAGAAGAACCTCCGAACTTTAAAATTTAATATCTATAATAAAGATATAGTAAGTGACAAGTTTATAAGATTTTCTGTACAGAAATAGCTTAACTTTTAGCGAAGAGATTTTAGCGCTGTACTTCTAGAAAAGGAAAGCATGCTCAAATTGACTGAAAAACTGTGAAACGCAAGCATTTCTTCTTTCATTTTTAAACAGAACAAAAGTAAAATTTATTAATATTTCATTTATCTTTACATGCCAGATAGAGTTTTCTTACAGTTTAAATCAGTGCGACTGTTTAAGATTATAAAAAATAAATATTTTTTTTCTGTACAATCGAAAAATATTCATTCCGAAAACTTTTTTCTAAGATCGGTCATTTCATTATATTCGTAACTTTTAAATTCCACAAAAATATTTATAATTATCACTCTGAAAAATAAATAAATAAAAATAAATCCGTTGAGTTTTCTTTTTTTAATTAAAGAATGCTTGGACCCTAATATTTTTTTCAAAGAAAAATATTGTATAATATAGGTGTGTAAAAAGTAAGATACATGTTTTTTTTTAATAAAATATTGTCATTCTAAAGGTGCTATTTATATTATATAACGTAAATGGTGCTAATGCCTGCTGCACAGTGTTTTGAATGATTAAAAGCAATCTTTCTTAAAGGCAGCCTCTGAATCCAGTATGACACATGTTCCATAATTTTCATTAGCAGGTGCGATTTTATTACAATTTAGCTGTAATAAAAAGAATTATTCTTATTGTATTTTCATCACATCTCTTATTGGTATAAATATTTGTATGTTGAAAAACTAACTTATTAACGACGAAAAAGCACTTTCATGGGTACGCTTGTGCGACCGAACCTAGATAGATGCAAGAAAAAAAAAGAAAAGGTCATGCCATTTGTTTAACAAATGTATTTTACAAAAGCTTTTACGTGGGTGAATAACAATGTTAATTGTAATTAGCGATAATTTTGTGTTTACGAAGCATTTGTTTGTAAATCGTCTTTTTTTAAGAATCAGATATTTACATAGTTGCATTGATAAATCCATATTGAATTATCAAAGATTTTGCATCAGTTGCATGTTGTACCCATATTGGGACTGCGTATTTGGGCTTACCATCATAATCCGCTTTCATGTGAAATGCCACATTTGAGTTGATATCGTCCTGTACAATTGCCTTATTTACAGAAATTAATGTTTTAACGGTAACTGTCGTTGTTGAAATTAATGATAGAAATTTATAGTCATAATCTTTAAAATCAATGCGGTCATTACTGAACATCTACATTTTGAAATTCTCTCAATTTCCTCTTAGCATACTTCTTGCAACTGCAGTTGAATTTTACTGAAGTATAACTTTCCGTTATAAAAATGAAGGTCTCCCCGCAGTTCCAATTGAATGGTTGCTACATCTTTCTTGGATTAAAAAGACTAACAACAACAAATAGCATTAGAATGTATGTCATAATGAAAAAATGATTCCAAATTTAAAGAGCAAGTTTAATTAAAATTCGTCCTTGAAAGTTCTCGCCAGTTGCGTCTAACTGTTTGATTCATCCACGTATTAAGGAACGGATAGCATTAGAGTGAATGGTATAAAGCGGAAAATAACTTGATTTGTAACTTATATTGTTGTATTTTGATTGTAATAGTTCAGAGTTATATTCATATCTACGCAATTTCTCGATGTCTTTCTCTACAAGCTGTGTGATCTTCAAGCTAATCTCTCTAAAATAACGCTGGTGCATCCTGGTTTGCTATTTTAACTTTTTGTTATAAATTCAATTGTTATATTATTCTCAGTGACTAACTCCCTGCTTTCAATGTGGAATACCAATTATTTAGTAATAATAATAATAAAAAAAGGATATAGCTGCCGTAACGCACAACTGATGTAAATAAGGATATATGTTGTGCAGTTGAGCTGATCTCACTGCTTCATTTTGTGGTATCTTGACGTACTGGGTTGAATAAATAAAAAAAAAAGTCACACTGCTAAAAATACCTTCTAATTTACATAAAAAATTCGGTTTTAACTAACACTGTTCTTTTATCATCGATAATGAAATTTTCGACGTTTGGCTATAAACTCATATGAAGAATTTATTTCTATTTATTTTTCTTTTATCATTTTTTAAAGTAAAGCGAAAAGAATCTTAAAAAGAAAGAGCAATTCAATAATATAATAATAATATAACATAAAATAAACTATTTCGTCTCTTATTACAAAATTTATTTAAATATTTATAATTCAAAAATTTAAACTTTTAGGCAATATAAATTGATGTCTATAAACTTAGTGTTAAATCTGAAGTATATTTACAAATAGTTTTGAGGTAATATTATGCACACATAATTATGGAAAAAATCCAAAAAATAAACATCAGTTCGCTGTTATTAATTTACGAATTTATTATTATCACATCCCTTTAAAAATGTTTTGATTTTATTGATTTTTATAATCTATTTGTTAATCCTGTATTCTAACGTCAAATGTATTTAATTAAAAGTAATTCTTATCTTGTTTTAACTTTCGCATTTTACATGTACTTCAGATATGTAAAACTTAATGTTTGTTATTATTATTATTATTATTACCTACTATCCCATTTTCCATTACATATTTCATTACTATACTATTTTTAAAACAGCGTGCTGAAATGAAATTTCTTTACTCATAAAAATATGATATAATGAAGTAATCTGCTTTTATATTTAAGTGAAGTCGTTAGTTTGACGATACTGAAATTTCAAAATTTTTAATGTATTATTTCATGCTTCATGATTTTCTTCATATTTATCCGATAAAAACTGTTCAGAATTCCTTTTTTAGAGGCTGATTATCAATTTGAATATCATATATATATATATATATCAGACATGAAAGAGTTCCACATAAAGGAGTAATTCCACCTTTTTCAAAGCAAATTTGGATATTTTCTGGATTGATGCAAAAATGCAAAGAAAATATTAGAAGCATGTGTGTGTGTGTGTGGGGGGGGGGGGGGGTCTAGAAAACATGATAATTAGACCTGTTGCGTACTCAAATCCTTAGGTGAGCTTTTATTATAAGCACTTGAAACTCATGTAAATTAAGTTTTTTAACTAGGGAAAGGAAGTTTCCATAAGGTTCTTTTTGGAATTGAATATTTTATTCTATTTCTAAAACACTTCTGGGTAATTTCAGCGATGCATTTTTGGAAATGTATTTCTAGAGTAAATATCAATTTGGCGTGCATATATTTAGCACAGAGATTTTTTTTTTTTTAAGTAAAGTTTTAAACGGTTAAATCATTCACTAATACATTTATTTTGAAAAATTAATCTCTGTACTTCACATACGTTCATCAGAGACATTTGGATGGATTTATACTTTTAGCAAACTCTTTCCAATTTTCTTTTTTGATTTAATGAATTTATACATTTATTGTTTTTTTTTTCTTTTAATACTTTCTAAGTTAAAAAAAGAAAATAACAATCATATGTACAGTTATAATTCATTTTATTGTATCAATAACTGTTAAAATGTGTCTAAATTGTACGAGTTTGGCCTCATTGTATAGATGGAAAATATTTTCCACTTTTTTCCCATTTCCCACTTTCATGCCTGATATATGTTACAGTGCACGCAAATGACAAAAACACAAAAGTTAAAGTCACTTAAAGTTGGTATTAAAGTATACAAAATCTATTTAAAGTAGATTAGCTTCTATTTCGAATATTTTCATTTGGTTTGTTTTCTTTGATTCAAAATTTTATATAATTTTAAATAATATAAAAACTAAAAATCGACTTTTTGAAAATTTTAACATGGTTACTCTCCTTAAAGGCATGTACAAAACAAAAATGTTTATTGCGCTTCGATGAAAGAAACAAACAAAAAGGTTAAAAGGCAGATTTCGATAATTTTACGTTTTCATTTAAATTTATTCTATTGCAGTATTTTTAACAATGTATCTCAGTTTTTCTTTCTGTTTTATTACCTATAAAGAAATCCTACGAAAATGTCTTTAAAAAAAAAACCTTAATTCACTAAATTTCATGTAAGTCTTATGAATGGGTAAAACATACAGCAGAATGTATAATCACAATAGAGCCTGAAAATACGAATGTTGTCACATGCTTATAAAGGGTGATCTAAAAGTCACGCAACCCTTGAAAAATATTTTGTTTACTAAAGTTCAAATATAATTCAAATAACATACATAAATTAAATTGAAAGAGTAACAATACTAAGCAGCGAAAATTAACATTGTTACAGAAGATATTGAAATTGGAGCCTTTATCTCGGATATTAAGAAGTCGCATTTTTTCAAACTTGAGACCACTCTTCTTAATGTTGGAACACTTATTTTTTGGATCTCATGTTCCATGTTAGTTTTCAAGTCAACGATGGAGTGTGGATTGTGCGAAAACACATGTGCTGTTAGGTGAAACCAAACTTAAGCTGAAAACAGACATTGAACATGAGATTCATAAAATAAGTGTTCCAACAAAGAAGAATGGCCTCAAATTTGGAAAAACGCATACGTCTTTGTATCCGAGATAAAAGGTCCCATTTTCAATATCTTCTGTAACAATGTTAACCCTGCAGCCGCGGGAAACGCTACTTTCACGTTCCAGTGGGCTACTTTTTGAAAATTCAGATTGCTTGATTCCCACCACTTTTTTAAAAGCGTATAATTCGGCTTATTTTCGCATTATTTAATCTTTAATTAAATAAAGTGACTATTTCTACTTCAAAAAAGTGGTGAGAATCGAACATTCTTAATTTTAAAGAAGTAATCCACTGAAAACGTCGCCCGCGGCTGGAGGGTTAATTTTCGCTCAGTTTTGTTACTCTTTCAATTCAGTTTATGTTTGTAATTTGAATCATATTTGTATTTTAGTAAACATAATCTCTTTCAAGCCTTCCGCGACTTTTCGGTCAACCTGTATAAATCACTGATTTTGCGTCATTTCTGTTTATTCTCTTCTTACATGCTGACGAAAGAAATATATGAATATGGCTTATTTTGTTGTTGTTATATTGTACTAGTCTCCCCTTGTACTCTGTGCATCTTTATATATCCTTCCCTTTCAGTTTCTCTTCTGCATTAGCTTGAACTGCATAAAGTTTTCACAAATTGTTATAGCTTTTCACCTTTACTGTCACTCTAGTTTATTCCAAAAGTTTTCTTCAATGCTTCTTTTCCCCATCACCATGTAGAAACTTTTCCTATTTTTGTATACTCTAAGGCACTTGCTATGTATTTTTACTTGTTAAAGGTTGCGAAAATTCTAAAGAAGTGGAGCACGATAGAAAATATATCCTAGGGAAAAAAAGAAGGGTCTTTATTTATTTTTTTATTTCTTTTAATATATATACATATATATATACCCAAGTGGAGCGTCCGTGCTGTCAAACGTAATAACAACTTGGGAACTTATTGTGATGTGCTGGTATTTGTAAAGAAAATGTTTTGAATACATATATTTTTTCATACAGTACTACATATTCCATGGAAATACAATTTGTTATTTCATTTATTTATTTTTGGAAGCGAATAGTCATGTTATGTCAAACATAATAACAGATTAAGAACTTACTGTGATTAGTTAGAATTTGATATTTTAAAGAAATGTTTTTGTATATGTTTCTTCAATAACTCGTGCAACACAACTAACTTATTTTGATTTGTTAGAATTTGATATTTTAAAGAAGTGTTTTTTGAATATGTTTCTTCAATAACTCGTCCAACATAACTAAATTATTGCTATTAGTTAGAATGTTATTGTAAAGAAGTGTTTTCTAAGTATGTTTCCTCAATAACTCGTACAGCATAACTAACTTATTTGATTAGTTGGAATTTGATATTTTAAAGAAGTGTTTTTTGAATATGTTTCTTCAATAACTCGTGCATCATAACTAAATTGTTGCTATTAGAATTTGATATTGTAAAGAAGTGTTTTTGAATACGTTTCTTAAATAAACCTTTCAGCAGAATATTTATACGTTCAAAAAATATATTTATTATTTCATGTTATCTTTAAATACTCATTTTAAATGTCCTGTGTTCTCAAGTGCAATAGAAGTTGGAGAACGTACCACAATGTGCTAGAAGTTGATATTTGTAAAGCTTTTGTTTACTTACAAGGAGAGGGCCAACCATGGTAATCGCAGATTTTGATTATTTTTATATTTGTTGTAGGGTAGAGGTCCCTTAGTCTCATGTTCAACGGATTTTATGCGACGCTCTTTAGTTCTCGAGAAACAGGGAGTCTAATATTATAACATAACTTAAATACTTACTTTGTAACGAGTGAAATTCGTTGGTTGTAGCTCAGTTGATCCGCGGTCTCGAGTTCGATACCGGAACGCATGTTTTTCTCATTTTTGGTTTTATAAATATACTTGTAATTAGATCTCATTGTCAATAAAAAATTAAACATTGTGTATCAATTATAATTTTAGCCTATTTATTTTTTTATTTGTAACTAAATAGTTTTATATAATGTCATAAAATTTTTAATTTTTTAAAAAATCAATTTTAAAATGTATTTCGTATATTTTTTATCGATGCGATGATATTGAACAATTGTGTCAATTCGTGATTTTATAGAAACATCATTTATGTATTGTCTTCACAAAGGAAGTCAATGCGATGATAATTTTACTCTGTTTTTAAAGTAACAGGCATAGTTTTATTAAAAATTAGCCTAAGAATTAAATTACAACCTATTTTTTGCATATTAAAGAGTTTTAAATTTGTAATACGTATGCTTGCGTTTTGAATTATTTTGCCTTCTTATTTATCTCCTGTCTGCATTTTTATTTTTATTTTATAAGAATATGTTTAATTTTACCACGACTAGAGGGCGCCTCAAGAGATTTTGTAACGATTTTGGAATTTTTACTCGTCAATAATAGATCCATTTTTTTATCCCTTTAAATGATGAGAAATGTTTAATAATGGTTTAAAAATCAAAAATGCTAAATTAAAATTTAATTATGTTAGCATTATGATTAATGTACGATATTAAAATTTTTAATTGAGATTATTAAATTATAATTACAAGCATATTTATAAAACAAAAAAAGGAGAAAAACAAATGTAGCGCGTTCCGGTATCGATCTCGAGGAACAACAAGCAAAAGCTGTAACAACTGAGCTACGACCAACGTAGTCATCTCGTTACAAAGTAAGTATTTAAGTTGTGTTATAATATTAGACCCCCCCACCCCTGTTTGACCCATCCGTTGAACCTGAGACTAAGAGATCTCTACCCTACAACATATATTAGAATAATCAAAATCTGTTATTACCAAGATTGGCCGTTTACTTGTTAGTTCTAATTACGTTATTTTTATAATATTTTCAACGCAGAATATTTTCTTGCATAAACTATGTCATCGTTTAATTTTTTTAGCTGTCAAATGCGATAATAGACGAGTAGCTTACTGTAAAATAATATATTATTTCTTCATACTCAATTGGAGTATTCTGTGCTTTTAAGTGTAATAATAGCATAAGATCATTTTGTGATGTGATAGAAGTTAGTATATAAATACATTTTGAGAACACTATTTCTTTAATAGTTAACCGGTGCATATTTCATTTTTTATATACATTATTTTCTCCGAAATCTTTTTGTTTCTGCAAAAATTGTTCAAAGACCTTTTACAATAAATATATTTTTTGTCCAGAAGACAACAAAGTAGTAGATGTCATAAGAAATTTGTTACTAACTGATAAAGAGTTAAATGCTAGTAATTTGGCTAAAGTTTGTCTTTAGTGATGCTTCTGTTGTGTGCTAGAAGATAATAGCTTCGATTTTTTAATGCACTGCTTTCTTAGCCTTTACAACACATTATATATTATTTTACAATGACGATTTAAGAGCTCAAATATTAGAAATTATCTTCATTAGGTAGAATCTGATGTTAGTTAAGAACTTTTAAGAAAAAAAAAACAGTATTCAAAAACGTTCTTTGTTTTCTATATAAATTACATTCGTTTGTGTAATTCTAGTTTGTCTAAATTCATGAAATAAATGTTCTCCTTTGCCGAATATTGAAAACGTTGTATATTACTTTCCTACATTTCTTGCCAATATTAATTCATTCTATCCAAAAACATATGTGGGTCAGTATCACAAAGTACGAAAATTGCAGTCTGCACAATAAAATTTCTGTTTAATGTTATATAATGCTATTTTCTTATTTACATTCTAATAAAAAATATTCTTAGAAGTATTTTCAAGAGATATTATATTCATAATAACACAAAAATAAAACAATTAAAAGACTTAAAATTTCAGATTATCATTTTCCTGGCATGTCACACTGTGATGTGTGCAAAGTAAAAGGCTTTCTGCTTTACTGTACAAATATCTTTTTCTAGTTTTTTTTTTTTTTATTAATAATTACACCTTATATAATACATATATGTGGAAGGTAACAAGTTCTGTATTTTACAAGTAATTTTCCATAATTAAAATATGATTGACACTGAAAATGAATGTCATTGTGGTGGCCTGCTCATTTTAGTTCTTTGTGAGGTATAAAGAGGGCGCTGCAGAGTGATTCTTCTTGTTCTTGACATAGTTCAAGTCAGAAGTAGTAAAATCATTGCTCTTAGCAAGATCTTTTAGATATTTCTTTGAAAATAATGTGTTTAAAGGCTTTGTAAAAATTGAGTAGACTTTAATTATGTCATTTTCCTGGCTTCTATAAATTGCAAATAAAACTAAACATAACACTGAATTTGAGGTACTATAGAGGAAACATGTTCCTTTAAACAAAATTAAAATGTTAGATCTAAAAATAAAATAAAAACAAGAATGTTAAAAATGTTTTAGATTGAAATTTAATTATATCCTGGCATACATAGGACAAGAAAATGACACATATTATAATTACACAAAAATGAACTTAAGTTCTCCAGACTTTAACAATTTTACGTATAAATTCCTTTATTCAGCTGTTCAACCAACATTTTAAAAAAAATCAAAAGCTTTGAAACGATTTAAATTTTCAAAATCTCACATTTTGTGATATTCACCCATGCAATGTTTATGATTTATAAGTGTGATACATTACGAAAACTTTTTAAATAGTAAGAAGGAACAACACTGGTTATCAGACAAAATGTTCTGTCGCGACAAACAAAATATTCTGTCGCGAAAAATGTTTTCGTTCGCCAAATTCTGAAAACGTTGTATTACTTTCCTACGTTTCTTACCAATATTATAATTCATTCTATCCAAAAAACATATGCAAGTTTTATGACTTATAAGTGTTATACATTATGAAAACTTTTTTACTTAAAAAGTTTAAGAAAGAAGAATGTTCGTTACCAAGCAAATTTTTATGTCAAATTCGTGAAAACAAACTTCTTGTACGCCGAATTTTGAAAACATTGTATTAGTTTTATACATTCCTATCCAATATCAATTCATTCTATCCAAAAACCTATGCAATTTATGTGAGTTATATAACTGTGATACTTTTTTTCTTAAAAAAATTAAGAAAGAACAAAGTTTCATACCAATCAAAATATTATGTCAAAAGTCGTGAAAAAAATTCTTGTTCGCCAAATTATGAAAACATATTGTATTACTTTCATACATTTCTTTTCAATATCAATTCTTTCTCTCCAAAAACATATGCTATATGTCTTATAAGTGTGATACAGTACGAAAACTTTTAAAATAATTTAATAAAGAATAATGTTGGTTAACAGACAAAATGTTATGTCAAATCGTGAAAAATGTTCTCGTTCGCCAAATTCTAAAAACATTGTATTTCTTTCCTACATTTCTTTAACATATTATTCTATCAAAAAAATATGCAAATTTTATGACTTATAACTGTGACATTTTGCAAAAAAATGTTTCCTTAAAAAAATTAAGAAGAACAATGTTTCCTACTAATCAAAATATTGTCAAAAATTGGGAAAAAAATTCTTGTTCGCCGAATTATGAAAACGTTGTATTACTTTGCTACATTTCTTTCCAATTTCAATTCTTTCTATCCAAAAACATATGCAATTTTTGACTTATAAGTGTGATATAGTACGAAAACTTTTAAAACAATTTAAGAAAGAACAATGTTGGTTACCAGACAAAGTATTACGTCAAATCGTGAAAACTGTTCTCCTTAGCCAAATTCATAAAACATAGTATTACTTTCCTACATTTCTTTCCAATGGTAATTCCAAAAACATATACAATTTTTATGACTTATAAGTGCGATACTTTGCAAAAACTTATTTTAGTTAAAAGAATTTAAGAAACAGCAATGTTTTATACCAGTCAAAAAAGTATGTCAAATTTCGTAAAATTTATTCTCGTTCGTCGAATTCTCAAAATACATTACTTTTCTATATTTCTTTCCAATGTTAATTCACTCTATGGAAAAATATATCTGTGATAAATTATGAAAACTTCCTTACTTAAAGCGTTTAAGAAAGAATAATATGTTTATTACACTGTAAAAAAAATTCCGCAACGTTCCTGGGAAAAAATGGGCAGCTGAGTTGCCCATTATTTCCAAGAAACATTTCTTGAAAATGACTGGTACTTTACTGTATATGTTAAAAACTTTCTACAGAAATGCCAGTAAGTTTCCTGCGAAATACCAGGAATATTTCTGTTGACAGCAAAACATTACTGACATATTCAAGGCTGGAGTAGCACAAGAGCGAAAAATGTCCAGACCAGGGATCGAACCTGGATACTTGGCGTGCCGTGCCAATGCCTTACCTGTTAGGCTATCCGGACCGATACCTGGCTGACATAATTCACTCTGGATGTTCGTTCCCTTCATTATGACATTACTGACATTTCACGCATGCGGGATCCGCAGACGATTTTTACATTTCCAGTTGACAATTTTCGCTTTATTATCATTATTTGTTAGAATGAAAAAATATTTTGAAATTGACATCAAAATTATTATTTATAATTTACACGAAAAAATAAATTTTCAGTTAAAATTCGATAAAGTAAATATATATGTGATATATTGTTTCTGAACTTTGCTTAAAATATAAAAATATATAAATGTAAATAATAATTAGAAAAAAAATCTAGACATAAAATATTTTGGATTTTCGTCAGTGATTATGTTAGTTTACAAGTTAGATAAAATACATATAAATTTTCATGAAAAAAAAAAACCTAAACGTAATTGTATATTTTTTCCGAAAAAAAAAAAAAAAAATTCAAATTTGCAGCAATTCAAAGTGTCAAATATATGTCAAATTTAAATCAAATTGTAATAAAGTGTTAAAATATAAAATTAATTAAAAAAGAAAAAAAAGTCAAGAGGTAGCATCGAACCCGGGCCGTACGGGTGGCGTGCAAGCTTTCTGCGTCCACACCACGAAAGACACGTTGAAAGCTGCAAACTAATGGATATTTGAAACGTATGCTAAAACTCGGCATCTAATTTCTGAAAATCTAAGGCCCATTTGAAGAAATCCTTTCACAAGAATAATTAGAGATAAGAACTCTAAAACATACTTTAAATTAATCAAAATAGGTGAGAATCATATTTGATTGTCCCCTGGTTAATGCAGATCCAAATAATAGGTGTATTTTTTTTTTTTTACACAGTCTGCTCGTTAAAGATTTCACAGACAAGTACGAGAGATAATCTCTTAGTGATGTCACAGAGGTATTGTATTTTCATCTGAATTATCTTGACAATAGAGACGTAAAGGATTATGTCGTCTATTGATTTATTTGCATTCCATATTGATTTTTTTACATTCATTTAAGGAATTCGTTTTCGACACTCGCGCGCGAGCAACGGATTATAGGGAAAAAAAAATAATAAATGGCGGCCGCAGCGTTTTGCTGTTTCCAACTTTTGTTCAGGAACGTTTCAGATAAGAAAACCAGAATTTCACAGGAAAGAGCTAAATTATTCTGAAAACCTGATAAAAGGCGAAACGTTCCTGGATTTTACATGGAAAGTTACCATTTTTTTTTTACAGTGTATCAAACAAAAACATTTTGTCGAAGTTCGTAAAAAATATTCTCATTCAGAATTCTGAAAAAATTGTATTACTGTTTTAAATTTCTTACCAATATTAGTTCATTTTATCCAAAAACATATGCAATTTTTGGCTCATAAGTATGATACATTGCGAAAAGTTTTTTACTTAAAGAACTCAAGAAAGAATGCTGTTTGTTACCAGTCAAAATATTATGTCAAAATTCGTGAAAAATGTTTTCGTTCAGAACTCTGAAAACATTGTATTACTTTCTTAAATTTATTACCAATATTAATTCATTATATCCAAAAACACACAATTTTTATAAATATAATGCACTGCGAAAAGTTTCTTTTACTTAAAGAATTAAAGAAAGAACACTGTTTGTTACCAGTCAAAATATTATGTCAAAATTCGTGAAAAATGTTCTCGTTCAGAATATTGAAAACATTGCATTATCTGCTTAAATTTCTTACCAATATTAATTCATTTTATCCAAAAAAAACATATGCAATTTGTGGCTCATAAGTATGATACATTGCGAAAAATTTTCTACTTGAAGACTTCAAGAAAGCACACTGTTTGCTACCAGTCAAAATATTATGTCAAAATTCTTGAAAAATGTTATCTTTCTTCGAATTTTGAAAAACGTTTTGCTCTTCTTCTAAACAAACTGATAAGCTGAAAATAATGAACGTGAATAAACTTACTATCTGACAATAGGTGAAAAGCAAATACACTAAGAAGTCAAACAGAGCAGGGCAATATCGCAAAAGGAAAAGACAAATTGAGACAGTTCAAATATAGAGGAAAGAGAAAGCAAATAAAAGACAGAAAATTTATAAAAAAAATATATAAAAAACTTCTACGATTTGTCAATGAGTTTCCATTGACAGGAGGAGCATTGGATTCAGTGTAATTTCGTTTATCTATTTTCTTTGTTAGATGCTTTTAAAAGCTTTTTAATTTTAGGGATATTTTAAATATACTTTGTCAAATTTGGCTGATTGTAGAAGTGTCTTTCCCGATATGTAGTTTGTAAATGTAATGCACTGAATTAAACTTGTTAATTATCTGTTGTACAAAATAACTCGTATAGTTAATGTTATTATAATACAGTCACTATGAAGTACTTATGAATATTAATCAATCATTTTCCCAGTACAATTTGACATTTTCGTTTGCTAACTTTCTATCTTAATATAAACAAGTCGGAAATTGTATATCAAATGTGCTAAATGAGGTGCGTTTGTACTATCACTAGTTTTATAAATATTCAGATCTTGCTGCAATAGCTGTTGATGCATGAATAGAAAATTTATTACGAATATATATATACAATTCAATAATACGGAAATGATATGACTCCATCTTAAATCGGACGTAATTATCATAGCAACCTAGAATCATTATCTAGCACGGGGTATCACTGAATTAATTAAGTATGATAGGATTTAATAGAAAAATGAAAACTTTTATTAATATCTTAAGTTTTGATTCGATTTTCATTAAATTTGAAATGACTTGACAAAATTTTACAACGGTTATATATATTCAATTTAAAACCATTTGGTCGGACGACAAGTATAGGTTCTACGTATTTATATAATTACGAACGCACCTAACTTTTTTTTCGCGTCATATACATTTAGCAGATTGAGGATATGAAACACATTAATAGAATATAAAGTATTAGTAGTTTTAGTTTTGGTTTTCTTATTATATGAGATAGTGCAATATCCCGGAAAAGATTAACGTTCGGATCGGAATAAAACGTTTTTAGGACCGAAGTACAACATTAATCTTCTCCAAAAATTGTTCGAACGCCTTACTGGATTTAAAGGGTTTGAATACCAGAATTTTCATAAAGTATTGGTTGTGATAATATTTTTCCTTTAAAAAAAGCAAAAATTACATTATTTTGTTCTTTCCTTGTGGTGTCCGAACCATGCATACTGCTTTTAGTATTTTAACAACATTTCAATAGAATAAATTAGTATTCATGTATATAATCTAGATTACCATTTAGTAAAAAAGTATTGATTACATTTATGTCCTCAAATTATTGCCAAACTGGTCTTTGATATATCTATGAAATAGTCAATGGAGCAATTCTTAATATTAATCAATTTTGAAATATTCGTATTTTAGTTAAAACCTAGAAACGAAATATGGTAATCATTTAAAAAAACAATAGTCACCGTATAGTTACTTGTATTATAATAAGTGTTAATTATTTAATAATAATCTTTAAATTTAATTAGGTATTCAATGCTGTTAGTAATTTGCATAAAGTCATTTTTTACATTCTACATACATTTATGAATGCCTTTATAAAATTACCGGCTGCTTTTTTCTTTTACTTATTTTATTAGCATAAACAGCACAAAAATAGTCCTTTCTCACTAGTCTAAAATTACAATAATAGAATGCTTTAAAGAAACTCTGATATATGAAACCGTGATTCGTGTCTATCGGTATGCTTGATATAAAAACTTGGAATCCAATAGTAGTGCCATATTCTTAAAAAGGGTTGTTTTAAGAGTCAGTACATATTGTTTATTGTATGAATAGACAGTGCATTTTGTGCACTCAAAATATTTAGCATGCAAAGTCTAATAACGCTAGGATATTCATATTGACTGTTTATGTCACTGTGTGTAAATATCTATTAAAGGAATGCCTTTTTGTTTTAAATTAAAACATGCATGTAAAATAATAAAGGTTATGTTTTTAATTTTTTGTTTGCCTTTTGAATTGTTTTAATTCCTTGGCTGCATGTTTTATGTTTATTTCAATGCATTTAGGGAAGCTAGAACTTCTATAGTTACTTAAATAGTACTCAAAATTAGCCAAGGCTTTAAAACGATTAAAATGCTTTGTCGGTACTTTACGGTACTTTTGGCAGAAACATTAATGCTACTATCTATCAACTAAAACATGAATTTACTATATTAACCTCTTCACGCCATTGGCCACATATGTGGAAGTTTAGTTTTTTATAATTATAATTACTGTCAATAATTTTAAAAAAAGAAAACTTTGATAATAATTTATTCTATTCAAAATCCCTCAAAAAGAGAAGTAAACATTTTATGGTTTGGCTGCACTTCTAATAGACCGGGAGACAATCACCTCATCTAGTTCACGGCTGTAATTCCAGAATTAGTTAAATCTCGATTCGCATATGAAAACGCAATCAGTCTGCCAAGTCATATCTTGGTGGAAAATACCTGAACACCCGATTTTAGCGGTTTACTCGTAGGTTTATCATTCTGTTTTCCAGTTCCTAGTCCTCATGTTTTCATGCTTTTGGGTGCAGGAAAACATAATGGTAAACCTACAAATCAACCGCTTACATCGGGTTTTCAGGTGTTTTCCACTAAGATATGACTTGGCAGACCGATTGCGTTTTAATATGCGAATCAAGTTTTTAATAATTCTGGAATTTCAGCCCGTGAACTTGATGAGGTGATTGTCTGTGCTGTCACCTCCCGCTCTTATAATGTTATTTCCGATGTTAGAGGTATAAAAGAAAGCGTGAAGTAATTTTTTGGCAGTCAGTTGTTGGATTATTTGAACAAATCGTTAATATTTCATAAAAATAATATCAGATATGTTAAATATATTAAGTTTTAATAATTTGTCGAAATGCAAGAAAGAAAGTTACTGATAGTTTTTTGTTTTATAAGAAATTATCTCACTCACAAATTACCATTAACGCTCAGAGGCCACAAATGTGGACTTTTTTTTTTGTGTGTGTGTGTGAATTTTTATTGTTTTTTCCTTTTTTTTTTAATTCCTATTAATATAAAATGAATAAATCGTCAAAAAAAAAAAAAATGAAAATAAGTTATTTTTTTCTCACCATAAAAAATGTTTTCCCTGAAGAGGTTAATTTTGTAGCTTGTGCTCATTCTCTAGTTGGTGGCACTACGTGGACACAAAATTTAGTGCGAAATTTATTTATCTAATTTTGGCTTCGAGAGGCATTTTCTTTTTTGCATGCTTCAGTTTTGCTTGCAGCTTTTCTTCCTTTATTTTAATTAATTTTTTGTTTTTTTGTTCTTTTGTTTTTATAGGTGTTTATTCACAAGTAATTTTTTATGGCCCAAAAGCATTGAAGAATTATTTCTGGAATAAACTGTTGAGGGAGTGACAATTTGTAGAAGAATTCGTCTCTATGCC
This sequence comes from Maratus speciosus, assembly GCA_963932465.1. Classification (NCBI taxonomy): domain Eukaryota; kingdom Metazoa; phylum Arthropoda; class Arachnida; order Araneae; family Salticidae; genus Maratus; species Maratus speciosus. Next base: position 166,747,659 of record OZ010797.1, read on the forward strand.
TGTACATTTCTAATTTTGACGAAGCCTCCGAAGATATTTATATGTGTTCATAGTGTATTTATTGATAACTTGTGAAAAAAAAATCATGTATATTATAGGATATTAAAATTATTGACATTCTAGTTTTACATTCATTTACTTAAACACAGATTTTAATCAAGGTGCGTACACCCGCTGCCATCGAAATACTCAAGGCCAGAGGACTTGAGTGTGACGTCATCACTAATCGACCGACTTCTGACTAGTATTGGAATTCACACCGGAAAATTTTCAATAGCAATTTTCTTTTATTTTATTCGTAAAATATCTATCATCTTATAAAACAATAATAACTAGTTAAACTTACTGGTGAGAATTTGAAATACCCCAATAAAAAATCAGCCAGACGCGGCAACACTGTGACATTCCGTATCTTGCTGAATTTTTATTTTAGAATTCCGAATTCTCACCAGTAAGTTTAAATAGCTATTATTGTTGTATCAGACGGTAGATATTCCACAAATAAAATAAAAGAAAATTTCTATTCAAAATTTTCCGGTGAGAATTTCAACACTTGTAAGAAGTCGGTCGATTAGTGATAACTTCACAACTCGTGTCCTCTGGCCTTGAGTATTTTGGTGGCAGCGGTATACCCCTTGGGGTTTCCAAGGAATCTGGCGCCATTTTTCCTGATTAGAATATTTCTATTTTATTTTTAAATAGAAGGAATTATTGTCGTCCCCGGTTAAAGAAACGAAAACGCTAATGTTAAGTCTATGGGAACGTTATTTTGAAATATTTTGCTTGCATTTTAATATTTTTGAATGATTTTTTTTATAGGATAGCTGAGGTCTATCTCTACCTGGGATAGTTTTTAATTTTTCGATTTTGGTTATAGTTTATATATATATATTGATTGGGATAGTTTCAATCTCAGAAGCCGTTCCAAAAGTGAAAGTAATAAAAAAAAAATCTGAAGCCAAAATCGAAAAAGTAAAAACCTGCTTGTCATAGATCGTCCTCAGCTATCCTATAAAAAAAATCATTCAAAAATATTAAAATTCAAGCGAGAAATAAATGACGTCCCCATAGGATTAACATTAGCGTTCTTGTTTCTTCGCTTGACTAGTGTTGATTCTTAATTGCTGGATTTGGAGCATTTTTCTGCAATTGAATAAGGCGAAAATTTTTATTATAAAATTGTGATAAAATTGTACGCACCCTGTTTAATAAAGAGAGTTCTTACGGTCCTTGAATTTGTGCACTACTATTCCTGAATGAATAACTTCGCCTTATTTCATGACAGAAATTCTGATAGTTATTAAAATGAAGATTACTAAATGGAAATATTAGTACTCAAATTCAAGTATTTCAGGAATTGTGATAAACTATCCTTGTTTACAATACTTTTATTTGGATGCTTTTTCTGCAACACATTAATCAGTTAGTATAGTATAATATAACTTATTTCAATTTTTATATTTCATTAAATCGAATTGCACACTGGTCATCAAAATTAAAGGATAATGAGAAAAAATATGCTCAATAAGTTAATGTTGCAACCAATGCCCAATGATGCAGTTATTTATGTTAATTAAATACTATTGAACTCAAAATTGCACTTCCGCTCATACCTTAGTGTCGGAAATATGCAAATTAGATGATTGACAATGGGGTGCGTAATGGACGTATGTTGGAATTCTGGTCTTTATTGCTGTTTAAAGTGAATGTAGGTCTGAGCGTGATCAGTATTCATTAGTTATGTCTCAAAGGTATCATTTAAGTTAAGTTCAAAAGTGGCGAATAATTGGTAGAATCGAGGAAGATAAACAACAAATGGAGGTCGCCTAAGATTTGAATATCCCTCAAAGTGTCATATCAAGAGCTTCGAGCCGCTTTTTAAGCACTGGATCCGTTGATAGACAGTTTGGTCAAGGGAGACCAAGAGCAAGAACTGCATCCGAAGACCGTTTTTTGTAATTGTGGCTCGAAGAAACCGCGAAGCGACTACAAGAGATTTGGTATCAAACCCACAGCCTGCCACAAGAACGCAAATTAGACGTTCTACTGCTACACGAAGGCTTAACGAGGATAGACTGTATGCGAGAAAACGAAAAGTTTGTGCCACATTAACTCCAGCATCCCAGGAGTCATGTTCAATGGAGCCAAGAAAACTGGGCTCAAACGGGATGTTTCACAAACAAGGGAATGGCAAGTTGCGTCTTCCTTCATCTCTTCAGATTAAAACACGTCTAAAATCAGTGTTCAAACTATATTGAACTTGATTATTGAATTTGACGAAGGCAGCAGTTTAAACGGGCCCCTTTGGAAGCTGAAGTGAGAGGGACACAAACTATTGGTTTTCTCGCATACAGTCCACCCTTGTTAAACTTTCGTATAGCAGTAGAATGAATAATTCGAGTTCCTGTGGCAGCCTGAATGTCTTAAACCAAATCTCTTGTAGTCGCTTCGCGGTTTCTTCGAGCCACAATGACAAAAAACGGTCTTCGGATGCAGTTCTTGCTCTTTGTCTCCCTTGACCAGGCAGTCTATCAACGGATCCAGTGCTTAAAAACAGCTCGAAGCTCTTGATATGACACTTTGAGGGATATTCAAATCTTGGGCAACCTCCATTTGTTTTTGACCTTCCTCGATTCTACCAATTATTCGCCACTTTTGACCTTAACTTAAATGATGCCTCTGAGCTATAACTAATGAATACTATTCACATTCAGACACCACATTCACTTTAAAGAGCACTACAGACCAGCATATCAACATATGTCCATTGCGTACCACATTGTCGATCATCTAATTTGCATATTCCTGATGCTAACGTATGCGCGGAAGTGCAATTTTGAGTTCAATGGCATTTAATTAACATAAATAATTGCAGCATTGGGCATTGGTTGCAACATTAACTTAGCGAGCATATTTTTTCTCATTATCCTTTAATTTTGATGACCAGTGTATTAGTGGTTGCAAAGCGAAACCATTTTCCCCTTCTTTCGCGACAGTTCTAAAAATAATAGTATTAATGATTGAAAAATTAGTTCATTACAGCATATTACAGTTAATAAGATATTGGATTTATATTTACTTTTAAAAATTAAATAATAATTTCCTGTTTATAAGTTTTGGATTTTAAATATTACATTCTATAACACATTTATTTATGAAATATTTTATTTTATTATTATTTTTTTTTCATTTCTCTGTTATTTTAAAGGTCATCGTTAAAGCGTCTATGGTCCTCCGTTTTTAAAACCAATTTTGCACATGATAATGTTTAAAAAATTTCATATACTTATAAATCATGAACTTATGATTATTCGAATTTTACGCTCGTCAACATAACTACAAAAGTTATCTGTATAGAAATTGCTTGATTGAAAGGTATTTTACCTCCTGCAGTACTAGTACTTTATATCAGTTCGTCCATTAAAGTTTATATATATATATATATATCATTTAGTAAAATAGTCATAATGTTTGCACTGTGAAATCATTCTCATCATTATCACATATTTTAAATGATAACCATTTAATTTTTAATCTGTAAATAGCTATACAAAACTGTATGCATAACTATACATTTCTGTAAATAACTGTACATAACATGACAAAGAAGTAAAAAAAAAAAAAAAAGAAAGAAAAAAGAAAGATTTAAAAAAAGTATGCACATTAAAACGTTCGTTTCTTGAAATCACTTTTTTATTTCACTTTGTTTACACATGTTTATTAATGATTACTTACAATGTTTGTTTTATAGAATGCTTAACATTTAATGTAAAAATTCTGATTTATTTTATTACTTAATGTTTTAAGACGATTAACAAAAGTTAAATTAAACTTCTCGTAACATTAAGTCTAAACCGTCTATCGCATAGTTACAGTGATAGTATTCTAGTGTTAAACATCTGCGTATTGGCAACTTATAAAATTATCCATAACCACGCTAGCAAAGAAAATTAGATTTTTTTTATGTTAACTTTCATAAAATTTCGATTTATTGTATGATTTAGTTTCGATCTGTAGTTTGATTATTGGTTTTGGTAATTCGTAGAATATTTTTACAAACTTATTACTAACAAAAACGAAATAAATAAATAAATAAATTAGCTATTTATAAAGAAATACATATAGGTGTTTTTAGTTTTTCTTGTAGAGATTCCATTAGAGCCTTTTTATTTTTTTTTCTTTAAAGCGATTGAAGTTTTTAATAATTTGTATCAGGATCAACTATCTGAAAGTATATATTTCAAATGGTAACCAGATATCCAATTCCCATAATATATTTTTACGAAATACTCCACAAACAAGTATCAAAATTAATAATATTTTATCTGCACACATGCGATTTTATGTTATTGCACATGATTAGCCTAAAAGCGGGAATTCCGTTTCTATGGAAAAAACCTTCTTCATTTACTTTTTGAATGCTTAAAATATCTATCGCAAAAAAATACCGTCTATGCAAAACTTAAAACTGCATAAGAAGAACAATTAAAAACCTGATAATACATATTTTGAAAATAGAAAATAGTCATTTATATTTCGATTTCTTGCTCAGTGCAGTGTTGGTTATTTAAAATTATTAAATCCAGTCACTGTTATATTTAAAATGGCAACCAGAGAACCAGTTCTTATAATATATTTTTAGAAAACACACTACAAACAAATGTCAAAATTAATAATACCAAAATTATCAAAATTAATCTGCACACATGCGGTTTTATTTTATTACACATTATTAGCCTGTTTTATGGTTAAAAGCGAGAATTCCTTTTCTATTGGAAAACCTTCTTTATTTAGTTTTTGGGTGCATAAAATATCTATTGCAAAAATAAACCACCTATGCGAAATTTAAAACTTTATAAGAAGAACAATTTAAAACCTGATAACACATATTTTGAAAACAGAAAATAGTCATTTATATTTCGATTTTTTTTCAATTCAATCTTAGTTATTTAAAATTATTAACCACTTGTGCAAAATTTAAAACTTTATAAGAAGAACAATTTAAAACCTAACAATAAACAGAAAATAGTCATTTAAATTTCGATTTTTTCTCAATTCAGTCTTGGTTATTTAAAATTATTAAATACAGCCTTAGTTATGTTTTAAATGGCAACCAGAGAACCAATTTTTGTAATATATTTTTGCGAAACACACTACAAACAAGTATCAAAGTTAATAATATTTTATCTGCACACATGTGGTTTTATGTTATCACACATGACTAGCCTGTTTTGTGCTTAAAAGCGCGATTTCCTTTTCTATTGGAAAACCTTTATTTACACTGGCCTCCAAAAGTTAAGATACAGGGACTGGATGCTTTCGGTTGTACACGGTTTGTCGAATGTCTACCAACATTATTGGCGTCCTAGATTATAGATCCTAGATAGCATCCTCCTCTATTATTACATCCTAGAAATTCTTGAACTTCTAGGATGGAAAGAACATATTTGATTTTATATTTCTCGGTGAAGATTTATCGGGGGGGGGGGGGGGGGGGTACAATTAGAGAGCTAAAAATAAATTTAATAATAAAATAATATTTGCGATCACCTATGTAACAGAAAAGGCTGGAAATGCTGTCACGGTGGTAAATGACTACTTGGGTCCTGTTCAATGTTTGTATGCATTTGTGTAAGCATAGCACTCATATTCGTGAAGATGTTAACGTTTTTGTGAAAAATTCAAAAGTTTTTTGATTATAGCATACAGAGTTTTCAACCAAATTTAACACAACTTTCCAAAAACATGACAAAGAACAGTAGCAAAAGTATAGTGCAATCAAAACATGAATATATTGAATATTTGATGAGATATGGGCACTTGTATGAAATAATTTTTAACTGCGCATGCGTGTAAGATTTCAAAATTTTTATTTCATAATTTGGTAGCCAGCTATTTTGAGTAACTTCTGTAAAAAGTCCAGTCGAATATTGTGAAAACTCAGAAAGATATAGTGAGTTGATTGAAAAGTTGTGGAAAAAACCCTTATAATAAAGCTATTTTTAGAAAGCAACTCGCCCCTATCTTTGTGAAATTTCTCGATATTTGACTGGACATTTTAGATAAGTTGCCCTAAATAGCTGACTACCAAATTATGAAATAAAAATTTCGAAATCTTCCACGCATGCGCAGTTATAAATTATTTCATACAAAGTGCCCATATCTCATCAAATATTCAATATATTCATGTTTTAATTGAAGTGTACTGTTGCTACTGTTCTTTGTTAGGTTTTCGGAAAGTTGTGTTAACTTTGGTTGAAAACTCCGTATGCTATTAACAAAAAACTTTTGAATTTTTTACAAAAATTTAACATCTTTACGAATATGAGTGATAAGCTTACACAAATGCACACAAACGTTGAACAGGACCCAAATATGTCATTTAACGCAGTGACAAACCATTTCCAGCCTTTTCTGTGACATAGCTGTTCGCAAATATCATTTTATTATTAAATTTATTATTAGCCCCCTAATTGTCGGCCCGACTAAATCTTCATCGATAAATATGAAATCAAACATGTTCTTTACATCCCAGATGTTCAAGAACAATTCGTCGATAATGTTGGTAGATATTTGACAAACCATGCGCAATCGAAAGCATCCAGTCCCTGTACATTAACTTTTGGAGCCCAGTGTAGTTTTTGGGTGCATGAAATATCTATCGCGAAAATAAACCACCTATGCAAAATTTAAAACTTCATAAGAAGAACAATTTAAAACCTGATAATACATATTTTGAAAACACAAAATAGTCATTTGGATTTCGATTTTCTCTCAATTCCGTCGTAGTTATTTAAAATCATCAAATTATTTTTATTCAGTCTTATTTATATTTAAAATGGCAATCAGAGAACCAATTCTTATAACATATTTTTACGAAACACACTACAAACAAGTTTCAAAATTTATAATATTTTATCGGGACAATGCGGTTTTATATTGTTATACACGATAATCTTTGTTTTGCGGTTAAAAGAGCGAATTCCTTTTCTATTGGAAAACCTTCTTTATTTACTTTTTGGATGCATAAAATATCCATCGCGTAAATAATTCACCTATGCTGAATTTCAAACTTTATAAGAAGAACAATTTAAAACCTGATAACACATATTTTGAAAACAGAAAATAGTCATTTATGTTTCGATTTTTTCTGAATTCAATCTTAGTTATTTAAAATTATTATCCACTTGTTTAAAATTTAAAACTTTATAAGAAGAACAATTAAAAACCTAACAATAAACAGAAAATAGTCATTTATTATATATTGTTACAGTATAGTATATTGATATAGTATATTGTTATACATGATTAGCTTGTTTTGTTGTTAAAAGCGCGAATTCCTTTTTTATTGGAAAACCTTCTTTATTTAGTTTTTGGATGCATAGTGAAAATAAACCACTTGGGCAAAATTTAAAACTTTATAAGAAGATCAATTAAGAACCTAACAATAAACAGAAAATAGTCATTTAAATTTCGATTTTTTCTCAATTCAGTCTTAGTTATTAAAAATTATTAAATTTAGTCTTAGTTATATTTTAAATGGCAACCAGAGAATCAATTCTTATAATAAACGAAACACACTACAAACAAAATTCAAAATTAAATAATATTTTTTCTGCACACATTCGATTTTATATTAATATGCATGATTAGCTTGTTTTGTTATAAAAAGCTCCAACACATTTTCTATTTACTTTTTGGATGCATAAAATATCTATCGCGAAAATAAACCACCTATTCAAAATTTAAAACTTCATAAGAAGAACAATTAAAAACTCTTATAATATATTTTTACGAATCGCACTACAAAGAAAATTCAAAGTTAATAATATTTTATCTGCATACATGCGATTTTATATTATTATACATGATTAGCCTGTTTTGTTGTTAAAAGTGCGAATTCTTTTTTTATTGGAAAACCTTATTTATTTAGTTTTTGGATGCATAGTGAAAATAAACCACTTGGGCAAAATTTAAAACTTTATAAGAAGAACAATTTAAAACCTCATAATGCATATTAAAAGGCATATTAAATGCATAGTAATATTTTTACTGATAACACATATTTTGAAAACAGAAAATAGTCATTTATATTTCGATTTTTTCTCAATTTAGTCTTAATTGTCTCCTGAACAATTTTTTCGTGTTTTAGCTGTTAGATATTTGAAATTATATGGATAGGTGTACATTTTCCGGTCGATTTAATTATAGAGTTTTAGCTGTTAGGTATTTGAAATTACATGGATAGGTGTGCTTTTTCGGGTCGATTTAATTATAGAGTTTGTAATATTTTTTGAGAAAAAATACTAGTATTTCAGCTGTCACAATTTATATTATGTACAAATAGACATCAGCTTTTTTTTTTTCTTTTAAGCGACTGAAGCTCTTATAATTTGTCACATTATCTACTACTGTTGCTGGTAACCGGGAACTGAATATTTAAGTATATTGTCGCATGATCTACTACGGTTGCTGGAAACCGGGAACTAAATATTTAAAATGGCAAGGCTTCATCTATTACTTGTTTAATAATTTATGCAATTTGCATAAAATATTTTTATGAAACACGTTTTGAACTCTGCTTTTAAGCATCAATAAGAATAATAACTAAAAAATGATGTCAGTATTTATAAAGAAACAGATATGTCTGCTTTTTTTCACTTTTTTATTTAATTCAAGTTTGTTTTCGTGTGCAAAAATAGAACTTTATAATCGATTATTTACTCACTTTTTGATAGGCTAGAATTATAAAAAATTGTGTTTACAGGTGTGTTTTCGATGACAATGCAACATTTTAAAATTTAGAACTAAATTATAAATTAATAAACCAAATTTAAGGTATTTTTCCATTATCTGGCCACAAGTGGTAATCCGGAAATATTCTTAATGATTGCAATTGTATACGAGTTACAGCAACAATGGATTTAAAATGATGTGCCAAACTACAAGCACCAAAAAAGGCATCTGGCTGTGAAACTGCGACAACGAAATATTTTAAACACTAAAAAATAGAAAATATGAACAAAAAAAACGACTGTTGTATATATTTTAAATAATACGATTTAATAAATTAATTGTTTCATATTAATCATTTTTTCTCCTATTCGATGTGCAAAAATTTAAATTCTGATATGTTTAGAAGTTAAAAGTATTGGAGTAAATGAGAAATTTATTGGTCAAGTGTTGCCACCGACATCTGCGTTACTCACGGATATGTTTTTGCTTTACAATATAGTGATAGGTAAAAAAAGCAACCAAATATATTTTTAATGATAGTTTATAATGTAAATTGTCAAAGACAAAATAGAAGACTATTTTAAGAAAAATAGTGTGTCTTTTTTAATTGTACTGATGTTGCTTTCCACAGTAATAACAATGCCTGATAGCATGGTATATCAATTAACATATAAATATAAGTATTCCAAGAAATAAATAATTAAGACAAAAGTTTTGCCTTTTTAATACGATAGTAAATCGAATAAATTTTGAGAACTATATGGTTTGCGCTAAATGCTATTGAAATTTATTGGCAGATCATCCGCCAATTTTTATAGAAACGACATGAAATCACATTTAATTTATTTTTAAATACTTGATAAGTATCTCAAGAAGTAAAGCTTTAAATTAGATATGTGCAGTGATGGATTTACTGCAGTGGCAGATGGCTGCAGTGGCGCAGCAGTTGTGCGATTGCCACCACTAAATTTTAATAGTATTCATCGGCTTAAAAATGGTCAGAAATTCTGTCCTGAAATAAGACGAAGAATATAATTAAAATTTAGCGGTGTTAATTTATTTTCTTGCGCTACATTGTTCCGTCTCTGTATTTGTGTTTTTCAGTAATTTGGTAAGTCTAATAAATTTTAAGACACGCATGAGATATGATAATTACTATTTATTAACTATTGATCAACTTTTCTTCAAGCTGCATGAAATCAGATTACATGTATTTTTAAAACAGTCGATAAATATTTCAGGAAATAAAGCTTTAAATTAGAAATTTAAGTATTTCAGTAAATTGGTTAGTCTAATAATTTCAAGACACACATGAGATAGGATAATTACTATTTATTAACTATCGACCAATTTTTCTACAAGCTGTATGAAATCAGATTACATTTACTTTTAAAATATTCGATAAGTATTTCGGGAAATAAAGTTTTAAATTAGAAATTTATGTTTTTCAGTAAATGGGTAAGTCTATTAAATTTTCAAACACGCGTGAGATATGATAATTACTATTTATTAACTATCGACCAATTTTTCTAGAAGTTGCATGAAATCACATAACTTTTATTTTTAAACTCTTGATACGTATTTCAGGAAATAAAGCTTTAAATTAGATTTTTTTTGCAATTTATGTAAATGTAGTAAATTTATTGAATTAAAATTCTGCTTCTTAATACATTAATTTCTTAACTTCTATTTCATAATAAATTAATTTCTTAAATTCTATTTCTTAATAAATTAATTTCTTAAATTCTTTTTCTTAATTCTAAAATTCTTAAAATTCTATTTATTGACTACGATTAATTTTCTAGAAGCTGCATGAGATTTTATTACATTTTATTTTTAAAATACTCAAAAACTATTTTAAGAATACAAATTTAAAACACTTCAATAGAGTAGCAAATCTAATGAGTTTTGAGAACTATATGAGGACGTGAGTTTCAAAACTTACAGGAGAGAAAATTTTGGTAGATCAAATTTTGCTCCCAAATTCCTAGTAATATAAGGTGAGTTTTAAATATAAAACTTAAGACATAAACAAATTTTTAGAATTCCATAAATATACGATAAAACTAATTTGTTGCAGACTGTAGTGTTTTTTCGGTGCATGATCAGGTTTACAAACAGAATAGATGAACAGAGAAAACACAATTTTGCTTTTTCTTTACTTATTTGTTTTTTTTTTTATCAGACGAATTTAAAAATTCACGTCCTCATATGAGATATGGTAAATACTATTTATCCACCGTAGACAAATTTGTGCATTAGCTGCAAGAAATATCCTTACATTTATTTTTAAAATATTCAACAATTATTCCAATAAATATAAATTTCGGCTTGAAACTTTTAGTAGATTAGTAATTCTAGTAAACTTAAAAAGAACTATATCAGGTATAGTACTAATTACTTTTTAACCATCGACCAATTGTTTTCAGAAGATGAATGGAAAATCACAATATTTATTTTTAAAATACTCAATAAGTATCCCAATAAATATAGCTTCAAAATTTTCAATAGATTGGTAAATCTCATAACTGCATATAAGTACTATGCCAGATATAGTAATTACTATTTATTGACCGTGCACTAATTTGTGCATTAGCTGCATGAAATAGCATTGCATTTATTTTTAAAATATTCAACAATTATTCCAAGAAATATAAATTACAGCTTGGAACTTTTAGTAGATTAGTAAATCTAGTAAATTTATAGAAGAAGTCAGGTCAGATATCAGGTGTAGTAATAATTACTTTTTGACCATCGACCAATTGTTTCCAGAAGATGAATGGAAAATCATAATATTTATTTTTTAAATACTCAATAAGTACCCTAATAAATATAGCTTCAAAATTTTCAATAGATTGGTTAATCTAATAACTGAAAATAAAAACCATATCAGATATAGTAATTACTATTTATTCCCCATCGACAGTTTTATCAGAAGATGCATGAAAAATCATAACATTTATAATATTAATATAATAAGTATTCCAGTAAATATAGCTTCAAAATTTCAATAGATTGGTAAATCTAATAAAATCATATAAGAACTATATTAGATATAGTAATAACCATTAATTAAGCATCGATCTTTTTTTTTCAGAGGATGCTTGAAAAATCATAACTTTTTTTTATTTTAAATACTCAGTTAGTATTCGAGTAAATATAGCTTCAAAATTTTCAATAGAATGATAAATATAATAAATTTTACTTAAGAACTATACAGAAATAGTACTCATTATTTATTGAACATTGACCAATTTTGTTTTTCAGAGTGTGGATGAAAAATCATAATATTTATTTTTAAATACTCAGTCCGTTTTCTAGTAAATATAGCTTCAAAATTTTCAATAAATTGGTAAATATAATAAATTTATTTAAGGAATGTATCATATATAGTATCTCTATTCCTTGACCATCGAGTTTTTTTTTTTCAGAAGATGCATGAAAAATCTTAAAATTAATTTTTTTAAATGTTCAAGAAATATTCCGGTAAATATAGCTTCAATATTTTCAATTGTTTGATACATGTAATAAATTTATATAAGAACTATACCATATATAATCACTATTTATTGACAATCGAATTTTTTTTTTCAGAAGATGCATGAAAAATCATGAAATTTATTTTTAAAATACTCAAAAAGTATTCCAATAAATATAGCTTCGAAATTTTCAATAGTTTGATAAATGTAATAAATTTATATAAGAGCTATACCAAATATATTAATCACTACTTATTGACCATCGACCATTTTTTTTTTTTCAGAAGATGCATGAAAAATCATAACATTTATTTTTAAAATACTCAGTAAGTATTTCAGTAAATATAGCTTCAAAATTTTCAATAGATTAGTAAATATAATAAATTTATGTAATATATCAGATATAGTAATCACTATTCATTGACCATCGTCCAATTTTTACATAAATTGCATGAAAAATCATAACATTTATTTTTAAAATACAATAATTCAGTAAATACAGCTTAATTTTCACTAGGTTGGTAAATTTAATAAATGTTTATGAGAACTATATCAGGTATACTATTAAATTTAATAACTGTTTATAAGAACTATATTAGGTATAGTAATTTCAGAAGTTGTGCATGAAAAATCACAGCATTTATTTTTAAAATACTTAAGGGGTCTCAGGACTCTTAAAGCTTTAAAATTTTCGAAATTTTAATTTTTTTAGATGTTAAACTCCTAACTTTTTTTAACATTTTGATATAATTGTTTCCATGAAACTCCTATTAGAACATAAGTTATGGCTTCTAGAGTTATATTCGCTCAAAAGCTGAAGCTGCTTTTCTCAAACTTTGAAGTAATTTTTCTCGAAATGACGTTTTTTGGGCATAACGCACTCTATATCTCAAAAACTTCTAAATATTTTTTCATGAAATTTTCAAAACACATGTTTCATGTTAGTAGGTATAAACTGAACCTAAAATTTTCTTTTTATTGTTCAGGTAACTATGCTTTTTAGGTAATTATACTGTTGAAATTGTCACAATTTTTTATTCGCTAAATACAACTTTGTATTAAAACTATAAAAATGCCTTAAATACATATTTATTTAGGTTCAGGGTAATTATTACAATGTGAAGTATATGTAGGCAGCAAAATTTTCATTCTGGTTGCAAATTTATTTTGTAATCCCGCACGCACGTATTCTGTTATGCCGACTTTCTGTTCGTCAAATGTCTAACAGCTTGGAGCCTTCTGTAAATGCTAATTCTGCATCTTGTAATTTTTTAAATACATGAAATGGGAGAACATACTTATATCTCTCAAACCAATTAAAATTGTGTCTTAAAATCAAATACATTTTAAGATATTAAACGTTGAAAATGGCCTTATTTTTCGTTTTTTCCAAATTTAAGAGTCCTGAGACCCCTTTAATACAGGTATTCCAATAAATATAGCTTAAAAATTTTCAATATGTTGTAAATCTAATAAATTTTAAGAACTATGTGCCTCTTATGAGAGCTTTTTTTCTCTATAGATTCTTAAGAAATTACTAAGATGTTTCTGGTATTTTCTTGTTTTTCATCTTTACGTGAATTATGGCCCCATTCCTTATATAGAAATTTCCGGTTGCCTTTCTATCGATAAAAATATTGTCTTCATCAACGGCATTTCCGTCTGAAGAACTTCCATAATTTCTACGTGAAAGGATATTCCGGAGACAGCGTGTAGAGCTCTGCGAAAATATATCAGAGATTTATTTTTTTGTCTTATAAGTAAATGAATATACATCAATACCATATGCTATTAATAGTAAATATATATTAATTTGTAGTTTTGTGCTAAATTATTAATAATTGCTTATAAAATTATATGTTTCATTCAAACAAGTAATTAAATAAATGTATAAACTTAATTATGTGTATGTATAAATAAACAGTCGTGTGAAAAAAAAAGTAAACACCCCCTACGAACTCCTCAACAAATCATCGTAGAAGAAAGTTACTGGTACCGAACGACTGGAAATAAAGTCTACTTTTAAATGATGCATATGAAATTTTCTTAGGGGCCATCTACATATTAAAACGAACCCAAACTTAATTTTTTTCAATGGCAATATCCAATTTTAACAAGATATTTCAAATCTTCGGTTCAAACTATGCCTAGACACCAAATTTCAAGTCATTTGAATGATAAGTTTTTGAATTGTAAACATTCAAAATTTAGTGCTTCTAATGTTAAATTACATTTTCATATTTTTATTAATATCTCCTGAAATTATACCCCTAACACGCTCATTTTTTGTGTAACAATAATATTAAATACCCAAACATAAATACGTTGAATTTGCAATTTTTATAATTTTATAATATGAATTATGAAATTAATATTCGAAAAAAATATGAATTGCAACCTACCATTTTTTTTATGGATTTAGATTTATTAAGTCCTGCTTTATGGAAATCGAAAATTTCACATTTTTCTTCCAAGTAGTTTTCATTTTATGCTTAAAAAACGGCAAATGATGGTTTAAGGGCCGTCTATCATAGAAGTGACTAGATATTTTGAAATTTCTTATGCTATCCTGTGATCTAACAGTCTTCAATGACTGCTTGGGTAGTGCTTAAGATGACTTGACCAAGAAGGAGGCTCTCTCGGTCAACAATCGAGTACCGAACTTTAATTTGGATACAGCCCTAAAATACGCCCGTTTTAAAATAATTAATTTCTCGGAAACTTATCGTACGAATTGCATAAAAATTTGTTTTTAGGCTAATTGAAGGGTGTAGAGTTCATTTATGCTGTCAGAATTGTGTACTGTTATTTAAAAAAAAACAAAAACAAAGTTATGGTTCGTTTTAATATGTAGATGTACCTTTGCGCAAATTTTATATACATCATTTAAAAGTAGACTTTATTATCAATCGTGTGGTATTAGTAACTTTCGTCTACGATAATTTTTTGCATAGTTAGTCAGGTTGTTTACTTTTTTTCCCACGACTCTACTTCAAACCAATATTTATAACTCATTAACTTAGCAATATCATAAAATCTGAATAATAATTTAAAAAAATTAACTAACAACAACAAGATATGTTTAAATCATTATGATCGCATATTGACGGTGACAAAGTCTGACCAATAAAGTTAGCTTTTACTGCAACTTCTGAACATTGCACAGTTTAAATTTTTACACCGTTGAATAGGAAAAGAAGTTTTCTTTTAAATGTAATTTGATTTAAATCTGTATAGCAATTTAATGATTTTTTGTTTTGTTTTTAAATTAGTTTTCAAGCATGATTTTTTTTTTAATCTATCTTTATCGCGTGCGGCCTGGTTAGGAGTGATTAACACGTTTGCACCTAAAATAATTTTAGCATCAGTTAAGTTGTTTTTTTCGCTAATGTTCCATAAAATGTTAAAACTTCATCTTCAAATAAACAAAATAATATAAATAAAGCTCAGATTTAAGATACATGTAATCAAACTACGTACTTAAACCAGAGATATTTTCAGCTGCGAATTATGATGTTCCTGCGATATGTCTAATAACATTAACAAAATATATTATGATCAGGATATTGTAAATGCAATAACAATAAAATCATGAAAAATTCTTAAAATAAACTTGCAATAGAGGCATTATAATAAAAAGGCACTAAATTAAGTTAGTGTATAAAGATGATTTTATTCAATTAGTTAGTTTTTAATAGGTAACAGACCCGACAAAAATATTTGAAACTGTATTTAGATCACTTTTAGCTACCCCGGGATAGTGTTTTGTCTAAAATATGTTGAAATGAATTTTAAGTGAGAGATAAAAAATATTACATAGAATTTAACTCGTCGAGTAACGAATTTGACATTACCCATGATTCTAAGTTAAACTTATAGCATCAAAATGCGTAATAAAAATGTGCCAGTTTAATAATAAGCATGTTCAGGTTATACGTATATTCCTAACGCACTTTCTACAATTAAATAAAAAAAGATTTTTTTTTTCTTTTTAGGATAGTCAGAATTACTCTGATATTTAAAAGCTACCCCTTAATATTATTTTGCATACACAATTTATCAAAAGTTTATTGCTTACTTATTATTTGACAAAGCTGAGATTTTTTTCTCATAACTGACATTTTTAAATAACAATTTGCGTTATTTCCAAATGCACATGACTAATCTACTATCATATAAGAAAGAAACATTCATAGCGCGAACAAATGAGTATTTCAAGCATTATGTACCATGACTTAACACATCAATTAAACAACCTACTGTTCTTGCAAATAGAAGTACAGCAAGAAAACTACAACTTCAACAGAGAACATATACAGATTAATTCATATAAAAATATAAAATAATTTATCTATCTATATTTTATTAATTACCTAAAATTTGGCGTGAGATTCTTCATAAATTTCAAATAAATCATGTTTACAAATGATAATTTTTATTAAAACATTGCTTTCGTGATATCTGATATCTCGTGATGGTTATTTATCAAGTACATATATATATATATACAAACATTTTAAATTTCGAAAATAATTTATCATTACTGATCTTCAGAATGTCACAGTTTTTGTGTACGAAACTAATAGGTCTCCTTATTAAACTTTTTTTAAACCTTTACATTTACTGTAAAAAGTTTTATTATATATATATATATATATATTAATCTACTATCATCAAACTAGTTATATTACGAAATAAAGCATTTCATTAAAACAAATAATATCATGTTGTCAGATCAAGACAAAAAATAAATAACTTCTCTAACATTCCCTGGAACAAACGAAAATTTTGTTCAGTTTATTGCTTGTTTAACAAAATGAAAGGAATATTTGTTTTGATTGCAATCAGGGAGAATGTTTTTTCAATCTCACAAATGAATATTTTAAAATGAGATTTCACGTTCAGAATAAAAAATAAATAAAAATAAACTTTATTAAAATAACAAGTTGTGTTCTTTCCAAATACAAATGAAATATCTATTGTGATCAAATTGCTTGTATTTCGAAAATAAAAACACTTCATAAAACAAAAGAAAAAAAAATCTCATGCAGTCATATCGAAAGCGGTATCTTGTAGATTTCTTTTTAACATTTTTAATACAAGCATTTTTCTTAGTGCATCGTTTATTCAGCAGTATTAAAGCAATATTTATTAGTTCTTGCAGTAAGATATTATTTTGATTATTTTAAACAAATGCTTTCAGAAGAGATTTCTTAACCTGAGCAAAAACAATAAAAATCAGTCAAATAGCATTTCGTATTTTTGCGAAAATCTACTGTCATCACACTGCTAATATTACAAAATAAAAACACATTTTATTTAAACAAATAACATCACGTAGTCAGATCAAGACAGAAAAATGTGGTTCAAATTTCTTAACGTTTTTTGGGACAGTTGAAAACATTGGAGTTTATTGTTTTTTTAAACAAATATTTATTGATGTTGCAATAAAGGAGAATTTTTTTCAATATCTAAAATGCTTTTTTTTTTTTTTTTTTTTTTTTTTTTTTTCAAAAGAGATTTTATGTTCTGACAAGGGAACCACTTTTGGTGTTGCTCGCACCTAGCATTGAGACCTGGTGCATTTTAAAGCACTATATTACGAAGTTTGACAATCGATAAAATTTTTCTGTTGAAATAATATTTCTTGATTTTACAACAGCATAACTTTCTGAAAATGCAATTTTCGAGACCACTTATCGGACTATTAACATTGAAGTTTTTTGAAGAAAAGCATTTAAAAATAAAAATTAGTTAATAATAAGTATAAAATATTGAAAAAAAAAATTAAAAATCCTTTCAAGAACCCATGAATTTGATTTTGAAAAATTGCAACATTATATTAACATTTTTGGCGGGGAAACAGTTGGCGTTTATTTTTTTCTTCAAAAGTTGAGCTTTCTGGGATCCCTATCCAAATGTCATAGCTTTTTGCCTTGTGTGAGGCGTGTTTTAGAATTTAGTAGAAATTGCGATGTCTGACCTAATAGCCACAGAAATTTTTCTAAATTGTGTAAAAATATTAATTTACTTTATGATTACTTTTACCAAAGTACCATTTAATACAGCATTTATTTTAAACATTCGAAATGTTATTCCATTCGATTTCAAAAGAAAATAGTTTGCTTATTTTGTATTTCACTAAAAAATAGTTTTCAATGATCTTGGAAGCTTTTATAGAATTATGTTTACTATTTATACAATTATCGTCTGCATAGAAAAAAAAAAGAAAAACCTAATATTGGTTTCTTATGCTATCAATTATTTAAAAAAAAAACAAAAAAAAAAAACCGCAATTTGATATAATTCTAATATGTACTGTATATTTCCTCTCTTGATACAGCGGGCGGAAAAATTGTAGCGCCATATTTGGCAACTTAACTCACTTTTGGCGTGAAATAAAAACAAATAAAAATATAATAATAAAATATTAAAAGTATATAAAATATGATTTTAACAGAAAATTTTATTCGGTCTATAACTTTTATGTATAGGGCTACAAAATACACCAGGTATCATTGCTAGGTGCGAGCAACACCAAAAGGGGTTCCCTTCTGAGTAAAATCATATTAAATATCATTAAACTTTTGAACCCCACCCCCCTTAAAAAAAAAAAAAAGAGAGAGAGAGAGAGAGATAATTTAAAAACAAACGAAATTTTGTGTTCAGATAAAGACACAGGAATGAATGACTTTGAAATTCTTTATCATTTTCCTAAGAAACGAATTTATTTATTTAGCTTTACCGTTTGTTTATTATTTCGATACTTTTATGTTAGACTGATACATCGCCAAATATCGTTCCCATCGCCATCATTCGTATTGAATTCATGTCATTTAAAATATAAAGGTTTCACTCATTTCATTAAAAAAAGAAAATAATAATAAATAATACCATAAACCAAAGAATTCTATTACGATGCCATAGCATTAATTCTAATTTACCAAGTAACAAATAAAAACTACTATTGGCAAGAAAACAAAATGCTAATTGGTGAGATTTGCGCCCATCCAAAATAAAAATGCCGTTTTTAGGTGCTTTCGTAATTATATAAATACGTAGCACCTATAGTCGTCGTTCAATCCGTCTGTCTGTCCGTCCGCATATAACAGAGCAAAAACTACCCAACCGAATGGTCTAAAATTTTAAATATATGATTGCTGCAAAATTTTGTCGAGCCATTTCAAATTTTATGAAAATCGGATGTATAGTTTAATGACAGGGACAGTCAAAAGTTTTTCTTTACATTACGGCCAATGGAAAACATTATTGCAAGTGCATTTAAATGATGTTACAGCCTTCCGAATGGTCTGAAATTTTAAATATATAATTGTTGCAAAATTTTGTCCAGCCATTTCAAATTTTATGAAAATCGGATGTGTTGTTTAATTACAGGGACAGTCAAAAGTTTTCTGTTACATTACGAGGAATGGGAAACAAATTATTGCAAGTGCATTTTAATGATGTTACAGACTATGCACTTATGAAGTGCAAAAAAATATATACATTCAGTACAATATGGGGTGCAAAAAATAATTATAAAGCTAGTTATAGTACGAACGCGCCTCATTTGCCACTTTTGACGAGCAATTTCCAACTTGTTTCTTACAGCTAGGTAGTCTTTCATTTGAATGATTAACGTTATCCTTATAAATAATAATTACTGCTTTTGCCAATTTCATATCAGAAATCTGCTAGATTCTATCAATAATTTTAATTTAACCTTTTGGAGGGATGTCGGAATGTAAATCATTTAACTTTAATCAAAATTTGTACCGGAACTTTTTAATAAAATTTTTCATTTACAATTAACGTGAAATGTTTAAAAAAATTGATTTTACTTATTTTCAACTGAAATTTTTTCATTAATTCAGATGAGTAACATTACAGCAACGGTACATTTCTTTTGAAGTGATTAAAAAAACAATTCGTTTTATTCAGCCAAACAGCTATATAAATTTAGATTAAAAACAGCAAAATACCCTTGAAATACCTTACTATTAAATTGCTTATATTCATTTTCAACTAAAAGTGTTCGTAAATTCTGGTGGGTTTTCAGCATTACACAACGTAATTACATTTCTCTGAAAGGGTTAAAAGAAAACATCAACAGTACGTATCATTAAAACAAACAGCAATATAAATTCACATTAAAAATAACAAAATATCCTTGAAATACCTTAATATCTTACGGAGAATTTCTTTTCTTTATTTTATTGTTTAATGAAAGAGAAGGGAAGAGTTCCATATCATGTTCTAGTCAGTGGTGTAGTCGTAAAAATAACACAGGGTATACGTTCTAAGCAGAGGGTATACGCTCAAGGCAGACGGTATACCCTAGTGTATATATGCTATAGCTTTCTTGAGAAACAGAGAGTATACGGTGTTCCTTAAAAAAATCCAGAGGGTATACGGCGTATACCTCCGTATACCCTCCACTACATCCCTGGTTCTAGTTGGCGCGATTGTCCAAGGAATCTAAAAAGGCGGCAAAAAACCGTTTTAGCATCTTACCAATTTTTTCAAGGTGGCGGAAAAACATTGTTTTTAATTTTTTATAAACATATATCGAAATATTATGAACGTTATATTTTCATTATTTTTAACATATATTATGTATGTAATTATATATATCCATATATATATGTGGATATATATATATAATAAATCTGAAATCACAATTATATAGAAACTTTCTATACAATTAAACCATTTAAACACAACATGCAAATTGACCAAAATTGGTGAAATAACAAGTTACAGACAAAAGATATATAAATCCATATATATATATTTAATATTTTATATATTTATTATACATGTGAAATTAAAACATAACATTATATGATGAAGGTTAATGGTATGTACATTTCAAATATATAAAAATGCACAAAAATATATTTACATAATATTACATCTACAGAAAAATAACGTTAAAAAACCCCAGAAAATTATAAATGAAAAAAAAATTGTAAAAAAATATGTATGCAAAATTATTACTTATCCACCAGTAGCATTCAAGTAATAAAAAAAGCAAACCCCAATGCTGAAGATGGCAACAACCACATCGAAACATTTATCTCCAAAAAAACCAGAACAGGATATGGAACTGTTCCCAAAGAGAACAGATATAGTTTTAAAAACTGCATTATTATAAATGTACATTAAATATCTCATTAAATATTGTTTATTTAACGAGAACATCTATCTACATATTACAAGTTTGATATGGTTAAAGCTTAAAAAACTATCACACAAAATAAAAGTACTCTATTTTCTTTTAATATAAATATTTCCATACTACAAAGGCAAAACCATATTTCAATAATGAAATTTTCAAGTGTTAATTTAGCTGTGCACTTTTTTTAATATTTATCTTTTTGGAGTGGAAGAAAATAGAAGATGAACAGAATTATGAAGCCTGGTTCTATCTTGGAGTATCTTAAACCAACGTTTCGAAAAACCAAACAGTCATGAAAGTGAAGATCAAGATTTTAATAAAAGATATTCTGCATTCAGATTTGTTTGTAAAGGAAAGATTACAAGGAATGATAACGGAGTAATGAGAATTGTTTGTACAAAGTGTGGATTTAATAAACTCCTTTTTATGAAATTCATTTGATCTGTTTTTTTTCATAAAAAATGCTTTACATTTTGAAATATTCATTTTGATAAAACATTATATTAATATATAAGTGTTTTTAAATATATACATATTTTTAAAACCAAAGAAATTACATGGTGACATTCTAATATATGAAGTATTATTCTAACGTCCTTTAAACATAAATAAATATTTTATTTCATTAAAATATAACTACAGTGACATTATAAAGCAATACAGATTAAATTATTTATTAACATCAAAGTTAAACTCGATAAATAACGTCAGGTATGCCGTTTGGATATTTAGCTATCAAATTGTGTTAAATAAAATTGTTATGAAATTCAGTTAACAAAATATAATAAAATTCAGCTCTCGCAAATTCAAATTTAAACAAGTTAAAAGACACTAAAAATGAAATAAGCATTGAGTACTTAAAGCAATCTCTTAGAAGTGTAAACACGAAATAGTGCCCACCACGAGCCTGTACACCTGACCTTTTCCGAAAATTTATGTTTATCTTTGTGACCCTTTACATCTCAAATTATTTGTAAAATGACATAAACCATAAAATAAAGTGATTCAACAGACCTTTTTTTATCTTTCAAATCGCACATTTATTCGTCTAATACAAATTCAAATTTAAATAAATTAAAGACATTAAATATGAAAAAAAATCTTTAAAGCAATCTCTTAAAAATATGAAGCCGAAATATTACCTACCATGATCTTGTACATCTGACCTTTTCCGAAAATTTATATTAATCTTTTTTTTACCTTTTCCATCTCAAATTGCTTTTAAAGTGGCACAACTCAAAAAATAAAATGTTTCACCAAACTCTTTTTATTTTCACTTTCAAATCGCACACTTATTCAGCTCTCCAAATTCAAATTTAAATAAATTAAAGACACTGAATATGAAATAAACATTGAATACTTTAAAGCAATGTTTTAAAAGTATCAATTCAAAATAATGCCTACCACGAACTTGTACACCTGACATTTCCCGATTTATATTCATCTTTTTACCTATTGTTTGTAAAGTGACATAACTCAAAGATGAAGTGTTTCACCAGACTACCAGACTCTTTTTTTCACTTTTCAAATCGCACACTTATTCAGCTCTCCCAAATTCAAATTGAAATGAACTAAAGACACAGAAAATTAAATAAACAGCGAATAAATTAAAGCAATCTCTTAAAAAAATCAGCCCGAAATAAAGTGTGCGACCAACTTGTACACTTGACCTTTACCAAAAACTCATGTTAATCTTTTTTACCTTTTACATCTTACATTGTTGTAAAGTGGCAGAACTCAAAATATGAAGTGGTTCACCAGATTTTTTAAAAATCGGACATTTATTCATCTTTCCCGAATTCAAACTTAATTAAATTAAAAACAGTGAAAATGAGATAAACATTGAAGTTGAAACAGTATCTTTAAAGTATCAGCCCGAAATCATGCCTACCACCAACTTGTACACCTGACCTTCATCGACTCATATTAAGCTATTTGATCTTTTACACAGCACATAGTTTTTAAAAGTGACATAACAAAAAATAAAAGTGGTTCACCACTCTTTTTTACTTTTCAAATCACACACTTATTCAGCTCAGCTTCTTCAAATTTAAATAAATTAAAGACAGTTAAAGTGAAATTAAACAGCGAATACGTTAACCCTTTATCTACTGACGGTACTTATAAGTACCTTTAAAATAACTTGTCATAAAATTCATTTAATAAATCGATTAGTTGTAATACAGCTTAGAATGAGTTATAGATACATTACTTTATCTTGCTCCAAAAGCATTATTGATTACACAAAACAAAAATATTTTTAAAAGGATGATTTCTTTTGCCTTTGCATCTTTTCAGCTTTCTCGGCGTTGAGGGGGGTGGGGTAAATTTTTTAATTCGAAAATATTTCTATTGTAAGAACATTATATTTGTACATTTCCTAATTCTAAAATATACTAAGAAAAATATTTAAAATAAAAGATTTGAGTGGTGTTATAAATATTGCACAAAATCCCTATAAATTCAAATTTAATGAATCCTCCTAAATCCTTCAATCCTTCTAAAATTTATTAAATGATTATGTAAATCTTCTAATGTAATTTAAACAATTCACGAAAAATGCTTTAGTAGATAAAATTTTCATGAATTCATAATTCAGTACATAAAGGGTTAAAGTAATTCCTTTAGAGTATTAACCCAAAATAATGTCTATCACAAAATTGTAAATATGACCTTCCCTGAAAACTCCAACGAGACTTTTTGTCCTTTTATGTCGCACATTGTTTATAAAGCAACATAACGTGAAGAGTAAAATATTTCAATAGAATCTTTTTTTTTTTTTTTTTGCCGTTCAAATCGAACATTTTTTTGCAAAGTAATATAAAACAAACACGGAAGTTTTTCAGTGAACTCTTTATGTTACAAAATGTACTCTTATTTATTAATCCTTTCAGGGACAAAGCAATTGCGTTTTTGAAATGTTGAATTCACACCGGAATTTCTTTAAAATTCTATTTAAAAATAAGGAAAAGCAATTTTACAACCTTTTTCCCGCCAAAGTTACAATAGTACAATTTAATTAAAATTCTGGTGCAAATATTCATTAAAATTAGGTGGCCCCTCAAGGGGTTAAAGTAACTTACTGTACATTCCAATGTATAACACGTGAAACAAACAAATATATTTAGGCTTAGAAATATTTTTAAAATAAAATGTAGCTTATTTTTGCGTCGTAATTACTATTTCACTTTATTTATCAGAAGAAATTTTTCTTGTAAAGATGATTGCTTTTCCAGAATGAAAACATATTGCTTGCTTAATAAAATTGATCAGCAAATAATTATTAATTTATTAATTTCCATAATAAAATTAAAGAGAAATGAATTAATAATCGGTAAATGTATCTGATCAAAACTACAGAATCAAAAATAGAATCACCTCTCTAGACGTCTAAGTGAAATCCTCATCATTTAGGGGGAAGAATCTAAAAAACAAAAACAAATTACCAACCACATTGCCAACCACAAACAAATATTTGCTTTGATATATGGTACATGCACAATAATTTCAGAGAAGAATAAAATAAAAAATTTATAATGTAAGAGAATAATCCAATAATAAAATACTATAGAATAAGTTTAATAATGAGATATAACAGAATATGTCTAATATTAAATATAGAATTATACTTTTTATCTAGAAATGGTTACCAAACATAACTTTGAACACTCACGGCTAAATGAGAAGCTCGCTCTAATTTCAAAATTTATAAAAATTAGCAAATAAGTTTCTTGGAATAAATTTGGACACACATTTATGATTTACTCTCATTAATATCTAAAAATGCTTGTTTTGAAAGGTACAAATTTGAATATATTTTTGAGATTCACATGCATTAATGTCTCAAAATGTTTGTGCTTTGATTGGCGCAAGTTGAACACATTCTTGAGGTTTGCTGGCATATCTCAAAATGCTTGGGTTTTGAATGCTAAAAATTTAAACATATTTTTCAAATTCTCTCGCATTAATATCTCAAAATGTTTGTGTTTTGAGTGATACAAGGTTGAACATGATTTTGAGATTCATTTGCATTAGTATCTCAAAAATTCATGAGTTTTGAATTGGGCAATTTTACGATTTTGCGTGGCAATATTTAACAAATAACAGTAAGTTATTTAGCGTAATATGCATCTACTAGTTTATATTAAAGAACTCTTTTAATAAAAGGAAAAAGATCTTTTCCTTCGCTGTCGTCTTAAAATACGTATTTAATAAATTTTATTTTATAAAATTCCGCTGTTTTTGTTTTAATAAGGTTTCATATTTTACAATACCATTAATTTGAATTATACAATAACAATAAGAATTAAATTAAACTTTTTTAACTGAATGACCAAACAATATCTATAATAGAATATAGTGTTCAGAGTATGTTCAAAAGCTTTTTAAGCACCATTTAAAACTTTCATGACATAATTATTAAGAAACTAAAAATATTTATTAAACTCTATATCAAATGAATTGATACCACATTTCTCCGAAAATAAAGCCTAATCAGAATAAATCCCCTATCAGAATTTGTGAATGCTTCTAATAAAACATTACTTTAAAATAAAACTCACTCCCAAAATATCCCCCCACCCCCTAACTTTCTTAAATTGCACAATCTCCCCAGTTTTAAACGTTTTTAAAAATGCTACTAAGTACGGAAAATGAACATTTATACTTATGTGACAATGACATGTAGAACGGCATGCGGGAAAGGCTTTCTCCGGTACATTGAAAAACGATGTTAACCATTTGAGGACGAGCGACCGGTATACTTTTCACTTAAGGTGCTTAGAAACCTTCATTATTGCCCCCCAGTTATTTATAATTATGAAGTTTGCCTTATTTATGGGGTTTCAGGACTCTTAAAATTGGAAAAAATGAAAAAAAAAGGACCATTTTGAACATCTAATATCTTAAAATGTATATCATTTTAAAACACAATTTTTCTTGGGGTTAAAGATATAAGTATGTTCTTTCATTTCATGCATTTAAAAAATTGCAAGATACAGGATTAGCTGCAAACTGTCAGACATTTGACAAGCAGAAAATTGGTATAACAGATTACGCGCAGGATTACAAAATAAATATTGCAACTAGAATGAAAATTTTAGTGCCTACTTATACTTCAGATTATAATAATTACTCTGAACCTAAATAAATTTTTATTGAAAGCATGTTTATATATTTAATACAAAGTTGTATTTCGTTAACGCAAAATTTTGAAAATTTGAAAAGTATAACCACCTAAAAAAAAATTTTTTTTTGAACAATAAAAAGGAAATTTTATGTTCAGTTTATACAGGCTAACATGAAGCGCATGTTTTGAAAATTTCAGGAAAAATATTCAGAGGATTTTTGAGATATCGAGCGCGTTATGTCCATAAACGTCATTTGGAGAAAAATGACTTCAAAGTTTCGGAAACGCCGCTTCAGTTATTGAGAGGTATAAATCTAAAGGCCACAACTTCTGTTCTAATGGGGATTTCAAGGAAACAATTATATCAAAATGTTCAGAAAAGATAGGAGTTTAAGATCTGAAAAAATTAAATTTCGAAAATTTTGAAGCTTTAACCCATTAACGGTCGCATTAAATTACCGTTTAAGAATTCAAATTGCTTATTGGCACCATTTTCTTGAAGAATAAATATTCATTTTATTTAATGAGAGGTAAAATGATGCCATAATAAAGCCAATTACACTATTTATAAAGCTGGTGGAAATCAAACAATCTGAATAAAAGACACAGCCCGTGAATATCACGGGAGCGAGAATAAAGAGTCCCGATTCCTCTTAATCAGAGCATTTCGCCCAGTTTGAAAAACATTGTTTTGAGGAAAACAAGTTTAATGTTTTACAATAGCGTTACGTTCAACGGGCTAGAAAAATTTTAAAGAATTAGAATTTCACGAAACTGCTTTTGGTCAACAATCTACACACTTCAGAAACGTGAAATAAAAAAAAATAGAAATTTTGATCTAAAGAGGTAGTACACCCACTCCCCCCCCCCCCCCCAAACACACACACGTACACCTAAAAAGTTCATTTGCACTTTAGACATATCAAACAGACTGGTATTTAAACCGAAAAACAGTTTATTGAAGATTTTTAAATTACAAATTGAAATATTTTCAGATCACAAAAAATATCAAGGCATTCATTTACACTAATCAAATCCTATCATTATTCATCATAAACACATAACCAAGAAAAGTATAGCCACGTTAATACATACTATCACTAATTTAGAAGCACAAGCAATATATTCGAAAATTCTTAATTTCAATTATACTTACATTGATAAGTACCAGACAGTTAAAACTTTAACAAGAACAACTGTGGCAGTACACACATACAATAATCAAAGAATATTATTATTAAAGCATAAACACATAACCAAGAAAAATATAACCGCGTTGTTGCAGACTATAACTAATTAATAAGCAAAGGCAATATATTCGAAAACAATTCTCAATTTCAATTGTACTTTCATTCATAAGTACCACCCAATTAAAACTCTAACAAGAATAATATATTCGAAAACAATTCTGAATTTAAATTGTACTTTAATTCATAAGTACCACCCAGTTAATCTTTTGCACTCCGTTGTCGCCGATGTGGCGACATAATCTTTCTTTGCAAAATTTGTTTTTGGCACCAGTAATAAAAGAAAATAAAATTTATCTTATTGAATCAGACCATTTTTGAAATTGTGTACTTGAAGGAAACTTCTTTTAAAAAAGTCGTGCCGACCGAATAAAATTTGTGTAAGAGGAGCCGGTGTACAACGGTTTAAAGCTCTAACAAGAACCATTGTGGCAGGACACTTACACACTAATCAAAGCATATTATTATTAAAGCCTAAACACATAACCATTTTAATACAGACTATCACACATTTATAAGCACAGGCAGTAGTATATTCGAAAACAATTCTCAATTTCAATTATAACTTTCTTTCATAAGTACCAGCCAGTTAAAACTCTAACAAGAAAAATTATGGCAGTAGAATTATACACTAATCAAAGCATATTATTATTGAAGAATAAACACATAATCAATTGTGGCACGTTAATACAGACTATCACTAATTTATAAGTACAGGCAATATATTCGAAAGCTATTCTCACTTTCAATTATACTTACATTCATAAAAACCAATCAGTTAAAGCTCTAACAAGAACAATTGTGGCAGTACACACGTACACTAATGAAAGCATATTATTATTAAAGCATTAACACATAACCAAGGAAAGTATAAACATGTTGTTACAGATTATCACTAATTTAAAAACTCTTGCAATATATTCGAAAACAATTCTAAATTTCAATTGTACTTTCATTCATAAGTACCAGCCAGTTAAAACTCTAACAAGAAAAATTGTGGCAGTAGACTTATACACTAATCAAAGCATATTATTATTAAAAAATAAACACATAATCAATTGTGGCACGTTAATACAGACTATCACTAATTTATAAGTACAGGCAATATATTCGAAAGCAATTCTCACTTTCAATTATGCTTACATTCATAAAAACCAAACAGTTAAAACTCTAACAAAAACAATTGTGGCAGTAGACACGTACACTAATGAAAGCATATTATTATTAAAGCATAAAGTCATAACCAAGAAAAATGTAAACATGTTGTTACAGATTATACTAATTTAAAAGCACATGCAATATATTCGAAAACAGTTCTAAATTTCAATTGTATTTTCATTCATAAGTACCAGCCAGTTAAAAATCTAACAAGAACAATTGTGGCAGTACACTTATGCACTAGTCAAAGGATATTATTATTAAAGCATAAACACATAACCACGTTAATACAGACTATCACTAATTTATATGCACAGGCAATATATTCGAAAGCAATTCTCAATTTCAATTATACTTACATTCATAAAAACCAATCAGTTAAAAGTCCAACAAGAACAATTGCGGCAATACAGACGTACACTAATGAAAGCATATTATTATCAAAGCATTAACACATAACTAAGACTAGTTGGATGTGCCAATCCCAAAACTTTCTTCTATCTTATACATCTTAATATTTCAAAAACTAGTTACACATAATAATATTTCAATATTATTAGTTCAATACTATAGCAACTTTAATTTTCATCCTAAATTTCTGCTTCAGTCAATTAAACGAACTAAAAACGAGTTAATCTATATCATGATATTTGCTAAAATTAATAGTTTTTGCTTATTCTGTTGTTATCAGATGTTTGCGAATAGCCGGCTTAGCAGGAAGCGAGTTCCCGCCTTTGCACGAGCCGCCGATGGACAACAGAACTACAAAAAATCAAGAAAAGTATACAAAAATTGCTATCACAGAACCCCTTTACTGTGCAATATTTCCAAATTCAACGAGAACCTGTTGTCCAAAGCCAAAAACATGCACAAAAAATTAGGTTCAATTGTATGCATAACTTCATACACTTTTCGATTGTACAATAATGAAAATGCACAGAGATCGCAATTATAGCGCCCCCTTCTGGCGGAATTTTTTAAAGTTCAGGGATGACTTGCTTGCCATAGCCAGAAACATACACAAAAAATTTGGTTCAATTATATACATAACTCCATACACTTTTCGATGGTACAATAATGAAAATGGTACAGACATCGCAATTATAGCGCCCCCTTCAGGCGGAATTATTCCAAATTCAGGGAGGACCTTCGTGCCATGACCAAGAACAAACACAAAAAATTTGTCTCAATTCTATGCATAACTTCATACAATTTCGATGGTACAATATTCAAAATGACACAAAAATCGCTATTACAGCGCCCACTACCGGCGATGTTTTTCCAAATTAAGGAAGGACCTGCTTGCCATAGCCAAGAACTTAAAGTAAAAATTTGGTTCAATTCTATGCATAACTTCATACACTTTTGGATGGTACAATATTCAAAATCGCACAAAAATCACTATTACAGCGCCCCCTACCGGCGAATTTTTTCTAAATTCAGGGAGGATCTGCTTGCCATATCCGAAAACTTAAAATAAAAATTTGGTTCAATTCTATGCATAACTTCATGCACTTTTGGGTGGTACAATATTCAAAATCGCACAAAAATCGCTGTTACAGCGCCCCCTACCGGCGAATTTTTTCCAAATGCAGGGAGGACCTACTTGCCATATCCGAAAACTTAAAATAAAAATTTTGTTCAATTCGATGCATAACTTCATACACTTTTGGATGGTACAATATTCAAAATCGCACAAAAATCGCTGTTACAGCGCCCCCTACCGGCGAATATTTTTCCAAATTCAGGGAGGACCTACTTCCCATATCCGAAAACTTAATATAAAAATTTGGTTCAATTCTATGCATAACTTCATACACTTTTGGATGGTACAATATTCAAAATCGCACAGAAATCGCTGTTACAGCGCCCCCTACCGGCAAATTTTTCCCAAATGCAGGGAGGACCTACTTGCCATATCCGAAAACTTAATATAAAAATTTGGTTCAATTCGATGCATAACTTCATACACTTTTGGATGGTACAATATTCAAAATCGCACAAAAATTTATATTATAGCGCCCCCTACCGGCGAATTTTTTCCAAATTCAGGGAGGATCTGCTTGCCATAGCCAAAAACTTAAAATAAAAATTTGGTTCAATTCTATGCATAACTTCATACACTTTTTGATGGTACAATGGCGACAGACAGACGGACAGACGGACGGACGGACAGACGGACACACAGACAGACAGACATTTTCTATAAACATGTTTTTTGGGATCTCTGACCCCTAAAATGTGTAAATCCGTCGAAAACCGGAAGTCGAAAAAAATTTCGATTACAATACTTTCTTCTATTGAAGATAGAAGAAAGTAAAAAGTATAAACATGTTGTTACAGATTATCACTAATTTAAAAAGACATTGCAATATATTCGAAAACAATTTTAAATTTCAATTGTATTTTCATTCATAAGTACCAGCCAGTTAAAAATCTAACAAGAACAATTGTGGCAGTACACTTATACACTAATCAAAGCATATTATTATTAAAAAATAAACACATAATCAATTGTGGCACATTAATACAGACTATCACTAATTTATAAGTACAGGCAATATATTCGAAAGCTATTCTCACTTTCAATTATACTTACATTCATAAAAACCAATCAGTTAAAGCTCTAACAAGAACAATTGTGGCAGTACACACGTACACTAATGAAAGCATATTATTATTAAAGCATTAACACATAACCAAGAAAAGTATAAACATGTTGTTACAGATTATCACTAATTTAAAAACACATGCAATATATTCGAAAACAATTCTAAATTTCAATTGTACTTTCATTCATAAGTACGCACCAGTTAAAACTCTAACAAGAAAAATTGTGGCAGTAGACTTATACACTAATCAAAGCATATTATTATTAAAAAATAAACACATAATCAATTGTGGCACGTTAATACAGACTATCACTAATTTATAAGTACAGGCAATATATTCGAAGGAAATTCTCACTTTCAATTATACTTACATTCATAAAAACCAATCAGTTAAAACTCTAACAAGAACAATTGTGGCAGTAGACACGTACACTAATGAAAGCATATTATTATTAAAGCTTAAACACATAACCAAGAAAAATGTAAATATGTTGTTACAGATTATACTAATTTAAAAGCACATGCAATATATTCGAAAACAGTTCTAAATTTCAATTGTATTTTCATTCATAAGTACCAGCCAGTTAAAAATCTAACAAGAACAATTGTGGCAGTTCACTTATGCACTAGTCAAAGGATATTATTATTAAAGCATAAACACATAACCACGTTAATACAGACTATCACTAATTTATAAGTACAGGCAATATATTCGAAGGAAATTCTCACTTTCAATTATACTTACATTCATAAAAACCAATCAGTTAAAACTCTAACAAGAACAATTGTGGCAGTAGACACGTACACTAATGAAAGCATATTATTATTAAAGCTTAAACACATAACCAAGAAAAATGTAAACATGTTGTTACAGATTATACTAATTTAAAAGCACATGCAATATATTCGAAAACAGTTCTAAATTTCAATTGTATTTTCATTCATAAGTACCAGCCAGTTAAAAATCTAACAAGAACAATTGTGGCAGTACACTTATGCACTAGTCAAAGGATATTATTATTAAAGCATAAACACATAACCACGTTAATACAGACTATCACTAATTTATATGCACATGCAATATATTCGAAAGCAATTCTCAATTTCAACTATACTTACATTCATAAAAACCAATCAGTTAAAATTCTAACAAGAACAATTTTGGCAGTACACTTATACACTAATCAAAGCATATTA
Source organism: Maratus speciosus (assembly GCA_963932465.1). NCBI lineage: Eukaryota > Metazoa > Arthropoda > Arachnida > Araneae > Salticidae > Maratus > Maratus speciosus. Next base: position 166,780,397 of record OZ010797.1, read on the forward strand.
TTATTAAAGCATACACTCATAACCACGTTAATACAGACTATCACTAATTTATAAGGACAGACAATATATTCGAAAGCAATTCTCAATTTCAATTATACTTGCATTCATAACTACCAGCCAGTTAAAACTCTAACAAGAATGATTGTGGCAGTGCATTGATTACTGCCGAGGGAAAATAATAATAATAAAATGCATAATTAATGAAAAGACGTGAAATACGTCGAAATTCTGCGAAAAAAAATTCTTAAAATTGAAATACTAGATGTTTCCAAAAAGCAAAATAAAAGTTAAAGGACAAAATATTTAAAATATTTAAAATATTCTCGTCCAAGTACTCTTCTGTAAAATGTGGTTTAATTTGAACCAGGATAAACACGTTTCGATCCGGAAATTTTCCTACATATATAATTTTTTAAAATTTAATATCACGTTTCTACATGGGATTTATTTGATTTTATTTCTAAAAAAACTTTCTGGTTCAAAACATATTTAAACTGGGTCAAATTAACGTACATTTTACGGAAAAATACTGGAAAATTGGCAGGTATTTTTGTAGCTCAAAACCCTAAAACCTGCGTAGATGAATGGAAGAAATTTGGCAATTTGAAAATAGAGGCGGTTTGCACAAAAATTCGCATTAGATGTCTAGCTATCCAGTGTTGCCAATTTGCTTCTTAAAAAAAAAGAGAGAGAGAGAGATTGTTTGATTGCCACCGATTTTTTGAAGCATGAATATTCGGCTTATTTAATAACAGATTAAATAACGAAAATTATACTATTTTTAAAAGTGGTAGCACTCAAGCAATTCTGAATAATTAAAAAAAAGTTGCGGACTGTCAACACTGCAGATAAATATTCAGCTTCGTAAAATATTAATTTATGGCAGTAAAATATTAATTTATGCCAGTAAAATATTAATTCGTACCAGTAAAATATTAATTCTTGTTTTATCATTCTTTGAGTACTTATAGTGCTTATTTTTAAGTTATTCTTTTCTTAACTTTTTATAGTTATTTTTCTCACTGTGGCTACCAGCCACGTTTAAACAAAATTTTTTAAGGCTCCCTAATGCCCTTGCAACACGATCACATCTCAACTGGATGTAAAGTTGCCACGCAACTAGGCAGTCCATCAACAAGATCACATTGTTGCATTAGTATTAATACAAAAGACTTCAGTAAAGACAGAACTGTTAAAGGTGGAAACACGAAGATATAACGTTGTTTCAAACGATAAAAAGCATATGAAATAACGGTAGTTTCCCTGCAATGCTTGTCTGTTTTTACAACCGTTTCGCAGGAGAAGAGAGAGGTGATAGCGTGCGCTGACAAATTTAACACGTACTGCGCACGCTCATAATCTCTCAAATGTAGCTTTACTACAAATTTGAAGTCGATAGCTTAATTACTAAATACTGACAATTGCTGCCCGTCCAAAAAAAAAATAATAATAAAACAAACACCAAAATTCTGGAAGGGACTCTTCGCCACACGACGAGTTAGAAAAGCGCGTTTTCTTAATCGATTTACATCACTAGCGCATACATGTGTGCATTTCAGGAATTTTACGAATTCATTTCAGAAATTCCGATGTAAATTTCATCACCTTTTTACTTAATTTTTAATACATAAGTTAAGTTCTTACAACCACTATACATATATAGAAATATTAATCCTCTAAAAATTACAAAAATATGCTACTAAATAAAGTTAAAAATCTATCTTAAGATTTCTGGTGTCTAATCCTTAATATAAAAATAAAAAACACAATTCTAAAAGAATAATTCATGCAAATAAGGGTTAATGAGAGCCCTTCCGTGATTACGTACAGTAAATAATAATAAAAAAAAAAAAACTTTTTTCGGAATTTCCGGTATTGATGCGGATTTTCTGAGTAAAAAGAAATTTATGAAATGTTATCATATATGAGCTAATGATAGAAATGGGTATTGATCAAGGATATAAATAAGATATAGAATATAAGAAAGATAATTTTTTTTAGGAAAAAAAAATTTATGCCGATTTTATATCCGCATCTTTTCCTTTGGATTTATGAAATATATAGATATGTATACGAATAGTAAAATTTAAAAATACAGCATACATGTATGAACAAGGGATTTGATTATAAGTAGACGAAATGTAATATTCCACCTGGATTCCATCCCAAAATTCACAAAATGAACTTTAAAAAGCTTAACGTTTAACTTAAAAGGCGACAAAAGGAATAATATACACATGATAGCACTTAATAAATAATAACAATGCATGCATTGTATACATAATTTTGTACACATTTTGCATTTTTTGTATACATTTATACATACATAATTTTGTATTGTTATTATGTATACATTGTACGCATAATAACAATTAATAATAAAAATATTACCTGGCGATGGCTGCGGGAATTGCAGACCGAAAGTACTAAGTAATTTAACTAAGAAATTTAAATTTTAAATTTATATTTTTAACTTGTAACATCTACATTATTATTTTTGTCGCCATTTAAGTAAAACATTGATCTTTTTAAAGTTCATATTGTGTATTTTGTGGTTATAAGTTGTTTTGGTTGACAGAGAAAAGAGAAAAATAGTAACATATTGCGTAACAAAACAATTAAACTTTTTACGCACAATGAAATAAACTGTGACTCTCTCACACACACACAAAATAATAACATATTGCGTAACAAAACTATTAAACTTTTTACGCATAATGAAATAAACTGTGACTCACACACACACACACACAAAATAATAACATATTGCGTAACAAAACTATTAAACTTTTTACGCACAATGAAATAAACTGTGACTCACACACACACACACACACACACAAAATAATAACATATTGCGTAACAAAACTATTAAACTTTTTACGCACAATGAAATAAACTGTGACTCACACACACACACAAAATAATAATTATGAAATTTTAAATGAATTAAAGTATGTATAATATAAACATAATAACAAGTTACCTAAAATAATTTTAAAAATCGAAAGTTGTAAGCCATTCTTATATAAGATAATTCAATAATTTAATTTATGTGTAATTAAAAAAAATTATTGCATTATAAATTGGTCAAAATTTTTTATAAAAAACATTAATAACATTTTTAACTGAAAAATGAAATCTACTAACAGTAAATGTGATAACAAATTAGCTAACGCATAGAAAAATAGTTTAATTTTTATTTTAAAATACTAGATTTACATTTTTAATAAACGGTGCATGACATGTATACTTTAAAACACGAATATCTTTTTTAAATACAGCTTGGGCCATTCTCAGATAATTGTAAATGTTGGCTTTCAGAAAAAAATTATTTTATATTATTTCAATTCCTAATATTAAACTCAAAATTACTCTATATAATAAAATGATGGGAATTTTTGCCAACTCACAGAAATGAATTTTTAAAAATATCTAAATTTCTCAAACCATAAATGGAATACGGTAATGACCACGGTAAACCATTTTTTCTTTAACCCTATTTTAGTGTTAAGCTATAACAATTGAAAAATTATGGTATAATTATTCAAAAAGTACTTCCAAACTTTTATTACAATTCATTCAGCAAAGTTAAATTATTAGAAGAGTATTTTAGCAATAACGAACTTGATTTTGTTTAGAACACATAATAAATAGTTGCAGCAACGAATAGAAACAGCACCGAAAAACCGGCGATAAAAATATTTTAAGTAATAATTTTTTTTATAAAGCACCATATAATCAAAACAACACACAGGACGCGTTTCGAACTGGAAAATATAACAGTCCATCATCAGCCAATGTAAATACGTGTCTCTAAGGGGACAAGGTCACAAATTAACAGAAAAGGGGAGGAGGAGAGCTTAGAAAGAGTGCGACAGGTGGGGCTAGTTGTAAGGTAAACACCAATCACGGAGGAACACATGCAGAAGAGGAAATTGCTACCACAATGATAGGGAAAAAAAGCAGAAAAGACAAGCGAAAATGAAATAAAAGAAATAAATAAAATTGAAATATAATAAAAGAAGTAAATAAAAAAAATAATAATAATACCAAAAAAAAAAAAAAAAAAAAAAAAAAAGAGAGAGAGAGAGAGAGAGAAAAAAACAAAAGAAATAAAATATTTTTTAACCATAAGAAAATGAAAAGAGTAGAAAGAATTAAAAAAAGTAATTTCCAAGCTGAAAAGAGAAAAGGAGATGATGAAAGATCATTGACAAGTTTATCGGAATTTAATAAGTATAATAAATTAACACATTGGATATAATAAATACGCTTTGAAAGGAGGGGGGAAATGACGTAATACTTACATCTAACGTTTTCGTATGAAACGGCCATCTAGCAGAGACCTGAACGTAAAATTATTCCGCATCTTGGTAATGATAATTAATTACGTCTAGGGACAATCTTTAAATAAAGATAATTAATAGAAATTATTTCTGTTATCCCTAGAGGCTGAAATATATAGAGAAATTAGAGAAGTGAAATACATACAGATAATCGTTGTATTTTCTCAAAAGTAACAAATATGTATAAAAAGAGATTTTAAATACATTTAAATAATCGTTGGATTTGCTCTAATGGGCAATACATCCAGAAAATCGTTGCATTTGATCTAAAGCTTCAAATATATATAAAAAATAGAGAAGTGAAATACATCCGAATAATCGTTGCGTTTTCTTTAAAGAGCAAAATATGTGAAAAATAAATACATCCAGGTAATCGTTGAATTTGCTCTAAAGTACCAAATATATAAAAAATAGAGAAGTAAAATACATCCAAATATTCTTTGCGTTTTCTCTAAAAGGCATTTTTCATATATTTTATATCTTAAAAATAAATAAATCCAGGTAATCGTTGAATTTACTCCAAAGTGCAAAATATCTGTATAAAAATTAGAGAAGTGAAATATATCCAAATAAACGTTACGCCAAATATATAAGTAATAGTGAAATAGAAATGCATCCCGATAACAGTTGCATTTGCTCTAAAGTGCCAAATATATATAAAAAAAATAGAGAATGGAAATACGTCCAGATAACATTTGCATTTGCTCTCAATCTTCCAAATTCTTAAAAATGGGGCCTTTATAAAGGCCTCAATTAACAAATCTGAATTTTGGAACCCGCTGTAGTAATGACATTTAAAACTTTTCAATTTTTTAAAATATTTTTTATTATTATTTAAACTAGTGTATAAGGTAGTGCTTCAATAGAAATTGTGACAAAAAACTTAAACATTCATGGTTGACTTGCTTAATTAACATTTTATAGCAAAGGACATAAAATGTTACCATTATCAGAGAATAACTCGTTTAATCTTCGTGCAACCAGATACTGAAAACTACATTGCAAAATACAGCTAGTTTTTAAAATACAGTTTAATCTTCACGCGTCAAGATGTTGAACACAACATTGCAAACAATAAATAAAAAACAACTAGTTTTTAAAACATATTTTAGTGTTTATGCGCCAAGATACTGAAAACAACATTGCAAAAAATACATAAAACGCAACTAGTTTTTAAAATACAGTTTTATCTTCATTCATCCGGATACTGTAAACAACATTGTAAAACATAAATAAAATACAACTATTTTTTAATCTTCATATATCAACATACTGAAAACAGTATGAAAAATATACATAAAACGCAACTAGTTTTTAAAATACAGTTTTATCTTCATGCATCCAGATACTGTAAACAGCATTGCAAAGCATAAAAGAAATATAATTAGTTTTTAATCATCCTGTATCAATGCACTGAAAACAATATTAAAAAACATGCATAAAACGCAACTAGTTTTTAAAATACGGTTTTATCTTCATGCATCCGGATACATAAACAGCATTGCAAAACACAAATAAAATGCTACTATAGTTTTTAATCTTCATGTATCAAGATACTGAAAGCAACATTGCAAAACATAAATGAAATACACATAGATTTTAATCTTCATATATCCAGTTACTGAAAATAATATTGCAAAACATTAACAAAAACACAGCTAGTTTTTAGAGTCTAAATTTTATGCACTTTCATACAGAAAACATTGCAAAACAGAAATAAAATACAGCTAGTTTTTAATAAACAGTTTTATCTTTTCAAATACTGTAAAGAACATTCCAAAACATAAATAAATTGATAAATAATATATCAGCTTAAATATTATGAAAATAGAATTTTATTAAAAATCAAAATCGACAATTCTATAAATTCTAACATCTAAATGCATTCATACTTAGAACATAAAGCTCGTTCTACTAGAAACATTAAAATTACTCAGAAGCATTTCATTAAAATTTGGAAAGTTTAGAATTATGCAATTATGTTTATAAGACAACGTCTCGTAACTGATGATTCTGCTTTTAAAATCGTTAAAAGCATTTCCAGGAACGTATTATTAGAAATCATATTCAATTCTGCAATATTCAAATATCTTCAAATTTAAAACTTAGTTTCTATAATTTACGTGTTCCCTAATTTTAAAATACAAAGAATTTAATTTAGAATAAAAGCCCCATATATTTGGAAATTTCAAGGAACTGCAATTTAATCAAAAGTGCACTTATAGTGTGGTAGTTACGATTAGTGATTTGTAATGCAGTTATGTACTTAAATTTTAAGTGAATTCGCTGAAATATTTTCAGATACTTCATCATAATTTGAAGTACTATCTTTTTGTAGACAAATAATTAAATGTCCACAACAAAACTTTCCTAAATATATAATCTGTATATAAATTAAATTTAAATGTCAGTCTATTCATCTTTGAGATAGAGCTAGCCCCAAAATCGTGAAAAACAGAGCATAGCACGACATCTGTTGGGCAGTATACAACAAAACCCAATAAGGATCTATTTACGTCAATATCTAACATAAGATGGCATTTTTTTTAATTCAATGCCTTAGTTCTTAAAGTATACGGATTGCGGAAATCGAGATGAAAGCAGCATTGAAGCAGTACCTGTTTCCCTATTTACACCCAAAACTAAACAGCGTTTATTTATGTCAAGAAATGGTAAACAACGCTGCACAGCGTTATTTGTTGCGAGATTTATAATATGAATTTACGCAGTGATCTCTTTTACTACTTATATATTCATATAAAACATTTTTCAGCAAATTACAGTTAAAGAGATAAGAAATTCTCTTACCTCAGAATATCCCAGGGTCCGCCCAGATCCTTGGTTCGTCATCACCAGGGAAGCTTTTGACATATTTCACTTAATAGACAAGACCTATAGTTAAAATTAGCAAATAAAGCCTTTGTGCAACAATATTAAAAAGCAGAAAAACCAACGTTTAAAAATGCATAAATAATACATTAAAAGCAGCAAACAGCTGTTTCGAATTTACTAGCGAGATTCTTCTTCAGTGCAAGAAAGGGAAAAAGGAACAGCGTGCTAGAAAATGCAAGGCTGAGCAAAAGGATAGACAGAGACGCGCTGGCTTATATACCCTATGGAGGTAGCGAGGGCGCCAAAAGCAACCAATGAGAGAGAAGCAGTGGAAACGACTGGATGGACAAGTAGTGACATCTACCGGAGAAGGAGAGAAAAAGAAATAAAAAAGGGGGGGAATTTAAATTAATGCTTTCCAAATACTTGGAAAATCAGGAGTACGAGATAAGTCATTGGCTAAAGAGTGAGAATTTTTAATGATGTGGTAAGCTTACTAAAAATCAAGGTCAAGGATAGAAGAACATTTTTGGATAATGATGGCTGAGGAAAAATCGAACCTATGTTGAGAAGACCAAGAATGTTGAGCAACAGAAGAGCGTTTGAGCTCCTGTTTTTTAACATAACCTTCCTGCTATTTTAAACGAAATCTAAGAGCACGTTTAGTCTGGCCAATATAAGAAAGGTCACACTGGCAAGAGATTTGGTAAATACCCCAGTTATCTAGGCGATCAACGGGGTGTTTGAGATTTGAAAAAGTGATTTTATTAACAGGGGAAAAAATAACATTAAAATCAAACCTTCTTAGGATTTTAGCATCTTGCTGACTGATTTTGGGAAAAAATGGTAACACAACTGAAGTATTAGAGTTGGAATTAGAATGCATTGTGCTAATAATATCTACTCATTGGTGCTATATTTATACACGGCTGTACAAAACTTTAGCAACAAATATAAAATGCTAATTTTTGAACATCGTTTCGGGCATCATCTACACACATGCACATATACCGTATATTACCATAGAAAAAAAAGGATACACTCCCTACTAATTCTGCCACAAATGATTGTAAGAAAATGATATTAATACAAATCTATTACTAATGATATCGTCTTATTGGTGCTATACTTGTACACGGCTGTACAAAACTTAAGTAACAAACCTAAAATGCTAATTTTCGAACATCATTTACACACATATACGTATACCATATACTATCATGGAAAAAAAGGATACGCTCCCTACTAATTCTGCCACAAATCATCTTATAAAAATGATACTAATACCAACCTTTTACTAATTATATATACTAATTGGTGCCATACTTATATACGGGTGTACGGAATGTAAGCAACAAACACAAAATGATAATTTTCGAACATCATTCCGTGTATCATTTACACATATACACTATACTATCATTGGGAAAAAAATGATACTCTCCTTACTAATTCTGCCCCAAATCAACTTATTAAAATGATAAATACAAACCTATTACTAATGACGTCTACTAATTGGTGCTATACTTATACACGGGTGTATAAAACCTAACCCTTTAGTACGAAGCTTTGCATATATGCAAACAACAGTGTTTTGAATTTAATAGATTATTTTATTCGTATGTACCTAATCCACACCAGAAAATTAAAATAACAATATTTGCTTTAATTAATAACCGACATTCCATATTTAAATAAAGCGAAATAAACTATTGAAGCTTTCTGGTGTAAAGTTATATTCTCTGGACTACGTAATTTCTAGAAGGTATTCTATCATGGGAATTAAAGGGTTAAATGTTAAGTTTATAAAATAAATAATTGTATAAAATAAGGTATTTGGAGACATACTTATTAAAATATTTATTATTTGCAATATTTTAGACGTATTTTATGAAAAATGTATCTCTGATTTTTTTCATTATTTTACCTGCGTAATAAACCTTTCAGAGAACCATATATAATTTTTTCGAAACAAGATAAAAAAGCGCGCATTTAAGGGTTAAGCAACAAACACAAAATGCTAATTTTCAAACATCATTTTGTGCATCATTTGCTTACATGCATGTATACAATATATTATCATGGAAAAAAAGGATACTCTCCTTACTAATTCTGCCACAAATCATCTTATAGCAATAATACTAATACTAACCTTTCACTAATCATATATTCCAATTGGTGCCATACTTATACACGGGTGTACGAAACTTAAGTAACAAACATAAAATGCTAATTTTCGAACATCATTTCTTGCACCATTTACACACATACACATATACTGTATATTATCATGGAAAAAAGGAAACACTCCCTACTAATTCTGCCACAAATGATTGTAAGAAAATAATACTAATACCAATCTATTACTAATGATATCGTCTAATTGGTGCTATTCATATACACGGCTGTAAAAAACTTAAGCAACAAACATAAAATGCTAATATTCGAACATCATCCAGTGTATCATTTACACACATACACATATACAATATGCTATCATGGGGAAAAAAAGGATACACTCCTTACTAATTCTAACACAAATCATCTTATTAAAATTATACTAATACCAACATATTACTAATAATATATGCTAATTGGTGCTATTTTTATACACGGGTGTGCAAAACGTAAGCAACAAGCGTAAAATGCTAATTTTCGAACATGTGAGTAATTACTCAACAGAAAATGATATAAACATAAAGTGTAACAAATGGGTATTTTCCCTACAGCACAGCTAATTGATATGACATCAACTTCATGCCATACATGGTCACAAATCTCACAGCGAAAAAAATATGGGATATTTCACCTGTCTCATTATTACTTTTAAATGATCGTTACATAGTGTATTTACTGAAATGGCACAGTAACTGTTGCTTTGTGATGGGTCACGGCGTGATATTACAATGAAGTCACCTTGCGATTCTCACGTCATTATCATTTGGAGACTCAATTTGGAAGTCATTGTGAGCATTCATTCTGATGATTCACGAAATAATGTCACAATGAAGTCACATGGAGATTTTCAGGTGACCAAGACTTTACTGCGAAGTCATCATTGTGTTCTTTTCTGAAAAGTCACCAGATGATTTCATTTTCTGTCACTTGGGAACTCGTCAGAAAACAGCTATTATGATGACTTTACTATGGAGCCTCCAAATGACAATCACATGAGAGTCACAAAGTGATTTCATTGTAAAGCCACCTGGTGACTTGTGAAAAAACAGCAGTTAAGAGCCCACACTAGTCACTCGGAAAAAGTCGAACTCTAATGCTAAGTCTATGGGAGCGTTATTTTCAAATTTCTCGCTGAAATTTTAATATTTTTGAATGCATTTTTTTTTTTTGCATAGGATAGCTGATGATGATCTACAACCGGGCTAGTGTTTACTTTTTCTATTTTGGTTATAATTTTTTTTATAATAGGATAGTTTCAATTTCGGAACCGGTTCCAACCGCTTTCGAAAATAATAATAATTTTTTTAAAAGAATCTGAAACCGAAATCGAAAAAGTAAAAACTAGCCCGGTTGTAGGTCGTCCTCAGCTATCCTATGCAAAAAAATCATTCAAAAATATTAAAATTTGAGCGAGATATTTGAAAATAACACTTAATTATAGAATAGACTTAACATTAGCGTTTTCCTTTCTTCCCACGACTGAAATGGGCTCTTAAGGTAACTTCTCAGTGAAGTGACTAAATGCGACTATGAATGAGCCGAATTAAAGCTAGCACATTTCAGTTCGTTGTAGTGATTGTGACCATTTGTGTCATCAAGGAGACTTCACATCGACTGGCTGTGTTGTTAGGGTATTACCTACTTTCAACACTTGCTGTTTAGATAATTTCTTTTTGAGTACTGACATATTCAGAAATTACCATTTTGTGTTTGTTGCTTAAGTTTTGCAGAGTAGTGTTTTATGCGTCGAGGACCGTTCATACCGAAATTGCAACAAACTTTAAATTTTTCAATAACACTTAATTTTGACAGCATATTTGGATTCTTTGTTGAATTTAACCTTTGGATAGCAAATGGAAACTCATCCATATAATTTTATAAGGAAATTATTTATTATCATTAACTTTTTATCTACTGTCGGTACTTATAAGTACCATTAAAATAATGTGTTATAAAATTCATTTAATACATCGATTAGCTGTAATACAGTTTAGAGTGAGTTATAGAAACATTACTTTATCTTGTTACAAAAGCATTATGAGTTACACAAAACAAAAATATTTTTAAAAGGATGATTTATTTCGCCTTTGCATCTTTTCAGCTTTCTTGATGTTGGGGGGGGGGGGGGGGAATTATTCAATTCGGAAATGCTTTTATATTTCTATTGCAAGAACATTATATTTGTACATTTTCGAACTCTACAAAATACTAAGAAAAATGTTTAAAATAAAAGATTTCAGTGGGGTTATAAATATTGCACAAAATCTCTATAAATTCAAATTTAATTAATTCTTCTAAATCCTTCAATCCTTCCAAAATCTTTCTAAAATTTATTAAATGATTATGTAAATCTTCTAATGTAGTTTCAAAAATTCACTAAAAATGATTTAGAAGATAAAATTTTCATGCATTCACAATTCCGTACATAATGGGTTAAAATAAAAATATATATGCTAAAATTGATAACAGTAAGGCTTATAAAATACGTTTTAATAAACAGAACTACTATTTTCGTTCACATAATCGGCAACATTTTTAAGATCAGTAATGATAAAATAAATTATTTTCACCAAAAAAAGGAAAAAATATTCAAAATTGCGAAAATAGTTTATTACCCGAGTGAAAAGAAGGGTTATGTGTTTCACGCGTATCTGTGTTTGTGGATTTCTTTATACCCTCGAAACATCCCAACGGCTGGATGGATTTTAATGAATGAAATCTCTATCAATTCGTCTTAATCGTCCGATGGTTATAGGCTAGGTTTTGTTTTAATTAATTCAACATAGCGGTAGAGACGACAAAAAAATTTTACGCACCCTATTGAGTGGCATATCATTGGATAGGTCTTTCAAAATGAAGACGATGTTTCATTGACTATTTTACAGTCACAAGCTCGGTTTACATATTACATAACCTGGAAGTTGTGTAGGTAGGATCTCTAGCTTTACTGCAACTCTAACCACCATAGACATCTACAAGCCTCATCAAAACAGTATTTATAGATAGGAACTAACAATTAAACGCAACTTAAAAGTCATCAATACAAGTAAATAAAAAAAAATAGGTATGTAATGTAAAAAAAGAATAGTTTCACATTAAGGAAAAATAATTAGTTAGTTCGCTTTTTACGCAGTCGGTTTTTTTGATTTTTCAAATTTAATTTTTATTTTATCATTACTGATCTTGAAAATGTCGCCGATTGTGTGTACAAATTTAGGAGATCTGTTTATTAAAAGGCATTTGGTTCAGGATCCATCGTTCAGGTCGAATTGTTTAGGGTTCGGGTTTGGATTTTACATTTGCGGGTCGGGTTCGGGTTGATCAGATTTTTCGAGAAAAGTCCTGAATATTTTTTCAGATAAAAAACATACATTTGAACATTAATGAGTATATATATTTAATTTTCAACATATTGGATAAAATTAATTTTATACATATAATTGTGACTTTCCCCTCAATAATTGTATTACAATATGTATCAATTTTCTCCCATTTCGGGCTCGGGTTGAACATTTTTTTATTTTTTTCTTTTCTTTCTTCTTTCCGCCGTGTTGCGCTCAGTTTTAGGGAATTTTGGTTTCGTGAGATATAACCCGAACCTCGCAGGTTTCTACTTTACACGTAGCACAGTTCCTCTGACTTTTAACCCTCCGAGCGTCTTGCAAAAGGGTAAAATTGTAATGTTGTTTTCTTTGCATTTTGTTTTAAATGCTAAGAAAATATGATTCTTTCAACATTATAAAAAATACTCAATTACAAATATGAATATAATCCTTGAAAGTATTAATCATTCTTCAATGTATTTAAAATTCATTAAATCTATAGAATTATATTATCTTAAATATTGCTTGTATTGCGGTGAAACCTGGAGCTTAGTGAACGGAATATTACGCCCCAAACACTTAGAGGGTTAAAACATTTACGCAAATTAATGTGAAAGTTTTAAAAACTAAAATACTTATTAACAAATAAAAATAAGAACGGCTAATCAGCGTATACAATATATTTAAAAAATCTGCAATTAAAATAACATACTACTCACAGTAATAAAATACAAATATATTCTAACAGTTTCGAACAATATAAAAACTTGTTCATCATCAGGGAAATATCCAGGAGGAATCAACACGTTATAATATCTACATTCGACAATTTTCAAAAAAGAATATTGACGTTTTTTAGCAGGAGTTTCCCAAGGTTCAATTTTAAACTCTTTAATTTTGTTCTGAACTGCAAAATTACAAAAATCCGACAAATGGCGCGAAACTACCGACCTTTTCGCGAGAAACTATCGCCATCTATTGGGAAAATGGTAAATTACATATTATGCATTGGAAGAACTGAGTTCGGGCTTCACGGAATTGAAACATCGATTTTTTTCATGCCCGAACCCAGGTCGGGCACTCTAAAATTGGTGCATTTGCGTTACCCGAACTGAGTTCGGGCGTCACAGGCAAGGGGTACCACAAATATATTTACATTTCAAAAATTATTCTGAAAATTGCTACAATGCCTAAAGATGAAACTGATATGAATATTTCATTGAATTACTTGATTTCATCTTTAATCTGAATGGGATTGAAATCTTTTTAACTTTTAAAACTTTTTAACATAACAATCAATCTCTCAGTTTCATTTAAAAAAATGATCTCAATTTAAATAGACCTTACAATAACAAAACAAAATCACGTCGGCAATAAATTTTTATCACTTCTAATATTCAAAACACATGCATGCTTTCTGCATTATTTTCCCACCAATCTGTAGAAACATCTGAGAAATGTTAATGATTTTGTTTAAAAAAAAAATAATAATAATGTACATGCTTTCAAATAATTCTTTTCGCATTTTTACTTCATCAATCTTTTAAAGTTACACTTGAATGTTAATGATCTTAATTGTTAAAAAAAAAAAAAAAATAAGAAAAAATGCAGTTATTCAAAACACTGTTTCAGCATTAATTTCCCATCAATCTTTCAGAAATCTCATAAGAATGTTAATGGTTTCATTTGTAAACAAAAGAACTTGTACACTCCTTTAAAAACAAGAAATAAATCAAAAAATGAAAACTAACAAATATAATGCTATGGCAAATAATCTTAAAAATTTCAATTAGTTCAAACAAGAAAAACCCAGTTATTTATGTATAAGTAAGTTACAATGCATTTTATTAATGTTATGCATTTATATTAAATTAAAATACATTTTTATATTTAAATATCGATAAAGAATCATTCTTAGTAACATATTTTTTTTTTAAAAAACAACATATGTAAGTGTCATTAAGAAATGGTTAAATGCTATTAAATTAAAAATGTAGTTCATAAACGATAATTTCAATTCGGTCTAAGTTATATTACTCTCATATAATGTTTATTTTTCATATCAAGGATCACTAAATATATATGAATGAGTTAAAAACGATCTCTTCTTGATATAAGCATGTATTACAATAATTTAAAACATAATCGTATTGGTTTTAAATGTTTACCTATTCCAATATTCAAAACATGTCTTGTTCATTATTTTTCCACCAAATTTCACAAATTTCTCAGAAATGTTAATGATTTTATTTGACAAAAAGTAAAAAACTACAACAACAACAAAAAACCTGTACATTACTGAAATAACTCTTTGCGCATTTTTATTTCATCAATCATTTAAAGTTACACTAGAACATTAATGATCTTATTTGTTAAAAGAAAAAAATAAATAAACAAACAACAAAAATACTCAAAACACTCTTTCAGCAGTATTTTTCCATCAATCTTTTAAAAATATCACAAGAATGTTAATGATCTCAGCTATACAAACCTGATTGTATCAAAACCGATTACATTAGTCCGATTACATAGTCGCATTTTAGCTGCTATTTAACTTTTTTTTTAAAGATAGAGCAGTACAAATTTGACTGTATCAAAATTGACAGTTTCATGTTAGCTGCTTTAAAACGGCATTTTTATAAACAGAGCACCTACCTTATAACATTTTTTACAAATCGAGCAGTAGAAACCTAGCTGTTACCAAACCGATATCAATCTCATTTTAGCTTCTATTTAACACTTTTTTTAAATACAGCAATAGAAAATTTTTGTTTACGCGTAAATGACATCTTTCAAATCCGATGAAGATTGCGAATTCCTGATTTGATTTAAAAAATTTAAATTTTGAACATAAATAAATAGCAATTAAGTTACATTGTTATGAATTGCTTTCATGTTTTTTACGTACCCTATACACTGTTAAAAAAAAACACCGTAGATTTGCCAGAACAATCTCGATCACAGTGAATGTGCTGTATCTTTATTTGGTTTCCTGACTATATTAACATGGAAAATACAGTAGTTTAGTAAAATTAACAGCACAATGTGCTGGCAATTTGGACGCATTTTTTTTACAGCACAAACTGCTGGCGTCCAAATTGACAGCACATTGTGCTGTTAATTTTACGCAACTACTGTATTTTCCATGTTAATATAGTCAGGAAACAAAAGAAAGATACAGCACATTCACTGTGATCGAGTTTGTGCGCGAGATGAACAGTACTTTGTACTGTAAAAATGTCGTTTTTTTTACAGTGTATCCAAGTAATTTTGATGAAGACAGCTTTATACTGTGTTTTTA
Organism: Maratus speciosus; assembly: GCA_963932465.1. Taxonomy (NCBI): domain Eukaryota; kingdom Metazoa; phylum Arthropoda; class Arachnida; order Araneae; family Salticidae; genus Maratus; species Maratus speciosus. Next base: position 166,796,380 of record OZ010797.1, read on the forward strand.
GAAACTGAGATATTATGAATTACATTGAGATTTTTTTCATACTCTATTCATAGTTCATAATTGATAATTTTTTAATTAAAAAGATGCTAGGTTTGTTTCTGAAATTTCGAACATAAATAAATGTATGAATAGTTTTCAAGACAACAAAAGTGTAATCGAAATATAAAAAATCATAAACAAGTAATTTTAATCCAAACAAATTTATTCTGCGTTTTCTAAAACTGAGATGTTATGATATACATTCAGGTTTTTTCATACTCTACCCATAGTTCCATATTGATAATTTTTCAATTAAGATTTTTCAATATGTTTCCAAAATTTTAAATTTCGGAACATAAATTATTGCATTAATAACTTTAAAAACAACAAACGTCTAATATAAATATAGAAAATCACAAACAAGTAATTTGGATTTAAACAGATTTCTTTTTTTTTTTTTCAACTGAGATGCCATGAATTGTATTCAGGTTTTTTCATATTCTGCTATAGTTCCATGCTAATTTTTTAGTTTTAAAAATCCTACATTTGTTTTTAAAAAAATTACGTTTCGATTACAAATAAAGTTATGAACAACTTTAAAAACAACGAAAGTGTAATAGAAATGTATAAAATCACAATCAAGTAATTTTGGTACAAACAGTTTTATTCTGTGTTTTTAAAAACTTAGGTATTATGAATTACATTGAAGTATTTTTCATACTCTACACTAATTTTCCGATTTTTATGAATATTAAGAAAATCAACACGAAAATCTACAATATCGATAAAATCGTATAGTTTTGGACTGCCTCCAAGCTTAAAAATATATAGTCGTATTTAACGTCAATTTTTCAAATGGATTCCAGGAAAATCACTTTATAGCTTTAGACTGAAAGTGTAATCAAAACACAATGTTAACATGGTAGTTTATCCGAATCGTGGTCCCATAAACTTTACAAAGGATTTTAAAGGCACCCCCTTCCCCTATAAATAGATATTATTTGTTTGAGATTATCTGCTTGATTTTTCCTGCTTTTCTGATTTAACACGTATCCTTTATATCTGTTGTCTATTTTATTTTATATGTATCTTAAAAACTAAGGAGGAAAAAAAAATATTTTTTTGAAAAAAGTTTTATTATTTAGCTCATTTTTTAGTTCAAAAAGTTTGAATTTATATCTAATGATTAGTTTTTCTTTTAATTTTTAAAATTCCACACTCTAAGTAGTACGCATGCGTAGTTTATGATTACAAATTAGACAAATCTGCTTCAAATTGACCACTGCGTTTGTTTAAAATAAATAAATAACAATATATATATTACGAAACAATTTAATGGGTTAGTCGAACAATCACGTCGTGCTTTTTACGACATATTACTTGATTAGTACCACATATTAATCAGCCGCTGGTGATGTTGTATAGCAATCATACCACTTAGCACAAGCATCGCTAGTGGAGGTATCAACTCTGTGAAAATTTAGCAGCTGTAGAGCGATGATAATATTGTAGAGTCCAATCAAACTCTTATTTATTCATGATGAAGACAAGGCAGATTAGACTGCATGAGTGGTGAAAAAAAAGGCGTATGAAGAAATCAGGGGTTTTCCCAATTAACAACATGGAAACGTAGTTATAGGAAACTGTTTATTCCATCAGAACATACCAACATTAAACAATTCCCACAGGATGAGAAATCAGAGCGTTACACTCGAGCATGAACTAGTTACTCATGCGAAATAGATGTTAATTCACGAAATGAATATTCTACATTGCTTAGGACACCAGGTAACAGGTTATGTAAACAATCAAACAGCAAAAAAAATCTACTACCGAGCTCATGCTCTAGCTATTTATTAGAATGCGCGGACGAATTCCGATTGAAATGAAAACTTCAGGCTAACACAACAAAAATGACAAACGAGACTCCAAGTGAAACTGCGATCCGTCACTCAGCCAATGGGGAGCGACCGAGAAACGTTACACATATATATACATATATTAGAATAAAATTAACCCTAAATGCAACCTAATATTACTGTGAAATTGGCTTTATTTTGATACTATATATTTCGTAGTTTATTGAGTAATTATGTTAGCCAATGTTAAAAAAAATTTTTAGTATAGCAATATCAAATGTGCTACACATAACTATATTACAATATAAATATTATAAATTTAAAATGCACAATTAGATTCAATATTCAGTTGTTTTTATATATAAAAGAATCAACTTAAATAGTTACTATTTAAAAAATGAACATATAACGTGACATTGGAAGCAATTATAATTAGAGATCGACCGAAAATTCGGTTTCGCTTTCGTTTTCGACCCAAAATCTGAGTTTTGCCGAAAATCCGTTTTTGGCGAAAATGCTTCCCAAAATTTGGCCGGACTGAAACTATTTGTATTCCAAAAATCTCGTTTCTTCCTTCGGAAATTTTCTACATACGCCTTGATTTGAGCTGTATCGGCTCAAATAAGACGCTCTTTATTAATTGCTGTGAAGTTCATTGTTTATAATTATCAGTCATGACTGACTCAAGACAGGAATGCAAATTAGAAAGCAAGCAATGCATATATGACTAAACTTTGAAGATGCTTTCCACGTGCTCATTAAAAGCTGCAGACTTAACTCTAACAGAAAATTTTTAGCTTGAAACCGCAGAAGGATTTCGAATACTCTTTGAGAAAGTTCCAGTGTAACAGATGATCATTTACAAAAATCATTATAAAAGATAAATCAGGGTATGTATACCTAAAACACTTTTTAATTAAATGAAATTCGTTTAGTTAGAAAATCCTTCTGTGTCGTTGCTGTATTAATTACATTTTATTTTATATGAAAATAACAAGTTTCGGTCAGAGGCACGGAGAGCCAACTTGGGCTACACGTAATTAATAATTATGTATATTTAATAAACACGTATAATTAATTAATAATTATGTATGTATTATGTATGTATTAATTACTTTAAAAAATTTTGGGGCATTTTCGTTTTCGTTTTCGGCCGAAAAAAGGAAGATTACCGAAATTCGGTTTCGGTTTCAGTTTCGGTCGATCTTTAATTATAATGTATTGTTAATGTTTCAGAAATATTTGTGTTGTAATTAAATATTTTTATTGGCACCTTCTGCATCTTGATCCATTATTTGATTAGTAATGTTCCGTAATTATATAGTAATCGTATTTAAAATGTTGCAATAATTTTGAAAACATTTCCTATGTGTTCGAATGTGTGTTCCAATGTGTAAAATTTACTTAAATTTTTGTATTTATTTACAAATATTATTTTTTTTAATCTACACATTGATATAATATTTATGTGCTTATACTTCGTAATTATACAATTAATAATTAAACATTGATAGTATAACCTAAATTTGAAATACAATATATTACTCTTGCTTTCCTGATATTCACTGTAAAAAAAAAAAAAAAAAAAAAAAAAAAAAAAAAAAGGAAAAGACAATTGTTAATTGATAATGTATTTTTCGTATTTCTACAGGATGTTTTTTTTTTTAAGAAAGTAATTTCGTGAATGTGACAAAATATCTATCTTTGTTAGATAATGCAACATTTTTTTTTCTCTAAACCTGTGCGATTATTTTTCATTATTACACAGCAAAAGAAAAACAAATTCCTTAAAAATACAAACATTGTATTGGAAAAATACGGAAATTTGTTTTAGAGTGTAAAAATACTATATATCCCAATCCCTTAGAGAGAAAACGACAAATTAACTAGACTTTTAGCTCTTTTATTTGCCAAAGATATTCTTACCCTCTTGAGACTTGACGCTAGCGTCAAGTCAACAGTGTTCATTAGTTTATAAACTAATACTGAAAATACACATTCATTGCTTTTGTACGAAGAAAATGACACTATAGATGATAGAAAAAGCCCTTTTACTGAAATTGATACTTTAGGGAATAGTTTATTTAGTGTCCAAAAAATGCATCTAAAATTAAAACCCTCCTTATGGGGTATCGGGACTCTTGACCCTCTCGCTACGCAGCCCGAGATATGCTCGGGCAAGCATTTTCCCGTCAAATTGATACAATTTGGTTGTTCCCACAAATTATTTTCTAGCGAAAACTTTGATTTAATCAGGACATTTTCCCCCAATTACGCTAGTCAAAAATTTCTCCTTTAAAGAACCGGTGATAAAGATTAAAAATTCTGTAAAAGACGGTCATCGCGAAGAATTACTTATGCAGCGAGAGAGTTAAACGTTCAAAATTTTCGAATTATAATTTTTTTAGATGTTAAACTCCTGTCTTTTCTGAACATTTTGATACAATTGCTTCCTTGAAATTTCCATTAGAACAGAAGTTATGGCTTTTAGAATTATACCCCCTCAATAGCTGAAGCGACGTTTCCGAAAAGTTTTCATCAGGATAAGAATAGAGGTCGACATTTGTGTACCTCAGGTCTGAAGTTGTTAAATCCATATTCACTAATGTTTGACACATTCACGAAATCGGAGAAAGAAATTCCGTAAAAATACGGAAATTGTACTAACCATTTGCGGGGATTTTATTTTACAGAGTTTGTATTCTATTACAAATATTTAGCATTGTAAAATTTACATTTTGATGTAATGTTGTTGTATTTATACTTTGTAAATAAATAACTCAATTAATTGTTCATTTTCGAAAGTCACGCCTAGCACTCTGGGACGATTCAAAGGGGTGTTACGCTGAGATAGGTATTTTCCGAATTTCTACATCCGCGTTCACTTATACGTTGTCACTAAGATTAGCACTCACTTGTTTGTTATTTTTATTATAAATCAAAGTTTAAAATTCTATTAATATCACGTTTTATTTCAATTTAAAACTTCTATATTTAGTATGGCTAGTTCGAGTGGTAATAAATCTTTCAGAACTGCTAGTAAGAAGATTTTATATAAAGTTATTCAATTTTGTGATCATGAAGCAGAAAAGAGAGAATTAATTTTTCAGATATTCTACAAAACGAGCCAGTCAAATGGTCGGTGTTTCTAGTAGTACTATTTAAAAGATTCGCCGAGAAGCAGGAGAAGCAGCGTAATCCTGTTTTTTGTTCACCTAAAAAAAGAGTTTAAAAGGATGTCTTTGAAAAAATAGCTATAGATGAATATGATTGTAAACGTTATTAGACGAACTGTACATTTAAATGGATATTTTAACTTTTAACGTTATACTTTAACAAATAAGCTTTTTTAATGTAATTTGCAATAAAATAAAATAAAATAAAAATTATTTTTTTTTTGTATTGTATTTGCGAAAAGAAAAAATGTTGTATGTCTTTTAAAAAATTTTAAGCGTTTTTTTTTTTTTTTTTTTTTTTTTTTTAAATAAATATTAACTACAAAAACGTTTTCATAGAAATCATATTATATTTCCCTAAAAGCGCATTCTTAAAAAACTCAGCTAAACAAACTCCGTTCACCCCTATTTTTATAAAATCAAAGCAGACCTGAAGCATGCGCAAAAGCGCGGAAGGTTTCGCTTTCTGAAAACAAACAGTATAAATATTTTAAAATACAGTAAATCGTAGGGCAACTCTAGGATAGATGGCCATAGTTTTTAAAGATTGAAATAAAAATTCTTAGAGTGCAAATACAAAAAATATGGATGCATATTTAAAATTCTTATACATATACTCATAATATTTTATGCAAAAAATAATTAAATATTGAAAACAAAAAGTGTTAAACAAAATTGAAATTTAAATGGCAGATAGTCATTTCTCCTTAAAGCCGAGGAGAGATGGCCATCCAATACCAGAAAGAAAAAGTTAATTTAAATAGAAAAAAAAAACACATTTCATATAGTTAATCATGAAAAACATGTAGCAATTTGTAAAGATGCAGTTATATGATGGAAAATGAGTGAAGAAAACTCGGATAAACAAAATTTGAAGTATAATTTCAATACTTCACTTTTCGTAAAACCTTACCACATGCTTGGCAAAGGTCTTGAAAATTTGTACACGTTTCATGGAACCACTTTAGATACCTTATGCATTGTATCCAGACATTCCTTTTGAATGTGATATTATATTGTTTTGTACAACCAACACAGTGATTCTAATCCAATTCTTTTTACTCGGAATCTGTAAAATCTGATAATTTAAATGTATTTCGTTTTCTTCGCTACTGGAATTGTCGTGTTTTTCTTTCTCGCGTTTATTGTTTGTTTATTACGTTAATTTAGTTTATTTATCAACTTTATCAGTTTCTGTTATGAAAGTTTCCGACATTTTTCAGTATTTTCTGAAACAAATAAATCGTTAGGTCTTATTATAGTATTATAATTATTATTAAAATATTTATATTAGTTAAAATTTAAATAATTATATAAATTAATATATTTATAAACGTAAACGTTATATATTTATTTTAAATTTAATTATACATAGTTAAAATCATCACTAAGTATAATTTTGAAATATTGATTAAAGGTGGCTATCTCTCCTCGATTTCATGTGGCCATCTCTCCTGAAATTAAAGGACTGATGGTCGCCCAATTTAAAGCATCAATAGTTATTGTAAGTCTTTGTTTTAGTCTTAGAAGTAAAGATTAGATTATACACGTGCCTTAAAAGTCCATATAGTAAAAAATATATATAACGTACGTACTGCAAAACATTCAGATACCTAAGTCAAAAAAAATATTCAACCACCTATTTAATTTTCATTAAAATTGCACTTACTTTTTATAAACGAAAACCATAACTGCACGTCGCGTCGCAATAAATAAACTCGTTGAACTATTTCATACGAACAATGTTTATATTACAATCTCGATCAAGTTTTGGAGATATTTAGACTTGCCATCTCTCCTCTATGGCCATCTATCCTAACTGTAGAAATAATTACAATGCATCACTATTACTTTACAATTATTTGCATTGTAATACATATATTTCTATTGAGAAATTTGCAGCTTGACGCAATATTCAAATTTTGCATTCTGTTATAACATGAGTAATTTTTAAGAAAAATGCTGATATAACGTAATTTGGAAATAGCTTTAATATGTTACTAATATTTCAAAAAATTTTGCATTGTAATATGAATACTTCAATTCTAAAATATGCAATTTCACGCAATATTCAATTGTTTACATTCTGTAATTAGGTGGATAATATTATGTGTATAATGCCAACTCTTTCTGAACATCCACACCAGTATTCAAATATTCAAGTGAAGTCACTCCACATTTTTAAAAACTATTTATCAGCTTTGAAAATTTTGGAAATTTGAGTAAATGCAATTTTTTTCTAATATTTATTGAATTCATCATAAGGAGCACTTCTATCTCTAAATAATCTTGCTGGAATAACAATGGTAATGAAAACTAATTTCAAAGTCTTAAATATTCAAATATTATTAGCGAGTTTTATTCGCAATTTCAGAAATAGATATACAATTTCAAGCAACTTGAATTTAACGCATGATTGGCCTTTTGTATCTTCGATTTCGGATTTCGGATTCTAGAAATACACTGAAAACGTTAAAATCTCTTATGCAGCAGATTCGTTGAGGTCTCACATTATCAATGAAGCCATAAAGAAACTCTGTTATGCCAAAATATTGTCATTCAACGTTTCATCTTTTAGGATTTATTTAAAGAATAATGGGATGCGGAGATTGACCGATAAAAGCATTTAAAAAACTTGAAATTTGTAAGTTGTAAGCACATTTTTCTTTCGTTAACAATTTTAATAAACAAATAATCTTATCTTATGACAAATATTCTGTAATTGTTTAGTTATTGTATTGTGTAATTGTTAACTAAGATTCGTAGCTTTTCTAAAACAAATAATTGTTCCTAAAACAAACAATCTAATTTATATTCTGTAATTGTTTTATGTTAACCAAGGCTCGCAGCGTTCCTAAAACAAATAATTGTTATTATAACAAATAATTATTCCCTAAACAAATTGTTGTTCCTATAATAAATACTCATTCCTAAAACAAATAATTGTCTCTACAATAAATAATTGTTCTTAAAATAAATAATCTATTTTGTAATCTACGTTTCTAATTGTTTATGTTAACCAGTGTTTACAACGTTCCTAAAACAAATAAATGTTCCTACAGCAAATAACCTATTTTGTGACATATTTCTGTAATTGTTTTATGCTATTATTTATTGTTAAAAAGGATCACCAACATTACTAAAACAAATAATTGTTTCTTCAACAAATAATTTATTTTTTTACATACATTCTTTGATCGTTTTATGTTAAACAGAGTTCACATCATTCCTAATCCAAATAATTGTTTCAATAACAAATAATCTATTCTGTGACGCATTTAAAAAAAATTGTTTTATGTTAACCAGGATTTGCAGCTTTCCTAAAACAAATAATTGTTCTTATAAGAAATAATATATTTTGTGATATATATATTCCAAAATTGTTTTATGTTAATCAGGCCTCACAGAGTTCCAAAAACAAATAATTGTTCTTATAACAATTAATTGCTCCTGAAACAAATAATTGTTTCGATAGCAAAATATTTTCTTCTAAAACAAATAGTTGTTCTTATAATAAATAATTGTTCTTAAAATAAATATTCTATTTTGTAACCTGCGTTTTCTAACTATTTATGTTAACAGCGTTCCTAAAACAAATAATTGTTCCTATAACAATTAACCTATTTTGTGACATATATTTTGTAATTGTTTTATTCTATTTTTAAAAAGGGCACACAGCATTCCTAAAACAAATAATTATTTCTTCAACAAATAATCTATTCTGTTACATATATTCTTTAATTGTTTTATGTTAACCAGAGTTCAAAGCGTTCCTGAACCAAATACTAGTTTCAATAACAAATAATCTATTTTGTGACATTTTATTTAATCCGTTATGTTGACCAGGGTTTGCAGCTTTCCTAAAGCAGAGAATTGTTCACTTAATAACATGTAATATGTTTTGTTATATGCATTCCGTAATTGTTTTATGTTAACCAGGACATACAGAGTTCCTAAACAAATAATTGTTTTTATAACAAATAATCTACCTAACATACTTTATTATTATTATTATTATATATGATTACTAGCGAACTGTTCTCTTTGTGTACTTTTATCCCCCGAAAATTAGTCTGATAGGTTCATTTTTCTGAAATTGTTTAAAAAAAATATTATACTGAAAGACAAAAAGAGGATTACTCAAGTTGTTAGAAATCACAATTAGAGTGTCTCAAATTTTTATACATATGTCGAAAAGAAAAGGAATTTTCTTGAATCTCAAAGTACAAACTTTGAGTTTAAAATAGCCTCAGGTTTCGAAAGTATTTTAGACGTTTAGAAGCAAGAAAAGTACGTGAATACGCAAAGTTAAAATCAACTTTTAACAAATCGGTTTAAAAGAAGAAAAATAACTACTAAAATCCTAAAGCTACATGTTTTTAGAAAAAATTAAAATGTTTCTAGTTACAAGAGTTATTAAATTTAGCAGAAAGTTTGGCAATCTTGAACGCTACAAAAAAGTAAACGAAAATAAAAAGACAGTTAGAAAAGAGGTAATCCATCATCATTAAGTAAGAAGCTAATAAATGACACCAACGAGATGCAGTTTAAAAAAAAATTCGCTGTTGTTTAATTGAATTACATAGAAAATTGCAACAAAAAAAAATTACCAGGAATTTTATATTTTATTTTTTAACAGCAGATATTAGGAAAGAAAACTGCATGATTTTTTGTGAGATTTGTGATCATAATGTATAACTTCCATCAAGATTCTTTTATATTAACTAAAAGAAAATTTTACTAATTAGCATTTTAAAGAATTTATAGATGTAAAAATTTTGTTTGAGGTAATTTTATACAATAAGAATGTTTTAAGTTTTAGATTACGTTAAATGAGAAATAAGAATTTTAATTAATATTATTTTTGCCTTTTGAATACATTTTTTGTGCTATTGTTAAAAAGGGCTCACAGAATTCCTAAAACAAATAGTTGTTTATTTAAAAAATAATCTATTTTGTTATATATATTCTTTAACTGCTTTATGTTAACGAGAATTCACAGAGTTCCAATATCAAATAATTGCTGCAATAACAAATAGTCTGTTCTGTGACATATTATCTATAATTGTGTTATATTTTGCAGCTTTCCTAAAACAAATAATCTGTTCTGTGACATATTATCTTTAATTGTGTTATATTTTGCAGCTTTCCTAAAACAAATAATTGTTCTTATTCGAAATAATATATTTTGCGATACATATTCTATAATTGATTTATGTTAATCAGGCCTCACAGGATTCCTAAAACAAATAATTGTTTTTATAACAATTAATTAACGTAATCTTTTTCTTTATTATTATATATGATTATTAGCGAACTATTTTTTTTGTGCAGTTTCATCCCCCGAAAATTAGTCTAATAGCTTAATTTTTTCGAAAGTATTAAAAAGATTTATTATACTGAAAGACAAAAAGAAGATTACGGAAGTTGTTAGAAATCACAATTAGAATGTCTCAAATTTTTATACATATGAAAAAAAAAGAATTTTTACTTGAATCTCAAAGTACAAACTTTGATTTTAAAATAGCCTCAGGTTTCGAAAGTATTTTAGATGTTTAAAAGCAAGAAAAGTACGTGAATACGCGAAGTTAAAATCAACTTTTAACAAATCGGTTTAAAATAAGAAAAATAATTACCAAAATCCTAAAGCTACATGTTTTTAGAAAAATTTAAGATGTTTCTAGTTACAAGAATTTTTAAATTTAGCAGAAAGGTTTGGCAATCTTTAATGCTACAAAAAAGTAAACAAAAACAAAAAAATAGTTAGAAAACAGGTAATCCATCATCATTAAATAAGAAGCTAATAAATGACATCAACGAGATGCAGTTTTAATAAATTTTTCGCTGTTAAATTGAATTACTTCGAAAACTGCAATTGAAAAAATAGTTACCAGGAATTTTATATTTTATTTTTTAACAGCGGATTTTAAGAAAGAAATCCGCATGCTTTTTTTTAATGAGTTTTTGTGATCATAATGTATAACTCCCATTAAGATGCTTTTATATTAACTAAGAGAAAGTTTTAGTAATTAGCATTTTAAAGAATTTATAAATTTAAAAATTTTGTTAGGGATAATTTTATATAATAAAAAGATTTTAAGTTTTAGATTACGTCAAATGAGAGATAAGAACTTCAATTTATATCATTTTTGCCTTTTGTATACATTGTTTTATGTTATTGTTAAAAAGGAATCACAGAATACCTAAAACAAATAGTTGTTTCTTTAACAAATAATCTATTTTCTTACATATATTCTTCAATTGTTTTAATTTAACCAGAGTTCACAGCGTTCCTAAATCAAGTAATTGCTTCAATAACAAATAATCTATTCTGTGACACATTATCTTTTACTGTTTTCTGTTAACCAAGGTTTGCAGCTTTCCTAAAGCAAATAATTGTTTTTATTAGAAATAATACTTTTGGTGATACATATTACGTGATTGTTTTATGTTAACCAGGCTTCACAGCATTCCTAAAACAAATAATTGTTTTTGTAACAAATAATCTACTTGATCTTTTTCTTTATTATTATATATGATTACTTGCGAACTGTTCTCTTTGTGTAGTTTGATCCCCCGAAAATTAGTCTAATAGGTTCATTCTAATAGGTAATTTTCTAAAAGTATTAAAAAGATTTATTATGCTGAAAGACAAAAAGAAGATTACTCAAGTTGTTAGAAATCACAATTAGAATGTCTCAAATTTTTATACATGTGTAAAGGAAAAAAAGAATATTTACTTGAATGTCAAAGTACAAACTTTGATTTTAAAATAGCCTCAGGCTTCGAAAGAATTTTAGATGTTTAGAAGCAAGAAAAGTACGTGAATACGTGAAGTTAAAATCAACTTTTAACAAATCGGTTTAAAGAAGAAAAATAACTACTAAGATGCGAAAGCTTAATATTTTTAGAAAAATTTAAAATGTTTCTAGTTACAAGAATTTTTAAATTTAGCAGAAAGTTTTGCAATCTTTAATGCTACAAAAAAGTAAATGAAAATAAAAATATAGTTAGAAAAGAGGTAATCCATCAGCATTAAGTATAAGCCAATAATAGCACCACCTAGATAGTCTTAAAAAATTCTTCGCTGTTGTTCAATTGAATTGCTTCGAAAACTGCAATTAAAAAAAATAAAAATTACCAGGATTATATATATATATATATATATATATATATAATTTTTTTTTTTTTTTTTTTTTTTTTTTTTACAGGTGATTTTGTGAACGAAATCTTCATGGCTTTACTGTGAGTTAGTTATGAACTATAACTTCCATCAGGATGATTTTATATTAACTAAAAGAAAAATATTACTAATTATCAGTTTAAAGAATTCGTATACTTAAAGATGTGTTTGAGATAATTTTATGAAGTGAAAAGGTTTTAAATTTTAGATTACGTCAAATAAGAGATAAGAACTTTAATTATTATTGTTTTTATTTTTTGAATACATAGTGTAAGAAAAACATTGTAATTACGGTTTCTTGCTGAATATGTTATGAATGAGTATTGTAAAATCGGTTTAATTTACGTAATAAGTATAAAAGTAAGCATATTTTTAGAAAAAGTGCTCTTTTATAATCTTACAATGTTCATCTTAAAAATCACACCTTTTTTTTTTTTTTTTTTTTTTTTTTTTTTTAAACTGCAATTCATGTTTTTTCAGAAAAATGTCCGTTACAATATATTAATATGAAACTCGATTATGGAAAAGTAACTCCCTTTTTTATTCTTGGTGGGAAGCACAAGCAAGTGAACTTATTAAAAAATATATAATTTTTGCTCTGTTTCTTTTTTTTAAATAGGGCTACAAGAAAGAAGAAATGAAACAATTTAAACTATCTTTTTTTAAGATTTCTAAATTGATTTCTCAATTTGTAAACGTAAATTAATTAATATTGAACTATTAATTGATAAAAATTGAACTATTAATTGATTTTTTTTAATTACACCGTTCATTTTACTACCGTTCAACTTATTTTTATAATTTAATTACTTTTTTATATATAATTATTTTATAATATACTTTTTAGCTTTTAAAACGTTGCACATTGTTGCAGTACACACCATTTGGTCTATTTTGGCGAGCATTTATTGGCGCATCGTCAAATCCATTGTTTTTACAACTTGTATACATTTGTACGAGTTACAGAGAATAATTGGCTATTTATCACCTGTGGCGGACTAATGTAAAAATTCCTTAAATTAGTGCATTGATTTATAATTAAGTTCTAAAAATGTATAAATGTTGTATTGTTATCGGAAACATACCTGTGAAAGTAATTTTTTTAATTCAAGTATTTAGGAAGTGGGTTAACCCCTTGAGGGGCGGTGGTATATATTTTATCCCACCTACGATTAATGAAGATTTGCACCAGAAAAATTTTATGAAATTTTACTTTTCTAGCTTTGGTGGGAAACAGTCGTAAAAATGCTTTTCCTTATTTTGAAATAATTTTTTTCTAAACTTTCGGTGGGAATTCAGCATTACACAAACGCAATTGCTTACCCCTCAAGGGGTTAAAAGTCATTTGCAAAATTATATCTTAGCAGCTTGAGATTCGGCGTTCTAATCAAAAATTAATTAAGATGCGAAAACCACATGTTTTAGAAAAAAAAAGTGTTTCTAGTTACAAGACTTTTTTAATTTAGCAGAATTTTTTGACAATCTTTAATGCTACAAAAAGTAAATTAAAATAAAAATGTAGTTAGAAAAGAGGCCATCCATCATCATTAAGCAAGATGCTAATAATGACAGCACCGAGCTACAATTTAAAAAAAATTTCCGCAGTTTTTTAATTGAATTGCTTCCAAAAACTGCAATAAACTAGTATTTTGTGGCCATCACAAAACTTTCTTCTACATAAATTACGTCAATTAAATCATTTAAATAATACAAGAAATTACATCAATTTAGCACCAATTCATATCAAAGTATATCTGAATTTGAAGTTTCATGAAAATTCGTGCATTAGTTATTGAGATAGAAGTACAGGGGAAATTCTGAAAAATGCAGCATAGCAGCGCCACCTGTCGAGCGATTTGCGCCAAAACATAAACAGCACTCATCCATATCAAGGAATACCGGAATCTGAAGTTTGTTGAAAATCCAAGCATTAGTTCTTGAGATAGAGCTATTGCGGAAATCACAAAAAATGCAGTATAGCAGCGCCACCTGTTGAACGATTTGCACCAAAATGAAATTAATTCATGCCAAGGACTAACTGAATATGAAATTTGATGAAAATTCGTGCATTATTTCTTGAGATAGAGCTATTACGAAAATCGTGTAAATGCTGCAAAATGCAGCATAGCAGCACCATCTGTTGGATGATTTACACCAAAACATTAAGAACATCAATTCATATCAAGGAATAACTGAATCTGAAATTTGATGAAAATCCGTGCATTAATTCTTGAGATAGAGCTATTGCAGAAATCGCGAAAAATGCAGCATAGCAGCGTCACCTGTTGTGCGAGTTACACCAAAAACTATTCAGCACCAATTTATATTAAGGACTACTTGAATATAAAATTTTATTAAATTCCGTGCATTAGTTCTTGAGCTAGAGCGCTCACAAAATTTGTGTCACAGACAGACAGACAGACTCACAGACAGATATTTTGTAAAAACATGTTTTTCGGAATCTCTGACCTCTAAACGTGTAAATCCGTATAAAAACGGAAGTCGAAAATTTTTAAGAATCCAATACTTTCTTCTTGTAAAGATAGAAGAAAGTAAAAAATATAATAGTTGCCAGAAAATTTATTTTAATTTTTTATGAGCACATTTCGGGTAAAGAAACTGCACGAATCTTTTTTTTTTTTTCGATAATCATAATATACAGCTTCCACCAAAATGCTTTTATTTTAACTAAATAAAAATATTATTGCTTATAATTTTAAATACTTTATGGATTTTAAAATGATGTTTAAGATAATTTTATACAATGAAAAGGTTTTAAGTTTTTGATTACGTCAAATAAGAGATAAGAACATGATTATTACTAGCGGTGTGTAGTTTCATCTCCTGAAAATTAGTTTAAAGTATTCATTTTTCTAACACTTTTTGAAGGATTTATTATGCTAAAAGACAAAAAATAAAAAAAATAATAAAAATAATAATAAAATAAAATAAAATAAAATAAATAAATAAATAAATAAATAAATAAAAATAAAAAAAATGCAATTTAACAAATTACAACGACCATTTGGAAAATGGTTTTTTCAAAGACTAAAATTTAAGACATAAAAAATCGCACGGAGTTGATCATGCATTACACACGGACTACATTTTTCGGTACTGTAAATTTTTTAACTTCTACGCAGCTGGTCATACATTACGTACGCCATGGATTAAACATTAATATTCCTGGACCAATTTTAAATGAAATTTCATTCTTAAACTTCTAAACACCCCTTTACACCGTTGTATAGAGAAAAAAATGTACTTTTAAATGCAATTTGTTTGAAAACTGTATCTCAATTTGTTTCTGAGTTACTAAATTTTTTTTGTAGTTTTTATTACTTTTTTGTCATAGTGGCAACATAAGTATTCATCTCTGTTGAAAGTAAAGGGAAAATATAGATTACTGTATAGACCAATCAGAAAACGAATAAAATGCGGGATTCAACTAATAAAACGCTTCAGATATGATTTTGATTTTCTACCCTGACCGAGGACAATAACCATTTTTCCAAATGGTTAAAAAATGTACTTGTGTTTCAAAGTACAAATTTTGATTTGAAAATAGCCTTAGGTTTTCAAACTATATTCGATGTTAAGGAACGAGAAAAATGCATGAACACGTGAAGTTAAAATCAATTTCTAACACATCGGTTTAAAAGAAGAAAAATAACTAAGAAGCGAAAGATAACGCTTTCAGAAAAATTTAAAGTGCTTCTAGTTACAAGGATTTTTAAATTTAGCAGAAAGTTTGGTAATCTTTGCCACTACAAAAAGTAAATGAAAATATAAAGATAGTTAGAAAAGAGGTAATCCATCAACATTAAGTAAGAAGCTAATAATGACACCACCGAGTTATATTTTTTATATTTTCTTCGCTGTTGTTTAATTAAATTGCTTCAAAAACTCCAATTAAAAAAATAAATGTTACCAGGATTTTCATATTTCATTTTTAACAGCAGATTTTGTGATGGAAAACTGCATGTTTTTTTGTGAGTTAGTCTTGTACTATGACTTCTATCAAGATGCTTTTATATTAACTAAAAGAAAATTTTACTAATTATCAATTTAAAGAATTTGTAGACTTAAAGATGGTGTTTGAAATATAATTTTTTTTTAAGTGAAAAGGTTTTAAATTTTAGATTACGTCAAATAAAAGATAAGAATTTTATTTATTATTGTTTTTATTTTTTGAATACATAGTGTGAGGAAAACACTGTAAACACGGTTTGTGTTGAATATGTTATGAATGACTGTTGCAAAATCGGTTTGATTTACGTAATAAGTATAACGGTAAAAATATTTTTAGAAAAAGAACTCTTTTATAATCTTTAAATGTTCATCTGTAAATCACGCCGATTTGTTTTTATTTGTTTTTACTGCAATTCATGTTTTTTTCTGAAAAATGTCCGTTAAAATACATTAATATAGAACTCGATTATAAAAAATAACTGTATTTTTAATTCTAGGTGGAAAGCACAAGCAAGTGATCTTATTAAAAAATATACAATTTCTTTTTTTAAATAGGGCAACAAGAAAGAAGAAATGAAACATAATTTAAACTATCTTTTTCGGATTTATAAATTGATTTGTCAATTTATAAACCTGAATTAATTAATATTAAACTATTATATGATAAAAAAGTCTTTTTTATTATTATTACACCGTTTATTTTTTATTTATAACTTGTTTTTATAATTCAATTCCTTTTTTATAGATAATTTATTTATAATATAATTTTTATGTTTTAAAACGTTGCACATTGTTGCAGTACACAGCTATTTGGTATATTTGCGAGCGTTTATTGACGCATCATTAAATCCATTGTTGTTTCAACTCGTACACAATTGCACGAGTTACAGAGAATAATTGGTGATTTATCACCTGTGGCATACTAATGGAAAAATACCTTAAAATTAAGGCATTGATTTATAATTAAGTTCTAAAAATGTATAAATGTTATAAAATATATTATATGAACTTTAAAAAATTGAATGTTTTATTTAAAAATTGACTTAAATAATAAAAAAGCGGTTACAAGTTAAAAATATACATTTTATTTAAAAATTCTTAGTACTTTAAAGATTTACCAAGCTCTTCATCAGGGAATATTTAAATAACTACCTTCTGTTTATTTACACAAATACGTCACTTCGTTTTGAAGGGAAAAAAAATACAGATAATAATTGTTATAGTTTAAAGTAGGACTAGCAGTTCCTTGGATTGAACTTAATTAGGGAAAATATATATTATTATTAACTGCAGTTCTATATATTTTATCACTCTGTTCTTATACGTCCCTTTCCTTTTTAAGTGCGTTCCTGGACAGTCGAAGTAGCAGTGTTTCAGATTAAATTTGGCTAGAAGAAAATATTTAACTGCTGTACCATGAACTTTAATACGCCACTTTTCTTTTAAATAAAATGTAAATTTAAATATTTAAATTATTATTAGGCCGCCGCGGCGAGCGGCCTCTCTTCGTCCGCAGCCCTTTATTCTTCCACTTATCCCGACTCTTTTGCGGAAGCAAGATTCGTAGGTCCCCGGCCACGTCCCGAGTATAAGACACTCTACCGGAAGCCAGAATGAAAAAAAAAAATCAAAAATTGAAACCGGACAAATTTAAAAGGGAAATTACACAAATTAAAGACACCAAAAAGCGGGAAGAGAGGGCTCGGGGCGATGAAGCTGCCGAACGACTCCTAGCTACTTCGAGCTCATTATTAGTAACTTGTAACATCTCTTTTATTATTTTAGTCACCTTTTAACTCTAAAGCTACCTGCGAGGGGTCAAATGATCCTTTTTGAATTTTGTTTTGGAATTTCTCAAACTAAAACATTACGAAATTTCTTTATATTTCACGGCTTTTATTAAAATACTCGCAGAATTACCCGGCTTCGCTCGTGTCAATTATTACGACCCTTGCAGGTAAAATAAATTAAAATGAAATAATATCGAAATCACAACAACTGAAATTTGTGCACTCCCATCCACAAATCGTTAAAAAGACAATCAGAAAAGATGACGTTATTGTCGCTCAACCACAGTAAAATGCCTGAGCTCTAATAACAGAATGAGCTTTTTTTTGGCGGGTGTAAGAGAATAATATATGATTTTCCTGACAATACCAAAAAAAAAAAAAAAATCCACCAAATCGCACAGCATTTAGTGAAAGTCTCGTTTGCATGGCACATATCTACATTATAAAGTAAAAACACTGACATCATACTGATGATGGCAACGACTTATACCATAAATTCTGCCTTTATTACAATTTTTCTAACTTCTAAACATCACACAAGTTCACGTTTTACAATGTCGAATAAAAAAAGGTCTTTCAAATGACATTTGTTTGAAAATTGTATCTGAATTTTCTGATTTTAATGGATTTAAAGTAATTTTCAAGCATTGATATTTTTAAAGGTGCGTGCAACCCGATTACGAAAGATGAACCCGTTTACTCTTAATGAAATAGTATAAAGAAAAGATATGTCTATGGCATCATATTTTCGGCATCACTCTATGTACTCTGGCATCATATTTTCGGTGGCAACAACCTAACACAACAATTAATTTTCCATTTACTGCAATTTAACCAATAAAAATCGCACATTCGATTGTTCCAACGTCTTATAGAAAACAAACATATAGATATCAAATCAAGCTATTCAAAATAATCTGGTCTAATAAGTATATAAAATGCAAATGGGAATTTCGTTCTTGGTACATATAACTTGAATTCTTGAGAACGGATTCGATAACGGATTTCGATATTTGGCGTACTTTAACAAATGTAACTTATACCTTTTATGGAACCTATTGCTTACAAAAGTATAACGCCATTCATGTTTTTAGCGAATTCTTGACATGTAACTTGATTACAGAATATTAACATGCAATAATGCTTAACCTGACGTTTATTAAAAGCCTCAATTTTTTTTAATTTAATTTTAAATCTCGCGAAATTGAATTTTATGGAAAGATACGTCATTTTGACGTAATTATAGTAATATACTTCAGCTTTTAAAACCAGAATGCTTGTTTTCTGCCGTAAGTATAACTGAAGTATACGATTTCTTCGACAATACGCTGAAAAAAGCAATAAATACACCCAAATGACCTAGCATTTACTGAATTTTAAATTCGCGTGTCTTAAAAATATATTTTCAACTTTATGGATGGTAATAAGGATTAATTTCAGAAGATCAAGAGTCTCTTTTCAGAATAAAACATCATTAGAAAGTAATGTCAGCTAAACAGAAATTGACGTCATATCTAGAAAACGATTTTTTTTTTCTTTTCCTAAAATGCTTTCTTGAAATTAAAACTCCTGTATTAAAATAGATTTTTTAACTTTAAAATCATTCAATTACTTGGATACTACGTCAATTTAACACGTGTTTAGTTAAAGATTTTACATATATATAGGAAAATTTTTCATTTTCTGATTAGAATGACGTCGATTTCAAAAATGTAAAAATATAGCGGTCGAGTCTGAATTTTTATTGGCTAATAAAACAAAGTACTCGAGTTATCAATTTTTTTTAAATTATTGAGCAGTTTTTTAGTTGTGTGGCAACAGGAAAGAAACTATTGAATTTGAAAATTTAAAATGAGATATTTCTATAATGTTAAATTATGAAAGATGAGAGAAAAAAGGGATAAATATTGGTCTGATGATTTTTTTAAAGCAGACAGTGATCTTTTCCAAGTTCTAAAACGTATGTACAAAACGTTTCGTGCAAATCCGTCTAAAATTGAAGATTTGTATAAAAGACATACACACAGAGAACGGCTTATATATATATAGATATGATCATATTATTCCTTAAAATGTCTCATCTCCGAACTTTTTTTTTTTTTTTTTTTTTTTTTTTTTTGCCTAGAATAAAATATTTTAGGCTTAACTACCGCAAGGAGTCTTTTGACCCCTGAATAAATTTATGTTAAATCATAAAGGTATAAATGTCTTATTTTGTAAGAACATTAGTAACTTGCGTATTTTTGCTATTACATCATTTATTCTACTGTATTGCACCTTATTTGTTAACCCTTTCAGGGGGCAAAGCATTTTCAATGCTAAAGTGTTGAAGTACATAATTGGCACCGGAATTGATCAACAAATTTATTTGTAAAAATGAAAAGGCTATGTTTCACATACATATTAAATGGAAAATATTTTACCAAAATTCTGGTGCCATTGTAGCGTTTGGGAATTAAAATTAAGTGGTTTCATAAGCATACCACCGCCCCTGAAAGGGTTAATGTGCGATGGTGCAATTAGAAATTGACTTTACTCGTGGTGAGATTCTAGTTTGAACATTTCAAGTTATATCGAGAATGAAATAATCTTAAAAATATAATAAAACAAATTTGCACAATATTTGTTTATTGAATTTTTGAATTTCTTGAAATAATTAATTGTTTCCTTAATTTTCTTGCTTGATTATATATATATTTTTACTTTAATAAATAAACAATTTGTAATAATTATTTGAAAAAAAATGTTTTATTAATACACCAAAGTGTATCAACTGATATGTTTTTTTAAAAACATCGCAAAATAGATAATTTTTTATATAGGGGTCATTTGACCCTTTTCGGTAGGAATAGGTATAAAAATATATTGGTACGTTTATTGTTAAATAAAATGTAAATTTTTAACTTGTAACATCTCTTTTATTATTTTAGTCACCTTTTAAGTAAAACAGTGAATTTTTTAAAGTTCATATAATATATTTTATAATTATAAAGAAGGAGCTTGGTACAAAATAATAGAAGCGTAAAATATACAACGTTAAAAGCACCAAAAATTTTGAATTCTAAGCATACCGGTTTCGGTAGCATATAGCATACCTTCCTCAGTGCTAAGGATGACGGAAATTTGCTCACATATATAGGAGAGATGGGGATTCAAGTTAAAGGTTTATTGACCAATAGGAAAACAGAGGATTGCAGGTAACAGCCAATAGGAAAATAGATGGTAAATGGAACCGAAATAGTGAGGTGAAAAAACAAAGAATAACAAAACCTTGAAGCATTTCATATTTATAAAAATTAAAAAAATATTATTAATTGTGAATTCGCTATTCCCCATTATCAGATTGTTGGAAATATTACATAAAAACTACTGTCTTTTAATTTTTTTCCCTCACTATTTCGGTTCCATTTGATAGAAGATATATTCATATAATCCCCTTATCAAAATTTTTGGATACCCATTTTCTCCCTCTTTCTACTGCAGAAAAACATCATTAGAGTTTATAGTGAAAAAGAAACACTTAGTAGTCGACAGATGTAATATCCAGAGAAACTGCATCTCTTCATCTTTCTTCGCCTTATGTGAGATATGTTTTAAACCAGACTCGCAAGCACTTATGTTCTATTCTGGTTCGCGTTATAAACTTATAAACATTATAATTGACTGTTACACTGAACACTATTTTATCAGACTTTACTTCCTTGTAACTTTCATAAATATCCAATTATGTATAATTGGTTGATTACCTCAAAGTGCCGAAAATACATCCATATGGTTATCAATTTTAATGATGTAACACGCGCGGAAAAACATATGTAATATTCACTTTTAAAACGTCCTCACACAAGTGAAGACGTACAAAATGTAATCTCTTTCTTAGTATCTCTAATTAAACTTCTCCTTTTTTCCTTTCCTACAATATGAGTAGTTTCAATGAAGCACACACACAATACACCGTCTGTTACATGATTCCTTTTTTAAGCCTGATGCACTGTGACCTGAAGGAGTAAGGATATACGAATATATGATGATACGGGATACTCCATAATTCTTAGACGCCCTGACTAACCGCGAGCTGAAAAACGGATATCTATACATAGAAGGTAAGGCCTTTAATTATTCTTTTATTATTGTGATGAGGCATCGCGCAATTTGCGTTTATAGTATATGAATTAGTGAGGAGCATGTGGATTCACGCCAAAAACTGTTAGACTCACAAATTTTTCTAACACCATTTACCATCTATTTTCCTATTGGCTGTTACCTGCAATCCTCTGTTTTCTTATTGGTCAATAAACCTTTAACTTGAATCCCCATCTCTCCTACATATATGAGCAAATTTCCGTCACCCTTAGCACAGGGGAAAGTATGCTATATGCTACCGAAACCGGTATGCTTAAAATTTAAAATTTTTGGTGCTTTTAACGTTGCATATTTTACGCTTCTAATATATTTTATGTTTGTATCAATGTGAAACGTTGCGTTTCATCTTATGATATTATTTGTATAAATGTTGTATAGCTATCGGAAACATACCTGTAAAAGGAATTTTTTTTTAATTGAAACATGTAGGAAGTGGGCATCTCAGCAAAATTTCATCACAGCAACTTGAGATTCGGCGTTCTAATAAAAAATCTACCAAGATGCGAGAGCTACATGTTTTAAGAAAAAAAAAGTGTTTCCAGTTACAAGACTTTTTAAATTCAGCAGAATTTTTTTGACAAAAAGTAAATTAAAGAAAAATTTAGTTACAAAAGAGGCAATCCATCACCATTGATCCACTAACGCCGAAGCTACACTAAAAAAAAAAAAAAAAAAAAAAAAAAAAACGACATTTTTACAGCACAAAGTACTGTTCATCTCGCGCTCAAACTCGATCACAGTCGAATGTGCTGTAGCTTTCATTGGTTTCTTGACTATTAGTCCAGGCAATAGAGACCGTATAGAGACTCTACCTAGCAAAATTAATGGTAGTACTGGAAATCGGCTTTCTAGATGTTTTTTGCTTCGCTGAATCCGAATTTGTAACTTCCCACCAAAATTTCCCCCGGCAACCCCCCCAAATTTTGGTAAAAAGCCCCCCAAAAAGATTTTTATTAAAAAATTCCATTTTTTTATTGTTTTAGGGGAAAAGTAGCTAGAAATTCAGAAAGTAGACAAAATTTGCAACAAATTAGATATGTGACATTATGACTTAGGATGTAGGGGAAGGGGTGATCTGCCTCGGAACATGCGCCGCAGTGCTGCGTGGGCTAAGTTGCGCAATTCCACTTAACCACTCACACGTTTACATTAGCCCTCCCATCTTCCCTCCGAACTTTCTCTATAAGGTTTGCTTTAAGTTTTTTGGGTCGCTGAATCCGAATTTTTAACTTACTCCCAAAATTTCCTCCCCCCCGACCCCCCCCCCAAATAGTTGTTTTTAACTTAAATTTCTTATTGTTTTAGGCAAAAAGCATTACGAAATTCAGAAACTAGACAAAATTTGCAACAAATAGGATATATGACATTATGACAAAGGATAAACGGGGAGAGAGGGGGCTGCCTCGGAACATTCCCCGCGCGCTTTTCTCAAAAACCAAACTTTTTCAAAAAATGAATTTTTTGGGGGGTTGCCGGGTGAAATTTTGGTGGGAAGTTACAAATTCGGATTCAGCGACCCAAAAAACATCTAGAAAGCCGATTTCCAGTACTACCATTAATTTTGCCAGATATAACCCCTATTGCCTGGACTTCATCATTTAGTGCACGTAGCGCCGCAGTGCATGTTCCGAGGCAGCCCCCACCCTCCCCGTTCATCCTTATTCATAATGTCATATATCCTATTTGTTGCAAATTTTGTATAATTTCTGAATTTCGTAATGCTTTTGCCCTAAAATAATAAGAAATTTAAGTTAAAAACGACTATTTTGGGGGGGGGATTTTTGGGGGAAAGTTAAAAGTTCGGATTCAGCGACCCAAAAATCTTAAAGTAAACCTTATAGAGAAAGTTCGGAGGGGAGATGGGAGGGCGTATGTAAACGTGTGATTAGTTAAGTGGAATTGCGCAACTTAGCTTACGCAGCACCGTGCGCATGTTCCAAGGCAGATCCCCCCTTCCCCTTCATCCTAAGTCATAATGTCATCCATCTAATTTGTTGGAAATTTTGTCTACTTTCTGAATTTTTAGATACTTTTTCTCTAAAGCAATAAAAAAATGGAATTTTTTAATAAAAACCTTTTTGGGGTGGCTTTTTACCAAAATTTGGGGGGGTTGCTGCGGGAAATTTCGGTGGGAAGTTACAAATTCGGATTCAGCGACCCAAAAAACATCTAGAAAGTCGATTTCCAGTACTACCATTAATTTTGCTAGGTAAAATTCCCTATTGCCTGGACTATATATAAACATGAAAAATACAGTGTTGCGTAAAATTAACAGCACAATGCACTGGCAATTTTACAGTGTATAAGATAGGGATCTTCAACTTTTTTGTTGAAAAACGTTTGCCGCCAGAAATTTTGAAAGATAATCTTTGCTATAATTATTTTTCAAAGTTTCTGCTATTAAGTAAGGCAAATTTCTGTATTCAAAAATAGTGGTAGCAGGATAGTTAATTTAAGCCTCCACATTAATTTTTATCGTTGTGTCAACGCACCCCCAGCGGGTAGTGGGTTAAGTAAGAAACTAATAATGACACTACCGAGATACAGTTTAAAAAAATAATCGCAGTTATTTAATTGAATTACTTCCAAAAACTGCAATAAAAAATATAACAGTTACCAGAAAATTTATATTTTATTTTTTGACAGCAGATTTTGTGAAAGAAAACTGCTAGAATCCTTTTTGGGGATAATCATAATGTATAATTTCCATCAAAATGTTTCTATTGTAACTAAACAAAAATATTTTTTAAAGGTACACATATATTAAAACAGACTATAAATACAATTAAATACAATAAACCCAACTGGAGTGAAAAATTAGCCGGGGACAGGAATCGAACCTGGGTCGACAGCGTAACGTACTGTTGCTCTACCGTTAAGCTACCCTGGCCGATGTCCTAAAGAAATGGAAAAAGAAATTTATTCATCGTTGTCACGTCATCCAGTACTATCTGATAGATGGACGATGACGTTCCCCAACTTGGTTTATTAGTGAGAAATTTCCAGTCTAGGACATCGGCCAGGGTAGCTTAACGGTAGAGCAACAGCACTTTCCGCTGTCGACCCAGGTTCGATTCCTGGCCACGGCTAATTTTTCTCTCCAGTTGGGTTTATTGTATTTAATTGTATTTATAGTATGTCTTAATATATGTGTACCTTTAATAAATAAAAATGGAATTCAGACGTTAATTTATGTGCTTTAAAAATATTTTTGTTTATAATTTTAATGCCTTTATAGATTTAAAAATGATGTTTAAGATAATTTTATACAATAAAAAGGTTTTAAGTGTTTGATTACGTCAAATGAGAGATAAGAACTTTATATAATAAATGATTACTAGCGGCTATTCTGTTTGTGTAGTTTCATCGCCTAAAAATTAGTTTAAAATGTTCTTCAAAAGCAAAAGCATTTTTTTTTCTAGTTGTTAGAATTCACAGTTAGAATGTCTCACATTTTTATATATATGTCGAAAAAAAAAAAGAATTTGTTCTTACGTTTCAAACTACAAATTTTGATTTTAAAATAGCCTTAGGTTTCCAAAGTATGTTCGATGTTAAGAAAGAAGAAAAATATGTGAATACATGAAGTTAAAATAAACTTCAAACAAATCGGTTTAAAAGAAGTAAAATAACTACTAAGATGCGAAAGATTCACGCTTTTAGAAAAATTTAAAGTGCTTCTAGTTACAAGAATTTTTAAATTTAGCAGAAAGTTTGGTAATCTTTGATGCTACAAAAAGTAAATGAAAATAAAAAGATAGTTAGAAAAGAGGTAATCCATCATCATTAAGAAAGAAGCTATAAATGACACCACCGAGATATATTTTTAAAAATTTCTTCGCTGTTGTTTAATTGAATTGCTTACAAAAGTGCAATTAAAAAAATAAAAGCTACCAGGAATTTTATTTTTTAACAGTAGATTTTGGGAAAGAAAAATTGCATGATTTTTTTAAAATGTTCATAATGTATAACGTCCATCAAAATGCTTTTATAGTAAACAAAGAAAATTTTACTAATTATAATGTTAAAAAGAATATATTGATTTAAAAATGATGTTTGATATAATTTTATACAATGGAAAGGTTTTAAGTTTTAGATAGCGTCAAAAGAGAGATAAGAACTTTAGTTATTATTATTATTTTTTCATATAATTATAATTTGCATAATGTGTTAATTAAATATATAGAGCAACTTTTGTGACAGTCTCAAAAACATAGCTTGAAAAGTCTGAAAATTATCGTTTATACTAAAGTCTCAAAATCCGTTATTCCCAAAAGGAAGCAAAAAGATGAGGGCTGTATCCAAATATAATAGTACGTGCAATATTATGCATGCTATATTGGCACTAATTAGTGGATATATGGATACAACCCCTCATCTTTTTGCTTCATTTTGGGAACAACGGATTTCGAGCTTATTCTATCCACGATAATTTTCAGAATTTTCAAGCTTTGTTTTTGAGACTCTCACAAAAGTTGCTCTGTACATTTAGCTAATACATTATGCACATTATATTTTGATTACATTCGGACATGCGCAGTGAATCATTATTTAATAAACGTGCTCATTTTTCATACAATTTTTATTATTTTTTCTTTCTGATTGCAGGGTATTGTGTACAATGCTGTTTGTCATATTTTCTGAAAAGAACTTTTTTTATATTAAGAACTCTACAAATTATAAGCGAAAAACTTGGCAAAATTTGAGACTCTTTTTATAAAAGCTTGAATTTCTCTTCGAGTATACATGCTATCCTCATAAAAATGAACACAGATTATTACAATAAGCCACTTAATCATAATCTACGGTCTGAACGCTTTTGCTACATTAGTTTTGACAAGATTATCCAAAAGATATTCGTTCTTTTTTAATTTGTTGACGGTCCCTATGGGATTTCGTGAAAAAATATTCGTGGAAATATATGACACATACTATATTGTTTACACACCTGGATTTTCAGGTTAATTCCTCATGATTTTTCTAGATATTTAACAAAACGTCTAAAATCGCAAGTGGCCGGTCACCTAATTCACTGTTCATACTCTATATAATTATACCTGCTAAATTGAAATTTTGTTTCAGCCCCCTAGCTATTATGTTTTCGCAGGTTTTATTGTATAACGTTGTTGGGTACTTTTCCGTTATACGGACACCATTGTCGCCAAGCGTAATAGTTGGCGCAAAATGAAAATAACGTGAATTGAAACATTTGAAAAATAAAAGAAAGAACGTTAGAATAAAGAAAGAATAAAAGAAAGACAGTAAAGTGAGCTTTTTAAAAATATAACATTTGAAAATTACAGACTTTTACGACCTATTGTATTAAATCACAAATATACACTTAAAATAAGTGAACAAATAACTGTTATACAATAAAGTAATAAAATAAAACTCATATTAAACGGCTGGCATAAAATTATAAATATCTTTTAGAAGTGCAGTAAACAGTGTCACGATCAGCGTCGAAATAATTGGCGCATTAGCATACATTTTGGCATGGTGTCCGTATAACGGAAAAGTACCCATTGTTGTGTTTATTTAGTATAGTATAGCCGTTTAAGACGGACTCGGAATAGAAAGGATAAAAATTCCATTAAAAACAGACTTTTGTCTTAGTAGGTATAATTAATTGTAATGTATTCATACCGTAAGATCAATGAAATTTTCATGTTTAAGATAGAATCTCCTCACAGAGAAGTTCCGATTTCACGAGGTTTACTGAATTGTTATGTCCCGATTTAGAAACCTCTGTCCCGCCCTTTTTGTAACACTGGACCTGGTAACACTAGTTATACCTGACCCGAACCCGACAAAATAAAAATAAAATAAAATAAAGTAAAATAAAATAGAAAATCGTCAACTTGAAATCCCATCCAAACACGACACACTTCAAATAGAATCTGATCCGAAACCGAAATACTTAAACCCGAGCCTGAAATAGAATATATTTAATCCATATTTTAATAAAATTATGGAACTGCTATACACATACATATCTAATATCAATTTCATCTTTTATGTTGAAAAATGAACATAGTTAAACACTCGTTACACTCGTTAATTTTAAATTTGTAGTTTATTTCATTTGAAAAAAATATTCTAGACATTTTTTTTCAATCGGCTGTACCCGAATCCTACCCAACCCCGTCCTGTAAGAGTCACATCACAATCCGAACCAATAAAAGTCAACCAGACTCGCGAACATTTAGAATAAATTTAGTGTCAATCCAAACTACGGGTCGGATCAGATTCGGGTAAAATTAAACATTTGACCCGATTTGACAAGAAGTACAGGGCCTAAAGTGGAACTAACATTAAACGGTCATTTTTATAAGCCTCGAATTTTTTATAATGTCTCGAATTTTTTTAATTTAGAGTGCCTCGAATTTTTTAGGACGTCTCGAAATTTTAGAATGACTGGAAATATTTTTAGAATGTCTCGAATTCTTCTACATATATCGATTAAATTTGAGGACCCAAGAAGTCAATGGGTATAAGTGACAAAATTCAAAAACTGAGTTAAGTGCACAGACTATCTGGAAATAAGTTTATCTGTCTGTATGTGATGAGATATAAGTAATTGTTTAATTATGCGCTGCGTTCTAGGGGTCAATTACTTAACCTCTTTCCCGAGACCGTGAAACGCTTGGAGCCCAAGGGGTATAAGTACACTTGTATTCGTTGACGTCCATATAGCTTAACCGCGACCAACGACATACAAAGCCAGTTCATGACTTTTAAAACGCCACACGAATTTGATCATCTTTAAATGGCGATTGGCACAAAAAGACGAAGTTGTTTCTAACAAACGGTTGCAAAACATAGTAAACAAAGAGGAAGAAACAGTTTCTGGCGTACCTTCTCGCTATGAATGTGACCAAGACTTTGGGCTCTTAGAATCAGAAAGAAGAGGAATAAAATAGATCTGTATGTTCCAGAGCACTGGGCTCAAATTGTAAATGATTCCAGCAAAAACTTCACTGTAGAAATGCTAAAAGATGAAGATTTTATTAATCGAGTCACTTGCACCATTCTTTATAAAGTCAGTTAAAGGTATCCGAAATATGCAGTGGCTGCATTTTTAGAAAAGAAAACCTTTACTTTATTCTGCAAAGAAACTGAGCGAGCTAAACGAGCTAAAGGTGAAAGCCAGCCGTGCCGAAACATGCCCTAGAGTTCTGCCTGAGCTTCCCATAGCCCAAGAAAAACCAAAACTCAATTACCTTAAGTTTAAGAATATCATTGAACTATTGCAGTTTGTGCCTCCAGTGTACCACTTTTCTACCGAGATCTTCCTCACCTAGTGGCACCATGGCAGACTGAAGTCTCGCACGCTTCTGAAGATCAGGATGATGAGCCTAATCGTACTTATGAAACTGATGAGGATGAGATAATGTAGATGTGTTGTTAACGTGTTATCAGTAGAAGAATATTGTTCCATATTTTCAAACTGTTTTGCGACATTTTTTTTCCCTTTAGAATTTATTTTCTTATACGTTAAATAATGCATTTTAACGATTAAAAAATTATAAAATTTCAATGTTTCAAAGCTTATAATAAAATTTTAAATATTTTGTCCTTTCATTCATTTGTATAAACAGTGTTCTTAAATTTTTCATCAATTTTTTTTTTATTTCATAACCTTTTATTTTTAAAACTCATATTAAAACAAAATTTTGTCCTTTCATTCATTTGTATTAATATTGTTCTTACATTTTTCATAAGCTCATTTTCTGATATCACAATTTTTTATTTCTTGTGTACCGCTTGGAAGTCAAAGGGTACAAGTGCCGAATGATGATCAATATTGCTTAGTTATATATATAAAAAAAATTACTCCACTTTTTTTTTTACAGTTATTGAAACAAGAGTTCAAAAACCACTAAGAAAAAAGCAACATTTCATATCCCAATCCAGTCAATTACAATTGATGTTTAAATTTGAACTCAATTTACTCCAAATCTAAATTTTGTCACTTGTATCCCTTGGCTTCTGGAGTTCTCATTTATATTCATATCTCAAAATAAATGACTTTGAATAAAAAATAGCCTTAAACGTCTTGTGTTAAGACAATCTATTCTAGAATTAATTAGCAGCGTTTAACAAATCAGATTAAAAAAGAAAAATAACTAAGTCTGAAAAGTAATATGCTTTTAGAAAAAATTTAAAATGTTTCTAGTTACAGAACTTTTTAAATTTCTAACATTTTGAAGGCAGACAGTTATCTTTAATGCTGCACGGAAAGAAAATAATAAGAGACTTAGAAAAGAGGCAATCCATCATTTTCCTAATAAAAAAAGCAATAATGATACAAGCAGACAATTTTTAAAATTTCTTGGCTTTTGTTTGATATGTTTCCAAAACTGTAATTAAAAAAACAAAAGACATACCAAGGAATTTTATATTTTAATTTCAACAACATATTTCACAAAAGAAAAAAGAAATAGTCCGATTTGAAGATAGATAGTATAACTTTCTTTAGAATGCTTTTACAATAACTAAAAAAATCATTTTACTAATTACGATTTTTAAAGAGTTCGTAGGTTTAAAAATGGTATCTAAGATAAAATGTAAATTTTGTACTTGTTATAAATGTACTTGTTTAAAAATATTATGTCAAATCAGGACTTTAGTTAAGTTTTGTTTGAACTGATACAGCATGTTGAAAGGACATTTTCCCCCATCTGAAAAGAGACTATATAAAAAGAGGAATGACTATATGATCTGAATTTTTATGAAATCAGAAGGATATCTGAGTTTATTTTAAGCGTGTTGAAAGTTGATTCATTAGATTTTCAGAACTTGCAGAAAAAATGAGTTTCACAGATTTCATGCCTTTGATAAATAGTGTGTTATATATTTTAAAATAATTTTTAGATTAATAAATAAACCTAAAACATATTTAGATAAAATTTTAAATTTTCTTAAGTGGTCTCAGGACTCTTAAAATTGATAAACATAAAAAAAAGACCATTTTCAACATTTAATATCTTAAAATTTATATTATTTAAAAACACAATTTTTATTTCTATGAAAGATATAGCATGTTCTTTCATTTAATGTATTTAAAAAACTGCAAGAGGCACAATTAGTATTTATAGGAGGCTCAAAACTGTCAGTCATTTGTCGAGCAGAAAATTGGTATAACAGCTTACGTGCAGGATTACAAAATAAATTTTGCACTAAGACTGAAATTTTTTGCGCCTAATTATACTTTAGATTGTAATAATTACGCTGAACCTAAATAAATTTGTATTTAAAGCATTTTTATATTTTTTATGCAAATTTGTATTTAGCTAATACAAAATTTTTAAATGTTCAACAATATAATTACCTGAAAAAAATATTTGTTTGAATAATAAAAATGAAATTTTTGGTTCAGTTTATACAGACTAACATGAACATATGTTTTGAAAACTTTATGAAAAAATATTCATAAGTATTTGAAATATCCTGCGCTTTATGGCCAAAAACGTCATTTGGAGAAAAATGACTTCAAAGTTTCGTAAACGCTGCTGCAGCCATTGAGCGGGTATAATTCTAAAAGCCATAACTTCTGTTCTAATGGGAATTTCAAGGAAATAATTATATAAAAATGTTCAGAAAAGATAGGAGTTTCACATCTAATCAAATAAAAATTTCGTAAATTTTGTAGCTGTAAGAGTCCCGAGACTCCTTAAATTATTTACTTTAGGAAAGAATAACTTTATTGTCCCGAGTATTAATGTAAAGCTTTTATTTTAGCAACTATTTAAAAAAAAGAAAAAAGCACAATTTGAAAAACTACATACTCCCGGCATTGTACTATCCGGTCATATTAAAATAGAAGGGTGTCCCAAGAGACACTTACGCATTTTAAAATTCAATATAAAATCAAGTAATTGTCGTACAGGATTTAAATATTGTCGTAAAATTAAAAAAAAATTGTGGTACAGGAGTGCGGTTTGGACTAAAATGTTTCTCACGATGAAAAGTTTTCTTCAAGGGAATTGAAATAATGAGTTCCAAATTTTGATCATTGATGGCACCACTTGACCGTATGTTTGGTTTCAAACATACGTTTTTTTACTAATTTTCAGATTAGTTTCGATTTGCTTTCGAAGTGCCAGCCTATACAATTAGCTTTTTCGTTGGGAGTCGTCATTTCTGTGTCACAGCGTCAAAACTAATCTGAAAATAAGAAAAAAAAAAACGCATGATTGATACCAAACATACGGATACACGGCGCCATCTGTCATAGAAGTTTGAAACTAATTATTTTCATTCGCCTGAAGAAAACTTTTCATCGTGGGAAGCATTTTAGTCCAAACCGCACTCCTGTACCACATTTTTTTCAAATTTTTTATTAAATTTTAAAATGTGTCGGTGATTTTTTGGACACCCCCCCCTCCCTTAATAAATTTAGGAACTACTTTGCAAGTCGATGTACGTGGATGTCTGCTAAAATCTAGAATCTTCTTACGCGGTATGTACGGTCGCAGTACAAGATTGAAAGAGAGAAGCAGTCATACATTAAAACCTTTCTTTTAGCTCTGATGGGTGATTTTCTTCCCACTTAATTTTTAATTCCCCAAATGTCACAATAAGGTACTTGCACCCAATATGGACACCCTAAGTAAAATTGATTTTTTCACCCCCGTGTACACGTCATAGGACTCCAAAAATATATGACCACTATCCCTGGACTGTTGATTATCATTATTAAAATTAGCTACCTTGTAATTATTCTGGTTTAATTTTAATGATAAAAACAAAAAAAAAAGTTTACAAGTGCCCATATAAGGAACCACCTGTCCCTATTACGGACATGAATGTCCATATTAGGGACAGGTGGTTCCTTATTGACCTACTACACAAGGTGTATGGAAGAGCCACTCTTCCAAGGGATTTTAGAGGAGACAGGATAAAAGAAATATATGTTAAAGTATTGCGGGGGAGGGGGGTATAGTAAATATCTTCAGTACATGCACTTTAGAAAGGGAGGGTCATTTTCGGTTGTGGCTCTTCGAACACCCATGTAAAGCATCTCAGTTACTACAAAATATTATGAAATAATATGATTTTGCTTAGCTTTATTGCATCTGTCTGCAGAATTTACATCTGTTATTACTCAGTCCTCACAGGATGGACAAATAAAAACTTCTTCATCATGGGCGGTAAGCCCCACACAGTTCTCATGGACATAGCTGCCGCATGTCTGCAACAGCATCAATACTTCATAAGAAGCAGTACCAGCTCTCCTTTATTGATGAAGTCATACCACTGGGACTGCGATTTCGCCAACAGATACCCAACTGAGGGAAGGCTTCTTTTTATTTTTCTGCAAGGGCTTTTTGGAGGATTTTTCTCTTGGAGGAGATTTCTTGGAGGATTGCTCAGATGACATGAAACAGATATTTTATAAATTTGTGGATCTGAAGATTCACTTGCTGTATTTCCACAAGGTGTCCATATTGGGAATCGAGCATACTTTTACTAAATCTTGTAATAAATAAACAAAGAAAGCATTTTAAAGAAATATATGCAATAGCAATCAAAAATATGTTTTATCAGCTTTCTAAAACACTCCACTTTTCAATATTTAAAGTAATTTTACCATATCTAATAAGAATTTAAACTTACCTGAAATTACGATCAGCACGCCAAGAAATAACAAGTTTCCTTCCAAATGGCGAACAGCGCGCTTTTTTGCACTTTCCAGACTGAATTATCTTTTCAACTGCTTTCTTCACGGATGTGCAGCAACATCTCTCGATCAAAATTGTTACTTTTAAAGATATTAGTGGTGTCCATATTTCGAGCACTGTCCATATTGGGTACAAGTACCTTAGTACCGGAATTTACGATCAATAAATTTATTTGAAAATAAGTAAATGTATTTCTTCGCGTACATAATAAATCGAAAATTTTGTCCTAAAATTATGGTGCCTTTGTGACATCTGGTGACTAAAATTAAATGGGAAGAAATTTACCCACCAGAGCTTAAAGGATTAAAGACGTTTTCAAACACTAAAAACTATAAATTTTGACTTTTTTACCTCAAGCTTAACTTTTCATCTTTACGCAATCATTTATCAATAAGCAGTAAAATATATTTAAAGCATTTTTTATTTAAATTAGGCTTATGTTTTATGTTGTGGATTTGTTTATCTTAAAACTGTATACGCTGTATAGTAAAGCGAAGAGAGTCTGCGCACATTTCAAAAGAATAATAATAAAAAATCTAAATATTAATATTTTGCTAAACTATGCATGAATAATTTTGACTTCATTTGTTTTTTATGCGTTTCCATTGTTACTTTGTTGTTATACTGTAATTTAATAGAACAGCAGTAATAAAACCAAGAAAACCATTTTGCGCAATCTCTCCTTAAAGAGTAGGAGAGAACGCGCACATGGGTAGGAGAGATTGCGCACATAGGTAGAAGAGATTGTTATTAATAATAACTACAATTAAATTGTTAACAATAATAATTACACTTAATCGACATTATCGAAAGGTTTTTGTGAGTAAATATTATTGTATTAGGAGGGAAAATTTCAACCAAATGTTTAAATAATAAATAAAAGAAAGAATTTTAACAACAGTTAAAAATTTTAATTTAAGAAGATTAAAATATCAGAAAAAGAAAGCTCTACTAAGATTACAAAATAACATTAATTTAGTTTATAACATGTTTAACTTGAAAATTACTTCATTTCCATTTCCACAGTTTCATTGTATTTTGTTTGCTAACCGAAGTTGTCGTCCTCCACAATCGATGCACTTATTGTTGTAAATCGTGCATCTTTCGTGCAATCACCTGCAACAAGCAATACATTGAATCTAGTCAGTTGTCGAAGTTGTCTCCTGGTACAGTTCC
This sequence comes from Maratus speciosus, assembly GCA_963932465.1. Classification (NCBI taxonomy): domain Eukaryota; kingdom Metazoa; phylum Arthropoda; class Arachnida; order Araneae; family Salticidae; genus Maratus; species Maratus speciosus. Next base: position 166,831,345 of record OZ010797.1, read on the forward strand.
AGACATTCAGTGCACTCATCCTTATTGACCTTCGGTTTTTTCCCTTGAGTTTTTTTTATCCCACTTTTTGTGAAAGCACCTTATCTTCAGCTGTTTTTTTTTTAATTGCAGCGGCATCCTTCTTAAGTCTTTTTTCATGTATATTTTGTGGATTAGTAACATTAGTTGCACTCTGTTTCCTTTTGATTTCGATGGCATTACACTACTTGGAATGGGTGAAAGCTTTTCTAAAACATTGTATTAGAAAATTTATTTTAGTTAACAAAATTAATTTATTAGCAAATTAAAAGCTCATAAATAAAAAAATATATATATAAATATTTAATTAAATTATTAACAAATATATTATTAATTTATTAACAAAAATAATTACATAAAATTTATTTAATAACAACTGTACTATTAATTTAATAATACAATTTTTATCTGCAAAAGTATTTTTTTTTTGCTGATTAATTTGTTGCCAAATTTAGTTTTGATAATTATGTGTTTTCCCGAAATTATTTCAAAATTGATTCATTCATATGTTTTACACGTAATTTGCAATTCATACAAATTTATCAATAAGCGGTCTAATCTCTCCTAGCACTTAAACTTATGGGGAAATGCGCCATCTCTCCTAAGTAGCAGATGCGCAAACTCTCCTATTTTGGTAGGAGAGATTGCGCGGCTTTTTATTTAAATATGGCCGCTTCTAAAATGAATTTTTGGTGTTCATATACTTAGCCCATTTTAGTAGTTTATAAGAAATCGTTTAAGTTCAAAATATTTCGTAATACTGACGTTCTATAAAAATTCTGACGAACAGTTATGAAAATTCAAGCACTTACTTTGGAAAAACAAAACAAAATAGCACTGCTTTATCCAAAACGCTTGGAACAATCAATATGCACATTCATGTAGACGCTGCACTAATTCTGCTGTACAACTACCTGGAGTCGCTGGGCGCGCACTCTACTCCTTCCCGTCGAATCTCTTTGTGCGCAATCTCTCCTACCGCGCGAATTCTCCTTGCTTTACTATATTTATACATTACGAGGCATATGCTTTTTTTCTGCAATTAAGACTATAACTATATTAAGAGATTAACTATAAAATTTATCTTAATACATTTGCGACAGCCAGCTTTCGTCTTTTAAAAACAAAGCCCCGCCTATGGACGTTATACTTCCATGATAAATTATTTAACAAAAGAGATATTTTTCTTTGTGTTTGCATTTTAAATGAATGTATATAATGATATTGTTTCTAATCGAAGTACGGGGTGATTCAAAAGGAATATAGCGATTACAAATGTACTATAATTGTAAAGATACAAATTTCGTGTATGTGTTTTGAGAAATAATGTAACATATAAAATACAAAAGCTTCCATTGCTGTCACTGATTTTCGGAATAGGTTCCAAGTAGTTTTTATAGTGTATTAACCAGTTTTATTAAACCGGTTTTCGGATACATCAATTCGTCAAACATTTTTAGCTGCGTGACTGAATTTATCCACGTAAGAGTAACAAAATAGAGTAGAACACCGCTAATCTGAAATTACAGCTAATCCGAACCGAAATTATTTTCAAAAATTATACTTCAACAGATTAACTGAAAAGATTGAAATGTTGTACTAAAACCGAAAAAGTACTTTTTCAGGTTGCATAATTTTGTACACATTGAAGAAACTAATTCAAAGATCGCATTTACATTTAATAAAAACATATTACATTTACACATCGCATACGCATTTGCGTTAACGATCTTTTGAGGTGAAGAAATTTGTCAGATTTATATGACGAAGTAATGGTACTCCCGACGAAGAAGCAATATTACGACAATGTTTCATAAACATAATATCTGTTGATGTCGCATGTTCAATCTGCCCTGTATATTGCAATGCTATTTCTAACGCATCTGCGTGGGAAACGAGAACATCATCTGGCTCATCATTTTCTGCTAGATCAGAGTCATCTTGTGTCTTATTTTGAACTAAATAGAAGATTTCTTCATCAGTAAATAACTGAATTCAAGAGATAGTAATACTGCTGAGTACTTATAACATAATTTTTTTTAGCACACATCTTTTTCTTTTCTTTTTCATCGGAATTTCGGGTAATCCGAATTTTTTGTAAACCGAACAGGCACCGGTCCCAATTTGTTCGGATTAGCAGGGTTCTAATATATTATTAATTTTCAGATTAATGTTAATGCTATTAATTTGCATGTTTTTCATGTTTGTCTGTAAAACATGTTTGTTGAATGGGAAAATATTTACTTTATAAGAAATTAATGTTTGCATTTTGGGATGTAAATCGTAATTAACTTTTGTCTGTTTGACAGTTAGTACTATGACTCGCTCGTAACTAACATTTAACCTTAAATTTAGAATTAGCTGTTGCTGGTGCAATCGGATTTCAGTTAAGACTCTTGCTGCCATAAAACCACAGACAGCGCTAAAATGATTCTCATCCAATCAAGGAATTAAAAAACCTCCCACTTTAATACTTCTACCCTCTTCTGGAAGAAGTTTGAAGTACATTAACAAAAGCGGACTGCACAAGCAAAAAAGCACGACCTGATCATCTCTTCCCTAGTAGGTACTTGAGAATGATAGATTACGAAAACCTGTAGTCGGGATTCAGAAAAACTTTAATACTCTATAAAAACTACTCGTAAACGTTTCCTAAAATTAATGGCAGCAAAAGAAACTTTCTTTTTATAAATGCTTCTTTAAATCTCGAAAATATATTAGTTTCTGAGATTTCTAAAGATAAAGACTGCTTTTCGGAATCATGGTCAACTCCGAAGAAGTTATTGTATCTTTTCGTGTTTGGTTATATTATATTTTCTTATATTAACGAACATTTGTGGTTTTTTACTATGCATATAAAGTTTTTTGCTACACTTATGCGGATTGCAAGGATTTCGAACTTAGTTTTTTATTATGTCTGTAATATCGTAATTGATTTTTTTATAATTATTATACTAGGGGGACCCTCGTCAACCCCCGCTCAGAATCCGCAGATTCTAAAAACGCGCTAATTTGACCAGTTTAAAAAAAATTGCAGAAGATTGAATTATAATTAAAAACCAGTGGTGATCTCCCTTTAAACGGGTTTCTATTCATTTCCCTTTGATTGTGAAATTTTCATTCCGAATCAGCGGTCGTTAAGACATCCAATGGCTGTTTTCGTTTTTGATTAAATAAGATCAGTTAAATATTTGAAAAAAAAAGCTAATATGAAATGAATTAAGTAAACAGAGTCTTTGAATTCCGGAAATTTTTAACAACGCTGTAAAAAGATTGTTTTAAAAAAGACGTTTTAAATGCATCATTTTAAATCTGACCTAATTCTCACAATTTTAAAAGTTTTCTTTCTCTTTTTAACATTCACATGAAAGTACTTTTATTTTTAGAAAGGAAATATTATTATTTTCGCTGTCTTAGAATTGACAACATTAGTTAAAAAGATCATTTAAAATTTGAAATAAATTCCCCGCATAGATATATTTTTAATTTTCAACTGTTTAACAATATTGTCATTTGTCCATTTTAAATATGACATAATTTCTCCCATTTACTGCTATTAACGCATATTAATGAATTTATCACATTAAAGTTTTCTTTTTCTGTTTAATATTCACGTGGAAATACTTTTTTTGTTAGACAGGAAATATTATTATTTGTGTTTCCTTAACAATTGGCAAAAGACGTTAAACAAATCGTGTCGAAATATGAAACAAATGTCTCGTAATTTTTTTTAATTTAAACTGTTTGGGAGTATTATTATTTGGCCATTTCAAATATGATGTAATTTCTCCCCCATTTACTGCTTTAAACGCATATTAACGAATTTATTATTTCAAAGTTTTCTTTTTCTTTTGATAGTCAGTGTAAATACAATTTTTATGACGTAATTTCAATAGTTTCCTGATTTTAACATGTAATCATGTAATTCTAAAGTTTTTTCTGTTTTTAATAGTCACGTGCAAGTAAATTTTTAATCGTAAGGAAATATTATTCTTTGCGCTGTTTTTACAATTGGCAACAATTTGAAGTAATAACTTTTTCTAAACTATGAAACAAATATATCTTGAAATGATGAAAATTTGATTAAAATAAATAAGAAATTATTATTTATTAATTATTATTATTATTATTATCATTTAATGAATTATTTTTTCGAATTTTCCTGAAAACATAATCACAAAATTGTCTTAATTTTCGATTGAAAGAAAAGATAATTTCAATTTCAATATGAAAATGATGAGAAAACAGAAATCTAATAATGCCTATATTCTGCCCTTTCTTCCCTTTTTACCACAAAAATGGAATCATTTAGTTGCCATCACTACAGAAATATCATTAAAATTAGAGAAAAAAAATTAATATCTCGAAGACTAATTCAAATTTAAAAATTCTAATACCATTTTTGATATACGCGAATCAATACGGATAATCGGTGTTAATTTCATCCCCAAAAGTTCCATATTTTAGGAGTAATAGTTGTGAAACATAATAAGTCGTTTATCAGTCATTTCATAAACTATTTTCATAAATTCGTTTCATTAGGAATTTATATATATGTAGGGTAGATATGATTATTAGCTGATTGTTCTCTTTCTGAGGCTTCATTGCCTGAAATTTAATCTAAAATATACTTTTTTCTAAACTTTTTAAAAAGGTTTATGACAGACAAAAAGAAAATATTAGTCATTTGTCAGAATTCACCATTAAAATATCTTAAATTTTTATACACAGGTAAAAAAAAAGAATTTTTACTTGTATCTGAAAGTAACATACTCTAACTTTAAAATAGCCCCAGGCTTCGGAACTTTGTTAGATTTTTAGAAACAAGAAAAGATACATGAAGTTTAAAGCAACTTTTAACAAATTGACTTTTAAAAGAATATTTACAGTATGACAGTAACATGATTTTAGAAAAAATAACGTGCTTCTAGATACAAAAGTTTAATTTAAAATATTATGAAGCACAAAGTTTGTAAACCTTAAATGCGAAAAAAATAAATGAAAATGAAAATAGAGTCTTGAAAAGAGTCAATCTATCACCTTTGAGTAAGGATCTAAATAATGATACTATCAAGCAGGTTTCCAGTTCGGAGTCTCTTTTTAGGTCCGTTCGTAATTATATAAATACGTAGCACCTATAGTCGTCGTTCAGTCCGTCTGTCTGTCTGTCCGTCAATCCGTCCGCATATAACAGAGCAAAAACCACCTGCCGAAGGATCTGAAATTTTGAATATATAATTGTTGCAAAATTTTGTCGAGTCATTTCAAATTTTATGAAAATCGGATGTAGAGTTTAATTAGAGGGACAGTCAAAAGTTTTCCGTTAAATTACGGCCAATGGGAAAAAATTATTGCAAGTGCATTTTAATGGTGTTACAGGATTACGAAGAGTCTAAAATTTTGAATATATAATTGTTGGAAAATTTTGTCGAGTCATTTCAAATTTTATGAAAATCGGATGTATAATACATTTACAGGGACACTCAAAAGATTTCCGTTACATTACGGCCAATGGGAAAAATTGCTGCAAGTGCATTTTGATGATATTACAGCCTTCCGAATGGTCTGAAATTTTATATACATAAAATTTTTAGGTCCGTTCGTAATTATATAAATATTTAGCACCTATAGTCGTTGTTTAGTCCATCTGTCTGTCTGTCTGTCCGTCCATCCGTCCGCATATAACAGAGCAAAAACCACCCGCCGAAGGATCTGAAATTTTAAGTATTTTAATATAATTGTTGCAAAATTTTGTCGAGTCATTTCAGATTTTATGAAAATTGGATGTAGAGTTTAATTAGAGGGACAGTCAAAAGATTTTCGTTAAATTACGGCCAATGGGAAAAAAATATTGCAAGCGCATTTTAATGATGTTACAGAATTACGAATGGTCTAAAATTTTAAATATATAATTGTTGGAAAATTTTGTCGAGTCATTTCAAATTTTATGCAAATCGGATGTATGATATATTTACAGGGACAGTCAAAAGCTTTCCGTTACATTACGGCCAATGGAAAAAATTGTTGCAAGTGCATTTTGATGATATTACAGCCTTGCGAATGGTCTCAAATTTTATATACATAAAATTTTTAGGTCCATTCGTAATTATATAAATACGTAGCATTTATATTCGTCGTTCAGTCCGTCTATCTGCCTGTCTATCCGTCCATCCGTTCGCATGTAACAGAGCAAAAACCACCCTGCCGAAGGATCTGAAATTTTAAATATATAATTGTTGCAAAATTTTGTCGAGTCATTTCAAATTAAATGAAAATCGGATGTAGAGTTTAATTAGAGGGGCAGTCAAAACTTTTCCGTTAAATTACGGCCAATGGAAAAAATTGTTGCAAGTGCATTTTGATGATATTACAGCCTTGCGAATGGTCTGAAATTTTATATACATAAAAGTTTTAGGTCCATTCGTAATTATATAAATACGTAGCACCTATATTCGTCGTTCAGTCCGTCTATCTGCCTGTCTGTCCGTCCATCCGTTCGCATATAACAGAGCAAAAACCACCCAGCCGAAGGATCTGAAATTTTAAATATATAATTGTTACAAAATTTTGTCGAGTCATTTCAAATTTTATGAAAATCGGATGTATAATATATTTACAGGGACACTCAAAAGCTTTCCGTTACATTACGCCAATGGGAAAAATTGTTGCAAGAGCATTTTGATGATATTACAGCCTTCCGAATGGTCTGAAATTTTATATACATAATTGTTGCAAAATTTTGTCGAGTCATTTCAAATTTTATGAAAATCTGATGTATAGTTTAATGACAGGGACAGTCAAAAGATTTTTGATACATTACGGCCAATGGGGAAAATTATTTCGAGCGCATTTTAATGAAATTACAGCCTTTCGAACAGAATGAAATTGATATGCACTTATTAAATGCACTAAAATAGACATTCAGTACAATATGTCGTGCAAAAAATATATATAAAACTAGTTATAGTACTAACGCACCTCATTTGCCACGTTTGACGTGCAATTTCCAACTTGTTTGATTTCAGGAATATCGAATTCATTGCAGACATTAGAAATAGTAATTTTTGCTTTATTTATTTACGGGCATTTCATGATTGCGTAAAGTAAAAATTCTTCTTTCAGAATTTCGGAGTAAAACAGGAACCCCATAATTGCAACCCTGCACTGTTAAAAATTTTGCAGCATTCTGGCAGGTCATTCGACCGTTTTTTGAAAAAACGGTTTCATAACCATAATTTAACTATCTTCTGACCATAAAATGGCCAATAATATGGTCAGAAAGGTGTTAAATTACGGTTGTTTTAACCGTTTTCGGAAAAAACGGTCAAATGACCTGCCAGAATGCTGCAAATTTTTAACAGTGTGCAACCTTTTTACAGATTTAACCACTTGAGGGACGGTGGGATATATTATATCCCACTTTTAATTCAGATTTACACCAGAAAATTTTAATTAAATTTTACTTTTACAGCTTTTGTGGGGAAAAAATTGAAAAATCACTTTTCCTTATTTTGAAATAAAATGTTTCGAAATTTACGGTGTGAATTCAATATTAGAGAAACGTAAGTGCTTGCCCAACGACTTTTCTGTTGATTAATTAACCCATTTGCATCTTTTGAAAAAATTAAAAATTGGTCCATATCACTAAAAAGGAAAATAAATGCATTGTATCAAAATGAGATTAATTCAAAACGTATAAAAATTAAAGAACAATTGGCATAAACAAAAAAATCGTAATTTTTTTAGCCCAATAAAGTTAAATAATACCAAATCCAATGGACTTGTCTAACACTTTTACATGTTATCTTTTTTCTTAGATAGTTAAAAGCAAAACAAATATTTTTATGTTTGCCCAACATTTATCTATCGTGATATAGAAGCATCGATTTTCTAATTCATCATTTTCCTGTTTAAAAGAAAACTATTACTTTTCTGTTCCTACGCATGATAATTCTATTTTTTTATTCACAAGAAGCTGATGTTTCAAAAATTTCATATTGCTATATTACTAATATACCAGCGGGGAAGACCAAGCTACACTCGGTTAAAATTAGCTTTATGTTTAACTCGAAATAAGAATAAATTCTCGCTGTATTATTGCTATAAAGCATTTTATTTTATGACAGAATTATTTTCGGAGACAATCAATATTAAAAATATGTACAAATGTAGCCAAAATGTCGCAACTATGTCAAAATTCCGCCAAATATCACCAAATTTAGAGACATTCTTTTATTTGATGCCAAGCATGTGTTGGGAAAATTATATGTAACCTGATTGGTTGAGTTCTGTTTTCGAGAATGTTCTAAGGACTCTGAGTAGTTCAATCATGTATCTCGGCTCCTATTTGGAATTTCTAGAAAATTCCTTCTGGTTTTGAAAGCCAATATTTTCGACAAATATCGTTAAATATCGGCAAATTTGACGACATTCTTTCTTTTGGATTCAAGAATGTGTTTGGTATTGGTAATCTTGAAAGTATACGTTCTCGCCAAATCTCGCCAATGTCGCCATTATTTCGCAAAATTTCGCCATATTTGACGAAATGCATTTCGTCAACGAGTTGCCAACGTCGCGACTTCGTTTCCTGCCAACTGTTCCATAATTTAATATCGGTTTCAACTTTCATTCCCATTGAAATGCATTGCCCCGTAGTGACTCCAAAATTACCCATTCATCGAACTTTCTCGAATAGGTGTCCTAGTCCAATGGTCTTCTCGTACCCTAAAACGGTAAGATAAAAATTTAGTTAAAATCGGTAGAGCCGTTTTTGATAAAATTTGCATATACACACACATACGTAGACATAAGATTTGCTCGTATTATAATATAAGATAAATGTTGGATAACCATAAAAATACTCTTGACTATAAACAATTTAATTACAAAGCTAATTTACGTGTTTCAGGCGTGATTTCCTGCACATGATTTCTGGATAGAATCTTATAAAAAAGTTGGGCGCATATACGCGTTTTTTGGTGATACAGATGCTCATATATGCGCTAATGATGCAACTGGTTTAAATTTTTTCCAAAATTCTAATTAAAAAAATATATGATACCAGGGAATTTTCTCTCTTTCGGAGATAATTATAGAGCGCAACTTTAACCAGAAATGCCATTAGATTATATAAAATTGTAAACTAAAAATAACTAAAAAATAATTTTACTAATTACAATTTTAAAGAATTCGTAATGATATTCAAGATAAAATGCACATTTTATATTTTGAAAATATTTAGATTATGCAAATGAAAGATAAGAAGTTTAATTAATTTTTGTTTGAATTCATCTATCATATTAAAGAATCTTTCTCCCTTCTGATAAAAAAACACTATTAGTAAAAGTAATGATTACATAAATTGAATTCTTTGAAATTGGATACATTATCTGTGTTTATTTTGTTAAAATTTTTAATTGTATGTACCTCTGAAAATTGAATGTACAGATTTTATGCCTTTAATAATATAATGTGTAATACATGATTTTGTAATTATAAAAATAAACCTAAATATTGTTAGTCAAAATTTTATTTTCTTAAATTATTCAATAAACAGAAAAGACTTCACAATACTGTTAAAATAAAAAGATAGTTTTGAAGAGGCAATCCATCATCATTAAGTAAGAAGTCAATAATGACACCGTGAAACAATTAAAAAAAATTCTTAGAGTATGTTTAAAAGAATTGTTTTTAAAATAATTAAAGAATAATAAAAGATAACTGGAATTTTATGTTTCATTTTTAATAAAAGATTTCTGATTTTTTTTTAAAAGATAATTATAATTTATGTTTCTCATAGACATGGGTTTTTAATACAAATTACAATTTTAAAGAATTTACAGACTTATAGAAACGGAGTTTAAAATAAAATTTAAATTTTGTACTGTGAAAATATTTCGAGATTACGTCAGAGAAAAGTTATGCGATTCAATTGTTTTTTCGTTAACATGATACTTAGTCAAGAAAGAAATTCTGAGAACAGACCAGTTATGTAAAGAAATAACGAATAATTGTTTTGAGCGAAATGATTGTTTTGAGCGTGTAAACAGTTCGTATTTTTAATACTTATCAAAGCCAGGATTTCACCGGTTTTACGTTTGAATATTTAATATCAAAACCAGGCTTTCTCAGGTTTTACACTTGAATTTTTAATACTTATTAAAGCCAGACATTCACTGGTTTTACATTTGAATTTTTAATACTTATCAAATCCAGGCTTTCACTGGTTTTATATTTGGATTTTTAATACTTATCAAAGCCAGGCTTTCACTTGTTTACATTTGAATTTTTAATACTTATAAAAACCAGGCTTTCTCAAGTTTTATATTTGAATTTTTAATACTTATCAAAGCCAGGCTTTCACTGGTTTTACATTTGAATTTGTAATACTTATCAAAGACAGGCTTTCACTGGTTTTACATTTGAATTTTTAAGACTTATCAAAGACAGGCTTTCACAGGTTTTACATTTGAATTTTTAATACTTATCAATGACAGGCTTCCACTGGTTTTACATTTGAAATTTTAATACTTATCAAAGACACAGGCTTTCGCTGGTTTTATATTTGAATTTTTATTTCTTATCAAAGCCAGACTTTCACTGGTTTTACATTTAAATTTTTAATACTTATCAAAGCCAGGCTTTCATTGGTTTTACATTTGAATTTTTAATTCTTATCAAAGCCAGGCTTTCACTGGTTTTACATTTGAATTTTTAATTCTTATCAATGCCAGTATTTCACTGGTTTTAGATTTGAATTTTTGATACTTATCAAAGCCGGGCTTTCACTGACTTTGCATTTGAATTTTTAATTCTTATCAAAGCCAGGCTTTCACTGGTTTTACGTTCGATTTTTTTAAAGTGTGGAAATTAATAATTTAAAAAATGCTAGTTTTGTAGAGGTATAGAAGAGGGTCTAATATATTTTAAAAATTAGTTTTGTAATTATTAAATAAAACTAATAAAATTTAGACAAATTTTTTAACCCCTTATGTACTGAATTATAAATTCATGAACATTTTATCTTCTATCTTACCTTTTTCGTGAATTTTTGAAACTACATTAGAAGATTTGCATAATCATTGATTTTAGAAGGATTTTAGAAGAATTGAAGTATTTAAAATAATTATATTTGAATTCATAGGGATTCTGTGCAATATTTATAATCCCACTCAAATCTTTTATTTTGAATATTTTTCTTAGTATTTTGTAGAATTAGGAAATGTTCAAATATAATTTTTTTACAATAGAAATATTTCAGAATTGAAAAATCCTCCCTTCTCCCCCCCCCCATCCCAACGCCAAGAAAGCTGAAAAGATGCAAAGGCAAAAGAAATAATCCTTTTAAAAATATTTTTGTTTTGTGTAATCAATAATGCTTTCGGAAAAAGATAAAGTAATTCATCTAAACTCATTCTAAACTGAGTTACTAGTAATCGATGTATTAAATGAATTTTATAACAAGTGATTTTAATGGTACTTATAAGTACAGTCAGTATATAAAGGGGTGATAAATTACTTAAATTGATCAAAAAGTAACTAAAACATCATTGTCTTTAATGTGTTAATGTAAAACTGTAAGTTTACATATGTTTAAAAAAAATGACAGAGTGAAAAACTAGAAAGAAAAAGTAGGGTGTCAATTTTTATGCGTATGAAAAAAAAAAAAATAGTTCGGTTTCAAAATAACATACTTTGATTTTATAATAGCTTTTAGAATTAGTATTATAGTGAAACAAGAATACATGAAATATACAATATACATGAAATAAATATCAAATTTAAACAAATCGCTTAAAAAATATAATTATAATGTAATATATTTTCAGAAGAATAATGTAATGTTTATAATTTTAAAATGTTTAAAATTTATAATAGTTTGATGCAGAAAATTTGGCAATCTTTAATACTACAAAAAATAAATGAAAATAAAAGGACAGTTTGAAAAGAGTAATCCATCATTATTAAGCAAGAAGCCAATAATAACACAGTGAAACAGTTTTAAAAACTTCTTTACTGTTGTTTGTTGGCAAAAAGCCACCTCTACTCTGCACAGCAGGTTACGCGCACTAGTACTTAGATAAATAAATAGATATCATTCTGGCCATTAAATTATATTTAAATATAATAATATAGGTAATTGCTTACCTTTATCTTTCTTCAGCAGCAATATTCCTCATGCTTCGGCTTGGCGCACATTTTTAACTTCAGTGGGTAATCCATTTATTACGAAGCTAAAGTGTTGTAACAAAAAAGGTGTTGGTTAAATGTATTATATTATTTATATTTAATCCACACTTGAGACTTGATCACTTTCGTTATAGAGAATTATATTAAAATTTTGACTTTACATTTTAAATTAATGCGTTACAAACAGCTGCCTTTTGCAGCAACAAATTAAATATTACATGTTTCTCTTTTGAGATAAAATGGGCAACTAACTTAATAAATAAAAAGAGTTTTTTTTTTGAGTCAGAGTTCTTTTGATGACGTCAGACAGCTACAGCATGCGTGGGTTGATATTAAAACAAATTTCGCGAACATATTTCACATATTAATATCATTGTTTATCTTGAGTAGGATGATTTAGCAATAATCAGAAAGTTTGTTTATTGCAGAATGATTTATTATTACTTAATGTATTTATTTATGTGTTCAAATGTTTGTATTCTTGAATTGCTTCCTGTTTTGAAATCAGTTAATGATATCTAAGATGATTATGAATTGATTTACTGCTACTAAATTAGTTCAAGTATTTTAAAGTGTTATGTCCTTGAAAGTTATTGCTTGTATAATGTTTCTAAAGTAGTTTTCTGTTCATATCTGAGAGGGTTATAAATCCATCACCCTTCCTTAACCATCTCAGATGCATCCGGTAATAGTTGCATGGATTCACGATGTTTCAGGAATTGAGGCTTGGCCAGTGGTTTGGTCAGCGCGTCTGCTGTCATGTCTTGTGTTGGGCAGTAACGAAGATCCAGTATTCCATCTTCTTTCATATCTTTTATTGCGTGATAACGCACATCAATGTGTTTTGTGCGTTTTGAAAATTTTTCGTTCTCCACTATCTTGATGACGCTCTGGTTGTCTTCATACAGTATTACTGGTAAATTTTGTTTCAAGTCCAGTTCTGCTAATAATTTCCTCAGCCAGGCAATTTCCTGTCCTGCACTAGCTGCAGCTACAAATTCAGCTTCTGCCGATGAATAGGCAATGCAATTTTGCCTTTTCGTGTACCATTGAATGGGACTGTTTCCCAACATGAATAGGTTTCCAGTAGTTGATTTTCTGGTTCGTGTGTCCCCCGACCAGTCGGAGTCAGAAAAACCGATGAGATGTGGATTCTGACTTATGTTTAAGGTGAGGTTTAACGATTTTGTAGTGTTCAGGTAACTTATTATGCGTTTCACACCGTTCCAGTCTTTTAGGCGCGGATTTTCACATCTTCTGCTGAGTATGTTAACAGCGGCTGATATGTCTGGACGCGTAGTAGTTCCTATATATAACAACGATCCTATCGCTTGTCTGAATTTCGTATTGTTGGGTAATAGATTTTCTTCGTCTTCTAATTTGTGAAAACCGGCATCCATGGGAGTGCTTGCAGATTTTGCGTTTTCTAAATTGAATTTTCTTGCTAGTTCTTCTATTTTTAGTCTTTGATTAAGTTTATACCCGTTTTCTGATTTGTTTATTTCCATGCCTAAATAGTGAGCTACTTCCCCAAGGTCCTTTAATGCAAATTCTTCCTTTAAAGATTTTATTATGTCTTCAATCGTTTCGTTTTCACCGCCTATCAAAATGTCGTCAACATACACTATAACGTAAGTTGAAATTTTGTTTTCTTTTCGTGTATATAGACATGAGTCCACGGTGCTTTGTTGAAACTTTAAATTTTTTAAAGATTGTGCGATTTTTTTATTCCAAGTTCTGGCTGCCTGTTTTAGTCCGTAGATCGATTTTTTTAATTTACACACTTTGTTTTCTGAGTTTTTCTCAATGTACCCCTCCGGTTGTTTCATATAAATTTCGTCTTCTAACTCACCGTAGAGAAAGGCTGTGTCGATATCTACGTGTCGCACGTTCAACTGCTTATGTGCGGCTACTGTCAAAAATGTTCATACAGTTGTTTGTGACACTACTGGGGCGAAAGTCTCGTCATAGTTTTCCCCATATTTTTGGCTAAACCCTTTGGCTACTAAACGTGCTTTGTACTTTTGAGTGTTTCCGTAACTGTCTAATTTCTTTTTGAATATCCATTTGCAACCTATAACCTTTTTCTTAGGTGGAGGATCCACTAATTCCTATGTGTTGTGTTGTCTCAGCGAATTGATTTCCGCTTGTGTGGCTTTAAGCCAATTTTCCTTTTCTTTGGGATTATTTATTTCCAATATTTCATTCCAACTAGTGGGTTCTGTCATATCATCATTTTTTACATAACAGGCATATCTGTCTGGTGGTACCCCCCTGTTCGATCTTTCAGAGCTTCTTGGTTCATTGGTCGGTTGTTTGGACGTGGTTGGTTCTTCAGTTGTGTTGTTCATCTCTGTTTCAATGTAATGTTTGTCGTCATATGAGTTTTCTGTCTCTTTACTTTCTTTTAGGTTAATTTTGCTATTTTCTATGAATTTCACTGTTCTGCCAATTACAATTTTATTTTCTTTAGTGTATACGCGATATCCTTTTGAGTTGTTATCGTATCCTACAAAAATCCCTTCCTGAGCCCTGTCGTCCAATTTTCCTCGATGTTGTTTATTCACGTATACGTAAACTTTGCATCCGAATGTTCGCAAATAGTGTAAATTTAGTTTGCGATTAAACCATAGCTCAAATGGGGTTTTATTTGTCGATCTTGTTGGTAAGCGATTCTGTAAATGATTCGCGGTGTTAATTGCTTCTCCCCAAAATTTTTGTGGCAGATCTGCTTCTCTGAGTAGGCTTCTAGTCATGTCTAATAGCGACCTATTTTTTCTCTCCGCAATGCCATTTTGGCTCGGGCAATACGGCACGGTTAATTGATGTTTAATACCCCTTTTTCTTAGGTAATCCTCTATCCCACTATTTATGTACTCTCCCCCGTTATCGGATCTTATTGCTTTCGGATATATCCCGAACTGTTTTCGAACCATAGCTATATAGTCGATTAGTTTATCCTGTACTTCATCTTTATGTTTTAATAAGTATATTACAGTAAATCTAGAGTAGTCGTCAATGAAAGTTACAAACATTGTTTTACCACCTATTGTGGGGGTTCCTATCGCTGTGCATACGTCCGTGTGCACTAGATCGAGTACTCTACCTGTTTTATTTCTATACACTGTTTTGGGATAGGGAGCATCGCTTGTTTTTGTTTGTATGCATGTTTCGCATGTTGTTCCATGATTGCAATTATTTAGTTTTATGCCATAGGCTAAATCATCTTTAACCATTTCCTTTATGGAATTGTAATTTCTATGTCCTAGGCGTTTGTGCCAAAGTTCCAGGCAGTCTTTACTTTTGCATTCATGTGTCATATTTACTATATTCCTATCCGCATTTTCTAATAATTCAACTTCGTATAGGTTATTTTTCATTTTTGCCTCTAAGTAGATTTTCCCATTTCGGGACAGCGTGCATCGATCTTTATCAAAAAATAATTTATACCCATTCTTTGTCGCTTTACTTACTGAAATTAAATTAGATTCTAACTCTGGTACATACAACACTTCTTTCAACGTAATTTTATTTATGCCTCCATCGGATGTTTGCGTCGTGAATGTAGTTTCTCCTGTACCTAGCGAGTTTAGAGTTTTTCCGTTGGCAATTATGACCGTTGTTTTTTCGGTGTCATTTAATTTAGTAAAGTCATCTTTATTGTTTAGGATATGTGAAGATGAACCAGAATCAATAATCCAGGTTTGTTTTCCTGCTTTGTCTATTAGAAAGGCTGCGTCGCTGCCTTGATCTGGTTTTGTTTTCGTTCTATAATTTCTCTTTTCTACTGATTCGCGGTCAGTGTTTCCTATCTGTTTATCAGATTGTTGATAGCACAACGATGATGAGTAATGTTTGTTTTTGTATGTTTGTTGTTGTTTTTGTGTATTTGGGTGATTGTTTCGATTTTTCAAATGCCAACATTCTCTGCACGTGTGATTTCTCAATTTGCAGTATGTGCACTGTTTATCTTTTTTAAAGTTATCATTAGGAAATCTTTTGTGCGTTTTAAACGCTTTTGTTGAATTTTCACCCTGGTCTGTGTTTTCGATCCTTCTATTGTACTCATCTGTTAATTTACTTCTAATAAATTGTGGTGTAAGCTCGTCTTTATTTCGCGATTCAAGTGCAGTGATTAAAGTATTATAACTAGGGGGTAGCGAACACAGCAATAAAGCTGAAAGATGGGAGTCGCTAATTGTTTCCCCGATCGCTGAGAGTTTGTCTATTAGTTCTAGAATGTATGTTATGTGTTTGATTAGGTTCCCGTTTTCTTGGAGCTTGGCTCCATAAATCTTTCTTAACAAAAATAATTTACTAGAGAGGTTCGCCCGTTCGTGTATCGTTTTAAGTACGTTCCATGTCTCTTTGGCTGTGTTAAGCCCTTTTACATGGACGATTTGTGAATCTTCAATTGATAGATTTATTATCGCTCTGGCTTTCTTGTCCTTTTTCTCCCAATCGGTCGTGATTGGCGTGGGAGTATCTTCGCTAATTACGTTGAACAAGTCTTCTCTAATCAGTAACATCTCAGTTTTAAATTTCCAATTTCCGTAGTTACTCTCGTTTAGTTTTTCTACTAACTGTATCTCCCGTGATGCGGCCATTTTTCTAGTTATTTAAGTTTTACTTATGTGAGGAATTGCTGTTTTTATTTTATTCTATATAAAACTTCTTATTATATATCTAGTTTTTTTTTCAATTGTTTAACATTTCATATATATCAACAAAAATATGCACAATATTTATTTCATCATCAACTAACTATATTTTCAATAATTTTCAATTTCTTTTTAATGTGCACACATGTATGGCCAGTAGTTTTTTCTTTTTCACATATTATTCATTCACTAAATACAGACCTTTTCGGTCTCATAATCAAATTGTTGGCAAAAAGCCACCTCTACTCTGCACAGCAGGTTACGCGCACTAGTACTTAGATAAATAAATAGATATCATTCTGGCCATTAAATTATATTTAAATATAATAATATAGGTAATTGCTTACCTTTATCTTTCTTCAGCAGCAATATTCCTCATGCTTCGGCTTGGCGCACATTTTTAACTTCAGTGGGTAATCCATTTATTACGAAGCTAAAGTGTTGTAAAAAAAAAGGTGTTGGTTAAATGTATTATATTATTTATATTTAATCCACACTTGAGACTTGATCACTTTCGTTATAGAGAATTATATTAAAATTTTGACTTTACATTTTAAATTAATGCGTTACAAACAGCTGCCTTTTGCAGCAACAAATTAAATATTACATGTTTCTCTTTTTAGATAAAATGGGCAACTAACTTAATAAATAAAAAGAGTTTTTTTTTTTTGAGTCAGAGTTCTTTTGATGACGTCAGACAGCTACAGCATGCGTGGGTTGATATTAAAACAAATTTCGCGAACATATTTCACATATTAATATCATTGTTTATCTTGAGTAGGATGATTTAGCAATAATCAGAAAGTTTGTTTATTGCAGAATGATTTATTATTACTTAATGTATTTATTTATGTGTTCAAATGTTTGTATTCTTGAATTGCTTCCTGTTTTAAAATCAGTTAATGATATGTTTAATTGAATTGTTTCCAAAACGGTAATTAAAAAAATTAAAAATATAAGAGGAATTTTATATTTTATTTTTCAAGAGCAGATTTCGGAAAAAAGACAAAACCTTTTGGGGCTAATCATAATTTATATATTCCATCAAAATGTATTTATTGTAATTAAAACAGGAATTTTACTAAAAACAATTTTAAAGAAATTGTGAAAATAAAAATGGTATTTGAGATAAAATGCAAATTTCTTACCTTTAAAACATTTTGAATTTTGCTTAATGAAAAATAAGATTAAAGTAAATAAATAAATAAATAAAAACTGATACAGCATGTTGTAAGAACTTTATTTCCTCTGCAAACAGACTATTTAAAAAGAGTCATAATTGTAATAAAAGACATAAAACGAAACTTTTGAAATCAGAAATTTTTCTAGGTTTATCTTGAGAATGTTGAAATGTTAAATTTTTAGTACTGAAATTAGTGTTAAACTTTAATTCAAGCTAGGATTTAAAACGATGATTGTTCAGACATAAAAACTGCGAAGCCCAATTAGGATGTTTCTAATTTGTATGCGTATGCCAATTAAAAGAACTTGTAGTTTTGTCTCAAACTAACATACTTTTATTTTAGAATAGCCTTAGGACTATACATCAGTGGGTGGATACAAGAGAAAGTAAAAATCAACTTTTAACAAATCAGTTTAAAACGAAAAATAACTAAGATACGAAAGGTTGATGTTTTTAGGAAAAAAGAAAGTTTTCCTAGTTGCAAAACTTTTTAAATTTATAACAGTTTGAACCATATAGTTTGACAATCTTTAATGCTTTAAAAAATAAATAAAAAACAGAGTTCGAAAAGAGGCAATCCATCACTATTAAGGAAGAAGCCAATAAAGATACCGGGAGACACTTTTAAAAACATCTTCTGTATTGTTTAAATGAATTGTCTCCAAAACTGCTATTAAAAATGGTTCAGATATTTTATATTTTATTTTTCAAAGGCCGATAAAAAAGAGAGAGAGAGAGAGATGGAAGAAGCGAGGAAAACCGTTATTTCTGCTTAAAGTCAAACCGAACTGAACCCGATATACTCACTTTACATTAAAGTTATTAAATAAAAACATATTGGTTATTACAGAACAACATCTTTGTCTATATACTTTTAATATTTATAAAAAAAAAAGATTTTGGAAGCATTAACAATATTCAGACATTTTAAATAAATATCTGAATTAACAAAATGCAATTTCTACTATAAATGCATGAGCGACTGATTTTTATTACATTATATTTCAATGGACACGTTTTTCGTTTGATGTAAACTGTCCTCTTAAGAGAAAAGAAGAAGAATGAATGAACAATTATTCATTAAAATATTTCAAAAGTGATGGAAAAGAAAATTTCATATTCAGTTACTATTTCTCTACAATATTCATTGCTATTAAAAAATTCTCAACCCGAAATATTCAAATCTCAACCACAAGTGAAAGAAAGATAATCGAAATTTTAATACTATTATGAAAAATTACACTACAATTATATCTGTAAAATTAATTTTATCCTTTTTTATATGAAAATGAACACACATACACTCATTAAAATAAAATATATTGGTATCACTTGAAAAATATCCAGGACTTTCTTTTGAAAAATCGGATAAAACCGAGTCCATACAAAGGATTAAATCTCCAACACGATGTGAAAGAAAGATAATAATCGATATTTTAATACGATTATGTAAAAGTAATCTACATTTGTATCTGTAAAACAATTTTATCTTTTTTGTATAAAAATGAACATTTATACACTCATTAATATTAAAATATATTGTTTTCAATTGAAAAATATCATAAACTTTCTTTTGAAAAATCGGGTAAAACCGGACCGATACAAAGGATTCAAACCCCAACCCGAAGTGAAAGAAATATAATCGATATTTTAATACAATTATGAAAAAATAGCCAACAGTTCTGTGAAATCAATTTTATCTTTTTTGTATAAAAATGAACATATACACACTCATTATTATTAAAATATATTGTTTTCAATTGAATTGAAAAAAATATTTTGAAAATGACAGACACTTTAGTCGGCCCAAAATCTGTGTCAAGTGCCACTTTACCAAAAATGGCACTTGAGACGTATCTGGTACAGTTTTTGTGTCCGACTAAAGTGTCTGTCATTTTCAAAATGTTTTTTTCTAAGTATAAATATTATTCTGTCTCAATCTCAGCGTGCCTCAAATACCTTTTTTGGGTAGTCAAAAAATGGCACTTGACACGTGTCTGGCACAGTTTTTGGGCCGACTAAAGTGTCTGTCGTTTTCAAAATAATTTTTTCTAAGTGTAAATATTATTCTGTCTCAATCTCAGCGTGCCTCAAATACCTTTTTTGGGCAGTCAAAAAATGGCACTTGACACGTGTCTGGCACAGTTTTTGGGCCACAATCCTTCAGCCAGACATTCGATTTTGTATTCAGCCATTACAAAAGAAGTGTTGCACAAATTTTCAGGGTGCCTCAAATACCTACTCAAAAATGTTCAACAGCTCTCCTACTAAAAAAGTTCACTTTAGCAGATAATCTCCTATTAAATGGAATCCCGAGAATTCCGATGTTGCTCTTTATTCGAAATGGAAAACTCACAGCCGGGAACTCTATCGAAACTGCTTGTCGGAAACATCACTTCTAGTTAATGCGTGGCTTGAATTCACGCAAGAACTTACGTGGAAGGCAAGGAGAAGCTTGGGGGAGGGGTGTTTGAAGAATCCACTGAATTTATCTACTACCGTACTATGTATAGTTATTAAATAAACACAGTTACTTAATTAACATAGCATTGCAAAAATAACCGAGAAAACAATATTCCGGAGATATATGTGTACTTTGCTAAACTTAAAGAAATGACAGAATTGGTCTCCTTCACGATTCAGGACACCACGATTGCACACAAAATCCCATAACTCAATTGTCCTTTAGAATTCCGTTATAAAAGAGTAGCTAGGCACTCTGCCATAAGTGGAAGACTTTAACTTTAGGTATGATTTTAAAAACATATACTGTTCAGAGAGAAAAATTAAAGATCTCATTTAGAATGTCTCTAAATTTTATGATTATGTCCAGGGGTGAAGAATTTTAGGAAAATCTTACCAGCGAGCAAGATGCAAAGTACAGTTGAAAATTATTATGACAAAATGGAAAGCGACTGCATAAATAATTAATTACTGTTACTACAATGCATTTTCATATTTTTTTCTATAAATT
Source organism: Maratus speciosus (assembly GCA_963932465.1). Taxonomy (NCBI): domain Eukaryota; kingdom Metazoa; phylum Arthropoda; class Arachnida; order Araneae; family Salticidae; genus Maratus; species Maratus speciosus. The sequence continues at coordinate 166,852,370 of OZ010797.1, forward strand.
TAACAAAGACATAAAACAGGGAAATGTTGAGTATAGGATAGAACTTAGTACCATGTTTATATCGCTGTAATTTGGAATGTTGCAAACTATATCTAACAAGTACAGAAAATATAAATTTTTTTTGCATAACTCTATAGCCTGCAGTTTCCCAAAAACTACCTAAAAATTCACTCGCCCTGTCAGAAAATCCGCTCGCCAGTGTCGAGTAAAAGGATATATTTCCCCATCCCTGATTATGCCGATAAAAAGAATTTGTAGTTGTGTCTGAATGTAACATACATACTTTGAATTAAAAACAGGCTTAAGTCTTAAAAGTATTGTGTTCAAATAAGAAAATATACTAGAATTAATTAGCAGCGTATTCTTTTCCAGCATATTGTTCGGAAAAGTTACGAAAGTTGCTTGTTTTTAGAAATATATAACATGCTTCAAGTTACAGTATTTTTTAAATGATAACATTTTGAAGCAAGAAGACTGGCAATTCTGAATGATGTAAAAAAGAAATGAAAACAGAAAGATAGTTAGATAAGAAGTAATCCATCATCATTTAAGCAAGAAACAAATAATGATATCGAGAAGCAGTTTTTAAAATTTCTTCAGTGTTGTTTTACATGAATTGTTTCAAAAGTGCAATTAAAAAAATAAAAGATACCGGGAATTTTATGTTTTATTTTTCAATAGAAGATTTCGAGAAATTATTTTTGAAATAATCATAATGTGTAACTTCAACTTCAATAAGCCTGGTTTTTAATAACTATAAAAAATATTACTCATTACAATTTAAAAGAATTTATAGATTAAAAAAATGGTGTTTACAATTAAATGTAACATTTGTAGTTTTAGAATATTTTGAGTTTATGCCAGATAAAAGATTTAATTATTTTTGTTTAAAATGATACGGCATGTAGAAAGAACATTTTCTTCTTCAGCTATCCAATTATTTATGTAACGAGATATCTATGTAAATAGAGTTCCTCGGTATATTATACATTTATTTTTAATTGTTTTGAAGGTATGCGTAAAAAGTTATATAAAAATATTCTATTTTATTATAAAAAGTTACATTTTTAATAATTATCAGACTTTCACTGATATCACTTATTTTAATGATAAAAAGGGTGTGAAATTTAATAATTATAATAATAAATTAATTTCGAAAGTACAAGTTAATTGAACGCTTCATTTCTATTTCTAAAGAACTCTGCCCCCTACGGTCACCTGATTTGTCCAAAATGATTTCTTTCTATGGAGTCACCTAAACGCACTTTTTTTTTTTTTTGCGAACAATACTTCGTTGACCTGAAAACAAAGACTGAACATGATATTCAAAAAATAAGTGTTCCAACATTGAGAAGGGTGGTCTCAAATTAAAAAAAAACGCGTGCTTCTTTATATCAGAGAAAAAGAGTCACATTTTCAATATCTTCTGTAACAATGTTAATTTTCGTTCTATTTTGTGTCTCAGTATTGTTACTCTTTCAATTTAGTTTATGATTCTAATTTGAGTCATGTTTGTATTTTAGTAAACAAAATGTTTAGGGTTGCGCAACTTTTCGATCACACTGTATAAAGAAATGATAAACCGAATTCTTTGAAATTAGAATCAGATTTGGAGTCGAAAGTTTGAATATTTAAAAGTTATTAAAAAACTGAGTTTTACAGATTTTATGCCTTTGATAAAAGAGTGTGTAATGTTTCTTAGAAAGCGATTTTGTAATTAATAAACAACCCCAAATAAAATTTAGGCTTAATTTCACTTTAATTCACTGAATAAAGTAAAATTTTACTGTCGCAAAATTGGAGTAAAATATTAATTAACTAGAATAAATTTTAGCGATAGTTTTAGAAAGATGTGTTATAGGGACTGGAAAGTTTAATTAGATTAGAAATTACTATTAGTCATGAATATGGGCCAATAAAATTAGTTAAAGTTATTTTGTAATTAATAAATAAAATTAAATAAAATGTGAACAAAATTTTTACCTAATTTTACTCAAATTCACAGAATGAAAGTAACATTTTACTGTCTGTTTTACTCCCCCCCCCCTCCTTTTGTTGTTATTTATTTATTTATCTATTTTTTTTTTGCGGTAAGAGTTGGCCCTATCAAAACCATATTAATATAAAAGTTGTAGATAGTATTAAGAAGATTTATAATAAATTTAAGTGAATTTGATATCTTGAGAATTAATGAAGTTATGAATTTTTTTCTCCATGAAACCTTATTTTTGCGCCCCTTGAGCCCATTTTTAATTTTATCAAAAATCTGTGATACATAAGTTTTTGGCCCTTTTCCTTGAAGTAATAATAACTTAAACTGATTTGATATGTATTATAATTATATATAGATAGACAGATAGATAAAGGTTTGAACTGTGGGGTGGTTTTGGGGTCATGACCGTCGTAGATCTGAAATTTTTTTTCAGAAAATCCACCATAGGGGAGAATGTAATAGGTAGTATTTCTTACGAAATCCACCTAACATGAATTAACTAGTGTAAGTTTTAGGGACAATTATTGAAAAATGTAGTATACTGACAAGAAAGTTCATTAAGATTAGAATTTACTACTATCTATGCATATGTCGATAAAAAAAGTTAAAGTGATGTTGTAATCTATAAATAAACCCTTATAAAATGTACACAATTTTTTATTTAATTTTACTTAAATTCACAGAATTACTTGAATTCACTGAAAATAACATTTTATCATCTCCAAATTAAATATTCATAAATTAGTGTAAAACATTAATTTATGTGTGAATGTGTGTTTTATTATATATTGTAGTATGTGTGTTTATTATTAATTAACTACTGTAAATTTTAGCAACAATTTTATAAAGATGTAGTATACAGACAACGAAGTTCAATTATATTATAATGTAGCTATCACACAAGCTTGCGATAATTGTGTTTGTTAACTTTTAAAACTTGATTTTTATGTATTATTTTAGCACTGAATTGGAAAATGACCTTTATTTTTAACCATCACGTATGGAGTTTTTGCAAATCGTATATTTCAAAGGTAAAAAGTAAAAAAATAGCAAAAATTTGATACTATAAAACAGAGAAGATGGTTGCGATTTTTAACTTTTGATAATTGTTTTTTATGAACATTTTGTCATTGAATCTGAAAATGACCTCCATTTTTAACCATCACATCAGAATTTTTCACAAATCGTAAATTTCAAAGTTAAAATATAGCGAAAATTTGACACTATAAAATAAACGTAAAATTAAAAATAGGTGTAATATTTATAAAATGGATGTAATGTTTTTATTCAATTCAATTTTATTTAATTCAATAATTTATTTTATTTTTTGGCTTATACTGGAGATTCTTACAGCTAAAAATCTCAGGGGTTCCATGAAGTGGGGGCAGGGCGTTAAATTTTAACTTTGAAATTTACGATTTGCGAAAAAACCTGACGTGATGGTTTAAAATGAAGGTCGCTTCTGGATTCAGTAATAAAAAATACATAAAAATCAATTGTAAAAAGTTAAAAAACACAAGAATCACATCTATTTTATAGTATCAAACATTCGCTGTTTTTTACTTTTTAACTTTGAAATTTACGATTTGCAAAATATCCTTAGGTGATGGTAAAAATTGAAGATAATTTTCAGATTCAGGGTTACAAAGTAGTACGTAAGAATTTTGCAGGCTAGCGTTATTTAAGTATCTGTCGATAAAAATATTTTGTTCTTATGTCTCATACTGACTTTAAATAGCCTCAGGCTTCGGATGCATTGTTTAGAAACCAAGAAAATATGCGTGAACTTAAAACAAACTTTTAACAAATCGATTAAAAAAATACTAACTAATATACGAAGTGTACATGTTTCTAGAAAACTTATACTGTTTCTGCTTACATTTTATTTATTTTTTTATTGGAACATTTTGAAGCAGAAAGTTTTACAAACTATTCTATAAAAATAAATTAAAATAAAAAGTGAGAAAAGAGGCAATCCGTCATCATTAAGCAAGAAGCCAATAATGACAGCACATGGAAATTTAAAAACTTCGCTGCTGCTTTTTTGGATTGTTCTAAAACTGTAATTAAAAGATAAAAGATGTCAGGAATTTTATATTTTATTTTTCAAGAGTAAATTTTGGGGGAAAATGTCGAGAACCTTTTGAGATAGTGATGATATATAACACCCGCCAGAACGCTTTTACATTAAATAGAAACTAGTTTTACTAATTAGAATTTTAAGGAATTTATAGAAATAAAATGATTGTTTGAGAATGTAAATTTTTTACTTTAAAAATATGTTTAATTTTCAGATTTTGCTAAATAATATATATTTTTCTTTTTTAATGATACGGTATGTTGAAAAAATATATCTATCTATTTCAAAGCTGGAATTTCAAGACCAATTTCGGCTGATATGAGCATGCGCAATGATCATTTTAGGGTACTTTTTTGTCCTTAAAGGGAGTGGGAAACCACTTTTGAAGTTCTTTCGTTTCAGAGAAAACGTTTTTCAAGTCTAGGAGGCCGAGTGGTCTAAAAGGTAATTCTGGTTCACCAAAAGGAACGTGGCCTTTACTCCATTGCTCACATGAGATATTTAACATATTTTTAACTTTCTGATAACTCAGTTCAATAACGTAATTTATATTTTATTTCAGGAGGAAAAATTATAGAATTTGTTTTTATTTATTATTATTCTTTCATTACTATTTCATTATTGTTATTAAATAAAATTTACAATCCGAAATATTTTTTAAACAGTGATTTGATATTTAAAATTTTAAATTAAAAGATCTGGCATGTAATTAGCGTTTAAATGAATTAAAATTATCTACAATTTTGGATAATTTTTTTTATAACAATTAATCGATGAAACATAACAGTATTGATGTAAAAAAAATACTGTGGTGCAATCTACCACCTGATACATTGGTATTGTATTGCAGTTCAATGTTTTATTTGAGAAAACTAATAATATTTTAGCTTCAAAAATGACTTTATTTGTAACATTTTTAAGAAATAAAACCTTGGAGTTGCACCTTTTTGGATCTGAAAACTGAATTCTCTGTAAAATGCCCTGTTCTCTGTAAAGGGTTTGTGTAAAGAGAATTAATATGCAGCCGGTCCCCAGCTCGGAGAAGTTTTAAGGAAGGAGAGATTAAAAGGAGAGGTTTTTATTTATTTTAACTATTGCTAATAAATATTCTGTAAAAAAATCGTACATTTTAATGATGTTATGAACATTTTTCTGTGGAATCGTTAAGTTTGCCGTCATGTTTTGCCGGTCAAATTTATAAAAAGAAAGCATTAGATAAATAGAATATCTTGAAGCCAGAAGCATATCAATGTTTCTCTAAAATAAGTTAAAATTTTGATTCTTTTTTTTTTTTTTTTTTTTTTTTTTTTTTTTTTTTTTTTTTTACATACTGAAACAGAAAATAAAAATTATCTTAGTTGTACATGTACATCTCAGTTTTCTTTCTTTTGTGAAGTTATATGTTTTGACAAGTTTGAAACAATTTGATATCACCAGTAAGTCAAGCGCGGCTTCATGTTTTAATGTTTATAAACATATTTGAACATTTATTTGAGAATTTTGACCTTTCTAGGGCAATGGGCTGCTAAAATTTAATGCTAAAACTACAAAACAAGGAAAACTTTTAAAGGATTTCTCTTTTTTTCTTAATTGTCAAAATATTTATAAAATCTATGCTTAATTTTATATGAAGTGTTAAAATTTTACTTGCAGTTCGTCTGCTTTTAACACATAAAAAGCATAGATTTTAGAAATATTTTGACAACTAAGAAAAAACGAGACATCCTTTTAAAAGAGCACACAGAAAACAGAAATATAAAATAATAATATCCTGAGGAGATATTTTAAATATAAGAATGCATCAAAACGCCCATAGACTGAACATTACCTAGGGCAGGGATGGCGAACCTATGGCACGCGTGCCACTTTTGGCACGCGAAAGAATAATTTTGGCACGACATTGCTTGTGGCTCTACATCAAAATAAAGTGAGATTACACAAAACCGCGACTGATATTTTCTAAATTCGATTATATGGAAATTGAAAAAATCGCAGTTTATATTACAATCTAATTAATTATGGTCTCAAAAATTTTCAAACAAAGACGATATTTCAAAACTATCGGCAATAATTGGTTATTAAACATTACTAAATTCCGATGGTAAAGTTATGGCAATTTTGGAATTTATTTCAGAGCTATTCAAAGAAACTGACGTTTGTCATTTTAATAGTTTTTCTGCCTATCTATTCTTTCGAATCATTGTTTTCACAAATGAATAGTATGAAATCTCAAACTGAAAGCACTTATCAGATAAATCCGGTTCAGTTTGCATTAAAATTAACTTGATATTAAGATGCAACAACAGAAATAAAATTAAATCGCATTATTTTTTTAAGTTAATTTCTAAAATATATTTGTTTACATAATTATTATAGTGTATAATACATGCATATATGTTCCTCCTATTTTTTAAATCATAATAGAAAAATTGAAGTTATTTTTTAAGGCATTATTTTTCCACCTACTAAATTTGTTTTTTAGTTGGCACGTCACGGTCAAGCAAAATATTTTTTTTTTTTATCAAATTTGGCACACGGCAACAAAAAGGTTCGCCAACCCTGACCTATGGGAATTCAGAAACTCAGTGACGAGCAGCCTTAATAATGACTATTTATGAACAATAATAACAATTTTCGGCTTTTTAAAAGTTCAAATATTCCATCCTTAATTTAGAACCACGTTACTCATGGTTCTCGTCGTATTCCTTTCTAGTCCAAAAATGTTATTAATTTAAAACATTTTGTAACAGAAAGTTTGGTAACTTTAGAGCTGTAAAATAACAGACAAAATGTATTTATAACGAGAACGAAAAATTATGCAAAAATTATGAAACACTTTCCAACGTTAACAAAACATTATTAAGAAGTTTCATTTTTTTTTTTTTTTTTCATAGAATGAAATCGATCATGGTCCGTTTCGTAATAGACTTCGTTTGTGCTTCTCTTTAAATGAATGATAAATGCTATGCGCTGTATAATGCACACGAAACATATTGTAGTGCATCTCAGGGATACTTTTTTATTTTATTATGCTTGAAGTGCCATAGCTTTATTAAACTGCATCGCAAAGGAATTTACCTTATACAGGGTGTTCACAATCTAATTTCTAAACCGTTAATCATAGACATATACTTCCAATTGCGAAAATGTTTAAAATGAGATAAAAAATTATTTTAAAAGTTATTTTGATCAATAAAAACATTTAAATTTCTGTACGGTTTTCTGGTACATTTAGAAAAAATTCTCCATTACACTAACAAGTAAAACAAAAAAAGGTCCCATTCATCTCACACTAAAATTGACCGAGTTATGAAAATTTGAATTGCATGACTTATACAAATTTTCAGCATCTGAACTCAGATGTGTTGGGCCATGCTTCGAGGGATCGCACACAAAATGCTTAAAGTATTTGAAGGATTTATTTCCAGTAGTTACACTGAGGACCGTATAAAAATATGGGAGGAACGTATAAAAATTTTAATTTCGTAATTTTTAAAGAAATACTCTATTAACCCAAATCGCTTTTTAAAAGGTTCTTTACCTCACTTAAGACATTTTTGTATTTGGAATTATGCATCTATACCTAACGTTTTAAGAATTAGTCATTGGACACCGTTGAGAGTGGACACCGTGTAGATCAAAATGTAATCAAATTATTTTGTGCGTACCTGTAAATGAACTATAAATGCTAAATACTTCATTTTCAAAAAGGAACATTCCATAGTAAACTTCAATAAGATATATAAATAACATGCCAATTCGCATATATATATACGCGAGTTATTAGAGCTCGGGCTGACAGGCAAGTGGACAGACAAACCAAATGCATAAGCACTCTTCAACTATGATAGAAAGAGTTAAGAGTAACTAAGATACGAAAGTTATATTCTCTCAGAAAATTCAAACAATTTTTAGTTACAAAATTTATTAATTTAAAAGATTTTGTACCTAGAAGTTTGGTAACTTTGGATATATAAAATAACAAAGTGTGAATATAAAAAACAGAGAGAGAAGAGACAATCTATCATCATTAAGTTAAAAACCAATATTGGCAACGAGAGACAGTTTTAAAACTTCTTCCCTGTTGTTTAATTGAATTCTTTCCAAAACTGTAATTAAAAAAATACTGGGACTTTTATTTTCAAGAGCAGATTTTGAAGGGAAGAAAAAGAGAAAACTTTGAAGATAATAATAATTTATAACTTCTTCCCAAATGTGTTTACAGAGAACAAAAAAGGATTTTACTAATTATTATTTTAAAGAATTTAGAGCTTTAAAAAGGGTGTTTGAGATAAAATGCGTAATTTTAGAATGTTTTGAGTCTTAGGTTCTATTTATGAGTTTAAAAAATGGTTTGCTGGAAATTATGCGGCATGTTCAAAGAACGTTTATTTCTACAGTTCACACAGGCTTATGTCTTCAGTTCACACCGGTTTATATTTCTAGTTCGCACTCTATTAATGAAAAGAAATTTTTGAAGATTTCCCCGAATGCCGCATGATTTCAAGCAAAATTTATTCAAACTTATCTCTCTCATTAAATTGCATTTAAGACACAAAACATTCTAAAAGTATGCATTTTATTTCAAAAACCATTTTTTAAATCTATAAGTAATAAAAATTTCAACATTTTGACAACAAACAAATCCTACAACAAGGAAATGTTCAATATATTTTTTTTTCATTAATAGAGCGTGAACTAGAGAATTGACTGAACTGAAACCTCTGTGAACTGAAAACATATTCCTGTGTGAACTGTAGAAATAAACGTTCTTTGAACATGCCGCATAATTTTAAGCAAACGATTTATTAAAATTCTTATCTCTCATGAAACAGAGTTTAAAACTGAAAACATTTTTTAAAGTAACGTTTAATCTAAAACTCACTCTTTAGATCTGCGAGTATGAAAAATTTTAAATTTCAGTATATGGAAAATAAACACGTATCTTATATGAGGAAAATCTTCTATAGTCCGAACTGGAGACAGACTGACAGACAGACTAACTGAATTCATCAGCACTTTTCAGCTACGCTGGGAAGAGATAAAAATAACTAAGAGACGAACATTATATTCTCTCAAAATATTCAAACAGTTTTTACTCACAAAAATGTATTAATTTAAAACATTTTGTACAGGAAGTTTGGTAACTTTAGCACTATAAAACAAACAAAGTGTGTATATAAAAAAGAGAGAGAGAAGAGACAATCTATCATCATTAAGTTAAAAACAAGTAATGACAACGAGAAACACTTTTAAAAACTTCTTCGCTGTTGTTTAATTGAATTCTTTCCAAATCTATAATTAAAAAATACCGGATATTTTATTTTTCAAGATCATATTTTGAACGAGAAAAAAGTGAGAAAACTTTTGGAGATGATCATAATTTATTACTTCTTCCCGAATGTGTTTACGTCGAACAAAAAGGAAATTTACTATTACAATTTTAAACAATTTATAGCTTTAAAAATGGGTGCTTCTGATAAAATGTGCACTTTTAAAATGTTTTGAGTCTTAGATCCTATTTTATGAGAAATATGTGTTTTAGTAATTTTTTTGCTTGGCATTATGCGGCATGTTCAAAAAACGTTTATGTTTACAGTTCACACATCTTAACAGCACTCTAATTTATGTCTCTAGTTCACACTTATTAATGAAAAGAAATTATGAAGATTTTCCTGCATGCCGCATGTTTCCAAGCAAAATTTATCCAAACGCATCTCGCTCATTAAACTTAATCTAAGACACAAAACACTCTAAAAGTATACATTTTATCTCGAAAATCCTTTTTTTAAAACTATAAGTATTAAAAATTTCAACATATTGAAAACAAACACAAATATCCATCTTACATCATTGAAATCCTCAATAATATCTTTTACTTATAGAATGTGAACTAGAGACATAAAACTGTGTTTACTGAAGCCGTAAACCTGTGTGAACTATAGATATAAACATTCTTTGAACATACCGAGTAATTTCAAGCAAAAGTTTTATGAAAACTCATACATTGTAAAAGAAAATTCCTTTAAAATGCGAAAAAGGTACTGGCATTCGAGACTCCAATACTAATTTTTTTCCGTAAATTTTGTGAAAAAACGGAATTTTTACTCGTATTTACGGAAAAAAATTCCGTTAAAATACGGAAATAGTACTGGCGTCTCGATTGGCAGTACAATTTATCTACTTTAACGCAGTTTTTTTTCTTTTTAGAGTGTATCTGTCATTAAATAGAATTTAAAACTCAAATATTTTTAAAGTGTACGATTCATATAAAACACACTCTTTAAATCTACGAATATTAAAAATTTCAATGTATTGTAAACAAACACATATATCCATCTTACATCAGGGAAAACTTCAATATTTTCTTTTCATTAATATATTGAAAACTAGCGACACAAACCTGTGTGAATTGACCTAAAGAAACACTTTTACTTGTACTTTGACATGTGCATGAGAAATATACTATAAAATTTATTTTTAAAATATAGTGGTACGAATAGAATATAAAAATAAAATCATGTATAAAAAACTAATAAACTGCTGATCGATTCTCACCATAGATCATAATATAATAGAATTATTTTCTGCTTCCCTGTAAACGAGCTACAAATGCTACTTATTCTATAGTTTTGAGAAAACATTTTGTAATATATTTCAGTGATCAATTTCAGTATCAATCTCATTAGGTTTGGAAGATCGTAATATCAATAAAATAAACTGCAAATTATTTTTTGTAACACTCCACAATGTAACGGAATTCTTTTCTGTCTCCTCGTAAAAGAACTATAAATGCTGAACACTTCATTTTCAGAAATGAACATTCCATAGTAAAATTCAATAAAATATAACAATAACATGACAATCCGAGTATTACGCGAGTTAGAGGACGGACTGACATGCAGATGAACAGACAAACCTAATTCATTAGCACTTTTCAACTTTGCTGGAAAGAGTAAAAAATAACTAAGAGACGGGAGTTATATTTTCTCAAAAAATTCAAATAGTTTTTACTCACGAGAATTAATTTAAAACATTTTGTATCAGGAAGTTTTGTAACTTTGGCACAATAAAATAACAAACAAAGTGTGCATATAAAAAATGAAGAGAGAAGAGCAATCTATCATCATTAAGTTAAAAACCAATAATGACAGCGAGAGGCATTTTTAAAAACTTCTTCGTTGTTGTTTAATTGAATTCTTTTCAAAACTGTAATTAAAAAATACAGGGATTTTATTTTTCAGGAGCAGATTTTAAACGAAAAAAAATGAGAAAACTTTTCGAGATGATGATAATTTATAACTTCTTCCCGGATGCGTGTATGGACAACAAAAAAATGCTTACTAATTCCAATTTTAAAGAATTATTAGCTATAAAAAAGGGTATTTAAGATAAACTGTATACTTTCAAAATGTTTTGAGTCTTATATTCTACTTAATGTGATATATGTGTTTTAATATTTAGTTTTGCTTGAAATTATGCGGCATGTTCAAAAAACTCTTATATCTCCAATTCATACCGATTTATGTTTTTAGTTCACACTCTATGAATGAAGTTAATGAAAATTTTCCTGCATGTCGCATGATTCCAAGAAAAATTTATTCAAACTCATTAAATTGAATCTAAAACACAAAACACTCTAAAAATATACATTTTTTATCAAAAACTTTTTTTAAATGTATAAGTATTAAAAAATTCGATACATTGAAAACAAACACTGATATCCATCTTAGGGAAATCTTCAATAATTTCTATCCATCTTACATCAGGGGAAGTTACATTCTCTCAAAAACTTCAAACAGTTTTTACTCACGAAAGTGTACTAATTTAAAATATTTTGTATCCGAAAGTTTGGTAACTTTGGCACTATAAAATAACATACCAAGTGGGTATATAAAAAACAGGAATAGAAGAGCCAATCTGTCTTCATTAAGTTAAAAACCAATAATGGCAAAGAAAGACAGATTTACAAACTTCTTCGCTGTTGTTTAATTGAATTCTTTCCAAAACTGTAATTAAAAAATACCGGCTATTTTATGTTTCAAGAGCAGATTTTGAACGAAAAAAAAATGAGAAAACTTTTGGAGATAATCATAATTTATTATTTCTTCCCGGATGCGTTTACGATGAACAAAAAAGAATTTCACTAATTACAATTTTAAAGAATTTATAGCTTAAAAAAAGGGTGTTTTAGGTAAAATGTGTACTTTTAGAATGTTTTGAGTCTAATATTCTATGTAATGAGAGATATGTGTTTTAATATTTTTTTTTTTTTGCTTAAAATTATGTGGCATGTTCAAAATAGGTTTATGTATCCAGTTTACACAGGTTTATGTCTCTAGGTAACGCGCTATTAATGAAAAAAAGTTTTTGAAGATTTCCTTGTTGTAAGATGGATATCTGTGTTTGTTTTCAATACATTGAATTTTTTAATTTTTAACACTTACAGATTTAAAAAAGGGTTTTTGAGAAAAAATGCTTACTTTTAGAACATTTTGAGTCTTAGATTCTATTTAATGAGACACGTGAGTTTGAATAAATTTTGCTTGGAATCATGCGGCATGTTTAAAGAGCATTTGTGTGTCTAGTTTACACAGGTTTAAGTCTCCAGTTCACACATGTTTATGTCTCTAATTACCACTCTATTAATGAAAAGAAAACATTGAAGTTGTTTCCGCATATAAGATGGATATTTGTGCTTGTTTTCAATACTTTAAAATTGAGAATTTTTATTGCTTACTAAAATATTGACTTTTGTAGAAGTTAAGTGTTTTGGGATTCATATTTTGTATTTTCGTAAATAAACAGCATTAAAACTTTACATAAAAAAATTAATTTATTTAAGATGTGGAATGAAAAGATAATAACAGCGTAATGTATTAATATTACTCATTAATTTATTTAAATGGTTAATCCACTTGCATTACTAGCATGAGATACTTAAGACTATAAGAGCTAGAAGTTATATAAATTATTTATAAACTTGCAAACCCACCCGGTCCGAGAGTACCGAGAAAAAATAAGCTCGTTCCCCGATTATGACTAATGAGAGAAAATCAAACCGCGACAGGCCACGGGCTGCAACAACAACAACAACAAATTCTAATAATAATCTAAACGCGTACATAAAATTAAATAGTCTTATATTTACTCCCAGTAAAAAAGGAGCCGGTCTTAATCACGTGACAAATTAAAAAAAATTCCCCTATCAACCACGCGAGGGGCTATTTAAACTGCAGAAAAAATAGCCAATATGAAAACGATCTTTAGAAAATACTTTTTCAAAATTATAAATACTAATAATATACACTGGCCTCCAAAAGTTAAGGTACAGAGACTGGATGCTTTCGATTGCACACGGTTTGTCGAATGTCTACCAACATTATTGACGAATTGTTCTTGAACATCTGGGATGTAAAGAACACGTTTGATTTCATATTTCTCGATGAAGATTTAGTCAGGCCGACAATTAGGGGGCTAATAATAAATTTAATAATAAAATAATATTCGCGATCAGCTATGCAAGAGAAAATGCTGGAAATGGTTTGTCACTGCGTTAAATGACTATTTGGGTCCTGTTCAGTATTTGTGTGCATTTGTGTAAGCATATCACTCATATTTGTAAAGATGTTAACGTTTTTGTGAAAAATTCAAAAGTTTTTTGTTAATAGCACACAGAGTTTTCAACCAAATTTAACACAACTTTCCGAAAATTTGACAAAGGACAGTAGCAACAGTACACTTCAATTAAAACATAAATATATTGAATATTTGATGAGATATTGGCACTTGTATGAAATAATTTTTAACTGCGCATGCGTAGAAGATTTCAAAATTTTTATTTCATAATTTGGTAGTCAGCTATTTAGGAAAACTTACTTAAAATGTCCAGTCAAATATCGAGTAATTTCACAAAGATAGGGGCGATATAGTGAGTTGCTTTCTAAAAATAGCTTTATTATAAGGGTTTTTCCACAACTTTTCAATCAACTCAATATATCTTTCTGAGTTTTCACAATATTTGACTATTTTAAAATAAAAGATTTAAGTGGGGTTATAAATATTACACAAAATCCCTATAAATTCAAATTTAATTTATCCTTATAAAATCCTTTTAAGATTTCTTAAATGATTATGTAAATCTTCTAATGTAGTTTAAACAATTCACGAAAAATGCTTTAGAAGATAAAATTTTCATGAATTCATAATTCAGTACATAAATCGCTAATGAAGAAGGTACCGACTATTGGTGAATAGTTTTTATTTTTTTATAGCTCCATCCGGATTCTGGTACTTGCTTCGGCAGTACATATACTAAAATTGGAACAATACAGAGAAGATTAGCATGGCCCCTGCACAACGGTGACACGCAAAATCGTGAAGCGTTCCACATTTTTTGTCATTTTGATATCCTGACCATCCATCATATTTTAACTGACTGTCCGGGCCTCCGGCATTTGTATAGAATTTTTTTTTAATTCATCATCACCACTCTTGACAAACCTCATTGGGGAAATACCTAATGCGCCACTCTTTACTTTTTTAAAGGATACAGGATTTTAATTAACATATATAAGATACACAAAATGTAAAAACATTGCTTACAGGTGTCAAGTATGATAAAATCCTTTAAAAAAAACATTAAAGTCATTTAAAATTCACTTGAATTTTAAATGACTTTAATGTTTTTTTAAAGGATTTTATCATACTTGACACCTGTAAGCAATGTTTTTACATTTTGTGTATCTTATATATGTTTATTAAAAATCAAGGTGAATTGTGCACTAAATTTTCCACTTTCTATTGCATACAGGATTTTATTTTGAAATATAATTTTTTATGTCTTTCTTTATTTTAACGACTCAGTTTTATATTTTACACTTTTGTGTGCACTTTTTATTGACTTACTTTTATTTTTTTATTCTACTGTTTTTAGGATTTAAAATTTAGTTTTTTATACACTTGTTTGACTACATCTGGATGGGATACCCCATCCAGATTGCTCTTCTCATTGTTCTTTTATTTTTTCATTGTTTCTTTTCCTCACCTTTTTGATGTTTGACTTTACTTTTTTGGCGCAGCATGTCCCTTAACCCTTTAATGCCCAGGGAAGAATGCGTTCCATAAATTGCGTAATTCAGAGAATCGGAAATCCATACCAGAAAATCTAAATAGTAAATTTCCGTTTATTTACTAACGAAATGTGTGTTATTAAATGAAGTGAAAATTTCTCTTTTAAATTTCTAGCGGGAATACGGAATATGTGAATAAAAAAATCCAATAAACTTGGAAAACTGATAGTATCATCTCGGGTGGTTTCGGCCAGTTTGGGATCTAAAGGGTTATGGGATTTTGCGCCATAAAACCCTAGACAACCAAACAACCAACCATCCGGGTTCTGATGATTGAGATTTTAAATGCACACACACACACAAAAGGAAAATGTAAAAAAGTCGTTCAGAAAATATTTTTTTAAACAATTATTTTTTTAATGAAAAGTAGTATCGGTATCAAAAAGTTACCCGTTGTTCGCCGGTGCCCTTATATTTTTATTTCCTTCGGGTACCGAGCGTCCGTGTTTTTAAACCCTGGTAAAAACAAAGCGTTTTTCTCCCGTCTGCAAGCTATGTGCTTGAAATACCACCTTTGGGGCTATTCATATATAACGTTATCATTTTGGGGGGGAGGGGGTTTCTGGCACATGATATCGTAATATATATTTAGGGAGAGGGCGGCTTGTCTTTTGATATCGTTATCATTTTTGATCCAGCCAAATTTCTTTCTTTTTATTTGTAACCCGGTCTTTACATCAAAATAGTATGTTATCTCTTTACAGTATGTTATCTATCTTTATGAAAATACAAAGTTATTATTAAAATCATTATAAAATTATTTAATTCCAAAATATAGAATACCCCAACTTTAGGCATTCCTATTTTTCTGTCGTACATGTATGCATATATACTCCGCTATTCTACAAACCATATGTGAAATATGTTTGAAATGATATATGTATTTACTGTTAAATAAAAGTGAAATAATGTCGTCCACCTGTTATGTTGATAAGAAGTTCTGTCTGCCCCTCTCAGTGCGGGGCAAGTGCACAAAGATATTATTACTGTTGAATGCATTATGTTACAAAAGGCTATTATTAAATACTCTTAAATAATAACTATTTCTTTTAAGTCTTATTTAATATAAAGTAATTTCTTATATAAACGGATATTTTATTGACTCCCCTTCATTTGAATCAATAAAGTATGCAAAAAATAAATGTAACCATATCTGTATATCACACCAAATACAAGCAAAAAATTCCAAAAAACTAAAGAATTTTTATACATTGATAAAGATATCGTTACGGGGGGGGGGAGGGGTTCGAGGGCTGATAACGTATGATATCGTAAGGGGGAGGGGTCCAAAATTACCAAAAAGTTGATAACGTTATTTTGCACAGCCCAGCAACTGAACATAACTGCAGCCGATTCATAAGCGTTTGATGAGAGTTTTTTATTAATTTCTTGACTAATTAAAAAAAAAAAGCTGAAAATCTGAATCTCAAGTGCGTTGAAACTTATTTTCGTCTATCCTTATCCAAATTTACAGATCTTTAGGTGTGATAGATTTTCCTAGACATCTCCTACAAAGGATCAGAGAGACACTCACACAGAGGCAAAAACATTCCTTTATGAATATTTATGGAGTTATTATTTATAATCAACAATATAAATAATAGGAACTATACTGCCTGCAGTTATTCGGCCATTGATTAATTAATTATTTAATTTATATTTCGGCCAGTGTTCCACAAAATGAGGAATTTTTTAAAGCATATAAACTGTTATATAACATCAAACAAACAAAATACTGCAATATCAATAAGAATGCCTTAAAATTTTATGTGTATACTGATAAAATCATTCTTTATATGTTAGTAAATATAAACTTACTTTGACTTTCAAATAACTCGAGGCTTTGCAAGTATTCCTCCTAAACAAGAAAATATACGTCAGTTTAAAATGGACTTTTATTAAATCAATTTTAAAAGAAAAAAGACACAAAACTAAGAAACAAAAACTACACTTTTTGTAAAAATTTGAACTATACTGCCTGCCGTTATTCGGCCAGTGATTAATTAATTATTTAATTTATATTTCGGCCAGTGTTCCACCGATGAGGAAATTTTTAAAGCATATGAACTATTATATAACATCAAACAAACAAAATACTGTGATATCAATAAGAATGTCTTAAAATTTTATGTGTATACTGATAAAATCATTCTTTATATGTTATTAAATAAACTTACTTTGACTTATACATAACTCGAGGCTTTGCAAAGTATTCCTCCTAAACAATAAGATATACGTCAGTTTAAAATGGACTTTTAATAAATAAATTTTAAAAGAAAAATAAGACACAAAACTAAGAAACAAAAACTACACTTTTTGTAAAAATTTAATATATTTCTAGTTACAAAACCTTTTTAGTTTTTATCATTTTGAAACAGAAAGTTTGATAAACTTTAACGTTTCAAAAAATAAATAAAACTTAGAAAGAGAACTAGAAAAGAGATCATCCATCATCATTAAATAAGAAGCAAATAATGACACATTGGGACAGCTTTAAAAACTTCATTTTTGTTTAGTTGAATTGTTCTTACATTGTAATTAAAAATAAAAGATACTCATTAAGATAGAAGATGCAAATGTACATAATTTTGCTCAGAAACAGGAAAATATATGTCAGTTTAAAATGACTTTTAACAAATCAATTTGAAAAAATAAATAGCTAAGACACAAAAACTACATGTTTTTGTAAACATTTGTTATATTTCTAGTTAAAAACGTTTTTAGTTTTTATCATTTGGAAACAGAAAGTTTGATAAACTTTAACGTTTCAAAAAATAAATGAAACATAGAAAGAGACCTAGAAAAGAGATCATCCATCATCATTAAATAAGAAGCAAATAATGACACACCAAGACAGCTTTAAAAGCTTCATTTTTGTTTAGGTGAATTGTTCTTAAATTGTAATTAAAAATAAAAGATAGTCATTACGTGAATTTTAATTCACATTTCTAACAAGGCGTAAAACCAACAGAGTGAAAAAGCACTATGGCCAGGGTTCGAACCTGTGTCTTTGGTTCAGCACTCCAACGCTGTTCCATCTGAGACACCGGGAACGACACATCTAGTCCGGCACCTTTCACTCTAAAATGTTAAAATGCCGCAAGGTTGTGTTTCATGAAGTTATTCCATCTTGTAGCCCCACCAGTGGCTGAGAGGTTCTGTTCTCGAAGCTGGTAGATGGGAGGTGCTGGGTTCGAAACCAATCGCGCCCGTCGGTCTTAGCGTTTGAAGATTTCGTGGTTTTCTTCGAGCCTTGGGAGACCTTTCTTAAATACGGGTTAGGTTCCCTTAGAAAGACCCCCACGGAGTGTACTCCCCCTAGGTCCTATATCCCTCAAGTAGATAACACAAGCCTGCAAAATTTGGGTTGTGTCATATTGCTTAGCTATTGATAATTGATTCTTACGTATTTTGTAGCGTTGAATCTAAAAATGGCCTTCGTTTTTTATTATCACGTCAGAATTTTTTGCAAAATTTTTACTTTTTAGCTCTGAAATTTACGATTATCGAAAAATTCTGACGTGATGGTTAAAAATGAAGGTTATTTTCAGATTTAGTGCTAAAAAGTACATAAAAATCAATTATCATAATTTAAAAAACACAGCCATCACACCTATTTCATAGTATCAGAATTTTGCTATTTTTTTACTTTGAAATTTACGATTTTAAAAAATCCTGACTTGATGGTTAAAAATGAAAGTCATTTTCGAATTCAGGACTAAAAAATGTAAAAAATCAGTTATCAAAAGTTAAGAAACACAAACATTTCATGTATCTTTCAGTATAAGATGTTCTGTATTTTTTTACTTTTTACCATTGAAATTTACAATTTGCAAAAAATCCGGACGTGATGGTTAAAAATAAAGTTCATTTTCGGATTCAGCTCTAAAAAATACATAAAAATCAATTATCAAAAGTTAAACAACACAACCATCGCAAGCTTGTGTAATCGGCCGTCAAAAATCAGTCCAACGCATTCCATCTTGTGCTGCGGTTGTAGCCTTACCAACATTTAAGTGTGAAAAGGGCCAGGCTTGGTGTGCCATTCCCAGGTGGCTCAGATGGAAGAGCGTTGATGCGCTGAACCAAAGACTCAGTTTCGAACCCTGGCCTGGATACTTTTCCACTCTGTTGGTTTCACGCAATGTTAGCATTATGAATAAAAATTCACTTAATTAAAATTAGATTTTTCGGGCGTAAGTCATTGTTTAAAAATTATTAAAAAAAAGACACTCATTAATTAAGATAGAATAACCAAATGTATGTAATATTGCTTAATGATGATTAACTTCTTCAGATCTGAGGCACGTAAATATGAACCTCTATTCATTTCCTCATAAAAACACTGTTACTAGTTGCACTGTTAGTCTATAACAGATTAAAGTTATTTTTGGGAAACGAAAAAATACGTCCAAACCGCTCAGAGGGTTAATATTTCTTTACATTTTTAATTCACTTTTTTATAGCTAAATGATTTTTGCTGTGAAACAAGATCAATAAATGGCAGCACTTATGCTTATTTTCTTATAAAATAAGTGTTATTTTTATTATCCGACTGTCAAGAAGGGTTATGTGTTTCACGCGTATCTGGGTATGTGTATTTCTTTATACCCTCGAAACATCCCAATGGCTGGATGGATTTTAATGAATGGGGTCTCTATCGATTCGTAGGCTAGGTTTTGTTTTTATAAATTCAAAATGGCGGTAGTGACGAAAAAAATTTTTTATGCACCATATTGAACGGCATATCATTGGATAGGTCTTTCAAAATGAAGACGATGTTTCATTGACTATTTTATAGTCAAAGGATCCGTTTAAATATTACACAACCAGGAAGTTGTGTAGGTAGGATCTCTAGCTTTACTGCAATTCTAACCTTTATAGACACCTATAGGCCTCATCAAAACTGTGTTTATAGATAGGAACTAACAATTCAACACAACTTAAAACTCATCAATACAAGTAAATAAAAAAATAGGTAAGTAATATAAAAGATAGTTTCACATTGATGAGAAATAATTAGTTCACTTTGTACGCAGTCGGGATTTTTTATTTCTTAAATTTAATTTTTACTTGTCTGAATTTGCAAAATGGCTTCAAGACAAATCGGCCAATAAAGTAAGAAATTTTCAAAAATACTTAACTTAAACTCTTAACAATAATTTTTTTATTGTTATTTGTAGATCATTCACTTGTTTAAAGGCCTTCAATTTGTTATTGTGTGAATTTATTTAGGTTATTGATAATTAAACTGATATTTTAAAGGGGCTACTAATTTTAGATTTATATTTTTGAACCTACATTACCAATCAAAATAATAAAACATTGTATAAATCACCATAAAATCAAGACAACCCGCAGGACGTGTTTCGAACCGGAAAATTTGCCTTTTTTGTTTGAACTTTTAACATTTGTCTTTTTGTTACAGTGTGATAAATGAATGTATTTTTAGGTAGATTTCGTAAGAAATACTACCTATTGCAGTCGTTACCATGGTGCGACTTTTGAAAAATTCCTTCATAACTTTTCATTATAGGACCCCAGGAACCCAAAACCACCCCCACCTAAAAAGTTTATATATATATATACATATATATATATATGTATGTATGTACTAAATTTTGTCCGCACGATAAAAGTCGCAATTATGCACGGATCGTCTTCAAACTCGCCAACAACTTTGAGATGGCTAATATCTCAGCGGGGATTGAAAATGGGCAAAATCGGCCCAAGGGAATGGAAATGGGGAGGGTTCAAAATTTTGAATACCGTCTTAACAAGATTCTGATAAAACCAGCTCTTACACAACAATGACAGGAAAAAAATAAATATTAGGTAGATTTCGTAAGAAATACTACCTATTGCAGTCGTTACCATGGTGCGACTTTTGAAAAATTCCTTCATAACTTTTCATTATAGGATCCCAGGAACCCAAAACCACCCCTACCTAAAAAGTTTATATATATATATATATATATGTATGTATGTATGTATGTACTAAATTTTGTCCGCACGATAAAAGTCGCAATTATGCACGAATCATCCTCAAACTCGCCAACAACTTTGAGATGGCTAATATCTCGGCGGGGATTGAAAATAGGCGAAATCGGCCCAAGAGGGTGGAAATGGGGAGGGTTCAAAATTTTGAATACTGTCTTAACATGATTCTGATAAAACCAGCTCTTACACAACAATGGCAGGAAAAAAATAAAAGTTTTTCGTTATAGCAGTTGCTAACAATAAAAAAAAAAAAAAACAAATAATAAAATTCTCACCACAACAATTACTTTTCTTTTGCAAAATTTTCACGTGTAAAATTAAATAGTTTGACAAATTGAAAACAAATTGAATATTACGTCATAAGTTTCCTAGAGCAAGATTTCAGCATGAAAACTCAAAATAAATAGTTTGACGAATTAAAAAAATATGTATATTGCGTCATATTCGAAATATAATGGACCTCAGCAGGTGAATATGTAACGCCATGTAAGTTTGAAGAAACGTATTAAAACATGATAAAAACCCGACTATGGAAATATTAACATATTTTAACACTTTAAGGTTCTCTGAATTTTTTGTAGCCATTTTTTAAACCTATTCCATATATATGTGTGTGTGTATTCGTGTATATTACAATTTTCACAAAAAGTTTAGTTCCCTACAGCTCGCTTTTTGTGAAGAAACTGGGTTTTATCTCTAATCTTGATTTAAGTTTTGTTGGAGAATTTAGTACTTAACATCGAAATCTACCTCCGCCTGTAGGCCCGAGCCGGCAGGGATTTTTTTATATGAAATTTAAAAGCTGATACGGTTTAAATTATAATTTTACACCAACGAGCGAGAATATATCAGGACTGAAGGTTGTTAATTTTAGCCTTAAATCGCTCTTTATGCAAAGTTTTGTTAAAAAACTATCATTTTACGAATTTACTTAAGTATATTATTTTATTTAATTGTAACATGTTATTTGTATTTTTTAGCAGATATTTTTGATGGAATATTTTTAAAGACATTACTTGTGTTGCCATGTCTAGTGTCCCCAAAAGAGAACGGCTTTCTAAATCGGCACATAAAAGTACAACAAACCGTATTGAAACGAAACCTGTCTATATCGGAATCCTGTCTTATACGAAATAATTTCATTTCATATCTACTAAAAATTACAACAAACTCTACAATCTTGATTAATATGGTGCAGCTCAGTGGTGTTGCTGAATTAAAACAAAATGTTTCAACATAATAGTGTTCCTCTACAAAAGTGTTCATTAAAATAGTGTTTTTCAATTAAGTATCATTACAACTGGTGTAATAATATTATTAAATTGAACTATCACAAGACAAAAGAACAGTCACAAAAACTACTAAATTTATTACAAAATTATTAAAACTTTTGAAAAACTGAAAACTCAACATATTATATAATTATACCTTTTTATCTCATATAAAATCTCATAAATCTCATACAATTTCAAATTTTTCCTTATGTGTTGTGTAGGTGTCGTCTGTAAAAACTTAAAATTTTATTATTATGCTTTTACGGTGAAATCTCCCTGAGCGACCACCTGCATTAAGCTACCACCTCCCTGAACGACCATTTTTTCATGGAACGAAATTTATTCCCATAGGCTCAATACTATTTTTACCTCCATTCAGAAACCATCCCAGTTGAACTCTCTCCATGAGCGACCCATTTCTTTGAAGAAAATGAAACAAATTCCGTTTTTTCTGGTCGCTTGAAGAAAGTTTTATTAGAAAAATAATTCGGGAGAGTGCATTATTCATCAAACTTCTAAACTTAGTTTAGAATTTTTTTTATTATTCCGGTAACTTTTAAGTGTTTAAACTCCTTTGTCCAACTCTGATGACAACTTAAGAATGACGGTCATTAAACTCCCCTGCCCTATTCTGTCAGGAAACTCTCATAGAAATATATAAATTAATGAAATCATCATTATTTGTTCCCGTCCAAAAAAAAAAAAAAAAAAAAAAAAAAATATTTACTGAACTTCGAAAGGACTGGCTGCCACTTTGTTGATTTTCAACATTTTGCCCTCAAAGTGGTTGAAGCTCCAGAGAATATTATCTACTTTCATAATCCTTGACGAAAACTGATTGCAGATGACTCTGGTGATCTATCGGATTCCGCCGAATTGGAAGTGCCCGGCGCGCACGCTAGGACATTTACTCACGGAACTCGAGCCACGTCATCAAAATTTTAGTAAAAAAATTTAGAAAAGTTCTTGAAATAATAATAAGTAACATGCAAAAAAAAAAAAAAAAAATCTTTAAAATATTTTGTTATTTACATTTGAAAACCTGTAGGCCTATTTTGCATAATTAAATTCATTGTTGTTGTAACTCGTATACAATTGTAAACATAAACAATATTTCTTGATTTATCATCTCTGTCAAGCGAATGGAAAAATGCCTTAAAATCAATGTATTAATTTATATTTATGGTCTAAAAATATTTAAATGTTTATTGTCGTTAGAAACACAGTTGCATATTAATGATTTAATTAAATTTAAAAAATCAAAAAACTCGAGTGCATAAAAAGTGAACTAATTAATTATTTCTCATCAGTGTGAAACAACTTTTTATATTACTTACCTATTTTTTTAATTTACTTGTATTGATGACATTTAACCCTTTCGGAACGGGTGATGCATATATGCATCATCAAAAGGTGCATGTGGAATTTGTTTTTGGCACCATTAATAAGTAAATGTAATATTGCGCTTTTTTAATTAGAGTATTGTTTGATATTTTACAACTAAAAGGAACTGTTTAATGAAAGCGGTGCAAACCAAATAAAATTTGTGTAAGTGATCCCGTCTCGAAAGGGTTAAGTTATATTTAATTGCTAGTTCCTATCTTTAAACACTGTTTTGATGAGGCCTGTAGATGTCTCTGATGGTTAGAGTTGCACTAAAGCTAGAGATCCTACGTACACACTTCCAGGTTTTGGAATATTTAAACGGAGCTTCTGACTGTAAAATAGTCAATGAAACATCGTATTAATTTTGAAAGACCTATACAATGATATGCCACTCAATAGGGTACGTAAACATTTTTTTCGTCTCTACCACCATTTTGTATTTTACCGTTGCCATTTTGAATTTATAAAAACAAAATCTAGCTTATAACCATCGGACGGTTAAGACGAATCGATAGAGACCTCATTCATTAAAATCGATCCAGCCGTCGGGATGTTTCGAGGGTATAAAGAAATCCACATAGCCAGATACGCGTGAAACACATAACCCTTCATGGCAGCCTGCACTGTTAAAAATCTTGCAGCATTCTGGTAGGTCATTCGACCGTTTTTTGAAAAAACGGTTTCATAACCATAATTTTACTATATTCTGACCAATAAACGGTGAATAATATGGTCAGAATAGTGTTAAATTACGGTTGTGTAACCATTTTTGGAAAAAACGGTCAAATGACCTGCCAGAATGCTGCAAAATTTTAACAGTGTGGTAAAAAGCGAGTGAGACATCGAGTACAAAATTCCATATTTAATACAAAAACCAAGTTGAGTTAAATAAACACCAGGAATCTTTCTTTCCAAAACCAGCTCTAAAGCAAAAAGTTTTAAGATATGAAATCTGTGTCCTCTTTAAAAATGTACCGTGTGTCAAGTTGCAGACGATTTTTTAAATTATAGTTTTTTGGGACAGAAAGTTTGAAAAACTTCAAGGCCATAAAAAATTAAAAAACACAAAAAAGTTAGAAAAGTTGCAATCCATCATCATTAAGGAAAAAGAAATAATGACACAAAGCGACAGTTTTAAAACTTCTTCGCTGTTGTTTAATTGAATTACTCGGTAACTGTAATTAAAAAATAACAGATACCAGGAATTTAATCTTTTTCATTTTCAGAATAAATTTCGAAGAAAAATGAGAAGAACTTTTGGAGATAATCATAATGTGTAAGTTCTATCTGAATTCGTTTACTTTAAACAAAAATGAATTTTTCTAATTACAATTTTACAGAATTCACAGAATTAAAAAGATTGTTTGAGATCAAAAGTTTATAGTTAAAAAAGTTTTAGATTTTGCTTTGGGAGAGATAAGGGCTTTAAATAATTTTCGTTGTAAAAAATAAGACATGCTGAAAACAATAATTTTTCTAAGGCTTGATAAAAGAAAAAAAAATATGCAGCGAGTAGATTATTTATGAAAAATATATATATATTAGATAAATGAATTCTTTGAAATAAAGAGAACGTCTGTGTTTATTCTGAATTTGTTACAATTTCAAATTTTTAATACTTGCTGAGAGATTGCTTTTTACATATGCTTTCTACATATAGTTGTTTTGAAATGTGAAGATTTCTGCTGATAAAATCTATTAAAATGGAATGACGTCATATACCGTGTGTCTATATCCTTGTCTATACGCAGTGTTACCAGATTGGGGACTTTTTAAATTCAGGTTATTTGACTGTCACCACTTTTTTAAAATAGTATAATTCACCTTATTTTTCAGAATTTTTAAATAGGCCGAATATTTCTATTTCAAAAAAGCTGTGACAATCAACAGTCTGGAGACAAAAAAGTCCCCAATCTAGCAGCACTGTCTATACGTAATGTAACAGACAATACAGTTTACCAAATATTGTCAACTAATAAATATATGCCTAAGTATCATAGTTTTTACCATTATGTTTTGTTTAGTTACATATTTGCAATCCGAAAAATACTTTATACTGATACTATATTTCACAAATGAATACCTTATTGAACATAACTTCTAGTAATGCCTAGTAACTAACTGACGAGGTGGGGAGGGTTGAGTATTCATAAAAACTTTGTAATCCTTTGTACAGTCCTCAGCAAAAGTTTAGACACTGGTGATTTTTAACCTTTAAATAAAAAATACAAACACTTGGGTTATACAAATGGCTGTAGTTATTTTTTAATATATTTTAAACGTTTTAGGACAAAAATTACGGTTTTAATGTAGGATATTACTTAATTTAACTGAAAAAAAGTGAAATTTGTATATTGCAAAAGTTTAGACACTTTTGTGATTTTTAGGCAACTGTTTACGGAAAAACGCAAATTTCAAATTTATGACGTCACATGCTTGAAGTATTTAAGTGCACCTCGCGATAGTATCGGTTAGTGAAGATACCGCGAGCTAGAAATTTTCAGTCAGATGAAGTTAAAGCATGGAAGCTGAAATCGAAAGGGAAGACTGTTGCAGAAATTTCAGCTACTTTGAATCGTCCAAAGAAGTCTGCCTATTAAGTACTGTCTAAGGGTGACTCTTTCAAAGCAAAACATAAATCTGGAAAGCCTCGTGTGTCCAGAAAACGAGATTATAGAAGGATCCATAAACTGGTATCTAGACAAATGATGACTGCTAATCGCATTAAAAGTGAGTCAGAGCTTTCTGTGTCAACGGATACTTTCGTAGATGAATTATAGAAAGATGTACATTAGTTTACATGAAAATGATAAAACAACCAGGCTTGAAATCTCACAACAAATTGATCCCTTTCCGTCAAGGAGTAATTCTGTTTATAAAACTGATAAAATAATGGACTGAAACCAGAATTTATAAACGAATTTATTAGAAAATACGAACTTGCTTATTTTCACGTACATTTTAAAAGGAAAATTTTAATTAAATCTTCTTGGTGCCATCTGTCAGTTTAGGAATTAAAATTAGGTGTCCTTTTTAAGGACATCGCCCTCGAAAGAGTTAATGATTTGGGCCTCACTTTGTTTTAATTCTCAAGTATCTCTGGTGTTTATCAATGGTCGCCAAGCAGCGTAAGACTACATAAATACTTGGGAAAACAATTTACAGCCGTTTGGTGGACTTTTAGCTCTTACAAAGTATGTATTTGAGCAAGATAATCCGTCTATTCATGTTGCATACAAATCAAAAAATTAGTTTAACTCTCAAAATATTACTGCTCTCGACTGGCCCGCGTGTAGCCCTGATCTGAACATGATCGAAAACTTTTGTGGCATCATATCTCATACGGTTTATGCAACTTTTTGACAATACTCCTCTGTAAATGAACTTCGATCTGCTGTTGAACGTGTTTGGTACGAAATTGACCCCCAAGTGATGCATGATTTAGTTTCTTCGATGGGAACTCACATTTTTGCATTAATAGCAGACAATGTAGGTGCAGTTTGATTTGAATTTATGGATATTTTTCTGTTAACAGACAAATTGTCTATATTTTTGCCACAATGTTAAATTTGTTTTTTTGTCATTATATATTATGTAAAGCAGCGTTTCTTAAACTGTGGTCCGCGGACCCCTTGGGGTCCGCGAGTTTACCGACGTGGGTCCTCATGCCCAGTTTTGAAGTTTGACCATTTTTCTTCTGCAGCAATTTCTGTAGCTTGTGAATAAATGCAGGACTAGAACTTCTAATTTAGGGCTATTGATAGCCAGTGGTGTAGTCGTAAAAAAGACAGAGGATATACGTTCTAAGCAGAGGGTATACGCTCAAGGCAGAGGGTATACCCTAGTGTATATATGCTATAGCTTTCTTGAGAAACAGGGTATACGGTGTTCCTTAAAAAATCCAGAGAATATACGGCGTATACCCCCGTATACCCTCCACTACATTCCTGTTGATAACCATAAAATAAACACCTAAATCTGAATCTTTATAGGGAGACATTTCCATGTTGGGGAAGGCAAGCCCAATCCCCTCATCCTCTCCACCCTCCGAATTTATCTCTGTGTAAGCCAAAATTTTTTCCGAATAATTTTTTCCTCGTCAGCGCTTAAAGTATGCATTTTGTTCCGCGTTGTCATAGTTACAATCATATGACCATAAGTCATCTTATCTAGAAAGGCGAAAGCAAAGTGGAAACTGTACTGAGCGAATTCCAGCCATTGTCATTTGTAAGTGCACTTCTCGTATTTTAGCCTCTCTGGTTACATACTTGCATTTTTTTAAATTCAAGATATGAATGTGTGGTTAAAGACCGGTAAAATAAAACATAAAGGAGAGATGTAGTCAGATATAGATGGTGATGATTTCATACCTCACAATATAACAGAGAAGAAATTACCACAAAGGGAGAAACGTAAGTAATTTGAAGAATGAATGTTTAACATTGGGATTTACGAACATCTATATTAATATTGAAGAACAGCCTGTTTGTGTTATTTGTCACGATATAACTGTCAAATGAATGTATGAAACCAGCAAAAATTCGTAGACATTTACAAACTAAACACAAAGAGTATTTAAACAAATCAACTGCTTTTTTAAAGCGAGTTAAAAGAACTCAAAACAAGCCAGAAATTAATTGAAACAACCACAACTGGTTCAAAGACAGAAAAGGCGGTTTTTACCTCGTATCAGGTATCTTTGATGGTAGCAAAGTCTGCAAAACCTCATACGATTGCAGAGAATTTAATTCTACCTGCTGCTACAGCAGTGGTCACAAAAATGCCAGGAGAAAAAGCAGCAACGGATCTAAATTTAATTTCATTATCTAATGATACTGTTGTGAATTTGTTAGCTTTCGTTCGTTATGAATTTTCTGGTAAGCTGTGAGAAGAGTTTTTTTTGTTTTGTAAATCCATTACATATCGCACAACAAATGCATCGCTATTCACCTGTTTAGACGGTTTCATGCAAGAAAAATAAATAAACTGGTCGGAATAAATACAGATGGGATTCAAGCTAGGATCTATTAATGGTTTTATCAGCCTGGTAAAAGATAAAACTAAACATGCAGTTTGGACACACTGTTATAGTCACCGTGGTCACGAAAAAAATGCTAGAAGATTTGAAGTCCACATTCAATGAAGTTGTTTCAGTAGTAAATGAGATCAAGGGTCGTCCATTGAATTCTAGACTTTTTAAAATTATGTGCAAAGAAATTGGGAGTCAATACAAAGAGTTACTTTTGCATACAGAAATTAGGTGGCTGTCACGAGGGAAAATTTTTAAATCGCATTTTTGCATTGCGTTATGAAGTAAGGCTTTTTTTTATTGGATTCCAAATTCCATTTGAAAGAAGGTTTCAAAGATTTCTCTTGACTTGTCAGGGTGGCATATTTGACGGATATTTTTTGTTTTCTGAATGAGCTGAATTTAAGCTTACAAGGAACATCGGTCGATATTTTCAAAGTCCATGTCAATGTAGAACCAACAATAAAAAAACTGATTTTTGGGCAAATCGACTTAACAATAATATTTTTGAGTCATTCCGAACATTATTCGATTTCTTACAAACCTCTGGCGACACACTTTCGCCTGATATTATTGAAAATTGAAGAACACCTGAAGAGCTTGAAGGAATCTTTTCGACTTCCTTTACCTCAATGGAAGTCAGAAAATGATTGGATGAGGGATCTATTTCACTTCCAAGACATTAGTGAAATGGAATTCTTAACATTCTTAGAGCCAGAACAACTTGCGGATTTATAATGCGATGGTTCCATGAAAATGGCTTTCCAAGTAAATAGCCTTCCTAATTTTTGGTTGTGAGTGAGAAATACGAATGGAGATCTAACAGGTAAAGCTAACAAGCATTTGCTTCCCTTCTGTACAACATATTTGTGTGAAAAGACTGTCTCCAGTCTTGTGTACCTGAAAAAAAAATATAGAAATCGATTGAATGTTGAATCATACTTGCGAATGCATGTTTCGAACATTGAACCAGATATTGCACATCTCGTATAAAACAAAACAGCAGCATCCTTCTCATGGGAACTACTACTATGCCTATTTTAACTGTCTAACAATGTATGTCATTTTTTTTAATAATGCAACTGATTTTTTCGACAGCTAAACACGGAATATCTGTAATGAAAAATAAATAAGATCTATACCATTAAAATATTTTTATTTATCCTACATTATGAAAAAATTTGTTGGGGGTCACCGAGCTGCATATCATATCAAAGGGGGTCCGCGAGATCTCAAAGTTTAAGAAACGCTGATGTAAAGTGTATAAAATAAAATTTTATTGTTTGTGTATGAAAGATAAGTCTCCAGTAATATATGACAGATGAATTACAACAATTCGTTACATACTTCTCAGTACAGAGGCATAATCGATCATTGTCTAAACTTTTGCTAAGCACTGTATGTGGTCGATTTTACACGTCATATACGCCAATAGGATCCTGTTTATTTTATTTTACATTGTTTGAAAAGCATTGCATTTTAATTATGACTTAAAGTTAAATTTATATAATACGTATGTATGTATGTAAGTATGTGTGTGTATAACATTTCACACAAAATTGAAAGAATTAAGGTCTGTAAATATTAATAAAAGCAAAAAATTGATTAATAACACTTTAAAAATAAGAAATGTTCAAGGCATTCTGAAAGAACTTTGTGTTGATTCATCATGTAGGGAAAAGACCCGCTACCATATCGAAAGTAGGAACAAGTGTGGCATCTGCTCTTTGCTCCTCCTGCTTTTAAAATGGTAGCAGGTCTCTTTTGAATCTGATGAAGAAAGACAAAATTGTTTTGAAAAGTATTGTGAATTTTTTATTTTTATGATGTTACGATTAAGTGTTTTCCCTTTTTTGGAGTATCATGCCAATTTTTCAACGTTTTATTGCCCCTAAGCATTATTTATAAAAATCATGAAAATATTGCAAATATCGATTTTGAAGAAATCAGGTAGAAAAGAAACATAACTAAGGTACAAAAATCACATTATCTTAAAATAATTAAATTCTTTCTAGTTTCAAAAAATCCTAAATTTGTACCATTTTGAAGCAGGCAATTTGGAAGAGTTAACTTTGTAATAAAAAAAAATAAAAAGAGAGAGAAGGAGAGAGAGGGGGAGAATTAGAAAGAGGGCAGTCCGTCATCATTAAATAAAATATCAGTAATTAAATCGAGTGATAGTTTGAAAAGTTCCTCGCTGTTGTTTAATTGAATTACCGAGAAATCGTAATTAAAATTAAAGCTATCGGGAATTCTATTCTTTAAAGTTTAAAGGTTGATTTCGAAACAAAAAATGAGAATCTCTTTTGGAGATAAAGGTATTATATAACGTTTAACAGAATACGCTTACAGCAGATTATTAGTAATTTAAATAATTGCAATTTTTAAGAATTTATAGAACTATGAAAGAATATTTCAGAGAAAATATTAACCTAGGAAACTATGTAAAGGATGACAGCTTTTTAAAGATAATTTGCTACTAGGTTGTAATTGTATTCAGTGAATATTCACGGGCCTGCCACAGTCGGCTATTTTTATATTCTATTCGTACCACTATATTTTAACAAATAAATTTTGTAAATACAAATTTCTTTTGCAAGTGTTGTGAAAGTACAAGTAAAAGTGGTCTTACAAAAAAAAAAATAATAATAATAATAATAATAATAATAATAAATAATAATAAGATAAAATAAAATAAAAAGAGGAGTGGTGCCAACCGATTACAATTCGTGTAAGAGATGCAGGTCCTAAATGGGTTAATCAGTACTTGCCAACCTTCAACTTGTCGTAAAATGTTGTTTAATTTAATCCGGATTAAAGACGTTTCGAACTGGAATTTTTTTAAAGAAATGAATTCAAATAGATTCTTCGTAAAACATGAAATTAAATATACAGTAGAACCTCTATTATCCGAAGTAATTGGAATCGACCATCTTTCGGAAAATTGAAATTTTCGGATGGTCGAGAATGCTTCAATTTTAAGATTAAGCAGAAATATATGCAATATATCTTATCATGGTAACAAGTTCTTAATAAAATTAAAGCAATATAGCAAAATATAAACAAGAATAAAATGCCTGAATTTTAATTTTGAAATCAATTACGTTTTATATATATCACAAGGATTTGAAAAAATGTTTTGTTTGTCGCACTTTCGATTGCCTTTGCTTTGAAGCTCTATTACGGAGATTTTTAACATTATTGGTTCACCAGTATCACAGTCTTTCTACTGCTCCAGCCATCCCAAACCTTTTGTAAAACATTCAAAAGCTTCATAATTGCTAATTTGTTAGTTTTTTTTTTCGCTCCACTCCGCACCTTACGGGAGCTCAACATAAATCTAAAGGGACTCTAAGAAAGGGGATCGAAAATATTTATATGTAATCGTAGTTCGGAAAGGACCGTTTGCACACAAGGAATATGATACTTGAAAAAAAAAAAGCTTTCAAAATAGAATTTGAACACAAGGAATGTGATAGTTAAAAAAAAATAATAATAAAATAAAATTTAAAATTGGATTTCGGTTAACCGAGATTTTCGGTTAAAAGAGTTTCGGATAAAAGAGGTTCTACTGTATAATGTTACATTAAATAAATTTTCTGGTTAAAAAGCCTTTACCTTGGATCAAATTAACCGACGTTTTACAGAAGTTAACTTGAAAGTTGGCAAGCATAGTTAATATTGTCACCTCACACGTGCTATACTGCTTATACGACAAAGTATTGATGTCATGTGGGAGGTGACATAAAACGGGGGTTAAAATCAGGGTTAAATAGGGTTAAATTCACACTTTCAAGTGCTTTCAAATTTAGGACTCGTTTACTTCGGGAAACGTATAAAGTAAATAAACAATTAAATTTAAAAAAGCAAAAAACACGACTGCGTAAAAAGCGAACTAATTAATTATTTCTCATTAATGTGATACTATTTTTTTTCCGATTCCTACTATTAGCTCACACTCTCGCAATAAATTTGTTCAAATTTTCAATCGTTAATAAAATACGTATTATTCATCCAATCAAGCTCAAGTAAATTTTTTTAAACTTGTAGTGGATGACATTTAATGTTAATCCAGTTTTTTCAAATATTAATTCATTAATTAAATTTAATTAATTAATTTTCAATAATCGAGTGAGCCCTCTTCTTGATCAAGGTGTTTTAAGACTGATAGAGCCCTCTTCTTGATCAAGGTATTTTAAGACCGATAGAGCCCTCTTCTTGATCAAGGCATTTTAAGCGCCACTCAGGAGGAAAGAAGAATGGGATAAAAAAAATCTCTTATTGACCTAAGTAGGAATTGACTTAAAATATTTTTTTTATTATTTTTTTTTTATATTACTAACCTATTTTTTTCTTTATTTACTTGTATTGATGACTTTCAAGTTGTGTTTAATTGTCAGTTCCTATCTATAAACACTGTTTTCATGAGTTCTATAGATGTCTATGATGGTTAGAGTTGCAGTAAAGCTAGAGATCTACAATACATACACAACTTCCAGGTTGTATAATATTTTAACGGAGCTTCTGACTGTAAAATAGTTAATGAAACATCGTCTTCATTTTGAAAGACCTATCCAATGATAAGCCACTCAATAGGGTGCGTACATTTTTTTTCGTCTCTACCGCCATTTTGTATTTTACGGCCGCCATTTTGAATTTATAAAAACAAAACCTAGCCTATAACCATCGGGCCGTTAAGACGAATTTATAGAGACCTCATTCATTAAAATCCATCCAGCCGTTGGGTTGTTTCAAGGGTATAAAGAAATCCACATACACAGATACGCCTGAAACACATAATCCTTCTTTTCAGTCGAGTAAAAAAGGCAAATCCTTCTTAATTTACGAAAATATAATTTAACTACAATCGAAGTTATACCACAACCTCTGCCGAGTTGATCACAATTCCGAAAAGCATGCTTTATCTTTATAAACCTCAGATACTAACATACTTTCAATATTTAAAGAAGCATTTATAGCGCTGATATTTCGGAACGTTTCCGAGTATTTTTTCATAGTATTAAAAACCAATTATTTATATGATAAAAAACTGCATGTTCCCAAGAAATAAAACGAAACAAGCAATTTTATATTTCAAAAACTAGAAAACAGGATTTCTGCTTTTTCAGAATTTAGCGTCGCCCCGATGAAAAAAAAAGATGTATATAAATATAGATACTACAAAACATATTTCAGTTTTAAGATTTAAAACAGACGCTTTTATTATATATAAAATGGTATCATTCGCATCCGCTGAAGAATTCCACATTTACGATCCAGTCTTTATGCATAGGACGTTACTATCGCAGTATAATACACAAATCCAGCAACAAGCTTTATCGTCATTCAAGAAACTTCACAAAAGAATTCGGCTATCTAATGATTAATTTGCCTTCATTTCCTTGTAACATTAATATAAAAACTTAAAATTAAATATAATTTATAATAGCTTCATGTTTTATCAGAAATCATTCATTTATATTTTTTCAGAATAGCATGTATTTTAATTACGTTTTTTCAATTGTTATGGGAAAATGGCAACAAAATGATATAATATTCTACTATTTTCCTACTATTCCTATTTTTCCTTTACTTTCTACAGAAATGGAGTACTTCAGTAGTATTAAAAAAAAACGTTAAAAATTACAAAGAAATTAATATCTCAAAAATAAATTGAGATGCAGTCAGGGATGAGATTTACGTTTTTTTTTTTTTGCACACCAGTACTTTGTTAGAGAAAATGTTGTTCTGTTAAATCACAAAAATGTTCCGGTTAATAAAAATAACATTTTCTCTAACAAAATACTGATGTGCAAAAAAGCGGAAATCTTATCCCTGGATGCAGTTTTCAAACAAATTACATTTAAAAGTATTTTTTCTCCCTGTACGACGGTATAAAAATTGAACATGTGCGATGCTTAGAAGTAAAAAAAAAATGCAATAGAAATTATCCGTATTTTACCAAACAATGATACATCTGCTTTGTTTTATGGCTGGCTTATATAGCGGAAAGTTATTTTTTAGAGACGACATTTCAATTGCTGCCCGAAAGAATTAGCATACTAAATAGGGGGCTACAAAATTAAATGTTTTTTTTTTTAAAACTATTTAACGTTTTGAAATGAACCTTTGACAACTTTATTTATGAAAATAAATAAATAAAATGAACGAAAAATAAGTTTTAAAAAGAGGCTATACATATTCATTAAATAAGAAAGCACTAATGATCCCTAGCGACTATAAAAAAAAGTTACTTCCTGTTCCTTAATTGAATTATTTCGAAACTGTAATTAAAAAAGGGAATTAATGTAATTAAAAAAGAGGAGTATTTTACTTTTTCAAGGGTAAATTTTGGAGAAAAGTTAAATTAAATTTGTGGAGTTAATGATAATCTATAAAGTCCATCGGAACGTGTTTACAATAAATAAAAAGGTATTTTATAGGTATATTTTTAATGAATTAATAGAAATAAAAAGTATGTTTAAGATATAATGTAAATTTTGTAAGTTTAAAATGCTTTATGTTTTTGATTTTGTTTGTAAGAGATAGCAAGTTCGAATAATTTTTATCTGAATCGGAATGTGTTTACAAGAAATAAGAAGGATTTTTTTCTGAAAACCGACCAAAGAAATTTATGTAAGCGATTAAAAAATGTTTAAGATAAAATGCAAATTCCGAACTGTTGCGTTGTTTAAAGTTTAGATTTTGTGTAATGCGAATAATCATAATTAAGCTAATCAAACATTCAACATTTTTCTCCCAGTTAATACAGTGTTGCTGAAAAGGAAATACGACATAACTTTATTCTTAGAAATAAAACTGATATCCGTGTTTAAGTATTTTGAAAATTCTATTGTGTTAACTATTTAACTTTTTTTTCCGTTCTTCATTATTTGATAATGCCATTTTATTTCTTAATAATTTATTTTTATTGATGAATTAATGTACATGTAATTTGTTATGTTTTAAATTTATTTTATAAGTATAAGTAAAATTCATAATCACTTTACTTCAATCATTTACTTTGCTAACACGAGTTTGAGAACATAAATATATATATAAGAAATACATATTATTTAAGTTTTTATGAAATAAAATTTGTTATTTATTCATTTAAAATTTTAATTCAACTTTATGCAAATTTTAAAATGTTTACAACTTAATTTAAAAAAAAACATTATTAACTTTTTATTGATAAAAAGCTTACATATGATTTATAATAAAGGCTGTTTTGATTATTAATAATCCTCCAGCCGCGGGCTACTCTGAGAAAAAAATATGGTTCTGACATCTAGAATTTAAATGGTGGCTCTAGAAAAAATAGTTCCATGTCATCCTTATAAATTCTAGTTCCCTTTGCTAGAGAGTTCTAGAGTCTCCTACAAGAATTCAAGAGCGTTTTCCTATATTCTCGTGGTCAAACTTATTTAAAAATTTCTGCAAATAGATGCGAAAACAATTTTTTAGTTTTAGTAACTATAATTCTAGTTAATGAAACCATTTCAGAAATCAAGCAATAATTTCTTGATGCGATTCATTATCGTTTCATCACCTATAAAACAAGAGACTAGAAATTCTAGATCATTTCGTCTATTCAGCTTAGTTGTTTACATTATTTGCATAGCTCGGAAACCTATATTTCTAGTTGAGGGATTCAGAAAATGACTACCTATTCATTCTAGGTGAAGGCGGTATATATTTTTTTTCTCAGTGTACTATTTCGGTGGGTTACTTAAAAAAAAAAAAAAAAAAAAAAAAAAAATTAAGACTGTTTGATTCCCACCACTTTTAAAAGTAGAAATAGTCACTATAAAGATTAAATAATGCGACAGTAGGCCGAATTAAACGCTTTTTAAAAAGTGGTGGGAAGCAAGCAATAATCTGAATTTAAAAAAAAATAACCCACTGGTACGTGAAATTAGTGTTTCCCGCGGCTGGAGGGTTAAACATGTATGAACAATTCTGAGTTAATTATAAAATGTGTTCAACAAACTATCAAAAGTAAAAGCCATCGATATTAATACGTCGGGCAATTTTTATAACAATACACAGCTAGTATTGTTTTAAAGCGGTAATAATAAATTCATTAATAAAAACATATTTCGAAAAGTAGAATTGCTAAAAAAAAAAAAAAATAATAATAAAATAAAAATGCGTGCTCTTAAAAGAAAAAAAAAAGGATAAAAATTAAATATTTCTTGTTTAAATTTTTAATGTTTTGAAGTAGACATTTCGCAACTTTAATTCTGAAAATACATAAATAAATAAAACACATGAACGAAATATAAGTTTAAAACAGGGTTCGTACGCTTCAAGCACTTTTTACCAAAATTTTTGTAAAGTAATATTTGCCTTATTTAATGAAAACAAATTCTATCTTCAGATATAGAGACCAGTACTTTACAAAATTTCTGGTGCTAAAACACCTATAATTCAATGAATCCTTGATGCGTACTAACGCTGTCATCGAAAGACTCAAGGCCAGAGGACACGAGTTGTGACATCATTACTAATCAACCGATTTTTGACAAAAGTTGGAATTCACACCGGAAAATTTTGAATATCAGCTTTATTTTATTTTATTTGTGAAATATTTATCGCCTTATAAAACAATAATAACTATGTAACTTTACTGGGGAGAATTCGGATTCCTAAATAAAAATTCAGCGAGATGCGGAATGCCACAATGTTGCCGCATATGGCTGATTTTTTATTGGGGATTTGAAATTATCACCAGTAAGTTTAAATAGTTATTATTGTTTTATAAGATGCAGACCTACCAACCTTTGAAAATGAGAAATTGTAGCACACAAAATCAAAATTAATCTGGAGGTTGATTGGTTGGTTGGTTTTTCGTGTTTCGCAGTCATCTTTTGACATTCGTAAAAGGAATAAGGTTTCAGTCTTTCAAATCAATATAGTAAATTTTTCCTTCTGAAAATTTTTTTACGATTTTTAGAGTTTTTTTCTCGCTTCGCAGCGTTTTTTATATTTTTGTAAAAGGAGCCTGGTTCCAATTTTTTTAGTCCAGTGCAGTAAATTTGGACGAAATTCGCGATTTTTTTCCCGCGATCATTTCAGGATATTCACAATTTTTTCCCACAATCGTAAATCACATTTTTCTATCACGATTGTTTATGAAATCCGCACATTTTACTATGAACTTTTGACGAAATTCGCATTTTTTACCTCGATCCTTTGACGAATTTTGCGTTTTTTACCACGATCGTTTGACGAAATTAGTGTTATCTTTCTGCGATCTTTCGGTGAAATTTGCGTTTTTTTACTGATCTTTTGACGAAATTAGCGTTTTCTTTCTGCAATATTTTGACAAAATTCACGTTTTTACAACAATCCTTTGACGAAATTTATTTTCTTCTGCGACCAATTGACGAAATTGATTTTTTTACACGGTCATTTATCGAAATTCGCGATAGTCTATCGCAAATCGTGCGATTTTGCACACTATTTCCATCCTTGCCCCTCAAAGAACCCCCTCCACTCCAGAAATTCTTAAAATGGCCCCTTTGTTTCTAAGGGAAGGCATTCCTGTATAAATATTTATAGAAACACGACGCACTCGTGGTTAATATACACATTCATAGTGTTTTATGTTAAGAAGTTTGTTTTGCAGCCCAGATTTTTTTCCCCCATGATCATTTTTTAATGTCTGATTTTCGGACTAATTGCCAATTATTTAAAAATTTCGGAAATGAATACTTTGAAATTTTGGAAATTTCGAAACAGAATCACTCCTGAAAAATATGCCGCGCGGGATAAAAATCGCAACTAGAAGAAAAAATGCGTTTGTGTTTTTTGCAAAAAATCGTAGTTTAAGACCGATTTTCGTAGCATCGTAGTTTATAGGTCCAAATCGTAGCAACTACGATTTTTTCGCAGCAGTTGGCAGGTCTGAAGATGATAGATATTCCCACAAATAAAGTAAAATAAAATTGCTGTTCAAAATTTTCAGGTGTGAATTACAACACTACTGAGAAGTCGGTTGATTAGTGATGACGTCACAACTCGTGCCCTCTGGCTTTGAGTATTTCAATGGCAGCGGTACAAACCCTTTTAAAAAGATGCGATCTGTCTTCATTAAATAAGAAATGATCAATAGCGGCAATAAAGAAAGTTCTTTCCTGTTTCTTAATTGAATTAAGAAAGAAGATTTTTAATTTTCCAAGTGTAAATTTTGGAGAACAATTAAACAAAATTTGTGAATATAATGATAATGTATAAATTCCATCGGAATGTGTTTACAGAAAATAAAAAGGAATTTTTCTAGATACATTTTTAATGAATTTATAGAAATAAAAATTGCGTTTGAGATATAATGCAAATTTTGTATATTTAAAATGTTTTATATTTTGTATTTCGTTTGTAAAATGTAACACTTTTAATTGATTTTTATTTGAATCGGACTGTGTTTACAGTAGGTAAAAAGAAAGTTTTTTTGTGACAGACCGAATAAATTTATTAAAAAAAACGATGCTTAAGGTAAAATGCAAATGTTTAACTTTTGCATTGTTTAAAGTTTTGATTTTGTGCGATACGAATCATAGTTCAGCTAATCAAACATGCAACATTTTCTCTCAGAGAAAATAGTGTTTCTGAAAAGGAAATATAACATAAACTATATTCATAGAAAAATAAAATGCATATCCGTGTTTATTTTAAATATTTTGAAAAATGAGTTTTTTTAAAAGTAACTTTTTTAGGATATTCTTCATCATTTGATGATACCGTTTTTTTCCTTAAAAATTTATTTTTATCCATAAATTAATGCACGAGTAATGTTTTATTGCTTTAAGTTATTTTATAAATATACGTGAAATGCATAGTCATAGTCATTAATCATTTTCCGTTAGTCATTACTTTAGATACTGCTACTTGTAACATGAATTAGTGATTAAAATTACAATATTTACAAGTTATTTAAGGGGTCTCAATACTCTTAAAGCTTCAAAATTTTCGAAATTTTATTTTTTTTAGATGTTAAACTCCTATTTTTTCTGAACATTTTGATGTAATTGTTTCTTTTAAATTCCCATTAGAACAGAAGTTATGGCTTTTAGAATTATACACGCTCAATAGCTGATACAGTGTTCCCGAAACTTTGAAGTCATTTTTCTTCAAATGATGTTTTTGGGAATAACGCGCATGATATCTCAAGCACTTCAGAATATTTTTTCATGAAATTTTCAAAACATATGTATCATGTTAGTCTGTATAAACTGAACCTAAAACTTCCGTTTTATTCTAAAAAATATTTTTTTTTTTTTTTTTTTTTTTTTTTTTTTTTGTGCGATTGTACTATTGAAAAATTTGAAAATTTTGTATTTGCTAAATACAACTTTGTATTAAAAATATAAAAATTCTTTAAATACAAACTTATTTAGACTCATGGTAATTGTTATAATCTGAAGTATAAGTAGGCATCAAACTTTTCATTCTATTTGCAAAATTTATTCTCTAATCATGCACGTAAGCTGTCATACCAATTTTCTGCTCTTCAAATGCCTGACAGTTTGGAGCTCTCTGTACATGCTAATTCTGCATCTTCCAATTTTTTTAAATACATGAAATGAAAGAACATACCTATCTCTTTCATCTCAAAAAATTTTGTGTTTTAAAATCGAACACATTTTAAGATATTAAATGTTAAAAATAGTGTCTTTTTTTTCATTATTTCCAATTTTAAGAATCCTGAGACCCCTTAAGTTATTATGAAATAAAGTTAGTAATTTATTCATTTAAATTTCACACAAATTATAACATATTTATTACTTTATCAAAAAACAAAGTAAAGAGATAGCAATATGACATTGCTTTGATGAAAACGCATGATGATTTGTAATAAAGCCAATTATTAAACATATATGTGACAATTCTCAGTTAATTTTAAAATGTATTCATTAAACTATTACAAGAAAAAGCCAACGTTATTAACCCTTTAATTCTCGCTCCCGTGATATTCATGGGCTGTGTATTTTATTCAGATTGTTTGATTACCACTAGTTTTAAAAATAGTGAAATTGGCTTCATTCATATTTTACCTGTCATTAAATAATCCGTCGGCTATTTTTTTTTCTTTTTTTCCTTTTTAAAAAAAAAAATAATAGTACACATTTTGAAAAGTAGAATTGCTAAGTTTAAAAAAAATTAAATGTTTCTTTTTCGAACTATTTTAAATTTTTAACCTTCTGAAAAGGAAATATAACATAAAATATACTCTTTGGAAAGTAAAATGTATATCCGTGCTTATTTAAAATATCTTGAAAATTTGAGTTTTTTAAAACTTTTAAATTTTCATGATATTCTTCATTATCGGGTTATATCATTTTATTCCTTAAAATTTTTAATCGATAAATTAATGTACAAGTAATTTTTTTTTCTTCAAGTTATTTTATAAATACAAAATTAAAATGCATAATCATTTTACTTTAGTGATTAACATTGCTACTCCTAGCATGAATTAGTTATTGCAATTATAAAAATTATAAGCTATTTAAGGTATTATGAAATGACATTCGTTATTTATACATTTAAATTTTATACAAATTATAAAATATTTATTACTTCATCAAAAATCTAAGAAAAGAGAAAGCAATATTACATCGCTTTGGTGAAAACGCATGCATGATTTATAATAAAGACTTTTTTTGATTAAACATCTTTGTGACAATTCTCAGTTAATTTTAAAATGTTTTTATCAAACTATTACAATTAAAAAGCCGACGTTATTAACCGTGCGTCGGCTAATTTTTATATTAAATAAAACAGATAGTATTATTTTAAATCAATAATAAATACATTAAAAAATATATACTTCGAAAAGTAGAATTACCAAGTTAAAAGAAACTGCATGCTCTTAAAAGGAAAAAAAAAAGCAAGAAATTAAATGTTTCTTTTTGAAACTATTTTAAATTTTTAATGTTTTGATGTAGACATTTCATAACTTTAATTCTGAAAATAAATAAATAAATGATCATGACAGAAAAATAAATTTAAAATAGAGGCGAAACATATTCGTTAAATAAGAAAGCACTAATGATCCCTAGCGACAATTAAAAAAGTTCTTCCTGTTTCTTAAATGAATTATTTCAAAACTGTAATTAAAAAATAAAAAGATTAAAGTAATTAAAAAAGAGGAGGGTTTTAATTTTTAAATGTAAATTTCGGAGAAAAGTTAAAATTAAATTGTGGAGTTAATGATAATCTATAACTTCTATCGGAATATGTTCACAATAATTAAAAAAGAGTTTTAAGAGTTTTCTTCTAGGTACTATTTTAATGAATTTATAGCAAAAGTTTGTTTGAGATAAAATGTAAATTTTCTACTCTTAAAGTGTTTTAGATTTCGTTTGTAACAGATAACAATTTTAATTGGTTTTTATTTGAATCGGAATGCGTTTATAAGTAAAAAGAACTTTTACTGTAAACAAAGCGAATAATTTTATAGAAGTGAAAAAAGAGATGTTTAAGATAAAATGCAAATTTTGAACTTTTGCATTGTTTAAAGTTTAGATTCTGTGTAATACGAATCATAATTAAGTTAATCAAACAGGCGACATTTTTCTCAAATACAATGCATATCTGTGTTTATTTTAAATATTTTCAAAATTTGAGTTTGTTAAAAGTTACGACATTTTACATTATTAGATTATAAAATTCATTCCTTAAAAATTTATTTTTATTGATTAATTATTCCACAACTAATTTTTTTATTTCTTCACGTTATTTTATACATATAAGTAAAATTCATAATCATTTTACTTTATTCATTTATATTCCTAACGAGAGTTAGTGAATAGAATCATAAAAATTACAAATTATTTAGATTATTTGGAAATAAAGTTTCTTATTTATTCATTTAAATTTTACTCAAATTACAAAATATGTATTACTTCATAAAAAAACAAAGAAAAGAGGAAACAATATTGCACTGCTTTGATAACAAAGCATGCATATGATTTATAAAGGTAGTTTTTGATTTTTATATTTCGAAAATACACATTTCGAAAAGTAGAATTTCTAAGTAAAAAAAAAACTACATACTCTTAAAAGAAAAAAAAAGGAAAAATAGTTAAAAGTTTCTTTTTTTTAACTATTTTAAAATTTTAACGTTTTGAAGTAGACATTTGGCAAGTTTAATTCAGAAAATAAATAAATAAATAAAACTCATGAACGAAAAGTAAATGTAAAAAAGGCTGTCTATCTTCATTAAATAAGAAAGCACTAATGATCCCTAGCGACAATTAAAAACTTCTTTCCTGTTTCTTAATTGAATTATTTCGAAACTGTAATTAAAATATAAAAAGATTAAAGTAATTAAAAAAGAAGAGGGCTTTAATTTTACAAGAGTAAATTTCGGAGAAAAGTTAAATTAAATTTGTGGAGTTAATGATAATCTATAACTTCTATCGGAATGTGTTTGCAATAAATAAAAAGGCATTTTTTCTATGTACATTTTAAATGAGTTTATAAAAATAAAAAATGCGTTTGAAATTTAATGTAAATTTTGTACATATAAAATGTTTTAAGTTTTATATTTTGTTTGTAACAGATAACTATTTTAATTGATTTTTATTTGAATCGAAGTAAAAAGAACTTTTTCTGTGAACAAGCCGAATAAATTTATAGAAGTGAAAAAAAGGATGTTTAAGATAAAATGCAAATTTTGAATTTTTGCATTATTTAAAGTTTAAAATTTCTGTAATACGAATCATAATTAAGCTAATCAAACATGCAACATTTCTCTCTCAGGGAATACAGTGTTTCTGAAAAGGAAATATAACATAAACTGTATTCTTAGAAAAATAAAATGGTTATCCGTGTTTATTTTAAATATTTTCAAAAATTGAGTTTGTTAAAAGTTACGACCTTTTTTTTATTAGATTATACATTTTATTCCTTAAAAATTTATTTTCATTGATGAATTATTGCACACTGTAAAAAAAAATCTGCAAAGTTACTAAAGTTTTTCTAGGAAACTGGGATTCCTAGAACTTTTTATGTAACGGCAACAACAAAAATTCATGTAACATACACACTTTTGCGCCGAAAATCAGAAAATCTGTAAGGCTACTAAGAATTTTTTAGGAAACTGGGATGCCTAGAACTTTTCATGTAACTACAACCAGGGTTACAGACACTAATTTAGTAAGATTACTGTAATTTTAACAGATTCATTTGTAAAGTTACAGATTTCTGTAGCTTTACAAAGACTAGTTTTGTAGATTTGCAGCTTTTTTTGTACAGTTACAGATGAAAGTTTCGTAAGGATGTAACTTTACATCTGTAGAACTACAGATTTTTTTTTTTACAGTGCAGAAGTAATTTTTTACTTCCAAAAGTAAGAAAAACATTTTACTTCTGTCATTTACATTGGTAACATGAGGTAGTGCATAGAATTATAAAAATTATAAGC
Source organism: Maratus speciosus (assembly GCA_963932465.1). Classification (NCBI taxonomy): domain Eukaryota; kingdom Metazoa; phylum Arthropoda; class Arachnida; order Araneae; family Salticidae; genus Maratus; species Maratus speciosus. Next base: position 166,896,697 of record OZ010797.1, read on the forward strand.
TGTTTAAGTTAAAATAATAAATAATAAAATTCGACAGACTTGAGCACAGTTAAAAAATAAAATTTTATAAAAAATTACTAAAAAATACCAAAAAACAATTTCAAATATAGTCAGTAAACGTTTCGCCGAGCTACACGCAAGACATCATCAGTACAAATTTAAGTACGTTGTTTAAGTTATCATAAAATAAAGTTCATTATTTATTTCACTTAAATTTTTAATTAAGTTTATTAAGTTTTACACAATTTATAAAATAAAGGTGGACCCGCGGGACGCTTTCGCAGTGCAATGTTTGAAATTTTTTTTGCAGATACTTTTCTCATTAATTTCTAATTAACAACAGGTTCTTTTTTTTTTTTTTTTTTTTTTTTTTTTTATCAAGCAACGTTCTTTGGTAAAATTTAAGTGTACTATGTCAAAAACTCTGTTCAAAAACTTGTCGTATGATGCATAGTTTCACTTTATAGGCCTACTATATACACTTATATACAAAAGAATCTCGATTATCTAAAGTAATTGGGACCGACCGTCTTTCGGAAAATCGAAATTTTCGCATAATCGAGAATGCTTCAATTTTAAGAAGAGGGACAAATATGTTTGCTGTTTCTTTTTTGTTAACAAGTGCTTAATAAAAATAAAGTAATAACAAAATATAAACGAAAATAAATTACTTGAATTTTAATTTTGAAATTAATTACCTTTTACATATTACACAAGGATTTGAAACAAAATTTTGTTTGTGGCAGTTTCGATTGCCTTTGCTTTGCAGCTCTATCACGAAGTTTTATTTAATAGTGTAAATTCTGTCGAAGGTTATTCACTTATTAAAATTTCTTAAGTGTATTTTACTATTGATACAAACATAGCATTCATATAACTAAAAAATGACGATCAAGATGACTTATGTGTGTTTTCCCCCATGATTAGCAAAGCTATGTAGTATTATCATCTTCATGTTAAATGCAGCTTTAAAAATGGATTTTGCAGATAAGGAAAAAAATTAAAAAAGCTTAAAAATGAATGTTGCACACGAGAAATGTGATAGTAAAAAAGAAAAAAAAAAAAAAAAAGCTTTAAAAATGGATTTTCTTTAACCGAGAGTTTCGGTTAAAAGAATTTCGGATAAAAGAAATTCTACTGTATCTTGAAAATTTCAGGAAAAAATATGAAAAGTTTTTAACTACCTTGCGTGCAATACCACAAAATCACATTTTGAGAAATATGACTTCAAAGTTCTCTCTTTGAAAATATTCCATTTTTTATCTATTAAGAGTATGATTCATTTTCTTTTAAAGTATTCAGAAATAATTACACTTTAATATACAGGGGGTGATCGGTTAACGAACAGATCAGTTAACGAACACTTTCGCGAGAGATTTTTATTTTCGGATAACGAACACCTCACAAACCAAAGTTAAGAATTAGCTATGTTGTGTAGTGATGGGCGATTCTCGAGAATTCGACAATCGAGAAAAATCGTCATCGTAAAAAATCACAATCGATAAAGCCATCGATTAATTCCTAGAATCTACAATCGAGATGTTTTACAATCGATTATAACGAGAAAAGCTAAAAACAGTTATTGGAAAACTTAGCTATTATTCTGGCCGACAATTTCATAGTAGTGATAGGGCTTAGTGATGGGCGATTCTCTAAAATTTACGCAGCCCCACTTTTAAAATTTTATATTTAATAAATTAATATTTATCGGAGAGCTCCATTAAAAAACCTCATTTAATGATATTTATTGTAGAAATCTCTACAATTAAAAAAAAAACAATTCATCACCGCACCGCTCCCCCCCCCCTTCCGCCCCCTTCCGGAATTCAACTCTGGGAGGAGAAAGGCTCATAATATAAAAGAATGGTGAAAGGACTTTCCGATGATATGTCAAGAAGAGGTTTGGTAAAAGTTTGAAAATTACCCGCCCCCCCCCCCCTTTGTCCACTCTCGCGCCCACCAGAATTCACTCACCTTCCTCTTTGAACTTTTTGTATTTAATAAATAGTATTTATCTGAGTCTCCAGGTATGGGGCAGCTTGGCAGAGCTAAAATAGGAGAAACATTGAAAATTCGGGGCAAAATGACACTAAATTTAACAGTAAAGTTTGAAACTAGGACTATACAGAACTGAATACATAAACCACTATGCTTCATAACCCACATCGGTTAATAGCAATAAAAACATAAGTGCCAGTTAAACTGATGGCATTGAGCTCACAGGTTATTCACACTAATTGCATATTGCTCCATTGCTCCATTAAAAAACCTCATTTAATGATATTTATTGTAGAAATCTCTACAATTAAAAAAAAAAAAATTCACCCCCGCACCGCTCCTCCCCGCCCCCTTCCGTAATTCAACTCTGGGAGGGGAAAGGTTCATAATATAAAATAATTTATTATTCTTTTATAATATATATAGTCTTTTATCTCTTATTTCAAAGAATAATGCCCCTCAAAAAATAAATGAAGGGAAATATCCCCCGTTTGCTCCTTTTATACTTAACCAATGAACCTCCAAATCTAATCAGGGAAAGTAACTATATCAAATCAACCTTCAGTATATCAAATTTGAGGCAAATCAGATAATTCTGCATGAAAAAAAGAAACATATCGCTAAATTAAGGGTGGTCTAACCAATTTAACCCTTTTATACTTAACTAATGAACCTCCAAATCTAATCAGGAAAGCTCCTTATCAGAACGAACATAGAAAAAAAAATTAAAGTAAATTGAATATTTCTCCATGAAAATCCATTTATCTAAATTAAGGGGAGGAGACTTGCCCCATTTTCGCCCTTGTATACTTAACCAATGAACCTCCAAATGTAATGAAGGAAGCGCCATATCGGAATAAATCGGTATATTAAATTTGAAGCAAATCGAATAATTCTGCAAGGAAAAGCCTTTTATCTAAATTAAGGGGGAGACTAGCCTCTCCCCTTTATACTTAACCCATAAAACTCCCAATATAATCAAGGCAGCTTCTTAACATAATAAACCGGTATCCCAAATGTGGAGCAAATCGAATAATTCTGCATGAAAATCCCATTTATCTAAATTAAGGAGGGGGTCTACCCCCATTTCCCCCCTTTATACTTAACTAATGAACTTCCAAGTTTAATCGGGGAAGCTCCTTAACATAATAAACCGGTTTACCAAATTTGGAACAAATCGAATAATTCTGCATGAAAAACCCATTTATCTAAATTAAGGGGGGGGGGGGCGGACCAGCCCCCCTTCTCCCCCTTTATCCTTAACCAATGAACTTCCAAGTTTAATCAGGGAAGCTCCTTAACATAATAAACCGGTATACGAAATTTGGAGCAAATTGAATAATTCTGCATGAAAAACCTATTTATCTAAATTAAGGAGGGGGGCAGCCCCCCTTCTCTCCCTTTATCCTTAACCAATGAACCGTCAAAACTAATCAGCAGAACGCCTTATCAGAATGAACATAAAAAAAATTGAAGCAAATCGTACATTTTAATCAAGAGTTATCGTGTTACGTACATACATACGTACGTACGTACATGCATACACACAGAACCGACGGTTACATTAGCTCTCAGGGTCTCAGGCTTAGATAGCCTGTGAGCTAAAAAGAGATTGGATAAGCAGATGGACTCCTTTGAGAAATTATGACTTAAACCAGAAATGCGGTAAGTTTGACTCTGAAAGCTTCATTTCCATCTCGCATTTCGGCAAATCTCATCTCGATGATTTTTCCAGCATTTCGACGCTTCCAGATGGGAAGCTGCTCGAGGGTTGGTTCTCTCGCGGTTTTAAACCTTTCAGGATGGGAAGTCTCTCCAGAGTTTATCTCGCCGTTTTCAACCTTTCCCGATGGGAAGCTTCTCGCTGGTTTCTCTCGTCTTTTTCGAAATCTCCCAATGAAAAGCCTTTCGAGGATTTTTCTGGCGGTTTTCAACATTTCGCTATGAGAAGCTTTTCGATGATTTCTCTCGTCCTCGGCAGAGAAGAAAAGTAAGAAAATTTATCGAGAGTACCAAGGGACGAGATAGAGAAAGAGGCATGACAATGAGCTGTGAAATGAAGCCCTAATTTTCAAAGTTTCTCTTATTTTAGCCCTACCAAGATGTCACATATCTGGAGCCCTCCGATAAAAATTATTTATTAAATATAAAAATTTCAAAGAGGAAGGTGGATCGGGTGATTTCGAGGGAGGAGGACGTGAGAGTGGAGTCATGTGGGGTGCAATTTTAAAAATTTTACCGAACCCTTCCTGTAGCATATAATCGAAAAGCCCTTTGACCACTCTTTCATACTATGAACCTTTCTTCGCCCAAAGGGGGATGGGGAAGGGGCGATCAGATTTTTAAAACCGTAGCCGATTTCTATAATAAATTTAAATATCACTTTAGATGTGGATTTTTTATGCAGTCTTCCGGTAAATATTATTTACTGAACATAAAAATTTTAAAGTGGCGGCTGTGTGAACTCCGGGGCGAAAGAGTGGGCCCACGGGGGGAGGGAGGGGGGAGCAATTTTCAAACTTTTTTTGGACCAGTCATGTGATACGTCATCGGTAAGCTCTCGGATGACTCTTTCATATTATGAGACTTTCTTCCTCCTCTCCCTAATTTGGACCCCACTGCGAGGATAGTTTTTTCCGTTTTTATCATTTCAGATCGGATTTTTTTATGGAGCCCTCCGCTAAATATTATTTATAATATATGAAATTTCAGGACACTTTTCCAAATTTAGCCACGACCCCTCATGTGACATATCGTTGGAAAGGTTTGTGACTACTTATTGATGCTATGCACTTCCGGTGGCCGCCCCCCCCACTTTGCCCCCCCGGAGGACACTTTTCCAAATTTAGTCAATACCCCTCTTGTGAGATATCGTTGAAAAGGTTTGTGACTACTTATTGATGTTATGCACTTCCGGTGAAAGTCCCCCCCCACTCTTTGCCGCCCCCGGGGGACACTTTTTCAAATTTAGTCAAGACCCCTCGTGTGAGATATCGTTGGAAAGGTCTGTGACTACTTATTGATGTTATGTACCTACGGTGTCCCCACCACCACTTTGCCCCCTCCGGGGGGCACTTTTCCAAATTTAGCCAAGACCCCTCATGTGAGATATCGTTGGAAAGGTCTGTGACTATTTATTGATGTTATGCACCTCCGGTGACAGTCTCACCCAATTTGCCCCTCCCGGGGGACACTTTTGCAAATTTAGCCAATACCCCACATGTGAGATATCGTTGGGAAGGTCTGTGACTACTTATTGATGTAATGCACCTCCGGTGACCTCCCCCCCACTTTTCCCCCACGGGGGTGTTTTTCTAAATTTAGCCGCGACCCCTCATGTGACATATTGTTGGAAAGGCTTATGACCACTTACTCATGTTATCCACCTCCCGCACCCATCTCCCCCTTTGCCCCCCACGGGGAGGGCATTTTTATAAATTCAGATCCAGACTTCTCATGTGACATATGGTTGGAAAGGCCTAAAGACCTGTGACGACTTAATCATATTATGCAGCTGCTGTGCTCCTCCGCTCGCTTTCACCCCTCCCCCAAGAGATCTGGTCCGAGGTTCATTCGTTTCGATATATTTTTTACAAGATTTTGTAGTGCGTGCACACCACACCCGCCTGCTATCATATATCAGTGCCGTATATAGCGGGTAACCTGTTCGTGATTTACATATTACAAGATTACGTATAAATTAAGGGCCCCGATTAAAGGAGGGGCCCGCTAGCGGTCGAAGTCACCTAGTCTTTATTAACATCGACTCATTCCAGTTCACCCGCAGACGATTCTTGATAAATGTATGACGTATATAATACATAATATATGATTTATAAAAGAAATTTGCAAACTGTAGTCATCGAGAAAAAATTTACACAATCGAAAAATATCGAGATGTCCATACAATCGAGAAAATCGAGAAAAACATCTCGTTATCGCCCATCACTAATGTTGTGTATCAGATTTGCCGGGCTGTACGAGGGTGTATCAATACTTTTTTGACCTCACATAGAAATAGTTGAGGGAAATTTATAGAATTGCTACATTGTATGAGTTCTTTTCTATATCGTCACCGTGCACAGTAACACACTTCTGCAAACGGCATTTCAAAAAGAGGGGGTAGGATTCCAGGAGGCACGATAGTAGACTCAAAGGGGGTCATTTTTCTAACTTTTGCCTACCCCCATATATGACATATTGTTGGAAAGGCTTGTGACCACTTATTTACGCTATGCACCTTCGGAGCCCCTCCCCAAATTTGCCCCCGGATGGTATGAATGATGTCCGCAAAATTTAGAAAAGTGCCCCCTGGAGGGCAAATTTGGGGGTAGGGGATCGAGATGTACATAGCATGAAAAAAGTGGTCAAAGGCCTTTCCAACAATATGTCACGTGTAGGGGTCGGTAAAAGTTAGAAAAATGCCTCCCTTTTGGTCTATTATCGAGCCTCCTGGAATACATCATCCCCCCCCCCTCTCTTTGAAATACCGGTTGCACAAATGTGTTACTGTGCACACTGACTATATAGAAAAGGGCTCATAAAATGTAGGCATTCAATAAATTTTACACAATTGGCAAAAACGTATTTATACATCTTCGTATTTAATTGTACATATTATCAACTTAGAAAACAATTTAACCGTTGTATATGCATGGCCTAATTAAATCATGGGCTACCAGGAGTTCGGGCCGTACATTTTAGGAAGCCGAAATTAGAATGAACAGTTCAGGAACATTAATTTTTATATTTTATGTCTTTTTTTAAGAAATATGTTTAACTGCAAATTAATTATTTTAATTGAAATTTAATTCAAAAAATTTCAACAGGCTCTAGGCTCCACTTGAGCTTTGTGGGCCCTGCAGTAAACAAGATCTTTTAGAGAATTAAGGAGTTTTTGAAAGGTCAAAGTGATAAATTGGTATGATATAATGCCGTAGTCAATGAATGTAATCCTAAAAGTTTTTACAAAGGGCATGTCATTTATTTTTTTTAAATACGTTATGTCACGGATAAAGCCATCAAAATATGATCTGGAAAGTGCAAGAAAACAATATTATTGTTTAATGCATTATGTAACGTAAAGGTATTAATAAATGCTTTTTAAAAGTACATATCTTTTTTAAATTTTTATTGATATGAAGTTATTTCATATATAATTGGGATATTTTATTGACTTCTTATTCTTTGAATCAGTGAAGTATGCGAATAATAAATATATAACTATATCTGTATATCGCAAGCGCATATATATATATATATATATATATATATATATATAACCATTAATTAAACATTACCGACCATCATCAAAAACCGCAATATTGTGAATTGACAATAAAAATGGATACCACAAACCTATAATATAGAACTGTATGTATATATATGTTACATTATTAGATCTAATTCCTCGATTTCCTTATCTTATTCTAAATTACTACTTTATATTCACTAAATCTTTATTATTAAATAATCTCTATCGTTAACTCTGTTAAATTCCCTTTAATTTAATGTCTCACTTGTCTTAATCGCTTAAATATTACGCTTTTAGTATTCTTAAATTAAATGTTCCATTCCCGCGCTTTTTTCTTTCGAGAATATTCTTTTAGCTTCCATTTTTACTTTCCCGCGCTTTTCTGATGTTATCCTTTTTTCCTTCAAATTCATCCGCTAGCTCTGTTCGCACTCTTTATATGACGTGACATTCTTAATTATTCATTGGCTGAGAGCGCGACCTACGTCATATTTGTATCCTTACACGTGAGGAACAAAAAGTTGATACTCGCTGTGTTTCAGCAGATTTTAGCAGATTTGAGTCGTATTTCCAGTTTTCATCCATCCCCTGGTCACCGTCCTGTTATTCGATTATCTGGAACTTTGTTTACACCTAATTACTACTACGGAGCGATGGCTAATTATCTTGGTGGAAACTGCACTTTTTGCAAGATGTTCCAATAAAGTGCTTAGCTGATATTATGAGTTGTTTCAATTTCTTCTGGGGAAACTTACCGGAACGATACATTCCATTGTTTTCACTCGACAACTGCATTGCAACAATTTGTTCTACTAATATAACAGATTCGAATTATCTGTTCTGACCACTTCTTTTACGCCATTATCGCTGAATGTGATCCACAACTACTATCGTGACAGCCAGTACGGCATTTTCAACGATAAAGCCAATCCAATGTTGCTAGAATGCAACATATATATATATATATATATATATATATATAAAGCCACAAATAACGATATCATTAGAGGTGGGTGGGTGGGGGTCGAGGAATGATATCGCAAGATAGGAATGGGGTCCAAAATTACCATAAAGTTGATAACGTTATATATATACAGGCCCTTATTTGTTTTTATTTTATGTATCTCTTTGTCTACTGTGAGAAACGAGGTTATTTTACATAGAAGGAAGGTGGCAGTTCTTTGAATTATAACGAAATTTTGTTTAATTTAACCCTTTTCAGTATATTTATGTGTATTATATTATATTTTTAATAGTTTTATTTTATCTTGTCTGTTTCAGAAGCAAAAGCAGCTACAGATACGAGAGGGCAAAAACTGAAACTGGTACAATGAGCTTTAATGGCAGACTAGAAGATGTTACGACTGCAGAGAAATTGGTGGTAATTATATTTCGCTCTATTTATATTCCCCCGGGTGCACTTAATCTGTCAGATTAATGGAGATTCCCCCTCCCACTTCCATTCTTTCTCAATAAACTTCAGACACAATTTTAACTTTTTATGCTCTGATGGGACTTTTAAGTCCCATTAAAGAAATTGAAATCTAAAATTTATTTAATTCGTCTACTAATAAAACTATATGGTACTTTTTATACAAAATACTTTGCTGGAAAACATTAAGCACAGCGAAACAGCCGAAGCTAAATGTTTTATACCGACTGAAAAGAAGGGTTATGTGTTTCACGCGTATGTGTGTATTTGGATTTCTTTATACCCTCGAAACATCCCAAAGGCTGAATAGATTTTAATGAATGAGGTCTCTATCAATTCGTCTTAACGGCCCGATGGTTATAGGCTAGGTTTTGTTTTTATAAATTCAAAATGGTGGCCGTAAAATAAAAAATGGCGGTAGAGGCGAAACAAAAAATTTACGCACCCTATCGAATGGCATATCATTGGATAGGTCTTCCAAAATGAAGACGATGTTTCATTGACTATTTTACAGTCAGAAGCTCCGTTAAAATATTATACAACCTGGAAGTTGTGTAGGTAGGATCTCTAGCTTTACTGCAAATCTAACCATCATAGACATCTATAGACCTCATCAAAACAGTGTTTATAGATAGGAACTAACAATTAAATACAACTTAAAAGTCATCAATGCAAGTAAATAAAAAAAATAGGTAAGTAATATAAACAATTAATATAAAAAAATATTTCAATAACAGAATTTTTTTTCTCCCATTCTTCTTTCCTCTTGAGTGGCGCTTAAAATGCCTTGATCAAGAAGAGGACTCTCTAGGTCTTAAAATATCTTGATCAAGAAGAGTGATCTCTCGATTATTGAAAATTAATTAATTTAATTTAATTAATGAATTAATACTTGAAAAAAATGGATTAACATCAAGTGTCATCCACTACAAGTTAAAAAAATTATTTGAGCTTGATTGGATGAATAATAAGTATTTTATTAACGATTAAAATTTGAACAAGATATATATAGCGAGAGTGTGAGCTAATAGTAGGAATTGGAAAAAAAAATAGTTTCACATTGATGAGAAATAATTAATTAGTTCGCTTTTTACACAGTCGGGATTTTTGATTTTTTAAATTTAATTGTTTATTTAATGTGGTTATTTTCTCAACCATTTGCATGGATTTTGCTTTTCTTCTATTAAAAAATGTTTTACTAGAAATTTGCATCTACAAAACACTTCTCTGTTACAGATAGGATCAAAATACATTTATTTACATTGTTCTTATAAGAATTGTGAGGTTTCCATAACAGTATTTTTTGTTAATTAATCTAATTATTCTTGTAAATATTTAGAAAAAAAAAACTGTAACTACTAATTTATCAAAACAGGAGTTATCAGCTTTTGATTTTTAGAAATAATTTTCTTCAAATTGTTAACTGTATAAATGCCTACATTGTAAAATAGTCACAAAACATATTTATAAAAAAAGTGGTGCAAAGCGTTAAAAATTAGATTTTTAAATCATATTTTCTTATTTTGATATTTGGAAATGTTTCCTTTAAAATTTTTGGCTGTATAAATGTCACACATTAAAATAGTCTCAAAAATAGTTTTATATAAAAGGGATTCAAAGAGTTAAGAACTGGATTTTAAGAATACATTTTCAACTTTCGATATTTAGAAATATTTTTCCTCCAAAATTGTTGACTGTATAAATGCCTACATTGTAAAATAGTCACAAAACATATTTATAAAAAAAGTGGTGCAAAGCGTTAAAAATTAGATTTTTAAATCATATTTTCATATTTTGATATTTGGAAATGTTTTCCTTTAAAATTTTTGACTGTATAAATGTCACATATTAAAATAGTCACAAAAATAGTTTTATATAAAAGGGATTCAAAGAGTTAAATACCGGATTTTAAGAATACATTTTCAAATTTTGATATTTAGAAATATTTTTTCTTCAAAATTGTTGACTGTATAAATGCCTTCATTGTAAAATAGTCACAAAACATATTTATAAAAAAAGTGGTGCAAAGCGTTAAAAATTAGATTTTTAAATCATATTTTCTTATTTCGATATTTGGAAATGTTTCCTTTAAAATTTTTGGCTGTATAAATGTCACATATTAAAATAGTCTCAAAAATAGTTTTATATAAAAGGGATTCAAAGAGTTAAGAACTGGATTTTAAGAATACATTTTCAACTTTCGATATTTAGAAATATTTTTCCTCCAAAATTGTTGACTGTATAAATGCCTACATTGTAAAATAGTCACAAAACATATTTATAAAAAAAGTGGTGCAAAGCGTTAAAAATTAGATTTTTAAATCATATTTTCATATTTTGATATTTGGAAATGTTTTCCTTTAAAATTTTTGACTGTATAAATGTCACATATTAAAATAGTCACAAAAATAGTTTTATATAAAAGGGATTCAAAGAGTTAAATACCGGATTTTAAGAATACATTTTCAAATTTTGATATTTAGAAATATTTTTTCTTCAAAATTGTTGACTGTATAAATGCCTTCATTGGAAAATAGTCACAAAACATATTTATAAAAAAAGCAGTCAAAGAGTTAAAAATTCCATTTTTAAATCATATTTTCATATTTTGATACTTGTAAATGTTTTCCTTGAAAATGTTTGACTGTATAAATGCCTCCATTATGAAATTGTCACAAAAATAGTGTTATAAAAAAGGGTATTCAAAGAGTTAAAAATTGGATTTAAAATATAGTTTGAGCTTTTGATATTTAGAACTATTTTTCCTTTACAATTTTTGACTCTTTAAATGCTACGTTATAAAGTCATAAAAGCAGTATTATTTTATAAAAAAATTGATGCAAAGTTTTAACAATAGGTATTTTAAAACATATTTACAGCTTTTGATATTTGGAAGTATGTTTCTTCAAAAGTTTTGACTGTAATAAATGTCTACATTATAAAAACCTTTTGACTGTGTAAATGCCTATATTATGAAATGGTCAAAAACATAGTTTAAAAAAAAGGGGTTGCAAATAGATTTAGATTTTTAAAACACATTTTTAGCTTTTGATAATTGGAAATATTTTCCTATAAAAATTCTTGACTCACCTCAAAGTTTAAATGCCTACATTATAAAATAGTCACAAAACAGTTTTATGAAAAAGGGCTGTAAAGAGTTAAAAATTAGATTTTTAAGTCATATTTTCAGTTTTTGATATTTTGAAATATTTTCCTTTAACATTTTTGACTGTATACGTGCTTATGCCTACATTATAAAATAGTTTTATAATAACTTGAGGCAAAGGGTTAAATATTGGATTTTTAAAACATATTTTTATCTTTTCCTATTTGGAAATATGTTCCTTTAAAAGTTTTGACTGTATAAACGTGTACATTATAAAATAGTCACAAAACAGTTTTATATAAAAGAGATGCAAAGAGTTAAAAATTGAATTTTGAAAACATATTTTCAGATTTTGATATTTCGAAATATTTTCCTTTAAATTTTTTGACCTATGCTTACTGCTTATGCCTACATTTTAGAAATTATCACAAAATTAGTTTTATAAAAAAGGGATAAAAAGAGCTAAAAAATGGATTTAACTCTCAGTTTTTAATTTTTGGAAATGTTTTCCTTGAAAATATTTTAATCTTTAAATACCTACATTATGAAATAGTCACAAAACAGTTTTTTTTAAATTGATGTAAAGAGTTAGAATTTGGATTTTTAAACTAATTTTTTTTTTTTTGGATGCAAACGTTAATCTTACTTTGTATAATGCTATTATCTACAAGGTGAACTTGTGGTACCCACGTTATCTTTAAAAAAAAAAGATTCTGTTCATAATTATATCATAATACTTTTATCAGGTCGTCTTGGAGCTTCACAAGATTCAGCTAAGTAAGCGACTTGTCTGCAGTCGTAAACCCTTACCATTGTAATTTCTGTTTTTATTTCCAGGCTTAGGTCAAGAGCGAATCCGTGTAAGGTTAAAACGAATTTGTTTTTTTCTCTCAGAAGCCAGTACATTGAGATTATCTATAAAAAAAATGTCTGAGAGAATAAAGTTTCTAATTGTTATGTAAAAATGGCTTTTATTCCATAGTACCGATTTTATGGATGGGGCATTCTCACAATCTTTTGACTTTTATGTCCCTGAATAATAATTTTTATTTTAGTACATGTTCGTGTGTTTTTTTTTATTTTCATATACTGGAGAACATACCATTGGATGATTTCATAACAGTATTAACGAGATAAATAAGTTTTGGACGATGTTGAGGGACCAAATATCAGAAAAACTCCTATACAGTCCCGTGTCCCTGATGCTGATTTTTAAGTTTGGAGCTGTCTGCATAAAATTGTTTCAATAAAAACAATTCGATGTAATTTTTTTCCGAAACTGGAACTATTGTTTTATATAAATATGCAGCAAAAAATTAACCTGCATATATTTTTAAGTTTGTTATTATGTTTTAAACACTGTCCCTGGGTTTTAGATTCCTTACCGCCCCTCTTCTAAAATTGTACAGAAAATAACTTCAGATGCAGCCACAGAATTTTTTTCAAATTTTTTCTCATGCAGAAGTATGCTAGAGAAAGAATGTCTAAAATTCTTTGACAGGAAATTTACTGCAGAATTTAAATCAGCATTTAAATATCAATTTCAAGCATCGTAGCAAGCATATTGGTAGTCTTACCGTCCAATTCCTGCACTTTTCGAGGTAAATTATTATTATTATTTTAATTTAATCCAATGTAAATAACTGTTTCTAAAAATCAATGAATATTGTGGCAACCACTTAGTCTTAACATGATTTGCCTAAAATAGGTGGTCATTTTCCTTACTATTCCATCCTTACAGTCCCCTTTTTTTCCCATTTCGCTCCTTTTTTCCTATACCGTTCCCTTTTTTTACCTTACCGTCCCTTCTTTAACACCCCTTTAAGACAATGCTATACCAAAACTTTGTACTAAAAATACTACATTTGTATTATTTCTCATTTGAATGTCCTGTGGGTGCGATGAAAATTCATTAAAAGTGAAAATTTAGAAGAAAATAAAAAGTTTTAGTGGTAAATTAAACTCGCAAGTTTAACATAAACCTCAGTCAAATAAAAACTTTTTCGCTGCTGACCATTTTTTCTTTATTTTGAATCATTAAGGCATTCGTCTATCAGATTAAAATGTTATTTTAGCAAGTTTAATTTCACCAGATTTTTATTCCCGAAAGCCAAAAGATTGTGAGAATGCTCCACATCCAGAACTTGATTTTCAAACGTCCCGATTTTACATTCTTTTATTTAATTCAACTTCTATTTTATATGTAAAGATAGAACTTTGTAGTTGATCTTTAGCCCAGGTCTTGATATGCTGGAATTATTTAAAAAATATATGCACATAGGTGTGTTTCCGATGATAATACAACATTTTAATGTGCAGTCATGGAAAAAAGTAAACACCCCCTTCTAACTCTGCAACAAATTATTGTAGAGGAGAGTTATTGGTACCAAACGATTGCAAATAAAGTCTACTTTTAAATGATGTATATAAAATTTGCTTAAAAGGCCATTTACATATAAAAAAAAAATCAAAACTTTGTTTTTGTCGATAGCAATACCCGGTTTGACACCATAGATAGATTCTATACCCTTTAATTAGCCTAAATCCAAATTTTCATGAAATTCGTATGATTAGTTTCCGAGAAATTAATTATTTTAAAATGAACATGTTTTAGGAGCTGGGTGGGATTGTTGAAATGCTACAGAATGACTATGTCACTTCTATTAATGTTTTATTTCTTGTCAATATGAACATCTCACTTGTTTAATATGTTTCGACTATTGCCAACCCAAGTGTTTCATTAAAATGAGTAAAATATTTTTTTTTTCAAATTATGTTTTTCTGGACATCATATACCGTCATTTTGATGTTTTTTACTCATAATTCGAAAACTTCTTGGAAGAAAAATTCGAAATTGAGAGTTTGCATGAAACAGGACATAATAAACATAAATCTATCAAAAAAAATTGTGGGTTACAATTCATATTCTTTCCCAAATATTAATTCCATAATTTATAATTCATATTATAAAAAAATTTAGAGTTACAAATTCCATGTATTTATGTTTGGAATTTTTAATATTATAATCAAACAAAAAAATTGTCTCATTAGGGTTGTACTTTCAGGAGGTATTAATAAAAATGTGAAAATGTAATTTAACATTAGGAGTTCTAAATTTTGAATGTTTTTAATTCAAAAACTTATCATCCAAATGACTTGAAATTTCATTTCTAATTTCTAGACATCTAAGATGTAAAACATCTTGTCAAAATTAGGTGTTGCCATTGAAAAAAATCAACGTTTGGTCTGGTTTTGATTTGTAGATGCCCCTATAAGCAAATTTTATATATTTTATTTAAAAGTAGACTTTATTTCTGATTGTTTGGTAGCTGTAATTTTTTTCTATCATATTTAATTCCAGAGTTATACTCCCTGTAGGAAAAATTGGCTTTTCAAGGAAAAACATCCTCTTTTCATTATCCCTTCGTTGGTCCCTTCTCGGCCCTTATTTTAGGTTAGTAACTATGGTAACGAAGGGAAAATGATAAGAGAACGTTTGTCCTTGAAAAGCCGATTTTTCCTGTTTAATTGTTTTCCACGACTGTACAAGGTACCACATACCGGGTGTCCTAAAAAGGACTGACTGATTTTAAAATTCAATAAATTGTAAACGGTGACAGATATTTAAAAAATTCTTGCAGGAGGGTTATGCATAAGGTCAAAAGTTTTTTTACAGTGATTTTCGATTTTAGTTCGAATTACACAAAAATTAGCAAAAATTTAGTAGTATTTTTTATCTTTTATCAGAAATTACTAATTCGGAAAAGGAGTCCCTAATTTAAATTTAAAGATTGAAACATATGTTTAAATTAAAAGAAACGCCAACGGTTTACTAATAATTAATAAAACTTTTATAAATATTATTATTATTAAACTAGCCGCCCTTGCCGACCAGTTTGGTCTCACTTAAATGTATGGTAAGCATTGTATCATGTTACTTTTATTCATAATTTAATTTACTTGCTGAACCCTTCGCCAAATCGGAAGATTCTAAATACAGAAATAATGAACTCGGTATTTTTATATTACCCGAGTTCAGGTGATAAATCGCCAAACGTCGTTCCCATAGTATTTTTTCGTATTTCATTAATTTTATTTAAAATATAATACCTCTACTCCCTTTATTTAAAATTTGCGACTCTCAATTATTTCTCTAAAAAAAGAAAAAGAAAAAAAAAAAAGAAAAGTAATAAATAATACCATAAAATATAACATTTAATTTCAACCAAGACTCCCTTTCAATATCAAAGCTTTGTTTTAATTTACCACGAGAAAAATTGTTTATTGCAGTCTCAAGAAGTGGACTATTACAATACTGATGACATGATGGCGATGGAACAATATTTGGCGATTTATCATCTGCGCCCGACTAATATTAAATTACCAAAGTGGCCACCTGGCATATAAAAAGTGAAGCGGTCAACCTGGAACTGTTGATGACAGTCACATGACTTTGGTTATTATTATAGAGATGCCGAAACATAAGCAAAGTCATAATAGTAAATGCATCGACATATGCTACTATTAGGTGCTGGAATTAACAAAAATAATTTTTTTCTTTCAAATATTGCAATTTGAAGTAGGAGCATCATATGAGGCTCAGGGTGACGAGAGGGTTAAAATATGACTTCATTAAAAATATGATGCTCGCATAAATGTAAACGCGGAAGAAATTTTAAAAAGGAAGCTACCGTTCATAATTTATCTTTAAGATAACATTGTGTAATTTCCAAAAGGTAAATTTCTTACAAATTTCCTCTGCGGATAACTTTGTTCTCCTAAGTTAATTTCTGATTTCATAACCACTAAAATCCCTACTCTTTTTTTCTTTTATTTTTATATGTTCATTCGGCACTAGAATACATTCATTAACCCTCTGATGTCTATGGTAGCGCATGCACAACTATCGGTGTTGGCAGTTGGGTGGCCTTTTTTTTTTTTTTTAAATTCAGATTGCCTGTTTGCAATCACTTTTTCATAGCAATATTCGCCTTATTTAATGACAAATTAAATAATGCAAACATTACTATTTAAAAAAAAAATATGTTTGTAATCAAGCAATCTGAATAAAAGAAAGTTGGGCAACTGGCAATATGTATGGTAGTTAATCCCTTGAGGGTCAAGCAATTACGTTTGTGAAATGCTGAATTCCCACCAGAATCTTTCAAAAATTCTATTTCAAAATAAGTAAAAGCAATTTTACGGCTTTTTTCTACCAAAGTTAGAAAAGTAAAATCTAATACATTTTTTCTGGTGTATAGGCGGTATATACCGGTGCCCCTCATGGGGTTAAAGAGCATTAGAGGGTTAACACTTTTAAACATCGTCATTTCTTGACCAAGAACGGGGCAACGTTTCAATTTGTAGGAAATCTGCTATCAAGCATAAATATTTTAAGCAATTTTATCCGTGTAATCTATCTATATAAGTGCTATATAAGTTTGGTCTTCATCCTTGCATTTTTGTGCATTCTGTTTATTTCTCTTTTCTTTTCCTTTTTGTAAATGTAAAGGAGTTAAAGACATGAAAAATTTGAGATCATAAAGTAATTCACAAATGGTTGGAATAGTAAGTAAGTATCATCCATTTAAAAGTTTTCCATTAAACTATCAGTTCATCAAAAATATGATACGCGCCTAAATGTAAATGCGGAAGAAATTTTAAAAAGGAAGCTACCGTACATAATTTATCTTTAAAATAACAGTTATTGTGTAACTTCCAAAAGATAAATTTCCGTATATATAAACTCTGGAGATAATTTTCTTCTCGCAGATAAATTTCTGTCCTCATAAGCACTAAAACCCTTCTTCTTTTTCTTTCCTTTTATCTTAATTCATATCTCAACTTTCAAAAATATAAAAAAGAAAAATAAATTTCGTTCATCTTAAAAACGGTTTCATTTCTTTGAACTAGCAAAAGAAATAAAAACAGGAACTCATATCGTAAAGGTTTATGATAACAGGCAGAAGCTGAGCTAGCAAATAAATTTGCTGATGCTTTATGAAGCTCCGACGCTATTAAAAGATTCTTTTTTTCTTGAAGCAAAAATTTTTATTGATGGGAGACAGGATATTAGAATGCTATCTCGAGGAAAGTAGAGTGAAAGATATATATATTGTACGTATATGCGTATGTGATTAAGATAAAAAGAACTAATGGTGGCTCGAAAGAAACTTTGTTTAAATTTATTATTGTAATTTAAATGTAATTTGAAGATTGGGAAGATCGAAGGGATTAGATAATCTTGATTTGAATTTCTAATTCGGTCCATTTTGTTGTCAAAATATGTATTTGAGATATTTCTAAAACAATGATAGACTCAAGCTCTATGTTGTGTGCTAAAATCTATTTAACTAGTTTAAGTGTGATTGGGAGGTGGGGAGGGGGGAGTATACAGAAAAATTATT
The DNA here is from genome assembly GCA_963932465.1 of Maratus speciosus. Lineage (NCBI taxonomy): Eukaryota > Metazoa > Arthropoda > Arachnida > Araneae > Salticidae > Maratus > Maratus speciosus. The sequence continues at coordinate 166,914,894 of OZ010797.1, forward strand.
GATTACGTTCGAAAATAAAGTATAGATAATTTTGATGTGCATTTCTAATATTATTATATAATTATCAAAATATTGATTCGAGATTTTTTTAAAATGATGAGAGACTCAAGTTTTATATTGGCTACTAAAAACTACTGAACTAGTTTAAGTGTGATGGGGAAGATACAGAAGGATTAGACAATTACTTGCAAATGAAGTTTATAGGTAATTGCTATGCGAATTTCTAATCAATATTATATGATAATCAAAATATTGATTTGAAACATTTTTAAAACGATGATAGACTCAAGCTTTATGTTGGCTACCAAGAAATAATTAACTAGTTTAAGTGTAATGGGAGAGATACAGAAAGATTAGACAATTACTTGCAAATGAAGTTTATAGATAATTTCGATGTGAATTTCTAATTATTGTTATATGATAATCAAAGTATTTATTTGAGACATTTTTAAAACGATAATAGAATCAAACTTTATGTTGCCTACCAAGAATTATTTAACTAATTTAAGTGTGAAGGTGACTACAGAAAAAATAGACAATCATTTGCAAATGAGGTTTTAAAGGTAATTTTGATATGAATTTCTAATTGTGGTTATTTTGTTGTGAAAATATTTAGTTGAGCAATTTTTGAAACGATGATAGATTGAATGTTTATGTTGATTACTAAAATTTATTTAACTAGTTTAAGTGTGATTGGGAGAGGAGATACAGAAAAATTATTGATTTTATTTGAAAATGAAGTTTTATAGGTAATTTTTAATTATAATTATTTTCTTGTCAATATATTTGCTTGAGATATTTTAAAAACGATGATAGTCACAAAGTTTATTTTGACTACTAAAAACTATTTTAATAGTTTAAGTGTGATTGGGAGTGAGGATACAGAAAATGAAATTTTATAAGTAATTTTGATGTGCATTTCTAATTATGAATACTTGGTAATCAAAATAGCTATCTACGTTTTTAAAACGTTGGTAGGTTTCTTGAATTATGTGTTGATTAACTACCAAAACCTATTTAACTAGCTCAACGGTGGTTTGCAGTGTAGAATCACTAGTTAATCATTTCATGGAAATAAAGTTGTAGATAATTTTGAAAATAATTTCGAACTTTGATCAGTTAGTGGTAAAAATATTTATATGAGATATTTTTAAAACGATCATAGTTTAAAGATTTATATTGATTACCAAGAGTATTTAATTAATTTAAGTATGATTCGGGGATACAGAAATATTAGACAATCACTTGCAAAAGAAGTTTTGTAGGTTAGTTTTTATGTGAATTTCTAATTAGGATTATATGGTAATTAAAATATTTATTTAAGTTACTTTTAAAGCATGGTAGGTTCTTGAATCATATGTTCACCAACTACGATTGGAAACTGTTTAACTAGCTCACTTTTATATGGTAATGTGGAAGGACTAGTTAAGTCAGTCATTTCATGGAGGTATCATTTTGTGGTCAATTTTGTAGTCATTTTGTGGTCAAAATATTTATTTGAGAGATTTTTATATGATGATAGACTCAAGCTTTATGTTGACTAGCAAGAACTATTTATTTATTTTAAATGTAATTGTGGGATACAGAAAGATATTCAATCATTTTCAAATGAAGTTTTATCAATAAATTTTAATGTGAATTTATAATTATGATTATATGGTAATTAAAACATTGCAGAAAACTTTACGCGTTATAGAGAATACTTGACGATTTATCACCTTTGGTCAGCTAACTGAAAAAAGCCTTAAAGTTAATGTATTAATTTATAATTAAGTCCCCCAAAAAATAAAATTTTGTTTTGTCGCCAGAAATACACCTGTGAACGTAATTTTTATAATATTTCAAGAAGTGGTTTAAAAATCGATTACAAATTCCATTTTTACATACAAAAAGATTGTAAAAACAAGTGAATTTACGTGGTACTCATAATATGTTCATTAAAAATTATATTTTTATGATAACATACACTTATATTCAATTGATAGCAAATCACTACGGAAAATATTTGAATGAAAATTGGCTTTAGTAGAATTCGAGTACAAATACGAAAAATAAAATAAAATTAATATTCAATAAACACTGGCAAACATACAATTTTTCTACTTATTTAAACAGAAAGAATGCATAATATTGGATGAGAGCTAACAATAGAGGAAATATAGCTCTTAAATGAACAAAGTTTTTTCTTAATTCTGGCATCAGAACTGATCATGATATAAAAGCATATTTAATAGATTCAAAACTCAGCAGCTGAATGAAAATAAATATTGCTGTATTCACTTCAGAGGGAAAACCGCACTATTAAACACAAGAAAAAATTATTTTAAATGATGCGTAAAAATCTAAAAGAATATTAATGAATTACAAAGGAAAAAAAAACCTTTTATGTTAAAATTTATCTAGCTTTAGAATTATTCATATGTGTCGAGCGAACAAAGCCGCGCTCTACAAAGCATTAACATATAAAATAGCTTTAAAATGTAGATCTTTTGGTGTCTGTTTAAATCTTTGGTAAGTTGAGGATAGCTTTTTATAATCTTAACTATCGAAAAAGTTTAGAAGCCTTCTGTAAATATTGTGCTCTGAAAAGCTTATAGAAAAGTACAATTGGTCAAAAACAATATGGACCAAAAATGGAAAGAAAGTGTCATTTTGACAAGTTTTGCGGTATTGTATTTTATACTTTCTTTCAAGTTAAATAAAAAAGCGTAAAAGAAGTTTATTGGTTTCGGGTTAACTTTATATATAAATTTCGGCATCGAGTCGGGTATAACTCGATCAGCGCACGAAACCATTTCAGTTATTAATATATATCACACAGCATGAAGTTTGTGAGAATGTAACTGCCGTGAATAATATATCACGACACGCATCACGTGATAGATTACTGCATATATCACGAGAATTCAATATTATTCGTAAGAACACATATGCAAAATAATACAAACAGCCTGAAAATTCAATCTTTTTTCTCGTGACCAAGTAATTGCTCAATTTTCATAACATGTAGTTTTGTTATTCTAAATTCTCCTTTGTATTTTTGCTGGTGCTGAAATATGTTATTATATGCAGATTAAAGGACTAAAAAAATCGTTCTTTGAGGCCACAGACATTAGTTAAATTTATAATATATAATAAACGTTTCACAACAGTTATTGAAACATCAAAATTTAGGTGAAATATACTAATTTCATACCAGTTGCATAAATTTATCATCCCGGTTTAAAGAAACTGCGATTATCGTTTTCTGTAGAATAAAACACGTGTTTGGAAAATAAAGTATATAAAAGAATTTTTTGCTTAAGGAATAATATAAGAATAAAATTAAAAAAAAAAGTTTTTTCTAAATATACACTTTTTTAAGCATTCCATGCTTATCTTAAAAATTACGCATAAGTTATGGGTGCAATTTAGGTTGTTCCAAATATGTTGATTTGGCCTGGGTCCCAATTAGTACAAATTCACCTCTTTGATGTACGCTTGGTAGAATGTGCGAACTAATGAATTTATTTATTTTTTTTTTAACGATTTGGAAAAATGGTTATTGTTCTTCGTCAGGGTAGGAAATCAAAAACATAACTGAAGTGTTTTATTGATTGAATCCGCATTTTATTCATTTTCTGATTGGTCTATACAGTCATATGTATTTTCCCTTTACTTTCAACAGAGATGGATACTTCTGTTGCCACTATGACAAAAAGTAATAAAAACTACAAAAAAAATTAATAACTCAGAAACAAATTAAGATACAGCTTTCAAACAAATTGCATTTGAAAGTACATTTTTTTCTCTATACGACGGTGTAAAAAGTAATATTGTGGGATGTTTAGAAGTTTAAGAATGAAATTTCATTTAAAATGGGTCGTCAGATTTCTACGATGGAAAAGCATTTTCCCGAACAGCCAATGAAATGCTTGGATAATACGGAAATTTCAGGTGGATAATGCGCAAGTTTCAGGAAATCTGACGAGTCGCAGGCGATATTTGTCTCATATTTAAATTCTTATAACTCGAGAACCGTTAAAGATGCAGGGTTCAAATTAGGAACTTCTCTATTTCAATTGTTTTACTTTAAGTTTGATTCAGCATATTTGAAAAAAATATTCATTTTTGAAAATATGATTTTTTTTTTAAAGTTGCACCACTTTTTTTGAAATTTTTTCGTTAAATATTTTTAATTTTTTTATAAATTAATATTTTTAAAAATGCTGAATCAAAATTAAAACTCATATATTTCTGTTTATTTAAATGAAAAAAAATTGAAATTCTGTACATAATATTTCGAGTTATAACGATTTTAAATTACCCCACTTTTTGAATAAATTTTAAATTTAATTTTTTTTTACAAAAATTCTGAGAAGTTTTATCATGTGATTTTGTTTACAAATGATTAGGTTAACCATCACAAAAAATTTCAGAATTTTAACTCTATAAATAAAAATTATTTTAAAATGTGTCCCGGACTCCCAACAGAGAGTCGACTGTATTTGTTTTTTTAAATAGCACATTGGGAACCTGAGTGAAAAATGAATTGCAAAACTCTATAACTCGACTGAGAATTCGGTTTCGTTGTCGTTTCGATCCCAAATCAGTTTCGCTGAAAATTCGTTTTCAGCTGCCAAAAATTCGGCCGGAAAGAAAATCGACCGAAACTGTCTGTATTCCAAACATCCCGTTTCATTTTACGGAAATTCTCAACATTACTCATTGATTTGAATTGTATCGGCTCAAATGAGACACTTTTTATTTATTGCTATGGACTTCAGTGTCTTATTATAATTATCAGTCATGACTGACTTAAGACGTGAGGGCAAATTATAAAGCAAGTAATGCATATAGGACTAAACTTTAAAGACGCTTTTCACGTGCTCATTAAAAGCTGCAGACTTAACAGTAATAGAAAATTTTTAGTTTGAAACCTCAAAGGTGTTTCGAATACCCTTTGAGAAAGTTCTGGTATAACAAATGATCATTTATAAAAATCATTATAAAAGATAAATCGAGGTATGTATAACTAAAGCATTTTTTAATTCGATGAAATTCGTATATTTAGAAAATCATTCTGTGTTGTGGATGAATTAATTACATTTTCTTTTATATGAAAATAAATGATCTGGTCAGAGGCACAGCGAGCCAACTTGGGCCACACGTACAATTAATTATAAATTATGTACACACACATGTTATGTAAACACATATAATCGATTAATAATTATGTATATTTATGTATGTATTAATTACTTAATTTTTTTTAGTTTTTTTGTTTTTGGCTGAAAATAGGAAGAATACCGAAATTCGGTTTCGGTCTTGAAAACGTGTTTCGGTCGATCCTTAGAAAATTCCATTTTTATATAGTGCAGAAACCAAGTTGAGTTAATTAGAAGAATGTAAAAAGGCTTACAATGCACGGAGTCTTCTCGCACATTTCTATTTATTCATTAATGCTCTATAATTTAAATGCAATAATAATAAATATAATAATTTGAGTTTTTCAAAATTGAAATGCTGATCAGCGTATTCCAGCAGCAAAATCCTCATATTTCACCAGCTAATTTTCGTTTTTAGTGCAGCATGACAGTGAAATTTAATAACTTTCAAAGTACTATAATTCGGTAAATTTTGATCCTACAAAAATGTTTTTTTCTTCTCTGGCTTAACATCTTTGGGTATAGAGAACGTTTTCCTAATTATTGCTTACAAGAATGAAAAACCACGTAAAAATTTTAATTAAGTCACATTTAGGAAAGAATTACCTGTATTGCACGTAAACGGTTTTAAATATAATGAACGACAACATTCTAAAATGTTTTTCAATTGTTAGTGTACCTCTAAAATTAACAGTTCAGGAATTAACGCTTAGACATGTATAAAAAAACACCCTGTATATATAAAAAGAACAATGGATTCCGTATTCCTAAGCATGCAAATTTGTTAATGAAATACAATAAATTAGAAGATTGTGATGTTAACAATGAAAAAGTTCTTCAAGCGATTTTTTGTTTTATCTGTTTCAATAAACCTCTACTGAAACTCTTATTAGACTACAAATTGAAAAATGAATAAATATTATAATTGAGATATTAATTACTGTACATTATTCTGATTCAAATATTAAATTATTATAGCTAAGAAAATGCATCACAATATATCTGTCGTGAATAATATATCATGTAACATGCTACAACATTTATCACTGCATATGTGAAAATAATTGGTTCAGGAATAAACTCTTAGGCAGTGATAGTAGACGACACCCTGTATATATATATATATATATATATATATAAATCCGACTTCCGTATGATTACGAATGCAAATATGTTAATGAAATAAAATATATTAGAAGATTGCGATGTTAATAAAGAAAAATGTATCCATACAATCTTTTGTTTTATCTCTTTCAAAAAACCTCTGTTGAAACAACTCTTATTAGACAAGGAGTTGAAAAAGGAATAAATATTATATTTGAGATATTAATTACTGTACACTAGTCTGATTCAAACATTAGTATATTAAAAAAGGAAATGTATGACAATATATCTGTCGTGAATAATATATCATTCAACATGTCACGACATCTATAACTGCATATACGAAAATAATTGTTTCAGGAATCAATTTTTAGGCAACGATAGGAGAGACACCCTGTATATATAAAAATACCCAATGAATACCGTATGATTACATATGCAAATATATTAATGAAATAAAATATATTAGAAGATTGTGATGTTAATAAAGAAAAATGTATCCATGCAATCCTTTGTTTTATATCTTTCAATAAACCTCTGTAGAAACAACTCTTATTCGACTAGGAATTGAGAAAGGAATAAATATTATATTTGAGATATTAATTACTGTACGTTATTCTGATTCAAATATTAGTATATTATAGCAAAGGAAATGTATGACAATATTTCTGTCGTGAATAATATATCATGCAACATGTCACGACATCTATCACTGCATATATCACGATATCACGAAAATATAATATCATTCGTGACACTATATCTGTAAAAAGCAATATAAAAAGAGAGAAAATTCATGCCATCATTTCCAGTTTTTTTTTTTAAATCTTTTCTCGTGACTTGGGTAATTGCTTAATTTTCATTAATGCGTAATCGTGCGATTCGAGGGTTTCTTATGTATTTTTGTAGTTGTCGTTCTACCCAGCCAGTGTTACTAAGTAAAGCATGTTATTACAATAATAAGTGGATAAAGCATAGATAACTGACTGCCAAAATTTATGATATTATGAAAGTGATTGTTTAAACAGCATACTTTTGAAAGTATTTTCATAGCGATATGGAAATGAATCATTTTAACTTTCCGGATTCATTAAATTATATATTCTAAATTCGTGACATTATATTCCATTTTCAAAAAAGAAATGAATGTCTTATGCCTATCGAATTATATGGCGTGCCTTGTCGAGTAAGATATTTAGTTCTGATAGAAATTATGGTCCACCGATTTCAATTATTTTTGGGGCATTATCTTCCTAAAAAATGAGTACTAAAAAAAAGCATAAGAAAAAATTTGTCTCGTTATTGGAAATTCAATTATTTATAACAAAACTATAAAAATATTGTGAAATTACGTATTCTGGTTCAGGAAATGTAACAATTCTCAAACTCTTAAGCTTTGGAATGCCGGCAACTGTCATATATATTATTTCTAATGTAAACATATCATTTTGCATGCGTATATAACACACACAACAATCAATGAGGTATCGTACAAAAGGTTTGTCATAGTATGTTTTTGACGTATATTATGACTCATTTGTTAAAACATGTTGTTAGATTAAAAATTGCAGTTAACTAAAAGTTAATGAAAAACGTTTTATATGTTTCAACAAACCTCTAGTTAACCTCTGTTTAACACGTTCACGCTGGCGGGGTGGGTCACACTCGACTGTCTCAGAGCTGGCAAGTCTCCAGTCTTTTGGATACCAGTATTTTATTACAGAAAATGTTGTTTGATTTAATTAGAGCAATTGGGTGATTTAAAGGTACAACATTTTCTCGAAAATAACAGTGTTGTGCAAAAAGCCGGAGACAGACAACTCTGAGACAGTCGAGTGTGACCCACCGAGCCGGCGTGAACGTGTTAAACTCTTATTAGACTAGGAATTTAAAAAGTAAGAAATATTATATTTGAGTTATTAACGCTATACAAGCTGGATGACGTATTTATGCATCGTTTATAAAACTATTGTTAAGAGATTCTAAATCCGCCACAGAATGTTTAAATAGTTATTTTTGGTTATTCCAATTTTATAAATTTCGTGAATAAAATCAAGGAAAATTATTAAATATTTTCCGGTGTGCATCCGAAATGTCTGAATAAAAGACCCGCCAGATATGACAACATTGTTTGCGGTCTGTATAGTATTAATTACTGTACGTTATTCTGATTCGAATATTAGTATCTTATAGGGAATCTTTTTCTACGTATTTTTGTAGCTGTCATTTGATTCAGTCAGTGTTAGTATAGAAAGCATGTTATTATAGTAATAAATGGACAAAACTGACTGCCAACATTTATGAAATTATGAAATCGATTGTTTAAACAGCATACTTTTGAAAGTAATTTCATAGCAATATGGAAATGAATCCTTTTAACTTTCCAGATTCATTAAATAATACGTTCTAAATTCTTGACATTATATTCCATTTTATTTAAAAAATAAATTAATATCCTATGTCTATCGAATTATAGAACATGCATTGTCAAGTGATGTTTAGTTTGGATAGTAATTCAAAGTCCACCGGTAAATAGTCCAACAATTTCAATTATATTTAGTGCATTATTTTCAAAAAAAAAAAAAAAAAAAAAAAAAAAAAAGAAAGAAAAAGAAAATCCCAATTATGTTCTATTCTATCAATATTTGTTCTATTATCTTAATTAATGCCCTATTTCTACTATGTTCCATTCACTATACAGATGCAATTAAATGTCTTAAATCGCCTTTTAATAACGCCCTATCTGGCATTTGAGTTTTGTAGATATGCAAAGGATTTTTTTTTTTGTATGTGTTTCATTCAACGCATTTTTTTTTGGACGCATTTTTTTACAGCACAAACTGCTGGCTTCCAAATTGCCAGCACATTGTGCTGTTAATTTTACGCAACTACTGTATTTTCCATGTTAATATAGTCAGGAAACCAAAGAAAGATATAGCACATTTACTGTCATCGAGATTGTACGCGAGATGAACAGTACTTTGTACTGTAAAAATGTCTTTTTTTTTTACAGTGTACTTATAATAAACTTTAAATTAAATTTTCTTAAAATTTTGTTTTTTGAACTTCGATATACTTTTTTACAGAAACTACTCCATATTAATGTCTACGGTCTTGGCCGAATAATTTACACATATCCCTGATCAATCTGAAGTGAACTTTTGTTACTAGCATATGTACAAAATTTTTATTAAAAAGATTTTCTTTGGAAAAATGCCAGTTTTTTTTTTAATTTAAAAGTGTTTTTTATTCCAGATTTTTTAAAAATAATAAGTAACGAATATCTGTTTATAAATTTGACTTCATTTTATTAGGAATTATTCATATTATGTATATAAAAAATGTCAAGAGAATATATTTGATAGTTTCTGAGAAAAGCTGCATTAATCTAACATGGTAGATATAGGGCCTTCCAACTTCCTTCTAACCGCTTACCTTGTCAATTTTTTTGGAAAAATTGCAAAAAATCATCACATTTTTTGCAATCATATCATTTATTTCATCATTTGCATTTCACATCATAAAACTTGAAAAACTGCCAATCATATATTATAATAATATATAATTTATTATAATATATAAGTTATTATATTATATAAGAATATTTTTTTTTAAAGGTTCGGGCCGAGTAAAAATGTGATAAAACAAATTGTAGTGACAAATTATGCCACGCCCGAGATTTCTCGGAATAATAATTATAATATATACGAACCCGAGATAACTCGGGAGAATCAGGGAAGTGGTCAAGGATATAGGCTATTGGCTGTATCTTTATTTGTTCACCCTGTATACCAGTCACAACTATTTGAGTAGTTAACTGTTTGAAAGATTTTTATTTACATCATTTTAAATATTTACTCACACATCTTTTTTTTCTTACTTACAGGTGTTTACATTGGGAAGCCTCCTAGCCTCAGCATATGGGAAAAATGGAACCTATGTAAGATGCAGACATGTTTGTATAAAATAATTATTTATCAACTATACCAGTGAAATGGACATTTTATAGCAAAACATCCTCAAGGTCTGTACCATAACACTACTCTAAACTATGTTGGAAATGAACTCTAATGCTGTTGTTCCCTTAGCTACAGAATGGTTTTTCAATTGAACATCGATGAACAAAAAAGGGGCGATCGACCGCCAATTGAAGTTAACTGCTTCAAGCATGTTCCACTTAAATGTAGCTGCTACAAAAAGCAAGCTTAGCATGTGAAAAAATTGGAAGGAAGATCGTCAATTATTGAAGAAGATTGTGAAAAAGGGATGGAACGCACAAAAAGCAATCAATAAGAATACTTCTAGAGGACAATATTTCCGAATATAAATGTTATAGAATCCCTCCCAAAGAAAACATACATTGTAACTTTTTTTTTCAATATCTCCGTTCAAGACGATCTTTTATAGGATTGTCTCTAAGACGAAATCTCTGGCAAGCGTAAAAATAAATAAAATAATAACTAAAGAAAAAATTAACAATTTTCACTTTATGGTGTAACTGAAACAATCATAGAAGAAAAAACACAATAATAATTGGAAGACCTGCACAGATCTGTACTTCAGTTGTTAGTAGTATGAAAAGTACAAATTTTGTGTAAATAAAAATAAATAAAATTCTTATTGTCACTGTTGATTCATATTTTTTTTTTTATTGTTTCAGAAGTTATTTGGCTACAGTTTGTACATTAACCCTCTCGCTGCGCAACCCGAGAGTTTCTCGGGTTACGTAAAAGTAGCAAAATTTGCGCAACCCAAGATTTCATCGGGGATGCATTTTTTCTGTCTAATTAACCCTCCTTGATCATTCCCACCAGTTACTTTTTATTGTAAATTTTGCCTTATCTAATCGTACCATTTTCCCGATTAAATCAGACGAAAATTTTTGTTTTGAAAAACTGGTGACAAAAGAATAAATATTCTTAAAAGACGCTCGTCGCGGAGGAATTAAATGCGCAACTTTTGAAGCTATTTGGTAAAACAATTACGCAGCGAGAGGATTAACATAGTTTAGTAGAGTACATATCTACACTGTCGCCTATGCACACTATTACAGTAACGCTGCTTCTTTGAATCTGTATTTTAACTCACCAACCGCTTTTATGAAACTAGTCGGATGTAGTTTATCTTCTATAATGCCTTATAATTATAATTATAGGCTTATAATATAGAGAATTTTTATTAATTGTCACCTAATGAAAAGAAATCATTCATAAAAGTGCACAAAGAATGTTAAAACTTATATGAAATTAACATTTAAGTAAGTTTTTAAAAGTATGTATGACATTTCATTTCATATATATTGATAAAATAGACCAATAGTGCTAATTATTTGCAAATGCTTAAAAGTATATACAGGGTGTTCCGTTAAAGGGGTCCAATATTAATAGGGGTAATAGAGGAGATCACACGGAGCATAAATCAGTATATAATGCCTGGCCGGATCTCAATAATTTTCAAGTTACAGCAAATAGAATGAAAAATCGGAAATTTGTAAAAAAACCCTCATTGCTAAACTATCGATAATGCTACATAAAAACGAAGCACATACTGTGCTGTCCTCTAAAAAAAACCCACTTTTTTAATTTCTCACTATATAAAATTTTATAAAAAATACAAAACAATTTGAAGTAGCTACATTTTCACAGCCTGCCCTGACTAAGATTTTAATGTATAGTATTTTTTTTTTCTATCAATATATTACAAAATGGCAGCCAATTGAACAAGACTTTGAAAAAAACCCACATGTAAAAACACTTCTAGAAATCAAAATATTAAACAGCAAAGTTTTTCTTTCATTATTAATTAGTTTTAAATCACAATTCTGCAAAAAAAAAAAAAAGAAAAAGAGAAAAAAATAATACTATTTTAATAATTGTAAATTGAAGGATTTACAAATGAAAAATTATAAATGTAATTTTTTGCTTATTTTTTAAAAAACTAAATAAACACTTAAATAATTTTAAATGCTTTTATTATTGTAAATGACATATAGAAACAGGACAAAAAGAAATTTTGACTTCTGTGATTTTTTTGATTAAGTTCTAGGGTGGGTTTTTTTTAGGATACATTTTCCTGTGGGTTTTTTTAGAGGACAGCACTATATTTAGAAAGAGCAGAAAAAATCCTACGAAATGACATAAGTTGTTTTAGAATATTGAGAATTAATGGCGAGTTACAAGCTCTGAAACAGTGAAAAAATACAAAATCAAATATTTAGCAAAATAGTTAATCGTTAATTCCAAAAATGCAACTCTACCTGCATCAAGGAAAATGTTATAACATTTGGTCCATTCCGAAAGCTTTCGAAGAAGCTGACAATAAACCATATCAGTTTAATTGTATGGGAGAAATCAAGCAGTTCCCTAGTTACAACTCTGAACTGTTGCACGCTCGGAAAGGGCGAAACTCCGCCCATGACGATTGTAAACACCCCGTTTTAATATCTTTCAATTATACATTTCTGATCAACCTCTATCAATACCCTTTCATTATTCAGTCTGGTCAAGTGAATGACATATTGTGCAGCTCTCGCCTTGTCTTAAAGCAAACTCCGTGACTGCTGCGTTTCCTCCATGAACTTTCAGGATGATGAAGAAGAAGTACTTTTTATGCAAATTTTCTATGTGTATAGGAAGAAAAGTGTAATAAAACAGCAGTCATCAGTGGGCGTTATGTTAAAGGGAGGCTGTTGTAAGTGGGATTGTAGTAAGTTGATGTATAATAATTATGCCGGAATACTCTAACGAAGAATATGCGGACATGCATCTGATGTACGGGCAAGCTCATGGAAATGCATGTCTAGCACAGCGCATGTACCGTGAGCAATTTCCAAGGAGACGTTGCCCAAGTTCGAAACTCTTCATAAAAATCGATAGACGATTACGGGAGACTGGATCGTTTAATACAGCAAGCATTGATGCAGGGAAACCTCGACATGTACGAACACCTGCAATGGAAGAAGATGTACTGAATATTTTTAAAGATAACCCCTCCACGAGTACACGAGCTGCTGCGTCTGAAGTCGGTGTTTCTCACCAAAGTGTGTGGCGTGTTCTGCGTGCAGAAAACATGCACCCCTTTCATGTGCAGCGGGTACAACTGTTATCAGTAACAGATTGTGCTCAGCGGACAGAATTCGTACGCTGGTTGCTTAATGTAACAGAAAATAATCCACAATTTCTGGAAAATATTTTATTTACTGATGAAGCAACATTTACGAGAGAGGGCGTGGTAAACACGCACAATATGCACACATGGTCATATACAAATCCGCACACTGTTTTCCCGTCGAACGCACAACAAAAGTTCATGAAAGTGTGAATATATGGGCAGGTGTCCTCGGCGATTATCTCATAGGACCATATTTACTCCCAGATGTACTCAATGGCAGTACGTACTTGGTTTTCCTACGGGATATCTTACCGCAGTTACTGCAAAATGTGCCAGCAACATTGCGCCACAATATGTGTTTTATGCACGATGGCGCACCGGCACATTTTTTCATAGGTGTTCGCAATTACCTCAATTCAACATATCCTGGGAAATGGATTGGACGCAGTGGACCTGTTGCTTGGCCTGCACGCTCTCCAGACCTCAATCCGTTAGACTTTTTTGTTTGGGGACACCTTAAATCGCTGGTGTATGAAACGCCTGTGGATACACCGGAGGATTTACTAGCGCGAATCGTTGTCGCTGCAGGAGACATTCCCAACTCCGTCGGAGTTTTTCGGCGTGTTCGCCAATCTTTACGACGTCGCTGTCGGCTGTGCGATTCTGTTAATGGGCGCAACTTCGAACACCTATTATAATAATGTCCGTTCGTCTGCCTTCCGACATTGAACTGTGCAGCGCAGGCCAGAAGACTATGCTTCACATATGTCATAAAGTACGTGGAATGTAATTCTTTATTTGTCATTTTTCTTTTATTTTCAACACTTTTTGGCACAGTATTTTGTAAGTCACAGACTGTGGTGTACTCAAATTGTAAATTACAAAGTTTGTATGAATTAATTTAAAATTTAGTGTCTTTTTTAAATTTATAATTAATAAAATTATTATGCTATTTGTTATTATTATTTCCTATCATAAATTATGATGCACATATACATACAATAATTGTCCATGTAAAACATGTACTGAAACTTCTTGCATAGTTACAAATCGCAATATTTTTAATTATTTCCGAATTTTCACCACCAGTTTAATTTTAAAGAATTTAACTTAAGCTTTATATCAATAAAAGACCACTTTAACATGTAGACTATTATTGTAAAGTTATTTTGGTTCATTCAACTCTTGAATAATTAAAAATGTTGCATCTCAGAAGAAGCATGATCGAAAATGTATAGTTGAGAGTAATTAAAAAGGCGGTGTTTCCAATCGTGATGGGCGGAGTTTAACCTTTGCTAGTGTCAAAGAAAGCGGAGTTGTAACTAAGAAACTAATTAATTTCTCTCACACAATTAAACCGATATGGTTCATTGTAAGCTTTTTCGAAAGTTTTCGGAATGGACCAAATTTTACTACATTTTCCTTGTTGTAGCTAGAGTTGTCTTTTTGGAATTAACGATTAACTATTTTGATGTATATTGGATTTCGTACTTTTTTCACTGTTTCAGGGCTTGTAACTCGTCAATAAATATTGCTATTTTAATACAATTGATGTCATTTTGTAGGTTTTTTCTGCTCTTTCTAAATATGTGCTTCGTTTTTATGTAGCATTATCGATAGTTTAGCAATGAGGGTTCTTTTACAATTTTCCGAATTTTCATTCTATTTGCTGTAACTTGAAAACTATTGAGATCCGACCAGGCTTTATATACTGATTTATGCTCCATGTGATCTCCTCTATTACTCCTATTAATATTGGACCCCTTTAACGGAACACCCTGTATATTTAAGGGTGCTTTAGGATACTAAATTAATTTCAGAAAGGGTAAAGGACATTTTTAAGAGAATGCATGATATTAATTTTCTTATACATTGATAACATTAGTCACTCATTTTAAATTTTCATGTGAATGCTTGAAAGTACATTCCAAAGTTACTTTCAGATATCAACCCCTTAACGGTTGCATTAAAGTACGTTTTAAAAATTCAAATTGCTTATTGGCACCACTTTTTTGAAAAAGAAATATTCACCTTATTTAATGACAAGTAAAATGATACCATAAGAAAGTCAATTACACTATTTTATAAAACTGGTGGGAATCAAACAATCTGAATAAAAAACACAGCCCGTGAATATCACGGGATCGAGAATTAAGGTGTTAAAGTACCTTTACAATTGATGATTTTAAAAAAAGATGTATGGTATTTATTTTCTTACATCTTGATGAAAACACATCAATCATTTTCTTTTTAATACTAAAATTTTCTTTCTCGGGATACTTTGAGAAATAAAAAATAATGACATTTTTTTAGGCATCGCTTTTAAAAAAAATTCATTATAAAATATGTAAAAAGTAAGGTTAATTATCTTTTTCAAAACGAGAAAAGTGCAACCAAAAGATACTTTTGGAAAACTCTTCCCAATTATGGTGTTTGTCTTATTTAATTTCATGATTTCAGCACGATATAAAACTAATATTTCTATTCGAAAATAGTGGTATTTTAAAGTTCAGAGGTTTGACAATGTTACTTTCGGCCAAAAAAATTCTAATGTTAAATGCCTGAATAATTGTAGTAACTGACAAAGAAAAAAATTAATCCAATAATAATAATAATAAATCACTACTAATAGATTTAGTCGGTTCTTTACTAAAAACAAAAATTAAGAGCTTAAAGATATATTTAATGCTCTTGCACACATTTTTATAAGAATATCTTTCATATAGAATATCTTTCATAGTTTACTTTTTATAAAACTGATTCCCTTTCTTTCCTATCTTTCTTCAATTTTCTGTATACTATTCCAAATTATCAGTTTGGAATGCGCTTTCACAGGAACTAAATCTTTCGAGTTTTTCTTCTTTGGAAATATATTCTTCTCTTAGCTCCTTTGTCATATTTGATAGAAACGCCTAAATGAAGTGTCCACATTCTTTCTGTATACAGCAGTAGAGAACTCGGGATGAAAACATCAAAGAGAATTTTTAGTAAATGTCATCTAATGAAAAGAATTAACGTTAAAAACGTACTTAGAATGTAAAAACGTATATGAAACTATAACATTTACGTGAATTTAAAAAATAAAATAGATCAATAGTGTTAATTTTTTTTAAATATTTAAAAGAACATTTAAAGGGTGCTCTAGAATAGTAAAGTTAATTTTAGAAAGCACAGAGAATTTTTTAAAGAGAATAAATGATATTAATTTTTTTATGCCTTGATAAAATTAGATCAATAATTTTAAATTTACTTTTGAATGCTTGAAAGTACATTCTAAAGTTATTTTCGGATAGTTTACAATTGATGATTTAAAAAATAAATGTATATCATCTAATGAAAAGAATTCACGTTAAAAACGTACTTAGAATGTGAAAAACTATATGAAACTATAACATTTAAGTGAATTTTAAAAATAAAATAGATCAATAGTATTAATTTTTTTTTAATATTTAAAAGAACATTTAAAGGGTGGTCTAGAATAGTAAAGTTAATTTTAGAAAGCACAGAGAAATTTTTAAAGAGAATAAATGATGTTAATTTTTTTTAATGCTTTGATAAAATTAGATCAATCATTTTAAATTTACTTTTGAGCGCTTGAAAGTAGATTCTAAAGTTATTTTCGGATAGTTTACAATTGATGATTTAAAAAATAAATGTATATCATTTCTTTTACAATTGATGATTTAAAATCACCTTTACAATTGATGATTTTAAAAAAAAAAGTATTTCATTTCTTTTCTTATTCTTGATGAAAACATATCAACCATTCTTTTTAATGCTAAAATTTTCTTTTCTTGAAAGAATTAAAAATAATGAAAAAAAAGGACTAAAAAAAATGTAAAATATCATGTTGATTTTTTTTTTCAAAAGGAAAAAATTGCACTCTACACTGTTAAAAATTTCTGTAAAATCAAAGAAAAAAAATCGAGACTCTCTGTAAATTTACACTAATTCCCGGTTAAATGCATTCGATTGAGTTTCTCGGTCAAGACTCTGTAAATTTACACTAGTTCTCGGTTAGATGCATTCGATTGAGTTTCTCGGTCATCGATTTACAGACATTTCCCTTATCTTGTATCTTATTCCCTGTAGGGATTTCCATGTTTTTATTTAAAAATATTTTCAGCTTTGTTAAAACTTGTAATTCAAATACACACGCTTAAAATTCTTTTTCAATTTTATTAGAATTATTAAAGAAAAAAAAAATTAGTTTCAATTTTTTTTTTCATTCATTTTGTTAGTTAGAAATCATAATACATTTAAATACATTGCTTTTATAAGAATTGTGATATAACCTTAAAAGTAATTTTTGTTAATTAATCTGATTATTTTTGTAAATATTTTACAAAAAATATTATAATTACCAATATATTTAACCAGTTTTAATGAAAAAATACACCTAAATTTCACATTATTATTATTTAAAAATTCCAGTATATCTTCAGATATTAAAGAAGATAATTATTGAGAAGAAGCAATTTCTTGATAAATAATTCCGTAAATAAAGGATTAAAAAATTAAATTTTATTTAAAAAAATAATAGGTGTTATGTTTCGGTCCAAACTAAATTAAAATAAACCGTTTAAGAAATTTTCTAACGAATATATTTGAAGCGAAATCTTTGAAAAGCACAAGTACAATAGATTTTCCCCCGCTTTATTATAAAAGACATCCTTTATACACCCCAGTAACAGGTCCTATGGCGCAGTCAGTAAGATGTTTATCTTCTGCCCATAGGTCTCGGGTTCAAACCCCAGGCCGGCCAGAAGCAAGTTGTGTAAAAAAATTAAATGGCACAAATTTTCAAATTTGCTGAAGAACTCTGATACTTCGCAGTTCTAAAATTCACTGATTTCAAAAACTAAGTTAAATTATTTTAATTAAAAAATAAATTGATTTACAGAGTCTTGCGTATTTTTAACGATGCTAATTTACAGAGTCTTGTGTAAATTTACCAAATAACTTCTCTGTTATTTAACAGAATCTCTGTTTTTCTAATCTCTGTAATTTTACATAAGACTTAAGATAAAGGATTACCCGTAGATTCTCTGTAATTTCACAGGAAAATTTTTAACAGTGTAATGAAACATTTGAAAAACTCTTCCCAATTACAGTTGTTTAAAATAGTGATATTTAAAAGTCCGGAAATTTAGTAACGCTACTTTTGGCCAAATTCTAATATTAAGTGTCTGAAAATTGATTGGAATAATAAAAATTACCGAGAAAGAAAAAAAAAAATGTTAAGAAAAAGAGAAATCTGTGCTACGAATAGATTGTAATTTCTTTTTCTGAAAAGGAAAATTAAGTGCTTAAAGATATATTTCAATTTTCTAAAACAATTTTATAAGAATTTTTGCTAAGAATGTCTTTCATAGTCTATCTTCTATGAAACTTCTTTCCTATTTTTCTTCAATTTTCTTTATTTTATTCTAGATTATCAGTTTGGAATGTAGCTTAGCTTAAAACCTAAATCTTTTGTGTTTCCTTTCTTTGGAAATAAATTCCTCTTCTAGATCCTTTGATAGGAAGCCAAAATGAAGTGTTCACATTCTTTCAGTAGATAGCAGTAGAGAAAATGAAAAAAGGGCTGACAAATGAAAAAAACACATCACAGATAATTTTTAGTAATTGTCACCTAATGAAAAGAAATCGTTGATAAAAGTGCACAAAGAATGTTAAAACTTATATGAAATTAACATTTAAGTGAATTTTTAAAAGTACGTATGACATTTCTTTTCTTATATATTGATAAAATAGACCATTTTTTTTTCAAATGTTTGAAAGTCTATTTTAAGGGTGCGTTAGAATACTAAATTAATTTCAGAAAGTGCAAAGAATATTTTTAAGAGAATGCATGATATTAATTTTCTTATACATTGATAACGTTAGATCAATCATTTTAAATTTTCATCTGAATGCTTGAAGGTACATTCGAAAGCTACCTTCGGATATTAAAGTACCTTTACAATTGATGATAAAAAAAATGTATGGCATTTATTTTCTTACATCTTGATGAAAACATATCAAATCAATTATTTTTTTAATGCTAAAGTTTTCTTTCTCAAGATACTTTGAGAAATAAAAAATAATGACATTTTTTTAGACATCGCTGTTTTAAAAAATGAAGTCATTAAATATATGTAAAAAATCAAGTTAATTCTCTTTTTCAAAAAGAGAATAGTGCAATAAGAAGATACTTTTGCAAAACTCTTCCCTTTGTCTTATTTAATTACGGGATTTCTGCACGAAGTAATACTAATATTTCGATTCGAAAATAGTGGTATTTAAAAGTCCGGATGTTTGGTAACGTTTCTTTCAGCCAGAACATTCTAATATTAAAAGCCTGAAAATTGGAATAACTGTAATAACTGAGAAAGAAAAAAAATAATCCAATAATAATAATAAAAAATCTCTACTAATAGATCTAGTCGGTTCTTTACTAAAAACAAAATTTAAGGGCTTAAAGATATATTTAATGTTCTTGCATACATTTTTATAAGAGCATTTTTCAAAGAATGTCTTCCATAGTTTTCCTTTTATAAAAAACAACTAATCCCCTTTCTTTCCTATCTTTCTTCAATTTTCTTTATATTATTCTAGATTATCAGTTTGGAATGCGCTTTCTCAGGAACTAAATATTTCGAGTTTCCTTTCTTTGGAAATAAATTCTTCCCCTAGATCCTTTGTCATGATCGATAAAAACGCCCAAATGAAGTGTCCACATTCTTTCAGTAGATAGCAGTAGAGAACTTGGGATAAAAACATCAAAGAGAAATTTTAGTAATTATCATCTAATGAAAAGAATTCATGTTGAAAACGTACACAGAATGTAACAACGTACATGAAACTAACATTTAAGTGTATCAATACTTTCTATTTGCACCATATTTAAAATAAATGAACTCAAATTAGAAAAATTAAAAAACAATAAAAACACTAGCGTTTTTCAATTACGCTGAAATCTTGTAACAAGGAGAGTTCATTAAGTGGTACATTGCGATTTTTCAAAACTTCGGTTGTTTAAAGGAATATTCTACCTAGAGATATCCAATTTGAATTGTGGTATGAATAAACAAAAACGTTTTAGCGGATTCAACATATCAGTATTTAAGAGCTAACATGAGTACACCATAACTTTGTTTTTACTGGAATCATCATAACAAAGCTGGAAAGTTGATTTCAATAAAAAAGGGTACAATATACTTATAAAAGCTTTAAAATACTAAAATGTTCAATCACTTAAACCTTTTTTGTTTATGCATAGCAGTCGGAATTTCATGCAGAATTTTATATAACTATGTACTTCAGATTATTAAAATTTGAATACAATTAGAGTGGGAAACTTTACTAAATATACTTGAACGAAAAATATTATTTGTTGAAAAAAAAATCTAGGCTAAGCCTTAAAAAATTAGATTCGTCAAGTATGTATGATACATACATCAAGTATGTATGACATTTTATTTCTTATATATTAATAAAATATAAGTGTAATACAGTGTAGAATAGCGTACAATGGTGTGTACAAAAATGTACGAGGGCAATTCGGAAGGTAACTTCCGTTTATGAATTTAAAAAAAAACTAATGAAAGGAAACATGTTTTATTACTTACGTATGAAAGACACGTTCTTCAGCTACTTCTCAACATAATTGCCGTATTAATTAAAACAATTATCATAACAGTAAATCAGCTTTGACATTCCATCGTCACAGACTTCTGCCTATTCAACTACGATTATTTTTAAATTTAACTCGCACCACTCTTTCAATCCAAAGAATTTTTACATATTTTACTATATAATTTGCTGATAAATATACTACCAAAAATGTTTTAAAAAATAGTGGGTCAAGTAAAATATTACGAGAGCAATTCGGAAACTAATTTTCGTTTTGTTGTATAAATTAAAAACACGCCTACTTTCAACAATTTTTTTATTAACATCTCAAAGGTACAGCTGTCTTCTATTTTTCAACATAGTCACCATGTACATTCAAGCACTTGTCATATCGTTTTACCACCTTACCAATCCCTTCTGAATAAAACTCAGCTGTCTGCAAATTCAGCCAACTTGTCACAGCGGTTTGAAGATCTACATCGTCAGCGAAGTGCTGTCCTCCAAGCCACTTCTTCATTTCCTTGAACAGGTGAAAATCAGAAGGAGCCAAGTCGGGGCTGTAGGGGGGATGATTAAACACGTCCCATTTGAATTGGCGCAAGAGATTTTCTGTTCTCTGAGCACTGTGAGGGCGAGCGTTATCGTGCAAGAACACAATTCCAGATGTCAGCAGGCCGCGACGTTTGTTCTGGATGGCTCTTTTCAGTTTCTTCAAAGTGTTACAGTAAACTTCACAATTTATTGTGTTACCACGTTTCATGAATTCGACCAGCAAGATACCATGAGCATCCCAAAACACGGTTAACATAATCTTCCTCGATGTCAAAGTTTGATGGGCTTTCCTCAGCCGGTTTGGAGAACCGGTATGACCCGCTGCAATTGACTGTTGCTTTGTTTCAGTATTTCCATACGCAATCCAAGTCTCGTCGCCAGTCACTATTCTATTCAAAAACTTCTCCCTTTCCGCGTTGTACCGGGAAAGAAAGTCTAAGGCAACGCCCATTCGAATAATTTTGTGGGTCTCCGTGAAAATCTTTGCTACCCATCGAGCACAGAACTTCCGATAGCCTCATTTTTTGGTGACAATTTCGTACAAAACAGTCCGAGAAATGTTCGGAAATTCTTGGGAAAGTTCCGAGATTGTGAATCGACGGATCTGGCGAATTTTGTCTTCAATTTGTTCGACGAGATTATCACTCACTACAGACGGCCTCCCACTCTTTGATTTATCATGGATGCTTGTTCTTCCTCCTTTGAAAAACCTGACCCATTGGCGCACTACACCTTCACTCATAATGTTTGAGCCATATATGGAACACAGTTCACGATGAATGTCCACTGCTGACAATTTTTTCGCCCAAAGAAATCTTATTACTCCTCGTACCTCGCATTTGGCAGGATTTTCAATAGCAGCGCACATTTTGTGACGGTATAACGAGGAAACGCGTGGTAGTTCGACACTCTCCCTAAGACTGCTGAAATTTTACGGAATTACAGATTGCTTGATTTCGCAATGGTTGCGCTCCGCCCACTACTAATAGTGCCACGCCGGAAGTTAATTTTCGAAATGTCTTTTTATTACAAAAAAAAAAAAAAAAAAAAAATAGTGGTGTGGATAGAATAGAACGAACAGCCCTATTGCATAGGCCGGCGACAGAAGTCTGTGACGATGGAATTTCAAAGCTGATTTACAGCTATGATAATTGTTTTAAATAATACTTCGATTATGCTGAGAAGTAGCTGAAGAATGTGCCTTTCAAACGTGAGTAATAAAAAACGTATCCTTTCATTAGTTTTTTTTTAATTCATAAGAGGAGGTTTCTTTCCGAATTGCCCTCGTACAATAGTGTTAATTTTTTTTAAATGTTTAAAAGGACATTTTAAGGGTGCTTTAGAATAGTAAAGTTAATTTTAGAAAGCGCAGAGAATATATATATATATATATATATATATTGTATGCAAGGCGAATGTTTCTCTCTGAAAAAATTTCCAAGTATTAGTATAGAAAATCTCACCTTTAAACTAAAAATCGCGCGATTAAACTAAATTTATTTTTCTATAAAAAAAAAAAAAAAAAAATACTGATATTTAGCCTTTAAAATAACGGTTCCCGTACGAACCCTGTTGATGAGAACATATCAATCATTCTTTTTAATGCTAAAATTTTATTTCTTGAGATACTTTGAGAACTAAAAGTAAAGAATTTCCTTAGAGGTCGTTAAAAAAAGCAGAATATAAAATATCATATTGATTTTTTTTTTCAAAATGAAAAAAGTCCTGTTTAATGATACTTTTGGAAAACTCTTCCCAATTACAGTCTTTGTCTTATTGAATCACGCGATTTCTGCGCGAAATTAAGCTATCTATTCGAAAATAATGGCATTTAAAAGTCCGGAAATTTCGCAACGCTACTTTTGGCGTAATTCTAATATTAAGTGTGCGTCTGGAAATTGATTGGGATAATTAAAATTACCGAGAAAGGAAAAAAATATGTTAGGAAAAAGAAAAGTCTATGCTACGAATAGATTTAGTTATTTATGTTTTTCCAAAAATGAAAATTAAAATGCCTAAAGATATATTTTAATTTTCTAAAACTGTTTTTATAAGAATTTTTGCTAAGAATGTCTTTCATAGAATTTCTTTTCATCTTCTATAAAACTTCTTTCTTATCTTTCTTAAATTTTCTTTATTTTATTCTAGATTATCAGTTTGGAATGCCGCTTAGCTTAGAACCTAAAATCTTTTGCGTTTCCTTTCTTGGAAATAAATTCCTCTCCTATATCCTTTGACGTATTTGATAAAAACGCCCAAATGAAGTGCCCACATTCTTTCAGTAGATAGCAGTATAGAAGTTGGGATAAAAACATCAAAGAGAATTTTTAGTAACTGTCATCTAATGAAAAAGAATTCATGTTAAAAACGTACATAGAATGTAAAAACACATATGAAACTAACATTTAAGTGAATTTTTAAAAGTATGTATGACATTTTATTTCTTTTATCTTAATAAATTATAAGTGTAATAGAACAGTGTACAATTGCGTACAATAGTGTGTACAAAAAGTGTACAATAATGTTATTTTTTTTATGTTTAAAAGAACATTTTAAGGGTGCTTTAGAATAGTAAAGTTAATTTTAGAAAGCGCAAAGAATTTTTGAAAGAGAATAAATGATATTAATTTTCTTATGCCTTGATAAAATTAGATCTTTATTTAGATATTTATTAGATCTTATTAAAATTACTTTTGAATGATTGAAAGTACATTCTAAAGATATTTTCGGATAGTTTATAATTGATGATTTGAAAAAAAAAATGTATGTCATTTCTTTTGAAATTGATGATTTAAAATCACCTGTACAGATGATGATTTTTTAAAAATGTATGTTATTTCTTCTCTTAAATATTGATGAGAACACATCAATCTTTCTTTCTAATGCTAGGATTTTTTTTCTAGAGATACTTTGAGAACTCAAAATAATGAAATTTTTTTAGACGTCGTTAAAAAAAAAGACTAAAAAATATATAAAATTTCATGTTGATTTTTTTTAAATGAAAAAAGTGTAGTCTAATAATACTTTTGGAAAGGGCTTCCCAATTACTATCTTTGTCTTATTTAATCACAGAAGTTCTTCACGAAATTAAGCTAATATTTCTATACGAAAATAGTGGTATTTAAAATCCCGGAAATTTGGCAACATTACTTTTGGCCAAATTCTAATATAAATTGTCTGAAAATTGATTGAAATAATTGAAATTACCCGGAAAGGAAAAAAGAAATGTTAAGAAAAAGAAAAATCTATGCTACGAATAGATTTAGTCATTTGTTTTTTTCTGAAAATGAAAATTAAGTGCTTAAAGATACATTTAAGTTAAGCTAAAAGAATTTTTATAAGAATTTTTGCTGAGAAAGTCTGTCATATTTAATCTTCTATAAAACTTCTTTCCTATCTTTCTTCATTTTTTAAAAATTTTATTCTAGATTATCAGTTTGGAATGTCGCTTAGGTTAGAACCTAAATCTTTTGCGATGCCTTTCTTTGGAAATGAATTCCTCTCCTATATCCTTTGTCGTATTTGATAAAAACGCCCAAATGAAGTGCCCACTTTCTTTCAGTAGATACCAGTAGAGAACTTGGGATAAAAACATCAAAGAGAATTTTTAGTAATTGTCATCTAATGGAAAGAATTCATGTTAAAAACGTACATAGAATTTAAAAACGTATATGAAACTAATATTTAAGTGAATTTCTAAAAGTATGTATGACATTTCATTTCTTATATATTAATAAAATATAAGTGTAATACAACTGTGTACAATAGCGTACAATGGTGTGTACAATGGCGTTAAATTTTTTTAAATGTTTAAAAGAACATTTTAAGGCTGCTTTAGAATAGTAAAGTTAATTTTAGAAAGCGCAGAGAATTTTTTAAAGAGAATAAATGATATTAATTTTCTTAAGCCTTGATAAAATTAGATCAGTTTTATTAAATTTACTTTTAAATGCTTGAAAGTACATTCTAAAGTTATTTTCGGATAGTTTACAACTTATGATTAAAAAAAAATGTATGACATCTCTTTTGAAATTTATGATTTAAAATCACCCTTATAATTGATGATTTTTAAAAAAAAATGTATGTCACTTCTTTTCTCATATCGTGATGAGAACAAATCAATTTTTCTTTTTATTGCTAAAATTTTCTTCCTTTAGGTACTTTCAGAACTAAAAATAATGAATTTTTTTTAGACGTCCTTAAAAAAATGTAAAATATCATGTTGATTTTTTTTTTAATTTAAAAAAGTGCAGGCTAATGATACTTTTTGAAACCTCTTCCCAATTACAGTCTTTGTCTTATTTAATCACAGGATTTTTGCACGAAATTAAACTAATATTTCTATTTAAAAATAGTGGTATTTAAAAGTTCGGAAAATTGGCAACGCTACTTTTAGCCAAATTCTAATATTAAATGACAAGGAATGTCATTAAATATTAAGGAAAATTAAGTGCTTAAAGATATATTTTAATTTTCTAAAACAATTTTTATAAGAATTTTTGCTAAGAATGTCTTTCATAGTCTATCTTCTATGAAACGTCTTTCCTATCTTTCTTCAATTTTCTTTATTTTATTCTAGATTATCAGTTTGGAATGCTGCTTAGCTTAAAACCTAAATCTTTTGTTTCCTTTCTTTGGAAATAAATTCCTCGCCTATATCCTATGTCGTATTTGATAAAAACGCCCAAATAAAGTGCCCATATTCTTTCAGTAGATAGCAGTATAGAAAATCAAAATTTACTTGAAAAAAAAAAAAAAACATGAAAGAGATTTTTTGGTAATTGCATCTAATGAAGAGAAATCATAATAAAAATACACCTAGAATATAAATCGTATGAATGGAACATTTAAGTAAATTTTCAAATGTACATATAACTTTTAATTTCTTATATATTGATTAAAATACAGTCGGCTGTCATTAATTCGAAATCGGATAAATCGAATCTTTGCTTAATTCGAACTAAACATGAAGTCCCGAAATTTTCAATGGCATAATAACGCTAAAACTTTTCATTTATTCGAACTCATTTTCTCTTGACTTCGCTTAATTCGAACTTACGAGAATTCCATTTTTTCATTTTTTCTTACTTTCTCACGGACTTCAGATCCTTGAAATAACTTTCTTTCTTTCCTTTTTGTCAGAACTGTTCTGAACTAGTATAATAGTCCCATGCATTTGATATCCTCTTTTTTAGTGCGCCCCGCCCCGTCTGTCCATAATGACACCTCCGCCCCTTCTTCCATTGTGTTTGTTCCTAATGCCTTCCACAGCATTTGACCCAGTGACATTCCGAGAAATTCACAGGGTGGACATCTGTTAAAGATAGGGGAAACCCGTTTTATCACTACATTCTATTTGCAGTGTGGGGGTAGAATTTTTTAGTCAATGGTTTTACTTGCTGCTAAAGTGTTTTTTGAGAAAGTAAAAGATCTTGTTTCTTTAAAATATGGCTCCACGTGGAAGTTATAAATCGTTAACTTTAGAAGCTAAAGTAGAAACTATTAAAAATGTAGGATGTGGCCGATCTAAGACAGAAATTGCTGCAGAATATGGAATAAAAATAATACACTCTCTACTTACTTGAAAAATAAAGAATTCTTCCTGAAATCATGGGAAAAGGAAAGATTTGCTAAAGGATGAAAACGTATGAGAACAGCAGCCGATGAGGATTTAGAGGAAGCTTTACTGTTATGGACAAAGGATGCATTGGCAAGAAATGTACCTTTTGAGTGGACCTATATTGGCAGCTAAAGCGAAAGAACTTGCACTACTCATGGGTATTAAAAATTTCAATTGCAGCGAAGGATGGCTGACACGTTTTAAGCACCGAAATAACATCGTACACAAAACTGTGTGTAGTGAAAGTGGTGCTGTAGACCTCGCTGCTTGCAATGAATTCTGCGAAAAGCTACCTGAACTTATTGCTACTCATGCAATGAAAGACGTGATTAATGCCGATGAAACAGGGTTGTTTTATAGACTTCTTCCTAATAAGACTTTAACATTTAAAGGTGAAACGTGCACAAGTGATAAACTTAGAAAAGACAGGATAACTGTGATGGTAGGTGCCAATATGGATGGAAATGAGAAGTTAGAATTGTTAGTTATTGGTAAATCAACTAATCCACGTTGCTTCAAAGGAGTGAAAACACGGCCTGTTGATTACGTGGCAAATGCCAAAGCCTGGATGACGCGTGAAATCTGTACCAGTTGGTTAAAAGAACTATATAAAAAATTTTCTCGTGAAAACTGAAAAATTCTATTGCTGCTAGATAATGTGCAGAGTCATCGTAAAAGGGTTCTTGACACATTTTATTTTCGGTTGATCTTAAAGAAAGCTACGACATAAAACTACTCACGGCCATCAACGACTTATATGCGGCGTGGGACGCCGTACAACCCGAAAGAATACAAAAATGCTTTCGACATGCAGGATTTATCCATCCATCTAAAAAGAGTGGGTGTAATGCAAATGGCGAAAACGACAGACCTTTCGAAGAAATAGAATTTCCAAACTTTTCTGAAAAGATCCAGTGTGATATTACGTTCGCAGAGTATGTAGCAACCGATAATAGTTTAGAAGTATCTGGACCCTTAACTGTGGAAGAAATTGTTGAAACAATTCACGAAAAATGCAATGAGGACACGGAATCAGATTCTGGCGATTCTGCTAGTATGTCCCAAGTGTTTTCCTTACCCACAGAAAAGTCAACTGCACAATCAATTGAGTGTTTGCGTACATTTATCCTGATGCAGCCGTCATCGGACAAAGAACTTAACTGCTTGTTACAAACAGAAAAACTGGCTAAAAAGTCAAAAATGAACAAACAACAACTGATATTTTTTTTTCATAGAGATGATAAATAAGTGTAAATAATTTCTTAAATGTTCATCTAATTTCAGGTAAGAAAATTATAGTACAATTAAAATGTAATTTTAAATGCAGTTGTTTTATAGTGTATAATTAATTTTTATGTTTTATTTATATTATTTTAATATTATTAATTATTTATGTATTTATATCTTTTAATTTAATATTAAGTCATATTCTAACGAAAACAGCCGAAATAAATTAAAAAAATACCATAATATTAATTCCTTTGTAATAGTACCCCTTTAAACACGTTTCCGTCTCATACTTTCCGTAATTCGAACTCTGGATAATTCGAACATTTCTTGTGGTCCCGACGAGCTCGAATTAACGAGAGCCGATTGTATATCAATGGAGTTATTTTTTTTAGACTGTTTAAAATTAGGTTTTCACGGTACTTTAGCATAGAAAAGTACTTTTAGAAAATGTAAAGCTTTTTTTTTTCACGAATGTATGAAATTCTCTTTTATATACATTGATAAAATAGACTAATCATATTAAATTACTTTGTGAATTCTTGAAAGTACTTTCTTAAGTTATTTTAGGATATTAAAACATCATTAAAAAGGATGAAAGAATTTTTTAAAACTATGTACGAAATTTTTTTCTTATAAGTTGATGAAAACATATCAATCATATTAATTATTTTTCTGAATGCTTAAAATTATAGTCTAAATGTACTTTGAGAAATAAAAATACCTTTAAAATAGGAAAAAAACATGAAAGAGATTTTTTGGTAATTTCATCTAATGAAGAGAAATCATGATAAAAATACACCTAGAATGTAAAGCGTATGAATGGAACATTTAAGTAAATTTTCAAATGTGCATATAACTTTTAATTTCTTATATATTGATTAAAATATATCAATGGAGTTAATTTTTTAGACTGTTTAAAATTTGGTTTTCACGGTACTAGAAAAGAACTTTTAGAAAATGTAAAGCTTTTTTTTCACGAATGTATGAAATTCTCTTTTATATACATCGATAAAATAGACTAATCATATTAAATTACTTTGTGAATTCTTGAAAATACTTTCTTAAGTTATTTTAGGATATTAAAACATCATTAAAAAGGATGGAAGAATTTTTTAAAACTATGTACGACATTTTTTTCTTATAAGTTGATGAAAACATATCAATCATATTAATTATTTTTCTGAATGCTTAAAATTATAGTCTAAAGATACTTTGAGAAATAAAAATACTTTTAAAATAGGATAAAAAATATAAAGTAAGATGTTCCTTTTTTAAATAATAAATTGATGAAAAAATATATGAAAAATCTTATTTTTTTAAGGTCTTATCCTACTCGAAAAATGAAAAAAAAGTCCATGTTCATTTTTTTTTTCATAATATTTCATCAACTTATAAGAACAAAAATGTCGTAGGGAGTTTTAAAAATTTTCTTTATCCTTTTTAATGATGATTTAATATCCTAAAATAACTTAAGACAGTACTTTCAAGAATTCACAAAATAATTTAATATGATTGATCTATTTTTATCAATATATGATTTTCTTTTCTTCCGATCCTGTCAAGTATCAGGTAGTGGTCAGTATGCTAAACAAAGTGAAAGGACCTAGGGCAGGCACGCGGAACGCAAACTCTGCGGCGACCATGTTGTCAATAACATGAAAGAGATCTTTAAAAAATTTCTAATATAAGAAGAAATCATCAAAAATGCGTATAGAGAATGTGGACCATTATAGGGGAGAGTAGCCGAATTTGGACCACTTCACTTATTTTCAGGTGTAACTCACTTAAGTTTTGGAATATCTGCAAAACATCATTACACAGGGTCAATCTATTCATCTACTAACTAAATAAATCTTTAGATCAATTTCTTTTTGAAAATGTTGAATTTTATTTTAATTTGAAAAATTTGTCAAAAGTGGTCCAAATTCAGCAACTGGTCGCCTAAGTTGGACCTCCAGTCTCCTAAATTAGACCAAATAAATTCAGGTTATTTTAATGGCTAGGGAATATAACTAATTTTACTAAGATCAAAGTTTGATTAATGAAATGATCGAACAAAATAACAGCAATGAAATATAATGAAATAAATTATCTGAAAATAAGAGTATTTCTTTTAAATCAAAATGTATTCAAAATATAAATCAAAGTTAACAGTAATTTAGAGTAGAAATTATGGAACTAATTGTCAGTTACTTGAATGTCGTGTAAGTAGATGCAAAGCTTACACATGAATTTCATTTATTGATTTTTTTTTCCAGCGCACACAACATGGAACCGTATTTGCAATCTGAACACGTAATCATTTCTGCTATTTTATTTTTCTTACAAATTAGGCAAAAACAATCATCGCTGTCTGGATTTTTTTTTTAGATTCTGAATTATTAGACTTTTTTTTGCAACAGAAGTTTTCTTTACATTATGTTTGTAGTTCTTCCCTTAGATCATTTTCTTGCTAATTGCATTACGCCTGTTTTTTAAAACTTGATGTTCCTATTTCTTTTGTGCTGTGATAGCTTCCTTTTTGTCGGTTTTTTTTTTTGTGTGTGTGTTTTTTTCATTTCAAGGTTTACTTTATATGTCGAAGATGTTAACACAACTGTGGTTTGGCTCACTCTGTACTTTGATTTAACTGAATTTAGCTAGGGAGATAACATTTCTAATGATTTTTTTGGCTTTTGGGGAGGATTTGTAGTTGCAGCCTTCTTACAGTAAAATTTATTCACAACTTACTCTCTCCTTTTTGTTTCCTATATCTTTAACAGCTTTTGCTGTCACGGGTGTTTTTCTTCCAGTTTGAAGTAACCCCCCCCCCCCCCGGAAGGTATGGAAATTTATGCGTTATAATGGCAAAAAAGTATAGTTACACCCTCCAGAACTGTAAAAAGTCTGCCCCCCTCTCGGAATCGCAAATATCCTCCAAGAGGAAAATGTTTAAATTCAAATCTGTAAACCAAATACGCCGTAGTAATAAAGAATTCAAAGAAAATAAATACAAATACGTACAAGATAAAAGAAATTGTAAATAAAATGTGTTGCATAAACATGTAAAAATATTTTTATGTTTATATAGGCCTAAACTGTATAAAAAATTAATCCAGATATACAAAGGAAAAAAAACCTTGCATTGAGATAGTAATCCATTATAAAATATTAAAAAAATTAAAAAAAAATAGTGTACAAAGCGAAATGTATTACTTACTTTTGAAATTTATGATCGCATATCTGGTCCAATTTAAGCAACTTAAATTGTCCCAATTACGGCAACTGCGTCATTTTTTAAAACAGGTAATCTCAAGGCTAAGTACAAAAATGAAATCGAGCAAGTCCTCGTGACATATATGCGCAATAAACAGATGAATTTATATATGTATATGAAAACATAACAACTTACCTTAGTTTTAAAGTATTCACTTACCTTTAATACGAAAAAATTAGATCAAAACAGCTAACTTTAGGTTTTTTTAAATTGTCTGAAAACAGCACGTGGTAGGCAGTTGCTTCTTCTAACCATGAGTGACGTCATTCTGATGAGTAGGATTTCAGCGTTAAATGGCCTCTCTTCCTGTAATTAGCGGCAGAATGGCAACGGTCCAATTAAAGCGAGATCCAAATATGGCTACTCTCCCCTATACGTAAATATAATTAAAATGAATTTTTAAAGATTTATATGCTTTCTTTTTTCCCTAAAAACAGATTTCTTTTTCAATAATGTTAAATTATCACCTGAATCTTGAGAAGTGCATTCTAAACAAAGTTTTAGATAGAAAGTTTTGATAGAAAGGGTTTTTTATCTTTAGAAAGGGAGGCGATTAACGTTTAGAGAGATATATGATATTTCGCCTTGTTTTTCATGTTGATAATAATAAATGAATCAAATTGAATTTTATTTCAAATGCTGAAAAATATTTGTTAGAAAGTTATAGGGTAAGTCAGAGATAATTGCCCGTGCTGAAGCCCGCATAATTTTTCATTTTTACAGTAACGATTTTTGTACATTTGACCTATATACTCCAAATTTTATGTAGGAATTCATAAAAAATATTATTGTAATATAAATACCAGATAAAATGGGATTTTTATCAAAAACTTAATCAATGATTTTGGCCATTTATTCCGGACTCCATGATTAGTCTTAAACCTTTCAAGGGCAAGGTACTTATATTCGTAAAATGTTGAAATAATTGAATGACACCAGTATTTACAAGAAAATTTATTTGTAAACAATTAAATGTATATTTTCGCGTACTTAATAAAAGTGAAAATTTCAATAAAAAATTCGGGTGCCAATGTGGCAATTAGGAATTAAAATTATGTGATGACATAGTGGCATCACTGTCCTTCAAGGGGTTAATCGGAATAGATTATACCGGCGCACCATATTATAGGTAAAATTCTTCTTAATGCTTCTTTATTTATTTAAATAATATTTTCTTTATTACTCGAAAATTTTCTGCCTTTACATAAGTTTAACCTTCCGTAGAATATAAAAAATGTTTTGAACTAATTAATTGTGAAACATAAAAATCTAACGCATTAAATTTGAGAATTTTAAATTCGCTTCCAGAGTTTGTTTTTAGCGTCTGTAGATCGAATATAAGAAGAGGGAGGGGGGTAATCTTTCCTTATTTAGATTTTTAAAACTTGGCTTTTGTTAGGGAAAATTCTGCTCTTCCTTAACGGTCACTCAACGCGTGTGAATTGTCTAGAAATGCTGGACTATGCAGATAAGAATGAGTTAATTATACTGTGACTGCCAAGTTCACACAAACTCTGAAAGCACTGGACAGGGCATTTTTCTTAGGGCATTTTCAGGGTAATCTCTCTTATTTTTTATTAAACAAGTTTAGCCTTCGTTAGGCAAAGTGCTGCTCATCCTTGACTGTCACTCAACGCATGTGAGTTCTCTAGAAATGCTGGACTATGCAGATAACAATAACACAATTATATTGTGTCTGCCAAGTGATTCCGCACAACGGTTAATTTTAAGAAAGCCGCGAATAAGCTGGGTTAAGTAAAATATACAACAACAACTTAAAAGAATTTACGCTGGTACTGTCATTGGAAATGCACGAAAATGACAGAGGGTGCTAAGTACTGCATTAATGGGTTCGTGCGTACCGGAATTTTCCCACTCAATCGGATAGCTGTCACGGAACATTTTTTCACTATTTATAACAGATGTCAGTCTTAGAATGATGAAAGGAGCACAAGTCATTTGCCTCCTTCATTTCGGATTCTTGTAACATAAGATCTACTAGATGACGGCTAAAACAATACAAATTTCATGAACATCGACATTTCTCGAAGTAAAAACTCACTTGTATTGACGGAAAACGATCAAGAAGAACCTTGCCCTTCTACAAGAGTGTAGCCTTCTAAAGTTTTACATAAAATGAGCGCTGTTCCTGCTTTTTTAATGCGAAAAAAAGGAACAAGAAGGGAGCAGAAGTGCTTAACAAACAGTGCGTTAGGAATTTTTAATAAAAAGAAATACAGCTCAGTTCTTATTATGAGCCGTATAGAAAGCAAGAGAAATTAAAGAAAACATGGTAAAAAGCTAAAAAACTACAAGTGAAGACAAAGTGTGAAGAAAATAGTGATGAAACGGAGAGCTTACCACGAATGGAAGAAATCAGTTTAGAATGTCATGAAAATTATTACGAAATTAAACTTCGTGTGGAGTGGATACAGTGTGTTTATTGCTTGGAATGCCTACATGAGACTTCCACAATGCATAATATCTGTTGCAATATCTGTGGAAAAAAATAGAAAAGTGTAAGTAAAAAATGAATATTTTCTATTCAGGATTTTGTAATTACAGGTATGCCTAGACTTACGTATTATGCGACTGACGTAAATTCGGTGTTACGTAATAAATCTCGAAAATTAATTTATGAACACACTAGCGCGTTTGATATGCATTTGCATACTTTTGATAATTATTTTATAAATAAAATATGCAGATAAAAACCACAACCACAATATAGGTTTATATATTACTGGAATTTATATTTTACTTGGAACTTCATACTTGGAATGAACTCTTTAACAAAACAAACTCAAATCTAATTAAAATGTGACAAAAAATCTGGTGTAGCAATTATGTTATGTAGAGGAACGAGTGTTTTTTTATTATTATTCTGGCTTCATCTGTTCGTTTAATATGGATTGGAAATTGGTTAAATGTTAAATTTATGAATCCTGCATTCTGTAAGAGGTTTCTTATTTGAAAGTGTTCTTTCAGTTTGTTTTTATATTCTTTCATATTTTTATAGTTTATATCCGAGTAAATACTACTTCATGATGCTTTATTCATAAAAGAATACTGCGTATATAATATATATATATATATATATATATATATATATATATATATATATATGTATATATATATAACAATTAATTAAACATTATATACCATCATCAAAAACCGCAATATTGTGAATGATTGACAACAAACGCCACAAACCAACAATATAGAACTGTATTTATAAAATAAAGTACCTTATACCTAATTACAAGAATTAACATGGAAGAAAAAAAAGAAGAATATGGATTCCGAAAAAAATTTAAAACTTATATATTGAATTACTTTTTCAAGAGTACAGAATTCAATGATATAAGCAAATCGGTTGTTTTCTGTGAGAAAAAAGCTATAAGCTGAAATTTTTCCCCCCTGTACTCAAACAACCAATATACCCAAAAGAATAGTTTCAAGATGAAAGCAGAACATAATCAAATGACATGAAATGGGAAAAAACTACAAACCATTAAATATTTAATTTATAGCAATAAAAATCTTACAAAACATACCGAATAATTCCCAGTAGATTTTCAAAATATATTCCCGCACATGGAATCCAAAAAGCATGATAAGATTAAGGTGAATAAAACCGTTAAGTTAACACAGAAATTAAAACCTATGGAGTCAGTTAATTCATGTTGAAATACCGTGATAAATATAATTAATATAATATAAATAAAAAATAATTACATTATTTATAATACCTAAAAACAATTTTAAATTGTTTAATAACAATTTTACAACATTGACAGTATTCAGCGTTAATTACCACCTGGTGTAAAAAATTAAAATTATTACTTTATTAGAAGCTTTAAAAATACAAAATTTATGGTGCTGCCATCTATTATTTTATTTTAAAAACAATTATTATTATACAAATGTCACAAAAAAAAGAATCCAATACATGCTAATGAAATTAAAATATATCAACTGCATTCCGACACACATCCTAATATAAACAATACCATACTGTATATCATTATTCAAAAAAAAATTAAATAAATTAAATGTTAATAAAATGCTTACAATATATTCTATTACCATACCTTTAAATCTACACTGAGAAATTAAAAAATTATTTTAAACTTGATAATATATAGAATATAGCTATATACTATAAAATAAAATAATATATATATTATAATAATATATAAAAGTCTTAATATTTACCATTACATATACAAAATGAACAGGAAAGATAAAAATAAATAAATAAATAAATAAATTAATTAATTATAAAATAAATAAATAAAAAATGGATGTTTATATAAGATTGTCATATTCTAAAATTCCCAATAGCCTAAAGATCACAAATATAGTGTGTGAATTATCCTTATATTAGCCATAAAAAAGCTAAAAAAATATGATTGTGACAATCAAACATATAAACCGATAATTAATCATGGAATACAAAGTTGAAAATAAAACAATATTAGATAGTATAGAGAAATAATAATATAAACTATTTACCCAATTTTAATGCATACAGTATAACATTAGTTATATAAAATAATCTTATATGCATAATAATCTCTAAAAAGATGGTATACTATTATTAATTAATATGATATTGTCCTGAGTAGACTAAATTAAAAATAAGTTAATATTGAATTTGATTAAATAAGTTAAATTTAATATGAAATAAAAAAAAGAGGAAAAGTCACCAATTACATATAAAACATCAAATCAAATCCATATTAAATACGCAATAGAAATGTAGTTATAATACAAAAGCCCCATTTGTTAAAATAAATTAACCATTGTGTATTATCCAGACAACAACACCCTCCTCCGTACTCTAACATCTACCCAGCCAACCACCCTATAGTAATTGTTTATTATTATTTTACAATTTTTAATTTTTTATAAATATTTTTTAATTTTATAAATTTTTTTGGTAATTTTGTTTATGCATGTGTTAATTTGTTTTTTTATAGATCATGTAAGTACTAATTGTATATTAATGAATATATGAATTTTTTTTGGAAAACCATGATTTAATGCATCATAAATTAGTTTTTTAATATTACTGTTAATTAGATGAGAAGAACATAAACATTTTATTCTATATAAATGATTAAGTAGTATATTTCGATATACAGAATGATGAAGACAAGATTTAAAATTTGTAAATGTATTAACTTTGAATTTAATTTCTTTACGATTATCATATAAATCAGTTATTGTTTTGTTGTCTTTTTTTGTAATTTTAAGATCTAAGAAGTTAATTGTATTGTTAGATAAGAGGTTTTCCGTTAATTCCAAATTAGTGGGATAATCAACTGGAAATTGAGAAATTTTAGATTGATCAGTAGCAATTAAAATTATGTCATCAATATAACGATATAAATGGAGATTATTATTAGTAAAAGTACGTTCATAGTGATATAAGTCTGATAATAAACTTGATGTACAACCACCTTGTGGTGTACCGACGTGCTGTAAATATAATGTGTTATCTTGCAATATATAATTATTATAGATAATGAAGTTTGTTAATGATTTAAAATAAGCGATATCAATATTAGATGATAATTCCAGTTTTTTATAATACTTTTTAAATAATGCATTTATAATATTATATAAATCTAATAAGTCTATATTATTAAAAAGATCTTTGAAGTCGTATGTCGTTATATTATATACACAGTTAAAAAATATTGACCAGTTGATAGCTATATATAAACATTCCTCATTGTTTTTTAAATTTTCACATTTAGTTACATAATACAAGGCTATATTTTACTATCTCAAAATATTCCTCACTGTTTTTTAAATGTTATTTATATTCACATTTTTCATATTATAATATTTTGTTTTTAAATTAGTTAATTTAATCAATTGCCCTTCTATTTATATATTTTTATATAATTCTTTATTTTATTTTTTATTAATTTATTCCTATTCTTTATTTTAGTTTTGTATTTACTCAGTAATTATCAAGTTTATTCCTATTTTTTCATTCTACTTTAACTAAATGTTAATCTAAGTCATTTTTTTTATTTCTTCAATCAATTTTATTCAATTTTTTTTTGTGCGTGTAAAGATGGCAGCACCAAACATTATTGTTAATAATCCAGTTCCAATTTACATTTTTTCCTTTCTCACACCAGATGGCACCAAAGTTGTGGGTTTCAGTCAGATAATCAACTATAGGCCCACATGTTAAAATAGTCCTAACTCTGTTTTACCATCCAGACATGCTGCAGTTACGCTTCCCACTATGTAATTTAGGTATTTTGCTCTATTAATTTTTAATATCCTGTGTGAGGTGTATCTTTTTTAGATTTCTTGGATTTTTATTATCTATTTTCTGATCTTCTATGAATGAACTCACAAGCTCCTCTGAAGGTTCTGTGAGTTATTCATAGTTTCTTATTTTACATACTGGTTTCCTATGTTCATTTCTAATTCATCTTTAGAACTTTACCAATTTATTCATATATTTGTGATTTCAAATTTATTATATATATACACTGCTCAAAACAATTAAAGGATATTGCAGTTTTAGGTGGATTTTGTATCTGGTAAACTGTTTAGCTGATTGATACATGGTCGACAGACATAGTAGGTTATATGAGAATAAATTACACATGTTTGGCAGGAAAAAATGCATTTTATTGCGCATTTGTGTACTAAAGGAAAAAAAACACAATTTGTGCATATGAGAAAAAAAGAATAAGAAAAGGTGTGTTTGCGCATTTGTGTACTAAAGGAAAAAAAACACAATTTGTGCATATGAGAAAAAAAGAATAAGAAAAGGTGTTTTCTTCAAAGAAAATCATTTTCAGTAGGGGGTATGGTTTCCACGGGCGGCCAGCATCGTTGAACACCTTTGAGGCATGGACTCAATGAGGCTATTAATGACGAGTTGGGGTATTCTGCCCCACTCTTCCAGAAGAGCTCTTTCCAGTTCTTGGAGAGTTTGTGGGGGTTGTTGGCGGCCAGAAACTCGTCTTCCTAGAGCGTCCCAAACGTGCTCGATTGGATTCATGTCTGGAGAACACGCTGGCCATTCCATTCGAACGATTCCTTCCTCGAAAAGGAAATCCTCCACCAGGTTTGCACGATGTGACCTGCAGTTATCGTTCATTAAAATGAAGTTATCTCCGATTGCTGCAGCGTAAGGGACTACAATAGGTCTGAGGATCTCATTCCTATATCGGCGACCAGTCAGAGCTCCATCTCGAATGATGTAGAGGTCAGTGCGCCCGTCAATGGAGATGCCACCATACACCAACACTCCACCACCGCCAAATCTGACACTTTCGTGCACGAACGCAGGATTATTCCTACTGCCACGGTCCCTCCACATGAAAATACGCCTATTATCCGGATGCACAGAAAAACGGGACTCGTCAGAAAACAGAATATTGCTCCATTCATTTCTCCTCCAGTTGACATGCTCGGTTGCCCACCCCCCGCGGTCGCGACGATGCCTTGATGTTAATCTAACACATACCATCGGTCGGCGAGCATACAGACCTACAGCTTGGAGCCGGTTTCGGACAGTCTGAGTTGAAATCGTAGTGCCTGTAGCCGAGCGAAAGTGTTGTTGGAGAAGAGTAGCGTTCATGGTTCGGTGTCTCCGAGCTGTTAACGCTAAATACCGATCTTCATTGGGCGTTGTTGCCCGTATATGACCTTGCCCTGGTCTTCGGCCTGCACATCCTCTCTCCAAAAAAACGGTTCCAGATCCTGGAAATGACACTTTGTGACACTCCAATGGCTTGCGCTACTTCGACTTGAGTTTGGCCCCCTTCTAACCTACCAACAATTCTCAAAGCTTCTGAATCTGTCAAATGACTTCGCTGAGACATCGTACTCATCGAAACAAAGCAATCACTGAATGCCGATCATCCTTGTCTTCATTCTCTTTTATCCAGTTGAAAGTCAAATTTCATTCGCTGCCGCTGAAGCGACGTTTTTGACGTCGAACTCAAAATTTGCATACTCCACAGTTTGAAAACCAGAAAAATTTGCATTTGTGATTATCTTCTTCTATTTTCGGCAAAAAAAATTTCGTTTATATCTTTATTTCATATAAAACTTCAAATATCCTTTAATTGTTTTGAGCAGTGTATATATATATATATATATATATCATCATCATCATCATCATCATCATCATCATCATCAATCCCCTGCTGGATTTAGGTCTCCCCCAAATTTTCCCAATGTTTCCTGTCTAGTGCTTTAGTCATCCAATTTACACCGGCTACTTTTCTGATTTCATCACTCCATCTTACTTGAGGTCATCTTCTTGGCCGTGTTACATCTCTGGGATACCACTGTTGGGTGTTTGTGCTTCATCTATTGTCTTGTCTTCTTGCAATGTGCCCAGCCCATTTCCATTTTAGCCGTTTAATTCTTTCAATGATGTCAAAAACTTTCGTCTGACTTCTTATCCAGGTTATTCTTTTTCTGTCTCTTCTAGTTATACCTAGCATACCAGGGCTCGCAGCGTTCCTAAAATTTTCGCACTTTCCTACCACTATTTTAAAACGATAATCTTTATTGTATAATTCTATTACAGATGTTAAAGGAATCTACCACGAAGAATTCTTATTTAAAATACTGGTAGCAAAGTGCGAAAATTTTAGGAACGCTGCGAGCCCTGAGCATACATCTTTCCATACTTCTCTGTGTTGTTTGTAATCTTTGTACCATCCGTTTTGTTAGCGTCCATGTTTCTGCTCCATAAGTTAGGACGGGCAAAACACATTGGTTAAATACCTTTATTTTCAAACGAAGGGGCATGCTACTCTTCAGAATAATATTGTTCTTCCCAAAAGCACTCTATCCATTTCTTATTCTTCTATTGATTTCATTCATGATACTATTATCCGATCATATTTCTTGCCCAAGGTACACATAACTTTGCACTTCTTTAATTTCAGTGTTGTTGTAGACGATTTTCTTTTCTGATGCAAATGAATTGAACATCACCTTAGTCTTTTCCAAGTTTATTTTTAATCCTACATTAATGCTAGCTTCTGCTAAATCTTTTAGCATATTTTCCAATTCTTCAGGAAAAATATATATATTCTTCATCTATCTATATATATATATTAT
The DNA here is from genome assembly GCA_963932465.1 of Maratus speciosus. NCBI lineage: Eukaryota > Metazoa > Arthropoda > Arachnida > Araneae > Salticidae > Maratus > Maratus speciosus. The sequence goes on from OZ010797.1 coordinate 166,955,653, forward strand.
ACTCGTAAGTAAGATACTGTACTAAGTTCTCTGTCGCTAAAAATTATCGTTAAAAATCATCGTCGTCCTTATCGTTAATATTTATATATATAGTATATATACAAAACTGCATACATATTAAGCGTACAAACTTAATGCTGGAATCGGGTGTATATTAACACAGCTGCGCCATCTTGTGGACGGGGTTGATCATCCACATATGCGGACTTTAAGTGTGACGTCATATATGACAGAATATCTGCCATCTGCACATATTTTCTCAATCTTGTTTACCAGATTTATTGCAAAATAATGACGTAGCGAGAAGGGGATGGGGTCCAGATGCACTTGACACCACGAAGCTTTCTTCGCCTTATGTAATCAGAAACAATTCAGCTATTACTCAAGCTGAAAAAAACTTGACAATTTTAGGGGAGTGAAGTAAGAAAAACAGTTAGGCATCTTCCTGTAGTTCAACCCCATCCGCTACGTGGCGCGTGACCTTGATTGATGTGACCTCCTCTTTAATCTTGAGGTTACTTATCCCATCTGAGATAGGACGCTTAATATGTATGTAGTTTTGATATATATATAATAAATATTGAAGTTTCTAAGGAAATTTTACCTAATCAATTAAGAAATTCGACTTACGTCAAATTCAATTTACGTAAAAGCTTGCGGAACGCATTACTTACGTAGGTCGGGGGATGCATGTACAATTTTTCAAAAAATAAAAAATAATCACAAATTTGATGTAATTAGGATAAGAAGTCAAATGCAAATCTAGCTTTTGAATTATAAATGTTAATTACCTATGCTTCCTATTATTTTCCGAATGGTACATTTATCCCCTTCAAGTGGGGTGTCTAACAAACCCCGAACTCCGAGATACATGGTCAAAATCACCCATTAAGTGTTTTGATAAAAAGCCAATTTTATCTACAATTTCTATTACAGTAATATTTTTTATGAAGCTCTACATAAAATGTAGAGTAGATAGGTTACATGTGCGCTATAAAAATCATAACAGTCATTCAGGGTAACTTTGAACCATGGGGTGTAACTTTGCACCACCTCCTAATTTTCAATATTTTTGACTCCAAAAGAATAAATAAACGCCAGAACTGTGCTCTGTTGGGAAGGTTCTAAACTGGGATTTCTACTCTTTATTTTAAAAAATAAATTAGCAACATTATGCGCAATTAATTCCATCATCTAACTATTTTTGTGAAGTACCGTTTTCAAGTTAATTTTGAATGCTGTTTTGAAGTTGTTGTAAATCAATTAAATTTTCATAGTAAGTAACAATATACTCATTTATCAGACATATTATTATCTAAATGTTGTAAATATGTTAATATTTTATGATTATTTATTTATTAATAGTTAATAAAATGTAATTTAAGAAGGCACTAACATTTTACCACGTTTTCAGGGTAACTTTGAGCCGGCTCAAAGTTACACTGATGTTTATAATTTACTGATTATAGGTGCTACTGCAAAAAATTTCCCATATTTGCACGTATATTTTATATAAATGCCGAAAGTGTGCATTAAATATAACATGCAAATATTTTTACAAATATGTGTAAAATACATAAAATTCATTTAAAGGCGTTATTAGGGGCGGAGCTACTCATATTTGACATTTCATACATTCGACATTTTTTATTCTTGTTTGAATAGTACTAGTACAGTATGTATTACTGTAACTATGGATGTATTATTGAGTTAAAACATTGAAAATTGTTTTTCCCTGCATTTTTATGTTTTATATGAACAATAAACAGTTTTTTTTTTTCATTTCTAAATATTCATGGCTCTCTTCTTCCACTTTTCTTATGCCTAATATTTGTTGTAATGTCATAAATTATACAAATCTTGTGATATTGGGAAATGTAAATTTGGAGTCTTTACATATTTGAAAAAATTTTTTGGGGTTCAAAGTTGTCCTAACTATAATACTTTTTTTTAATAATGAATTATTTTAGATAATATTTATCATATGGTACAAAGTTACTTTGAACCAGGTTAAAAATTCATTTTTTATTGGTTTTATCATTATTATTCCTTAATTTTTGATAGTCATACAATAGTTTAGGATCATTTCTTCCCTTTTATGCCCCTAGTTGCAACAATAGTCTTAAAATAAGAATGTGGCATATGAAAATAGAGAAAATGCGGATCAAAGTTACCCTGAATGACTGTACTACAAAAGAGAAAAATTATTCTTATTTAAGGGGAGGGGGGGGGGGAGGAACTACCTTAGACTTGCCTATCTACACATTTTCTCCAAAGGACGAAATAATGTAAATAAATGGGCTGTTTCTCTGTACACAATATAAAAAAGTCTGTTCATTTTACAGAAAAAAGACTGTCAGCCAGGACTTCACTAAAAAGCAGTCTATTATACGAAAATAAATCTATATTTATAAGAAACATTCTGTAAATTCGATAGATTTTGCCAGTAAGGTAAACAGTTTACAGCTTTTATCCGAAAATAAATCTGTATGTATTACAAATCATCTATTAATTTGACAGATTTTGGATTAAAATAAAAGTTTTTTTTCTTTGTCATTCTATGACAGTGTTTTAATTGTAAAATCATTAGTAATATTTTAAAAGTGTATCTTCATAAATTATTTGCAATATCTATTACATACAAGACATTGACAGTAAGAAATTAAACAGAGGTTCTCATTTCCTTATTAGAATCTTTCAGAAAATGTTGTCAAAGCTGGCATTTTAAGCCGATTTCGGAAACTTGACAGTCACGAAAAGATTAGCAACAGCGAGTAATTAGTTATAATCAAAGCTGTATCAGTTGTATAAGAAAATGAAAAAAAGTGTCTCTTTATTTGACGTTTAAAGAGAGCAATGTCTACAAATTTCACGCACTTCCGTTTTAAATGAACGTGTGTAGCAAAAGTATTTGCATTTTTAAACTGGTGTTTTTTTTTCTTGTTTAAGAAACACCTTAAATGTGTATTTACACTAAAAAATGTACTGTTGCATAAAAATTTTCGTCATTCAAAAAAGGTCATGACGCCTGTGATGTTCCCCTTCGAATCCTCCTTGCTAAAAGTACTTTTTACTTAAATACATAGTGATCCATATCTACATCATGTTTTATTTAATTCTCAGCAACCAGTGTATTTATATAGAAATATTAATGCATTAAAAATACAAAAATATAAAGTGAAAAATCTAGTCTAAAATTTCTGGTGTCTCATCTTTAATATAAGAGTAAAAAACATAATGCTAAAAAAAAATTATGCATTTAAAGGCTAAGTTTTACAAAATTAAACGTTATATAAAATAAAGTATTTAGATTAGTACTTATTAAAATATTTACTAATTTGCAATATTTTAGTTTTTACTTGTATTGCAGATGTGCAAAATAAGAAAAGGTTGAATTATTATACGAAAAATGTATCTCTGAATTTTTTCATTATTTTTCCTCTGTTATAAACCTTTCAGAGAATCATATGTAATTTTTTCGAAACAAAATTTTAAAAAAATCATGCATTAAAGGGTTAATAAACTCTTGCTATTATACAGGGTTCGCAGCGTTCCTAATTGTTTCTTCCACAAAGGAAGAAAAAATTAGGAACGCTGCGAACCCTAATTACCCTAAGTACCCTAATTAATAATACCACTATTGTAAAACCATACTCGAACTCCGTTAATACGAGAAAAATAGGACATCGTATTAACCATTACTCGTAATTCTCGTGGAAATAATATAAATACTAAAATTGAAACGTAAGTAATTAGCGTAATTAATTACCATTATTAATTGCTCTAATTTTCTCAATGTTAAAATAAAATTAATGTGACAGTGTTTCCCGAAAAATCTCAGCCGACATTGCAATAGTATCACTGCAATTTGAGCTATTGATTTCACATATTCTTTTCTTTTTAAGGTGTCTCAAGATTTTAAAACTTTAAAATTTTCGAAATTTTAATTTTTTTTTAGATATTAAACTCTTATTTTTTTTTAAAAAATTTTATATAATTGTTTCCTTGAAATTCCCATTAGAAAAGAAGTTGTGGCTTTTAGAATTATACCCGCCTAAAAACTTAAGCGGCGTTTCCGAAACTTTGAAGTCATTTTTGATGACATTTTTGGGTACAACGCGCACGATATCTCAAAAACTTCTGAATATCTTTCATGAAATTTTCAAAACTCATGTTTTATGTTAGACTGTATGAACCGAACTTAAAATTTCCTTTTTATTGTTCAAAAAAACATTTTTAGAGGATTATACTGATGAAATTTTCTAAATTTTGCATTAGCTGAATACAGCTTTATATTGAAAATATAAAAATGCTTTAAATACAAATTTATTTAGTTTCAGGGTAATTATTACAGTCTGAAGTATAAGTAGGCGCCAAAATTTCTCATTCTAGTTGCAAAATTTATTCTGTAATGCCGATTTTCTGCTCACCAAATGTCTGACAGTTTGGAGTCCCCTGTGAATTCTAATTCTGCATATTGCAATTTTTTAAATATATGAAATGAAAGAATATACTTGTATCTTTCATCCCAATTAAAATTGTGTCTTAAAATCAAATACATTTTAAGATATTAAATGTTGAAAATGGTTTCATTTTCATTTTTTTCCAATTTTAAGAGTCCTGAGACCCTTTAGCCCTCTCGCTGCGAAACTCGAGATTTCCTCGGGGATTTTTCGGTCTAATCAACCCTACTTGATTATTCCCACCAGTTATTTTTTTATTGTAAATTTACCCTTATTTAATCGGAGAATTTTCTCGATTAAATTAGGCAAAATTTTTTGTTCTGAAAAACCAGTGACAAAAGATTAAAAAATCTTAAATACATAATTTTTGAAGCTATTTTGATAAAACAATTACGCAGCGAGAGGGTTAACAGTACGATGAGAGACATGAAAAGGCTGGTTAATATGTTCTAGAAATCGGTTTTTCCCTATGCTCTTTTCTTTTTATGGCTCACTTGTACATCTGACAAACGAATAGTATTTGAACCGTCCTCTATCTCTTCTTTCTTTCATTCTTTCAAGGATTCCTTTGCATTTCCTTGGGTAGGCGTCTGCTTGAAGTTTGAAATTCTGTCTGATAAAACTGCAGTTTCTATAAATATATAGTGTTGAAATCAACTTGTGAAACCCTGTCCAAAAAATACATTTTCACGAGAGGACGCTATGATCGAGTGTCTTGCTACGAATGAATGGAAACCCAGTGTGTTTTTAGATATTTATGACACAATTTAAAGTATGGGAAACTAATTTTTGAAAGGTAAATTTTGAGGAAAATAGAAGTAAAAAGGTTTATGTTGTAATATGTGATACATTAGGAATGAGCGAAAATTGAGACGTTATTATTAGGAATATTAAGTAATTTTACAAAATGAGTAATCAAGATGAGAATGAAAAGATATTTATTCAAATAATTTTTAAGTAAAGATAAAAGAGGTACAAGCATATCAGTTTTAAATGAATACATTACCAAGTTCATTAAAATAGGGTTTCATGACTGGATGATCCCAAAAGTAAGTTAATAGTTACCTGAAAGTAAACGAATTAATTTACCACATTTCACAAATGACGTTATTTTTTATTAATTCGTTGGTAATAAAATAAGTTAAATTAAAGAAATACTCCGAGTGGTTTCAAAGGCGGTTTTACCTCGTATCAAAGACGTCATGCTCATAATTTTAAGCCAATTTGAAGGTCTTGAAACGTAGCATTATTAGCAAAATTTGAAGGTCAGTCAAATGCCCACTGGACTCTTTACCCGTCCTTCCCCTACGTGTTGCATTCGCTAACAAATTTTTTGTTTTATGCTATAAAATTTGAGCATTAACATAAGTCATGTATCATTTTGTTATGAAACATATGTATTCATATCCATTTTATAATTAAAAGTTATTCATATTTGTATATAAACTTCATTCAAGTTTTAATTATTTTTCTAGATCTAGAGTATTATCGTGGAAAAAACGAACATTAAAAATTAATGATACATTTCAGAAATTTCCTTGCACATTTTTACAGTAATTTTTCCAAAAGAATGTCTGTATACTTTAATATTTTTTCTTCTATGGAAAAGATTCTTTTTCTCTTAATGAGTTTTCTTTAGCTGCAGATTATCAGTTTGGAATGCTCAGGATCTAAATCTTTCGTTTTTCCTGTGATTGGAAATACATTTTTTCTTCTAGATCTTTTGTCGAACTTCATAGAAACGCCCAAGTAAAGTATATACATTCTTTCCAAAGGGTAGCAATGAAGAAAATGGAAGAAACATTTGAAAAAGACTTGGGATAATAACAATGGAGTTCTTTGAACAATTTTAATGCAATAGAAAGAAATCATTTGGAAAAAATTGGACAAAGAGCAACTTTGCGTACTTTGAATTTTCATGATTTTGAGAAGCGTTCTTTTTCTTTAGAAACTGGAATATCGGTTTTTAAGATGCCAAAAATTCTCAGTTAAACATTTACAGCTGTGTAATTGAATTTATACATGCTAGAATAACAAGATAACATTAATTTTACTGTTAATGCTCATAATCTATCATGTTTCTCTTTAAAACATTTTTATTCAACATTAAAAACATTCATTTTAAAATTCATATCATACAAAAAACGTATATTCCGAGATGGGAAAATGATTAACATTATACAGGGCGCAAACAGTGTTGTCAAACCTGACTTTTTTATTATTATTCAGAAATTTCAAATTTAAACCAGAAAAATTGTAATGCTAATTTTCATTTACTTTATTCATGAGATGTCTGTCATCCCGATAATCAAAAATAACTATTCAAACTTTCTGTGGAGAATTATATCTTAACGATAGTTTAATAAATGCGTCAGTGACCCGTATAGTATTAATGCACTATAAAAACTACTTGGAAACGTTTCCTAAAGTCAGTACTAGCAAAAGAAAATTTGTTTTTAGAAATATTTCTTTAACACGTTCACTGCCGCAAAAAGTAAGAATTTTCAAATTTCTTCTTGAAAATCGTTTGTCACCACAAATTCTGAAAGGTAAAGTTCGTTTTACTAATACAGCGAAATTGCTGCCTAAAGATAAGGCATTTTTTTTCAATAACGGTGAGAAAATAATAAATTAAAGCTACGAGTATACTCGTAGCGTGGCAGTCAGCGTGTTAAATTTCGAAGATGTATTAGTTTCAGAGGTTCTTTTTCGAATCGTCGTTAACTCGGAAGCGGTAACTATATATTTTCGTCCATGGTTATATTATATTTTCCGGGATTAATTAACATCTTTTTTTTCCCAGTGTAGACTACTGTTGGCAGAAAACGAACCTTAAAGGTTTAATGATATATTTCAGCAATTCCCTTGCAAACATTTATAATATTTTTTTTTCGAAGAATAAATACTTTAATAATAATATACTAATAATTTACTAATAATATACTTTCTTAAATACTTTAATATTTTTCTTCTTTATAAAAGATTCCCTTTCTTTTTTCTTTTGTTACAGATTATCAGTTTGGAATGCTCAGGATCTAAATCTTTCGCTTTTCCTTTGATTGGAAATAAATTTTTCTTCCAGATCTTTTGTCGAACTTCATAGAAACGCCCAAGTAAAGTATATACATTCTTTCCAAAGTTTAGCAATGAAGAAAATGGAAGAAACATTGGAAAAAGACTTCGGATAATAACAATGGAGAGTTCTTTGAGCAATTTTAATGCAATAGAAATAAATCATGGGAAAAAAATTGGACAAAGAGCAACTTTGCGTACTTTGAATTTTCATGATTTTGAAAAGCGTTCTTTTTCTTTAGAAACCGGAATATTGGTTTTTAAGAAGCCAGAAATTCTCAATTAAACATTTTCAGCTGTGTAATTGAATTTATGCATGCTAGAATAACAAAATAACATTAATTTTACTGTTAATGCTCATAATCTATCAAGTTTAACTTTAAAACATGTTTATTCAACATGTAAACATCCATTTTAAAATTCATATCATCGGAAAAACTGATTAACACTATACAGGCCACAAACAGTGTTGTTAAATATGACTATTTTATTATTATTCAAAAATTTCGAAATTAAACCAGAAAAATTGTAATGCTAATTTTCATATATACTATTCATGACAGATCTTTACAACCTCCCTAACCAAATTGTAGCGGAACTTCCCGACTACGAGGTATCCGACCCCACTAACAGAAAACGCCCTAAATACTCGCTTTTGCTTAATGATGAAGACTGAGTTTCTCTCACCTTCTGCTTTACTTAACCTTTCTGTTTGTTCTGTCCTGTATATAGTATTAAAAAAAAAGTTTTTCTGCTAATTTTTTAGCATTTCATATTTAAACTAATGTATGGTCTCTGAAAGGAGTCTTTTTTTTTATGGGGCACTCCCCGGTAGCTTTTTCGTCTTTTCCTGCTCTATTTTTTGGAACTAATGGAATTTTTCTTTCTTTTTTAGTTGTTTTTTTCTTTTCTTTGTTTTTTTACTTTTCAACATGTTATACTAGTACTTATGTACTTTGTCTTTATTTTGTTAGTCTTTTCTTTTTTCTTAAAGTAAATTTAATTTTGTGGCTACCAGCCACGCCTAAACATTATTTTTTTTTAAGGCTTCTTAATGCCCTTGCAACACGATCATCTTTCCACTGGATGTAAAGTTGCAACGCAACTAGGCAATCCAATCAGCTGTTCACATTGTTCCATTGTTCCTACCATCATGATAACAAAAAATAATTATTAAAACTTTCTGTGGAGAATTATAATTTCTTAACGATTGTTTAATAAATGCGTCAGTGGCCCGTATGTCAATACACTATAAAAACTACTTGGAAGCGTTTCCTAAAATTAGCGCCAGCAAAAGAAAATTTGTTTTTATAAATATTTCTTTAAATCTCGAAAATGTATTACTTTCAGAGTTTCTTTACGGAATCGTGGTTAACTCGGAAGAGATTATTATATATTTTCGTCCGTAACTATATTATATTTTCCGGGATTAATTAACATTTGTTTTGTTTTTTTCAGTTGAGAACGAACATTAAAGATTTAATATTTCAGCAATTTCCTTGCGCACGTTCATAATAATTTTTTCCAAAAAATGTCTCAAATACTTTAATATTTTTTCTTCTATGTAAAAGATTCCCTTTCTTCTTCTTTTGCTACAGATTATCAGTTTGGAATGCTGAGGATCTAAATCTTTCGCTTTTCCTTTGAATGGAAATAAACTTCTTTTCCAGATTTTTTTTCAGACTTCATAGAAATGCCCACGTAAAACATATACATTTTTTTCAAAGGTGATGAAGAAAATGAAAGAGATTACTTGGAATAATGACAAAGGAGATATTTTTTAACAACTTTAATGTAATGGAAAGAAATCGTGAAAAAATTGGATAAAGAGCAACTTTGCGTACTTTGAGTTTTCCATGTTTTCGAAAACAGTTCATTTTCTTTAGAAAACAGAATATCGTTTTTTGGGTTACTGTCAATTCTCAGTTAAACATTTTCAGCCGTGTAATTGAATTTATACATGCTAGAGTAACATAATAGCATTAATTTTACTGTTAATGCTCATAATTTATAATGTTTCTCTTTAAAACAAGTTTGTCAACATGAAGGTTGAAAATCCTTCATGTTGACTAGTTTTAAAATTGATATAATCGGAAAAATGTGTATTCCGAATTGAAAAAACTAATTAACACTATACAGGCCGCAAACAGTGTTGTCAAATCTGACATTTTTTTAATATTCAGAAATTTCGAATTGAAATCAGAAAAATTTTGTAATTGTAATTTTCATATAATTTATTCATGACATATCTATCATCATGATAACCAAAAATAGCTATTGAAACTTTCTGTGGAGAATTATTATTTCTTAACGATAGCTTAATAAATGACGTATAAATGCGTCAGTGGCCCCTATAGTGTTAATACAGGGTGACAAGAAACGTGAACGAAGTTTCAAACCAAAAATCTGTAGCTACCACTAAAGTTATAAAGTTATTGTCATAGGGAATTGATTCTAGACAACTTATAAACCGGTGTAAGTAAGTTAGTTGTGATAACCAATATGGTTAACAAACGATCTGCCATACTTGAATTACATAGGCAAGGAATAAAACAATGTGAAAACGTTCAACGCTTGAAAGTGCCTAAGCAGACGGTTTCATACACAATCAAAAGGTTTAAAGAACTCGGACATGATGGTGAAAGGCCAGGAAGAGGAAGAAAGCGCACAGTTAACACATCAAGAAACCGGGTAGTTATCAAAAAGCGAGTTCAACGAAATCCTAGGATTTCAATGAGAAAGGTTACTAGAGAGATGAAGATCAACAGAGAAACCGCACGTTTGATGGCAAGAGTAGAGCTTGCCCTTCACCGTTACAAAATGAAAGAAGCTCAAAAGCTAACAGCAGAGAACAAACGCACAAGACTTCAAAGGTGTAAAGAACTGTTAAAGCGGGCCGCAGATTATCGATGGCAAACATTTGTCTTCACAGATGAGAAACTGTTTTCGATTGAACAAGCTCACTATAGACATAATGACAGACTTTGGTCAGCAAAAGCACCTGAACCTACTTGCATTGTTGAACGGCGTCAATGACCTCATTTTTTAACGGTTTGGGGTGGGATATGTGCTAGTGGGAAAGCACCATTTGTTTTTGTTGATTAAGGGATAAAGATTAATCAATAAACATATCGCAAACTCATTTTGGAAGATGTTGTCTTACCTTGGTCACAAAAGTTCTTTAAAAACAAAGATGGACCTTCCAACAGGATTCCGCCCCTGCACACAGAGCTAAAGGCTCAAGAGCGGGCACCGTATTACACAGATTTGAACCCAATGGATTATTCTGTTTGGTCCATCTTGGAGACAAGGGTGTGTGCTAAACCTCATAAAACTCTGGCATCCCTAAAGAAATCCTTATGCAAGGAATGGGATGCAATATCAGTAAGTGAGTTGCAGCCATTGCCGAAAATTTTGTGACACGTTTAAAGCTCTGTATTAAGGCTAAAGGTAGCCACTTTGAAAATTTGTAAATATATTAAACGAAATAATGTATTCATATTTATTTTGAAGTTTGGTCGTAATATTTTCATTAGCATTAAAGTTATAATGTATCATGTGTGTCCAAGTTATTTCTTGTCACCCTGTACACTATAAAAACTGCTTGGAAACGTTTTCTAAAATCAGTGCCAGCAAAAGAAAATTTGTTTTTAGAAAATATTTCTTCAAATCTCGAAAATATATTGGTTTCAGAGGTTCTTTTCGGAATCGTGGGTAACTCGCAGAAGGTTATTATGTATTTTCGTTCGTGGTTATATTTTATTTTCCTCGATTAAAGAACATCTTTCTTTTTTCACTGTGTAGACTATTGTCCACGAAAAAACGAACATTAAAGGTTTAATGAATCATTTCAGTAATTTCTTTGCTGACTTTTATAATAATTTTTTCCAAAAAATGTCCTAAATACTTTAATATTTTTCTTCTGTGAAAAAGATTCTCTTTTCTTTTTCTCTTAATGAGTTTTATTTTGTTACTGATTATCAGTTTGGAATGCTCAGAATTTAAATCTTTTGCTTTTCTTATGAGCGGAAATAAATTATTCTTCCTTATCTGTTGGATAAATTGGATAAAGAGCAACTTTGCGTACTTTGACTTATCCATGATTTTGAAAAGCGTTCTTTGTCTTTAGAAACTAGAATATCGATTTTTAAAATACAGTAAAACCTTTTTTATCCGAAACTCTCGGTTAACCGAAATCCATTTTTAAAGCTTTTTTTTTTTTGCTATCACATTGCTTGTGGGCAAAATGCATTTTGTAAGCTTTTTTTAAACTATCATATTCCTTGTGTCTAAGCGGTCCTTTCCGAACTAGGGGTACATATAAATATTTTCGGTCCCCATTCTTAGAGAGCCTTTGAATTTAAGTTGAGCCCCCGTAAGCTGCGGAGTGAAACGAAGGAAACGAACAAATTAGCAATTCTGAAGCTTTTCAATGTTTTGAAAAAGGTTTGGCATGTCTGGAACAGCAGAAAGACTGTTATACCTGTGAACTAATAATATTAAAAACTCCGTGATAGAGCTTCAAAGAAAAGACATTCGAAACTGCGACAAACAAAGCATTTTTTCAAACCCTTCTGATATATGCAAAAGATACTTAACTTCAAAAATTGAAATTCAGGTAATTTATTCTTGTTTCTATTTTGCTATTGCTTTACTTTTATTAAGAGCTTTTTACCATAATTAGAAATATTACATATATTTCTCCTTAATCTTAAAATTGAAGCATTCTCGATTATCCGAAAATTTCGATTTTCTGAAAGAGGGTCGGTCCCGATTACTTCGGATAATCGAGGTTCTTCTGTACTATCAATTCTCACTTAAACATTTTCAGCTGTTTAGTTGAATTTATACATGCAAGAATAACAAAATAATATCAATTTTACCATTGCTTTACTTTTATTAAGAACTTTTTACCATAATTAGAAATATTACATATATTTCTCCTTAATCTTAAAATTGAAGCATTCTCGATTATCCGAAAATTTCGATTTTCTGAAAGAGGGTCGGTACCGATTACTTCGGATAATCAAGGTTCTTCTGTACTATCAATTCTCACTTAAACATTTTCAGCTGTTTAGTTGAATTTATACATGCAAGAATAACAAAATAATATCAATTTTACTGTTAATGCATTGAATTTATTATGTTTGTTTGTATATCATGTTTCTTGAACAAGAAAATGTTTATTTGAAATATGATAGCATCCGAAAAATGTATATTACGAGCTCAGGAAACTGAGTAATACACTACAAAAACTACCCAGAAACGTTTCCGAAAACCAATGCCAGCAAATAAAAATTTGGTTTATAAATATTTCTTTAAATCTCGAAAATACATTGGTTTCCGAGGTTTTTTAATATGACAATTGCTTTGCAGAATCGTTGATAACTATGAAAAGGTTACTGTATATTTTTGTTTGTGGTTATAGTTTATTTTTCTAGATTAAAAAACATTTGACTTTTACACAGTTTAGACTATAGTTAATGATAAAACGAACATTAGAGGATTAATGATATATTTCAGCAATTTCTCTGCACACTTTTACAATAATAAATCCCCAAAAATATCTTAAATACTTTGATATTTTATTTTCTATAAAAGGATTCTCTTTTTTTTTTCTTTTACTAAGTTTTCTTTTGTTACAGATTATCAGTTTGGAATGTTCACGATGTAAATCTTTCGCTTTTCCTTTGATTGGAAATAAATTTCTCTTCCAGATTTTCTGTCAAACTTCATAGAAACGCCCACGTAAAGTATATACATTTTTTCCAAAAGAAAATGGAAGAGATTACTTGGAATAATAACCATGGAGAGATGTTTGAACAATTTTAATGTAATAGAAATAAATCTTCAAAAGTTGGATAAAGGTTCGGAAGCTATTTTTTCTCAATTAAATATTTTCAGCTGCGTAACTAAATTTATACATCCAAGAATAACACAATAATATTAATTTAAGCGTTAATATTAATGCTGTTAATTTATTACGTTTATTTGCAAAAAAAGGTTTGTTGAACGTGAAAATATTTACATGAGAATCCATAGCAGTAACATAAGTTCTGCATCATTTTGAATAGAAAACGTATATCCCTTTAAGCCCTGACCTACACAATTGTGTTGGTGATCTGAAAGTAAAATAAAAAAACTATTTCCTGTTTTAGTCCGATCTAAAACAAAATGAGCACATTTGTATGAATCAATTGGTTTCAGATGTTTTGATAAGACACAACTAGGTGGCACAAACTGCTAAACAGAATTAGATTTTCTGCTTTTAAGAGGACTATATCATCTGACAACAAAAGACAAAAAGTATGTATTGTCGTAATTTCTTTTAAATATGATTTTTAGCGCTTGCTTAAATGTAATTTTTCTTTTCATATGCTTTATTCATGATTTTAATTTATTTTGTCCTTGATAAATTTAATTAGGCTTTACAAAAGTTAAAAAACTAATGACCTACACAATTGTGTAAGTCCGGCATTTACCATTTCAAAAATAGTTGCAATTCCTAACATTAATAACATTTTTATTTTTAAGTGAATTTTTTTTTAATTTATGCTTTTAGCAATTTATTTTTTATTAATTACATTTTTAGAGCACATTAATTTTAAATTAATATGTTAGTACTATTTATGATTTCTATTTAAAATAGATAGTTCTGAGTTATAGATGTCATATATGAGTTATAAATTTTATATGAGTTATATGCATGCCACGAGATAAATAGTAAAGCAGTTTATAAAAAATAAACTACACCATCTGGGATAGTTTTAAATTTTGTAGTGTACTAGTGGTAAAGTACAGACCTGGTGCACAAGGTTCTAAGCTTAGGACCTGCTGAAGTCTTTACTCTAGTTCAGACCTAGTTTTATGTACTTCGATCACTATTTAAACACAATATCGCTGCTGGAAGAACTAAAAAAATTTGATGGAACAGACACAATCCAAACGGAGTGAAGGGCATCCTATTTGTCAACGGCTCTTAAGAGGGATGACAGCACTGAGCACGTCTCAGAAAATGGAATTCTATTGGTCGAGTGGAAAGACAATAAGAAAGCTGTACTGACGTCTATGTGTACAGGATGTAACTCGCTGCAGATCGTCAAGCGGTGGTCGAAGGAAGAAAAATTGAAAGTCGATGTCTCTTGTCCAGTCAGCGTTATGAACTACAACGCATCAATGGGAGGTGTGGAGATTTGCAATCATCAAATAGAGGTATATAGAATCTCGTTTAAAACAAGAAAGTAGATCTTGAAAACAACGATTCATTTCTTTAACCTGGCTGTAGTAAATTCGTGGTTTCTCTACAAACGAGATGCCGAAGCAAACAAGTTATTCCATAAACAAACACTTGATTTACTATCGTTTCGATCAAGTTAGGCTGTGAACCTGTTGTATGTACCATTACCAAGAAAGTTCCACGAAATTCAAGGGCTGTCCTCAGCAATAGTGAAGAAGAAGAGATTGAATATGACTTTGCTGACTCATGCAGATCCAAATTCTACAATCCGCTCATAAAGATACCATTTGAAAGTAAGAGGTTAGATGCTACTAGTCTCTGGCTTTGTTTCGACGATCTTAAAACTGCCAGGAGTTACCAGTTTCAAAACTGTTCCAGCCGTGCAAGAGTGAGATGCGAGAAATGTTATATTTATTTATGTCTGTCCAAAAACAGAAAGTTGTTTCAAACATTTTCATTGTGGCTGATGAAAATTATCTTAATAAATAACAACAGTTTTGGCTTAAACATTTATTTTTAGATATTTGCACACGTAATTCCAAACTACACAATTGTGTAGATTTAGTCAAACAACGGCTTCAATATGGCCGAACCTACACAATTGTGTGGGTTCTCCCTTGACATAATTCGACATCGGGTATTTTTTTTTTTCAATCAAACACGGTCCTATCGATTATGGGAAACCACCTAAACTTTTAATTTCTACCAAAAAAAAAAAAAAAAAAAAAAAAAAAAAAAATCCCGGTCTTAAAGGGAAAAATATATATAAATCATCAATCAATCAATCAATCTTCTAATAAAAAGTTTTTTTTATATCAACTGTTTCATTCAAGTTTTAATTATTACTATTTCAAAAAAGTGGTACCAATCAAGAAATCTGGATTTAAAAAAATAGCTCACTGGCAACACTGTTGTCATATTGGATTGTTTGACATGGTACCGACAATATCTAGACTATTATTGGCGAAAAAACTAACATTAAAGCATTAATGATATATTTCAGCACACGCTTTTACAATAAAAATTTCCAAAGAATATCTTAACACTTTAATATTTGATCATCTATAAAAGTGATTTTCTGTCTTTTTCTCTTAATGAGTTTTCTTTTGTTACAGATTATCAGTTTGGAATGCTCACGAACTGAATCTATCACTTTTCCTTTGGATGAAAATAAATTTCTCTTCCAGATCTTTTGTCAAACTTCATACAAACGCCCCCGTAAAGTGTACAGATTCTTTACAAAGGTTAGCAGTAAAGAAAATGGAAGAGATTACTTGGGATAATAAAAATGAAGAGTTCTTTGAAGAATTTTAATGTAATAGAATGAAACAATGAAAAAAAAATGGATAAAGAGCAACTTTGCGCACTTTGAATTATCCATGATTTCGAAAAGCGTCTACTAATAATAAATAATAATAAAGGCTATTAATAAGCTTGAAGCAGCAGCGGTCGTTCGGTAGCTTCAGAGGTCCTGTTTTAATTTTTTATTTTTTCAACCTGGCTTCCGCTTGAGTCTCTTATACGCGGGACTTGGCTGGGGATCTATGAACCTAATTTTCGCAAAAGAGTCGGAATAAGAGAAGAAAGGCTTAACCCGGGGGAAATCGCGCATAAACAGTGTATGAACTGTTTTCAGTTTGCCACCAACAAGTGCAAATAATAATCGTCACCTTATTTTGGGGGAGACAATTGCTACAAATTATGCGATAAAGTAAGTTGAATATTACTCTTCGAAAATTAGTGGTGAGAATTGTAAAAACTGAATGCAACCGGGGTATGTCATACCCCACGCGCTTCCTCCCGTGTTAAAGGACCGCGGACGGAAAGCGGCATGTTCATTTTCTCTAGAAACTTTAGTAACCGGAATATCGGCTTTTAGGATACTATCAATTCTCAGTTAACACGTTAAGCACCACGTCAGTCACTGGTGACTGACAATGAACTTTGCGTTTAAAACGCGTCATTCACCGATGACCTACGGTCTAAAATATGATATAAAACTAAAAAGTATATGTATTGTTTTAAATAATTACTGAAAATTTATTTAAAATTTACTTACCTTTTATTTATTACAGGATTCTACTTTCTTAAAAATTACTTAAAACATTGTAAATTTTTCAGTTTCAGTATCTGTCCCCGTGGCACTCAACGTGTTAAACATTTTTAGCTGCATAACTGGATTTACACATAGAAGATTGACAAAATAATATTCATTTTTGTGTTAATGCTCTTATCATGTTATCTGTAAAACATGTTTGTTCAACATGAAAATGTTTGTTTAATCCTTAATTGCATAGTGATGTAAATTTCCATCACCTTTTTATTTAATTTTTAATACATAAATTAAGTTCTTACAACCACTATATTTATATAGAAATATTAATCCTGTAAAAATTACAAATATGCTGCTAAATAAAGTTAAAAATCTATCTTAAGATTTTTGGTGTCTAATCCTTAATATAAAACTAAAAAACACAATTCTAAAAGAATAATTCATGCAATTAAGGGTTAAAAGTGGATATCATCCGAAAAACACATATTCTGAGATGAGAAAGTTGATTAACACTAGAACGCCCGGAAGGAGTCGAATCGATTCCGACCAAATGAGTAAATGTCAAAATAAGTTAAATTTTAAACACGCAGAAATATGTTGAATAAATCAGTTAAATAATTTTAAATAAAAATTCTGGTGTGGATTATTTTTATAAAGCTTGGATAAAATTTCCGGGCGTTCTAATGTTAATAGATTATAAAAATTAATGAGAATCGTTTCCGAAAATCAGTGCTAGCAAAAGAAGATTTGCCTTTTACAAATGCTTCTTTAAATTTGGGAAATTTATTTGTCTCTGCTGTTTCTAAAGATAAAAAACGCTTCTTGGAATCGCAGGTAACTCGGAAGAGGCTATTATATATTTTCATTTGTATTATAATTTCCTGGATTAAAAATATCTGCCTTTTTTTTTTTTTTTTTTAGTTTAGAGTAGGGGTGTTAAACTGTAGCCCGCCGGATACAACTAAAATTTAATAGAAACCACTGCTTTATCTAATCATCGAATCTCTGCAATTTGAGAAGTCCACTATTAGTTTAAAAAATTAGTGCTATCCGGCGAGCTACAGTTTGACACTCGAGGTGCAGACTGATGTTGACGAAAAAACGAACGTTTACGGATTAACCCCTTAACAGTTTTGCGTGAACGGCGCGCGGCCTAGAAAAGTTTGCTTGCTTTATTACTGAAATCTTTTGGGCACCACTAACATTTAACTATAATTTTTCTTTTATTAAATAATTCTATTTTTCATGCAACATCATAGACTGGGCGTAAAGTTGATGTCAAATTCGGAAGCCCCATAAAGTGAAAAGACTGTTAAGCCACTGTTCATGCAACAGTGAAGCCCCGCCTTCCTATTTTCTTATTAGCTGCCTGTTCGGCCACTTACATAAATAGACTTTCCTCTCTCTTTTACTTTCATTCCGTCTTTGATTCACGGCAGTGATGCTGGGAGTTATCGACACTCTCTATTACTCACTTACAATTAGACTAACATTTCCTGTTTTTTTCTTATGATGTGCAAAACAAATACTCATCGACAGGGCGTGAATTTGTTCTACAAATGGGTTTGCCCCTGGAACTGTATTCTGTTCACTGTTCAAGTTTGTATTCTATGTTTATCTCTAATGCTCACAGTTGTTAGAAGGACGAAATATAAAACAGTATTTGTCAGATATTTCTACAATTTGCACACATTGATAATGTAGCTGAACATAAAAAAAAATGCATTGACGTTCGGTAATCCGGCAAAATCGCTATTTCGGCACGGCTGTGGTCCCGAACGTGCCGGATTAAAGAACTTCTACTGTAATTGAAAATGAAGGTAAATGAGCCAAACCCCGCTTCTAAGAATGTATTTATTATTCTCCGTAATAAAATTTGAGTATCAAATATGCAACATGACTATTTAGAAAAACTTTGTGTCACTTTATTCATAAAATGTATAAATACATATTCGCCTTCTAATATAAAAATTCAATTATATTCTAGTAATTTTTTTAAGCACATTCTGAAAGTACTTTTGGATAGAAAGTTTGCATATAAAAGTACCTTGAAGAATATATATTTTTAAATAATATTTCGTTTTTCATGTATTGATAAAAATAGATCACTCAAGTTGGATTTTCTTCTAAATTCTGAAATGCGCATTTAAAAGGTACTTGTAGGTAGAAAAGTACTTTTAGATAGATTAAAAAAATACACAGTCAGTATAAAAAAAGATACACCTGTCTTTATTTGCAGGCCATTTATGATAAAATCACACGAAATGTGAAATTCGACTCGAATATTGTACTTCCTATTATAATTGAGATTTATGAAATAGGGATTGCTTAAATGTTAAAAATTGCACAAACTTCGATTTTTCAAATGGTAACGCCCACTTTTCACATTGTATTTATTTTTATCAAATCAGCCCGGAAAATTTTATGCTAATATTAAATTCTCGTAACGAACTAATTTACATTTCCCCCCAAATAAGCCAATTATTATTATATATATAAATTTTTTTCAAGTGAATTACTTTGAATAGACCCAAACATTCTAAGCATTTTTTAAACTCAAATCATAATTTTAATTATGGAAGTTATTACTGAAGTCATATTAAAAAATTATGAATTAAGACCTAATTGAAATAATACATAAACAGAATGGTCATTGTCAGAAACGTAGGTGTATGTTTACAGTTCATTCCAAAAATTAGTTTTCGAGATATAAGGAAATTTGACTTTTCAACTGTCTGTTTAAAGGGCTATTCTACTATCGTTAAACTACATATCAAAAAATCAAAAACTGCTATCATAAAATTAATTTGAAATATTCTTAAAAAATGATTTTTGGAAACACAACATGTGCACCTTATCTACTACTTTTGTTACCGTAGACTGCCTTAATAATTTTATTGGTGATATTATGAATATTTTTCCTCTGGGAACCTAATTTATTTTTTCAAAATTTGTGGATATAACCTTAACCCTTTCCGGCACAGGCAATTTTCGTTGTAAAATGATGAAATGATTGACTGACACTGGAATTTTAAAACGACTTTTTTTAGAAATTAAAAACATATTACTTTAAAATTTCATTGTAAAAGCAAAATTTTACTAAAATATTCTTGGTGCCGTTCGTAAGTATGGAATTAAAATTAGGCATCCCTTCCCTGGCACACTGTGCCGGAAAGGGTTAATACATTTTCTTTTAGAACTTTAGGTAGATTTAATAAAAATAATATAAACTAAGTCCTTTTTCCTAACAGCCTTGATCCAAATAACTCAAATATGGTGCCACCAATGGGTTTTACCATTTGAAAAATCGAAACTGGTGCAAAGTTTAACCCCTTGCCTGTGGAATATATTTGAGAAAAACGTGCAAAAATGGAATTTTTTTTTCTTTTTAACACTAGAAAGACCGAGAATTTCTCTCAAATTTTAGAAAAATATTTCACACCAGAATTTTTATTTTACATTATTAACTTATTCATTTAACTAGGTTTTTTTTTTCTTTGTTTCTTTTAAACTAGTTTTATAAAAAAATTTCTGGTTCGAACCGAGATATATTCATTTGGTAGCAGTCAAAATGACTGCTCGCGGGCTTTCTAGTGTTAATTTTGTTTGTAACTGCAAAATTACAAAAATTTGACAAATGGCGCGAAACTGCAAAATTTTTCACGGGAAAGTATCACCATCTATTGAGGAAATGGTAAATTACATATCATGCATTGGACGAACTCAGTACGAGCTTTCCGGAATTGAAACACCGATTTTTCTCTTGGCCGAACTCAGGTCGGGCATTCCAAAATTGGCGCATTTGCGTTGCCCGAACTGAGCTCGTACGTCACAGGCAAGGAATTAATATATAGAAGACCCTCATTTCAAAAATTGCTTTCACATTCCGAAAGAGAAGAATATTCCGAGTTTAATGTGAGCTTTGGTGTGGTTTGGTCGTAAATGATTTTACAAAATGTTTATGTCCATTTTGAACTGTTAGACGTGTAATATCATTTTATCTTGATGATGATCGCAGAAGCGATTCGAAACGTAGATTTTTTATGCGTTTGTGAAATCACTGTTTTGTTGCATATACCATTTAGCATGTTGCATTTTATTTGAATACAATTTTTTTAAATATACATTTATTCTACATTCACAGCGACATTTTTTGTTTTATGCTACAAAATGTGACTCTCAAAAGGACTAAACTAAATTTGCGGCGCTGCGATCCATCAACGATCATGGCCTACAGCCCTGTTTTCTTGACCGTTGATCCTGAACTGCTATACAGCACATGTCCCGATCAGCCAGTTAATTTTTTATCTATTGACGGTACTTATAAGTACCACTCGATCTTTTCATCCTATAGTGAGTATTGCTAATATTCTAATGTAGCTTTGCAAGAACACTCTTTTAACTCCATTTTTTCATGGTACATGGCAGCAGTAGTTCTAGGTTCGTAATTTTAGCGAGGACGGAGGCTGTCTTTAAAACAGTCGATGTATTTTGTTTCGACATTTTGTAAAGATTTTCACGCTTGACTTTTTATTGCTGAGATCATAGTAAAAGACGCAAGATAAGTATTGGATTTTTTTATGCGTTCATTATGATTTTAGAATACAATTTGACTAGTTATTTTAAGTAAGTGGTGTATGTATTTGATTTAACAGTTGAATTACTTGGCGGTACTTATAAGTACCCCGTGTTCGAGAAAAACTTTTCGTTTACTTTTCGCCTGTGTAGTTATCCATCGTTTCTATCTGCTTTATAATATTATAATTAAATTGTGGTGTGGTAATGTTTTTTCTGGTATTTCTTTTCTGTTTTATTGTTATTTTTTTTTTTAAATAGGAAATCGAAAAAGTTGTGATACCGGCTCACTTTTGCTATGCTAGAAATGACATGTAAATTCATGTATTGCATATGTGGAGATGCGAAAGAACATGTTGCCCTTGGAATATAGGTGTCGCATAACTAATGCTAAGACTAAACCAATAACATAGAGGAAAATACTAAACTAGAGTAAATTAGGCATAACTAATACTAAAGGACTGCTAACAAAATCGAAACCTAAAAAACTTTGTTTTTTTAATACCATCAAATTTGAATTTTTGCTCATTTTTAATGTTTAAAATGAAACTATGTGAATTTAAATTTTTTTATTGTTAACTTGCAAGTGTCTTCTTGTTATTTAGCATTTTTAAGAGTTTAAATTTTATTTTAAATATCATGTAGGATTTCTGTTACGCAAATATTTTAGGCATAGTGTACTGACGGTACCATAATTTCCGGTGTATAAGCCACGGGTAATATAAGTCTGTTTCAAACCGGAAATTTTATTTAAAAAAGGAAATCAAATAAATGTTAAGCAGAAGCAAGATACATTTTATTTTTAAAAAATTCTGGTGGAAAACAGAATTTTCTGAGCCGCGGCTTATGCACCGGAAATTACGGTACTTTAAAGTAAGACTTTAATTAATTACCTCTAACGAATTAAATTTATCACGGGTGAGTATTTTTTTATGTATAATGTCCTTTAATTTTCATTATAGTAACTGTAAAAAAATTACAGGAAAAAAATTGCACTAAATCATAATGCAATAGATAAAGGGTTAACATAACGCAGGACCCTCAGTTTTTAATTTCCAAGCGAGCTTCGTAATATGCATTTTATAGACCCTGAAGGGATGAAAGGTTGAGTAAACAGTGTCCAGACCGGAGTCGACCCCTGGACCTGTAGCGTCGTAGACAGGCCTGATAATCAACTGTACGCGAATGGGCTTCGAGCCTAAAAATAGGTAAAATAAATATCTCAACATGTTCTTGGGTAATTTTTGTTTTGTAAATCTTCCTATGCAAATCCATTTTCAAATAAAAAATATTTTTATTTTTGTATGAAATAAATTCTGTTACTAAGGACTTTTTATATACGTGATGTTAAATATATATATATATATATATATATATATATATTTACATTTTAATATTAACTAAATTCGATTGTTTATATTTGTAGACCATTTTTGACGAAAAAGACGAAGATTAAAGGACTATACTTTTACAGAAACTTTTCCTTGAGAACGTCTAAAATACTTTTATAGTTCATCTTCTATAAAAAACGATTCCCTTTCTTTTCTTGTTTTTTTTTATTAGAGATTATCAGTTTGGAATGACTCTTTTGCAAGATCTTTTTTTTCTTTTTTTGTGCTTTTTCGTTTCTTTTCATTAGAAGGGAATTTCTCACTCAGGTCTTTTCTCATATCTGATGGAAACACCCAAATTCTTTCAGATAATAGAAGTAAAGAAAATGAAAGAAATTATTTGGAAATAAAACCAGGAAAGAGTTCTCTGGTTTATTCTAACGAAGTGGTTCTCAACCGTTGTGTCACAGGCCCTCAGATTACAGATTACAGATTATCAGTTTCGAAAAATTCTAGATTCTAGATTATTCTAGATTATCAGTTTAGAATGTCTCTTTTACGCGATGGCAGATTCTAGATTGTAGGTTATCAGTTTGGATAAATTATAGCTTATTCATTATCATTTGTGATAAATTCTAGATTTATAGATAATTCTAGATTCTAGATCATACGTTTAGAATGTCTCTTTTGTACGATCTCAGATTCTAGATTATCAGTTTCGATAAATTCCAGTTTATAAATAATAATAGATTATAGAATATAAATTTGGAATGTCTCTTTTGCGCGATCTCACATTCTAGATTGTAGATTACCAGTTTCAATAAATTCTATATTATTGATTATTGGCTTGGATAAACTTTAGATAATTGATTATCTAGAGTTGATAGAGTGAATCTAGATTTATAGAAAGTTCAAGACTATCAGTTTGGATAAATTCTAGATCAGGGTTAGCGAACCTTTTTATAGTCGCGTGCCAATTTTCTTTCAAAAAATATTTTACTTGACCTTGACGTGCCAACTGAAAAAGAAATTTAGTGGATTGAAATATAATGAATCAAACTACTTAAAAATTACTTATTAGGATATTTTCTAAAATGAGTAACAGGAGTAACATATATTAAAATGAATAAGTATAACGCTGCAATAATTATAGAAACAATTAAATTTTAGAAATTAATTAAAAACTAAATGTGATTAATTGTTGTATCTTGGATGAAAAATGATTAATATCATGCTCATGTTCAGTTAATTTCAACAGAATGCAAACTAAATGAATTTATATGGCAACCACTATCTATTTGATTTTTTTATATTCTAAATTTGCGAAAATGATGAATTTGCGAAAATGACAGATATAAATAGTAGAAAAAACTATTAAAATTGAAAAAAAAAGGCAGTTTATTTAAATAATTCTTAAATTAATTCAAGTTACCATAATTTACCATCGGTAATATTCTTTCCTTTTTGATAGTTTTCAAATATTTTCTTTGTTTGATAAATTTTCGAAACCATATTGAATGAGATTAATATTCTTCAGTTTGCAATTAATCGAATTTAGTATCTAATCAGATCATCCATGTTCGTGTATTTTGTGTAAAATCGCTGTATCCTCATTTAGAGACATAATCAACGCCACGCCGTGCCAAAATTATTCTTTGGCTTGCCGAAAGTGGCATGCGTGCCATAGGTTCGCCGACCCTGTTCTAGATTATCCATTTGGAATCTATATCTTGCAAGGTCTAAGATTTTAGATACTGGATAAATTCTAGAGTATAGATAATAAATTTGGAATGTCTTTTTTGCAAGATTTATTGGCATTTCTTTTCATTTGAAGAAAATTTCTCGTGCATATCTTTTGTCATAACTGGTGAAACACCCATATTCGTCCAGATAATAGAAGTAAAGGAAATGAAAGAGATTATTTTAAATAATAACCGGAAAGAGATCTTTGGGTTATTCTAACGCAGCGGTTCTCAACCGGTGTGTCATGAGAGGATATCAGATTCTAGATTACAGATTATCAGTTTGGGTAAATCCCAGATTTTGGAAAATTCTAGATTCTAGATTATCAGTTTGGAATGTCTCTTTTGCACGATCTCAGATTCTAGATTCTAGATTATCAGTTTGGCTAAATTCTAGATTATCCGTTTGGAATCTGTCTTTTGCAAGGTCTAAGATTGTAGATTCTAGATAATCAGTGTGGACAAATTCTAGATTATAAATAAAATCAGTTTGGAATGTCTCTTTTGCAAAATCTAATTTTTGGGGATTTCTTTTCGTTAGAAATAAATTTCTCATTTTTGTCTTTTGTAATATCTGATGGAAACACACAAATTCTTTCAAATAATAGAAGTAAAGGTAATGAAAGAGATTATTTGAAATAGTAACAGGAAGAAAGAGATTATTTGAAATAGTAACAGGAATAGAAATCTCTAGATTATTCTAACGCAAAGTTTCCTAAACGGTGTGCCATGCGAAAACCTCAGATTTCCCAAGGAACTTTTCAGTGCCACTTTTAAAAGACAGATGATTCTTAATATTAAAAAATATATAATAATCACTACTGAACATATACAATAACCTCTACCTAGATACCAACTATTTCGAAAAGCATTCCTTATGTTTAGAAACATCAGAAATCAATATATTTTGAAATTTAAAGAAACATTTATAAAAACAGAGTTTCTTTTGCTTCCACTGATTTTCGTAAACATCTCCGAGTAGCTTTCATAGTGTACTAGCAAACCACGCGGCACTGCTCACGTAATATTTGAAATATGCCAAGTGATATTTATATGTCTAATTTTTATTAAAAGAAATTATACCTTTAGGAATAATTCCTAAATTACTATTTAAAACATAGTTTGACTAAACTTCATTATTACACTGCATTAGGCAGAAATTAGACATAAATTAATAAAAAGAAATAAAACTAAATAAATGGTAATTTAGAAAATATTTTGAAACTTTTAAGCTCAATTAATACGCTCATTTCAGTATTCATTTGAAGTTTTGAATTTTTTAAAAATCATCTTCTTACATCTTAAAATTAACCATCATGTCAAATTCCATGCCCTATTACCTCTCTCAACATAAAGGGCTATGTTGAAATAGGAACTGTCACCATTAATTTGCCAACATTAATTTTGAAATCGATTTGTTATTTCCTAATATTCCACAGAAACGTAATTTAGAAAGCTTTTAAAGGCCTTTTTTAGAATGTTTGTTGTTCTTGTGAACCACAAGTGGTAGAATCATCCGCATAAAACATATCCTGTGTAGGATCAGAGATTTTTACTATTAATTCGCTATTATTACTTTTGTAATCGGTTTATATTCCCTGAAATTGCATAGAAATCGTAATTTGGGACTTTTTTAGAATGCTTTTCACACCTGCCCTTCGCTTCACCCCTTTTTAATTCGAATTTATTTTCGACAATCATTTGAGGGCATTTATATTTTATAAGTAACTACAATACCATATTTAAAGTTTCTAGCCTCTTCAGTATCACAGTAATCGCAATTTAGAAAGTTTTTTGCTCCTGCAACCCTCTGGTGGCAGTGGCACAGACATAAAATATAGCTTATGTCTTAGCAGGTTCTATCACCAACAATTTGTCATGATTATTTTTTAAATCTGTTTGGTATTTGATAAGATTGCATAAAAATTGTAATTTAGAACGTTTTTAGAACGCTTTTCGCTCACTTAATCCTTTTAAATTTGGAATTTTCTTTCGACTGTTCTTAGAAAGCAGTTGCATCTTGAAAGTAAATACCATGCCATATTTCAAAATGTTAGACTCCTCAGTTATGCAAAAAAACGCAAATTAAAACATGTTTTGCTTTTGCATCCCCAAGTGGTAGTGACAGCAACATAAAATATAGCCTATGTTGGAGTAGGGACTGTCACCATCAATTTGCAATCATTACGTTTGAAATAGATTTGGTATTTCCTGAGATTGAGTAGAAATCGCAATTTAGAACGTTTTTATAACGTTTTTAAAATGCTTTTCGTTTCACCCCTTTTAAATTTCCAATTATTTCGATACTGTTCTTAAAGATCATTTATATCTAATAAATGTGTGCCTTGCCTAATTTTAAGTTGCTAGCCCTACCGATCACAAAAATTGAAATTTTGAGCGTTTTTTGCTCCTGCAACTTCTAGGTGATTGTGACACCGACATGAAATAGCGTCTATGTTAGAGTAGAGGCTGTCAGCATCAATTTGCCTACCATTACTTTTGAAATCAGTTTGATTCTCCCTGAGATTGCTCACAAATCGGCGTTAGACGTTTTTAGAATGCTTTTCGCGCATTTTCACCCCTTTTAAATTTCAAATTTTTAAAGAAATGTCCTTAGAGATCATTTATATCTAATAAATATATACCATGCAAAATTTCATGTATCTAGGTCCTTCCATAATTCAAAAATCACATTTTTAGATAGTTTTTAGTTCCTGCATCTCCTCTGGGGTAGTGGAAACAGAATAAAGTATAGCCTATTTTGGAGCAAGAGCTCTCACCATCATTTTTACACCATTATATTTCACATCGGTTCAGTACTTCCTGAGGTTGCATAGAAATCGCAATTGAGAATATTTTTTACGCGCATTTTCAACCTTTTTAAATTTCGATTTTTTTTAGGAAATGTCCTTAGAGATCATTGATATCTTATATGTAACTACCATTCCAAATTTCATGATTCTAGGCCCTTCCATAACACAAAAACGCAATTTAGAACTTTTTTTTTCTCCTGCCACCTGCAAGGTGATAGTGATACAAAAATAAAACAGAGCCATGTTAGAGCAAGGTCTGTCACCATCAATTTACAACCATTACTTTTGAAACCGATTTGATACTTTCCAAAATTGAGTAGAAATCACCATTTAGAATGTTTTTTAGAACACTCTTCGCGCATTATCACCCCTTTTAAATTTCGAATTTTTTAAGAACTGTTCTTAGAAATCCTTTATATCCAATAACTAATATTTCAAATTTCATATTTCTAGGCCCTTCAGTAACAAAAATTGTATTTTTATAACGTTTTCTGCTCCTGAACCTCCTTTGGGGTAGTGGCACCGACATGAAATATAGCCTATCATGGAGCAAGGATTGTCACCATCCTTTTGAGACCATTATTGTTTTAATCGGTTTGGTATTTAATAAGATTGTGTAGAAACCACCATTTAGAACGTTTTCTAGAACGTATTTTGTGCATTTTCACCCTTTTTAAATTTCGATTTTTTTAAGGACTGTTCTTTGAAATCCTTTATATCTAATAAGTAACTAAGATTTCAAATTTCACATTTCTAGGCCCTTCAGTAATGCAAAAACCGTAATTTAGAACGTTATTTGCTCCTGCACCCCTTTTGGGGTAATATGGCATCGACATAAAACACAGCCTATGTAAGACTAAGGGTTATCATCAATATTTTGACACCATTATTTTTTAAATCGATTTGGTATTACCTGAGATTGTGTAGAAACCCTCATTTAGAACGTTTTTAGCGAATTTTCAACCCTTTTAAATTTCGAATATTTTAAGAACTGTTTTTAGAAATGCTTTATATCTAATATGTAACTAATATTTCAAATTTCATATTTCTAGGCCCTTCAGTAGCTTAAAAACCACAATTTAGAACGTTTTTTGCTCCTGCACCCCCTTTGGGGTAGTGGCACCGACATAAAATATAGCCTATCTTGGAGCAAGAGTTGTAACCATCATTTTGCACCATTATTTTTTAAATCGGTTTGGTATTTCCTGAGATTGTGTAGAAACCACCATTTAGACGTTTTTTAGAACACTTTTTGTGCATTTTCACCCCTTTTAAATTTAGAATTGTTTAAATAATGTTCTTAGATATCATTTATATCTTATAAGTAACTACTATTCAAAATTTCATGATTCTAGGCCCTTCCATAACACAAAAATTGCATTTTTAGAACATTTTTTGCTCCTGCACCTCCTTTGGGGTAGTGGCCCCGGACATAAAATATAGCCTATGTTCTAAGTTGGACTAACACCATCATTTTGATACAATTACTTTTGAAATCGGTTCGGTAGCTCCAGAGATTACCTCTAACAAACAAACAATTTTTACTTCTTTATAATATTAGTATAGAGTATAGATTAATCAGTTTCTCAACCCAGAATACAATTTTTTCGAAAATTCGAATTTCTTCAATAAAAATAATTGACTTTCTTATTATAAACGATTTGTTTGTAATGCTCAGGATATAAAACTTTTTGTTTCTTTTGACTGGAAATAAATTTATCTTGCAGATCTTTTGTCATACCTGATAGAAACGCCCACACCACTTTCTTTCAGAAGATCGCAGTAACGGAAATGAAAGATACTATTTTGGATAATAATATGAAAGGAATGTTTGTACAATGTCAATGTAACAGAAAGAAATAATCAAAAAAATATGATAGAGAAAACCTTTATCACTAAAATGTGAACATTTGAACATAAAAACAACATTAAGGAACGAATAGCAGCAGCGTATATTTTTTACATACATGCTACCACTATATCTTAACTATTATCTTCTTAGCGGATTTATTTATAATATATACAAATAAAGGCTACCTCGAAAATCTTCTTCTTCTTCTTCAGGAGTTTCCGCTAAACAGTGGGTTTCTTCGACTCATAAAAATAGTTCTGTGAGATCCTTTTGAACTATCTCTGTCCAGAGTAATCTCATCATTTAACTTATATATCGTCATTGTCTATCGAACAGAACTATCCCAAGTCATCCTAGGTCGCCCCCCCCCCCTATAAATAATTAAAAATTATAAGATCCACTGCATTCAAATGACTTTTAAAAAATAATGTATATATTTCTTCTTTTTTAGCGTATTACTGGCCGTCTGTTTTTGTGAAATCTGGGTTTTAAAACAGTGGGAGCTTCTCCTTTTTCTGAAAGTCTTTCGTAAATTGGTCTGCTAGAAATTTTTCTTCTGTTTATGCATTAGTAAATATCTCTCAATGAACGAATTTAATATAAAGTGTTTTACAACCGAAAAACATATGGACAACGTGACGTAACTGCATTTCCTTTAAGGCAGAAGCCACGACTTTAGTTAAAGAAGTTTGAAAAAATCCGAGAATTCGTGAACGTGATCAGTAATGTGTTATTTTATTGTATATATATTTGTGGATTAGTGGAATCGTTTTGACAAACGCTCTCTATTAATGGTTTTTAGAACTGATTTTTTTTTCTAAAAAATCCCCATCATCTTATTACTGAACTCCTTTATTTTTATGACTTTCTCGTGAATAATATTTGCGTTATCCCTCTAAGAAATTCATTCTTTTATAGAGCACCTTGTATCTTAATACTTATGCCTCTATACACTGTAATCGATAGTTGGGCAAACGCGGCTCCCAGACAACAAAGCGGTCTTCTTAAATCTCCCTCTATTGAACGACATCAAGAGTGTTTTCTAAGGTATACGAGAGTGTATCCATTTTTGCCCTCACATAGAAATAATTGAGTGATATTTATGAAATTACTACATTTTATGAATCCTTTTTCTATATAGTCAGTGTGCACAGTAACACATTTGTGTAACCGGTATTTCAAAGACAGGAGGGAGGATGTATTCCAGAAGGCACGGTAGTAGACCCAAGGGGGGCATTTTCTAACTTTTACCAACCCCCACATGTGACATATCGTTGGAAAGGCCTGTGACCACTTATTCATGCTATGCACTTCCCCCCAAATTTGCCCTCCGGGAGGCAATTTTCTGAATTTTGCGGAAATCATTCATGCCCCCAAATTTGGAGCAAAAATGGGCAAATTTGAGAGAGGGGCTTGCCAGCTGCATAGCATGAATAAGTGATCATAGGCCTTTCCAACAATATGTCACATGTGGGAGTCGGCAATAGTTAGAAAAATGACCCTCTTTGGGTCTACTCTCGTGCCTCCTGGAATACATCCTCTCCCTTCTCTTTGAAATACCGTTTGCAGAAATGTATTACTGTGCACGGTGACTATATAGAAACGGACTAATACAAAGTAGCAATTTCATAAATTTCACTCAATTATTTCTATGTGAGGGCAAAAACTTATTGATATACCCTCATATTTTCATGAGTGGCTAGATAATATGTTTCTGAAAAGAAATTTCAAATTGCAGGCAAAATTTGGTTAATTCCCACAATCTCCTTACTTATACTCTCTAATTATCATGTCTGTTTGGTGCAATATATTTTGCATTTGCCGTCTAAGAAATTCATTTTTTTGTTTGAAACGCCTTGTATCTTTATACATTTGTCTTGATATATTTAAATCGACATTTGTACAATTACAGCACTTAGTCAACAAAGCTGTCTTCTTTTATTTCCTTCTATTGAACTGCATGAAGAGTGTTTTCTAAACGATCTTTTGAAGTGTGGCTATATCATGGGTTTCTGCAAAGGTAACGAACAATAAACCTAAAATCAGTGTTGAATGATTTTATCTCTCTATTCTAAAAAAAAGTAGCTACCGCTGTCACCGCCGCCGGTTTTGAATTTTTTGTGACCGGAGGTCTTTCTTTGTTAATATTAAGAAAAATAATGCATACAAAAATATGAAAATTGGTAGTATTATACAGAAATGTTTGATAAACACGCTGATGCAGACAGTTTTCAAATCGAAGAATTATTTTAAGAGATATTTAATGCTAAAGTTGGACAAAGTCGCTCCACTAAAAAAGTTTTATAGGAGCAAAAACTATACATCGGAATTTAATAATTTTTAGATCATTTTATACCTTGCAATTTCCTGGTGTGCAGAATTAATTTATTTTTTTAATTTGACTCATTTTTCGAGGTTTCATTTCTATTTTAAATTCAAATTTTCAGCATTTCGAGAGATATTTTTTACTCCTTTCTGAAAATTGTACTAATTTAACCTGTTGCCAACTGTATAAACAACGGAAACAATAATGTTTGCTTCAAATTAAAAATTTATTTACACGTGACTATTATAAGCAGAAAAAATCTTTCAAATTAGAATTAAATAATTACGTATTTAGGCACGTACGTAGCAGGAACTTATTGAAAATTACTTCATCTATAATTACACGTGAATTTTAACAGAGAAAGGATATTGTAAAATAATAAATTCATTAACATGCGTTAGAAGTCTTAAATAGGAGAAATTACATCACATTTACGTCACATTACACTTATTACGTAAAATGAACAAAAAATAATATTGCAAAACAGTTTAAATTTAAAAATAGCGCGAGACATTTACTTGATATTTTGAGATGAACTTTTCAACTATTTTTTTTTTTTTTTTTTTTTTTGGACAGCGCAAATAATATTTTATTTCTAAGAAAAGTATTTTCACGTGAATATTAAAAAGGGAAAGAAAAGTTTGGTGAAAATTACGTCAGATTAAAAACTATATATTTAAAATGTCTTATTTAAAAGGACTTTCTTTTCGCTTTGTTAAAAAATACCGGGAGACAAAGACTCTGTTTACTTAATTCATTTTATATTAGATGATTTTGAAATGCCATTGTATCTTTTAACAACAGCTGATTTTTCCGTAAAATTCCCCCAATCAAAGAGAAATGAATAGAAACCCGTTTATAGGGAGATCGCCTTTGTTTTTTAATTATAATTCAATCTTCCAAAATCTTTTTAAAGCCAATCAAATTAGCATGCTTTTAGAGACTGCAGTGTCTGAACGGGGGGTTGGCGAGCGTAGCTCGTAGGGGGCCGAGCCCCCTAGTATTTTTAAACGAAAACCTTTCCAAACGGACCTAATCTTCGGATCTCCATTGCCTTCAGCCGCGTACATTGGGCATGGTATGCACGCTCCTCTCTGTTTTGAATA
Source organism: Maratus speciosus (assembly GCA_963932465.1). Taxonomy (NCBI): domain Eukaryota; kingdom Metazoa; phylum Arthropoda; class Arachnida; order Araneae; family Salticidae; genus Maratus; species Maratus speciosus. Next base: position 166,988,223 of record OZ010797.1, read on the forward strand.
TATATTTTTTAATGAAAATCTTTCCAAACGAACGTACCGGTGAGGTCCCCGCTTCTTTATATTTTGGAACAAAATTCTATACAAATGAAATAAGCGGTCCTTGTTATAATAATTGCTGATTTAATTTTGGTCGTTTAGATGTATTAGACTTTTAATGCTAAACAAAAACTACTGAGGAAACCTAAAGGTCAAGGTACAACTGTACAGTCAGTTATGACTTCATCTGAGACTTCACACGAGCTAATATGGAACAAAACACTTAGAAAAACATTGATTATAATTACCGCATATCACAAAAAGGGATGGGTAATTTTTATGTTTGTGTGTTTTGTGTTTGTAATCACGGTTTTGTATGTCATTGAAAATGAGTTATTTCAAAACTTAGTAGTATATCTGTGAAAGTAATTATAACTTAACTATCAATGATTAAGAACAAAAACTTTCCTTGATTTTATATGATAGAAACGAAGAATGTTCACAGGCACTGCAAAACTGTTTCTCATTTTGAACTGTAAGGAATATCATTGGTGCAAGCAAGGGTGCCAATCACGAAGCAGAAATGACAGCAACGCTCTGATCCTGTCAACTGGGATGTAAACTTTAATTTGCTCTTCACTGCAATATCAGCTACTCTCACACGAGCGTTAGTGGCTCTAGTTCTAGTTCTGAGCTATTCTATCAACTGGGATGTAAACCTTTAATTTGCACTTCACTGCAATATCAGCTACTCTCACACGAGCGTTAGTGGTTCTAGTTCTAGTTCTGAGCTATCCTGTCAACTGGGATGTAAACCTTTAATTTGCACTTCACTGCAATATCAGCTACTCTCACACGAGCGTTAGTGGCTCTAGTTCTAGTTCTGAGCTATCTCCATGTAAATAATTAACCCCAACTGACATTATATTTCGGTTTTTTATATTAGCCGGGCGCAGGTATTAAATCCTCATAGATTGGCTGTGTGGCCGGCAATCCTATAGCGTTTATTTCAATTAAAATATAAACCTTTCAGGGATTTAATTTAAAGTGCATGTATTATATAGATTTAAAATACATTTAAAATACAAAAGAATATAAACATAAATAGATAAATAATACTATAAAGCAAAACATTTTATTTCAACATTAAGTATTGTTTCTAATTTACACTCGCGAAAACCAGAAGCTGCTATTGGCGAGATTTGCGTCCGACTAACATATAATTATTGATTTTTTTTACTGTAATCAGACTTTCTGAATACTTAATTTCATGCTTAAATCAAAATGTCTGGCAATAAAATCATTAGATTTTTTTATTACGAAAACGTGCCGAGTCATGTTTCACACATAGTGTATCCTACTTAAAGAAAACTATGTAAATATTAATACGTATCTGTTAATGATATATTTATAACCATACACATAAACTAAGCTACAGCTTTTTTTCATATGTTCATTCAAATTGTACAAAGTATGTAATAAATATTCAATTCTGAATAGATGAGCTTGCATACGGCTTATGTTTCATTTTTCTGTAACATATTATCTAATGTTTTTGAATTTATTAGACTTTTTTATTTCAAAAACGTGCTGAGTAATGTTTCACATGTAGGGAATCCTATTTAACGAAAAGTATGTAAATATTAATAAGTATCTGTTAATGATATATTTATAACCCTCACTAACATACTACAGCTTCTTTTTCATATGTTCCTTCAAATTATATAATGTATGTAATAAATATTCAGTGCTGTAGATAAGCTTGCATACGGCTTATCTTTCCTTTTCTGAAACACATTATCTGAAGTTCATGAATTCATTAGACTTTTTTATTTCAAAAACGTGGTGAGTAATGTTTGTGTAATTCCGTAATGAACCTTATTTAATGAAAATCAGTAAGTATCTGTTAATGATATATTTATAACCATACACACAAACAAAGCTGCATCATTTTTTCATATGTTCATTCAAATTGTACAAAGTATGAAATAAATATTCAATGCTGAATAGATAAGCTTGCATACTATTATCCGATGTTCTGGAAAAAAGCGTCATTTAGAAACATTTTCTATACTCTTCAATGGATGTAAGATGTAAAAAGACCGATTTTTTTTCTGGAAGCCATATTTCTCGATATACCGTTTTCAACGTATAGAGATATATGTATTATGATATTTATAGATGACTTTCTGGATGTCACAGACCTTTCATTCTAATAATCAAGACTGGAGAACAGGAAAATAAGAAAAGTCAATGCTGGATGAATAATAAAATATATCAGGAAAAAGAAATATCAGTTGAAATTAATGTTTGTAGTTGATTTGTAGAGAGAAGACGTATGGATTAAGAATGTATAGAAATGAGATAAGATAGATCAATGTTTGTGCATTTATAGCAAAAAACAGCAAGATAACATATGGAAGTGGTTGCATTAATATTTTATTCCTTTGGAAAGAGTTTGACGTGTACTTATTGACGCGTACTTAGTGCCGTATAGGCAATGTAATGTTCCTAATTTGAATAGTGATATTTTCGAATAACAATTTATGAGTCATGTAATCGCAGAAACTCTGAGATTTCATTTCTTACGGTTTATAAATAACTTTCAAGCATGATTTGATTTTAATCTATCTCTATCGCGTGCACCTCGATTACCAAAAATTAACTTAGTTGCACTTAAAGCAATATAACTAGTTCAGCATTTGTTTCTCGTTAATATCACTTATTATATTTTCCTAAATTAAGAAACATCTATCTTTTGATGCAGTGTAAATATTAGTAAGTATATGCTAGTGGTGCATTTATATATAATCATAAAACAAACCAGGCTATACCATTTCTTTCATATGTTCATTCAAATTGTACTAAGTATGTAATAAATATTCAATGCTGAATAGATAAGGTTGCATACGGCTTATGTTTCCTTTTCTGAAACATATTATCTGATGTTCTTGAAAAAGCTTCATTTAGAAATATTTTCCATACTCTTCAATAGATGAAAGATATAAAAAGACCGATTTTTTGTTTGGAAGCCATATTTCTCGATATACTGTTTTCAATGCATGGAGATATATGTATTATGATATTAATAGTTGACTTTTTGGATGTCAGGCCTTTCATTCTAATAATCAAGACTGGAGAACAGGAAAATAAGGAAAGTCAATGCTGGATGAATAATAAAATATATCAGGAAAAAAATATCAGACGAAATTAATGTTTGTAGCTGATTTGTATAGAGAAGACATATGGATTAATCATGTATATAAATGAGATAAGATAGATCAGTGTTTATTGTTTATGCATTGATAGAAAAAAAACCCCGCAAGATAACAAGTGGAAGTGTATGCATTAATATTTTATCCCTTTGGAAAGAGATTGATGTGTACGTGCCGTATAGGGAGTGTAAGGTTCCTAATTTGAATTTCGTATAAAAATTTATGAGTCATATAATCTCAGAAACTCTGAGATTTCATTTCGTACGGTTTTTAAATTATTTTCAAGCATGATTTGCTTTTAATCTATTTCTATCGCGTGCACTGCGATTGCGGAAAATTAACTTAGCTGCACTTAAAGCAATATAACTGGCTCAGTATTTGTTTCTGGCTAATATTACTTACACAGGAACAACTTTTGGTGCTGCTCGCACCTAACATTGAGACCTGGTGCACTTTAAAACTTTATATTACGAAGTTTGAGAATCGATAAAATTTTTCTGTTAAAATAATATTTCATGATTTTTCAGCAGCATAAGTTTCTAAAAATGCAATTTTCGAGACCACTTATCGGACTATTAACATTGAAGTTTCAAGAAAAGCATTTAAAAATAAAAATTAGTTAGTAATAAGCATAAAATATCGAAAAAAGTTTAAAAATTCTTTCAAGAACCCACGAATTTAATTTTGAAAAATTGCAACATTATATTCACATTTTTGGCGGAGAAAAAGTTGGCGTTTTTTTCCAAATTAGAGCTTTTCGGCAACCCTAGCCAAATGTCATAGATGTTTGTCTTATATGGTGAGTGGTTTGGACTTCAGTAGAAATTGCAATGTCCGACATTATTAGCCACAGTAATTTTTCTAAATTGCGTCAAAATATTAATTTACTTTATGATTACTTTTACCAAAGGGCCATTTAATACAGCGACATTTCATTTTAAACATTTGAAACTTTATTGCACTCGATTTCAAAAGAAAATAGTTTGCTTGTTTTGTATTTCACTAAAAAATGGTTTTCAATGATCTTGAAAGCTTTTATAGAAATATATTTACTATTTATATATTTATCGTCTGTATACAAAAAAAGAAAGAAAAACCTAATTCTTGTTTTTTATGCTATCAATTATAAAACAAGTTGCGATAAAACATGACTATCTTTTAGAATCTCACTATATTGTACATTTATTCCCCGCATAAAGCAGTTGCAAAAATTGTAGCCTTATATTTGGCGATTTAACTCACTTTTGGCGTGAAATAAAGAAATAAAAATGTAATAATAAAAAATTAAAAGTATATAAAATACGATTTTAACAGAGAAATTTTATCGATGCTCTAACATTTTTATATAGGGCTACAAAATGCACCAGGTCTCGATGCTAGGTGCGAGCAGCACCAAAAGTGTTTCCTTTGTTAGAATATTTTCCCAAATTAAGAAACATCTATCTCTTAATGCAGTGTAAATATTAGTAAGTATATGCTAGTGGTGCATTTATAACAATAAAAAAAACAAGCTATGCCATTTCTTTCATATGTTCATTCAAGTTGTACAAAGTATGTAATAAATATTCAATGCTGAATAGATAAGCTTCCATACGGCTTATGTTTCCTTTTCTGAAACATATTATCCAATGTTCTCGAAAAAGCTTCATTTAGAAACATTTTCTATACTCTTCAATAGATGAAAGATATAAAAAGACCTTTTTTTTTTGTCTGGAAGCCATATTTCTCGATCTACCGTTTTCAATGCATAGAGATATGTGCATTATGGTATTCATAGATGACTTTCTGGATGTCAGACCTTTCACTCTAATAATCAAGACTGGAGAAAAAGAAAATAAGAAAAGTCAGTGCTGGATGAATAATAAAATATATCAGGAAAAAGCAATATCAGTCGAAATTAATGTTTGTAGGTGATTTGTATAAAGAAGACATATGGATTAAGCATGTATAGAAATGAGATTAGATAGATCAATGTATATACATTGAGAGAAAAAACATCAGGATAACATTTGGAAGTGGTGGTATTAATATTTAACCCCTTTGGAAAGAACTTCATGTATACATTCTGAATAGGGTATGTAAGGTTTTGAACATTTTGAACAGCAAACACTTTTGAATAATAATTTTTGACTTATTTAATCGCAGTTTCAGCAATTTCTAATCTAAGGTAATTAACCCCTTAATTCTCACGGGCAGTCTAAGCTACTTATTTAAAATTCAGATTGTTTGATTCCCACGAATTTTTTTTAACTCGTATAATTGGCTTTATTCTCGGATCATTTTATCTGCTATTAAATATGATGAATATTTCTACTTGAAAAACAATGGTGCCAATCAAACAATCTGAATTTTTAAAAAAGTAGCCTGCACTTATCGGTCGCGACGCTTAAGGGGTTAAAACAATTTTCAAGCATGATATTTTTTAATCTATCGCTATCGCGCACACTCCTATTAAGAAAAATGAACCTAATTGTACTTACAGCAATATAAATAATTTAGTATTTGTTTCTGGGTAATATCCAATAACAAAATTGAAAGTATATCAAACAATAAAAAAATATAATAAATAAAACAGCAATTTAACATATGTGTAATAGAACAACGCGCTTAAATACTGAATTTATCAGAATGAAAAAATGCGCAATAAATAGCGATTTCTGTGGCAATATCTTCTGCTACTACTGCATTAACCATTGCATGTGGCTGAAACGAAAGTACAGTTTTAAATAAACTTCAAACCTTTATTTGAGTACAATATTGATATTTTTCATATAAAACTATTTTTATGGTGTTGTTAATAAACCGCATAAAAGATATATTAAATGTAAAAATTCTATTAGAGTTTTCAATAAAAATTGGTTTTTACTTATGTTCTGCGCTCTGGGTAGTATGTTTTGCAACCAAGGAATCCCGGTTGTATCCCTGATATGTCTTATATTATACCGGATACTCTTTTATCAAAATGTCTTGCAAGAAATTCATTAGACATTTTTTATTACGAAAATGTGCTGAGTAATGTTTTACATCTAGTGAATCTTATTTCACGAAAACTATGTAAATATCTGCTAAAGATATATTTTTAATCATACACACAAATTAAGCTATAACTTTTCTGCATGTGCGTTCAATGAAATTGTACAAAGTATCTAATAAATATTCAATGCTGAATAGATAAGCTTGCATACGACTTATGTTTGTTTTTCTTAAACATATTATCGGATGTTCTTGAAAAAGCTTCATTTAGAAACAATTTCTATGTTCTTCAATAGAGGAAATATGTAAAAAGACCGTTTTTTTCTGGAAGCCATATTTCTCGATCTACCGTTTTCAATGTATAGAGATATATGTATTATGATATTTACAGATGACTTTCTGGATGTCACAGACCTTTCATTCTAATAAACAAGACTGGAGAACAGGAAAATAAGAAAGTCAATGCTGGATGAATAATAAAATATATCAGGAAAAAGAAATATCAGTTGAAATTAATGTTTGTAGTTGATTTATAGAGAGAAGACGTATGGATTAAGCATGTATAGAAATGAGATAAGATAGATCAATGTTTGTGCATTGATAGCAAAAAACAGCAAGATAACATATGGAAATGGTTGCATTAATATTTTATTCCTTTGGAAAGAGTTTGACGTGTACTTATTGACGCGTACTTAGTGCCGTATAGGGAGTGTAATGTTCCTAATTTGAATAGTAGTATTTTCGAATAACAATTTATGAGTCATGTATTCGCAGAGTCTCTGAGATTTCATTTCCTACGGTTTTTAAATAATTTTCAAGCATAATTTGATGTTAATCTATCTCTATCGCGTGCACCTCGATTACCAAAAATAACTTAGTTGCACTTAAAGCAATATAACTAGTTCAGTATTTATTTCTGGCTAATATCACTTATTATATTTTCCTAAATTAAGAAACATCTATCTTTTGATGCAGTGTAAATATTAGTAAGTATATGCTAGTAGTGCATTTATATATAATCAAAAAACAAACCAGGCTATACCATTTCTTTCGTATGTTCATTCAAATTGTACAAAGTATATAATAAATATTCAATGCTGAATAGATAAGCTTGCATACGGCTTATGTTTCCTTTTCTGAAACATATTATCCGATGTTCTTGAATAAGCTTCATTTAGAAACATTTTCCATACTCTTCAATAGATGAAAGATATAAAAAGACCTTTTTTTGTGAGGAAGCCATATTTCTAGATCTACCGTTTTCAGTGCATAGAGATATATGTATTATGATATTTATAGATGACTTTATGGATGCCAGGTCTTTCATTCTGATAATCAAGAATGGAGAACAGGAAAATAAGGAAAGCCAAGGCTGGATGAATATTAAAATATATCAGGAAAAAGGAATATCAGTCGAAATTAATGTTTGTAGTTGATTTGCATAAAGAAGACATATGGATTAAGCATGTATAGAAATGAGATAAGATAAATCAATGTTTATACATAGAGAGAAAAAAACATCAGGATTACATTTGGAAGTCGTTGTATTAGTATTTAACCCCTTTGGAAAGAGTTTCATGTATACGTACCGTATACAGTGTGTAAGTTTCCTAATTTGAGTAGCAATATTTTTGAATAATGATATTTGATTTATATAATTGCAGGTTGCAGCGATTTCTATTCTACGGTAATTGAAACAATTTTCAGGCACGATTTAAAAAAATTTATTTACGAAAAATGAACTTAACTGTACTTAAAGCAATATAGACAATTTAGTATTTGTTTCTCGCTAATATTCCATAAGATAATTAAAACTTCATCAAACAATAAATAAAATAATATAAATAAAAGATAAATTTAACAGATTTGTAATAGAATAACTAGCTTAAACACTGAAATAATCAGAATGAAAAAAATCCACAATAACTAACGATTTCTATGGCAGTATCTCCTACTACTACTGCATTAACCCTTTATCTATTGACGGTACTTATAAGTACCATTAAAATAACTTGTTATAAAATTAATTTAAAACATAGATTAGTTGTAATACAGTTTAGAATGAGTTACAGATACGTTGCTTTATCTTGCTCCAAAAGCATTATGAATTACACAACAGAAAAATATTTTTAAGAGAATGATTCCTTTTCTTTGCATCTTTTCAGCTTTCTTGGCGTTAGGGGGGGGGGGGGGATTTTTCAATTTGAAAATATTTCTATATTTCTATTGTAAAAACATTATATTTGTACATTTCCTAATTCTACAAAATACTAAGAAAAATATTTAAAATAAAAGATTTGAGTGGGGTTAAAAATATTGCAAAAATCCCTATAAATTCAAGTTTAATTAATCCTTCTAAATCCTTCAATCCTTCTAAAATCCTTCTAAAATCCTTCTAAAATTTATTAAATGATTCTATAAATCTTCTAATGTAGTTTAAGCAATTCACGAAAAATGCTTTAGAAGATAAAATTTTCATGAATTCATAATTCAGTCCATAAAGGGTTAAGCACTGCGTGTGGCTGAAACGAAAGTACCGTTTTTCATAAAGTTCAAACCTTTATTAGAGTGCAATATTAATATTTTTCGTATAAAACAACTTTTATGGTGTTGTTAATGAGCAGCTTAAAAAAATATTAAATGTAATAATTATATTAGTGTTTCCAATAAAAATTGGTTTTCACCTATGAATATAAACAATCCATTGTAGATTTGCCAGCACAAACTCGATCACAGCCGAATGTGCTGTATCTTTCTTTGGTTTCTTGACTATATAAACATGAAAAACACAGTAGTTGCGAAAAATTAACAGCACAATGTGCTGTTAATTTTTCGCACTTGTTTCGAACTTGTTAATAGTAAAAAGAAGTTATTTTACTAGATCTATGCAAGCAATACGCTTCCCTTTCTCTTTCTCTTTTTCTTTCCTTTTCTTTCTTTTGTTTTTATTAAACTGACATTCACTTTTCAATATGTTTCCATTACCCAGAAGTGGTTACCAAAATGCCATTTCTGATCCTAGATTTTTTTACCGATAAATCAATATAAATTAAATTTGTTTAGCTTCAACATATATTTCTGGGGCCTATGTGGTTCAGCTAGAAGCAATGCGCTCCCTTTCTCTTTTTTCTTTTCTTTCTTTGTTTTGTTTTATTAAACTGACACTCACTTTTCGATATTTTTCAATTACCCATAAGTAGTTACCAATATGCAATTTCTGATCCTAGATTTTTTTACTGATAAATTAATATAAATTAAATTTATTTTACTTCTGCATATATTTGTGTGGCCTATGTGGTTGAATTACAAGCAATACGCTCCCTTTCTCTTTTCCTCTTTTCTTTCTTTCTTTTTGTTTTTATTAAACTGACATTCACTTTTCGATATTTTCCATTATCCAGAAGTGGTTACCAAAATGCCATTTCTGAGCATTTCCCTGTAGATTTCTTTTATCGATAAATCAATATAAATTAAATTTATTTCACTTATATATTTGTGTGACCTATGTGGCTCAACTACAAGCAATACGCTTCCTTTCTGTTTTCTTTTCTTTCTTTTTTTTTCTTTTTTTTTTTAACTGACATTGACTTTTCGATGTTTTTTCATTACTCTGAAGTGGTTAATAAAATGAGATGTCAGACTTATAGAAAAATCTATAAGTATCTTAGCAATTGTGTCTCGATACTTTCAAATCGATAGTTTGAAAAATGCAGCTTCCAAATAATAAGGCGATATTTTAATATGTAGTTTCTGTTAACAGAACAAGGGTATTTTCTGAAACGGTCGAATAGTATATTTTCAAAAAGAAATATAATTCATCGTACTACGAATAAAGAGAAATCGTAAAGCTCAAAATCGTAAAGCTTAAACTATAACCGGTTCCTTAGGAACTGATTATCACCAAATTTCCACCAGTAAATTTGAATAGAAAATTTCTCCTTGTTTAAACGCCTTATTTATGCAGAATTTCTGTCATAATTAAGCAAAAATATCTATTCATTTTTACCGGCGAAAATTATCGCCGGCGGTAGACAGGCCTTGAGGTCCGGCCATATTGTGACTACAAAAACAATCCTCCTCTTAATGCCAGTGAAAAAAATTATAATACCGCTGAGGCAATCTTCTACAAGTAAAAATTAATAGACGTTTTTGCGTTGTTTATGGCAGAAACTTTGCAAAAATAAGGCGATTGAATAAAGCGAAAATTTGTATTCAAACTTACTGGCGGAAATTTGCCCCGGCCGGCGTCGGTAATCAAGCTCGGTTTATCTGACATAAACTAGAGATCCTACATTAGAAAGAGATTGGACTTTGACGAAATATCCGCCTTGTACGTTCCAAAGCAGACGGAACGCAGTAGAAAGACATGTATTTTCAACAGCGTCTAACACTTTTTATTCTATTAAAATCACGGGGAAATCGTTTTATATGCCTTTAAACAGCCATTCGATACATAAATATAGGTGCATTTCTGTTTTAGTGATTAACAATTTTTAGAAAATGCATTTTAATAATTTAAAAACTTTTTCATATTTTACATAGTGCACTATATACAAATTTATTGTGCATTGCGTTCTTCAAAGGAAACTTTCAAAATATAAACAAAAATTCATCGGCTACAACGGATGCCAGTTACCGCCTACCACCAAACTTTGAAATTCGAAATTACTTACACGTTTTTGCTGATTCACCACACAAAAAATTAAATTAAAATCAGTTTTTGAATGTAAAATAATAGCAATTGAAACGAGATTGCTTTGTTTCGCTTACTCATTTCAATCGTTGTTATTATAATAAAACTGTTTAAAGTTGTCTACATACACTACAATTGAACTCTAACATTTTAAACAATGTTATGAATTAAATAAACTTTTCTAAATATTAAAAGTAAGGTCAGTCTGCCAAAATGAGACACGATTCCCCGTAGTTTTGTCGCATTTAGGGTATATTTGGGATTTTATTATATAAATGTATATTTTATTAAGCAACAAATTACTGAATACTGTACCTTTAGTTAAAAACTAACTTGTTTTGTAGAAATTTAATAATTATCTGTAGTATAAAACCGCAATATAGGATTGTCGCATTTAGGTCATTTTTGTCGCATTTATGGCAGCTAAAACCTAAATGAGACGTTCATAGCCCTAAATGTCATAATGCATTTTATATATGACAATTCATCTGAAGAAGTTCATTTAATGATTAACTGCTGTGTAACTGCTGTGACAAAAAATTGCCACATTACAACTGTGAGCGGTTTGCGAAACCATTCGATTGAAAGAGGAATAAAATGCGCGATTAACTCATAAAATACTGTTTTTGAACTAAACTGTTTGTACAGTACTATTTCTAATAAAATTTCGATTTTTCAAACATTTCAAACAACAGTACTAAGCTCCAAATGAAGCAAAAATTCGCTGTATCGATAGTTAAACTGGAAATTACGAGTTAAACTGTGAAAATTTTAAAAAAGAAGCTCCGACAGCAGTTAAGGGTTAACTGTAATTAATTTTTGATTTAATTAACCCTTAACTGCTGTGACAGGAATTGTTGCATAACTACTATGAGCGGTCTTCGAGACCACTTGATTAAAAGATGAATGAAACTCTCTATTAACTCACAGGGTACTGTTTCTGTACTAAAATTTAAGTACATGACTTATAATTAAACTTTTCAATGTTATTCTTGAAAAGTTTATCAAAGCGCAGCACCGTGCTGTTTGTCAATTTTACACTGCTAATATGCAAAAGTTATTTGAATGCTGAGTATAATGCCTAATATAAATAACCCTCAAATAAATAAATGCGTTCCTAATATTAAAAAAAACTCTCATACCTCTTTGCCAAGGAGCTATGGCCATAACTACAATTAAATGATTGTCGCAGAAAACATCGTTTAAAATCGTGCGTCAATATCAACCCGTAATTTATACCCCAGTGCGATTTGGGTGTCCGTAACTTTAACTCCGCATAATTTTGCTGACAATCTGGTGATAATGAAATATAACTACATGATCCATATACGGAATTTATTAACACTAGAACGGCGGGAAATTTTGCTCAAGTTTTATAAAAATATTTCACATCAGAATTTTTATTTAGAACTATTTAACTCATTTATTTAAGGTATTTTTGATCAGCATAGTTTAATCTTATATTATAAAACAAATTCTGGTTCGAATCGAAATGTTTTCATTCGGCAAGGGTCAAAATGACCCCTCGCCGCCGTTCTAGTGTTAAGGAATTCAAATGAAACATTTGATTTTATCAGAATTCTTATTTTGTGAATGAAAAAGGCGAATTAATTAAAGACGCCGACATTTCGGTCGGTGCGAATTCACAGTGTGGAGCTTACGGATTAAAAGAGTATTTAATAGTAATTTAGATATTTATAATATTGTTAACTAGACTATTTATTACATATAATTTTATTATAAAATGTCACATGATAAATATATCAACCTTAGAAATAGATAAAATCGTACAATATTTCTAATAATTCTGATTAAGTCAAAGAGAAGCTCTGTGCCTGATATTCTGTTGCAAGTTTAACAAGTAGTTTACCTTTAACAAGTTCTTTTTACTATATCTATGATTGCTTGTAGTTGAACAACATTGTCTCCACAAATATATGTAGAAGTTAATTATAATTTAAAGAAGTTAATGTAAATTTAATTTATATTGATGTATCGGTGAAAAAATCTATAGGGTATTGTTCAGAAATGGTTACACTGATTTCTAAATACAATATTTGTTACTTGTACGTCTGCTAATGAAACAGTGATTGCGTGTCTTTTTATCGCATGTGTTTATCTAAGAAAATACATTAATAAGATTATATTTAGAGGATCATTGTGCTTATTTTAATCAGCATTTAATAAGTAAAGGGTTATTTAGTAGGGCTCAGACACATTAATCTAAGCAATAGGGTCATTCTCACAAAAACGTTCTTTCTCAAAGTCATTTATTTCCATCGACATGCTAGTGACGTCTATGAACAGAAATGTCATAGAAAATTAAAGTGCAAATAAAAAACAATAACATAATAATAATCTAATAATACGGATATTAATTATAAATGTAAAAAAAAAGCCCTGCTTTCATTAAAATTCACAAAACGTTGAAAGATGGATTAATTTATTTAAATGGGAATTTCGTCAAATTAGCCAGCCATCGCCAAATTGCCTTCATATATGCTAATTTAATTTTGTCACCAAATCTTGTGATATTTCCCCAAGCTTGCCAAAATTTGGTGCTATTGTGGTAACATTGTCATTAGTGCTTTTCAACAAATATCCATTCTTGAAGCTGATACAGATTTCTCCATAGGAAAACGAACTATAAATGAGTAACTATTTTTCATTTAAGTAGTGTTAATCTTAGTAGTTTTACTTTAACCTTAAGTGATTTCAAAAACGGAGGGCGCTTGGGGGAAGGGCCCCATTTTCCCCTCTTAGGGGTTGAATTTAGAAAAATTCCAAAACATGTGTTTACTAATTTTAGTTATAATACAGGCATGTCAAGTTTCAAGATTTTATTTCCATTGGTTTATGACATAGGGTGATTTTTAAAAAAATTTAAATTTATCATTCTCCTTAGGAATCGAATAATAAAAAAAAACAATGTCCGATTCATGTATTGCCTGCAGGAATACATATATAGGGGAGACTAGGGAGGGTTGACTATACGGGAGGGTTAATCCACCCATCAGTTTTCATATTTAAAAGAATTTCAGAGTTTTATCATTAGGTGTCAACCAAAGCTACTGGAACGCTCAAATAGCAATCTTTGTTTCATACAGATAGATAATCAAAATAAGTGTGGTAAAAATCAATTGTGAGGTGTTTTCAATCTAAAAGTTGTGTTTTTTAGAAATATTTTGTAGGCTTTTTTCAGATAAAATATATCATAGAAATTTAAGTAAGTAGGTTTTAAGTAATGCAGAAATATCGAGCTTTCATTCCAGGCATAAAGATTGTACAGTAAATTAGGCTTAACATAACAATGTGCTATCCTTTAGAAAAGGGCTATGTGGGGAGGCTTGATCCAGTCAATGTGAGGGAGGGTTGACCAGATGAGATTTTTTATTATACACTATGCGTAATGAACGGTTAATGGTTATGTATAAAAAAGAATGTAAATTTATTCTGTAAAGCCACAGTAAAATACGGTGATGGAAAAGAAAATGTTTAGATTAAAGAAAGATGTGAAAAATTGCTACAGTATCCACTGCAAGAAAAAAATTTAATGAAATATAAATGGGAAAGTTGATAGGAGCTTTTTCCATTTAAATCTCACTACAATAGGTAAATAGCAACAGTATAAAAGACTAGAAAGGACTAGAAAGTATAAAAGCAGCAATCTTAACACTTTCAGGGGAAGCGGTATGCTTATGAAACCATTTAATTTTAATTCCCAAACGCCACAATGGTACCAGAATTTTGTTAAATATTTTCCATTTAATATGTATGTGACATATACCCTTTTTCTTATTTCCGAATAAATTTGTTCGTAAATTCCGGTGCCAGTCATTTATTTAAACATTTCAGTACTGAAAGTACTTTGCCACTGAAAGGGATGAAGAAGATAAGGATCAGTTAAGTACTGATGCGGCTGCAAAAGGACATAGCATTGATCGAAAAACTTTTGGAAGCTATGTAGACAAATTTCACCAGCATGAATACAGTGAGATGGAGCCAAACTATGTGACAATTAGAGTTGTCAGGTCGAGTATCACAAAAAGTAGGAAAAGGAGACATAAAAAGCGGAACAGTGGCTATAAATTCCGGGCATAATAATATATGAAACCCTATGAAAACGTAACCTGTCTCTAACGGAATACTATCTTAAAAGTTATAATTTCATTTCCCTGCCGTACAATTATTATCTCAGACGAAATTCTGTTTAAGACAAAATTTTTCTCCTCTGACTTGCGATTCATCTAAACAGGTTTGTTTAAACATCATATTTTCAAAAATGTTTTTAATAGTAATTAGACCATGTAGCATAGAGTTATATTGCCTTTTTAAAACAGGCTTTATTTCTCTTCACAAATATTTCAATATAAAACAAAGTGGGTCAAGCCTCCCATATGTGTGGAGCCTTGACCCATTATTTCCTGATGTTTAATATCGATCATTTTTCAAATTTCTTATATATTACACATATGTAGCAATTTTATTTTGATAACTGATTGTATAACGAATGAAATGATAGATAAAACTTTATTCTACGTTCAATATTTAAAAAATTAAAAATCATTTTGTAAAAAGTGGGTCAAACCTCCCTAGTTTCCCCTACTGCAAATTTCAAAGCTATATGTCAACAGGAAAGTAGGTTAAAAATGTATTAGTAAGTAGGCAAAAAATGTGTAAAAAATGTGTATAAAGATATGACTGCCACATACAAACAAAATTAATTGTAAGTTAAAAGAAAGCATGTAATAATAAATAAATAAACTGAACTATAAATTTCATTTTTTTCTATGGTCAATAACTCCAGTAAGACTCAACCTTAAAAAAAAAAAAACAATAACTGAAAAATGAGTTATAACAATTAAAACAAACAAATTACCACTAGATAGCTTTTCAGATTTTACAAGAAAATGCTTCTAGACGAGGCATACCGACTAATAACATGGCTGATGAGAATTTAGCTAATTAACTCTGATTTGTGCATCGGCATGTATCCAGCCGATAAATCGATTTTTACCAATGATTTTCATTTGGATGAATAAACTATTAACTCCTTAACTGTTTCCTTTTTTTTGACACAATAAATTAAGAATAAGGACCCGGCTTCACCTTTTTTTTTTTTTTTACGAAAATATTTGGCTTTGTACAATCGAAAAAGGTATGCTATTCAACAAAAACAAAGATTACAGTTAAAATTAAGAGGTATCCAAAAGCTTTTAGAATCAAAGATATCAAACACTTTTTGACCGAGGGGCACTCGGGAAAAACAGTTAAGGGATTAATGATGATCTTCTTGGCTAAGAAGGACAATATTTATCCCGATTTAGACAATAATGACGATTTAACAACGATGGCCAATGATGAGTTAACAACTAATGCTGACTTTTCTGACAAAAAACGTTTTCAAATTGAGCAACTGGAAGATAGTAGCACATCTTTTTCAATAATGTGTGATTTGTCGGTCCAAACAAATTTAAAATTAGATAGGAATACAAGTAAAGAATACTTATTAAGTTAGCAAACAACGTAAGCAAATTTTTAAAAAACTAGCGGACTAAAAACAGACCAGATTCTATTCAAGAACTGTCTGGAGTGTAAACAGGATTACACTCACAAATATCCCTTCCTAAAACATATTAAGAAAAATAAAAGCATTAGGATCAAACTTTTTAGAATGCATTACAACAGAAGTATACAGGGTGATTTTAAACTAATGGTACAAACTTTAAGGGTTGATACATTGGTAACAATCATTTATTGTTACAGTGGACAGAGGCCAATTGGGCCCATTTTTTATTTCAAAATTTCTCACTCATACCAGAAAATTCCTACACTATTTATTTTTATTATTCTTTTTTAGACGGACATTCCATGACTACATTTAAAAAAATTCTTCTTTAAAAATTTCCGGTATGAAAACGAAATTTTTGAAATAAAAAATCCCCATTTCTATTTATTTTCATGTATTTCATGTGTTTGACAGATTTGCCGATTTTGCGGGTGTTTTTAATTCAAAAATTTCAATTTCATACCGAGAATTTTCAAAGAAGAATTTTTTCTTTATATAATCATGAAATGTCTGTCTTAAATAAAGAAAAGAAAAGTATAGGAATTTTCTAGTATGAAGGAGAAATTTTGAAATTAAAAAAAACCAAATTTTTCCCCAATGATTGTACCTCTCAAACGCGTCAGTTGCGCCCACACATTCCCATACAATAAATGATTGTTACAGCGTCCTGTACCAACCCTTAAAGTTTGTACCATGAATTTAGAATTACCCTATATATATATATAATTCCCTGTCAGTTCGGCCTACAGGCACAGGTACATTTCGAAGTTAAGTACGAATTTCACCAATAAAAACTAAATCAAGATTAGAGATAAACCCTGTTTAACAATGTTATCTGGCCACTTTTGACGAGTTTTTAATTTCATTTTGCTGTAAGAGTTGGTTTTATCAGAATCCTGTTCATACAGTAATTTTTTCCTCAACCCGTATTTTTTCATATCTTGAGAATAGTTTTAGTAATGCCATCCATTAGTAGGGTTCATCTTATCAAAAACTTTTTACTACAAGAGTTATAGATAATATTAAAATGATTTATATTATAAGTTTAAACCGTGCGGTTATTCTTTCATTAAATGAACCACGCACCATATTTTAAATTCTGACGTTCTATTTATTGAGACATGCGCGCGATTAATAATGCAATCCTATGTACAGCATCTCTGACGGTTGTCAAAAATTTTCATCACGCCAATGATACTTTTTTATCATCTTAGTGGCGGATTAACGGAGATGTGATTTTTTCCCCTTCTACAACCCTTCGCTTTTTATTTTTGTTTATTTTTATTTATTTTATTTTATTTTATTTATTTATTTATTTATTTATTTATTTGACAGAGAGAGAGAGTTAGTCCTATGAAAAATTTGTCAACATAAAACTTGTACATAATATTAAGAAGATTTGTATTAATTTTAAGCGGATTTGATGTCTTTTGAATTGACGAAGTTTTGAATTTTTTCTTCTTCAACCCCCCCCCCCTTTTTTTAAAAATTATTTATTTATTTATTTATTATTATTATTATTATTAATTAATTAATTAATTATTATTTTTTTTGCTGAAAGAGTTGGCTCTATCAAAAACTTGTCAATATATAAGTTGTAGATAATATTAAGAAAATTTATAGTACATTTTAGTGGATTTGATATCTTGCGAATTGACGAAGTTATGAATTTTTTCTTCTTAAAACCCTGTTTTCTTCGCCCCTTGAGGCAAGTTTTAATGATATAAAAAATCTGTCATACTTAAATTTTTGGACCTTTTCCTAGAAGTAACAATAACTTTAAACTAATTCGATATGTATCATGATTAAGAAGTTGTTGGGTTTTTTTTCATTTTTCACTAAAATCCTCCCCATTTAAACCCCATTTGACCGATTTTACCCATTAGCGAACATGACCGATGTTTTCTGCCCCTTGATTTTATGCATTAGTTTGGAAGAGATTTGTGCAGAATTACGGAAGTTATCGTGTCCATAAAAAAAGTCATATAGATAGATAGAGATAAAGTTTTGAACTGGGGGTGGTTTTGTGTTCTTGTGGTCATGATCGGCGTAGATCTGCGAAACTTTCCAACATAGGTAGAATGTAATAGGTAGTATTTCTTCCGAAATCTACCTAAAAAGAGAAAAAAAACACAGGACAATGAAGTGAAAGAGCAAAAACAGAAATAAAATTGGAAAATAGGGACTATTAACCCTTTATCTATTGACGGTACTTATAAGTGCCACTTACTTTAAACTTTCATCCCATAGAGAGTAGTACTATTATTCCAATGGTATTTTACAGGAACACTCTTTTAACTCCACTTTTTCAGGCTACATGAAGCAGTAGTTCTAGGTTTGTTATTTTAGCGAGGAAACAGGCTACCTTTGAAACAGTCGATGTGTTTTGTGCCGACATTTCGCACGGATTGTCACGCTTGTCTTTTTATTTCTGCAAGTATAGTAAAGGACGCAAGGTAAGTGTTGGATTTTTTTAATGTGTTCATTATGATCTTAGAATACAATCTGACTAGCTATTTTAAGCGAACGGTGTATGTAATTGATTTAACAGTTGAATTACTCCGCCGTACTTATAAGTACCGCCAGTACACTGGGTGTTTGACAAAAACTTCTTATTTATTTTTCGTCAGTGTAGATATGTATCTCTTTTATCTGCTTTATAATGTAATTACTAAATTGTAGTGCAGTAATGTTTTTTTTCTGGTATTTCTTTTCTGTTTCATTATTACTTTTTACAGGAAATCAAAAAAGTAGAGGCGCCGGCTCTTTTTGCTATGCAAGAAATGACGCATGTAAATTCATATATTGCGTATGAGGAGATGCGAAAGAGAACATCATCGCTGGAATATAGGCGTTGCATAACTAAAGGACTGCTAACAGAATCGAAACCTAAAACAAATTACTTTTTTTAATACCATCAAATTTGAATTTTTACTTATTTTTCATGTGTAAAATAAAATTATATACATTTAATATTTTTTTATTGTTAACTTATGAGTGCTTCTGGTTATTTAGCATTTTCAAGAGTTTAAATTAATTTGAAATATCTTATGTGTTTTCTTATTGCGAGAATATTTTAGGGTTAGTGTACTGACGGTAATTTAAAGTACCAATTTAATTAATTAGTTCTAACAAATTAAATTTCTCGCAGGTGAGTATTTTTTTATGTTAATCCTTTAATTTTCATTGTAGTAACTGAAAAAAAAAAATACATGAAAAAAAATTGCAGTAGATCATAATGCAGTAGATAAAGTACTTTATCTACTGCATTATGATCTGCTACAATTTTTGAATCTGTTATTGCAAATTTGCAACAACACAGTATTTAACACGTGTTATAGCTTAAAAAAGCAAAAACAAAACAGAATTCAGCAGAACGAAATCTCGAAGTGAAGGTATAGGAGAAACAGACGATGTGATGAAGCCTAAACTTCAAAATGATCTAGACCAACTCTTTCCAATAACCAAAAAGAAAATACTGAAACCCTCCCGTAAGATGAAATGCAAAATATTGGCTTAAAATATACAGTAATAAACATTGCTTTGGTAAAATGTTTTTTGTATTACTCCATTAGTTGCTTCTTTATTTTTATATCGTCAAATTTTTTATACGCAGTCTTGTGTTTAAAGTATGAATGTGGAAATATTCATTATTTATTTTATAATATTTTCAATGTACTTATTCTAATAATAGCTTAAATAAAAAAGAATAACTTTGATATTCATAATATTTGCAATATTATGAATATCAAAGTTATTCTTTTTTATTTAAGTTATTATTATTAGAATAAGTTATTAGTATTTTGAGTATTCATTAATAAGTGTTTGAACTTTCAATTTCATATATTTGAATTCTTTATTATTTCAAAAATTAATTGCAATTAAGCGAATATTTTAAGATGAATTGATAAGCACAAAATACATTGTTTCACTTAGGCACTTAGGCGTCACATTCAGATTTTAACTATTGTAAATGTGACAAAAGTAACCTAATTGCGACAATCGTATATTGTTTGTTTACATTATAAATAATGATTTAATTTCTTCAAAACAAGTTGCTTTTGGATTAAATGTACTGAATTCAATCTTTTCCTGTTTAATAAAATATATATTTATATAATAAAATGTCAAATATGCTCTGAATGTGTCAAAACTGTGAGGAATTGTGTCTCACTTCAACATAATGATCTTATTATTTTCTTTAAAGGAGAGTTTTTTATATTTAATTTTAAAGTATAATATATGAATGTACAAAATGCTTGTTTTATGTCAGTCATAATTATTAAAGCTAAATAAAATCTCCCCAAAGAAAAAAAATGAAGATTTTTGTGCTTTCCCTGATCTTTTAAACATGTGGTAGTTTAGACTGAAAATTTACGCTAAATTATACTCCTCAGTCCCCCCTTTCATTATATATTCAAATGTAAATAATAATTAATGATCCTCTTTTGTAAAAATATACGCTGAATTATCAGTTGATTTAACGTCAGTAATTCGAGAATTATTTTAAACTTACATTTAGGCAGTGTTGCCAGATTAGGGGCTTTTTTGACCCCAGATTGTTGATTGTCGCCGCTTTTTTGAAATAGAAATATGCGCCCTATTTAAAAATAGATTAAAATTTCTGAAAAATAAGCGAATTATACTATTTTTAAAAAGTGGTGACAGTCAAATAATCTGAATTAAAAAAGTGCACAATCTGGCAATACTGCCTTTAGGTCATTTTAATTTATGATTAAATTGAAAGAGAAAAAATAAAAGTCATCATTTATAAAAGCCAAAGAAAAAAAAATAGATAAAAAAAAACCTTATGCGTTGAACAGTTTTTTACTCCCATTATTATAGTCAAATAAAATATTCTCAATAATGAAGTTTTTTGTGTTTTCTTTGATTTTTTAAACATGCGTTTGTGGGAGTTTAGACTGAAAATTGACACTAAATTGTATTCCCCAGTTCCCCCTTTCATTATATATTCAAAAATAAATGTTAATTAATGTTCCTCTTTTGTAAAAGTATACCCTGAATTACCAGTTAAATTAACGTCAATAACTTGGGTATTATTTTACTCTTACATTTAGGCCATTTTCATTTATGATTAAATTGAAGAAGGGAAAAATAAATGTCACCAATTATAAATGTTTAAAACAATACATAAAAAAAACCCCTATGCCTTGAGCGGTTTTCCACTCCCGCATTTTACCAAAATTTGCAATAACAGTTTCAGAATTTAATATTTGTTTTATTAGTCCATTTTCCCTTGTTTCTTCTCTTTTATACACTGTTTTATTTAAATTAATTTGATTCGAAGATGTTTTTCGATTATATTTATACTTTGTATTTTTGGCAACGTTTTTTATCGTCTGCATTCTATTTACCAATCGTTTGACAGTTTTGTTTTGTGAGCTAGCCCTAAGCGGAGCTTTCTATTATATTGTGAATAAATTCAAGTATACCATAGTATTTAACTGAGTTTTTATTGAGTATAAGTGTGTTTTAATAAAGATTAATCAACAGATGTAAAGATGGAATTTTTATATCGATTTTTTATTCACTTCCTGATAGGCTAGAAGTAAAAAAAGTCCTTCCGGCCAGTGCCGGGAGGAAGAGGTAGCTTTCATATTCCTTATTTTAAAAAAGCCAACTTATATCATTCAAACACACGAAGCTCAATATAGTGGAAACTGAATATAGGAGATTCAATACTAATTTTTATCAATATAATGAATGAGAATTTCGCGAAATTAGTCAGCTTTATCCAAGCTGCTTTTATTTAAAGTAACTCATATTTGGCTGCCAAATTCGGCGATTTCTTAAAGTGCCTACCATTTTAAGACAACATGGTGGATGAGGCTAACCAGTGAACTTGGTCGAGACCTTAGTAATTGCTGTTCACATGCTCACTCACATCGGAATCGGTTGATATATACGAGTGCTATCGCATGCAAAAAATCAGATTTTTCAAAATGTCACCCACAATAGAAATTGAAACTGCTATATCTGAGCCATTTTTTAAGGTAAAGACAAACAAAAAATGCTCCTGAATCCTTATATCAAGGTCAAATACTTAAGAAAGAAACCTTTTTCAATTTATAATTTTTTTTTGCACCTCACTTTAAATAAATATATATTTTTTAATTTAATGGCCGCCATTTTGAAACAAGATGGCTGATGAATCTGGCCAGCGAACTTGGTCGAGGTATTGATGTATACTATCCACATGCCTTCTTACATCGAAATAGGCGAATACGTGTGTTATCGCGTGACAAATACAAGATCATTTCAAAATGTTAGCCATGCTAGAAATTTAAAGAGCTATAACTCAATCATTTTTTAAGATATAAACAAAAGAACAAATTTTCAGAAACAAAAACTGCTCCGGAATCTTTGTATCAAGGCCAAACACATAAAAAAAATCTTTTTCATTTTCCAATTTTTTAATACCTTGTTTTAAATTTTAAATTTAATTTTTTTAAATGGCAATCCTTTTGAAACAAGATAGCGAATGAAGCTGGCCAACGAACTCGGTCGAGACATTAGTATGTACTATGTACAGACCAAGTTACATCCAAATCGGTTCATAAATACGCCTGTTATCGCATGACAAAAATCAGGTCGTTTTAAAATGTCAGCCACAATAGAAATTCAAAATGCTATTACTCAGCCATTTTTTTAGATATAGACGAAACAAAAACTGTTCCGGAATCTTTGTATTAAGGTCAAACACATACGAAAAATATCTTTTTTCATTTTCCAATTTTTTGGTATCTCATTTTAATTTTAATTTTTTTAATTTTTTAAATGGCCGCCATTTTGAAACAAGATGGCGGATGAAGCTGGCCAACGAACTCGGTCGAGATATTTGTATGTACTATGTACACACCAAGGTACATCGAAATCGGTTCATAAATACGCCTGTTATTACGTGACAAAAATCAGGACGTTTCAAAATGTCAGCCACGCTAGAAATTCAAAATGCTATAACTCAGCCATTTCTTAAGATATAGACGAAACAAAAACTGCTCTCGAATCTTTTTATCAAGGTCAAACACATAAGAAGAAAATATTTTTTCAATTTTTTGGTACCACATTTCAAATTTAATTTTTTCTTAAAAATTTAAATGTCCGCCATTTTTAAACAAGATGGCGGATGAATCTGGCCAACAAACCCGGTCGAGACATTGGTATGTACTATGTATAAACTAAGTTACATCCAAATCGGTTCATAAATACGCCTTTTATCGCCTGACAAAATTCAGGACGTTTCAAAATGTCAGTCACGCTAGAAATTCAAAATGCTGCAACTCAGCCATTTTTTAAGATATAGACGAAACAAAAACTGCTCCGAAATCTTTGTATAAAGGTCAAATACATAAGAAAAAAATATTTTTCCATTTTCAATTTTTTGGTACCACATTTCCACATTTCAAATTTTATTTTTTTTTTTAAATTTTAAATGGCCGCCATTTTGAAACAAAATGGCGGATGAAGCTGGCCAACGAACTCGGTCGAGACATTGGTATGTACTATGTACACACCGAATTACATCGAAATCGGTTCATAATTACGAGAGTTACAGTGTGACATAGGTCAGATATATATATATATATATATATATCAATTTTGAACGGAGGGTGGTTTCGGGGTCTGGGGGTCATGATCGATGAAAATATACCAAAATTTTTTGAAATCTCTTTCCTCCGAACGGCTGCAATAGGTAGCTTTTTGTAATGAAAGCTACCTAAAATTATGTACGCAGGCGTGTTTCCCATGCCAATACAACATTTAAACATTTTGAGAGCTTAATTATAAACTAATTAAATAATGAGGATATTTCATATTAGAATTTATAGGTTCTAGTTATAAGGTGTAACTAAGATTCGGGAAAAAGTGTAAAATGCAAGCTGGTGTATATAAGCATAATTGACACAAGTAAAAATTACATTAAAAAAATCAAAAAACCTTACTGCGTAAAAAGCGAACTAAGTAGTAATTATTTCTCATGAATATGAAACTATTTTTTATATTACTTACCTATTTTTTTCATTTACTTGTATAGATGACGTTTAAGTTGTGTTTAATATTTAGTTCCTATTTATAAACACTGTTTTCATGAGGGCTATAGATGTCTATGAAGGATAGAGTTGCAGTAAAGCTAGAGATCCTACCTACACAACTTCCAGGTTGTGTAATATTTGACCGTAAAATAGACAATGAAACATCTTCTTTATTTTGAAAGACCTATCTAATGATGTGCCACTCAATAGGGTACGCAAAAAAATTTTGGTCTGTACCGCCATTTTGAATTTATAAAAACAAAAGCTAGCCTATAACCATCGGATGGTTAAGACGAATCGATAGAGACCTCATTCATTAAAATTCACCTAGCTGTTGGGATGTTTCGAAGGTATAAAGAAATCCACATACCCAGATACGCGTGAAACACATAACCCTTCTTGACAGTCGGGTAAAAAGAATCTATGTTAATATTAAAGAGGCCTCTTTTTGTTAGAATCCGAACACGGCCGTGCCTGAAAACTTTTGTATCATCAGAGCCCAAGTCCGCTAGAGTCGATACCGAAAGTACACAGCAGAAAACTGTTAATAACAATTTAAAATTGGTTCAAAACTAATTTTTTCATTTAAAAATCTCTTTTTACATAGAAATAAGATATTTCATATTATGATAATGTGTCGGGATTTTTACGTCCCTGAAAGTATGTTTAAAAAAGGATTTTTTTTATTTTATAACTGTTAAAGGCTTAAACGAAGACCCGATCTGAACCTGGCAAGGCCATTATATCATCATCCTCTAATTCCCATGGTAGAATACGTTCTAGAAATTCTGAAATTCAGAGAATCAGAATTCGTATGAGGAAGTTTCAGTAATAAATTTTGCTTTTATAATTCAGAATGTTTGTCATTAACCCCGTAACGGTTGCTTTAAATTACGGTTTGAAAATTCAAATTGCTTATTGGCAACACTTTTTTGAAAAAGAAATATTCACGTTATTTAATGACAGGTAAAATGATACCATAATAAAGCCAATTACATTATTTTATGAAACTGGTGGGAATGAAACAATCTGAATAAAAGTCGCAGCCAGTGCATATCACGGGATGCGAAAATTAAGGTGTTAAATAAAGCAAATATTCCTATTTTATATTTCTGGTATGAATTTGGAATCTCAGAATTAAAACATCCACTAAATTCGAAACATTGGTGATAGCACATATGCTACCATGGACATTAGAGGGTTAAGCCTGAGCAGATGAATGGAAGAAATTCCATAAGTTGAAAATATTAGGTTGAGCAAAAAGTTCTGGGAAATCTTTTATCTAATAGTTACCAGAATTTGCATCGTATATAGGAGTACAAGTGGTATATCTATAGGAGTTCAGGAATATCGGCTCCAAAATTCCTGTTGAACAGTATCATTTGCGTGTGTTGATGCGGCATTATTGGAGAAAAGGTCTAACGATTCTGAATGAATGAAGTTGAAGAAGCATGTGAAGAGTTTTTCGATTCCAAGAAGCCGCCATGGTACTTCCAACAAATCCGGAATCTGACAAACGATGGCAGAAAGTCGTTGACTATGATGGTCCCTACCTTGAAGAATTGTCCTTCTTGCTTTTGTTGTCAGTTTGCGCATAACAACGCAACTTTCACAAATTTTCCAGAACTTTTTGCTCAACCTAGTAGTACCTTCTTATGACTGATGTTCTTTTTGCATTTTGATAATAAAAGTTTGCACCAGAAAAATTAGAAAAAAAAATTGTGTAATATTAATCAAAATAACAAAGTTAAATTAGATCGAGCGTGGATTCCAGATTAAAAACTTTTGCAGCGATAAAGTCTGTGAGATTGTTTATGGAATCTAAGCATTGGGGTGCGTTTAGAAAGGAAAAGTCCTTCTTGTCATACTAAAGCAGTAAAATACCGTTTTTAACAAAAGCGTGGGGAATTTGAGAATGGGTTCAGCAACGAAAAGGAGATTAGATCGAACTTGAAGGAAATTTATACCTTCTGCTGGATGTCTAACATTTTCCTTGTAAAGCCTTTAAAGATGAAAAACACTGCGTGACCACAAAAAAACGCCGACACTGAAAGTAGTTAAATGATACTCGATTTGGACCTTTACTTGTAATTGTCCCTTCCTTCTGCAGCTTTTACATTAATAACTCGTCGCGAGAGAGGAGGGTGGCGCTCATGTATGCAAAGAAAATTTACGTATAGTGTGCTTGCAGGTCAATTCTGTTTTGCCTAACGGCCGCAAAAGAGGAAAACAGTGCTTGTATGCGCTAACAAATTTAACATGTACTGTGCACGCTCTAAGTATTATAATCGATCTTGAACCTGGTGTGCAAAAGAAGACAACAGCTCCCCAAACAAATCAAACCAAACCACCTAGTAATTATGGTAATGAGCTTCAAACCTAAAGCGAGGATAGACAAGGCCCCGCGGCTACTTTATGTTGCTAACGCTAAATGTGCCAAAGCTTCAGAATCAGACAAAATACTTCTTCTTATGTACCGTCAATAACAATTTCTTTTCAAACAGATTTGCAGAGGATTTTTAAACACTTTAAGCAATTTAGGAATACATTCTTGTTTCTCAATTAGCAAGTTTTTTTTCATTTTTCATTTATTCTTTGAGCCCGATCCCGAAAGTGTTGATGTTATTTATGACGGCCAATTATCTACACGTGGTATATGGGCCTGAAAGGGGAGGAATGCCCTTCATTGGGGTCTTTCTAAGGGAACCAAACCCATATTTACGCGAGGAAATCCAAGGTTCAAAGAAAACCACGGAAAACTCCGAACGAATAGGCAACGGACGTGATTGAGTTCGAACCCATCACTTCCCGCCAACCAACTTTGAGAGCAGAACTTCTCGGCCACTGGTGGGGCCCCGAACCCGAGAACTAATACAACAATTCATCCAAAGCCCGTTTCGTACTGAGACCTTCTCATCTGTAGTAAATATGGAGGTAATCTTGCATGTAAAATTTAACCTGATAGTAATTAAAAATTTAAAAAGTATTTATTAGCCACTCTGGGACACAAATAAAATTCTCCAGTAATGCATCTTTTAAAGTATTTTCTTGATTTTAATTATCACATGTTTGGGGGGATAGAGATGGAAGGAAAATAGAGATAAAATATGCAAATTTGCATGAAGCCAAAAGTACAACCCTAAAGCCTGTTACAGTTCGGCCCAAACATTAGCAGCTTGCTTTGGCCAACGCCCCCTAGATAAGGGAGAAAGTCCTTGACACGCTTTGCTCTGATGTCACGAAACGTCACACGAAGCAGGGGGAAAAATTCCGAACAACTTGCCTGTTTTGATTTCGTTGTCTCGTGGAATTATTAATTATTATAACAAAGAAAAAAACTTCGAAAAACTTGCATGTTTCGATTTTTTGTCTCGTGGAATTATTAATTATTATAACAAAGGAAGAAAAAATTCGAACAATTCGCCTGTTTCGATTTCCGTGGAATTATTAACTATTATAACAAAGAAAAAAAAATTCGAACAATTTGCCTGTTTCGATTTCGCTGGTTCGTGGAATTATTAATTATTATAACAAAGAAAAAAATCGAACAACTTGCATGTTTCGATTTCTTTGGCTCGTGGAATTATTAATTATTATAACAAAGAAAAAAAAATTCGAACAACTTGCATGTTTCGATTTCTTGGCTCGTAGGACTATTAATTATTATAACAAAGAAAAAAATTCGAACAACTTGCATGTTTCGATTTCTTGGCTCGTGGGATTATTAATTATTATAACAAAAAAAAAATTCGAACAACTTGCATGTTTCGATTTCTTGGTTCGTGGGATTATTAATTAATATAACAAGAAAAAAATTCGAACAACTTACATATTTCGATTTCTTTCGCTCGTGGGATAAATAACTATTATAACAAAGAAAAAAAATCGAACGACTTGCATGTTTCGATTTCCTTGGCTCGTGGAATTATTAATTATTATAACAAAGAAAAAAAATTCGAACAACTTGCATGTTTCGATTTCTTGGATCTTGGGATTATTAATTATTATAACAATGAAAAAAATTCGAACAACTTGCATGTTTCGATTTCGTTGGCTCGTGGAATTATTAATTATTACAACAAAGAAAAAAAGTTCGGACAACTTGCATGTTTCGATACAAAATCAAAACAAACTAGTTGTTCGAATTTTTTTTCTTTGTTCTCCCTGCTTCGTGTGACGTTTCGTGGCGTCACAACAAAGCATGTCACGGCTTTCTCTAATCTAGGGGGCATTGCTTTGACACGCATGACCTTTAAAACACCCCAATGAAAAAATGTATCCTTCGTGTAGTGTTGATAGGTTTCTCGCATAAATCGGGGCTTCAAATGCTCTGGACACCAGTATTATAACACAATTTTCTTCGCCTTATCTGATTATCTATGATTAAAGATGGCGAAATAAACTGTAAGAAATTAGTGGTGTCCAGAGCATTTGTAGTCCCGATTTACGCTGGACACCTGGCAACACTACTCGTCCCACGTGCTTGTTCGCTGCCATCGGAATACTCAAGGCCAGAGGACACGAATTGTGACGTCATCACTAATCGACCGACTTCACCCTAGTGTTGGAATTCAAACCGGACAATTTTGAATAGCAATTTTCTTTTATTTTATTTGTGTAATATCTATCATCTTATAAAACAATAATAAATATTTAAACTTATTGGTGAGAATTCGGAATCCCCCCAATAAAAAATTCAGCCAGATACGGCAACAGAGTGGCATTCCGCCTCTGGCTGAATTTTTATATTATATAGATATTCCACAAATAAAATAAAAGAAAATTGCTATTCAAAATTTTTCGGTGTGAATTTCAACACTAGTGAGAAGTCGGTCGATTAGTGATGACATCATAACTGGTGTCCTCTGGCCTTGAGTATTTAGATGGCAACGGCTTGTTCTGTTTAGGCCGAGGGATGCCATTTAAATTTGAGAGATAACAGGCTTCATATTGCAAACCCCTTTTGAGGATATATGCCAATTCTATTTGACTTGTACCTGTTTGGTTTGGGGGTTGATCGGAAATAAAAGCGGAATTTCAAAAAAATATATTAAATTACAAATCCCATCTCATGTTACTTACTTTAATGATTCTTTCTAAAATAAATATTAATTAGTGCTCTCGTATTTTAGAATTATTACCAGGAAAACTATCATGGACGATTCATAAATTATTTTACTCTCACCTTCAGGGCATTTCATTTATGCTTAAACTGAAAGTGGAAAAATTAAACGTCATCAAATGTAAAAGATAAAAAAAAATGTACAAGAAAAAAGAAACACTCAGCCCTAAGCAGTCTTTTACGCCTGCATTTTAGCAAAATTTGCACTATAAGTATCGGGAATTTAATATTCCGTTTTTTTGAATCCATCTTTTTACCGACCGATCAGGGATTTAACTTTTTCCTTCCCTCCCTTATTTTATATCCCTTCGAGCAAAAACTTTTTGCTCGCGTTTTTCTATTTTTTTTTTTTTTTTTTTTTTTTACTTCTTTCTTTCTTGTGTAAGTGGGAGAAATGTGAAAAAGGCTGCAGCTAAGTTTGAATAATTTATAAACGTTCGCACATTTTCCAATACCTTATGTTGGCCGAAGCAGATGTCCCCACTATGGCGCCATTTTGAGTCGTTAAAAAAATATCAAAATTTTTACCTATGCATTTTTTTATTCTCTTTTGCATTTCGAAGTTTTTTTTTCCTTCTTTTTTTTTTTCAGAATGCACCATTTTCTCCCTAAAGTAATAAGTACGGAAAACTGGGCCTTCATTATCATCCAAAACTGTTTCTTTTATTTATTTTTTTCTTTTTTAAAGAAAGTACTTCGCCCCCATATTTATATTTCAAATTTTATACCATTTTTTTTCCTTTCTTTCTATCCCGCTACCAGAAAAAATATATTAATGCATAATGGAAGATCTTTTTTGGGTCATCGAGTTAGAATCTTTTTCAGTTGGGAGTTTTGAATATCTACTATTTAGTGAACTGAGAAATATTTTTGAAGATTTACGTCTCCTTCACCACTCTTTCTTTACTCTACTCTAAATCTCATGGGGATAGTTTCTTTTTCTTTCTATCTTTCTTTCTTTCTTTCTTTTTTTTTTTTTTTTTTTGAAAGAATTTTAAGGAGAACTTGATTCATTTTCTTTCTCACCGAGAGTAAATTTTAGTTCAGTTTTTCTTTTTCAAACAGTTAAGAGGATCGAATAAAATAAATATTTTATTTAAAGGTTTCCAAATATATACACACACATACATCAATATGTGTATGAATAAATATACTAAAGAATGAAGCTTCTTTTTTTTTCAATATTCTTTCAAATCAATGAGACATTAAAACTCGTTTTTTAAAAATTAAATTATTTTCAGTCTTAAAATAAGAAGGTTTTACCTTAACCCTTTATGTCCAAAATTATGAATTCATGAAAATTTAACTTTCCGAGCGTCTTGCAAAAGGGTAAAATTGTAATGTTGTTTTCTTTGCATTTTGTTTTAAATGCTAAGAAAATATGATTCTTTCAACATTTAAAAAAAAACCCAATTACAAATTTTAATGTAATCCTTGAGAGTATTAATAATTGTTCAATGTATTTAAAACTCATTAAATCTATAGAATTATATTATCTTAAATATTGCTTGTATTGCTGTGAAACCTGGAGCTTAGTGAACGGAATTTTACGCCCCAAACACTTAGAGGGTTAATCTTCTAAAGCATTTTTCGGAAATTTTTGAAACTGCATTAGAAGATTTACACAATCCTTTAATGAATTTTAGAAGGATTTTGTCAATTAAAATTACAGTAGAACCTCTTTTATCCGAAACTCTTTTAACCGAAACTCTCGGTTAACCGAAATCCATTTTTAAAGCCTTTTTTTTTCTTTTCTTTTTTTTTTTTAAACTATCATATTCCTTGTGTGCAAGCGGTCCTTTCCGAACTACGAGTACATATAAATATTTTCGATTCCCTTTCTTAGAGTTCCGTTGAATTTAACTTGAGTTCCCGTAAGCTGCGGAGTGGAACAAAGAAACCGAACAAATTAGCAATTCTGAAGCTTTTGCAAAAGGTTTAGCATGGCTAAAGCAGTAGAAAGACTGTGAAACTGGTGAACTAATAATATTAAAAAAACCCACGATAGAGTTTCAAAGAAAAGGCAATCGAAACTTCGACGAACAGAACATTTTTTCAAACTCTTTTGATATATGTAAAAGGTACATACTTAATTCCAAAATTAAAATTCAGGTAATTTATTCTAGTTTCTATTTTGCTATTCTTTTATTTTCATTAAGCGCTTGTTACCATACTAAGAAATATTGCATATATTTCTCCTTCCTCTTAAAATTGAAGAATTCTCGATTATCCGAAAATTTCGATTTTCCGAAAGAGGGTTGGTCCCAATTATTTCGGATAATCGAGGTTATACTGTAATTAATTAAATTTGAATATATAGGAATTTTGTACAATATTTATAACACCACTCAAACCTTTCATTTAAAATCTTTTTTTAAATCTTTTATAGAAATAGGAAATGTCCAAATATAATGCTCTTACAATAGAAATATAGGAATATTTCCCAACTGAAACTTTTCTCACACAATCTTGCAACCTCAAGAAAGATTAAAAGATACAGATGAAAAAGAAATTATCCTTTTAAAAATATTTTTGTTTAGTGCAACCTATTATGGTTTTGGAACAAGAAAAAGTAAAATATTTATAACTCATTATTTCAAATGAAAATCATATTTTAAATTATTTTGCTTAAAAGGCGCAAAGGCTTTGAATAAAGAATAATCTTCATGTATTCCACGAAATTTCACGTTATCACAATTCAAGATATTTTTATTGGGAGAGCATAGTTGTAGAATTTACGATTCGTTTTAAATCATATTTGGGAGAGCTTATTAGATTAAAACTTCACGATTCATGTAAAATCACATTAAAATAATTAAGCATATTTCACAAGAAAGTGGCGCATGTTTGTTCAGTATAAGTAATCACAGGAAGATTAAAAACTTTGATTATTCTATTTACACTTATAAATATTTACAGTATTTACAATGAAAACATTTGGATAATATTTGTTAAATAAATTCCACATTGGGAATCCAAGATGATCATATTAAAATTTCAGCAATTATGTTCTTCTAAAAAGAAGCCCAGAAAATAGCATGATTTAATATTCGAAAATAAATTTTCCTTTTCAAAATTAAACACCATTTCTTCTAATAGAAGACCACGAAAAAACCTATACGCAGCTTATTGCCTGCTGCGTTCAAGATTCACATTCACAATAAAAACTAAACTAAAAAAGAAAGAGTAAAAATTTTTTTCAAATATCAATTCTCTCGAAGGTCACGTGATCCTACGCGGCGCCTGAGCAGTCTGGCTGACTGCTCGAGAGAGGGTTGCAAAATATTCCACAAACTCCCTCCCCCCCCCCTACCCGATGAACAAGGGTTCATCAAAATGGGGATTCAACTAATTAAAGTAGAAATAAAAATTATTCTAAAAAATCATCAGTTACATAAATACAATACAAAATCAAAATATATACTTACATACTAGACTTCAATAAAATAATTAAACAATTTAAAAGATTTGAGAACAAGTTTCTGCTACTAAAAATAGAAAGAACAATTTAAATCTATACAAATTTTTCTAGAATATTCAATACAAAAAAAAAAAAAAAATTAAACTAAAAATTAGAAATATTATCAAACAAGAAACATTTTTTTTTTTTTTTTTTTTTTTTTTAATTGAAAAAAAATAAAAAGCTTTTTAAAGTCAATAGCAAAGGCAATTCAAGATTTGTTTTAAAAGTCAAATGTCAATGAGAGTTTTTGAGTCTCTAATAATATCAAAGTTTTTCTTTTTTTTTTTAGTTTGTGAGTTCAAGATTGTACAGTAGATTTATAGGTCTTTTAATAAATGAATTATTTGTTTTGAGTTCACAAGATCATATCTTGCCGTCTCTGCCCATAAAGGTTTTGGTAACTTTTCCTAACTTCCACAAACTTCGGGGTAAGTGTTCATTATGTACAAGCACCACATCATCCACTTTAAAGTCTGAAGTTTTATTCTGGTCCGTGTAGTGAGCAGATTTTAAGTTGAGATGATACTCATTTTTCCAACGCTTCCAAAAATGATTTAGAAGAGTCTCACGTAAACGAAAGCGTTTCACTAAAGATTCTATCGTTGTTGGTAAAATTAAATCGTTCACTTTTATGGTAGGTAGACACAAGATACGTTTTCCGATTAAAAAATGTGCAGGAGTAAGAGGAGATGGTTCTTCTAACTCGGAATACGTGTAAGTCAGCGGACGAGAGTTAATTACAGCTTCTACTTCAATTAGAAGCGTTTCTAATTCACTCAATGTTAAGGAAGATCTTTCAATAACTTTACGCAAGGTAGTTTTCACTGAGCGAACCATTCGCTCATAGAAGCCACCCCACCAGGCTGCACGCTCTACAATATACTTCCAGGATATGCTGTGATTGGCGACAAATTTTTTAACATCAGGATGGTGGATTACTTTCCACATTTCTTTTAGTCGAATATCAGCTCTTTTGAAAGTTTTGGCGTTGTCTGAATAAATTACAGCACACAATCCTCTTCGTGAGATAAACCTGCGAAATGCTAACAGAAATTCTGTTGTTGACATGTCTTTTACTAGTTCTAAATGAAGTGCTCTTGTGATAGCACATGTAAATAATAAAATATAATATTTATTTTCATTCCCCTTCACATATAGGGGTCCCGCATAATCAAGACCTGTTACTGAAAACGGTGGAGCTTCGTTAATACGGTCACCTGGAAGAGAGGCTATAACTTGTTGACCAGGGCGTACGTTAAATTTCTTACAGATTGTACATTTGTTCAGGACTGATTTAATGCACTGCCTTGATCTTAAAATCCAAAACTTTTCACGCGTTTGTACCAATGTACTGGACACTCCTGAATGAAAAACTTTTTCATGTGCATCTTTCACGATTAATTCAGTCAATTTATGTTTTGCAGGAATCACTACGGGATGTTTTTCATAAAATGAGGAGTTAGACTCTTGTAACCGTCCTCGTACCAACAGCAAACCTTCATCTGACAACATAGGATTTAACTGTAGAAGATTCGATTCTTTAGGGATACTCTTGTTACATTTCAAGCTTTTAATAACTTCAGGGAAACTTTCTTCCTGCAATAACTTTAACCAAAAATTTTCAGCATGTAACATTTCCTCAGCTGATAATTCTGAAAATTTTCTTTTTTCTATCTTTAATTTTACATTAGAAATAAATCTAAATAGCCATGCAGTTACTCGATACAATTTCTTTAGGGAGCTATACTTTTCAAGAATAAAAATGGGAATTTCATCAGATTTATTTGTTTGAACAACGCAAGAAATGGTGGCTGCTTTTTTAGATTTCTCTTCAGAAACATCAGGTAATCGAGATGCAGCAATTTTAACCCTAGGCCACTGATTTTCGGGAAGGGAAAGAAATTCAGGACCATACCACCATTTTTGAGAATTTATTAAATGCTTCACAGAACAACCTCTCGTTATTAAAACTGCGGGATTAAGTTTGCCATCACAATGTCTCCATAAACTAGGATCAGACAAATTATGAATCTCAGCTATTCTATTAAGAACAAATGGTTTCCATTTTTCTTTTGGCCCTTTAAGCCAATGAAGAACAATTTCCGAGTCCGACCAGAAAATAGTATTATTTACTTGGATAACGTTCGTGATAAACTTTGCCATTCTGGCACCAATAAGTGCTCCCATGAGTTCAAGACGAGGAAGAGTTAACTTCTTCAAGGGAGCAACCCTAGACTTAGACATTATAAAACTAGTTTAAAATTTATCTTTAGAAATTGGATACCGTAAGTATGCCACTGCACCATACGCATTAGGGTTAGCATCAGTGAAAATATGCAGTTGGAGATGCTCCTTTTCCATGATCAGGTTGTTGAAATAGTGTCGGGGAATTTTCAAGTGTGTGAGATCAGGGATTTCTGAAAGCCAATTTTGCCAATTATTTTCTAGTTCACCACCAAAACTTTCATCCCATGATATTCCCATTATCCACAATTGCTGCAAAAGGCATTTGACACGAATAACAAAAGGGGCAATAATTCTGGCTGGATCAAACAACGTAGCTGCAATTTTCAAAACGTTCCGTTTTGTACAAGAATCATTGCTTAAATTTTCTAACAATGGTCGCAATTCTAGTCCTAATTTATCTTCTGAATTGTTTCAGATCAATCCTAAAATTTTCAAGGAAGTATTTGGGGGTTCGGGACTAGAAACAGGAATGTTTTCGTCAACCCATTTTTTCCTAAGTTCCTGAGAATTGCTTTCAAATTTTCTTAACTTCATCCCCCCTTCTTTCAAAATATCAACAGCTTCTTTAGTTAAATTAAAGGCTTTTAGAACATCGTTTTCTCCATCGTTTTTCTAAAAAATTAGGGGCTGTGCATATAAACGTTATCAACTTTTTGGTAATTTTCAACACCCCCCCCCCTTTCGATATCATACGTTATCATCCGCCGAACACTCTCCCCCCTAATGATATCGTTATCAATGTTTAAAAATAATAATGCTTTTTGCAATTCTTTTTCTTTTGTTTACAGTGACATACAGATATAGTTATACATTTACTATTCGCATACTTTATTGATTCAAATGAGAAGAAGCCAATAAAATATCTCTATGATATATGAAATATCTTTATACCAAATAACATTTTAAGGAAACATTTGCTGTTTAAAAGTATTTAACGCATTTGTGCCTGAATTTTTGTTTTCTCAAATTTCTTGGTAAAATCACTTTAAAATGTTACAAAATGAACTGGAAAAATACTAAAAAAATTTACGCTAAAAATATTTTGTATTTATTTGATAAAATGTAAACGTATAAATATGGGAATATGCATAATATTTATAATATTATGATCTGCATAATTATATGTTTTGTCTAAATTTTTATAAAATAAGCTTTTAAATTTTATATTATATACTATAATTAGTATTTTGTGAACTACTAAAAAAAATATATTTATTTCTTTACAGAGACTAATAACATTATAATTATTATTAATAATAAGCTAGGAATAATCCTATTTGAGGCTTAAAAGCTACTTATTTCATAATAATCTTGAAAGGAATTTAACAGAAACAACTGTCCCCTAAATGGTTTATAAATATATGCACCCATTCGTGCATAGCGCCCTATATTTTGTACGTTACAAAAATGCATAAAAAATAGGCTTGAACATATAATTTCACAATTAAAAAAAATACTTATTTCAAAGAAGTCTACGAGCTAAGATTATGACTATATACAAATAAACGTACTTTTTACATTTCGCTATCTTGAAAAATTAAAAATCTATAAACACCGTAAACAGCCTTCATTTCAGCAAATAAATATCCATCTCATGCTGTCATCTCTCGGTAACAGATAACGTCATTTATAGGTAATTATTTCATACGATTTTCATGTTACAAAAAAGAAGACAATTATAAAAATTTATTGAAATTCGAAGCGTCCCATAAATGGAACGCTGGGCATAAATGGGTTAAAAAAAGCTTTTTGTTACATAATGCATTCAACAGTAATAATGTCTTTCATGTACTTACTCCGCCAGGGAGGATGGGTGCAAGCAGAACTTATCAACAAAGCAAGTAATTAACATTCTTTCTCTTTTCTTTACTAGTAAACGCAACAAGAATCATTTCAAACATACTTCATATCTGGTTTCTCGAACAGCGAAATATTATATGCATACACATATGACAGAAGAATAGGAATGTCAAATGTTGGGTATCCCATATTTTGGAATTAAATAATTTTAGAATCATTTAATTATTAATAACTTAGAATTTTTATAAAAATAAATAACAGAGCAAAAAAGGTAATAGACCACTCTGATGCAAAAAACAAGTTACAAACAAGTAAAAATTAAATTTAAAAAATCAAAAAACTTGACTGCGTAAAAAGTGATCTAATTAATTGTTTCTCATCAATGTGAAACTGTTATTTATATTACTTACCTACTTTTGTTTATTTACTTGTATTGATGACTTTTAAGTTGTGTTTAATTGTTAGTTCCTATCTATAAACACTGTTTTCATCAGGCTTATAGATGTCTATGAAGGTTAGAGTTTCAGTAAAGCTAGAGATCCTACCTATACAACTTGCAGGTTGTGTAATATTTAAACGGAGCTTCTGACTGTAAAATAGTCAATGAAACATCGTCTCCATTTTGAAAGACCTATCCAATGATATGCCAATCAATAGGGTGCATAAATTTTTTTCGTCTCTACCGCCATTTTGTATTTTATTGCCGCCGTTTTGAATTTTTAAAAACAAAACCTAGCCTATAACCATCGGACGGTTAAGACGAATCGATAGAGACCTCATTCATTAAAATCCATCCAGCCGTTGGGATGTTTCGAGGGTATAAAGAAATCCACATACCCAGATACGCGTGAAACACATAACCCTTCTTGGAAGCCAGGTAATAAAAAGAGAAAATTTTGGTTGGATAAAAAATGATAATGATATCAAAAGAAAAATCCCTCCTCTCCCTAGAGATATCTTACAATATCATCCAGACGCCCCCCCCCCCCCCCACCTCCCCCTTAAACTGATAACTTTATATGTGCACAACCCCTTACTAGTATTTTTTAATGTTTTATCACAAATCATTAGTTCGGAAAAGGAGCCCCTAGTTTAATTTTAAAGAGTGAAGCATATGTTTGAAATAAAAGAAACGTCAACGGTTTAGCGATAATTAAGGACGCTTTTATTATTATTATTACTAATTGCTGAAACATATATGAAGTCATAATAATAATTGTATGGGCATATACTTTCACTATTTGATGCTGACATTAACTAAAATAATTCTTAAGATAAGATAATGCTCAATAACAGACATGTCTTATTAATAGGGCGTAGAGTCGTAGGGGTTAAAGTATTGTGACCCCTTTCAGGTGATGTTTAATGATTAAAAATTGTGCACGAAACAGTCAACTTTTT
Source organism: Maratus speciosus (assembly GCA_963932465.1). Taxonomy (NCBI): domain Eukaryota; kingdom Metazoa; phylum Arthropoda; class Arachnida; order Araneae; family Salticidae; genus Maratus; species Maratus speciosus. Next base: position 167,026,736 of record OZ010797.1, read on the forward strand.
TTTTTTCATTAATGGATATTTCCTTTTATAATGCATGTATTTTAAGAACTGAAAGTTTTAACAGTTTAGGCGTTTCTTGGGCTTCCTAGTTGATGCCAACTTTTCGCTCTGTCTAGTAGCTAGAGTAGCTACTTGTTTTTGAATTTGTAATTCCTTGTTATAGACTTTCATTGGTTTTAGTACTATGGGAACTCTTCAGTGATGCGAAGACAGTCACAAGCTAATGTTAAACCTAGGGTTTAATATTAGCAGAGAGGTTCTTTTCAAATTTATATTTTGAATTTGAATATTTTTAAGCGATTTTTTTTTTTTTTTTTTTTTTTTTTTTTTTTTTTTTTTTTGTATAAAACAGCTGAGATCTAGAAACGGGCCATTTTCTGTTTTTAGTTGAAGATTTTCTGAATAAAGGCACTTTCACTGTCCAAATCGGTTCAAAAAATGAAAGTACTGTCGAACCTCGATTATCCGAAGTAACTGGGACCGACCCTCTTTCGGAAAATCGAAATTTTCGGATAATCGAGAATGCTTCAATTTTGAGATTAAGGTGAAATATATGCAATATTTATTATTATGGCTTAATAAAAATAAAACAATAGAAAAATGGAAACAAGAATAAATTACCTGAATTTTAATTTTCAAATTAAGTATCATTTACGTATGTCACAAGGGTTTGAAAAAATGTTTTTTTCGTAGTTTCGATTGCCTATGCTTTGAAGCTCTATCACGGAGTTGTTTAATACTGTTAGTTCCCCAGTAATACAATGTTTCTGCTGCTCCAGTCATGCCAAACCTTTTGCAAAACATTCAAAAGCTTCAGAATTGCTAATTTGTTCGTTTTCTTCGTTCCACTCCGCAGCTTACGGGAGCTCAAGTTAAATTCAAAGGAACTCTAAGAAAGGGGATCGAAAATATTTATATGTACTCGTAGTTCGGAAAGGACCGCTTGCATACAAGGAATATTACAGCTAAAAAAAAGCTTTCAAAATGGATTTTGCACACAAGGAATGTGATACTAAAAAAAAAGCTTTAAGAATGAATTTCGGTTAAAAGGGTTTCGGAAAAGAGAGGTTCTACTGTACTTTTATTTAAAAAGTGAATTTAAAAAAAACATTATTCTCCTTAATTTTTGTTTTTGTTTCATTTTTTTTTTACTTTTTAGTACTTAAATTATTTTATTGTTGCAGTTTTACAGCCATTTGGTATACTTCAGAGAAGGAGTTATGACGCATAATTAACTCTCTTGCTGTTGTTTCTCGTACACAACTGTAACCATAAAGAGAGTTCGGCGATTTATCACCCGGGGCTAGCTAACGAAAAAAAAATGACCTTAAAATTATTTTTTTGATTAATAATAAAATCTAAAAAATCTAAAATTCTGTATTATCATTTAAAATTCTTCTGTGTACATAATTTTTGAAATTTTAGCATATGGGGAAAGGGGTAAAAAATTTATTATAAAATTTCATCTTTACATATATGACCTAATTTAAGTTAAATGACAGAGTGAAAAAAAAGCTCGAAACTAACTTCTCTTTTATAATACGAAGCAGCTCTTCCGATTTCGAAAACAAAATCATTCTGCAACGTCACACTGTTCAGCATTATGAAACAAAAGTTACTGCAGTTACATAACTGAATCATTAAACATTTCTAATGAAATTATGTTATACGTCAATCTATTGAGCCATTACCCCTCGGGGTGGAAATCTTGAAACTAAGAAGCGGCATTATGCGTATAAAATTCTTGAAAAATAAAAATAATAATAACTAGAAAACAGGAATTCTGCTATTTCAGAATTTACTGTCGCCCCCGACGAAAGAGAAATCTATGTATATATAAATAGAACAAAACATATTTAAATTTTAAGACTTAAAGCACACGCTTTCATTTTATGTAAAATGACGTCATTCACATCCGCTTAAGAATTCCACATTTACGATCCACTCTTAAACATCTACAGTAAATTAGGCATAGGATGTCACTATCGCGAAATAATACACAAATGCAGCAAAAAGATGCCGTCATTAAAGAAACTCGACCAAAAAAAAAGGGCTGTCTAATGATTCATAGGCCTTCATTTGTTTGTAACATATATTACTTGTTATACTATAGTATAGCTATTACATGTAATAGCTCCATGTTTTAACAGAAATCATTCGTTTATATTTTTTCAAAATAGCACAGATTTTAATTACATTTTCTTTCGGTTGTTATGAAAAAATGGCAACAAGATATATAATTAATATTTTACAACTATTTTTCCTTTACTTTCTACAGAAATGGAGTTCAACCGTTGCCAATATTAAGCAAATGGCTCCAAAAACTATAAAAAAATTAATATTTCAAAAATAAATGGAGTTGCATAGTTTTCAAACAAATTGCATCTAAAAGAACTTTTTTTTTCAATACAACGGTATAAAAATTGAAAATGTGCGATGCTTAGAAGTTTAAAAAAATGCTATAGAGTATTTAATCGTACTGCTTTGTTTTAATTAAGGTAACGTTATTTTTTGGAGGCGACACAAAATAAGCTGGGAGAAAGAAATAGCATACCGTACCGTGGACTACTAATAATAAACTGTACTGTCATTTGAAACTTACATGTGTACATACTTTTTATAATTTTAGCATATAAGGAAGTGAGAAAAGCATCGATTACAAAATCTCATTACATACATGACGCAAGTTAATTTAAATATGTGTAAAGAAAAATCTCAAAACTCTTTTTTTTATGCGAAACTGCTCTACTCATTTCCAAAACAAAAACATTCAGCAATGTCATGCTCTTCAGCATTATGAAACAAAAGTTACCGCGGTTACATTAACTCAATCATTAAACATTTCTAGAGAAATTATGTTGCATTGTCATTAAAAATTCCAAAATCTCATTACATACATGACGCAAGTTAATTTAAATATGTGTAAAGAAAAATCTCAAAACTCTTTTTTTTTATGCGAAACTGCTCTACTCATTTCCAAAACAAAAACATTCTGCGATGTCATGCTCTTCAGCATTATGAAACAAAAGTTACCGCGGTTACATTAACTCAATCATTAAACATTTCTAGAGAAATTATGTTGCATTGTCATTAAAAACTCACCTATGTATATAATTTGTATAATTTTAGGTAGTAAAAAATCAACTACAATGTTCCATATTAACCCTCTCGCTGCGCAACCCGAGATATGCTCGGGCATGCATTTTTCCGTCAAATTAATACTATTTGGTTATTCCCACCAGTTATTTTTCAGCGAAAACTTTGTCTGGTTTAATCAGGACATTCCCTGATTACGATAGTAAAAAATTTCTGCTTTAAAGAACCGGTGATAAATGATTAAAAATTCTGTAAAAGACGCTCATCGCGAAGAATTACTTATGCAGCAAGAGGGTTAACATGCATCGCATAAGTTAAGTTAAATGAAAGAGTGTATAAAATAAATAAATTAATTAAAAATAAATTAAATAGAATCTCAAAACTGGCTCCCTTTTTTTAATACGAAACAGCTATTCCGATTTACAAAACAAAATAATTCTGCAACGTCACTCTCTTCAGCATTATGAAACAAAATTTGCTGCAGTTACATAACTGAATCATTAAATATTTCTAGTGAAATTGGGTTATACGTCACTGCAACGAGCCATTAACTCCTCGGGGTGGCAATCTTGAAACCAAGAAGCGGCATTATGTGTATAAATTTCTAAAAAATTTTAAAAATCGTGCTGCCATTTCAAACTTACATGTGTACATATTTTTTTATAATTTTAGCATTTAAGGAAGTGAGTAAAGAACCGATTACGAAGTGTAAAGAAAAATCTCAAAACTGACTTCTTTTTTTATGCGAAACAACTCTACTCATTTCCAAAACAAAATCATTCTGCAATGTCATTCTCTTCAGCATTATGAAACAAAAGCTACCGCAGTTACGTTAATTCAATCATTAAACATTTCTAGAGAAATTATGTTGCATTGCCATTAAAAGCTCACCTATGTATATATTTTTTTTATAATTTTAGGTAGTAAAAAATCAATTGCAATGTTCCATATTAACATATATCGCACAAGTTAAGTTAAATGAAAGAGTGTACAATAAAAATAAATGAATAAATAAATAAGAAAACAAACAAATAAAAAAAAAATCTCAAAACTGACTCCACTTTTTTAATACGAAACAACTATTCCCATTTCCAACACAAAATCGTTCTGCAGCGTCACACTCTTCAGCATTATGAAACAAAAGTTACCGCAGTTACATTAACTCAATCATTAAACATTTCTAGAGAAATTATGTTGCATTGTCATTAAAAATTCCAAAATCTCATTACATACATGACGCAAGTTAATTTAAATATGTGTAAAGAAAAATCTCAAAACTCTTTTTTTTTATGCGAAACTGCTCTACTCATTTCCAAAACAAAAACATTCTGCGATGTCATGCTCTTCAGCATTATGAAACAAAAGTTACCGCGGTTACATTAACTCAATCATTAAACATTTCTAGAGAAATTATGTTGCATTGTCATTAAAAACTCACCTATGTATATAATTTGTATAATTTTAGGTAGTAAAAAATCAACTACAATGTTCCATATTAACCCTCTCGCTGCGCAACCCGAGATATGCTCGGGCATGCATTTTTCCGTCAAATTAATACTATTTGGTTATTCCCACCAGTTATTTTTCAGCGAAAACTTTGTCTGGTTTAATCAGGACATTCCCTGATTACGATAGTAAAAAATTTCTGCTTTAAAGAACCGGTGATAAATGATTAAAAATTCTGTAAAAGACGCTCATCGCGAAGAATTACTTATGCAGCAAGAGGGTTAACATGCATCGCATAAGTTAAGTTAAATGAAAGAGTGTATAAAATAAATAAATTAATTAAAAATAAATTAAATAGAATCTCAAAACTGGCTCCCTTTTTTTAATACGAAACAGCTATTCCGATTTACAAAACAAAATAATTCTGCAACGTCACTCTCTTCAGCATTATGAAACAAAATTTGCTGCAGTTACATAACTGAATCATTAAATATTTCTAGTGAAATTGGGTTATACGTCACTGCAACGAGCCATTAACTCCTCGGGGTGGCAATCTTGAAACCAAGAAGCGGCATTATGTGTATAAATTTCTAAAAAATTTTAACAATCGTGCTGCCATTTCAAACTTACATGTGTACATATTTTTTTATAATTTTAGCATTTAAGGAAGTGAGTAAAGAACCGATTACAAAGTGTAAAGAAAAATCTCAAAACTGACTTCTTTTTTTATGCGAAACAACTCTACTCATTTCCAAAACAAAATCATTCTGCAATGTCATTCTCTTCAGCATTATGAAACAAAAGCTACCGCAGTTACGTTAATTCAATCATTAAACATTTCTAGAGAAATTATGTTGCATTGCCATTAAAAACTCACCTATGTATATATTTTTTTATAATTTTAGGTAGTAAAAAATCAATTGCAATGTTCCATATTAACATATATCGCACAAGTTAAGTTAAATGAAAGAGTGTACAATAAAAATAAATGAATAAATAAATAAGAAAACAAACAAATAAAAAAAAAATCTCAAAACTGACTCCACTTTTTTAATACGAAACAACTATTCCCATTTCCAACACAAAATCGTTCTGCAGCGTCACACTCTTCAGCATTATGAAACAAAAGTTACCGCAGTTACATTAACTCAATCATTAAACATTTCTAGAGAAATTATGTTGCATTGTCATTAAAAACTCACCTATGTATATAATTTTTATAATTTTAGATAGTAAAAAATCAATTACAATGTTCCATATTAACATACATCGCACAAGTTAAATTAAATGAAAAAGTGTACAATAAAAATAAATGAATAAATAAATAAAAAACAAATAAAATTAAAAAATCTCAAAACTGACTCCATTTTTTAATACGAAACAACTATTCCCATTTCCAACACAAAATCGTTCTGCAGCGTCACACTCTTCAGCATTATGAAACAAAAGTTACCGCAGTTATATTAACTCAATCTATACTCCTATTATAAAGAGGAAGAAATTGTTTATTTGTAGGAGGTAAGCTCTGGAACTACCGAACCGATTCCAAAAGTAATGGTATCAAAATGATGGTGTTAGTCCAACTTAGAACATAGGCTATATCTTATGTCGGTGCAACTACCCCAAAGAGGGTGTAGGAGAAAAAAACGTTCTAAAAATGCGATTTTAGCGTTACTGAAGGTCCTAGAAATATGAAATTTTGAATAATAGTTACTTATAAGATATAAATGATGTCTAAGAACAGTTCTTAAACAATTCGAAATTTAAAAGGGGTGAAAATTCACAAAAAGTATTCTAAAAAACGTTCTAAATGGTAGTTTCTACACAATCTCAGGAAATACCAAATCGATTTTAAAAATATTGGTGTCAAAGTGATGGTGACAACGCTTGCTCCAAGATAGGCTATGTTTTATGTCGGTGCCACTACCCGAAAGGGGGTGTACGAGCAAAAAACGTTCTAAAAATGTGATTTTAGCGTTACTGAAGGTCCTAGAAATATGAAATTTTGAATAATACTTACTTATAAGATATAAATGATGTCTAAGAACAGTTCTTAAACAATTCGAAATTTAAAAGGGGTGAAAATGCACAAAAAGCGTTCTAAAAAACGTTCTAAATGGTAGTTTCTACACAGTATCAGGAAATACCAAACCGATTTTAAAAATATTGGTGTCAAAATGATGATGACAACGCTTGCTCCAAGATAGGCTATGTTTTATGTCGGTGCCACTACCCGAAAGGGGGTGTAGGAGCAAAAAACGTTCTAAAAATGCGATTTATGTGTTACTGAAGGGCCTAGAAATATGAAATTTGAAATATTAGCTACTTATTAGATATAAAGGATTTCTAAGAACAGTTCTTAAACAATTCGAAATTTGAAAGGGGTGAAAATGCGCGAAAATCGTTCTAAAAAACGTTCTAAATGGTGGTTTCTACACAATCTCAGGAAATACCAAACCGATTTAAAAAATAATGGTGTCAAAATAAGTGTGTCAAAATGACGGTGACAACCCTTGCTCCAATATAGGCTATGTTTAATGTCGGTGCCACTACCCGAATGTGGGTGCAGGAGCAAAAAACGTTCTAAAAATGCGATTTTTGCGTTACCGAAGGGCCTAGAAATATGAAATTTGAAATATTAGCTACTTATTAGATATAAAGGATTTCTAAGAATAGTTCTTAAACAATTTGAAATTTAAAAGGGGTGAAAATGCGCGAAAAGCGTTCTAAAAAACGTTCTAATGGTGGTTTTACACAATCTCAAGAAATACCAAACAGATCTAAAAAATAATGGCGTCAAAATGATTGTGACAACCCTTGCTCCAACATAGGCGATGTTTTATGTCGGTGCCACTAACCCAAAAGGGGTGCAGGAGAAAAACGTTCTAAATTGCGGTTTTTGCGTTACGGACAGGCCTAGAATCGTGAAATTTGGAATGGTAGTTAGTTATAAGATATCAATGATCTCTAAGGACATTTCCTAAAAAAATTGAAATTTAAAAGGGGGGTCCAAATGCGCAAAAAGCGTTATAAAAAACTTTCTAAATTGCGATTTCTATGCAATCTCAGGAAGTACTGAACCGATTGCAAATAATGGTGTAATAATGGTGTAAATATGATGGTGACAGATCTTGCTCCAAAATAGGCTATATTTTATGTCTGTTTCCAATACCCCAGAGCAGATGCAGGAGCAAAATGCTTCGAAAAGCGTTCTAAAAACGTTCTAAATGCCAATGTGTTGGCAAAATCTCAGGAAGAATGAATTTGATTTCAAACGTAATGGTAGGAAATTTATGCTGACAGCCTCTGCTCTAACATAGACGCTATTTTATGTCGGTATCACTATCACCAAGACGTTGCAGGAGCAAAAAAGCGTTCTGAGTTTCCATTTTTGTGATCGGTAGAGGCTAGCAACTTAAAATTAGGCAAGGTACATATTTATTAGATATAAATTATCTTTAAGAACAGTTTCGAAAAAATTGGAAATTTAAAAAGGGGTGAAAATGCGCGAAAAGAGTCCTAAAAACGTTCTAAATTGCGATTTCTACTCAGTCTACGGAAATACCAAAGCTATTTCAAAAGTAATGGTTGCAAATCAATGGTGACAGTCCCTGCTATAACATAGGTTATATTTTATGTTGATGTCACTACCATCTGAGGGTTGCAAAAGCAAAACATGTTCTAATTTGCGTTTTTTGCACAATTGAGAGGTCTAACACTTTCAAGTATGGCATGGTATTTACTTACAAGATGCAACTGCTTTCTAAGAACAGTCGAAAGAAAATTCCAAATTTAAAAAAATGAAGTGAGTGAAAAGCGTTATAAATTACAATTTTCAAGCAAACTTATAAGTTACCAAACCGATAAATAAAATAATGATGTCAAATTTTGGTGATAGAACCTGCTCAAACATAAGCTATATTTTATGTCTGTTCCACTACCACCAGAGTTTTGAAGGAGCTAAAAGCTTTCTAAATTGCGAATTCTGTGATACTGAAAAGGTTAGAAACTTTAAATATGACATGGTAGTTACTTATAAAATATAAATGCCCTCGAAGGAACGTCGAAAATAAATTCGAATTAAAAAGGGGTGAAGCGAGGTGCGAAAAGCATTCTAAAAAAGTTCTAAATTACGATTCTATGCAATTTCAGGGAATATAAATCGATTATAAAAGTAATAGTTGCGAATCAATGGTAACAGTCTCTGATCCTACACAGGCTATATTTTATGTCGGTGTTTCTAACACCTGGGGGTCACAGGAACAACAAACGTTCTAAAAAAGGGCTTTAACAGCTTTTTAAATTACGTTTCTGTGGAATATTAGGAAATAACAAACCGATTTCAAAATTAATCTTGGCAAATTATTGGTGACAGTTCCTGTTTCAACATAGCCCTTTATGTTGAGAGACTTGGTAGGACTTGGAATTTGACATGGTGGTTAATTTTAAGATGTAAGAAGATGGTTTCTAAAAAATTCAAAACTTCAAATGAATACTGAAATGGGCGTATTAATTGAGCATAAAAGTTTCAAAATATTTTCTAAATTATCATTTATTTAGTTTTATTTCATTTTATTAATTTAAGTCTCATTTCTGCCTAATGCAGTGTAATAATGATGTTTAATCAAACTGTGTTTTAAGTAGTAATTTTTGAATTATTCCTAAAAGTAATAAGTACCTTTTAATAAAAAAAAAACCCTTTTAATAAAGTAAAATATTACCTTTTAATAAAATAAAAATTTAGTTAGTACCTTTTAATAAAAATTAGGCATATAAATATCTCTTGGCATATTTCAAATATTACACGAGCAAAGCCGCGGGGTTTGCTAGTCATTAAATATTTCTAGAGAAATTATGTTGCATTGTCATTAAAAACACACCCATGTATATAATTTTTATAATTTTAGGTAGTAAAAAATCAATTGCATAGTTCCATATTAACATACATCGCACAAGTTAAGTTAAATGAAAGAGTGTACAATAAAAATAAATGAATAAATAAATAAAAAAACAAACAAATTTAAAAAAATCTCAAAACTGACTCCATTTTTTTAATACGAAACAACTATTCCCATTTCCGAAACAAAATCATTCTGCAGCGTCACACTCTTCAGCATTATGAAACAAAAGTTACCGCAGTTACATAACTGACTCGTTAAACATTTCTAGATAAATTGCATTATACATCATGGCAACGAGCCATTAACCCCTCGGGTGGCAATCTTGAAACCAAGAAGCGGCATTATAATATATCTCTAAAAAGATGCCGCGGGCATCATTTGGGATGATTATAATTCCAGAGGAGGGCCGGAAACGGTCAATTTGCTAGGCAGTGAAAAACAATGGACCACATTTTTACGAGTGGTGATTTTCGGTTTGCCGCTTCCATCTATCTGCCCTGTAATTTAGAAGGCCAGAGACATTAGCGTCAATTGAATTTTCGAGAATGCACAGTGGTATGATTAGAAGAGAATATTTAGAACTTTCTATTGTCAAAGTATTGTTTTATTTCTACTTTACCCAAAGGGTTTGAGGTGATTACATTCATTCTAATATCATTTAGATGCAGTGTCAAAATAAAATGAAAATGGAACGTTCCCAGAAATATTTTTAAAGAGTTTTATTACATAATAATTTATTTGAGTATAACTATTAAGGGCATACTCTTAACCCTTAAATTCGCGATTGTCTATTTTGTTTCGAAAAAATGTTATATGACTCTCTCAAAGGTTTATTACACTGGAAAAATAATGAAAAAATTCAGATATGCATTTTCATGTAATACATCAATCAATCTTTTTTTATGTTGTACATCTGCAATACAAGTAAAAACTACTGTCGTGTGGCTGTTTCACGTTAAAATATTGCAAATTAGTAAATATTTTAATAAGTATGTCTCCAAATAACTTATTTTATATAATTATTTATTTTATAAAACTTAACATTTAACCTTTAATTCCCATGATAGAATACATTCTAGAAATTACGTAGTTCAGAGTGTGAATCAGGTTTCTTTATACTCCTGTTATAAAGAGGAAAAAATTGTTTATTTGTAGGAGGTAAGCTCTGGAACTACCGAACCGATTTCAAAAGTAATGGTATCAAAATGATGGTGTTAGTCCAACTTAGAACATAGGCTATATCTTATGTCGGTGCCGGCCCCACCAGTGGCAAGAGGATCTGCTCTCGAAGCTGGTAGACGGGAGGTGCTGGGTTCGATCAGAAATCGCGCCCGTCGGTCTAATCGTTCGGAGTTTTCGTGGTTTTCTTCGAACCTTGGTTCTCCAAGCGTTAATACGGATTAGGTTCCCTTAGAAAGACCTCCACGGAAGGCACTCCCCCCCACTTAGGGCCTATATCCCACGTGCTGATAATTGGCCGACATAAATACAACCAACTTATGTCGGTGCCACTACCCCAAAGGGGGTGTAGGGGCAAAAAACGTTCTAAAAATGCGATTTTAGCGTTACTGAAGGGCCTAGAAATATAAAATTTTGAATATTCGTTACTTATAAGATATAAATAATGTCTAAGAACAGTTCTTAAACAATTCGAAATTTAAATTAAAGGAAAAAGTGTACAATAAAAATAAATGAATAAATAAATAAAAAACAAATAAAATTAAAAAATCTCAAAACTGACTCCATTTTTTTAATACGAAACAACTATTCCCATTTCCAACACAAAATCGTTCTGCAGCGTCACACTCTTCAGCATTATGAAACAAAAGTTACCGCAGTTATATTAACTCAATCTATACTTCCTATTATAAAGAGGAAGAAATTGTTTATTTGTAGGAGGTAAGCTCTGGAAATACCGAACTGATTCCAAAAGTAATGGTATCAAAATGATGGTGTTAGTCCAACTTAGAACATAGGCTATGTTTTATGTCGGTGTCACTACCCCAAAGGGGGTGTAGGAGCAAAAAACGTTCAAAAAATGCGATTTTGGCGTTACTGAAGGGCCTAGAAATATGAAATTTTGAATATTAGTTACTTATAAGATATAAATAATGTCTAAGAACAGTTCTTAAACAATTCGAAATTTAAAAGGGGTGAAAATGCACAAAAAGCGTTCTAAAAAACGTTCTAAATGGTAGTTTCTACACAATCTCAGGAAATACCAAAGCGATTTAAAAAATATTGGTTTCATAATGATGGTGATAACGCTTGCTCCAAGATAGGATGTGTTTTATGTCGGTGCCACTACCCCAAAGGAGGTGTAGGAGCAATAAACGTTTAAAAATGCGATTTTAGCGTTACTGAAGGGCCTAGAAATAATAAAATTTTGAATATTAGTTACTTATAAGATATAAATGATGTCTAAGAACAGTTCATAAACAATTCGAAATTTAAAAGGGGTGAAAATGCATAAAAAGCGTTCTAAAAAACGTTCTATATGGTAGTTTCTACACAATTTCAGGAAATACCAAACCGATTTAAAAAATATTGGTGTCAAAATGATGGTGACAACGCTTGCTCCAAGATAGGCTATGTTTTATGTCAGTGTCACTATCCCAAAGGGAGTGCAGGAGCAAAAAACGTTCTAAAAATGCGATTTATGTGTTACTGAGAGGCCTAGAAATATGAAATTTGGAATATTTGCTACATATTAAATATAAAGGATTTCTAAGTACAGTTCTTAAACAATTCGAAATTTGAAAGGGGTGAAAATGCGCGAAAATCGCTCTAAAAAACGTTCTAAATGGTGGTTTCTACACAATCTCAGGAAATACCAAACCGATTTAAAAAAATAATGGTGTCAAAATGACGGTGACAATCCTTGCACCAACATAAGCTATGTTTTATGTCGGTGCCACTACCCGAAAGGGGGTGCAGGAGAAAAAAAACGTTCTAAAAATGCGATTTTTGCGTTATAGAAGGGCCTAGAAATATGAAATTTGTAATATTAGCTACTTATTAGATATAAAGGATTTCTAAGAACAGTTCTTAAACAATTCGAAATTTAAAAGGGGTGAAAATTCGCGAAAAGCGTTCTAAAAAACGTTCTAATTGTGGTTTCTACACAATCACAATACCAAACCGATCTAAAAAATAATGGCGTCAAAATGATGGTGACAGCCCTTGCTCCAACATAGGCGATGTTTTATGTCGGTGCCACTACCCCAAAGGTGCAGGAGAAAAACGTTCTAAATTGCGCCTTTTGCGTTACGGAAGAGCCTAGAATCGTGAAATTTGGAATGGTAGTTAGTTACAAGATATCAATGATCTCTAAGGACATTTCCTAAAAAAATCGAAATTTAAAAGGTGGTCAAAATGCACAAAAAGCGTTGTAAAAAATTCTAAATTGCGATTTCTATGCAATCTCAGGAAGTACTGAACCGATTTGAATTATAATGGTGTAAAAATGATGGTGACAGATCTTGCTAAAAGATAGGCTATATTTTATATCTGTTTCTACTACCCCAGAGGAGATGTAGGAATAAAATGCGCGAAAAGCGTTCTAAAAACTTTCTAAATGCCGATTTGTCGGCAATATCTCAGGAAGAATGAATCTGATTTCAAACGTAATGGTAGGAAATTGATGCTGACAGCCTCTGCTCTAACATAGACGCTATTTTGTGTTGGTATCGCTATCAGCAAGACGTTGCAGGAGCAAATAAGCGTTCTAAATTTCGATTTTTGTGATCGGTAGGGGCTAGCAACTTAAAATTAGGCAAGGTGCATATTTATTAGATATAAATGATCTTTAAGAACAATTTCGAAAAAATTGGAAATTTAAAAAGTGGTGAAAATGCGCGAAAAGCGTCCTAAAAACGTTCTAAATTGCGATTTCTACTCAATCTAAGGAAATACCAAAGCTATTTCAAAAGTAATGGTTGCAAATCAATGGTGACAGTCCCTGCTATAACATAGGTTGTATTTTATGTTGCTGTCACTACCATCTGAGGGTTCCAAAAGCAAAATATGTTCTAATTTGCGTTTTTTGCACAACTGAGGGGTCTAACACTTTGAAGTATGGCATGGTATTTACTTACAAGATGCAACTGCTTTCTAACAACAGTCGAAAGAAAATTCCAAATTAAAAAAAATGAAGTGAGTGAAAAGCGTTATAAATTACAATTTTTAAGCAAACTTATAAATTACCAAACCAATTAAAAAAATAATGATGACAAATTTTGGTGATAGAACCTGCTCAAACATAAGCTATATTTTATGTTTGTTTCACTACCACCAGAGGGTTGAAGGAGCTAAAAACTTTCTAAATTGCGATATCTTTGTTACTGAAAAGGCTAGAAACTTTAAATATGACATGGTAGTTACTTATAAAATATAAATGCCCTCGAAGGAACGTCGAAAGTAAATTCGAATTAAAAAGGGGTGAAGCGAAGGGGATTTGCGAAAAACATTCTAAAAAAGTTCTAAATTACGATTCTATGCAATTTCATGGAATATAAACCGATTATAAAAGTAATAGTTGCGAATCAATGGTAACAGTCTCTGATCCTACACAGGCTATATTTTATGCCGGTGATTCTACCACTTGGGGTTCACAGGAACAACAGACGTTCTAAAAAAGGGCTTTAAAAGCTTTTTAAATTACGTTTCTGTGGAATATTAGGAAATAACAAACCGATTTCAAAATTAATGTTGGCAAATTAATGGTGACAGTTCCTGTTTCAACATAGCCCTTTATGTTGAGAGAGGTGGTGGGACTTGGAATTTGACATGATGGTTAATTTTATGATGTAAGAGGATGGTTTCTAAAAAATTCAAAACTTCTAATGAATACTGAAATGGGCGTATTACAGTGGCGTAGCCAAGGGGGGGGGGGGGGTCCAGGGGGTCCGGACCCCCCCCGAAAGTAGACCTGGTTTACTAAATTATGGATACAAATACAACAGTAAAAACTGTTAAGACAGAATCCAAAGGATGTACAACAAATTCCGGTTTAGAGAGGTATTTGTCTTAGAAGGTATAATTCAAAGCTATGTCTTTCTTCGGGACTATGAACTTTCCGTTTTAGGCAGGTTTCCGTTATAAACACTTTCCGTTTTCACAGTATCCCTTAAAACTGCTAAAACGTACTCACTTCCCAAACTTTTTTCCTTCACGTACCCCTTTCTTAGGTTTTTCATTTCGGAGTACCCCCATTTCTCATAAACACGACCCCCCCCCTTTCCTCCCTTCACTCAAGGATATAACGTAAACATGCTTTATTTCATTAGTAATCTTCTTATCACAACCATATAATAAATCGATGCAAATTACATTGATATTTCTAACATTTTTGTGACTTCCGCCATTACCGATATTAGTATTTTCACATACCCCAGCAGACCCGCCACGTACCCCCAGGGGTACGCTACCCCAGGTTGGAAACCGCTGCTATAACACCACCTCTGAAGAGCATAAATCTATTACAGGAAAATCTGTGAAGATGACCTATCTCAAAGGAAAACAATTCAAGATTCGACGAAAACAACACTATATATTTGTGCTTGCTAACGTTCGAAACCTATCTGAAATTAAACTTGTTCCAATTGTGAATCCTTCTTGGCAGGTTTTCTGAAAACACAGAATCTTCTCATAAACAAAAAACATTTTAATGTCCCGAGACGGAAGGATAACTATGCAAGTATACCTGCTATTCCGTTTACACAAATTTACTGTAACTAGATTAAACGTAAAACTTCTTTATTTTGGACTTCGATGGGGTTCTGTTGCCGACACTTATGGGAAAGAACGAGTTTATACGAACGCAATAACGGTGAGTTTCGTGACCTTTATCTTTGTTCACTTTATAACGGACAATATTAACAATTACTTTAAATCTGCTGCCTGCAATTAATAAAAGTAACTTTATTTTTGGACTGGTTATTTGTTACCACTTTCAAAATACACTGGCGAGAAAAATTAAAAGAATAACCATAAAAAGGTGCTTTATGTTAATTCTATTAAGGGAACTTCTAGAAAGGTAACTCAATGTCAACGTTAGCACGTAGTACAATGGGATTAACATTCGCTACAGAAATATATGCAAATTTTTCAGCCTCAGCCCGTTCCTTCGATTCACCTGTGAAAAGGAGCGCACGTGGGTAATTTGAAGTATAATTTTAAGGATTGTACGTGTAATTAGGTAAAACTTTCGCTTCTAGTTGGTGGAATATGTCGTCCAGAAGACATTTGACCGATTTTGAGAAATTGCGTGCGATAGGGAGAATGGAAGCAGGACAGACACTCTTAGGGGTCTGTAAAGACGTAAAAATAGCCAAAAGCATCATGTCAAGATTCTGGAAACGGTTTAAAGACATTGGTATAATGTCCACAGACAACCAGGTCAAGGTAGAAAACGCACCACAATAGGCTCTCAGGACTGTAATTTGCAACGATTGCTAAAAGAAATAGGCAATTGACGTCAGTTCAGACTGCAGGGAGTTTGCTGCAGGAACAAGAACTTGACTATCCTGGTTTACTGTGAGTGACAGTCTGCATGCAAGGAAACCCATGATTTGTGTTCCACTAACTCCGGTAGCGAAATGCGCCCGGATAAAGTGGTGCAGTTAAAGTGGCCGGGTTTCATCGTCATTGGAGTACCACGGACTTGAGCCGAGCTCTCTTTACCGATGAATCCCGGTTTTGTTGAGAGAGTTACTAGAGACGTGTTACCATGTGGAGGAAGAAAATCACACATAATAAGGCTACAAACATTCGTGAAAGGCATCGATACAAAGGTCGTGGAATCATGGTATGAACGGACATAATTTTGAATGGCCGCAGTGACCGACACATTTTTACCAGTGCAACTGTGAATGCTGAAATATACAGAGATGAGGTTCTTGATCCTCTTGTCAAGTTGTTTAAGGGTGCAATCGGAAGATTCGGAATTTTATGATTATTAATGGTCTAGAAGGGCGCTACCCCTTTCCACCGACCTCCTAAGTGTCCCTTCCAGAGCTGCATAAATACGACCCGTCCGAAGCTTACTGCTGAACTTGGAGAATATTCTAAAACTGTTTCGAACCATCTAAAATAAATTGGCTGAGAAGTACAAAACAGAAACCACCATGAACCATTTTTTACACATTCTAATACTTCCAAAAAAGTGCTAATCCATCACAAATAAACTTATTACAAAAATTTAACTTCCTTAAAGACAACTAGATATTGGAAGCAACTATTAGATCGAATATGGTATCAAAAGTGGCGAGACATGAAACATGGATACCCAAAAGAATTATGGCTGAATAAGACAATTGTAACAAAACTGCTTTTCCCTGCATGAACTATATTTGATGTGTGTGCTTCTTACATTACTAGTTTCTGTAGCTGAAAATGCAAGATCTTTTTCTTAAAGTTAAAACCTTCCCACATTTTTAGTTTGCAGAAAATTTGCAACAGTCTTGCTCTGAAAACCTGCAAAGTTGCAGTAAGCTCAGCATGACAAGACTGAAAGTTCATAACAAGACTGCAGCAAGATAACGCAAACGCCGAAGTCACCACACTTTGAACTTGCAGCTAACTTGCCGTGCAAGTTAAATTCATATTATATCAAATTTATTGCAAACTAACGGCAAACAAGCAATCAAAAATACTGCAAACTTACTGCAAAGTAGTAATTTTTCCATGTCACACTATAAATTTAACCCCTTCGAAAGGGGTCCATAGACCTGATCA
This sequence comes from Maratus speciosus, assembly GCA_963932465.1. Lineage (NCBI taxonomy): Eukaryota > Metazoa > Arthropoda > Arachnida > Araneae > Salticidae > Maratus > Maratus speciosus. The sequence goes on from OZ010797.1 coordinate 167,043,916, forward strand.
AGTCTATTGATGCGAAAGCGTCGTCAGAAGGTGCATGCATCGGTTTTATTACCATAAACAAGTTCAGGTAATATTTGTACTTTTCATTTCGATCATTTTTTGGTATTTAATAAGTATATCGTTTAGAAAAAGCGGTGCCTACCGAATAAAATTTCTGCAATTTCTGCGTATGTGCTGATTGTCTATTCTCTCAACACAGGTATTTTTTGCTTTCGTCACTTTTGTGAATTAAAGACAGTCTTGCATCAGTTTCACAACAAACTACTCATGCAAGTGGGTGATGGTATTCCTTGCGGGAAATTCGCTGCGAATTTCTCAATTCAAATTTGTCACGGCAAGATAATATCAGAAAAAATCAAACTTGCTGCTAATGTTCATGCTATCTGGGTTATCTAAAAAACTCCCATGGGGAGCGCGGCAGATCACATGAACGGCTTATGCGATTCACACTTATGTGAAATCATTATCCAATATCTACAGCACACGTTCTTAATTCAATGGCAAGAAATTAAACATGGAAATTGCTGTTTTAAACTTAACCACTTGATCCTAACTTTATTGTAGGCAAATGTTATGTAATATGAAACTTGATTTAACCCATTCGCTGCCAAAACTATAAAGTAAGAATTTTCAAATTTTTTGTTAAAAGTCGTTTGCTACCACAAATTCAGAAAGGTAAATTTCGCTTTACTAATACAACGAAATTTCTGCCAATAAATGAGGCAATTTTTTAATTCTAAAATAGTGGTGACAAAGTAATTAATAAATTAAAGCCACGAGTATACTCGTGGATGACAGCGAATGGGTTAATTAAATTTAACTCTTCAGTATGCGCTCAGCTTTTTACATCATAGTGAATCTTTTTCATTGGTAAATATTAATGTAACTTCCATGTATTATTAGTTGCAGTTATAGAGATTGCCCTTACATTTTTTAGCCGTGCTTTTTTTTAAATTAAGAAATTAAATAAGGATATACCTAAATTCTTAAAGTTACTCGAAATACTTCTATTATATATACACAGTCAAGACAAGATTGCAAGGGACTGGTAAAAAGACCCATTTTATATAGGCTTCCATAGAAAGAAGTGTAATTAATTATTCTTCTAAGAAACACTACCTCAATAAGATCTATTGTTCGTTTCGCAGGAATTCTGAAACTCTTCCGTTTGACACAGGATTCTGTTATAGAAAGATTCCGCTTTCACAGGTTTCACTATGTTTCACTAAAAAACGATGAAAATCCCCTTTCAGACAGGTTTTCAGCAAATTTAATTGCATCGCAATTCATATTAAGACCATGTAACGCTTCCGTTAAAGACAGGATTCTGTTATAGACAATTACTATTTTGACAAGTTTTATTCTATTCATATGACATAAATAAGTATATTTATATAAATACACAAAACTTGTAAAAATGGAACCTGTCTATAACGGAATTCTGACTTAAACAGAAATGTTCCATAGTGCTACGGAAACGAATACTATACAAATACACCCGATAACATGAAAACCTGTGTAAAACGGAATTTTCAGCATTATTTACGATTTCATCTTGACAAGTTTTACTATATATATAACCTGAAGGAAAAATTCTGGACCCCCCCCGAAACGAAATCCTGGCTACGCCACTGGCGTATTAATTGAGCATAAAAGTTTCAAAATATTTTCTAAATTATCATTTATTTAGTTTTATTTCATTTTATTAATTTAAGTCTCATTTCTGCCTAATGCAGTGTAATAATGATGTTTAATCAAACTGTGTTTTAAATAGTAATTTTTGTATTATTCCTAAAAGTAATAAGTACCTTTTAATAGAAAAAACTTTTAATAAAATAAAATATTACCTTTTAATGTAAATAAAAATTTAGTTAGTACCTTTTAATAAAAATTAGACATATAAATATCACTTGGCATATTTCAAATATTACGCGAGCAAAGCCACGGTATTTGCTAGTATGCGAATAAAAAAGATTTATTAAATTCAAAACACTGTTGTTTACATATATGCAAAGCTGCGCACTAAAGGTTAAAAAAGTAAGAATGTATGACTATCACTGAAAAGTGCCTCCCATTCTTGAGTGTTTTTTTTCTTTCACATCGACTCTTTTGAAAAATTGATTTTTTTTTGTGTAATTTTATTTCATTCGAAAATTATTTAGATGTTGTGACAAAATAAAATAGAAAATGTATTTCCCAGAATTTTTAAAAAGATTTGTATTTCATAATAATTTATTTAGCAATATTTTATAAGAGGATGAAAATATAAAATTATTATAATTTATTATTAAAACTTTTATATACGCACTGTTACTGCTAACAAAACAATATAATACGGCTATCTCTGAAAAATGCCTTGTATTCTAGGATTACCACTTTTCATCTTGAATGTTTTGAACAATTGAACTTTTTAGCATTTTACTCTATTCAATTTTTTTAAATAACGTAATTACAATATTTGTTTTTAAATTTAATTATATTTCTCATTTCTAATCCTATCCTGAACCTGGTGATGAGCAGAATGAAGGATTTTACTATCAAACGAATCATTCGGGCATGCGCAAAAACATAGTTTCCAACCTTTGTATATATTTTTAATCAATTACAACCAGAAATTAAAAAAAAAAAAGTATAATTGCCAGAGTTGCAACTCCTTTCATCAATTGAGGCGCGTTTACATGGGAAAGTTAGTAAATCGCTGTTGCCAGTGGGCTCCTTTTTTTATATTCAGGTTTTTTGATTGGCACCACTTTTTTAAAATCGTAAAATTAATCTTATTTAATGTTTTTATGAATTACTAACAAATTATGTTTAATTCTTTACAGAGACTAATAACATTATAAGTATTAGTAATAATAAACTAAGAATAATCATATTTGAGGCTTAAAAACAATTTGTTTCAAAATCATCTTATAAAGGACTTTACATAAATAACTGTCCCATAAATGAATAATATAAATATGTACCCATTTATGCCTGGGCCCTATGTTTTGTACGTTACAAAAATGCATAAATAATAAGTTTGAACACATAATTTCACAATTTAAAATAATACTAGGGATACATCGAATATTCGGTATATATATGATATTCGGCCTATTCCGCCATGTTACCGAAAATTCGGTTAGGCCTAATATCAAACAATTCGGTCTGCCGAATATCAACCTATTTGGCCTGCCGAATATTAGGCCGGACCGAATATCTACTTAAAAAAAATTTTTAGCAGATTTTCAAAAACCTTACACAACTTCTACTTTTAACAGTCAACTTATAAAGATATTCAGAATAATCAAAAACAGAATCATATTTAAATAAAAGAGAATCTTTATACATTATTTATTTGCTATTTGTAAAGCAGCACTTAAGAAAATTAACCAATAATGAGGGTTTTCATAGGCATTAACGATCTAGCAATGCAAGTTCCTGAGAATTGTCTAGTAAATAATCTGTTTCTTGCTTTTTTAGAAACAAAATAGAAAAACTTTCAGAGTTTTGATAATAGACATCAAGGAACGCAATTTTTGTCCATGAAACCAAAATCACAGTCCACTTATTCAGTCATAAATACAGTGTATCTCATCGCACTGGAGCTCAAACATGGAAACTATTTTCAACAGACTTGCTTTGATTTCTGTGAAATATGATATGATGAGAAGTGCTGAAAATTACCACCATTCATATCTAAACAACTATGAGCTAAACATTTCTTTATTCAGATTGCAGTTGACAGTATTTAAACTGTGTCACTGGTCAAAATTCAGTTAATTCCAATCATCACATTTAATATAAGAAAAATTAATATGTAACAAATCTTGCTAAAATATCTTCATTGTTGATAAAGTTGGTGAACGATAATTCCGTTTCGGCTTGTAGTTACATACCCAGTATTTTCGATTGAATGTATTGTAATTTTGATGGAATAAATGGATCGAGATATCTGTTGAAAGATTTTAAGAACAATCTGTTTGTTTACAATATCTCAAAATGATCGCCACTCCAGACAGTGATCTAGGATGCATTTAAAAAAAACTTCCTTGCTAAATCAAAGGGAGTAGAAAAGTTATTCTTGCTCAGTTGCCACCATTTCAATACATTGTATTATTTATTTTTACTTTACTAAAATTGTCTTATAACTATCCTCGTCTTAAATAATTCAAAGTAGATTTTTTTCAGCATAAAGTTTACTTGTAAAAAGCTCTTGTTTACAAAATGTAAGTGTCTGTATTAAATATTATGTAAAACTGTTTTAAAATTTAACATTTTAATGCCTTTAAACTTTGAAATGTAAAAGTATTCAGCCAGCCAAATAATCTGTATTCGGCCAAAATCTCTATTCGGTGCATCCCTAAATAATACGTATTTCAAATGAGTATACAAGCTAAGATTAGGACTTATTTATTTATATAACTGATATAAAAAATTCAAATAAACTTACTTTTTACATTCGCCATCTTGAAAAATGAAAAATCTATAAACTCCGTCAAAAGCCTTCATATTAATCAGATAAATATCCATCTTATGCTGTCTTCTTTCGGTAATAGATAGAGACATTTATAGATAAATTATTTCATTCAATTTTCTTGTTATAAAAAAGACGAAAATTATACAAATTTATTAAAATTCGAAGCATCCCAAAAATGGGACGCTAAGCATAAATGGTTGAAAATATTTGTGCAACATGAAAAATCGGAACTTTTCGTGTCCCGGGGAACCACGGTTTTGAAACCCATGAAAATCCAAACGCCCCTGTGAAAATTGGGACAACTGGTAACACAAATTGTGAACCCCAGACACTCCTGTAAAGAATGACTTGCCTTTGTGTGATTGACCTACCCTTAAATTATGTCTAAGGATCTTTGAATCATTTTGGATAATTTTATGTATTAATTTTAAATTTTTTATGGGAGTAAGTAGACCCGTACTAGGGTTCTGTACTGCAATCTCTTTATTTATTTGCTGACACATTTTCATTAATCGATAATTAACTGCAGTGTTATTAATCAAACAACTTGTTTTCAGGAATTACAGGGTGTGTTCACAAAGTTTCAAGACTGGTCTGAGAATACAAAAGTTATTAAACCTTTTTGTACAGCGAACTAAAATTGCGTTCGTACTATAACTTGTTCTATAAATATTCAGATTTTGGTGCAATAGCTATTGCACTCTTATGCAAAAATCCATGAATACGAAATTTATTACGATTATATATATTAAATTAAGTAATACGGAAGTAATAGGACTCTATCTTAAATAGGACGTCATCCCCATGGCAACCTAGAATCATTACCTATCATGGGATATCATTGAATTAATTACGTACGACAGGTTTTAGTAGAATGAAGAAAACTTTTACTATATCTTTTTAAGTTTTGATTCGATTTTCATAAAATTTTAAATGAATCGACAAAATTATACATCGATTACATACATTAAATGTCAAACCATTTGCCCGGATAGTTTTTGAGCTGTTATATTCGGACAGACAGACAGATGGACAGACCAGACGACGACTATAGTTGTTACGTAATTATAAAATTACGAACGCACCTAATAATATACATGATTAAAGGAAAACGGTTAACTTTAAAAGCCGTGTGAATAACATGTCATAATTTCAAAAAATACTTGACGATATATATATATATATATATACAGTCGAGTCTCTCTATAACGAAACTCCATACATCGAATTTCTCTATATAACGAATTTTTAGTGGGAACGGTCCCTTTTTCCCATGATCTAATTAAAAACAGTCTCCATATAGCGAAATATCTATCTCCATATAACGATTTTTTTCATAAAATTTTCTTTATTTATTGTTTTAAAAAAAACTTCCAAGTCACATGGAATCAATTTTCCATCACGGATTAGTGATTTATCGTTCAGTGCTGAGTTTTTTATCTTATCTTTTTACCTTAAATCTCCTTGTTTTTTATGCCCAACGAATTCATCCCCCCCCCCCCACACACACACACACCTTCCAACATACTTCATAAAACAGTGTCAATTGGATTGTTACACATATAAGAGCGGGATCAGAGAGGTAATTCAAGTTTAAGGTGAACGAGAATTCAAATGGAGGAAAATGTTCCCGATACAATTTTTCATTCCTTGCTAAAGTGTGAACATTTTTTCGAGAGTGTAACAATTTTGAAATCAAAACAGCGAAAAATTACAGATTTCTTCGTCGAAAATTAATGTAAGTTTTCCTTATGTGATTTTTATTATGCTTTCAAATAAATCTCTGTTCTCTTTTTTGAAACTGTTTAAATAATTCAGAAATACAATGTTAGGTTAATATTTATAGTTAAACATTTAAAATTCTTAATTAAACACCTCAAAAGTAATTTTTGTTCAAAATTTACACATTCAATAGGAATTTTTACTCATTCTCTATATAACGAATTTCTCTATATAACGAATTTTTTTTACTGGAGCAATGGATTTCGTTATATAGAGACTCGACTGTATATATATATATCGTATAATAATATAATGGGGATATATTATATATAATAATATATATATATCTATATAATGGAAAAGTTAAAGTACATGATTGTAGTAACACTGGAAAACGTAAGAATGATCTATGTGCGAAAAATTATATTTTCTTACAAATCTTCAATCGTTTTCAATACAGATAGGCCATTCACGTTGATTATTGAAATTCCTTTTTCTATTTTTTATCCATAAAGGCTATTATGCTATAAAAGCTTCTATGGATAGAATAAGGCTTTTATAAAAAGGAAAAGAAAAATCGAGAAAAAATTAAGCTTAAAATGTTTTTTCAAAAGAGGGGGGAAATTGTCCAACAGATCAGAATGGGGAATTTCTTCTGCAGACATCGAAAATGGTACGGGTGTACACAATACATAGAGACAAGAATAAAAAAATAAAAAAATATAGATAAAAAAAAACATCTTCACGACCCATTACTTAAGGACATTTATGCGGGTTTTACCTTTCTGTCATTCTAAGTTCCGTCTTTTCCTCGCTTTCTTTTTTTTATTTCATTACTTTTTTCTTCGAATTTCTTTCCTCCCGTTTTCATTTTTCAAAATGACGGAAATAAGAAGATAGGGGAAAAAACATATACGAAAAGAAAATTCAAATTGTAGGAATAAGAGAGAAAAAAATCCTCTAAGAGTTTAGATTTTATTTTTTCTTTAGTTCTTTTTGCAATATTTTCGTTTTTTTTTTCTTTATTGCTGGCATTGTCGCGTAAAGAGAATTTCGTTCGCATTTATGATAAAGATGAGAAGTAATATACAATGGAAAAGGGCTCAAAATAAGTAAAGAAAAAGTTTTTTCGTGTCTGGAAATATATAACAAGGAGTTGAACAAAAATGTACGCTCGACGAAATTTATTTTATATGTAGTTCTTTTATCGTTCTGTTTTTGATCAGAAAATATATTCGAATCGAACTGGAGAAGGTCTAGTTTATTAAAAATGAACAGGGGTCTTAAAGAAGAAATGTTTTGGGGCAAAAGATAATTAGAATTTTACTTTTTTTCATTTGTTCGTTGAGAACTTTTTAGAAGATGTAAAGAAAAAAAAAACTGGAAAAGGTTATTGAAGTATAAATTATTTTTTATCATTATTATGGAATTGATGTTGGCATCAGTTGTTGTTTTTTCTCTTAGTGGGAGGTTGTAAATGTATCCCTGAAAATTATTTGCACTTAGAAATAAATTTTATGTATGTATTTTTTTTTCGAATGAGAGACGAATGCTAATGCATGCATATATTTTTCGTTCGAATATGTATTCGAATTAAACTTGACAACAATCTAATTTATTGAAAATGAACAGGGATCTTTAAGAAGAAATGTTTTGGGGTAAAAGTTAATTAGACTTTCGTTATTTTTCATTTTTTTGTACAGAATTTTCCAGAAGACATAAAAACTGGGAAAAGTTTATTAAAGTATAAATTATTTTCCGTCGTTATTAAGGAGTTGATATTGGCAATAGTTGCTTATATTTATTTCCATTTTAATGTCAAAGCATAGGAATGCTAAACCATCTTTCAAATTGCACATTAAAATTACGTAATATACATGTATTCAAACGGAAAAGTATTAGAACATAACCACATAATTTTTATTAAAAAATGTATTCGAACTAAACAACTTGAAAACAGCCTAGTTTATTAAAAATGAACAGGGTTCTCAAAAGTTGAAGTATAAATTATTTTTTATCTTTATTATGGAATTGATGTTGGCAACAGCTGTTTTTTTTTTTCTCGTAGTCAGAGGTTGTAAATACAATTTGTTAAACATTCCCTAAAAACTATTTGTACTTTGAAATGTATATTTTTGGAACGAAAAACATATGCTAACGTATGCATATATTTTTTGTTCGAATGTCATGTTTCATTTTATTGTAAAGTATCTTCCAAAAGATATAGAAAAAGAGGAAAAGGTTATTGAACTACAAAAATTTTTTCATCATTATTAAGAAGTTGATATTGGCAATAGTTGTTTATATTTATTTTCATTTTTATAAGAAAGCCTAGAAATGGGAAACTTTCTTTAAAATTTATTCACATTTTAAAATTATTTTCATATACATGTATTCAAACAGAAAAAGAATGAGAACGTATGCATATAATTTTAATTAAAAAATGCATTTGAACTAAACAACTTGAAAGCGGCCTAGTTTAGTAAAATGAACAGTGGTCTTAAAAAAGTAATGTCTTTGAGCAAGGGACAGTTAGATTATTACTTTTATCATTTTCTTGTTAAAAACTTTTTAGAAAACGTAAAAAAGGGGAAAATATTATTAATAAATAAATTATTTTTCATTATCATTAAGGAGTTTATATTGGCAATAGTTGTTTATATTCATTTTCAAGTTTTTGTGAAAACTCTGAAATGTTGTACATTCTTTAAAATTTGTTTGTACATTAAAATTTCTTTCATATACATCTATTCAACCAGAAAAAGAATGAGAACGTATTTATATAATTTTAATTCAAAAATGTATTCGAACTAAACAACTCGAAAACGGCCTAGTTTATTATAAAAAGAACAGGGGTCTCAAAACTTGCAGTATAAATTATTTTTTATCATTATTATGAAATTGGTGTTTGCAACACTTGTTGTTTCTTTCTCCTAGTAGGAAGTTGTAAATGTATTGCGTTAAACATTCCCTAAAAACTATTTGTACTTTGAAATGATAAATTTTATGTATGTATTATTTTGGAACGCAAAACATATGCTAACGTAATGCATATATTTTTCGTTCGAATGTCATGTTTTATTTTATTGTGAAGAATTTTCCAGAAGATATAAAAAAGAGGAAAAGGTTATTAAAGTTCAAATTATTTTTCATCAATATTAAGGAGTTGATATTGGCCATAGTTGTTTATATTTATTTCCATTTTTATAAGAAGGTTTAGAAAATGTTAAACTTTCTTTAAAATTTATTTGTATATTATTATTATTTTCATATGTATGTATTCAAACAAAAAAAGAACGAGAACGTATGCATATAATTTTAATTCAAAAATGTACTTGAACTAAACAGCTTGAAAGCGACCTAGTTTATTAAAATGAACAGTGGTCTTAAAAAAGCAATGTCTAGATTATTACTTTTATCATTTTCTTGTTAAAAACTTTTTAGAAGACATAAAAAAGGGGGGAAATAATATTGATGAATAAATTAGTTTTTATCATCATTAAGGAGTTGATATTGGCAATAGTTGTTTATATTCATTTCCAATTTTTTGTGAAAACTCTGAAAATGTTATACATTCTTTAAAATTTGTTTGTACATTAAAATTACTTTCATATACATGTATTCAAACAGAAAAAGAATGAGAACGTATGCATATAAATTTTAATTAAAAATGTATTTGAACTAAACAACTTGAAAGCGGTCTAGTTTATTAAAATGAACAGTGGTCTTAGAACATTAATGTATTTGAGCAAGGGATAGTTAGAACATTACTTTTTTCCTTTTCTTGTTAAGAACTTTTTTGAAGATATAAAAAATGGAGACAAGTTATTAAAGTATAGGTTATTTTTAACCGTTATTAAGGAGTTGATATTGGCAACAGTTGCTTCTATTTATTTCCATTTTTATGTGAAAGCTTAGAAAGTGTTAAACCTTCTTTAAAATTTATTTATCCATTAAAATTACTTTCATATACATGTATTCAAACGGGAAAAGAATGAGAACGTATGCATATAATTTTGATTCAAAAATTTATTCGAATAAAAAAACTCGAAAATGACCTAGTTTATTAAAATGAACACGGATCTCACACAAGTATTATGTTTGAGTAAGGGACAGTTAGAATTTTATTTTTTTCATTTTTTTTTTAGAACTTTTTTAGAAGATATAAAAAAGGGAGAAAGGTAATTAAAGTATAAGTTATTTTTTATCATTATTAGAGAATTGATGATATCAACATTTGATTTTTTTTTTCTTCCAAGGAGAGTATGTAAATGTGTTGCGTTAAACATTTCCTAAAACATATTTGTAACTTGAAATTAAATTTATGCATGTATTTGTTTCGAACGAGAAACGTACGTATGCAAATGTATTAATACTTTTTCTTGCTGTTCGAAAAGATACTCGGTCTAATTTATTAAAAAAGAACTAAGGGCCTAAAGGAAAAATGTTTTGGGATGAAGGATAATTAGAATTTTATTTCTTTTTTTCATTTTTTGAGAACATATAATGCAGTAGGAAATGTTACTGAAGTAAAATTTTTTTAATAATATTTATAAAATTGAAGATGGCATCATTTGTTTTTAATTTCTTCCAGTTTTATAAGGAAGTTTAGAAACATGCTGCTTTACCCATCCCCGAAGAATATTTGTTCAGTACGGCAAAAAAGTATACCGCCCCTACTAACTCTGCCTAAAATCAACGTATAGAATATCAGTGGTGCCAATCGATTGGTAATAAAATCTACGCCTAAATTTTGCTTAGGGGGTCGTCTTTATACAGAAATCGTATCAAACCTTGAAATTTTCAATATGAACACTATTTTGACATCATATTCGGGTTTTTCCGGTAAATTTAACCTTCGTATGCATAACAGAAAGTGATTTAATCAAGTAATTAGGAATTATGAAAGCTTAAGGGGACAAGGGACCTTAAAACTATTTTTTTATTATTATTTTTTTTAATTTCACCAGAAATACTATTCAAGGGTACACTATGAATTATGGCACATATTTGTCAAACAAGAAAATAAAATTGGAGGAAAATAAAGAATTTTCCTGAATATTTTAAGAGTTATCAAAAACTTTCAAAATATCCCACCCTCACTCCATATCGATTAAAATCCACAATATTGTTTTGCCAGGTTGGTTTACATATACAAATAAAACTGTGCATAGTTTTTTTTTTTTTTTTTTTTAACTAAATACATTTGGAAAAGTTAAAATTAGTTAAGTGCAGAAAAAGGATGCAAAAATACTGAAACTTTCATAAAATTTAGAAAAAAAAAATATTTTTTCTATCTTTATATTCAAATCTATAAAATTCAAAATTCGATGCACAGTTTTATTTGTATATGTAAACCAAACTGGCATAAAAAAAAAAAAATGTTGAGGATTTTAATTGATATGGAATGATGTTGGGACATTTTGGAAGTTCTTCATAACGCGTAAAATATTCAGCAAAATTTCTTATTTTTCCAAAAAAAAAATTTGAATTTGAATTTCTTGTGTGATGAATATACGCCTAATTCATATAGTATACCTTGAAAAGTATTTAAGGTGCAATTAAAAAATTTTAAAAAAATGAGGTTGAAGGTTCCTCGTTCCCTTAAAGTTTGAAACTCCTAGTGTTAAATGCCCCACCAGTAGCCGAGAGGTTCTGCTCTCTAATCTGGTAGACCGGAGGTGCTGGGTTGAATCCCAATCGCGCCCGTCGGTCTAATCGTTCGGAGTTTTCGTGGTTTTCTTCGAACCTTGGTTTTTCAAGCGTAAATACGGGCTATGTTCCCCTAGAAAGGCTCCCACGGAGGGTACTCCCCCCCCCCTCTTAGGACCTATATCTCATATGCTGATAATTGGCCGTCATAAACACAACCAACCAACCTAGTGTTCAATTCGTTTTAATCGTTGCGAAACAGATTGCAATGTGGGTAGTTTTTTCAAAAGACTAACTCAAAAACTATGCGCGCAATGAACTGTAATTTTTGGATTCACATATTTGAATCTTGTAGAAATCAATTTACTAGTACAGTAAAACCTCCCTAAAGCGACCACGTTCCGTTCCAATAAAAATTGATCGCTCCGAGAGGTGGTCTCTTAATGGAGGTCATGTTTAAATCTATATTTTAACTGTTGAAAAAAGGAAACAATTAATGTTACTGAAGTTTAGTTTTAACATTAGGGAAAAATATGAAAATTTAAGTATGAAAACAAAAGTTAATTACATTAGTTAATTACTGCAGAGTTTTAAAAATGTATACATTGACGTTTGCTTTGATTTTACGCTTTTATCATTCATAACTTTTATTTCCAAGTCCTTTCGAAATTCAGTAAATAAATGCAATTTTTTTTGGACGGGAATAAATAAGGACGATTTCATTAATTTATCTATTTCTTTGAGAGTTTCCTGACAGAATAGAGCAGGGGAGTCTATTGACCGTCATTCGTAATTTGTCATCAGAGTTAAATTCATTGCCTGACAAGGCACAAAGGGGTTTAAACACTTAAAAGTTACCGGAATAAAATAAAATTCTAAACTTAGTTTAGAAGTTTGATGAATAATGCGCTCTCCGGAATTATTTTTCCAATAAAACCTTCTTCAAGCGACCAGGAAAAAACGGAATTTGTTTCATTTTTTTTTTCAGAGAAATGGGTCGCTCATGGAGGGAGTTCAACTGGTATGGTGTCTGAATGGAGGTAAAATTAGTATTGAGCCTATAGGAATAAATTTCGTTCCATGAAAAAAGTGGTCGTTCAGGGAGTTGGTCGCTTAATGGAGGTGGTCGCACAAGGAGGTTTCACTGTATATTAAAAAATTCATAGGTAACAATTCATATAGTTTTCGAAAATTATTTTCAAATTTTATATATTTTATTCAATTAAAATAACCTTTTTTATGACATTATGCCGAAGAAAATTATATATGCCATCTGTTAAAATAATAAATAATTATTACTAGGGCTTAATTTGCCACAAAAAGAGTACGGGGCCCCCAATATTTTCCAGTACAAACAACGGTAGCGTATCTCCCGTTCCTTCCACCCGCATATTTGTACTTCATATATTGTTTGCAAAATTTAAAGCATATTCATTCTTCAGCAAAAGAAAAAAAAAATAATTTAAATTATATTTATAGACTATATCTATAGTAAAGCGAGGAGAGTTCGCGCGGTAGGAGAGATTGCGCACAAAGAGATTTGACGGGAAGGACTAGAGTGCGCGCGCAGCGACTCCAGGTAGATGTACAGCAGCATTAGTGCAGTGTCTACATGAATGTGCATATTGATTGTTCCAAGCGCCTTGCATAAAGCAGTGCTATTTTGTTTTGTTTTTCCAAAGTAAGTGCTTGAATTTTCATAACTGTTCGTAGAATTTTTATAGAACATCAGTAATACAAAATATTTTGAACTTAAGGGGTCTTGTACCTTTTAAACGCGTCGAACATTAACGAAAAACTTCAAACTTTAAATTAGTCTATCTTCAAAGCCTTTTCATGTATAAACACGAAATTTTGGATATTGATTAAACAGACTATGCTTTGTAATATACTACCATTAAAAATTTATTAACCCTTTATAGAATTTGTGTATTGTTGAAATCAAAACAGCTCTTTTTTTACCCCATAAGTCATTGCGCGCATGATATCTTGATAAAGTATGTATGGATTGGCATGAAATTTGGTAAAGATACTAAACATATATGTGTGTTTAAAATGATCTACTCTTAGGCTAAAATTATTTCATTAACTATATGAAAAAATATTTTCGTAAAAAAAAAATAAAAATTTTGTATTTTTAATGAATAAAAATAGTCATAACTAAAAATATTACCATTGTAAACACTTAAAAGTAGATCATTTTAAACACACATATTTGTTTAGTATATTTACCAAATTTCATGATAATCCATACATACTTTCTGAAGATATCATGCGCGCAATGACTTATGGGGTAAAAAAAGAGCTATTTTGATTTCAACAATACACAAATTCTGTAAAGGGTTAATAAATATCTGTTGGTAGTATATTACAAAGCATAATCTGTTTAATAAATATGTAAAATTTCATGTTTATACATAAAAAGGTATTGAAGATAGACTAATTCAAACTTTGAAGATTTTCGTTAATTTTCGACGCGTTTAAAAGGTACGAGACCCCTTAAACGATTTCTTATAAACTACTAACCTGGACTAAGTATGCGAACACCAACAATTCATTTTAGAAGTGGTCATATTTAAATAAAAGGCCGCGCAATCTCTCCTACCAAAATAGGAGAGTTTACGCATCTGCTACTTAGGAGAGATGGCGCATTTCCCCATAAGTTTAAGTGCTAGGAGAGATTACACAGCTTATTGATAAATTTGTATGAATTGCAAATTACGTGTAAAACGTATGAATGAATCAATTTTGAAATAATTTCGGAAAAACACATAATTATCAAAACTAAATTTGGCAACAAATTAATTTGCAAAAAAAAAAAAAAAAAAATACTTTTGCAGATAAAAATTTTATTAATAAATTAATAACACAGTTGTTATTAAATTCATTTTATGTCATTATTTTTGCTAATAAATTAATAATATATTTGTTAATAATTTAATTAAATATTTATATATTTTTTTTAATTTATGGACAATTAATTTGCTAATAAATTAATTTTGTTAACTAAAATAAATTTTCTAATACAATGTTTTGGAAAAGCTTTCACCCATCCCAAGTAGTGTCATGCCATCGAAATCAAAAGGAAACAGAGTTCAACTAATGTTACTGATCCACAAAATATACATGAAAAAAGACTTAAGAAGGATGCCGCTACAAAAGAAGAAAAAAAAACTGCTGAAGACACAAAAAGTGGGATAAAAAAACTAAAGGGGAAAAAAAAAAAAAAAAAAAAAAAAAAAAAAAACGAAGGTCAGTGAGGATGAGTGCATGAATGTCTGGAACTGTACCAGGACACAACTTCGACAACTTACTGGATTCAATGTATTGCTTGTTGCAGGTAATTGTACGAAAGATGCACGATTTACCACGTTCGGACAACAATAAGTGCATCGATTGTGAACGACGACAACATCGTTTAGCAAAGAAAATACAATGAAACTGTGGATATGGAAATGAAGTAATTTTCAAGTTAAACATGTTATCAACTAGATTAATGTTATTTGGTAATCTTAGTAGGGCTTGCTTTTTCTGATATTTTAATCTTCTAAAATAAAAATTTTTAACTGTTGTTAAAATTCTTTCTTTTATTTATTATTTAAACATTTGGTTGAAATATTCACTTTTAATACAATAATATTTACTCACAAAAACCTTTCAACAATGTCGATTAAGTGTAATCATTATTGTTAACAATTTAATTGTAGTTATTATTAATAGCAACCTCTTCTACCTATGTGCGCAATTTCTCCTACCCATGTGCGCATTCTCTCCTACCCTGGAAGGAGAGATTACGCAAAATAGTTTTCTTGGTTTTATTACTGCTGTTCTATTAAATTACAGTATAACAACAAAATAACAATGGCAATGCATAAAAAACAAATGAAGTCAAAATTATTCATGCATAGTTTAGCAAAATATTAATATTTAGATTTTTTATTATTATTCTTTTGAAATGTGCGCAGACTCTCCTCGCTTTACCTTATATCCATTTAAATTATATGAGATACTGGAAAGGGTAGACCCATTTTTTACAAAATGATATATATATATATTTAAATATTGAACGTAGAATAAAGTTTTATACATCATTTTATTCTTTATACAATCAGTTATCAAAATAAAATTGCGAGTTAAGTGTACTATATAAGAAACTAGAAAAATGATTGATTTTAATCATGCGAAAATAATAGATCAAGGCTCCCCACATATGGGAGAGTTGACTCACTATATGAGAGGCTTGGTCCACTTTCTTTTATATTGAAATATTTGTGAAGAGAAAAAAAAATCAGTTTAAAAAAAGCAAAATAACTTTATGCTACAGGCTTTAATTATTATGAAAAAATATTTTTGAAAATATGATGCTTAAGCAAACCTGTTTTAACGCAATCGAAAGTCAGAGGAGAAAAATTTTGTTTTAAACAGGATTTTGCCTGAGCAGGTATAATTGTACAGCAGGGAAAATGAAATTTTAACATTTGAGGCAGTATTCCGTTAGAGACAGGTTCCGTTTTCATAGGGTTTCGTGTATTATTATGTCCGGATTTAGGAGAAACTGCGCCGTTTTTTTTTTTTTTTTTTTTTTTTTTTTTTTCTTTTTGTCTCCTTGTCCCAGTTTTTCTGATACCCGACTGGGCAACACTAGTTGTGACATAGTTTGGCTTCATTTCACCTTTCTAAAGTTTTTCAATAAATGCTATGTTCTTTTGCAGCCACATGAGTACTTAACTTATCAGTAACAACTCTTAAAAGGCTACTGCAGCCAGGTGAAAACCCCCATTCGCTTATGTTAATTCTATGCAAGAAATTTTTTAACATATCTCGTTTGCATTTGAATATTTTTAAACGATTTTTTCTGCATTGGCTAACTGAGATCGACCTGTACAAAAACTGTTTTTTATTTTTTCGATTTTTTTAATGATGCTTTTACTTTCGGAACCGGTTTTGAAAGTGAAAGTATTCTCATTAAAAAAACCTGCAATGAAAATCGAAAAAGTTAAAAAAAAATGTATTTGTACAGTTCGACCTCATTTCACCTTTCTAAAGTCTTTCAATCAATGCTATGTTCTTTTGCAGCCACATGAGTACTTAACTTATCAGCAACAACTCTTAAAAGGCTACTTAAGCCAGGCCAAAACCCCCGTTCGCTAATGTTAATCCTATGCAAGAATTTTTTAAAGATATCTCGTTTGCATTTCAATATTTTTAAACGATTTTTTTCTGCGTTGGATTCTGAGATCGATCTGTACAAAGACCGTTTTTCACTTTTTCGATTTTGTTTATTCCCTTTTTTTTATTAGGACTAGGGGTCTCGGCCCCCTACGAGCTACGCTCGCCAACCCCCGTCCAGACACCGCAGACTCTAAATGCACGCTAATTTGATCGGCTTTAAAAAGATTTCGAAAGATTGAATTATAAT
The DNA here is from genome assembly GCA_963932465.1 of Maratus speciosus. Classification (NCBI taxonomy): domain Eukaryota; kingdom Metazoa; phylum Arthropoda; class Arachnida; order Araneae; family Salticidae; genus Maratus; species Maratus speciosus. The sequence continues at coordinate 167,061,171 of OZ010797.1, forward strand.
TTAAAAAACAGTGGCGATCTCCCTATAAACGAATTTCTATTCATTTTTCTTTGATTGGGAAATTTTAACGCCAAATCCGCTGCGGTACTACTTGATTATCCTGTCCACCAATTTCGCCAAATTATATAAATCGCCAAACCACTTGCCAAATTATACAAATTGATATAATTTTTATTTTAAATAACGAAAGAACAAATAAATTCGTACAACATTAATAAAAACACAAATAAAACGTCGAAATAAAAATAACTTGATGACGTATACACGTGTAACAACATTTCAAAATAAGCTAATATAAAAGGAATTAAGTAAAGAGAGTCTTTGTCTCCTGGTATTTTTTAACAAAGCGAAAAGAAAGTTCTTTTAAATGAGACATTTTAAATTAATTCTCAAAATATCAAATAAATGTCTAGCGCAATTTCTAAATTTAAACTTTTTTGCAATATTATTTTGTTTTCATTTTATGTAATAACTATAATGTGACGTAAATATGACGTAATTTCTCCTAAGACTTCTAACGCATGTTAATGAATTTATTATTTTACAATATCCTTTCTCTTTTAAAATTCACGTGTATACTTTTTATGACGTAATTTTTAATAAGTTCCTGCTTTTTATACGTAATTATTTGAAAGTTTTTTTTCCTGTTTATAATAGTCACGTGTAAATAAATTTTTAATTTGAAGCAAACATTATTGCTTGCGCTTTTTATACAGTTGGCAACAGTTTAAATTAGTACAATTTTCTGAAATCTGTAAAAAATATCTCTAGAAATGCTGAAAATTTGAATTTAAAATAGAAATAAAACCTGAAAAAATGAGTCAAAATAAAAAAATTAATGCAATCTGCACTCCGGCAAATTCTAACGCATAAAATGATCTAAAAATGATTACATTGCCATGTCTAGTTTTTGCTGCTATAAAACTTTTTTAGTGGAACTATTTTGTCCAACTTTAGCATTAAATAACTCTTAAAATAATTCTTCGATTTGAAAACTGTCTGCATCAGCGTGTTTATCAAACATTTCTGTATAAAACCACCGATTTTCATTTTTTTGTATGCATTATTTTTGTTAATATTAACGAAGAAAGGCCTCCGATCACAAAAAAATCAAAACCGGCGGCGGCGGCGGCGGTGACAGCGGTAGTTACTTTTTTTTAGAATAGAGAGATGCTTTTACTTTTGGAGCCGTTTTCGAAAGTAAAAGTATTCTCATTAAAATAACCTGCAAAGGAAATCGAAAAAGTAAAAAAAAAAAAGGCATTTGTACGGATCGACATCAGCTACTCAATTCAAATCGTTTAAAAAAATTGAAATGTAAGCGAGCTATCGTAAAAAATTTCTTCCATTGTATTAACATAAGCCAACGGGTGTTTTCGCGTGAGTGAAGTAGCCCCTTCAGACTGTTGCTTTCATTCTTACTGCCCCTTCTAGTCTTTTCTAGTTTTTCAATTTACCTACTTTAGGTAATATTTAAATGAAAAAAAGTTTCTATCAACTTTTCCATTTATATTTCATCAAATTTTGTCTTACAGTGCATACTATGTAGCAATCTTTCTCATCTTCCTTTAATCATCTTTCAACATTATATTTTCGATCACCCCATTTTACTGTAGATTTACAGAATAAATTTACATTATTTTAGAAATATAACATCCCTTCTTTATGTACAGTGTATAATAAAAAGATTCCCAAAAACACATAATTAACGGAGCCTTCATCTCTAGAACATCTGGTCAACCATCACTCACACTGATTGGGTCAAGCTCCCCACATGGCCATTTCGTAAAGAATAGCTCATTGTTACGTCAACCCTAATTTACATTACAATCTTTATGCCTGGAATGAAAGCTCAATAATTATGTATTATTTTAAACGTACTTACATAAATTTTTATGATATATCATATATTTTATCTGAGAAAGCCTTACAAAATATTTCTAAAAAACACGCTTTTAAGTTGAAAACTCTTCACAATTGGTTCTTTCCACACCTATTTCAATTATCTGCATGAAATAAAGATTGTTGTTTGAGCATTCCAGTAGCTTTGGTTACCATTTATTGGTAAAACTCTGAAATTCTTTTAAATATAAAAACTGAAGGGTGGTTGGAGTCTCCCTTACGGTCAACCCTCCCCCAGTCCCCCCTATATATATTATATTATATACATTAAATTATAACTATCTGTACGTAGACTACTTCACTTTTTTATTACATCAACTTCCGAATAGAAATCTTCGTCTAATCTTGACTGTGCACTAAGTTTTTTCTTTAAAATTTAATAAAAAATTTAAGTTAATAAATAAAAGTTTCTAACATTTTAATATTTTTATAGAATTTAAATATCCATATTAAACAAAATTCAAAATTACCTTTTCATATTTCATTACTCATCGAATTTATAATTTCGTTCGCATTGCGGTCTCTCTATCCAATTAGTTGTTTTTTTTTTTTTTTCACTTTTTATTAGATATATCGTTGGCCAAGCTTTTCGTCCTTGCAATAATCCAGTTTTTTAATACACTGACCATTTGATATTTTGATGAGATATGAACGACATTATAGATTCGCTGAGTCATGAACTTTGAAGTGCACTTTTTCAATGAATTTTTTTATGTAAAAATTTAAATTTTATGATTTATACGTGAAGAGGTTTCAAATTATCCGCCTTGTTAAAGTTTGAAAGTTCTTTCTTTTTTTTTCATATCTGAAACTCTAAATTTACTACTCAAATTTTCTCTTCTAGAAATGTTTAATTATGCAAAAAGTATATTATAGAAAAATATACCTGATAATTTCAATAAAATTATTTTTTATGAAAACCATTCATTCACCTGGATAGTTTTTTTGCACTGTAACTGTTTTATATTTCTTGCAACTACGTGAGCTTTTTTTTTTAAAGAAAAAATTAAATGCATGCCATTAAAAATTTTCAGCTGAGTTATTTAACATTTTAAAGAAAAGCTAACGAGGAAGGAATTGAAAAAAAAAATTGCTTTTTGCCTAATAAGTTGTTCGTACATGAAATGCTCATTGATACTTAAAACTCCATCACTTATAATTCTTAATTTTAATCTTATTGTAAAATAGTTATTAATTTTCTGATCAATCGATTATTAATAATTTTCTTTTTATGGTCTTATTATAGAAATTTAAATTTTAAGGTTTATAGACCTTAAAATTTTTATAATATCAGGAATGATATTAGACGAACTTAAAAGTAAAATATTTGCTTTTCCAATTTTAAACTGTAGTAATTCCATTTGAATACCGCCTTCAGATGATGTTAAAGTATGTAATTGTTATTTTATAAAATGTCTCTTATTATTTTAGCATAAAATATGAGATTTTTGTACATAGAACTACTTTTTTATATATATAAATAAAATCTACTGTCCAGTTTTAAAACAGCTAAATTAATGTGTACTCGTACATATACAGGGCTGACACTAGCGACTGTGTTTTAATTGTATCTCACACTACTTTCTAGAAATAAAAATCTTTCATATACATCTTGACAGTTTTTTTGCAGTATAATTGATTTATATTTCTTGTAATTACGTGAGCTTAGTTTTTTTCCAGATGCCAAGAAAAAACTAAATGCATGCCATTAAAAATTTTCAGCCGAATTATTTAACTTTTTAAAGAAAAGTTAACGAGGAAGGAATAGAAAAAAAAAACTCGCTTTCTGTCTAATAAGTTGTTCGTGCATGAAATGTTCATCCATACTTAAGACTTCACTTAAAATTCTTAATTTTAATCTTCGTAAAATAGTTATTAATTTTCTCATCAATCCATTTTTAACCATTTTATTTTTATGGTCTGTTGCACAAATTTAAATTTTAAAGTTTATAGCCCTTAATAATCCAGTTTTTAATTCACTGACCATTTGATATTTTGATGAAATGCGAACAAAATTATAGATTCGCTGAGTCATAAACTATGAAGTGTACTTTTTCAATGAATTTGTTTTATATAAAAATTTAAAATTTATGATTTATCCATGAAGAGGTTTCAAATTACCCGCCTTGGAAGTTCTCCATTTTTTATCAGATCTGAAGCTCTAAAAACTACTTAAATTTTGTCTTCTAGAAATGTTTAATTATGCAAAAAGTATATTACAGAAAAATATATCTGATAATTTCAATAAAATTATTTTTTATGAAACTATTCATTCACCTGGATAGTTTTTTTTTTCACTATAGCTTGTTTTATATTTCTTGTAATTATGTGAGCTTGATGTTTTTTTTTTTTTTTTAGATGTTAACAAAAAATTAAATGCATACCATTAAAAATTTTCAACTGAATTATTCAACTTTTTAAAGAAAAGTTAACGAGGAAGAAAAAAAAAAAAAAAAAAAAAAAAAAAAAACTCGCTTACTGTCTAACCAGTTGTTCGTGCTTGAAATGTTCATCGATACTTAAAACTTCACTTATAATAAATTTTAATATTAAGTAGTAAATTTTAATCTTATTCTAAAATAGTTATTCATTTTCCGATCAATCTATTATTAATAATTTTCTTTTTATGGTTATTTTATAGAAATTTAAATTTTAAGATTTATAGCCCTTAAAGGAAGTTTTTGTATCAGGAAGGATATGGGTGAATTTAAAAGTAAAATATTGGTTTTTTCCAATTTTAAACTGGAGTAATTCCATTTGAATGCTGTCTTCAAGTGAGGTTAAAATATGTAATTGTTATTTTAGAAAATTTCTCTTATTATTTTAGCATAAAATGGGAGACCTCCGTAATCAGAACAACCTTTTTATTTATAAAAAAAAAAAAGAAAAGGAAAAAAAAGCTGTTATTCAGTTTTAAAGCTGTTAAATTAATGACATCTGGTGACTATTCTTTAATTTTATCTAACACCACTTTCTCAAAACAAAAATCCTTCATATATAATACGACATTTCTTGACAACCATTTTCAAAAGAAATATACTACAAAATCTATTTAAAAAAAACAAATCAATAGTGGTGCAAATAGAATATGAAAATATTCGCCTGTGTCTTGCATATATCATACTTTTGTTTGGAAGTATGATGCATACTTAAACTATTAAAATTACTAGATGGTACCCGTCAAGATTTGACGATAAATAACTTGAATGTTTCATTAGTAAATATCTTGAATTTTTAAGGAATTGCTTTTAAATTAATTATTGAAATTGTGACAAATTTCTATATTGCATAAGTGATTCCTATTTCAAATGAAAATCAAATTTCAAAGTGATTGCTTAAAAGGCGCAAAGGCCAACATAGTGAAAAAGATTCCAAGCCGGGACTCGAACCCGGGCCATCAATATAGCGCACTGACGTTCTACCGACTAAACCACTTGGAACGATACCTAGCTCGGAAATTTTCTCACTATTATATGTTGGCAAGGCTACAAACGTAGCACAAGATGGAATATTTATCGTGAGCCACCGACCTGGGGCGAGCACGAAACATAATTAAATCCAGCATCGATAGAAACTATTTTAATACATGGAAATTATTCCAGAGAGAAACATTCGCCTTGCATACAATATTTCAAATGAAAATCAAATTTCAAAGTGATTGCTTAAAAGGCGCAAAGGCCAACATAGTGAAAAAGATTCCAAGCCGGGACTCGAACCCGGGCCATCAGTATAGCGCACTGACGTTCTACCGACTAAACCACTTGGAACGATACCTAGCTCGGAAAATTTCTCACTATTATATGTTGGCAAGGCTACAAACGTAGCACAAGATGGAATATTTATCGTGAGCCACCGACCTGGGGCGAGCACGAAACATAATTAAATCCAGCATCGATAGAAACTATTTTAGCACATGGAAATTATTCCAGAGAGAAACATTCGCCTTGCATACAATATTTCAAATGAAAATCAAATTTCAAAGTGATTGCTTAAAAGGTGATTCAAAGTGATTGCTTAAACCTTTTAAGCAATCACTTTGAAATCTGATTTTCATTTGAAATATTGTATGCAAGGCGAATGTTTCTCTCTGGAATAATTTCCATGTATTAAAATGCTTCCTATTTCTTTAAAGCGATAGAGGGTACAGTCTGTCAAACCTATTCAATGAAGTCACAGAATTTTAACTTTATAATTTACGAACCTGCTATCCACTACAAATTATCGGCACTTTAAACTGCTGCTTTAGACCGCTCAGCTACCGAAAATTCGTTCTCAATCCCTCTAAATTGAACAGGGTTGATGCATGTGCAGATGTCCCGAAATGGGTCTACTTAAAATTTTACCCTTGCGTTTTAATATATATGATAATTTTATAGTTTTTGAAGGTTTTAAAAAACTGAAGAAGGATCGGTGTTATACAACGTAGATTAAATAAGACAGTTGTTCGACTTATAATACGGCATCGGAATGCTTAAGCCTAACATGGCCGAAATAAAATGGCCGATATTAACGAAAGGTTATCAAGATCCGGATGAGTTCACTCCGGAAGCGTTATACGCTTTGCGCCATTATATACATAATGAGAAATAGAATCGTTTTCCTGAAACAATGTAAATATCTGTAGGCATAAAACACCAATGTATCTAAGGCCAATTTTCTGAAATTTTGAATTTACTGTTGTTAAATTAATCATCATCTTCATCAGGAATTTCTACTTAACAGTTGATTTCGTCGACCAATAAAAGCATAGCTTTCAACTTGTACGAATTTTTCATACCACTAAAATTTAATAGAAAACTTCGACTTATTTAAACATTAAAATTTCTTGAATTTCGATGATTCAATTAGCTAAAATTTGCTATTAAATTTTAGTGGTATGAAAAATCCGTACAAGTTGGCAGCTATGTAAAAGTATCGTGTTTCTTATTCGAATATAATAAACAGTACTATTTATTCACACAAACGAATTTTTTGAGTATAAGTGTAAGAAGTTATTTATTTACTTTCAGTCTCAAAATTGATGCGTCAGTTTTGTTTTATCGGGAGATATTCAATTATAAAGCTAGTATTTATAGAATACACATTTCGATGTCACAATTAAAACATAACAGTAGAGAAAAGATTAATTCTAAATACAAATAAATTCTTATTCGAATATAATAATTTATTCACACAAATTCATTTTTAGACTATAAGAGTAAGAAACTACTTATCTTCTTTTAATCTCAAAGAATATACATTTCACCCTCACAATTAAAATTTTAACAGTAAAAAATATTTTCTCATTCGAGCATAATATTTAGAATTAAATTAGAAATAAATATATTTTTAATAGTTCATAAAAATACTAATTATAGTACATAATATACAATTTAAAAACTTAATTTATATAAATTTAGACAAAACATATAATTATGTATTTTTCCACACGTTATATTTCCATATGTAGTATGTTTACATTTTATGAAATAAATACAAAAATATTTTAGTAGTTTTCCAGTTCATTTTACAACATTTTAAAATGGTTTTACCAACAAATTTCAGAAAATTAAAATTGCGGCATAAATGGGTTAAATTAAAAAATATATATATTAGGATATTTTTAGGGCAATATTATTCACACCAGGAATAGTATTTTTTATTTTTTTTTTCAAAATAAATTCTCCATAAAAAAATAGCTCTTTTACTTATTTTAATTTAATAAAGCTAATGAAAGTTTTCGTGTAAATTATCGTGCATGGCTAATTAAGTTTCAATAATAAGTAAACTACGTAGCATCGTAATAATATCATAGAAATTGGCGTTGCGCTTTGGAACATGGTCAATATATAAAATTAGAAAATTGGAAGTTTTACGAACAAAACTTTACTGTATCATTTTTTAGGTGCTTTCGCAATTATATAAATACGTAGCATCTATAATCGTCGTCGGGTCCGTCCGTCTGTCTGCCCGCATATAACAGCGCAAAATCTACTCAACCGAATGGTTTGAAATTTAATATATAGAATCGTTGCAGAATTTTGCCGAGTCATTTCAAATTTTATGAAAATCAAATGAAAACACAAAAAGATATTAATAAAAGTTTTCTTCATTTTATTAAATCCTATCATACGTCATTAATTCAATTATATTCCATAATAGGTAATGATTCAAGGCTGCCATGCTGATGACGTCCTATTTAAGATGAAGTCCTATTATTTCCGTATAAATGAATTTAACATATATAACCGTTATAAATTTCGTATTAATGCATTTTTGCATAAGACTGCAACAGCTTTGCCCCAAGGTCTGAATAATCATAAAACTAGTTACAGTACGAACGCACCTCATTTGCCACCTTTGACGTACAATTTCCGACTTGTTTTATATGTATAGATATTATTTTCTGTCATATATGTCACAAAAATTTCACATTACCTGCATGAAAAAACGCACTTGCTCTTCATGATATACGTATTTAATCACGAAATAAATATATAATAGAAAATATATCTCATCATTTCAATAAAATATTCATACCAGAAAAATTATTTTCTCGTTCGAACCTCACTATTTATTCACCCACATAATCTTGCTTCAAATCAAGGATAAAAAAAAAAAAAAAAAAAAAAAAAAAATTCTATCTGTACCCAGATATTTTATTTTTTCCTAAATCTTTAATTCTATGCCGAGGCGCAATACACGGTTGAGGGAACTGCCTAATGAGAAAGGAGCTTTTTGTTTGATTTATCTTTAGGCGCCAACGGGTATTTTAGATTAGTTTTTGGTTTAATTTATCTTCCCCTTTTCTTTACTTTGGGCTATGTATCGACAAAGCTGCTGCATTTTTTTAAAGGAAGATTTTTTTTTTTATGTTTTTTGGCAACGTGTATGTTTAATGGTTTTCTAATGGAATTTCACCTTTTTCTTAACAACAACAAAAAAAAAAAAAACAGGGTTTTGATTTTATTTTGATAATTCAGCATTTTTCATCTTTGTTCCTTTCAAACCTATGTTTCGATTTTGAAAAATTTCAACTAAAGTTAGGTATTGAATTTCTGTTATCTTTTTTTGCTGTATTTTGGGAGAAGACTGTCGGCTTATCGGAATTGCTTTTATAGGTAGAAATATTATGTGCATTTGCATATGAATATTTTAATTTCCAAATCTGGTCTATATTTTTAATGCTAATGTGTTGTATTTTGCTATAATTGATAAAAAGTAAATTATATAACCGATATATGATACAAAAGATCACAATCTTTCTATATTTTAATTTTTATTTATATTACTATTTCCTCTTCAGCTTGCTTTAAAATGAAGTGATTTTTGCATCAGCTATATATTTGCAAGTATGGATGTAAATTTATGTATTTGTCATTTATTTTATGTATTTTGTTTTTAACCCTTTGTACCCCGACGGTACTTTAAAGTACTATTAAAATAACTTGTTATAAAACTAACCTTGTACAGTCGCGGAAAAAAAAAAGTAAACACTCCCTACTAACTCCTCAACAAATTATCGTAGACGAAAGTTACTGGTACTGAACGAGTGGAAATAAAGTCTATTTTTAAATAATGCATATAAAAATTGCTTAGGGGGCCATCTACATATTAAAACGAATCCAAACTTCATTATTTTCAATGGCAATACCCAATTTTAACGAGATATTTCAAATCTTCGGTTCAAACTCTGCCTAGACACCAAATTTCAAGTCATTTGAATAATAAGTTTTTGAATTATAAACATTCAAAATTTAGTGCTTCTAATGTTAAATTACATTTTCACATTTGTATTTATATCTCCTGACATTATGCTCCTAATATGCTAATTTTTTGTGTAGCAATAATATTAATATACCCAAACATAAATACGTTGAATTTGCAATTTTTATAATTTTATGATATGAATTATGAATTATAAAATTAATCTTCGAAAAAATTATGAATTGTAACCTACAATTTTTTTGATGGATTTAGATTTATTAAGTCCCACTTTATGGAAATCCAAAATTTCACATTTTTCTTCCAAGTAGTTTTCAAATTATGCTTAAAAAACGGCAAAATGGTGGTTTAAGGGGCCGTTTACGATAGAAGTGACTAAATATTTTGAAATTTCTTATGCTATCCCGTAATCTAACAGGCTTAATTGATTGCTTAATGTGCCTTGATCAAGAAGGGAGCTCTCTCGGTTAACAATCGAGTAGCGAACTTCAATTTGGATACAGCCCTTAAAATACGCTCGTTTTAAAATAATTATTTTCTCGGAAACTTATGATACGAATTACATAAAAATTTGTTTTTAGGCTAATTAAAGGGTGTAGATGTAGAATTCATTTATGCTGTCAGAATTGTGTACTGCTAATGAAAAAAAAAGTTATGGTTCGTTTTAATATGTAGATGCCCTCCTAAGCAAATTTTATATACATCATTTAAAAGTAGACTTTATTTCCAATCGTTCGGTACCAGTAACTTTCTTCTACGGTAATTTGTTGAGGAGTTAGTAGGGGGTGTTTACTTTTTTTTTTCCACGGCTGTACATCGGTTAGTTGTAATACACTTTCGAATGAGTTGTAAATACTTTACTTTATCTTGTTCCAAAAGCATTTTTGGTTTCACAAATCACAAATATTTTTAAAAGGATGATTTCTTTTTCATTTGCATCTTTTCGGCTTTCATGACTTTGAAAGATTATGGTGGAAAAGTTTCACTTAGGAAAGGAAATTTTCAGTTAGGAAATATATTTCTATTGTAAGAGCATTATATTTATACATTTCCTAATTCTATAAAATACTAAAAAAAGTAATTAATTTAAACAAAAGATTTGAGTGGCGTAATAAATATTGCACAAAATCCCTATAAATTCAAATTTAATTAATTAATTTTAATTGGTAAAATCCTTCTAAAATGTATTACATAATTGTGTAAATCTTCTAATGTAGTTTTAAAAATTCAAGAAAAATGCTTCAGAAGATGAAATTTTCATGAATTCATAATTTGAGAAATAAAGAGTTAATTCCAATGAAAGTTGGAAAATGGAAAACGATTTTTGCTTTTTGCCGTATGGCATCGTGTAATCCTGTCAGATGATGTTCCAGACACTCCAAATATGTATTGCTTGTCAGATGGCCTTAGAACACACATGGACATATCAAGAGATCGTCAACCACTCCAAGCCAAACGTTTAAGCTAAATCGCGTCAGAAACGACCAGTTTCGCCTTAGAAAAGAATGCTGTTGAGCGTAATGATGCCAATTGTATACTTTTAGCATGCTATCTGTTTTCGAATGAGCCTATACATTAAACCATGTCGATCTTCTAGTTCACGCTAATCTTAGATTTTCGCTTGTAATACATAAATGAAATCGGAAACTATGGCATGTTAAATTTATATAATTGGCATCATTACGCTCAACAAAATTCATTCACGCAAAACTCGTGCTTCTAGATGCTAATCATCTCAAATGTTTGACATGGAGTGGATGGCGGCAGCATGAGAGGCCCACATGTGTTCCAATAGATCTGGCGATCAAAGGCGGCAAAGGAATTGGGCACGCACGGGCAATCCATCGCGGATACTGCTCAGTCAAGAAATTCTAAACCGCATTTGAAGAATCCACAGAGGGCTCTTGTTGTTGGAAAACGATTTTCGGTCGTTGCCATATGGCATCATGTAATCCTGTCAGACGATGTTCCAGAAATTTTCAATATCGGCGTCTGAAACGAAGAGTTTCGCCTTAGAAAAGGATTTTATTGAGTGTAATGATGCCAGTTCTGGAAATTTATAATGCTATCTCGGCCTGTGTGATTTCAAAGACACATTGTAAACAAAGGTTTTTTTTTTTTTTTCCTGAATTAGAATACCAATATGGTTTATCGTAGACACTCGAGGTGTAAATGGGCAAATGTTTGGTAAATTTTTGCTAGTTGTAATAAAAAAAATTGTAGCTAGAAAGATGTTTTCGATATTGCGGATTAAAGATTTTGGCCAAAATTCGATTTTGCACTTCGCCAGTGTTTCAGCGCTTGTCGTTTGCTTTTGCCGTTTAAATTCAGATGACCTGATGGATGATGTCATTTTATACGATTTTCTTTGTTCTTTCCCCATATGTGCTTATTTTTCATGTAGCTGTTTCAGAATTTTTCAGAAATTTAAATTTTTTGAGACTTGGCTCATACTTGGCTCATTTTCCTTCTATTCGCCATAACTCGGAAACCATAGGACAGGGTTGCTATGGTGTTTTTATGTTCCACATATATGTTTTCATATATGAGCGAACCCCGTGTTTGTTGACTATTTCTGATGTTATGGTGGTGATAAGATTTGCATTATATATATATACGGAATCAATTTGACGTAATTTGCCAACCAAAAGGGGGCGATTGAAGAATCTCTCTCATGTAAAAATCTCTTGTTCGCTCGGCCCAAAAACAACCCTTGATTGTTATATTTATTTGAAATCTATCAATTACATGAATATAATTCAAACAGTTTTAAAAGAAAATATCTAATTCCCATTACTTTGACAGGTATGTAATAGTTGTGACGTCGAATTAAATATAGTTAAATTTCTTATATTGTTTGTACATGTTTATAAAAGTCGTTTTTAATAAAATGTATACAAAAACAATATAAGAATTTTTTTGAGTGAAAAAATAGTGTGTCATGTTTTTAATAACTTGAATAACATATAATGAAAATATGTCTATACTGTGATAAGCTCTCTACTATGGTAATAATGCCTGAAGATATGATATAGTATAATATATAAATGTAAAAATTCTATTAAAATTTTCTATTACAAAAAAGATTTTACTGTATATTGTATAACTCGAGAATCCAGAGTTGGATACTCCAGTTTTAATAGGTTCCATAGGTCTTCAGTTAACCTTTAAATGCATAGTGTAACTCAGCAGTTCCATGATCTTTTTTAGCCATTTTGGCACTTTCTTTTGGGCGCTTTCTATTATACTAGCCGCCCTTGGCGACCAGTTAGGTCCCCCTTAAAATTTATGCTTGAGAAAGCGATCTAAGCGTTGTATCATGTTACTTTTATTCATAATTTAATTTACTTGGACTCCCTTAAATATAATTAATATAATCCTTTAAGCTAATGTTAGTTTTTGTTGCATTAAAGTATCTCAATTTGTTGATTTTCTGTATGCAAGTAAACACTATTGGTTTACAATGGAAGTCTATAAAAATTTGGCGAAATATTAGAGATATCGCAAAGCTGGTGTCCCTTTTGGCGATATGTCGCCAACTTGGCGACAAATTTGGCGACGGAGCATTGCCCCACTCCCTACGGTAACCTCCCTTATAGGTATGGGGATGCATTAAAGCTGTTCAATAACCAATGAGATGCTTTTCAATCGAGCGCTGCCATTAAACAATTAACAAATAATCGTGATTTCTGTGCCACATACGATAGCGTAATACATATATAGATGTTACTACGTGTGATAACATACATTTAAGATCGTGAAGTCTGGTTTTGTTCTGATTATTTTAATTACGTGGAGATTCTAACACCTTCTGTTCATACTGCTTGCAATGTGCTCGACTGGCGCTTTTCTCTAACTTTAAAAGGTATTCATTATTAATTCTGTAAACTATTAAAGGCATTATAAAAATTATTAAATCATTGAATGTGCAGTGTAAACACTTTAAAGTAAGTATACAGGGTGTTTCACTACCAGACCGACAAACTTGCAGGAGGTGTAGAGGGCACAGAGCCGACTCGTAATCACAAAGCAATGTAGGGTCGGAAATGCAATCCTAACGAGATAGAGGGGTTGTTAGGGGCTGAATCATAGTGATATAAAATTGACATTTAAAGACCATAAGCTTAAAATCTTTCCTGGTAATGAAGTTGTCCGATGTTTCATAATGTGTGAATGAAAACATTCGTAATCTGGACTGTCGGAAGTTTTGAAATACGTCGAGCGTGTTTCGGACGTTTGCGGTAGCAACGAAGATGCACCATTTCAAAACGTCCCTACTACCTCAAACGTGCAAAACCGTAGATGGTAAGAACAAGACTCATTGGTAGAAAACTTCGGGGAACTCCATTATCAGGAAAGACATGACTTATTTTAAGCTTATGGTCTTTAAATGTCAATTTTCTATTCTGACGTTTCACCTGAGCTCATGCAAACACCAGATGACCACTTAACGTAGTAAACACTTTTAATTGGGCCATCCCCCCAGATGCCTAAACTATAAGCCGTCTCTCAATGCCTTCACGAAATCCAGGTGTAAAGTTGTAAACTGATTTTAATGATGTAAATAATTCCCGTTACAGTTTGGGGTTGACTAACATTTGTAGACATAAACTTTTTTAATAAGATGAATCAGACTCCCACGTGGTCGCCAATTAAGATGGACTGAAAGATCAAAGAGGGCCCCGTGGAGAAGAGATGCGTTTCGGTAACGACGGTCGCTTTTTGGGCCGATCAGTGAGGGGCGAGCAAGTTCCGACAGAATTTAAGTTCAGACTTTACGTTTTTATATGTCCTGTGATTTTTTTATGTGTGCTGTGTTGTGTTGTCCTAGCGTGAATAAAAAAAATTAAAAATGAATGCCAGTTCTTCGGAGTTCGATGTCTAAGTCTAGTCCTCGATAGTTTGATTTTTTCACGTTACACTATCACTATGATTTAGACCCTAAGAACCCCTCTATCTCGTCAGTATTGCATTTCCGACCCTGCATAGCTATGTGATTCCGAATCGTCTATGTGTCCTCTACACTTCCTGCAAGTTTGTCAGTCCGGGGGTGAAACACCCTCTACAATTTAAAATTATCGTTTTTTGAGCAATTTCTGTTATGTAACTCAGAAGTGACAGGATGACATTATGTCTAACAGGAACATAAATAAGTTTTTCCACTATGTTTCTCGGGAATAAATAACAAAAACAGACTTAAATGTAATGTTTTTCGAACACAAAAAATAATGCATTAAAGGGTTTAAAAACACTGTCGCTTTTTATTTCTGTATCAACAATATAAAACACATCTTCTGTAACTATTTATGTACTGAATTATAAATTCGTGAAAATTTTATCTTCTAAGAAGCATTTTTCGTGAATTTTTGAAGCTACATTAGAAGATTTACATAATCATTTAATAAATTTTAGAAGTATTGAAGGATTTAGAAGGATTAATTACAAATTTCAATTTATAGGGATTTTGTGCACTATTTATAACCCCATTCAAATCTTTAATTTTAAATATTTTTCTTAATATTTTGTAGAATTAGGATATGTATAAATAGAATGTTCTTACAATAGAAATATAGAAATATTTCCGAATTGATAAATCCCCTCCAACCCCCGTCAACGCCCAAGAAAGTTGAAAAGATGTAAAGGCAAAAAAAAAAAAAAAAAAAAAAAAAAAAAAAAAAAAATCATCCTTTTAAAAATATTTTTGTTTTGTGTAACTAATAATACTTTTGGAACAAGATAAAATAATGCATCTATAGCTCATTCTAAAGTGTATTACTACTAATCGATGTATTAAAAGAATTTTATAACAAGTTAATTTAATGGTACTTATAAGTACCATCAGTAGATGAAGGGTTAAGGGGCTACTTCAACCACTCGAAAACTCCAGTTCGCTAAAGGAAGAATTCTATGGAAGAAATTTTGTAAAAAAGCTCATTTACATTTTAATCTTTTCTTAAATGATTTCTTCGAAATTGAAAGTACCCTAATAATAAAAAAAAAACCTTGCAAACAAAATCAAAAAAGTAAAAAATGCATTTTAGATATTGATATCAACTATCCAATAATAATAATAATAAAAAAACATTTAAAAATATTAAAATGCAAACGAAATAAAAATTTCTCCCATAAGATTAACATTAGCGAACCGCTATTTTCGCGTGAGTGAAGTAGCCTCTTAATTAGCTCTTGCCTTTTGTTACTCTTAACACAGGGCTGCAACATGCGACTATTTTTTAATTCTATTTTGCACCACTTTTTCAAAAGAAATTTTTTTTACATACACTTTGACAAAATTCGCAAGAGAAATAAACTACAAAATGTATTTTTTAAAAATAGTGGTGCGAACAGAATATAAAAATAGTCGCCAATGGCAGCCCTGTTAACGATCGAAGTACTCTTCTCAGGCACAGGCATCTCTTTCACGAATTTACTTGGTTGGCACCACATTTTTTAAAGAAACATTTTTCATTGCAGTCTGACAACACTGTAAAAAAACCACTGTAAATTTGCCAGAACAAACTCGATCACAATGAATGTGCTGTATCTTTCTTTGGTTTCATGACTATATTAACATGGAAAATACAGTAGTTGCGTAAAATTAACAGCACAATGTGCTGGGAATTTGGACGCATTTTTTTACAGCACAAACTGCTGGCGTCCAAATTACCAGCACAATGTGCTGTTAATTTTACGCAACTACTGTATTTTCCATGTTAATATAGTCAGGAAACCAAAGAAAGATACAACACATTCACTGTGGGCGAGTTTGTGTGCGAGATAAACAGTAATGTGAACAGTAAAAATGTCGTTTTTTTTTTGTTTTTTTTTACAGTGAACACGTGAAAGAGAAATTTACTAAAAACTGTACTTTTAAAATATAGTGATGCGAATAGTATATATAAATAAAATCATGTACCGTAGAACCTCTTTTATCCGTAACACTTTTAACCGAAATCAGCTTTTCTTTTTCTTATTTTTTTCTTCTATCACATTTCTTGTGTGCAAACAGTTCTTTCCGAACCACGGGTACATATAAATATTTCGGATCACGTTTCTTAGAATTCCTTTGAATTTAACTTGAGCTCTCGTAAACTGCTGAGTAAACTAGAACTCAGTAAGCGGAGGGAAACCCGAATGTGTGAATGTGGTGTAGCAGGCGAAGAAAATGAACAAATTAGCAATTCTCAAGCTTTTGAATGTTTTGCAAAAGGTTTGGAATGGCTGTAGCAGCAGAAACACTGTGATACTGGTGAACTAATAGTATTTAAAAAAAAACCCTTCGTGATTGAGCTGCAAAGCAAAGGGACAAACAGAACTTTATTTCAAACGTGAAATATGTAAAAGGTACTTAACTTCATAATTAAAATTCGGGTAATTTACAGGGCCTGATTAACGCACGGGCCTCCGGGGCCTCGGGCCTGGGCCCACCTTCGGGGGCTCATACATTTGTGCGTATTTTCTCACAATTTAAGTTTTACCACTGTTTGCATTTTATATTTTTGTCCCTGACGTAAAAACAAAGTTTTACTGTAATAAAAAACCTCCATATATAATTTTTCTGTAAAAGTCCTTTTCAATTTGAGAGTACCTATAATTTTCAAAACTTACCGTATCCAGAAAATCAAATTTGGGGAAAATGCTAAAAACTGCATACTGTGTCTGTTGGTTTCAATATAAACGAGGATTTTACAATGTCAGAATTATAGTTTAAAATGATTACTAGACTGTTAGGGAAAAAATAATTTTTATGATTGTGGATAAGGCGAGTTTTGAAAAAGACGTCCTCATTTATTCTGCAACATAAACTGTGGATCATAGATGTTTGTGAATTATACAAATGCTTATTTGAGAAAGTGGACAGTAATTCATTTTCTTGATTATTTTTGTAAGTTAAATTTTTTTTTGTAAACTTGAAACTTTCACCCAAACAACTTTGCCAACTCATCAAATAAACCTACTTTTTTTCTGAAAGTGTCGCCGGGAATGGGGAGGTAGGGGAGGGGGGGGGGGCAACTTCAGCTTGATCGGATTCTGGTAATTTAGTCTTGTTTCTATTTTGCTATTGGTTTATTTTTATTTTATCATAATAAGAAAGACCGCACTTAATCTTAAAATTGAAGCGTGCTCGATTATCCGATAATTTCGATTTTCCGAAAGATCGTCGGTCCCAATCACTTCGGATAATCGAGATTCTACTGTATATAAAGCTTGGGCGGCTATTTACCGACACTCAACCTCAAAGGGTTAAACAACGCTTACTTCAATTTATGTCTATTTTGGGTTCCCATATTCTCTCTTATTTATCTGAAATCAATAGCTGAATAAATTCAGATAGGCTATAAGCAAATATATCAGCTGGTTGAAACACGAAACTAGCCATTCAAACTGGTTTGCGGAATTTTACGGTATTTGGTTACTGCCTTCTGTTAGTGGCATTAAAATCAATACAGCGGAGGGCGAAATAAAGGTAATGCAAAAGCAGATTATATAACACACGGCTGTATGTACTATTTTCATATTTAGTTTTATTATAGATAAAAATGCGCATGCATTATGGGCACTTTATTTTAATTGTAGCTTAAAAAAGAAGCGTACCTAACCCCTTAAGCGTCGCGCCTGATAATCGTAGGCTACTGTTTTTAGGTACATTCGTAAAAACTTATACTTTATAGTAATTCGTAAATACTTATACTTATATAGTAATTCGTAAATACTTATACTTTATAAATACTTAGCAACCATAGTCGTCGTCTAGTCTGTCCTTGTGTCCGCATATAACAGCCCAAAAACTACACTGTAAAAAAAAAAAATCCGTCAAATTGACAGGAAAAAACTGTCTATTTTGGTGCTAGTGGAAAACCGTTTAATTTACAGAAAAAAACTAATTTTTCATTAAAACAGTTTTTTCTGTAAAAAATACAGATTTGTTCTGCAAAAATTACGAAATTCAGTTTCTTTTACAGAAAAAAACTGCTTTTCTTCAAAACAGTTTTTTTCTGTAGAAAATACAGTTCTTTTCCGTAAAAATTACAGATTTTTTTTACAGTGTACCTAACCGAATGGTTTCAAATTTAATATATATATATTCGTTGCAGAATTTTGTCGAGTCATTTCAAATTTTATGAAAATCGAATTAAAAGATATCACTAAAACTTTTCTTCATTCTATTAAATCCTATCATATGTAATGAATTCAATGATATCCCGTGATAAGTAATGATTCTAGGTTGCCATGGCGATGACGTCCTATTTAAGATGGAGTCTTATTATTTCCGTATTGCTGAATTGAATATATATATAATCGTAATAAATTTTGTATTCATGCTTTTCGCATAAGAGGGGAACAGCTATTACACCAAGATCTGAATATTTATAAAATTAGTTATAGTACGAACGCACCTCATTTGCCACGTTTCATGTACAATTTCTGTTTGATGTATAAAAAAAGTAGCCTATGCTAGTCGTGAAAGTCACGGGCGCAAGAATTAAAGGGGTTAATGAACTGAAAGAAGCATGATTGTATAAAAAGTTAAAGCATAACAAATGAAGGAACATGCATGCGTAATCACGGTTGCAACGGGTGACGTTTCTATAAAATTCGAGTACCACTGTTTCCGATTAGTAATTTTAGCATTATTTACATTAAGCTTTGGATTAAATAAGACAAATATTACTATTAAAAATAACGGTTCCAGGTTCGTCCTTGGTGTGGCAACCCTGGAAAAATTGAAAAGTGGACTGACGCATAATTGAATAAAAAAGTGCATAATTAACAGATTGGATTAACGCATGATTGTGAATAAAAATTAAATATTAAAAAAAAAAGTACATACATATTGCTTACGCATTAAACTTACACATGACTGTTTTGAAAATTGAAACTTCGAAATGCATATAGATAGAACACTCTTTGCGGTCGAAGGCAAAAGTATCTCTTACAGGAATCTATTCGGTTGTCATTATTTTTTTTTTTTTAAAGAAACATTCTTTCTTCCACTTACATGTACAAGAGGAATATACCAAAAATGTACTTTTAAAATATAGTGGTGCGAGTAATCTTGTGTATACAGCTTGGATGTCTATTTGCCGACACACGGGCGCAAAGGGTTAATACTGTACAGGCCGAATAGCGTTGCCAAATCTGCCGGGTTTTCTTTTTCAAAAATTTCACATCAGAAAATTTTTAACATTAATTTTTCTGGACTTTCATCCCAGAAATATCTGTCATTATAATATTAAAAAAAACTATTCAAACTTTTTTAGCCACAGTTTTATAAAGGATGCATAAATTCGTCAAGCGGTCTGTAAGGTCATTATACCTAAATGTTATGACTCTTAAATGAGACAATGTACTTGTATTTAAAATCTTACGGCAAGAATCTATATAAATGCTATATAGTGAGACATCCGAACTTCAGGAACAAAACGCGAAACATTTATCTACATTTAAAACGTTTTCTATTGAAAAAATTCCTACTCCAATGGACGTCGCTCATTTTATAGCGCACCCGATGTTTCCTAAATGTTATGAAAAATCCCGAAATTGATTCAAGATTTTTCTCTGTTAACTTTGAAGATCAAATAAAATTACAGACGTCAATGGCTACAATGTGTATTTCATTATCATTTCTCAGGAAAACGCGAAAAGTTTTCAGATTTGAGTTCTAAAAGTTTTCTAAGCATTCAGGTAATTCGTTTTCTTCAGTGGCCTATTAGCGACAAAGATAACGTCCTAAATGCGGAGAGATCTTTAGGATATTAACTAGGGTAAATTTACATGGTATTTTCATAAATTGCATTAAAATTACGTTTAAAGCAGAAATTGTGTTTAAAAAAGCTGTGTTGAGACAATAAATTAAGAATTCCAACATGATCCGTCCATAGTGTTTTCCTTTACTGAGTACTTTAACATGTATTTGAAATGATCAAAATAGAAAAATACTCATCTTTAAAATTTTAAATTTAAAAAATGGCATTTTTCAATTCAGTGAGTGCACCGTAGAAAAAGTGGTAACGTTCATCGTATATTTCGGGATCATTTTCACTTTTCATAAGTTTTTATAACAGGAAGTTATAATTTTATTTTCTGAAATATTCCTACTACTCGTATGTACTCGTGACAATTAACTCGCTATCCCGCGCATCCGCTATCAATGTACCTGTTCATTTCACAGAAAGTTTACAGATTTTTTAGTATAACGTTTCAGAATAATTTAACAAATTTTTAGTTAGTTTTAACACGTTGACGGACAATTGCATCTATAGCCGTCAAAGCGAAGTTCACTATGTGGCATAATGATTCATTGACACCAGGATTTACATGAAAAAATATATGAAAATAAGTAAAAGCTTAACTTCACGTACATTAAATAATGCAAAATTTATTTTTAAAATACTGGTGCCAATTTAGGAATTAAAATTATGTGGTATATATAATATACCGGTGCCCTTCAAGGGGTTAAAACATTTCTAGCGTTTTTAAATAAAGACATAATGTGCAACGCAAATACACTCACAGCAAACATAATTCGCGTTGCAAAAAGAGGTTTCACGGATTACGGGAGTGTTTTTTTTTCCACCCGCACTAGCACACGGTTAACGACACAGGAGAAACGTATATCTGAACTAGAGGTCTGCACGGTCCGGAATTTCCAGGCCCGGGCCCGGCCCGGCCCGTTTACATTTTTACCGTTCTCGGCCCGGCCCGTACAAAAATCAGTGAAAACAGGCCGGCCCGGCCCGACTAAATTTCTACAAAAAATTCCGTTTTTTCTCGACATACAATTAAGGTTCTTTCTTTTAATGAATACTACATGCATTATTTATGGGAACATTTTACAGTATATTTTAAATTACTATGTGTTCGCAAAATAGAAAACATACAATAGTAAACATTAACGATTACTTACAGTGTTTTAGTCAACGTCTCTACAGACGTTTCAAAATTTAAATAAGGGTTTATTAAAAGATTATTGTAGTTTAGAATAAAGGGTTAAAAAACATGATAACTTCTGAAGCTTATAATAAAAAGTAGATTTGTGAAATTATTTCTGTCATTTTTAAGGCTTTTCTCAAATCCAAAGGAGCTACATTTTGATACATTTGTGAATTCATTTCCTTTCGGAAACGCATGAGATTGATAGGTATTCTTATTCAGAAACCATGTAAATGCCGTTTTTTTCTTAGATAAAAGTAATATATCTTTCAGAAAATACTGCCAAAGTTAGCGTTTTGAATCGAATTTCCGGAAGCGATAGCACAGGAAAGGAGAAAAAAGGTACAGCCACGTGACAAGAGTCTCTGTTATCTCTGTACGTAATTTATGAAAAATGGAAACGCTATTCGATCCCAAATGCCTTCAATACTCAGGCCTGACAATTTTACGCCTTTATAGTTAAAAATGAGTCAGAAAATGTGTCTGAAAATTTCGCATTGTTGAGCAGTAAATATGAGAACCACCTTAAGGTACATTTCCAAAGATGCTGTTAACAGAAGTTCATTATCTCTATTAATACTTTTACAAAACATAATGTCTGCCCTACACATCCTGAGAACGATTAAGACCAGTTCCCTCCCGGCACAAGTCTGCCGAAAAAATTAAACCCGGGATCAGGCATCATGTAACTGTACGATGCCGATCTCTACGATGGACATGTTACATTTCTGTATTGATGTTGTTAAACTCGCATAGGCTCGTAAGGCACATTTATACTTCTCGAAAAAGTCATATTCACTGGAAATGGCCTCGTATTTTATCTGCTACTCTCAAATTCTTATATCGGGCCGATAGGCCCGATTAATTTTTTTTATCGGCCCGGCCCGGCCCTGCAGGCCCGTTCAATTTTTTGCCGGCCCGTTTGAAAATTCTCCTCCATTCCGCCGGCCAGGCCCGGCCCGCGGGCCGTGCCGGGTACGGGCCTCGAGCCAAGCCCGGGCCCGTGCAGACCTCTAATCTGAACAATGCTTTTAGTATAAACTGGTGGGAATATAAATTTTTATTTGTTAGTAAAATTCGGCCAAAATTATTACATCGTAAACAATTTTGAAAATTGTTAAACATTTTAAATTTCATAAATGAATTGTAAATCATGTATTGTAAATCAGGGGTGGCAAACCCATTGCCAGTGGACAAACTGCCATCACTATATCTAAAGAGCAATTTATTAAATGACAGAGATAATGGAACAAATGTTTTAAAAAGGGGGAAAACCCAGAATATTTAAGACATGTTGTAATTCTTATAAAAAAGCTTCAAAAGAACAAACGTCTTTGGAATATACCTAGAACTTTATCATTTGTTTTTGAGTCTAAAGGTTAAAATGTTTATCTGCTTTCAAAAATGGTTAGGGTGTGATGTTTTTAATCTGCTTATGTGAAATTTCATAGCCACCAATTTCCACTAAAAGTAACGTGGAAATATAAATTTACATGTTTAGTATCACAATATCGCACATTACTCAATACCTTATGTCTTATCTATTTTTAGATTTCTTTTTGTTATTTATTTAACTTTATTTTACACTAAATCACAGAGTGAAATTTCTTACTTATTGGAGAATCGCTCGCATATACTAACATAACATAATCAGCGGTCAAACAGAAGAAAAGAAAGGTATATTTAATCTTTTACAGATCCATAAAAAGCATCCTCTGTTTTTACATTATTTAAAGTATATTTTATTTTACAAAATTAAACATTTATTACATTGTCTAAAAATTTAAGATAATTTAGAAGCATAGAAAGTTACAATTATAAACTATAGACAAAATATTTAGATTGTCAAAATATTTATGCTACAAATATAAAACGAAAACTTTTTTTCAGTCTTCATGCCACATACTACATAAAATATTTAGTAATGAAACAGAAGAAGAGAAAGGTATCTTATTCACTCTGTTTTACTGATCCGTAAAGAACAAAATCTGTTTTTACATTATTTAAAGTACATTTTATTTTAAAAAGTTAAATATTTACTACATTCTCTAAAAATTTAAGATAATTTAGAAGCATTGAAAGTTACAATTATAAACTATAGACAAAACGTGCATATTGTCAAAATATTTGTACTAGAAATATAAAAGGAAAATTCTGTTTTCAATTTTCATGCGATCACACATACTACATAAAATATTTAGTAATCAAACAGAAGAAGAGAAAGGTGTTATATTCACTCTTTTACTGATCCATAAAGAACAATCTCTGTTTTTACATCATTTAAAGTACATTTCATTTTAAAAAGTTAAATATTTACTACATTCTCTTAAAATTTAAGATAATTTAGAAGCATAGAAAGTTACAATTATAAACTATGCACAAAATGTTTACATTGTCAAAATATTTGTTTTAGCAATATATGAGGTAAACTGTATTCTCAGTCTTCATGCCACATACTAATATAACATATTCATTAATCAAACACAAGAAGAGAAAGGTACTGTATCCACTCTTTGACTGATTCATAAAGAACATGCTCTGTTTTTGTATTATTTAAAGTAATTTTTATTGTAAAAGTTGCATTATTTACTACATTGTCTGAAAAATTAAAGATAATTTTGAAGCATAGAATGTTACAATTATAAACCATAGACAAAATATTTAGATTGTCAAAATATTTGTACTAGCAATATAAGAGGTAAACTTTATTCTCACGCTTCATGCCACATACTAACATAACATATTCAGTAATCAAACAGAAACATATTCAGTAATCAAACAGAAGAAAAGAATGATATTATATTCACTCTTTTACTCATCCATAAAGAACATATGTTTTTACATTATTTAGAGTATGTTTTGTTTAAAAAAGTTAAATATTTAGTACAGTCTAAAAATTTAGGATAATTTAGAAGCATAAAAAGTTACAATTCTAAACAACAGACAAAATGTTTAGACTGTCAAAATATTTGTACTAGCAATATAAGAGGTAAATTCTATTCTCACTCTTCATGCCACACACTAACTTAACATATTCATTAATTTAGGTGTCTCAGGACTCTAAAAATTGGAAAAAATGAAAAAAAAAAAAAAAAAAAACGACGATTTTCAAGATTTAATATTTTAAAACGTATATGATTTTAAAACACAATTTTAATTGGTATAAAAGATATAAGTATGTTCTTTCATTTCATGTATTTAAAAAATTGCAAGATGCAGAATTAGCATTTATAGGGCATCCAAACTGCTAGACATTTGACGAGATGAAAATTAGTATATCAAATTACGTGCAGGATTACAAAATAAATATTTGAACAAGAACGGAAATTTTTGTGCCTACTTATACTTCAGATTGTAATAATTACCCTAAACCTAAATAAATTTTATGTAAAGAATTTTTGTATTTTTAATTCAAAGTTGTATTTAGCTAATATAAATTTTTGAAAATTTCAACAGTATAACTACCTATTTATTTATTTATTTATTTTTTTTATTTTTATTTTTTTTAAATCAATAAAAAAGAAATTTAAGATTCAGTTTTTACAGACTAACATGAAACATATGTTTTTAAAATTTTATGAAAAAACATTCAGAAGGTTTGAGATATCCTGCGCGTTATGCCCAAAAATGTCATTTGGAGACAAATGACTTCAAAGTTTCGGAGACGCAGCTTCAGCTATTGAGCGGGTATAAGTTTAAAAGTTAAAACTTCTGTTCTAATGGGAATTTCAAGGAAAAAATTATTTCAATATCTTCAGGAAAGATAAGAGTTAAAGATCTAAAAAAATTAAAATTTCGAAAATTTTGAGCCTTTAAGAGCCCCAAAACCCCTTAAACAGAAGAAGAGAAATATATTATATTCACTCTTTTACTCATCCATAAAGAACATCCTCTGTTTTTACATTATTTAAAGTATATTTTGTTTAAAAAAGTTAAATATTTACTATGTTGTCCAAAAATTTAAAATAATTTAGAAGCATAGAAAGTTACAATTATAAACTATAGACAACATTTTTAGATTGTCAAAATATTTGTGCTAGCAATATAAGAGGTAAACTGTGCCACATACTAACATAACATATTCTGTAATCAAACAGAAGAAGAGAAAGATATTATATTCATTCTTTTACTCATCCATAAAGAACATCCTATGTTTTTACATTATTTAAAGTATATTTTGTTTAAAAAAGTTAAATATTTACTATGTTGTCTAAAATTTTAAATTAATTTAGAATCATAGAAAGTAACACATTATAAACTATATATAAAATTCTTAAATTGTCAAAATATTTATACAGTAATATTAGAGATAGTCTGTATTCTCAGTCTTCTTGTCACATACTAACATAACATATTCAAACAAAAGAAGGTAAAGGTATTATATTTACTATACTCCATAAAGAATGTCCTCTCTTTATACATTATTTAAAGTATATTTTATTTTAAAAAGTCAAATATTTATTACATTTAAAAGTTTAAGATAATTTAGAAGCATAGAAAGGTACAATTATAAACTATGGGCAAAATTTTTAGATTTTCAAAATATTTGTACTAGCATACTAGCAATATAAGAGGTAAACTCTATTCTCAGTTTTCATGCTACATACTAACATAACACATTCCGTTATCAAACAGAAGAAGAGGAAGTTATTATATTTACTCTGTTACTATTCATAAAGAACATGCTCTGTTTTTACATTTTTTAAAGTACAGTGAAACCTCCCTGTGCGCGTGCAGTCACCTCCATTAAGCGACCACCTCCCTGAATGATCATTTTTTCATAGAACGAAATTTATTCCCACAGGTTCAATACTAATTTTACCTCCATTCAGGCATCATTCCAGTAAAACTCCCTCCATGAGCGACCCATTTCATTAAGAAAATTAAACAAATTCCGTTTTTTCCTGGTTACTTGAAGAAGGTTTTATTAGAAAAATAATTCCGGAGGGCACACTATTCATTAAACTTCTAAACTAAGTTTGGATTTTTTTTTTTTTTAATTCCGGTAACTTTTAAGTGTTTAAACCCGTTTGTGCCTTTTTAGGCAAGCAATGAATTAATTCTGATGACGAATTAAGAATGAAGGTCAATAAACTCCCCTGCCATATTCTGTTAGGAAACTCTCAAAGAAATAGATACATTAATGAAATCATCATTATTTGTTCCCGTTGAAAAAAAAAATTGCATTTGTTTACTAAACTTCGAAAGGACTTGGAATTAAAAGTTATGAAAGATAAAACCGTAAAACCAAAACAAACGTCAATATATTCATTTTTTAAACTCTGCAGTAATTAACTTTTGTTTTGATATTTAAATTTTTATATATTTTCCTAATGTGAAAAATAAATTTTAGCAACATTAATTATTACCTTTTTTTAAAAATTAAAATCTAGATTTAAACATGGCCTCCATTAAGAGATCACCTCTCGAAGCGACTAATTTTTATTGGAACGGAACGTGGTCGCTTTACGGGGGTAGGATACCTTTAAATATTGAAAAATTTCGATTTTTTTTTTTTTTTATCACATATTCTCATTCCGTAATCATTTCTGAAAAATGCGCAAAACACCGCATTAAAAAAATTCCCATCAGTTTACTAATTATGGCTATTTTATTAAGACCACATATTAAGACTACACAGGATAATTAAACTTTGCGTTGCATTTATTCAAAACGATGAATTTTGATACTGCGCGCAGTGTTACTAAAAAACTATGCGTGGCAATCAAAAGAAATTTTTACCACATATTCATTTCTGTATCATCTACAACTTAAAACCAGAAAAAGTTAAGATTTTATTTTTTTCTGTTTTTGTACTTTGAAAATATTTTTTAAAAAGTGAAAAATTTTAATTTTTTTTAAATTTTTTAATTTAGTCATTTTTTTTTTCAAATATTCTGGTTTTAGCATAAAAGTAACACTATTATGTATTTATTTTCACCAAAATTTCCTCTTTATATGCTTATTTTCAGATTTTATCATGCGCGCAAGATTTTTTTCTCTTATCATATATTTTTTAACTTATCATTTCAATATTTATTTATGAATTTACAAGTATATATC
The DNA here is from genome assembly GCA_963932465.1 of Maratus speciosus. Classification (NCBI taxonomy): domain Eukaryota; kingdom Metazoa; phylum Arthropoda; class Arachnida; order Araneae; family Salticidae; genus Maratus; species Maratus speciosus. The sequence goes on from OZ010797.1 coordinate 167,088,774, forward strand.
TATCTATCTATCTATCTATCTATATATTTTTAATTTAAATAGAAGCTTTATATTTAAATGAAGTTTGATTTTTATTTTTGACTTAATACACAAGTTATGAAGCTTGGAACATAATGATATTATTTCTACTTTTTCGACGTGTTCAAAGGTATCCTATTCTCTTAAGGAGGTTTTACTATTTTGTTTAAAAAATTAAATATTTACTACACTGTCTAAAAATTTAAGATAATTCAGAAGCATAGAAAGTTACAACTATAAACTACAGACAAAAGGTTTAGACTGTCAAAATATTTATACTAGCAATACAAGAGGTAAACTCTATTCTCACTCTTCATGCCACATACTAACATAACATATTCAGTAATCAAGACCGAAGAAGAAAAAAAAAAGCATTCTATTCTCCCTTTCCCTGACCCAGAAAAAAAACTTCCAAATGTCCTTGAGTTCTAACGACCCCGCGGCCTTGACCTCTCTCTACCTCTGCAGTTATGATCCTGAATTACGCATTTTTCCCTATTGAAGTTAGCAACGTGTACTTCTTTTTTCTTTCTTTCTTTTTTTCTTTATTATTGTACGATGATTTCCGCGTGTTGTTCATTACAGCTAACTGAGGTTGCTAGAAAAGATAAAAGCGCAGAGTGCGATATTTATTACGATATGGAGGAATATTTAGATATTGTAGATAAAGTTTGATCTGGAGATCACAGTTATTAATAGATAAAAAGGGTTTAATCTTAGCAGATAAATGGGTCTTCATCAGGGAAATAATCAGAGAAAAAATTATATCCAGGAAAAAGAAGGAAAGATATGTATAAAAATATAAGAAAGGGTTTCAGTTATAGCATAGCGCAGGGACTGCGAACCTATAGCACGCGAAAGAATAATTTTGGCACGGCATTGCTTGTGGCTCTAAATCAAAATAAAGTGAGATTACATAAAATCGCAACTGTTTTTTTCTAAATTCGATTAAATGGAAATCGAAAATGTTTAATTGCGGCATATTATATTACAATCTAATTAATTATGGTCTCAAACTTTTTTCAAACAAAGACGATATTGGAAAACTATCGACAAGAATTGACTATTAGACGTTACTAAATCTCGAAGGTAAAGTTATGGCAACTTTGAATTTATTTCAGAGTTATTCAAAGAAACTGACGTTTGCCATTTTAACAGTTTTTCTGGCTATCTATGCTTTCGAGTCCCTGTTTTTCACAAATGAATAATATCAAAACTCAAACTGTAAGCACTTGTCTGATAAATCCGGTTCAATTTGCATTAAAACTAACCTGATATTAAGATGAAACAACAGAAATCAAATTACAGCGCATTAGTTTTTTTTAATTGAATTCTAAAATATATTTGTTTCCATAACTATTATAGTGTAATATCTACATGTATGTCACTCATATTTTTTAAATCTTAATAGAAAATTTTAAGTAATTTTAATCCATTATTTTTCCACCTACTAAATTTGTTTTTTAGTTGGCACGAACAGTAGTTAGTTAGTAGTTTTTAGTTAACACCCCAAAAAATACCCAACCGAATGGCTTGAAATATAATATACATAATCTTTGCAGAATTTAGTCGAGTCATTTCAAATTTTATCAAAATCGAATAAAAAAGTATTAATAAACGCTTTCTTCATTGCATTAAATCCTATTATACATAATTAATTCAATGATATCCCGTGGTAGGTAATGATTCTAGGTTGCCAGGGTGTTACATTTAAGCTGGAGTATTACTGAATTTAATATATGTAATCGTAATAAATTTTGTATTCATGCGTTTTTGCATGAGATTGCAACAACTATTGCACCAAGATCTGAATATTGATAAAACTACTTACAGAACGAACGCACCTCATGTGTCACCTTTGACGCATAATTTCCGACTTGTTTGAAGCTATTTTTACATATATTATTTTTTAATATAGTTTAAAATTCCAATGAATGTGGCAGAGGTCAGAGGTGACTTTTATTAACCACACTAGTCATCTGGTCACGCAATCGCTTTCGTTGATACAGTTTTTTTTTTTACATTTAATTTTTCCTTGAAATTTATCAAAAACCGAAAGGAAATACTTGAAAATCTTGGAGAAGGGTTTAGTTATGCAACATTTGCGTGTGAGATATCTATTATGACGAAGATAAATCTTTAAATAATGTAAATATATATATATTTCTTTTTTGCAGGGATTATAGTTAATAATAGATAAAAATATTTTAATCTTAGCACATAAATCAGGCGTCGGGAATTTTTATTCTGGTCAAAAAGTTAAAAGGTAAGGTAAAAAGATAAAAATGGGCTCGGGTGTTCTAGCTCACTGAATATTATTTATGTGAATGAAATTTTTTCTCAGTTCGCGAGGGTTTTTTTTTATATTTAAAAAAAATATTTTTTTATATATTAAAGTAAATTTCATAAGATATCTATTTTCATTAATATCTGTAAAGGTGTCGTGTCTGTTGAATTGTTTGGATGGGATATAACACTCCACCCAAGTTCGAAATGGATGTTTATCGCCCTCCATCCCCCGCCCCCCACCAAAAAAAAAAAGACAATGTCGGTAACGTGTTATCTATACGAGGCAAGTGTTAAATCATTAGACATTATTGTGGTCGCTGTGTTGATTTGAACCTAGTGACCAATTTTTTTAATCTCATCCATGGCTCATAATCTTTGTTGTAAAGTTGATTGATGTAGACTGATACATTTTACAAGTTGTCTCGTCGATTGGACAGAGTCCTTACCCAACAGATTTTTCAGTTGCAAATCATCGGTTTTCTTTATTTCCCTGCTTCTCGGTAGTTCTTTCATCTCGAACTGACATTTTTGGAACTTTTCAGACTATTCCTTTAGCGTTGGCGTTCCAATGTCGACCTTTCTATATGCTTCACAGAATTCTTTCACCTTCGCTGCAATTTTGTCTTATTCAAACAGTATTTGTACATATATAAAATAATAATAATACCCAATATTATATACCCAACATCCAATCACTACGCATTCTTTATAAGAGAATCCATAGAAATACTGTGTAGAAACAATCAAGTATGTAACAACGCACTAATATACAATATCCCAAATATATGGTTAAATATTACGAAAATAAATCCTGAAAACTTTAACACCCAATAATTTTCCTCTATGCACATTTAATCCGAAGCTGCTTCTACTATACTGCCAATTTAAAACGAAGTGACGTATGTGAACAAAGTAACGTATTAAATGAATGGAACAGCATTTAAATATTTTCCTCTACGCAAGTTTAATCCGAAACGTTGTTACTCCTACTACGGTCCAGCTGCGCGTTTAAAAACGAAAGTGACGTAAGTGAAAAAAAGTAACGTATTAAAATGAATGGATCAGCAGTTAGATATTTTTTTCCTCTGCAAAAGTTTCATCCAGACAATTACTACCTCTACTTCCAGCTACCGTAAGAATTACAGACTGTCCCATTTCAAACGATGTCACATATTTGAAATGAATAGGACGGCAATTAACAAGTTGAGCGCCACGTCAGCCACCGGTGGCTGACAGCGAACTTTCCGTTTTAAACGCGTCATTCACCGATGGCTGACGTCTAAAATATGATACAAAACTGAAAAAATATACATTGTTTTAGATAATTACTGAACAAATATTTAAAATTTTCCTACCTTTTATTTATTACAGGATTGTACTTTATTAAAAATTACTTTTAACGTTGTAAATTTTCAGCGCTTCAGTGTCAGTCATCGTGGCGCTCAACGTGTTAATGAGAATATTCCTTGGCGATGGTTGCGGGATTCCAGACCGAAAGTACTAGGTGATTATATTATTTTTTTTTAAATTAAGAAACATTTGTCTGTTTTTATTTTCTTCTATCTTTATAAAAGAAAAATATTGGATTCGTGAAAAATTTCGACTTCCGGTTTTCGACGGATTTATAAGTTTTAGAAGGTCATGAACACGATTTGAGGGTTTTCAGAAAATATCTGTCTGTCAGTCTCTCTGTGAGTCTGCCTGTCTGTCTGTGACAAAAATTATGTGAGCGCTCTATCTCATGAACTAATGCACGGAATTTCGCAAAACTTTAGATTCAGTTAGACCTTGATATAAACTGGTGCTGATTAGGTTTTAATGTATACCGCCCAACAGGGTGCGCTGCTATGCTGCATTTTTCACGATTTCCGCAATAGGTCTATCTCGGGAACTAATGCACGAATTTTCATGAAACTTCAGATTCAGTAAGACGTTAACACAAGTTGTTGCTGATTAGGTTTTCGTGTCAATCATCTAATACAGGCATGTCAAACACGTGGCCCGTGGGCCGCAACTGGCCCGTTGACAAATAATCTGTGGCCCGCCAAGCCTCTGGAATTTTGTCTGTATTTAATTTAATTGTAACAGCGTACATGTTGAAAACACACTTTGCACGAACACATTTGTGCCAACCGTCGTCTTAGAGATGGTGAACAACCGAAAGATATGTTGAAATTACTTTTCAGAATTTGTTACTGCTGATAATTAAAATTCAGCGTAATTCCATATTAATGCAAAAATACATGCACTGTAAAAAAAAAAATAATAATAATGCCAGTTTTCCGGTAGGAATCGAAAAAATAGTTGCCCTTATCGTACCGGAATAATTTCCAACCAAGCTCGGAATAAAATCCGTAAAATCGGAATAAAATCCGTAAAATACCGTTTTACTGACTATTTCCTTATTTTTACGGATTTTATTCCGAGCTGGGTCGGAAATTATTCCGGTACGATAAGGGCAACTATTTTTTCGATTCCTAGCGGAAAACTGGCAGTATTTTTTTTTACAGTGTGGATATGGGGTTTCTAAGTTTCTGTAAGTATTCATCAATAGACCAGTTTATTGAAGTGTGTAATCTTTTATTATTTTACATGTGAAATAAACATAATTTGAACCAGAAAATGCATTTAATAAATAAATTCAAATCAGTAACACATAGATACAAAACACATTTTATTAAATAGATATTATGATTTAAAATACTGTGTTTATTTTTTATTTGGGGAAAACACGGAACATTGACAGCTATGTCTTTGCTAGATTAAGATTAGCGGGTAGAATGACTTTTAAAAATAAATACAAATTAGAAAATTCAATTAAATTTTATAGGTTTGGCTGAGGAAAAATTATTTTGAGGTTTTTTTCCCGAAAAAAAACTCTGTACTAATAATTTTGTAACTTTTCGTTAAAATTTCTTTAACATGGCTGTGTTTTGTAAGAACATATTTTATTCTGTGCAATGGTAATTAATATTATCTGCTTTTTGTACTATGGACCGCGGCTTTGTATATAGTGCTTAATTTGGCCCGTGGCGGTAAATGAGTTTGAAATGTCTAATAGGTGGCGCTCCTATGCTGGATTTTTTGCGATTTTCGAAATAGCTCTTAAAAAGTAATCCACGGATTTTCATCAAACTTCAGATTCAGTTAGACATTGACATAAGTTGTTGCTGATTAAGTTTTGGTGTGAATCACCCAACAGGTGACGCTACTATGTTGCATTTTGCATGATTTATATAATTTTAGCGATAGACATATCTCAAGAACTAATGCACGGAATTTCATATCATTAGAATTCTCATGATGGCATAGATTGCCATTTAACTTTGGCACTGTGTTAGCGAATTTCGAAATGTTAACATCATGAATGAGATAGAAGAAAGAAGATTTTGGGATTGGGACATCCAAGTAGTTTACAGTGCATTAATAAAAGGTGATAAAGGAAAGTGTTGCGTTTTTAAAATGAAAATATTTAAAGGAATAATTTTTGGAAGAAAGGGATTGAAGTAAAGTAATCAGCATTCGAGAATAAGCATATTTTTATTACTTTTACTTTTTAGTTGAAAAAAAGAATTATTGGAATTTTTTAACACAGAAAAGAATTATTCAAATTCTGAAATTATCGTTCAGTTATGAAACACTTAAACGCGCGATATTTGTAGGACATTAATGAATATTCAGAAAAATCTAAAGAAAATTTATGAACGAATTAAAATTATTAACTAGAAAACAAGAATTCTGCTTTTTCAGAATTTAGTCTCGCCCCCGATGAAAAATAATATGTATATATAAATAGTACAAAACATATTTCAATTTTAGAACTTACAGCAGACTCTTTTATTTTATGTAAAATGACGTCATTCACATCCGCTTAAGAATTCCACATTTACGATCCACTCTTAAACATCTACAGTAAAGTAGGCATAGGCCGTCACTATCGCGAAATAATACACAAATGCAGCAAAAAGATGCCGTCATTAAAGAAACTCGAACAAAACAAAACAAAAAAAAAAACCGTCTGTCTAATGATTCATATAGGCCTTCATTTGTTTGCAATATTAATATAGACGATTTCAGTCGTGACGTCAGTCATGACGTTTTGGTTGGAAACTGACTCCAAACAAACGGTTGCTACGTTGTATTTTCTATTTTGTTCGTGTGTTGCAGCTATATCTTATATCTATATCTCACATCTAAGTGTTTTAATACTTGATATGTACTGGTAACATTTTCCACGATTTATATATTAAAAAAAAAAAAATGACGCATAGCAACCGTTTGTTTGGAGTCAGTTTCCAACTAAAACGTCATAACTGACGTCACACTGAAAGCGTCTATAGATACTTAAAATTAAATATAGTTTATAATAGTTCCATGTTTTAACAGAAATTATTCTTTTATATTTTTTACAAATGGTACTAAAAACTACAAAAAAAAAAAAAAAAAAAAAAAAAAAAACTACAAACAAATATTTCAAAAATAAATGAAGATGCAGTTTTCAAACAAATTGCATTTAAAAGCACTTTTTTTTCCAATATGACGGTATAAAAATTGAAAATGTGCGATGATTAGAAGTTTGAAAAATTGCTATAGAGTATTTAATCGTACTGCTTTGTTTTACGGCTAGCTTCTGTAAGGTAACGTTATTTTTCCAAGAGATGAGCTGGGAGAAGGAAATAGCATACCGTACCGGGGGCTAATAAATAAATAAAGTTTTAATTCTACTAAAGCACACAAAGGGATTTCAGAAACAATTTATGGTATGGAAAAATACTAGAAAGGTAAGAGAAAAAGAAAAAAAAATGATTTCAGTATTAGTTTAGCGAGTATTTATTTTTGAATAAAAATAAATAGCACAGGGAACCAAACTGGAGCCAGAATGGCGTACTATTGTCTGACATGGTAACCCGGCTATTTTGTTAAATGCAATTATTAAATATATAACCTCCACATACTTTCATATTTTCATTAGCAATAGCTAAATGTATTGATATTTATTGCGATATTTATATTTACAACTGTTTATTTATTTTTTCAACTGTTGTTTATTTATTAATAAATTGTTTATTTACTTTCATTTTCTTTTTTTTATATGTAAATTGTTTTGTTCTATAATTATTAATTAAACTATCGTTTATTTATTGATATTTCCTTTTTAAGGTAATAAAAAATGTTTATTTTACAACTTTATTTTATTTTCATATTGAAAAAAAAAATAACATGCTATTATAGCAAGTGATATGTAACTGATATTTAAAAACGAGGTTTTCGTCAAACTGGCATAAAAAAATCGCGCCAAACCAGGTGAGTATATGACATCTGTGCCAAAGAAAGAAATACATGATGGTTGGATAATGATGGTAAGAAAAAATAAAATTTATATTAAGGCTGTTCTCAACTACTTTCCTCAACAAGCACAAAACGTTTTTACTCATTTACAAATTCATTTTTTAACGGAAAAATATAAAATTGGAAGATCTCTGACTATGGAAGCGATTTGGAATCGAACTGTGTTTTCCATTTTTGATAAATAAATTACGTATTGAGTTATAAGCGATTTTGATCGCGTGACAAAGACCTTTTTCGTCCTTACTTGAGCGGTTATTCTTCTTTCGCACGGCAATTCTGTTCAAAACGCCCACTTTGACACTACTTTCTGAAAGATCTATTTTGTTTACAAAAAAAAAAAAAAAAAAACGGAAAAAACAGTTGGATTACATACTTTCTAAACAACAACACCTGCTAGTTTCATGCATTTCCGAGCACAAATAATTAAAAACTTGTCCTAAAGTTTCCCTTTTGTATTTTAGAACAGCCTTAAAGGGGAAAGAAATTCTATTGGTATATACAGAAATCTTAATTTAAATTTAAGGGAACTCGTTACTCTTTGAAAAATTTATTTGTTGATGTACATTTACTTATTATATACACATATTATTATAGGTAATACTTAGAAAACCTGATTTTGATAAGAAAAAAATCATTTTGTGGGTAAAAATTGAAAATTTATTGGAATTAATTGATTTGAATTAATAGAAAATTAATTTTTTTAACTAAACAAAATTAAAGTTTTCTGTTTTCTGATTCATTAATGTGTTTAAAACCCTAAAACTTCTACAAATATTTGTCAAATCATTTCATTACTTTTTTGTATCCTCAGTATAGTGTACTTAAAAAAAATTAGGGATCTATTTTACAATTAATAAATTAATGAGAAAAAAAATACAAACATAGGTAAAAAACGCAGCAAAAAAACATGATTTTTTTAACGTTTTGATTTATATATTTTTTCTTTTCATTATATTGTAAAATCCATCCCTAATTTTATTAAGTACACTATATTGAGGATACAAAAAATAATGAAGTGATTTAACAAACATGTGTTGTAGTTTTAGTGTTTTGAACACAGTAATGTAATCGAAAAACAGCAAACATTAAAATTCTTTAAATAAATTAAAAATAAAATTCTTACTCACAAAATGATTTTTTTTTCTTGTCAAAATCAGTTTTTCTAAGTATTATTTACTTACAATAATCTACATACAGTGTCATGCAACCAACCTTCTTTCTAACCTCTAAAGTAAAGTGAAGTGAAGATACGCGGTAAGTGAGCGGTAAGTGAATTGAAGTGAAGAGGGGAAACCGGCAGTAGTGTTGGGTTTTGTGCGTTGTGGGATGTGTAGGATGCGGGAAGGCATCCGAGGTAATATTGGTTTGGTTTTCAGAAATAAGATGTGTAGTTTGCTGGAGTATTGTGGTTGATAACTTGTAGTCAAAGTGTATATATGTTTAGGCAAGTGTAAATAGTTTGTAAATAGGATTTTGTATTTAATAAACTTTTAATATTAAACTTCTGGTGCCATCCTCGATTATACTGACATCACATACAGTATAGCTTTAAAAATCCGGCATCATTGGGACCGAGACTTTGCCGGATTTTTGAAAACTCCGGATTTTTGAAGTAATGTCAAAAGTAGTAAATATGAATACCAAAAGTAGTACTATATTCTTAATGGTGCCGTTAGCCATTATTCAATAAGAAAAAAGAGAAAATTAAACATAAAAAAACTTACTTTATATGATATTTTCTATGTTACAGAAAAAAAATCTAATAAAGAGTGAAATTATTTCTTTTCTTGTAATTTCAGAAACATCGATGTCAACTTTGTTTGCTTCAATTTTATTGGCCGTTCTTAATTTTTTTTTTTTTTTTTTTTTTTTTTTTGTATTTTATACAAATGAAGAATGTCTAATTCGGAATTACAGTCTTGTTTCTCTAAAGCATTTATTAATACTCCATAGTCTTTCTAGTGAAACTTTTTCTTCTGCCGGTTGTCTTTCTTCCTCTTCTAAGCTACTAGCTGCTCCTAGCATTATCAGCAGTTCTGTTTAGCACAGCGTCAGCGATCTCGCTGTCCGTTAAATTGTTTGTTGTTGATGCATTTTCGTCAGTGCTTATCCAATCTTCTGTATCCTTTTTTTCGACACTTAATGCATTTTCAGATTTTGCATGTTCCGTCAGCTCATAAATTGCAACCTTTTCACGGCAAATTTGAAAGCCTGAAAATTCTTCCTCTTCATTGATGTCGCCGTTGCCGAAAATTCGTTCCAGCCATATATTGTCCCTTTCATTCGCCAAAGTTTTGCCTGTTGCTAAGCAATACTGCTCCCAAAAAATGTGTTCAGAATATAATCGCCTCTGACAAATGTAGAAAGAGTCAAATATTCTTTTTTTGTATTTTTACTTTCGATAGTGAAGTTTTTTATTCATAAAGAATTGCTATTTTTCTTCTCCCATAACTTGAAAGTGTAAAAGAAAAAGCAAGGGAAAAGATGGTTTTGATGCCGGGTTTTTGAAGTTACCGGATTTCTGAATGCCGGATTTTTGAAGTCACACTGTATATATTACACTATCGTATGTGGCACAGAAATTGCGATTATTTGATAATTTTTTAATGGCAACGCCCGAATGAAACGCATCTTATTGGTTATTGAACAGTATTTAATGCATCTCCATACCTATAAGGGGGTTACCGTAGGGGGGACCTTGTTCTGTCGCCAAATGCCGCCAAGTTTTTCGTCAACTTGGCGATATATCGCCAAATTTGGTGACCAAAATGGGTCGCTTAATGTGACGCCAACTTGGCGATATCTCTAATATTTTGCCAAATTCCCATAGACTTCCATTGTAAACCAATATGGTTTACTTGCTTGCAGAAAATCAACAAATTGGGATATTTTAATACAACAAAAGCTAATATTAGCTTAAGAGATTATATTAATTATATTTAAGGGTGTACAAGTTAAATTAAATTATGAATAAAAGCAACATGATACAATGCTTAGCATACTTTCCAAACATAAATTTTAAGGGAGACCAAACTGGTCGCTAAGGGCGTCTAGTATGTGTATATTATAAACAAATGTATATCAGAAAAAAAAAAAAACTCCAAAATTCTTCAAAGGGTACCGAGGAATCTGATTTCATGAATATATCTCAGTTTAAATTCTTAATTCTTTTTGTAGAATTTATCGCTTACGGAAATAAAAAATTTAAAAATCTTGAAAAGTGTTCCAGTTACGTAATATTTACACGCGCGATAGCTATTTTTATAGGAATGAATATTTAGATAGTATAGATAAAATTTTATCCGGAATTAAAAGTTGTTGATTAAAACGTTTTAATCTTAGCGTTTAAATCAGATTTCTAGAATAATATTTATGCCGAAATAAGAAAAAAAAAGGACTAAAGATAACTATAAAAAGATAGGAAAGGGTTCTAGTTTTAGATAAGTGAATATTAAGTGCGATTTAAAAAAGTTGATGATAAGAGGATTGTGAATGCCGATAAAATATTTTTAAGGGTTTTTTATTTAAAAATCTATCTATATTATTATTTCTTCAAGAAACTTTAATAAGGATGTCTCTCTTTATTAGCTTAATCTGTTAAATTACCTTGAAACTATTCAGACTTTTATTAAATACATTAATAGCCTTATTAAATTTTTTACAACACTTGGAAAAGTGTTAATTATGCACTATTCTCTATATTTCTTTCTTCACTGCATAAATCTATGCTTTCATACACTTATTACACAATAACCCCGCCATATTAACGTGTTAGGTGGGGAAAAGAAATAAATATAAAACACAACAGGAAAATTAGACCACCATGGTATCGTGGTAGGTCGCGAATTTTCTAGAATGAGAGAGCTGCCGATGTAACTGGGTGTTTGGTAAAGAAAATACTCGGTTAGGCAATAAACTTGTCTATAACGTTCACAAGTTAGACTTGAAGAGATACAGTTTCAAAACAAATGCACTGTAAAAAAAAAATCTGTAGTTCTACAAATGCAAAGTTACATGCTTGCTAAACTTTCATCTGTAACTGTACAAAAAAAAGTTGCAAATATACAAAACTAGTTTTCGTAAAGCTACAGAAATCTGTAACTTTACAAATGAATCTACTAAAATTACAGTAATCTTACTAAAATTTTATCTGTAACCCCGGTTGCAGTTACATGAAAAGTTCTAGGCATCCCAGTTTCCGAAAATATCCTTAGTAACCTTACAGATTTTTTTATTTTTGGAGAAAAAGTGTGCCTGTTACATGAATTTTTGTTGTTGACGTTACATAAGAAGTTTTAGGAATCCCATTTTCCTAGAAAAACTTTAGTAACTTTACAGATTTTTTTTTACAGTGTGGGACTGGAATTTTTGCACATCTGGTAATTTTGTCATCTGTAGTGCAATAAATATGTTCGCTGGGGGATTTGTAAGTCAGTATAATTTTAGTGAGATTGGCAAGTTTGCTATAAAAATGTTCCATTTTAGTAACATGAGTTTCAGATTACGTAGTGAAAAGGGATTAAGGTAGTACACTGTAAAAAAAAATCTGTAGTTCTACAGATGTAAAGTTACATGCTTACTAAACTTTCACCTGTAACTGTACGAAAAAAGCTGCAAATCTACAAAACTAGTTTTTGTAAAGCTACAAAAATCTGTAACTTTACAAATGAATCTGCTAAAATTTCAGTAATCTTACTAAACTTTTATTTGTAACCCTGGCTGCAGTTACATGAAAAGTTCTCGGAATCCCAGTTTCCAAAAAAATTCTTAGTAACTTTACAGATTTTTTGATTTTCGGCGCAAAAGTGTGTCTGTTACATGAAATTTTGTTGTTGCCGTTACATGAAAAGTTCTAGGAATCCCAGTTTCCTAGAAAAACTTTAGTAACTTCACAGATTTTTTTTTACAGTGTAAGGGATATGTTTTAGACCACTACAGTTAGCGTCACTTGAAAAATTATAATATTATGTAAACGTCATGGGGATCCAACAGCAAATAGCTTTGCAAAATACAGAAAGGTGTCGCCTCTTGTAAATTTTACAGGAGGAGAAGATTCTTAGGTGGGATTTTGAGCAGACAGTAAAACTAAGGAAGATATGAGAATTGGGAAGTTAAGACAGATGGAGTTCAGATTCGGAAAAAGAAACATCCCTTTCTTTGAGATGGAGTTTAAGGCTTAAAAGGGGAAACAGCCTTTCTTTCTAAGAAATAAGAATTTGTCTTCTCCGGCTAGAGAAAAGGAATGTGGGTTTTGCGTCTGTGCAGCCGCACATCGAGAGTTAATAAGTTATAGTGCAATGGATTATACTTAATGTGATGGTGCCAAGAATTGGATTATTGCTGATGATGCATCTGACTGAGGAAATTAAGAGGTGAGTGGGAACACCTTTATCAATAATTTTGGCAACCAATAAAGTTGAATAAATGCAATTAAGTAAACGAGTGAAAGTTAGGCATTTTTGGCACCCTAAAATCTATATAAACTTATTCATGCATATTCTTTAATGTTAGTATGTGTATATATAAAAAGAGAAACAAACATTTGAGGCTTGTTGTTGATGCCTTTATTATCTTGATTTATTAATAAATTATTGTTTCATCTTCAATGTTTCTAGAATTTGTTTATTTTATACATCCGACTCTCGAACCTGGGAATCTAAGTAAAACCAACCTAATTAAGCCACATGAGTTGTCAGACAATATGTATTTATATATTTAATGTGCAATTTTATCTAGCTAAAACGCATATTTCTTTGAAAACTTCATAGAAAATTCGGGGAAGGAAAATTTCTACTTGCGAAATATTAACCCTTTGCGGTTGAAGTACTTCTTTTCCCGGTACAGGTATCTCTTATATGAATTTATTCGGTTGGCACCACTTTTTTTTAAAGAAACATTTTTACTTCTACTTTGACAACATATGCAAAGGAAGCATTCTAAAAAACGTACTTTTAAATATAGTGGTGCGAATGCCGACACAGAGCACAACGGTTTAATACACCAGAAATTTGGAAATATGCCGGGGGTAAATTTTGCTTCCGAGAGAATAATACACTAGAAAAATCAAAAATTGTGTGCGCGAATTTCTCTTCCAGGCATTGTAAAAATCCTATGAATTTTTTTTCCTTTCCGGGAAATTAATACACTAGAAAACTTAAATTCAGCCGGGGGTAAATTTCCTTTCCAGACAGCCATTAAATTTATCGCTGCCCTCACTAGTCTTGGCATTCATTAACCTTTAACAAACGATAATTAAATTTCTCTTCCGAGAGATTAATACACTAGAAAATTCTAAAACTGTGCGGGTGAATTTCTCTCTCTCTCTCTTTTTTAAAAAATCCGATAAAGGGAATTTCCCTTCCGGGAATTTAAGGCAATATAAAATGCAGATTTCGCCGGAGGGGGTATTTCCCTTCCGAGACAGCCACTAAATTTATCACTGCACTTTATACTCTTGGCACCCACAACTTTTCACAAACAATAATTAAATTTCTCTTCCGAGAGATTAACACACTAGAAAATTCGAAAACTGTGTGGGTGAATTTCTCTTCCGGGAATTGTAAAAATCCGATAAAGGAAATTTTCCCTTCCAGGAAATTAATACACAAGAAAATTGAAATTCAGCCAGGGGTAAAATTTCCTTGCCAGGGCAGCCATTAAATTCATCACTGCCCACACTACTATTGGCATCTATTAAGCTTTCACAAACGATAATTACATTTCAATTTCGAGAGATTAATACACTAGAAAAATTGAAAACTGTGTGGGTGAATTTCTCTTCCGGGTATTGTTAAAAGTACGAAGAAGTAAATTTTCCTTTCCGGGAAATTAATACACTAGAACATTAAAGTTCAGTCCGGGGTAAATTTCCTTTCTAGGGCAGCCATTAAATTTATCACTGCCCTCACTACTATTGGCGTCCATTAACCTTTCGTTTCACAAACGATAATTAAATTTCTCTTCCAAGAGATTCCCACACAAAAATATTCAAAACCTGTTTGGGTACATTTCTCTTCCGGGCTTGTAAAAATCTGATAAAAGAAATTTTCCCTTCGGGGAAATTAATGCATTAGAAAATTTAAATTTTGCTGGGGGGTAAATTTCTCTTCCGGGACAGCCACTAAATTTATCACTGCACTCAATACTCTTGGCATCCTTTAACTTTTCACAAACGATAATTAATTTTACCTTCTGTGAGATTAATACAATAGAAAATTCGAAAACTGTGTGGGTGAATTTCTCTTCCGGGATTGTAAAAATCCGATAAAGGACATTTTCCCTTCCGCTAAATTAATGTTCTGGAAAATGCAAATTTTTCAGGGGGGTAAATTTCCCTTCCGGGCCAGATACTAAATTTATTACTGCACTCAATACTCTTGTCATCCATTAGTCTTTCACATACGATAATTCATTTTATGTTCTGTGAGCTTAATACAATTGAAAATTCTAAAACAATGTCAGTGAATTTCTCTTCCGGGCTTGTAAAAATCCCATAAAGGGAATTTTCCCTTGTGGGTAATTAATGCACTAGAAAATTTAAATTCAGCCGGGGGTAAATTTCTTTTCCAGGTCGGCCACTAAATTTATCACTACCCCCACTACTCTTCGCATCCATTAATATTTCACAAACCATAATTAAATTTCTCTTCCGAGAGATTAATGCACTAGAAAATTCGAAAACTGTAAGTGAATTTCTCTTCCTAGCTAGTAAAAGTCAGATAAAGGGAATTTTCCCTTTCAAGAAATTATTGCACTATAAAATGAAAATTTTGCCGGTTGGTAAATTTTCCTTTCGGGCCAGCCACTAAATTTATCAATGCACTCAATACTCTTGGCATCCATTATTCTTTCACAAATGATAATTAAATTTCTGTTCCGTGAAATTAATACACCTAAAAAATTCGAAAACTGTGTGGGTATGAATTTCTCTTCCGGTCACTGCAAAAATTCGATAAAGGGAATTTTCACAAAATGAAAGTTAAAATCCCTCGGCTAATTTCACCTTGAATAAATCATTAAAATTCATATTAATCAGCACAAATAAATGTACTAAAATTACTTGCAGGTGCATAGATATAATATGGAATTATTTAACATACATTGGAAATATCTTAAAAATGCATTAAAAATCCAAAACATTTTTAGCCATTACACGGCCGTCATCAGTGATTATTTAAATGTTGTTATTTTTCTTTGCGCTTATTCGAGAACCGTCTAGAATACATCGTTGTAATTTAAGGCCTGTACGGCAGATAAGATGCCAGATTAAGGTATTCAAATTTCTAATAAAACAAGCTTCCATCTATTATGCAGCAATTCTTTTCAATATCCATGGATATCATATGACAGTGCATTGTTACAAGCTATAATTTTATTAGCAATTATTTCAATAGATTCTCTTATAATTGGCTTTAACGCAATTATGATAGTGTATCATTACAAGCTATAATTTGATTAGCAATTATTTCAATAGATTCTCTTATAATTGCCTTTAACGCAATTATGATAGTGTATCGTTACAAGCTATAATTTTATTATCAATTATTTCAATAGATTCTCTTATAATTGGCTTTAACGCAATTATGATAGTGTATCATTACAAGCTATAATTTGATTAGCAATTATTTCAATAGATTCTCTTATAATTGCCTTTAACGCAATTATGATAGTGTATCGTTACAAGCTATAATTTTATTAGCAATTATTTCAATAGATTCTCTTATAATTGGCTTTAACGCAATTATGATAGTGTATCATTACAAGCTATAATTTGATTAGCAATTATTTCAATAGATTCTCTTATAATTGCCTTTAACACAATTATGATAGTGTGTCGTTGCAAGCTATATCTTTATTAGCAATTATTTCAATAGATTCTCTTATAATTGCCTTTAACTCAATTATGATAGTGTATCGTTATAAGCTATATTTTTATTAACAATTATTTAAATAGATTCTCTTATAATTGCCTTTAACGCAATTATGATAGTGTATCGTTACAAGCTATATCTTTATTAGCAATTATTTCAATAGATTCTCTTATAATGGCTTCCTGGTAATTATTTGTATGAAAGAATCTAGTGAAATAATACAGATACAGGGCCGAAACAAGCTTTTTTTACACCCGGGGCAAACATGGATGTTAGCGTCCCCCTCCTTCCACAAAATAAATTTACAAAGATAATTTCACTAATTTTCTAATAGCCGACTTATTTTAAAATTTAAAATATGTAATACTGAACTACGTAATCTGCTTTGTCAAATATTGATTTATTGCAATCTTGAAAACGGATTTTAAAAGAATCGAAAAAATTCCGCTTTATACAGGATCCTTATGCCATATCACCCTTAGATTCCTCTATGCTTTGGCATACCCAGATAGGACGAATTTAACAGTACCGTGCTAAACATAGACGTGACAAAAATTGACAAACCAAATCTTCATTTGGCGCACCTCGGGGGTCTTCCACAAATGATGTCACGTTTGAAGGGGGGGGGGGGGGGGGTCGTGAAAATGTGACAGTTTGTGACCAGGGGGTGGGAGGGGGTAAGAAGAAATGTGACATCACACATTTTGGTCAAAATAAAAGCATTAAAATCCGCAGATTAAATTTTGAAGTTATTTTGAAATTAAAGTATTTTGTGTTTATAAAGTAGATTTAAGCCCTTGGGGACGAGCGGCACGTATACGTGCCGCATGAAGTGCTCAGAATCCTTGTTTTTCCTCACCAGCAAAATTTTACTGTAAAATTTGCCTTATTTAATCAGCGCATTTTCTCGATTCAAGAAGACACAAATTTCTGTTTTTAAAAAACGGTGACAAAAGATTAAAAATTTCGTAAAAGGCTCCCGTCCCGAAGGGTTTAAAGCCAAATATATTAATTTCCACTTCAAATTCCAAAATACGACTGTTTTCAACTGCTCTTTCGTATTAATATTATATTACTATTGTATATTAATTATGTTTTTGTTATAAACTTTAATCTTATTTCATACAAAATAAGTACATGAATCATTTTTATTGTTATGCTCACAAATGTCGTTAAAACACATAGTTAAGTTTAAAAATAAAGTTTGAAATATGATCTATAACGTAGGGCTTTGTTTCTGAACTGCAAGTATATGTTTATGTAATATAGCGTGACATGTGACAATCGGGGGGGGGGGGGGAGAGGGTGTATGGTGGAGTGTGACACTTTGTGACAAAGGGTGTCAAAAAAAGGGTGACAAAGGGGTGTCAAAAAATTGAAAAAATGTGTGACATCATTTATGGACCGTCCCTTGGTTCTTGCGCCCGGGTCAAATGCCCTTCCCCCTTAGTTTCGGGCCTGTACAGATATAGCTTGTAACGATGCGCTATCATACAATATCCTTGCAGTTTGGAAATAATTGTTGTGCATAATAGATGACAGCTTCTTTTGTTAGAAATTTGAATACTTTTATCTGGCATCTTATGCCGTACAACCCTTAACCCCTTCTGGACGAGCGTCTTTTACAGAATTATTAATCTTTTATTACTCGTTTTTCAAAACAGAAAATTTTTGCCTAATTGAATGGGGAAAATACTCGGATTAAATAAGGCATAATTTACAATAAAAATTTTCTGTCAAGAATAATCACCGATTCTGAGCATCTTACGCGGCGCGTATACCGATCGCTCGTCCCTAAAGGGTTAAATTACAATGATATTTTCTAAACGGTTCTCGAATAAGCGCAAAGAAAAATAACAACATTTAAATAACCACTGATGACGGCCGTGTGACAGCCGAAAACGTTTTGGATTTCTAATGTATTTTTCAGATATTTAATGTATTTTAAATAATTTTATGTTATATGCATGCACCTGTGAGTAATTTTAGTAGATTTATTTGTGCTTTTTTTATAAGAATTTTAATTATGAGAATTTTCACTACCGGGAAATTAATACAATAGAAAATTTAAATTTTGTCGGTGAGGGAGGGGTTAAAATTTCACTTCCGGGAATCCGTTAAATTTATCATTACACTCACTGCTCTTGACATCTTAACTTTTTACAAATGGGTTTAAAGTATTAGATAGGCAAGTTTAGGAGGCGGGGAAAATAATATTTTTCCTATTTTTGTAGATAAAGAAAAATGGGGAAAATAAAAACTTACGTAAGGTAAATAAAGTATTATGGAATTAATTAGAATCTGATAGAAAACAAAGCTCCTTATGTTTTGTCCTCTGGGAGAAATGGGTCTGCAATTTTTTTCTTTATCGTACAAAGAGGAGGGAGATTTAATGAAAACGCGTTTACGTAATACAGTAGCCTCCCTCTTAACCGGCCTAAACGGGACCGAGAGTTAGTCGGTTAAGCGAAAAACCGGTTAAAGCGGAGAAGTAAATAAAAATTAAATGAGTAATTGCATATTTAATTAATTAACCCCTCACTGACAAGCCCGTGTTAATACGTTCACTAAGCTCCAGGTTTCACTGCATTACAAGCAATATTTAAAGTAATATAATTCTATTGATTTAATGTATTTTTAATACATTGAACAATGATTAACACTTGCAAGGATTGCATTCATATTCGTTATTAAGCTTTTTTTATAAAATGTTCAAAGAATCATTTTTTTTTAGCATTTAAAACCAAATACGGAGAAAACAACATTACAATTTTGCCCTTTTCCAAGACAGTCGGAGGGTTAAATGCGTAGGATGCATTTATTTTTTTAATATGTGTAGTTTTAAAAAAAGTACATATTTTCTATATTTTGTGAAATGAATACTAGTTGTAATTAACTGAATTGAAATAAAAATTATCACTAATAACAAATAATGAACAATATTTAATACAAATCAAATTATGGAAAATCTTATCACATACCTTTATAAGAAGTTAAAATTATTCTACATTATGTAAATTTCGGTTAATTAACCATAAAGAAATGAGAACCGAAATTTTCTTTTCTGAATTTTGCCTGATGTTGGGGAAAAAAAGTCGGCCGGTTAAAGCGGAGTTCCGGTTAAGAGTAGGCCGGTTAAGAGGAAAGCTACTGTACTTGAATGCTCGAATTGCGCAAGGTTTAAAAAGAATAATTAAAAAATTCAATTAAAACTTTTTTTAACCTAAGAGCAATCTAATATAACTCCTTTTTTCTTTCAACTTGATTCTAGTTTACTAATATCCTTTAGATAATGCAAAATTAATAACGAAAAAAAACATCAAGGGGAGGATTACAAAGGTTTTAAATGACTTTAAAATGTATTTATTAATATTAGCTAACGCGAAACGTAACCCGAATAAGAAAAAAGAAAAATTCGTTAATCTGAAATCCGTCTCGATCCATACAGATCCGAAAATGAACCGAATTTGACCTTGAAGAAAATTAACCACACTTTAGTACAATTGATCAATTTAGTACAAAATGATCTGCAATTATATCTTTAATATTAGTAATTTGATATTTTATGATGAGCTCGTCGCTCCGCGTGACCGCCGCAGGATTCGCGGAGCGCGGCGTTCCGCGTGTTCGTCCAACGTCCCTGCCTGCGTCCCTTTAGCCGAGACTCGTGCAGTAGCCAGGTTTAAAAAAACAAAAACAAATAAAAAATAAAAAAATCGGAAGATTGAAACCGGACAAATTTAAAAAGAACATTGATTAAATTAAAGACATCGAAAAGTAGGAATTGTGGGCGTTCCGTTTGTCCGTCCAATGTCCCTGCATGCGTCCCTTTGGCCGAGACTCTTGCGGGACTCCACAGGTTGAAAAAAAAAAAAAATCGGAAGATTAAAACCGGATAAAATTAAAAGGAAAATTGATTAAATTAAAGACAGCTACCAGGCGATCGCAGTGGTTTCAAGCTCATTATTAGACCAATGTCAGACGGGCGCCTTTTGTGCTGCTTTTTTGCTTAACTATCATCCATTCACAATGCTATATAGCATTGTGAATGGATTGCATTGTGAGCATTGCTAGCATTGTGAATGGATAATACCTAAGTAAAAAAGACGCCCGTCTGACATTGTACCGATGTCAGACGGGCGTCTTTTTTGCTGCTATTTTGCTTGGGTATTATCCATTCACAATGCTGTCTTAGTCTCGGAAGGTAGTAGAGGAAGGTGGGCTGGGAGAATTTGGGAGATTCTCAAAAGGTGGGATCATTAAACGTTAACTATATGTAATTTTTAAAATTTTCAAATTTAAGGCCAATTTTTTTTTTAATTTTGTCTATTAATATAATGTATAAATATTTTTAATAGTATGTCTACAAAATTATACACAAACATTAAAAGACAGCAACTATTCTGGAAAATTAATGATTAAAGCATGTAATTAGCAGTTTTGTACGTTACAAATTTTGGACATTTTTTCGCACGTACGTTACAGATTTTGGGCGTTGATCTTAGTATATAGATTTTTGGTCGATGGGATAACCAAGTAGTACCGTTTTAATTTACTACTCGAAAAATAAAAAATGTTAACTGGCGAGTTAAAAAAAGCTATTGGCGAGATTTTCACCCTGCTAACATAAAAGTATCAAGAATTCTTTGTGATCATGGCATCTTTTATGTAGTTTTATTCGAAAAAATAACTTTGATTCTTTAATCAAAATGGAAACCTTTCTTAGGAAAAGCGAAGTGTTGTAATTGTTTATGGCAGTTACATGACTTGGACTATTGTAATATAAGTGAAATCATGGCGATGGAATAATATTTGGCGACTTATCGCCTGTGTCTGGCTAACATTAAAGTACCAAAATGACCGCCTGGAATATAAAAAGCGAAGGAATCCGCCCAGAATTGTTGATAATAGTCACATGACTTAGGATATTATTATAGAGATTATTTTCAATTCTAAAAACAGCGCAAAGAATAATATTTCCTAACGATTAAAAATTTATTTACACGTGACTATTAAAAACAGAAAAAAACCCCTTTAAAATTACTATTAAATGAGTACGTGTTACAAGCAGGAAAATATTGAAAATTATGTCTTGAAAATTGTATTTACACGTAAATATTAAAAGAGAAAGGAAACTTTAAAATAATAAATACATTAATATGCGTTTAACTCTTGCAGGGGCAAGGTACTTCTATTCGTAAAATGTTGAAATCAGTAAATGGCACCAGAATTTACAAACAAATTTCGAAATACGAAAATGCTTTTGTTCACTTAATAATAAGAGAAAAATTTTCATTCCAATATTCTGGTGCATTTAAGAATTAAAATTAAGTGGTCCAAAAATGAACTACCGCCCTTGAAGGGGTTAAAGCGGTAAATTGTAGTAAATTGTATTATGTCAATCGTTTTATAACGCTGTTAAAAAATACCGGGAAGCAAAGAGTCTGTTTACTTAATTCCTTTTATTTTAGCTTCCTTTCAAATGTTTAACTGGTCTTCTTTAATCAAACACGAAAACAACCGTTGGAGGTCTTAATAGCAAATGATTCGGCCTTAAATTTTTGCAATCAAAGGGAATTGAATGGAAACCCGTTTACAGGGAGATCGCTATAGGTTTTTTCAATTATAATTCAGTCTTCTCTAATCTTTTTAAAACCGATCAAATTAGCGTGTTTTAGATTCTGCGGTGTCTGAATGGGGGGTTGGCGAGCGCAGCTTGCAGGGGGCAGAGCCCCCTAGTATAATAATAAAATTTTAAGATATTTATACAAAGCTTTTACAATAAATTATGTCATTTACTGTCTCTGAATAGAATTAAAAACTCAATGTAAAAAAAAAAAAAAATAAAGTCAATGATAATTAAAGTTATGTTTGAAAGGCTTAAAGTTATGACTTGTGTCCAGTGCCCACCTTTTGAGAATCGCCCATTTGAGGAACACGGCGCTCCGCATGACCGTCTGAGGTTTCTGCCTACAACCCTTTCGCCGAGACTCTTTAGCGGAAGCCAGGAAGGAAAAGAAAAAAAAATTGAAAACTGAATCCGAACAAATTTAAAGTGGAATCGATTAAATGAAAGTAATCGAAAAGCGGGAAGGATTGAGTTCGGGGCTCTGATGCTAGCAGACGACCGCAGCGGCTTTGAGCTCCTTATACACTAATATATAACATAATAAACCCAAAATTGTATACAAATATGCCGACCAGAATCCCGGGTCAGGTCGGGGTAAAATCGGCCTGATGCAGGATTCGAATTGGCGCAGACCGGCGATTTTTACGAAGCAAAATTTTAAACTTAGTTAACTCGAAACACTGTTTTTCATCGATCATGATAAGTTTTGATCAAGTAAATTTATTTTTAAAAATAAAAGAAGTTAATTTTTCTACGAACTATACCTGAAAAATAAACTAACAAGCAAAAAATATTTTTCAAGTTATGGTAAGAAGTATGGTTGATTTTTATGAATTTTGAATTATTATAACTTTTTGAAATTTTTTTTTGTTTGGTTTCAGTTATAATTAAGAGAAAACGTTATAAGCAGTATAAAACAAGTAAAAATTAAATTAAAAAAATCATAAAACCCGACTGCATGAAAAGCGAACTAATTAATTAATTATTTCTCATCAATGTTAAACTATTTTTTATATTACTTGCCTATTTTTTTTATTTACTTGTATTGATAGCTTTTAAGCTGTGTTTAATTGTTAGTTCCTGTCTATAAACACTGTTTTGATGAGGCCTATAGATGTCTATGATGGTTAGAGTTGCAGTCAAGCTAGAGATCCTACCTACACAACTTCCAGGTTGTGTAATATTTAAACGGAGCTTCTGCCTGTAAAATACTCAATGAAACATCGTCTTCATTTTAAAAGACCTATCCTATGATATGCCACTCAATAGGGTGCGTAATTTTTTTTTCGGTGTCTAACGCCATTTTATATTTTACGGACGCATTTTGAATTTATAAAAACTAAACCTAGCCTATAACCATCGGACTTTTAAGACGAATCGATAGAGACCTCATTCATTAAAATGCATCTAGCCGTTGGGATGTTTCGAGGGTATAAATAAATCCACATACACAGATATGCGTGAAACACATAACCCTTCTTGGCAGTCGGGTAAAAAGAAAAGATAGCTGAAGAATATTGTAGCTGAATTCCAAAATCGTAGCAAAATTAGTTTCCCAAGATTAATTTTGTCGTACAATATTAATTTAAAGGTATATATAAATATTATACAGACATATACACAATAAATACAATAAACCCAACTGGAGTGAAAAATTAGGCAGAGCCAGGAATCAAACCCGGGACCACAGTATACAAGACTGCTGCTCTAACCACTGAGCTACTCCGGCCGATGCCCCAAGGATGTCGTATAGATGGCTGATGACTTCCCCAACATGGTTTATTAGTGAGAAATTGCAGACTCAGGCATCGGCCGGAGTAGCTCAGTGGTTAAAGCAGCAGTCTTGTATACTGTGGTCCCGGGTTCGATTCCTGGCTCTGGCTAATTTTTCACTCCAGTTGGGTTTACTGTATTTATTGTGTGTATGTCTGTATAATATTTATATATACCTTTAACTGTTGAATGCAGGCGTTATTTATGTGTGTATGTGTGTTTTAATATATATTGTAGTATGTGTGTCTTATTATAATATTAATTTAATTTTTTTTTTCAATTTAACAAATATATCTTATTTTTATAAAACTTAAAAAATACAGTAGAATCTCAATTATCCGAAGTAATTGGGACCGACTCTCTTCCGGAAAATCGAAATTTTCGATAATCGAGAATGCTTCAATTTTAAGATTAAGCAGAAATATGTGCGCTATTTCTTATTACGGTAACAAGTGCTTAATACAAATAAAGCAATAGAAAAATAAAAACAAGAATAAATTACCTGAATTTTAATTTTGAAATTAAGTACCTTTCACAAGGATTTGAAACAATGTTTTGTTTGTCGAAGTTTCGATTGCCATTGCTTTGAAGCTCTATCACGGAGTGTTTTAATATTATATTAGTTCAACAGTATCACAGTCTTTCTGCTGCTCCAGCCGTGCCAAACCTTTTACAAAACATAGAAAAGCTTCAGAATTGCTAAGTTGTTCGTTTTTTTAGTTCCTCATCGCAACTTACGGGAGCTCAAGTTAAATTCAAAGGAACTCTAAGAAAGGGGATTGAAAATATTTATATGTACTCGTAGTTTGGAAAGGACAGGAATATGATAGTTTAAAAAAAAAAAGTTTTCAAAATGGATTTTACACACAAGGAACGTGATATTAAAAAAAAAAAAAAAAAAGCTTCAAAAATGGATTTCGGTTAACCGAGAGTTTCGGTTAAAAGGGTTTCGGATAAAAGAGGTTCTACTGTAAATATAAAAACAAGAGATAGTCGAGATTAATTAAGACATCCTAACCCATGATCAAAGTTCACTCATTTTTCGCCATTTCAAACATTTCTGGTCTCCCCAAAACATATGCTCTGAGCAAAATAAGAAAAATATTTATGTGTGTGGGTTTATTTCATTTTCTTTCGCCCACACCGTATTCTGTAAGTTAATATCTTTTATCAATGCTTCGCTGACATCTGCCTTTCTTTCACTTCGCTATGCAAACAGAACCCGCTTTTTAAGAAGGTGACAGTTCCGGAAACGTTCTGGAAAAACTGAATGCATGGAAATTATATTCTTTAGCTGGGCGTTCGTTCCTTGGCCGAAAATGTGGGCGAATAACAGGTGCAGCTGACTGTAACATGAATAAAAGGATGATGTCATGAAAGAAGTATTTTCAGCATATTTGAATGTTATAATAATTCAAAATTGTGTTTGTATTTTGGTTAATTTAAAGATAATTCGATGCCATCTAAAATAACAAATAGTAATTTAACAGCCATATGAAATAATGACAAATTTATTTTCTTTTGCGTAGGTATTATTAGCCCCGGTACGGTATGCTATTTCTTTCTCCCAGCTTATTTTGTGTCCAAAAAATAACGTTAGCTTACAGACGCTAGCAATAAACAAAGTATCATTATGCAGGATGTATCATTATACAATTAAATGCTCTATAGCATTTTTTAAAATTTCTAAACATCGCACATTTTCAGTTTTTATACCATCGTATTGGGAAAAAAGTACTTTTTAATGCAATTTGTTTGAAAACTGCATCTCTATTTGTTTTTGAAATATTAATTTTTTTGTAGTTTTTAGCGGCATTTGTTTCATTTTGGCAACTCAAGTACGTCATTTCTGTAGAAAGTAAAGAAAAAATTGCTGAAAAATAGCAATTATCTTTTTGTTGCCATTTTCTCATAAAATGGAAAAAAAAAATAATTAAAAAAAATTAAATTGAAAAAAAAATTAATTAAAATACGTGCTACTTTGAGAAAAATATAAATGAAGGATTTATGATAAAACAGGGAGCTATTATAAACTATATTTAATTTTAAGTTTCTATATTAATGCAAATGACGTCATTTTACATAAAATAAAGCGTGTGCTTTAAGTCTTAAAACTGAAATATGTTTTGCAGTAGAGTCCCGATTATCCGAGTCACGCTTAACAGAGTTATTTTCTTCTGATGGACTGGTGGCTTCTATTATTATGAAACAGCCGTTATAAATGAAGCGTTAGGTGAAGATGAAAGAGCTGCCGTAAAAAGTTAGAACTCTGATTTTCTTGTCAGAATGGGAAAAAAAATGGCCATAATTTTTTTTAACGCTTCATTTATAATGGCTGTTTCATAATAATAGAAGCCACCAGTCCACCAGAAGAAAATGAAGTAATGGAAATGCCGGGGCGACACTAAATTCGGAAAAAGCAGAATTCCTGTTCTCTAGTTTTTCATCTTCTTCTGCTCATAGAGCAAGTCGGAAAATGTAAGTCAAACGTGGCAAATGAGGTGCGTTTGTGTTATAACTAGTTTTATAAATATTCAGATCTTGATGCAATAGCTTTTGCACTCTTATGAAAGCATGAATACAAAATTTATTACGATTCTATACATTAAATTCAGTAATACGGAAATAATAGGACTACATCTTAAATAGGACGTCCTCACAATGGCAACCTAGAATCATTACCTATCATGGGATATCATTGAATTCATTACGTGTGATAAGATTTAATACAATGAAGAAAACTTTTATTAACATCTTTTTAAGTTTTGATTCGATTTTCATAAAATTTGAAATGACTCGACAAAATTCTGCAACGATATATAGTATATTCTGCAATATAGTAAATTTGAAACCACGCTGTTGTATCTGGACAGACGGACGGAACAGATGATGACCATGGGTGCTACGCATTTATATAATTACGAACGCACCTAAAAAGAAAGCACTGGATTCGTGAAACATTTCAACTTCCCGTTTACGGCGATTTATACGTTTTAGAAGGACCTGCAGACGATTTGAACGTTTTTACAATATGTTAGTTTGTGTGTGTGTGTGTGTCTGTCAAATTGTGACACAAATTTTGTGGGCCCTCTAACTCACGAATTACTGCCTAGAATGGGATGCAATTTCATATGAAATTCTATCCTTATATAAATTGGTGCTAATTAAATTTTGGACCAAAATTCCCCAAAAGAGGTTGCCGCAAATCGATAATTTGTTCGCGATATCTATATCACCAGTCTAAATGCGAAGGATTCAATGAGATATATAATTTAGAATCCAATCATCATGACAGGAATAGATTGTCATTTAATTTTGGTTGCGGTCATCTAAGAGGAGGTGTCAAAATTTTGCTGATTTATTCGAAATATGTGATGTTTAACTGTTTAAATGCGCAGAATTCAACGAAACTTCTTATTTAACATACTGGATGTGGGAATACGTTGTCATTCAATTTTTTGGTTGCAGACTTGTAAGAGGGGATATGTTTATGTATACAAAAAATCTATTTGCTAAATAGATGTAATTTTGTATAGTATTTAAATTATTAAATTGATCTGATTTACTCAGAGGAAAGTTTTGTGATGATCACACGATAATAGAATATGTTCTGTGTGTTTGTTTTTCCAGCATTATTTAGTGCTTTATCTAATATTGTTCCACAAATTGAAACAGGTTACATACTAACACATTTCTAAATTCATTTTCAAACACAAATTCTAAAAATTTGCAGGTGGCTATTCAGCGTCTACAAAATCAAGTAGCGTTTTCCATGTTTCTATAAATGCAAATTTCCTTTTAGAAAATGCTGTTAAATTTGGCAGATCGAACCAAATTTCGTGAAGCAAAGTCCATTTTTAAAGCCAATGACAACGTTCTTTTCTAATTTCTCGTCAGTGCTTTAATTTTAAATTTTAATTTATTTTTTGGAATAGGATATCTGAGGTTCATGTCAAACCGGGTACTTTCATATTCTTTCCATTTTGGCTGTTTTTTTCTCTTTAACGAAAACTTTCAGTTTCGGAACCGTTTCCGCAATCAATAGATAGGTGTTCTTAGAAAAAGAAAAAGAAAAAAAAATCTGCTTGAATCGAAAAAGTATCCGGTTAGACATCGACTTCAGATATCCTTTTAAAAACATATCATTTAAAAATATTAAAATGGCTTCTAAAGATTTAAAAAGAAATTTAGCATTTGATTGC
The DNA here is from genome assembly GCA_963932465.1 of Maratus speciosus. NCBI lineage: Eukaryota > Metazoa > Arthropoda > Arachnida > Araneae > Salticidae > Maratus > Maratus speciosus. Next base: position 167,116,904 of record OZ010797.1, read on the forward strand.
GAGTGTCTTCGCATTACTAGCGAATACCAGAAATCATACCAGAAATTCCGGGTAGTAATTGTTTCTTTATATAATGACAGACGTTTCGAGATTACATACAGTAAAAATTTTTCTTCTGGTATTCCGGTATATCCATTTCTGAATAAAAAGCAATTCCTGAAATGGGGCGATTGCACCAGAGTTACAATCTTAAAATTTATTTCTCTCAGTTTGTAATTTTGACAACATATTAGTATGATCAAAATGCTAAAGCTTCAACATATATTTTTCATTTGATTAATTTTTTAGAGGTCGTAAGTTTTACACAAAGGCCTATCTTTTTTATAATTGTTCTTTAAAGTTAATTTCAATTGAATACACATGTAAGAGAAAATTAAATTCTTCTTACCTGTATGGACGAAAATGCTGGGGCTTCGGACACACACCAGTTTGGATATATTCAGTGGAAGCTGTGAAACGTATATTTTATTAAAAAAAGTGTAGTGTTTGGTGAATTCCTTGTAATGATGCAGACTTTCAGTTTTAAAAGGCTATCTAAATTTAATAAGAACACAATGATTAATACACGATACACATTCTGGATTATTAATATGATATACATTCAATATTCTGGGTTAAGAATTAACTGCATTCTTGAGGAGCTAAGATTGCTTCCTATGAAAATGAATGCAGAGAGGAGAAGACAAAAATTACGTCCTTATCACACAGATGCGACGCCCAGTTCTATTAGAAAAAGGGCTTCAAAAGTACAGACACGGCCTCTTGGTTGAACAGTTTAAATTTACAAAGAAAAATCGCTGATCTTTGCTAAAAATATTGTTCATGGCAGTTCAAATGAAGATATTCAGTTCTTAATGTCTTTGAAAGTTTTTTGTAGTGCTGCCCTCTATGCGAAAAGAAACGAAGGTCTGATTATTGAGATGATATTTCAGTTCCTTAGAGTTATTGGGAAACACTAGCCTGGGTAGTGGCGACACCTGGCGCATATTTCACAAACAACGAAAGACGAAAACACATTCCTTATTGTTTCCAACACTCCCCCTTTTCGTCTGAGCCTTGTGGTGGGAGAAGTTGGAGTTGATTCCTCAGATTCTCAAAGTGCGGTTTGGGGATCGGTTTGGTAAAAATATCCGCTATCATTCTCTTGGAAGGACAGTATACTAGTGTAATGACACCGTTTTCCTTTAAGTGCCTCACGTTATGGTACTTGAGGTCCATATGTTTATTCGAGATTGGTGTTTATCATTATTGCTCAGCTTTATACAGGCGGTGTTGTCCTCATATATTGTAATCGGTAAAGTCTGGTGTAAATCTAAATCTTTTAGCAGATTAATTATCCATTGGATTTCTTGAGTCGCGTTCGAAACAGAGATATACACTGCCTCTGCGGTAGACAAGGCGACGCAGTTTTGCTTTTTTGATGTCCAGGACAGGAGATTGTTTCCTAATTTTAATACGTTTCCGGTGGTGGACTTCCTGTCTTCTCGATCTCCTGCCCAGTCCGAATCGCTATATACTGTTAGTATGGGTTGCTTTTCTTTGTCTATGGTTAGTCTTAAATACTTTGTAGTTCGCAGATATCGGATTACTTTCTCTACTGCATCCCAGTCAGCCTTTCTAGGAGATTCGTTTTTTCTTCCCAGAATGTTAACTGTAGCAGCTATGTCCGGTCTAGTCAACGTTGTTATGTATAGGAGTGCTCCCACTGCCTGCCTATATTGTTTGTTATCGTTTAGTGGTTCACTGTGTGGGTCTATATTGAAATAATCTGTGCACATGGGTGTATATGTGGGTTTGGCGTTAGGCAATTTAAATTTTTCCGCTATTTCGTCGATTTTATTTTCTTGGTCTAGCTCAAGGTTTCCGTTGTCTAGCCTTTTGATATTTATCCCAAGAAATTGTGATACCTCCCCAAGATTCTGTATTTCGTATTCCTTAGATAACTCCGCGTGTATATTGCGCGTCGCTTGCAGCGACTAAAATGTCGTCTACATATACGATTATATAGGAAATGTCCCCATTTTCATTCCTCTTATACAAGCACTGATCTGAATCACATTCTTTAAAATTTAAATTTCTTAACGACTTATTGATTTTTATGTACCAAGGCCCCGCGGCTTGTTTGAGGCCAGATATTGCCTTTCTTAGTTTGCATACCTTTTCTTCCTCCCCCTCTACTATATACCATTCGGGTTGAATCATTAAGACTTCCTCGTCTAAATCTTCGTGTAAGAATGCTGTCTTTACGTCGAAGTGAGTAATGTTTAAATTTTTATACACGGCGGCATTCAGGAAGCTTCTGATTGTGGTGTGCGCTACCACTGGTGCATGTGTTTCATCATAGCCGCTTCCGTATTTTTGAGAATATCCCTTCGCGACGAGTCGCGCCTTGTACCTCTCTACTTCATTATATTTTGTCTTAAATGTCCATTTGCAGCCAATGGTCCGTTTTCCCGGTGTCGGGTTCACCAGTTCCCAAGTATTGTTTTTCTTTAGCGACCTAATTTTCTCCTTCGCGGCCTCAATCCATTTGTTCTTAATTTTAGCGTCTCTGATGTTGTTTACTTCTTCCCAGTTTTTCGGATCTTGTACTTTACAGATATTCACACTTACCCCGAAGCGGTCAGGGTGTACATCTCTGTTGCTTCTTAGTGATCTCCGCGGTTCAGCGGTGCTTTGCTGCAGAGTATTGTTTTGATTTTGTTCGCCATTATTTAGCTCAATTTCTACTGTTTCAGTAGGTGTCTTCGCGTCATTTTTGCTTTCGTCATTTTCATTTACTCCGTTCTCAAAGAATTTTACAGTTCGCGGTATTATTACGTTGTTTCCCCTTGTGTGTACTCTGTACCCTTTGCTTCGGTCATCATATCCTAATAGAATACCTTCAACCGCCTTTTTGTCGAATTTGGATCTCATCGATTCTTCGATATAGGCATATGCCTTACATCCGAAGGTCCGTATGTTCGATAAATTATGTTTCCTGTTATTCCACAGCTCGTAAGGCGTTCTATTGTTTTCGTTTGCCTTGGTGGGCAACCGATTTATCAGGTATGTCGCTGTAAGTATGGCCTCTCCCCAAAAGTGATTTGGTAAATTCGCGTCAGATAACATGGTGCGCGCCATCTCGACTATAGTTCTATTTACGCTCGGCGACGCCGTTCTGCTGGCTACAATATGGGACGCTTAACTGATGTTCTATGCCGTTTTCTGTCAGGTAATTCTCAAAGCTATCTCTTAGATACTCCTTTGCATTATCGGATCTGATCGCTTTTATAATTTTTCCGAATTTGTTCTTCGTTAGGGCTACGAATTCTTTAAGTTTTGTTATCGCTTCTGACTTATGTGAAATCAAATATATCATTGTAAATCGGCTATAGTCATCGGTAAAGGTTATAAAATATTTTTTCCCACTGAATGTTTGCGTTCGCATCGGCCCGCATAAATCTGAATGAACCAAATTTAACGTTTCCTTTGATCTGTTAGTGGCGAATTTGGGGTAGGATGCGATTGAAAGTTTGCTCTCAATACATTCTTTACAAACAGTTTCATGTTTACAATTGTGTATTTCTATGGCCTCAGCTAGTTTATGTTTTGTGAGATATTTTATTGCTTCGAAATTTTTGTGTCCCAGTCTCTTGTGCCAGATAGATATGCAATTTTTATTGTCACAAGATGTTTGTGTTTGTGCGTTATATCCGTAGTCATTTTTGGGTTCTAACTCATATAAATGATCATTTAATCTTGCCGTTAGAATTGTTTGGTTATCCTTTACGAATGAGCATTTCTGTTTTTCAAATATTACCTTAATATCCTTCTCTGTGGCTCTTTTGACAGATAAAAGGTTGCTCTGCAATTCGGGACAGTATAACACATTTTTAAGAGTTATGGAATTTTGTGACTCTGTATTTATGTTTACGTCTCCCAGACCCTGTGAACATAGTCGATTTCCGTTCGCTATGGTTTTTTCGCCAAAGTTTCCTGGCATAAAGTTGTGTAGGTTCTGTTTCGTAGCTACGACATGCCTTGTGCACCCAGAGTCTATAATGTACGTATCTGCTGTCGATGTTTGTGCTCTGTTTGCAGCGACAGTTTCGTTTTGAGAAATTTTTCTTCTGGTGATTTATTGTCGCTGGGGGGAATCAAGCTTTTTTCATTTTTCTTAGTTTCAGCTTTGCTTCCAAAGCAAAAGTTTGAAGTTTCCCTGGGGTTGTTTTGGGCGATTTTGTGACTATTTGCGTTATTCCTATAGTTGTTTGAATTGTTGAATGGTTTGCTCCTATTCCAATCATTCCTGGCGTAGTTATTATGCTGGTTTTTATTTTTTAGGTGATAACATTCGTTTGTTGTGTGCCCCTGTTTTTTACAGTATCCACAGTATTTTTTACTTTTATGCGGCTTATTTGTTATTTTGTACGCGGTTTCATGCGTATTTGGATTTGTTCCTTGGTTTTCACTCCTATGTCTGTATTCATCAGACAGTTTTGTCTTCACGAATTCAAGGGTTAAGTCGCTCTCATTTCGGGCTTCAAGACCTATAATTAAGGGGTCATAGGACTTGGGTAGGCTGCACAACAGAAATGCGACGATGTGAGTCTCGGGATTTCTTCCTCAATTGCGTATAATTTATCCCTATTCATATCGCCACCGTCGCACAATTTTTGCGAATAAAGCCTTCTTAATAAAAACAATTTAGAAGATAAGGTGGATCTTTAGTGAACTGTCTTAAAGGGTATCCCCAGATTGCCTTAGCAGTTTTTAAATGCTTAATATGGACAATCTGAGAATCATCTATAAACAAATTTATTGTGGCACGGGTTTTGGCATCTTTTTTACACCAATCATCATTTGGAGTTGGTGGTGAGATCTCGACGACATGGCTGAACAAGTCGTCCCTAGTGAGCAGCATTTCTGCGCGAAACGCCCATAGGTCGTAATTATTATTATTAAGTTTCTCTACTAACGATATTTCCTTTGCGGAAGAAATTGCCATAATTTTTTTCAATTATATATATTTATATGTATTGCATATATATTTGTTTAACAATGTCACACTATCACACAATATGATATTAATATCTATATAATATTTCTTTAGATTAAAGTATTTCTTATTATCAACAGTCAGTGATCATTTTATACATATATAATATATTCAATTTTTTTTCGTATATATACTTTCAGTACTATATCACTTTATTCAGCAATATTATATTCATTCAATATTATTCAAATTATCATATTTGATATTTGTTATCATTTCAATAATATATATTAAATATTAATCAATATTATTTAGTATATCACTTTTAATATTTATTATTTTATGGCCTGTTTTTTTTTTCTCACAGTTTCAGTCGAGTATAATCTTTTAATAGTGGTCGTAAGTTTTACACAAAGGCCTATCTTTTTTATAATTGTTTTTTAAAGTTAATTTCAATTGAATACACATGTAAGAGAAAATTAAATTCTTCTTACCTGTATGGACGAAAATGCTGGGGCTTCGGACACACACCAGTTTCGATATATTCAGTGGAAGCTGTGAAACGTATATTTTATTTAAAAAAGTGTAGTGTTTGATGAATTCCTTGTAATGATACAGACTTGCAGTTTTAAAAGGCTATCTAAATTTAATAAGAACACAATGATTAATACACGATACACATTCTGGATTATTAATATGATATACATTCAATATTCTGGGTTAAGAATTAACTGCATTCTTGAGGAGCTAAGATTGCTTCCTATGAAAATGAATGCAGAGAGGAGAAGACAAAAATTACGTCCTTATCACACAGATGCGACGCCCAGATCTATGACAAAAAGGGCTTCAAAAGTATAGACACGGCCTCTTGGTTGAACAGTTTAAATTTACAAAGAAAAATCGCTGATCTTTGCTACAACTATTGTGCATGGCAGTTCAAATGAAGATATTCAGTTCTTGGTGTCTTTGAAAGTTTTTTTGTAGTGCTGCACTCTATGCGAAAGGAAACGAAGGTCTTATTATTGAGATGATATTTCAGTTCTTTAGAGTTATTGGGAAACACTAGCCTGGGTATGTGAAGGAGGTTTTGTATACCCAGATTCATGAATGAATAAAAAGAAACTCCAACAAAATATAGACTTACACTTATTGTAAAGAACTTTTAAAGGAAGGCCGTGAAAAGTACAGATGAACAAGGAGAGTTTCAATAACTGCCCGATGGCAGACGCCCCACAGCGGGGCTTAATTTGCAGACTACATAGCTCGAGGTCAGGATCAAAAGTGAGACAGATTTTGTTACAAATACTTACAGATTGGCGAACATTAGTTAACCATATGTAAGATGTTTGGCAAAAAACAAATTGGGTAGACAAAACAATCAAGATGTTTTACATTGAGTTAAAAACTATGCCATGGCGGGCTCTTTAGGGTTACATTAAATAACATTTCAGCGGTAAGCAGGGAGACTTAAAGAAATAGGAACACGTGATTTTATATGCACGTTACAGATATAACGACAGCTGAAAATTAGTCAGCAAGGGGCATATGGTTTGTATCCGACAAAATACAAGGGTGAGAATTGAATACCCAGAGGCTGAGAAAATATGCATTACGTATCGTCGGCTGCGAAGCGAAAAAGACATTCACTTGTATTTTATTCTTTTATTTTATTTCAACGGAAAATTGCTGCGGTTAAGATCTTTTTCTATCCGTGCTAACTTGAAAGACAGAAAAAGGAACCGAGATAAATGATGTGTAAATTTCAAAAGAACTTTAAAAAGTAAAAGTGAAACTTACAGTAGTGAGAGGGGGGGGGGGGGAGAGAATGAATAACGACATAAGAAATTAAGTATAAAATGTCAAATTTAAACTAAATATTTTATTTGAAGGGGGGGGGGGGGAGAATAATGACAATTTATAATAAACCAGTAAGGTTAAAAGTTGATTTTTGAGGGGAGAGGAGGAATAATGAATATATAACGGGAAAGCCGTTATATATATCACCCATTACCACCAGAAAAAAAAAAAAAAACTGTGAAACTTATCGAACAGTTTTTTTTTAAATTTGAAGATTACTTTCTCTACCCCATACTTATAAGTATTTAAAACAGATATAACATAATGCAATGATAAGTCTCCATATATATATATATAAAATTAACTGTGTGCTTGCAATTCTTTAAATGTTTGCATAAAACAAAACTTTTTAGGTCATGATAAATGGCGCCTTTTTTTAAAATTCTTTTCTTGGTATTCATTAGTCCCAACAGTCACCAAGAAAGAGCAAATAATATTTTTTTTGTATTTAACAGGATCCTTTTTAAATAGCTTTTTAGTATTTGATTAAGAGGCTGGTACCAGCATTTTTCATGACCAAAATAAGAGAAGTATATATTTTTTAGTAACTTGTTATAATATCTTCTCAAAATAAAAATAATATAATATAAATGCAAGCAACAAAAGACACAGATACTACTTTAAAATGAAATAGAAAATAAAAGACATATGTATGTCTGTAAATAAAGCTAAATGAAGTAATATAAAAAAAAATAAAAAAAAATAGGTAGAAAATTGGTTTTCGTGCACACCGCACAGGACTACAAAAGAACGGGATGCATATAGCATGCCTATGAATGGGTGTAGCCCTTATTCTTGTTAAGTAACAAGTGTGATGGCGTCAGTTTAGAACATCAGCCCTAGGGGGGAGGGAGTTATGAGACCCAGACATCAAGTGATACCTAGGGCTCTACTCCCCAAAGATCACATTGATCTTCAAAGGAGCATGCGTCGATGTATCATATAAAAAAATTATGTTTATTGAATTGAAACAACAATTCGAGGGTTTTTGTCTCTCTACACAATGAAGTTTGGACCCTTAGGGCAAAATTTTGAACGGGAACAAAGCTAGGAAAAAGGGAATAAATTAAAAATAATAAAAACAACTGAGATAAATATCTCACATATCAAAGGTAAAAGGTCAATCCGAGATGTGGAGAGACTGGTGACATGATCGGGTAAGTATAACAACTGCAATTGTTTTTTTTTAATTAAATTCTAACATTGTATTCCTTACAATGTGTCAAGCAGGATATGAAATGTATGTGTATTGTATAACATTAGATAATGTTTTAAACATTTAGTGTAACTGCACTAGGTTACTAATGCTACAAACGAAAGAAAAAAATTGTTTTTTTTTTTTTTTTTTTTACTGTTATTGTGAAGTTATGTTATTAAAAGAAACGACATAATATCTTAGACGTGTTTATTGTCTAAGTGAAGCTTAACCAGAGATTTTATTTAATCTCCAAATTTAAAAGGAAACGTGTAATTATGTACATGTAGAAAAACAAAAGAAATGTGCTGAAAACAATAAAAAACATCTTAAGTTTGAAATTTAAAGAAAATGTATGTGAAGGGGTAGCATCCTGTAAATTGGGCATTCTTTGTTGTGAAACAAAGTGATGGTGACAAGTAATGTCATGGCATAAAAGAACTATAATAATAAAGGAAAAATTAAAAATCAGTAAATAAATTAACATTTTAACAAATGTTTAAATTGTGAATATTATGTTAACCCTTTGTTGCATACTGTCCACTACAGTGGACAAAATTGCCAATTTTTTCTTATCCAACCTATTTCATTCACAGTTCCTATTTAAAGCTTATGCTACTTTTTGTCATTCATGCTTGTAAGGAAAAAATCGAGATGGCGAAACAAGTCAGTTAACTTACTTCTTGAGATAGAATTAATGTGGATGTCCCATCAAAATGCCTGTAAGTTGTTCAACATGAACTAAAATGTTTCTAAACCTATGATAATATTATTTAAATGATACTTTGTTCATTAATTATTGTTTTTAGATGTCTTGGCCTAATAGAAAATTGTAAAACAAGTATAAAAATACTTTTTTGTTTATTTTATGGAAGGTTTTACATAATGTCCACTGTAGTGGACGCCATGCACAGCATCAACATTATGACATTTTACTTTGTTAACTAAAGTGGGCGTCATGAGTGTGAACAGTGAAAATTTTAAAATATAATTTTGACGTGTTTATGTCATTTCAATAGTATTCAGGCATATTTTATGTAATTTTTCATCTCTTTCACATTTTTTAAAGTTATAATTGCCTGACTTCATTTATTTACGCAATTTATTAGTTTTAAAAAAATTGCACATGTGTTCTGTTAGAAATAGATCTGTATGAAAATATTGAAAAACAATAAAATAACAATAAGCAATTTTAAAATTAATATCTATGGAACAGTTAAAAAAAATATTTTTAAAATTTTTAAGTGAAAACTTATTTCAATTAAAGAAATTTTGTTGTATACAGAAGCTTGTTTCCAAATTGCGATTTACAATTTGGAAAATTTAAACTGGCTCTAGCAAATGAACTCATTCAGTCAGTGACGCGACAATCTGGTGACATTTGATTCCAGACTCTGAAAATGTGATGTGCTGGAAGACAAACAACTAAGACATTTGACAGTAATAGCAAATTCTGTAGGCAAGGACACCAGATATGACAAGGTGGAACACTTTCCCCTCAAACATCCTAAAGTGCACAGCGATGCAAGATGGGAACTATGTAAAAGGAAGTTAACATATTCATGTGTAAAATGTAAAATTTACCTTTACATCGATGCAAAAACTGATTGATTTTACAAATTTCAACATCAATGAATGTTTTCTAAATTTTAACCACAATTATTTTAAAAATATTATAATATTCTAGAAGGAAACTATATTAAATCTTATTTTCCTAACAGCACTACATTTCAATTCTGTGTTCATAGTGTCCACTATAGTGGACAAGCTGTAACTCAAATAATAAAAAATTATTACACATAAAATAATTTTTTTCTCATTCAGCATGATCCTTTTAGTAGGAAAATACTAAATTTAACATTGGGGATTGGCCAGTTTTAGAGTATGCAACAAAGGGTTAAGTTAAAAGTAGTTCCTGGTATAATGAGAAATAAAAAGGAAATATCCTAATGTGTAAAGTTGAAACTTAGAAACAAAATGTTTTCAATTGTGTATAATGTGGGTTTTTTTTTACCAAACAAAATATCAATGAACTAAATTGTAATAACAATGAACTAAATTGTAAGTGTATCTCTATGAACCAAAGAAAAAAAATGTGTATTTCAATGAACGAAGCAAAGAAAAAGTATCTCACAATGAACTAAAACAGTGTATGTCAGTGAAAAAAAGGGAAAATTTCAACGACTTAGATGTATGTTTCTGAACGCAGCAATCTAAGAATCTCAATGAACTAAATTGATCAAAATTAAAAATATCAAGATTAAAAATATCAAATACTGCAAAATTTGGAGCAGAGAATTTTTTGTTGCCTATCGGCAGAATAAATGTACCTTTCAAAGTATGCCAGTGGGGCTAAAGGGTTAAATTGTAGAATTTGAATGCCTAAAAAAATCATATGTACAAAAAGGAACATAGCATATATGTAAATTCACGGAAGAGAAAAAAAATTATATGAGAGGTATGTCATAATTTAAACACAAAAATCTAAATGAAATATTAATAACAGTATAATAAAAATATCATTTCAACTAGCATATGCACTTATGATTATTATTATTTTTTTTAGAAACAAAAACAGCCTGGATGGAGAAAAAAATGAACTAAGAATGCTATCACTAATAATTATATTTTAAAATTAGCTTAGAAGTAATTTCTCCGTTCAAGCTGACAACATAAAATAAATTTATGACACTGCAATTGTTATGAAAGTACAAGTATGAATAGTAGGGTGGGTCGAAAAAAACCGAAATATTTATAATCGAAACGTAATAGCGCGGAAAAGTTGCCTTTTGTAAAAAAGATAAAATACGTAAAATATTACACCGATTGGTTAATATCTTTTACCGCCGCAAGGGGTCCAAATTTCGAAAAAATCGCAAAAAACATACTTTTAGCAATTTTTTTTTAATTATCCAAACATACTTATTCAATTTCTAATAGAACGCAATAGCCACGCCAAGATATTAGTAATGTAACATTAACATTTCATTTTTGTGACACCGTTACTTTTACGCCACAACAGGGCCAAAATTTCTAAAAAAATGTTAAAAATTAAAGCTCTTCATTTTTCAATTATCATAACTTTTGTAATGTTTCAGATTTTTTACATTTCTAATAGGCTGGAAAAGGCATTTTATGTTGTTAATTTCATGCACATTGTTAACCATGATCACTGTAATTCTATAAAAAAAAAATTGCTCAATGATAGAAACACCTGCAGCTGCCTGCACGTAAAATTAATTTCTCGCTGCTAGAGGGCCACGTTTCACTTTGTTCTTTTTTTTTTGTAATGTACTCCTTTTACTCTATACTTTGATGGCCCTAAAGATAGAAATATCTGTCAGGTTAAAGAGGTGGCAAAGTTTCATATTTACGAAGTCAAGGAGGAACATATTTCTTTGATACTAGAACCAGGTCTCAATTATTTTCGTCATTTGACCCCATCGTCTGTCAAGGCGACTTCTATATGCAATGACATTATAGATTTTTAGAAGAAAAATGAAATCCCGACTGGAATAATAATTGCTGTTGAATTCCGCGGAACTGTCTTCAAAACAGGATGCAAAGGTGGTGTTATAGTAGGATTAGTTGAGAACAACTTTTAAAAAACCACTTCATTGGCTTCCTTGACCTCACTTCAATGAGCTTCCACTGAGACATCTTTTCAAACATCTTGATGACAAAAAACAGGTTCTCTATCATATTGTGGCCCAATTGGTTGATTTCTTGCGATTTGCGAATTATTACCAATTACAAAATTTAAGCCAATTTAATCTGATCCTCTAGCTGTTGATAAAGATGATTTGCCAATTGACCAGAAGTATATGTCTGAAATATTGCAAGCTCTTTCAACACGCGTGTAGACAATTGACCTTTTTTGCTGAGTCCCTGGACAAATATTTTACGCAAGGTGGATCATTACTGCTATTCGAATTTTGAGACTTTACGTTGGAACAAACAAACCCTCTTCTTAACTTGTCATACTCTTTGAGTACATCCTGAAAATGTACTGCATCAGTTGGTTCACAATTAAAATGAATCACTCATGTTTTCCGGAATCTGTGCACTATAGTTAGTAACTTACGTTACTTGACAGATAATCTACGAAAGATTATAGTTCCTGTATTTTCACGAAATGACTATTTCGCAAATCATACAAATAGCCTCTTTGGAATGATAGCATATGAAGAGGAGAACATCAGGGCCCCAGCCATGAAGAAAATTGCAAAAGCACGAAGTTCTGTGGACTAGAATAGTGCCATTCGTCACTTTATCATAGCAGACTTCAACACTGAAGCTTAAAATTGCATGGCTTTAGTCTACTGACAAAACTGAAAACTGACGGAACCACCTATTATGGTTTCTTTATTGACTAACAACGCTGGTGAGTTTAAAATGTTCGATTAAAGATACCAGCTATTATAACTTTCCTTGTCCCACTCATTCACTAGAAAGATGCGTGAAATTATTCATTGAAGCACTGATAAAGTTTGTTTACTAGAACAGAGGGAGGATCACATCTGATCAGTTTTGGCCTCTCGAGAAATAATGGCTTCATCTGAAAGCAAGTTATATTATAACATTAATTTACATTAAATTCTTCTTCATTTTAAGTTTATTTAACCCGTTTCAGTTAAACATCTCTATATTTTAATTACTAATAAAATACTAAAACATTTTGCTCATTTTATATAATTTTTGTGGCATGAATTGACTGTTATGAAGTAAAACATCAGTAGATGAAGCGATCGTCAAGAAAAATGAATGATTAACTTTATTTTCAAGTCTATTACAAATAGTTATAAAAAATTATGATATATTAATAGATATAAAGTAAAATTATTTATTTCTAGACATATTATAAAAATTATAAAAATTTAGAAAAAAAATGAAAAATTGAAATTTTTACAAAAAATATGGTTTTTTGCGGCAAATAAAGATATGATTTCATCATAATGAACATTTACCGGGACATTTCTCATATCTTCATGTAGCTGTTGCGTTCTATTAGAAATTGTATTGGTATGTTTGGATAATTTTTAAAAAATGATAAAAAAAACATGTTTTTTGCGATTTTTTGAAAATTTGGCCCCTTGCGGCGGTAAAAGATATTAACCGATCGATGTAATATTTTAGAAATTTATTCTGTATTACAAAAGGCAACTTTTCCGCGCTATTACATTTCGATCATAAAAATTTCGGTTTTTTCGACCCACCCTAATGAATAGGGAACAAAAATAACATGAAAAGAAACTGGTAATTTACTGAAATTGAAAAGAAAGAAAATAAAAAAACTAAAACAATTTACAGTAACTAATCTAATATAAAAGCATTCCCTGTTCATACATAAATGCAAACTGTGTTTCTTTTTTTGTAGAAAAATATAGTGGCACAATTATTTTCAATGAATTCGATCAAGTATGTCACTTTTGTAGAGAGCATTGATTTTGAGCATGAAAACAGAGCGAAATGAAAAAAAAACATCGCCTTCTTTTTTTTTTTTTTTTTTTTTTTTTTTTTTTTTTTTAATAAAATGATTTCAGTAACAAACTGAAACGGGCAAATTTTGAAAACCGGTAAATATAATTAACATTCTGTTTTCATACTCGGAATGCTTTAAAAAGATTTTGGATGAAAGATCACACATCATGTGATGTTTTGTTTAGCACTTTCTTTTTTGCATAAAGAGTGGTTTCTTTTGATTTTTGTTTTCTTTTTTTTATTGCCTGTTTTTTTTTTTAACTTTCCGGTTCTGAATTTTTTTGACACATGTCAGCTATTCGCACATCACCGAGGTAATATTTTTTTTTTATGAACACACCACAAATGACGGAGAATATTATCCATCTTAATCATGGCACATCCGGCGCACAGAAATTTGAAATTTTCTATTAAAAACACTGAAAAATAAAATAACACAACTTGAGAGGGGCACACTGTAACTATCCCGCACAAAATAATTTCACAACTTCCTATAGCATATTTCACAAAACTGCTGGAGTAGGTTTAATCTAAGAATATAATTACTACACGAAACGGTCACACCAGTTGACACATTCGCGAGGCGGCGCACATTTATTGGACTTGTTGCACTAATTTCATATATTTCACGAGGGGTCACAGGGCATGGAAGAGCACACGGGGTGATAATTTTCATATGAACACACACCTCACAGAACCGACGGAGCCGCGGATAGTTCAGCTGTCACTTTTTTGTGAGCGAATAGCACTTCTTGGGTGAGTCTTTGGAGAAAACAGCAGAATTTTGAGTCAGGAAAATCAGCAAAGATGGGGGCAGTAACCATCGAAGGAGATCGCATCTAAGAAAGTAGAATCACAATGAGATGAGGGATCGCCGACAACGAAGGCACAATAGTCCATCAGGGCATCGAGAGCAGGGAAGGGAAAGTCCCGTAAAGTTGACGCCGGAGAATGAGCCGAGTCGGGGCAGGAACCTCAACTCTAGTGGGAAAAAATCTGTCGTAGGTCCTTCGCGTCGCTGATAAAAGACTAAAATTTCTCCCCGTAATTTTTTTTCTTATTGTTGGAGACCTGGGCAAACGGCATCAATTTTATGTGAAGGAGGTTTTGTACACCCAGATTCATGAATGCATAAAAAGAAACTCCAACACAATACTTTAGGAGACTTACATTTATTGTAAAGAACTTTTAAAGGAAGGCCGTGAAAAGTACAGATGAACGGGGAGAGTTTCAATAACTGCCCGACGGCAGAAGCCCCACAGCGGGGCTTAATTTGCAGACTACATAGCTCGAGGTCAGGATCAAAAGTGAGACAGATTTTGTTACAAATACTTACAGATTGGCGAACATTAGTTAACCATATGTAAGATGTTTGGCGAAAAACAAATTGGGTAGACAAAACAATCAAGAAGTTTTACATTGAGTTAAAAACGATGCCATGGCGGGCTCTTTAGGGTTACATTAAATAACATTTCAGCGGTAAGCAGGGGAGACTTAAAGAAATAGGAACACGTGATTTTATATGCACGTTACAGATATAACGACAGCTGAAAATTAGTCAGCAAAGGGCATATGGTTTGTATCCGACAAAATACAAGGGTGGGAATTGAATACTAATGCAAGCCCAGAGGCTGAGAAAATATGCATTACGTATCGTCGGCTGCGAAGCGAAAAAGACATTCACTTGTATTTTATTCTTTTATTTTATTTCAACGGAAAATTGCTGCGGTTAAGATCTTTTTCTATCCGTGTGAACTTGAAAGACAGAAAAAGGAACCGAGATAAATGATGTCTGCATTTAAAAAGAACTTTAAAAAGTAAAAGTGAAACTTACAGTAGTGAGAGGGGGGGGGAAGAGAATGAATAACGACATAAGAAATTAAGTGTAAAATGTCAAATTTAAACTAAATATTTTATTTGAAGGGGGGGGGGAGAAGAATGACATTTTTTAATAAACTAGTAAGCTTAAAAGTTGATTTTTGAGGGGAGAGGAGGAATAATGAATATATAACGGGAAAGCCGTTATAGGGTAGTGGCGACACCTGGCGCATATTTCACAAACAACGAAAGACGAAAACACATTTCTTATTGTTTCCAACAATTTTTACACAATTATCCTAATTGGTAAATAAATCATATGAGATGTAATTTTTCAACTGAGTGAAAAGGTGTCTAGGGCAGGATTTGAACCAGAAACCTTTAGAACTAAAGCGCCAATTCTCTGATAACTAAGCTTTCATGGGCAAATCTAGCGGGCACAATTCACTCAAAGAACCTTTTAATAAGCGCATCTGGTCAATTACCTGAAATAGCTCAACAGAATTTTTATTCTGTATTCTATTGAGTTGTTTCAGATGACAGACCAAATTCTATTATCAAAAGTCCCTCTGAGTGAATTGTGTTTGCCAGATTTGTCCAAAATAGCTCAGTTGACAGAGGTTAGGCAACTTAGGCAAAAGGTCCCAGGTACAAATTCTGGTCTGAACAAATTTTTACTCAGCTCGAAAATTGCAACTCAAATATAGTTTTCAGTTGACTCATTTTTAGGTACGTTCGTAATTATGTAAATACATAGCACATATCTTCGTCGCCCGTCTGCCTACCCGCATATAACAGCGGAAAAACTATTCAACCGAATGATTCGAAATTTAATATATATAATCGTTGCAGAATTTTATCGATTTCAAATGTTAGGACAATCGAATCATAACTTAAAAATATAATTATACAAGTTTTCTTCATTCCATTAAATCCTATCATGCATAATTAAGTCAATGATAGGTAATGATTCTAGGTTGGTGGTGATATCCTGTTTAAGATGATATTATTTCCGTATTACTGAATTTAATAATATAATCGTAATAAATTTTGTATTCATGCATTTTTGAATAAGAGTGCAACAGCTATTGCACCAAGATCTGAATATTTATAAAACTAGTTACAGTACAAACGCATCTCATTTGCCACGTTTCACGTACAATTTCCGACTTTTTTATAATTTAACATATGTCATGACAAATATCTATTTCTTCTGAAAGAAAAAACTTTTTGGAATCGGGTTCTTACAATTACAGAAGACAATTGTGAGAAAAGTACGAAACACAAAGGTTGCAAAAAAGATCACAATTGTAAAAGACGTAGGGTTTTATTTTGTTTTGAATCTTGTTTTTATAAACAGAAGATAAAATTTCACATTTTATCAGTAAAATTGGATTTTTTCTTCCTCAAATCATTTTCTTTCACAAAATCATTTGATAACATGAAAAAATTGTTCAAAGGGTACTGAGTCTTTTTAATAAACGTCGGGCCAGCGTCTATCTTATCTTTAAAAATAAATAAATTCTATTTTTAAAAACCCCCTTTAAGCCGCTTTTCCTCGATACTTTATTTCCAATAATCATAAAAAGAATAACAAAAATTCTTTTAAATTTCCTCTTTTATTTTAAACTGGAATTCTAGGGATAAGCGACATTTTCAAGAATTTTATTTAAGAAGATTTCATTTAAGAAGAGTAACGAACTGAGAAACACAAATTAATTTAGCTCCCTAACTTTCGTTTTTCTCCGAAGATCTCTATTTTAAACTTCTGTTTTATTGCATTGCTCCTGTACTCAGTGGGATTTGTTTCACGTGAATTCACAACCAAATGAAAATACGAAGACTTGTTCCGGCACTAAAAAGTTGGGAAAAGAATAACTTATGTCGAGCATTGTTCGTGCTCCATAAAGTGGAATGAGAAACTTCTGAAAGTGAACTTCTTTTGATTCGATTTCTGCGAAAAGTTCTTATAGTTCGGTGAAATAATTTATTGCCGACTTTTATTGGCAGATGATGAAAAACCGCTTTTATATTACGCAAATAATAATGATAAATTATATAATGTAAATGTATTTTATACCATTCACCTACCCACAGCTAGACCTGTGGAGCTGAACTAAACTCTAAGTATTATTATATTTAAGTGTATGTCACAATAAAATTCATTTTACATATTCCCATGCTTCCACTTACATTTAGTATTAACTGTGGAGTAATAATTAAGGATAAACCGAAACAGGTTTTTAAAACAGAAACCGAATTTCGGTAATCTTCCAGTTTTCAGCCAAAAACGAAAATTTCCAAAACTTTTTTAAAATTAATTAATACATACAGATCTCTATTTTAAACTTCGGTTTTATTGCATTGTTCTATACTCAGTGGGACATGTTTCACGTGAATTCACAACAAAATGAAAATTCGAAGTCTAGTTCCGGCACTAAAAAGTTGGAAAAGAATAACTTATGTCGAGCATTGTTCGTGCTCCATAAAGTGGAATGAGAAACTTCTGAAAATGAAATTCTTTTGATTCGATTTGTGCGAAAAGTTCTTATAGTTTCGTGAAATAATTTGCAGTCGACTTAAAATAGTAGATGTAAACGCGCTTTTATATTACGTAAATAATAATGATAAATTATATAATGTAAATGTATTTTATACTGTTCACCTATCCGCAGCTAGACCTGTGCGGCGGAGGTAACTTAACTCCAAGTAGTACTATATTTAAGTGTATGTCACAATGAAATTCATTTTACATATTTCCATGCTTACACTTATATTTAGTATTAGATATGGAATAATAATTAAGGATAAACCGAAACAGGTTTTTAAGACAGAAACCGAATTTCGGTAATCTTGCTATTTTCTGCAGAAAATGAAAATTTCCATTTCTTTAAAAAAAAATAATTGATACATATATAAATATACATAATTATAAATTTCCATTTCTTTAAAAAAAATAATTAATACATATATAAATATACATAATTAGTTATTGATTATACGTATAATTATACGTGTGTTCCTAGTTGGCTCTTAGTGCCTCTGACCAAAACATTTTTATTTTCATATAAAATAAAATGTAATAAATTCATCAAGACTCAAAATACTTTTCTATAACATATACTGGACAATTTCACCATAAAATATAATAAATAAGGACGCAGAACCTTGCTTAATGGTGCACAAAACACGAACTTTGATAAGCTAAAAAATAAATTCTACGATTCGAGCTGTTTCTACAGCCGTCTTCAAAAAATATGATGGTTAAATGGTTAAAAGCTCAGAGATGAAAGCTCTTCTGTTTGGGGCGTAATATTCCATTCACTAAGCTCCAGGTTTCACAGCAATACAAGCAATATTTAAGATAATATAATTCTATAGATTTAATGAATTTTAAATACATTGAAGAATGATTAATACTCTGCAAAGAAAACAACATTACAATTTTACCCTTTTTCAAGACGCTCGGATGGTTAAAATAGCATTTTTTCTTGATCAAATGAATTTCTTTCACAAAATCATTTAATAAAAGAAAAATTGTTCAAAGGGTATTGAGTCCCTTTAACCCCTTAACGCTCGAATTAAATTACGGTTTGAAAATTCAAATTGCTTATTGGCACCACTTTTATGAAAAAGAAATATTCACCTTATTTAATGACAGGTAAAACGATACTAAAATATAGCCAATTTCACTATTTTATAAAACTAGTGGGAATCAAAAAATTTGAGTAAAAGACACAGCCCGAGAATATGACGGGAGCGAGAATTAAAGGGTTAATAAATTTCGAGCCAGCGTCTATCTTATCTTTAAAAATAAATCCTATTTTTAAAAACCCCTTTAAGCCGTTTTTCCTTGATATTTTATTTCCAATAATCTTAAAAATAATAACAAAAACTTTTAAATTTCCTCTTTTATTTTAAACTGGAATTCTCGGGATGAGCGACATCTTCAATAATTTCATTTAAGAAGAGTTGCGAACTAAGAAATACAAATTAATTTAGTTGCCTAACTTTCGTTTTTCCCGAAGATCTCTATTTTAAACTTGTTTTATTGCATTGCTCCTGTACTCTGTGGGATTTGTTTCACGTGAATTTACAACCAAATGAAAATTCGAAGATTTGTTCACGCACTAAAAAGTTGGGGAAAGAATAACTTATGACGAGCATTGTTCGTGCTCCATAAAGTGGAATGAGAAACTTCTGAAAGTGAATTTCTTTTGATTCGACTTGTGCGAAAAGTTCTTATAGTTTCGTGAAATAATTTGCTGCCGACTTAAAATAGATGATGTAAACCCGCTTTTACATTACGTAAATAATAATGATAGATTATATAATGTAAATGTATTTTATACTATTAGCCTACCCGTAGCTAGACCTGTGGACGGGGCTAACTAAACTCTAAGTATTACTGTATTTAAGTGTATGTCACAATCAAATTCATTTTACATATTTCCATGCTTCCACTTATATTTAGTATTAGCTGTGGACTAATAATTAAATATCTACCGAAACAGGTTTTTAAGATCGAAACCGAATTTCGGTAATCTTCTTATTTTCGGCAGAAAACGAAAATTTCCAATTTTTATAAATTAATTAATACATACTTAAATATAGATAATTATTAATTGATTATACGTATAATTATACGAGGTGTGTACCTAGTTCTCCGTACATCTGACCAAAACATTTTATTTTCATATAAAATAAAACTGTAATTAATTCATCAACTACACAAAAGGATTTTCCAGTTATCGGAAATCGAGTTCTTTCAGTTATAGAACATACTTGTAAGAAAAGCAGGAAAAACAAATGCCGCAACAAAAGTCCACAATTGTAAAAGAAGTAGGGTTTTATTGTATGAATCATGTTTTTATAAAAAGAAAATAAAAATTTCAAATTTTACTATTAAAATTGCATTTTTTCTTCATCAAATCATTTTCTTTCACAAAATCATTTAATAGCATAAAAAAATTGTTCAAAGAGTACTGAGTACCTTTAATAAATTTCGAGCCAGCGTCTATCTTATTTCTAAAAGTAAATCCTATTTTTAAAAACCCCTTTAAGCCGCTTTTTTATATATTATATTTCCTAAAATCATAAAAATAATAACGAAAACTTTTAAATTTAAACACAGAAACAGGTTTTTAAGACTGAAACCGAATTTCGGTAATCTTGCTATTTTCTGCAGAAAATGAAAATTTCCAATTATTTTGTAAAAATAATTAATACATATATAAATGTACATAATTAGTTATTGATTATACGTATAATTATACGTGTGTTCCTAGTTGGCTCTTGGTGCCTCTGACCAAAACATTTTTATTTTCATATAAAATAAAATGTAATAAATTCATCAACGACTCAAAATAGTTTTCTGTAACATATACTGGACAATTTCACCATAAAATATAATAAATAAGGACACACAACCTTGCTTAATGGTGCACAAAACACGAACTTTAATAAGCTAAAAGATAAATTCTACGATTCGAGCTGTTTCTACAGCCGTCTTCAAAAAATATAATGGTTAAATAGCTAAAAGCTCAGAGATGAAAGCTTCTTGTGCGAGAGACAATTTGTCGAACATTGACTAAAGATATGAAAAGAAAAATGTAGTGGTTCCATCCAGTGAAAATAAATGCTTATTATGAAATGAATCCAAATAAATCAAAAGTTCAATTGAAGAAACCACGAGTGTTGCCATCTGCGCATGAGGGCCAGAACCACATTCAACTGAGTTTTTATTCAAGTTTTTGGCAACATGAATCAAGTTTAAATTGAAATATCGCACTTAGATACAGAATTCTGAATTTATGATTAACTTCATGATGACTTTACCATTTCATTAATAAGTATTTATTTTCACTGGCCACACTACATTTTTGTTTTCGTATCTTTAGTCAATGTTCGACAAATTGTCTCCCGCACATGAAGCCTTCATCTCTCAGCTTTTAGCAATTTAACCATAATATTTCCAGAAGGCGGCTTTTGAAACAGCTCGAAACGTAGAATTTATCTTTTAGCTTATTAAAGCTCTTGTTTTTTGCACCATTAAACAAGGTTGTGTATTTTGATTTATGATATTTCTAATTATCGGAAATCGGGTTCTTACAGTTATAGAACATACTTGTAAGAAAAGCTTGAAAAACATGTGCTGCAACAAAATTTCACGATTGTAACAAGAAGTAGGGTTTTATTGTTTTCTAAATTTTGTTTTTATAAAAAAAAAAAAAAAAAAAAAAAAAAAAAAACATAAAAAATTCAAATTTTACTATTAAAATTGCATTTTTTCTTGATCAAATCATTTTTCTTCACAAAATCATTTAATAACATGAAAATATAGTTCAAAGGGTACGGAGTCATTCCACTAAATTTCGACCTAGCGTCTATCTTTTATTAATTATTATAGTAGATTGTGTGTAAGTTTGGGTGAATCATATTTTTTACAGCAAAAAGCAGTTTGCGAGATTAGATTTTTTAAATTTTGTCAAAACCTTGATAACTTGAAACCTCTGTATCTCGAATTTATTTCTCTTCCCCAGAGATTCGAGATATCGTGATTGTACTGTATATATAAAATGCATTGTGGAATTTCGTTCCGGCTGCTCATAACTTGAGTTCAACGGAACTGATTGTTTCAGGAAAACTTTTAAACTATAACATATCGTTTTATACTGCTTAGTTATAGAGTTACGACGAAAAGTTCTATAATCAGATGAACCCGATTACGAAAGATTACCCTTTTTGAAGGAATCTACTGAAGTGATTTCGATAGAGGAAAGGCTTTAGTACATAATATATCATAATACGTTGCTTGGTTTTAATATTAATTGGGAAAGTTCTATAATTAGTTCAAACCGATTTTGAAAAATTACCTTTAGTTCTACTGCACAAATTTCGGAAGAGAGATATGGGGCATTCTCACAATCTTTTGACTTTCATGTCCCTGGATAATAATATTTATTCTAGTACATATTCTTGTGTTTTTTTAAAATTTAATATACTTGAGAACATCCCATTGAATGACTGCATAACAATATTAACGAGATAAATAAGTTTTGGACGATATTGGGGGTCCAAATACCAGAAAAACTCCTATACCGTCCCGTGTCCCTGATGCTGATTTTTAAGTTTGGAGCTGTCTGTATAAAATTGTTTCAATAAAAGTAATTCGATGTATTTTTTCTGAAACTGGGACAATTGTTTTATATAAATATGTAGCAAAAAATTAACCTACACACATATTTACGGTTGATATTATTTTTTGAACTGTGTCCCTGGGTTTTTTATCCTTACCGTCCCTCTTGCTAAACTTATACAGAAAATCACTTCAGATGCAGCCACAGAATTTTTTTCAAGTTTTTTCTCATGCAGAAGTATGCTAGAGAAAGAATGTCTAAAATTCTTTGACAGGAATTTTACTGCAGAATTTAAATCAGCATTTAAATATCAGTTTCAAGATCGTGGCTTTATTGGTAGTCTTACCGTCCCCAAGGTTTATTTCTGCACTTTTCGAGGAAAATTAATTTTTTTTTAATTTAATCCAATGTAAATAACTGTTTCTAAAAATCAATGAACATCGTAGCTACCACTTAGTCGTAACATGATTTGTCTAAAATAGGTGGTAATTTTCCTTTCCGTTCCATCCTTACCGTCCCTTTTTTCCCATTTTGTACCTTTTTCCCTATACCGTCCCCCTTTTTTACCTTACCGTCCGTTCTTTAACACCCCTTTAAGACAATGTTATACCAAAATTTTGCACTAAAAATACTACATTGTTATTATTTCTTATTTGAATGTCCTGTTGGTATTATGCAAATTCATTATAAGTCAAAATGTAGAAGAAAATAAAAAGTTTTAGTGGTAAAATGGTAAGGAAAATTAAACTCGCAAGTTTAACATACACCCCAGTTAAATAAAAAAATTTTTGCTGCTGACCATTTTTTCATTATTTTGAATCATTAAGGCATTCGTCTAACAGATTAAAATGTTATTTTAGCAAGTTTAATTTCACCAGATTTTTATTTCCGAAAGTCAAAAGGTTGTGAGAATGCCCCATATATTATTAGTTATATAAATTATGCAAAAAAATTGAAACTTGCATGTAAAATTTCATACTCAATTTCAAAACTTGCATTGTATGTGAGGGGAGCCGTGGGCAGAAGCTTGTATTAAATAAGTCACTTCACAGTGTATTTACTAAACGATGTAAATGTCAACAAATTGCTTGTGAGTTTGATACATTGATACATTTCATAAAGCTACAACAATATGATTAGTTTTTGAAATATACACTCTCAGAAACAAGTAAAAATTAAATTTAAAAAATCAAAAAATCCGACTGCGTAAAAAGCTAACTAATTAATTATTTCTCATCAATGTGAAGCTATTTTTTATATTACATACCTATTTTTTTATTTACTTGTATTGATGACTTTTAAGTTGTGTTTAATTGTTAGTTCCTATCTATAAACACTGTTTTGATGAGGCCTATAGATGTCGATGAAGGTTAGAGTTGCAGTAAAGCTAGAGATTCTACCTACACAACTTCCAGGTTGTGTAATATTTAAATGGAGCTTCATACTGCAAACTAGTCAACGAAACATCGTCTGCATTTTGAAAGACCTATCCAATGATATGCCACGCAATAGGGTGCGTAAAATTCTTTTTCCGTCTCTACCACCATTTTGTATTTTACGGCCGCCATTTTGAATTTATAAAAACGAAACCTAGCCTATAACCATCGGACGGTTAAGGCGAATCGATAGAGACATCCTTCATTAAAATCCATCCAGCCGCTGGGATGTTTCGAGTGTATAGAGAAATCCACATACCCAGATACATGTGAAACACATAACCCTTCTTGGCAGTCGGGTAAAATCTGTAAATTTATGAGCGTTTGCCCTTCAATTTTCACGGTCAACAGCCTTATTTGATGAAAAACGGTCAGATCCATTAAATAAGTGACCTTATCCCTTAGATACTTAGAAAATTAAGGGCAATCCACATATTTTTACAGTTCTAGCCCACGTGTTAGTAAAAATATGGATTGGTAATTGGATATGACTGGATTTTTATTTTTTTTTACGGGATATGACTGGAATCTCTGCTGCCGGTTTCTGCCCGTAATTTTACAGGGATATTTTGTGCGTGTAGAATAGGTTGTTAGAAAATACTCTGTAAAATTAGCCAAATTCATTCTCGTCGTTTTCTTTATCGTGTCAAGGCCATCTATAAAGAAAGTACCTTAATCTCACTTTTTCAATTCCTTATAGCAGGTTATTCAAGGATATTCCACTATACGAAAACTCCTTACAGAAAAAAAAATCGTTTTATTTCCCTCTGAAATTCTATGAATGAGTGACATTTTCTAAATATTCCATTCCAGGAAAGTAACGAACTGGGAAACGCAAATGAATTTAGTTGCCTAACTTTCGTTTGTCCCCAAAGATCTCTACTTTAAACTTCGTTTTCATCGCCATTGCTCTGCGTCTGCCCTCACTGTGATTTGTTTCACTTGAATTCACGACCAAATGAAAATTCGAATTCTTGTCTTGATGCTAAAAAAGTTTGGAAAGGAATAATTCACGAAGAGCATTGTACGTGCTCCATAAAGTGGAATGTTAAACTTCTGAAAGCGAACTAACTTCTTTTGATTCGATTTGTGCGAAAAGTTCTTACAGTTTCAAGAAATAGTTTACTGCCGACATAAAATAGATCATATTGAACCATAATTAATATTATGCAGAAGATATTAATAAAGATACAGAAATAGGATTAGTTTTTGAAATATAGTATAGGTTGCTAGAAAATGTTTTCGAAAATTAGCCAAATTCCTTCTCGCCGTTTTCTTTATCGCGCCAAGGCCAATTATAAAGAAAGTACCTTAATCTCACTTTTTCAATTAATTATAACAGGTTTATTCATGGATATTTCATTATTCGGAAACCCCTAAAAAAAAAAGAATAATAATAAATTATTTTTATTTCCCTCTGAAATTCTATGAATGAGTGACATTTTCTAAATATTCCATTCCAGAAAAGTAACGAACTCGGAAACGCAAATGAATTTAGTTGCCTTACTTTCGTTTGTCCCCAAAGATCTCTACTTTAAACTTCGTTTTCATCACCATTGCTTTGCACTCACTGTGATTTATTTCAAATGAAAATTCGAATTCTTGTCTTGGCACTAAAAAAGTTAGGAAAAGAATAATTCACGACGAGTATTGTACGTGATCCATAAACTGGAATGTTAAACTTCTGAAAGTAAACTAACTTCTTTTGATTCGATTTGTGCGAAAAGTTCTTACTGTTTCGAGAAATAGTTTACTGCCGACATAAAATAGATCATATTGAACGATAATTAATATTATGCAGAAGATATTCATAAAGATACAGCAATATGATTAGTTTTTGAAATATAATATAGGTTGCTAGAAAATGCTTTCGAAAATCAGCCAAATTCAATCTGGTCGTTTTCTTTATCGCGCCAAGGCCATTTATAAAGAAAGTACCTTAATCTCATTTTTTCAATTGATTATAACAGGTTATTCATGGATATTCCACTCTTCGAAACCCCCCCCCCCCCAAAAAAAAAAAAAAAAAAATAATAATAAATTCTTTTTATTTCCCTCTGAAATTCTATGAATGAGTGACATTTTCTAAATATTCCATTCCAGGAAAGTAACGAACTGGGAAACGCAAATGAATTTAGTTCCTTAACTTTCGTTTGTCCCCAAAGATCTTTACTTTAAACTTCGTTTTCATCGCCATTGCCCTGCACTCACTGTGATTTGTTTCACTTGAATTCGCAACCAAATGAAAATTCGAATTCTTGTCTTGACACTAAAAAAGTTTGGAAAGGAATAATTCACGACGAGCATTGTACGTGCTCCATAAAGCGGAATATTGAACTTCTGAAAGTAAACTAACTTCTTTTGATTCGATTTGAGCGAAAAGTTCTTACAATTTCGACAAATAGTTTACTGCCGACATAAAATAGATGATTAAAATTCGCTATAAAATAGATGATGTTAACCAGAATTGATATTATGTAATAGATAATAACAAAATGATTAATGTAAATGTATTTTATTTATGCAATAAAAAACTGCCTTAAGTGGGTCTGGGGGTCAAAATTCTATTTTTTTAATTTTTAGAGATTTTGTTACGAATTTTTTTCTGAAATACGTTTTAATATAATAAAAATATTGCATGTGAAAGAAATCTGAAAATTTTTAAATATTTAAAAAAAAATTCAAATTTTTAAAATTGTAAACATTTAATTTTTGATATAACTCTGGAAGTACTTACTCGATTTACAAAGTTTTTACACATTTGTGTACAGAAAATATGTCATTTTAATTTGCAGCCAGGATTTCTTAAAATATTGATTATTAATTTTATAAAATAATTTTAAGTAAAAAAAAAATGAAGTTTTTTATGAGTGAGTTTTGCATTAATTAGCATATTTTCACAATTATCACTCAAAATTAAAAATCCTGAAGACAATTTGTTGAAAATATAGCATAAAATCTCTGTTGAAAATTTCATACATATATCTTAGAATGAACTTTAAATATATTTTTTTAAATTTGACAAATCGTGAAAAAATTCATTCTGAGATAAATGAAGTTAAAGTTCTCGTCAAGAGGGTAGCTGTTGCATCGCTTCTGATGGCAAAAGGTGTTATATCTATGGGTCTAATGAATATAAAAGCAGGCGATTTGCGGTATTTAACGCTTAAAATTCAGTATTTATTTTAAAGCCAATAATAATAAAAAATGCATTTTTTTTGAGAATTTTTAGCCCTGGACCCCCTTAATCCAATATTTTATTGTCTTTGTATTACCTCAATATTTATAAAACTGGTTATAGTACAAACGCATCTCATTTGCCACGTTTCACGTACAATTTCCAACTTGTTTATAATTTAACATGTGTCATGATAAAATATCTATTTCTTCTGAAGCAATAAACTTTTTGGAAATCGAGTTCTTACAGTTATAGAAGACATTTGTGAGAAAAGTATGCAAAACAAATGTTGCAAAAAAGTTCACAATTGTAAAAGAAGTAGGGTTTTATTTTATTTTGAATTTTGTTTTTATAAAAAGAAGATAAAAATTTCAAATTTTAGCATTAAAATTACATTTTTAGGTAGATTTCGTATGAAATACTACCTATTGGGATCGTTCCTATGTTGGAATTTCTGAAAAATTTTTGCAGATCTACGCCGATCATGACCCCTAGAACCCAAAACCACCCTCAGTAAAAAACTTTATATATCTATCTATCTATCTATCTATCTATCTATCTATATATATATATCACTTTCTTCTGGACACGATAACTTTCGTAATTCTGCACCAATCTCTTCCAAACTGATACATAAAATCAATGGGCATAAAATCTCGGTCAAGTTCGTTAATGGGCAAAATCGGACCAAGGGGAGGGAAATAGGGAGGGGTTTTGTGAAAACAGAAAACCCCCCATAACTTCTTAATTTTTGTACATATCAAATCAGTTTAAAGTTTTTATTACTTCTAAAAATAGGGCCAAAAATTTATGTATCACAGATTTTTGATAAAGTTAAAAATGGGCTCAAGGGGCGCAAAAAATAGGGTTTTTGGGAGAAAAAAATTCATAACTTCGTCAATTCTCAAGATATCAAATTCAATTAATTTTATTATAAATCTCCTTAACATTATCTAAAACTTTTATATTCAGAAGTTTTTGATAGGAGCAATTCGTACCGCAAAAAAAAATTAAAAACGAAAACAAAAAGGGCGTTTGAAGAAGAAAAAAATCCATAACTTCGTCAATTCTCAAGATATCAAATCCAATTAATTTTATCATGAATCTCCTTAACATTATCTACAACTTTTATATTCACAAGTTTTTGATAGGACCAATTCGTACCGCAAAAAAAATTAAAAACGAAAACAAAAAGGGGGTTTGAAGAAGAAAAAAATCCATAACTCCGTCAATTCAAAAGATATAAAGTCCCCATGAATTTATCATATATCTTCTTAATATTGTCTACAACATCTATATAGACAAGTTTTGGATAGGACCAATTCTTAGGCCAAAAACAAATTAAAAATACATACCGGTTGAAGTAAAAAATGATCTTAGTAAGGGTGTATTCAAATCCAAACTGCTTATTTTCTGACTCATTTTACAATTCATTTTTGCTCTCAAAGGCTTCCAATTGGTACGTTTTCTTAATCAGAAACTATATAATGTACCGTAATGGTCGATTTTCTGATAGGGGCAGAATATATTTTTTTAAATGCTGTTAAAAAGGGCATTTTGAACCGAATTTACCGAAGCGGATTGTGTTGGAAAAATCATTGTATTAAGGATGTGCTTAAATCCAAACTGCTTATTTTCTGACTGGTTTTTAAATTCATTTTTGCTCTCAAACGCATTTAATTGGTAGATTCGTTTATTCAGAAACTATATAATGTACCGTAATAATCGATTTTTAGATAGAGGCAGAATATATTTCAAAAAATGATGTTAAAGTGGGCATTTTGAACGGAATTTCCCGAAGCGATTGTGTTAGAAACGAAAAATATTGTCCTTCTGAGAAAATAATTGTTTATATATCAAGTTTTAATTAATCGAACAAAAAATAAAAACACAGATCGCTTATAAATCTCTCCAAAAATCACGTCAGCAAGTTTCATATTTTTTTTAAATTAAAAATGAATCTGGAATTATGCCAGAAAATTTCGAGTTGTTGAGCATGGAAAAGTATTTTTTTGAATACCACCCTAAAATGATTCTGATAAAACCAGCTATTCTATGAAAATGAAATAAAAACTCGTCAAGAGCGGCCATCAGATAAAATTGTTAAAGTGGATTTATCTATAATCATGATTTAGTTTTTGTTTGTGAAATTAGTATATTTGACTTCGAAATCTACCTCTGCCTGTAGGCCGGGCCGGCAGGGATTTTTTTCTTTTTCAAATAATTTTCCTTCACAAAATCATTTCATAACATAAAAAATTGTTCAAAGGGTACTGAATCTTTTTAATAAACTTCTAGCCAGCGTCTATCTTATCTTTAAAAATAAATAAATCCTAATTTAAAAAAACCCTTTAAGCCGCTTTTCCTGTATTTATATTTGGACAAAAATATAAATTTATTGTTTAGAGTTGATAATATTAAACATTTTTAAATTTTGGTACTTTTATGTTAGCCGGGCGCAAATCCCGCCAATAATTTTTTTTCTCAGCGGTACTATACATTTTTCACCTGTGTAAATTAGAAACAATGATATGATGTTGAAATAAAATGCCTTGATATATATGTGAAAATGTCTTTATTCTTTCTTTCTGTTTTATTTCTTTTGTCAGTGTATTTTTAATAAGATTAGTGAAAGACATGCATTGCAAATGTACGTAATAAAAGCATTTTAAAAGTATGCGTTTTGAATTAAAGTTATGTATTTTAAAGGGAATGAGTGAAAGGTTTATATTTTAAATGAAATGAGTGAAATATAAATGATGTCGATAGGAACAATATTTGGTGGTTTATCACCAGCAAACATAAAAGTACCTAAATTTTTAAATTGTGTTCATGCAGAATACTCGATACTTAATACTACTTATCTCTAAAACTTACGTATGTGATTTTCTTATGTATATTTTTATACATGAGTTTTATGCAATTAATTCATCATACATATTTATATTACACTTATAATAGTTACATACATTTTATAACATAGATATATACATACTTTACATATCTGCTAGTTTTTACGTTCTTTTTCCTACCCCGCTTTTTGGGTTAAAAAAATTGTTATGTTTAATTCAAAGTTATTCGATGATTAAATAAGAAAATTTTTCTTTTTAAAAATAGTGGTGGGAAGAAAGTGCAAAAGTTGACGGCTAAGATGTACTCCAAATTTCATATATACAATATAAATAACAGTCGTACATTTAAAAAATATAAAACTAGACAACAGGGATTCTGCTTTTTCAGAATTTAGTGTCACCCCTGATGAAAAAAAGAAAATATATGCATCTAAATATAGATAGAGTCCCAATTATCCGAGTTAATATGGACCAAGCTCACCTTGGATAAGCAAAAAACTCGGATAAACCGGATTTACAGAAATCGGCGCCAAATAAGGAGATGAAATATTAATTTTGCCTAATTTAATTGCCGATATCTAACAATTGTTAACGATTAAATATGGCAAAAATTTTTATTAAATTTTAGAGGTAACAAAACCGTACAAATTGGCAACTATACGATTCTATTAGTGTCATGAAAATTGCAGGTGTAGCCTCTTCTTTCCGCTCAAAGTATTAAAAAGTTTTTTTTCAATCGAACTTGTACCTTTGGAATGGATCATTTTCTTCTGATGGACTGATGGCTTTTATTATTATGAGACAGCCATTATAAATGAAGTGTTAGATGAAGGTGAAAGAGGAGCCGTATGAAGTTAGAACTCTATAAGTTAGAAAATGGCTCTATAGTTAGAAAATGACCTTAATTTTTTTTTTTTTTTTCAAAAAAATGATGGCCATTTTTTTCCCATTCTGACCAAAAAATCACACCTCTAACTTTTTACGGCTGCTCTTTCATCTTCACCCAATACTTAATTTATAATGGCTGTTTCATAATAATAGAAGTCATCAATCCATCAGAAGAAAATAACTCGGTTAAAGCGGAAACTCGATTAAGCGGGACTCTACTGTAGTTCAGTTTTAAGACTTAAAAACACGTGATTTTATTTTATATATAAAAAATCGGCTATCTAATGATTCATATGCCTATATTGTTTGTAATATTAATATAAATACTTAAAATTAAATTTAGTTTATAATAGCTCCCTGTTTTATCAGAAATCATTCATTTATATTTTTTCGAAATATCACATATTTTAATTACATTTTTTTCAGTTTTTATGGGAAAATGGAAACAAAAAGATAATTGCTATTTTTTCAACTCTTTTTCCTTTACTTTCTACAGAAATGGAGTCCTTGAGTTGCCAAAATTAAACAAATGTCGCTAAAAACTACAAAAAATTAATATCTCAAAAATAAATGGAGATGCAGTTTTCAAACAAATTGCATTTAAAAGTAGATTTTTTTCCTCAATACGACGGTACAAAAATTGAAAATGTGCGATGCTTAGAAGTTAAAAAAATGCTACAAAAGAATTAATATCTCAAAAATAAATGGAGATGCAGTTTTCAAACAAATTGCATTTAAAAGTACATTTTTTCCCCCAATACGACGTGCGATGCTTAGAAGTTAAAAAAATGCTATAGAGTATTTAACAGTACAATGAAACATTGAAGAATTCCTCATTTACGATCCAGTCTTAAAAGACATCTGGAGTAAAATATTCATATGACGCCACTATCTCTGAATAATTTACAAATAAAAAAAAGAGATTTCGTCATTCAAGAAACTCGATAAAAAAATGGTTATCTTATGAATCATTATGCCTTCATTTGTTTGTAATATAGATAATTAAATTAAATATAACTCCATGTTTTACCAGAAGCCATTCATTTACATTTTTTTTAAATAGCACATATTTTAATTACATTTTTCCAGTAGTTATAGGAAAATGGCAACAAAAATATATAATTACTATTTTCCAACTATTTTTCCTTTTCCTTCTATAGAAATGGAGTACTTGAGTTGCCAAAATTAAACAAATGGTGCTAAAAATTACAAAAAATAAATTCAGATCCAATTTTCAAACAAATTGCATTTAAAATTACATTTTTTTCCTCAATACGACGATATAAAAATTGAAAATGTGCGATGCTTAGAAGTTTAAAAAAATGCTATAGAGTATTTAACAGTACAATGAAACATCTGCTTTGTTTTACGGCTGGCTTATACAACGTAACGCTATTTTTTGGCGACGACACATTAACAGGTGGAAGAAAGAAATAGCATACCGGGGGCTAATAATTGTGATTAATGCACCGTTAAAAATTTGTAGCAAGCTGTCCAGCTATTGCTCATTTTTCATAGAACATGGTATTATAAACACATCTATTCAGACCAATGGCAACGACTCAAATTATAGTCAAATAGCCGTTTTCTATAAATGGCGGAATGACTGAAATGGGGAGTTGCTAAAGATTTTGAACACCGCAGGGAATCTTTCATAATCTTAATCCATAGCACAAAATTCGCGACATCAATAATTTTTCTATAATTTAAGCGATTTTACAATGGTACAAAGGATGTTGTTTTCGGCGATTGAAAGCAGAATATTGATATGTTTTATGCCAACTTGGACTTTATTAAAATAATAATAATAACAATAATAATCCCGTTTTGAAACTGTGGGCGTTCCTTTCACCCTAGTAATACTCAATTACATCGCTGAAATACGGGAGTGTGGCCATAATTATTGTGCACGTTCTATAGTTAAACTATTTGGAATATTTTTAAAAGCTTTGGTATTTATGCTAGAGTATGGAAAACGAGTTATGCAGACAAAAAAAAGAGAAAAGATAGGTTTGAAATTTCATCGAGAGACGGCGATTAGCTGTTAGAAATGTTTTATTAGCAAATATTAACAAAAAGAACTCATTTTAAATCAATATCTTTTGAGGCGACGATATGCTTTCCTAGGAGTTCTATAATCACTGATAAAAACACTTTATCATGTCAAATTGTTCTTAAGAAACTTTCAAAATTTAAACTGTTAGGAAATTGTCTATTTTTCTTTTATATATAGCACCATCTGTCTTAATTTTTTCAAAATTATTTATTTTATTTGAAAACTTATTTTCACATGCTCTAAACTGAATAAATACCAAATCTTTATTAAATATTTCAAATGGTTTAGCTTTTAGAGCCTTTCAAAAACGTGCATTTTAATTATGGCCACGTGGTACTTATCACGCATACTATGTCACATCTCCTTTGTGATTTTTCCTGCAGAATCGATTAAAAATGGTTTGAAACTGGATTAACATGTTGAATGCCAAATCTATTTTGTCTGTCTTTCCCTTTGTGCCACGAAATAAGATTCCCGTTACACAATCTATAAGTGTCAGTCATCGATGAACGACAAGTTTAACCGGAAAGTTCAGTGTGAGTCACCGGTGACTGACGTGACACTCAACGTGTTAAATACATAATCCGTCAACTGATTAGTACCAAACTGTATGCAGTTTTTGTGACAGTTGTCTGTAACATGTCCGCCAATGGGCCTCAATTCACGCGTTTGGTAGTTATGGTGTTCACCCACACCCACACATACAGATCATGATTACAATACTTTTCTTACATTATGTGTTCCGAAATAAATAAATGCTCTGTTTTATTTTCAAATAGCCTTGTCAAATAACCTTATTTGCAATAGCATCTGGTCTTCCATGTAGCCAGCTCAACAGAATGTATCGCAGGTAACGGAACCCCCTTAAACAAAGGGGACAAAAATACACTATTATTATTTTTTTCAATCATACCAATTGGTAAAGATACCACACGACTTGAAATTTTCCATCTGAACGAAAAAATGCCGAAATCAGAATTCGAATCTAGAATTTTGAATAAAATAGCCAATTCTCTGTATACAGTTGAAGCTATACCTGAGCATTTTGAAATTTTTCCAACTGAGCGAAAGAAAAAGCTCGGTTGAAAAAATTCAAGTTGTATGATGTCATTATCAATCTGTATGATTGAAAAAAAATAATAGTGTGTTTACGTCCCTATCGTCTAACACTAGTTCTACAGGTGTCAAATGACACCTTTTAAAAGTTTTGATTTATGTTTATTTTGCTAGTAGTTTTTGAATGTAACAGTCTTCAATGTATTAAAAATGATTTTTAATTGTTTCAATTTAAACATCATAAATGAAAAATCATAAATCAAAATCTTTTAAAAGATGTTATTTAACATCGGTAGAAATAGTGTTAATGGAGTTCCATTACCTGCGGTGTTTTATGTTGAGCGGTCTACGTGTCAAACCAGATGCTATTGCCAATAAGGATATCTGAGAGAAATATACCCTCTGATTGTTGGCCCAGGTAGCTCAAACGGTACAGCATTGGGAATTTAACTTATGGTTCTGGGTTCGAATCCCGGCTTTCATATTTTTTAGCTCATTTGGCAAAATTCAAGTCATATGATATCTTTAGCAACCAGTATGATTAAGAATTAAGTAACAGGAGTGACATATCATGTAGGCACTATTCTATTCCAGCAAAATAACGAACTGACAAGGAGAAGGTCCGGGGTTGGAGTCACCGAATACGATGAACGTTTGTGTATCGATACAGTATAATTAGTATATAAATATATGACAACCATAAGGCGCAACACTCAGGGGATCTCGAGAAAATAAGTCGCAAAGTTTACGCTACAGTCTATAATCGACAAATTTCCTTCTTTGCAAGCGGCTCAGTAGCATGCTCATCAGCATACAGCATTTGAGATTTTTCTTTGTCATTTCGGAACGACAATTTTCATCAATTATTTTCGAGCCGCAATTGAAAGGATGTGTATAATAATTGAAATTTTCGAAATATATAAATTAAATGTATGTTTTGTAGCATATAAATGCATTTTAACTATGAAATTTTGCAGGTTTAAATATTTAATGAAAAGAAAAGAAAAGGCCATTCATATGTTTATAGACCAGAAATTTTTTGTTGTTATTTAAAATTATTTACAGTTATATAAATGAATAATCTACTATTTTTCACAGAAAAATAAATAAAAATATCTGATATTAATTAATACGTGAATAAATATATTATTTTTATTTTCTTTCATTATGCAAATATTTCAAACATTTCATGATTTTGTAAAAATATTGTTTTGAATTTTAAATTGGATTTTTTTTCGGATTTCTGATTTTGTAGTTAATGCCTACTTAATAACTATTTTCAGCAATTCAGTATATTTTTAGAACTTATTTTTAAGCACATAGACAGTTATTTTAACTATAAGCATAAGAATCCAAGATTTATAAAATTCGAAAATTGAAAAGCTAGTTGTTAAAAAGTCCTTCCGGTCAGTGCCGGGAGGAAGAGGTAGCTTTCATATTCCTTATTTTAAAAAAGCCAACTTATATCATTCAAACACACGAAGCTCAATTTAGTGGAAACCGAATATAGGAGATTCAATACTAATTTTCATCAATATAATGAATGAGAATTTCGCGAAATTAGTCAGCTTATTCCAAGCTGCTTTTCTTTAAAGTAACTTATATTTAGCTGCCAAATTCGGCTATTTCTTAAAGTGCCTGCCATTTTAAGACAACATGGTGGATAAGGCTAACCAGTGAACTTGGTCGAGACCTTAGTAATTGCTGTGCACATGCTCACTCATATCGGAATCGGTTGATATATACGAGTGCTGTCGCATGCAAAAAAAAAAAAGATTTTTCAAAATGTCACCCACAATAGAAATTGAAACTGCTATATCTGAGCCATTTTTTAAGGTAAAGACAAACAAAAAATGCTCCTGAATCCTTATATCAAGGTCAAATACTTAAGAAAGAAATCTTTTTCAATTTATAATTTTTTTTGCACCTCACTTTAAATATATATATATTTTTAATTTAATGGCCGCCATTTTGAAACAAGATGGCTGATGAATCTGGCCAGCGAACTTGGTCGAGGTATTGATGTATACTATCCACATGCCTTCTTACATCGAAATAGGCGAATACGTGTGTTATCGCGTGACAAATACAAGATCGTTTCAAAATGTTAGCCATGCTAGAAATTCAAAGTGCTATAATTCAACCATTTTTTGAGATATAAACAAAAGAACAAATTTTCAGAAACAAAAACTGCTCCGGAATCTTTGTATCAAGGCCAAACACATAAAAAAAATCTTTTTCATTTTCCAATTTTTTAATACCTCATTTTAAATTTTAAATTTAATTTTTTTTAAATGGCAACCCTTTTGAAACAAGATGGCGAATGAAGCTGGCCACCGAACTCGGTCGAGACATTGGTATGTACTATGTACAGACCAAGTTACATCCAAATCGGTTCATACACTATGACGCAAAAGTTTAGACAATGACGTCATTCAGCTTTAAAATGTAGAATTATGACGTCAGAATTACAAAAACCTGTAAATATATTCAAAAACTGATTTAAAATGCTATGTACAAAAGACAGTCGTTTTATTTGCTATAATACTAATTTTTTTCATAAAAATTCAAATGTGCTTGTCGCAAAAGTTTAGACACTATTCTAAATTTCTTTGAATATTCGCTGCCATATGCAAATTTAGAATCGATGATGTCACAAATTTGGAGTACATAAGTTCTGCAAACGATTGCGCTTCATAGTCGACATGCCGAGAGCTAAAGAAATTCAAGTGAATGAGGTTTCAAGGATTTGGCAGTTGAAAGGTGAAGGGAAGAGCGTTTCTGAAATTTCTGCTATTATTAATAGGTCAAAAAAATCTATTTATCGAGTTTTATCGAGTGGTTCCGAATATAAAGCAAAATGTCGGTCTGGGAGGCCACGTGTGACAAATGTACGAGAGGATCGCCTGATACAAAGACTAGCGAGTACTCAACAAATGAGCGTACGTGGAGTTCAAAGCTCATCGGGACTCTCTGTATCAAAGGATACGATTCGTAGACGAATTTTGGAAAAAGGAACAATCGTTTATAGCAAAATGCAGAAGAAACCAGCTCTGAAACCATATCATAAGTTGCAAAGACTTATGCGGGCTCGAAATCATATGTCATATGGAGAGAAATGGCAGTCAGTCATATTTAGCGATGAAAAAAAGTGGAATCTGGATGGTCCAGATGGTTGTTTATCGTATTGGCATGACTTGCGGAAGGAACCTCGACGTTTTTTTAGTCGCAGACAAGGAGGGGGCTCGGTGATGGTTTGGACAGCCTTTTGCTATAATGGACAAGTATCTCTGACCTTCACCAGTGGTCGTCAAACTTCACAGCATTATACACAGACATTAGAAGAAAACCTACTGCCATTTGCTGAGCTTCTAGGGGGTCCTCAGTGGGAATTTCAGCAAGACAATGCTTCAATTCACACTGCAAAACATTCAAAATCTTGGTTTAATTCCCATAATATAAGAGTTCTCGACTGGCCAGCATGTAGCCCAGATCTTAACCCTATAGAAAACCTTTGGAGCATCATGTGTCGCAAAGTTTATAGCAACGCTAGACAATACTCTTCTGAAAAGGAACTTAAGACATCTATTGAGAATGCATGGTACGATATCGATCCACAAACTATGCAAGATTTAGTTTCTTCCATGCAATCTCGTGTATATGACGTAATACATAAGCATGGATGCGCAACCAGGTTTTAAAAATTGTTTATTTCGATTTTATTTAATTTGTGTCTAAACTTTTGAGACAGCAGTTTATTTTTGTTACCATTTAATTTATTGCAATATGCACAATTCCACTTTTCTTTGTTATAAATATTGTTTATATGTACAGCACATTAATTTCAAGCAGTGATTTGAAAATTGAATAAATATTTTTCAAAGTATGTAAGAATTTCTTCATTGTCTAAACTTTTGCGTCATAGTGTAAATACGCTTGTTATCGCGTGACAAAAATCAGGTCGTTTTAAAATGTCAGCCACAATAGAAATTCAAAATGCTATTACTCAGCCATTTTTTTAGATATAGACGAAACAAAAACTGTTCCCGATCTTTTTATCAAGGTCAAACACATAAGAAGAAAATATTTTTTCAATTTTCAATTTTTTGGTACCACATTTCAAATTTAAATTTTTGTTAAAAATTTAAATGGCCGTCATTTTTAAACAAGATGGCGGATGAAGCTGGCCAACGAACCCGGTCGAGACATTGGTATATACTATGTATAAACGAAGTTACATCCAAATCGGTTCATAAATACGCCTTTTATCGCGTGACAAAATTCAGGACGTTTCAAAATGTCAGCCACGCTAGACATTCAAAATGCTGCAACTCAGCCATTTTTTAAGATATAGACGAAACAAAAGCTGTTCCGAAATCTTTGTATAAAGGTCAAATACATAAGAAAAAAATATTTTTCCATTTTCAATTTTTTGGTGCTACATTTCAAATTTTAAATTTTTTTAAAAATTTTAAATGGCCGCCATTTTGAAACAAAACGGCGGATGAAGCTGGCCAACGAACTCGGTCGAGGCATTGGTATGTACTATATACACACCGAATTACATCGAAATCGGTTCATAATTACGAGAGTTACAGTGTGACATAGGTCCGATATATATATATCAATTTTGAACGGAGGGTGGTTTCGGGGTCTGCGGGTTATGATCGATGAAAATATACCAAAATTTTTTGAAATCGCTCTCCTCCGAACGGCTGCAATGGGTAGCTTTTTGTAATGAAAGCTACCTAAAAACGATACATTTATATATTAATACGATAATCGAAAAATTATAATTAAAAAAATAAAACAGCATATTATAATTTTATATAACGTATTTTAATTTATTTCACCGTATTTTAATTCATTGGATGAAGAATAACAGCTTATTTATGTAAATAACAGTAAATAAATTTTAAAATTAGCATAATTTTATGGTCCATAAAAGTTCCAATTGCCTTTTTTTTTTTTAGTTTATTATTATTATTATTCCTTTATTTTATTTTTACTGTTATATCAATGAATAATCTACTATTTTTCACAGAAAAATAAATAAAAATACCTGATGTTAATACGTGAATAAATATATTATTTTTATTTAGTTTCATTATGCATATATTTCAAACATTTCATAATTTTGTAACAATATTGTTTTGAATTTTAAAATGGATTTTTTTTTTCGGATTTTTCATTTTGTAGTTAATGCCTACGTAATAACTATTTTTAGTAATTCAATATATTTTTAGAACTTATTTTTAAGCACACAGACAGTTATTTTAACCATAAGCATAAGAATCCAAGATTTATAAAATTCAAAAGTTAAAAAAACTAGTTGTTAAAAAACTATACATTTATATATTATTACGATAATCGAAAAATTAGAATTAAAAAAATCAAGCAGCATGTTATAATTTTATATAACGTATTTTAATTTATTTCACCGTATTTTAATTCTTTGGGTGAAGAATAACAGCTTATTTATGTAAATAACAGTAAATAAATTTTAAAATTAGCGTAATTTTAAGGTCCATAAAAGTTCCAATTGACTTTTTTTTAGTTTATTATTATTATTATTTATTTTATTTTTACTTTTCATTAAATATATAAACGTGCAAAGATTCACAGTTAAAATTGTATTTATATAAATAAACTGCATTATATAAACATATTAAACAGGAAATAAAATTAAATTGCTAAAAAAAAATTACTACGTAGACACTTATTCTAATTAAAAACCAAGAATCCCAGACTATAAAAAAAAAAAACACATTTAAAATGTAAAAGCATATTTTTAATAAACCATGAAATATTTAAAGAATTTGGATAAGTAAATAAAATGAAAATAATATATTTGTTCACCTATATTATTTCTCTGTTAAAAATATTAGATATTCATAAAAATATCTGTAAACAATTTTAAATAACAATAACAAAAAAATCTTTTCTATAGACATATAAATATGCATAATATATTTTTTTAATTTTCATTATATACTTAAACATGCAAAATTTCTTAAGTTAATAATGCACTTATATGCTACAAAACGTACATTTAATTTATATTTTTCCTAAATTTCAATTATTATACGTATTTTTTCAATTGCGGTTCGAAAGTAATTGATAAAAATTTCCGTTCCGAAAAAAAAAAAAAAAAAAAAAAAAAAAAAAAGCCGAGTGGGATTTGAACTGACAAAGAAAAATCTCAAATCCAACATGCCTACGACCCCCTGGGTGTTGCGCTTTATGGCTGTCATATATTTATAGGAACAGATGTCATAAGTTCTCCCGGCCGCCATCTTGGAATTTTTCTTGGCGTGAAAACCCCTTTTCCGCCAAGTAGTAAATGTCGCCAAGCACTGGTTTATACGCATGTTTGGCTTAACGAAAATAAAATGTAAATAACAAACAAAATTCGCAAAAATGGCAATTAGTAATCGTTGTTTGTGGGCTTCGCGCACATTAACCGAAAAAAAAAATCACTGCATTCAGCACTTCTCGAGGTGTAGCATTATCAAAATTCAGCAGTTCTCGCTTTCTAGCAATCTCAAAATGTAAAAAACTCTTAAAGCAGTAAAATATACATAAAATTATCAACATACCTTAACAGACATCTGCTTTCTTGAAAGCTCGAGCTCGAAATATCATCACCGACATTTTCCAAAATAGGCTTATGAATACATATTCACACACTGTAAACAAACCTTCTTTTCTTGTCAAAATTTCCCCATATATTCTAATTACTTCAGCAACAGCGTTTAAGGGGCCTCAGGACTCTTAAAGCTTTAAAATTTCCGAAATTTTATTTTTTTAGATATTAAACTACTATCTTTTCTGAACATTTTGGTATAAATGTTTCCTTGAAATTCCTATTAGAACAGAA
This sequence comes from Maratus speciosus, assembly GCA_963932465.1. NCBI lineage: Eukaryota > Metazoa > Arthropoda > Arachnida > Araneae > Salticidae > Maratus > Maratus speciosus. The sequence goes on from OZ010797.1 coordinate 167,157,721, forward strand.
GTTATGGCTTTTAGAATTATACAGGCTCAATAGCTGAAGTGGCGTTTCAGAAACTTTGAAGTCAATTTTCTCCAAATGACGTTTTTCGGCATAACGCTCACGATATCTCAAAAACTTTTGATTTTTTTTTCATGAAATTTTCGAAACATAAGTTTCATGTTAGTCTGTATAAACTGAACGTAAAATTTCCTTCTTATTGTTCAGAAATATATTCTTTATAGCAGATTATACTGTTGAAAATTTCTAAATTTTGCATTAACTAAATACAAAGTTGTATTAAAAATAGAAAAATACTATAAATACAAATTTATTTAGGTTCACAGTAATTATTACAATGTGAAGCATAAGTAGGACCCAAAATTTTCCTTCTACTTGCAAAATTTATTTTGTAATTGTGCGCATAATCTGTTATGCCGATTTTTCGTTCGTCAAATGTCTGACATTTTGGAGCCCCCTGTAAATTCTAATTCTGCATCTTGTAATTTTTCAAATGCATGAAATGAAAGAACATACTTATATCTTTCATCCCAATATAAAATTTTGTCTTAAAATCAACTACATTTTAAGATATTATATGTTGAAAATGGTCTTTTTTTTTTTTTGCAATTGTAAGAGTCCTAAGACCCCTTAAACGGACTACAGAAACCATAGTTAATCAAATACATTCAATAAATTTCACATAAAAATGAAAAGGTAGAACTATACAACACGATATCAAAATACATTCACAATATTCCAAGCTAAAATGAGCTTCTCAGGGGTTGCCAGAACGACACGTCACAACACACACGCCACACGGGATTCAACTTATCGAGGTTGTCATATCCATAAACACCGTCAACACGCCAACACGCCAACAAAAAATCGCCAAAGAAATCAAAACAACGGCTGAGGGAATATAAAGCATCTAAGCCTATTTATATACTAACTATACTGTATCGATACACAAACGTTCACAGTATTCGGTGACTCCAACCCTGACCCTCTCCTTGTGAGAAACACGAATTAATTTAGTTGCCTAACTTTCCTTTTTTCGAGAATATTTCTACTTTAAAATTTGGTTTTATCGCATTGGTCTGCACTCAGTGGGATTTTTTCCACGTTCATTCACAACCGAATGAAAATTCCAAGTCTTTATTTTGGTACTAACACATTCGAGAAAAAATAACTCACGACAAGCATTGTTCTTGCTCCATAAATTGGAATGAGAAACTTCTGAAAGTGAATTTCTTTTGTTTCAACTTATTCGAAAAGTTCTTCTAGTTTCGAAAAATAATTTACTGCCTACCTAAACTAGTTAATTTAAATCAGGTTTAATATTATGTAAATAATAGTAATAATATGGTTAATGTAAATGTATATTATTCAAATACACTGAAAAAATTGCCTTAATCCAATATTGTATCGATTAGACTTGATGAGATTGATAAACATTTTTAGCTCACAGGCTATCAAAGCCTGAGAGCTAATGTGACCGCAAGTTCTGTATGTACGTATGTACGGACGTATGTATGTACGTACGTAACGCGATAACTCTTGATAGAAATATCAGATTTGCTTCAATTTTTTTCTAAGTTCATTTTGATAAGGAGCTTTTCTGATTTGTTTTGGGGGTTCATTGGCTAACAAGGAGAGGACCAACCTTGTTAATCACAGATTTTGATTATTTTAATATATGTTGTAAAGTAGAGACCCCTTAGTCTCAAGTTCAACGGATTTTATCCAACGCTCCTTAGTTCTTGAGAAACCGGGAGGTCTAATAGTAGTACACAACTTAAATACTTACTTTGTAACAAAAAGGATAGGTTGGTCGTAGCTCAGTTGGTACGGCGTCTGCTGGCTGATCTGCGGGCCCGGGTTCGGAACCCGAACGCGCTACATTTGTTTTTCTCATTTTTTGTTTTATAAATATACTTGTAGTTATAATTTAATAATTTAAATTAAAATTTTCAATATCATACATTAATTATAATGTTAACAAACTTAAATTTATCATTTTTTATTTTTAAACTATTATTTATCATCCTTTAAAGAGGTTTAAAAAGAAATTGGGTCTATTATTGAAAGATGAAAATTCCAAAATCGTAACAAAACCTGTTGTGGCGTCATCTAGTTATGATAAATTAAAAGAATATTCAAATAAAATAAAAATAAAAGCAGAAAGGGAGATAACGGGGAAAGCAACATAATTGAAAATGCAAGCATACGTATTACAAATTTTAAAATCTTTAATATGCAAAAAATCGGTTGTAATTTAATTCTGATGCTAATTTTTAATATAAATATGCTTGTTACTTTAAAAACAGAATAAAGAATATATGAAATACATTTTAAAAGTGATTTAAAAAAAGAAATAACAGTTATATGATGTTTTATACAACTATTTAGTTAAAAGTAAAAAATTAAATAGGTTAAAATTACAATTGATATACAATATTATAAATTTTAATTGACAATGAGATTATTAAGCTATACTTACGAATATATTTATAAAACAAAAAATGAGAAAAACAAACGTAGCGCGTCCCGGAATCGAACCCGAGCCCGCGGATCCGCCGGCAAACGTCATGCCAACTCAGCTACGACCAACCTATCCTTTTAGTTACAAAGTAAGTATTTAAGTTGTGTACTACTATTAGACCCCCCCCCCCCCCCCGGTTTCTCAAGAACTAAGGAGCGTTGGATAAAATCCGTTCAACCTGAGACTAAGGGGTCTTTACCCTACACTATATATTAAAATAATCAAAATCTGTGATTAACAAGGTTGGCCTTCTCCTTGTAAGAATAAAGTGAAGAACCGGGGGCTAGACCCCCCCCCTCCCTTTAATTGAGATAAATGGATTTTTCATGCAGGATTTTCTGATTTGCTTCAAATTTCGTATACCTTTTTTTTTATAAGCGCTTCTCTGATTAGATTTGGAGGTTCATTGGAGTATGAGGAGGGGGAAATGAGGAGCTAATCCCCCCCCCCCTTAATTTAGCAAAATGGGTTTTCCATGTAGAATTATCGCTTTTGCTTGAAATTTGGTATACAGGTTTATTCTGATTAGACGCTTCCCTGTTTAGATTTGGAGGTTCATTTGTTATGTATAAAGTAGGGGGGGGGGGCTTATTCATTCCCTTAATTTATTTTTTGAGGGGCATTATTCTTTGAAATAAGAGTATAACATACAATTAGTGTGAATAGCCTGTGAGTTCAATGCCATCAGTTTAACTGGCCATTTTTATTTTTTATTTAATTTTTAAACAGTATTCAAGCAGAGTATGCCACACTTCATATTTATATCTATTAGTTACATGCATAATTGTCTTATGTCTTTTTTTAGAAAGATCAGTTTTATGTACTTACATTCATCGTAGATATTTATAATCAACTCAAATACTTACATACATCTTATAACTTTCATACATATATACATACATATTTGTTCCTGCACTAAAAAGTTTATAAAAAATAAATTATGACAAGCATTGCGCGTGCACCATAAAGTGGAATGAGAAACTTCTGAAAGTGAATTTCCTTTTGTTTCGATTTGTTCGAAAAGTTATGGTTTTTGAACTAATTTAGTATCTATTTAAAACAGATGATGTAAACCAGGTTTTATATTATGTACATAATGGTAATGAAATGGATAATGTAAATCTATTTTACACAAAAACAATAAAAAATGCTGCCATAATGCCCGATTGTATTTACACATTAGAGTTGATAAGATTAATAAATAGATTTCATTTTTTAAATTGCATTCATGCTGAATACACCCTTTCTATACTTAGATACAAATTATATTTTTACATACCTGTACTTATTTAGACACTCACATCGATCTTATTACAGGGTGGTCATGAAAAACCTTTCTAAATCCCTAGCGGGCGCTAAGTTCAACCTACCGAAATAAAATCAGAGATATAATTATTTGAAGGAATGCGCTGGAGATTGTGGTGAATAAGAACAATGGAGTTTATGGCACAGTGAAAAAAATTCGAAATTTCCGACCGGCAATATCTACATTTTACTATCCTAAAATGATAAGCGCATTGAAAAACCATAATTGGTGTTGTAACGTTGTAGGATGAAAAACGGCGATATAGGACATATGCAAACAACAGTACTGTAAATAATCAATATAATAGGAAGTCGAGGCACAAAACGCCAATCATAGAACACCGTTCGCAAATAATCATTTGTGAAAAACCTTTCAAGAGCAATATGGAAAACTTGAAATCTTAGTAAAAGTTTTACTTAACCTCTTGTCTCTCTTGCTATTTCTTTTTCATAATTACCGTATATTTCCATGCATAAGCCGAGACTTTGTTGGCATTTTTTCGGCTTCAAGTCGGTTTATACACGAGTCTAAGAAAGTTTCCAAATTTGGTATTCTAAAACAAAAGGATGTTAACTATAAAAACATAAAAAGTACTTATTTTTTAAAAAATCATAATTTTAATATACTCCATTTTTTTTACTTTAAAAAAATCACCAATGATCATTTACTATCCAAGTCATTATCAGAATTTTCAAGCATCTCCTTAAAGTTGCTTTCATTGGCGTATCCGAAAGAATATTGTCAGTATCTAGTTCATCATCATCGCCATCTTCTTCAAAAATGGCATCATCCTCAGTTCCATTCATCGCATTATTGATGCAATATTTTTTGAAAGATCGGACAATCGTTTCTTGGTAATTCAAGTCAAGCTTCTTTCTCCATTCAGAGACAGCAACGATGTGAACTATTTTTAAAATTACCACCATATGTCACAACTCCATCCGCAGAAGACAATTATTTAGTCAATTTTGAATGGAGTCTGTCTTTGAATGATTAATTTAGAAAAAGTTCGATTTTTGAAGAACAGAAGTAAGGCCAAGGGCATCTACCGAAGATCTCTAGGAGATATAAATAATTTCGGAGAGCGGATTTTTTTCTATTAGTTATGCGAAAAAAAAATTCGAAGTTTTCATTCGCTAGATTTTTCATTGCCATTGCTTAACATCGCCTTACATACGGGTTTCCGATTTTGGACGACTTTTCACTGAAAAGTCATGTACTCATTCTTATACACGGATCCGCTTATACCCGGAAATATACGGTATGTTCTTTGCAAGTGTCATACGTCGCAATCTTTCGTGCTATATGTACCGTTCCAACACAATTTACAGTTTTACAATGCGCTGCTAATTTCGGGATAGGAAAAAGTGGATGTTGGCATTCGAAATTTTCAAAGATTTTCACTGTAACCTAAACCGTGCAGGCTCTATTGTTTTTTTTTCCCCACAATCTCGAGGATATATTTTCAAATAGATATAAGTATCTATAGCTCGCATTTCAGTTGGTTGAACTCAGTGAACGCTAAGGTTAATATATTGGCAAAGGTTCTTTATGAACATCCGGTAGTTATATTAATGTTATATACATAAATACATTTTATAACATATATACACACACACGCACATATATATATATATACTAGGAGGCACCGCCCCCCTGCTCGCTACGCTCATCAACTCCCCGAGTAATCGCTTAGCTATTCCATTCGGTATAGCGAAGCAATTCCTATTTTCTAGCCAACCCCAGATTATTGTTTGTGCTTAAAAAAATGGCACAGATGTCATATTCGCCCCATATTGGCGCAATTTGTTTCGGTTGCCAATTTGGCGAAAACATCAACAGCATAAACAACATAATCCGGGTTACCACATCAAGCAAAATAACGACACTTTGGCGCCAGTTAAGTACCCGTTGCGTATATGACATTGGCGTCAGAAAAAAATCACGCCAATATGGAGCGAATAAGATCTGTGCCAAAATAATGTAAATAGTTCAATTAAGCTCTATTCATAAGCTAATATTAGTTTTTGTTGCATTGAAATATCTCAATTTGCTGATTTCCTGCATGCAAGTAAAGCCTATTGTATTTCAATGGGAGTCTATGGAAATTTGGCGAAATACTGGAAATAGCGCTAAGTTGGCGTCACTTTTGGTGACACAGAGACGGGTCTTCCCTTGGTAACCTCCCTTATAGCGTCATAAAGCTCTGACCAATCAGTTGCATTTCACGGTATCTATGCAGATTTTCATTGTTCCATTTCCAAAGTATTACTTTTTGCAAGGCATACTTAGATACTACTACTTAGATTTTGGTACTTTTCCGTTATACGGACAGCATTGTCGCCAAGCGCAATAGTTGGCGCAAAATGAAAATCACGTGAATTGAAACATTTGAAAAATAAAAGAAAAACATTGTCGATATTAAAGTGAGCATTTAAAAAATATAACATTTAAAAATTACAGAATTTTACGAACTATTTTATTAAATCACAAATATATAATTAAAATAAGTGAACAAATAACTGTTATACAATAAAGTAATAAAATAATAAAATCATATTAAACTGCTGCCATAAAATTACAAATCTTTTTGGCACAGATGTCATATTCGCCCCATATTGGTGCGATTTTTTTTCGGTTGCCAATTTGGCGAAAACATCAACAGCATAAACAACATAGGTACAGATGTCATATATGCCCAATATTGGCGTAATTTTTTTCTGACGCCAATGTCATATACGCAACGGGTATTTAACTGGCGCCAAAGTGTCGTTATTTTGCTTGATATGGTAACCCGGATGTTGCTGTTTATGCTGTTGATATTTTCGTCAAATTGGCATCAGAAAAAAATCGCGCCAATATATAACATGATGTCATATACACAGATGCGTATATGACATCTGTGCCACAACATAATCCGGGTTACCACATCAAGCAAAATAACGACACTTTGGCGCCAGTTAAGTTACCATTGCGTATATGATATTGGCGTCAAGAAAAAATCGCCCCAATATCGGGCGAATATGGCATCTGTACCATATCTTTTAGCATTGCAGTAAGCATTTCATTTTTTGAATGAAGACGTCGCCACATAAACTCTATGAGATACGACTCTAAATGATGACGAACTGTTCCCCGATGTCTTTTGTTGCGCCATTTTGCGATGCCCCATAATCTCTCAACATTTTGAGTATGACATCCAGTATTAGGGTCGACAAAATTGTATTTGTGATTTACTGTGAAATGATCATAACCAGCACTTCGCAGTTCATCTGTTTTATATCCTTTCCAGTAGTCTGCATAAATAATACTTCCATCAGCTACATTGTTTTCTATTGCCGCCATTAAAGTTTCAGCTGTGCGATCGGAAATAGGAGTAAGGAAACATCCCCGTGTTTCACGGCATAAACCATCTAACACCCATTGAGGAGGAAGAACACGCCCTACGTTGCTTTTTCTTCTGGTAAAAAGACTTTCATCTACTTCTATAATTTAATTAGGTCCACCGATTTTTCTATTTGGTCGTGAACATAAAGCATTTGCACAAACTTCTCTAAAATAACTATTCCAGTCCACTGTTGTGTTGTGGTTCATATCAAGTTGCAGCTCACAAAGCTCAATCGATGTCAACTCTTGGCACCATAAATATATAAACATCAAAGCATTAAGAAAAGACAACCGCGATCCTTCAAACCATGTTTTTTGTCGTATTCCTACGCTTTCTTCGCATGATCGTAAGCTACATCTCCATTTCGGATTTCCAGAACTCATCCATAATTTCATTTCATGGTTGTTTGAACACAACCTTTTATTATGCAGAATTCTAAATTTCTGGAACAGTTTTATCGCAACTTTCTCATCATCTGTTAATTGACAAATGGTAAAATCCATCTCAGCGTCAGCAGTAAAAGTAAATTATAATTTTATATAAAAAAAAAAAAGCATTTTTATTTCGAATAATAGCAAATTAAAAAGCTTTCCAAGGTTAAGTTTAAATAATAATCATTCATGTAATTCACGTTTCATAAATAACAAATCACAATGGTTTACAAGAAAAATCCTTTTCACGATGAGGGCTGAAATAATTGGCGCATTAGCATACATTTTGGCATGTTGTCCGTATAACGGAAAAGTACCCTTAATTTTCGCGAAATACTGGAAATAGTGCCAAGTTGGCGTCACTTTTGGCGACAGAGAGACGGGTCCCCCATTGGTAACCTTCCTTATAGCGTCATAAAGCTCTGACCAATCAGATGCATTTCACGGTATCTACGCAGATTTTTTATTGGTCCATTTCCAAATCAAAACTTTTTTTTATATATAGAAGGATATATATATATATATATATATATATATATATATTACCATTAATTAAACATAACCTGCCACCGTCAATTATTATGAATTAAAGCTGTAAGTATTAAAAAAAAAATATTATAAGAATTATTATGGAAGAAAAAAGAAAAAAGTGGACACCGACAAAAATTGAAAAGCTTATACATTGAATTACGTTATCGAGGGCACAGAATTCAATGATATAAGCAAAATGGTTGTTTTCTGTGGGAGAAATAAGCTAAAGCTAAAATTAATTTTCCCCTGTGCCCGAACAACCACTAAAATCAAGTGAATTGATTAAAAATGAAAGCAGAATAGAAACAAATAATATGAAATGGAAGAATCAATAAAACGTATTTAAATATTTATAGGATATAAAATAGAAATAATAAACACCATACCGATTAATATTTCAGTATTTTACAAAAATCCATGTGCACATGTCTTCCAGTATATCAAAAAGATTAAGGTGAATAAAACAGTTAAGAAATCACAGTAAATGATACCAAAGGATGCAGTTAATACATTTTGAAATAATATTTGAAATACCTTGTAAAACAAATTTAATCTAATATAAAATATATAGAAATTAATTACATTATTTAAAATGCACTATTAAATTAATAGATAACAGTTTAACAAAATCGTCAAAATTTAGCTAAAAATACACCCTGGTGTATAAAATATAACTAAAATGGAGCTAGAAAAATTAAATATAAGAGCAATATGAAAGATACAATTTTAGTGCTGCCATCTATTAATAATTATATTAAACATCTATAGCAAGATAAAAATTTGCAAGCTTTTGAATGTAGATAACTGTTTAAACAGCAAAACCAAACAAATCCTTATATATAGAGAATTATAGAACAACCACTAAAATCAAGTGGTTTGATTAAAAATGAAAGCAGAATAGAAACAAATAATATGAAATGGAAGAATCAATAAAACGTATTTAAATATTTATAGGATATAAAATAGAAATAATAAACACCATACCGATTAATATTTCAGTATTTTACAAAAATCCATGTGCACATGTCTTCCAGTATATCAGAAAGATTAAGGTGAATAAAACAGTTAAGAAATCACAGTAAATGATACCAAAGGATGCAGTTAATACATTTTGAAATAATATTTGAAATACCTTGTAAAACAAATTTAATCTAATATAAAATATATAGAAATTAATTACATTATTTAAAATGCACTATTAAATTAATAGATAACAGTTTAACAATATCGTCAAAATTTAGCTAAAAATACACCCTGGTGTATAAAATATAACTAAAATGGAGCTAGAAAAATTAAAAATAAGAGCAATATGAAAGATACAATTTTAGTGCTGCCATCTATTAATAATTATATTAAACATCTATCGCAAGATAAAAATTTGCAAGCTTTTGAATGTAAATAACTGTTTAAACAGCAAAACCAAACAAATCCTTATATATAGAGAATTATAAACCTAATATAAATCACACAAAGTATTTAAAACTATTGTTAATAAAATTTAAAAGCATACAATATGTTCTATTAGCTAAATTATTTAAACTAAACTAAGAGATTAAATAATGTTAGAACATTGATAATATATAGCATATATCTATATGCTATAAAACAAAATAAATTCAGTAATAATTAATATAAATAATTATTAAAAATTATCCAAAAATTATTTTTTAATGAATTATATATAAGATATTTATAAAATGAACAGGAAATATCAAACATGTGGAAGTATATAGAAGGTTAAATAATACTTAAAATCCCATTACTTAAAACGCACAAATATAGAATGTGGATTATTTTCAGACATCCATAAAAATCCATAAAGTATGAATATGGGACATTCAAAAACATTAAACTAAGAGTGGCATACTATTAGTAATTAATATGATATTGTCCTTAGTAAATTAGAATTTAATAACAAATAATTGTAAATTAGATTAATGAATAATTAAGCTAATTATAATATTAATGAAAATCTCCAACTTACATATAAAATATCAAATCAACATCCACATAAAATACATAACAAAAAAATAGTAATAATACAAGAGCCCCGCTTTTTTTTTTTTTTTTTTTAATAAATAATTAACCATTGCGTATTATCCAGACAACACCACCCTCCTCCGTACTCTAACATCTACCCACCCAACCAACCTATAATATTTTTTTTTATATTATTTTACAATTTTTAATTTTTTATAGATATTTTTTTATTTTATAATTTTTTTTGTAATTTTGTTTACGCATGTGTTAATTTGTGTTTATAGATCATGTAAGAAAAGTACTAATTGTATATTAATGAATATATGAATTTTTTTGGAAAACCATGATTTAATGCATCATAAATTAGTTTTTTAATATTATTGTTAATTAGAGGAGAAGAACATAAACATTTTATTCTATATAAATGATTAAGTATTATATTACGAAATACAGAATGATGTAGACAAGATTTAAAATTTGTAAATGTATTAACTGTGAATTTAAATTCTTTACGTTTGTCATACAAATCTGTGATTGTTTTATTGTCTTTTATTGTAATTTTAAGATCTAAGAAGTTAATTGTATTGTTAGATAAAAGGTTTTCCGTTAATTCCAAATTAGTGGGATAATCAACTGGAAATCGAGTAATTGCAGATTGATCAGTTTCGATTAAAATGATGTCATCAATATAACGATATAAATGTAGATTATTATTAGTAAAATTGCGTTCATAATGAGATAAGTATAAGTCTGAGAGTAAACTGGAAGTACAACCGCCTTGTGGTATACCGACATGCTGTAAATATAAAGTATTATCTTGCAATATATAATTATTATAGATAATGAAGTTAGTTAAAGATTTAAAATATGCAATATCTATATAAGATGGTAATTCCAGTTTTTTATAATACTTTTTAAATAATGCATTTATAATTTTATGTAAATCTAATAGGTCTATATTATTAAAAAGATCTTTGAAGTCATATGTCGTAATATTACAAACAGAATGAAGATTTTTTAAAATCTTAACAAGTTGATAGCTATTTTTTATACAATGTGTATTATCATTGTTTGTAGTAAGTTCATATATTTGATTAAGAATTTTTAAGAGAAGTGTATTGGCTTTATTATTATATGTATTACAACCAATAGTAACAGTCCTAAATTTAATAGGAGTTTTATGAAATTTGGGAATAAGAACTAAATATGGATAATTAAAATTAGTAGATAAAATATTTAAAAGTTTATAATAACTTCGAATTTTACGATTATTTACAATAACATTTTCATTAGTTTTTTGAAAAGACTTATTAGAAGAAATAGAATTTGTAAGTAGTTGGTGATAATATGATTTACATACAATAGCATAATTGTTAGGAGATTTGTCTACATATGTAATAACGAAGTTTTTTTGTAATTTAGTAATTTGTTGGAAATAATGCTGTGTATTAATAGAAACCAAATCAGCAATATTATTTTTTAAAACCATAGTTAATTTTTCAATTACTAATATCTTCCATTGATTAAAATATTCAATAGGCTTATTATAAGAGATAGAAATTTTATAAATAAAAATATCAATATCATATGTAAACTGTTTGATAATAGATTTAACATTAAATTTAGATGGAAGTCTATATTTAGTACCATAACCCATTAGTTGTTTCAATTTAAAATCATGAACAATATCAAGATTTCCAGTGATTATATGTCCATGATCATTGTTTATGTATTTTTTTAGAGTGGGGTCTTTGCAGTTACACGGAAAAGTACTTGCAGCAGATGTATTTTTTGAAAATGTATTATAGTTAAAAATTTTTCTCCCAATTGTATTCGGATATTTAAAGGTTTTTGATATATGAAGATTATTGATAGGAAAAAAACAATTTTTATCATTAATTATAGAATCTGCAATACTAAAAATTTCCAGCGGGTATTACGATAATTCTTTTACCTCACATGCAAATAATTAGAGATTAGTTAATTGCGGTTAATTATTACGATGTTTTTAAAAATAAAGACAAACATTTCTGAGAACCATCAAAAAACTTTTTATTCCGTTTGTTCCCTTATTCCAAAGATATTGTTTTATCATCTGCTGCCATAGTAACATGATAAATTTAATTTAATTTTTAAAAATGCTCAGTAGTAGAAAAATATTTTACTATATCGAATAGTTATTTTTAATTTTGGTTTTAGAATTAAATTTATGAACTCCCTTGCGTAGAACGGGTTAAACAGTTAGAGTTGGCTAAAATTTGGCGCTGTTTTAGTAACCTTGCTATTTGTAATTTTCAACAAATACACATTGTTGAAGCTGATACTAGTTTCTCGATAGGAAGTCAAACTATAATTGAGTAACCATTAAGTTTAAGTAATGTTATGCGATGTCTTTCGAAAACGGAGGGCGCTTGGCAGTAGGACCTCGGTGGCATTTTGATTAATTCCAAAACACGTGTTTACTAATTTTAGTTACGCTATAGGCATGTCAAATTTCAAGATTTTATTTCCATAGGTTTATGCGATATGGTGGATTTTTTTTTTAAATTTTAAAAATGCCCTTTCGTTGCCCCCCTTAAGGATCGAATTTTAAAAAATCAGTGATTAGTTCGTGTACTGCCCCCAGGGATGCATATGAGATATTCTCTGAAAATAGGCAATTTTATGTTCCAGGGATCTTAAAGACATTTTTAAAGTTACAAAAAGAAAAGGTGATTTAAACTATCAATATTAATTAGTTATATATATAAACTGTAATTATTTGCTTATTGAAATTGAAATATAATATTTTAAATATTTTTAAGGCAAATATCGTCCCCTCACCATGTCCCCATTCACACATGTAGAAAAGAAAATGCTTTCTTTGCCATTGCAGCATGTATGTTTATAATATATATTTTTTTAATCTATTAAATATACTTAAATAAATTTTTAACCATACTTATATTTATATTTTGTGATAAAACATTAGGGCACTTTTTAATGATACCCCTAGTATTTGTCATCATTCCCTCACATAACTATAAATTTGCCCCTATTTACTTAGTAGAAAGCAGCACATGCATTATATAGGTCTAGGACAGTTTGTACATGAGTAAAGCGAAGCAACCATCTTCTTGTTCGCTCAAAAACATTCCTGAATAGCTAGCACCTGGCTTTCAAGTACTAGATCAAAGTAAGTATTTTTATTACTCATCATTCCCTCATCTGTTATAAATTTAATAAAAACTAATTAAATGTTTTTTTATGTTATTATATTGTTAGAAATGTGTTTCAAAAGATATTTAGTAACTGAAAATATACATTAGACTAATCGTTTTTGTATAACATGGTTTTCAGAAGTATTTCATCATTCCTTCATAATTTATAATTTTAATATATGAGGGAATGATCTGAATCCATTTATATATGTATTAAACAGTAAAATAAGAAAATCTAATGCAATAAAATACACATTAAAAAACTCATAAGATTTTAAATTAGAGTAAGTAAAGATAATACATTTTAATTTTTACTATTTTACTGAGAGGAGTTGAAAAAATATATATATATTGTACTAACTCAAATAAATATTAACTCTGGTAAATGTTAATGCTTTATCTTTATTTTGTCAATTGAAATAGAGTAAAAAATATATATATATTTACTGACAGTATGACTTCTAATTCTTATTACTTTTCTTTTTAAAGAATAAAACTACGATGGGGAAATTATCTAAGGAAGAATTAAGGCTGAAAAAAGAAAGAGTATGATAGAATTAGAAGAGAAAAAAAAAACAGATCCATTGTTGCTTGCAAAATTAAGAGAAAAGATAGAGACAAAAGTATTTTTAAAAAATTGAGAAATGGAAAATCAAACCTGTAAATAAAATGACTCCACATGAATTACGTCAAAAAAGAAAACATTGGAGAAAAATTATAAACATTATCGACAGAAGAAATACAGGGAAAAGGCTATTGATACAGATGATGTGCAACAGCAACATGTAGCAAGAATTCAAATTGTATTCCAGTCACATCCCAGAAAAATGTTTTATTTATTAAGGTATCACACACAAGAATTGTTTCCAGGTATCCAAAACTGCCTCGGCCTACTCCTTGCAATAGCAGAGCAAGCCAGTATAAATTTGATAAATAATTTTATATGCGATTAATTATGCATAAAAATGCCACTATAATCAAATAAACCATTTTAAAAATAATATGTTTTATTCTTATCTACTAATAATTACATCAAAACTAGTGTGTTATATGAAAAGAGTAAATTTTAATGGTGATCTGTCATTTCCTCATACACAGCAACATTCCCTCATTTTTTAAATTATTAAAATAATTAAAATCCCAGAAGATCCATCAGGTACAGTTTGGCTCATATTATTTTTTGATAAATATAGCAATAAGGTACCTGCAGACTAAATTTTGAGATTTTTGAGGCAATTTTATTGGGACTCAATTAAAAAACAAAAACAAAACTAGAAAACAGGAATTCTGTTTTTTTCAGAATTTAGTGTCGCCCTCGATTAAAAAAAATATACTTGTGTATATAAATAGTACAAAAGATATTTCAATTTTAAGACTTAAGCACACGCTTTTATTTTATGTAAAATGACGTCATTCGCATCCGCTTAAGAATATTACATTTACGATCCATTCTTAAACATCTACAGTAAAGTAGGCATAGGACGTCACTATCGCGAAATAATACACAAATGCAGCAAAAAGATGCCGTCATTAAAGAAATTCGACCAGAAAAAGATGGCTGTCTAATGATTCATAGGCCTTCATTTGTTTTTAACATTAAGAAAGATACTTAAAATTAAATATAGTTTATAATAGCTCCATGTTTTAACGGTAATCATTCGTTTATATTTTTTTCAAAATAGCACGTATTTTAATTACATTTTCTTTCAATTGTTATGAAAAATGGCAACAAAAATATATAATTAATGTTTTACAACTATTTTTCCTTTACTTTCCAAGGAAATGGAGTACTGCCGTTGCCAATATTAAGCAAATGGCTCCGAAAACTACAAAAAATTTAATATTTCAAAAATAAATGGAGATGCAGTTTTCAAACAAATTGCATTTAAAAGTTCTTTTTTTTCCAATACGACGGTATAAAAGTTGAAAATGTGATATTCTTAGAAGTTTAAAAAATTGCTATAGAGTATTTAATCGTACTGCTTTGTTTTACGGCTGGCTTCTGTGAGGTAACGTTATTTTTTGGACACAAAATAATCTGGGAGAAAGAAATAGCATACCGTACCGGGGGCTAAAAAACCCCCCACTTTTCAGAGAATGACCCATATAGATTCCAAATTTCAAGTCTCTATGTCAACAGGAAGTTGGTGAAAAATGAGTAACGAGGTTTCACTGCCACATACAAACAGAATTGTAAGTTAAAAGAAAGCATTTTAAAAAACTAAACAAAAAATACTCCTTTAATAAAAAAAGTAGTCCTACCTTTTTCAATTCCTTAAAGCAGTTTATTCATCAGTTTTCCTTTTACAAAAATCGATAAAAATTAAAAATAAATAAACGTTCCCCTTTTATTTTCATCTGCAATTCTAGCGATGAGTGACATTTTCAAATATACCATTTCAACAGAGTAACGAACTGAGAGACGCAAATTAATTTAGTCGCCTAACTTTTCTTTTTTCTCCAAGATCTCTACTTTAACTTCTATTTCATGGCATCGCTTTGCACTCAGTGGGATTTGTTTCACGTGAATTCACAACCAAATGAAAATTCGAAGTCTAGTTCCGGCACTAAAAAGTTCGGAAAAGAATAATTCACGACCAAGCATTGTTCGTGCTCCATAAAGTGGAATGAGAAACTTCTGAAAGTGAACTTCTTTTTGATTCCACTTGGTCGAAAAGTTCTCGTAGTTTCAGAAAGTAATTTACTGACTATACAAAATGGTTGATGTAAACCCAGATTTAAATTATGCAAATAATAATGATAAGAATTGCAGTTCAGGCGTATTTTATGAAATAAATGTAGTGAAAATGATAAATATAGGTAATATTAAAATCGTTATAAAAATATCATATTTTTATATTTTCTAATTGATTGTTTTCGTTGAATAAATATGTTACAATTCAGATGATTAAGGTAAATATTATAAATGTATAATCTAAATAATAATAATAATAACATTATGAATCCTGTTTTGTGTGAAATAGAAACAATAAAAACAGTTTTATATTATTACATAAAGGATAAAGAAAGAAAATGTGATATCAGAAAGATAGTTTTAAATTGATAAATATGATTGATAAAATAATAATAAATTATCGTACATATTTATAATTTCTATTTTATGATCTTTTTTTTATTTTCAATATAGTTCTTATAAATTTAATTTACATATTGTAATTCAGTCATGATTTTAAGAATTATATAAATAGTTATAACGTTATTATACAATTAATAATGTAAATAAGTTAATGTTAAAATGTATTTCAATATTTTCATAAAAAATGTCAAATGATAATCTTAATATTTAAAAATATTGTCAATGATAAAGTTACCATACATCCTCTTAAATTTTCTATATTATCATTTTTATTTACAATATCCCTTTTTAAGTGGTAAATTTACGTAATGTAAAAAGAGATAATGTAAATAATTTTAGCGATATTAGTAAATAATTTAAATGATAATGATAAAAATAATGAAATGTCTTACATAAAAATGTATTGTAAAATGCCGAATATTAACAATGCTTAAAATATAACATGCCTTTACTTTTAAATTTCATTATTTTAAAGATTATTATTATATGTTTTTATAAGTTTGTATTGTGCTTATTTCAAGGGAGTAATGGTTTACTCGTTCTTAATAACAGATCACATTTATTGTTGACAACACAGACATACAAAGCATAAAATAACACATTGAATCATGAAAACATTTCACACCAATAATTTCACAGATTTAAACATATGTAAGTACCTAGGACAGGACACCTATTACTTTTTTTTCGGCCGTCGGTGTAACCTTCACCCGCACAAGGATACTGCAGGAAGGGGTAAAAAGGTTATACCGTCGAGAAACCAACGCTCTTAGCGGCCTCTGCAAAACATAGAAAAGCAGTGAAAGTGTCTGTTACAGGTCAGGTTGAATTTACATTATTATACAATTTAATATTATTGTAAAAAATTACAATCTCTCTATTCTAAAAAAAAAGTAACTAACGCTGTTACCGCCGCCGCGGGTTTTGCATTTCTTGTGACCGGAGGTCTTTCTTCGTTAGTATTAAGAAAAATATTGCATACAAAAATAAGAAAACCGGTGGTATTATAGAGAAATGTTTGATAAACACGCTGATGCAGACAGTTTTCAAATCGAAGAATTATTTTAAGAGATATTTAATGTTAAAATTGGTCAAAATTGTTCCATTAAAAAAGTTTTATAGGATCAAAAACTATACATAGGAATTTAATCATTTTATACATTAGAAGTTCTCGGTGTGCAGACTGCATTTATTTTTTTTTTAATTTGATTCATTTTTTGAGGCTTTATTTCTATTTTAAATTCAAATTTTCAGCATTTCGAAAAATATTTTTTACAACTTTTAGAAATTTAAATTGTTGCCAAATTTAAATTAATCGCAAATAATAATATGTCCTTCAAATTAAAAATTCATTTACACGTGACTTATTATAAACAGAAAAAAAAATTCATATGAGAATTAAAGGATTACGTATTAAAAGCAGGAAAATATTGATAATTACGTCATAAAAAATATATTTACACGTGAATTTTAAAAGAGAAGGAAAATTGTAAAATAATAAATCCGTTACTATGCGTTAAAAGTCGTAAATGGAGGAAATTACGTCATATTTAAAATTACGAAACCATAATATTGCCAAACAGCTTGAATTTAAAAATTTTTGCGCGAGACATTTATTTCATATTTTGAGATAATATTTTTTAAGCTATTGTTGAGAATTCCAAGACAGCGCAAATAATATTTCCTTTCTAACAACAAAAGTATTTTCACATGAATATTAAAAAGAGAAAGAAAAAGTTGGTGAAAATTACGTCAGATTCAAACCGATACATTTAAAATGTCTTATTTAAAAAAAACTTTCTTAAGCGATGTTAAAAAAAAGCGGGAGAGAAAGACTCTGTTTACTTAATTCATTTTATATTAGCTTATTTTCACATGTTTCACTGATCTGATTTAATCAAAGTTGAAAATTACCCGTTAACAGAGAGATCGCCACTGTTTTTGTTAATTATAATGAATTATTCTGAAATTATTTTAAAGCCGATCAAATTAGTGTGCTTTTGGAGTTTGCGGTATCTGAGCGGGGATTGGCGAGTGTAGCTGGTAGGGGGCAGAACCCTCTAGTAACATAAGTAATGTAAAAAATATTTTAAAGAAAATACATGTATCATTAATTATAATCATTAACATAAAATACTACCAGAGATGAAATGAACTACATGAACCCATTCCATATAAAATCGGTATTAAATTTTATATTACGTACACAAAGATAATAAAATAACGTTAAAATGTTAAAGTATTTCATAAGATAGTGGGAAATATGGTAAATATTATTGATACAGAAATTATTATAAAATAATTATCTTTTCTATTTGAAATTTTGATTATTGTTTTTTATAAAATGAATTATTATAAAACAATACAGTTTTGAAAGAAAGATGATAAAAATAACTATAGGGATAGGGTTTATAAAAAACATTTTATATAAACATAAAGAGAGTTTGTAATGACTAATGATAAATCTTAATAGTGTTGAAATGGTTTATCCAATTCTATGTAAAACAGAAGTTAAAATTGCTGTTCAAGTAATGTAAATAAAATAATTTCAAGGATATAAATAATGATTAAATTGCTAACGTTGACTGATTTCATATAAAAAGAGTAGTGCTAAAACATAAATACTGATAACTATAAATTTTTATAATATATTTTTACATTTTCTATTTCATATAATATTATTAGTTTATTAATTTTTATAATTTGAATTTACATAATATATTCCATCTTGTGGAAAAAGACGGTGTAAAAAACTATAATGATATAATTGATAATGTAGGCGTGCTTTATAAAGAAACGATAAGATTTAAAATGGAAATTAATGTTAATGTGCTTGCATATTGTATTTTTATTTTTGGACTTTATTCTGTTTATATATTCTTTTAATAAATGAATTTATATAACAAATCTATTTTACATAATAAATAGATATAATGTCTACAAATAATCTAATAATATATAAATCGTAATGTAAAAAAAATATATACTGCTTAAACATTGTAATTAAAAAATATTTTTTTAAATGTTAAATAGTGATAGTATTAAAATTACAGGATGGGCAGAAAATACTTATAAACTTTGAAAAATTCTATACGTATATATATGAAATTATAACAATTAAGTGTGGTTTGCATACAGCATTGTTCTGATGCGGTATTTTCCTAAACAGTAAAAAAAAGTTGTAGTCAAAAAGCAGAGTTGGACAGTATCGAAAATACATGTATTTGAAATACATTTTCAAAATACATTTTTAATTTGTATTTTGTATTTTAGGACTTCAAAAAAAATATATTTTGGTATTGTATATTGGAATGCTTTTTCAAAGTATTTTGTATTTTCAAAATACTCAAAATACATTCCTCGAAATTTCAAGCTGTCGTATGTAAACCGCAGATGCTAGATTTGCAAGAGGGAAACGCACGCCTGTCTGTTTTGAATAGTTTTCGAATTTGTTTCTGGAAGTTTAAATGCGCACATTGTTTAACATTTGGTACGATGTACGATTAGCATATTAATGAATCGGATGTTTATTTCTGCAGAAGCATTTTTTTTTGTTAAGTAGTCACAAAAATAGTTTTTATAATTCATAACATTCAATGAGAATTACAAAAAAAAAAAAAAAAAAAAAAAAAAATTGCGGGAAAACTTTTGCTTAGGCAGGTGCTACCTAGCCTATTTAAAATGCATTAGAAGTGTAATGATGTTACCGCAGAGGCTCATGCAAATACTGTTAAATCTCCCAATGAAAATTTACCAAGAGGATTAATTATAATAATACACAACATGCCCAATTAGACATGAAATATATTTAATGTACTGTTGACGATAACAAAAAAATTAAGGGAAAATACCAGCAGTATAAAACAAGACGATCGATTATGGGTTAAATATTTGGAATGATAAAACAAACTTCAAAACCTATTTAAATGTAAGATTTAGTCTTATGCCATCATATATCGATTTTAACATTTTTCCTAGTTTCTTAGTATTCATTCAGTAGAGGTTCTAATATGATTTACCATACCTTTGATATTCATTTAATTGGGATTGAACTTTAATATAAAAGTTGTTCAATTTATTCTCAAAGTATGCAAATGTCCATTAACTGTATTATACTACATATTGGACGTTTAAATGCGGACTTGGCTTTATTATAGTTTAGCGTTTACACGGTTGACTTTACATTTCAACACATCTTGACAATTCATTTTTTATTTTACACATGCGAAGCTAACTCTTGTTTCCTGTCTTACAGAACATACTGCTTGGTGTACAAAACATACTAGATGAAAATCATTTTTTATTAAAAACACTAATACATTTTTTTCTGTTTAACTTTTTTTTCACTAACAATACAAAAAAGCAATTTTATATGAAAAATATAAATTATGAATTTGAACAAAGTTTTGATATTTATTAAAAACAGTTCTTTCTCATTAGCTACATTTCAAGGATTAATAGCCAAATAAATCGTCAGCGAATTCACTAATTATAGCAGCTTTTTTTATTCTAATTCTTTCAGCGGTAGTTCGATTATATATCGGTTAAATTTGTGTTTATTTATTTATTTTTGATGAACTTTTAATATCTTTATAGAAGATTAACCAGAGACAAATAATGAACTTATTTACATCATTTTAAGTGCACATAGGTAAATCTTCCGCAATCGGGCTACACGCGATATAGATTTTCTTTTTTTAATCATGCTCGAATTTTTAAAAGACCGTAACAAATCTGTAAATTAAGATAGTTTTCAAACAAATTGCATTTCAAAGTAATTTTTTTTTTCTGTTTGACAGTGTAAAACTTTAAATTGTGGGAGAATTAGACGTTAAGGGGTCACAGGACTCTTAAGGCTTTAAAATTTTCAAAATTTTAATTTTTTTAGATGTTAAACTCCTATCTTTTCTGAACATTTTTATATAATTGTTTCAATGAAATTCCTTTTAGAACTGAAGTTATGACTTTTACATTTATACCCGTTCAATAGCTGAAGCGTCGTTTCGGAAATTTTGAAGCCATTTTTCTCCAAATGACGTTTTTGGACATAACGCGCACGATATCTCAAAAATTTATGAATATTTTTTCATGAAATTTTCAAAACATATGTTTCATGTTAGTCTGTATAAACTGAACCTAAAATTTCCTTTTTACTGTTCAAAACAATATTTTTTTAGGTGATTATACTGTTGAAATTTTCTTAATTTTGCATTAGCTAAATACAACTTTGTATTAAAAATATAAAAAAAGCTTTA
Organism: Maratus speciosus; assembly: GCA_963932465.1. Taxonomy (NCBI): domain Eukaryota; kingdom Metazoa; phylum Arthropoda; class Arachnida; order Araneae; family Salticidae; genus Maratus; species Maratus speciosus. Next base: position 167,179,430 of record OZ010797.1, read on the forward strand.
AATACAAATTTATTTAGGTTCAGGGTAATTATTACAATCTGAAGTATATGTAGGCACCAAAATTTTCATTCTAGTTGTAATACTTATTTCGTAATCGTGCGCGTAAGCTGTTATGCCGATTTTTTGCTCGTCAAATGTCTAACAGTTTGGAGCCCCCTGTAAATGCTAATTCTGCATCTTATAATTTTTTAAATACATGAAATGAAAGAACATACTTATATATTTTACTCCAATTGAAATTGTGTCTTAAAATCAAATACAATTTACGATATTAAATGTTGAAAATGTTTTTTTTTTCATTTTTTCCAATTTTAAGAGTCCTGAGACCCCTTAATAGATTTGCTAAAAAGATAAATTTATTATTCAGATCGTTGCATCGTCAATATGACATCATCGTTACTAATGGGCATGTTTTTGTTTTGTAATACAGACCAGCGATCTCACTCAGATTAAAGATGCCCGATATACTGTGCAGTGTACAGAACATATATAGGTGAAAATTAATTTTTAACTTAAAACTAACAATTTGTTTTCAGTTTAGTACACTGGCCTCCAAAAGTTAAGGTACATGGACTGGATGCTTTCGGTTGCACACGTTTTGTCGAATATCTACAAAAATTATTGGCGAATTGTTCTTGAACTTCTGGGATGAAAAGAACATGTTTGATTTTATATTTCCCGGTGAAGATTTAGTCGGGGGTACAATTAGGGGGCTAATAATAAATTGAATAATAAAATAATATTTGCGATCACCTATGTAACAGGAAAGGTTCGAAATGGTTTGTCACTGTGGTAAATGACTAATTGGGTCCTGTTCAATGTTTGTATGTATTTGTGTAAGCATAGCACTTATATTCGTGAAGATGTTAACGTTTTTGTGAAAAATTCAAAAGGTTTTTTGTTTATAGCAAACAGAGTTTTCAACCAAATTTAACACAACTTTCCAAAAACCTGACAAAGAGTAGTAGAAACATTATACTGCAATTAAAACATGAATATATTGAATATTTGATGAGATATGGGCATTTTTATGAGGTAATTTTTAACTACGCATGCGCGGAAGATTTCAAAATTTTTATTTCATAATTTGGTAGTCAGTATTTTGGGACAACTTCAAAAAAAAAGTTAAATCAAATATTCTGAAAACTTAGAAAGATATAGCGAGCTGATTGAAATGTTGTGGAAAATTCCTTATAAAAAAGCTATTTTTAGGAAGCAATTCACTATATCGACCCTATCTTTGTGAATTTTCGCGATATTTGACTGGACCTTTTATATAAGTTGACCTAAATAGCTTACTACCAAATTATGAAATAAAAATTTTGAAATCTTCCGCGCATGCGCAGTTAAAAATTATCTCATAAAAATACCCATATCTCATCAAATATTCAATATATTCATGTTTTAATTGCAGTATAATGTTTCTACTACTCTTTGTCAGGTTTTTGGAAAGTTGCGTTAAATTTGGTTGAAAACTCTGTATGCTATAAACAAAAAACCTTTTGAATTTTTCACAAAAACGTTAACATCGTCACGAATATGAGTGCTATGCTTACACAAATGCATACAAACATTGAACAGGACCCAATTAGTCATTTACCACAGTGACAAACCATTTCCAGCCTTTCCTGTTACATAGGGGATCGCAAATATTGTTTTATTATTCAATTTATTATTAGCCCCTAATTGTACCCCCGACTAAATCTTCACCGATAAATATAAAATCAAACATGTTCTTTTCATCCCAGAAGTTCAAGAACAATTCGCCTATAATTTTTGTAGATATTCGACAAAACGTGTGCAATCGAAAGCATCCAGTCCCTGTACTTTAACTTTTGGAGGCCAGTGCATATTTTCTCGGATTTCCAACCAACTACACCGAAAATGCATTTTTGAGACTTTCTTATTAGCCGCATACCAGAAAGTAATCGAGAAAGGTATTTTTTTTTAATTATCATTTACAGCTAACTTTGTCATTCTGATTATTTCAGCATTTAAACACGTAGTTCATTTACACATATGTTAAATTTGTGTTTTATTTATGTATTTGTGACATTTTAATTTCGTTTGGCAATTTCGTTATGGAATATTACACATTAATAAACAAATGCTGAATTGCATCATTATTTTAAGTGCAAGGGTTAACCATCCGTAATTGGGTCACATGAATATTTGCGAGATAAGTTAAAAAAATTAAACTTGAAAAATTTTTAAAAAAATCCCTAAAAACCGGGTAAATTGAGATACAGTTTTTAAAGAAATCGCATTTGAAATTACTTTTTTCCCTATTCCAGTGTATAAAAATTGCAATTATTGCTGTATTTAGAAGTTACAAAATTTTTAAAAAAAATGGAAAAAGAAAAAAAGTGTTTATTTAGGTCGTTGTCACTATTGATATGACATTAGAGTTATTCACGGCCTTCTTTATTGCTTTATAATATAGATTATTTGTGAAAAAATAAACACAGTAAAGATTTTTCAATAAGTGAGCAAGATTTTCAGCCCAAAATCGTATTTCGATTTTTTTGAAGTTTCAACAGAAAACTAAACAAAACTATTGTACTTAAAGTAGTGAAATTTACTGAAAGATATAATAAAGGATGGGAATTTGATTAAGCAAAAAAAAAGTTCAAAGTTTCCCCACCAGAGGGCATTTTTAATAAACTACACATTAAATTTACGATAGTTTAGAAATTTTATTTATGTATCAAATATATTATCAATTTAATTAATCACAAGCACATACATATTACAAAGACACGTTATGTATATGCGCTATGCATGTGTTTGTTTATAATAAAATCGAAAATATTATTAAAACATTACTTTGTATGATTTTATAACTAATAATCAAAGACGTTTATCCATTATTAACAGATGTTATTATATACGTATTAAAAGTTTTAGTCCGAGATTAATGTTCATTGTACAGAGAGTTTCAAATTGTTTAATGTTTGGCTTTTAAATTAATTGAAAAAATCTCAAGAACATATATTTTTACGATAATAATATAATATAGTTTTATAACATAAATGATGAAGATATTCAGTATGTTATGAATGTTTCAGTAATTTTAATTCAGTGACTTATTCACAACCAGTGGAGTAGCCTGTTGGGACATCCACTTACGGAAGCATAATGCCCCCCTCCCTTCTTCTTTAAACTGCAACATTACCTCCCCCCCCCCCCCAAAAAAAAAAAAAAAAAAAACACCATTTTGCATTAATAAATTTTTGAAATTTCAAAATGTATTTTGTTTTAAAAGTATTTTGAAAATACATGTATTTTCTATTTGGGATTTTTTAATTTTGGAAAGTATTTTGTAATTTGTATTTTAGGTTCTAAAACCAATGTATTTCGTATTTTGTTTCGAAAATGTTTTTTGATGTATTTTGCCCAACTCTGTCAAAAAGTCACCGATAGAGAGCACGGACTTTAATATATCTTATGGAGTTAAGCAAATGAAAATAACTATAAAAGACCTGATTAGGTCTAAAACTAAATACAAATGTAAAAAATAAGCGTAAATTTCCTAAGCACAAAGTTGTTCAGTGGCACCGTTTTCTATGTTATTTCCTCGCAGACGATAGTTTATAGCCTTGAACCTAAGACCAATATCAGACGAGCGTCTTTTTTGCTGCTTTTTTACTTAAGTATTATCCATTCACAATGCTATAGCATTGTGAATGGATAATACTTAAGCAAAAAAAAAGCAGCAAAAAAGACGCCCGTCTCCTGTAGATATAAAAAAAGCCGTATTCATCATCAAATAGTTTATTAGATGTCTTACAAAGTATCACAATTCCACCAGTTATCCAGTTACCTATATTTGGGTCGTATCACGTCTTAAAAATATACTTAGAGATGTTAAACGATTAGAGACAACATTGCGAATTGAAGAAAAGCAGCTCTCGTGGTGACATAGATTTTTCAGACAAAACAAAAAACGTACAAAAATTTGTTCCAGGTCTGTGCAAGCTGTATAAATAGCAAAAGAACGCGGAAAGGTACACTGATTTGTTCTATGCTAGATCCAACTAAACATAGGTCAAGGGGGACGCTAGGAGAGGGTGCGCTAAGCGATAGGATGAAAAAGAGGATATAGGGGGGAAAGAACATGACGTAGAGACTGAACTCTTTACTTAAAGCGTCATAACCGGGATATACAATATTTGCATTATATTTTAAACATTAACTGTATTTTTGAAGTTCATATAACATATTACATATATAATCTTTTAAATACATTTGCATTATCTATTTCACTTGAATAGTAAATTATTTCTCCAAACTATAAGAACTTTCAATCCAAGTAAAATAAAAAATGAATTCGCTTTCAGAAGTTTCTCCTTCAAATTTATGGAGCACGAACAATATGTTTTTCGTGAGATTATTCTTTTCTGAATTTTTGTAGAAACAAGATTTTAAATTTTCATTTAGCAGTGAATTCACGTGAAACAAATCTCACAGAGTGTATCGAAATGCGATAAAACTGAAATTCGATGATATAAATGTATTTTTTTTAAGAAGAATATTCTTTCAATAAAATTCGCTAAAATGTTAAAAAAAAAAAAAAAAAAAAAAAAAAAAAGAAAAAAAAGAAAAAAAATTGTTTTTAAATGTTTTACCAAATTTGGCGATATTTTGCAAGTTGGCTAACATTTGGCGATATTTTGCAAGTTGGCTAACATTTGGCGATATTGTGGTTACCTTGCCATTAGTACTTTTCAACAAATACTCATTGTTGATTTCTCCATAGGAAATCAATCTGTAATTGAGTAACCATTAAGCTTAATAAGTGTTTTTGCGATGTCTTTCGAAAACGCGGAGCGGTTGTCGGCAGGACGGCCCTTTGGGGTCGAATTTTGAAAAATTCCGAAATACGCGTTTACTAATTAACACTTTCCAACAAAGTTGAAAAGTGTTTATTCATTCGGTTTGTCTGTCCGTCTGTCCACGCTCAAACTCCTGTAAATATACTCGGATTTTCATGAAATTGATAAACGTTATTTAGGGTCACCTAAGCATGTTTGGTATTGCATATGAAGTACGATGGATTAATAGTTCATTTACAGGAGCACCCAAAAGATTTTCATTACATTATGATATACGGGGAAAAATCGTTTGCAGAGTATTTTAATGACATTGCGATATTTCAAATGTATTGAAACTAATATAAATCACTGAATATTTCACTACAAGATGATTGCGATAGAATAGGGTGTTCATAGCATTTGTCGTTTATTTACAGGGATACACAAAATAAATCGATTACAGTACTATCTTTGAGTAATAATGGCTGAAAGTGCGTTTTTAATTTCAGCATGCGCTTTTTTTAAAAAAAAATTTTACTAGTTGTATATAAATTCTATACCTCAAAGCAAAGAGGAAATCGCTGGCCAGCAGCAAGATAGGTGCTGGGAATGATGGAGAAGTGCTGGCTGATGGTCTACCCCTGCATGACCACTGCTGGACAGCTTCAGCTTTGCTGTTGGAAATCATCAGATAAAATTCTGGTGGGCATCCATTTTATCTCATGCGCTGGCCCACCACTACATAGAAGTGCACGAACTTTTGCAGTATTAGTGTTGGGAACCCTTATGCTAGGTGGCGCTGCGAACATCGAAGACATTGAGTATTTGAACACAAATCTGAAATGAATATCTTAACACAATTTAAGCAGTGAAGCTAATTTTAGGTAGATTTCGTAAGAAATACTACCTATTGCAGTCGTTACCATGGTGCGAATTTTGAAAAATTCCTTCATAACTTTTCATTATAGGACCCCAGGAACCCAAAACCACCCCCACCTAAAAAGTTTATATATATATATATATGTATGTATGAATATACTAAATTTTGTCCGCACGATAAAAGACGCAATTATGCACGGATCGTCTTCAAACTCGCCAACAACTTTGAGATGGCTAATATCTCGGCGGGGATTGAAAATGGGCAAAATCGGCCCAAGGGAATAGAAATGGGGAGGGTTAAAAATTTTGAATACCGTCTTAACATGATTCTGATAAAAACAGCGCTTACAAAACAATGACAAGAAAAAATAAATATTTTTCGTTATAGCAGTTGCCAACAATTAAAAAAAAAGCAATAAAATTCTCACCACAACAATTGCTTTTCTATTGAAAGTTTTCACGTGAAAAATTAAATTAAATAAATAGTTTGACGAATTGAAAACAAATTGAATATTAGGTCATAAGTCCTCTAGAGTAAGATTTACGCATGAAAACTCAAAATGAAATAAATAGTTTGACGAATTAAAAACAAAAACAAAATATTGCGTCATATTGGAAATAAAATGGACCTCAGCAGGTGAATATGTAACATCATGTGAGTTGGAAGAAACGTATTAAAACATGATAAAAACCCGACTATGGAAATATTAACTTATTTTAACACTTTGAGGTTCTCTGAATTTGCTTTAGCTATTTTTTTAAACCTATTCCACATACATGCGTGTGTGTATTCGTGTATATTAGAATTTTCACAAAATGTTTAGCTCCCTAGAGCTCATTTTTAGTGAAGTAACTAGGTTTATCTCTAATCTTGATTTAAGTTTTGTTGGTGAATTTAGCACTTAACTTCGAAATCTACCTCCGCCTGTAGGCCCGAGCCGGCAGGATTTTTTTTTTTTTTTTTTTTTTGAAACTGTAAAAAATATAGCACCACTGACATCAACAAAATAAATAAGTAAATGAATAAATAAATAAATTCTTTATTTCAACGCACTTTTTTTTCTCCTTAAATCTGGTTTTACTAGCTTACAAAGGATTTCGGTTTTCATAACTTACGCAGTTCAGAATCAATAATAAAAAAAGCGTATAAAATACATAGGATTTCTATACAATAGAATAATTTCTATATAAGTGATTAATGATTGGGAACATAAATCACAAAAGAAACAAACTTGAAATAGTGTAATGAGAGCTTGAAAACAACGAGCAGTCGTAGCGTACGCTGAAAGCACTTGCTCATGTCCGATCATGAAAACCAAGCAGCATCGAGCGCGGTTAGTACTTAAGAGGGTGAGCACATGGAAACTGCTGAAAGTTCAAATATTTCTATAGACATTTCTATTATAGGCACTTCTACAGATATTTCTATAGCTCTTGGCGAAACTAGCTTATAGAAAAAAGAGCCATAATTATATAATACTTTGTTTTTTTTTATAGAATTCTATAAGAAATTTTTGTAAGGGAAAGTGCTGGGCCAGCAAAGGAATAACAGTGGGATAGGTGCTAGCACTGCAGGAAAAGGGCCGGATTGAAGTAATGTGATGGCATACCACTGCTGGCCTGCTGTTGGCCATCACTGATGGGCCAGCTGCATTCGGTTCGGACACTTTTCGACAGGCTTAAGTAATGGCACCCTTGCACTTTACCGCTGATGGTACTGCTGGCTGCCATCGTTTTTCCAGCTGTTGGCCCATTGTTTCTTTCTTTGCTGGGCTCGTATACAGGGCTGCACAAAATAATTCACACGCCATTCTCCTTATTAGCGGAAATTGCTGAAGGGGAAATTTCAACTAATGTATATATGTATTTCTTAACTGAACTAAAGTTTGGAATGCATGTTGTTAATAGATTCAAATCTATATACAGGGCTGCTCAAAGAATTAGGATTATTTTCCAATTGTAGATGGGAACAGCTGAAATTGGTTTTTCAAGTGTGTTGTGCCATGTTGTTGTTTCCATAGGGCTGATGTAGACATAACATTTTAACTTAAACGGTGCAGTTTGGTTACATTATTCTGAATGTGTTGGAAAGTGTTTCATAATCTTGAAGCATGATTTTTTCTTTCTTGTTTTAGTTATATTACAGGCATGTTAAGTTTCAAGCTTTCATTTCCATTCGTTTATAAGACAGGGCGATTTTTTTTTAAATGTCCCCCGTTGCCCCCTTAGGGATCGAATTTTAATAAAACCAATGTTTAATTCCTATATTGCTTTAAGGAATACATATATATTCCAAAATTTCAAAGCTCTATGTGAACAGGGAGTGGGTGAAAAGTGAGTAACAAGATTTAACTGCCACATACAAACATACAAACGGAATTGTAAGTTAAAAGAAAACATGCAAACTAGAAAACAGAAATTCTGCTTTTTCAGAATTTAGCGTTGCCTACGAGGAAAAAAAAAATATATATATACAGTAGAACCTCGGTAATCCGAACTAATTGGGACCGGTGCCTGTTCGGATTACAAAAAATTCGAATTATTTGACATTCCGATAAAAATAGAAAAGGAAACGATGCATGATAAGAAATTGCAAGTTATAAGCACTCAGTAATATAATAAACATGTTCTAATCCGGCATCTAACGTGCTGGATAATCTGGCACGACTTTCGGGAGAAAAATAGTATTCATTTTTTCATCAATCCTGATATTTATAATAATCCAATGAAACTTCAGAATGGGGAATTGCGAAACAACCCATTACAAACGGTTCAAAATCGCGAATCTATAAATAGCTCAGTCACCACGTCGACGAGGAGCAAAAAAAGAAACATTTCTGTAGATAATTCGGCAAAATCATATTGTTGAAAGTAAAAAAAAAAACAAATTTCATTTGAATTAAATACTTTTGCACTTTAAAAGAGAATTTTTTAGTAACTGGCAAACAAACTGATATTCGAGATTTTTTTTAACATGGCTTCTACGAGTAGGAGTACAGTGCACGTTTTCATTTTATATTCATGTGCATATGTTGTACTTTTACATTATTGAGTATTTTTTAAATTCTATTCAAGCTATAACTATCCAAGAATAAACAAGTAAGAAAAAATCATGCGTCAAGCATAAATTATGAAACACTTTCCAACACATTCAGAATAATGTAATAAAACTGCACCGTTTAAAAAATTAAAATATTACGTTTAATTCAACCATATGGAAACGCATAATACATTTCAAAACCCAATTTCAGCTGTTCCCTTTCACAATCGGAAATTATGCGAATTTTTTCAGGAGCCCTGTATATGATATATAGATTTGAATCTATTAACTACATGCATCTTAAAATTTACTTCACTTAAGAGATACGTATACTTTAGTTGAAAATTTACATTCAGCAATTTCCTCTTATAAGGAGAACGGTTCGTGAATACTTTTGTGCAGCCCTGTATTTGAGGTATAGATTTATATATAACGAGTAAGATGCAAAAAATTAATTAAATTTAAAAGCGAATACCAACTTTTAAACCGTACACTCCAGCCATTATTACTCAAAGACAGTACATACTGTAAGCGATTTCTTTTGTGTGTCCCTGTAAATGAATAAAAAATGCTATGAATGCTATGTTCTAACGTGATCGTAGTGAAATTCAGTGATTTATATCAGTTACAATACATTTGAAATAGCATAAATAGCATAATGTCATTAAAATACTCTGCAAACAATTTTTCCCCATATACCATAATGTAATGGAAATCTTTTGAGTGCCCCTGTAAATGAACGATTAATCCTACGTACTTCATATACAATACCAAACATGCTTTGGTGACCTTAACTAACCTTTATCAATTTCATGAAAATCCGAGTATATTTACGAGAGTTAGAGCGTGGATAGACAGTCAGACGGCCGGACGGCCAGACGGACTGAAGAACAGACGGCCAGACGGACTGACGGATAGACGGCCAGACAAACCGAATGCATAAACACTTTTCAACTTTGTTGGAAAGTGTTAAAAACATTCTCTACTGCCATTTTATGTTTAATTCTATCTTCTACACGTTTTTTCCGACATCATCAGCTGTAATCCCGAATGTTTCGTAAGTTAATCTTCTCAGTTAATTTGCTCAAGTATAACTCTAAAAAAAAAAAGAAATCGTTTCGGATTACCGGAGTTCGGATTAGCGGGGTTCTACTGTATATATGCATGTATCGAGTGTTTCATAAGTTCGGTGGGAAAGTAAAATGCGATAATAAAAATTAAATTTAAAAAATCAAAAAACCCGACTGCGTAAAAAGCGAACTAATTAATTATTTCTCATCAATGTGAAACTATTTTTTATATTACTTACCTAGTATTTTTTTGTTTACTTGTATTGACGACTTGTAAGTTGTGTTTAATTGTTAGTTCCTATCTATAAACACAGTTTTGATGAGGCCTATAGATCTCTATGATGGTTAGAGTTGCAGTAAAGCTAGAGATCCTACGTACACAACTTCCAGGTTGTGTAATATTTAAATGGAGTTTCTGACTGTAAAATAGTCAAGAAACATGGTCTTCGTTTTGAAAGACCTATTCAATGATATGCCACTAAATCGGGTGCGTACTTTTTTTCGTCTCTACCGCCATTTTGTATTTTATGGCCGCCATTTTGAATTTATAGAAACAAAACAAATATATAGAAACAAATTTATAGAAAGAAAGCCTGTAACCATCGGACGGTTAAGAGAAATCGATAGAGACCTCATTCATTAAAATCCATTCAGCCGTTGGGATGTTTCGAGGGTATAAAAAAAATCCACATACCCAGATACGCGTGAAACACACAACCCTTTCTGGCAGTCGGGTGGGTAAAAAAAGATCTATGGATCGGAGAGACATGCGGTTTGCTGATAAATATTAAGCGTGTTACGGGATTTTGTATGACACCAACACAAAAAATAGTTCAAAATCTGAACAGTGGAGGGCCCTACCGCAAATAATTCCATATCACTAACAAAAGCAAGATTTGGAAGCAAAAACGTTAGAGAAAACTGCATGTACTCTTTTTTGTATCCAAATCTTGCGTTATGTGAGCAATATGGAATTATTCCCTGGAATTATCTGCAATAGTGCCCTCTATTGTCCAGATTTTAAACTATTTTTTTTTTTTTTTTTTTTTTTTTTGTCATACAAAATCCCGTACCACGCTGAATAATTATCTGCATGTCTCTCTGACGCATAGATCTTTTTTTTTTCTTTTTATCACGTTTCACTTCCGCACAGAACTTTTGAAACACCCCGTACATAAATATAGATAAAACAAAACGTATTTCAGTAGTAAGACTTCACGCGCTTTTATTTTACATAAAATGACGTCATTCGCATCCGCTGAAGAATTCCACATTTACGATCCATTCTTAAACAACATCTAGAGAAAAGTATAAATATGACTTCACTATCGCAGAATAATACACAAACACACCAAAAAGTGATGTCGGTATTGAAGAAACTCGAGAAGGGAAAAAAATTGGCTACCTAATGATTTATATGCCTTCTTTTGTTTGTAACATTAATAATGAAAATTAACATGAATGTTAACATTAACATGAAAATTAAATATAGTTTATAATAGTTTCGTGTTTTATCAGAAATAAACATTTATATTTATATTTTTTCCAAAATAGCACGTATTTTAATTACATTTTTTTTTTCAGTTGTTATGAAAAAATGGCAACAAAAAGATATATTAGTCTACTATTTTCCAACTATTTTTCTTTTACTTTCTAGAGAAATGAAGTGCTTCCGTTGCCACCATTACTGAAAAGGCGTTAAAAACTACAAAAAAATTAATATCTCAAAAATAAATTAAGATGCAGTTTTCAAACAAATTGCAGTTTAAAGTACTTTTTTCCCCTATACGACGGTGTAAACATTGAAAATGTTCGATGCTTAGAAGTTTAAAAAATTGCAGTAGAGATTATCAGTATTTAACCGTACAGTCATACATCTGCTTAGTTTTACTTTGCTTTAGCTTATGTAATGGAATGTTATTTTTAGGGAGTCACTTTAACCCTTTACCTACTAACGGTACTTATAAGTATTGTTAAAATAATTTGTTATAAGATTCATTTAATACATTGATTAGTTGTAATACAGTTTAGAATGAGCTATAGATGCATTACTTTATCTTGTTCCAAAAGCATTATGGGCTACACAAAACAAAAATATTTTTTAAAGGATGATTTCTTTTGCCTTTGCATTTTTTTTTTAGCTTTCTTGGTTTTAAGAAGTGTGGGGGGATTTTTCAATTCGGAAATATTTCTATATTTCTTTTGTAAGAACATTATTTTTGTACATTTCCTAATTCTACAAAATACTAAGAAAAATATTTAAAATAAAAGATTTGAGTGATGTTCTAAAGAATGCACAAAATCCCTATAAATTCAAATTTAATGAATCTTTCTAAATCTTTCAAAGCTTCTGAAATCCTTCTAAAATTATTGAATGATTATGTAAATCTTCTAATGTAGTTTAAAAAAATTATGAAAAATGTTTTAGAGGATAAAATTTTCATGAATTCATAATTCAGTACATAAAGGGTTAATTGTTGTCCGAAAGAAATAGCACATCGGGGACTAAAAAGAGAGATCTGGGGAAGGCTGAACTTACAAAACTTTGTCCTTCTCAGTTCATTATCCTTATTAACTGAAATAGGCAATGTATTGCTCATTTTTTAAATATAAGCTGCAATAAGGCTATAAATTACAGGATTATTTTATTATTTTATAACACTAGGGGATCTAGCCGGACTTCCCGGGTTACAGACAACATAAGTTAAAAACGCTTTTCGCTTTATTGAAATCTTTAATAGATTTTTTAAACTTAATACAGTAGATTCCTTCAAATCCGCACAGCTTGGGACCAGACATTGTGCGGATTTTAGAATTTAGCGGATTTCAGGTCATTGCTTTGTTTACACTTTTTAAACAGTAATTTGAATGTAATAATTCAATCAAAATTATAAAGAATCTTTGAAATATAGTAAAATATTAAAATAATTAAGTAAAGTAATAAACTAAAATGGTAAGAAGTAAGATAGTTTTAAAAATGACTAAATTATTAAAAGTAAAGATCAAGTAAATAATAATGTATAATTAAGTCTGCATAGTAAAGATAAGATACATTTTCCTTGAACAGTTGAATGAAACTTGCCTCATAATGGTACACTATTAATTGACATCAAAATCATAAAGTAAGGAAGTTTTATTTTAGGTTAAGCCAATCTTAATAACCAAAAAATCTCGATTAATACATAAAAAGATTTGGTAAAAAGATTGTGATTACCAAAGATAGCAGCAATATATTTATTTCTTTTCAGAAATAAATTGTACTTCTTTCATGAAAAACCATGAGTTCAGTCACATTATAGAGCATTAATTACATTATTAAAATACAGACGGAATGATATAAAACTAAAAAATTCTGTAATTTTTGCCCCTACCTCTGAAATGAAAGCTTCATTGTTTACCTATGCGATGATGTGCGGGTTTTAGGCGTTTGCAGATTTTAGGGTTGCGGATTTGAGGGAGCCTACTGTATATTTTATTAGATTACCCACAAATAACAACAACAAGCATTTTTTTTATGGAAAATATCAATGACGTATTTAAATAAAGTTTTGAAACTTATTGACAATTTTATATTAGCTGCATGTGAGGTGTTAATAGTCGAAGAAGTTTCCGCAGTTAGCTATTTATAGCAGCCTTTTGATTCTGATGATTTTAATGGTTTAAACGACTAAATGGTCTGTTAAATTTGTGTTTTATTTATTTTATTGAATTTTTTTAAACTTCTTTATGCATATTAGCCAAAAACAATTTATGAATTATTTATATTGTTTTAAGAAAAACTTTTGTAATCGGACTGTACTCGATAGAAATAATTTTTTTAGAAAATCATGCTTAAAGATTATTTTAAAAACCATAAAAAACGATAATGAGGGATACAATTTTCAAGATTATTATTATTGTTGTTATTATTATTATTGTTACTATTATTATTTTGACATTAGAAAGAAGTTTTTTTTTTATTCGACGCTTCAAAAGTTGAAATTTTGCGATATTTAAATTTAAAAAGATTGTAATAAAATCAAAATTTATTACTCTGATGTTGCCATCATCGATATGACGTCAGCTTTACTAACGGGTGTGTTTTTTCTTATTAATGTAGATCTGCATTATCTATTTCCTTTAAGCAATAAATTAATTCTCCAAACTTAAAAGAACTTTCAGTCCAAGTAAAATAAAAATAAATTCACTTTCAGATGTTTCTCTTTCAATTTTATAGAGAACGAACAATTTGTTCCTTCTGAATTATTTATTTCTGAACTTTTTAATGCCGAAACAGGATTTTAAATTGTCATTTAGCTGCAAATTCACGTGAAACATATCTCACAGAGTGCAGAGAAATGCGATAAAACTGAAATTTAAAAAAGAAATCTTGGGGTAAAGTTGAACTTAGATAACTAAATTAATTTCTTCTTCCTATTCATTACCCTCCTGAAATTAAATGGCTACTTCACTCACGCGAAAACACTAGTTCACTAATGTTAATCCCATGGAAGAAATTTTTAAAGATATCTCGATTGCATTTCAATATTTTTAAATGATTTTTTTGTATTGAGTAGTTGATGTCTATCTGTACAAAGACCGTTTTTTACTTTTTCGATTTTTTTTGCAGTTTTTTTTTTTATGAGAATATTTTCTCTTCGAAAACGGTTCCGAAAGTAAAAGTATCTCAATTAGAAAAAAATAACCTGTAAGCAGAATCGTAAAAGTAAAAAACGACTATTGTACAGATAGATTTCAGGTAGGCAATGAAAAAGTTTTTTTTTTTTTTTTTTTTTTTTTTTTTTAGAAATATTGAAACATTAACGAGCTATCTTAAAAAAATTCTTTCATAGGATAGGATTAATATTAGCGAACGGGTATTTTCACGTGAGTGAAATAGCTTTTAAAGCAGTGAAATGTATCCCTCATTATTAAAATTTCAGAAGAAATATAGCAGATAAATTACAGACATATTTTATTACTTTTAGAGGCATTTAAAAAAGGATATTTATGAGAAAAAAATATGTCACTCGCGTAATTAAAAAGAGCAAACACATCACATTTATGCATAAATTACAAATTCACAGCACATAAAAGAAAAAAAAATCTGTTGACTTGACAGACAAACATATCAACCAACACATCAATACTTAAGATAAAATTTAATCTTAAACAATCTAAAAAATATTTATACGGATTTTCTGTCTGTAAGCTTTATTTTGTAAAGTATTATCTAAAATTTTTCTTCGTCACTGTACAAGAATTATGTAACTTTACTCCATAAAATTGGTGGCAGCGGCAGCTTTTCTGCTTTCATTTTATTGAGTAATTTAACCGATATAAAAGGTGTAACGTTACACTAATATGTAATATTACACCAGTTATATCACTTTAAATTACACCATTATATTAGTTAAATTATTCCGTAAAATTGGAGGCAGCATGCTGCTACCAATTTTATGGAGTAATGTTACATTAATTTTTTAGAATGTAGCACTAAAGCTGTACATATGTAACATAATAAACTTTTTACCAATTTTGACTCCTTTCCCTCCCCCCTTACGATATCATACGGTATCGTTGCTCGACATCCCCCCTTCGTTATGATATCGTTATCAGTGTCTAAAAATTTTTTTTATTTTTGGAATATTTTTCTTTTTATGAATATTTAATGACATTAATGTAGATAGGCATTATCTATTTTCTTTAAAGGGTCTCAGAACTCTTAAAATTAAAAAAAAAGAGACCATTTTCAACATTTAATATCTTAAAATGTATATGATTTAAAAACACAATTTTTATTGGGATGAAAGATAATAAGTATGTTCTTTCATTTCATGTGTTTAAATAATTGTAAGATGCAGTATTAGTATCTATAGGGGGCTCTAAACTGTCAGACATTTGTCGAGCAGAAAATTGCTATAACGGCTTACGCGCAGGATTACAAAAGAAATTTTGCAACTAGAATAAAAATTTTTGTACCAACTTATACTTCAGATTCTAATAATTATCCTGAACCTAAATAAATTTGTATGTAAAGCATTTTTATATTTTTAATAAAAAGTTGTATTTAGCTAATAAAAAATTTAAAAAATTGTAACAGTATAATCACATAAAAATTTTTTATCTGAAGAATTAAAATGAAATTTTAGGTTCAGTGTATACACACTAACAGGAAACACATGTTTCGAAAATTTTGTGAAAAGATATTCAGAAGTTTTTGAGATATCGTGCGCGTTATTTCCAAAAACATCATTTGGGGGAAAATGACTTCGAAGTTTCGAAAAAACACATCTTCATCTATTGAGCGGATGTAAATCTAAAAGCCATAACTTTTGTTCCAGTGGCAATTAAAAGGAAACAATTATATCAAAATGTTCAGAAAAGGTAGAAGTTTAATATTTAAAAAAATAAAAATTTCAAAAATTTTGAAGGTTTAACAGCTTTAGCAATAAATTAATTCTACAAACTATAAGAATTTTAAGTCCAAGTAAAATCAAAATAAGTTCTTATTCAGATTTTTCTCTTTCCACTTTATAGAAAACGAACAATTTGTTCTTCCTGAATTATTTATTTCTGAACTTTTTAATGTCGAAACAAGATTTAAATTGTCATTTAGCTGCGAATTCACGTGAAACAAATCCCGCAGAATGCACAGAAATTCGATAAAACTGAAATTGAAAAAAAGAGAAATCTTGAGGGAAAGCAGAACTTAGATACCTAAATTAATTTGTCCTTCCCAGTTCATTACCCTCGTGAAATGAAATAGTGAAATGAATCCCAAAATATTAAAATTGCAAATGAAATAAGGACATAAATTACAGAAATATATTATTACTTTTAATGGCATTTAAAAAAGAATATTTATGTAAAAAATATAATTTTACTCGTGTAATTAAAAAGAGCAAACACGTCACATGTAATGTATACTTAATATTTACGAAAAGTGATACGAATACATTTACAAGGCAAATAAATACCTGTATTTATTCAGATCGACTTGTTTCATCTCTCAGACGGTACATTCTCAAGATTTACACTCATATAAATATTTTCGCAAAAAAATTTAAATTGAAAAACTGGTAAACAAAAATCACGCATAATGAAATTAACTGCAATATTTAAAAAAAAGTATGTTGAGTGTTATGAATAGTTAGGGAAAACCCAATTTAAAAAATGTTTGTCTATTGGTCGCATGAAATTCTTATAATGTACATTCAAAATATGAAAGTTAATTTTGCGTCTGAGAAAATCACAAAATTATTATTATTATTACTGCATACTATGCAGTTTAGACTGCATTCTGAGACATGAAATTCATTCATAATAAGTTAAAGACTCTACGGCATCTGAATTTCTATGATTTAATCTATATAAACAAAAAGCGCTTTTAAGAAAGTGATTGTTATTGGTACATTCAGAAAGAACTGAATACCTAAAAATTATCTATTTTATTTGCGTGCTCCATAGCCGAAAATGTGGACAAAAAACAGCTACAGATGGATGCATCAAGAAAAGATGGATTTGTCATAAAATAAGTTTTTATATCAATTTGAATAAATATCTAAAAAAGTATGTTTAGTGTTATGAATAGTAAAAGAAAATCCCATTAAAAAATAGCTTGTCCATTGGTCGCATGAAATTCTTATAATGTCCATAAAATTCCTTATAATATGAAAGTCGTTTTTACGTCTGAGAAAATCACAAAATTATTACTATTATTATTATTATTGCGTACCATACGGTTTAGACTGTATTCTGAGGCATGAAATTCATTCATAATAAGTTAAAGACTCTACGACACCTGGATTTCTATGATTCAATCTATATAAACAAAAACGCTTTTAAGGGGTCTCAGGACTCTTAAAATTGGAAAAAAAGAAAAAAAAACAGACCATTTTCAACATTTAATATCTAAAAATGTATCTGATTTTAAGACACAATTTTAATTGGAATAAAATATATAAGTATGTTCTTTCATTTCGTTTATTTAAAAAATTATAAGATGCAGAATTAGCATTTACAGGGGGCTCCAAACTGTTAGACATTTTTCGAGCAAAAAAGCGGCATAACAGCTTACACGCACGATTACAAAATAAGTGTTGTAACTAGAATGAAAATTTTGGTACCTATTTATACTTCAGATTGTAATAATTACCCTGAACCTAAATAAATTTCTATTTAAAGCTTTTTTATATTTTTAATACAAAGTTGTATTTAGCTAATGCAAAATTAAGAAAATTTCAACAGTATAATCACATAAAAAAATATCATTTTGAACAATAAAAAGGAAATCTTAGGTTCAGTTTATACAGACTAACATGAAACATATGTTTTGAAAATTTCATGAAAAAATATTCATAACTTTTTGAGATATCGTGCGCGTTATGCCCAAAAACGTCATTTGGAGAAAAATGGCTTCAAAGTTTCCGAAACGACGCTTCAGCTATTGAACGCGTATAAATGTAAAAGCCATAACTTTAGTTCTAACAGGAATTTCAAGGGAACAATTATATCAAAATGTTCAGAAAAGATGGGAGTTTAACATCTAAAAAAATTAAAATTTCGAAAATTTTAAAGCTTTAAGAGTCCTGAGACCCCTTAAGAAAGTGACAGTTACTGATACATTCAGAAAGAACAGAATACATAGAAATTATCTCTTTTATTTGTGCGTTCCATAGCCAAAAATGAGGGTTGTAAACAGTTAGAGATGAATTCAATAAGAAAAGGTGGATTTGCCATAAAGGGAGTTTTTATATCTATTTGAATAAATGAATATCGTAAAAAGTATGTTAAGTGTTTTGAATAGTTAGAGCGAAAAACCCATAAAAAATAGCTTGTCCATTGGCCACATGAAGTCCTTATTATATCCATAAAAATATTGAAATATGAAATTCCTTTAATCGCCTAAGGAAATCACCATTTTTTTTTTTTTTTTTTTTTTTTCGTCCTGTGGAGTTTAGTCTCTATTCTGAGAAATGAAATTTATTCATAATAAGTAAAAGAATTTATTTCTTTTTCGTCATTATTTCACTGTATATCTAAGTATTTATAGACACATGACCTATTTTCGTATCACACCGATTAGAGCAATATAAGTAAATAAAAGATAAAATATAGATAAGAGGAAAATGAGAGCTAGAAAAACAAAATTAATTTACAATCTTGGTTCATTTCTAATTCGAAAAAAGTGAAGAGAAGAAAAATGATATTGGAACATTCATCAGTATTATAACGAGAAAACTAAGATAAAGTGATTTCTTTTCTTTCTCTCGTTCTTCTCTTTTTCTGTTCCTTTTTTATTTTACTTTCGATTGTTAGGTCTTGACTTTGAATTTTCATTTAGCTGTAATTTCACGCATTGTATTATATGTAGGGCAATCTAACAAAACGGGAGATAAATTAGATATAAGAGGAAAATGAGAGCTAGAAAAACAAAATTAATTTATCAATCTTGGTTCATTTCTCATTTGAAAAAAGTGAAGAAAAATGATAATGGAACATTCATCAATATTATGAAGAGAAAACTAAGGTAAAGTGATTTCTTTTTTTTCTCGCGTTCTTCTCTTTTTCTTTTTCTTTTTCTTTTCCTTTTTTCTTTTACTTTCGATTGTTAGGTCTTGACTTTGAATTTTCATTTAGCTGTAATTTCACACATTGTATTATATGTAGGGCAATCTAACAAAACGGAAGATAAAGTAGGTATAAGAGGAAAATCTGAACTAGGAAAACAAAATTAATTTATCAATCTTGGTTCATTCTCATTCAAAAAAAAGTGAAGAAAAATGATAATGGAACATTCATCAATATTATAAGAAAAATTTAAGATAAAGTGATTTTTTTCTTTCATCACGACGATAACATCACGAAAAGATCTGGAAAAACATATTGCTCAAGCAATCGATGATACCGTATGCATTGATAATCACAGTCCAAAATTTGGGTCGTCCAGTGCACTGCTGACGCGTATAATTCAAACATCTACCACTTTTGTTTGGTGTGATCACATTTACAACAAAGATGGGAATGTCTGTTAAATGTTTTAATATCATATACTTCAGTTTTCTGAAAGATTTAACCTTCAACCCAAATCGAGTTAAGATGAAACACCCAGTATTTGTGATCATTAAGTGGTTTCCGACCCTATGATCCTATGTGATTTTTCATCCTTGTGGTATGCCTGATTTGCCCTGTCATTTTGTCAACTTTTTTTGAATCATCCTGTATATGATCTATAGAATTTATACACACCAAATAATAGGGGAAAAAATTAAATTCTAAAACGCGTATCAACAGAAAACATATTTCCAGCAATTATCCTTCATAGGCAGTACTGTAGCCAAACACTTTTGTGTGTCCTTGTAAATGAACGATAAAGTATACGCACGTAATCAGAGTCTACAGTAAGCGTTTTGTATTGCACCTCAGTTATATATAGGGTAAGGTGCCCTATTATCGTCCCCCAGTCACTTTTAGGCCCTTGGAAGTTGTAATTTTCAGTGAAAATCTACCAAATTTGGATTTTACATAGACTAACTACATACGCACATAGAAACATAGGCAAATATCGTACAAAAAATTTTAACAATGCGAAAAATTGTTTTTCAAAAGTATCTAAAAAATGCAAAAAAAAAAAAAAAAAAAAAAAAAAAAATCCCAATTTCGTCTCCCCCAAAAAACCAATTCGCCGCCGCTTAACTTATAAATAAATCAAAATTTATTTCTAAATGAGTAAGTAATTTAATTTGCATTAAAGTAAGGAACAAAGAAACGTACTAATTAGCAGTGGAAGAATAACATACGAAACATTAGCATAGTTGTCAACCTACCGATTTTATTCATACCAATATTTTTATGCAGAATTACTTGCTTTATACAATCGCAGTTTTAACGCAATTAAATAGAAAAAACATTTTTGTAAGATTTTACTGGTATCCAAAAAATCGGGAGATTGATAACTATGCCTTAGCCATTCAAACATGAGGAAAAAAATGAAAAAAATGTCATGAAAAAGCATTCCTAATTTCGTCCTCGGGACGAAAATAAGATCTGCAAGGGGGAAGAAATTGGGACCACGCGACTTCCCAATATTACGGATCTTCAGTTCCTGTAAGATGAACTGAGCGTCCTAAAACTCACTGTATACTACTGTCAGCGTCTTACCAACGTAAAATACATGCAATGAATAAAAAATGAATACTTACAGTATAGTAAATAACGTTCTACAAACGACGTAATATGAACTCAGATCTTCTAAAAATAGAAAATTCGCCGTCTATAATTTATGTATGCGTCTTGGCGAACAAAACTTTCAATACTGACCCTCTTTACTTTCCGTTACCTGTGCCTTGAGTCATAAGTGGCGCCACTTTCGCAGAAGCGTAGAAGTTAAGGGGTGCGAAATTAGGAGAAGGGACGAAATATGGGCACTTTACCCTACAAATTTCAATATATTTAAAGGGATCTCAGAACTCTTAAAATTTTAAAAAATGAAAAAAGACCATTTTTAACATTTAATATCTTAAAATGTATAAGCTTTTAAAACGCAGTATTTAGGGAAATGAAATATATAAGTATGCTCTTTCTTTTCATATATTTAAAAAATTACAAAATGCAGAATTAATATTTATATGTGGCTTCAAACTGGCAGATATTTGTAAAGCAGATTATTGGTATGACAGCTTACGCGCACGATTACAAAATAAATTTTGCAACGAGAATGAAAATTTTGGTGCCTAATTATACTTCAGATTCTAGTAATTAACCTAGACCTAAAACATTTAAAGCATTTTTATAATTTTAATACAAAGATGTTTTTAGAAAATGCAAAAATTAGAAAAATTCAACAGTATAATCACACAAAAAATATTTTTTTTTCAACGATAAAAATTAAATTTTAGGTTCAGTTTATACAGACTAACATAAAACATCTATTTTGAAAATTTCATGAAAAAGTATTGAGAGGTTTTTGAGATATCCTGCGCGTTATGCCCAAAAATACCATATCCAGTAAAATGACTTCAAAGTTTCGGAAAAGCCGCTTCAACTATCGAGCGGGTACAGTTCTAAAAACCATAACTTCTGTTCTAATCGGAATTTCGCTGGAACTATTACATCAAAATGTTCAGAAAAATAGGCGTTTAAAATATAAAATAATTAAAATTTCGAAAATTTTGAAGCTTTAAGAGTCTTGTGACCCCTTAAAATGGTATAATATCATTACAACATACCGCAAACGAAATTTTCCCATAGGCCATAATATAATGGAATTATTTTGAGTGCCCCTGTAAATGAACCGATAATGCTACACACTTCATTTTCAATACTGAACATGCCACAGTAAACACCAATAAAATATATCAATTTTATGGAAATTTAATTATGTTTACGCGAGTTAGAACACGGACAGACAAAGAGACAAACCGAATTCATAAACATTTTTCAACTACGTTGGAAAGTATTAACAAGTTGGAAATTGCACGCTAAAGTCGGCAAATGAGGTGCGTTCGTACTTTAATTAGTTTTAGAAATAATTTTGCACCGCATATTGTACTGAATGTATATTTTAGTGTACTTCATCAGTGCATATCAATTTTATTCTGTTCGAAAAGGCTATAACATCATTAAAATGCACTTGCAATAATTTTTTCCCATTGGCCATAATGTAACGGAAAATTTTTGACTGTCCCTGTAATTAACCTATGCATCCGATTTTCATAAAATTTGAAATGACTCGACAAAATTGTGCAAAAATTTTATATTTAAAATTTCAAACCATTCGGTTGGATAGTTTTCGCTCTGTTATATGCAGACAGAAGGACAGGCAGACTGACTGAACGACGACTATAGGTGCTACGTATTTATATAATTACGAACGCACCTAAAAATGTAATATTTATAGATTTCTTGGAATTACAACTAAGACAAAGGAAGATTTTTGTTACATTTACGTTTTTTTAAGTGCATTCGTAATTATATAAATACGTAGCACCTACAATCGTCGTTCGGTCCTTCTGTCTGTCTGCCTGTCTGTCCGCATGTAACAGAGCACAAACAATCCAACCGAATGGTCCTAAATTTTAAATATATAATTGCTGCAAAATTTTGTCGCGTCATTTCGAATTTTATGAAAATCGGATGCACAGTTTAATGACAGGGGTACTCAAAAGTTTTCTGTTACATTACGGTAAAAAAAAAAAAAAAAAAAAAAAAAAAATATATATATATATATATATATATATATATATATATATATATTTCAAGTGCATTTTAATGATGTTACAGCCTTTCGAACAGAATGAAATGGATATGCACTTATGAAGTGTACTAAAATATACATTCAGTACAATATGCGGTGCAAAAAATATTTATAAAACTGATAGTACGAACGTACCTCATTTGCCAAGTTCGACGTGTAATTTCCAACTTGTTTGCCTTCTTCTCCAATTCTAATTCTTCTTATTATTTTTTTAATTTCGAGTGTTATTTCCTCTCGATGAATTTGAATTTAGCTATGAATTCTTGCAAAAGGAATTATGCCGAATCTTGAGCAATCGATAAAATGTTAGTTAAGGCTGTTCTCAACTGCTCTGCTCAACAAGCGCAACACGTTTTGACACATTTACAAATTCACATTTTAACGGAAAGATATGAAATTGGAAGTCCTGACAATGGAAGCGATTTGGAATTGAACTGTGTTTTCCCTTAGTTCATAAATAAATTACCTATTGAGTTATAAGTGATTTTGATCACGTGACAAGGATGATTTTCATCCGTCCTTGAGTAGTTATTCCTCATTCGCGCGGAAACTCGGTTCAAAACGCCCGCCTTGACACTATTTTCTGAAAGATCTATTGCGTTTGAAAAAAAAAAAAAAATCCCTGGAAAATCAGTTTGATTACATAGTTTCTGAACTACAACACCTGCTTGTTTCATGCATTTCCGAACTAAATTAATTCATAAATTAAAATTTATATCATAAAGTTGCCCTTTTAGATTTGAGGAAACCTTAAAGTTAATATCTATACATATATTACGCTATCGTACGTGGCACAGAAATTGCGATTGTTTGTTAATTATTTAATGGCAACGCTCGAATGAAACGCATCTCATTCGTTATTGAACAGCATTTAATGCATCCCCACACCTATAAGGGGTTAACCATAGAGGCACCCTGTTATGTCGCCAAATGCGCCAAGTTTGTCGCCTACTTGTCGATATATCGCAAAATTCAAATAGACTTCCATTGTTAGCCAATAGGGTATACTTGCTTACAGAAAATCAACGAATTGAGATATTTTAATGAAACAAAAACTAATATTAGCTTAAGGGATTTTATCAATTATATTTAAGGGAGTCCAAGTAAATTAAATTATGAATAAAAGTAACATGATACAATGCTTCCAAACATAAATTTTAAGGGAGACCAAACTGGTCGCCAAGGGCTGCTAGTATCAGAAAAATAACACGTATTTATAATATTATCATAATTGGTTGATTTTCTTTTTCGTGAAAAGCAAAAAGAAGAAAAAACCCTGGAACTTTTGGTCAATTTCTCGAAGTTGCAACAAAGATAAAAGGAGATTTTCGTTAACTTTCCACTTTTTTATTTATTTTTTCATATTTTTTTTAGCTTGAAATAAAAAAGACTTTTAGTGTTAGGACTAGACTTTGAATTTTCATTTATATGTGAATTCAGAGAAAAGATTATTTTATTATTCTTGGTCCAACTCTCTTCCGGAAAACGTGAAGAGAATAATAATAAATAAATAAATCTACTATATATAAAACATTGTACGAGTGTGTATCAATAAATTTTTGCCCTCACATAGAAATAGTTTAGAGAAATTTATGAAATTGCTACATTGTATGGGTCTTTTCTATATAGTCACCGTGCACAGTAACACATCTCTGCAAACGGTATTTCAAAGAGAGGGGGGAGGGTGTATTCCTGGAGGCGTAATAGTAGACCCAAAGGGGGTCATTATTCTAACTTTTGCGACCCCCACACGTGACATATGGTTGAAAAGGTCTGGAACCACTTATTCATGCTATGCACCTCCTGAGCCTTTCCCCCCGGGGGGCATGAATGATATCCGCAAAATTTAGATAAGTGTTAACTGGAGAGAAAATTTGGGGGTAGGGGCTCGAGAGGTGCATAGGTCATAGGCCTTACCAACAGTATGTCACATGCTGGGTTGGCAAAAGTCAGAAAAATGCCCTCTCTTTTGATCTACTATCGCGCCTCCTTGGATACATCCTCCACCTTCCCTTTGAAATACCGTTTGCAGAAATGTGTTACTGTGCACGGTGACTATACAAAAAAGGGCTCATACAATGTAGCAATTTCATAAATTTCACTCAATTATTTCTATGTGAGGGCAAAAATTTATTGATACACCCTCGCATTGAATTCTGGTTAAACTAGTGAAAGATTGTAATTGGATGCATTAAATTCGTAGAATACTGGCGGCTGGTGACAAGTTCTGTTATTTTTCCAATCGACACATCCAATCAACTACATGAATTTGTTGGTAATAGCTGAGATCGGCTAAGTCCAATTGAAACACACGTATTCGTTTTGCAGTCATATTTCAATCCGATGGTCAGGGCAACGTGTAGCAAGGCAATGGATTTAGCAATCCGGTATTTTCTCCAGAAAAACAGAGCCAGTTGTCATTCTAAAACGTTTATTCGTCAAAACATGAAAACGTAAACAATTTCCACGTCATGAGATCATTCGTAGAGCCCTCAGGCTGGAGCACGAATCGCTACATCATGCTAAAAGATCTTAAAATGCAAATTTAGAATTCTACAGGTTGTTAGACACCGGGTAACACAGTTGGAATCACTGGAACAAGACAAAAATCTGCGCTCCGAAGTCATGGCATCTGGGTTTTGTTAGCACTCGCGTAGGGTGACAAATTTCAACGTAATACAAAAACGAACCAATCGGTGAAAGGCGCACTTTGAGCAACGGCAGCTAAATTAATGGCGCGAGAGAGGGGGTGGTTTAAGAGAATGAATCCCAGACCTAGTAACATAGGAATTTCGAAGTAAAAAGTCTAGTGTCTCAAAGGCGCGGGAAACTAGATTCGTAGAATTTAAGATTAGAAATAAAAATAACAAAATAGCTTTTAAGAATATTCGAAAATAAAAACTAGCTTCTCTCAGAATATTATAGCTTGGGCAGCTGATAAAAATTTATGAAGGGATTAAGAGTTTTAGATTAACATTTCGAATAAGATAATTATTAATATAGGGTAGCCTGCCTAATTTTTAGACAAAAATGAATCTTTTACAATTACTCAGGAATAGATGGCCATCACATGCCTGATGACTATTCTTTAGCATTTTAAAATAAATATCATTAATAACAACAAAAAATTTTAATAAAATCCTGTCTGAAAATTACCCCGTGCTTTTGTGTAATTTTCAAACACCCAAGGAGTAATTTTCAGACAGCTATTTGTGGGAATATTTAAGAAGCTGATATGAACACCAACTACGGTAATTAAAAGACATCATTGTAAAATGTTATGACAAAAAATGGGGTATTTATTAGACGATTATGAAAACAGAAAAAAAAATACAGAAAAAGACATAAAAAGAATGAAAACCCAATTGTAACTCTATGCCAGAAGTCCATTTATATTTTCACAAATAACAATATGTTTTATAGTAGGTATGTTTTCATACAAATAGTTTAGCTACAGTAGCTACATCCCTTTTAAATACATTTATGTAAGTCAGTAAAGATTTTCAGGCTTTTTAAACATTTCTGAAGGCTGAAAAAAAAAACAACATTAAATAAGAACATTAACCCGACACTAATTTCATTTTTAAAAAATGTCGCATAACCTGCATTTTATCAATACACTAAAATGCACTAATTTCACTAAAATTCACAACACTAATTTCGAAAGGCCTAAACATTTTAATTTTCTTTGATAGCAAAGATATAATTGTAATTTTTTTTTCACTTTAATGTACAATTCTTTCACAACTTCAATAGCTTTAACATGGAAAAGATAAACAGTTCGAGTCTCAATGAGTACAAAAAAATTAAAGGACTTCACAACAAACTAAGCTTGATTTTTGTTTGGCCACGAATATCGATCATCTCCAAGTGAGTTTAAAAATTCCATTTTAACGTCCAATAGATTTTCCTCGTGATTATATTTGTGAAATAACTTTCTGACCTGTCCCAGATAGAATGTTTGGGTATAATACTCGTATATGTCATATATATTTGATTATGAAACGGATTTCAGATAAAATCTTATCCATACTCAGTTTCAACAATAAGATTTTGAAAACAGATGTCAATAACATTTTAGTCTAAACTCCAACCAGTATTTTCATTTTAACTTACGGATGACGTTTGGAAGTTACATTTTAATATGGAATCCTCTATAAGTCACTGACAAACAATCAATTTACCATGTAGGACTACAAAAGACATTTTGTAACACATACAACCGTCTGGAAACTACCACGAAGGCTGTCTTATAATTACCACGGTGTTCCTGAAAATCCACGGTGTTTCTGTACTTTTTTAAAAATTCTATTTTCTGCCAGATGGATATCCAAATAATGTTACTTCTTTGCTTTCAGAAAGATAACATACCCTAGTTTCCAAATACGATGTAGCACTTGTACTAGTGTTGCTATAACCGTAAAATTGAAATTTGAAATCAGTGAAAAGTAAAAAGTTAAACAGTAATTTTTTTTATAGCATTTAGGAAATTAATTTTGTACATAACAGGGAAAGCTGTTTTTTACTAAGAAAATACTAATTTAAATTGAAAAATAATCAATTTAATTAAAAAATAAACTGTTTTGGCCAGACTCCAATTACTGTACGAGTATTACGGCTGTCTGTTAATTACTCCCAGCTTCTTTTGTCTCAAAATTACCCCAGGCTACAATACGCGTTTTAAATTTAAAGGAAATTAGCTAGGAATAAATAATAGATACTATTAAGAAATAGTGACATAATGAATATGCCGGAAACTTAGAATAATTTAAATGAATATTGGAAAGTAAAATTTTTATGTAACATATATATAAAATGGAAATGGAAATTTCTTTTCGCATCTTATAATTTAAGTTCTGCAGAATAGATTTTGCTGGTACTTGCACCGTTTATTATATAATTGTTCAGGAAAGGTTTTAGTATATTGCATATTGTTCTATGTTGCTTTGCTATAGAATTATGGTGGAAAATTTTATGATCCGGTGAATCCGATTATAAAAAGGGAGTCTTTTCAAAAAATTTTGCTGGAAAATTTTTTTCTGACACATGCATTGTTAGTTAGATAATTTTAAGGGATGGTTTTAGTATATTGCATATCGGTTTATCGTTCTTTACCAAGTCCTACTATAAATGATCAATTATCAGAGTGGTCCTTTACAACTAAAATTTCGTCTGACGCATTAGAAAATGTATTAGCACAATGGTGTTCGTATTGTTTTCAGGAATGCAGAAGGGCATTCCAGGTAAAGGTCCATGTCGTTTTTAAACACAAGTCCAGATTTGCCGATATATTTCATTTGATTCAAGGTTTGTTTAGAGTAACCGACCACCATAGCGGGTGAAATCTGCTAGTATACAGAGTGTATCTGAAAAAGTCGGCAAAGATTTACGGCGTGATAGAACGCAGCTATGCGAGCAAATTTCTTCATAGAATGTATGGTCGAAACACAAGCGGTGAGAAGTTAAAAGGTATTAAAAAGCAGAAAAACCAACGTTTAAAAATGCACAAATAACACATGAAAAGCAGCAAACAGCTCTTTTGAATCTACTAGCGAGATTCTTCTTCAGTGCAAGATAGGGGAAAAAGAACAGCGTGGTAGAAAAAGCAAGGCTGAGCAAAATGATAGAGTTCTAGACGATTTGGTCGAGGAGCCTGGGGCCACTTGCCCCACATCCCCTTCACATAAGATGGTGCAGGTTAAATGGTTAAACAAAATTCATAGCTGGTAGCAGCGAGGGCATAAAAGTAAAAAACTAACTGGGGAATGGATGGGAAAATGAGCTCAATAAAAGTAAAAAATAAAAGGAAGAGTCTAAAAGAAAGTTTAAGTATAGCATTACAACAACTAGATCTATTTTTGTATTTTCTAAAAATTTTTATAAGTTTTTTTTGAAATATATTTTAAAATTTTTATAGTATTTTATATGCTTTTTATAATATAAAGTAAAAAAGTACACTAGAAGAGATGTTGTTAGTATAAAAAGGGGGGGAAGGGTAGTCTAGGCCTAATGGCCGGAGAAAATGTGATTTGGATCCGCTCTGGGTGCCGGAGCATCGTGAGAACTGGTGCCGTCCAAGAGTCGAGGTGACGCCGGGAGCGGGGGAAGACGGAATATCGCTGGCTTATATACCCTATGCGGGTAGCGAAGGCGCCAAAACCAACCAATGAGAGAGAAGAAGTGGAAACAACAGGGTGGACAAGTAGCGACATCTACTGGAGAAGGAGAGAAAAAGAGACCAAAAAAGGGGAAATTAAATTAATGCTTTCTAAAAAGGATCCCTTTATGGAAAGCATTAATTTCCCTTATAAAATCCCTCTTTTTTTGGAAAGCCTAATCTACGAGTGCTCCATTGAAACCGATATGGATCTAGCCGCCAGGATTGCCGTTGTTGCCGGCGATAATCGGGAAATGCCTGGTGTCCTCGCAAATGTGCGTCAGTCCCTGTTCCGCAGGTGTGAAGCGTGAATTACAGCTGGCGTAAGATATTTTAAGCAATTTCTTTGAGCATGTACATTAATTACGTTCATGTTAATAAAATGTTTTCTGAAGTATCTGCTCTCATTCTTGTGTTAATTCTTTAACTGCGAGAGCGGAAAACTACCTTTTAACTTCTCACCGCTTGCGTTTCGACCATACATTCTATGACGAAATTTGCTCGTATAGCTGCGTTTTATCAACCCGTAAAGTTTTGCCCTCTTTTTCAGATAAACTCTGTTATAAATAAATAAGTAAAATAACGGAACATTTGTTTAATTTTCGGAGTTGCAACTTTGATAAAGATATACTATTTTTAATTTTAGGATTCCTTTTCTTTCTTTTACTTTCAATTGTAGGGATTTTGAATTTGAATCTAGCTGTGAATTTACACAAAAGATAACCTACTAAATGCAGAGCAAACCATTAAAATAAAAGTTAACGTAGAGATCTGAAAAAAAAAAAAAAAAAAACATGTTGGATAAAATTACTAAGATTAAATTATCAATCTTCATTTGAAATCTCTCATTTAATCTTATTCGAAAAAAGTGAAGAGAAGAAAAATAGTTAAGGAATATTTGTCAATTGCGTGGAGTGGCAACTAAGATAAAGATTTTTTTTTTCTCTCGTTCTTCCCTTTCTTTCTTTTTTCTCTTTCGAGTGTTAGGATTTGACTTTGAATTTTTATTTATCTTTGAATTCATTCTGTTGATAAAGTAGAGATGAGAGAAAAATGAGAGTTGAATTACTAAAACTCGTTTATCATTCTTAGTTAATTTCTCTTCTGAAAATAAAAAATGGCACCATTTGAAAAATTTTCGAAATTGTAACTAAGATAAAGGGAAATATTTCATTCTTTTTTTTTTTTTTTTTTTAAATTTTACGATTTTTTTCTCTGTTTTTCTATCTGTTTTTTATCTTTCAAGATTGACGACTTTGTAAATTTATTTAGATACGATTTCGGGCAAAAAATATCGTATTGATTGTAGAAAATTCTGAAAAAGTAGAACCTAAAGCAGTGATAAGAGAAAAATGAGAGTTGGATTAACAAAAGTAATTCATTCTTCTTCGTTTCTTTCTCTTCCAGAAATGTGAAAAGAAGAAAAAATCAATGAAACAATTATCCCTGTCTCACAATTGCAACTTGAATGACAGATTTTTTTAATTTTTTTTTTTTTTTTTCTTTTTCAAACTCTCGTAAGTTACTTCGACCTAAATTTGAAGTTTTTAAAAAGGAAAAAAAATGAAACAAATATCCTTTTTTCGAAATTAGAACTAAGATAAAAGGGTTACTTTTCTTTCTTTTTTTAATTTTGCGATTTTTTCTTTCTTTATCTATCTTTTTTTTTATCTCTTAAGTTTCGTGACTTGACTTTTAATTTTTATTTAGATGTAAAATCGTGCAAAAAAGAACATATTGAATACAGAACAATCTGAACAAATAAAAGATAAAGTATAGATAAGAGAAAAATGAGAGTTGGAATAACAAAATTAATTTATCAATCGAGGTTCATTTCTCTTTCGAAAAAAGTGAATAGAAGAAAAATAATGGTGGAACATTTTTCAGTATCTTGGAGGGGCAACTAAGATAAAGCGATTTTTTGTTCTTTATCCCGTTCTTTCTTTTTTACTTTCGAATGTAAGGACTTGACTTTGAATTTTCATTTAGCTGCGAATTCACGTAAAAGGCATCATATGGAATATAATGCAATGGCAATCTGACAAAATAGAAGATTAAGTAGAGATAAAAGAAAAATGAGAGTTGGATTAATAAAAGTTATATATTTTTATATTACAGCTTTTTATAAACTTTTTATATATTTATATACCTCTATATCTATCTATGCGAAATATATCGCACGGATTGTAAAGCAATCTATTAACAGGAAAGTAAAGGTAGCAACGGAAGCAAAAGTGAGTAAAATGGAGGTTGAATTACTAAAATTATTTCATCATTCTTGGTTCGTTTCTCATCCGAAAAAAAAAAGGAAAAAGAAAGAAAACTAACATTAATTTTAAGATTTTTTTTTTTATTTTCTTCTTCTTATTTTTAAATTTCAGGTTGGAAGGAACTTTGAATTTTAATTTAGTTATGAATTTTCACAAAATATATCCTACCGAATGTGCAGCATTCGGTTAAAATAAATGTTAAGATGGAGATATGAAAAAAAAATTGAGTGTTGCATTACTAAAAATAAGTTAATATTTTTGACTAATTTGTCTTTCGAAAAAAAAAAAAAAAAGAAAAAAGAAAATGAAGTGAAAAAATATTGGCTTTTTGGGTTTCGTGATTTATCGGAATTGCAATTAAAATAAAGATTTCTTTTTTTAAATTTAAATTTACTATTATTTTTTCTTTGTTTGTTTTTTAAAACATTAAAAAATTCCCATAAATTCTGGTAGAGATTTTTTTAAGCGTACTTATTCAGATCATATAATAGCCTCCAGATTGTAAAATAATCAGTGAATGAATAGAAATTGGCGTATGAAGATTTATCAATCATTTTAAATAAAATATTTCCGTACTTTAATTTTTATAAACTTCAAATATTTGTTTTAAATAATTTAAGACTTTAGTAAGTTACATTCAAAGTCTTTAAGAAGTTATTCCCGAAAGTATAAAAACTGCTTAATTTATCGAAAGTTCTACAAGAATACGACATCATAAAATGATATGAAGTACAAAATAAAAACTATTAACTTTATATCACGTAAGTTAATTGAGGCTTTGACATGGAAAGGGGAGTAAGGGTGAAAAGTGAAATTTTACAGGAGAGACTACCTTTTCCATGCCGAAGGGATTAGAGTTACTACCTAATTGAGGCTATTGACTATTTGAGGCTACTAGTAATGTTCCTTAGATGTCTAGAATTTTTTTTAACAATATTCTTAACACGTTGATCACCCAGACTGAAAATGATTACTTTTTCGAAACCACATAGATTTGCTTTTTCATGACAGGCATGACTTTAGCCTGTGAGTTGTAAATCTTGTGCCATAATAATCTGCGCATGAGACCATATAGTCTCACAGAGTGCAGAATGGAAGTCACATATGAGACCACATAAATCTGTGGGCGGTTAACGTGTTAAAGTTATTTCGCTTTACTGAACAAGAAAATTTGAGAGATATAATACCAGTAACTAACAAAGGCGAATTTTGATAACGTTCTCTTAAGATTTATCAATAGTTCAGATTTATCAATAGTTTTAAATAAAGTGATAGCATCCCAACCCTTTCAAAATTCCAAATATTTTGTTTAATTAGTTTAACTCGTTTGTAGTGAGAATTGTCTTTTGAGAATCTTTGTATTTTAAATATTTGACTCTTTCTTTAATTTTTTTTTTTTAAATTTACTATTATTTTTTCTTTCTTTTCTTTTTAATCTTTGTTTTTTGAAAACGTTCTAGTCTTAGGACGTGGCATTGAATCTTATTTAGTTGTGAATCTACGCAAAATAATATCATATCACACTCATTGTAGACCAATGCATTAAAATAAATGTAAAGATAGAGATCCGAGATAAATGAGAGCTGGATTTCTAAAATTAATTTATCAGTGTTGGTTCATTTCTCTTTAAAAAAAAAAAAAAGTAAAGAGGAGACAATAAAATTAACAGAATATTCTAATATACTAATTTCAAATGATTAAAGGTGTAAATCAAAACTTTAAAATTGAAGATGTCTCTAAAACTAAAATTGAAGAATATCATTTGCGCTAAAATTGACCCAATTATTTTTAAGTATTACTCAGGAGTTTAGGAAATACCATTTTTAGAGCAGACGGATAAAAAATTTACTATATTGGTATGACTTGCAGGAAATCAAAGTATAAAAAAGGAGCATGTAGCTGATGTTAAATATAACAAAAAAAAAAAAACACAGCCCTACCAAGATTTTATCAAGAAGAAACCATCCAAGTAAATTTCAATAAAAGTAAAATAATTTTCCTATCCAGTCTATACTATCCATTCATTATAAGAGAAATCAGAGATTGTAACACGTAAAACTTCAATATATAACTGTTTGATTCTGTATTCATTTGTGCCCAATAGATGGCGCAACCTGCTCTGTTGATTTAGCTTCTACAGTCGAAGTGAAAATGGAAGGTTTGTTGCGTGGCTTGCCGCGAGTCATTAAAAGTAAATGTTGTATATAATGGATTGTGTTTTATATTAAATGAATTGCTTTTCAAATAAGAATCTATTATTTCAAACTATTATACACATTGTAGATGTACAGAGGTTAGGATGGAAAGAGTTACAATTGAAAGGGGTTTTCAAACTCCTAGATATATTCAAGTCAAAATAGAGTTGGATAAATAAAGATGGATCATTTACATTGGTGACCCGGACGTGATTATTACGCGCTTTTTGATGAAAGTTAACAAAAAGAGTGGAATAGAGGTGAGTTTACCTTTATATGAATGCAATTTAAGTTAATAAAGATTTTGTTTCTTTGGAAATAAAAGAATTATGCTGTTTTAACTAACTTTTTAATTGATTTTAAACTGTTTAATTGCTTATTACACTGTCAAGGTAAAGATAGCATTGAAGAATTGCATATATTTGAACCTGTTATATAACCCATTGATTTAAATATGATAGATATTTTTAATTGAAAGTATATATATTACAAAAATGAATGATATTGATAAAACTAGAAAATTACGTGCGACCGCAAGCAGTTTGACCACGAAACTGATATCTAAAATAGAAACAACTTTAAATGAGGGGGTTGAAGCCACTATACCTAGTTTAAAAGTACTGTTAGAACAGTTAAATAAAAAATGTGAACTTTTGGTGAAATATGACAGTGAGGTTGAAGGGCTTATTACTAAAGAGGATGAGCTGGAAAATGAAGTTGTTATAGCTCAAGAATATCAGGATAAAATAATAAGCTGTAAATGTCTAATTGAAGAAAAAATCAAAAGTAATTCTAGTTGTAATGAAAGTATAAATTTTAAAGGTTCCCATAGTATATCACCTAAGACTAATGTTAAACTCCCGAACTTAAGCATAAATAAATTTTTTGGAGACCCGAGTAATTGGCTTGAATTTTGGAATCAATTTGAAAGTTCTATTGATAAAAACGACAGTTTAACCCTGGTAATACAGTGGTAACCACTAGCATAGAAAATAAAAGCAATGATGCATTATCAACAACTATTTCAACATTTAGCGCAAACAATTTAAATAACTCAACTATTTATCTACAAAATTGCACTGCTGTGATTTCCTCAAAATTTAAAAACATATTGATTAGAATTTTAATTGATGGAGGTTCTCATAGATCATTTATAAGTAAGGGTTTAGCTGATAAATTAAAGCTTCCGGTTATCGGAGTTGAAAAATTACAAATTCATGCTTTCGGTGAAGAAAGACCTAATACAGGTGAATATAATTGTGTCAGTGTCAATTTGCTAAATCCGCGCAATCAAAATGTGAAAGCTACTTTAAATGCATTAGTTGTAAAAAAAATTACAGGAGCCAATGTGGTGAATATACCATTGTGGTGAATATACAATGTGGTGATAGTTACTGGGAAATAGTGACGGGGAATATTAAGCGTTTAAGTAAAAGAATGGTGGCTCTTGACACCATATTTGGGACAACTCTACAAGGTCAGGCAACTTTGGATACTAAACATAATCCTTATGTTGGTGTAAATAACGTAATAATTGATGAAAATAAGGAAATATTAAGTGATGTTAAGGCAATTTGGGAACTTGATATGTTAGGAATAAAGCAAAATGAAAATGTAACTAATGAAGCCGAAAATGGTGCGATAAAGGAATTTGAGAATAATATAGTGTACAAAGATAAGCGTTATGAAACCAGGTTACTTTGAAAGATGGAGCCAGAGAATTTGGATTCGAACTATGAAATTGCTATACAACGTCTAAATGGGTTAAATGGAAGATTAAGGCAAAATACTTGGTTGTTTGAGCAATACGAAGAAATATTAAATGACCAGTTGAATAAAAATATTATTGAAGAGTGTAATTTTAGGCTTACTGATAAAAATTGCTATTATATGCCACATCATCCGGTAATTCGCAATGACAAATCCACTAAGGTAAGAATTGTATATGATGCCTCTTCTAAGGGTAAAAATAAATTGTCTTTGAATGGCTGTTTATTAAATGGTTTGAATTTGAACCCTAATATACTAGATGTAATTTTAAAATTTAGAGAAAACAAAATTGCATTTACTGCTGATATTGAAAAGGCATTCTTACAGATTGGAATTAATGATGTTGATAGAGATTATCTAAGATTTCTATTTTCCGGAGATTGTACTATTGATGAAAATTTAAAATGTTTTAGAATGGCTCGTGTAGGTTTTGGAGTTAAATGTTCTCCATACATTCTTGCTTCTGTTATTAAGCATCATATTAGGAAATTTGAAGAAATACATTTTGATGCATTTAAAATGCTTAACACTGCGCTTATGTAGATGATTTATGTTCTGGAGCTGATTCAGTTGAAGATGCTCTTAGACTTTCTATAACTGCGGTGAACATATTGAGGGAAGCTAGCATGACTCTCAGGAAATTTGAAACTAATTCAGAAGAGTTAAGACAGAGTTGGAGAGAAAACAATATATTGCACGGTAATAAAGAAGGTTTAAACAAATTAGCAAAAATATTAGGAATAAACTGGGATACACGTACTTATAATTTAAGTCTTGATATTAGGCATTGTTACTGGCATTAAATAATGTTAGCGATACAAAGAGATGTGTCTTAGGTTGCGCTGCAAAGTGCTTCGATCCTGTTGTATTTCTTACTCCCTTTACAATGAGAATTAAATATTTGTTATAGGAATTATGGGTAAAGGGTGTGGACTGGGATGAAGTATTTGACAGCGAATTAAAATATAAGTGGAATGAATGGTGTTCTGAGGTGAAACATTTGACTGAATTTTCCACATCGAGGTATTTTTTCAATATGAATGATAGTATTATGCGAGATAATATTAAACTGCATGTCTTCTCTGATGCTAGTTTAAAAGCCTATGGCGCTGTCACTTATTTTAGATATGTGACCGAGAATAATAAAATAAATACTGCTTTCGTTATGTCCAAGACAAGAGTCTCACCTTTAAAGAGGATAACCATTCCAAGAATGGAATTGTTGGATGCTTTAGTTGCGGCTCGAATGGGGAAATATCTGCAGGATACTTTTTCTGTTCCAAGTGTCATTTATTGGACAGATAGTACAATTACTCTCCATTGGATTAAGGGTCTGCCATCAAGGTGGAAACAATTTGTTTGTAATCGTGTCTCAGAAATACAGGAATTAACAATTGCTCAAGATTGGAGACATTGTGATGGTGGGAGTAATCCTGCTGATTTATTGACCCAATGATGCTCTGCAAAAGAATTGCTTGACAACGAAAATTGGAAAAGTGGACCATCTTGGTTAATAAAAGATAAAATTTACTGGCCAAAAAATCAAGTGGGAAGTGAGAATATTGTAGAGGAAGAGAATAAAAGAGATAATGATTTTGTTCTTGTGAACACAGTCAATGCAGATGAAAATTTGAATATTTTAACTAAATTCTCTTCTTGGACAAAATTGCAAAGAATCATGGCTTGGTGCCTAAGATTTAAAAATAATTTACTTTCTAAGAATCGAGAGGTTGGAATTTTGACTACAAAAGAAATAAGTTTTGCTACTGAGTTAATTATAAAAGCAATACAGGCTGTAGAATTCTCATATGAAATACAATGCTTAGAAAAGCAGAGGCCTATTATGTGTCACAGTAAAATTCTTTCTTTGAATCCATTTTTAGATGAAGGGAAAATATTGAGAGTTGGTGGAAGACTTAAGAATGCTGAGGTTTCAGAAAACTGCAAACATCCTATTATATTGCCAAAAAATAATCATATTACAAAATTGATTATACAGCATTACCATGAAAAATATTTACACGGAGGAGCTCAACTATTATTATCTGCAATAAGACAGAATTATTGGATTGTAAATGCAAAGGCTGAAATAAAGAAAATTATTTGGAAATGTATAAAATGCTGCAGAGTTAGAGACAATACAACATTTCAAATAATGGCTGATTTGCCAGCTAGCAGAGTTTTTCCTTGCTGAACATTTTCAAAAGTTGGAGCAGATTATGCAGGTCCATTCCTTATAAAAATGAGAAGTGGTACAGGAGTAAGACCTACAAAATGTTATGTGTGTGTTTTCGTATGTATGGCTACAAAGGCTGTTCATTTGGAATTGGTGAGTGATCTCACAAGTGAGGCATTTTTAGCTGCTTTGCAAAGATTCTCCTCTAGAAGAGGGACGCCTGGGGAAATAAATAGTGACTGCGGTACAAATTTTGTTGGTGCTGATAAAATCCTAAGAAAAATAATTTCTACCAAGTATAACACCAAACTGCGTGACTGGATTTTATCTGAAAACATACAATGGCGATTTAACCCCCCGGGAGCTCCTCATCACGGTGGTCTCTGGGAGGCAGCGGTGAAATCTATGAAACAACATTTACGAAAAACTGTAGGTAAGCAACTTTTGACGCATGAAGAATTTTTAACCTTACTTTGTCGAGTTGAAGCGTGTTTAAACTCAAGGCCTATAACTGCGGTTTCAGATGATCCTAATGATATTAGCGCTCTAACTCCGGGACATTTTTTGATTGGAACTTCTTTAACAACTCAACCAGAAATGGATTTAACTAATCAGAAAATAATTTCGTTAAAAAGATGGCAATTAACTCAACAATTGTATCAGTCATTATGGAAGCGTTGGTCAAAAGAATACTTATGTCAATTACAACAGCGATACAAGTGGAAAATTCAAAAAAGAGACATTAAAGTTAATGATTTAGTAATCATAAAAGAAGATAATTTGTCTCTCCTTCATTGGAAACTTGGAAGAGTGATCGAAGTTCACCCTGGTACCGATGGTAAGGTTCGTGTAGTAAAATTGAAAACTGTAAATGGCGAATTCCAAAGACCAATTACTAAGATTGCAATATTACCTATTGAAAATGAAAATTAGTATTTAATAAGACATTGAACTGTTACTTTATAAACTGATTTCTTTCTTTATTATTACAGATAGGACTTCTATTTAAGGACAAGAAATTTAAATTAGAAGCAAAGAATTTATAAGTAAGATAACATATTGCTGTAATGGTGAGTTTAAACTTTTCTTGTTGTTTAAATGTTAAAGGTTAAGTATTTAATAATTAATCTGTATTGAAATATATTGTTTTTTGTTAATTGAATTTTATATGTATATTATAGGAATCTTTTAATTGTATGAACAGTGTTCATCGGGGGGCTAGATGTTTGATTCTGTATTAATTTGTGCCCAATAGATGGCGCAACCTGCTCTGTTGATTTAGCTTCTACAGTCGAAGTGAAAAGGGAAGGTTTGTTGCATGGCTTGCCGCGAGTCATTAAAAGTAAATGTTGAATATAATGGATTGTGTTTTATATTAAATGAATTGCTTTTCAAATAAGAAGCTATTATTTCAAACTATTATACACATTGTACATGTACAGAGGTTAGGATGGAAAGAGTTACAATTGAAAGAGGTTTTCAAACTCCTAGATATATTCAAGTCAAAATGGAGTTGGATAAATAAAGATGGATCATTTACAGTAACGATGCAGCATCATTTCACTTACCAAAAATATAGCTCGAGCTACTCAATGGTTATGAAAATAAAAATAAAATAAATATACAAGTAAAAAAAAAAAATAAAAAAAAATAAAAAAATAACGTGCATAATATGAAAGAATACGTGGAAATTTGAATGATGGTGTTTCATAGACCGTGCAATTTTAGAATGCTTTTATTTATTTGTTTTGAAAATGTCTCGGGTTGAGTCGAAACATGTCGACAGTCGAAATAAACATATTTTTACTAATTTTAAAGTTTTAATTTACACATTTTAGCATTTGAAATTAGTATATTATTACAAGGTTTTAATTTGCTATATATTTAACGGAATATTCGTCAATTTCTGGGATGTGAAACTAAGATAAAATGATTTTTACCCTTCCTCTTCTTATTTAAAACTCTTCAATATTAGTACTTGATTCCATATTTTCACTTAGCAGTAGATTCACGCAAAAGGTATCTTACTGAATGTGGAGCAATTTTTTATAAACAGGTATGGTAGAAATTTGAGAAAAATGAGAGTTGAATTATTAAAATTAATTTATCATTCTAGATTTCTCTTTCGAAATTAGCTGGATGTGCCAATCCGAAAACTTTATTCTATCTCACGCATCTTCTTTTTTCAAACTTATGAGTATTAGTACTTGATTCCAGATTTTCATTTAGCAGTAGATTCACGCAAAAGGTACCTTACTGAATCTAGATCAATTCTTTATAAGTATGGTAGAAATTTGAGAAAAATGAGAGTCGAATTATTAAAATTAATTTATCATTCTGGATTTTTCTTTCGAAATTAGCTGGATGTGCCAATCCGAAAACTTTATTCTATCTCACGCATCTTCTTTTTTTAAACTTATGAGTATTAGTACTTGATTCCAGATTTACATTTAGGAGTAGATTCACGTAATAAGTGTTTTACTGAATGTAAAGCAATTCTTTATATAAAAGTATGGCAGAAATTTGAGAAAAATGAGAGTTGAATTATTAAATTAATTTATCATTCTGGATATCTCTTTTGAAATTAGCTGGATGTGCCAATCAGAATTTTTGTTTTTATCTCACAGATCTTAATATTTCAAAAAGAAGTTACATATGTTAATACTTCAGTATAATAAGTTCAATACTATACCAACTTTGATTTTCATCTGAAATTTCTGTTTCAGTAAATTAATCGGAATAAAAACGAGTTAATCTTGAACATTATATTCATTAACACCTTATGTACTGAATTATGAATTCATGAAAATTTTATCTTCTAAAGCATTTTTTGTGAATTTTTTAAACTACATTAGAAGATTTACATAATCATATAATAAATTTTAGAAGGTTTTTGGAAGGATTGAAGGATTTAGAAAGATTAATTAAATTTGAATTTATTGGTATTTTGCGCAATATTTATAACCCCACTCAAATCTTTTATTTTAAATATTTTTCTTAGTATTTTGTACAATTGGGAAATGTACAAATATAATGTTCTTATAATAGAAATATAGAAATATTTCCGAATTGACACAACGCCAAGAAAGCTGAAAAGATGCAAAGGCAAAAGAAATAATCTTTTTTAAAAATATTTTTTGTTTTGTGTAACCAATAATGCTTTTGGAACAAGGTAAAGTAATGTATCTATAATTCATTCTAAGCTGTATTACAACTAATCGATGCATTAAATGAATGTCATAAAAAGTTATTTTAATGGTATTTATAAGTACCGCTAGTAGATAAAGTGTTAAATTCAATAGATTTTCGTTATTCAGTTTGAGAATGTCCGGCTTAGCAGGATGCGAAGTTCCCGTCGCTTTAAGAATCGAAGACGTACCATAAACTATACTACGAAAAATTAAGGAAATTATACAAAAATAGTTATTACAGCGCCGTCTTCCAGTGGAATATTCAAAAATTCAAGGAGGATCTACTGGCCATAGCCAAAAACATGCACAAAAATGTGTTTCAGTCTATGCATAACTTCATGCAGTTTTCGATGGTACAGTAATGAAAATTGCATATAAATGGCTATGACATTTCCCCTTCCGGAGTAATATTTCCCAATTCTAGGAGGACCTGCTGTCTATAGCCAAAAACATACAAAAATTTTTTTGTTCAATTCTATGCATAACTTCATACACTTTTCGATGGTACAATGACGACGCACGGACAGACAGACATTTTGTATAAACATGTTTTTTGGGATCTCTGACCGCTAAAACATGTAAAATCCATCGATAACCGGAAGTTGAAAAAAACTTCGATTACAATTCTTTCTTCTTTTGAAGATAGAAGAAAGTATTAAAAAAAAAATGGAACATTTGTCGATTTCTTAGAGTTACCACTAAGATAAAGGGAGATTTTTTTTACGACTCCTTTTCTTTTTTTTCTATTCTTTTTTTTTTTTTTTGCATTTTTTTAAGCTTTCGAGTGCTACGACTTGCCTTTCAATTTTCATTTAGCTGCTAATAAAACAAAAAAGATTTTACGCTAAACGTCAATCCTTTAAAATTAATGTTAAGATACAGATCTCTGAAAATGAGAGTTAATATACTAAAAGAAAATTATCATTTTTGGTTCATTACTCTTCCGAGAAAATGTTAAATGGAAGAAAAAAAAATTAAAGAATATTTATCGATTTCTCTGAATTGCAATTATGATAAAGGAAAGTTTTCCTTTTATTTTACCACTATTTCTTTTCTTTTTTCGTTTTATTTTCAATCGTTAAAACTTTGATTTTTAATATTTTTTAATCTATTAATTTACTCAAAATGCCATAACGAATATGAAGCAATACCCCGTTGACTATCAACTGTGCACGTGTGCGCCACTTATTGTGTTGTCAAAGAGGACTGTTTCTTGTTATTTCTCCTGCCACTATTTCAAAATAATAATAATAATAATAATAATAACAATAATAATATAAAAAAAAGAAATTTAACAAATTACAACGACCATTTGGAAAATGATTTTTTCAAAGACTAAAATTTAAGACATAAAAAATCGCACGGAGTTGATCATACATTATGTACGCCATGAATTAAACATTAATAGTGTTATTACACTTAAAAATTCCAAGTGACAAAAATCGCCTGCGACTCGTATTTGGTATGAAATATTTATAAGTATTCATTCCTGTCCTATTTATCTTTTTTTTAAATTTTTAATTGGATTATTCCATCTTTCTTTTGCACGTGAAAATCTTACAAATTAAAATGAACAGAAATTTGTTATTCATTTTCTTTCATTTTCATTAGTTATTATCCACCTGAAACTTACGTATTATCCAAGCATTTCATTGGCTGTTCGGGAAAAGGCTTTTCCATCGTCAGATTTCCAAGAAATCTGAGGACCCATTTTAAATGAAATTTCATTCTTAAACTTCTAAACATCCGACAATATTACTTTTTACACCGTCGTATAGAGAAAAAAATGTACTTTTAAATGCAATTTGTTTGAAAACTGTATCTCAATTTGTTTCTGAGTTATTATTTTTTTTTGTAGTTTTTATTACTTTTTTGTAATAGTGGCAACACCCTGTTGTCCATCTCTGTTGAAAGTAAAGGGAAATACAGATTACTGTATAGACCAATCAGGAAACGAATAAAATGCGGATTAAACAAATAAAAACCTTCAGATATGCTTTTGATTTCCTATCCTGACGAAAACAAAAACCATTTTTCTAAATTATATATATATAAAAAAAAAAAAAAAAAAAAAAAAAAAAAAAAACTTTATGATTATTTTTTCCAGAAACATGTTAAGAAAATTATGTTATGGAAATAGCGGTTGATGATGATCAAATAATAAACAAAACCCGACTGGTCTTGTACCAGTGTAAAAAAAAAAAAAAAATGTATCCTAAGAGTTTAATATCAAAGAAAGATAGAGATAGAGATATAGGAAAAATGAGAATTGGATTACTAAAATCAATTTATCTTTCTTTGTTCAGTTTTCTGTCGATAAAAGTGGAAGTAATAAAAAATGGAACAGTTATTACTTTCACTACGTTGTAACTAAGATAAAGGGATATATGTTTTATTAGGTTGAGCAAAAATTTCTGGGAAATTTTTAATCTAATATTTAACAGAATTTGTATCGGATATAGGAGCTCTATTGCCATCAGTTGGATCGCGTCTACGATAAATTGGTGCAGAAGTGTCCAAGATTGGTCCGCCTAAAGCGTGCTTTGTTTCAGCAGGACAATGCCAAAGCGCACGAGGTCCAGGGGTCCAAGGACAAGTTTGCACAGTTGGACGGCGTCGAAATTCTTTTACACCCCGCGTACAATCCAGACGTGGCTCCATCCGATTATGACCTCTTTCGATCAATCCAACACTTTTTCATGGGCCGTGAATTTGAATCCTTTAATGAAGT
Source organism: Maratus speciosus (assembly GCA_963932465.1). Lineage (NCBI taxonomy): Eukaryota > Metazoa > Arthropoda > Arachnida > Araneae > Salticidae > Maratus > Maratus speciosus. Next base: position 167,222,960 of record OZ010797.1, read on the forward strand.
TGAAGAAGCATGTCAAGTGTTTTTCGATTCCAAGGAGCCGCCATGGTACTTCCAAAAAATCAGGTATCTAGCAGAACGATGGCAGAAACTCAAGGACTTTGATGGTCTTTACTTTGAAGAATAGTCCTTGTTGCTTTTGCTGTTAATTTGCGCATAATAACGCAACTTTCACAAATTTCCCAGAACTTTTTGCTCAACCTAGTACTTCAGGATTCTTTTTTCTTTCTTTTTTAAAGGGAGGAATTAATCATTTAGTTTTGGATATTCGCAAGAGACCGCGTACAGACAATGGAGTTATGAATAAAGCGGGGGAGACATATAGTGTATTGTATAGCAGTTGCAAGTGGAGTAACTGAGGCAGTTGTCACAAGATGGCGGCTGTCTTTTAATTGGATCCAAAGTTTCTGATTGCCGCCGATCAAAACTTCCAACAGTAAAATTCAATAGAAAATTTCGTTTTACTTAAGAGCCTTATTCATGGGAAATTTATCTCACAAATATGGTAAAAGATTCCATTTTTTTTTTTTTTTACTGGTGTCAGTTTGTCCAGGTATTATAATCTTTTCACTCACACGAGCCAGAGGTTGCCTTGGTTGTCACAATATGATGGAACTGTCACCGCTGAAGTAAACTTCCACCAGTAAAATATCAGTTTTCCCATTATTTTTGATTGAAATTTTCCATTAATAAGGCGTTTGAATAAAGAGGAAATGTCTACTTAAATTTACTGGTCGAAGTTTGCGCCGACGGTAATGAACCCCTGCAAAAGCAGTTAAGTTGAAGCTTCAGTATTTTAAGAATATGCCAATTCCTCTTTCCTAATAGTTCCATGGTACAGACTATAGAACAATCCAAAAACATCAATGTTAATGTAGAAATCAGAAAAAAACTAAAGTTGAATTATTAAAACAAAATATGTATACTTATTTAATAATTTTGCCTCATTTCTACATGAAATATATTACGAAAATTATATTATGTTGTTAGGGGTTGACCATGATCAAATAATAAACAAAAACCGCGGGAAAAATCAACACTAGATAGAGATTAAAAGAAGAGGGTTGGATTTCCAAAATTAATTTATCATTCTTGGTTCATGCCGCACCAGTGGCCGAGAGGTTCTGCTCTCGAAGCTGGTAGACGGGAGGTGCTGGGTTCGAACCCAATTGCGCCCGTCGGCCTAATCGTTCGGAGTTTTCGTCGTTTTCTTCGAGCCACGTATTTCCATGCGTAAGTACGGGTTAGGTTCCCTTAGAAAGACCCCCACGAAGGGCACTCCCCCCCTGGGCCCATATCCCTCGAACAGATAATTGGCCATCAAAAAACAACCACAACCATACTTGGTTTATTTTTTCCGATAAAAGTTAAAAGAATAACAAAAATTGGAACAAGTATTACTTCATTTAGTTTCGGATATTTGCAAAAGACCGAGTACAGAATATAGAACAATCTAATAAAATCAATATTAAATTAGAGATCAGCAAAGAAAAACTGGAGATATATTACTAAAACTATACATATAATAATTTAACATTTTTAGTTTATCATTACTAAAAATATATTGCAAAAATTACGTTATGGAGCTAGAGGTTGAGCATGACCAAGAAACAAACAAAAGTTGCCTTGTAAAATCAAAGTTAGATAGAGATTTGAGAAAAATGAGAGTTCGATTTCAAAAAATTAATTTATCATTCTTGTTTCATTCTTCTCTCGATTAAAAGTGAAAAGAATAAATTATTGCTTTCAATAAGTTTTAAGTAAGATAAAGGGATATATTTTTATTTCACTTCATGATTCGATTTTCTTTCTTTTAATTATTTTTCGTAGTTAGAGGAATTAATAATTTAGTTTTGGATATTCGCAAAAAGACCGCGCAGATAAAGGAAAGCAATCTAAAAAAAGAAATGTTAAGATAGAGATCAGAAAAAAATAGAGTTGGATTACCAAAACAAAATATGTTTAAAAATTTAACATTTTTGGTGAATTTCTATTAGAAATATATCACGAAAATTATTTTATGGAAGTAGTGATTGATCATGACCAAATAACAAACAAATATAGGCGGGTAAAATCCAAGTTAGATAGTGATTAGAGAAAAATGAGAGTTTGATTTACGAAATTAATTTATCATTCTAGTTTCATTTCGCTTTCGATAATTGTGAAAATAATAAAAAATGGAGCAATTATTGTTTTGTTAAGTTGTAACTGAGATAAAGTGATATTTTTTTTTATTTAACTTCATTATTCGTTTTTATTTCTTTTCTGGAAGACGAAATTAATCTTTAGCGTTGATATTCGCAAAAGACCGTGCACATAATGGAAAGAAATCCAATAAAATCAATTTTAAGATAGAGATCAGAAAAAAAATACTATAATGGGATTACTAAAGCTAAATATAATAATTTAAAATTTTTGGTTCATTTCTACTAGAAATGTAGGGGCGAGACAATGCCGCACGCCAGATGCCTTGAAAACCGCGTTCAAGGGTCGAGGTCCGAACCTCAGGCAAAGAATTGAAAGCGCAGCAAAAAATTCAAAGATAAGCACCCAGGTATCTGGGCACACAAAACAGAGGTGTTTTAGCATTGGTCAGAGAGAGAACGTCTCTGTCGACCGCTTTTTTGATGATTGGGGCGTTGTCCCTTTTTATTCATGATGGGATCCGCGGAGATCCGATTTTCACCTTTAATTATATTTTAAATATTATTTTACTGTATATATTTTATAATCGCTATAATAAAGAATTATTAAGTTTTTGTACTTTTAATGAATAGTCAAGAATTGATAATTAAATAATTGTCAGTCTTAATGAATTATAGTTTCTTTTCGTCTGTCTCCGTTTCTGAATCCTACAGAAATACATTACGAAAATTACATTATGGAGCTAGTGGTTGACCAGGACCATATAATAAACAAAAGTCGCCCGGTAAAATCAAAGTTATATAGATATTTCAGAAAAATAAGACTAGGATTTCTAAAATTAATTTACTACTCTTGGTTTATTTTTCTTCCAATAAAAGTGAAAGTTTCCAATAAAAGTGATGCAATTTTATTTCACTTCATGATCCGCTTTTCTTTCCATTTGGGGCTGTTCAAATATTACGTAAGCATGTTTTTGACTATTTTTGACCCCCCTCCCCCCTTGTCAGCAAAAATAAGCAAATCGCGAACCCCCCCTTAATAATTACGTAAGAAAATTAGAACCCCCCCCCCCCTACTTAAAAAAAAATTAGGACACAATACAAATTAAAAAACTCTACTCGACTAATATAACTACTAAATAATAATAAACGCTTGTTTTATTTCTTTACAATTCTATTTAAGAAAATTTCTTAGATCACAATTTTAGGAGAACTTAGCCATTTGAAAAATTTAAATTTGAACATGACAATATCTATCCCGTTGCTGACCACGGCTGCTCAAGCCATTTTTCTATATCTGTTATGATATTGGTTTCCAGTTTTACTTGATTATCTTCATCGCTTACTGTTCGGATGCAATCTTTATCAACTTCATCTTCATTGATCCACTCAACATCTTCCATATCTTCACGAATCTTACGAAGCGCATAAGTTCATTTGCTCGACGAGCAGCAATTCTCAATGGTCGGATAAGGCAGTCCTTCTCGCTTTTTTCACTCTGTTGAATTTTTTTGTGTCTGTTTGCTGACTTCTGAGATGCATGATATTGACCACAACTTCCACAAGTTCTTGCGGATAATTGCGTGAACTCTATGGAAGAGCAAAAATAATCATACAGCATCTTTAAAAATCCCTTTTCTGTACTATTCAGGTTTAAGGCCAGACGGAGACTTAAATCTATAAATTCCCCCTCTTCACTTGTAATGATGTCATTTGACGATTGTATCATTTTAATTGGAGGAGGAATGAATCGTCCTTTTAATATACGAAATAATCCACTACGTGCAGAAGAGTAACAATTCTTTTTTTCGCATTTTACAATTTGCAGCAAGTATTGACATTCTTGTACGAGCTTCGAATACCAATCCAAGTCATAACCAAGAGACTCTAGTTCGCCTGAATCAACATATGTGACAGTAACGGGATAACTGTCAATGTTTAATGAGTTCCAGATATCTGCCATCTGTGAGAGTTTTACCAGCATATGCTAAGTTATTTTGCTCCATTTCTTCATCAGTAGTGCGACCGTTCTCATCGAGATGGGAACCATAATGGTTATGAGGGTGTATAAGACAAGACAGTTCTCGACTGAGTGGTGTCATTCGCCTTTCTACTCAATTATATGCACTTCTTCCAGGAGCATTGCACGCTATGAAAATTCCATCCAAATCATGCTTTTTGAAATGGTTAATAGCAAACGATATAACTTTCTGGTAGCGGGGATTCTCGTCTGGATCTCCATCAACCGTAACTATGATTACAGGTTTGATGAAACCCTCTTCTGTTTTCACTAATTTTTCAAAATCTTTGAGTATTAATAGAATTTCAAAATCCTGAGCATGAGTATTTGGTGTGGAAGAACTGTGTTTCCCACTTCTTATAGCTATTAACGTTGGACCAGAATAACCTATGTATGGCTTTACTTTGACCTGCCATACAAGGAGCAATCACAATACCAGCGTAAACACATGGGATAAGTTTGCGGTGTTCAGCGATGACCCAGTCGTGATCGCTTAAGGATACACGATACTCCATATGCATCAGTATCAGAGCCTGTTTATTGGCTGCTGTAATTCCCAAAGGTAGGCGCGCTTTGTCATCATGTGAAAGAAGAAACACTTGCATGGGTCCAAAAATTGAAGCTAAAGTTTCTAAATAATGGATGGATATTACTGCAAATTGGGTATCAATGTGAGATCGGTGATAATCAGCCAGAATCCAAGAAAGTTTTACCGGCACTGTGGTGACATGTCTTCGGCACTCGATGGTTGAGGAATTTTTTCGAAGCAAACGAAGATATGTTCTACTCCTGCTTATTGCAAAACCAACCTTTTTCAGTTTTGCAGTCAAGTCATCGAGAGTTTTGACACTTCGGACTTGTTTCTTCTTTTTGCATCTGCAGCGCTTCCAATAATAGCTATGTCTGATATTGCTTTAAGTAATAATGGTTGTTTAAACTTGGTCTTCCTACTGATTCCCTCAAAGCTATTTTTTTTTTTAATGTCTGGATTATCATGGCAGATTTCTCCAAGCTTTGTTCGTTTGGTGGTTCGATGTTTTCTTTCGTATTCAGCATTTTGTCGTTTCCTTTTTAAGGATTGTTTTTCCTTTTTTGAGATTACTGGAAACCTTATTTATCTGTTTTTGAATTTGAGATACATTGGTTTCAATTCAATTGGGTTACATTTCATTTTTAGTAAAGTTCAAAATTTGAAAACAGTTAGAAGATTATCTGCTACAAAACTAACATATTTTTTAATTTTTTCCCCCATGGATGCATTACTTTTTGAGTTATTTGAAAAGAAAAAATAAGGCTTAGCTTGGCTACGCCATATTTAAAAAGTAATAACTCGTTTTTTGACGTTCTTTTGGTCTTTATTTATTCCCATACTGACCATGTTTTGCCAAGGCTACACGGTCATTTTATCTTATCTATCTTTTTTCCAATTTTTACAAGTAATTATGTAAACTTAAAGTTATGATAAAATATATTTAAAATTTTAAGAATAAATTGATTATAATTACCTTTATAAAATAATCAAGAAAGACTGATTTCTTTTTGGTTGCCTTACGCAGTTTGTCCTCAATTCTTTTTAGCACCAATACCTCTAACTCTTTGTCAGTTTTAGAAGACTTTTTGTACTGCCGCCACACATCATTAGTTTTACATTGGATATCCTTCAAAGGTTTATCTGATGCAGACTTTTTGAAACTTTCAAAAAGTTTTTTATACAAGATTTCTCGAAATGAAGACATATTTCTGATTTTATTTATTTTAAACACCACTACACTGCAGTACTGAGAGGTAGAGGTCTGCACAGGCCGAAATTTCCAGGCCCGGGCCCGGCCCGACTCATAGAGAAAAAAATTCGGCCCGGCCCGTACAAAAAATTATTGGTCCGGCCCGATAAAAAAGTTAAAAGTTCGGCCCGAGCCCGGCCCGACTCGAAAAAAAAGTTGAAATCTCGGCCCTGCCCGATTGAATTTCTACAAAACATTGATTTTTATGTCGATTTGGTTAAAGATTTGTCTCGTACGAGGAGTTCTGGCCAAAAATATGTCTTAATTATTTTTTTATGTTTATAATCTTCATTTTTATAGAAGTGGCGCAGGCTGCGACATTTATTTTTTTAATCAATCTCTATTTCTTGTATGTAAATGAATCCGCTATCATTAATATTGTTAATCCCTATTCCATGTATTGAAGTGCTAAAAATCTGAAAAATGCTATGCAGTAAAATCTTCTAAAACGGAATTGCATAAAAAAGAAAAAAAAATCCGTTATAGACAAGTGCCCTTCTTAGCAAGTTGTAAATGTATTATATATCCTATTCTTACGTATTAGTATATTAATTTTCTATGGATCAACACCTTTTTCAGTTTATAACAGGATTTCGTCATAGACAGGTTCCTTCTCACATGCTTTCTTATATTTTCATATAGCTATATTTTAATAAGCGTAGAAATCTACTATTCTTTAAAAAAGAATAAATTTGAATGTTTAATTGTAGAATAATAGCGATTTAAAAATGTGTATATTTTTTTCAAAATGTTTTGAGCCTGACCTAATTTTACTGGCCTTTGAACGGATCAAGCCACGCCGAGACAATGATTTTCATACGGGCTGCGTCAAAACTAGGACTTAAAATTTTGGGCCTTGAAGACTTGGTAATGAAACCAGTCCCGGCTCTGTACAGAAAAAAATGGGCCCGGCCCGATCCCCCAGGAAAAAAGTAAGACCCGAACCCGTCAAGGCCCGTAAAGAGTAGTAACTAAGCCCGGCCCGCCCCGAGTGCCGTGAATGAAAATATGCCCGAGCCCGGCCCGTGCAGATCTCTACTGAGAGGTTTTCAAAATTCACGAGACACCAGACAGTAGAGCAGTCGGTCACTATGGTTATGGGGTTCAACCACTTGACAGAGGAGGGGTGGAAACAAAAAAGATGGAATTTTACTTACGCTTTGGAAGCTTTCCCGGAAAACGCATATTGTCACAATACATCATATCGCATCGGTCCATTCAATTCTATTCTATTCTATTCTCACAATTAGAAATAGTAGTAAGTTCTCAGAGATAATAAGCCCTCATGCATCAAACATGAACAGTCACCTCTAGATAAAAGAGATCGTTTATGCTTTCCTTGTGCGGTCAAAATAGCTGACATCAGAACTTCAAGTTTATATTCTTTTGCTGTTTCTTTCTTTCAATTTGAAATTTTATAATTTTTTTTTTTTTTTTTACAAGTTAGAGATTCTGAAAATGTCTTACGTAAGCATCATTCAAACCCCCCCTCCCCCCTTGTCAGCAAAAATAAGCAAATCGCTAACCCCCTCCCCCCCCTTAGGTGCTTACGTAATATTTGAACGGCCCCTTTTGTTCCTAGGGAGAGGAATTAATAATTTACTTTTGATATTCGCAAAAGACTGCGTACGTAATGGGAAACAATTCAATAAAATCAATGTTAAGGTGGAGATCAGAAAAAAAACTAGAGCTGGATTATGGAAACTAAATATAATAAATTAAAATATTTGGTTCATTTCTACTAGGAATATATTACAAAAATTATGTTATGGAACTGATGGCTGACCATGAGCAAATAATAAGCAAATATCCCCCGGTAAAATTAAAATTAGATAGAGATTTGGGGAAAATGAGAACATAACTGCCAACCTTTCATTAATCTTCCGTAATATCTGGATTAATTTGACCTAGGTTAACCACTTTTGAACCAGAAAATTTATTTCAGGAATCTTTATTTATTTGATTCAAGGATACTACGTTGAACGTATTTAATTTCATTTCTTAAAAATATTTCTGGTTCGAAACGTATTAAACCAGGGTCAAATTAACGCACGTATTATGGGAGATTAGTTTGAGGTTGGCAGCTATGTGAGAGTTGAAATGCTAAAATTAATTTATCATTCTTAGCTCATTTTTCTTCCGGCAAAAGTGAAAAGAACATAAAATGGAACAATTATTGCTTTCACAAAGTTTTAAGTAAGATAAATTGATGCATTTATAATTCGCTTCACGATTTCTTTTTCTTGATTTTCTAGAGAGAGGAATTCATCATTTAGTATTGGATATTCGTAAAAGACCGCGTACGGTACGGAATGTAGAACAATCCAATAAAATCAATGTTAAGGTAAAGATTCGAAAAAAAAAATAGATTTGGATTACTAAAATTATCGTATTGGGATCATATAGGGATATATTTTTTTTTGTTTCATCATTCTTTTTTCGTCTTTATTTATTTATTTATTAATTCATTAATTTACATTTTTGCTTCCTTTTTTTAACCTTAAAGGAAGGAATTTTCGTTGAAAAATGAATTTACGCAAAAGAGATTCTATGAAACGCAGAGAAATCTGATAAAGTGAGAGTTAAGTTGAGATATAACGCAAATGATAGTTGAATTTCTAAAGCGAATTTATCATTCTCAGGTCATTTCTTTTCCGAGAAAAAAAGAACGTAAAATTAATAACGAAACAATTGTCACTTACTCGGAATTGCAACTAAGATAAAGGGAAAAGTTTTATTTCTTTTTCAATTTGGTTCATTTCTACTAGAAATAAATTACGAAAATTTTGTTATGGAACTAGTGGTTAACCATAAGCGAATCATAAACAAATCTCGCCTGGTAAAATCAAAGTCAGATAGAGATTTAAAAAAATGAGAGAAGAATTTCTAAAATTAATTTATCAGTCTTGGTTCATCTTTCTTTTGATAAAAGTGAAAATAATTAAAAGTGGAACAATTACTGCTTTCATTAAGTTTTAAGTAAGATAGAGGGATATGTTTTTATTTCATTTAATCATTCGGTTTTCTTTCCTTTTTTCTTTCATGGAGAGAAAAAATGAATCATTTTATTTAGATATTCGTGAAAGATCGCATATAGAACAGTCCAATAAATTCAATGTTAAGGTAGAGATCAGAAAAAACTAGAATTGCATTACTGAAACTAAATATAATAATTTAAAATTTTTGGTTCATTTCACCTAGAAATATATTACGTATATTATAGTATGCAACTAGTAGTTCACAGTAATAAAATAATAAACAAAATTCGCCTATAATCAAAGTTAGTGATTTGAGAAAAATGGTTGTTGGATTTCTAAAATTAATTTATCATTATTAGTAGTTCATTTTTCTTCTGATAAAATTGAAAATGGTGAAAAGTGGAAAAGTTATTGCTTTCACCAAGTTTTAAATAAAATAAAGGGAAATATTTTTATTTCATTTCATGATTTGTTTTTATTTCTTTTGTTCCTTCCCGAGACAAAGGAATTAATCAATAAATTTTGGATATATGCAAAAAACTGCCTACGTAATAGAGAGCAATTCAATAAAATCAATGTTAAGGTAGATATCAGAAAAAAAAGCTATAGTTGGATTATTAAAATTGAATATAAAAATTTAAAATTTTCCTTTAGTTTATACTAATATATTAAGGGGTCTCAAGACTCTTAAAGCTCTTAAAATTTCGAAATTTTAATTTTTTTAGATGTTAAACTTCTATGTTTTCTGAACATTTTGATATAATTGGTATCTTGAAATTCCCATTAGAACAGAAGTTATGGTATTTAGAATTATACTCGCTCAATAGCTGAAGTCGTGTTTCCAAAACTTTGAAATCATTTTTCTCCAAATGACGTTTTTCGGCATAACGCGCACGATATCTCAAAAACTTCTGAATATTTTTTCATAAAATTTTCAAAACATATGTTTCATGTTAGTCTGCATAAACTGAACCTAAAATTTCCTTTTTATTGTAAAAAGAAAAATTTTTTTAGGGGTTTATATTGTTGAAAATTTCTGAATTTTGCATTAGCTAAATACAACTTTGTATTAAAAATATAAAAATGCTTTAAATACAAATTTATTTAGGTTCAGTGTAATTATTATAAACTGAGGTATAAGTAGTAACCAAAATTTTCATTCTAGGTGCAAAATTTATTTTGTAATCGTGCGCATAAGCTGTTATGCCGATTTTCTGCTCGTGAAATGTCTGATAGTTTTGAGCCCCCTGTAAATGCTAATTCTGCATCTTGCAGTTTTTCAAATATTTGAAATGAAAGAACATGCTTGTTTCTGTCATTCACATTTAAAATTGTGTCTTAATAGAAAATACATTTCAAGATATTAAATGCTGAAAATGGTCTTTTTTTTTTCATTTTTTGCAATTTTAAGAGTCCTGAGACTCCTTAAAAAAATTATGCTATGAAACTAGTGGTGGACCATGAGTAAATAATAAACGAATGTCGCCAGGTAAAATCAAAGTTAGTTAGACATTTGAGAAAAATGAGAGTTGGATTTCTAAACTTAATTTATCATTCTTGGTTCAATTTTCTTCAGATAAAACTGAAAAGAACAAAAAATGAAACAATTATTGCTGTCACTAATTTCTAACTAAGATAAAGGGATTTATTTTTATTTCAATTCATGATTCATTTTCTTTCTTACCTAGAGAGAGGAATTAATCATTAAGTTTTGGATATCCGCAAAAGACCACCAACATTACATAATGGAAAGAAATCCAGTAAAATCAATGTTAAGAAAAGAGACCAGAAAAAAAAAAATACTAGAGTGGGATTACTGAAAATAAAACATAATAAGTTAACATTTTTAGTTCATGTCTACTAGAAATATATCACAAAGATTATAGTATGGAAATAGTGGTTGACTATGATCAAATAAAAAATAAAAGTCGCTTTCTTAAAATCAAAGGTAAGTAGAGATTTTAGAAAAATGTGTGTTGGATTTCTAAAATTAATTTACCATTCCTAGTTCGTTTTTCTGCCGATTAACGTGAAAAGAATACAATATGGAACGATAATTGCTTTCACTAAGTTCTAACTATGATAAACAATTAAATTGAAAAAATCAAAAAACCCGACTGCGTAAAAAGCGAACTAATTACTTATTTCTCATCAATGTGAAACTATTTTTTCAATTCCTACTATTAACTCACACTCTCGCTATATATATCTTGTTCAAATTTTCAATCGTTAATAAAATACTTATTATTCATCCAATCAAGCTCAAATAATTTTTTTTAACTTGTAGTGGATGACACTTGATGTTAATCCAGTTTTCTTTCAAATATTAATTCATTAATTAAATTAAATTAATTAATTTCCAATAATCGAGAGAGTCCTCTTCTTGATCAAGGTATTTTAAGACCGAGATAGCCCTCTTCTTGATCAAGGCATTTTAAGCACCACTTAAGAGGGAAGAAGAATGGGAGAAAAAAAATTATCTTATTGACCTAAGTAGGAATTGACTTAAAATATATTTTTTATATTACTTGTTTATATTATTTAACTATTTTTCTTTTATTTACTTGTCTTGATGACTTTTAAGTTGTGTTTAAGTGTTAGTTTCTATCTATAAACACTGTTTTGATGATGTCTATGATGGTTAGAGTTGCAGTAAAGCTAGAGATCCTACATACACAACTTCCAGGTTGTATAATATTTCAACGGAGCTTCTGACTGTAAAATAGTCAATGAAACATCGTCTTCATTTTGAAAGACCTATCCAATGATATGCCACTCAATAGGGTGCGTAAATTTTTTTTTTCGTCTCTACAGACATTTTGTATTTTACGGCCGCCATTTTGAATTTCTAAAAACAAAACCTAGCCTATAACCATTGGGCCGTTAAGACGAATTGACAGAGACCTCATTCATTAAAATCCATCCAGCCATTGGGATATTTCGAGGGTATAAAGAAATCCACATACACAGATACGCATGAAACACATAACCATTCTTTTCAGTCGGGCAATAAAGGGATATATGTTTGTTTCGTTTCATAGTTTTTTTCTTTCTTTTCTAGGGGGAGGAATTAATCTTTTAATGCTGGATATTAGCAAAATACCGCGTACATAATGGGAGCAATCCCATAAAAGCAGTATTTAGGTAGCGATCAGGAAAAAAAATAGAGTTGGATTACTAAAACAAATATGCATATGTATAATAATTTAACATTTTGGGTTCATTTCTATTAGAAATGCGTTACGAAATCCATGTTTTGGAGCTACTGTTTGTCCATGATCAAACAAGGTAGACCGGGGCACGTTTACGCAGTGCACTTTTTCAGAAGCGAGTTATAACTGGCGCGCTATTAGTCATGACAGATTGATTCTGCTCCCTAGTAGGCATTTTAGCACATTTTTGAGCGTCAGTCAAGCTCCGGTCTAGCATGAGGGAAGGATAATCTGTTTTCTGTCAAGGTGAGTAAATTTTGTGTTGAAATTATTGAAACTTATTGTAAACTAATAATACTTAGTTAAGGATAAACAAATATATGAACATTAGCAGAATTTTATCCTTTTTTGAGAACTGTATTTGTATGAACAGAAATGTTATTAATTTTCATTGCACGTTAAAAATAAATCCAAACATGGCGACGGGGAACGTTTACGCATTGACATCGGGGCACCTTTACGCTCGTTCAAAAAGAAGAAATTACATAAAAATTTACTAGTTTCTATGGAAGCAGAACAAGAAGACAGCAAAGGAAAAAGTATGAAACCAAAAACTGCAAAAGGGAAAAAGTTTGTACACTCTGGAATAAAGAAAATAGTGAATGAATCTGATGACGAAGATGAAAACTGTGTGTGTATTTATTGTTTGAAATCATACAACAAATCCAAAAAGGACAAGACTGGGTTCAATGTCTTAGATGCAAAAGGTGGTCTCATGGCAAGTGTGCAAAAGGAAATACTTTATTTTTTGTTTGTAAAAACTGTAACAATGATGATGAAATTGACTAAATAGTTTCTGTTTTTAATTTGCAATAAGCCCTATGTTTTCAATTTAGCCTATAAAATGTTCTTTAATTAATTATCTTTAATTTTTTATAAACAGTGTTATAAGTTATGAATAAAACATATCAATTTGATTAAATATTTATTTCACTTACTTCTTGGTATCACTTGTAATATGCGAAACGTGCTCCACTTGATGTGCAAGTTTACGCAAAAGACTTGGACCTAATTTTTTTTTTTTTTTAACGGTTAAAAATACAAATAAGGCAACGACTGAATACACAAATTTTGACTTTATTAACTGCCTTATAAAACCGCAATGTCTAAAATTTCCTAAGTTAAAACATAAAAATTAGAAAATTCATTGAAAAAAAAAACCGAGTAAACGTGTCCTCGGTCTACCCTACTAATAGACATAAGCCGCCTGGTTGAAAAAAAAATAGATAGAGATTTGAGAAAAATGAGGGTTGGATACTAAAAATAATTTATCATTCTTGGTTCATTTTTTCCCATAAAACTGAAAAGAATAAAAAATGGAACCGTTAATACTTTCGCTAAGATGCAAATAATATAATAGGATGTATTTCTATTTCAACTCTTGATTCTTTTTTTTTTTTTTTCCTTTCTTTCCTAAAGGGAGGAACAAATCATTTAGTTTTGGATATTCGCAAAAGACCGCGCACAAAATGTAGTGAGATCCGATAAAATCAATATTAAGCTAGAGATCAGAAAAAAAAAGAGTTGGGTTATTAAAACTAAATATACTAATTTAAAAATATTTGTTCATTTCTAGTATAAATATATTACGAAAATTATGTTTCAAAACTAGTAGTTGGCCATGAATAAACAATAACAAATTTTGTCTGAGAAAATCAAGGTTAGATAGGGATTTGTTAAAAATGATAGTTTTATTTCTAAAACTATTTTATCATTCTTTGTTCATGTTTCTTCCGATGAAAGTGAAAATAATAAAAAATGGAACAATTATTGCTTTCATTAAGTTTTAAGTAAGATAAAGAGATATATTTTTATTTCACTTAATCATTCGTTTTCCTTTCATAGAGACAGGAATTAATCATTTAATTTAGGTATTCGCAAAAGATCGCGCACCGAATATAGAACAATCCAATAAAATCAATGTTAAGGTAGAGATAACAAAAAAGCCCTTGAGTTGCATTACGGAAATTAAATATAATAATTTAACAGTTTTGTTTCATTTCTACTAGAAATATATTACTAAAAATATGGCATGGAAAGAGTGGTTAGGATTAATTAATAAACAAAAGTATCCTTGTAAAATCAAAGTTAGACCAGAGATTTCAGAAAAATGAGCGTTTGATTTCTAAAATTAATTTATAATTCTTGGTTCATTTTTCTTCCTATAAAAGTGAAAAGAATAAAAAATGGAACAATTATTGCTTTCACTAATTTGTTATTAAGATAAATGGATATATTTTTATTCACTTCACGATTCGTTTTTTTTTCTTTTTTTTTTTTCCTAGAGAGAGGAATTAATCCTTTAGTTTAGACATTCGGAAAAAAACCGCGTACAGAATATAGAACAATCCAATAAAGTCAATATTTAGGTAGAGATCAGAAAATTACTAAAACTAATTTTATATTCTTGGATCGTTTTTATTTTTTGCTTTTACGGAAAGAAAAGTACCGGAATAAATGCAGTTTTCTATCTTTCGCAGCTAAGATAAAGGGATAGATATATATTTTTTGTTTTATCATTCTTTTTTTTTTTTTGTCTTTATTTTTCTTTGCTTCATTTTTTTTTAAACCTTAGAAGAAGACATTTTCATTTACAAATGAATTCACGCAAAACATATTCTACTAAACGTAGAGAAATCTGATAAATGAGAGTTAAGTTGAGACATAACGAAACTGATAGTTGAATTACTGGAGATAATTTATTATTCTCAGGTTATTTCTTTTCCGAAAAAGAATGAGAAGAAAAATAACAACGGAACAATTGTCGGTAACTCGGAATTGCAACTAAAGCTAAAGGGGAATTTTCGTTTATTTTTACTTTTTCTATCTTTACAAGAAGAAAGTATTGGATTCGTGAAAATTTTCGACTTTCGCTTTGCGACGGATTTGCACATTTTAGAGGGTCAGAGATTCTGAAAAACATGTTTTTACAAAATGTCTGTCTGTGAGTCTTTGACTCTGTCTGTCCGTCTGTCTGTATGCATGTGACACAAATTTTGTGGGCTCTCTATCTCAAGAACTAATGCACTGAATTTAATAAAAAATTATATTCAGTTAGTCCCTGATATAAGTTGGTGCTGATTAGTTTTTGGTGTAAATCGCTCAACAGGTGGCGCTGCTATGCAGCCTTTCTCACGATTTCCACAATAGCTCAATCTTCAGAACAATTGCACGGATTTTCATCAAACTTCAGATTCAGTTAGCCCTTCACATGTGTTGACGTTTTATAGATTTTGGTGTAAATCGCTCAACAGGTGGCGCTGCTATGCTGCATTTTTCGCGATTTCCGCAAAATAGCTCTATCTCAAGAACTAATTCTTGGATTTTCAACAAACTTCAGATTCAGGTATACCTGGATATGAATTAGTACTATTTATGTTTTGGTGCAAATCGCTCAACAGGTGACGCTGCTATGCTGCATTTTTCAGAATCTCTACTTTAGTTCTATCTCAATAACTAATGCACGGATTTTCATCAAACTTCAAATTCAGATATACTTTAACACGAATTGGGGCTAAATTGATGTACTTTCTTGTGCTAATTAATTGATTTAATTGACGTGATTTATATAGAAGAAAGTTTTGTGATGGCCGCGATATACTAGTTTAATTTTATTATTCCTTTTTTCTTTTTTTTTATCTTTACGTTTTTCTACTTTCAAATGTAGGACTTTGAATTTTTATTTTGCTGTGAATTTAACCAAAAGATATCGCATTGAATGTAGAGTAATACGGCAAAGTAGATTTAAAGTATAAATAATAGAAAAGTGACAGTTGTATTACTAAAATATATCAATCATTCACCATTTATTTCTGCTTTAGAAAAAAAAGATACAGAAGAGAAAAGTAGTGAAACATTTTTCGCTTTCTCCGAGTTGTAAGTAAGAGAAAGAAATACAATGGAATTTCCCATTAACGAAGTCCTTATTTAACGAAGTTCTCTACTTAACAATTTTTTCATCTAAACCTTGACTTTGAACACCATTAACATGAAAATAATCTCCATATTAAGAAAAATAAGGACTACTTAGTTATCCCGTCGACCAAAAATCTATCGCCAAACTAAAAGATTAAATGCCAATAATGGTTGATCGTAAATGTCAACTTCACTTGATTTTAAGCAAGTTACACGTGTTTACGTCGTCAAGTGATTTTTATTTCGACGTTTTATTTGTATTTTTATTAATGTTATACTAATTTAATTGCTCTTTCGTTATTTAAAATAAAAATTATGTCAATTTGTATAATTTGGTGAGTGGTTTGGCGATTTATATAATTTGGCGAAATTGGTCGACGAGATAACTAAGTAGTACCCAAAAATATATTCTATATAACGAAGTTTATTCCACTTAACACAACTGAATCAATAAAGACAACTGAATATCCTACTGATGATGGCCTATTTCAAAGTGTACTAAAATTCAGTGATTAAACTACAGCGAGCGATGAAGATGATAATGAAGAAGTAATTGAAAGACCTTCAAAAGAAGAAATACTAAAAACCTTCGATACAATGAGATGGGGAGTCCAGTTTCACGAAAATCTTTAGATGAATTGGTCGGATACTTGCAAAAGTGCGAAATATTTTATGAACTGTGTATTTTTTATAAGAAACCCGTACAAAGTAATATTACAGACTTTTTCAAAGTTTAGGATTTGACATATTGTGAAAAAAGAAAAAGGTACGCTACGCCTCAGTTTTTGTTTACCTCTCTTTATTATTTGTTTTTTAGATAGAATTCTTATTAAATTTTTCTGATATGTTCTCATTGCACAAAAAAAGGTTACTGCCCGAATTAAAATACATTTTTCCAATATTTACATTTTATATTTGTGTATTTTTCCTTTTATGAATGCGTATTTTATTATACAAATTTCATGAATTTAAGTGATTTCTATTTGACGAATTTCCTTCTTAACGAAGTGTTTAAGTGTAATGGTGATACTTTGTTAAATAGAAGTTTCACTGTACATAATTTTACCATTACTTTTTGTTACTTAATCTTTTTGTTTTTCAGTTTTCAAGTCTTAGGACTTTACTTTGATTTTAGAACTTTCTAACATAGTTGAAATGTGTTTATGAATTACGTTTGTCTGTCCGTCCTAGCCCTAAATCGCATAAATACATTCCGATTGCCAAGTAAGTGATGTACAGTTTTAAAGTTTACACTTACATGCACGAAATTGATAATGAAGTATGTAGAGTTAATTGATCATTTACAAGGGCACTCAAAAGTGTATTATATTATGGTATGGGAAAAAATCAGTTGCTGTGTATTTTAATGATGGTAAACTATTTTAAACATAATGAAGCATTTTGGCAAGTATAGACGTTACGCCACTATTTTCGTCAACTGACGTAACTGAAGTGAGTTCTGAAATTAATGATATGATAGACCATTCTGAAAATTTTAATGACAATATGAAAATGACATTGAATAGTGACTTGCAGTTAATCATAAATAGCAACTTCTTTATTTTTGATTGGAAATTGTATATATATATATATATAAAAATATGGAGGCTTCAATTGGTTTTCTTGTTTCGAGTTTTATTGCGGAATACAAGATGAGGCCATATGAAAAAAATAATTTTTGTATTTTTTTATAAATTACCTATTTTTTTTCAAAAGGTACGTTGATGACGTTTTTTGGTTTGGAGGTGTGGGTGGATTCTTTTGTTAATTTTGTTTGTGAGGTTAATAAATTGGATAAAAGCATTCAATTTACACAAGAGTTAGATGAAAATTGTAGCCTTCCGCTTTTGGATACTTCGGGAATATACACTTTTTATACTTAGGGAAGGGGATATTTTGAAGAGAACAATTTATAGAAAGAAAATGAATAGTCAACATATCATTCCGAATTCTGCTTGTTCACTTTTTAGTTATGAATTCTCCTCTTTCCGTTTTACGGTTACCAGAGTTTTTAAGGTTTGTTTTCTAAATTAAAGGCAAGTTTCTTTTTCTTTTCAAATTATTTCTTTTCTTTTCTTTTCAATCTTTTCGTTCTTTGTTTTATTTTAAATTGTTAGAACCTGATTTAATTTTTTTTAAACTATTAATTTATTCAAAATTTCATACCCGTTGACTACCAACGTTACATTTGTGCACCCCTTATTGTTGCCAAAGACGACTATTTTTTTTCTGCCATTATTTCAAATAACCAATCTTTAAGATTATTTTTTCTAGATATATATTAAGAAAGTTGATCATGACCAAATAATAAACAAAGTCGTAGTGATAATCTTGTACCAATGTAAAATATGGTATTCTAAGTGTTACATCAAAGTTAAAATAAAGATCTAAAAAAACGAGAATTAGATTACTAAATTTAATTTATCATTCTTCGTTCATTTTACTTTCTATAAAAGTGAAAATAATAACAAATGGAACAATTATTGCTTCACTAAGCTGTAACTAAGATAAAAGAATATATTTTTAATTAACTTCATGATTCTTTTTTCTTTCCTTTATTCTTTTAAGGGGGAGGAATTAATCATTTAGTTTTGGATATTATTAAAAGAAACGCGCACACGATGGTAAGCAACTCAATAAAATCAATGTTAATGTAGAGATCAGGAAAAATCTATAGTTGAAATATTAAAACAATATATATATATAATAATTTATTATTTTTGATTCATTCTTACTAGAAATATATGACGAAAATTATGTTATAGAGATAGTGGTTGACCCTGACCAAATAATAAACAAATGCCGCCAGGTAAAATAAAAAATAGGTGGGGATTCGAGAAAAATGAGGGTTGGTTTAAAAAAATTAATTTATCATTCTTGGTTCATTTTTCTTCCAATAAAAGTTAAAAGAATAAAAAAGGGAACAATTATTGCTTTCACTAAGATGCAACTAAGATAAAAGGATATGTTTTTATTTCATTGGTTGATTCCTTTTCCTTTCTTTCTTTTATTTCCTAGAGGGAGAAATTAATCATTTAGTTTAGGGTATCCACAAAATAAGGCATACAAAATGTATAGCGATACAATAAAATCAATATTAAGCTAGAAAACAGTAAAAAAGGCTAGAATTGGATAATTTAAACTAAATATAGAATTAATTTAAAATTTTTGGTTAATTTCTACTAGATATATATTACGGAATTTATAATATTTAACTAGTGGTTGACTATGTACAAACAATAAACAAATGTCGCCTGGTAAAATCAAATAAGTTACATAGAGATTTGAGAAAAATGAGAGTTGGATTTTTAAAATTAATCATCATCCTTGGTTCAATTTTCTATAATATGAAATTGAATTTTCTATAAAAATGGAAAGAAAAAAATTAAACATTTTACTTTATTAGTTTACATTTTATTACACTTTTATTAAGTTCTAACTAAAATAAAGGGACATATTTTTAATTCACTTCATGATTTGTTTTCTTTCTTTTTTCTTCCTTACCTAAAGAGAGGAATTAATTATTAAGTTTTGGATATCCCAAAAGACCACCTACATAATGGAAAACGATCAAATAAAATCGATGTTAAGATAGAGATCGGGAAAAAAATACTAGAATTGGATTACTAAAACTAAATATAATAATTTAAAAATTTTGGTTCATTACTTCTAGAAATATATTATGAAAATTTTATTATGGAACTAGTGGTTGACAATGAGCAAATAGTAAACAAATGTCGCGTCGTTTGGTAAAATAAAAGTTAGATAAAGATTTGAGAAAAATGAGAGTTGGATTTTAAAAATTAATTTATCATTCTCGCAGGGTTGCCACAGGCGACTATTTTTATATTCTGTTCGCATCACTATTTAAAAAAATATACATTTTGTTGTATATTTCTCTTGCAAATGTTTTCAAAGCGTATGTAAAAAAATTTTGTTTTGAAAAAGTGGTACGAAATAGAATTAAAAAAATAGTCGCCTATGGCAGTCCTGTTCTTGGTTAATTTTTCTTCCGATAAAAGTGAAAAGTATAAAAAATGGAACAATTTTTACTTTCACTAAGTTCCAATCGCTCCATGGTTCTTTTTACTTTCTTTTTCTCTTTCATAGAGAAAGGAATCAATCATTTAATTTAGATTTTCGCAAGAGACCGCGTACAGAATACAGAACAATCCAATAAAATCAATGTTAGATACAGATCAGTATTGGGTAGGAACGCTTTCATTGAACGAAAACTCATGAACTTAGCTCAATTTCTGTGAACGTTGAGTTGAACTTGACTCACTTTTTGATAAACGAACGTGAGCTGAACGAAAGCTCAAAAAATCTGTGAGCTTGAACGAAATTTGCAACTCAAACTCAATTTTTTTCATAATTTATTTAAAAATTTTCTAGACATTAATAACATGTTTTTCCCATTCAAATTCCATTTAGAAGCCACCACGGACTCGGGACGGGTCGAGTCTGATCACCAGTTTTTCTAGGTCGTGCCCGGGTCTTGCTTTCTCTGGGGGCCCGGCTGGGCCGAACTGTGCTTCATTCTTTCTAGAAGTCTGCACGGACCTAAATTTTCTGGCCTGGTCACAACCCTGCTTGTATGAAAATCATTGACCCACCCCTGTCTGACTCGAGGAAAAATCTGTTTAAGGAGCATCCACCTTGGGTCAACAATTTTTGCCGAAAATACACACGTTTTTAAATTACCATTATTCTGCAATTAAAATAGCCTTTAAAGAATAGTGTATATACATTTCTGGGGGGGGGGATATGTTACTGTAAAATCTGTTATGAGAATCTGTATATGACGAAATCCTGTTTTAAACGAAAAAATTTCTTGAATGGTGCAAAATGGATATAATAATCCGTTTGAAAATAAATAATACATTTTCAAGAGACGACAGACCTAGTAAACAAGTAATATAAAAATTTTGTTTTTAAAGTCAATTCCTACTTAGGTCATCAAAGAAAAATTTAATATAATCCCTTAAGCTAATATTAGTTTTTGTTGCATTAAAATATCTCAATTTGTTGATTTTCTATAAGCAAGTAGGTTTACAATGGAACTCTATGGAAAGTTGGCGAAATATTAGAAATATCGCCAAGTTGGCTCACTTTTGGCAACTTATTTTGGCCGCCATCGCCAAGTTGGCGACAAACTTGGCGGTATTTGGCGACAGAACAGGGTCCCTTCTATGCTAACCCCTTATTGAAAATACTTTCATTGACCTTCAATAACCAATAGCCGCCATTTTGATTCCCATGCAAAACTAAAATTAATTAATTAAAATTTAATTAATTAATTAATATTTGAAAAAACTGTATTAACATCAATTGTCATCCAGTACAAGTTTAAAAAAATTTATTTCAACTTGATAGGATGAATAATGAGTATTTTATTAACGATTGAAAATTTGAACAAGATAAATATATAAATATATAAATATATAAATAAATAAATATAGGGAGAGTGTGAGCTAATAGTAGGAATTGAAAAATTAACTTAAATATGACGATTTGTTTTCTCCTATGTGATTCCGTCTTAGAAAGTTTTTCGATATAGAATTTTTTGAGATTTTTACGTCTCCAAGCCGTGTAACTGGATTAATGGCATTAATAATAATTCGGATATTTACATTCAAAATGAGATCCATTAAAAAATCAATATAGTTTACAATGGGATATATAGAAAGAAACGTAGTAGAAACAGTATATTTTGGAACGGAGGTCCTTGTACTATGCAGCCTATGGTACTGAGCAATGTAAACATGAAAAAAAGACTGTAATATATATATATATATATATATATTTGTCAGAACTTCTCGCACAAGACAAAATTTTAAACATATCGACGTAAAAATAAATATCTGTACAGAACAATTAGCACTATACATGTGCTGAAGCATTTTATGCGTCATTTATAAAAACTATCATTAAGAAATTCCAAATTCTTCCAAGAAAGTTTAAATAGTTATTTTTGATTATTGCAAGTATACATATTTCGTGAATAAAATAAACGAAAATTAGTATTGAAAATTTTATTCTTAAAATTTCTCAGTAAAAAATCCGCCAGATTTAGCAACACTATTTGTGGCCTCTAAGTGGTTAAAAAGGTTTTGACTTGGCCTTAGATCTTGACTTCTGTTTTGGATTCGGATGGGTTTCGGATTGGGTTTGGGTAGACCCGATTTTTTAAAAGAATGTAGAAAATAAAAAGGCTAAAAATGTATATGCCATAAGAACTCCATAGCGGACAAACAGAAAAGCGGATACTTCTGTTTAGCAAACACTTTTCAATTTTTAACACAATTATATATTTGTATTGTATTCCGCTTTTGCCGCTGAATACTGGACATCTTACAATCTATGCAAGTAAAACCTATTGGATTCCAATGGGAGTCTGTGGAAAGTTGGCGAAATACTGGAAATAGCGCCAAGTTGGCGTTAATTTGAAGAGTAATTTTGTCGCCAAATTTCGCGATATATCGCGAAGTTGGAGACAAACTTCGCGACGTTTGGCGACAGAGGCGGGTCCCCCCCCCCCCTTGTTAACCCACCTTATAGCGTCAGAAATCTCTGACCAATCAGATGCTTTTCGCGGTATCTACGCGGATTTTCATTGGTCCATTTCCAAAGCGTTACTTTTTTTTATATATAGAAGGATATATTTTTTCATCGAGGGCGACATTAATTTTGTAAAAACAGAATTCCTGTTTTCTAGATTAGAATTAAATTCTAAAAGGATTAAACAGTTGTATTTTCGTCGGAAACACACCTGTGAACATAATTTTTGAAATTATAGCATAGCGGGAAATGGTTGAAAATGGTAGTCGTTGAGCTAGAAGCCAAAATTAGTGATTTTGGTTTCATCTCTGAGGACTTGATGATATATGCCTATTTGGATTCACAATGATCCAAGGAGTTCATTTTATGATGATACTATGAAATTTGTGGTAGCTTATAGACGCCATATTGAAAACATGAGCGCCATCTATCGTTCACAAATATATATGATTTTTTTGTCAGTATCGCATAATTAAAGAGATTTCAATGAAAAAATGGAAAGAACAAATATTGTTAAACATAAAACGTTATAAAAATTATATATTTATTAAGATTTTATTTTAATATAATGCTTATCTTTACATTTAACTTTATGTTTATTAACATTTTCAGTGGGATAAACATCTTGTTTCACATTTTAATGCATATTATTTTCATATGGTAAAACACAGCAATTCAAGAAAAATTTAATACTGATGAAACTATTGTACTTAGTATGTTAAGAATTAACCCTTCGGGACCACGGGTGCATATATGCACCTTCGAAAACGTGTTTACATCGCTTGTTTTTGATACCACTAAAAAAGAAAAGTAAAAATTTCCTTATTTATTTAAGTTATTTTCTTGATTGCTAAGCTAAATTTAATCGTTTGACAATAAGGGGTGTCAAACGAATAATATTCATGTGAAATATGCTGGTCCCAAACGGATTAATAAATAACAGAAATCTTAGTCTTCTTCACAGCTATCATCATCATCGGTTGACATTCCTGTGTCCAAATATCTTCCATCGTCATAGAGCAGTTCTGTATTTTGCATATGCTTGTATATCTGAGGTTATTAAAATATATGCATATGATGGTGAGACACATGTTCTTAAACAAGAACATGACATCAATTCCAAAATAGCTTCAGGAGCAGGAGAACTGCCATTCCACTGGATCTCTAGATAGCCTTTTCCTTCACTATCTGTTCCAAAAATCCAACTATATTTATCTGGGTATGTAAGATCAGGATCAGCCTGTATGCACTTCATCCAACAACACCGTGGTAATTAGTTCGCATTACCTATATGTAGAGTGTTATTTCTGCATGGCAGAATGCGATGCTATTCCACAGACTCCTTTTTTACAGCAAAAATACATAGAATATAGCGCAATTCATTGATATCTGAGTATTTGTGCTTTCATAATAGAGATGGCAAACTTACGGCTCAAGCTGTTTCTTTGTTTCCTCTGATAGCGCCTTAAGCGCATTTCGAAATTCAGTGTTCTGAATCACCATTTTACCTTGCTTGCAAAGGCACTTACTGTATCGCATTCGACAGTTAATGCATTACATACCGCTTTACCTAAAAGTCCATGCATCTCACTCAAGTTGTAGTACTTTACTTTACCCTGTCATTGGATCCACATTTTACAAATATTAACCCTTTCTAGTTCTTCAAATCGTTTTATAAAGAAAACAGTATGATAACTGCCACATCAGTATCTATAGAGATAATAATAATATTTCTAAATTCAGACGCTAAAGCTATGGTGTGCGCAAAATAAAAGTCGGGTGTAACCTCTTCTTGGAAGAAGGTCAATTTAGTGTATTATTCAACTAGTTATTTCGTGAATGTATAGCATTTTCTCCGTAGATAACGTACATAATTCGTGTAATCAACTATTTCAGATAATGTTCATTTTGTCATTCTTGAGAAATGAAATGTATAAGTTCTTTCTTGTTCTCCTCATCGGACAGAAACTGCTTCCATTTTCGTACTGGGTGTCCAGAGTATATGACCTTTATAGCATCACCAACAGTTCCTATTTTTCGTTCATTTCTTTTTATTGACACCTGCCTGTATGTATCAAATAAAACATCTATTTTTTGAGAGGATGTAAAATCTTGTTAGAAAACAGATTCTTTGCTAGTTGTCCAAATGACTGTAGTTCCTGCGTTAGCTTTGAACAAAGCACATTCCGTCAATGATATTAACAACACCATCATTTGCATTCTTTCAGCAGTCGCAATTTTGTCATAACATCCATCAGTTTGATTTTTCAGTTTTTCTCATTAAACCATCAAGTGTTGCTAAGGGCTATGGAAGAGGCCCTGGGTGGTAGGAAAAGACAGTTCTCATACCGAAATTTCTTCGCTCTGCAATGATTTCCTCTAAGCAAACAGATTTCTTTCTGCCTAGGCAACAAACTCTGATTTATTAAATTTTACATTCTGTTTCTTTTTAAAGTCGGAAAATGTCTTTAGCTTCTTTATCTTTGGAGGTTTGAAAAACCAGTCTGGCTTTGAGTCTTCAGACAGATATTCTCTCTTGAAAGTTTGGTAAGCTTCTTCACACGTCTTATGAGCTTTGACCATGTCTTCGACAATTTCTAGATTTGTCATTGCTCCAGTTGATTCTATTACCATGTCTAGATTTATCCATTCATTGGTAAACATGTTCTGTAAATATGAGACGTCACACTCATTTTTCTGGATCCTGCTATAAGGCAGATCTGGATGTAGAACTAATTTTGGTTCTTTCACGAATCATGTTAAGAAATGCTGCCCTGATATCAAAAATATCTTTCGGCTGTGGCAGGTCTTTCACTGATCTTCGTTGTACCTTTTGACACCTGAATGTCTTTATTTATTGTCTCTTCAATCGCCCAATTCATTTAATAGCATGCGAAACCAAGAAAATCTTTCAATCACCCTGTTTATCGGCGGCCATTTTCCAATATGGCGTCCATTAGCTACTCTGTTTTTGAATGTATCATGGATAAATGTCATTCTGATGTTGTGTTGAATCCAAAAATGTGTGATTTACCAAGTCCACTGAAATGAAACCACTCGAACCCCCGACTCAACGACGGCGGCCATTTTCCAATATGGCGCCCATAAGCTACCCTGGTTTCGAAAGTATCATGGATAAATGAGGTGCTGTTGTTGCGGTGAATCCAAAAATATATAGTTTACCAAGTCCGCTGACATGAAACCACACGAGCCCCTGGCTCAACGACTATGGATTGCAAAATTCCCTCTTTACATGCAAAAACCAAGTTGAGTCAAATAAAAGAGTGTAATAAGATTTAAAATAAGTAAGATTCTTTTCACAAAGACACCTGAAATAACAACATGTTTCAACTGAAACTGCGTTACTCATCTTTCTGATGTTTTCTGGCATTTCAATAAAAATGCTATTAAAATAAACCAATAAAAGTTTCTATATTAAACCAGCAATAACCGTAACACCT
This sequence comes from Maratus speciosus, assembly GCA_963932465.1. NCBI lineage: Eukaryota > Metazoa > Arthropoda > Arachnida > Araneae > Salticidae > Maratus > Maratus speciosus. Next base: position 167,249,029 of record OZ010797.1, read on the forward strand.
GGATAATAAAGTTGGAGCAACCAATTACTTTATAAATCGCCCGTTCCAAGCAAGCTTATGACGCACTAACGGTAACATCTGGATAATAAACTTTTAACCACTAGATACGGTATAAGACATCAGTTGCTGCGTTGCATGCACTCTCATATTGTAAAATCTCTGCAAGCCTCCAAGTTCTTTCCCTGATAATTCCTTCATTCAATATGAAGATAATGGTAAGATCATCTGTTCGTAACGATTATGAACATTTAGTTATGCATTCTAGTTATTCATTAAATACGTTCTCAGTTCGAAATTTACTACTTTCTGATACATTTACGAAGTCATTTTTTGTTGAGTTAAAAAAAAAAAAAAGAACTACTGCAATCATTTCGTTTATATAGATATACATAATGCAAATTTTGTCACAGCGATTACGGCCGAAATACTGAACCAATTCGACGGTATACTCATTATAATTAAGAATTACTACTCAGTGTACTCATCTTGCAAATAATTTGGATGAGGAGAAGACTCGGTAATCCGTTCGAAAATAATGGCCCTTTGAAAATCCGAATGACATTGCATTCAATGGCATTATATTTTCAGTTTATGGTTAATGCATGTTAAATTTCTTTGATTTAAAACTTAATTTTTAAGAGTTGTTTACTTCGTACGTGAGACATATTAAAAGAATTCTGTTGGTATTCTTTGAATGGTTTGGGTTCCAACCACATTTTAGTGTCTGAAATATATCATAGCTTATTATCAAGCATACGATTTATGTTGTCAACAACCCTTTTTCTTAACTAATATGTAGCGTACAACGATGAATGTTGTATCATTGGATAGGATTGTTATACATATATGTTATTGCAGTGGCAACACTATTTTTACGAATAACTATTTGGCAACAAGGCTGTACGTTTTTTTGTATGCTCAGTTCTATGCTGATTAAAGCCTAAGTTATCATTTTAAAGGTTTAAAATGCTTCGCTTACTTTTCCACTACATTACAGGTATATCTTTCGTAATTGGGATGAATGCACACTTTAAAATATCCATACTTTAAAATTTCTTTAAAATCCATTAAAATGAGAAATTTCAGATACAATTTTCAAATAAATTTTATTTTAAAGAACTTTTTTCTATTCGACAATGAACAAAACGAAATTGTGTGATGTTATGAAATTAAGAAAAATTTCAGTAAAGTCACAAGTTATGGGTTAGGTCGTTGCCACCATCAGTATGATGTCAGCGTTAGTCACTGGCATATATTATAATGTAGAAAAATGCCATACAAACCAGAATTTCACCAAATGCTACGCTCTTTGGAATAATTGTTTTCGTATTGCCAAAGAAATCGTATATTTTTCTGTTATACCCACCGAAGAAAACGCGCATTCGGATATTAAATCTCAGGGATTTTATTATGGTTGCGAGACAATAACTTTATGTTTTCTGATTGCAATTTTAACGCTTTGTGGACGAGAATGCACAAATCTCAGTTACTGCGATTGCCGTATTATTTAATTTTAGTTTACTTTATCCGGGAGGCCCCTTATAATTGACACGAGAGAAGCCGGGTAGTTCTGCTAGTTTAATATAAATTTGAATTGAAATCCAGCCAGCCAACATATTAAGTGGCGTAAATGAAATTACAATGTACACATTAGAATGCCATGCGCGAGCCCTGGGAAAGTTTATATTAAAGAGCAGAAAGACAGACATAATGAACAAAACTATATAAATTAATTAAAAAAAGCAATTTAACAAATTATAACGACCATTTGGAAAATGATTTTTTCGGAAACTAAAATTTAAGACATAAAAATTCGCACGGAGTTGATCATACATTACGTACGCCATGATTTAAACATTGATAGTGTTATTGCACGTAAAAATTGCAATCGACAATAATCGCCTGCGACCCGTCAGATTTCTTAAAACTTACGTATTATCCATCTGAAACTTACGTATTATCCAAGCATTTCATTGGCTGTTCGGGAAAAGGCTTTTCCATCGTCAGATTTCTTGGAAATCTGACGACCCATTTTAAATGAAATTTCATTCTTAAACTTCTAAACATCCCACAATATTACTTTTTACACTGTCGTATATAGAGAAAAATTTACTTTTAAATGCAATTTCTTTGAAAGCTGTATCTCAATTTGTTTCTGAGTTATTAATTTTTTTATAGTTTTTATTACTTTTTTGTCATAGTGGCAACAGAAGTATCCATCTCTGTTGAAAGTAATGGGAAAATACAGATTGCTGTATAGACCAATCAGAAAACGAATAAATGCGGATTAAACCAATAAAAAGCTTCAGATATGCTTTTGATTTCCTCCCCTGACGAGAACAGTAACCATTTTTCCAAATGGTTAAAAAATGAGGTGACTTTAACCCTAAGCCACTTGCAGAATTACGAGTGGAACAAACAGTTGTACTGACTATTGACTACAGTTTTTGAGTTTCTAAGCCCTTAGATTAATACTGGAAAATTATTTAAATTATCTAGCATTGCGAAATTGCTTTCTTAACGTACAATCAAAATTTAACTGAGATTAAGTTAAATTACTGTAAAATTCAAATTAATCTGTAAATTGGTAATTAAGTTATGAAAATATTGTACTATAATAGAGAACACACAACTGTACATAATTAGCCAGAGAAGAGGATTATGGATAACAATATTCTTGAAGACAATTTTTCGTCTTATTTAGTCGCAGAATTCAGTAATCAAATGGGACAAAAAATTCTCTTCGAAAAAACTGGTATCCATAACACCCCCCCCCCCCCCTCACCTCCTCGGACAGCACCAACCTTTTTTACGAAACGAGTTCTGCTGTATCCGATTTTTCGAGTAAAATTCAAAATGATATTTCAGTTGAAACAAAAACAATATATTAGAATGCGAATAAACAAATACAGGCGTTCCCTTACTTACGATGGTGTTAGAAAGCAGTAAATTCGTCTCAACTAAAAAATATCGCAAGTGCAAAATCTATACGAATATTATAAAGAAGAAACATTTGTTGTTTGTAGGAGGCAACATCTGGAACAACCGAAGCGATTTCAAAATTTATGGTGGCAAAACGATGGTCAATGTCTCTGATCCGATATAGGCTGTGTTTTATGTCTGTACCAAGGCTTAATTTCTAACAAAAAAAAAGTACCGAAGCCCTAATATTCTGCAGTACTAAAACCGTAGCGCCCATCCCACTTTCTCTCCAATCCGCAAATTGATATTTCATACATTATTTTCAAAATTTAAAACATCTTTTTTTTTTTTTTTTACTTTAGTAAAAAAAAAGTACTTTTAGTATGTTACTTTAGTAAAAAGTACTTTTAAAAAAACTTTAGTAAAAGTACTTTTAGTAAAAAGTACTTTTAGTATTTTACTTTAGTAAAATAAAAATTTTAAATATAATGGAATGTGTGATTTTTAAGGAGGAAAAGTTCTTTTTTTTTCTATTCATGAATAAATATAATTTTGAATGTAAGACAGAATGAGCTTGAGCCCGCCTAAGCCCAACAACTGTTATAAAAATTGAGCCTGTTTCATCTCCATTTCCTACGTGTGCGACACATTACGTCACACATAAGTGCTTTGATAGAAAAGAAAGTAAAATCTTGGAGGTGAGAGGAAAAGGAAAGGGTAATTTAGACTTCAGTTTTTCGGAAACGCTATTGCAACGGGCTCCGGAGCCCTGTATTCATGAGCTCCGGTGAATTCCAACCAATATCTAAATATTTACTGAAAAAAGAGAAGTACCGGAGCTGAGCTCCTGTGGGCTCCGGCGCAAATTAAGCCCTAGTTTGTACCACTACCCCCCAGTGGGACCAGGAATAAAAAAAAAATCTAAAATTGCGATTTTTGTGACAGTAACATGACTAGAAACTCAACATTTTGCATAGTGGTTGCTTATAAGATGTAAATGCTTTCTAAGAATGGTTAAAAAAAAAAAAAATAAAACCCTCAAAAATTAAAAGGAGGAAATGAGCGGAAAAAAATTCTAAAAATGTTCTAAATTACGATATTTTTTATTGTTAGGGATAGAAATTGAAATTTGATATGATTGTAAGGCTTGCAGAGAATAGTTTTAAAACAATTTGAATTTTATAAGGGTGAAGGAGAAGGAATAATTATTCCCGTTTAAATATTCCAATTTCTGTGATCCTGGTGGGGCCAGAAACATTAAATTTGGCATGTATAGTTACTTATAAGATTTAAATTCTCTCTGAGAACGGTTTCTAAAATAATTCAAATTAAAAAGTGTGAAATGCGGGAAAATGTACTAAATTACGATTTCACGGATTTTTTAGGTAAAGGAATTTGAAATTTCACATGGATGTTACTTTTAAGACATATATGTTCGTTAAAAAAATTCGCAATTTAAAAATGTGCAGGGGTGAAAAACGTTCTTAAATTGCAATTTCTTTTATACTTTTGTGACTAGACACTTGATATTTCGCATGGTGGTTGCTTATAAGATGCTTACTAAGCTTTATAAGATGCTATTGTAAATGCTTACTAAGAAGGGTTTCTAAAAAAATTGAAATTTTAAAATTTTAAATGAGCCGAAAATGTTCTAAAAACGCTCTAAATTACGATTTATTTGGAATTTTTAAGTTACAGAAACGGAAAATTTGACATGTCTGTTACTTCCACTATTTAAATGCTCCAATTGAACAGTTTTAAGCAATTCAAAATTTAAAAAGCTGCAGAGGCAAAAAACGTTCTAAAATTGGGATTCTGCGATATTGAGGAGGCTAGAAACTTGAAATTTTGCATGGCGATTGATTTTAAGATGGGAAGACGGATTAAGAATGGTTTCTAAAAAAAAGCGAAATTTGAAAAAATGAAATGACTTGTAAACATTCTAAATAAACCATCTAAATTAGGATTTATTTGAAATTGTTAAGGTTAGAAACTTGAACTTTGACATATTTCGAAATTTAAAAGCTTGAAATGGACGAAAAACATGCTAAAATAACGATTACTTTAGAATTACTACACCGTTTTCAAATCTTCTCCCTGGATAATAATGAGGGCAGCTACCGCTAAAAAGTAGGCTACATTTTAACACTTTTCAAACTACCTTCAAAAAGGTGCAAGAGTAAAAACCGTCTAAAACTCGGATTTCTACAACTTATCGATGCTAGAAGATCAAATTTAATATGGTAGTTATTTTTAAGTCGTAGGTGCTTCATAATAACGTATTATAAAATATTCGAGATTTAAATGGATGACATCATTAGAAAACATCTTTTTATAATTATTACTCAGAAACTATCGAGACTAGAAATTTTTAATTTGACATGCAGTTTTTTATTAGTATGTGATTTATTCAAACAAAAACCCCATCGAATTTCAAATGCATGGAATGTGAGAAAACGTGCTAGAATTTTATTCTCAGTGTGGTTTGCCCGAAACTGTCCGTGTATAGAAACTTTAAGTTTGGCATAGGATAATTTCTAAGACACAGATACGCAAGAACAATCTTTTTGTTATTAATCTGAATTTGTAAAAAAAAAATTAAACATAAGAAAAATCAATTTTTGTCATGCTAATATTAGATACAACTTTTCTAAATAATAAGAGACAATGCAAATACCAGTAAATAGACCTAAGTATTGATGTAACCCCACAGATAGAAGTCCATGGGAGTCAAGTCCGGAGAATGCGGTGGCCACTCTACCGGACCACCATATCCAAGGATCTGTTGACCGAATTCGGTGGCCAGATACGCCCGGACGTTTGATGTTTTATACGGAGCCCATCATGTTGAAACCACACCCGGCATGCATGTCGGAGAGACAGCTCCTTCATACCAGTCACGTACCGTGATTTGTAGCAGATATAGGTAACGATCGCTCGTTAAGGCCCCATCGTAGAAGATGGGTCCAACAATCTGGGTTCCCCGTATACCGCACCACACGTTAAAAGGACATTGCACCCTGATTTTGGTAACGAATTACTTTTATTCATCTTTTAACTGATCCCTCAATGAAAGACAAAATCATGTGCAAAAATCTCAAACTTTGAAATTTAATAACTGTGTCCATTTTTGTAGTACAGATGTCAAACTTTTTGTGTTATATCTGTTATATGTGTAAACTTTTACTAAGTTTAACTATAGGGACTGGGGGACCGTATAAAAAGTTAGATTTCGTAATTTTTATAAAATTGATTTTTTACTTTAAATGATGTCGCATCATGAATATTTACCCCATTTGAAACGTGTTAGGTAGATTTCGTATGAAATACTACCTATTGGGATCGTTCCTATGTTGGAATTTCTGAAAAAGTTTTGCAGATCTACACCGATCATGACCCCTAGAACCCCAAACCACCCTCAGTAAAAAACTTTATCTATCTATCTATCTATCTATCTATCTATCTATCTATCTATCTATCTATATATATCACTTTCTTCTGGACACGATAACTTTCGTAATTCTGCACCAATCATTTCCAAACTGATACATAAAATCAATGGGCATAAAATCTCGGTCAAGTTCGTTAATGGGCAAAATCTCGGACCAAGAGGATGAAAATAGGGAGGGGTTTTGTGAAAACAGAAAACACTTCTTAATTTTTGCTCATATCAAATCAGTTTAATGTTTTTATTACTTCTAAAAATAGTGTCAAAAATTTATGTATCACAGATTTTTGATAAAGTTAAAAATGGGCTCAAGGGGGGCTAAAAATAGGGTTTTGGGGAGAAAAAAATTCATAACATCGTCAATTCTCAAGATATCAAATCAAATTAATTTTATTATAAATATCCTTAACATTATCTATAACTTTTATATTCACAAGTTTTTGATAGGGCCAAAACCGCAAAAAAAAAAAAAAAAAAAAAAAAAAAAAATTAAAAACGAAAACCAAAAGGGGGTTTGAAGAAGAAAAAAATCCATAACTCCGTCAATTCAAAAGATATAAAATCCCCATGAATTTATCATATATCTTCTTAATATTGTCTACAACATCTACATAGACAAGTTTTGGATAGGACCAATTCTTACAGGAAAAAAAAAAAAAAAAAAAAAATACATAGCGGTTGAAGAATAAAATCATCTTAGTAAGGGTGTATTCAAATCCAAACTGCTTATTTTCTGGCTTATTTTACAATTCATTTTTGCTCTCAAAGGCTTCCAATTGGTACGTTTTCTTACTCAGAAGCTATATAATGTACCGTAATGGTCGATTTTTTAATAGAGGCAGAATATATTTTTTAAAATGCTGTTAAAAAGGGCATTTTGAACCGAATTTACCGAAGCGGATTGTGTTGGAAAAATCATTGTATTAAGGATGCACTCAAATCCAAACTGCTTATTTTCTGACTCCTTTTTAAATTCATTTTTGCTCTCAAACGCATTTAATTGGTAGATTCGCTTATTCAGAAACTATATAATGTACCGTAATGATCGATTTTTTGATAGAGGCAGAATATATATCAAAAAATGATATCAAAGTGGGCATTTTGAACGGAATTTCCCGAAGCGATTGTGTTGTCCTTCTGAGAAAATAATTGTTTATATATCAAGTTTTAATTAATTGAACAAAAAATAAAAACACAGGTCGCTCATAAATCTCTTCAAAAATCACGTCCAGCAAGTCTCATATTTTTTTAATTAAAAATTAATCTGGAATTATGCCAGAAAATTTCGAGTTGTTGATCATGGAAAAGTATTTTTTTTTAATACCGCCCTAACATGATTCTGATAAAACCAGCTATTATATAAAAATGAAATAAAAACTCGTCAAAAGTGGGCAGATAAAATTGTTAAAGTGGATTTATCTCTAATCATGATTTAGTTTTTGTTTGTGAAATTAGTATATTTTACTTCGAAATCTACCTCTGCTTGTAGGCCGGGCCGGCAGGGATTTTTTGTAATTGGAACTATATGTCTACGACCAATGGTTGAGAAACTAAAGGCCGGCGATATATAACATATTGCACCCTGTATAATACATTTACATTTGCTAAGAAGGGATCTTGTCTATAACGCATTTTTTCCCCCTTTTCTATGCAATTCCGTCTTAGAAGATTTTAATGCATAGCATTTTTCAGATTTTTAACGTACATGGAATATGGATTAACAATATTAATAATAACTGAAACATTTACATACAAGAAATAGAGATTCATTAAAAAAATAAATATCGCAGCCTGCGGCACTTCTATAGAAATGAAGATTATAAACATGAAAAAAAGTTAAGATAAATATTTACGTTCAGAACTCCTCGTCCGAAACAAATTTTTAACCAAATCGACGTAAAAATCAATGTTTTGTAGAAATTCACTCGGACCGAGATTTAAACTTTTTTTCCGGGCCGGGCCAAACTTTTTTTCTGGCTCGGGCCTGGAATTTTTGGGCCGTGCAGACCTCTAGTCTGCGGTGTCTGAACGGGGGTTGGCGAACGTAGCTCAGAGGGGGCATAATCCCCTAGTATATTAAAAAAAAACGAGTTTTTAGAGAACTTCGCTCACTTTCATAGATGAGTTTTAGTTGAGCGAGTCCGTTTGAGAATTTTTGAATCTGAACGTGAACTTGACTCATTTTTGAGAAATTGAGTTTGAGTTTGAACTAGTTCGTTTTTTTTTTGTGAGCGTGCCCAACACTAGTACAGATGAGAAAAAAAAATACTAGAGTTGGATTACTGAAACTAAATGTTAATAACATATACTGGACAATTGCACCATAAAATATAATAAATAAAGACACACAACCTTGCTCAATGGTACACAAAACACGAACTTTAATAAGCTAAAAGATAAATTCTACGTTTCGAGCTGTTTCTACAGCCATCCTCAGGAACTATGAAGGTTATCCCTTTCAGGGGCAAAGCTCTTCTGTTCCTAAAATGTTAAAATGATTGATTGATACCGGGATTTACAAACAAATTTATATGAAAGTAAGTTAACGCTGATTTTCGAGTACATTATAAAATGCAAAACTTAACTCCAATGTGGTATATGGGAATTAAAATTAAGTGGTACATATAATATACCGGTATCCCTCAAGGTGTTAAATGGCAAAAAGCTCAGAGATGACATTCCCTCGCACAGGAAGCCTTCATATCTGAGCTTTTAGCCATTTAACCATCATATTTTATGAAGACGGCTGTAGAAACAGCTCGAAACGTAGAATTTATCTTTTAGCTTATTAAAGTTCGTGTTTTGTGTAGCATTAAGCAAGGCTGTGTGTCTTTATTTAAATACTAGATGGTACCTGTGATATCGTTTGATATCACATATATTATTCTTTAAAGGTAATTCCTATGATCCCTAGATAGTTAAAATTTAATACTAACTATCAATATAAAAATCCCCTTTCTATTTCTTTTTGTATATCTAAGTTTTAAATTAATCTACTTTCCTTTTCACATTACTTTAACGTTTCCAGAAAACCCTCTCTCTCTGCTCTTTTATCTATGTAAATAAAATAAAAAAAAGAATGTTATTCACAGCCATTTCATTTCGAAAGAGTCATTCTTTTCGCGTTGCATCTGCCTATAAAATTTCTCTCTGTCAGATTTTTAATTCAATCCTTTACTAAGAGATAATCAAAATTTTGGTTAAACCAGCGGTTAGATAATAATATCCAGCTGTACTTTTAAACTTAAGTCGCCTTTCAAGTTACCGCACTCATTCCAATGCTATTGACAGCTTTCGGATTCTTTCTTACTTTCTCACGGACTAACGATTGGCTAATTATCGCCTATTAGGCTTTTCATCTAAATTAAACTACCCCATGTATTCCAATGTAACAGTCACCCCTTGGCAAGATCTGTGTCTTACCCAATATCTATATATCGCCAAAATCTTTACGAATGAAAATGTGAAACTGATGACTCTTTGCCTGCTTCTCAGAATGTAAAGATTAAGTTTTGATTGTGTGTAAGGGGGGTCACTCCCAAGGCACTTATGTGTCTCTTCAAATTTTCATTAAAGTTTCCAAGTGTGTGAAAGAGAGGTTTCTCGTTGCGGGAGTCTTCTTCCCTAAAAACTTGAGATATTGATAAGTAAATGGAAATATCATTTGAATTACTTAAACGAGATTTTTTAGATTTTTCCGTAGTGGAGTACGAATGCTCGAACAACACAATAAACTCAGATCCAGAAGATTCACTAATACTTGTAGCGTAATAAGGAAACTTTAATGAAAATTTGAAGAGACACATAAGTGCCTTGGGAGTGACCCCCCTTACACACAATCAAAACTTAATCTTTACATTCTGAGAAGCAGGCAAAGAGTCATCAGTTTCACATTTTCATTCGTAATGTTTTGGCGATATATAGATATTGGGTAAGACACAGATCTTGCCAAAGGGTGACTGTTACATTGGAATACATGGGGTAGTTTAATTTAGATGAAAAGCCTAATAGGCGATAATTAGCCAATCGTTAGTCCGTGAGAAAGTAAGAAAGAATCCGAACGCTGTCAATAGCATTGAAATGAGTGTGGTAACTTGAAAGGCGACTTAAGTTTAAAAGTACATCTGGATATTATTATCTAACGGCTGGTTTAACCAAAGTTTTGACTATCTCTTAGTAAAGGATCGAATTAAAAATCTGACAGAGAGAAATTTCATAGGCAGATGCAACGCGAAAAGAATGACTCTTTCGAAATGAAATGGCTGTGAATAATATTCTTTTTTTTAATTTTATTTACATAGATAAAAGAGAGCAGAGAGAGAGTTTTCTGGGAACGTTAAAGTAATGTGAAAAAGAAAGTAGATTAATTTAAAACTTAGATATACAAAAAGAAATAGAAAAGGGATTTTTATATTGATAGTTAGTATTAAATTTTAACTATCTAGGGATCATATGAATTACCTTTAAAGAATAATATATGTGATATCAAACGATATCACATATTTCCGGTTTTTGGGGGGAAATATGTGATATCGTTTGATATCACATATATATCAGCCAAACCTATTCAATGAAGTCACAGAATTTTAACTTTATAATTTACAACCAATTATGCTTCTTTTTACTAGAAATGTAACTAAAAATAGTGGGTAGAGCATTTATTTTTATTTACTATGGACTCATTTTTTCGAAAAAAATAACAGTATTTATTTTTATTTATTTATTATGATTTTTTTAACTACATGACCAATAAAAGCTGCCATGAATTTTATTTTTATCAGTCTCATTCTCTAAAAGCCCAAATTTGAAACTTTGTGCAGCATATAATTTTTATTACTTGAATTTTATTTTACATTTTTATACATTTTTTAAATATTAAACATGGATATCGGGTAATATTTTAAATAGTTCTTATATGAATATCTTTCTTTCTTTCCATTTTCTAATTTTAAGGAAAAGAAAGGCAAACTTTTCTTTCTGACACACACACACATATATTCTTGATAATGGTCAGAAGATATAACAAAAATTGTAGATCAGCTCAATTTATTTAATTGATAATTGCATTAAAAATATTTTAGCTTAAATATTTTAAATATAAAATTACTATTATTATTTTAAATATTGTTCAGCGTTAATTTTTATTTAATTATAAAGCAATTAAATAACAATAATAATAAAATAAAAATCATATAACTTCTCCTCCTAATAAAATATGTCATTATTGAAATAATTTATCGCGAAAAATATTACAGAAATCATTTTGCCGGGCGTTGGGTTCGAACCTGCTACCCACTACAAAATATCGGCGCTTCAAACTGTTGCTTTAGGCCACTCAGCCACCGAGAACTCGTTCTCAGTCCCTCTATATTGAACAGGGTTGATGCATGTGCAGATGTCCCGAAATGGGCCTACTTAAAATTTTACCTTTGCGTTTTAATATGTATGATGATTTTATAGCTTTTGAAGGTTTTTAGAAACTGAAGAAGGATATATGTTATACAACGTAGATTAAATAAGGCAGTTGTTCGACTTATAATACGGCATCGGGATGCTTAAGCCTAACATGGCCGAAATATAATGGCTGATTTTAACGAAAGATTATCATTATCCGGATGGTTTCACTCCGGAAGCGTTGTACACTTTGCGCCATTATATATATAAGTAATACTTATAATTTTTGGTTCATTTCTACTAGAAACATATTACTAAATTTATGGCATGGAAATAGTGGTTGACCATGGTTTAAATGATAAACAAAAGTCGCATTTTAAAATTAAAGCTAGAGATTTGAGAAAAATGGGAGTTGGAATTCGAAAATTAAATTATCATTCCTGTTATGAAACTATACATGAAAATCCCTTGAAACATCAAAACTAACTTAATATTTGCTAAAAATGATAAAAATATATTTAAAAGGCAAATTAATTCCATTTATTTATTCTGATCGACATGTTTCATCGCTCTGATGGCGACGTTCTCAAGATTTATATTGATACAAATATTTTCGCAAAAATTTTAAATTGAAAAACTCGTAAACAAAAGTCATGCGATCTTATGCATAATGAAATTAACTGCAATAGTAACTAATAGGATGTATGAATCCTAAAACTTTCTTCTATCTCATACATGTTAATACTTCAAAATTCGCTATCATACTCCCAAAATTAAATGGCAATATATGTCCCTCATGAGGATTCTAAAGATATGAAATTCCAGGCATTAGTTCTTGTGATATGACTGTCGCTGAAATCGTATAAATGCAGCAAAATGCAGCCTAGCAGCGCTACCTATTGGGAGATTTATACCAAAACCTAATCAGCAACAACTTATGTCAACGTCTGACTGAATCTGAAGTTTGGAGAAAATCCGTGCGTTAGTTTTTGCGATAGAGCTATTGCAAAAATCGCGAAAATTCCAGCATAGCAGCGCCACCTATTGGGCGATTAAAACAAAAATTTAATCAGCAACAACCTGCGTCAACGTCAAACTAAATCTGAAGTTCAGGAACAATTCGTGCATCAATCTTTAGATATAGCTATTGCGAGAATCGTGAAAAATGCAGCGCCACCTGTTGAGTGATTTACACCAACACGTAATCAGCACCAATCCATAGCACTAACGGAATCTGAAGTTTGATGAAAATCCGTGCATTAGTTCTTGAGATAGAGCTATTGCGAAAATCGTGTAAATCATGAAAAATGCAGCATAGCAGCGCTATCTTTTGAGCGATTTACACCAAAATGTTAAAAGTACCAATTTATATCAAGGGCTGACTGAATCTGAAGTTTGATGAAAATCCCTGCATTAGTTCTTGAGATAGAGCTATTGCAGAAATCGCGAAAAATACAGAATATCAGCGCCACCTGTCGGGCGATTTACACCGAAAACTAATCAGCAGCAATTTATATCAGGGACTACCTGAATATGAATTTTTATTAAATTCCGTTCAATAGTTCTTGAGTTAGAGTACCCACAAAATTTGTGCCACATACAAACAGACAGACAGAGTCAAAGACTCACAGACTCACAGACAGACATTTTGTAAAAATATGCTTTTCGGTATCTCTGACCCCTAAGACTTACACGTCTTAAGACTATCCGTCGAAAACAGGAAGTCGAAAATTTTCACGAATCCAACACTTTCTTCTTGTAAAGATAAGAAAGTAAAAATGGATATTTGTGAACGTGAAATATTTTATACTATTTTTTCGTTATTCTGCAGAGCATCTCTTTCCAAATTTTAGGAAGCTCCATGGAGGCTGAATCGTTGCATATATTCTCACTGCGTAACAGGAACTTTATTAATTCTTGTATAATGGATGATCAATAAAATCCCTATCCATAAATTTTTCTACTATTTTTTTTAATTAATCTGTAAAGGTTCTTTGTTATATAGCCTGTACAAAGCTGTACTTTTCTTGTTGTATTTGATATCTGCTTTATGTTCTTTGATGCTAGTCTTAAGCTTTCTGTTTGACAGTCCTATATAAAATTGCACTGTTCGGTCTTCTTTGGTGAAAGGTATTTCATGTACCCTTGATAGCTGATTTGGTTCCACTGAGTCTATTTTCTTATACACTATAAATTTTACGGAAGGTTTTGCAATAATGGAGATTTTGTATTTCTTAAGTTTGTCATTTTATTTTTATATTTTCAGTATTACTATACTGAAAGTTATTATACTATAAGTTTATATTCACTTTTAGCAAATATTAAGTTAGTTTATCATTCTTGGTTCAATTTTCTTTAGATAAAATTGAAAAGAATGAAAAGGGAACATTGATTGCTTTCATTAAGTTCTAACTAAAATAAAGGGATATATTTTTATTTCTCTTAATCATTAGTTTTTCTTTCTTTTTTAGTTTCATAGAGTGAGGAATTAATCCTTTAATTAGATATTCGCAAAAGATCCAGTGCAGAATATAGAACAATTCAATAAAATCTAAATTATGGTTGTGATTAGAGAAAAATATAGAGTTGAATTACTGAAACCAAATATAATAATTTAACATTTTTTATTCCTTCTAATAGAACTATATTACTAAAATCATCGCACAGTTGAGAGTGGCTTAAATAATAAGCAAAAGTCGCTTTTTAAATTAAAGTTAAATAGAGATTTTAGAAAAATGAGAATTGGACTTCAAAAATTAATTTATCTTTATTGGCTCATTTTTCTTCCGAAAAAGTGAAAAGAATATAAAATGGAACTATTATTGCTTTCACTAAGTTTTAAGTATGAAAAAGGGGTATATTTTTATTTCATTTCATGATCTCCTTTTTTTTTTCTTAGGAATTAATCATTTAATTTAGATATTCGCGAAAAACCGCGTATATAATATAGAACGATACAATAAAATCAATGTTAAGGTAGAGATCAGAAAAAAAGCTACAGCTGGATTACTCAAACTAAATATAATAATTAAAAATTTTTGATCCATTTCTACTAGAAACAAATTACGAAAATATTGTTATGGAACTAGTGGTTTACCATGACATAATAAAGTGACCTGGTAAAATCAAAGTTAGAGAAATATTTGAGAAAAATGAGAGTTGGATTTCTAAAATTAATTATTTTTGGTTCAATTTTCTTCCGAAAAAAGTGAAAAGATTAAAAAATGGAACCATCATTTCTTTCACTAAGTTTTAAGTATGGAAAAGAGATATACTTTTATTTTACTTCATGATTCGTTTTTCTTTCTCTTTTTCTTTCACAGAGAGAGGAATTAATCATTTAATGTATATATACGTGAAAGACCACGTATAGAATATAGAACGATCCAATAAAATCAATGTTAAGGTAGAGATCAGAACAAAAACTCCAGCTGGATTACTGAGACTAAATATAATAATTTAACATTTTAGGTCCATTTCTACAAGAAATATATTAAGAAAATTATGTTATGGAACTAGTGATTGACCGTGACCAAATAATAAACAAAAGTGGCCTGATAAAATCAAACTTAGAGATTTGAGAAAAATGAGAGTTGGATTTTTAAAATTAATTATTTTTGGTTCAATTTTCTTCCGAAAAAAATGAAACGAATAAAAAATTGAACCATTATTTCTTTCACAAAGTTTTAAGTATGGAAAAGAGTTATATTTTTATTTCACTTCATGGTTTGTATTTTTTTTCTTTTTTTTTCTTTCACAGAGACAGGAATTAAACATTTAATTTAGGTATTCGTAAAAGACAGCATATATAATATAGAACAATCCAATAAAATCGATGTTGAAGTAGAGATCAGAAAAAAAACAGTGTTCAATTACTAAAACTAAATAAAATAAGTTAACATTTTTGGTTCATTTCTTGTAAAAATATACTACGAAAGTTATGTAAAGGAGCTAATGGTTGACTATGAGGAAATAATAAACGAAAGACGCTTAGTAAAATCAAACTTGGAGATTTGAGCAAAATGAGAGTTGTACTTCTAAAATTAATTTATCATTATTGATTCATTTTTCTTCCGATAACAGATGAAAAGAATAAAAAATGGAACAATCACGGCTTTCACTAAATTTTAAGTATGATAAATGGAAATATTTTTATTTCACTTCATGATTCTTTTTCCTTTCTTTTCTTTTTTTTTTTTTTGCTTTCTTTTCTTTCTTTCCCTTTCTTTTCAAATGGGGGGAATTATTTATTTAGTCTTGGATATTCGGAAAAGTTAGTGTGCATAATAGAAAGCAATCAAATAAAATCAATGTTAAGGTGGAGATCAGAAAAACATTTACAGTTAGATTACTAAAACAAAATATAATAATTTCTCGTGTTTGTTTCATTTCTACTAGGAATATATTAAGAAAATTATGTTATGGAACTAATGGTTGAACATAACCAATAAAAAATGGTCGCCTGGTAAAAACAAATTAGAGATTTGAGAAAAATGAGAGTTGGATTTGTAAAATTAATTTATAATTCTTCGTTCATTTTTCTTTCAATAAATGTGAAAAGAATAAAAACTAACGATTATTGCTTTCACCAAGTTTTAAATAAGATAAAGGCATACAATTATTTTTTTAATCTTCGTGTTTGTTTTTCCTTTCCCTAAATCCTAGGGAGAGGAATTAATCATTTAGTTTTGGATATTCGCAAAACACCGCGTACATAATGGAGAACAATCCAATAAAATCAATGGATCAGAAAAAAAAAACGAAGTTGTAACTAAGATTAAATTATATAATTTTAATTAACTTCAGCATTCATTTTTCTTTCCCTTTACTTACCAGGGTGAGGAATTTATCATTTAGTTTTGGATATTAGCAAAAGAAACGCGTGCACAATAGTAAGCAACCTAATAAAATAAATGTTAATGTAGAGATCAGAAAAAAAACTGAAGTTGGTTTACTAAAACACAACATATACAATAATTTAACGTTTCTAGTTCATTTCTACTAGAAATATATTACGAAAATTAAGTTTTAAATCTAGTGGTTGACTATAAAGGAATAATAATAAAAAAAGCCGTCTCGTAAAATCAAATTTAGATAGAAATTTAAGAAAAAAAAAGCACTGGATTTCTAAAATTAATTTTATCATTCTTGATTCATTTCTCATCCGATAACAGAGAAAAGAACAAAAATTGGAACAGTTATTGATTTCACTAAGTTTTAAGTATGATAATGGGATATACTTTTATTTCACTTCATGATTCGTTTTTCTTTCTTTTCTTCCTTCCCCTTTCTTTTCTAGGGAGAAGAATTAATCATTTAGTTTTGGATATTCGCAAAATACTGCGTACATGGATAAAATCCAATAAAATCGAAAAAAAAAGATAAAGTTTGATTTTTAAAACAAAATCTGTAAAATAATTTAACATTTTTGCTTCCTTTACGAAAATTATGTTATGGGGCTAGCAGTTGATCATCACGAAATAATAAACAGAAGTCGCCTTTTAAAATCAAAGATTGATAGGAATTGTGAAAGATGAGATTTTGATTTCTAAAATATCTTATCATTCTTGGCTCATTTTTCTTTCGACAAAAGTAAAAATAATAAAAGATGCAACAATTATTGCTTTTACTAAGTTGGACTTAAGATAAAAGGATACATTTTTATTCTGCTTCATGATTCATTTTTCTTTCTTTTTCTTTCATAGAAAGAGGAATTAATCGTTAAGTTTTGGATATTTGCAAAATACCGCCTACGAAATGGAAATCAATCAAATAAAATCAATGTCAAGGAAGAGATCAGAAAAAAACTAAAGTTGGATTACTGAAACTAAATATAATAATTTTACATTCTTGGTTCATTTCTACGAGAAATATATTACGAAAATTATGTTATGGAACTAGTGGTTGACTATGAGCAAATAATAAACAAATTTCACCTGATAAAATCAATGTTATATAGAGATTTGAGAAAAATGAGAGTTAGAATTCTAAAATTAATTCATCATTCTTGGTTCATTTTATTCCAATAAAGTGAAAAGAATAAAAAAATGGAACAATTATTGCTTTCATTAAGTTTTAAGTAAGATAAAGGGATATATTTTTAATTCACTTCATGATTCGCTTTTCTTTTTTAGAGAGCGGAATTAATCAGTTAATTTAGATATTCCCAAAAGACCGCATACATAATATAGAACAATCCCGTGAAATCTATGTTAAGGTAGAAATTAGAAAAACAAAAGAAAAAAAAACTAGAGTTGGATTATACTGAAACTAAATGTAATAATTTAACATTTTTGGTTCATTTCTACTAGAAATATATTACTAAAATGATTGCATGGAAATAGTGGTTGACCATGATCAAATAATAAACAAAAGTCACTTTTTAAAATCTTAAGTTCGATAGAGATTTGAGAAAAATAAATGCACAGAGACAATAGGCGTAATAAGAGACAGAAATCGCAATTTAGAGCGTTTTTAGAACGCTATTCACCCATTTTCACCCTTTTTAAATTTTTAATTTTTTAGGTAATGTTCTTCGAGATTATTTATATCTTATAACTACCATGCCTAATTTCAAGTTGCTAGAGATGAATTTCTAAAATTAATTTATGATTCTTGGCTCATTTTTCTTCCGACAAAAGCGAAAAGGGTGAAAAATGAACCAATTATTGCTTTAACTAAGTTTTAAGTAATATAAAGGGATATATTTTTATTGCACTTAATGATTCGTTTTTCTTTCATAGAGAGCGGAATTAATCAATTAATTTAGATATTCCCAAAAGACCGCATACATAATATAAAACAATCCAATAAAATCTATGTTAAGGTAGAGATTAGAAAGAAAAAAAAAAACTAGAGTTGGATTACTGAAACTAAATGTAATAATTTAACATTTTTGGTTCACTTCTACTAGAAATACTATATTACTAAAATGATTGCATGGAAATAGTGGTTGACCATGATCAAATAATAAACAAAAGTCACTTTTTAAAATCTTAAGTTCGATAGAGATTTGAGAAATATAAATGCACAGAGACAATAAGCGTAATAAGAGACCGAAATCGCAATTTAGAGTGTTTTTAGAACGCTATTCACCCCTTTTCACTCTTTTTAAATTTTAAATTTTTTAGGCAATGTTCTTCGAGATTATTTATATCTTATAACTACCATGCCTAATTTCAAGTTGCTAGAGATGGATTTCTAAAATTAATTTATGATTCTCGGCTCATTTTTCTTCCGACAAAATCGAAAAGGGTGAAAAATGAACCAATTATTGCTTTAACTAAGTTTTAAGTAATATAAAGGGATATATTTTTATTGCACTTAATAATTCGTTTTTCTTTCATAGAGAGCGGAATTAATCCATTAATTTAGATATTCCCAAAGGACCGCATACATAATATAGAACAATCCAATAAAATCTATGTTAAGGTAGAGATTAGAAAGAAAAAAAAACTAGAGTTGGATTACTGAAACTAAATGTAATAATTTAAGATTTTTGGTTCACTTCTTCTAGAAATACTATATTACTAAAATGATTGCATGGAAATAGTGGTTGACCATGATCAAATAATAAACAAAAGTCACTTTTTAAAATCTTAAGTTCGATAGAGATTTGAGAAAAATAAATGCACAGAGACAATAAGCGTAATAAGAGACCGAAATCGCAATTTAGAGTGTTTTTAGAACGCTATTCACCCATTTTCACTCTTTTTAAATTTTAAATTTTTTAGGTAATGTTCTTCGAGATTATTTATATCTTATAACTACCATGCCTAATTTCAAGTTGCTAGAGATGGATTTCTAAAATTAATTTATGATTCTCGGCTCATTTTTCTTCCGACAAAATCGAAAAGGGTGAAAAATGAACCAATTATTGCTTTAACTAAGTTTTAAGTAATATAAAGGGATATATTTTTATTGCACTTAATGATTCGTTTTTCTTTCATAGAGAGCGGAATTAATCCATTAATTTAGATATTCCCAAAAGACCGCATACATAATATAGAACAATCCAATAAAATCTATGTTAAGGTAGAGATTAGAAAGAAAAAAAAAACTAGAGTTGGATTACTGAAACTAAATGTAATAATTTAAGATTTTTGGTTCACTTCTTCTAGAAATACTATATTACTAAAATGATTGCATGGAAATAGTGGCTGACCATGATCAAATAATAAACAAAAGTCACTTTTTAAAATCAAAGTTCGATAGAGATTTGAGAAAAATAAATGCACACAGACAATAAGCGTAATAAGAGACAGAAATCGCAATATAGAACTTTTTTAGAACGCTATTCCCCGTAAGGCATGGTGACGTCACGTCGACGTCGTTGTGACGTCACGCTGTGACATTGTGACCGTCGATGTGACGTCACGTGACGTCGATGTGAAGTCACTGTGACTAGAATGTGAGGTCGTTATGGCCGTTTTAGAGCTCTTTTGTGACGTCACATTGTGACGACTTTGTGAAGTCACGGTGTGACAAATTTGTGAAGAGTGTGTCTTTTTTGACTATTTTGGTATTAACTTTGTGACGAATGTGACAATGCTTTAAAGTCACATTGAGATCAATTTGTGAAATATGTGTCATTTTTGACGAAATTGTCTTTAACACTGTGATGATTCTGTGACGACAGCGACACTGCTTTGAAGTCACATTGTGACAATTTTGTGAAAATTGTGTGATTTGTGACAATTTTGTCATTAACGTTGTGACGAATATGTGACTAGCGGCAATGTTGTGAAGTCACACTATGACATACTTGTACAGTTGTAAACACGTATGCATGTCACACATAGTCATAATTATGCATGTTGTAAAATCATTTACATCTATAACGTTAATATATACTTCGGCGATACATCGCAATTAAAACTTGGGGGCCGATATAACAAGGGTATACCAAAAGAGTTTTATTGAATCAAAATGCAATGTCCCGCAGACTTCAGTTTTTGTTGCACCTTTCTTTCCTATTGCAATAAATGAGAATATTGAAGACAACTGAATGATCGATCTATCACATTTTTTTTTTCAAAATTAGCTATTTGTTAAAAGCATTAAAATTACCAAAGAAACAATTTGTTTAAATTTTCAAATCTTTATCAAAATAAAATTTGTGTTGAAAATATAATATTTTATAATATATACAGTACTTTTTATATTCTTTAAACTATAGAAAATACTGAATGAAATTAATTTATTTCATTTAATACGAATTACAAACTCGAAGTCACTGCTGAGGTTGAATTTTTTTCGATTACACAACATTTATAATAAAAAAAAAAAAGAAAGATAAAAAGAAATACCGATATTAAGTAATTAAATTTTATATGTTTTATGATATTGATTACCATAAAATATATATATATATGATTGTAATTCAAACAAGTTGGGGCTGAGAAAATAGGAAACTTCTTTGTTATTGAGGCCCCTATAAATTTGATTATGCAAAAATTGCAGTAACGACATTGCTAAGATCATTGTGAAGTTTATGCATGCGTTATATACATATATATATATATACACTCGAAACGCTCATCATGTGCTATATAGTCATTATACATGTATTGTTTACGTCTTTTATGCCCCATACATGCATTACAAAATTTCCGAAGTACATTTTAGCAATAACCATTTGAAACTACTCAAATGAAAAATACAGCTTTGGTATAGAAAATTAACTGAGTATCACCAGTATCATTATGTTGAGAATTCTAAGAACAATTTCGGCAATAATCGTTATGTTGGAAGATAGCAGCAATAAATAAAATCGTATTTTTATGCTCACTGTAAAAGTAAATAAAACTTTTAGGTATGCATAGAACGGTGATACAAAGGGTTAATTTATTTTACATCAGGGTTTGCTTGGAGTAAAATCCATATATTAAACAACTTTTTGATTATTAAAAAATAACTTTAATAATTGATTGCCAAAATTACATTTTTATTTATGAAATTATATATTATAAAAATAACTCTTACTATCTATGATTTTTTAAAACAATAATACCTTATTGTTTATAAAACACAGCACCGCAGCTACTCTATTTTGCGTCTAATGTGAAAGTTTTTATGTTTTGCCAAAGATCTATCTGGCTGGATATATGTTGCCATGACATCTATAACTCTGATAGTGTCATAAATAGTACAAACAGATTAGAATCTACACCGAAATTTTTAGAATAAAGTCTGGTGAAAGTTTTATAAATACAGTAGAACGCCGATTATTGGAACTCCAATTAACCGAACTTCCAATTATCCGAACAGCATATTTCTCTCAAAGAATTCTTTTTAACCGAATTTTCAATTATCCAAATATTTGTCTCTCTAAAAAAGAAAAAAAAAAAAACACCTAACTTCCAATTTATTTTTTGCTTAAATTATAATCTCTGAAGTTTAGAAAATGATAAAAGAAAAAAAAATTAAATAATAAGTAAACAAAAAACAATTAAAAAAAAAAAAAACAATTTTTAAGCACTTCAGTACTAACTGGTGCTGTCAGTCCTAAACCTAGATAAAGTGTGAAGGTTTTAGAATAGTTAGGAACATCCCTTAAACTGTCTGCCCATTTATCCGAACTTTTGTTTATCCGAACTAGGGTCGGTCCCGACTTGTTCGGACAATCGGCGTTCTACTGTATATATTGTATTAGAATTACAAATAATCATATTTATTTTTATATGACACAATAAAACAAAATAATGAACTCAGTATCAAATGGTTAACTACTTTTTAATGTAAATAAAGTATAAAAATTGAGCCCATAAACACAAAATAGAGCCACACATAGTTTTATTATTATTATTAATATTTTATTTACAAGATTATGGTAATTATAAATAAGAAATCCATTTTAATCACGCTGTTTATAAAGAGTGTATAATATCGATACTTTGAAATTTATCTCGATAAAATCATTCAGGAGATAAAATGATAAAATTATCCAGAAAAAAAAGTACTAAATAATAAAAGATGATTATTACATTTTAGATTCATACCGTTCAAGTATTTGCGTTATTTTTAAAGTAAAATCATATTTAAACACTTACTGATTGCGTAACTTCTATATTTTCAGTTGCCAACAGACTTCTAGTTCACTTTGAAAACATTTCAGTAAGAATGTTTAACAACTGAAAAGCTTTCACCCGCTATGACTATTTCTTTATAGATTTTAAAACATTTCTCAGGTTGAATAATACATTAAATAATCATTTTTTTTCTTAACATTACATATCTACGATCTCTTTTAATAGTATACGTTTCCGTTGTGTCTTATTTTTTATAAATTCCTCTTCTGAGCAGATGCAATTTTTTTAAAATAAAAACATGCAATTCAAATTGTTTAAGACCATCACTTAATACAAAATTAAAAAAATATGTTTGCCAATAATTTTATTCCATAAAAAGACTTTTTTTTAAAATAACTTAATTATCTTTAAATGTTTATTAATTATATTAATGACTGATTATAATACTTATCCATATACTTTCATATTTAGGACACTATGTGGTTTTAACCAAATATTTAAATAAGAATATAAACCAGATTAAAATGCAATTTAAATCACTAATTTTAATAATCTGATAAAAGCTGTTGAAAAGGAAGTTAGATATTTTAACAAAATAAAAAATAAATGTAATGAAATATTTGTGTTCTATAACATATTTATTAGAAGATAACTAAAATCATTGTAATTAAAAAAAAAAGCAAACAGGAAAATAATATTTTAGATATTTCAACAAAATAAGAAATAAATGTAGTGAAATATTTATGTTCTACAGCATGTTTATGAGAAGCTAACTAAAATTGTTGTGGTTAAAAAAAAGCAAACAGGGAAAATAATATTTTTACTTACCTAATTTCATTGCGTTGTACGTGATACTTTGATTTTGGGGAACCAATTAAATCCGATAATAAGTACCATAGCAATGACTTGGATCATCTTCAACAAGTCAAAGCTACCGTAATTTTCTCGGGCTTATATTTTGTTAGCTGAACTAACTTGGATCCTGAGAACGTTCTTGTTTCACTTTTTAAATCCGTGTCAACACGTCTATGCTGTCCAGTGTCCACATAACTTCCCGCGTTTATTCTAAAAAGCTTCACTGTTACTTTTATCCGTTATTCTGCGGTGAGTCGTAACAACTGAAATAGTGCAGATGCAGACGATTTTTAAGTTTCGAAGTTCGAAGCAGATGTTTTTTCGGTTTTATTTGTTTTTCTATACAACAGTTTCGGAAGGAAATTAAATGCGTAATAATTTTATCAAATTGTCTCTAATTCAATTTCCTGTTTGAAAATGTTTTATTGTATTTCACCTTTTATTTTTATCAGTTTTATTGAATTGTAAAGTTTCATTTTCGTAAATTATAATAATAATATTATCCATAATTAGAGTTTACTAGATAAAATATTGCTTAATTTTTCAAAATGTGTATAAATTAATTTAATGGTAATAATGATGACCCCCTCCTTTTTTTAAAAGTAAAATTTATATCACAATTAATATATACAAAATATCTTCTTAAAAAATACAACAAGATTATCGAGAAGAGATGAGTTTTTCTTTGCCAATCTGTCATTATCTTAATATTAATTTTCTGTAGAATAAAACATCTTGTAAAATAATTTTTAAAGATATATTTTGAAAACAAAAAATAAAATATGAATAATTAATTATGTCATGGGCTTTGCCTAAATTTTGTACATTAATTTTATATTCGGAAAATGTCAATTTTATTTTAAACGTCTGAAAGAAGTAGAATTAAAAAAAAAAAGCTACTTAAAATAGTGAAACACTAAGAGGAAAAAAAAATGACTTGAATGCAAATTATAAAGCAAGAAATGCATATATGACTAAACTTTGAAGACGCTTTCTGCGTGCTCATTAAAAGCTGCAGACTTAACTGTAATAGAAAGTTTTTAGTTTGAAACCACAGAAATGTTTCGACTACTCTTTGAGAAACTTCTACTATAACAGATGATCATTTACAAAAATCTTTATAAAAGATAAGTCGGGGTCTGTTTACCTAAACCATTTTTTTAATAATATGAAATTCGCATAATTAGGAAATATTTTTGTGTCGCTGATGAATTAATTACATTTTATGTTATATGAAAATAAAAAGTTTTGGTTAGAGGCACAGAGGCAACTTGGACCACGGTTTAAAAAAATTTTAAATCCGGCAGAAAAATATTTTTTACAGTAAATAACATGATTTAATAATTTTTGTAATTTTTTTAAGTTTTCTAAGAAGTTCACATCTCAGTCACAATGTGACATCACTGAGTGGTGGCATTTTGGTCACAGATGTGACGTGACCACAGTGACTTACAGTAACGTCACAATGACGTCACTGTGACCATGCATGCTATAAGGGTCGCCCATTTTCACTCCTTTTAAATTTCGAATTTTTTAGGTAATGTTCTTCGAGATTATTTATATCTTATAACTACCATGCCTAATTTCAAGTTTCTAGAGATGGATTTCTAAAATTAATTTATGATTCTTGGTTCATTTTTCTTCCGACAACGGCGAAAATTGTGAAAAATGAACCAATTATTGCTTTAACTAAGTTTTAAGTAATATAAATGGATATATTTTTATTTCACTTAATGATTCGTTTTTTTTTCTGTTTACTTTCTTAGGGAGAATTAATCATTTAATTTAGATATTCGCAAAAAGCCGCTTATATAACATAGAACAATCAAATAAAATCAATGTTAAGGTACAGAAATAAAAAAATAGAGTTGAACTACTGAAACTGAATACAATAACTTAACATTTTTGGTTCATTTCTACTAGAAATACATTAAGGAAATTATATTATACAACAGCAGTTAGAGTGACAAAATAAAAAACAACAGTCATCTGGTAAAATCAAAGTTAGAGATTTAAGAAAAATGATTGTTGAATTTCTAAAATTAATTTATCATTCTTGGTTCAATTTTCTTCCGAGAAAATTGAAAAGGATGAAAAATGGAACAATTATTGCTTTCACTAAGTTTTAAGTAAGATAAAGGGATGTATTTTTAATTCACTTCATGATTAATTTTTCTTTCTTATTTTTCTTTCCTAAAAAGAGGAATTAGTATTTAGTTTAGATATTCTCAAAAGACCGCGTACAGAATATAGAACAATCCAATAAAATCAATATTTAGGTAGACGTCAGAAAAAAAATTAGAATTGAATTACTAAAATTATTTTATAATTCTTGGTTCGTTTTTCTTTTTGTTTTTACCGAAAGGAAAGTACAGGAATAAATGCAGTTTTCTATCATCCCCAGCTAAGATATAAGGATATATATTTTTTGTTTTAACATTCTTTTTTCGTCTTTATTTTTCTTTGCTTCATTTTTTTTTTTTTTTTTTTTTTAATTTTAACCTTAGAGAAAGGAATTTTCGTTTACAAATGAATTCACGAAAAAGAGATTACACTAAACGTAGAGAAATCTGATAATATGAGAGTTAAGTTGAGATACAACGAAAATGAT
Source organism: Maratus speciosus (assembly GCA_963932465.1). Taxonomy (NCBI): domain Eukaryota; kingdom Metazoa; phylum Arthropoda; class Arachnida; order Araneae; family Salticidae; genus Maratus; species Maratus speciosus. The sequence continues at coordinate 167,275,289 of OZ010797.1, forward strand.
AGTTGAATTAAGGAGGATAATTTATTACTCTTAGGTCCTTTCTTTTCAAAAAAAAAAAAAAAATAAATAAATAAAAAAAAAATAACGGAGCAATTGTCGCTTACTCAGAATTACAACTAAGATAAAGGGAAGTTTTCGTTTCTTTTTCAATTTTATGATTCCAATTTTCTCTTTTTATCTTTACGTTTTTCGACTTTCAATTGTAGGACATTCAATTTTTATTTTGCTGTGAATTTAACCAAACGAGATTGCACTGAATGCAGAGCAATATGCCAAAGTAGAAGTTAAAGCATGAATAACAGAAAAATGAGGCTTGGAATACTAAAATTTATCTATCGTTCACCATTTATTTCTATTTTATAAAAAGAAAGAAAACAGAGAGAAGAGAAAAATAGTAGAAATTTTTTCAGGGCTGCCACAGGCGACTATTTTTTTATTTCTGATTCGCACCACTTAAATATATATATATATATATATATATATATATACATATATGCTTTGGCAACATTTGCAAGAGAAATATACTACAATATGTATTTTTTTTTAAATAGTGGTGCGAACAGAATATTAAAATAGTCACCTGTGGCAGCCCTGATTTTTGGGTTTCTCGCAGTTGCAACTAAGAGAAGGAGATATACAATTTTACCACTATTTTTTGTTACTTTGTCTTTATGTATCCATTTCAAATGCTAAAAAGTGTAAATTTAAACTTTAAAACCAGTAAAAACACGTTTATTTCGACTGTTGACATGATTCAACTCACCCCGAGTCATTTTGAAAGCAAAAAAAAAAAAAAAAAAAAAAAAAAAAAAAATGCAATATAACAAATTACAACGACCATTTGGAAAATGATTTTTTCAAATACTAAAATTTAAGACATAAAAAATCGCACGGAGTTTATCATACATTACGTTCGCCATGAATTACATTTTTCGGTACCGTAAATTTTTAAACTTCTACGGAGCTGGTAATACATTACGTACGACATGCATTAAACGTTAATATTCTTGGACCAATTTTAAATGAAATTTCATTCTTAAACTTCTAAACATCCCACAATATTTCTTTTTACACAGTCGTATAGAGAAAAAAAGTACTTTTAAATGCAATTTGTTTGAAAGTTGTATCTCAATTTGTTTCTGAGTTATTAATATTTTTTTTGTAGTTTTTATTACTTTTTTGTGATAGTGGCAACATAAGTATCCATCTCTGTTGAAAGTAAAGGGAAAATACAGATTACTGTATAGACCAATCGGAAAACGAATAAAATGCGGGATTCAACTAATAAAACGCTTCAGATATGTTTTTGATTTCCTATCCTGACCGAGGACAATAACCATTTTTCCAAATGGTTAAAAACAATTTTAAATTTGCGCGGTCTATGAAACGCCATCATTCAGTTTTCCATGTTTTCTTTCATATCATGTCTTTCTGTTATTTATCTTTCAAGTGTTAGGATTTGACTCTGATTTATAACTTCATCCAACATACAGGTAGGTTATAATTAAAGTTACCCTGTTTAGACCTATGTAGAATCCACCCTGGTTGACAGATATCGATGAAACCTGGAATATAAGACATATGGACCATGGGAAAATGAAATCAGTAATTAAAAAAATTAGTTCATATTTCGACCACCTGGTGAGAAGGAGGCGCCTAATGGCCAAAAATCTCAAAATGGAAACGCAAAACTTTTTTTATTTACAGCATATGTTCAATGTGCATTCCATTTGCGTCAAGCACATGTTCAAAGCATATTATAGCGTGTTCAACAGTAGCGCGAAGGGTTTCTCGATCAATTGCAACAACATGACGAATTATGCTTGCTTTCAAATCAGATCGAGTTCCTATGCTTCCTCCATACACATGATCTTTTAGGGATACTTACAACCAGAAGTCGCAGGGATTCAAATCCGGAGAACAAGGAGGTCAGGTTATCGAAAAACTTCTCGAAATTACCCGATCATCTCCAAAGTTGGCATGAAGCAGCGCCGTCACTGCTCGGGCTATGTGAGGTGGTGCACCATCTTGCATGCATACGGTAGTCTCTAAACACTCTCGCTCTTGTAAGGATGAATGACCTGCTTCTGAAGGAGATCGAAGTAACGGGACCCGTAATGGAACACCTTTTAGGACCCTGAGAAGTGTTCTCCTCAAAAAGAGGGACCAAGAATGAAATCAGCCTTAAGGCCACACCATACAGTAACATAATCAGGGTGCAAAGACAGTTCATGCACAATATTAGGACTTGCAGTACCCCATACGCGACAGTTCTGAGTATTCAATGCTCCATCTAGGGTAAAATGCGCCTCTTCCGACCACAAAATGTTCCAAGGCCATGCATTGTCAACGGCTATTCTGGCCATAAACATCCTCGCAAATAAAGTTCGTGTGTCCGGATCTACAGGGTTCAGCACTTGCACAACGTGAATCTTGTATGGATATCACTTTATAATGAATCGAAGAGCCTTCCGTACTGTAGAGCAAGAGAGAGACAAATCACGTGACACCGCTCGAGCACTTGCCCAAGAATATTGGGAACCGGATGCTCTTTCAACCACGGCAAAAGCGACATCTTCGGCAGTTTGATTTGAAATCCGTTTCTGTCCTTTTCCTTGCAATACACCCAGCTTTCCAGTCTCTTCGAATTTAGACATCATCTTTTTCAAAGCCTGTCTCGACATTGGTCCTTTTCGTAAGCCTTTCAAGCGTCGATATTCTGGCAGTTTAATCAACAAATTACTGCCGTTTTGATAAACCAACCTCACCAGTAACGCCCATTTATTCTTCTCTAACGGCATGGTGCAGAATGACTTTACGGCAGCGACTACTGGCTTTTTAAACCGCTCCAAATTTCCATAAAGTCCTTTCTCGTAGATGAAAACCACCATCCATCGGTTGAAATTTGAACTAATTTTTTTATTGCAGATTTCATTTCCCCATGGTTCATATAACTTATATTCCAAGTTTCATCGATAATATCTGTCAACAAGAGTGGAGTCCTACGTACGATAACATTAATTATAACCACCCTGTAGTTGAAAAGTGTTTATGAATCCTGTTTGACTGTCCGAACTCTAACTCGCGTAAATACAATTGGCTAGCCCTGTAATTAATATGTTTTATTTAGGTTTATCCTGACATGTTCGGTAATTAAAATGAAGTATTTAGCTGTAATCGTTCATTTGCTGAGGCACTCAAAAGTGTTTCATTATATTATTTTCTACGGCGAAAAATCATTTGCCGTGTACTTTAACGATGTTAAACTAATTTAAACATAATGAAGTTTGCATACATCACTGAAGTACACTAGAAGATGAGTACTATCGAATATTTTATTTGTAGCATTTACAGGATGTATACAGGTGAACTAAAAATTATTTCGTTATATTATGGTATATGAAGAAAAAGTCCTTCCGGCCAGTGCCGGGAGGAAGAGGTAGCTTTCAAATTCCTTATTTAAAAAAAAGCCAATTTATATTATTCAAACACACGAAGCTCAATTTAGTGGAAACCGAATATAGGAGATTCAATACTAATTTTTATCAATACTAAATCATTATGAATGAGAATTTTGCGAAATTAGTCAGCTTTATCCAAGCTGCTTTTATTTAAAGTAACTTATATTTGGCTGAGATGTTGATGTATACTATCCACATGCCTTCTTACATGGAAATAGGCGAATACGTGAGTTATCGCGTGACAAATACAAGATCGTTTCAAAATGTTAGCCATACTAGAAATTCAAAGTGCTATAATTCGACCATTTTTTTACGATATAAACAAAAGAACAAATTTTCAGAAACAAAATCTGCTCCGGAATCTTTGTATCAAGGCCAAACACATAAAAAAATCTTTTTCATTTTCCAATTTTTTAATACCTCATTTTAAATTTTAAATTTACATTTTTTTAAATGGCAACCCTTTTGAAACAAGATGGTGAATGAAGCTGGCCAACGAACTCGGTCGAGACCTTGGTATGCACTATGTACAGACCAAGTAACATCCAAATCGGTTCATAAGTACGCTTGTTATCGCGTGACAAAAATCAGGTCGTTTTAAAATGTCAGCCACAATAGAAATTCAAAATGCTATAACTCAGCCATTTTTTTAGATATAGACGAAACAAAAACTGTTCCGGAATCTTTGTATTAAGATCAAACACATAGGAAAAAAATCTTTTTCATTTTCCAATTTTTTGGTATCTCATTTAAAATTTTAATTTTTTAAATTTCTTTAAATGGCCGCCATTTTGAAACAAGATGGCGGATGAAGCTGGCCAACGAACTCGGTCGAGATATTTGTATGTACTATGTACACACCAAGGTACATCCAAATCGGTTCATAAATACGCCTGCTATCACGTGACAAATATCAGGACGTTTCAAAATGTCAGCCACACTAGAAATTTAAAATGCTATAACTCAGCCATTTTTTAAGATATAGACGAAACAAAACTGCTCCCGAATCTTTGTATCAAGGTCAAATATATAAGAAAGAAATATGTTTTCAATTTTCAATTTTTTGGTACCACATTTCAAATTTAAATTTTTCTTAAAAATTTAAATGGCTGCCATTTTTAAACAAGATGGCGGATGAAGCTGGCCAACGATCTCGGTCGAGACATTGGTATGTACTATGTACAAACGAAGTTACATCCAAATCGGTTCATAAATACGCCTTTTATCGCGTGACAAATTTCAAAACGTTTCAAAATGTCAGCCACGCTAGAAATTCAAAATGCTATAACTCAGCCATTTTTTAAGATATAGACGAAACAAAAACTGCTTCGAAATCTTTGTATAAAGGTCAAATACATAAGAAAAAAATATTTTTCCATTTTCAATTCTTTCGTACCACATTTCAAATTTAAAATTTAAAAAAAAAATTTAAATGGCCGCCATTTTGAAACAAAATGGCGGATGAAGCTGGCCAACGATCTCGGTCGAGACATTGGTATGTACTATGTACATGCCGAATTACATCCAAATCGGTTCATAAATTCGAGAGTTACAGTATGACAAATGTCAGATATATATATATATATATATATGGATATATATATATATATATATAACCATTAATTAAACATAACCTTCCACCGTCAAATATTATGAATTAAAGCTGTAAGTATTAAAAAAAAAAAAAAAAATTAATATAAGAATTATTATGGAAGAAAAAGAAAAAAGTGGACACCGACAAAAATTGAAAAGCTTATACATTGAATTACGTTATCCAGGGCACAGAATTCAATGATATAAGCAAAATGGTTGTTTTCTGTGGGAAAAATAAGCTAAAGCTAAAAGTTATTTTCCCCTGTGCCCAAACAACCATAAAATCAAATGAATTGATTAAAAATGAAAGCAGAATAGAAACAAATAATATGAAATGGAAGAATCAATAAAACGTATTTAAATATTTATAGGATATAAAATATAAATAATAAACATCATACCGATTAATATTTCAGTATTTTACAAAAATCCACGCGCACATGGCTGCCAGTAAATCAAAAAGATTAAGGTGAATAAAACAGTTAAGAAATCACAGTAAATGATACCAAAGGATGCAGTTTGTACATTTTGAAATAAAATTTGAAATACCTTGTTAAACACATTTAATCTAATATAAAATAAATAGATATTAATTACATTATTTAAAATGCACTATTAAATTAATTAATAACAGTTTAACAATATCGTCAAAATTTAACTAAAAATACCCCCTGGTGTATTAAATTATAACTGAAATGGAGCTAGAAAAATTAACAATTAGAGCTATCTTAAAGAGACAAATTTAGTGCTGCCATCTAGTATTACTTCTATTAAACAACTAACGCAAGATAAATATTTGTAAGCATTTGAATGTAAATAACTGTATAAATAATTGTAAGCATTTGAATGTAAATAACTGTATAAACAGCAAAACCAAACATATCCTCATATATAGAGAATTATAAACCGAATATAAACCACACAATGTATTTAAAAACTATTGTAAAAAAATTTAAAAGCATACAATAGCTAACTTATTTAAACTAAACTAAGAAATAAATAATTCTAGAACATTGATAATATATAGCATATAGCTATATGCTATAAAACAAAATAAAATTCAGTAATAATTAATATAAATAATTGATAAATATAAAAATTATTTTTTATGAATTATATATCAGATATTTATAAAATGAACAGGAAATAAAAAACATGTGGAAGTAAATAGAAGGTTAAATGATACTTAAATACCCATTACTTAAAAAGTACAAATATAGAGTGTGGATTATCTTCAGACATCCATAAAAAACATTAAGTATGAATGTGGGACATTCAAAAACATTAAACCGATAATAAATATTAAAAAGAATAGAGTAATAATAATAAAAATAATTACCCAATTTTAATGCATACAGTATAACTATATTTATATTATACATACTTATATGTATATTATTCACTATAAGAATGGCATACTATTAGTAATTAATATGATATTGTCCTTAGTAAATTTAAAATTTAATAACAAATAATTGTAAATTAGATTAATCAATAATTAGGCTAATTATAATATTAATGAAATTCTCCAATTACATATAAAATATCAAATCAACATCCATATAAAATACGTAACAAAAATATAGTAATAATACAAGAGCCCCCTTTTTTTATATAATTAACCATTGCGTATTATCCAGACAACACCACCCTCCTCCGTACTCTAACATCTACCCACCCAACCAACCTATAATATTTTTTTATATTATTTTACAATTTTTAATTTTTTATAGATATTTTTTTTTAATTTTTTTGTAATTTTGTTTACGCATGTGTTAATTTGTTTTAATAGATCATGTAAGAAAAGTACTAATTGTATATTAATGAATATATGAATTTTTTTGGAAAACCATGATTTAATGCATCATAAATTAGTTTTTTAATATTATTGTTAATTAGAGGAGAAGAACATAAACATTTTATTCTATATAAATGATTAAGTATTATATTCCGAAATACAGAATGATGTAGACAAGATTTAAAATTTGTAAATGTATTAACTTTGAATTTAAATTCTTTACGTTTGTCATATAAACCTGTGATTGTTTTATTGTCTTTGATTGTAATTTTAAGATCTAAGAAGTTAATTGTATTGTTAGATAAAAGGTTTTCCGTTAATTCCAAATTAGTGGGATAATCAACTGGAAATCGAGTAATTGCAGATTGATCAGTATCAATTAAAATGATGTCATCAATATAACGATATAAATGTAGATTATTATTAGTAAAATTACGTTCATAATGATATAAGTATAAGTCAGAGAGTAAACTGGAAGTACAACCGCCTTGTAGTATACCGACATGCTGTAAATATAAAGTATTATCTTGCAATATATAATTATTATAGATAATGAAGTTAGTTAAAGATTTAAAATATGCAATATCTATATTAGATGGTAATGCCAGTTTTTTATAATATTTTTTAAATAATGCATTTATAATTTTATGTAAATCTAATAGGTCTATATTATTAAAAAGATCTTTGAAGTCATACGTCGTTATATTATAAACACAATGAAGATTTTTTAAAATATTAACAAGTTGATAGCTATTTTTTATACAATGTGTATTATCATTATTTGTAGTAAGTACATATAATTGATTAAGAATGTTTAAGAGAAGTGTATTGGCTTTATTATTATATGTATTACAACCAATAGTAACAGTCCTAAATTTAATAGGAGTTTTATGAAATTTGGGAATAAGAACTAAATATGGATAATTAAAATTAGTAGATAAAATATTTAATAGTTTATAATAACTTCGAATTTTACGATTATTTACAATTACAGTTTCATTAGTTTTTTGAAATGACTTATTAGAAGAAATAGAATTTGTAAGAAGTTGGTGATAATATGATTTACATATAATAGCATAATTGTTAGGAGATTTGTCTACATATGTAATAACGTAGTTTTTTTGTAATTTAGTAATTTGTTGGAAGTAATGCTTTGTATTAATAGAAACCAAATCAGCAATATTATTTTTTAAAGCCATAGTTAATTTTTCAATTACTATTATTTTCCATTGATTAAAATATTCAATAGGCTTATTATAAGAGATAGAAATTTTATAAATAAAAATATCAATATCATATGTAAACTGTTTGATAATAGATTTAACATTAAATTTAGATGGAAGTCTATATTTAGTACCATAACCCATTAGTTGTTTCAATTTAAAATCATGAACAATATCAAGATTTCCAGTGATTATATGTCCATGATCATTGTTTATGTATTTTTTTAGAGTGGGGTCTTTGCAGTTACACGGAAAATTACTTGCAGCAGATGTATTTTTTGAAAATGTATTGTAGGTAAAAATCTTTCTCCCAATTGTATTCGGATATTTAAAGGTTTTTGATATATGAAGATTATTGATAGGAAAAAAACAATTTTTATCATTAATGATAGAATTGATATTAATTTTATTAAATATGTGATTTGAAAAAGTAATTATCATTTGAGTATTCATGTTCTGAATTTTGTGTTTTTTTTTTGTAAATTAATATTTAAAAGATTAACCCTACTCATAATAAGGTCAAAGTAAATATCAGAGAAATGTTTAGAGAAAGATTTAATTAGAAAGACATTTAAATGTTGTACAAGCTGTTTCTTTTTAATAGCAAAGATGTTTTTTCGAATTAACAACCAGTTATAATTCTCTAAGTAATTTCGTTGAAGATCATTAATTTGTTTTGTGATAGATTTTTTGGAAACTACAACTGATGATGAACCCTTTCCGCGTTTATTACGTGTTGTTTTAGCATTTAAATTATGATTAAGAGTAGGATAAATTGGAGAATAATCAATATTGTTATTTATAGATGTGAAGACTTTGACAGGTCTGTTAAATACTTCACTATTAAGTCCATAAGGATAAATTGTGTTATAATATTTCATATATGATGATTCCATATAAAGACCTTCTGATTTATTTTTTAGAATTTGAAGGATTTCAATTGTCGTATTTTTAAATAGATGTTTATGAAAATGTTGAATTTCAGCTGTAGATTGTATATTTTTTGCTTTGTTGTTATTAGAGTCTGAACGATGATGATTGATTCGTTTATGAATTGGACCTGATGTTTCACCAATATATTTCATATTACATAAGTTGCATTTTATACTATAAATAACATTTATATATATATATATATATATATATATATATCAACTTTTGAACGGAGGGTGGTTTCGGGGTCTGGGGGTCATGATCGATGAAAATATACCAAAATTTTTTGAAATCGCTTTCCTCCGAACGGCTGCAATAGGTAGCTTTTTGCAATGAAAGCTACCTAAAATGGTTTGCGGCGTATTTTAATGATGTTACTCTGTACTAACATAATGGAATTGGTGTGAATTGCTGAGGCACACTAAAACATGCTTTCTGTAGACTATGGGGTGCAAAGCATTTATCATTCATTTGCTTTATGTAATATATAAAAATGAAAATTTGTCTGTCTGTAATTCTTAGCAAATCCACAGTATGGAAATCAGAATTGTGAAATGTTATGTACATATGTATTAAAACACGGTCGAGGCAACTAAAGTAATCCGGAATCGAAATAATTTATAGTTAATTTTTAATTAATAAAAAACCACTCATTTAACAGCAATTTCCTATCAAATTGAAACATTTTTCGTTATAGTAGTTGCCAAGAATTAAAAATTCACAATAAAATTCTTACCCCAACAAATATTTTTCTATTGCAATATTTCAGCGTGAAAAAAGAAAATGAAACAAATAGATTAACGAATTTAAAAGAAAGTTAATACGTCATGACATTTTTATTGCAAGATTTTCACATGTAAAAGGAAAATGAAATAAATAATGTGAAGAATTTAAATAAAAAGTGAATATTATGTGATAAGTTTTTTATTGCAAGCTTTCCACTTGAAAAATGAAAATGAAATAAATATTTTGACTAATTAAAAAAAAATTATATTACGTCGCGTCGGAAGTATAATGTACGTCAGCAGGTAAATATACAGGGTGTCCGGTCTCAACGGTGTCTAATGGCTAATTCCTAAACCGTTAGTCATAGACATATAGCTCCAATTACAAAAATGTTTTAAATCAGATAAAGAAATATATTAAAAGCGATTTGGGTCAACAAAAACATTACTTAAAAAATTACAAAATTTAAATTTTTATACGGTCCCCCGGTCCTATAAGTTATGTTTAGTAAAATTTTCCTATTATACTGACAAGTAAGACAAAAAATGTCTCATTCATATATCACTAAAATTGATCGAGTTGTGAGACTTTAAAAATGCATGACTTATGCCACTTTTCTGCTCTGAAAACAATTGAGTTCGGCTTTGCTTTCAGGGGTCACATACCAAGTGCTTAAAGTATTCGAAGATCTTATTTCATGTGTATCTGCGCTTTGAAAAAATCGTACAAGTATTACGATTAATTTAACATTTATTAAGTTTCAGATTGGCTAAAATAACATATGTTTTATTTTGTCAAGATTTGAGACTGTTTCTTTTATGATTTAAACTTTTAACAAAAATTATGTTATTTTTATAAGTTTTTATGTTACTTTAACGATCGTATGTATGTTTTTCCAGTTCAAAATTTGTACTCGAACTTTAACTCACTTTTAAATATCCGATCGAGAATACATTTTACGTACTGGCTCAAATCCAATAACAATTTAATATTATTATGATTTTCGGTGGTTACTATTTATACTTATTTTATAGGATAACAAAAAAAATTTCGGATATATTACCGCCAAGAAGTTTAAGAAAAAGTTTTAGATTAGATAATACAAGACTGCGATTATTGTTTTTTTTTTTTTAACTTTTATGTATTTTTTAGCACTGAATCCAAAAATTACATTACATTAATTTTTAACCATCATGTCAGGATATTTCGCAAATCATAAATTGTCAAATTTAAAGAATAACAAAAATAGGATACTATAAAATAGAGGAAATGTTTGTGTTTTTTAACTTTTGATAATTGATTTTTACGTACTTTTTAGCACTGAATCTGAAAATGACCTTCATTTTTAACCATCACGTTAGAATTTTTTTGCAAGTGGTAAATGTGTAAGTTAAAATATAGCGAAAATCTCATACTATAAAACATATGTAAAACTTTTTTCGTTTTATTTTATTTCATTTCATTTTATTTTATTCAATAATTTATTCGATATTTCTTGCTTATCCTGGGATTCTCGCAGCTAAATATCTGGGTGGTCCGAGGAGATGAAGGAGGAGATTCAATTTTAACTTTGAACTTTTTAACTTTGAAATTTGCGAAAAATCCTGATGTGATGGTTAAACCCCTTAAACCACCATTTTGCCGTTTTTTAAGCATAATTTGAAAATTACTTGGAAGAAAAAATGTGAAATTTTGGATTTCCATAAAGCAGGAATTAATAAATCTAAATCCATGAAAAAAATTGTAGGTGGCAATTCATAATTTTTTCGAATATTAATATCATAATTCATAATTCATATCATAAAATTATAAAAATTGCAAATCCATATTTATGTTTGGGTATATTACTATTATTGCTACAAAAAAAATTAGCACGTTAGGAGCTTAATTTCAGGAGATATAAATAAAAATATGAAAATGTAATTTAACATTAGAAGCACTAAATTCAGAATGTTTATAATTCAAGAACTTATAATTCAAATGGCTTGAAATTTGGTGTCTAGGCATAGTTTGAACCGAAGATTTGAAATATCTCGTTAAAATTGTGTCTTGCCATTTTAAAAAAATGAAGTTTCTATTAGTTTTAATATGTAGATGGCTCTCTAAGAAAATTTTATATACATCATTTAAAAGTAAACTTTATTTCCAATCATTCGGTACCAGTAAGTTTCGTCTACGATAATTTGTTGAGGAGTTAGTAGGGGTGTTTACTTTTTTTTCCACGACTGTACATTAGAATTTACACAAAGCTTTAGGTCCCTAGAGTCCCTCAGAATGGAAATAAAAAGGGCTTTATTGCTTTCTTTTATTGTTTTTTTTTTAATACTGTATGTTTAATTTTGAAGTTATGTTTTCAAAACGAACATTCATAAAATTCCGGGCAACGCCAGATGCTTTAGCTAGTAGGGTCATACAAAAGAGTTTGTTTATGTACTGGTTTTCAGGGGAAAAACTATTTGCATTTAATTATGTTACACTGTGAAATTGATATTACATCGCTGAGGGTTTACTAAAAGATGCTTGCAGCAGAGTATGATGTGCATCGCATTTATCGTTGATTTATAAGTGCACATAAAAGATTTCAGATGCAATGTTGTATCTGAAGTATTTTCTATTAGAGAAGATTGCTGAAAGTCCGTTGGCTCGAGTCGGGTTACTCAATGGTTACGGAAATAAAAATAAATATCCAAGTAAAGCAAATAAATAAATAACATGCATAATATGAAAACGTACGTCAAAATCTCAATGAAGGCGTTTCATAGACAGTGCAATTTTATAATATTTTTATTTATTTGTTTTAAAAAGGACTCGGGTAGAGTCGAAACATGTAAACAATTCAATAAACTTATTTTCACTGTTTTTAATGTTTTAATTTACACCTTTTAGCAATTAAAATTAATGTATTATTACATGGCGCTAATTTTTATATATTTATCTTAATCATTTTCAAGTTATGCATGGAAATTTGTGATCCACTTGCAGTGAGGCATCCCGTGTATATGACTGAATAATTGATGACTGTTCTGTCATAGACAAGAAATGAGTGTTAGAGTGTCATTGCTTAAAATTTATGCACGATCTTTTGTGGCACCCTTTATAGAAAATCTCTTTATAGAAATAGGCTCTTTATAGAAAATACCCCAAACCCCTTAAATTTACATGCATAAAAATACTAAACACTTTGTAATGAAAGAAAGTGTTGTTTTTGTATAATAAATTCCACACAGGTGTTTCATAATGCTGCATTAGAAGGAAAGCAACCACTTTTTGTGAAAAAATGTCGCAATAAGTCTTAAAGAACTACGCGAAAATAGTAAATTAAAAGGAATATGATTACATCTCGTGTAACCCTATGCACCATTTTTTATGCAGCACCAATTTTGTTCTCTAATCTATAAAACAAGTGTCAACTATAAAACATGTGGGTTGCAATTTTTCCAACTGAGCGAAAAATGTCCAACCCAGGATTCGAACCAAGGATCTCTTGACCGAAACCGCCAATGCTTTACCAACTAAAGTATCCCGGATGAATCTAGAGGACTTAATTCACCCAGCTAATCTTATTAATCATAGCATCTGGTCTGATATACGAATGAGCTCTACAGGATAAATCGCAGGTTATGGATATCTCGTGAACGCTGGATACGTAATTACACTAGATTAATTTTAACACAATTATTCTAATTGACTGCCTCAATCAGCTCAACAAAATAAATCGCAGGCAAGTTCTGTAAGTAAGTTCTGTTGAGCTGATTCATATATCAGTCCAGATGCTATGATCAATAAGGTTAGCTGTGGGAATTAAGACCTCCAGATTTGTCCGGAATACCCCAGTTGGTAGAGCATTGGCGGCTTCCGCCAAGAGATCTCTGGTTCGAATCCTGGCCTGGATACTTCACCCAGTCGGAAAAATTACAACTCATATGATTTATTTACCAACTAGAATAATTGTGGTAAAATAAATCTAGTATAAAACACGTGTTGTGAATCTTGATCGGATGCTTTTAACTGAGGACTATAGTGTAAAGGATCAGGGTCCATAAGGCGCGTTTTTGGCCCACGAAATAGACTAAAATTCTGTTATGTTATACTGACTTAATTATTTCACTTTTTAATATTAGAAGGTATATATTGTACGATTTTAACAATAAATTTTGTATTTTGTTCGGATTCACATGATTTACACAAGCTCAAAGTTCGTATAATTCGTAGTTTTGATATAGTACGCAATTTCTGCTATTTTTACCTCAATTATTTATATGAATACTTTGTTCTTGATATATATTATAAAACATATCAAAATATACAAAATATGTTAAAATAAAGGTGTTGCAAAGCTGTACTCATAGTAAAATATTAAAAATACAGAGTAAATTGATGATAAAAATAGCATAAATTGCGTATTTTTCATCAAAACTATGAATTATACGAACTTTGAACTTATGTAAATCATAGAGGTCTGCACGGGCCCGGGCTTGGCCCGAGGCCCGTACCCGGCCCGGCGGAATGAAGGCGAAATTTCAAACGGGCCGGCAGAATTAGGACAATTTTTTCAACGGGCCGGGCCGGGCCGGGCCGACAGACAAAATAAACGGGCCGGGCCGGCAAAAAAATTAATCGGGCCTATCGGCCCGATATAAGAATTTAAGCAAAGCAGATAAAATATGAGCCATTTTCAATGAATATGATTTTCTCGAGAAGTATAAATGTGTGTCACGAGCCGATGCGAGTTTAACAACATCAATACAGAAATGTAACGTGTCCATCGTAGAGATCGGCATCGTACATTTACAAGATGTTTGATTCCGAGTTTAATTTTTTTTTTCAGCAGACTCGTGCCGGGAAGGAAGTGGTCTTAATCGATCTCAGGATGTGTAGAACAGTCATTTTGTTTTGTAATATTAATAGTGATAATGAACTTCTCTTAACAGTATCTTTGGAAATATACCTTAACCTGTTCGCGACGGCGCGCGCATTTTGAAGTGCGCATTTGAGGACGGAGCGGGAAAATTTGATTTCTTCTTCTGGGCCGAAGGATTTTGCGAAGCTAAGCCTAACTTATGTAAAGTCTTCTTTAAAAAATTATAAAAGATTCATTTTTCCATATAACCTTTTGAGATACACATACATGGAATAAGTTATTATATATATTCACACAAAAAAATGAGCTATATTCTCAACTATTTTAGTACAAAAATGACTTTTTAAGTATATATCATGCATATTTTAAGCACTTTTTTAAGTTAAAAAATGATATAATATGGTCACAAAATACTTACATGCCTTTCATATAGCAACATGTGAAACATTTTGCTCAAATAAAAAATAACTTTGTTAAGGGGGACGTGTACCCTCCAGTTTTTGACTATGGATTTTTACTTCTCATTTTCGTAATTAAAAGATTGATACATATTCTTTACAACTGGCATTTAGTGAAATATAATATCTAAATTTTCATTTAACATGTTTTATTTTGTTATATATTCAGCAAATAATTAATAATCTTCAAATTTTTTAACTAGATCTAGTAAAATCAATCCTGTTCACATTATTACATATGTCCTGTTCACATTCCGAATTATTGAAATTAGCTTTTGCTGGTGCTGCCATCTGCCATTCAAAAGTAAAAATAATATTCCATATAACATCTTTCCTGTACGTTTTCAATTTTAAATGCTGGTAAATAGGCTCCAAAAAATTTAATTTCGGTCTCGAAAATTCAGGTTAGTACCAAGCTTCAATATCTTTTATGAACAGCAACTATATTTCGTAGATTTAGTCAATTTATCGGTGTTTTATCATGATATTAACGAGATTACATGTTGGCGAGATTTCGACGATTTAAAGTTACCGGTTAATTTCGGCAACCCTTTTGTTAGGGCGGGGTTTCATAGGACGCGCTGAAGATTGATTGATTGATGCTTTTGCTCTATTTCTTTTCTGTATGGAATGTATGTAGTATATTCGAACTGTTGCTACAAGAAAATGGATACTCAATTATCATTTAAGTTTGCAATTTGAATAGGAATTTATTTGTTTATTTATTTTTAATGTTGTAAAATAAGTTTTTTACCAGGCAAAGGCTCGTTGGTATTTTTTAAAAAGCCTGTCAGTAATTCCTAATCAGCATTTGTATTACAATAAAAATAATAATTATTTTTTAATCAAAGGTTTTATGGCAAGTGAACTTGTCCTCTACTTCTGTAAGTATAGTTAAACTTCTATGACAGGCCCTCCCTGATAACGGACACCTCTATTAAAGTACATTTTCCCCTATGCCTAACAAATATATATCTGTGCATTTTGACTTCTCAATAGCAGTCACTTCCGAATAGCGGACAAATTACACTCTCCCGACGTGTCCGTTATTCAAGAGTTTCTGTATTTGATTATTATTATAGTGTGTGCGCGGACGGAAAGGGGGAGGAGGGGGGGAGGTTGCGGATAAACTACCTAGTGGCGATTCTGTTCCGAATTTTCCGAAAATTTAAGGCATTCATTTTCGAAAGTTTATAAAATTCGATCATCAATCTGAAAATTCGGACATAAAAAATATCACGAATTTCGGCAAATGGTCGTCGAAAAAATTAATTTTGTCAATTGTTTGCAGAAAAAACGTGAATTTCGTCAAAGGATCGAGAAAAAGACGCAAATTTCGAAAAAATCGCGAAAAAAGGCAAATTTCGTCAAAAGATCCCGAAAGGACCGGAAATCTCGTCAAAATATCTCGAAAAACTCAAAATTCGTCAAGGGATCGCGGAAAACGCGAATTTCGTCAAAGGGCCGCGGAAAAAAACGCGTATTTAGTGCCGGGAGTGGATTTCCTCCCTCCCCCCCCCCTTCCGCTGTAACTTTCAGAAAATTTGCTGGGAATTTCAGAAATATATATATATATATATATATTTTACTCAGAATCACCCTTGAACTACCTTCTTACCCCTAGGCTAGTTTTCTTTGGGCACCCTCTCCCTTCCTTCAAAATGATATATTTCAGTGTTTTCTGGTACTAAAAAAGGAAAGAAATACTTTTACGCCCGTATTCACCAACGCGGGTTAACTCCCGAGTTAGTGTTAAATGCTGGGTTATCTCAAAATCGGTATTCACCAAGCTAAATTCGCGAGTTAACACTGGTTTTAACCCCATGTTTTTAATCCTCCGAAATCGGAGAGTTAACTCTCGGATTGCCTGTGAACGTGGGTTAGCGCATGCGTAGTAACGTATAAACAAGCAAAATGGATGCCGATGCTGCTTAAAATTTTATCATCTCATCCTATCACAATGATTAAAACGAAAAATAACAAATTTTAGGTGTGTCCAGGCATATTCTGTGCCCTGTGGATTCACTGTCTATATTGATTCAACTTATATTTCATGTTCGAATAATCAAACGTTGATTTGTTTATCTTAATAAATATACGAATCGATGAAAGTCACCGAGAATAAAACCTTTTTTTTTGTAGGTATTCGAATTTCATTCCATAACGCTTGGCGTTGCTGAAACACAATTTCAGCTTTCAATGGATTTTTTTGCGGCGGAATGGGGGGGGGGGGGGTAATATTCTCAATAAATGTTTACATTATTTGAAAAATGCAATTTTGTCTTTTTTTTTTTACAACTTGCTAATTTTTTTTCTAATTAAAGCGCATACATTTAAATAGTTTTTTCAAGTAAGTACCCTGTCAATTATTTTAATCGTTATTTATTTATTTATTCCAGTAATGAAGGTTCTTTTTTTTAGTCAGTATTGCATTATGAATATTTTTATTTAACTTATGAGAGTTCTTTCTAACACTGAAATATTGTCAAAAGTATCTGAGGCAATATACTTGAAATAAACAAAATCGTTTTCCAGATGTGTTTAAAAAAAAAAAAAAAAATCAGTATTGAAATAAGCAAATTCTAAATTATTCACTATGTTCGAATAAATGTAGTTTAGTGAGTTAACTTTCTTGGCCATTATATTCTTAAGATATAAATATGTCTATAAATATACAGTGGATAGATTTTAGATGTGCATTTAGTATATAATAAAATAATAAAAACTTATTTAACAAATGAAATATGTTTAAAAGTACTTATTCTTATATTTTTTAAATATAATAATTCAGATTTAATTATTTTTGCATAATTTTGCTGTCTGTTTGATGTAGATAAAAAAAAGTAGCATATTGTTTATATGGTTAGGAATCTCCCCAGTGCTCCATTCAATCTCCATTTAAAAATATGAGTAATAATCTCTTCAATGCCGGCTAGATATAGTTATGAAGTAAGAAATAAACCATATCATGACTCTCATGATATATTCTCAAACACGATTACTGCATACAGTGATTTTTTATTTTGTTTGTTTTTCACGGGAGTGAAGTGCTTATACATGCATATATAATGACCAGGGGTGGGGAATTTCTAGAAAATCTTACCAGCAAGAAAAATTAAATGTACAGATGAAAATTGTTATGACAAAATTTATGCAACTGCAAAAATAGTTGATTACTATTACTACAAGGCATTTTCATAATTTTTTTTTCTATAAAATAAAAAAATATATATTTTAAAAGTTAATATAGAATTGAACTTAGTACCATGTTTATATCGCAGTAATTTGGAAAGTTGAAAAATATAGCTACTAGTAAAAAAAAAAAAAAAAATTGGCCGTATCTCTATACTTTGCAGTTTTCAAAGACTACCTAAAAGTTTACTCGCCAGTGGCAAGTAAAAGGATGTATTTCCCCACCCCTGATAAATGCGACATTATTAAGTTCAAAGTGGATTAAGTTCAAAGATTCTTCAACAGTGGCAGGGCTTAAATTCTAACAAAAAAGTACCGGAGCCCTACTATTCTGCAATAGTAACAACCGTAGCATGCCCCCCCCCCCCCAGTGACTCCAATCTGCATATTTATATTTCATACATTATTTCTAAAATTTAAAGCCTTTTTTTAGCAAAATAAAAATTTTAAATATATCTGTCAGCATATATACTTAGTTGTCAACTATTCCACTTTTTAGTTATCACTCTTTCCGAATAGAAATCTTTGCCTAATTTTAATGTTAATCAATTGCAGAATTCTGGGATTAAATATGGTAAGGATTATAATTCGGAAATAGCGTTAACACAAAAAAGGAACAGTTCGCACCTATGCATTTTTATGAAAAAATGAATGAAATTTGCAAAAAATAATATTTATATCCTGAAGAATGAAACAACGTTTTACAATTTCCTATTAAAGGTGCATATCTTAAACTATAATCGATTTTTTCTGCCTAATAACCTTTTGTAGTGAGTCCCTGAGAATCATATTAAATAACAAAAATTGACACCGTTATCGGAAAAATTCAATGCTTTTATAGAAAAAGGGGAAACACTGCTCGATTGCTTTCTGTCAGAATAACAATACATTGTAATTTTATCTACTTACAAATGAAAGTGACATCGTAAATGTGCAGAACAGAGCCTTAAAATTGGCAGCGTTCATGATACAAAAAAATGCTATTGCACTGGGCTCCGGAGCCCTGTATTTATGAGCTCCGGTGAATTCCGACCAATATTTAAATATTTACTAAAATCAAAGAAGTACCGGAGCTGGGCTCCGGTCAGCTCCGGCGCAAATTAAGCCCTGAACAGTGGTAGAATTGACATAAAAATGCCACTTGTCCCAAGGACCAGTAACAGGGGTCGATCCAGGCAAAATTTGGGGTCCCTTCACAAAAATCAATTTAATAAAACAGGCCCCATCACAAAAATCAATTTAACAAAATGGGCCCCTTCACAAAATTCCTTTTAATAAAACAGGCCCCTTCATAAAATTCCTTTCCATAAAAACTTACTACTACTATTTATTATTTTTATTTTATTAGGTTTTAAAATGGGTGATTTGTAAATACAACCAGTTCACCAGAAGAAAAAAAAAAAAAAAACTTTAGCATAAGGGCTTAAATAAGTTTTTGTTAATAAATACTTAGTTTGAATTTGAGTTACTCGATTTCAACTTTCATTACAAAATGTTATTTTTCACAAAAATCTAATAAAATTCACAAAAATAACTTTTCCTTTTCACAAAATGGAACCCAAGAAAAAAATCCTGCATCGACCCCTGAGTAAGCATAAGAATTTACTGACCTGCAGTTATCATCACTGACCCGCTACATAAAAATCTATTAAGTCCCTTTAATGCTTTGAGTGCCCCCCACCCCCCCTTCCCCTCCTAGAATATAAACCAAACTTCCTTTGCAGTTATCCAAAATTTTCTGCGTAATAAAATGTAAAATTATAATTTGCTGAAAATTAAACAGTATATAAAGAAAAACTATAAATTATTTATTAATTAAATATTTTATTTCAGCTTAATTATTTCAACTGACTACGGAAAATAAAATTATGTGATTTGTGCTTGGCAGAGTCAGATAATATAGACGAACGCCGTTCGCAGAAAATTTTCAAAGTTTGCAGACAGTTTTAATGTTTTTTTTTTTTTTTTCTACAAATGTCTTTATAAAAAAATTATTAAGACCCCAGGCGGCGAATCGGTGCGACACACGTCACAGACTCTTTAGAAGGTCTGTAGACTATTTTTTCAACTGGAGAAAAAGAAAAGTTTGCTAGAAATTATTTGTCATGTACCATGGTACAGTATTTTTTGGAAGAAGCGCTGTGGAGCATACGAGTTTAAACCTTAAAAATATTGTAAGTGCAGCGCTTATGTCCGAACGACGGGTACAATGCTTTTTTTTCTCCTGCCAGGGCCGGTAACAACAGTGCAGCAACGAGAAGGGTGCTGGAGATTAATTTAACAGATTAAAAATAAATTTTGTGTTCAAAAATAAATGTTAAATGTTGATCGCTTTTAAAAAAAGTTTATTTGGTTGGAAATTTTAGCGAATTTTTTTACATTCGGAAGGGGAATATTGTTTTTAATATCTTAGTAAATATTATCCTCTTTTCAATAAAGTCTAATTCAGAAAACTGGAGGAGGGGGGGCTGAGTGCATGTAGCGTAATGCGAGGGATTGGAAAGAGGACGTTTGTCCTTAAGTTCGGCAGACTGTTTATAAAATTTCTACTTGTGTTGCAGACTGCAGAAAAAAATTCTGCTTAATAATGCTTTTAAATTAATATTTTTCTTTTAGTGATGTTGCTTAGTGGCACTCCACTCGCATATAACTTTTCAGTTTTGCTGTTAGCAGCGATATAGGACTCTGAAGGTTGCGCAACGTTTTCTTTTTTTTTTTTTTTTTTTTCAGAAAATTTTTAAGAAATTATTTGAGTTTGCAGACAGTTTTACATTTTATCTAAATCTGGTGCTTGGTTGCAATTTTCTCAGGGATGGGAAAATTTACGTTTACCTGTCAGAGGGAGGGAAAGTTACTGGTCCTGCGGATCACTAAATTTTTCAAATTAGTTGGTCCAATTGAATTTTTTGTGGTCTCAGACCAGCGAACCACCAAGGATTTCAAATGCTGTTCAAGCTTGCTGTATCCATTTATTTTTATTTATTTGTTTGTTTGTTTTTAGGGCAGTGAATTGCTCATACAAGAGTTAGAATGATTGCTACATTTCCAAATTTCATATGATTTTGTATATTTGAACTTTTTAATTATCACTTTCTAACTGTTATATAATATTTTGTATACACCCTTATTAAATTTCTCATACAAGTTACATAATTTTTTAGCGGTTTTAAACATATGTTTGGAGACAAAAAGTCAAACCATAGATTTCAATGAGGGGGAGAGGGGTAATTTAGATTTTTGGTTATTTATTTTTATTGAAATTACAAAATAATAAATAGAGCAAAACATGTTAATATGATTAAAGATTTTAAAATTTATATGCTCTATGAGGCAAAAGAAAAAGGGCCATTTGGACAAAAGAGGGATTGGGGGGGGGGGGGGGGAAGGTTACGACTCCTTTCTGATTGAAGAAAATTTCTAAGAATAGTGTATTTTTAAAATGATGCATACATTAATAGTTCTGTAATTTTTTTCCCCTCTGCTCAACATGAATTTTTTTAAATACTCCAAGAGTCATTTTCATAAGAAAATGCATGAAATTTGCAACATTACTTTGTAAAACTGGACTGTGATTCAAAATGGCTATTTTCTGAGTCATGCACAGAGTCACTTTTAATCTCGGAACATTTGGAAGTGCTCTTCAGTATTGTCTGTGGTAAAAAGACCAGAGGGTATATACCATAGATAAAGTAGAAAGAGGTCTACACGGGCCACAATTTCCAGGCCCGGGATCAAATAAAGCCTATCTTGTCCCGGCCTGGGCCGATGTAAAAATTAAAAGTTTGGCCCGTACAAAAATCAGTGAAAACTGGCCCGGCCTGCATGGTTGGCAAGGTTTTTCCCATCCCAGGTAAATACCATGGTAAAAACCGGTATTTACCGTCCTGGGAAATACTATGTTTTTCCCACATGGGAAAAACTGATTATTAAAAACATAAATATAAATTCAAAACAACCTTTAAAAATGTCAAAATTGGGTTCCAAAAAATAGCTTGAAAGGTAAAAAAAAAAAAAAGGAAGATCTACAAAAATAGACAATGGAGTGCATTTATTTAAATATTCACACATTAGTACACAGATTCCCAAACATTTATCAATCATAATCGTATTCATATTCTTCGTCTTCCACATTGGATTTTAGCATCATATAACAAAATACTAATTTAGAGACTTTTTGTAAACCCAGTCTATTTCTAATCTTGTTTTGGATGAAAGAAAATTTAGGGGAAAAAAAACGCTCCAAAGATGCTGATGATGCAGGACATCCCTGAAGATGTTTTATGCAATAATTCTTATTTATTTAAACAGTAGAAGATCTTTATTGTTAATTATTATTATGAATTTGTTACATTAGTTCAACTTTATCCCCTTAATTTAGAACTTTAATGAAAAGAAAAATGGTATTACAATATATTACTCATTTTCAAAAATGTTTAATGAATGATTTGGTCCAGGTATAGTTGACCATGTTTATAAAGTATATTTAACAATATGTAGAATAATCAATGTTATTAAAAAGTTCATAATCTGGAAAACTCCCGTGGACAAGGAATGCATAGTATAAAGATACTCTAATATATTTTCAGATATGTTTCAGACTATTTCGCCTTATTTCTAACCCTTTAAGACTAGACCTGCACGATCGTGCGGATTAGGCAATAACTAAAATTCTATCTTCCTGGGTTATCTATTCCATAAATGCCGGAATCGAGTGATTGTGCTGGTTAACAGAAACTATATTATATGAATTTTATCAACAGATAGTAAATTATCAGTTACAAATTTCAGTTATATCATTGTTTAAAAAAAAAACACAAAAAGCTGCCCAGTCTTAAAGGGATAAGGTAAATTTAATGATGTGCAAAATGTGACCCATATAATGCACAACCTTACATTTTTAGGTTTTCGTTATACAGATCTCCTACTGTATTCCTTTCTTACAGAATAATTTAAAATCTAAAGGAAATTTGTAATAATTATGTATTTCCAATTTTCATTTTACACATCAGATTCAGAAAACCAGAATATTTCTTACATATTGTCATTTGGAAGTTTTTTCCAGTATTTACCACTTTTTCCCGGTATTTACCATTTTATCCCGGTATTTACCAGTTTTTCCCGGTGGGATGGGAAAAACAAGTTTTGGACGGGAAAAAGCCAACCCTGCCGGCCTGTGCAAAAATCAGTTAAATCAGGCCCAATCCAGCCAAACTCGCAGATTTTTCTTAACATACAATTAAGATTCTTTAAAGATACTGCATATATATTTATGGGATAATTTTGCAGTATATTTTTAAATTACTACGTGTTCGCCTGACAGAAAATACACAATAGAAACATTAATGATTGCTTAGATTCTTAGACGTTTCAACATTCAAATAAGGATTCATTAAACAATTAATGTAGTTTAGAATAAAAGGAAAAAAGGAGGGATAAAACATCATAACTTTTGAAGCTGTATAATAAAAAGTAAGAGCTCTGAAAATATTTCTTTGTCGTTTATTAAGGCTTTTTTCAAATCTAAACAAACTGCTTTCTGACACATTTCTGAATTCAATTCATTTTTTTTTTTTTTTTGGAAACGCAGGGCTGAAACTAAGGGGGGGGGATGTGCCCCGGGCGCCAGAACGAAGGGGCGCCAAATGAAGAATTATACCTTTGGAATGGACCATTTTCTTCCAATTCTCTTCATAATTTTTTTTCAAAAAAAAAATTATGGCTATTTTTTTTCCCATTTTGACCAGAAAATCAGAGTTCAAACTTTTTACAACTGCTCTTTCATCTTCACCTAACACTTCATTTATAATGGCTGTTTCATAATAATGGAAGCCATCAGCCCATCAAAAGAAAATAACTCGGTGAAAGTGGAAACTCTGATAATTGGGACTCTAGTGTATATTTCCTTTTAAAAAGGATCTTTAGAATATTTTTGTTGGTGTTCAGAGGGGTCTCATGACTTCTGTGACCTCCCCCTTGGATCCGCCATTGTAGATTATGTATTACATATTTTAAATTTTAAAATAAGTCGGTTATTAGAAAATTAGTAAAATTCTCTTTGTAAACATACTTTGCGGAAGAGGAGGGGGGGGTGTGCCAAAATCCATGTTTGCCCCTTGTGCAAAAAAAAGCTAGTTTCGGCCCTGCAGAAACGTACAAGATTGGCAGGTGTTCTTATTCAGAAACTATGTAATCGAATGGCGTTAACAATTTTTTGATAAAGGCAATATATCTTTAAAAAAATACTGGCAAAGTTAGCGCTTTGAATCAAATTTCCGGAAGCGACAGCACAGGAAAGGGGAAAAACCTGCTGTCATGTGACAAGAATCTCTTATATCTCGATAAGTAATTTATTTATCAAAAATGTACCATGTTATTTGATTCCAAATCCCTTCAATAGTCATGCCACTCAATTTTATGCCTTTACAGTTAAAAACAAGTCAGAAAGTTTCGCGTTGTTGAGCTGTCAATTTCAGAACCACCTTGAGGTATATTTCCAAAGATTCCTTTAACAGGAGTTCATTATCGCCATTAATATTTTTACAAAACATATTGCCTGCCCTACACATCCTGAGAACAATTAAGTCCAGTTCCAGTCCGGCTCGAATATGTAGAGAAAAATGCAAATCTGATCTCGTCGCGGCACAAGCCTGCTGAAAGAATTAAGCCAGCACTCAGACACCATGTAACTGTCCGATGCCGATCTCTACACTCGACATGTTACATTTCTGTATTGATGTTGTCAAAGTAGTATTGACTCATGACGCACAATTAGACTTATTCCCGTGAAAGTCATATTAATTGAAAATGGCTCATATTTTATTGGCTTTGTTAACATTTATATATTAGGCTGGCAGGCTGCTTAATTTTTTTTATTGACCAGGCAAGCTCGTTCAATTTTTTTTCCGGCCCGGCTCGTTTGAAAGCTTGCCTTGATTTTGCCAGGCCGGGTACAGGCAAACCTCTGATGCAAAACTTGAGAAACAGACGATGTATGGAGTTTCTTCAAAAAATAAAATACAGAATGTATATGCCATATACCCTACACGCCTCTTATTCAGAATGTATGTAACTGAATAGCCTTTTCTGTTTTTCAATAAAGGGAAAAGTCATTATAAGACAAAGCCTTATAACTCAAGCAGTAATCTATTTATTGAAAAATGAAAAATTGTATTCATTTTTAAATTGCTGAAATTGTCATGCCTACCAATTGAATGCTTATACACTGTAAAAATGAGCTAGAAAAGTTTCACATTGTTGAGCGAGAATTTTTTTTTTTTTTTTTTGAGAGCTGCTTTAAGCATCAATCAAAAACACTGAACATTCCATTTAAGGTAAATTTTTAAATATAGGGATACCTTGGCTAACAAAAATAATTCATTCAGGAATTGCATTTGTTAGCCAAATTGTTCATTAACTGAAACTGTTTTGCCAATCAATTAAAATGCAGTGCTGCTGCGTTATGTTAATTTGTGTATATATATTTAAAAAAAAAAAAAAAAATGTAAGACAAATCAGTGTTTCTTAGCCAAGTCAGAAAAACTGAGAAAATAATGATCATATTTAGTTCCTTTTTCTTTTAGTGTTTAATTATTTAAGGTGTTTTGAAGGAAAATTTTTATAGTACTACTTAGTTATCCTGTCGACCAAAAATCTATTGCTAAACTATAAGATTAAATGCCAATAATGGATGATCGTAAATGTCACATTCACTTGACTTTAAGCAAATTACATGTGTTTATGTTTACGTCATCAAGTGATTTTTATTTCGACGCTTTATTTGTATTTTTATTAATGTTATACTAATTTATTTGTTCTTTCGTTATTTAAAATAAAAATTATGTGAATTTGTGTAATTCGGCGAGTAGTTTAACAAAATTGGTCAATGGAATAATTAAGTAGTACCAATTTTATACTCATATTTTAAATCATCAAATGTAAAATTTTTTAGATAAGTGTTAAAAGCAAGGGAGGGGGAAAAGGTCCCCTGCCAGTGACCATCATTACTTGAGCTTAAAATTTGGCAAATCATTGCCAATTTTTCACAAATTGAACAAAAGTTTGCTGTCCAAATTTGAATTTTCTGAAAAATTATCCTATATTTAGGAAGATATGGAGAATACAGACATTAAATATGCTAAACTAAGAATTTTTTGTTGTAATTGCATACTAATACAACAACTTGCAAACATATCAACATAAAAAGCAATATAGCAGGTTAACAATGAGGGAATATTAAACTTTTCCTTTTTTGTTTTTTTCTGGAGGAGGGGGGGGGGGGGAGAGAAGGGGCACTTAAAATAGTAAGGAACTTTTTTTTAATTACACAGGCCTGCGATGAAAAAAATACAAGGGTATTGATGGCTGAACTTTATGTATTTTTTGGTGCTAATTAAAAAACAAAGAATGAAAAAATTCTATCACGTCACATTTTCTTGAAAAATATTCGGTCGATTGGAAAGTTTGTCGTGTTGGAAAAATCAATTCGTACCGATAAATTCTGCCAGGTAATTATAAGACATTAGATATTGGAATCAATGTCTAATAATTAAATGATAGAATTTTCCGAACACGACACAACATTCTGATAGACCCAATTGTTTTAAACCTATAACAAAATAATCAATTACTGAAAAATCGATTTGCCTCACCGAGAATAGAATTTTTTTACATAGATTTACATGGATAAAATCACTGTTGCCAGATAGCACATGCAAAATTGTCCTTTTCATTTTAGCAAAAATATCGATATCGATGTTATAAAAAATTCTGATGTGATGGGGAAAAATGGAGGTCATTTTCGAAATCAGCCCACCAAATAACATAAAAATCAGCGAAAACTTCTCTTGTATTTTTCAAAAACTTCAATTTCGCAGGCCTGTGTTATTATTATGGGGAGATGTCCCCTTAAACACACTATTTAAGATAATGTTTAATTACAATGATACCTCAGATAACAAAATTATTCATTCTGGAATCATATTTATTACCCAAAATGTCCATTAATTGAACATTTTGTCAGACATCTCATCCAATCAAAATGCTGCTTTATGTTAGTTCATGTATTAAAAAAAATATTGTAAGCTGGATCATGACTTAATCAAATTAAACTGCAAAACAATAATTATTCGCTGAGATATCATTATACATTAACATAAAAAAAAAGAATGTTGTACACAAGATTTTGTAGGGCAAAATGCCCCTCCCCCATCCATTTTTTTTTCTTGAGGTTTAATTATTTTAAGGCTTTTGGGAAGAATAAATATTATAATTATTTTTTAAATCATCAGAGATGAGAAAAGTTTAATTGATGAAAATTTAAAATTCATGGACAGACAGAACTGCACTCCCCTTTGCCAGCGAGCATAAAATTTGTCAATGCAATGTCAGTTTTTCATAACTCAAGTGAAAGGTTCCTATCGAATTAGAATTTTAACAAGCCTTATTGTTCCTTTTGAAAGATAAATATTAAAAAGCTTTAAAATGAAAAATTCTGAAATAAAAATATATTTGCATAAAAATACTGCACAATCATATTATATGATAAATCAGTTGAAATTTATTCAAGTTGAAAGAAAACATACAAAAATAATGTTATTGATTACCTCAGTAATTGGCATAGTACAAGTTTTGATACACCTTTAGAGCTAAGAGGGGGTAGTCAAGTATCTGTCATGGTCTGTTGTCATATCTAATGTGCAATATCTTGAGCAATGCGCACACCTTCAACACCATCCAATCGCAGTGTTGTCAACCACGCTCATTATCAGCAGTATTTGAAAGAATATTGCCTATGTGTACGATTCAAAACAACAAATACACAGCTAGCAATACCCATTCAACGAATAAAAATCTCCAGTTGAAAAACTGCATCTGTAAAAGAAAATATGCAATATTTTATAAAAGTTTATACATATACTGAAAATATCAACATCAAAATAATATCTTATTACTTTACTCTAAAGTAAAATTTCATAAAGGACTATTTTTGATAACTCAAAAAATGTTAAAATATCAATGCATGAATCAAAAACACTTTTTTTGTGCATCGTAAAAATAGTTTTAAAATCACACTTAAAAACTGCCAAAATGCAGTGGCCTCTATTTTTTTTGGTTACATTTGAAGGTGAATTGTATTACTGCTGTCACAAATCTTGAAAATAATCAGGTTAATTGTAACCAAGCTCATACTTCGGGGAGGGGGGGGGGTAATAAAAATTACACAACAGAACCTTGTATCAATTTACAAAATTATTGTTAGAAAATTAAATTGTTTTTGTTATTATTCCTTTTTTTTGGGGGGGGGGGGAGTGTTGAAAAGGGACTAAATTGCTTCTTAATATTTATCAGAATAAAATCCTCTGTAAAATGCAGTAGAATATTTTCATACCTGAATAAAATATACATTTTCCAAGAAATTCTTTGACTCAACTATCAATAAACAAATTGATTCAAAGTTATTGTTTAACTAAATAAAGATGGGTGAGCATTCATATAGTCAGTCACTATTTCTTTATTCCACAATTTTATAGGAATTTGATTCATCAATGTTAGAGAAAACAATAATATTAAGATTTTTTTTTTCTTTTAACGTGAATAATCCAAAGTAATATTCAATAAAGTTTAATCACTTATTGAAAAATATATATATGCAGAAGAATAACAGTAATACTTATAAATTTTTAAACGCTTATTGTTTATAGCCTGAATTTTTTTTTAAAATAGAGAATCCCAACCGAAATAATACACACCGATGCTGCAATGTGTTTGAATTTTATGTTGGGTAACAAACTGTGTTTGAAAATAATAATAAGTACATAAAAAAGATCGGGAAAACATCTATAATAACTCTAAACTGAGGACATCGTAATCATTATACAACTTGCGATAAAATTATCAAAAAGCAAATTAAAATGTATAATTACTTACTTTAAACCATATGTTTGAATATCGTCGATCAACAAGCAAAATCAATAACACATAACTCTTGTTTACATTTTTGACACTACGTACCCTCTTTTCGACCAATCAGAACGCTTGTTACAAATTCGTTGGGTTAACACTCGGGTCGGCTAATCCGAGGTTGGTGAATACGAAATTTTTTAACCCAGAGTTAACGCCGGGTTAACTCTGACCCGGGAGTTCCGTGATCCGAGGTTTAAACCAGTTTTGGTGAATACGGGCGTTAGTGTAGTTAAAAAACATTGAAATTTCATAAAACTGAAAGTGTCATAATATGACAAGTGGGGATTTTTTTTATTTCCTTCCTAGATGTAGAACAACATTTCTGTAAATATAAGGTATTAGGGACCAGGGGCCATATAAAAAAATTCATATTTAAATATATATATATATATATACAGCCCCTTATAAAACAAAAGCTTGATTTATACTCTTTTTTTACAATTGGAAGAATGTTTCATCAGCAGTTTAAACGATAATAAAAGTCACCTCTGTAATAAATTAATCACAAACTGGTAGCCGAAAAATTCCAAGAATCCGAAAAAAAAAAAAAAAGAAGAAGAAGAATAAAATTGAATTTAACAAATTACAACGACCATTTGGAGAATGATTCTTTCG
Source organism: Maratus speciosus (assembly GCA_963932465.1). Taxonomy (NCBI): domain Eukaryota; kingdom Metazoa; phylum Arthropoda; class Arachnida; order Araneae; family Salticidae; genus Maratus; species Maratus speciosus. The sequence goes on from OZ010797.1 coordinate 167,305,111, forward strand.
AAGACTAACATTTAAGACATAAAACATCGCACGGAGTTGATCCTACATTACGTACACCATGGATTACATTTTTCGGTACTGTACATTTTTAAACTTCTGCGGAGCTGGTCATTCCTTACGTACGCCATGGATTAAACATTAATATTCCTGGACCAATTTTAAATGAAATTTCATTCTTAAATTCTAAACATTCCACAATATTACTTTTTACACTGTAGTATAGAGAAAAAAATGTACTTTTAAATGCAATTTGTTTGAAAGCTGTATCTCAATTTCTTTCTGAGTTATTTTTTTTTTATAGTTTTTATTACTTTTTTGTCATAGTGGCAACAGACGTATCCATCTCAGTTGAAAGTAAAGGGAGAATACAGATTACTGTATAGACCTATCAGAAAACGAATAAAATGCGGATTTAACCAATAAACGCTTCAGATATGTTTTTGATTTCCTACCCTGACAGAGGATAATAACCATTTTCCCAAATAGTTAAAAAAAAAGAAAAAAAAATTGAAAGAAAATCTTAGCACCGGTCCCTTTTCCTTCCAAAACCCTAGGCTTCTGCTTGTTTAGCCGAATGGGTAATCCGTTTTGATTAAGCCTACCAAAATAATCAAAACGACCCCCCCCCCCTCCTACACACACATCCTGACTAGCAAGTTATGACCTTGGTTGAAAACATTACTTAAGTAGCGGATTTTATTTATGGAACAGAGAGCAAAATATGTCTTTTTAAATAAAAGTAATTATTTTATTTTGTTCAGTAGTATGTGCAAAGATGATTCTGTTCCGAATTATCCGAAAATTTACGGCTTCCGGTTCCAAAAACACTTTAAAATCGATCATCAGTCTGAAAATTCGGGATAAAAAAATACGCGATTTTTGACAGATGATCGCTGAAAAAAATGAGTTTTGTTAATCGCCCGAAGAAAAAAAACCGGCAACTTCTTCGAAGTATAGCGGAAAAAACGCAAATTTCGTCGAAGATTGCAGAGAAAAGACAACTTTGTCTAAGAATCGCAAAAAAAAGTGAATTTTGCCGAAAGACTCGGGGAAAAACGGGAATTTTACCAAAGGGTCACTAGAAAAAACACGAATTTCTTCAAAGGTCTGCGAATTTCAGCAAAGGATCGCGAAAATAATGTGAATTTCGTCGAAGGATCATGAAGAAAATGAAGTTTTTCAAAGGGGTGCTTAGAAAACATTACTTTCGTCAATGTAACTCGGAAAAAATGCGAATTTCGTCAAAAGATCGCAAAAAAGCGAATTTAATCAAAGTATCTCGGAAAAAATGCGAATTTCGTCAAAAGATCGCAAAAAAGCGAATTTAATCAAAGTATCGCAGAAAACCCGTAAATTTCTTCAAATGATCCCCTCCCCCCACCCCAATAAAAAAAAAGTGAATTTCGTTAAAAGGCTGAATTAAAAAAGTTAATGTCGTCTAAGTATCACTGGAAAAACGCGAATTTCGTCGAAGGATCATGGAAAAGCGAATTTTTCGCATGACACGAAAAAAGTAGAAAAATTCTAGAAGGGGCCGCGGGAAAAACGCGAAATTCGTCACAGGGCTGCGGAAAAACGAAAAATTCGTAAAACGGCCAAGGAAAAAAATTTGTCAAAGCACCGCGAAAAACGAGAGTTACGCCAAAGGACTGCAGAAAAAAAGCGAATTTCGTCAAAGGACCGCGGATATAAAACGCAAATTTCGTCAAAGGATCGCGAAAAAACGGAAATTTTGTCGGCGAATTGTGAAAAAAAAATATTTTAGTCAAAATGCTGCTTAAAAAATGCTATCGTAAGGATATTAAAAACTGCTTATGCTTTCGTCAAAGTCTTGCGGAGAAAATGCGAACTTCGTCGAAGGGCCGCTAGAAAAAAATGCGGGGCCGCAGAGAAAAAGCTAATTTTATCGAAAGATCAGGAAAAGATAGCGAATTTCGTCAAAAGGCTGCAAAAAAACGCAAAATTTGTCAAATGGCCGCAGAAAAATGCAAATTTCTTTAAAAAATCGCGAAAAATGCGAATTTCGTGAAAGGGTCGAACAAAAAAAGCAAATTTCGTCAAAAGATCACGAAAAATGAGAATTTCACAAAAGGGCTGCAGAAAAAAAACGCGAATCATTTGTCAAAGGGTCGCTATAAAAAAACACGAATTTCGTCAAAAGGCTGCGGCACGAGAACGCGAATTTTGACAAAGGACCACTATCAAAAACACGAATTTCGTCAAAACGCAGCGTAAAAAACTCAAATTTCGTCGAAGGATCGCTAAAAAACGTGAATTTCGTCGGAAGATCGTGGAAAAAGAAAAGAATTTTATCAAAGTGCTGCTTAAAAAACACTAATTTCTTCAAAGTATCTAGGGAAAAAAACGCGAATTTTGTAAAAGGGTCGCGGAAAAATTCAAATTTCGTCAAAGAGTGGCGGAAGAAATGCGAATTTCGCCAAAAGGCTGAGAAAGAAATGCAAATTTTGTCAATCAGTCGTAGAAAAAACACGAATTTTTACAAAATGCTCAGGTGCAAAACGCGAATTTTGTCAAATTGTCGCCAAGAAAAACACTTATTTCGTCAAAGGGCCGCGGAAAAAAACGCAAATTTCAAAGAATCGCGAAAACAAGATAATTTTGTCAAATGGTCGCGGATGAAATGCGAATTTCGCCAAAGGGCTGTGGAAAAAAATGCGAATTTTTTCAAAGGACATATTTAAAAATACATGAATCTCGTCAAAGGGCTGAGGCAAAAACCTCCAATTTTGTAAAAGGGCAGCTAGAAAAAACAACGAATTTCGTCAAAGGGTAGCGTAAAAACGCAAATTTCGCGAAACGGTCGCGGTAAAAACATTCATTTCGTCAAAGGTTCGGGAAAAAGGGAAATTTTGTCAAAGAGTCGCGTAATAAATGCGAGTTTCGCCAAAGTGTTGCGGGGAAAAAAAGCGAATTTTGTATTAGTTCTTCTAGAACAAGTGGGTAAGTGTGATCATAGATCGCACAAAGGGTTTCGTTTAATATTCCTTTCAAACGTGGTTAAAAAAGCACATGCCTCCATTTTAATCTATGCATTATATAGAAATCAAACAAATTAATTAAATAATTATTAATATACCGGGTGTCCCAAAAAGGACTGACTGATTTTAAAATTCAATAATTTGCAAACGGTGACAGATATTTAAAAAATTCTTGCAGGAGGGTTATGCATAAGGTCAAAAGTTTTATTACAGTGATTTTCGATTTTAGTTTGAATTACAAACAATAGATGGCGCTGTAAGCAATAGTCGCTAAATACAGGCTCGATTTCTGGTCCTTTCTCTTGTTCCATGCTGAAAAAGGAGATGGAAATGTATTATCCGGGCCACGAAGTACCAAAAATCGAGCCTGAATTAAGCGTCTATTGATCGCAGCGCCATCTATTGTTTGTAATTCGAACTAAAATTGAAAATCACTGTAAAAAAACTTTTGACCTTATGCATAACCCTCCTGCAAGAATTTTTTAAATATCTGTCACCGTTTGCAAGTTATTGAATTTTAAAATCAGTCAGTCCTTTTTGGGACACCCGGTATCAGCTTCTAATTAAGTTAGCTCTTTGAACTGGGTATGTATGAAATCTGCGAGAGATTTCCCGTCCGGATGTCAAAAAGTTTTATCAAAAAATTTAATATTTAAAACGTTTAAATTTCGTATTAAAATAAAAACCGCAAGTGCGTCGTCATGTCTGATGAGATTAAAAACCCGTTGAAAGGAAAGTTTTAAAGCAATGATCCAATTAATGAAATAATAATTAATATCTCAGCTTCTAATTAAGCTAGGAGTTTGAATTGGGTATGTATGAAATCAGCGAAAATTTTTACGTCAGGATGTAAAACAAATTAATCTAAAAATTTAATATTTAAAAAGTTTAAATTTCGTATTAAAATATCCTCTGCTTAAATTTCTCCAGCGCCGATATGTCTGAAAGATGACACCTGCTTTCCGCTGAAATGAAATCTCTTTTCATTGTCTTTTCAAATACAGAAATTAAATTTTTATCGATCGATTTTTAGTGGATTTTTTGCGTTATACCCAACGCAGAAATTTGAACTTTATACCAAAATAAAGTAGAATTTTTTTGCGCATCTTTCTGTACCTTTTACGAATTTTAGGACCAATACTTTGGGAGATGCGATTTCGCTTTTTAAATGTCCACTTCATTTATTGCTTAATTTCCTTCGTGGTAACCATACACCCGCTGATTTTACTGGCAACCCTTAGGAGAAACTCCGCTGATTTGGAGAAGGTGCGTTCGTAGCTGCGTTCAAAAGGTTGATTGGTTAATTTTAGAAGTTAATTAGCCCGTAATTCGGTTAATTACCGACTTTTTAAAAATTTTATGATTTGTTGTTTGATGTGAGGTGTTCAGCTATAAGTACCCAAAATTTCAAGTCACTAACATGTATAGTTTCTGAGAACGGACTCTGTGACGGACAGACAGACGGACAAAGGAGTGAGACGAATAGGGTTTCGTCAGATGAACGAAACCCTAAAAAACACGAATTTCGTCAAAAGGCTGAGGAAAAACGCGAATTTTGACAAAGGAGCACTAGAAAAAACATGAATTTCGTCAAAAGGCATCGTAAAAAACACAAATTTCGTCGAAGGATCGCGAATGCAAACGTAAATTTCGTCGGTAGTTTGTGGAAAAAAAGAATTTTGTCAAAAAGCAGCTTAAAATACGCTAGTTTGTCAAAGTATTTTGGAAAAAATGCAAATCTCGTCAAAGGATTGCTATAAAAAATGAGACTTTCGTCGAAAGGGTGCGGAAAAACGTGAATTTCGTCAAAGGGTTGCTGAAGAAACGCAAATCACGTGAAAGGATCGCTGGAAAAATGAGAATTTCGTCAAAAGGTCGCAGAAGAAACGCGAATTTCGTCAAGGGTCTGTGGAAAAAATGCAAATCTCGTCGAAAGATCGCAAAAAAGACATGAATTTCATCGGAGGATCGTGAAAAAAAAAAGAATTTTATCAAAAGGCTGCTTAAAATCCTCAAATTTCATCGAAGTGTTTTCGAAAAAACACGCATTTCGTCAAAGGATCGCAAAAGAGCGAATTTCGTCAAAGGGCCGCAGAGAAAACGCGAATTTCGTCAAAAAGCCGCAAATAAGCGCTAATTTCGTCAAAGAGCTGCTAGAAATAACGTGAATTTCGTCAATTGGCCGCGGAAAAAACGAGAATTTTTTCTGAGGATCGCGAAAAAATGGAAATTTTGTCACAGGATGGCAGAAAAAACACAGTAGTCTCTTTAGAAAACAATTCACCCATTTGTGTTTATTATCATATTCATAGTTTTTAATCAGGAACAAAATACTGAATTAACTTTAGAAAAATTGCGTTAACTGAATCGAACTTGCAGGAATCTACACTTAACCTGAAACTGACCCGACCGAAAACAGATTTAAACCGACCTGGGAAAAAAATAGAGGATCCCCCCCCCCTTTTCTGTAACTTTTTTAAAAATTTTGCTATGGATTTCAGAAAATATTTTTTTACTTAGAAGTATAGCCCCTGAGTATACACGATTTCAATTATAGAATTTTAAAAAGTGAAATATTCAGTTTTTAGCTCACAGGCCCACAGATTCTGTATGTACGTACATATGTATGTATGTACTTAAGTACGCACGTACGTAACGCGATAACTCTTAATAGAAATATCCGATTTGCTTCAAAAATTTTTTCTAGGGTCATTCTCAAAAAGCGCTTCCCTGATTAGTTTAGGGGGTTCATTGGTTAAGTATAAAGGGGGGATCGGAGGGGTACTACCCCCTTAATTTAGAAAAATGTGTTTTCTTATCCGATTTGCTTCACATTTGGTATACCGGTTTATTATGATAAGACGCTTCCCTGATTAGTTTTGGGGTTCATTGGTTAAGTATAAGGGGGGGGGGGGTACGGGGGCTAATCACCCCTTAACTTAGATAAATGGGTTTTTCATGCAGAATTATCAGATTTGCTTCAGTTTTGGTATAGTGCTTATTTCTGATAAGGCGCTTCCTGATTAGATTTGGAGGTTCATTGTTTAAGTATAAAGGGAAGATAGATCAGGGGGAGGGGGGGGTAATACCCCTTAATTTAGAAAAATGGGTTTTCTTATCCGATTTGCTTCAAATTTGGTATACCGGTTTATTAAGATAAAGCGCTTCCCTAATTAGATTTGGATATTCGTTGTTTAAGTATAAAGGGGGGATGGTGGGGAGTAATATCCCCTTAATTTAGATAAGTGGGTTTTTCTATCCGATTTGCTTCAAATTTGGTATACCGATTTATTCTGATAAGGCGTTTCCCTGATGAGATTTGGAGGCTCATTGGTTAAGTATAAAGATGTGAAATAGGGAGGAGGCTAATCCCCCTTAATTTATTTTTCGAAAGGCATTATTCTTTGAAATAAGAGTATAATATACAATTAGTGCGAATAGTCTGTGAGCTCAATGCCATTAGTTTCACTGGGCACTTTTCTTTTTTATTACTGTGTGTGTCAGCAGGGTTGGACTGAGTTAGATTTTTCTCCGTAGACCGTAATGTAATGGAATCTTTTTAGTGTCCCTGTAAAAAAAGTGTAACTGCTACACGTTTCATTTTCAATACCGAACATTCCATAGTGAATATCAATAACATATATTAGTTTCATGACGATTCGACTACATTTACGCGAGTTAGAGCTACGACAGATGGCAGACAGACAAGCCGAATGCATAATCACTTTTCAACTACATTGAAAAGTGTTAAAAAATTAATTTCTGGTATTTAAAATTAAAATTTGCCAAGTTTGCAGATTTATTTATGCTCCAGAGTGGTTAAGATAGAAAAAATGTAATTGATGTAATGATTGTAAAAATGTAATGATCGTAATCTTTGAAGAAATTAACATTTTCATTTTAATGTTAGTTACTCGGGAGATGTGAGAGAAAAAATCTGTCGATAACGCTTTTTAGCATTTTCCAACATAGTTGAAAAGTGTTTTTGTATTCGATATGTCTGCTGTCTGTCTGGGCTCTAACTCACGTAAATGCCGTCAGATCGTCATGAAATTGATATATGTTATTGATATTCACTATGGCATGTTCGATATTGAAAATGAAGTGCGTAAGCAGTTCCATTACAGGGACATTTAAAATAATTCCGTTACATTACTGCCTATGGGGAAAACCTTTTGAGGAGGGTTTTGAATAATGAATATTAATCTCATTTAAATTAAGAATTCCGTTACATTACGGCATTATAAAAATACATTGCAAACGAATTTTAGCCATAGACCGTTCTTTTGTGCGCTCTACATATCATTTCTAGAATTTCTGTAAAAAATGGAATATTGCAAATCTTTGTTAAGATTTAAAAAAGCCTGCTAAAGGTGAAAACGTATATTTTCAGCAACACAGAATTCTAGATTAATACTTAAATTAGACTTAGAATTCTGTGTTCAGCAATAATTGTCATAGACAATACTGTAATTGAATTATCTTGTGCAGTGTTGAATTCAGACACTTTTATCCGGGAGGGGTTTATGTGGCTCCGGGGGGAGGGGGGGGGGGGGATTTCACTTTTTGACTATTGAAAACACAAAATCTCAAAACTTCCGGGAGGAGACATCTCACTGCTCTTGTGTGTCTTTGTAAATGAATGATAAATGCTATGCACACCCTGTTTTATATAGTAGGCATCTTGTAAATCTTGTAATGCACTACCGCGTTATGTATTCATTTCAGTATGTTTAAAATATTATAACATCATTAAAATACACTAAAAAGATTATTTCCCATAGATTCTAATGTAATGGAATTATTTTGAGTGCCCTGTAAATGAACTATAAATACCAGACATTTCATTTTCAATACCGAACATGCCATGGTAAATCTGAATACTTATATACAGTCCTCCCCACTTAATCGTGTCACGGATAATCGAATGCCCCGCTTATTTGAATAGAATCCTCCGGAACCGATTTTTTTCTATTGGTTCTATGCTATTTTCCCCGCTTAAACCAAAAACCTTTTACGAACGTCCCCGCTTAATCGAATAACCACTGTCTGACCGATGTTTGAAAATAGGCGCGGAAAGCACGTTTCAACTGGAATTTCCTTCCACTTTTTGTCGTTTTCGGCTCATTTACGCTGAAAACAAATTTCCAGTTCTTCCTGCAATGATTGCGGCCGGCAGGTATATAACGGACAGGTCAAATGATTCCCCCACCTTGATCTCCCCACCAGCACTTCATGCTGTTAATCGGGCTTTAATGGCAATGCGCCGTCACTTCGAGACTGGAGATGGTAGTTGTGATATTTTGCACTCATTCGGAAAATAACCCGATATTTACTCCTTTAAAATTTCACTTACTTAAACAAACCACTTTAAACGATTTTTTTAAGGCAGTATAAGTAACATAAATTAGAAGTAGCAAAGTTTTGACCCAATTTAAACGAGCTGCATTAAGTGTGATGTAAACCATATAAAATATGTTACTGACATTAAATTAATATGTATTTACTTTATATTAGCTTTCGTATTTATTTTAGTTTATGTTATTCTATTAACGATTTATTATGTTGTTAATTAAATAAACCGTAGATAGTTTTAAGATGGTTTAGATGATTTGCCTTTTTAGTACGCATTAAATATTACAGCTATGATTCCTCGTTTAATCAAATACTCCGCTTAATCGAATATTATTTCTGGAACCGCCGATATTCGTTTAAACGGGGGCGACTGTAATTTACATGAAAATACGAGTATACTTACGTAAGTTAAAGTATTGAAAAACTGAATTCCTAAATATTTTTCACCAACGTTGGAAAATAAAAACGCATATACAATGGAAAATATCTTTTCAGCAATTATGATCCATAGGTAGTACTGTAACCGAATTATTTTGTATGTCACTATAAATGAATGGTAAATGCCTTGTACATTATATTCTATAGTAAGCATCTAGTTGTGCACTTATAAGGCTGGACTTATGTATTAAAATCTTGTGACGGGTGAGACCCTCTCCGGACATGAGTTTTCACTAGCATACACATTTGTTACAATTCCTGTGGATATTTTAATTTTTCGTTATTAAAACAATTTTTTTCTAATAAAAGAGATTCAGATTAAACTTAATGCATAATTTTCATAATAAATTTTCATTATTTTAATGTATAAGAAATTTTTTTCTGCTATGACGGGTGTGACATCATGCAAAGTATACAATTTTAAAGCTATTTACCAAAAAAAAAAAAAAAAAAAAAAAACAGCGATCGGTATTGACAGAAAACTTGAAAATAGCTAATATACTAACAAAATTTAATAAAACTAACATATTTATGCAGTTAGTTTAAAATTTGTTGTGCCCCCTACTTGTTATAAGTGATGGAGTAGCTATTTTTTTTACAATGGCAAAAAAGTTTTCAATTCATATAGTATCATCTTTCTCTGGTCAAATCCAGTGTGGTCCACTGGCTTGCACGTATTTCAAGCTTATATACAATTTCGTTAATTACCATCTTATGAAAAAATCAAATTGTCCAATTTCTTTAACAAAGTATATTAGCAAAACACATTTAGCTACCAAGCTTTTAAACTTTGTTACTTTTTTATTTTTTACTTACTTAGATTAAGTTTACATATATATTTCCTTTTCTCTCCATAAACGATACCATTAATTTATTAAATTTATATCATATACATAAAATGAAAAAAAAATGTAGAACAAAAAACCAGGCTTTACAGATAATGCAACAAAAAAGAAAAAAAAAAGGAACAGATATGTGATACCTTTATAGTCAAGTTCTCGAACAGTATTTTTTTATTTATTTTATTCATTTATGTAGATTATGAAAGACTTTCCAACAGATCCAGAATACTCTAACAAAATTTCACTCTGTAATAAAATAAGGTGAGTCTAAGAAATAATTTGGAAAACGTATAACACATTTGTGAATCTATTTTCAGCAATTACCATCTATAGGCAGAAAAATATCCGAATTCTTTAGTGCAGCTTTTTATATGATATACATATCTATCTATATATACATACAGGGCTTAATTTATAACAAAAAACGTACCTGAGCTCTAACATTCTGCAACAATAAAAACTTTAGTGCAACCTCCCCCCCCCCCTTCCCCCTTGTACACACATTTTTTTTTTTTTTTTCAAACAGTATTTAAAAAATTTAAAGCAATTTCTTCTTCTTCAGAATATATATATATTCTGAATATATATATCTATATTCGTATATAACAAAATATATTTTGACTACATCTAATATTCATTTCTATATAATAAAATCTAATAAATAAAGAGAGCAAAAGTAATAAAATCGGGGAGTGGGAAAATTTCCAAACATCGTATTCACCAAGGATTTCTTTGTGTATCGACAGAACACTCGGGGATTCTGTGAGCATTGTTTATAAACTCTGGTGGATTCCGACTAACATTTAAATATTAATTAAAAATTAAGAAGTACTGGAGCTGCGTTCCTATGAGCTTCAGTGCAAATTAAGCAAGGCGAGGAGCTAATAAGTTGATCATTAAGAATATTTTACAAACATGAACAAAAAGCAGTGAGTAAAAACGGCAGTTACTGTTACGAATAATTCCGGCATTCCTCGTCGCCATTTTTAAATACTGAGACAGAAAACGAACTGAGACATATTTGTGAGTACTAGATAGAAGTATACTCCTATGTGTGCGACACACTACATCAAATATGTAAAGCCTTCGGAAGAAAGACGCAAAAGATAGGAGATCGGAAGAACAGAAAAAGATAATTTATGCTTCCGTATTTCCGAAGCGCTGTTCCGCAGGTCTCCGGGGCGCAGTATTTATGAGCTGATGTGAATTTCGACAATTAAATAATCACTAAAAGCACTAGAGTACCAGAGCTGTTCTCCGGTAAGCTCCGGCGCAAATTAAACCCTGTATATATATAGTGTAAAATGCACTTAAGCAATTTCTGCCAATATGCGAAAATGAACTCGAATTATTTTGTGTAGCCTTGCGTATGCTTATAGAATTTAGATACACCAAATAACATGGGAAAAAAATGGTTAAATAATAATAAAAAAAAGCACACCACAATTGAAAACGGAATATCAGCAATTGTTGCTCATAGACACTACTTATCAGTTTATTTATCAAAAAACGAAAAACTCATTTCGATTAGAAATCGTTTCCATCCCTGCCAATTTTGTGATGTCTTTACGTTTAAAAATGAGTTAGTAAATGTGTGAGAAATTTTCGGGCTTGTTGAGCAGTTCACTTGAGAACCGATTTAAATGTAAATGTGATGCAGGAGCCGATGCTAGTTTGACAACATCAGTACAAAAATGTAACATGTCCAGCGTAGAGATCCCCATCAGACAGTTACATTGTGTCTGAGCCCAGGTTTAATTTTTTTTCAGCAGACTCGGGCCGGGCCTGCAACAGGCTTACATTGTTTATTTATTTTCGTATATAGTCGAGCCAGACTAGAACTGGGTTTAATTGTTCCCAGGATGTGTCAGGTAGGCAATATGTTTTGTAAAAATAGTAACAGCCATAATGGAATCATTGGGAATATGTCTGGTTCTCAAATTCCCTGCTCATCAAAGCGAAACCTTCTGACAAATTTTCTGACTCATTTTTAACTATAATAGCATAAAAATAATAGGTATGACTATTGAAGCGATTTGGAAATGAATAGCATTTTCCATTCTTTGATAAATAGATTACTTATTGAGTTACAAGAGATTTTTGTCATTTGACGACAGCTTTTTTTCCTTTCCCATGCTATCGCTTCGAAAAGAAGCGATGAAGATATTATTTTCAAAATAGTGGTAGAAACAATAAAGTTTCCCTATAGAATGCGACCCCTGTGTATCGTACAATTTCAAGGTTTGGCTATCTCGTTTTCAGGGGCAAGGTACTTGCATTCGTAAAATGTTGAAATAATTTACTAACACCAGTATTTACAAGAGAATCTATTTGAAAACAGGTAAAAGTATTTATATTTCTGCGTACTTAATACAGGTGAAATTTTCATTATAAAATTCCGGTGCCAATGTGGCAATTAGGAATTAAAATTATGTGATGACATAATGGCATCACTGCCTCTCAAGGGGTCAAGAAATTGTTTGATACCACCCAATATGCTTTTTTTAAATTTTATTATGTAATTTTAATAAGGTATTCCATAATTTTCTTTAATGTGAGCAAAAAACAATGGAGAAATTTACTTCCTGTAGTAAGAGAAACTCAAAAACATTATTTATAACTATTGGGGTAACTGGATCCAGCATGGTCCAGCTACCCCGGATACATGTCCCTGTTACCCCGTTCTTGAAAAATTTATGGGGTAACTGGGACACCGGGCTTACATTTGAAACATAAAGTAAATATGTATAGATACCTAATAATATTAATGTGGTTGTATGCCTAATCTTTAAAAAAAAGGATTGTTTAATAAAAGTACTTACAGGATTTTAATAAAAAGCCGAGGAAGTTCAACCATATTGACGTTGTTTAAAAAAAAAGAAACGTAAACTTTTGACAACCTATCACAGAAAAGTGAAAGTTATGATTGAGTTGACACCCGTTGTTTTAGGAAGTAGAGGTGGAGTAGGAGTAGAGTAGGACTGCATTGTTCACAAAAGCTAAAACTTAAAAAACATCGACAGTTTTTTTATAAAATAGCCTATGGCCCAGTTACCTCGTGGGTCCAGTTATCCCAACTAACCTTATATCTAGTTCATATTTTGTTATTTTTACAAATATACATAGCTAAATTAAATTCATTTGTCATTTTATTGCAGTGACTGTCAAATAAAATTCATTTGGAAATTACAGCTTTTTAAATTCGTATAGAAAGGTAAAATACATCGCGAAAACGCTGCAGGAAAAGAAAATTATTATGCGTTAATCCATGCAAAAAATAATTGCATTATTTGTGTACTGACCGTATGTAAAAAAAATTTTATTGGTTATAACAGAAATAAAAAATGGATTTTATCTGTATACCGATTACCAAATTTAAATTTTTCGCGTGCCAGAAAAATTAGCTTGCGTGCCAACTCTGGCACGCGTGCCATAGGTTCGCCAACCCTGCCCTACACGATGGGCAAATAAAAGAGTTTTTTTTTTTTTCAAGCAGCTTTTTTCAAGCCTTTTTGAATTTTTACTAAATATATTTATGAATGTTTAATAAGCTGAAAATATGTGGGTCAATAGACTTTATACTTCTCCCAATTTGAACTTTCTGCGTTCCATAGTTTACGAGTAAAATGGCTGTGACAGACAAACAGACACAAGAGTGATCTTATAATGGTTCCGGTTTTACTTTTTAAGTACGAACCTTAAAAAAGGAAAATAAACATTTTACACACTTGATTGAAATTATAAGAATATTTCAGATACTGTGGACAGTGATAAAGGGAAATAATCCCCCTCCAAAGCGCAATACTGGGTGTGTCGCTGAATTATATTTCAAAACATTAATGTTACTCAAAAGCGTTGTTATAATCACTAAATATATATATATATATATATTTTTTTTTATCGCCAAAATAGAGTACCGTATTTTATGGAAGAAACGCTGCAACCGTCGTAAACGCCGCACTCCTCAAAATTGGTCTAAATAAGTTTAAAAATATCGTAAACGCCGCACCTGTGGGAACGCTACTTTTGTCGACAATGTCTCATTGACCTAACTTTAATCAATGTTTTCTGAACAGGGTAATGTGCCTCATTTTTATAATTTAGGATTCTAAAATTTTATTTAAAATATTTAAATCAGGTTTTAAATATTTTTATGTAATTTCTTTAATTAAGGAGCCGTCGATTGTCATTAAAACCATCCAGAGCGCGGGACGCGGATCCTCTCCTTAGGCACACAACATTTTTTTAAGTAGCTGTCGCAACTTAGCACGCTTTTTACGTTAGCTTCTACTCGAAACCCTCAAACTCTGAGCTGTTAGTATCTGAGTGGAAGAGTAGTAAATTTTCTTTGTCCACCTGTATGGTTCAGTATCATCATCCGAAATGTCACAGTTTTTATAATCGGTAAAGTCAGAAAGTTTCGCGTTGTTGAGCAGGGGACTTGAGAACAGTCTTATAATAATACATTCATGGGATTAATGAATTTTTATTTTAGCCCATTTTACACGCGCGAGAAAAAAATCGTAAACGCCGCACATGGTGTAAACGCCGCACTTGACAAAAAAATAGCTTCAAACTCGTAAACGCCGCGGCGTTTCTTCCATAAAATACGATATATTTAAAAACAAAGAAAAAATAAGGAAATATTTTACACACTTCATTGAAGCCATAACAATACCATAAATACTGAAAAAGTATTACATTTTCAGCTGTAAAATATCATTAAGGGGACTCGGTACCAAAAAATTTTATTTTATAACTATAACCTATATTATATTTTTAGGTTCATGTTTGAATAAAGCATAGTCATAACAGATCATAAGAAGTGTTAAATTCTCGATATAGAAGTAATATTTCTTATAAAATTGAATTAAAAAAAAATTAACAATTTGTAAATTCTTTCTTCTTTTTCATTTTTCATATTTGGGAATGGATATTTTTATAATTTTTTCCATAAATCTAAGTATCGGATTTTTGATGAGACCAGTAGATCAGCAGAAAAAAAATTAGTGAATGCATATGGAAAAAGTGAGAAAATAACATGTTTAAAAAATAAATAAATGAACTTATAAAGTTACAAACATATAAAAAATTTGGTACTTAGTTATCCCACACAGGGTCTAAAGATACTTTTTAATAAATTTCAGACAATTTGCTTAATTATTGTAAGAAGCCTTAGCATTTCGATTAAAATGTAAATATAAAAATTTGGCAACCAAGAAAAATGAGTTTAAACATTTCCCTTACACATAAATGACATTAAATTTCATCATTATGACTTAGGTATATCTCCTTTATTATTTATCGAACCGTTCGGAAATTAGGACAGAATGCTCTAAGAATACTAAGGCACATTAAAAGAAAAAAAAAAAAGTCTGAAATTTGACATTTTTGTCATTTTTTATCAAAATGACAGGTAGTGAGTCGCCTTAAAATAAGTTTAAAAAAAAAATACCCTTTCAGCTAAAATCAATTTTCATGAACTCATGAAAAATAATATTTTGTATTGCAGCACGTTGCTACTGCGCAAGACGACATTATAATACAACATACATAAGATTATAATATTTTTATCAATGACTGCAAAAATGAGACTTTATACTGAAATACAGAAACAAATTTTTTAGATTGTTTTAACACTGTTTTCTGGTCACGGTCTCTACGGTTATCTGTCACCCTCAATCTGAAAGTATGTTCCCTCTCTTCTGGAGATCTAATTTAAAATCTCCTTACTCTGTGGCCACATGACTCCTGGTAGGGGAACAGGTCAGCATGGATTGCTTCAAAGGGATGAGCCAGCCCTGACCAAAGCCCCTTTTATATGACCTGAGGCTACATCGACCCTACTGAGGAGGAGCTTCACCCCTTTCTTTCATTCACAAAGGAATTCGCGCTAAGCTGTTACCTTTCTTCATCGGAGATACTAGAGCGACTGATGTTCTTTTTTTTTTTTAGAAGTTTCATTTTTTTCGCGAATTTGGTATTTTTTTGTAGCCTTCAAACCCTGTATGGTTAAATTATGCATTGCGCGCCAATTTCACATGTTTTTTTTATTTTTTTATTTTTTATTTTTATTTTTTTTTACATTGGAGAATTAATAATGGAGAATAATATATTTTATTTCTAAGAAATATTGTTATTTTACTTACACAGATTACTTAATACTATTTTCTCAATAATTTGCATTCTGTTCTTTCAAAATTAGTGCTTTATTTAATGCAATTATTTTAATTTGTTTAAATTTTATGAAATTCATTGTAATTTTTCTTTCAATTATGACACTATTTCCACTGATTGAATCACGTTATCTGATTAGTGAGTGTGGTTAAGCATATTAATATAGTTGGATTGTTCTGTAATTGATATATGTTATTGAGATTTTCTATGCATGTTCGTTATTGAAAAATAAAGTATGTAGCGTACATAGTTTGTTTATAGAGACACTTAAAAGTATTCCATTATATTATGGTCTATGGGGAAATGTAATTATATAAATACGTAGCACCTACAGTCGTCGTCGGGTCCGTCCGTCTGCCCGCATATAGCAGCGCAAAAACTACTCAACCGAATGGTTTGAAATTTAATATAGATAATTGTTCCAGATTTTGTCGAGTCGTTTCAAATTTTATGAAAATCGAATCAAAACTTAAAAAGATATTAAAAGTTTTCTTCGTTCTATTAAATCCTATCATACGAAATTAATTCAATGATATCCCACAATAGGTAATGATTCTAGGTTGCCATGGTGATGACGTCCTATTTAAGATATAGTCATATTATTTCCGTATTACTGAATTAAATATATATAATCGTAATAAATTTTGTATTCAGGCATTTTTACATAAGAGTGCAATAGCTATAGCACCAAGATCTGACTATTTATGAAACTAGTTACAGTACAAACGCACATCATTTGTCGAATCTAGGAAAAAAGGTGACCGGAAAAAACGGGACCGGAAAAAATGTGACAGAAAAAACAAGAGCGGAAAAAACGGGACAAGGAAAAAACGGGACCGGAAAAAACGTGACAAGGAAAAAAGGTGACCGGAAAAAACGTGACAAGGAAGTGTTAAATATTGAACTTGTCGATAAATAAATGCTAAAAACTAAAGTGAAGTTTTTCCATTGTCAGTTTCTTACAGCGTAGGGGGGGGGGGGGGCAGAGTTAATGGGTGAGTTAGACAACTCTAAGATTTGGTCCAAGAAAGTACAATTTTAACATTTCATTAACCCTCTGTCTACCAGAAGGGTCCAATGGACCCGACATGTATACTCAAAATATCTATTCAAACCAGAAAATTTCTTCAAAACAAACTAAATGTATAAATCAGACAATAATAAGTTAAATAAACAAATTAAATAGTTTTAAGTAAAAATTCTGGTGTAGAATGTTTTTATAAAACTTGAGTAAAATTTCCGGTAGTTCTAGGGTTAAGAGAAGTTTAGTATGACTTCTACAACGGACAAGTTAGTGCTTTCTACGGAGGGGGGGGGGGGGGGGGTATGGAAATACAATTTATTGATTCTTTCAATTCGCTATTGATAGTTTATATATGAGCAAAGATTGTTTTATAAGGCGGAGGGGGAGGGAAAAAATTACGTACACAGCTTGTAAAGGGAATAAAATAAAGACGAAGAGAGGAGGCATTTTCTTTAGAGGAATTTTTTCATTATCCTGCTATTTAGCTCACAGGCTATCAAAGCCCAAGGGCTAATGTGCACGCAGGTTCTGTATGTATGTATGTATGCACTTACGTCTGTATGTACGTAACGCGATAACTCTTGACAGAAACATCCGATTTGCTTTAATTTTTTTTCCAGGTTCATTCTGATAAGGCGCTTCCCTGATTAGTTTTGGGGGTTGTTGGTTAAGAGTAAAGGGGGGCTACTATGGGTTTTTCATGCAGAATTATTCGATTTGCTCCAAAATTGGTATACCGATTTATTATGTTAAGGAGCTTCCATGATTAGTTTTGGAGGTTCATTAATTAAGTATACACGGGAGAAAGGGGGCTAGACCCCCTTAATTTAGATAAATGGGTTTTTCATGCAGAGTTATTCGATTTGCACCAAATTTAGTATACCGGTTTATTATGCTAAGGAGCTGCCTTGATTAAATTTGGAGGTTTATTGGTTAAGTATAAAGAGGGGGGCGGGGGCTAGTCCCCCTTAATTTAAATAAATGGGTTTTTCACGCAGAATTTTTCGATTTGCTTCAAGTTTGATATATCGGTTTATTCCGATATGGCGCTGCCTTCATTAGGTTTGAAGATTCGTTGGTTGAATATGAAAGGGGGAAAGTCCCCTCTTCTTAATTTAGATAAATGGATTTTCATGCCGAATTATCCAATTTATTTTATTTTTTTCTATGTTCATTCTGATAAATGGGTGGGGCTGGTATGGACAACAGGGGTAAATTAGTATTAATATATAGGTACTCTTAATATAATTCCATAAGTTTTAATATTATAACTAATAGTTATTTATAATTTATTTAATTTTATTAATATTTTGTTTCCTATCAAGCAATTAGATCGTTTTAAAGAGAGGGCAATATATTACATACGATTAGATTTGGTAATACTGTTTAACTAACTTTACATGACCTCATGGTTTAAACAAGAGGGAAGCTAGGGGGCGTATACACTGGGCTACCGGGTAGAAGGGGGAGGCATTAAATTTGGTTCGTCTTCCGGTTCAAAAAACAAATAACGAAATTAAGTTAAAAATGTCATGGAATCGGACAACCGAAAATAAATATATATACATTTAGGCGGTTCTCAAATTCTCTACTCAACAACGCGAAACTTTGACAAATTTTCCGATTCATTTTTAAACGTAAAGGCCTGGCTAAATATAAAAAAATAAAATAAAATAAAATAAAATAAAATAAAATAAAATAAAATAAATAAATAAATAAATTCTATAGCTTACTAAAAAATATATAATTGAATAAAATTAAAATATTTCAAACTAAATAAATATGGCTATTAAGAAAAAATGTACCCATATTTTGAACTTTAATGAAAAATCATGCTTTTGAAGCATGGGAGCACCCAGGTTAAATACTTAATCCTTCAACAAAGAGAGTGGTTCCTCTTATTATTGATTGACAATCATTCAAAATATTTTGCTTTCTATCTGATTGTAACAGGCGTTTTGCAGATTGCAGTTTTAAAAGAATGATAGACAGGTATTATGTTGACGAAAAATACATTGGAATTTTACAACTCACTTCAATATACATATTTGAAAGTGATAGAAGATAAATAAACCTTAGTTTTCCAGAATGGTTTTTGTTGAATGATATTAATCTGACAGACGAATAATGTATAATAAAAGGGTTGTTTCTTCTGTGAAATTTTTACGTGCCACCCATCGTGTTTTATGAGATATTTTCATGTAAATAATAGGTAATGGTGTTGATTTTAGATATTTCACACAATTTGAGATAGCGTATAATGAATAACTTTGAACCGGATTATTGGAACAAATACTCAGCTGTATTCATCCTTTTTAAATATTCCCTGAAGTG
This sequence comes from Maratus speciosus, assembly GCA_963932465.1. Classification (NCBI taxonomy): domain Eukaryota; kingdom Metazoa; phylum Arthropoda; class Arachnida; order Araneae; family Salticidae; genus Maratus; species Maratus speciosus. The sequence goes on from OZ010797.1 coordinate 167,324,280, forward strand.
CCATATGCTACATTTCTAGAGACCTCACAAGTTTAAAGACTGAATTATATTTTGCTTAACTATTGCAGATTGATATATAATAATTTAAGAGATTGGTTCGTTGTGTTTATGACGGCCAATTATCAACACGAGGGATATGGACCCAAAAGGTGGGGGTGCCCTCCTTGGGTGTCTTTCTAATGGAACCTAACCCGTATTTACGCATGGAAATCCATGGTTCGAAGCAAACCACAAAAACTCCGAACGATTGGGCCGACGGGTGCGATTGGGTTCAAACCCAGCACCTCCCGTCTACCAGCTTCGAGAGCAGAACCTCTCGGCCACTGGAGGGGCAATAATTTAAAAACTCACATTGTTTTAACCTTGTTGTAGATTTAGGAAATGTACAAATATCATGTTCTTACAACAGAATCCCCCCCCCCCCCAATCTTTCAACATCAAGAAAGCTGAAAAGATGCAAAGGCCAAGAAATCATCATTTTAAAAATACTTTTGTTTTGTGCAACCAATAATGCTTTCGAACATGATAGAGTAAAGCGTCTGTAACTCATTCTAAACTGTACTACTACTAATCGATGTATTAAATGAATTTTATAAACAGTTATTTTAATGGTATTTTGAAGAACTGTCGTCACATAAAGGGTTAATGTATTATTTAATTGCTAAGTTTCATATTTTCCGTTTCTACGTTCGCTAATACGATTACGAAATATTTTTTATTCCTATATGTATGAACATTTCCAGAATTTTTTCTCGATCAGTTTCCACAGAATTGATCAGAAATATAAATCTTAATTTTCCCATGCGGTTTTTTCTTTTCTGCCTACCAAATTAAGTTTAGGTACATAAAGATAAGTGAATACAGTCAAACCTCGTTAACATGAACCTCAAGGGGAATTAAATTTTTGTTCATGTCACCCGTAGTTCATGCTATCAGTATAACAAAAAATCCAGATAACAAATATTGAGGAAAAATACATATAGGGGAGACTGGGGGCTAATGGGACATAGGAGCAAACGGAACAATAGGGTTTTCTTGTAAAATATAACAGTATAATATAATCTTGTAAAATACAACAGTATAATATAATCTTGCAAAATATAACTTTCGAAGAATATGCACCCCCCCCCCCCCTTATACTTAACCAATGAACCCCCAAATCTAATCAGGGAAGCTCCTTAACATAGTAAACCGGTATACCAAATTTGAAGCAAATCAGATAATACTGCATGAAGAAACCATATCGGTAAATTAAGCTTTATACTTAACTAATGAACCTCCAAATCTAATCAGGAAAGCGCTTTATCAGAATGAACATAGAAATAAATAAAATGAATTGGATAATTCTGCATGAAAATCCATTTATCTAAATTAAGAAGAGGGGACTTGCCCCCCTTTTATAAATTTAACCAACGAATCTCCAAACCTAATGAAGGAAGCGCCATATCGGAATAAACCGATATATCAAATTTGAAGCAAATCGAAAAATTCTGCATGAAAAACCCATTTATTTAAATTAAGGGGGGACTAGCCCCGCCCCCCTCTTCATACTTAACCAATAAACCTCCAAATTTAATCAAGGCAGCTCCTTAGCATAACAAACCGGTGTACTAAATTTGGTGCAAATCGAATAACTCTGCATGAAACACCCATTTATCTAAATTAAGGGGGGTCCAGCCCCCTTTCCCCCCTTTATATTTAACTAATGATCCTCCAAAACTAATCATGGAAGCTCCTTAATATAATAAATCGGTATACCAAATTTGGAGCAAATCGAATAATTCTGCATGAAAAACCCATTTATCTAAATTAAGGTGGGGGGAGTAGCCCCCTTTACTGTTAACCAATAACCCCCAAAACTAATTAGGGAATCGCCTTATCAGAATGAGCCTGGAAAAAAAAATGAAGCAAATCGGATGTTTCTGTCAAGAGTTATCGCGTTACGTACATAAGACGTAAGTGCATACATACAGAACCTGCGTGCTCATTAGCCCTTGGGCTTTGATAGCCTGCGAGCTAAAAAGCAGTATAATGAAAAAATTCCTCTAAAGAAAATGCCTCCTCTCTTCGTCTTTATTTTATTCCCTTTATAAGCTGTGTACGTAATTTTTCCCTCCCACTCCGTCCTCCACTGTACCCAAAAATTATTATTGATTAAAGTTTTATAAATATATAAAACATCTTTGCTTATATATAAGCTATCAATAGCGAATTGAAAGAATCAATAAATTGTATTTCCTTAATACCCCCACCCCCCCTCCGTAGAAAGCACTAACTTGTCCGCTGTAGAAGTCATACCAAACTTCTTAATGAAATGTCAAAATTGTGTTTTCTTGGACCAAATCTTAGAATTGTCTAACTCATCCATTAACTCAGTACCTCCCCCCCCATCTCCTACGCTGTAAAAAGCTGACAGTGGAAAATCTGCACTTTAGTTTTAATTGTTTATTTAAATATGGCCTTCATGTCGTTAAAAAATATATAAGGTTTACTGTGTTTTTAAAATATATATTAAATTCCTTAAAAAACAAACTTCATATTATATTTTCTGTTATGAATACAACTTAATAAATAGAATACTTTCCCGTGATCTTTTATCCGATTTGTTTTTTCCTACGTGCGCTTTTTTCCCGTGATTCCAGTATCTTATAGAAATGTTTATTTTAATTTATTTTGTTTAGTTTAAATGTTTAGAATAATATATCTGGAAATTCCATGATGAAACCAAAAATTGCAAAAAATTTGACTTCAATCAATTGCTTAATATAACAAAAAAAACAAACAAAAAAAAAAGTAACAAACTATGCTAATTTCTAATTTTAGGCATATCTTAACAAAGATATTTATTTATTATTATTTTTTCTTTATTTGTTCTGCTAATATCTGAAAATACTAATGCCACTGATCGGGACATAAAAAATTATAAATTGATAAGTGATTCAGAAAGTCTAAAAAATATTATTATTATTATTAATATAATTTTATGTTAATAAACAAAAAATTCAAATAGCGTTAAATAAAATAAAAATAATAAAAATAAAACTTTCCAATCGAATCTATTATAACTAATTTCTTTAAAATTAAAAAAATAAAATAAATTTTATATGATATTATACATGCGTAAGTCGAAAAACAAGTTGTTATGTAAACGAGCATTCTCGTATGCGAACATTCACAACATTTTTCAATATTTGCATTCTAATTATCAACGGAAAGCATTCTTATTCACATAATGTCCAAATTAAGTAGTAGTGTAAATGTGAATTTTCTTATGCGAATATTCAGGAATTTTTTTTATACATCATTCTTATAAGCATTCTTAAACATCAACGGAAAATATTGGTATTACCGTTCGCGAATATCAAATATCAAGTAGTGATGTTAATTAGAATTATCGTCAGCGAATTTTCAATTTTTTTCAATATTAGCATTCGTAGACATCGGCGAAAAATATTTGGATTCGAGTTCGCGAATCTGCAGTTGAAAGAATCTATAAATTGTATTTCCTTAATCCCCGCCCCCCCCCGTTAGAAAGCACCAGCTTGTCCCTTGTAGAAGTCATGTTAAACTTCTCTTAATGAAATGTTAAAATTGTGTTTTCTTGGACCAAATCTTAGAATTGTCTAACCCACCCATTAACTCAAACATCAACGGAAAATACTGGTATTACCGTTCGCGAACATCAAATATCAAGTAGTGATGTTAATTAGAATTAGCGTAAGCGAATTTTCAAATTTTTTCAATATTAGCATTCGTAGAAATCGACAAAAAATATTTGTATTGACGTTCGCGAATGTGAAGTTGAAAGAATCTATAAATTGTATTTCCTTAATCCCCCCCCCCCCCCGTTAGAAAGCACCAGCTTGTCCCTTGTAGAAGTCATGTTAAACTTCTCTCAATGAAATGTTAAAATTTTGTTTTCTTGGACCAAATCTTAGAATTGTTTAACTCACCCATTAACTGTGCCCCCCCCCCCCCCTACGCTGTAAGAAACTGACAGTGGAAAAACATTAGATTAGTTTTTAACATTTATTTATCGACAAGTTCAATATTTAACCCTTCCTTGTCACGTTTTTTCCGGTCCCGTTTTTTCCGTGTCCCGTTTTTTCCGGTCCCGTTTTTTCCTTGTCCCGTTTTTTCCGCTCTTCTTTTTTCTGTCACGTTTTTTCCGGTCCCGTTTTTTCCTGTCACCTTTTTTCCGTTTACCTCATTTGTCACGTTTGACGTACAAATTCCAACTTGTTTTTCTTCTCTTGGAATATGAAAAATATTGCCAACATTTCGTTATTGATACACCATACAAAAAAGTTTTTGTAATAACTTATGCGCACACGCACGTTATGTATCTGTAAATTTGGTGGTATCCAGTATTCAGATGAAAAAGAGTAAAAATATAAAAGTGTTGGAAAATGAAAGTGTTCACTAAATATATCCAATTTTCCGGAACCCTAATATATATAGATTTTCACCTGAATGAAAAAAAAAATATTTTGGACATTTAGTTGAAAATCAATCAACCCGAACCCGGCCTGCAAAAGTCAAAAGACAATCCGAAATAATGAAAGCCAACCCGACCTGCAACTTAAAAATATAGCGCCAACCCGACCGACTTGGACTGCGGGTCCGGTCGGGTTCAGATAATAGCGCGTTACTGATCCGATGCAGAACTCTTACTTTGAATTGAGAAGAGCTACGAAATATTTTTCAATTAGTTATGGATGACATTCACAATGCAAATCGTCCTTTCCTCTTTTTTCTGAAAAACCCCTTTGAGTTTCCAATTTCTTCTAATAGTGGTTCCACAGATTTTTACCATCTGTGATGAAATAATAAAGGTATGAAAAGAATGATTTGGACGTAGCGAAGTTGAAAAGAACCCAAGGCATAGCAATGACAAGATAGTAAGTAATCAGTTATATAAGGGCCGGTATGTGAAACGATGGTGTATGCTATTCCTTCAGCATTCAGGTTTCAAAGAATCACCCCCTGCTCAAGATAAATTTTCTCTTTCTGTGATGACAGTTGTACGATTACAGTCAAGCTATATCATCAACTCATTAGTTTCAATTCTTGGTGACGCGGTAATGGAAATCTTTACAAAAGCAAAAATGCTAGAAACTACACTTTGCATGGCAAGACAAATTTATTAGTAAAATGGAGAATATCCAGAGAAAGATGTATGAAAATTTTGCGATTTATTGTTTTATTCAAAAAAGTTGAGCTCAAAAAAGAAGCGGAGAATCACTAATCAACAGTTATTTTGAATAAATACTCTATGAAGGGTAAAAATATTTTGAGAACTAACCATACTGCCCCCCCTCCCCCCCCCCCCCAACCCTTCTTCCACTTCTAGCTTTAGATCGCTATCAAATTTCTTCTTCAATAAATAAATAAATATAATTTTCTGAATCTCTAAAAATTGAGGGAAAAAAAATATGCTCATAAGAAGTTAAAAAAAAAAAAAACACTCTTTTGTAATATTTTAATGGGAATTTTGAATTTCATGAAGTTCGAAAAACTGTCTTTACAATTCTTTAATTTGGATCGCGATTATTCCACATCCACCGCTAAAATTAGGCTTGTTAGCAAGCGCGAAATAAAATTTATTGATAAATATATAAATTTACTTTGTTTCGTTTCTAAGTCATAGAAACAGGGGGAAAAAAAGGGCAGTGATATCGATTACAAAATACTTCTTACAATCTTTAGGTACAAAAAATAAAGTTGAGTTAATTAAAAAACTGTAAACAGTACTTACTATACAGTTGACTTCAAACCTAATTAGAAAATCGCTGGCATCAATATCAACTCTAGAAGTAACATTTCAATTTTCATTTTATTTTATGTGTAATTTAATCCAATTTTGTATGAATTTATATTTTTATATGAAATATTCGCGAAAAATATTGATATTTAGTAGTAAATACGTTTGTAAGAAAACATGTTCTGGATTTTTTTTTCACGAAGAGTCGTTTCATAGTATTATTTATGTGTACAATATTTTTAAAAGCATTGAATGAGACAGCATTTGTTAATGCTTACTTCGGTTTCATTCGGATTTTATATTTTTCAAAGGTTTATTATGTGATATGTACTGGAATACCCATGTCTTTATAGTAACCATCTCAATTTAATAACTGTTTTTAATTATTATATTATGTATGCTTTCCTTGTCTAATAAAGTTTCCTCTACTCATGTTTTGTACACCATGGTGAATTATAAGTATTTAAACGAATACTTTTTGAACATCCATTCAACGCTGTTATTCAACCATTTTATTCGATTTTCCCTATCGTAATCAAAACCGCATGATGAATCATCTGTCATTAGACTGGAAGGAGAAAAATATATATACAGTAAATTCTGTCTAAGGCGGACTCTGTATAAGCCGGAAATCTGTCTACCGCGGAAACGGAAAGCATTTTAAGGTCCCACCGAAACCAAAATTTTGCATAAGGCGGAAAAAAGGATAATTTAAAAATGAAAAGCATTTTGTTTATTAAACTTTAAAACTGATAAGTCAAATGCTCAATGTCGTGCATGTTAGTTAAATTCCTTAACACCTTGAAAAAGTTAATTCAAAAGAACAGAAACTGTTTAAATTTAAGGAATTTATGCTTGTGCCATTTTTTCATATGCAAAATTATATTTAAAAGTTAACTTTTCTAGTAGAATGAACATTTATGAAAATATATTTTTTCGAAAGTGCAATATATTATACTTTAAGGATGTACTCAAATTCAAAGTTATAGCTTTCTGTCTCATTCTCGAAGCTTATTGACGGGTTTTTGTTAGTTTGTGTGTGTGTAAACTTCCAATTTGCATGTATTACAGCAGTACTAAGAAATTGAATAGCGTTTCTCATTTATCTCTAAAGACAAAAGATCTTTCCGAATTTCAGTTTTCAACCGATTTTCGAGTCAGGAAAATCAATAAAAAATCATCAAATTCGAGGGGTTTTTTTTTTTGGGGGGGGGGGTGCGGGAGGGGAAGCTTTTTTGTATAAGCCGGAATATTGTCTACCACGGAAAATTTTCTCAGTCCCCATCGATTCCGCCTTAGACAGAGTTTACTGTATAATGTCAATAAAACTTTTAATTATTTGGAGAGTGATTGCGCTTTATCTCTTTAGCTATTTTATTAGGTTTTACTGATTATGTGTAGATTTAAGACAAAGTTTTGAAACTAGAACTAATTTTTTCTTTGTTATTAAAATATAACATTTCTTTCTTTCTTTATTGATAGTTAAATATCTTCTGTAATTATCATCTGATCTATATTTTTTTTAAATTGTCCTTGTGTCAGTATAAATTTTAAAGAAAATTTTAATTTTAAGAGGGCACAGGACCTTAAAACTTTCAAAAAATCAGTTTTCGGTTTTGTTTTATTCTGATTGTTTTAATATTTCTCAACAATATGCAAAAAAACCCCATTCAAAAATATGCACTTTTTTCTTGAGTTATAATCATTTATTAGAAAAGGTGATAGGGAAAAGGTCATTTATAGGTGAGTATAATTGGAGGTCCGTAGATATCGAAACTTTAAAAAGCGTTTTCTCTGATTAGTAAATTTGAAGTTTGTGCGCACTGTTGCTTTCAAACTATGTAAACTACAGCTTTTGCAAAATAAACAAATGTGCGTTTCTATATAGTCTACATGTAGAACAAAAAAAAAAAAAAAAAAAAAACAACAACAAAAAAAAAAACACATATTTTGGTTATTTATTTGTTTGCACTTGAAATTTTTTTTTTTTTTTTTGGTACTAAAATTGAATTTTAAACGAAACTTTTTGTGTATATTTTGGGTTTAATTTAGAAGTAGGTGTGGTACGATTCTATTTTGTTCAAAAATTGTTTTCTATATGCATAATTTAGAATTTTATCATGCGCGCAGCACTTAGATTTTATCTCACGCATTAGCAATATGAAGGTTTAAATTTAAAATTTAAATATTAATTTTGTATATACAACATTTTCTTTCTTTTTCTTTTCCTTCTTTTTTTTTTTTTGATAATACAGTTAAGAATATATAGTTTAGGTAGAAAGGGAAAAAAATCTTAATTGCATATTATTTGCGTTTTGGTATTTTGAAAAAGGCGGTGTTTTTGATCGTTTCAAGATACTCAAAAGATAAATATCCCCTATAATATGAATTTTTTTTTTTTTTTTTTTTTTTTTTTTTGTGTGTGTGTGTGTGTGTGTGTGTGTGTAAAAGTTTTCAACAGCGGACATCTGCAGGCTGCGGAATTTGTTCGATAATCGAAGGTGTCTGCTTTTGTGAGGTAAAAATAAACAAATATGTCAGGGTTGTTGATTAAAAAAGGCTGTAGCTAATTAAAGGTGTCCGATATTAGGTATCCGAGATCCAATAACCTTCATAACGGACACTTCCGAATACCAGACACCTCTATTTAGCTTTATATGATGCTTCTATATAATGCAGGGTTGGACTTTTTGCAGAAGGAGCACTTGATTAAATGTTGAGCAAACTGAACAGTGTCCCCTATTCCCTCCTCCTTCGCTTTTAGGGGCCCCAAATTAAATATTCAATTTTTGTAAAGCTTTTACTTGAAATGTGTTTCGACGTTGTACTGATTATAATCAATATTTTGAACTTTTAAAATACAATAAGATTAAAAACTAAATAAATTTTTAAAGAAATCTAAATTCAGTAAAACTTCTCAATCACGGGCACCTCGGCAACGAAATTTCCGAAAATTTAACCCTCACGCTGCGTATCCCGCGATTTCTACGGCCAACGTAAAAGTGGCAAAATTTGCGCAACCCGCAAATTCCGGAGCAAATCTTTTTTTTTTTTTTTTTTTTTTTTTTTTTTTAAATGATTTAGTTCTATTTAAAAGAGAAACTCTTTCACAAAGATTTTGGACATATTTGAACTCTAAAATATATGCAGATTTCAAACATCTAATAAAATGCGCAATTTTTGAACCTATATTCATAATATATATATATACGCAGCGAGAAAGTTAAGGCATTCTGTTACAAATATTAAAAAAATATTTCCTGAATCCGAAAATTCGGACATAACAATAATCGTGAATTTTGACAAATGGTCGCCATAAAAAATCTATTTCGTCAATTGCTCGCAGGAAATTACTTCAATTTCACCAAAGAATTGCCGGATAAATGTGAATTTGGTCAAAGGGCTACTGAAAAAACGCGCATTTCTTCAAATGATCACGGAAAAAGCGAATTTCTTCAAAAGATCGCGGAGAAAAACGCAAATTTTGTAAAAAAAAAAAAAAAAAACGCGAATTTCGTCAAAGGATCGCGAAAAAAAACTCACATTTCATCAAATTATTCCGCGATTTTCTTCAAAGAATCGCTGAAAAAACTCGAATTTTATCAAAGGGCTGCGAAAACACGCAAATTTCGTCAAAGAGTCGTGGAAGAAATGCGAATTTTATCAAAGAGTCGTTTACAAATACAGTGGTCTCTTTAGAAAACAGCACACATACATATGTTTATTATTATAGGTATAGTTTTTAATCTGAAATAATATACCCAACTAACTTTTGAAGAAAATGGGTTAACCCAAACCCAACTTGCAGGAATCTACACTCAGCCTGAAATTGACCCGAATCGAAAACAGCTAACCCGACCTGCAACAAAAATAATTAGTGCAAAGAGGGAATTCCCCTCGCCCCCTCTCTGCTGTAACATTTCAGATTTTTTTTTTTTTTTTTTTTTTTTTTTTTTTAACTGAGAATCACCCCTGATCAGGAGTTTTTTTTTTTTTTTTTCAACTGCGATTCTTAATTTTAGTTTAAAATAGCAATGGCAGATGGTATTGCAAGCAATAGGCGCTAAATCGGTGCCCGATTTAACAACTATTGTTTGCAGCGCCATATATCGCTGCTATTGTAAAGTAAAATAAAAAAATCGCAGTGAAAAATCTCCTGACATCTTACATAATCCTCCTGCAAGATTTTTTTAATTGCTGTCACCATTTGCAAGTTACTGAATTTTAAAATCAGTCAGTCCATTTCAGGACATCCGATATGTTTTTTAATGTTTTTTAAGTTTCAAAGCATTCTTTAGTGAATTACAACTGATCTTAGATATAAACAGACAAGCAGTCTTGTACAAATTGGTATTTTTTACATAATCCTGAAGATTAGAAAATATTATTAAATAATTGTTTGGGCGTGCCCGTTATGGAGCTTTTAGTACTGTATGTAGTTTTTATCTTAAAAAATATTTAGACTTTCTATTCAAAATTAGGGTCGGTTCGAATCCTTCTCGCAAGAGTGAAAACCCAATCTGAAACTGATCCAAACCCGAAATAATAATGTATGTTAATCTGCCCCAAACCCAATGCGCTAGGCACAACTAAAAAGTAGAAGTCAACCCGACCCGCAGCAGAAAAGTAGAAGTCATCCGGACCTAAACCCGACCCGCCTCACCAGTGGATGAGAAGTTCTGCCCTCGAAGCTGGTAGACGGAAGGTGCTGGGTTCGAACCCAATCGCGCCCGTCGGCCTAACCGTTTCAGAGTTTTCGTGGTTTTCTACGAAACCGTGGATTCCCATGCGTAAATACGGGTTAGGTTCTATTAGAAAGACCCCCATGGAGGGCACACCCATTAGGGCCTATATCCCTCGTGTTGATAATCGGCCGTCAAAAATCAACCCATCAATCAACCTAAACCCGATCCGCAGCAAAAAGATAGATGTTAACCCGACCCGCAGCAAAATGTAGCAGTCAACCGGACTCAAACGCGACCCACAGCAAAAAAGTATAAGTTAACCCGACCAGCAGCAAAAAATAGAAGTCAACCGGTCCCAAATCCGACCCGCAAGAAAAAGTAGAAGTAACACGACTCGCGCATCAGATTGGAGTCTCCAAATTTCCAAAATCCCCCCCCCCCCCACTTTTGAGGACTCTTTAGATCCGCCCTTGTACTGAACTTCGAATTAAAAGTTATAGAAGATAAAATTGTAAAATCAAAGCAAATGTCAATGTATTCATTTTTTAAACTCTGCAGTAATTAACGTATGTAATTAACTTTTGTTTTGATACTTATATTTTTATATTTTTTCCTAATGTGAAAAATAATTTTTAGTAACATTAATCGTTACCTATTTTCAACAATTAAAATCTAAAATTAAACATGACCTCCATTAACAGACCACCTCTCGGAGAAACCCATTTTTATTGGAACGGAACGTGGGTGTTTTAGGGAGGTTTTACTGTATTTGTTATCAGAGACGAAAAAGCGTTTTACTGATAAGCATATCTTTTCACTGTAAAAAGGCAGTGATACAACGGTATACACACCTTTGGGAACAGGTCTGGTGTAGAGAAAGACAAACTGAAATCTTTCTATCCAGCTGAAATCATCACTGGGATTGGGGAGGAAAAGGAAACTTGTATCCGTGTGGGATCCCTGCTCTGATATCAACTAATTAGTTTCAGAGGTTTCTTGGCGAGGGGCAAATCTCCACAAAGTAAGAAATGCCTAAGGCTGTATTCTCTTTCCTGATATTTGTCTGGTCAGGTTGGGGAATTTTGAGAGAACAATGATTTTGAGTCAACATGCTATGGCGGTTAAAAATATTTCCAGCACGAACACTGACTAATACTGTTTCTACCCCCTCCAGCTACAGGCTTGTCTTAAAAATGTTTTTGAAAAGATATCAATATATAAATTGTTTACTTTTATTTTTAGTTAGTTGAGTTAAGAAAGCATACCTGCTTTATACAACTTACTTGAATATTGTAGTACATTAACCTATTGAAACAACATCCCGACGACATTAAACCTTATAGCTCTGGTGAAAATGACAACTCAATTATAATCTAAATATATCAAATCATGTTAATAATACAACTTCCAAGAGTATATAACTATATCTTGGACTTGTTACATGAGTACTAAATGAATGCATAATAAATAAACAGATCATACTCATATAAAAAATTATTCTTAAATTGTGACAGATTTTTAAACATTTCTGAATACGCATGCATTTTAAAACTTTCCAAACACCTGCCATGCTCAAACTCTGGTAAAGATAGTACTCGGATTGCCATAAAATTTTTACGTTACTGAGGATTTTTACAGAATGTTCGGTAGTAAAAAAAGAAGTGAGTAGAATTTGTGGTTCGTTTACAGATACACACAAAAGAATTCTTTTACATTATGATCTATGAGGAAAAAACGTTTGCACTGCATTTTAATAATGTTATGATACATCAAACATAATGAAACTTACTGGAGTACACAAAACATTTTCTATAGATTATTTTCTATCGCAATTATCGTTCCTTTACAGAGAGACACGAAATTTGCTTACAGGCACAGGAACTGATTAAAATCCATAATTGCTGCAAGTGAGTTTTCCACTGTTGGATACATTTTTACATCTTACACATTTTTATATGTTACCTAATTTTGAGTGGTATGGATTTTTAAACATATGTAAATCTTTACAACATACTTTTGCTTAACTTTTGTAACTTATGTAAACCTTTAGCAAATGTTGAAAATGGATTTTACCTCATTATGTCTTTTTAAATTGTTTCTCTCTATTCTAAAAAAAAGTAACTCCCGCTGTCACCGCCGCCGCCGCCGCCGCCGGTTTTGATTTTTTTGTGACCGGAGGCCTTTCTTCGTTAATATTAACAAAAATAATGCATACAAAAACATGAAAATCGGTGGTTTTATACAGAAATGTTTGATAAACACGCTGATGCAGACAGTTTTCAAATCGAAGAATTATTTTAAGAGTCATTTAATGCTAAAGTTGGACAAAATCGTTCCACTAAAAAAGTTTTATAGCAGCAAAAACTATACAGGGCAGTGTAATCATTTTTAGATCATTTTATGCGTTAGAATTTGCCGGAGTGCAGATTGCATTAATTTTTTTATTTTGACTCATTTTTTCAGGTTTTATTTCTATTTTAAATTCAAATTTTCAGCATTTCAAGAGATATTTTTTACAGATTTCAGAAAATTGTACTAATTTAAAATGTTGCCATCTGTATAAAAAGCGCAAGCAATAATGTTTGCTTCAAATTAAAAATTTATTTACACGTGACTATTATAAACAGTAAAAAAACTTTCAAATTAGTATTAAATAATTACGTATAAAAAGCAGGAACTTATTAAAAATTACGTCATAAAAAGTATACACGTGAATTTTATAGGAGAAAGGATATTGTAAAATAATAAATTCATTAACATGCGTTAGAAGTCTTGGGAGAAATTACGTCATATTTACGTCACATTATAGTTATTACATAAAATGAACACAAAATAATATTGCAAAAAAGTTTAAATTTAGAAATTGCGCTAGACATTTATTTGATATTTTGAAAATTAATTTAAAATGTCTCATTTAAAAGAACTTTCTTTTCGCTTTGTTAAAAAATACCAGGAGACAAAGACTCTCTTTACTTAATTCCTTTTATATTAGCTTATTTTGAAATGTTGTTACAGGTGTATACGTCATCAAGTTATTTTTATTTCGACGTTTTATTTGTGTTTTTATTAATGTTGTACGAATTCATTTGTTCTTTCGTTATTTAAAATAAAAATTATATCAATTTGTATAATTTGGCGAGTGGTTTGGCGATTTATAAATTTGGCGAAATTGGTCGACAGGATAATCAAGTAGTACCGCAGCGGATTTGGCGTTAAAATTCCCCAATCAAAGAGAAATGAATAGAAATTCGTTTATAGGGAGATCGCCACTGTTTTTTAAATTATAATTCAATCTTTCGAAATATCTTTAAAACAGATCAAATTAGCGTGCATTTAGAGTCTGCGGTGTCTGGACGGGGGTTGGCGAGCGTAGCTCGTAGGGGGCCGAGCCCCCTAGTATTAATATATAATTGTATCTCTCTATTCTAAAAAAAAGTAACTCCCGCTGTCACCGCCGCCGGTTTTGATTTTTTTGTGACCGGAGGCCTTTCTTCGTTAATATTAGCAAAAATAATGCATACAAAAATATGAAAATCGGTGGTTTTATACAGAAATGTTTGATAAACACGCTGATGCAGACAGTTTTCAAATCGAAGATTTATTTTAAGAGTTATTTAATGCTAAAGTTGGACAAAATCGTTCCACTAAAAAAGTTTTATAGCAGCAAAAACTGTACATGGCAGTGTAATCATTTTTAGATCATTTTATGCGTTAGAAGTTGCCGGAGTGCAGATTGCATTAATTTTTTTTATTTTGACTCATTTTTTCAGGTTTTATTTCTATTTTAAATTCGAATTTTCAGCATTTCTAGAGATATTTTTTACAGATTTTAGAAAATTGTACTAATTTAAACTGTTGCCATCTGTATAAAAAGCGCAAGCAATAATGTTTGCTTCAAATTAAAAATTTATTTACACGTGACTATTATAAACAGGAAAAAAACTTTCAAATTAGTATTAAATAATTACGTATAAAAAGCAGGAACTTATTAAAAATTACGTCATAAAAAGTATACACGTGAATTTTAAAGGAGAAAGGATATTGTAAAATAATAAATTCATTAACATGCGTTAGAAGTCTTAGGAGAAATTACGTCATATTTACGTCACATTATAGTTATTACATAAAATGAACACAAAATAATATTGCAAAAAAGTTTAAATCTAGAAACTGCGCTAGACATTTATTTGATATTTTGAAAATTAATTTAAAATGTCTCATTTAAAAGAACTTTCTTTTCGCTTTGTTAAAAAATACCAGGAGACAAAGACCCTCTTTACTTAATTCCTTTTATATTAGCTTATTTTGAAATGTTGTTACACGTGTATACGTCATCAAGTTATTTTTATTTCGACGTTTTATTTGTGTTTTTATTAATGTTGTGCGAATTTATTTGTTCTTTCGTTATTTAAAATAAAAATTATATCAATTTGTATAATTTGGCGAGTGGTTTGGCGATTTATATAATTTGGCGAAATGGGTCGACAGGATAATCAAGTAGTACCGCAGCGGATTTGGTGTTAAAATTCCCCAATCAAAGAGAAATGAATAGAAATTCGTTTATAGGGAGATCGCCACTGTTTTTTAAATTATAATTCAATCTTCCGAAATCTTTTTAATGTCGATCCAATTAGCGTGCATTTAGAGCCTGCGGTGTCTGGACGGGGGGTTGGCGAGCGTAGCTCGTAGGGGGCCGAGCCCCCTAGTAATATATAATTATATAAAACTGAAAAAAAAAATGAAGACTCAAATGTAAACTGGCTACTTTCTGACAAATTTTTGTTCGTAAACGTATCAGACTGGCAAGTGCTCTTGTTCAAAACTGTAATCGAACTATTTTTCCGCTTTTACATAAAAGCGGGAAATAACTGAAACATAATTTTCAGAGAATGGAGTCAAACTTTAGTTTTGAGAACGTATTGATTATATACAGAAAAATTATTTTAGTATGTTTTTAGCCGAGTGTTGAAGTGTAAATAAATATATTGTGCAGATAATTATGTAAGCATGTCTGTCTTATTTCTACGAAAGCCATCTAATTGTATATTCTTTTAATTGATTACTTAAAACTTTGTTTATATCAGAAACAGGGAATAATTTTGTAAACTAGCATTTTTATACATTATTTATTTAATTTATTTTCTCTGCGGTTGACAGACGATTTTTTTTTTTTTTTTTTTTTTTTTTTGCGACCGTTTGAGAAATTTGTTTCTGCGATCTTGGCAAAATTCACGGTATTTTCCCATTATTGTTTGTAGAAACTCGCGGTCTTTTCCGAGACCAATTCACGAATTAATTTTACGAAATTCCGCAAAAGAAAAAAAAATATATATAACTTCCATGGAAATTAAAAAGTGTTCGTGAAATAATTTAAGGAAGGTAAAATAGAGCACAGCATTTCTTATTATGCGGGATTTTACTACTTTGTGGATGGTTCGCGCAATGCCGCACGTTACTTCATAGCTTGCAGCTCAAAGAAAACTTTGCCCCATAACGGAAACTCTTGAAATGCCCCCTCCTAGAGATCTGCATGGCCCGTACCCGGTCGGCAAAGTAAAGTCAAAATTTCTAACGAGCTGATTGAAGACGATTGTTTTAACGGACCGGACCGGGCAGCAGAAAAAAAGTCGAGCAGAATCCAAAATTACGGGCCCGGCCGTTTATTTTTTTCTTAGGCCCCGGTCCATGTCCATAAAAAGATTAAATCTTAAATGGGCCGATGTACCAGATATAGAAATTAAGCCGATAAAATACGAGGGCCGGTAGTAGACTTAAGAAGTTACTTCAATCGTGCGAAAGGCACCCGTTCGTTAATGTTAATCTTATGGGAGAAATTTTTTAAGATATCTCATTTGCATTTCAATATTCTACTTCACTTTCGGAACCGGTTTAGAAAATGAAAGAAAAATAAAATATAAATAAAATAATAAAGAATAAGAAAGTAAGAGGAAATAAAGAAAATCTGCAAAAAAAAAAATCGAAAAAGTAAAAAAAAAAAAAAGTCTTTATAGCGATCGACCCCCAGCTTTGCAATGCAAAAAAATCTGCTAAAAATATTGCAATGCAAAAGAGAACGCAACAGTCATATAACATCATAGTCATATAATAGAGATAACAATGCAGTCAAGCAAAAAGACCCATTCATTAACGCTAATCCTATGGAAGACATTTATAAAGATATCTCGGTTCGGTCACATTTCAGTTGTTTTTAAATAATTTTTTTTTGCATGAAATAGTTGAGATCGATCTGTACAAAGGCCGTTGTTTACTTTTTCCATTTTGTTTATAGGTATTTTTATTGAGGACACTTTCATTTTCGAAACTGGTTTCGAAAGTAAAAGCATCCTTATAAAAAAAAATCTGCAATCAAAATCGAAAAAGTAAAAAATGGCCTGCATACAGACCGAGCTCAGTTATCCAATTCAAAAAAAAAAAAAAAAAAAAAAAAAAAAAAAAATCTTTTTAAAATATTGAAATGCGACTGAGATATCTTTATAAATTTCTTTCATAGGATTATCATTAGCGAACGAGTCTATTCGTTTGACTGAAGTAGCCTCTTAAAAAAAATTTCGCCCATTGAATTAACATTAGCGAGCAGGTCTTTTCAGATGACTGAAGTAGCCTCCTCGGGAAAGTAATTTGTGTAGAAAAAAGGATAGTAGTAATAATCAACTTTTGGTAACGGGAAATTTGGAAATATACCTTAATAAATTACAGAGAAATATTTGAAAAATCTCTTAAAATATATATATATATACAGCTTCAAAAGCTATGATGTTTTTAACCACCTTTTTTCTTTCGTTCTGAACATATTAATGATATTAAGGAATCTAAACTTAAATTTAAGAGTCTAATGAGTCTAAGTGTTTGTTACTGCTACGATTCTGTATGTTCTAGCTCGCGAACATATAGTAATCTAAATTCTCAAATATACTGTTAAAATTTTCCATGAATATTTATGAAGTATTGTAGAAAAGAATTTCAACTGTATGTTAAGAAAAATCGGCATTTTTGGTGGAAATTGAGTCGAGTCTGATATTTTTATTTTTGCACCGGGCAGAAAATTCCGCCTCGTGCAGACGTCTACCCCCCCCCCCCCTACCTGCTGAAAAAGAAAATTTTATACAAAATAAAAAAAGGTGCTCGTTCTATTTTATTTAAAAAATCGGACCTCTTTAAAAGATCCACGCTCCAGTAATTTGTATACCGTTTTTAACACTAGAAAGCCTGCGAGCAGTCATTTTGACTGCTACCACATGAATATATCTCGGTTTGAACCAGGATTTTTTTTTATAAAACTAGTTTAAAAGATGCAAAGAAAAACTAGTTAAATGGATAAGTTAATAATTTAAAATAAACATTCTGGTGTGAAATATTTTTCTAAAATTTGAGTAAAATTCTCGTCTTTCTAGTGTTAATCTGTGCTTGCCTGAACCTTGAGCCTTCTCGAAGTTAATTTGTAAGTTCCCGAAAAAATGTCATTGTACAAAGCAAAGCATCTTTTTACTTCTAAGAGATACATGATTGAAGATCCTAGTCACGTCATACAGCTGGTAGGGAATAAACTCCGCCTCCACTGAGTGATAAGATTACCAGATGTTGGCGCGAAAGCGCTTTATTTTTTTATCTTTTTCTCTTCCTTAAAAATCTCATTTCGCCAAATTTCCGATACCCTGTTGCAATCAGAGCCATCTGTCGGAAAAATTCGACGCGACAAACCTGTCCCCTTGCCCCTTAAAAAAAAAAAAAAAAAAGTTTTATTTCTATTTCTAACACATTCCTTAAGCAAAATAAGTGTTTTAATAAAGCTGATTTATTCACAAATGAAATAGTTAAATAAAACTTGCAAGAAACTTGTACATGCTACATTTTAATACTTAATATGCAGACATACATAAAAATAGTTTGAAAATGCTTAATTTGATTTAAAATATTTTTGAAAATTAAAAAATTACATGTAAATATATAATCAATCATAATATATCTATAAAATAAAAAGTATTGAATAATAATATGTAATAATAAATACAGTAGAGCTACACTTTAAAATATGCATTTCTAAACAGTTGTTAAACGTTAAAAATATTTTTAAAAATAAAAGAAAAAAAAATATAGTTACGTATAATAAAACGAAATATCAAATAAAGAGTATTTTATAATAATGAGTAAACTTGAATGATAACTTAAAATACATTCATCAAACAATTTGTTGTTGTTAAAATATATTTATTTATATCTTATGTATTACAAA
Organism: Maratus speciosus; assembly: GCA_963932465.1. Classification (NCBI taxonomy): domain Eukaryota; kingdom Metazoa; phylum Arthropoda; class Arachnida; order Araneae; family Salticidae; genus Maratus; species Maratus speciosus. The sequence goes on from OZ010797.1 coordinate 167,342,980, forward strand.
TATTTAAAAATATAAATTATGAAATTAAAAGTATTGAATAATAATTAAAAATAATAAATGGATCTGGGTAATAATTTAAAATATTCTTATCAAAAGTGTCATTAATGTTAAAAGTATTTTTAAAATTGGATATATACATATATATATATATATATGGGGCTGTGCATATATAACGTTATCATTTTTTAGGGGGGGGGGGGGGGGTCTGGCACATGATATCGCTAAGGGGAGGGATATTTGTCTTTTGATAGCGTTATTTTTTATCCAACCAAACATTTCCTTTTTTTTATTTGTAACTTGGTTTTTACATCAAAATAGTGCATTATCTTTTTTTGGTCTGTTATCTATTTTTATCAGAATACAAAGTTATTCTTAAAATCTTTAAATGATTATAAAATTATTTAATTCCAAAATATGGAAAAACCTAACGTTTGGCATTCCTATTCTTCTGTCATATGTGTATGCATATATAATTCGCTGTTCGATATACCATATGCGAAATATGTTTGAAATGATACTTGTGTTTGCTAGTAAATGAAAGAGAAGTAATGTTGCCTAGCTGTTTTTCTGATAAGAAATTATGTTTACATCTCCCCCCCTCCCCGTCCCGTAAGGAGGCAAGGGCAAGAAGGCATTGTTACTGTTGTTACATTATGTAACAAAAAGCTCTTATTAAATACTTTTAAATAGTAACTAACTCTTTTAAGTGTTATTTGTTATAAAGTTATTTCATGTATAAAGTGATATTTTATTGACTTCTCTCCATTTTGAATGAATGAAGTATACGAAAATAAATGTAACCATATTTGCATATCCCTCCAAACAAAAGAAAAAAATTCCAAAAAAAAAAAAAAAAAAAATAGACATAGATAACGATGTCATTACGGGGGGGGGGGCGTTCGGGGGATGATAACGTATGATATAGTAAGGGGTGGGTGTTAAAAATTACCAAAAAGATGATAACGTTATATAAGTACAGCCTCTATATGTATATATAACTGAATATATCGAATAAATGTATTAAATTATAATGGGTAAAACTGACCATTTATTCGAAATATGCAAGCTAATGTATGCGCTTATTTATCAAAATAGTCCGAGTTCAACGATTGTGTTAGGATCCCTAACTCTCAGAAATTTTACTTTCCGAAGACTGCGTTTTTTGACATTTTAATGAGTTTGGTAAACACGATATTTAAATATAGTTAATTTAATTTAAAATGAATTAATTTGAAGTGATATATAAAATTATTGAAGGTAAAATTAAAAAAATTAACAAAAGTAACCCAATCATTAACTTTTTCTTTCTTTCTCTGTCTCTTTTTTTTTTAAACTGCTCAACTGAATTTGCGCAACAAGAAAAAGTATAAAATGGAGTCACCCTTTTATTCTCAAGGAACAAATGCCAGAGCTCAGTAATCACAACAATAGACAAATAAGCAATTTCCAATAGAGATGAAAGAAGCTAACAAAAAATGCTAACCCGTAGATCTACAAATAAGCCATTTTTAATCCAGATAAAAGTAAAGAAAAAAAAGAGTAATAGAAAACATGCATTAATTGCGACTCTTAGTCAGACGCGCAAATGAAGCATACTGATACGTCATATGTTTACAGTTTATCACTGACCCACACATTCTCCCTTCCAAGTGCTGCAGAAAAATCTTTGCGATAAATAAAAAATAAAGCTTTATTAGACACGTAAAAGATTTATGATCGAAAAGAGATCATGTTTCAGAAACATCAGTCACACATAATTGATGATGAAATAAACACATTTTTTCATTGAAGATTTTTTTGTAAAACTAAATTCATATGGCTAAAAAAATATTAATGGCATTCCGTTTGCTTTCCTAGTTAGAAGGAAATGTGTTCTTCCCTAATATAAATTCAAATATGATCAACAAACATTTTTTGTGCGTTATACTTTTTGAAATACGAGTAACGAAAAACGTTCCAAACTCACGGCATAAATACCAGTCGCTCGGGATGTAAATGCCAACAGCGCCGGCACGAATACCGGTCGCGCGGGATGTAAGTGCAAACAACGCCGGCACGTATACCGGTCGCTCGTCCCCAAGGGGTTAAGGTGATTCTCATATTCACTGCTCAACAATGCAAAGCTTTCAGACACATGTTTGTGACAAAAACTTTAACTATAAATGCATAAAATTGACAGGCCTGCCTATTGAAGGCATTTGGAAACGAATAGCGTTTTCCATATTTAATAAATTACTTACAGAGATAACAGCGATTCCTGTCACGTGACTGTACGTTTTTCTCCTTTCCTGTGCTATCGCTTCCGGAAAATCGATTCAAAACGCTAACTTTGACAGTATTTTCAGTAAGATATATTGCTTTTATCTATGAAAAAAAAAAAACAACATTTACATAGCTTTTGAATAAGAATACCTGCCAATCTTACACGTTTCCAAAAAGAAAAGACTTCATAAATGTGACGAAATGTAGCTCCTTTGGATTTGAGAAAAGTCTTAAAAATGAGAGAAATATTTTCACAAATCTACTTTTTATTATACAGCTTCAAATGTTATCTTGTTTTTAATACTTTATTCTGAACTATATTAATCTTTTAATGAATCTTTATTTCCATTTTGAAATGTCTGTAGACACGATGACTGTAAGTAATCGTTAATGTTTACTATTGTACGTTTTCTGTTTTGCGAACATCATAGTAATGTAAAATATACTGTAAAATGTTCCCATAAATATGTATGTAGTATTCATTAAAAGAATCTTAATTGTATGTTGAGAAAAAACGGATTTTTTTTTTTTTTTTTTTTTTTTTTTTTTTTGTAGAAATTGTATCGGTTCGGGCCCGTTTTCACTGATTTTTGTACGGGCCCGGCCGGGCTCGGGCCGAACTTCCAATTTTTACAACGGGCCGGGCCGGGCCCGGGCCTGGAAATTCCGGCCCGTGCAGACCTCTAGTAAGTCATATAAATCCGAACAAACTACAAAAATTATTTTTACATTTGTACAATATATACTTTCTAATATTAAAAAATGAAATAATTTAGTCAGTATAACATAATCGAATTTTAGTCATATTTCATGGGGCAAAAACGCGCCTTATGGACCCTGATCTGATCCTTTATCAAGAATTCTTGTTTCTTTTGAGCATTCTTATAGAAATACTTAACAGTGTCAATTGGAGTTAAAAATCTTGGTTTGACTGAAAATAGGTCACTAACCTAATTTATCTTTCGCGGTTCATTAATTCACTGAAATGAATGGTTCGGGAGAAAATTATACACTTTCCGAAGTTCGTCGAGAAAAGGAAAATTTTCCCAAGATTTATTATAGAAAAGTTATCGATTCTGTTTACTTTCTTCTTTCTATCTGTGAAAAAACACATATGTGTATACAAAATGTTTTACAAAAAAATATTTCTACAAGGGAAATACGAGGGCTATTTTTTTTCAACCTCCGATGGGCCGTAAAATAAAGATAAGTGTAAATAACAAAATAGTTTTTTAACCAGGGGTCAAGTATAATCGAAGTTACTTTTCGACATAGTCACAGTGAAGATTGAGACATTTGTCATGCCGGTGGGCGAGTTTTCCAATACCCTCTTGATAGAAGGTTGCCGCCAACGTGTTGAGATAGGTGTACAAGACGTCTTCAAAATTTTCATTGGGATGGAAGCGCTCTTTCCCCAGACCTTTCTTCAGAAGTCGAAAAAGTTGACATTCACTCGGTGTCAGGCAGAAGTGATGGCCCAACAGCTTGTTTTACAATTTCGGTGGGAAGTGTTCAATCACCCAGCGTACAGCCCATATCTGGCACGGAATGACTTTCATCATTTTCTAGAACAGAAGACAAGTCTGGGAGGACAGCGCTTTGACCCCCCCAAAAATACTGAAGACGCCTTTGAGACCTATATCAACACGCTGGTGGCAACCATCTACGAAGAGCGTATTGGAAAACTCGACCACTGGTATGACAAATATACCAATCTTCCCTGCGACTATGTCGAAAAGTAACGTTGTTAATTGTCAAAGTAACGTAACACTTGACTGTTGGTTATAAAACTAATTTTTATTCCCTTTTGTCTTTATTTCACGGAGGTTGAAAAAAAAATAGCCGTTATAAATATACAAAAAAATGCATTTACAAATTGCGTAATAATCAGGATACTTCAAGTACTGGAATGTACGGTCGTCCAAAAAAATAAGTTATCACCCCTTCCTAACTCTGCAAAAAATTATCGTATAAGAAAGTTAATGGTACCTCACGATTGCTAATAAAGTCTACTTTTAAATTAGGTATATAAAATTTGCTTTGGGGCCATCTACCTATTAAAACGAACCATAACTTTGTTTTTTTTTTTCAATAGCAGTACACAATTCTGACAGCATAAATAAACTCTACACCCTTCAATTAGCCTAAAAACACATTTTTATGCAATTCGTAAGAGAAGTTTCCAAGAAATTAATTATTTTAAAACGGCCGCATTTTAGAGGGTGTATCCAAATTGAAGTTCGGTACTCGATTGTTGACCGAGAGAGCCCTCTTCTTGATCATTATCTTAAGCGAAACCCAAACAGTCATTGAAAGATTGCTAGATGACAGGATTACATCAGAAATTTCAAAATATCTAGTCACTTTTATCCTAGACGGCCCTTTAAATCAGCATTTTGCCGTTTTTTAAGCATCATTTGAAAACTACTTGGAAGAAAAATGTGAAATTTTTGATTTCCATAAAGCAGGGCTTAATAAATCTAAATCCATCAAAAAAAAATTGCAGGTTGCAATTCATAATTTTTTCGAATATTAATTTCATAATTCATATCATAAAGTTATAAAAATTGCAAATTCAACGTATTTATGTTTGGGTATTTTAGTATTACTGCTACACAAAAAACTAGCACATTAGGAGTATAATTTCAGAAAATATTATTAAAAATATGAAAAAGTAATTTAACATTAGAAGCCCTAAAATTTGAATGTTTATAACTCAAAATCTTATCATTCAATTGACTTGAAATTTGGTGTCTATGCATAGTTTGAACCAAAGATTTGGAATATCTTATTAAATTTGTGTGTTGCCATTGAAAAAAATGAAGTTATGGTTCGTTTGAATAGGTAGACGGTCCCTAAGCAAATTTTATATGCATCATTTAAAAGTAGACTATATTTCCAATCGTTCGGTACCAGTAACTTTCGTCTACGATAATTTGTTCAAGAGTTAGTAGGGGGTGTTTACTTTTTTTTTTCCACGACCGTAAATAGAATTTTTTTATTATTATTATTTAATAAATGTAGTTTAACTTGAAATTTTTCAGCCGTTGACTATCAGAATAGTTAGATAGTTAGATTCACCTAAGTTAGATACAAGCAATCAATTGGAGGGGAAAATGTTAACTAAAACTACGTTATTAACCTAATTTATCATTTGTGGTTCATTGATTCGCTGAAATGCACTGTTCGGGAAACAATTATTCACTTTGAAACTTTAGAAAGAATGGGAAAAAAAATTCTAGAAATGAATTACAGAAAAATTATCGATTCCGTTTTCGTTCTTGTTTTTGCCCACGGACAAATATTGCAGACATATATTTTTGAAAAATGAAAGACATATTCGAAAAAAAAAAAAAATAGCGAATTCGGGTACTTATCAAGTTTCCAACTAAAAACACTTCACATTAGTTTCATAGTTTTGTTTCAAAAAATTATTTTATTAATAAGTGTTGTTTAACCGTTAACAGCTGTTACTATTCTCACAGACGGCTGCTTTTTTTCAATAAGTAAAACCTACGTAAACTTCATTTTTTCTGTATGTAAGTGAGTGGTCGAAATTATTTCATTGAAAGTAAAGTTTCTAAAAAATAGAGTACTTCATCCACAGTCAATAACAGGGTGAATCCGACTATCGTTTATGGAAAGGTACTAGAAAAGTTTTGCAATACGGCTTTATTTATCAAACTTTTTCAACTCCCGTTACGAGCAAAACAGTTCCCCGTTCTCCGAAACCAATACTTAAACCAGCTCTGCCAAGTTTCGCTAGGGAGTAAGGCACACTCATTGTCTGAAGCTCTCAGAACTGCATCATCACTGGAAAACCGAATGCTGTCCAGCTTCATTTTCACATGCGGGAACAGTGCGAAGTCGCAGGGAGCAAGATCTGGAGGGTGAGGAGTGTGTTCAAGAAGTTTCAGTCCTGAAGTGGCATTCTTGAAAGATCCCATGACTTTAGGTAGGCACTGTTCTATGTACCACTTAGCTGTAACTGTCTTCTGTGTGTCCAAAACGATACGCTCAACAATTCCACTCGATTTGAAAAATACAGCTATCATTTTCTACTTGACAGATCTAGATTTTCTGACAGCTACCAGTGTGTCTTCTACATCAAAGACCCAAACTTTGTCTAGAGATTTAGTCACATCATAATAGTACGGCCAGGTTTTATCACCTGTCACGATGCTGTTCACATACCGAGATCGTCCCTTTCCAAACATTTTTAGTATCTCCCGGCACTTAGTCACACGTCGCGTCGTGTCATCTGCTCCTCAGTCAGTCTATGTGGCACCCAGAGACAACACAGTTTCTTCATGTGCAAGAGGCATTTCTTCTAAGAATTGGTCTATGTTTAAACCATGCGCGAAGTTATACAACAAAACTGCCCTTATCTCACTTCGTGACCAGGATGCCATTGGAAGAACTTCACACAATCACAGCTAAGGAATAATTGAGCTTACAGACTTGTGGTTACGTGCAGGTGCATATGTATGAACATATGTCAACACGCAGCCACAAGCAGCCTCCTGCGACATTTTGTTTCGTCATATTGCAAAGCTTTCCTAGTACCCTATGTATTTTTGATATAATCTCATACAAATCTGCAAAGGGTTTATTTTTAATTGTTTTTCAACTTTTGTTTGTTATTTACTATCTTTTTGTATAACTGTTTTTCTGTTCTGTGCTTTTTCTGCTTGACAATCTATTTTCAATCCTTTCAGCATACTTTCTATAATCAGAATTTCTACATATACAGTAAAACCTCTCTAAGGAGACCACCCATTGGATCCTAAGAAAACGGTCTTTCAGAGAGGTGGTCTTAAAATAGAGGTAATGAATAAAGCAAAATTTCATACAATACATATTACAAATATATATATGCTAGAAAGATAGCCCGTCAAGAATGACGGAAAATGAAATATAAAGATACACTAAACATCATACTCAAATCCAGCACGCTCGGGAATTGACGCATGCCGGATTACGAAATTTTCCGGGGTACAGGATGAATGTCGGAAAAACGTGTAGAAATTAGAATTAAACAATAAAAAGACATTTAAAACATGTTTTTTATTCTTTAAATAGCTTGAATAGAATTTTAAAAAAATACTCAAAAATATAAAGTACAACATGAACATATGTACATAACTATAAAATGAAAACGTACACTATAAGTCTAAATAATAAACCTACATGTAGAAGCCATCTTAAACAAATCTCGGATACCTGGTTGTTTAGTAGTAGCCTTCTCTCATTTTTTTTAGGAACTCATTTCCTATGATGTGGAGTAACAGGTGGTGACCCTACACATATGCTGATATGCTAAGTCCGGCACGATGTCTATCAATCGCGCATTCCGATGTTTTGTTTGTTTTGTTCAATATAAATTTGTATGTACACCTAAAATTCATCAAAATTATTTTGTTTATCTTTCGCAAAAGTAAAACAAACATTTGAATCTAATGATCCACATTCATTATTTATTATTTGATGACTAATATCAATTTTCGTTTCAAATTCAGCAATCTTTTCTGAAATGGAAAAAGTATTTAACTCTGATGATAAAAACTTATTTTTCATTTCAACAGTATCGCAAATTATCCATAGAAATGTTTTTTTCTCACCCCAGTTCCACCAGATTATTATAAACATCAAGTGTGATTGAACAAGAAATACTTTTTTTTTATTGAAAGTCGTGCCGCATTATCCAGCGTGCCGGGCCGTAGGATGTCGGATTAGAGGATGTTTACTGTATATCCAACACGTAAGCAATAATGTGTTTTTCTCGCTTGTTTGGCAGTGATAAATGAAAATAACACATTTTAAAAACGAAACACATTTAGGAAAAACTATGTATGTAATGAATAAAGTAAAAATACAATTTAAGGATAAATTAAAATTTGACCACTAAACTTCAGGATATACGATGTTTTTTATTTTTATTTATTTATTCATTTTTTTTGTAAAAACCCTTTCATTATTTGAATGCCTGCCTTTTGTTCTTCAGTATCCTTGACATAAATTTTTAACTGCCCTTCTTCTTTACATCTTGAAATACTTACATATAATTGTCCATGAGAAAAAAAACTGTTCTTTTAAATACAGTCCAACTGTAGAAAATGTTTGTCCTTGTGACTTATTGAACGTCATTGCAAATGACAGTATAACTAGAAATTTCATTCATGTCAATTAATTTCTTTCATTACTCATTCATTTCAAATGCGCCAATTGAATTTAACTTTTTTTTATGATATTATATGATATTATATGATATTATATTATGTACGTATGTATAAATAAATATATATACATATATGTATATTACAAAATTTAAATTTTTGCGCCAAGTTTAAAGTATTTTATGTAAATTTTCCTTTTTCAGTTATATTCCGTATATTATACCGACTTATTAAATTAAAAACCCTATAAGATCTTAATTCATATACTAATATTTATTCCAAATTGCCTAAATCAAAAAATGGCTCAATCTATTCATCTTTCTTTAATAAAACTTTTATTATTTAAATTCCTATTAAATTCCGCTATTAAATCCCGGTATATCATATTCCACTTAAATCTTTATTTAACTGTTAAAATATTATTCCGTTTTAAAGAAAAAACCTACTTATTTCAATTTATTCTTTTATTTAAAATATCCAGGTGTAATTAAAATATTTCAAAGATTAAAACTTTCGCAGACATAAATTCATTTCTTTTATCGTCTGAAGAGGGAAAAAAGGGTTATTTTTGCATAATCTCAACTACAGATTTTAACATTTGTTTATGCTTTAGACATCTGGGGCCAGGATATAAGAATTTTCTAGAGCAATCTTTTGAGGGGAGTATAAATACGAATGGCGGGAACCAGAAAGAGGTTTTTTTTTTTTAGGCTCTTCGCTTTTTAGTTTTTTAGCATGTAGAGGTGAACGCGATGTCATGTCCTGTAGAAGTGTAAAGAGAGAGAGAAGGGCAGCGGATTGCAGTCGTGGCAGACTGGATATACAATGTGACTGCTCGATGGAGGTAGTAATACAGTGGAAGAATACTGTTTTATATGTGAGTAGAATGAGAAAGAAACGGTATCGTAATGGGTACGGAGATGTTAGTTGTTTACGGATTTATGCATAGAACGCAGTCAAGAGATGGAATGCTTTTAAAACTAATTGTGTGATGAGAATAGACTTTATTCTTTTTACCATTGAAGGAATGAGCATCTTCCCTAGATTCAATCGTGAGTGTGGAAATAAAGTGAATAGTGTTTCAAGCGACGGCTTTGTGTGAATTCTTCATTTTTCTTTATTATCTTAAACCAATCGGCTGCCGCCTGTGCTGTTTACGAATGGAAAACCTCATTATTTTCGACAATACCAACTACTTGCCGTCAAAACGTCACATGTATGTATGTAAAGTTGACGCTCACGCTTTCATTTTTTTCTTGGGCATGAGAAAATAAAGCAGTTTCTTTTCTGGCCCCAAATTATTTTCTACTTTTTAGTACATTTAAATATATGTATGTATTTTCTACATTTATGTTAATAATATTAACGAAAGCATGTCATAAAATATTACATTTATTTTATTTTAAATTTTTTTTTGTCATACATCTCTTTTTTAGTCTTATTTTAAATTTATTTTAGTCTTAAATTTTTAGTGTTATAGTGCTTTATAGAAATAACTATGGTGCAGATAGTGCAAAATAATAGGGAATTTGATACTTTTCCACTATAGGGGGCCTTGGCTTTTTTTCTTCAATGCTTGGCGGAATTCGAGCATCAGAAAATGAGATTTGTTACCAAATGATATAAACAGCTATAAAAACAAACTTGATAAAATTTTTTGCTTGTTTATATATGTATTTTTAAATGTATATTATTGTTGTTTTTTATGTACAAATTACTTCTGTTTCTGCATAAAATTAGATTAATGGCTTCTTTATATTAAATAAATTGTACAAATATTGAAAAAAATGCGTGTGTATATGAAATGAAACAGTGAATAATTTGCCAGAATATATGCCAAATTTCCTTCTTCGCAAGACAGTTTTTTCTATTTCGCAAAGGTCCCTATACTTGAAAAGTACAGAGAATTTAATTTCTGCATCCGGCTATGTAAAGCACATTAAAATCGGATAGTTAGGAGCTCAGATAGCACAGCGCCGTCTAGTGGCGGTTATTTTATTAGTAGAATCGGGAAGAACATGTAAAGACGTACATTTTCGTATATTACTCTTTAAATTCTGACCCATAGATTTTGGAAATAAAACCCTTAAATGCGCTGAGTTTAAATTAAATTGTGGTGAGCTCGATTATAAAGATTAATGGGTTTCAATAGGAACTTCGCAAAATTAACCAGCTATCGCCAAGTTGGCTTCATATATGGCAACTTATTTTTGTCGCCAAATTTGCCGGTATTTCGCCAAGATGGTCAAAATTTGGCACTATTGTATTAACCCTGTATTAGTACTTTTCAACAACTACTCATTGTTGAAGCTTATACCAATTTTTCCATAAGAAGCCTAACATGGCCGTGATTAATGAGGTGATCCAACCGGAATTGTGAGGGACACACAGAGACTTGGATTTTATATAAATAGATTATTGAATTAGTTTATTATATTTCATGCCTATACAACTTAGAAGGAGTTAATTCTTAGGTGGGCGGTCTTAATAGTACAAGTCAGTTTTTGATCAAATCAGTGACTTATATACCCCTCTAATCACCCATAGATATTATATTTTCACTGTGAAATATGCAAACTAAGACTTGTGCTGTTATGACCACTCACCTAAGAATTGGAGTTTGCTTAATTTTAACAATTTCTTACTAAAATTTTTAGTTTTTAAACATTTTTGATTTCTTTACGAAATTTTTTTTATTTTAGTATTACCTGTAAGAGGTTTAGCATTTCCTATTAATTAATGATTTTAATGGCTGAATTTTAGATGTTGAGCTAGGAGGGAGAAATTAAAGTTTCAGCCTTTTCAGCTTAACTTCATATAATTGAAATGGAGCATTATCCAAAATTAGCATAATGTTTCTACCCTCTCTAGTTTCTGTTTGGTCATCTTTTTATTAAAGTCCTGTAATCAATTTTCAAAATGGGTCGATGTCATCAATGCTACTCCCTCCAACTAGCTGAGCATGTTTTCCGAAGGATTTTGAGGTTCCCCTAACAAAGGGAAATAACTTCGGCTGAAAAGTGCTCTTTCATGGAGGTAGAAAGGAAATAGTGGTTCTTTAATGTAGGGAAAATTAACACTGAGCCCATAGTCAAAAATTATGTACCAGAAATAAATGGTTTTTATGAGAGCTGGTCTCCTAATAGAGGTGGTCTTTCACAGAGGTTTCACCGTATTTCTAATTTAAGTCTTGATATATTCTGAAAGTTATTTGAGTGGTCACGATTTTCTGGATCGTTTAGAGATTTTCACCATTTTTTCTGGAAATATGTCTCTAACATGCTTTTCTACTAACATACTTTAAAAGTGTCTTTTGAAACGGACATTTAACTTTTACCTGCTGTTAGCAGTTTAACCGACCGCTACTTTTTTTTCCATTTTCTGAGTTTAACTTTAAGTAATTGTCAATTTAACTAAAGATATTAGTGAAATTTGGTTTCATTTGTAACCTTAGTACCATAGTTAAAGACTTCTAATTAGTTGAAATTTCATTATAAAAACCGTGTATACAAAGTTCTTCAACACAGAATCCTATGAGTTAATCGAGCTTTTTCTTCATTTTTCAATCAAGCAGTACACTGTTAAAAATTTCTGTAACAACACAGAAAAAAGCGAGACTCTCTGTAAATTTACACTAGTTCTCGGTTAAATGCATTCGATTGAGTTTCTCGATCACCATTTTACAGACATTCCCCTTATCTTACATCTAATTCCCTGTAGGGATTTCCATGTCTTTATTTTATTTAAAGATATTTTTATCTTTGTTAAATCTTATAATTCAAAATACACACTTTTAAAATTCTTGTCCAATGTTATTAGACATTTTAAAGGAGAAAATTTAGTTTAAAAATTGTTTTATTAACTTTGAAAAATTTAGAAAGGGAAAAATCATCTCCTCGGAGTTAGTGGTGATTTTTATCGACAATCACTTTGCAGGCGTTCCCTTCACCATATATCAGAAACTTGGCAATATTAAAAGTAAATTTCGTAGTATTATTTCAAAGCTGTTATTATCATTACAATGCCATTATTATTATTTTATTGGTAAATGCGTCATAAAAAGGGGGTCATAAAAATATATTAATCTTTTAGAAACATATTACACAAAATGAAAAAAATAATGAAAACGTAAAAAATCACTTTTAAATAATAAATTATATTTATTCTGTTTATTTTCCTCTTATTTATTATTAAAAATTTCTTTTAAAAATATTAGCACATTAAAAAATAAATAGTATGCGACAATTTCGAAAAATTCTCTAAAACATTATTGTTGTAAAAAATGAATTAGATTCATTTTTTTCGTGTTACTTAAACTAGTTAAAAAATTAAATTGATTAAAAACAATAATAGGTATTATGTATCGGTCTAAAATAAATTAAAATAAACCGTTTACGAATTTTCTAACGAATATATTTGAGGCGAAATCTTTGAAATGCACAATAGATTTTTCCCCGCTGAATCATAAAAGACATACTTTGTACTCGATAACAACAGCTCCTACAGTCCAGTCAGTAAGGTGTTTCTCTGCTATCTGGAAGGCCCGGGTTCAAACTCCAGGACGGCTAGAATCAAGTTACGTACGTATTAAATGACGCTGCAGTTCAAATTTACACGAAAAATTCAACTTCTTTGAACCTCACTAAAAACAGAGTGAATCACGAATTTTGAAAACCAAATTAAATTATTATCATTAAAAATATATTTACAGAGTCTTGTGTATTTTTAACGATGTTAATTTACAGAGTCTACTGTAAATTTACCGTATAACTTCTCTGCAATTTAATAAAATCTCTGTTTTCTCTGTAATTTTACACAAGACTTAAGATAATGGATTACCCGTAGATTCTCTGTGTTTTCACAGATAAAATTTTAAAAGTGTATCAGAGACCGCTCATAGTAGTTCAACAATAGTTTCTGTAAACAGCAGTTAAGGGCTAAATGATCATTTGGACGGCAAACATTTTTTATTAGGGCAAATTCGTTATCAAGTAGAAAGATTCAAATAAAATAATAAAGTACGGAATAAAATCCCCAGTTACTGACACCTAACCAGTAATTGATACTTCAGCAAAAAGTTAACTGAAATAAGTATTTTCTTGTAGAATTCTGCAAAATAATGCTATTTAATGCTAATTTAGACACTTATTATTATTTCATTTTTTTTAGAGTCAATGTATCCACCACAAGTGGGCCAAGAAGATAATAAATGAGGATTGAACTTTTGAGAACGCAAGAAGTGCCATTTTAAGGCAACCACCTTTTTTCTGAAATTAAGATAATGCATTTTTTTTATCTGTTTGTAATGCAACCGTCCTAATATTTTTTTTCAAATTTATACTTGTAAAAATTAGTTTAAAAATGCCTTTGATACATTATGGTCATGATTTATAGTTTACAGTTATATACTTGAACTTTATGGGGAGATGGCACTTATTGGTTTCAAGAATTCCATTTCTTCAGTCTCTGACAGAGGAGCAAGATATTCGTTATATTAAAGAAAATTGATTTTTTGAGCTGTTTAAAAAATCGCAATAATAAGCTAAATTTATCTTGTAATAAACACCATTAAGTTTTATATTGTTCTACCAGCGTCTGATACCAATTGTCAGTTAGTGGTTCCAAATTGTCAGTTGTTGGATATACGATTTAAGGATAGTTTAAAAGACGAAAAAAAAGCACATGAATCTATAGTATGATATCCTATACAAATAAGGTTTAAATATTATTTTTATAATTAAAGTATTTTTAAGGCATAAATTTCCTGAATTAACTTTTTCTTTCTCTAATCTTTGGAAATGAAATGTCAGACACGGATTCACCTTGTGTCAGTTATTGGTTTTGCAAAATAGGTTTGGTGTCAGTTATTGGAGTTATTGACCATATTAATGAACAAAAATAAATTTTTAATAATAGAATGTATAATGCTTCAAAATTTTGTCAGCAATATTATGAAATGTATCTCTAGTATCTTTGCAAAAAGAAAGATAGGTATAAAATGGATTTAAAATTTTGTAATAGTGATTTTGACAAGAAAGAACACATAAGTTTACTGGGAGGTTCACCTTATAAATAATATACCGTTATTTCCGGCCTATACTTCGCGGATCAAACAATTATGTTCGGACCCAGAAATCTTATTTCATAAAATGTAACCTATTAAATCGAAGTAAATATTTAAGTTCAATTATTAAATAAAATGTATGGGTCGAAACATGATTGTTAGATCCGCAGATTATAGGCCGGAAATTATGGTATTTACTGATTTATTCAATTGACAAATACAGACATGTAAAAGTAACATTAAAAAAAAATCATTTTATTTTTATTTATCTATTTATTTTTATTATTTTTAGGGTTCCGTACTTAAAAAGTAAAAACGGAACCATTATAAGATCACTCTTGTGTCTGTCCGTCCGTCCGTCTGTCTGTCTATCTGTCTGTCACAGCCACTTTACACGTAAACTATGGAACGAGGAAAGTTCGAATTCGGGGAAGAAATAAATACTGTTGACCCACATATTTTCAGATTATTAAACATTTATAAATATATTTAGCAAAAATGTATAGGGGCAAATTCAGTTGCTTGAAAAAAAAAAATATTTTCTTTGTATATCGTGTGAGGTATCGTGTGAATGCTTTCGTAACGCTGAATTCAAAAATACATTTCTTTTAATTTTAGGTATTACATTTTCAATGATATAGTCGAAAATGTAGCACAAAAATATGCTCCCCCCCCATTTAATTCCGAATCTACTGAAACTAAAATTATGAAAAAATTAGAGGGAGTAGACGTTAATATAAACCTTGCAGGAAAATTATAGCGATTACCCTAGGTCACATAGTTTTTGAGAAAAGCACATTTTTCCGTTACACACAAATTTCGATTTACGGGTATTCAGCAAAACTGTTGAGCAGCACTGGAGATACCTGTCATAGTAGAAGTATAAAAGCATTGTTGATCATGATTATCGAAAAAAATCGTCAGTAATTAACTGAGATATGAACCCTTAAAGATATGGACGGTTTGGGCATACATAAAGGTCAGGGGCGGCGTACACTATATACCATCGGCTTTTAAAGCCTAGATTACAACTTTTAATGATATATGAGTGTAATGAAATGGCCAGTAACAGTATAAAAGCAATAAACGTCAAATTGTTATAAACATATTAATTCAAGGGGTTTCAGGACTCTTAAAGTTTCAAAAAATTTTTAATTTTAATTTTTTTAGATGTTACTCTTCCTTTTTTCCTGAACATTTTAATATAATTGTTTCCTTAAAATTCTCATTAGAACAGAAGTTATGGCTTTTAGAATTATACCGGCTCAATAGCTTAAGCGGCATTTTCGAAACTTTTAAGTCATTTTTCTCCAATTGACTTTCTTGGGCATATCGCGCACGATATCTCAAAAACATTTGAATATTTTTTCATGAAATTTTCAAAACATACGTTTTATGCTAATATGTATAAACTGAACCTAAAATTTCCTTTTTATTGTTCAAAAAAATTATTTTTTAAAGTTATTATGTTGTTCAAATTTTCAAAATTTTCTATTAGCAAAATTTTCTATTAGCCAAATGTAAACTTTGAACGAATGATTTGTTTCAGCTGCACTGTAGAAAGAAAGGTTATTACTATGCTAAATTTAGTTTTATTAAATGCCAAATGAAGTTTAAATATGCATTTCTTTTATTGTCAGTACCGAATTAAGCTCATTATAAATGGATTAAGATAATATTATGCTAGTCGGATGTGTCAGTCCCAAAACTTTCTTCTATCTCATACATGTCAATACTTCCTGATAAATGGAGCACAACAGCGCCATCGGTTAGGCGATTTATACCAAAACCTAATCAGGGACAACTTTCGTGAACTTCTATTTAAATTTGAAGTTTGGTGAAAATTCGTGCTTTTTTTTTCTTCTTTGAGATAGAGCTATTACGGAAATCGTGAAAAGTTCTGAGTTGTAGTGGAACCTCTTGGGCAATTTACACCAAAAACTTATCAGGATCAGTTTATATCAGAGAGGGACTAACTGAATCTAAAGTTTGATGAAAATTCATGCATTAGTTCTTGAGATACAGCTATTGTGGAGATCTGGAAAATTGCAGCCTAGTCGCACCATCTGCTGGGCGATTTACACCAAAAAGTAATGAGCACCAAATCTATATCAGGGACTAACTGAATCTAAAGTTTTATTAAATTCCGTTCAATAGTTCTTAAGATAGAGCGCCTACAAAATTTATGGATACTCACAGACACGGATACTCACAGACAAACATTTTGTAAAAACATGTTTTTCATTACTTCTGTACCCTAAAATGTATAAATCCGTCGAAAACCGAAATTCGCAAATTTTCACGAATCCAATACTTTCTTCTTGTAAAGATAGAAGAAAGTAAAAATGAGTTATACAGAATGGCTGTATTTGATATTTTTTAGGTTCCAAATCTCTTTGAACTTTCTTGGTATATCCATTTACATTTTTCTAGTATATACTGTTATACCCAACCCTACTTTTCATAGTTTTTTACAAAGTGTTAGTATTCTTTTAACAACGGTTTTTTTTTTTAATAATACATTAATAATTCATATATTTATTGCACGGAACCCTCTGTGCGCGAGTAATACTCGCACTTGACCGTTCATTTTAAATAAATTATAATACTATTTGTGGATGAAATGGCATCATGGTGCCAATCGCTCTCAAAAATCTCACAACGCTACTTATTGATTTTAAATGAGCGGCTTGGAAGAGATTATTCACTTTTGGAATTCTTTGAGAATCTGAAAGAAAGTTCACTGTAGAAACGTTGTAAAGGTTCGTAAATTTTTTTTGTCTCCTGTTTTTATCTGCAAAAAATTTGTATTTAAAATATTGTAAAGTCTTACTTTTTTAGAAGTTAAAAAGGTACTGAAAAAATAAAATACATAAATCAGATGATTTTCAAGATACCAAACACAAGATAGTACCTTGAACATAACACTATATGGCCAAAGGTGGCCGGCCACTTGCGATTTTAGACATTTTGTTAAATATCTAGAAAATTACATGAGGAATTATCCTAAAACTCCAGGTGTGTAAACAGAATAGTACAAGTCATACATTTCCGTGAGGATTTTTTCCCGAAACCCCATAGGGGGCCGTCAACAAATTGAAAAAGAACGAATATCTGTTGCATAACCTTGTAAAAACTAATGTAGCAAAAGCGTTCAAACTGTAGATTATGATTAAGTGCCATATTGTAATAAATTGTGTTCATTTTTATGAGGATAGCATGTATGCTCGTAGAGAAATTAAATTTTATATAAAAAGAGTTCCAAATTTTGCCAAGTTTTTGCTTATAATTTGTAGAGTTCTTAATATATAAAAAAAGAAAATATGACAAATAACATTGTACACAATACCTTGCAATCAGAATTAAAAAATAATAAAAATTGTATGAAAAATGAGCACGTTTACTAAATAATGATTCACTGCGCATTCCCAAATGTAATCAAAATATAATTTGCATAATGTATTAGCTAACTGTATAGAGCAACGTTTGTGAAAGTCTCAAAAACATAGTTTGAAAAGTCTGAAAATTATCGTTGATAGAATATGCTCAAAATCCGTTGTTCCCAAAATGAAGCAAAAAGATGAGGTGCTGTATCCATATATCCATTAATTAGGGCCAATATAGCATACATAATATTGCACCCACTATTGTACTTGCATACAACCCCATTTTGGATATTTAACAGAACGTCTAAAATCGCAAGTGGCCGGTCACCTTTGGCCATATAGTATATAGCTAAATTTTTAATAATGCGGTAGTTTTAATGCAGTTTTCTCAACAGTGAACTCTCAGAAAGGTCCACGAATGACATAGACAAGTTATAAATTGAAATAAAATATTTCTGAGATAAAAGAAAACAGTGTTAAAATATTTCTGAGATAAAAGAAAACAGTGTTACTAACCTAATTTACACTTTATAATTCATTACTTTGCAGAAATAAATTGCTCGGGAATAAATTATCCACTTTTGAAATCCTTCGGGAATCGGTAAGTAACATTCCTGAAATCAGTTAGAGAAATGCTGAAAATTCGTTTTTTCATGTTTTAATTTGGAAAGAAAATGTATGTAAAATATGGTACAGGTTTACTTCTTCAGAAGTTAAACAGATACTGAAACTAGTTGGATGTGCCAATCCCAAAACTTTCTTCTATCTCACATATTTTAAAATTTCAAAATGTTGTTACAAATGTCAATATTTCATTTTTATTAGCTCAATACTATATCAACTTTGACTTTCATCTTAAATTTCTGCCTCAATCAATTTTATTGGAGTAAAAACGAGTTAATTTCGATCATGATATTCATTAAAATCATTTCCTTATTCTGATGTATATCATTTGTTCGCGAATATTCGGCTTATCAGGATGGGAAGTTCCCGTTGATTCAAGAGCCGCCACTGTAGAACTACGAAAAATCAAGAAAAGTACAAAAAAATTGCTATTATAGTGCCCCCTTTCGGCGGAATATGAACACTGAAATGAACGGCTAGGGAGAAAATTATTCAATTTGGAAGTTCGTCGAGCAAAGGGAAGAAAAGTTTCCTGAAATTAATTACAGAAAGGTTGTAAATTCAATTATCTTTCCTTTCTTTATCTCTGGAAAAAGGTGCAATGTACAAAATGATAGAAAGACTTAATTACAGAAGGGAAATAAGTATAGAAAAAAATAAAACAGGGGATTCTGATAGCTATCAAGATACGAAATAGAAAATACCACAATTTAGTTCAAAACATTTGTTTAAAAATTTTATTAATTAAAAAATGTAGTTCGAGTCCAATTTCATCAGCCGTAGACTGTCAAAATATATCTTCTAAAGGTAAGAACGAATTGCTATGAATTGGGGTTAAAAATCTTGGTTTAACGGAGAAGAGGTCATTACCCTAATTTATCTTTATTTTTCAGGAAGGACTTTCTTGCCATGGCCAAAAACATACACAAAAAATTTCGTTCAATTCTATGCATAACTTCATACACTTTTCGATGGTACAGTATTAAAATGCCAGAAAAATCGCCATTACAGCGCTTCCTACCGGCGGATTTTTTCCAAATTAAGGGAGAACTTGCTAGACAGCCTAAAACTTAAAAAAAAAAAAAATTCGTTCGTATGGATAACTTCATACACCTTTCGATGGTATAATGGCGATACACGGACATACGGATACACGGACACACAGACATTTTTTATAAACATGTTTTTGTGATCTCTGACCCCAAAAACGTGTAAATCTATCGAAAACCGGAAGTCGAAAAATTTTTCCATTACAATATGGTCTTCTACTGAAGATAGAAGAAAATAAAAATAAAATACAGACCTCGAGTAATTATCAAGATACCAAACACATTTATCTAAAATTTTATTAATTCTTAAATGTAGTTTAATCTAAAATTTTATCAACCTTGTACTTTCATTTGGATCCATGAATTATTGAAACAAGTTAGGAAATGCAATTAAACATCTTGGTTTAAATGAAACAAGGTTGCTGATTTATCACTTACGGTTCATTAATTCGTTGAAATGAACGGCTTGGGAGAAAATTATTCACTATGGACATTCGTCGATCAAACGGAAGAAAAGTTTCCCGAAATTAATTGGAGCACCACTATTGATTCTGCTTTCTTCCTTTTTTTCAATTTGCAGAAAAAGTATAGGGGAGAATGGATCAGATATGAACATGAGGCAGATGTGAACATCACAATTTTTCAATAGTTATTAAAGGTGCCATTTGACGGACCATTGGCGGCATTGATACCGAAATGCTACACTCATCTGTAATAGGCGTATTGACACACCTCACTTGCCTAATACCTGATGGTGGTAGTGGTCATTTTGAAACTCTTTTACTTTAAAATAACTGCACAGTGTCATATTATTATGATTTGTTTCATTGTCTATTTGTGTTTACCTGATTTGCATAAAACGCCTCAGTATGATGTGTGAACACCCTTTTTTGGTTACTGTTGGAATCATTATTTTATACATGGGGAAAAAATCCAATGTCAAACAGATTATATTCGCGCAAACCGAATGTTTTACTGAGCATTAATTATTTTATTATGAATTTTTTAAAGTTTGTACGAACTCATGACGCATTCTGTAGTTTAAATTTAAACTTATCAGCCTTTCAAACTTATTTGCTGTCAGAACAAGATCCAAGAAAGCTAAGGACAAGTTATTGTTGTAATATACTCCTTTTATTTTATTTATGTAATCTAACGATTCGTATATCTCTTTTCATTTCTGCTACTAGAAGACTTTCGTGTTTCCACGGAAATAGGTTTTGATAATATATAGACATTCTAAGATGTTCTATGAGTTTGTAGTTGAGTGTTGATTGTGCTTTGTAACAGTGATGTCTGCCGTTTTGTAAATATAAATGTATATATATTATCAAAACCTAACAGTGACAGAATATAGATTATATATTATACTTGTTTATTTTAAATGAAAGTTCGCCAAATGCTTACAGTTATGAATTGGAGTTAAATATTTTGAAACTAGGTCACTAGCTTAATTTATCTTTTACGGTTCATTAATACACTGAAATAAACGGTTAGAGAGAAAATTATTGAATTTGGAAGTTCGTCGATTAAAGGGAAGAAAAGTTTCCTGAAATTAATTACAGAAAGGTTGTAAATTCAATTATCTTTCTTCTCTTTATCTCTGGAAAAAGGTGTAATGTACAAAATGATGGGAAGACTTAATTACAGAAGGGAAATAAGTATAGAAAAAAATAAAACAGGGGATTCGGATAGCTATCAAGATACGAAATAGAAAATACCACAATTTAGTTCAAAACACTTGTTTAAAAATTTTGATAATTAAAAAATGTAGTGAAAATCCAGTTTCATCAACCGTGGACTGTAAAAATATATCTTCAAAAGTAAGAACGAATTGCTATGAATTGGGGTTAAAAATCTTGGTTTAACGGAGAAGAGGTCATTAACCTAATTTATCTTTATTTTTCCTCAAATCAAACAAAAGGAACGAAACGGAAAATTATTTACATCGAGAATTCAAGGGGGAATGGGAAGTAAAATTTCCAGAAATTAATTAAAGAAAGATTATCTATTCCATTTTCTTCTTTGTTTTTACTTGCAGAAAAATGAATACAGAATTTTGAAGATGTTTGCTTTTTAGAAGCCAAGGAGATATTGAAAAGTAGAAAATAGTGAACCAAACTCAAAATACTTCAACATAGTCTTCACTATCCTTCCATGAAATGCTGGAAGTTTGACTCATGTGAAATACGTTCAAGTCCTACATGAATGCATGAAATTAAATAAATAAAAATATATCAAATAAATTTTCTGGTTAAAAACGTGTTTAATCTGCATCAGATTAATCAATAGTTAAAAAAAATAACGGTACTTTTCGGAAAGCCGGGCGCCAGTGTTATATATACATATATATGTACATATAGATGTCTGTATATATACAGTTATATATGTGTATGTATATATAAAATATATGTATATATACATATATATATAACACTGTCGCCCGGCTAACCGAAAAGTACAAAAAAAAACTAAACCTGTGGCTGTACGACCCATGAAGGATCGGGGCCTACAGTGCCCAACTCAGTTTACTTGACCCTGTAGCCCGAGTTGCTAAGTAGCATGTGCCCCGGCCAGGTGGTCAATTCAACGCGAGACCCTCGATGTTTAGTTCCCAAGCAAGCTTGGTACTCATTTTTATCGACCACAAAGGGATGAAAGCTTGAGTGAACCATGCCCAGTCGAGAGCCGAACTGGCGACCTGTAGCATGGCAGACAGGCATGTTGACCACCACGCTATTGGGCTTCTAAACAATAGTTTACAGAAGAATGGAAGGTTAAAAAGTAAGTATAGAGCTCCGATGATAAAGGTGGTAAGTGACACAATAATCATTTTTAAAAATGAGCTGTAACGTTCCAAATATCTGTTTTCGTTTATTGGCATATGCCTCCTTCCTCATTTAAAATCTCTGAGAGTATTGGGTTTTTCAAATAGTAATTTAACAGATCATCGAGAACCATTGATTATCTTTAAATCATATATACAAATTTGACACAATTTCGTATGCGTGAACTGTTTTTTGAACCTCGCACATTTAGAAGACAGTAAAACGGGTTTCTGCTAGCATAGGGAGCTAAAGCAGCAGTTTAAAGCTCAGAATTTTTGTAAAAGACGCAGGTTCGAGCCTGATCCCGGAAAAATCATTTCTGTAACATTTTTGTAGATAATTCATCTCAATAATGACATAATTGAGCTGTTCTGCAATTTTTGTTATTATTGTCTGACCGTTATCAAGAATATATGTGTGTGTGTGTCAGAAAGAAAAGTTTGCCGTTCTTTTCCGTAAAAAAAAAATAAAAAGAAAGAAAAACATTTATATAAGAACTATAAAATTAATTACCTTTTTACCCATGGTTTAATATTTAAAAGATATGTAAAAATGTAAAATAAAATTAAAGTAATAAAAAATATATTTTTTAAATCGTTAGCTGCATAAAGTTTAAATTTAGGTTTTAGAGAATGAGACAGATAAAAATAAAATTCATGCAGCTTTTAATGGTCGTCGTGTAGCTAAAAAAAAAAAAAAAAAAAAAAAGAAAGAGACCGTAGTGTAAATGCTCAATATTTTTAGGTAAATTTCTGATAAAAAGCAAACATATTTGGTTGTAAATTATAAAGTTGAATTTATTTCAGTTCATTGAAAAGATTAGACCGACAGCACCCTCTATCGCCTTAAAGAAATAGGAATAACTTATACAATACAGATATTTGTCTAGATTTCAATAATCAATTTAAAAATACAAGAATTTTTCTAATGAAACATTCAAGTTATTTACAGTCAAATCTTGACGGGTACTATCTAGTGTAGGAGTAATTCCTTTTTTTTTTTTTTTTTTTTTGCCACATACCACCTTTATCTGAGCTCTTCACATGAGCAAAAAGTTGTTTTGTTAATTAATATAACGGTTTATTTTTTAATTTTATATCTTTAATTATTTTATTAATTAATATAATAGTTTACTTTATTTATTTTTCATATTTATAATTATTTTATTAATTAATATAACAGTTTATTTTTTTAAATAATTTTGTTATATTTATTATTTATGTAGTTTAGCCTTTAACTGCTCTGACAGAAATTGTCACATAGTTACTTATTAAAACATTAGTTACTACGAGCAGTCTCTGAAAACGCTCCATGGAAAGACAAATAAAAGGTTCGATTAACTCACAGAAGTACTTTTTCTGTGCTAAATTTTATGTACAGGACTATTACTGTTAAAATTCACCTATTCATAAGTATCTAGCTCCAAATTAAACAACATTTAGCTACTTTCAACAGGCTACTATAAAAGATTCATTCCTTTTCAAAACGGTAAGTATTGTTGTAGTTGTTTCCTCAACTGGTTTCTGATTTGAAGAATTTTGTCTTCCAACAGAACGGGGCACCCCCTCATTGGAACATTCAAGTTCGTCGATATCTGAATGATGAACCTTCCCCTCGCTGGATTGGGTGTGTTGGTGATGATGACTTCTTATTGTTCACTTGGCCCTCTTGTTCACTTGATTTAAGAAGGTCAGGACACATTTTCAAATTTTTTTTATTTATTGGGTTAAAATTTTGAAATTTTTTGTGATTGTTAAACATATGATTTGTAAACAAAATCGCATGATAAAACTTCTTATAATTTTTTTTAAATTTAAAATTTAAATTTTGTTAAAAAAGTGGGGTAGTTTAAAATCGTTATAACTCGAAATATTATTTATAGAATTTCATTTTGTTTCATTTAAATAAACAGAAATATATAAATTTAATTTAGATTCACCATTTTAAAAAATATTAATTAAAAAAATTAAAAATATTTAAAATAAAAATTAGAAAAAAATGATGTAAATTTAAAAAAAAATCATATTTTCAAAAGTAATTTTTATTTTTATTTGCTGAATCTAACTTAAAGTAAAGCTATTGTAAAAAAACACATTCCAAATTTGAACCATTTATCTGTAACGGTTTTTGATTTATAACAATTTAAATATGAGTAATGGTGAAAAAACCCATCATGAAGAAAAACGCAATTTCACAAGAAGTCGTTTCCTTGACAACCATAGCTTGAGAGGTCAATTTTGAAAACAAACCAAAACGAAAAAATTAATATTTCCTGTTCTAATTAAGATAGAAACATGATTTAAACGTCATTTTAAGCAGAAAACGGCAGAGAAATTTTTAATCCAATAATTTTTTTTTTTTTTTTTTTTTTTTTGAAAATTTGAAGATTTTTATGTCCCGGACCCCCTTAATAGTCCGCGAGCCAGGTGCAAATTTCGTCAGTTATTTCCTCTCGGCCGATAATTTGTAAAATGCTTCAGAGAGTTGTATCATGAAGCTCCGTGTACGTCAGCTGCGGTTCCGTGGGTGGGTTGAGCAGCGGTAACCTCCCAAACATGTAAAAAAAAAAAAAAAAAAAAAAAAAAAATAGTCATTTCCTCCCGGTTGAAAATTTGTCAAATTATAGATAACCCAATATCTTGAAGAAAAATAAAAGTCAGCTGATCATAGAGTGGTGGGTTATTCGTCAGATGGTCACACGAGCATGAAAAAAATATACAGTGTGAAAAGGAAAGTCCCTTTAACCATAAAATACTTGTGAACGGAGAGAGCTACAGCTATGGAAGTGAGGTAACGGTATAGTAATAAGACTTCGGCCGATTTAATGCAAACGACGGCAGCGCCCCCTAGTCGCGAAATTTGGAAGATAACTATGGAAAATCGTAAATATTAGAAATAGAGCAAAATTTTCAGTTAGAAAGTTTTAGAGCATCAATTAATTAGTACAAAACGACATTTGGTTCACACGGATAAGATAAATCGTCGACTGTAACCCAAAAATGTCCGAAATCGATGAGCGACGATTCTACTTTGTATATTCACATTCCGTAAATGTAGCAGTGCACAATTTCAGATTGTGACGTTGTACTTTGCTGTAATGTCTGTAAAAATTTAATTTCCAATGTATTTAAAATTTTAGATTAACCCTTTCAGGGGCAGACTAATTCTGTTCGTAAACTGATGAAGTAATTTACTGACACCAGAATATTCAAACGAATTTCTTAGAAAATAAAAACCCGCTAATTTTCACTAGAAAAGCAGAATTTTTTTACAAAAGCAAAATTTTATTCTTGCTGCCATTTGTCAGTTTTGGAATTAAAATTAGGTGGTCAGACCGTCTAGCCACGGCCCTTGAAAGGGTTAAATCTATGTCGTCGTATTAAAGAGACTAGCAATAGACGAGCAATAGACATGCTGAGAAATGTGGCATGCAGAATTACTCTCAAGAATACAAACGTGTATCGTGAGCAATGGCGAACTTTTCGAACATATTGAATATTAACTTTTTATCACTGTGAGAAAGTTTGTCTTTTTTGTTTTTTATGTGATGTTATCAAAATGTATTGAGATAAGCACATATTTATACCAAAAATTGTGCATATTTCTTCATACTTCTGGCTATTCCATTCAAACGTTTACACGAAATAGAGTGCATCGATTTTGGACATTTTTGGGTATACAGGCGACGATTTATCTTATCCTTGTGAACCAAATGTCGTTTAGTACTAATTAATTGATGCTCTAAAACTTTCTAATTGGAAGTTTTGCTCTATTTCTTTTCGTTTACGATTTTCAGTAGCTATCTTCCAAATTTCGCCACTAGGGGGCGCTGCCGTCGTTTGCATTAAATTGGGCGTAGTCACTTTACTATACCGGTACCTCTCTTCCATAGCTGTAGCTCTCTCCGTTCGCAAGTATTTTATGGTTAAAGGGATTTTCCTTTGCACACTGTATATTTTTTTCATGTTCGTGTGACCAGCTGACGAATAACCCACCACTGTATGATCAGCTGACTTTTTTTTTCTTCAAGATATTAGGTTAGCTATAATTTGACAAATTTTCAACCGAGAGGAAATGACTAATTTTTTTTTTCTTTTTTTGCATGTTTGGGAGGCTTCCGCTGCTCAAAATACCCACGGAACCGCAGCTGACGTTCACGGAGCTTCATGATACATCTCTCTGAAGCATTTTACAAATTATCGGCCGAGAGGAACTTGGTCATCAAAATCTGTTGCTGGCTCGCGGACTATAACGCCTTGTGACTTCTTCCTTCGGGGGCTCATTAAGGGGTCTCAGGACTCTTAAAGCTTTAAAATTTTCGAAATTTTAATTTTTTTAGATATTAAACTACTATATTTTCATCACTATATTTATATCACTAATATTTGTACGCGTAACACTTTTGAATATAGAGTCTTTTGAAAATGAATGAATCTACAGTGCGTCCCAAAATTTATAGACAACCATTTTTTTGGATTTAAGAGCTAACTAGCTCAGTAAAATAGACGAAATAAAATATGAGATTATACAACGATAAAATAAAAATAACAAAATATTCAAGTAACAGTTATAGTTTTTACATAAAAAATTAAAAACAAAAAAAATTCGCATAATTCATGGGCTGCACTGTCCCAAAAATATATAAACAACCGGTATTAAAAGCTGATTTAAATACTGATGTCCAAAATTTGCATATTTCAAGGTCATGTACTCGTGACGTAATAATTTCCTGAGATAAAATCTAATCTGTCTTTCCGTTTCCGACTCATTGCAAAGATGTCGCGCAATGAGCTGTTTTCCAAAAAAAAAAAAAAAAATTGGAACTCTATTGTTTAAGTTGTCAGGTAACCTTTGAAGCGTCCAAAAATTGAATTTTTTAAAAATAACTTATAATTAAATATGATTCTTTGGGAACATTTAAAATCAAACCCCATACAAAAATTCGCATTAGAAGAGAAGTTATGTCTAAAACATTTTGAGCTTTTGCCATATGATCAACGGGTTTTTCAATCTTTAAAGCCAATTTTCTCAAAAGAGCGATTTTGATCACTGCGCGCACGATTTCAGAAAAACGGTTGCCTAGAATTTCATGAAATTTTTGGAGGATGTATTAAACTTACAGAAGCACAAAATGACCTATTATTATGGTCCTCAACTAAGAAGTTTAGAATTCATGGCTACTTTTGTATAAAAAAATCTCGATATTTCGAATTTCTCTATTTTTTTTTTCTCGAGATCTACAAGTTTTATTTTTTTCATTGTAGGTCATTTTGAAAATACTTTATATCTGTACTCATTAAAAAAATCTTGGCTTGTTTCAGCCATTGAAATGGGAAAAATCATGCGGGCAATGCATGCAAGAATAGTTCTTTCGTAAAAATTGTATTATCTTTAAAAATAAATAAATAAAAAAAAACTATATATGTGTATACCTTTTCTAACAACTTTGATTGATAAAATAAATCGTTCCTAATATGTGTTTTCTATAATTAAAAGTTAATTAGTTAAAGAATGACTGCAATTCTTACAGAGGTCACTTTTCCATGTACTTTATTGGTTCAAAGGTTGCCTGATCCCTTAATTCGTAGTTGGAAAGTTGTGGACATTTCAAGACAAATTGGATGCATCAGGGTTGGTATTTACCGAATTCTGTCAATCAGAAGAAAAATCTCCATTTAAACGACCAAATAAAACTACTAAATTGTAAGACAGAGAAATTTTGACATTAAATTCAACTCAAAACACGTGTGAACGGTTAGTTTCTATGGAAATAAACATTTCAGTACCAACATCCACGGTCCATCGACGGCTGCTAGCAAGTACATTTCTTGATTTTCGCAAAATGTGTAAATCGCCAAAGTTTACAAAACGAAATTAAGACTTCGTGTTCAGTGAACCCGAAATCGCAGGAATTGGTCAGATGAATGGTTGAGTGTTCTTGTCAGTGATGAAAAGAAATTCAACTTAGATGGCCCCGATGGTTGGGCACATTAATAGCACGATATTCACAAAGATTCGGGAACTTTTCTTAGTAGACAACAAGGAGGGGGTTCACTCATGGCGTGGGCAACATTTTCTTATAATGGAACAACTCATATTGATTTTTTGAAAGGCCGTCAATGTTCCCAACATTACCAGAAAATGCTTGAAGTACAGTTACTTCATTTCGAAAGCTGATAGGGGGGGGGGGGGTGACAAATGGATGTACCAGAAAGACCATTGATTCATCCTCATGTCCAACTCTACAATGCAGTGGTTTAGATAAAACCAAGTAATTGTTATGGACTGACCAGCCCATAGTCTTGACAATAGAGAACCCAATAGAGAACCTCTTAGGAAGATTAGCTAGAGACGTATATGTTAAAAGGCGTCAATCTGTAACGGTTCTAGATAGAAATCTACAGTTTGAACGAAGTTGATTTTCCTTACAGTCAACTTCTTCAAACTCTTGTTTTGAGTATGCCTGATTGAGTTTTTGAAGTGATTAGAACAAGCGGCTAAAACATTTGAACGTTAAAGGAAAAAAAAATGAGTTGTCTATAAACTTTTAGGACAGTCAAACTTAAGTTTTAACTTTTCTCACAAAGTCTCTGGTTCTGTAATATTATTTGTGTATAATATTATTACTGTCTTGCTATTATTTATAATTATAAATTGTTTTGAAATATATACTCTTATTTTTGAATTGAAAAAAAAAACAAAACCGTTGTCTATAAACTTTTGGGACGCACTGTATTACAGTAGCCTTATATAGTGAAACTGAGGAATTGAAAAGAATAACGATCAATGAGACCGTTTCAACAGTCAAGGGTTTAATCTAAAATTATAAGTCGTAGACATTCAGAAGAGATCTCCGGATGGTAAAGACAAGTTATAAATTGGAGTTTAAAATCGCTGTTTAACGGAAAGGAGGTCTTTAACCCTTTTTTTTACGGCGGTTTATCAATTCGCAGAAGTGAGCGCTTTGAAATAAAATTATTCCCTTTGGATGTTTGACAAGAATTATGAAAACAAAATTCATGAAATTAGTAATAGAGAGGTTGTAAATTTCGTTATTTGTTTTTACCTTTAAAAAAAGGTGAATATAAAATACTGTGCAAGATCCACGAAAGGTAGATGCAGATTATAGAAATAAATATTTTAATTTAACAGAAATTAAGCCACTAACTAAATTTGTCGTTTTCGGTTCATTAATTCATTAAAACGAATGGCTTTTTAGGAATTTCTTCAACTTCGTACATCGTAGAGGAATGGCAAGAAAAGTTCCTGAATTTAACTATGGAAATGTTATAATTTTCGTTTTCTATATCGTTTTCATCTGGGGCAAAAGTGTCTCCGTAAATGTTGTGGATGATATACGAAAAGTAGAGACTGACTTGGAGTTAAAATCTTGGGTGTAACTGAAATTAAATCACTAACTTATCTTATTTATTACGGTTCACTAATTTGCTGAGAAAATTATTCACTTTCGTAGGTCGTAGAGAAATGGTAAGAAAACTTTACGGAAATTAATTATTGAAAGGTTATAAACTCCATTTTTTTATCTACAGTAAATGTGTGTACGAAATGCTGTGCAGTATTCACGAACGGTAGAGACAGATTATGAATTGGAGTTAAAATGTTAGTTTTTACTGAAACTAAGTCACTAACTTACTTTATCTTTTAGGATTCATTAATTCACTAAAATGAATACGCTTGTGAGGAGTTTATACTCTTTCGCACATCGTAGAAGAATGGCAAGAAAAGTTTCTGAAATTAATTAATAGGAAGGTTAAAAATTTTGTTTTTTCTATGGTAAAACTGTATACAAAATGCTGTGATAGATACATGAAAGATAGAGACAGAATATGAATTGGAGTTAAAGTATTAGTTTGTACTGAAACTAAATCACTAGCTTACTTTATCTTTTACAATTCATTAATTCACTAAAATGAATAAGCTTGTGAGGAGTTTATTATCTTTGCTACATCGTAGAAGAATGGCAAGAAAAGTTCCCGAAATTGATTAATAGGAAGGTTATAAATTCTGTTTTCTCTATGGTAAAACTGTATCTAAAATACTGTGATAGATACGTGAAAGATAGAGACATAATATGAATTGGAGTTAAAGTATTAGTTTTTACTGAAACTAAATCACTAACTTACTTTATCTTTTACAATTCATTAATTCACTAAAACGAATCAGTTTGTGAGGAGTTTATTCTCTTTCGTACATAGTAGAAGAATGGCAAGAAAAGTTCCCGAAATTAATTAATAGGAAGGCTACAAATTCTATTTTCTCTATGGTAAAACTATGTTTATAAAATGCTGTGATAGATACATGAAAGGTAGAAACAGATTATGAATTACAGTTAAAATCTTAGGTTTAACTTAGACCAAGATAATATCTTATTTTATCTTTTAATGTTCATTAATTCGTTGAAACGAATCGCATGTGCGGAAGTTATTCACTTTCGTAGATCTCAGAGGGATAGGAAGAAAACTTTCCCGAAATTAGATATTGAAAGGTTATACTTATTTTTATCTACGGTAAAGGTGTGTATGAAATTTTGTTGTGTATTTGCGAAAGGTAGAGATATATTTTGAATTGGAGTTAAAATGTTAGGTTTAACTGTAACTAATTCACTGATTTACTTTATTTTTTAAGATTCATTAATTCACTAAAACAAATAAGCTTGTGAGAAATTTATGCACTTTTGTACATTGTAGAAAAATGGCATAAAGAGTTCACAAAATTAACTAATTGAAAGTAGAAAGGTTACAAATTCGGTTTTCTCTCTTGTTTTTATCTATTGTAAAAGTGTATACAAAATGTTGTGGTAGATACACGAATGGTAGAGTGAGATTATGAACTGGAGTAAAAATCTTAGGATTAACTGAAACTAAGACACTAACTTATTTCATCTTTTAAGATTTGTTAATTCGCTGAAACGAACTGCTTGTGAGGAAATTATTCTCTTTCGTAGGTCATAGAGAAATGGGAAGAAAACTTTCCCGAAATTAGTTATTGAAAGGTTATAAATTCTATTTTCTTTCTTATTTTTATTTGCAGCAAATGTGTGTACGAAATGTTGCGGAGGATTCACGAAAGGTAGAAACAGAATATGATTTGGAGTTAAAATCTTAGGCTTAACTGAAACTAGCCCACTCACTTATTTTATCTTTTAAGGTTCATTAATTCGCTGAAATGAATGGCTTATGAGGAAATAATTTATTTTGTACATCGTAGAGGAATAGCAAGAAAAGTTCCCGAAATTAATTAATAGAAAGTTAAAAAATTTTGTTTTCTGTTTTGTTTTTTACTTATGGTAAAAATTTATACAAAATATTATGGTAGATACACGAAAGGTAGAGACAGATTAGAGATTGGAGTTAAAATTTTAGGCTTAACTGAAACTAAGCCACTAACTTACTTTATTTTTTAAGGTTCATTAGTTTGCAAAAACGAATGGCATGAGAGGAAATTATTCACTTGCATAAGTCGGACAGGAATGAAAGAAAACATTTCCGAAATTAATTATTAAAGGGTTATAAATTCCATTTTCTTTCCTATTTTTATCTACAATAAATCTACGTACGAAATGTTGTTCTGTAATCGCGAAAGGTAGAGATATATTATAAATTGGAGTTAAAATGTTAGGTTTAACAGAAACTAATTCACTAATTGACTTTATCTTTTAAGATTCATTAATTCAATAAAACGAATAAGCTTGTGAGGAATTTATTCTCTTTTGTACATCATAGAAGAATGGCATAAGAAGTTCACGAAATTAATTAACAGAAAGGTTACAAATTCCGTTTTTTCTCTTGTTTTTATCTATGGTAAAAGAGTATACAAAATATTTTGGTAGATACACGAAGGATAGAGTCAGATTATGAATTGGAGTAAAAATCTTAGGTTTATCTGAAACTAAGCCAATAACTTATTTCATCTTTTAAGATTTATTAAATTGCTGAAACGAATGGCTTGTGAGAAAATTATTCTCTTTCGTAGGTCATAGAGAAATAGGAAGAAAACTTTCCCGAAGTTAGTGATTGAAATGTTATAAGGTCTATTTTTTTTCTTATTTTTATTTACAGCAAATGTGTGTACGAAAGGAGGAGGAATCAGGATAGGTAGAGACAGAATATAAATTGGAGTTAAAATCTTAGACTTAACTGAAACTAACCCCCTAACTTATTTTATCTTTTAAGATTCATTAATTCTCTGAAACGAATGGCTTGTGTGGAAATTATTCACTTTTTTAAATCGTAGAGGAATGTAAAGAAAACTTTCCCGAAATTAGTTATTGAAAAGTTATAAATTCCATTTTCTTTCTAATTTTTATCTACCGCAATTGTTTGTATGAAAAGTTGTGAAAGATTTATGAAAGGTAGAGATAGAATATGAATTGGAGTTAAAAGTCTTGTTTTAACTGAAACGAGGCCTTATCGTATTTATCGTATTTATGTATTTATCTTTTAAGATTCATTAATTCTCTGAAACGAATGGCTTGTGTGGAAATTATTCACTAAATCGTAGAGGAATGGGAAGAAAACTTTCCCGAAATTAATTATTGAAAAGTTATAAATTCCATTTTCTTTCTAATTTTTATCTACCGCAACTGTTTGTGTGAAAAGTTGTGGACGATTTATGAAAGGTAGAGATGAATATGAATTGGAGTTAAAAGTCTTGTTTTAACTGAAACTAGGTCACTGATCTAATTTATCTTTTAAGGATCATTAATTCGCCAGAATGAATGGCTTATGAGGAAATTATTCACTTTCGTAGGTCATAGAGGAATGCGAAGTAAAATTTCCCCAAATTAGATATTGAAAAGTTATAAATTCCGTTTACTTTCTTATTTTTATCTACCACATATTGTTTGCGTACGAAATGTTGTAGGAGATTCATGGAAGGTAGAGACAGATTTTGAATTCGAGTAAAAAATCTTGTTTTAACTAAAACTAGGTCACTAGCCTAATTTATCTTTTACGGATTTTTTACAAAAGTAAAATAGATAACTGGAAAATAATAATTCAATTTTCTTTCTTATTTTTATCTACAGCATATGTATATATGTACGAAAATGTTATGGGGGATTCTTAAAAGGTAGAGATATATCATGAATTGGGGTTCAAAATCTTGTTTTAACTGAAACTAGGTAACTAGCCTCATTCGTATTTCACGAATCTTTTACAAAAGTGAAATAGAGATTGGAAAACAATAGTTCGGTAAATTATTAAGGCGTCTCGGGACCCTCAAAATCGAAAAGATGAAAAAAAAAGAAGACCATTTTCAACATTTAATAACTTAAAATGTTCAAAAAAATTTTAAAACACAATTTTTATTGGGAGAAAAGATATAAGTATGTTCTTTCATTTCATGTATTTAAAAAATTTCAAGAAAAATAATTAATGTTTATAAGGGTCCCCAAACTGTGAGACAATTGTCGAGCAGAAAATTGGTATAGCAGCTTACGGACAGGATTACAAAATACATTTACAACTAGAATTAATTTTTTTTTGTCTACTTATACTTCAGATTGTACTAAGTACCCTGAACCTAAATAAATTTGTTTTTAAATAATTTTTATATTTTTAATACAAAAATGTATTCAACTTATACAAAATTTTGAAAATTTCAAAAGTATAATTACCTAAAAAATATTTTTTTTTTAAAATGAAAATGAAATTTTAGGTTCAGTATATACAGACTAACATGAAGCAGAAGCATATATTTTGAAAATTTCATGAAAAAATATTCAGACATTTTTGAGATATCCTGCGTGTTATGACCAACAACATCATTTAGAGAAAAATGACTTCAAAGTTTCGGAAATACCGCTTCAGTTATTGGACGGGTATAATTGTAAAGGCCGTAACTTCTGTTCTAATGGAAATTTTAAGGTAACAGTTATATCAAAATGTTCAGAAAAGGTAGGAGTTTAACATATAAAAAAAATTAAAATTTGGAAAATTTTAAAGCTTTAAGAGTCCTGTGACACCTTAAGATATCATACTCATACTGCTTCAACTTAGTTTAAAACATATGCCTAAACATTTAATCGATCAATTAATAAATGTAAATTCAGTTGAATTTCATCAGCTTCAGGAGCCCAGAAAAGATTCACTAAAGGTACCGACGAGTTGTAATTTGGAATTAAAAACTTTCGTTTAACTGAAACTGGGTCACTAACCTAATTTTTTTTTTATGGTTCATTAATTTTCTGAAGAGAAAAAAGCACGTGAGAAAATAACCCACTTTAGAAGTTCGCAGAGGAATTCGTAGAAGATTTCGTCGAAATTGAATGTAGTAATTTTATTGATTAGGTTTTTCCCACCTCGTCTGTACATGCAGAAAAATACATAAAAAATACTGTCGATGTTACAGCAAATATTTTTTTCATTCAAGATATATCGCATATCTACCCTATATATAGAAAATCCTAATGAAACGAATTTATGAAACGAATATATGAAACGGCTGAAATGTATCGATTCTTTGAATCGACTGATTAAACAACTGATTTTGTTTCACTCCAATTTCTCCTAAAATATGGAATACTTTGCGATGAAATTAACACCAAAAATCCGTGTTGATCCACAGATCTCAAAACTGGTATTAGAATTTTTAAATTCGAATTAGTTTTCGAAATATTAATTTTTTTCTAATTTTAAATACATTTTTTCTAATGATGGCAACTCAAATTTTAATCATAACAGAAATTTTTTTTTCATAATTCAGAAAAGGTTACTATTTTAAATTAATTTGGCGACCAGTTTGGCCTCCTTTAAATCTATGCTAAGAACAATGCTTTTTTTAAATTTCTTTATCATATTATTAAATACAAAAC
This sequence comes from Maratus speciosus, assembly GCA_963932465.1. NCBI lineage: Eukaryota > Metazoa > Arthropoda > Arachnida > Araneae > Salticidae > Maratus > Maratus speciosus. Next base: position 167,378,204 of record OZ010797.1, read on the forward strand.
TTTCATTTAAAAATGAAACATTTAAATTGATGGCTTTCACTTCTTTAAAAAAAAAGGAAAGAAAAATATTAGGCACAGGTGTCATATACGCACCGGGGTTCCTAATTGGGGCACAAATGGCATTATTTTGATAGACATGGTAACCCGGCTATTGTTGTTTATTTACTTTTATTTCTTTTTTAAATTTATATAAATTATTTTGTTCTATAGTTATTAATTATTTTTTTGCTGTTTCCTTTTGAAAATAATAGAAAATAATTAAAAAATACGGTACAATGTAGTAGTTATTCCGTCAACCAATTTCGCAAATTATATAAATCGCCAAACCACTCGCCAAATTGTACAGATTGACAAAATTTTTATTTTAAATATCGAAAGAACAAATAAATTAGTATAACATTAATAAATATAAAAATAAAACGTCGAAATAAAAATCACTTGATGACGTAAACACGTGTAACTTGCTAAAAGTCAAGTGAATGTGACATTTACAATCAAGCATTATTGGCATTTAATCTTATAGTTCGCGATAGATGTTTTGTCGACGGGATAAGTAAGAAGTACCAAAAATACATATGTAACTGGTATTCGAAAACGAGGTTTTCGCCAAATTTTCGTAAAAAATAAATAAAAATCAGGCCAAACATGCGGTGCGTATATGACATCTGGCGAAATATTAAATTATGTAACAAACCATGACATTTAATTTCAACTTCAAATCAATGGTTTAATTTACCACTCGAACAATAAAAAAAAATGCTAACTGGCGAGTTGAAAAAAAGATATTGGCGAGATTTGCACCCGACTTTTTTTTTCCTTTCGGCACAGATGTCATATACGGCCCCATATTGGCGCGATTTTTTTCTGACGCCAATGTCACATACGCAACGGGTACTTAACTGGCGCCAAAGTATCGTTATTTTGCTTGATATGATAAGCCGGATGTTGTTGTTTATGCTGTTGATGCGTTCCCCAAATTGGCGTGGAAAAAAATCGCGCCAATATATATGACATTTGTTCCAAACCTTCATATGAAAGGCGAAGGGATCATATCGTATTTGTTTATGGCATTTCATGACTTGAACTATTATAATATAGATGAAATGATGGGGATAGAATAATATTTGGCGACTTATCACCTGTGCCTGGATAACATTAAAGTATCAAAATGGCACCTAGAGTATAAAAAGCAAATTGTTCCGCCCGGAACTGTTGATGATAGTCACATGATTTAAGCTATTGTTATAGAGATTGTTTTAAAATATCGGTTGACAAAGACTCTGAATACTTAATTCATTTTATTTTAGCTTCTTTTCAAATGTTTAACTGATCCTCTTTAATCAAAAACGAAAACAACCATTGGATGACTTAACAGCAACTGATTCTCCGTTAAATTTTTGCAATCAAAGGGAATTGAATGGAAACCCGTTTACAGGGAGATCTGCACAGCTTTTTCAGTATAATTTAATCTTCTCTAATATTTTTAAAACACATTAGCTTAGGATGTTTTTAGATTTTTATATTCTGCGGTGTCTGAACGGGGGTTGGCGAGCTTAGCTTGCAGGGGGCAGAGCCCCCTAGTAAGAATATAAAATTGAAAAATCGTTTAGCTATTTTTTGTGTTAAAGGAAATCATAAAAAATTTTCGCTTAACTGAAACTGGGTCACTAAGCAAATTTATTTTTTATCGTTCATTAATTTGCTGAAGAGAACGGTACGGGAGAAAATAATTCCCTTTAGAAATTTGCAGAGGAACTGGAAGAAGACTTCGTAGAAATTGATTGTAGTAGTGTTTTCGATTAGGTTTTTCTCACCTGGTCGCTACATGCAGAAAAAAATACTGCAGATGTTACAGAAGTGAAAGATATCCCAACAACGGGGATTATTGGTTATAATACAAAATAATCCCCGGCAATAAATTAATATAATTAAAATCTTAAATAAAATGTTTTTTTCATTCAACATATCATCGGTACCATATCAAACTATCGAATGTAAAAACAGCGGGCTACTTTTTTAAAATTCAGATTTCTTGATTGGCATCACTTGAAATGGTAAAATTCCATTCTTTTCGCCTTAATTGATATGTCATTAAATACGGTTAAATAAGGCGAATTTCACTATTTCAAAAAAGTGATGCCAATGAAGAAACCTGAATTAAAAAAAAATAGCCCACTGTTTTCTCATTGGATAGTTTGACATGTTACCGACGATATATCGCACATAAGAATATAAAATTGAAAAATCATATTTATTGTCTAAAAGGCAAACAAAAATGTGCGAAACATCAAAATGCGACTTTACTATGTAAAATCGAGTTTCAATGTTATATACTAAATAAATATAATGTATAAAATAAAATTATATTTTATGCTTCAAACGAAAACTTGCATTTTCCATTCTTTAAATCATTTCACCTTTGTCCCATAAATTCACTTGAAATTTTTATAAATTGATAGGTTGTATTCCAAATCCAATTTTATCTGATATGAACTCTCTGAACAAATCCAAGAATTATACAGGCAAGTTATACATTAATGTTTAAACAAAAACGTTGGTATAACCTTTAACTGATGTTACCGGTCTCACAGACCACTCTTTTTACCATTTTTATAGTTTATCTTTTAACTTTTAGTTTAACCACATATACTTCCAAAATTTTGTTCCGTTTGGAACTTGAATACTATCACCAGAGACTTTTGAACAGATGTATTTAAATTATAAGAGTCCTGTACAACAAGTTAAGTACAAAAACACTATCCTATGAGTTAATCTCAGCTTTTATTCATCTTTCGATGGAGCAGTCTGACAGACCGTTTCACAGTAGTTATGTGACAATTTCTGTCACATCTGTTAAAGGTTAACAATAATTAGTTTTCTTACTTAATTTATCGTTTACGGTTCTTTAACTCTTAACTGCTTTTAGCGGTCTCAAAGATAATAATAAGTGATAAGAATTTTAGCTCCTCCAATTTTTAGAATTTAACTAGATATACTAATGAAATTTTGTTTTATTTGTAGTAACAGTATTATTGCTAAAGACTTTTGAGTACGTTAATTTTAATTGTAACAGTACTGTACAAAATGTTTAGTACATAAACAGTAGTCTATGAGTTAACCGAGATTTTTATTCATCCTTCAATCGAGCGGTCACGGAGATCATTCAGAATAGTTTTGAGACAGTGTCTGTAACAGTAGCTAAATGTTAAACCTTAACTGCTGTTACCGGTCTGAGAGATAGCTGTTTTTTCAATTATAACAGTTTAATTCGATTTTTCATGACCCTGTATTTCATTCAAATTTCAATTCAAAGATATATTTTAATTGGAAATAAGACGCTTAATCCGACGCAGTAAACTGTTAGTTAATAGGATTATAATTTTTCGAGTTATAAGGATGTTTCTTTTACGCAATTCGGTACTACTCGATTATCCCGCCGACTCAAAAACTATCGCCAAACTATAGGATTAAATGCCAATAATTTCTTATGGTAAATGTCAAGCATTTAATGCCTCTTCATACCTATAAGGGGGTTTACCGTAGGGGGGACCTTGCTCTGTCGCTAAATACCGTCAAGATTGTCGCCAACTTGGCGGTATATCGCCAAATTTGGCGGCCAAAATGAGTCGCCAAAAGTGCCGCCAAATTGGCGATATCTCTAATATTTCGCAAAATTCCAATAGACTTCCATTGTAAACCAATAGCGTTTACTTGCTTACAGAAATTCAAGAAATTGAGATATTTTAATGCAACAAAAAGTAATGTTAGCTTAAGGGGTTATATTAATTATATTTAAGGAAGTCCAAATAAATTAAATTATGAATAAAAGTAACGTGGTACAATGCTTAGCAAATATCACATGTTTTATTTTCATATTTTATATTATCTATATCCATGATGGGTAAGTACTACGGTGGCCCCCAACAACTAGTTTTTTTACCATTTTCATCTTCTTTACAACATTAAAGTTGTATGAAGTAATTATGTATCTACTAAAAAACAACTTTTCAAAAGTGAAAAATAAGCCAAGCAAAAAAAAAAAAAAAAAAAAAAAAAAAAAAAAAGGTGAAAGTTGTGGCTAAAAAATACTGTGATATCAAATTTCCAAGCTTATATTGCGGTACTTATTTAACATTTTTTGATAAAAATTTATCATATGTAAGTCGAGTACCTAAGTATGCGTTGATAGAAAGCCTTTTCTCCTTTACTAAATACATCATAACGTGTTTCTGAAAATTATTTTTTTTTAAATTATGCATGATGGGCTTGGCGGCCATCTTTCCATATTTTACACAAATTTCTAAGCACACAAGTTCATTGTTAAGATTGGAAGTTCGAAATTGTTACTAAAGCAAACATTTTATTCTTTTAATTTATGGAAATGAGTGCCTAAAAATTTGTGTCTAAAAATAAAGCTGAAGTAACTTCACGTTTCATCTTATGATTCTCTTTTTTCGGAGGGGGGTTAAATAATTAGTTAAAGCAGTAAAAATCAATTTGTTTTTTCAAAATAAAAAACTTTCTTAATTTATCTGTCTGTAGCTAAAACTATAAGTTCGAAATTCTTAATAATGCAAATATGTTACGAGCTTGAGTGCTTAGAAATTTGTGTAAAATATGGAAAGATGGCCGCCAAGCCCATCATGCATAATTTAAAAAAAATTAATTTTCAGAAACACGTTATGATGTATTTAGTAAAGGAGAAAAGGCTTTCTATCAACGCATACTTAGGTACTCGACTTACATATGATAAATTTTTATCAAAAAATGTTAAATAAGTACCGCAATATAAGCTTGGAAATTTGATATCACACTATTTTTTAGCCACAACTTTCACCTTTTTTTTTTTTTTTTTTTTTTTTTTTTTTTTTTTTTTTTTGCTTGGCTTATTTTTTACTTTTGAAAAGTTGTTTTTTAGTAGATATCAGTTCTTTTTTTAAAACAAATGATATAAAACTGAAATAATTCTACTAGCTCAAATTAAAATTAGTCCCTGTATAGCCTTTATAAGCAGGGAGCAAACACAATATTATACATTTTGTTTATCTATCATTCATTTTTTATAGTGATTAATAATTTAAAAGTAAGGAAAGTCAATTTCTTCTTTCAAAGTATCAGTCTTTCTCAATTTATATCTCCTTAAAATTTTCTACGAAAGATGAAAATTTAGTAAAAAACACAGTCGAAATAAAGTATATATTTACAGTTAGTCTGTCAGTTAATTGTTTTTTCTAACTTTTTTTGCTGACGGTTTTGCAAAATAAATTTACCTTTACAAATACCTACGGTTAATCCGAGAATGAAAACCCGCAGGCATCTAAAGAATCGAAGATCTGTAAATCTAGCAATTCTAGACATAATAAAGGAACATTTTTGATAAAAAAAATATCTAAAAATTTAAAGATATAAACTGTACATATAACCTCATCTTCATTTAGATCGTGTTATAGAGAAGAAAGAATAAATATGTAATTTTACTCAAGTCTGTTTATCCATACCTATTTGCATAAATGTGAGGATATTAATTTACTATAAAATTTCCCCTAAATTGATTATCTTTAATAGTCTATTATTAAAGCCGCATATACATTAGAATTAAATATTTTTCGGTTAAAAATTGCCTGAAATCTATAGTCTTATCGTTCGTTAAATTTGTTTTTTTTTTTATGCCCAGACTCTTTTTCTGAACTCTGACAAAAGATCACAGACATATTGAAGCTATCCAAATTCTTATATCTTTCTATCGTATTTCCTTTTTTGAGGGGGGTGTGAGGAAGAGCCTTAAGAACTTCGTTTTGTTCTCAGAATTCTGAATTATTCATTCAAAAGATCTACCTACATAAGTCTTGTTGCAGAAATTTCATTAGTTAAGAGTTGCATCAAGTTATACATCATGTGAATCTATTAAATTAATTTTGTGAAATACTAGGTGGGAGCCATTGATATTTCCAGACCATTTGCCTACATTTTAAACTTGAGTCATTTACTACTATTCATTAATTTTCTATACGAATTAAAGAAGTCGTTGTTTCCATGCCAACTGTACCTTTCACTATTGCTTGCTTGTTTGTTTGTTTGATTTATTGAACACATACATCATATCACATGCGGATCACGGCCGGATTCGAATCTGCTTCCACCTACGCTCTCAAGCGATTAGCGGCATTGTGTCTTATCCACTCAGCCACAGTGAGCCACTATTGCTTTCTCTAATGCCCAGATACTCAAAATTAACCAACTGCACTTAGAATCATGGTCATAACACAGAACATTTATATGTTAGAGCAGTGTTGCCAGTGGGCTACTTTTTTAAAATTCAGATTTCTTGATTGCCAGCACTTATTATAAACGGTAAAATTCCCATTGTTTTCGCCTTAATTAATATATCATTAAATAAGGCACATTTTACAATTTCAAAAAAGTGGTGCCAATCAAGTATCTGAGTTAAAAAAAAGTAGCCCATCTGGCAACATTGTGTTAGAGTGGTGACATATGCACAAGTCGTGTACTCATATTCAATTTTTTGTCCAAAGTACGGTAACTCAGTTTTCAGCAATAGACGAGGAAGATTTCAATTAAACTAACCAGAAAAGTTAACAAACATTGGCTTCCTGATTTGATTTTATTCAAAATTGTTTTAACCAACCAAAGTTAATGTCCGGGATCCAGATAAATTTTCCTCTGTTACTAAAATTACATTGACCAATTAGTAGCCTTTATCCTTGCAGGCTTTTCGGTGTTTACTGCAAACATCAAAAAGTTCGGAAAAATGCAGACGTCTGATTGATCAATCCTATCCCGCTAATAGCGAAATATCTATCTTGATCCCGACCTATTCAACGCCCTTTAAATATTGTAGAAAGCCTTGACACGTGTCAGAAAAACGTCACACAAAGCAGGCAAAACAAAGAAGAAAAATCATTCATTGGCTCGTTCATATTCACGAGCCGATGAATGATTTTGTTTCTTTGCTTTGCCTGCTTCGTGTGATGTTTTCGTGACGCGAGTCAAGACTTTCTCAGATATTTAAGATGCTTTGGCGTATTTCACCACCATGAAGTTATGAAAGGAGAGGAACAGACATGTCAATCTTCCCGTGTGAAAAACTGGTTACCAAAAAAAAAAACGAATTATTTCCCTTTCTTCTGCCCTTTTCTCTCTTGATTTTGACCGATAGCAGCCCATTTAGCAGTCTCCAGTACCAGATGCCACTATATACGGTGGACGCAGGAGGGAGGTTGTTAGCGCGACCAATGACATAATAGGCCAGTTCATGATGTTTAAAAGTCACACGCAGTTGGATCGAGGCTAACGAAAAAGACAGGCTACCGCGGTGGGTCCGATTCTTCTTTTTTTACAAACCGCTGGAGTCACGTGATGCTCTTTTCACGCACCGTCTTTGGTGCATTCGAGCATCACGTGATTCCAGCGGTCTGTAAAAAAAGAAGTATCGGACCCACCGCGGTAGCCTGTCTTTTTCGTTAGTCTCAGAGTTGGATCATCTTTACACGATGATTAGTACAAAGCTGCGAGCCGATTTTTTTTGTGTCCATTGCCGTGTACAGATAATCAACTCCGTGTGACGTTATGAACTGGCCTTATATGTTGTTGGCCACAGTTTAGGAACAGCTACAAATGACTTCATCTATATCTACTCCGAGGTAAACGAAAAAGACAGGCTACCGCGGTGCTACAGCGCCTAGAATATATAGTGTGGAAATCGGCTATCCCAGTAATACTTTAAAAAGTGCTAATATATTGGATCTCTTAAATTTCAAATGATGCTGAAATCCAATGAGTCGATCACAGCGATATCTGCAGGATATTTCCTAAAACTTCATGACGATTTGGTAACAGCGTCTAGAATACCTAGTGTGGAAATACTTTATTAAACAACGCTAAAAATTTGTATCCCGTAAATGATCCACGATACTGCTAAAATTCCAAGTGTCGATCGCAGCGAAATCTGCGGGATTTTCGTATTACATTGTATAGACTAGCAATATCTTTCAGTTATAGAAAATATCCTGCAGATGTCGCTGCGATTTGTATATTTCAGCAGCATCGTTGCACATTTAAGGATACAATATTTTACCACTTTTTTAAGTATTGCAGGGATAGCCAATTTCCACACTATATATTCTAGGCGCTATAATTTGGTCTAGACGCTGTAGCGTTTTTTTTTTACATTTTATTAACATACATCTGACCTGTGTGCTTGGCGTCAAGCCCGCTGTAATAATACGATGTTTACTTTAAAAGTTTATCACAGATGTCGCTGCGATCAGCTCCCTGGATTTCAGCGTCAGTGCACATTTAAGGGATACAACTTTTTAGCGCTGCTTGGATAGCAAAATTCCACAGTATGTATTCTAGACGCTATAGCGGTGCATTACACGTGTCTCTTTCTTCTTTAAAAAATATCCTGCAGATGTCGCTGTAAATGACTGTTTGGAATTCAACATCGTTGTACATTTAAGGGATTCACTATTTCCGCGCTTTTTTAAGTATTGCTGGGATAGTCGATTTCTACAACATATAATCTAGGCCTATAACGGAGCTATAGTACAGCGCCTAGAAGATACAGTGTGGAAAACGGCTATTCCTATGACGCTTTAAAAAGTGCTAAAAACTTGTATCCCATAAATCTCCAACAATGCTCAGCGGCAATATGCTGATACGAGCGCCATCTCGTAACTCTTTTCAATATAAACACTGAGTTTTCAAAAATTATAGAATGTTAAATATCGGAAACTATAAATATAAGATATTTTGGTCTGTTATAAGCTAATTTAGTTAAGGAATGACGTGAAATAGGTTAAAGAGTCTCCTTTAGAATGACTATCGTTTTTAAATCACTACGATGGCGCTACTATCGACATCTTGTTATTCAGCATCGTTGTACATTTATGGGATTCAATTTTTTAGCACTATTTTGTAGCCGTTTTCCACACTGTATCTTCTAGGCGCTGTATATATAGTGTGGAAATTGGCTATCCCTGTAATACTTTAAAAAGTGCTAAAATATTGTATCCCTTAACTGTGCAATGATGCTGCTGAAATATACAGATCACAGCGACATCAGCAGGATATTTTCTCAAACTGCAAGATATTGCTAGTCTATACAATGTAATACTAAATCCCGCTGTGATCGATACTTGCGATTTTAGCAGTATCGTCGCCCATTTAAGGGATACAAATTTTTAGCGTTGTTTGGATAGCATATTTCCACACCAGGTATTCTAGACGCTGTAGCCATACTTTCGGCAAAAACTTGAAATGAGCATGCTTCCTGTGCATATATCACCACTCTTATGTATGAAGGCTCTCTGTTATGGTGTTGATTGTGATCGCTCTTTGTTAAATTTCTATATTTGTGTTTTAGAGAAAGCAATACAGAAAAGTACTGTTACTATGGAAACAACAACTTCTTTAACATTGAAAGGTATAGCAAAGGAGTTCAGAATCAGTGCCTTAAAATAGTTTCGAATATGTATTGTTGTTATGACAATTAATACCCTACCTGGATGTGGAAATGCAAAATTGTGCTCAACATAATGGAGGATATTCCATCTACATTTTGATCACGTGGTCAAGGTAAAAACTTCTATCGTAAAGAAGGGTTGGGTTGGGTTGATTGTTGACGGCCAATTATCTACACGAGGGATATGGGCCCTAGGGGGAGTGCCTTCCGTGGAGGTCTTTCTAAGGGAACCTAATCCGTATTAACGCATGGAAATCCACGGTTCGAAGAAAACCACGAAAACTCCGAACGATTAGGCCGACGGGCGCGATTGGGTTCGAATCCAGCACCTCCCGTAAAGAAGGGAAGGCTCCGTAGACGTGTAATGTAAATCCCCGCTAGCCAATGAAACGGTTCATGAGGCAAAGTAGTAGTATCTTCCCTTCTTATCAGATAGAAGTTCCTTGGATGAATTACCTTTATCACGTGACATTTTCAGCCTCGAACCCATATTTGGAATATCCTCCATTGTGCGCAATCTAGATAGATTTTTGGCTGTCAGAGAAACGAGATTCATCAATCATAAGCCTGCATTTTTGTGAACTTTTCGCTGTTTGCAGAAATGCAGGCTATTGATTGGCGATTCTTGTTTCGCTAACAGCGAAAAATCTATCTGGATCCTAGCCTACATTTCTACAAACATTGCACTTCATCCACGGCACTAAAAAAAATGACTCAAAACTTTCATGACATAGGCCGGGATCCACAAACAGCAAATATTCCCAAACATGCAGGCTTCTGATTGGTCAAACTCATTTCGCTAACAGCGAAAAATCTATCTGAATCTCAGCCATAGTTATCTTCGATGAAATCAATGCAAAAGGATAATATAAAAGAAAAGTATAAGATTTCTAAAATATTTTGGCGGGTTTATCGCTATTTGGCATAATTTGTAAACTTTAGAACTAATTAACAGTTTTTCGCTAATTATGAATAGAAAATTAATGTTTTTTAAAGCTGAATTTTATAAAAGCACGTAGATTGAGTAAATATCTATCCAAAAATTCAATCCTTACTTTTTTCTGTCCATTATTTAAGTCTCTACCTCGATTTAAACATAAGTTGTGACGAAGAAAATAAATCTGTCATTTTCAGTATCTCGACGTTATTTTAAAAAATCTATATCTCTGTTTATAATTAATTTGTGAGGATGCATTTGATCTCAAATTGAAGATCTTCTTTATTAGGTCCTTCTAGTGTTGGTTTTATTTTTCTGCGATGATTGCTTCTTTTGATATGGGAAATTTTACGCTGGCATATTTCGTTCATTTAACATGGAGAAGTTGTCATCAGTATAATAAGCAGTTACGGTGTCTTGCGTTATTCTTGGCGTTTGTTTGTTTGGCGGGATTAGCATTTTTTTTTTCAGCTTGGCTTGGCAGAACGACCGTCCTGCTTGATAAATGTATTTATCTATTACCGAGATATGACAGAGGAGATCGATATTTATTTGCTTAAATGGAAGCCTTTTTTTTTTTTTTGGAGTTTATAGATTTTTCATTTTTCAAGGTGGCGAAATGTGAAAAGTAAGTTTATTTAAGTTATTTCTATCAAAGATAGAAATAAATAAGTCATAAGCTTAGCTTATAGGCTTCTTTAAAATAGGTATTTTTTTAAATTAGCTTAGCTTGTAGACTTCTTTAAAATAGGTATTTTTTAAATATCGAAATTATATGTTCAAACCTATTTTAAGCATTTTTGTAACGTTTAAAATATAGGACGCTAGGTGCAAATGGATACATATTTCTATTAGCCATTTAGGGGACAGTTATTGATGTAAAATCTTTTTCAAGATGATTTTGAAAAACATTATTTTTTAGCTTCAAATACGATTATTCAGAATTTATTATTAATAATACTTATAATGTTATTAGTCTCTGTAAAGAAATAAATATATTTTATAATAGTTCATAAAAATACTAATTATAGTATATAATAAGCAATTTAAATACTTAAGTTACATAAATTTAGGCAAAAAATATAATTATGCATTTTTCCACATATGGATATTCCCATATTTAGTGCGTTTACATTTCATCAAATAAATACAAAAATATTTTAGCGTAATTTATTTTAGCATTTTTCCGTTTATTTTGTAACATTTTAAAGTGATTTTACCAAGAAATTTGAGAAAACAAAAATTCAGGCATAAATGAGTTAATACTTTATTTATGCTGAGAACAACGTAATGCCTGAAACATCGAAAAACTAAAACCTGTATTTTTTTTCTTATTCGAGACATTTCACCAATGCATTAACCAATGCACCTGAAATATGTATTAATTGATAAATTACATTCCAAATTCAAATTTATCCGACATGGACACCCCGAACAAATCTGCGAAATGTAGAGACAAGTTATTAATTGAAGTTTCAAAATCTTGGTTTAACGGAAATTGCGTTATAACCTTAATTTATCATTTGCGGTTCATTTATTCGCTGAAACGAACAAGTCGAGGGAAATTCATTCTTTTTGGAAGTTTACGGAAGGATGAAATGGAAAGTTTCGAGTAATTTGATTATAGAAAAGTTATTGGTTCCATTTATTTTCTTATTTTTAGAGGCAGACCAAAGCGGTTGGACCACATTTCCTTAAACAATTTCTTTTATAATCAACATAGAGAAATGGGATCAATATGTAAGCCGTTCATTGCACAAATCAATTAACTCCACTTTTGAAAAATCTTAAATTTTAAGTGTCAAAGCACTTGGTATAGGCATATTTTTTTATATTTGTAATAACTTTTCTGGATTAACACCATTAGATGACACAATCTTTTTGGCCATTTAATAATAAATAATTTATTTCAGTGGCCATTTTGATTAACACCATACTCTAATGTAAATCGTTGCTATAACGCAACTCAAATGCACTAGCAAGCGTTAAAAGATAACGGTTATTTTTTTATTGTCGAATTATCAGAATTAAAGTACAGTCGAACCTCTATTTAACGAACTTCTATTTTGCGAATTTCTCTATTTTGCGAACTTTTCCTTGGAACCAAGAATATTTTGCGAATTTCTTCGTAAAATAACCTCCAAATAGCGAAGTGCATTCTCTATTTAATGAACTTTTTCTTGTGATCAATTTTTTTTTCTCCCCATTTCTCAAAATATTTCTGGACATTTTAAACTTATTCTTTCTTTAAACACATTTTATGATGTTAATGGCCTTGAATTGGTTTTACCAGGCGCCTTCTTTGTCAGCAGGGAGAATTCGGTAAGTACGGAGGACGAAGACGATAATCCCTTAGAGTAACTTTAAAAAATGTGGATACAGTGAGAAAAAAAAGAATAAATTAACCATGATGTGCTGATTGATGATTCTATTTCACTTAATTCTGAAATTGAGACGTCGGAAACACTATCCGAATTGGATATTTTCGACAGTGTGAAAAATAAAAACAATACAGCAATGAATTGCGATGAAGACGAATATGATGGTGATGGAAATGGTCATTATGCAGGAATTAACAAAACTTCGTATGATGAAATGCTAAAATCATTTGAAACAATCCGACGCGAATTATAGTTAGAAGAAAATACGCATGAAGGGGTTTTTGGTGCATTGCAAAGATGCGAGACGCATTATGAGAGAAAGCACTTTTTTAAATAAAAAAACTCAGGTAAAATTAACAGAGTTTTTCAGAAATTAAATTTAAGGACGCATATGTTAATGTATGGTTAAAAATTATTTGTTATAATAATAATAAATACGATAATGTCATTAAAATTCGTTAATTTTAATGTAAAACTATTTACTTTCAACAGAAAATACAGTGTATTTCCGGACGAGGTTTTGTTTTCCTTGCAGATTTCAAAGATTTAAACACATAGAAAAAATGAATTGATGATGGATATTGGTGGGTAAAATAAATAAAACAAATCGATATAATTTATTAACAAAAATGTGATTAATTACTTTTAGTGAAAATATTTAGTTTTTATAAATTTAAAATCTGTTTTATGTAGTTTAAAGTATTTTAAAAGGTGAATCTCTATTTAACGAATTTTCCATATAACGAACTTTTTCCCGGGATTTAGCGACTTCGTTAAATAGAGGTTCGACTGTAAAATAAATTGCTTCTGAGCCAAGCATTAAAGATCGGTCACGTGAGTAACAGGTCTGAGTAAGACGAGTCTATTCTTGATAATAGGACTGAGGGCAATGAAAAGAGATTAACCCTTGTATTGCTTTTGTGAGGAATGGAGAGAAGAATAAATACTACTAGCGTTTCGTATTCACTTGTCGCCGAGATTATAAATAAGGAAGGATTTTTCTTCTTATCTAATAATAATACATTATTTTCTTTTCGATGAAGAGGACATCTTCAAACTAAAGAAACATGTTGGGATAATAACAACGGAAAAAGGAGAGACATGATGGACCCGCTAAAAATCATTCCTCCTGTTAAACATGGTTACTATAAAAACTTGACAACAAATCGAAACGGCGAGTCCTCATATACACCTGATGAAGAAGACCATTTATATTGCTGATGAATTAATCACAAATAATATATTATAACAGAACTGTCAAAATTTATTTTTATGAAAAATCTGTAATAAAAATATATAATAATTAACTTTTTCTGTAATAAAAAACTTAAAAAATTAAACACTGAATTTAAGTTTATTATCTTTTTCAGTTGTCAAATCGATTAACTCCATCCGTCGCATAAAAAGTTTAACATTACTGACGGTTATTTTTTGGCTATTCTTTCTTATTAATTTTATATACCGTTAGACGAAAGCTGTATCTGCATTTATGCATTATACAATATATTTTTGAATTTATATTATAAAGCGAATTTTAAAAAACAATGTACATTATTTCACCGCATTTCTCACTTTTTTTTATAGAGTTAATTAATTTGTGCACTGAACGGCTCAAGTAAAGAAAGTGTATTTTTTTACGAAATAGTTAATAATTATCACAGTAGAACAAAGATGAGATAGCCGGCAGGTACATACTTAAGTTTTTAGTGGTACATTGTTGCTTTTATTACACAAATGATCACAAGTTATACAGAGACGATCACATTCTAGAACATTTACAACAGAAAAACTATTCGCTTAAAAGAATGGTTTTTTAAACATTTGTGATGCTGTTATCTAGTGAGTTAAAAAACTTATATGCTTAATCTTTAATTACACACATCGACAAATGATCTGAAGTTACACAGAGACGATCACATTCTAGAACATTTACAACAAAAAAAAATAATTCGCTTGCAAGACTGGCTTTTTGAACATTTGCGATGCTGTTATCTAGTGAGTTAAAATCAAACTAAAGATAGTACAAAAAATATATTTACTGTAAAAGCACTTATTTTCGCGAGCCGTAATTTTTGCGAAAATGAAGATATCGGTGATTTCGCGAGCTGAAAATTTCGCGAGTTTTATATGAACAGAACCGAAAGTTGAAAACTCCTGAAACTACCTAAATAGAACCTCTTTTGCATAAAACGTTTTAAGAAACTTCCTTTTGTCCTGACACAATGATTCGATACATCGAGAATATTCTTGTACTTTATTACGACAAGCAGAGAGAGCTTCTCGGTCTAGTTCCAGAACAACCTGGTGCAGCATTGTTCTACGTTTTTAAGGCGCACCTAGATCTTCTTTTTCTGGCTGAGCTAGAGAAATAGAATATTATTCCACTCTTTGTGCTCGCTTCCTGCATAGGAGAGCTCCAGTCTTTGGACTTAACTGTAAATGTCGAGTTCAAGCATTTGCTCAAGAATGAGTTTATTGAATGGTATTCTAATGAGCTTAAATTTCAAGAGTAAAAACAATCTGTGGACCTGCGAATATCACGACTAAAACCAATTCTTGCTGCTTGTGCGCAAATTTAACGGTGTTGAAGCCAAACATGAGATAATTTTGAATGGCATCAAAGAAGTTGGTATAAATATTGTAAGTGAATGAGCTGCACTCTATTAGTTGTATTGTTTTTATTCAAGAAATAGTTGTATAGTATTCAAGAAATAGTTGTAAGTATTCAAGAAATTTTTGTGTTATTTCTTATTTAAGTACCAGTAATAATTAAATTTTGGATAAATGAAAAATTGATGATTTATTATTATTATTTGAGGCGAAAAAAAAAAATATTTCGCGAGGCTTAAATTTTCGCGATTACGACGAGCTCGCGAAAATCGCGAAAATTAAAGACTCGCGAAAATAAGTGCTTTTACAGTATTTCGCTACAAAATATAAAATACATGCTTTAATAGATTAATAAGAAAAAGTGCTGCGTTTGTTTTGTTTTTTTTTAAATTTTGTAAATCGCCTAAATGTCCTTTGTGTGTGCGAGGTTTGAACCAGGTGACTCTGAGGTATGATCCTATTAAGGAGAGTAAAAAAATAGGAATAAAGTAAAATACTCCATAAAGGAATGTCCCAGTTATAAATTTTAACAGTATCAACTGTAAGAGTTGTAGACTGTTGGTTCAAAGTCATAAATAAAGGGTAACTCAAACAGATTTAGGTAAGTGCATGCGTGAATACTGCTTTGCTATGTACTCGCTTGCATACTCGGTTTTATTTTCGGTCGGAAGTTTACTCGGACAGCGAAGTAATGGACATGGACAATGTTCAGAACCGGTTCAGATTTCAGACAAAGGGTTCCTACGAGAAAGGCATTCACCCCTTGGTGAAATCGTAGGATAAGTGCTTGTGTAGCTCTGAGATTATGATTTGAAATAAACTATGCCATTTTATTAACCAGTGCCACATACGCAAAATGACAACTCCTGAGCGCAAAACATTATTGCTGGGCTGAAGGTTTAAAAGCGTACCCCATGCGATTTTTCCCTTTGGGTCTTCATAAAAGATCGTGCCTATGTTCCGTCGCTACCTAATGATTTCCCAGAGTTCAGACACAGAATTGAGGCTAATGCTCCGATGACTCCGGACATGTAAACCGAAGTATGTGCAGAATTGGACTTTAGGTTGGATGTGTGTCCTTTAACTAAAGTTGCATATATTGAATATTTGTAAGAAAAACTAGGTTAGTTTATCTTCTATTTGATGTATGATTTATTGTAAGTAGTCTAAATTAAACTAGTATAATAAATCGATGAAACTGGGACAGTCTTTTAGGGACATCATATATACAGGGTGTCTACTCTCAACGGTGTCTAATGGATAATTTCTAAACTGTTAGTCATAGACATACAGTTCTAATTTATTCAATTTGAACATTTTGTTCATTTAAAAAATGCTTTAAATGACGTAAAGAAGTATTTTAAAGGCAATTTCGGTCAATAAAAGCACTTCTGAAAAAATTAAGAAATTTAAATTTTTATATGGTTCCCGGATCCTTTAAGTTATATTTTGTAATATTTTCCTATTACACTGACAAGTAAGACAAAAAAATACCCATTATTCTACGATTAAAACTGACCGAGTAATAGCTGTTTAAAAAGTTGGAGCATATTTTCTGCTACGAAATAGGGGTCTTTCACAAATTTAGTATAAATATAAATAATCGGCAGATATATTAAACATCTGTATATATATATATATATATATATATATATATATTTGAGACTAAAATTAACATTGCAATATAAATTTGAAACATAAAATAATTCTGAAGTATTAATGCAAAATAAACAGCTTATACTAAACACATAAGAGGAAAGAAAAAAAACAGAATTTTCCTTAAATAAAATGGTGAAAAGCAATAGCCTTAATTCTTTACAAAAACTTATGCATATTTCAAAATGCTATTAGATTACACTAGACTGCAAAATTGGAGTTGTGTTATATTTTTTAGCTTTTCATAATTGATTCTTGTGCATTTTGTAGCGATGAATTCGAAAATGACTTTCGTTTTTAACCACCATATCAGAATTTTTCGCAAATCGTAAATTTCAAAGTTTAAAATTTCAAAGTGGCCGCCCCCCCCCCCCCCCCACCACCACCACTACCTCATCGGATCTCCAAGCTGTTTAGCTCTATGAATACCAGTATAAGACAAAAAAAAATCAACAAATTATTGAATTAAATAAAATAAATTTGAATAAAAGAAGTTTTACACCTATTTTATTGTATCAGATTTTCTCTATTTTTAAACTTTGAAATTTACGATTTCCGTAAATGTCTAACGTGATGGTTAACAATGCTGGTCATTGTCAGACTTAGCGCTAAAAGTACATAAAATTCAATTATCAAAAGATAAAAAACACAACCACCTTCACTATCTTATAGCATCAAATTTTTACTATTTTTTAACTTAGAAATTTAAGATTTGCGAAAAATCCTGACATGATGGTTAAAAAGGAAGGTAATTTTTGGATTCAAAGCTCAAAAATACATAAAAATCAATTTTAAAAGTTAAAAGCACAACCATCGCAGGGTTGTGTTACCTAATCTTAAACTTTTTCTTAAACTTGTTGACGGTAATCTACACTGCAAATGGAGGCGTCTTAAATTCAGACACATATGTGACTGAAAAAGTAATTCAGACATTTAAGTGTCTAAATGTGAAATTTCAGACATCATAGATGTCTAAATTTAAGACACATAAGTGTCTTACTATGAGCATGTTATAAATGAACGGAGAAAAATGTCTGAATAATAGTGACATGTCTGAAATTAAGACATTTAGAAATTCAGACACTTAAGTGTCTGAATGCGATACAATTGTATCATATGAGTGATGACTGTACGTACAATTGTATTGCAATATGTATATCAGCGCTATCAGAAAATATTTCCGAATGGATGAAAGATATTTAAAATACTCTTTCATCCATTTAATTTAGTATTTATTTATAAATGAAGAAATCATGGGACATCTGAGAAAATTAGAAAAGTTCGCTTACTAAGGTTTGGAGCTAAGTTATTTTTGGCGCAATAATAATTAAATAATTGCTTTTCACAAAATATAAAATTTTCCAAAAATTACTTGTTATCATGATCGTATACAGAATCGCTCACCTAAATACTAAGAGTTATGAGTAGAGGGAGAAAGAAACGTACTGAGGAGCAAGATTTTAGAACATACAGTAAAACCTCCCTAAAGCGACCACGTTCGTTCCAATGAAAAGTGATCGCTCCGAGAGGTGGTCTCTTAATGGAGGTCATGTTTAAATCTAGATTTTAATTTTTGAAAAAAGGTAACAATTAATGTTACTAAAATTTATTTTTCACGTTAGTAAAAGAAATTATAAAAATTTAAGTATCAAAACAAAAGTTAATTATATAAATTAATTACTGCAGCGTTTAAAAAATGAATACATTGACGTTTGCTTTGATTTTACGGTTTTATATTTTATAACTTTTGTTTCCAAGTCTTTTCGAAGTCACGTCAATAAATGAGTTTTTTTTTTTTTTTTTTTTTTTTTTTTTTTTTTTTTTGACGGGAACAAATAAAGACGATTTGATTAAATTATGTATTTCTTCGAGAGTTTCCCGGCAAAATAGGGCAGGGGAGTTTATCGACCGTCATTCTTAATTTGTCATCAGAGTTCAATTTATTACCTAAAAAGGCACAAAGGGGTTTAAATATTTAAAAGTTACCGGAATAAAAAAAAAAATCTAAACTTAGTTTAGAAGTTTGATGAATAATGCGCACTCCGGAACTATTTTTCTAATAAAATCTTCTTCAAGCGACCAGGAAAAAACGGGATTTGTTTCATTTTCTTCAAAGAAATGGGTCGCTCATGGAGGGAGTTCAACTGGGATGGTCTCTGAATGGAGGTATAATTAGTATTGAGCATGTGGGAATAAATTTCGTTCCATGAAAAAAATGGTCGTTCAGAGAGGTGGTCGCTTAATGGAAGTGGTCGTTTAGTGGAGGTGGTCGCTTAATGGAGGTGGTCGCACAGAGAGATTTCACTGTATATGCCTGGGGTCCACAGCCCAGTCCGCTTTTGTAAAATGCAGAATATAAACATGAAGTAGGCTAAACTAAGAATTTATGCCAGAACTCCTCGTGTAAGACAATTTTTAAGAATTAAAAATTTTTAAGATTCCCAGCCTGGGCATTTTTTCGCTCACTTGGAAATATTCAATTCGTATGATAACTTTACCAATCAGTTTGATTGTGTTAAAATAATAATTTTTATGAAATTTAAAAATTAAGAAATATTAATCGTTTAAAAATAAGTTTCTAACGATATTTTTCACAATGGAGAACTGATTTCTTTTTCTCTCTCCTCTCTCTGTCTTTTTTTTTTTTTTTTTTTTTGAACTGCCCCTCCTCATTTAAGATAAATTTGATATATATGAACACTAACAGAAGAACAGAATTAAAATCGTCTTCTACGAGAAGTTAAGGTGGGGGGGGGGGGGGGGGCTCCTCTGGAGAAAAATTCTTAGCAGCATTTTCTCTTAGCGTTTAATTAATATATTGCTATTTGGAAGAGAAAAAAGTTTTTTTTAAATAATCAAACGTATAGAAAATATAATTAATTAAATTTCAGGGATGGACAATTGCTCTCTTCATGACCACCGAAAATTCGATATGTTATTTTCTAGTTTTACAATAAAATCTTTATTTAAAGTATGTTTTCTATATGTCTAAAAATAAAAAAACTGCAAAAACTATACTCAAATAAATGTAACACATTAAGAAAAATACCTAATAAAGAAAATAAAACTTTTGTTATTTCTTCTTATTCAGCGATTTATTTCTCGCTGATAAAAAGTTCAAATGAGCTCATCAAGCCTTTTATAACGGTTTATAAACAGTAGGCTGAGATCAGCGACTGCAGTGGTAATAAAAATGCTGATTTCGCCATTTTCTCTTTGGTCAAATTTCAAATACGTCCGTTGGCAACTGGCGCATTAAAACGATTCTTTCAATGAGGTAGTAATCTGTTTAACAAAGTTGCCCGCAATTTTTTTATGTGTAACATTATTTATATTCTGTGACTGTGTCATATACATAGCTGGAACAGTTTTTTGGAATAATATATGCGATTATTATAAAAATGATACGTTGAGTAATGTGTGCCATCCACATAGATGTATATGCAGCTTACTAATACACAGCTTATAAAGTGAATTTTTGGAATTTCAATAATTGTTCTTGAGAGATTGGAGAATAAGAAAGTGCGTTGAAATGTGATTCGAAAAAGCGAATTGAATTAAATTCTGCTTTATATTAAATTATATCATTATGAAAAAAATATGTTGAATAATGAAAAGAAAAATGTCCTCGTATCAGCATTCATCTGAATATTTAGTGAAATATGTAAGAAGAAAGTGTCTATATTTTTGTGTTACCGTTCATATTACATGGATTTAATTTATTACATTTAAGGAAATACTAAAAAGGTAAGAATGTGATTATTTACAAAAATATAATTTTTATTTGGAAATAGAAATTTTCCTTGAACAATATTAATTATGTGATATTAATTATTTAAATCACTTTTTAAAGAATACATGTGTTTATCATATTTGTATCTTTCTATATAGAATAAATATTTTTCAGTATTACAGTGTTTTTTATTATTTTCGACTAAATTTATTTCATTTTCAGGATTAATTAACTAACTTGCTTGATAATTCTTAAAGCATTCGATTTATAAATAAATGTTTTTCATATAAAATAATATCATCATTGCTTAAATCATTGCTTAAGCATTAAAAGTTATTGCTTGTGTACATTGACACCCAAATTTGTCAACATTTTTAGTATTATATTTTTGTCCAAAAAAAAAAAAAAAAAAAGCAGTTGCTGCACTATATAGTTTTTGTTGTGGATACAAGCTATTAATCTGACTATAAAAATGTCAGTAAATATTAGCCATTTAATATAATGCCATTTTTTAATAGTTAATTTTATTAAAAATATTTTTCTATAATAGCTATATAATGATTTACAATAAAATAAGTAAGGAAATAAATCATTATTTACTTTGTTTAATTGCTTAAAATTATATTTAAGTTTTGTACAACTTCAGATATTGAAAAATTTATTAATATTGATTTATTGATTGTTAAAAAGAAATTACAGATTTAGAACGGAAAAAAGACTTTATTTTCATATTTTACTGCATTTTTCACATAAAATTGGGGGGATTTTTTTTCAACGTTTGTTCATTTTTATAAAAGATACAGAAATAACAATTAAATATGTATTTTTAATGCAAAATAAGTTTTGAAATTACATGTTATTTCTCTTGCATGTTATTAAAAATATATATATGTTTAACTTTTTAAAGATAGCTTAGTCTCTCTGGTGATTACCATATGCTATATGTAAAAGAAATTGCCTACATGGCAAAATATAATTAAAAAGATCAAGTTATTAAATGATATTGTTATTAATAAACCCTTCCGTTGTAATTTCTAGTTACAGATAATATTAACATGATTTCGTATATGAATTTTTATGCTTAATGACAGATCATTTAATTCTTTTACATTTTCGAAATTAATGTTTTCATGTAACAAAATTAAATTTATGTATAGGAAATGCTATGAACATTTTTGCTTCAAGTGGAGGGCATAAAACTTGAAAAATAATTATAAAAGTATCAGAATTGGAGCTATCGTGAAATTTTTAATGTTTTATAAATACATTTTAAATTGTTCCTTTGTAAAGCTTTATTAAAAAGTTCGAAATTTCTAAAGTATTTAATTGCACGATGAAAGAATTTTTTTTTTAGACTATGGAAACTTGTTCAAAGTAAAATAACTACATTTATATGTATTTCCTGTGTTTCATCTGTATAACATATTTAAATTTTAAGACACAGAAATTTTCTGACAACTTTCAACGTCAAAATTATTCTGATTTTTTATAGGATTATTTTTTATTATCATCGGGGTATGCATCCATTTGCGCAAAGCAACTTATTGTACTTATTATATATCACATTGCATACTTTTAGATTAGGATGAAGTTAATGACAAAGGATATATTTATCCAAACATATATTTACATGTTCATATATATATATATATATATTAAGTCATAAATGTGTTTAAATTTTTGTTGCTGTATATGTAGTAGGGGGAAGGGGGGGGGGGTAATCAATGTAAGCCGCTGGTACTGGAATTTATTAGAACCACATTTCCTATACTGTCAAAAAAAAAAAAAACATTTTCTAACTTTTTTAGAATATATTTATAACTGTATATATTAAATAAAACCTCTCAATAGCAGACACCCTAGGACCGTAGAATTTGCCCGCTATTTAGAGGTTTTATTTTCATATGTAAAAAAAGTCCAGAGTGTACAAATACCCAGCATACTGAGTACAAATTACACAAAATATGCTTCAATATATTATTAATCTGCTTTTCAATCCACAAATGTTGTGGATTGAAAAAAGTGATCGCTATATAGGTGTCTGCTATTCGAGAATGCCCGTTATTACTGAAGCATACAGTAAAACTTGTATAACCGGTCACTCCCGAATAGCGGACAGCTCTATTTAGAAAAATATAAAGCGGGGTAGTGTTTCTTCTAGAAGCAGGACCTGATTAAAACATGGAAACTGATCCGCGGCCCTGCCCCCTCACCTTCCCATCGATTTTTGTGGCCCCAAATTTGGTATGCAATTTTACGAATTCAATTTTTTTATATATGTTTAGGTTTTTTAGTATTATAACCACATACAAAATTATCATATTAGGATTATAATTTCAGGAGATATTAATAAAAATATGAAAATGCAATTTAACATTAGAAGCTCTAAATTTTGAATGCTTATAATTCAAAAACTTATCATTCAAATGACTAGAAATTTCGTTTCTAGGCATAGTTTGAACCGAAGATTTAAAATATAGTGTCAAAATTGGGTGCATCCATTGGAAAAAAAAAACAAAGTTTGGTCTAATTTTGATTTGTAGATGGCCCCTATGCAAATTTTAAATACATCATTTAAAAGTAGACTTTATTTCCAGACGATTGGTACCAGTAACTTTCTTCTATTATTGTTGTCTTCTAGTTGCAGAGTTAGTAGGAGGTGTTTATTTTTTTTTCGACGACTGTTCCAATCATGTGGATAAGAAATCGCTTTTGTGACTGATACTGCTTGCGTGATCGCAAGCAACGTGGGGAGCAGAAATGAAGGGTACTCAAATCATAATGAAGGATTTCTGTGTCCATTGATATTTACTATATTATTTATCGTTTGAAAAGAGCCAAATAAACAAGAAGTCCATCCAGAATCTTATAACTACTGCTCGTCTCAGGCGCCGATGTGCGGTTGTCAAATGTTTAAGCATTTCTTGGTAATGATAAATAGCATAATAATAAAAACGAAGGGGGATAAAGAAAAGTAAGTGTTTCGTGCTCAAATTTTTTTTAATGTTCGGATCTCATATGCTGATAATTTTGTGAAATCTAGTGCTAGATTTTATTTAACACAGAAATAAAAATCCAAAAAATGCTTAAACTAATTGACTGGGAATATCTAATTTAAATAGAAAAAAATTGTACAACAAAGAAGGGATGGAATTCTTTCCGAAGAAGTGAATCATTTTTTATAAATGGGAATAATTTGTTACCATAAAGCAGAGCTGATTGCAGCGTGGACAAACTGCGCTTTTTCTATGGGACGTTAGCTTTACGGGCCCACAAATTTGGTATGAAATTTCCATAAAGCTGATATTTTAAATTTGTTTTGATCTTATACTTATTTTAATAAATATTTTGTACTTTTAGATTATGATTAGGTTAAAGAAAAGGATATATTTATCCAAATATGTATTTGATGGCATCGAGCAGTCTTAATTTTTTTTTTGTAGCAATATATGAAGGTGGCGGTGGTGGGTGGGGGGAGGGGGGGGGGCGAATAAATACTAGGTCTTTGGACTGGAATTAATTTAATAAACATTTTTGATGCCGTAGGGCATATATGAAATCACATAAATACATATTTAGGTGAATATATTTATAGATATTATCCTATTCTAAAACTACAAAATACTGATTACGATCATAATAATGTCAAAACTGATATAAAATATCAGCTTTATAAAAATTTTGTACCCAATTTGGGGTACCCTAAAATCAGGGGGCAGAGAAGCATCCTAGTTTTACCACGCTGCAATTAGCTCTGCTTTATGGCAACAAATTATTCTCATTTATAAAAAATGATTCAATGTGGTCAAATATGGCTGCGTATATGACTTAGAAAGAAAAGTGGTCAAAGATGGCTTCATATTGGCAAAAAAAAAAAGGTTCAAAGATGGCCGCAATTAAGACACTTGAAATGTCTGAAATTCAGACGCAAGAAGTGTCTAAAAATTTTAAGACACTTTAAAACGTCTGAAAATCGAACACTCCAGTTTCAGTCACTTATGTGTTTGAAATTCAGACGCAAGAAGTGTCTGAAAATTTTCAGACATTTTAAAACGTCTGAAAATTGAACACTGCGTTTCAGACACTTAAGTGTCTGAATTTCAGACATTTCAGTTTACAGTGTATCCGAAATTTTTTGTGTTATCCTGTAAAATAAGTATAAATGGTAAGCAATGAAAATCATAATACTTCATTGTCATCAGACTTACATCAGTAAGCAAAATTTAACATCGATCGGATTTTTTAAAGTGAGTTAAAGTTGGAGTACAAATTTTGAACTGGAAAGGTAAACATACGATTGTTTCAAGTTAAAAGCTTTTACAATAAAATAATTTTTGTTAAAAAAAATCATGAAAAGAAACAGCCTCAAATCCTTACGAAATGAAACATATGTTAAAATACAATTATTTTAACGAATCTAAAACCTAATTAATAAAAGTTAACTCTATCGTAATACTTGTACAAGTTCTTTCAAAGCGGAGATGTACCTGAAATAATTCCATCGAATACTTTAAGCACTTTGAATACGACCCCTCGAAGCACGGTCGAACTCATCTGTATTCAGGTGCAGAAAAGTGGTATGAGTCATGAATTTCAAAGTTTCATAACTCGGTCAATTTTACCCTTAGAAGAACGGGACTTTTTTTGTCTTTCCTTTTAGTGTAACAGGAATTTTTACTAAACTAGGGGGCTCGGCCCCCTACGAGCTACGCTCGCCAACCCCCGTCCAGACACCGTAGGCTCTAAATGCACGCTAATTTGATCGACTTTAAAAAGATTTCGAAAGATTGAATTATAATTTAAAAAACAGTGGCGATCTCTCTATAAACGGATTTCTATTAATTTCTCTTTGATTGGGGAATTTTAGCGCCAAATCCGTTGCGGTACTATTTGATTATCCCGTTGACCAATTTCGCCAAATTATATAAATCGCCAAACCACTCGCCAAATTATACAAATTGACATAATTTTTATTTTAAATAACGAAAAAACAAATAAATTGGTACAAAATTAATAAAAATACAAATAAAACGTCGAAATAAAAATAACTTGATGACGTAGACACGTGTAACAACATTTCAAAATAAGCTAATATAAAAGGAATTAAGTAAACAGAGTCTTTGTCTCCTGGTATTTTTTAACAAAGTGAAAAGAAAGTTCTTTTAAATGAGACATTTTAAATTAATCGTTTTTAATCTGACGTAATTTTGACCAAACTATTGTTTCTCTTTTTAATATTGACGTGAAAATACTTGTGTTAGAAATTAAATATTATTTGCGCTTTCCTAAAAAAATAGTTGAAAAGTATCCTCTTAAAATATCAAATAAATGTCTAGCGCAATTTCTAAATTTAAACCGTTTTGCAATATTATTTTGTGCTCATTTTATGTAATAACTGTAATGTGACGTAAATATGACGTAAATTTTCCTATTTAAGACTTCTAACGCATGTTAATAAATTTATTGCTTTACAAATTCCGTTCTCTCTTAAAATTCACGTGTAATTATAGTTTTTATGACATAATTTTTAATAAGTTCCTGCTTTTTGTACATAATTATTTAATTCTAATTCCAAATGTTTTTTTTTGTTTATAATAGTCACGTGTAAATAAATTTTTAATTTATTTACACGCATAAATATATATATATATATATTTTTTTTTTTGAAGCAAACATTATTCCTTCCGCTGTTTATACAGTTGGCAACAGTTTAAATTAATATCACTTTCTAAAATCTGTTAAAAATATCTCTAGAAATGCTGAAAATCTGAATTTAAAATAGAAATAAAACCTCAAAAAATTAGTCAAAATAAAAAAATTAATGCAATCTGCACTTCGGCAAATTCTAACGCATAAAATGATCTAAAAATGATTAAATTCCTATGAACAGTTTTTGCTCCTATAAAACTTTTTTAGTGGAACGATTTTGTCCAACTTTAGCATTAAATATCTCTTAAAATAATTCTTCGATCTGAAAACTGTCTACATCAGCGTGTTTATCAAACATTTCTGTATAATACTACCGATTTTCATATTTTTGTATGCATTATTTTTCTTAATATTAACGAAGAAAGACCTCCGGTCACAAAAAATTCAAAACCGGCGGCGGCGGCGGCGGCGGCGGTGACAGCGGTAGTTACTTTTTTTTAGAATAGAGAGATATTACTTATAGGACCAGGGGACCATATAAAAAATGAAATTTCGTAACTTTTTAATAAATATTTTTCTTGACCCAAATCGATTTAAAAATACTTTTTTACCTTATTTAAAACATTTTTGTAATTAGAACTATGTGTCTATGACTAACGGTTTAGGAATTAGCCACTGGACACAGTTGAGAGTGGGGTATAATATTAGGGTGGATAAAATGAAAATGAAAGAGAATTCACAGAATAATTTGGCATAGTTTATTTCAAATCTTAATTTCCGAACTACACAAACTTACGTAAACTTACGTGACTTACGTAAAATATATAATTTGAACTTTTAAAAAGTTCACTGTCTTACTTAAAAGGCGACTAAAATGATATTCTACATTTCTACACTCAATAAAAACGGACGAAAAATGAGTGAAATAAACAAAACAAATTTCCTTTCTATATTTCATAAGAATGGATGGAAAAGGAATGAAATAAAACAAAATGTGCACTCTATATTTATATAAGTATTATGAAGTTCTATATTTATATTTAAAATATTTCTTACTATGAAAAACGGATAGAAAATGAGTGAAATAACTAAAACAAAAAGCAACTTTTCAAGACATTTCACGTCAATCCGATATAAAAAATTATATAAATTACTTTACTGAAAAAAAAAATATATATTCGTGACATACTTCATTTAACTAACGATAAGATTTTGTTAAGTTAGAGACTAATAAGAGACATAAATTTAAATTAAAATTTGTTTGTTGTTTAACACTAGAACGCCTGGAAATTTTACTCAAGTTTCATAAAAATATTTGACGCCAGAATTTTTATTTAAAATTATTTGACTGATTTATTTAACGTAAATCTGCGTGGTTTAAATTTAACTTATTTTATGAAAGAATTTCTGGTTGACATTTACGGAGTCGGATCGACTTCTTTCCGGTCGTTCTAGTGATAAGTATAATAATTTTTAATATTCATGTATCAAGTTAGATTTCTTGGATACAAGAAAAAAATTATTACATTAAAAAAATCGAGAATTTTTTGCCGTATTTTTTAGTACATAATACCTAGATGTGAAAAAAAAAAACGGATTGTAACATACGGAAAAATATATATTTATAATGCACATAGTGCACAAAAGGAATTAAAATATATTTGAAATTAGTCCGACGCATTCACTTCAAAACTGAACTAGTTGATAAATTGCACTTAAAATCCGATTTTACATACCATGGATTATCTGAACAAATTCTCGAAATGTGGAGATACATTATAAATTGAAGTTTAAAATCTTGGCTTAACTGGAAGTGGGTTATTAATCTAATTTTTCATTCACGGTTCATTAATTTGCTGAAATGGGGAATTTAGGGGAAAATTCGTTCACGTTTGGGGAGGAGGGAAACGGAAAGGTTCGTGAAATTTAATTATAGAAAAATTATCGATTCTGTTTTCTTTCTTGTTTTTATCTGCAGTAAATATCGGGAAAAACATTGAAGATACTTATTTTATGAAAGTGACGGAAATGTAACGAAAAATGCAGAATAACAGTCAATAATTTTATAGTTATTTTTCAATTAAAAAAGAAAAATAAACTTGAAGAGTTTAACCCTTTATGTACTGAATTATGAATTCACGAAAATTTTATCTTCTAAAGCATTTTTCGTGAATTGTTTAAACAACATTAGAAGACTTACATAATCATTTAATAAATTTTAGAAGGATTTTAAAAGGATTGAAGGATATACAAGGATTACTTAAATTTGAATTTGTAACGATTTTGTGCAATATTTATAACCCTACTGAAGTCTTTTATTTTAAATCTTTTTCTTAGTATTTTGTAGAATTAGAAAATGTACAAATATAATAGTCTTCCAATAGAAATATAGAAATATTTCGGAATTGCAAAATCCCCCCCCCCCCTTAACACCCACAAAGCTGAAAAGGTGCAAAGGCAAAAGAAATCATCCTTTTAAAAATATTTTTGTTTTGTGTAACCAATAATGCTTTTGGAACAAGATAAGTAGTGTATCCATAAGTCTTTCTACACTGTGTTACAACTAATCGATGTATTAAATGAATTTTATAACAAGTTATTTTAATGGTACTTATAAGTACTGTCAGTACGTAAAGGGTTAAATGAAATTTCCTGTGCGGAAAATCTTAAGAATCATCGAAATTTTGTGTAGATTTTGCTCTACGATAATGCACCATCGCAACGATATTTGGCCAAGAACCCAACGAATATCATCGCCAATGCATCGTATTCTCCTAATATGAGCCCATGTGGCTTTTTCTT
The DNA here is from genome assembly GCA_963932465.1 of Maratus speciosus. Taxonomy (NCBI): domain Eukaryota; kingdom Metazoa; phylum Arthropoda; class Arachnida; order Araneae; family Salticidae; genus Maratus; species Maratus speciosus. The sequence continues at coordinate 167,407,456 of OZ010797.1, forward strand.
GTTCTCGAAGCCTAAAATGTCGTTTGAGTTGAAGACGTTTTGAGTCAATTGAGTTCATACAAGAAAATTCGCTGTGGAGCAGAAGACCATACCTCAATCGGCCTGCTAAAAATGTGTGGAGGATTGGGTTAAACTCGGTATATGTTGTATTTGTCTCTATATACTTTGAGAGAAACAAAATAAATTTAATAAATAATTTAAATTTTTGATATATTCTTTAACAATTCCTTATACTATAAAATCATTTGAACCCTTTATCTACTGACGGTATTTATAAGTACCATTAAAATAACTTGTTATAAAATTCATTTAATACATCGATTAGTATTAATACAGTTTATAATGAGTTATAGATGCATTACTTTATCTTGTTCAAAAAGCATTATTGGTTACACAAAACAAAAATATTTTTTAAAGGATGATTTCTTTTGCCTTTGCATCTCTTTTCAGCTTTTTTGGCGTTGGGGGAGAGGAATTTTTCTATTTCTATATTACTATTGTAAGAACATTATATTTGTACATTTCCTAATTCTACAAAATACTAAGAAAAATCTTTCAAATAAAAGATTTCAGTGGGGTTATAAATGTTGCACAAAATCCCTATAAATTAAAATTTAATTAATCCTTCTAAATGCTTGAATCCTTGTAAAATTTATTAAATGATTATGTATACCTTCTAATGTAGTTTCAAAAATACATGAAAAATGATTTAGAAGATAAAATTTTCACTAATTCATAATTCAGTACATAAAGTATTAAACGATGAATTACGCCCGAGAAATCTGAATTACGTAAAATTTTTACTCATATTGCTCAGAAGGCGTAAAATCAAAAATGGAAAAAAATATCCATGACAGGTTTAGAACCTGGGTCTTTGGTTCAGCAAACCAACACTTTACCAACTGAGCCACTTGGAACGACACGCCTAGCCCGGCACTCTTCACTGCAAATACTGATTTTTATTTTTTTGCACTCAAAACTGATTTTTATTTTTTTGTTCTATTTTCGATTAAAGTTATGAAGTCTAAGTTTATTTTTGGTTAAAATATATGTGATTATATTTAAGGAAATATGAATTTGACTATCATTTTCTAAAATTTCTCCTGCATTATTTCTGAAATGTTATATAAATTATGATAAATATTGATTATTATACGAAAATATAATGTTTTAGTTAATTAAATTAAAACATTTGGGCATATTTATATATTTTTTAATATCTAGGGTCAAATTGACCCGCTCCGCGGTTCTAGTGTTAAGAGATATTTAATGCTAAAGTTGGACAAAATCGTTCAACTAAAAAAGTTTTATAGTAGCAAAAACTATACATCGGAATTTAATAATTTTTAGTTCATTTTATACGTTATAATTTCCCGGTGTGCAGAATTGATTTATTTTGTTAATTTGACTCATTTTTTGAGGTTTTATATCTATTTTAAATTCAAATTTTCAGCATTTCGAGAGATATTTTTTACAGATTTTAGAAAGTGATATTAATTTAAACTGTTGCCAACTGTATAAACAGCGGAAACAATAATGTTTGCTTTAAAAAAATATATATATATATTTATACGTGTAATAAATTAAAAATTTATTTACACGTGACTATTATAAACAGAAAAAAAAACATTTGGAATTAGAATTAAATAATTATGTACAAAAGCAGGAACTTATTAAAAATTACGTCATAAAAGCTATAATTACACGTGAATTTTAAGAGAGAAAGGAATTTGTAAAATAATAAATTTATTAACATGCGTTAGAAGTCTTAAATAGGAGAAATTACGTCATATTTACGTCACATTACAGTTATTACATAAAATGAGCACAAAATAATATTGCAAAATGGTTTAAATTTACAAATTGCGCTAGACATTTATTTGATATTTTGAGAGGATACTTTTCAACTATTTTTCTTAGGAAAGCGCAAATAATATTTTATTTCTAACACAAGTATTTTCACGTGAATATTAAAAAGAGAAAGAACAGTTTGGTCAAAATTACGTCAGATTAAAAACGATTAATTTAAAATGTCTCATTTAAAAGAACTTTCTTTTCGCTTTGTTAAAAAATACCGGGAGACAAAAATTCTGTTTACTTAATTCCTTTTATATTAGCTTATTTTGAAATGTTGTTACATGTGTCTGCGTCATCAAGTTATTTTTATTTCGACGTTTTATTTGTATTTTTATTAGTGTTGTACTAATTTATTTGTTCTTTCGTTATTTAAAATAAAAATTATGTCAATTTTTATAATTCGGTGAGTGGTTTGGCGATTTATATAATTTGGCGAAATTAGTCGTCGGGATAATCATGTAGTACCGCAGCGGATTTGGCGTTAAAATTTCCCCAATCAAAGAGAAATGAATAGAAATCCGTTTATAGGGAGATCGCCACTGTTTTTTAAATTATCTTTCAATCTTTCGAAATCTTTTTAAAGCCGATCACATTAGCGTACATTTAGAGTCTGCGGTGTCTGGACGGGGGTTGGCGAGCGTGGCTCGTAGGGGGCCGAGCCCCCTAGTTTTCAAAAAAAAAGTAAAAAAAAAAAAGTTCCTTATGCCGTAAATGCACAAAAAAGTATTTTATATGCATAAAAAAGCTGCATTTGAATCTGTAATTTAATTCATTTCTTAAGGATTAATTTGCTTCAAAAAGTATTACTGATTACGCTAAAAATGAAGAAAACTTAAATTCAGAAAACTCTGAAACTTGAAAATTTATATATTTTTCGGTTCAACTGATATTCAACTTCAAATATCATTAATTGACATTTTCTTCCCAAATCCAATTCTTATCTGGTGTAGACCTCACAGAATATATCTTCAAAAGAAAAGTAAAAAAAAAAAAAAAAAAAAAAAAATCCGTGAGCCATAAATGCAATGAAAGCATCCCCCGACTTACGTATTACGCGACTTACGTAAATTCGCAGTTTCATAAAAAATTTCGAAAATTACATGTGTGAACATTCTAGCGCGTTTGATACGCAGTTGCATAACTTTCATATTTACTTTATAAACAAAATATATAGATATAAACCACAACTGCAACATAGTTCATACATTAGAGTTATATTTTTATCGGTATATACAATCAAATCTATAGCAAAACAACTTAATATTTATTGTTATTAATTCCTAGTAGTCATCTAAATTAATAATAAATACAGTTTGTGAGCTTATCAAGGATTATTTTATTATCCGACTGCCAAGAAGAGTTATGTGTTTCACGCGTATCTGGGTATGTGGATTTCTTTATGCCCTCGAAACATCAATACGGCTCGATGGATTTTAATGAATGAGATCTCTATCGATTCGTTTTAACCCTCCGATGGTTGTAGGTTAGGTTTTGTTTTTATAAATTCAAAATGGCGGCCGTAAAATACAAAATAGCGCTAGAGACGAAAACAAATGTACGCACGCTATCGAGTGGCGAATCATTGGATAGGTCTTTCAAAATGAAGACGATATTTCATTGACTATTTTACAGTCAGAAGCTCCGTTTAAATAGTACACAACCTGGAAGTTGTGTAGGTAGGTTCTCTAGCTTTACTGTAACTCTAACCTTCATAGACATCTATAGGCCTCATCAAAACAGTGTTTATAGATAGGAACTGTCAATTAAACGCAACTTAAAAGTCACCAATACAAGTAAATAATAATAATAAAAAAATTGGTAATATAAAAAATAGTTTCACATTGATGATAAATAATTAATTAGTTCACATTTCACGCAGTCGGGTTTTTTGATTTTTTAAATTTAATTTTGTGAGTGTTATTCATTTGTCTTACCATCAGAAATTCACGGAGAATATGTTAAATGAGTCCTGTTTAATTATTTCTTATTGTTATAGTTCTTTGATGTAGATTCAAAATTGTTATAAATCATATTCATCAATATCAGATTTATAAATCTCGTATTCAACAAGATGTTTCAAAAGTGTTCTTTAAATTTGTTTTTATATTTTTTTTATACTTTTATAGTTTATATACGAGTAAATAATGTCGAATCATGCTTTATTTATAAAATAATACGGTATAAATATTGCAGTTTCTTACAAAATTTTACCTAAGCAACTTATAAATTTGACTTACGTAAAAATCAAGTTACGTAAAACTTTTCGGAACGCTTTACTTACGTAAGTCGGGGAATGCCTGTGTGTTATATGTAATAAAAACTCCTATATTTTATTGTGTGATTTAATTCATTTTTGAGGATTAATCGTCCTAAAAAACTCTGATTAAGCTATAAATGGAGAAAACTTAGATTCAGAAAACTCTGAAACGTGAAAATTTATAAATTCTCCGATTCAAAATATTTCCTCGTAGTCCAATATATTCAACTTTAAACATCCTTAATTGACATTTTCTTCCCAAATCCAATTCTATCTGGCGTAGACCTCGCGGAATATATTTTCAAAATAAAAGCAAAGAAAAAAGTCCTTATGCCGTAAATGCAATGAAAGTGTGTTATATTGATAAAAAAAAGCTATTTTTTAAACCATTTTAATTATTTAAAATGGTAATTATATTAATAATGATATTATTATATTATTATATTAATAATAATTAAATAAACCATTTTAATTATTAACCAATTTAATTCATTTTTTGAGGATTGATTGGCTTAAAAAAAATTCTGATTAAACTATAAAAGGAGAAATCTTAAATTCAGAAAACTCTGAAACGTGGAAATTTATGTATTCTCCCATTCAAAATATTTCTTCCTAGTCCAATATATTCAGTTTTAAATATCATTAACTGACAGTTTCTTTCCAAATAATGCAATTCTGACACGGACCTCATGGAATATATTTTTAAAATAAGAGTAAAAAAAAAAAAAATCCTTACGTCGTAAATGCAATAAAAGTATGTTATATTGATAAAAAAAAGCTATTTTTTAAACCGTAATTTAATTCATTTCTTGGGGATTAATTTGCTTTGTAAAAAACTAGAAAAACCCGCAGCTTTGCTCGCGTAAAAGTTGAAATATGATAAGTCATATTTGTGTGCCTATTTTTATTAGAAAAATTATATAACTAGGAAGTATTAAAAAATTATTAATTAAGCCACAGTTTGACTAAACTTCATTATTACACTGCATTAGGCGTAAATGATACCTCCATTAATTAGAAGAACTAAAACTAATTCTAAATAAATGATAATTTAGAATATATTTTGAAGCTTTTACGATCATTTCAATTTTTTAATTTCGAATTTTTTAGAAACTTAGAGAACATTTACATCTTATAAGTAACAACCATGCCAAATTTCAAGTTTCTAGCCACTTCAGTGTAAAAAAAAAATAGTAATTTTAAAACGTTTTTTGAAACCCCCTGGTGGTACTGGAACCCACATAAAATATAGTCTATGTTCGAGCAGGTAATCATCAATTTACCACCAGTAATTTTGAAATCGGTTTGTATTTCCAGAGACTCCATCGAAGTCATAATTTAGAAACTTTTAGAATGCTTTTTGCTCATTACAACTTTTTAAATTTCGAAATTTTTAGTAAATACTCTTAGAGATAATTTACATCATATAAGTACCTACAAACCCGAATTTCAAGTTTCTATCTTTAAGAATTGCATAGAAATAGTAATTTAGATCGTTTTAGAAAGCTTTTCGCGCATTTTCGCCCCTATTAATTTTCGAATTTTTTAGAAACTGTTCTTAGAGAACCTTTACATCTTATAAGTAACAACCATGCCAAATTTATAGTTTCTAGTCACTTCAATATTTAAAAAATGGTAATTTTAGAACGTTTTTCGAAAACCCCTGGTGCTAGTGGAACCGACATAAAATATAGTCTATGTCCGAGTAGGGACTGCGATCATCAATTTGCCACCAATAATTTTGAAATCGATTTGTATTTCCGGAGTCGTAATTTAGAAAGTTTTTAGAATGCTTTTTGCTCATTTCACTTTTTTAAATTTCGAAATTTTTAGTAACTATTTTTAGAAATAATTTACATCTTACAAGCATCTACAAAGTTAAATTTAAAGTTTCTATCTTTAAGAATTGCATAGAAATAGTAATTTAGAACGTTTTTAGAAAGCTTTTCGCACGTTTTCACACATTTTAATTTTCGAATTTTTTAAAAACTGTTCTTAGAAAACATTTACAAGGAAGGATTTATTATTTACATCTCATAAGGAAATACTATACCAAATTCCGAATATCTAGGCTCTTCAGTAATACAAAAATTACATTTTAAGAACTTTTTTGTTCCTCCACCACCTTGAGGATAGTGGCACCAACATAAAATATAGCCTATGTTAGAACAGGGACTGCCACCAACCACATAGAAATTTTACTTTGCAGAAAATTCGCAGCAGTCTTGCGTTGCCAACCTGCAAAGTTGCAGCAAGTTCAACATGACGAGACTGAAAATTTATAACAAGACTGTTTGAATAAAACGCAAACGCCGAAGTCACCACACTTTGAACTTGCAGCTAACTTGTCGTGCAAGTTAAATCCTTTATTAAAATTGTGTATTAACTCTTGTATTAAATTTATTGCAAATTAAAACAAACAGGTAGAAAATTTAGTTCTGCCATGACTAAAGTATCACAAATTCTTTGTATGCTAGTAGAAAATTTAGTTTTGTCTTGTCAAAAAGACTGCAAACTTATTGCAAAGTAATTTTCTTGTCATGTCACACTATAAGTTTAACCCCTTCAGGTCTATTGATGCATACCCATATAGCATTTTTAATTTGCAGAAAAATTGCAGCAGTCTTGCTTTGAAAACCTGTAAAGTTGCAGCAAGCTCAGCATAACAAGACTGAAAGTTCATAACAAGACTGCAGCAAGATAACGCAGACGCCGAAGTCACCACACTTTGAACTTACAACTAACTTGTCGTGCAAGTTAAATTCATGCTGTATCAAATTTATTGCAAATTAACGGCAAAAAAGTAATAAAAAATACTGTAAAATAGTAATCTTTTCATGCCCCACTGTCTGCTTACAACTGTTACACTATAAATTTAACCTCTTCGGTGGGGTCTATAGACCTGAGCAGGTCTATTGATGTGAACACACCGTCAAATGGCGCATGCATTGTTTTCATCACCGTAAACAAGTTAAGGTATTATCTGTACTCTTTAGCAGAGCCTTTTTTGGTATTTGAAAAGTATAGCATTTAGGAAAAGCGGTGCCAAACGAATAAAATTTCTGCAATTTCTGCGTTTGTGCTGATTGTCTATTCTTTCAACATAGGGATTTTTTGCTTTCGTCACTTTCGTGAATTAAAGACAGTCTTGCCATCACTTTCACAAAAAAACTACTTGTGCAAGTGGGGGATGGTATAACTTGCAGGTAATTTGCTGCGAATTTCTCAATTGAAATTTGTCACGGCAAGATAATGTCAGAAAAAATCAAACTTGCTGCTAATGTTCATGCTATCTGGGTACGCACTGACATATACGCACCGTCAGAAGGCGCATGCATTGTTTTTATCAATTGTAACAAATAACGGTAATATTTGCACTTTTCAATTACTGTCATTTTGATATGTAATAGGTAAAGCGTTTAAAAAACACGGTGCCAACAGAATAAAATGTGTGTAAGGGATGCAGTCCCGAAAGGGTTAAAAACATAGACTCAAATGGGGTTAAAGGCAAAAATAACTAAATAAATCAATAAATCGATATAAATTAAAGCGATATTTTAGAAAAACCCAATCATATTGAGAAAAATTCATTTAAAAATTAAAATTTTCAATATGAATTAAAAATGGCCTAAGACGTAAACATAACTTATTAAACTAACATAACTTTTTAATTTGAAAGAATTTTTATATGAAATAAGTTGTAGATTATAGATAAAATGTTACTTTACAAAAAATAACTGCATTTGAACAGTTAAAATAAATAATTTTTCTGGGTTCCTTAACTTAACCAATCAAGGAAAATGAGATTCCATAACAGTATTAATGATATGTGTGTCTTGCCTTTGAGTAGAACCCAATTGCTGCCATTTCTGCGAATGTGCTGATTATCTATTCACCAAACAGAGAAATTTCTTTCTTTCTTCACTTTCGTGAATTAAAGACAGTCTTGCATCAGTTTTACAACAAATTACTCATGCAAGTGGGTGTTGGTCTACCTTGCGGGAGATTCTCAGCGAGTTTGTGAAGTTAAATTTGTCACGGAAAGATAATATCAGAAAAAATCAAACTTTTGCTGCTAATGTGCATTCTATCTGGGCATCAATTTTTCCCCAATTATTTTTTATATCGGTTCGGTAGTTACAGATATTATACCCCTACAAACACACAAACAAACAAACATTACTTTTTTGTAATATTAATATAGATTCTGCTAAAAATGAAGAAAACTTAATTTTAAAAAATTCAAAAACGTGAAAACTTATATATTCTTCGATTCAAAATGTTTTGTCTTAGTCCAATGTATTCAACTTTAAGTATCATTAATTGACATATTCTTTTCAAATGCAATTCTATCTGACACGGAACACATGGAATATATTTAAAAAAAAAAATCCTTTGTCGTAAATACAAAATGTATGTTATATTTGTAAAAAAAAAAATTACATTTTAATCTGTGGTTTAATTCATTTTTTGAGAATTAGTTTGCTTAAACAAAATTGTGATTCAGCTAAAACTTAAATTTAGAAAATGCTAAAATGTAGAAACTTATATTTTCCTCGGTTCAAAATATTTCGTCTTACTCCAATATATTTGACTTTAAATATCATTAATTGACAGATTGTTTCCAAATCCAATTCTATTTGGCACATACTCTCTGAACAAATTCTCGAAATGTAGAAACATGTTATAAATTAAAGTTTAAAGTCTTGGTTTAGCGAAAACTAGGTTACTAACTTAATTTATCATTTACGGTTCATTACATAGTCAAAAGGGGAAAACTCGGGGAAAAATCGTTCATTTTTTAAAAAGTTTTTGTGGGGATGAGATACATATTTCGCAAATTTTAACCATAAAAAGGTTATAGGTCTCGTTTTCTTTCTCATTTTTACCGGACTACAAAGAAGGGTTATGTATTTCACGCGTATCTGGGTGTGTGGATTTCTTTATACCCTCGAAACATCCCAACCGCTGGATGGGTTTTAATGGATGATGTCTCTATCCATTCGTCTTAACCTTCCGATAGTTATAGGCTATGTTTCGTTTTTATACATTCAAAATGGCGGTAGAGACGAAATTTTTTTTTACGCACCCTATTGAGCGACATATCATTGGATAGGTCTTTCAAAATGAATACGATGTTTCATTGACTATTTTACAGTCAGAAGCTCTGTTTAAATATTACACAATCTGGAAGTTGTGTAGGTAGGATCTCTAGCCTCTGTAACTCTAACCTTCATAGGCATCTATAGGCCTAATCAAAATTGTATTTATAGATACCAACTAACAATTAAACATAACTTAAACGCCATCAACACAAGTAAAAAAAATAGGTAAGTTATACAAAAAATAGTTTCATATTGATGAGAAATAATTAATTAGTTCGCTTTTTACGCAGTCGGGTTTTTTGATTTTTTTAAATTTAATTAGAGAATTATTAACTATAGTAAAATTCGTTCAAAATTTTGTATTAATATATTTTACGAAAATGAAGGAAACGCCAGAAAAAATGGCTGAATGAAGATTAAGTACTATGGTGTTGTTGAAAACAAAGTCGAAATCGAAACATCAAAAGAAGGTGCATGCGTAAATTTCTTGATCACTTTAATGAAGCTTACGTACACTAGTAGAAAACAAAAAGTAAACACCCCTAATAACTCTGCAACTAATTATAAAAGAAAGATACGGGTTCTAAACGACTGAAAATAAAGTTCACTTTTAAATGATGTTTATAAAATTTGTCTAGATGGCCATCTACAAATCAAAAACAGACAAAACTTTATTTTTTTTCAAAGGCAATACCCAATTTTGGTAATATATTTTAAATCTTCAGTTGAAATTATGTTCAGAAGTGAAATTTCAAGGCATTTGAATGAAAAGTTTTTGAATTATAAACATTCAAAAGTTAGAGCTTCTAATGTTAATTTACATTTTCATATCTTTATTACCAACTACTGAAATTATAATCCCAATGTGATAATTTTTTGTGTGGTTATAATACTAAAACATCCGAAAATAAATGCATTGAATTTGTAATTTAAAAAATTTTATATTATGAATTATGAAGTTACTATTCGTAAAAAAAAATGAATTGCAACCTACGATTTTTTTTATAGGTTTATATCTATTATGCCTTGCTTAATGCGAATTCTCAATTTCAAATTTTTCTTCCAAGTAACTTTCGAATTACGATTAAAAAATGTACAAATGATGGTTTAAGGGGCGGTCAATGAGATGCAGAAAAGCATAATTTGAAAAAAAAGATATTTTACTCATTTTATTGAAACATTTGGGCCAATAGCTTAATAGTCGAAACATATTAAGCGTGTGAAATGGCCATAATTGCAAGAAATAATACATTAATAGAAGTGGCATACTCAGTCTGTAGATTTTCAAAAATCGAGTACCGAACTTCAATTTGGTTACAGCCCCTAAAATAGGCTCATTTAAAAATTATTAGTTTCTCCGAAACTAATCGTGCGATTTTCATGAAAATTTATTTTTGTACTAATTAAAGGGTGCAGAATTTATTTATGATGTCAAACTTGGGTATTCAAAAAATTCAAAGTTTGGGTTCGTTTTGATTTGTCGGTGTCCCCCTAAGCAAATTTTAAGTACATCATTTAAGAGTAGGCTTTATTTTCAATCGTTTGTTACCTGTGACTTTCTTCTACAATAATTTGTTGCAGTATTAATAGGGTGCGTTTACTTTTTTTCCACGCCTGTAGGTAATGAGTATTTACAATCTATATATATAAAAGAAAGTCTGGATTTTGTATTAATCAACGCGCAGCCCAAACTACTGAACCTAAAATCTTGAAATTTTGTGTAAAAATACTTCTTATGACATAGAGTGCCGCTAAGAAAGGATTTTCTAAAACTCCACCCCTAAGGGGGGTAAAAAATAGAACGAACTTTTAAAAAATTCCTTAAAAATCTAATTTTATAGTTATTTTTCAACTGATAACATATTTTAGTGTATTTTTGTATGCTGAATCGAATGGTACTAACCAGATTCTTTTAAGTCTAATAGTTCATGAGATATTTCATATTTTTCTAATTTGGCGCTATCCTTGGCGCCAAAACCTCAAATTTTCAAGTTATAATTTCTAAAAACTCATTTTTTTTATTCTGTTACTATAGCAAGGGAATAAATTCAAATTGAATATTTTCTTAATCAATTCTCTTGGTTTAATAATTAAAACAACTATGTCAGTTAGGGAAAAAAAATACAAACGCCTCAAAAACTAAAACTAAAAAAAAAAAAAAAAAAAAAAAACTGTTGTACTTTTTTGTTCGACCAACATGCCAAGATGTATGATATCGCGCCATTTATTTCAACCCTAACTGTGCAAACGATTTTTAGTGCAAACTGTGCCAAATATTAACACTTGCTATTTATTGAACGTGAATATTTTTTATGAGTATTATTCCATCGTAATCCCGTAAAACTTTTTAATTTGTTATTTTTTGAATAGAAAACATTTATTATTAATTATAACTTATTTATTACTGATTACTGACATAGATTTTACTATTTGGTAGTTATCTGATGAGGAGGAAGCTACAATAAAATTATTTTAGAAGTTAGGAATTATACATATAAAAATGTTTGTTCAAAAAACCATGAATGGCTTCATTCAAAGAATGAAATGTTTACTGTAGTGTGAAAAATACGTATTACGTACGTGATGCTAAAAGATATTTACAATTTGAAGACTGCAGTTTAAATTGACTATATTCTATTACTTGCAAAATATTTATTTATGCTTTTATTTTAAGTACTTATATTTATTGATTTAAAAAACTGGTGTGTTAAAGCATGTAATTTTCAAAAGTTATACCTTTTAAATGCTCATTTTTTTATCAACAAAGTTTTTTTTTTTTTTTCAAATGTTTCATTTCATTTTATAGACAATGACATTATTTATATTTCGCCTGCGTAAAGTACAAGATACTCTTTGATGTTGAAATAATTTTTTTTAGTTTAAGGTATTTTTTCTTATTATTATTTTTTCTTTTCATCATTTTAAATGAAATTAGTTAGACATATATTTTAAATGTGTGTATTTTAAATGAAATGAGCAAAAGGCATATATGAATTAATGATGTCAATAAAACAAGAGGTTTTTTTTTTTTTGTTGTTTGTTTTTTTTTCAGGGTTATAATATAGTGTGACGAAATGTACACCCGCAAGCAGTTTTTTCCACACGGACTATCCATTGCTATAGTAACGTGTATATTTTAAGAAATTAACAATTGTAATCTTGGAAACTAGCCGCCCTTGGCGACCAGTTTGGTCTCCCTTAAAATTTATGTTTGGGAAAGCATGCTAAGCATTGTATCGTGTTACTTTTATTCATAATTTAATTTACTTGAACGTTGAACTCCCTTAAATATAATTAATATAATCCCTTAAGCTAATATTAGTTTTTGTTGCATTAAAATATCTCATTTGGTTGATTTTCAGTAAACAAGTGAACCCTATTGGTTTACAATGGAAGTCTATGGTAATTTGACGAAATATTAGAGATATCGATAAGTTGGCGTCACTTTTGCCGATATATCTCCAATGTAGCGACAAACTTGGCGGCATTTGGCGACAGACTAGGTGCCCCTTATGGTAACCTCCCTTATAGGTATGGAGATGCATTAAATGCTGTTCAATGACTAGAAAATTAAGATACAAAAAGAGATAAACACAGAAGTCAAAATAATAAGAAAACAATGGTTGTTTTAAAACTGTTTTCTAACTATTCAATGTTTATATTAAAAATCACACACAATTTTTTGACCGAAATTCATGGGTTATTTTATTATTATTATTTATATCCGTTACGATACATTAATCTAGCGTGGCCTTAGAACATGATTATGACTAATTCACTGCTTTTTCTGATGCTTGGTAAAAAACGCAAGCAAATGAATTTATTAAATGATATATAATTTTTACTCTGTTTGTTTTTAAAGAAAGGCAAGCAGGAAAGAAAAAATTGAAACATTATGTAATCTTTTTTTTAGGATTTCTAAATGTATTACTTAGCATATAATCCTAAATTAATTAATTAAATTTTGATAAAAATATACATTTTTAAAAATATTACATTCTTCATTTTTAATTTATTTTCAGTATTTTTTATTTTAAAATGTTTCATTGCTGCAGTTTTAATCATTTGGCATATTTTGGCGAGTGTTCATTGGCGCATAGTTAAATCTATTGTTGTTCCAACTCGCATAAAATTGTACGAGGTACAGAAAATATTTGGTGAGTTATCACCTGGGATAGGCTAACAGTAAAATGCCTTAAAATTAATGTATTAATTTATAATTAATTTTTTCTAATATTAAAGAGTTGCATTGTCATTATTGACCTATAAACACACCTGTAAATATAATGTTTATAATTCTAACATACCAAGAAGTGAGTTAAAAATCAATTAGTGATTGCAAAAATCCGTCTTTACATATAAAAACTAGGTTGACTTAAATAAAAAAAGGTGCAAAATTAGAATTACTGATTGAGAAATTGTAAAAAGGACAGGGAATCGACCAAAATAGGAAGATATGAAAGAGGGAGAATTTACCGTAGCGAAGCGCGGGTACTCAGCTAGTATATTTATATTTGAGGGATGGTATATATTTCAAAAGGGGAACATTGTTCCGTTAAAAAGGGGGGCAGTTGCCCCATCAGCAAATGCGATGCTTCTCGCATCAGATCAACTGCCAAATCTAAAAATTATAAAATATATATTTGTAAAATGTATTCAAGTCTGTCTTACTTTTTTTTTTTTTATTTAGTCAATCAAATCTAAACTGAAACTTATAAGTAGATGCGCGTGCTTATGATGCACTCGAAAACAAAACGTCTGAGGGCGTGCGCGCGCAATCAACGCTAGTATTGCTGTTCAACAAATACTTTTTCCACACACTCCCCACCTAAACTCTTTAACCCCTTAGAGGGCACCGTTATATTATATATACCACTTAATTTTAATTCCCACATGCCACATTGGCACCATAATTCAGGTATTAAATTTTGCTTTGTATAATGTACGCGAAGTAAAGCTTTTACTTACTTCCATGTAAATTTGTTCATGAATACCGGTGTCATTCAATCATTTTAACATTTTAGCAACATCAGTCCTTTCCTGCTGAAGTGGTACATTCTTTCGACTAGGGCGTCTCTTACACAAATTTTATTCTGTTAACAACTTTTTTAAAAGAAATTTCCTTCAAGTGCACAATTTAAAAAATGCTCTCATTAAATAATGCAAATTTTATTTTCCTTTATTACTGGTGCCAAAAACAAATTTTGCAAAGAAATGTGATGTCCATTCAGACTGGACATACGTGTGCAAAGCGCTAAGAGTTCATACATTATTTTAAATTAAATAACACGCAATTAAAATAAAATGTTCTAATTAAACAAAAAAAAAATATTCATCAAAAATCCTAAATATTCAATATTAATTAAGAAACAAAGTTCAATACTAAGCAATTATAAGTTATAAATAATAATACAAATTAAATTTTAAGAAAATAAACATAAGTACAAAGAAAACTGAATAGAAATTAACAAATAATCGATATATTGATAATCAAACTTCTTTTTCAAATATTAAAAACATATACTGAACATTTATAGGAATATCATGTTAAAAAAATAATTAAAGAAAAATCAATGTTTAACCCTTTCCGACACAGGCAAATTTTGTTGTAAAATGATGAAATAATCGACTGACATCGGAATTTACATACGACTTTTTTAGAAATTAAAAACTTACACTTTCATTGTTAATGCAAAATTTTATTAAAATATTCTTGGTGCCGTTTGTAAGTTTGGAATTAAAATTAGGTATCACGACCCGGGCTCACTGTGCCGGAAAGGGTTAAAGATCTATAAGAATAGAGTTTTTAAAAGTTCACTATATCTCTTGGGGTTATAAAAAATAAGCAATAAAAAACAAGTCGGAAGTGTACGTCAATCTTGGACTATTGCGATTCTATGTATTAAATTCAGTTATACGGAAATAATAGGACTCCAACTTAACTAGGACGTAATCACCATGGTAACTCAGAATCATTAACTATCATGGGATATCATTGAATTATTTCGTATGACAGGATTTAATAGAATGACTAAAACTCTTTTACAGGGGTCGTACGCTTAAGGGATTTTTTCAGGACAAACACCGTTTGTAAGTTTGGAATTAAAATTAGGTATCCCGACCCGGGCTCACTGTGCCGGAAAGGGTTAGAGATCTATAAGATTAGAGTTTTTAAATGTTCAATATATCTCTTGGGGTTATAAAAATATAAGCAATAAAAAACAAGTCGGAAGCGTATGTCAATCTTGGACTATTACGATTCTATGTATTAAATTCAGTTATACGGAAATAATAGGACTCCATCTTAACTAGAACGTAATCACCATGGTAACCTAGAATCATTAACTATCATGGGATATCATTGAATTAATTTCCTATGACAGGATTTAATATAATGAATAAAACTCTTTTACAGGGGTCGTACGCTTAAGGGATTTTTTTCTGGACAAATACCACTAATTGTTTATAGAAAAATAAATGTTGATTAAACTCGCGAAATTCAGCCTTATTTAAGAAGATATTTTTCCATAAGAAAATATTGGTACCGAAGAATTTCCCGGTCGTGAAATTTCAGGACAAGTACGACCCCTGCTTTTATTAATATCTTTTTAAGTTTTCAATCGATTTTTATAAAATTTGAAATGACTCAACAAAATTCTGCAACGATCACAAATATTAAATTTCTAACCATTCGGAGGGTAGTTTTTGCGCTGTTATTTACGGACAGACAAGGCGACGACTATAGGAGCTACGTATTTATATTATTACGAGCGCACCTAAAAAATAAAAAATAGTTCTAAAGGATACAGATGTTGTACACTTCAACGTAAAAGTCCATTTACTGCCTTCACTTCATACGAACGGATATTATTGTCACGACATAAAAAGGCTTTTTCTATTTTACCAAGTTTCCTCATCAGTTTATTTTTTGTGTCTTCATCAGTTAGAACGGCAGTGTGTCCCAAAAGTTTAGAGATAACAATTTTTTCAATTCCTACTATTAGTTCACTCTCTACCTTTATTTATTTATTTATTTATTTATACAGTCGGACCTCGTTATCCCGACACCCGGTTTTCACGTCACTCCGCTTATCACTTCAGTTTTTCAAAATCCCGATTTTCTGTATATGATTTTAATGTAAATAAACTCCGGATTTTACGTCGTTATATAATTTTCAATTCCGGATATCCCGACGGCTTAGAAAAATTGTCCATTTTTCATAATCCATCTTATAATCACGGAAATTAAGCGATAAGAAATGTCTTAGCTAAACTTTTTACAAAAGTGTCTAAAATACCCATTGAGATAAATCAGAAATTTTACTTCAATCTTTTATCTGAATAAATATACCCAAAATCTATGAATGACCCACTTAAGCTCCAGATAGACGTATCAGTCTACTCGCGGTATTTTTGTTCTGGTCAGGTGGCGCTTTCTTGTGGTTACATGGCGTTTTTCATCCGACTCAAACCGAAGAATTGCATTGCATTGAAACGATCAGAAATGATCTAACATCCATTTCTGAAACAACGAATATTGATTATAATTCCTTGTATAATATTGAAAAAAGAATTGTAGGAAGCATATCTAGGGGTAAGCAAACCTTAATTCAAGAATGTTTCATGTAACAATAAAAAAGCAAGTCCCCATAAATCTGATTTTTATTCTTTTCACTTTTGTTTTTGTGTTTATTTTGTTTTATAATAATGTTCCATTGCTTAAAACTGCAAGAACAGTTATGAATTTCAAATTGTCTTAAATTACTTAAAAATACAGCTTTTTATAAACATTTTTCTCCAACTCCGGTTACCGCAACACCCCGCTTATGACGACACTTTTTTCTAGTCCTTAGAGTGTCGGGATAACGAGGTGCGACTGTATATCATTTTCAAATTTTCAATCGTTAATAAAATACTCATTATTCATCCTATCAAGTTGAAATAATTTTTTTTTAACTTGTACTCGATGACAATTGATGTTAATACAGTTTTTTCAAATATTAATTCATTAATTTTAGTTTTACATGGGAGACAAAATGGCGGCCATTGGTTATTGAAGCATTTGATGCATCTTCATATCTATAAGGGGGGGGGGGGGTTTACCATAGGGGGGGACCCTGTTATGTCACCAAATACCGCCAAGTTTGTCGCCAACAGGGAGATGTATCGCCCAAATTTGGCGACCAAATTGAGTCCCAAATGTGACGCCAACTTGGCGATATCTCTAATATTTCGCCAAATTCCCATAGACTTCCATAGTAAACCTACTTGCTTATAGAAAATCAACAAATTGAGATATTTTAATGCAACAAAAACTAATATTAGCTTAAGGGATTATATTAAATTTTTCTTTGATGACTTAAGTAGGAATTGACTTTTAAAACAAAATTTTTATATTACTTGTTTTAGACTTAAATGCTAACTAAACGAGTAAGAAAGACGAAATAAATTATGAAAATGTATAATGAAAATATAAAAATAATTAAATAGTGAAACAACTTTTAGCAGTCATAGATTTAATATAAAGAAAATAAAATATAAAAATGCTGTCCCAAAAATATATAGACAACCGGTATTAAAAGCTGATTTAAGTATTGATATCCAAAATTTACGTATTCCAAGGTCATGTTCTTGTGGTGCAATACTTTTCTGAGATAAAAGCGAATCTATCTTTCCCTTTCCGACTGACTGAAAAGATGCCTCGCAATGTGCTGTTTTCCAAAAGGGAAATTTTGGAAAACATTTGTTTAAAGGCTCGTGGATGGATGGTTGTGGATATTTTAAGAAAAACAGGACGCAGCAGAGTTGGTATTTACCGAATTCTGTCAAAAGGTGACAATCTGAAACAAAATCCCGTTCTACACGACTAAAGAAAACAACTAAATGATAAGACAGAGAAAGCTTGACATTAATTTTTACCCAAAACCTGTGTGTACGGTCAGTTTCTATAGAAATAAGAAATTCCAGTACCAACATCCACGGTCCATCGACGGCTGCTGGCAGTTATATTTCATTATTTTCGCAAAATGCGTCATTCGCCAATGTTTACAAAACGGAATAAAAACACTCGTGTTCAGAGGACCTGAAATCACAGGAATTGGTCAGATGAATGGCTGAGTGTTCTGGCCAGTAATGAAAAGAAATTCAATGCAGCTGCGCCCGATGATTGGGCATATTATTAGCATGATATCTGCAAGAAATCACGAATTTTGTTTATTAGACAACAAGGAGGGGTTCATTCATGGTGTGGGCAGAATTTTCGTATAATGGAACAACCCATATTTATATTTTAAAAGGTCATCAATGTTCCGAAGATTATCAGAAAAGGCTTGAAATACAGAAGAAAAAAAAACTGTTGTCAATAAACTTTTGGGACGCACTGTATATCTCCAACTGTCAATTTAGATTGTGAGTTTGTGAGTCAATTTAGATTGTTTTTTTAAGTATGTGAAGATTTTAAGTCGAATAAATATTGTCTCTTCCATTTTGTCCATAGTTGCTTCAGCAATAGAGATTTATATTTAATACTTTTGAGTACATTCTATCTTTTCTATCTACTTTCAATTATTTCAGCAAAGTTAATGGGATGAGAGGAGGTTATTGACCAAAATTTAGAAAAATGCATAAGTGTCAAAGGTTGTGGTTAGTGATGTTACAGTTTTTTCTGGCATACTAACTGTCAGTTTTTTCCCTTAAAATCAACACATTTTTTAAGATGTATATGCATAAAAATTTAGTGTAAATAGATTCTTATAAAAACAGCATTAAAAAAGATAATGATCCCTAAAAAGCTTTTAACCTCAGAGCGTCAAATTAATATTACAGCTTAAATGCGTGCAAATTGTTTCATTAATTTATTTTATGGCAATGAAGAAAATATGAAAAGAAAATCGCCGAATAGAGTTAAATTATAAAATGCATAAAACATAAACATAAATTTTTCTCTGTTTATCGCCTTAATACGATATATTCGCTTAGAATTTTCATCAATTAATAAACTGTAACCCAAATCCAATTTCACTTGAACAAATCAGCGAAATATAAAACAATTTATAAAATAAAGTTTAAAATCTTGATTTAACCGAAATTGGGCTACTAACCTAATTTATAATTTATGATTCATTAATTCGCTGAAATGAACGACTCGGGAGAAAATTGTTCATTTCGTAATATTATAAAGAAATGGAATGGAAAGTTTCCAGTAATTTAATTATAGAAAAATTATCGGTTCCGTTTTCTTTCATATTTTTATCTTTGAAAAACTTAATTTAAAATGTCGCATTAAGTTATTTATGAAAATGAAGAAAATATTAAGAAAAGTATAGAAAGAATGTCAAGTATTGTGTATTATTATTCATATTTTTCTCACAATGAGAATAAATATTGACAAAAAAAAAAAAAAAAAAAAAAAAAAAAAAAAAAACACTGATAGAATTTTGTTTTAAACTAAAGTTCAGCAATAATTTTCTTTCTGCTTTAACCCTTTCGCTGGCGGTGTCCTTAAAAAAGGAAAACTATTTTTTGTTTTACTGGCACCCAAGGTTCTTCTACATAAGGTTGTTCCATTTGAAGGATAGCCAATCAGAGAAGAGCAGGACTGTTACGTCATGTGGCGGACAAGATCGGAGATCGACCAGCCGTGAGAATGTAAATGGATGCGTAAAAGAACGGAATATGAAGTAAATATATTTTTAAAAAGCAGATTTTCGAAAGTAAATTGAACGGAATCACTTTCCTTAAAATAATTTGTTCAAACACTGATTGGAGTTAATTAAATATAAAATACATAATTGTTAAATAATATCTCGATACGTTTGTTTACATTCAAATACTTGAGTAAATTCACGAAAAAAATTAAATTTTTAATGCTTAAAAGTACAAATGAAAGTTTTTAAACTATTGCAAAATAAAATTAATCATATGAATATGAAATTATATATATGAATAAATTAAACAAAAGTCACGCTTCAAAACTTTTAACAATAATGCATTGTCCGATTACTAGATATACGTTTTCAAAAAATTTCGAATGTCACTATGCTTATTCAGGATCAAAATAATACAAAAATATTACTTTATAATTAAACTAATTCTATTATGAAAAAAATATGTACTATAGATTTAACAATGAATTAACATTTTCAAAAAATAGAAAGGGAAAAATAAAGTAAGAACCATTATCATACTTTCAATAAATCAATATGTGACTAATACTTTTTACACACTATATCAGGTAGCAAAATCATTGATCCTCATTAATAAACAAAATTCAATTTTTAAATTCATTAGTTTCAAATGGAAATCAATATGATTCAAATATCTGTAGCAATATATATACACAGGGCTTAGTTTCTAGCCAAAAGAGAAAAAAAAAGAAAGAAAGAAAGAAAGCAAGAAAGATAGAAAAAGAAAAAACTACAAGAGCTCTAATATTCTGCAGTAATAACAACTAAGTGTATAACAACCGCCCCCCCCCCCCTCACGCATACATGCATATTTATATTTCATACATTATTTAAAAATTTTAAAGCAATTTCGTCTTTCTCAAAAAGAAATTATATGTATATATATATATATATATATATATATATATATATATAATATATTTTGACATATCTTAAGCATGAATATATAATAAATTCTTATAAATGACGAGAGCAAATACATTAAAATCAGGAGTGGGGAATTTTCAGAAAATCCTACTTGTCGCGGACTTGACATTGGTGCGCAGTATTTATAAACTGCCGTCTGTTCTGACTAATATTTAAATATTCAGTAAAAATAAAGTAGTGCTGGAGCAGCGCTCCTGTGTCGGAGCAAATTAAATACCGCGCGGAGCTAGAAAGTTTATCAGAGAGACTATTTTAAAAACACGAACAAAAAGCAGCGAGTAAAAACGGCAGAAACAGTTGCGACTAATTCTGACATTCCTCGTCGCCGTTCTGAAATCATTAAAAAAATCGCTACGCTTGACACCCTATGACCACACTATGACCACATACGTAAGTGCTTTGGTAGGAAAGAATGCAAAAGATTGGAGATGGGAGGGAAATAAAAATAAAATTTAGGCATTGATTTTTTAGAAACACTATTTTCGCTGAAATCCGGAATGAGCGCAAATGAATTCAGACCAATATCTAAATTTCCACTAAAAATAAAGAAGTAGCGATGCTGAGCTCCGGCGCAAATTAAGCACTGCTTATCGGTTATTAACTCAACCCTACATTAATTTTCATTTTAAATTCCTTCTTCATTTTATTAATCAGAGTAACTCGAACATAATATTGAATAAAGTAAATATTATCGTTATTCTGTTTGCGAATCGTCGGGTCAGTTAGAAACGAAATGCATGTCACTGCACCAGCAGCAAATGTACAACAAAATCACAAAAAATCGAGAAAATCGTTATCACAGCGCCCCCTTCCAAGATTACATATCCATTTTCAACTGGGACTTGGCGTCAATACTCAAAAACATATGCATGAAGTTTGGTTCAAACCTATGCTGTCCGATGAAACAATAATGAAAATGGTACAAAAATCGCTATTACAGCGTCTTCTCCCGGCGGAATACCCCCAAATTCAACCTGGACCTGCTGGCCATAGTAAGAAACATACATATGAAATTTTGTTCAATTCTATGCGTAACTTCATGCCCTTTTCGATGATAGAATATTGAAAATGGCACAAAAATCGCTACTACAGCACCATCACAGCAAAACACTTACATGAAATTTGGTTCAATTCTATGCATAACTTCGTATACTTTCCGATGATATAATGAGACACACGTATATACGGACAGACAGATATTTTGTAAAAACATGTTTTTAGTATCTCCTACCCTTAAAACGTGTAAATCCGTCGAAAACCGGAAGTCGAACAAAATTTCGACTACAATACTTTCTTCTATTATAGATAAAAGAAGGTAAAAAAAGATAATGCTAAAATATAATTTTAATAGAGGAATTTTTTTTAAGTTAAAAAAGTTATAATAACAAAAAAAAAAATTATGCAATTTTTGACATTTTTTTAAAAAATTTTGCGGCGATTTTCCCATATAAATAAAAGGAATCCGTCTTTATTTTTTAGCCCAGCATAATAAATTTTGTCATTTTTTCAATAAAGTTTATTCGGAGTTTGCATTTTTTCGCGGGTTTTTTATACGAATTTTAGAGTTTTGAGATTTGTAAAAAGAACTCATTTACCAAAATTCAGCCAAATATAATAAATTTTCTCCTCTACGAGTTTTGAATTTTTTTTTTTTTTTTTTTTTTTTCATTTCATGGCGATTTGTCTGCATTTGTGAAAAAAGTCCGGTTTTAATCTTTTAGTCCAATATAATAAATGCTGTCCTCTTTTTCTTTTTCTTTCTTTTTTTCTTTTTTTTTCACTTTCATTTAAGTTTATTCGGAATTTCTTCCCACGATTCTTTTATGCAATTTTTAGAGATTTTCCCGTTCTGCAGAAATTTTCTGACTTTCGTAAAAGGAATTCGACTTTAAAATTGCAGCCTAATATAGTAAATTTGGCCTCTGCTATTTTAGTGTTTCTCGTTGCGATTTTCTAGAATAATAATCGTCAGTAAACAAAATGACCGGCTTTTGACGAAATCCGGATTTTGACGTCAGGATTTGAGACTTTGTACTGCATTTTTAAATCTGTATACGTTTTCTCCAAGAGTTAGATAGAACAAGAGTATTAGAAAATGTTGGTATAGTGCATTCAGTAGGATTTTTTTCAAAAAGTGTGCTAAAATAATAGAATAATTAAAATCATTCACAGAAAAAAATTCCATCGCAGAACGGCATACAGAAAACCATTGAAACGAACGAAGCGAGGTGAATCTGTCCGCCACGTGACGTAATGCGCGAGCAGTTAAAAAATCTTTACAGTTGGCGCATCGCCTGAATGGTACCCCCCTGCTGGCACCCAGAATATTTAATTAAAATTGCCCTTTTATTTTTACTTGAAAATAAGCAAGTTCTTATTGACTAATAAATTCGTTTATAAATTCTGGTGTCATTCCATCATTTAACTAGTTTAAAAACTGAATAACTACGAACCGGAAAGGGTTAAATAAATGCATTAACACTAGAACCGCCGTAGCGGTCATATTGACCGCTCGCAAATAAAAGTACTTCGATTATCACCAGAAATTTCTTTCTAAAATAAGTTTAAAATGTACCACGGAGAAATAAGTTAAGTAATTTCAATTAAATTTTCCGGTGTAAAACATTTTTATAACACTTCAGTAAAATTTCCGGCGCACAGTGGAGTATTTGACCCAAAAACCTGGCCAAAAATGCAAAAATTAAAATTTCGTCAGCAATTGTAAAAATCATATTTTTTAATAGCTAACTAATTGGTGCATCGATCTATGTTTATTTTAGGAACCTGGGTCATATCCGGTGGCTCCTGACCTCAGCTGAAGAGGAAGTTTCTTTCTGAGTAGACGTGTTTTTTGTTGTTCTTTGGCATTGTTATTATGTTTAAATATAATTTTTTTGTGGCTCAATGAATTGTTGAATTGAAACTAAACAGGGTTTACGTGTTTAACAAAGGTCAGAGCTTAGTGTTAAACTATGTGTTAATTTAAATAGTTTCGTTTTTATTGTAACAAAAAAAAAAAAAAAAAAAAAAAAACATTAAATGTGTAAAAGGGTTATTTTTAAAGCGTTTTTCTCTCTAATTTATACACATCGAAAGGTTTTTAAATATGTGCCGCGCTTTGCCCCGCCATGTTTGAATTATAATCGTATTAGTTATAGTCTTGAGTGTCAATTTCTGCAAAAAAATCTTCCGCATATTGTGCTATTTTTTTATAAAAAATGTTTTCGGAATGACTAATTAAATGCTCTATTTTGCGGCCACCGAATTGAAGAGATAAGAACTATATATTTACTGTCGTATTGCAGGTTTTTAGCTCACGGGATATTACCAGAGTGTTTTTGCACTTAGATATTCTGTCTGTATGTATGTACGTACGTACATATGTACGTATGTAGGTACGTACATACGCACGGAACTCGATGTCTTTTGATAGAAATAGCCGATTGCCTTCAAATTGTATTTACTTATTTTTTGAAAAAGGTTTCCCTAATTAGTTTTGGGGCTCATGTGTGTAACATAAGGAGAGAAAGGAGGAATTAATCCTTTCGAGGGCGGTGTCCTTAAAAAAGGACACCTAATTTTAATTCCAAACCTGACAAACGGCACCAAGAAAATTTAATTAAAATTTTCTTTTTATAATGTACGTGAAAATAAGCAACTTCATATAATCTAATAACTCCGTTTATCAACTAAAAAGAGCAAGCCATGCAGTACAGAAAACCTACAACTACTTTTTCTAGCAAGGTCTCATGGTAGTCCCAATAAAAGCGAAGAAGAGAGTGATGAAGAAGATGAAGAAGAATTCTGAAGAATCATTTTGAAACTGGTAATATATTAAATACATTCAAAAACTAGCAATCTATACTATATAGGTTCCGCTTTACTGAACCTACTATTAAATATAACACTATTAAACATAAATGCAATAATTATTATTAAATGTAATTTAAATGTAATAAGTATTATTAAATGTAAATCATAAGTTTTATGTATAGTAAAATTAAATACATTTAATTAAACATTATTAGTGAATAAGACAAACCTATCAACAATAACTTTCCTCTTAAAAACAGTAAATAGTTAAGGCTACAAGTCGCTCAACTTTCAAACTCCCTTCGGTAATGTTAAGTCAATGTGCATGTGATTTATTCATATTTTTAAAATATCTTCTTAGTAAATTAATATTTTAACTTCTTTTTTCTTTGTGTTCTTCTTAAATGATGACTATTTTTTTCTTAATTGTCAAAATATTTATAAAATGTATATTTATTATTATGTGAAGTGTTAAAATCTTACTTACACTTCGTCAGCTTTTAAGATATAAAATATTAAACTAAGCTATGGATTTGTATGTATACTCAGGGCTTGAAATTCAATTTTTCATAGGAGGGGAGTCTGCCTACCAGCATTTATAAATGGAGGGGAGTTGAGCTATTTGGGAGGGAGAAAAAAATATGAAACCCACTGTTATTTTATGTGCTTTTTAAAGATTTGCATTAATTATTTTGTGTCTGTATTAATACAAACATGACAAAATACCATTGAAGCAATTTAAATCAACAACTCAGAATAATGATGCAAAATATTTTGTTTTATTTAAAAAAGTAAGAAAGCAGGGGTGATTCTGAGTAAAAAAAAAAAATTCTGAAACTGACAGCAAATTTTCTGAAAGGTTACAACAGAGGGGATGAAGGGGGGGGGGGAATCACTCCTAGCTCTTGCCGTAGCGAAATTTGTCGTTATTTCGAGAGTTTTTGACGAAATTTGCCGTTTTTTCGCGATTCTTTGACGAAATTAGCGGGGTTTTTTTCGTGATCCCTGGACGAAATTCGCGATTCTTTGACGAAATGCATGTTTTTTTGCGATCCTTTGACGAAATGCACATTTTTTATTGCGATACTTTGTCGAAATTCACATTTTCCCGCAATCTTTTGACGAATTGCGCGCTTTTTTCGCGATCCTTTGACAAAATTCGTGTTTTTCGCGATTCTTTGATGAAATTCGCGGTTTTTTATCAGCGGCTGTTTGACTAAACACTAAATTCGTGTTTATTCCGCAATCCTTTGACGAAATTAGCTTTTTCTCTTTTTTCGCGATCCTGTGCCGAAACTCGCATTTTTCCGCGTTCCTTTGCCGAATTTTTTTTTTTTTTTTTGCTATCCTGTGTTGTAATTTGTGTTTTTTTTTTGCGATCCTTTGATGAATTTGAAGTTTTTTTTCCCGCAGTCTGACGAAATTCACGTTTTTCCGCGTTTGTGTTTTATTCGCAATCCTTTGCGACGAAATTGGCGATTTTTTCCTCGAACGATTGACAAAATTGATTTTTTGCCGCGATCATTTGTCGAAATTCGCGATATTTTTCTGTTGAACTGAAGACCGATTTTTCACAATTTCGGAACCTAATGCATTAAATTTTCAGAAAAATCGTAACAGAATCATCCCTGAATTTGCCAATCGGTCGCGGACACTTGTCAACTGGTCTCGAGAAGAAAATAGTGAAATTTGTCTATCGGTCGCATCGAAAATTCGTGAGCTTCAACAATCTTTCACGGTAAAAAATAAAAAAAAAAAAAATGTGTCAATTAGTCGCGCGAAAATATCGGGAAATTTGCAAGGCGTTCGCGGGAGTTAATCGTAATTTCAAAATGCAAAATTTTCAGGAAAATGGTGTAATTTTTTGGACGGGAGTCTCCCGCCCACGATATTATTTTGGGCGGGATTTCAAAATTTTGGGCGTGAATCCCGCCATCCCGCCCTGAAATTCAAGCCCTGATACTTCATAGTATGTTAAAAGTTAGTTCAGTGAAACGCATAGCACAGATAAAAATGTCCATTCAGCCATTTCCGTGAATAAACGGAAATGTACTTGAGAACTTTCGTGCTGCCCTGAATATGATCTATAGAATGTATCCACACCAAGTAATATTTTTAAAAATATATTCTATTTTAAAACGCCTATCACAACTACAAACGCACTTCCAGCAATTATTGGTCGTAAACTTCAATAGTTAAATTTATTCTTCAGCCATATTCTTTTGCGTGTCCCTGTAAATGAACGATATATTCTATGCATACCGTATTCTAGAATAAGCGCCTTGGTACACCTTAGTGATGTATATAAATTTCAGCACGTTTAAAAGTGTGATATCATTAAAATACAGAGCAAACGATTTTTCCCCATAGAATATAATGTAAGGGAATTCTATTGGGTGTCTCTGTGAATGAACCGTAAGGGCTCTAGACTTCATTTACAATACCAAACCTGCCATAGTGATACCAAACAACATCTCAGAATTTCAAGCCAATCGGACTATATTTACATTGAAAAATATTTTTGACCAGGATTTCGGGTCAAATACTCCACTGTGCGGCGGTTCTAGTGTTAATATTTTTTTCTCGACTGCTGCATAGGATTCATTATATATATCATAGTATTTGGTGATTTTTTTAATTAATATTAATAGAGCTTTTCCAAGTTAATTTCCTATGTTTTTAACTCATTAAGGATCGCTTAAATATTTATGAAAACAATCAAAAAGATACCTATTTTTAATTGCAGAAAATGAGTATCTATAAGATTTCTAACATAAAATATGCAACTAGTTGTATGTTTGAGACGAAAATTAAATTTGTTATAGAATATATTCACTTTTGCAGAAAAGCCATCATGCGGGAATCTAGCGTTTTATTGTTTGTTTTACACCATTCAAACTAATGCGAATAAGATACTTATTTTTTTTTTCTTTTTACATTTTTATTACTTTACAATTTTTTAGAAATAATACTTGAAACAATATGCGTACATAAAATGTTCATTATCAATAAATTTTTTGGGGTAGGATATATTTAGAAACATGGAATACAAATCCCAACATTATTATCAGTACAAAAGCATCGAGTTTCTTTTCGAAATCTCTTTGAATCGACATAATATTTAAATTCTTCAGAACCCCTGTCAGATTCACTAATTATTTTTGCTTGGGTAGTCTTGTTTGCAGTTATTTTTTTCCTTAATTTTTATTAGCCGCCGGTATGCTAGTTCTTTCTCCCAGCTATTAAAGTGTCGTCTCCAAAAAATAACGTTCCGTTGTAAAGCAAGCCGTAAAACAAAGCAGATGTATCATTGTACTGTTAAATACTCTGCTGCAATATTTTAAACTTCTAAGTATCGCACATTTTCAATTTTTATACCGCCGTATTGGGAAAAAGTGTACTTTTTCCCAATACGGTCTTTGTTTGAAAACTGCAATTTGTTTGAAAACTGCATCTCAATTTATTTTTGAAAAATTAATTTTTTTGTAGTTTTTAGCACCATTTGTTCAATTTTGGCAACTCATGTACTCCATTTCTGAAGAAAGTACAGAAAAAAGTAGCTGGAAAATAGTAATTATATCTTTTTGTTGCCATTTTCTCACAACTACTGAAAAAAGTAATTAAAATTTGAAAAAAATTAAATGAATGATTTCTGATAAAACATGGAGCTATTATAAACTATAATTATCTATTTAATTATCTATATTACAAGCAAATGAAGGTATATAAATCATTAGATAGCCGATTTTTTTTTTTCTTTTTTTTTTTTTTTTTTTTTTTTTTTTTGAGTGACGACATCATTCTTTTTTTTTTTTTTTTTTTTTTTTTTTTGATTTGTGTATTATTCAGCGATAGCGACATCCTATGAATACTTTACCGTAGATGTTGTTTAAGACTGGATCGTAAATGAGGAATTCTTCACAGGATGCGAATGATCTCATTTTATATGAAATAAAAGCGTGTGTTTTAAGTCTTAAATCGGAAATATGTTTTATATTATCTATATTTGTATACATATATATATTTTTTTCATCGGAGGCGAAACTAAATTCTGAAAAAGCAGAATTCATATTTTCTAGTTATTTTTTAGAAGTTAAAATTTGGATCTAAAAACTATGAGCTATTGTTAAAGAATATTAGACTGCACTGTGTGAAATCCTCGGACGAATCCACTGGTTTATTTTAAAAGCAGATCCTTACAATGTGGCAAAAAGTGGTGAAGAGACAATGAAAGTTTGAATACGCGGAATATAGCGGAAATTTCGGGTATTATGGAAAGGTCGAATAATAGGAAATACTTCAATATCTCGCGCATACAGCGTTGCAGCTAAGCGTAAAACTGCCATACGACTTAACTAGTACGCCCATGAGGCACTTTGCTCAGTTTTGTTTGGATACCTGTTGTTTGAGCGACGAGGCGAAATAAAATCTTACTCCCATTTTTAACAATTTTTTGCTGGTAAATTGTATAAAATTCGTAGTAATTATAAAATCTTATTATCAGTTATGTTAACCAAGGTCAGTATAAAGTTGAATAGTTACATTTATTGCTGTGTTTGCCAGTTTCCCTCTATGCTCACTTGATGACGAGTGAAGAAGCCTGAATTTTTGTTTTCTCAAATTTACTAGTAAAATCACTTTAAAATGTTGCAAAATGAACTGGAAAAATACTGGCAAACATTACGCAAAACTTTTTTTGTATTTATTTGATAAAGTGTAAACGTACTACATATGGGAATATGCATAATATATGTAATAGTATAATATGCGTAACTATATGTGTTATCTAAATTTATATAAGATAGGCTTTTAAATTGTGTAATATATATGCTATAATTAGTATTTTTATGAACTACTCAAAAATACATTTATTTATTTACAAAGAGTAATAACATTATAAGTATTAATAGTAATAAACTAAGATTAATCGTATTTGAGGTTAAAAACAATTTATTTCAAAATCATCTAGAAAAGGACTTTACATAAATAACGGCCCCCTAAATGGCTAATACAAATATGTACCCATTCGTGCCTAGCGCTCAATATTTTGTACGTTACAAAAATGCATAAAAAATAGGCTTGAACATATAATTTTACAATTTAAAAAAGCATGTATTTCAAAGATTATGACTTATTTCCTTGAGAGAGAAAGCACAAATAAACTTACCTTTACATTTCGCCATTTTGAAAACGGAAAAAATCTAGCACATAAATATCCATCTTATGCTCTTATCTTTCGGTAACAGATAAAGACATTTATAGATAAATATTTCGAATAATTTTCATGTTACAAAGAAGAAGAAAATTATGCAAATTTATTAAAACCCAAAGCGTCCCAAAAATGGGACGCCAGGGTTAAGTTTTTGAAGATGGTGTGTCGGGTAATATAGAAAATCAGCTAGACAACTGTTTCATAACGACTCTAGTGATTGGTGAACAATCGTTCCACCCCAACGTGTCATTTGAGATGGGATTTTAATAGAATGTACACCAGATGAAAAAGATGCTGTGTACCGGTTTTGTAATAGAAAATATTCGAATAATTCAAGAGGGGAGGAGTGGATATAATGCCTGATGTGGACTGTAGTGGGGCCGAAACAATAGGCTACATTTGTGTTTTTGTAAAAGTTAAGAGGTCTTAAGCACAGAATTTTCGAAATTTTAATTTTTGTACATGTTAAACTCTATCTCTTCTGAACATTTCGATATAACTGTTTCCTTGAAATTTCCATTGGAAAAGAAGTTGTGGCTTTTAGATTTATTTTCGCCCAATAGCTGAAGCGGCGTTTCCGAAACTTTGAAGTCATTTTTCTCGAAATGACGTTTTTGCGCATAACGCGCAAGATATCTCAAATACTTCTGAATATTTTTTCACGAAATTTTCAAAACACATGTTTCATGTTAGTCTGTATAAACTGAACCTAAACTTTCCTAATTATTGTTCTAAAAGATATTGATTATACTGTCGAAATTTTCAAAATTTTGTATTAGCTAAATACAACTTTGTATTAAAAAAATGCTTTAAATTAAATTTATTTAGGTTAAGGATAATTATTACAATCTGAAGTATAAGTAGACACCAAAATTTTCATTCTAGTTGCAATATTCATTTTGCAATCCTGCCCTCTAAAATATGGAGGAGTGAAAAGTTCACTCTTTGAAGGTATGACAGGCATTTTCACTCTTTTTGGTGGGAATTTTATAAAAATACACTCCTTAAAGAGTGAAAGTTTCCACACTCTAGAAAGGAGTGAAATGTCTCACTCCTGAAAGAGTGACTTACGTATGCATTGCTTATTAACCAATCAGAACGGCAAGGCGACGACTCCCTTAAAAGATAAGAAAAATTATCACTTTTTCATCCGCCATCTTAGGATTAACAGATTAGGATATCATTAAAATTATTCTTTATGGAATACATAAAACAAATGTAAATCTTATTTAATTTTAAGCATTTATCCGTGTAGATATGTGGAATGTTAAGATTATGAGCTAAATAGTTGTATGTTGTATACAAAAAGATTGATCGTGGAGTGTTCAAAGTGATTGTCTATTATATTTCTTCATGTAGCGGTTTGAAATATAATTCTTTTAACAATTGAATAACACATAATGCTTAGCAAAAAATTAATCAAAACTTCATTAGTTCGGGCAATGTGAATAAAAAAAAAATGAGTGTAAATATTTATTCTTCCCATTCAATGCTGTGTTGCAAGATATAAGACTTTTGCCAACGATCGAAAAAAAAAAGAAAGATTTTATCTCTTTCCTTTGAAAGGCTGACTCAGAAGATATCTGGATTTTTTCAATTCGTAGCAGTATTGTAAACATTAATTTGCCTTTATATGAGATTTTTTTTGAGGTTTATTACTGATTTCTGATTATATACACTTAGAGCATTTGGGACATTCTCACAATCTTTTAATTTTCGGAAATAAAAAATCTGGTGAAATTAAACTTGCGAAAATAATATTTTAATCTGACAGACGAATGTCTTAATGATTCAAAATAAAGAAAAAATGGTCAGCACCGAATTTGTTTTTTATTTAACTGAATTTTAAGTTAAACTTGCGAGTTAAATTTTCCTTACCATTTTAACACTATAAATTTCTATTTTCTTCTAAATTTTTACTTATAATGAATTTGCATAGTACCCACCGGACATTGAAGTAAGAAATAATAACAATGCAGTATTTTTAGTATAAAAAAGTTTGGTATAATATTGTCTTAAAGGGGTGTTAAAGAAGGGACGGAAGGAAATAAAGGAGATTATATAGGGAAAAAGGCACGGTAATGGAAAAACAGGGATGGTAAGGATGGGACGGTAAGGAAAATTACCACCATTTTTAGGCAAATCATGTTAAGACTAAGTGATAGCCACAATGTTCATTGATTTTTAGAGAGAGTTATTTACATTGGATTAAAAAAAAAATTATCTACCTCGAAAAGTGCAGGAATAAACCTTCGGTACGGTAAGACTACCCACTAGGGTGGAGCGAAAAAAATTATTTTTTGAAAATCAAAAACGGGTATGTGCCAAAAGTTGCCTTTATACTAGTACATCATCTGCGTGCAATATTACCGCTGAAAAAAAATGGCTTGAGTCTGCGCTTTTGGTCCAAAAGTCGAAATTTTGGGTGAAATTTGACATTTTTTCAAAAATTAAAAAAAAATTCTATAGAGATGGTTATTATTTAAAAGTGTTATTTAAACCTTTATTATTAATGACTTAACATATTTAAACGATAAAATTATATCTTTGTTCTGTATAACTGGAACAAAACTGACAACTTTTGGTGAAAAAAAGGCGTTTCCACTCTGTTGTGTCATACAACTAATTGTTATTTGGAATACAGCTCTTACGTAGTTGCTTTGAAATCTACACAACAGTGCATAGCTTGACCACCCTTCCATCTGAGCATAATGTTTTATTTATATATTGAATTATGATTTTTTATCAAAGACTGACATAAGATTCCTATGTATCAACCTAATCCATCTCTTCTTTGTATCCACAGACGTTGAGTGCTGCTGTGACACTTTTTCACGTATATTTCTACTGCTTATGTATGATAAGGCAAACAGAGTAATGCAGTGGAATTAATGGAATCTATTCAGCCTTCTAGTATCTTCACCAACATTACATCCAGTTACTGCATAGTGATTGGGAGTTCCGTTCCTACAATATTTTACAACATTTAGGTATTTAATCTTTGAGTATGCCATCATTTACTCTACCTCTTGAATTTTTTATATGCTGATAAGCTTGTTGTTTAATGTGATGGCGATCGTCATCAAAATTGTAATAAGAATTTGCTCTCGATGTGAAAAGCTACCATTGTCCTAAATAATTTTTTTAGTATTTGTTTTTTGCCGATTTCTGTGGTGTTTTGTAGCCGAGTAATTTCCCATAAGTTTTTAGATCAATTTTTTAGATGTGAATTTTATTTGGTGTAAGCCATCATGGGGCATAAACTTGGATTACATATTTTGTGAGTGAACCAGACTTTGATGGTCAATCAGTTCAGTGCTTATATAAAGGCGAATAATTTTATGCGCCGTTGTGGGCCATCTTGCGTGGGACAAGTTTCGTGGGTTCCTATTCGCTAGTTCTTCTGTACAATATCTTGATGAAATAACTTTGCAGATATCTATCAGGTGTTTCTGGTATATGCTGAGTAATTTTTTCTTGATTTCAGGAAATAATGTTTAAAAATTACTCTCTATGGCTTCAAAAATTGAAATAAGAAGGGAATAAGCACGTGGACAACGATTTTCCTATTGGTCCGGCGCATCCCTGTGGGTTAGAATCTAATTTTTGCCAACGATTTTATCTAATAAATGATGCAGAGGAAATTAACTGGACTTGGAGGAGACATATGATCAATTGTAATGGTTCATTCTAAACATCCATTCTGCCCCTCGCAGAATGGATGAAAACGACTAAAACAGAATTATTCACCTTCAAATGAGCACCCACTGCCCATCAGAGTCTCTAATTTCACTCAAAAAGTACTATGTTATCCAAGTTTCGCTCCAGAATAGTTTACAATCAAATGTAATCCACAGCTAAAGAAGAGATCTAAAAACTCATGGGAAATTGGCTACACAAAAACAACTTGGATATTAAACAACACACAAAACGGAATAAAAAAAAAATACTGAAAAAAATGTTATTTAGGACAATGGTTGCTTTGCATACACAGAGGAAACTCTTATTTCAATGCTCTTTGACGATTGCCATCACATTAAACAGCTAGCTGCTCAGCATATAATAGTCGAAAGATGAGAGTAAGTGATGGCATACGCAAATCGGAAATATCGACAATCAACTTTGAAGCGGATAATTATATAAATCTTACTCATTGGAAAAGTGTTGTGGTAACAGAACCTCTAATCAATATGCATTTATCGTGTGCAATCTTGGTGAAAATAACAGAAGGCTGACTAGATTACATTAATATCATCCGCACTGCATTACACTGTTTGTCTTCTCTTACACAAACAGTAGAAAAAGACGTAAATGAGATCACAGCAGCAGCATTCAAAGTCTGTGGATCCAAAGAAGAGATGTACCAGGTTGATACATAGAAAACTTGTGTCAGTCTATGATAAAGAATCACAATTCAATGTATAAATAAAAAATTGAGTTCAGATGGTAGGGTGGTCGAGCTATGCACTGTTGTGACATGAAATGCAGCCACCTCCACGTGGCACCTCCTGCGTAGTATTGAAAACAGCTAGGTAAGAGCTGTATTCCAAACAACAATTAGTTGTATGAAACAACAGAGTGGAAACGCCTTTTTTTCACCAAAAGTTGTCAGTTTTGTTCCAGTTTTACAGAACAAAGATATAGTTTTTTCGCTTAAATATGTTAAATCATTAATAATAAAGGTTTAAATAACACTTTTAAATAATAACCTTTTCTATATAATTTTTTTTTTAATTTTTGAAAAAATGTCAAATTTTACCCAAAATTTCGACTTTTGGATCAAAAGCGCAGACTCAAGCCATTTTTTTTCAGCGGTAATATTACACACAGATGATGTACTAGTATAAAGGCAACTTTTGGCACCTACCCGTTTTTGATTTTCAAAAAATAATTTTTTTCGCTCCACCCTACTACCCACAATGTCACGATGCTTGAAATTGATATTTAAAAGCTGATTTAAATTCTGCATTAAATTTCCTGTCAAAGAATTTTAGACATCATTTCTCTAGCATACTTCTGCATGAGAAAAAACTTGAAAAAAATTCTGTGATTACATCTGAAACGATTTTCTGTATAAGTTTAGCAAGAGGGATGGTAAAGAATCTAAAACCCAAGGACAGAGTTAAAAAAATAATATATACCTTAAAAATGTGCGCAGGTTAATTTTTTGCTACATATTTATATAAAACAATTGTCGCGGTTTCGGAAAAAAATTACATCGAATTACTTTTATTGAAAACATTTTATACAGACACTCCAAACTTAAAAATCAGCATCAGGGACACGGGACGGTATAGGACTTTTCCTGGTATTTGGACACTCAACATCATCCAAAACTTATTTATCTCGTTAATATTATTATATAAACATGCAATGGGATGTTCCCCAGTATATGAAATAAAAAAAATAACAAGAATATGTACTAAAATAAAAATTATTACTCAGGGACATAAAAGTCAAATGATAGTGAGAAGGCTCCATTTATCATCATTATTATTGTTTCGGAGTTAAATATGATTTTTGATGTTTATGATATTACGAAAAGGTTGGTACATTAATTTTTTTTAATTGTATGTAAGCATTTTTCTGCGGGTTATGATTTTAAAATTTCGAGGCTGAGTAATATAAAAAATAATAATTATAGACATTCTTCATCAGTTATTAAATATCCTTCTATTATAAATGCATTTTCTACGTTTTTCATACACGTAATTTGTGGCACTAAGCAATAAAACATGACATTTAAGCATTCGAATAAAATGTTTTTTATGCTTGCTTTGAAGATTATGGATACTTTAGTATATATATTTTTAAAAGTTCATATTTATTTACATAATATAGGACTGAATATTTTTTAAAAGAGATTAGAAACTACTTTTTTACATTAAAATTTTTTTCAAACAATAAGAATATTTCTAATGCAGTCATTTACTTTATTTTTCAATTTCCGAGGTCAATCTTTTGCTATAAAACATCTAAAATCTATTTTGCTCATATTCACAAAATACAATATCTACGCGATTAAAAAACTTAAATTAAATATGGCTTCTCATGTCGTTTCATTGATATTGTATTAATTCCATTATTCAGCAATAACGGACGAAAGTTAGAAATCATGACAAAGTTAAGGAATATGTTTAAAAGAAAAAAATATATATATTCCAGAGAACTTAAAATTTAGATTCCATGTTCATATTAAATTAAACAAAAGCAAATAACAGCGGATAAAAAAAAATTACACATTCTTGATATTTAAATCATGCTTAGAACTTATTTTAAAAAGATGTGAGTTTATAAGCATTGTTTTTTAAGTGGAAACATTAAAAATATTTTAGAACAATAGAACTTTGCAAAAATAGCAATAATTTAAGGAAAAGGTGCGGTTTTATATTTAAAACAAATATTAAAATCAAATCAAACATTGTTAAACATACAACATCTACCTATTAAAAATTTATTAATAAAACTTTAAAAGTAATATCTTTATAGGGCATGCAATTAAAGCAAACACAAAGGATAAGATTGGAATAAAATATTTTAGTTTATTACTGTCAGTAATCTAATTTAAATTCGTATGTAACTTTAACTGAATTTTCCCTTAAGAGTTCAATTAGTGTTACAAACTATGAATTAAATAAATATTGCTAATAAAGAATTTTATTCCTATCTTTACCATGCTTGTATCTATTTTCATTGCATGCTGTAAAATATGTGATTCTTTTAAAATGGCCATAAAAGCAAAATAAAAAATACAATCGACTACATAAAAAATGAACATTCACTTCTATGAAAGACTAACTATTCACTCCTACCAGGGGTGAAAACCGCACTCCTTTAGCAAGAGTAAATAGTCACTCCTAAGAAAGAGCGATTATCCACCCCTGTTTAGAGTTAATATTCACTTCCCAGGAGTGGAAATTCACTCTTTCAGAGAGTCAAAAATTTCACTTTTGCTCAGAGTGATTAGTCACTCTAAAGAGGTTGGGCATATTTTGACACTGCGATAGATGACTATTCACTCCTTTTCATTTAGAGTGTGCGCATAAGCTGTTATACCAATTTTTTGCTCGTCAAATCTCTGACAGTTTGGAGCCCCCTATAAATTATAATTCTGCATCTTGAAATTTTTGAAATATATGAAATAAAATAACATACTTATATCTTTCATCCCAAAAAAATTTTATATAATTATTAAAGTCCTATACATTTTAAGATAATTAATACTGAAAATGCTTTTTTTCCAATTTTAAGAGTCCTGAGACCCTTTAAAACAATATTTCAAAGAACCTTTGGATTTATAGACGGTGTACTAACGTTTACTTTTTAAATAATTTTGGTTATTCTTGCAAATCGTGATTTTTCCTGCAATCTCAATATCTCTTAAACTCAATTCCATATTACCCGGCTGGTTGACATTACCCGAAAAGTGTAACTTAAAAAAAAAAAAAAAAGATAGATATTGATATGTATTTTTTCTTCCGCTTTAAACAAATTATAAATGTGTTAAGAAATAGTCAAAGTTTGTTCTTTAGTAACTTTTAATGTATCTCAAATGTTTTATATTGACTTACAAATCAACATTTAAATGGTATTACATAATACTCGAAGTACCTTTATATATAAGTTTAATTTATTATCTTATGCGTGATAACTTTGATGAAACCCAGGACAGAAAAGGAATTTCAAATCAATTGTGATAAAATCCATTTCCTTCCGGAATTTGGGAAATTTAGATTGAGTTTCTGAAACGATAATTTGAATTTTTCTATTTTTAAATATTTCGATTAGTTTCGGTTTGTTGGCCATTTATGATTTAACATATAATCATTATTTAACAGTGTATACATTCTAATCTAAAAAAATAAAGTATCTCGTTAAATAATAATAAAAATTTATATAGTTAGAGAAACGTAAAAAAAAAAATTTGGCAGTTGAAGTCCTGAAAAAGGGTAACTTTATCGGCAGTAACAAACTACACTAGCTACTACTTTATTGTGTTTTATAAACACATCCATTAATTTTTTTCTAAAAATAAAGGAGTATTTTTGAAGTAATAAAAAAGGATTTTCTACAGAAATTTAGAAGCATGCAAATGATATACTTCAATACGAGATGTATAATGTAGAAATTGAAAATATATTAATAAGAAATTGGAGAAATATAGTTTCAGCAAAAAGTACTTTTTGTTTTATGCTGCTAGTTGCTCAATTTCGGAATTCCCTTCGGTAATGTTAAGTCCATTGGTAATTTATGCATTTTTATGTTCACAATATCTCCTCAGAAAATTAATATTTTTAACTTTTCTTACTGCGTTCTCTTCTTAAAGGATGTCACTTTTTTCTTCGTTCTTAAAATATTTCTATAATCTACGCTTGAATTTATATAAGGTGTTAAAATTTTACTCCCAGTTCGTCAGTTTTTAAAACATACAATAATAAATTAATTTCAGGTTTTAGAAATATTTTGACAACTAAGAAAAAAAGTGCTAAGAAGAGAACACTGAAAAAAGAAGTCAAAAATATTAATGTTCCGAGGAGATATTTTAAATATAAGAATGCTTTGAAGTCCTGAAAAAGGGTAACTTTATCGGCAGTAAGAAACTACACTAGCTATTACTTTATTGTGTTTTATAAACACATCCATTAATTTTTTTTCTAAAAATAAAGAATTTTTTTGAAGTAATAAAAAAGGATTTTCTACAGAAATTTAGAAGCATGCAAGATGTATAATGTAAATGTATAATGTAGAAATTGAAAATATATTAATAAGAAATTGGAGAAATATAGTTTCAGCAAAATGTACTTTTTGTTTTATGCCGCTAGTTACTCAATTTCGGAATTCCCTTCGGTAGTATTAAGTCTATTGGTGATTTATGCATTTTTATGTTCACAATATCTCCTCAGAAAATTAATATTTTTAACTTTTTTTACTGTGTTCTCTTCTTAAAGGATGTCACTTTTTTTCTTCGTTCTTAAAAAATATCTATAATCTACGCTTGATTTTATATAAGGTGTTCAATTTTCCAGGGGCTTCTCCGCGCTTTAGGAAAATAAAGAAAATTTGAACGAAAAAACACATTTAAAGCAAGGTTTTTTCCCCTTCTTTTTTTCGAAAAATGTAAACAGATTGATTTTTTTACAAATATATTTATACATCGATTTTCTGAACTCTCTTAATAACCTTTTCTTTATAAAATTGTCAGTGCAAATATTAATTTCTACTAGCACTCTACTTTTACGTTTTCCGATCAAAAAATGCTATAAATGGAAAACAAAATGTAGATTCAATATCAGGAATCAAGAAATTGTATTCTGAAGAAAAATTTGAATATTTAAATTTCTCAACTCCTGCTCTCAGTGTTACTTGAGCTGTAGTGTTATCCAATAACTCCACGATCGATGCTTAGCTGCGTCATCATTTCGAAATAAACCATTCTGATTTGAAAGATAAACCGCATCAGTTTTTTTCAATATGAAGGGCAAAGTAATGTATGCATGCTTCAAAAGAAACTGTCACATGTTAAAACAAATATGAAAGGTCCTGGACATACTCGCAGACTTTACTGGGACGAAATATGCAATAAGATATATTTCTGTCTACCCCTAATTTAAATGTTTTCTTTTGCCTTTTTTAATCACTGTGATTAATTAGGATAAAAATAATGTTCTAAAATCAGTGTTGGATGTTTGCCTGGTTTGACCCCGTTACCCCCGTTAAGTTGGCGCTTATGATGGCACATACCTGATGCCCATGGCGCCTACCTTATAGCTCAACGAGTCCCTTGAGTCGTGAATATCATACAATTTCACAGACACTAAACCTTGTAAAATTGATATTGTCCAGAATTTGCTTTATGAAAAAGTTCTCAGTTTAGTGTGCAATATTTCCTTGTCAAATAACATCATTTCTTTTTTAAATTCACTATATGGCTGTTGACATAAAAGAACACATAACAGCCTCTTCAGATGTACTAAATTTACACTACAAATGCAAGAATCTTCTGACGTCACTGGATTTGCAGTTTCGTTAGTATTTTTTTAGTTACATATACTAACATCCCGTTCAGATCAGGACAGTTTAGAGTCTTAACTTACTTTTTTGAAACGGGCACCCGCAACTAGACTTGACCTCTCTATTACTACAGTGTTTGAGAACATTAACGCGATTAAAATTAAATTCCTTAATAACGCTAGTCTAAAAGAGGTTTCACAAAGCTATCAGGATGATATTGTTTGCAGATCACTACAAACCAAAACACTAAGGAACGAAATATTTTTGGATTGAATACAGAGTAAAACACATATGAAATGAATGCACTGATTATGCGAAAATAATGATGGGTCACAATGCCAGAGCCATTGCAAAAATTGAACAAATGGCAAAGCACTACAGCACCATCTATTGAGCTCTTTATACTAGATACACGCTATGAATGATGTCATTAAAATAATAAACTATATAAAATCACGAACTCTTAAAATCAAGCTTTTAAGCTTATGCGTGAAGTTATTGGAAGCCAGAATCCGTCCTTCCGACTGCATACCGAAGGAAGATGGTATTATCGAGGAATAGCGTTTACACGATTGTGGAAACTGCAGAGTTAATATTAGAAGAACCATAAATCTAAACTGGCAAAACTTTTAATCAATGAAGATTGTAAATGCTAATTGCATATTTGCCCGATATATTTAGAAAAGTGAAATAAATGTATCTATCACTGCAATGATAATCTGTCACAATTTCCGATGCATTTACCAAACGTGTCTTCTTTTAACCCTTTATCTACTGACGCTACTTATAAGTACCATTAAAATAACTTGTTCTAAAATTCATTTAATGCATCAATTAGCTGTAATATAGTTTAGAATCAGTTACAGATACATTACTTTATCTTGTTCCAAAAGCATTATGGGTTAAACAAAACAAAAATATTTTTAAAAGTGGGATTTCTTTTACCTTTGCATGTTTTTAGCTTTTTTGGCGCTGGTGTGTGTGGGGGGGGATGATTTTTCAATTCGAAAATATTTCTATATTTCTATTGCAAGATGATTATATTTGCACATTTCCCAATTCTACAAAATACTAAGAAAAATATTTAAAATAAAAGATTTTAGTGAGATTATAAATATTGCACAAAATCCCTATAAATTCAAATTTAATTAATTCTTCCTTCTAAAATCCTTCTAAAATTTATTAAAGGATAATGTAAATCTTCTAATATAGTTTAAACAAGACACAAAAAATGCTTTAGAAGATAAAATTTTCATAAATTCATAATTCAGTACATAAAAGGTTAAGATGGAACGTGTATTGGTCTGATTCTGAGCGAAACGATGATATCGATTACATCCCTCTTGTTAAAAAGGAATGGAAACAACACCAGATTAAAAAAAAAATAACAAATAAATATTCAGGGACATCCTACAATTTTGAAAAAGTCGTTTAAGGAACATTTTTCAACATCTGAATAGAAAAGGCTTTGGATGACTCGATATTTGTACTAAATGTGTTCAGCGATGTAAAAAAAAAAAAAAGCAATAGTCCAAGAACCGACAGCACAAAAACCTATGTTATCAAGTACAAGAAAAAAACCATTATTTTCAGTAAGAGTAGAAATAGGGGAATCTAATGATCCATGTCTGCCGGAAGTGAAGTGGTACATAAGTCAAAAATTAATACCACCAGTGGTTGACTGGAAGGTATATCATTGTGTTTTCCTGTTCCCAGTCCTCCATGTTTTCATACCTTTGTTTGTAGGACAAATACAATGATAAACCTACGAGTCAACCACTGGTGGTATTAATTTTTTGTTTATGCACCACTTCACTTCCGGCAGACATGGATCATTAGATTCCCTTATTTTTACTCTTACTTAAAATAATGGTTTTTTTCTTGTGCTTGATAACATAGGTTTTGTGCTGTCGGCTCTTGGACTACAACTTAATTTCAGTGAAACACGAAGTCCCCGCTGATTTGATATCTCATAGGAAGTTAAAACCGAATATACAACATCAGGTTATTCAGTGATACCAAATGAAAATATTTAGATTCGAACCAAATTTTTTTTTAAATAACTAAAATATAAATCAAACAGAAATAAGTTATATAGAAAAGTAAATAATTTTAAATAAAAATTCTGCTCTAAAGTATTTTTATAAAACTTGAATAAAATTCTTAGTACATTTAGTGTTAAAGATCTTACTTTAAAACCAAAACGAAATACAGAAGTCTTTTAAATGCAGAACCAAACATTCGCCTGTCAGTGTCATTGCTATTAAACGACCCGAGTTCAGCCATTTTTGCAAAACAATCCAATCGCATGAAACGTTTATTGTTCGTCACTCTAATAATGTAAAATGTTACGATTTTTGAATTTTGGAGGTTTTTAAATATGTGAACTTTTTACAATTCCATCTGCATTGATGGTAATTGAAAATAAATTCGGTGTTTCGGTAAAAGTTTCAAAATATAATTTTATTTTTTGGACAATGCACAATTGTTTAGATTACTATTCATTCCCACTTCCTGTGCTCGGTAGCAATGCACTTAAAAACCTTACCTTGTAACATAGGGCATTGTAGGCTTCAGGGGCTCCGCCATAGAAATTCATTCTAAAAAGGGCTCCGCGAGTCAAAAAGTTTGGGAACTACTGAATTACAGTACAGTGAGAAAAAATAACCATGATAATACTTACCAAAATAATTACTAAGCTTATTTTAGTAAATTAATTGTATTTGAAACTTTTTTGTTTAAACGACAGCTCCAGAGAAAACAAGTACGATACACAAGCTGATGTTATTTCTGTTGTAGAAATTCAATGAAAAGCTTCCACAAAATGACTTTACTATCTTTTGTTTATTCTTAAAGAAAATGGTTGACGGAAACATTTAATATCACTTAATAAAAGAAGCGTTAAGGCTGCTAGTGTGATATTCAATGTTTCCGTCAACCATTTTCTTTAAAAAGAAGAAACAAAAGACAGTAAACTAATTTTGTGGAAGCTATTTCGTTTAACTTGTACAACTGAAATAACATCAGCCTGTATATCGTACTTGTTTTCTCCGGAGCTGTCGTTTGATCAAAACAGTTCCAAAGGCAATCAATTTAGTAAAAAAAGCTTAGTAAGTGTTTTGGCAAGTATTTTCATAGTGATTTTTTCTTATTGTACTGTAATTTAAAGGTTTAAAAAAGCTGAAGAGAGTTAAGTGCATGTGCTGACGTTGTTTTAGCCGTACAAGGTTCCTTCAAGCAAATTAAACATAATACTGTCACAAGTTACTTAAAGAAAAAGACTGACTGATAAGACCATTGTATATCATCTGAGAAAAGATCTTTTTTTTATTATTTTAAAAAGGTATTATTTGCTATATATCCATTTCTAGGGGTTTTTTGTGTGATTTCATTTTTATATACTTAATAAAAAAATATTATTTGCTAATTATGCATTATTTGTTTTTGGGGTATTTAATTTTTATATTTTAAAAAATCACTTTAATTATGTAGATAATTTTTTCTATATTTTATTTTCTGTAATTCCACCAAAGTTTAGATGAATTGGTAATATGAATGTCTGAAACTTTTGATTAAAAAATCCAATGGCATTCAATCTAACCGAATATCTATCTTTTATCAAATATCAAATAAGTTAAAATATTTTTCAAAACTGTGAAAAGGAAAAAGAAAAGAAAAATAAACGAATCATTTTAAATCTATTGCTTCATAACACTAAACAGGAATGAAATCTTTGTAAAACACTTCTAGACTTTTTAGAAGTAATAGATGCACAAAGAAGGTAAAATTCATATAAAACATTCTAATATTGAAAATTGTTTAATTTTTCTTGTATTAAAAATTATTAATCTTCTAATCTTAAAATTATTCAAGAGGGGAACTTTAATTAATATTATGCCACATGCAAGATGCCATGCTGTATGATTTTCTTTAAAGGCAGAAACTTAATTTAGTTTAAGTTTTATGGGATGCGCAGAGTTCCTTCAGTGGGTTTTCTAGAAACCCTTGAATTTTCCCGATTTACCAAGTGTACAGGCATATATCGGGTGGTC
Source organism: Maratus speciosus (assembly GCA_963932465.1). Lineage (NCBI taxonomy): Eukaryota > Metazoa > Arthropoda > Arachnida > Araneae > Salticidae > Maratus > Maratus speciosus. Next base: position 167,451,375 of record OZ010797.1, read on the forward strand.
CAGCTGTTGGTTCTTTTTTTTTTATTATGAAAGAAAACACATTTTTTGTGAGTGAAAATCGAAATTTCTTATTGAACATGGAAGGTGGGTCCATGCCATTTATGTATGGAATACAATATCGCACATGTGGTCACCGCGACTCCGCTTACATACCATGATCCGAACATCAAAATTTTCGATAACTTTTCCCAGAATGATCGGATCCATGGCCAAAATTTCAACCCGGATATTACGGTTGAGGTCTTGGATTGTACGGCGGACATTGGCGCACACTTTACTTTTCAGAAACCCCCAAAGAAAATAATCCATTGCGGTTAAATCGCACGATCTTGGCGGCCAATTCACATCAGAATTTCTTGAAATTATGCGATCTGGAAATTTCTCGTTGAATAAGTTGATGGTTTGGCGAGCAGTGTGTGCCGTTGCACCGTCTTGTCATACAAATGGCATACATTTGACAGTTCATACATGCATGACACATGACAGCTGACATAAATAACCTATGAAATATCCATTGTTCGGAAAAGAACCAACAGATGGTCCGCCCTATATAAATTTATTAAAATTTTTTATAAAGCAGTCAACGATTAAAATGAAATGTTTAACATCTAAATGTAAAAATGTTTAATATCTAAATTTAAAAATGTTTAACATCTGACCGTAAAATACAATGTAACTTGTGAAACTTTATAAATATACTTATCATTTTAATATCACTCCCTGTTGATTTACATAATGCACATAATTCTGTAAATAGTTTGAATTTCCAATGCAATGTAAAGATTCAAAATGATGATTTTTGGAATATAGCAGAACTTTCATAAAATCAAAAATTGGTTGCAAAAAATACCTAAGTAAACTTAATTAATCTTCATGGACTTCTAAGAGCTGTTGGAAAGAAAAACAGTAAAGAGGACAAAAAGAATTGATAAGAAAATGATAAAGCACGCCTTTGCATTGTGTGATGCCAGACTAAATTTTCTTCAACGATACTTTCATTTTTTATCTCCGAGATATTTAGTGTTTAATATTATTAGTTTTCTGCGTGTTATCAACTCTGGATATTGCTAATTTCACCATGAAAAGCAAAGTAACTGTAAGAGAACTGTAAGAAATTATTCTTAAAAAAAAAAAATCCTGACCAGTCCCTTTTTTTTCTTGTAATTTTACAGGCGGCATGTAAACTTTATATTGTCACGTAAAATCTTTATGAATAATTAAAAGTAATTTTGAAAGATATTAAACGAAGTTTTCGTCTTTATTTTTTAAATACAAATGGTATGATATGCAAAATATTGTTTAAATTTTGCTTTTAAAAATAGATAATTCGGTGATTAGAATTTTTAAGGCTAACCTAGTAATATATTCAAGACTAAACAGTCGATGATCAGAAATACAATGTTGCAACACTGTGAAAAAATATGAAACACTTAAGGTATGTGCCTGCCCTCAAATCGCTGTTTTATTTCTTTATTATTTAAATTACAGTTCAAACATTTAGGATTCCAAAAATGCCTTACTTTTCGTTCAGCGATAATTAGAAGCAAAGTTATAGCCCAAAATATAAACCGGAAATGAACTTTCTGGAAGTGACCACTTAAAGAGCCACAGAAAGGTAAATATTACATTTTAATACACAAATATATAACATGTAATATATACGCAAATACATAAACACCAACAAATATGATGGATTTTAAAGTTGCAAATTTTATACATAATTTTGTGTGCTATATCAAAATCTTAATTTGCGTTTTCTGGAAAACTGCGTGTTTCATTGTGTATGTTTACGAGAAACATAATTTCTTTAAATATTTTTAAGATATTGAAATAAAACTTTGTGACAAGGTTCTGCTACATAAGCTGAATAGAAATAGACTGGTATTAACATACCAGTCTATTAGTATGTTAATAAGCAAAAAATAGCTTGCAAGTTTATATATAAATTTAAGAGCTATTTTTATTGAAAAATACACAAAAAAATAATTGGTATACAAAATTTGGTATATGTTAGGGAATTTAAGAGGTATTGCAAATCTTTTTCTTCGTAACACAGGTAAGTGGTTTACTAATATACTGTTAAAAAAGTGAAATATGTTGAATAGATTTCGTTATAGAAGGTTTAAGCGCAATTCTTTACTAAAATGTGACTAAATATTGCCTAAATTTGAAATGTTATTTAAAATTCCATTAAAATTTATATGAATTCATAGTTTTATTCCCTGTTTTAATTAAAGACACGTGAGTTGATAAAATTTTCATATTTAAAAAAAAACTGCACACAACCTTAATGGAAAAAGGGACATTCAAACTCATGTGTATTTTTAATTCCACTTTAAATATTTTTCAAGTGCACACTATATGAATTATGACATATATTTCTCACACAAGAAATTAAAAAATATATATTTTTTTGGACAAAAATAAGACATTTTCCTGAATCTTTTAAGCGTTATGAAGAACTTTTCCAAATTCTCCATGCGCATTCCATATCAATTAAAATCCCCAATATTTTTTTATGCCAGTTTGGTTTAATATACAAATAAAACGGTGCATCGAATTTTATATGTTTGAAAGTAAAAGTAAGAAAAAAATATTTTCTAAAATTAATGAAATTTTCATTATTTTTTAATCTTATTTCAGCCCTTAACTATCTTTAACTTTTCTAATTATATTTAGGTTCAAAAAGTATGCAGAATTTTATTTGTATATGTAAACCAAACTAACATAAACAAATACTGGGGATTTTAATTGATGTAGAATGTGCATGTGGAATTTTGAAAAGTTTTTCATAACGCTTAAAATATTCAGGAAAATTACTTACTTTTTTAAATTTTCTTTTAAATTTCTTGTGTGATAAATATATGCCATAATTCATATAGTGTGCCCTTGAATAATATTTAAAGTGCAGTTTAAAAAATAATAAAAAATTGATTTTGAAGGCCCTTTTCCCCTGAAATAAAGAATAAAATTACATATTATTAAAAAAAATATTTTATTATCATACTAGCTGCCCCGCCCGGCGTTGCCTGGGCCCGTAATAATATTCTTAAATAAACCTGAAATTTGTATCGTAGGTCGGTACAGAAGGGGGGGGGGGGAGGTAGAGGCTTTGCAAATTACCAGGGCCCGACTCATGTTCAGCTGGAAAGTTGTGTAAAGTCATTGGTTAAAGAATTTTTATTTATCTCACATTTTAAATCCTTTTATTCAAAATTAATTGGTGAATTCAATTAAAATTTAATTATGTTTTCAATATTTTAAATTTTTAGTTAAAATCTTTAGATGAAAAAGCAATTATAAATGCATCCGAAATTGTAATACTGAAAAAGAAATAATAAAACTGCAAGCAAATACTACTATATAGAATTTTTAAAAGATACTATCCAGCAAATTTATTTTCTAATAGAGTAAAGCCTGTTTATAACGGAATCGTCGGAACATTTTTCACTTTAGATACTCTTCAAAGAAAAATGAAATCCTTAAAATAGCAAAAATCTACTAAATTAAATTTCAACTTAGTCCTATCCAGTTTCGAACCTGGGTCTGTTCGTATAGAAAACTAAGGCGTTAAGTGACTACGTCACAACTGCGGCAAAAAAATTTAGTAAATTAAGGTTCCGTATCGGAGCGTAAATGGTTTCTGCCTTTCTTTTTTTACCGCGCCTCGTCGGTTTCATTAGCATAACAATGATTAATGTTGTCCGAATTTTCTGAAATTTTAATGGATCGTAAATATAACTAAAACCAAGTACTTTTTAAAATTTCATAAAAAAATATGCATACTTTAGAGGGTAAACGTTTAACCGAAATGTAAATCTTCTTTATGAGGTGGAAAGTGACCTGCGTTTGGCGGTGTATTTGGAAGGGTTAAAATTCATATTTTAAAAAACCTATTACATGTATTTGGTTTGTCAGTAACTTTAAAATTGCATCCTGGGGAGGTATTGTAAAAAAAGAGAAAACATTTTTAGGATTAACGATCCTTTTTTAACTTTTTTTTTTCAAGTGGTTAATTGCGATATATTTTTTAATTGATCCCGGAATTTGAGACGTAAGAGTACAATCTTTCAGAACATGTCTTCCGCTTTAAACTTTACTAAGCGGTTTGGACGATGTTAGTTAATAAATAATGACAAAATACTCAGGAAATATTTTTCTCCGTTCTTCATTTGCGTATCAGCGCATTCAGCGCATGCGTCAGAGATTTCCCCACTACCCAAGGACCGATATGACTTTTTAATGAGAGTGAGTTACCATTGTTAATTAATAACTCAGCTATTAATTAGAATTTTAAAATTCTGATAACTAGGTACATCAGGAGAGACTTTGGGGTATTCTCACAAAAGTTTTGAGCCTCGTACGTGCCGTAGATTTCGTTAGTCATTGCCGACAGACAGACACACACACACACACACACAGAGTGATCTGTTCTTTTATTAATATAGATTGAGTGTTAAGTAACTCGATTTACTATGTGTAATTTTTTTAATGCATAAATTTTTTTTTATTATAAATTTAATTTACAATTTTATTCAATATGGCGAATAATGTTTAAGGACTAAAACTTTCAACATTGTATGTTTTCCTGTGAAGTAAAGTGTTGTTTCAAAGGATCCTCCAGCATTTTATTTTAATTTTATAGTAGAAGTAAATTTTTTTAAAAGGCGTTTTCGACATTAGACTGTGAGAATATAAGATAAAGTTTTAAAGCAAAGTATAAAATTAGATACATGAAAAGGTAAAATAAACTTATAATATAAAATTACTAATTTATAAATGTAATTACTAATTTTGGAATTAATGATAAATAAATAATTAGTAAATATGAAATACATTTTATTATTATATATTTTTTTATAAATAATTTAATATATAAAACTTATTGATACATAGTTTATTTCTATATTATACGCTATTTATTATTTATTTCAATAGATCAAATGGCGTTTTGGAATTGCAATAAACTCGCAACAGAACTCACAATAGTAATATGAATTCCAGTAAATTGAAGATATATTTTGATTACCAGCTTTGCATCAACCCGTTGTACTTTAAAAAATCCTTCGAGTTTTTTTCGGGGGAAAGATACTTTCCAATTTAGTTTTTTAATTTAAATGTATGAGTAATAAGCTAAAAATGTAATTATTACCGTTTATAAATATTAATTAGACCTATTAATCGCTGTAAGTTTCCTTAAAATTCATCAGTTAGTTCACAGGTTTTTCAGTATTGAAAGATTGGTTCATCGGTTGATTCTACCAATTTTAACATGTTTTCTTAAAAACTATTTTAGATATCGTTATGAAACAATCTGCCCATTGAAGATAGATAAATTTTCTATTTACCCCGGATATGTTTATTAACCCTTTCAAGGGCGGTGGTTCATTTTTAAACCACTAAATTTAATCCCTAAATGCCACATTCGCAACGTAAAATTAGAATGAAAAATTTGCTTTTATTAAGTACGTGAACATTATGGTGATCATTTTCAAGTCAGTTTTTCTTATACAAAACATTTATGAACATTTTTTTTCGATCACTGAACTCATATGAACATTAGTGAACAGTGAACTTTGATGAACATTTACACATCATAATCTTGAACAAGGATCTATAGTCTTAACTTTTGTTATACATTTAAGTCACCTCACTATCGTTTTTTATTTTTATTATTATGATGAAAGCAACATCAATTGTTTTGTAAATTTATGATTTATTGATGTAAGTAGGTCAGAATATGTGCCATTTTCCTTGTTAGTTTAAATGCGTTCCGATGTCCGGCATCGGTGATTGTTGTGGGGATTTTCCACCGGAGTGTTACATCCTATGCCATTCTTTGGTTGGTGCTCCGGTCGGGTGATCAAGTACGTGAACAAAAATAGAAAATGCCCTAAATACTCGCTTTTGCTTAATGATGAAGAATGAGGTTCCCTCACTTTCTTTTATACCTAACCTTTCTGTTTGTTCTGTCCTGTTTATAGTTAGATAAATAAATATATATATCTTGCTTTTCTGCTATAAATATAGCGTTTTTATCAGATTAACTTATGCATGGTCTCTGAAAAGAGTCTCTTTTTATGGGGTACACCCTGGTAGCTTTTTCACCTGTCCTTTCTTTTTTGGAACTAATGGAATTCTCTTTTTTGATTTAAATTTTCTTTTTCTCTTTTTGTTTTTTTCTTTCTCACTTATTATGTTATACTTAAGTACTTATGTACTTTGTATTATTTTATTACTCTTCTCTTAACTTTTTAAGTAATTCTAATTTTGTGGCTACCAGCCACGTCTAAACATTGTTTTTTTAAGGCCCCTAATGCCCTTGCAACACGATCACCTCTCCACTGGATGTAAAGTTGCCACGCAACTAGGTAGTCCATTAAGCATATTACATTGTTCCATTGTTCCATAGCTTTCGCTTATTTAAAAAAAAAAATTGTTATATAATCTGATGTCATTCACTCATTTCAGAATTTTACGAATAGAAGTGCCTTGCCCCTGAACGAGTTAAAAGTTAAGCAAAAAAATGGCATGTCAAGTCATTTTAGGTGCGTTTATAATTGTATAAATACGTAGCAACTATAGTCGTCGTCTCATCTGCCCGTCTGTTTGTCCGCATATAACAGCGCAAAAACTACCCAACCGAATGGCTTGAAATTTAATATATATAATTGTTGAAGAATTTTGCCGAATGATTTCAAATTTTATGAAAATCGAATCAAAACTCAAAAAGATATTAATAAAACTTTTTCTTTATTCTATTAAATCCTATCATACGTAATGAATTCACAGATATCCCATGATAGGTAATGATTCAAGGTTACCATGGTGATTACGTCTTATTTAAGATGGAATTCTATTATTTCCATGTTACGGGATTTAATGTATGGAATCGTAATAAATTTTGTATTCATGCATTTTGGCATAAGAGTGCAACAGCTATTGCCCCAATGATCTGAATATTTTTAAAACTAGTTACGAACGATATAATATAACTCATTTGCTAACAACAATATAACTCATTTGCCACGGTTGACGTACAATTTCCAACTTATTTATTCTGAATTTACCAGCAACGAGTAAGCATTATATTGTTACGTGAAATGTTTATAAAGAATTCAAAATAATTTATTAAGATATTAAACGAATTTTATTCTTCATTTCCGAAGTATGGTATATGCAAAATATTGTTTAAATTTATGGAATCATTATGCAATCGTTTCTGAGCCTGCTACGAACAAACGGAGAGATAGACGAAAATTTTCTTAAATATTATTTTTGATTTTGCGCCGTCTAAATAGTCTAATGACTTTGAAATAGGAATTTTTCTGAAAATCGTAGAGGGATAGTACAATTTTATATGTTAGTGGTCGAGACTGAATTTAAAGTTAACTGGAACACTTTCGAAGGAGATTTCTTGAATTTGGGGAAACAAAGTAAAAGTAAAAAATCAGGTACACATTTGAGAAATTTAGTTTTGTAATTTTTTACACTTGAAAATTTTGATGATATGAAGAAGAAGCTGAAAAAAAAAAATACAAACAATATAAACGTTAAAAATGCTCTTCTGCGAATTTCTTTATTTTAAATGGAATTCCACATATTGATATCTTTTGTAATCTTATTTTGTACTGCTATATATATATATATATATATTTTTTGTATGAATTATCTAGTATGTGTTATACACAATGAATAACATTTAAGTAAAGGGAATAATATTCATGGAAAATGAATAATATTCGTAAAAGAAGACTACAAAAGATTAGCTATTCTTCTTATATAAAACTCAAGACTGTTTATCTTTTGTTCTTTTCAATCAATATGATAAATAATGCCCAAAGCCTGAAACAAAATTTGCAACATTATAGATATTTTTGATAAATTCCACAATGAATAACCGTTAAGGAAAGGGAGTAATATTGATGGAAAAAGAATAATATTCGTAAAAACAACAAAAACTAACAACAAAAGATCAACTATTCTTCTAGTATATGGAAATCTGAAGACTGATTAACTTTTGTTCTTCCGAACCAATGCAATAATTAATGGCAAACGCTGCAATAAAATTGGCAGTTTTGTAAATATTTCTGAGAAATTAAGATATTCCTGAAAAATTCCACAGTGATTTTTATAAGGAAAGGCAATAATACTGATGGGAAATAAATAATATTCGTAAAACACACTACAAAAGATTAACTATTCTTCTAGTATATAGAAAACTCAAAAACTAATTATTTTTTGTTCTTCCCCATCAATATGATAAATAAAAGCTGCAATCAAATCGGTAACTTTGTAGATAATTCTGAGAAATTCCACAGTGAATAACATTTAAGGAAAGGGAATAATATTCATGGAAAATGAATAATATTCGTAAAACCCCGCTACAAAAGGTTAGCTATTCTTCCATCATATAGAAAACTCAAGACTGATTATCCTTTGTTCTTACCAATCAATATGATAAATAATGTTCAAAGGCTGAAACAAAATTTGTAACTTTTTAGATATTTCTCGGAAATTAAGATATTTCTGATAATTTCCACTATGAATAATTTTTAAGGGGGCACAGGACCTTTAAACTTTCAAAAAGTCAGTTTTCGGATTTTGTTTTATTCTGAATTTTTAAAAATTTCTCAATCGTATGAAAAAAAAAAAAAAAACATTCAAAAATCTGCATTATTTCTTGAGTTACAATCACTCGTAGACGGTGACTACAATTGAAAGTCCACTCATATTGAAACTTTAAAACGTGTTTTTTCAGATTAGTAAATTTGGAGTTTGCGCGCACTGTTACTTTTAAAAAATATAAACAAGAGTTTTAAAAAATTAGCCAAATATGCATTTTTTTATAATCTTCATGCTAAAACCAAAATAATTCATATATTTTGGTTGCAACGAATATCTTATATTGAAAGATTATTACATTAGGTGGCAGCACTAGCCGGCAGTCCCCAATTTCCCGTCATTACCTACGGTTACCCCCCCCCCCCCCCCCCCTCGCAGAGTTGTCTATGAGGCGCGCGAAGGCGGTGATGGTAAAAATGTATCCATGTCAATGTTTTCCTCTAGAGGATTTCTTCTATCATTCCTAAATGTGTACATATGTATTTAATTGTACATAGATGTGATCAATGAGTCAACCTTGTATCTTTATCATAATTTATTAAAAGTTATCAAACTAAATAGAGTGGCGTGACTACTAGAAAGGTAATAAGTATAAAAGTTACACGGGTATTTTAAGGAAAAAAAATAAAAAGGTAAATCTATGAACAAACGGCTACGAAAGTACTTAAGTACTTCATCTGTATCGTACAATTTCAAGATTTGATTATCTCGCCTTCAGGGGCAAGGTACTTGTATTCGTAAAATATTGAAATAATTTACTGACGCCAGTATTCACAAGAGAATTTATTTGTAAACTGGTAAAAGTATATTTTCGCATACTTAATAAAGATGAAATTTTCATTATATAATTCCGGTGGCAATGTGGCAATTAGGGATTAAAATTATGTGATGCCATAACGGCATCACCGCCCTTCAAGGGGTTAAGAAATTTGGTTTGATACAACACAATAAGCTTTTTTTAATTTTATTTCGTAATTTTAATGAGATATTCTATAATTTTCTTTATTGTGAGCAAAAAACAATGGAGAAATTTATTTCCCGTAGTAAGAGAAACTCAAAAAAATTATTTATAACTATTGGGGGTAACTGGATCCAACATGGTCAAGTTACCCGGGATACATGTCCCAGTTACCCCATTCTTGAAAATTTTATGGGGTAACTGGGACACCGGGCTTACATTTGAAACACGAAATAAATATGTGTAGATACCTGATAATATTAACGTAGTTATATGCCTAATCTTTAAAAAAAAATTTGTTTAATAAAAGTACTTACCGTATTTTAATGAAAAGCCGAGAAAGTTCAACCACATTGAATTTGTTTTTTAAAGAAGAAACCCAAATTTTCGACAACCTACCACAGCAAAGAGAGAGTTATGATTGAGTTGACACACGTTGTTTTAGGAAGAAGAGGTTAGTGTGCATTGTTCACAAAAGCTAAATCTTTAAAAACATCTACAGTTTTTTTATTAAATAGCCTATGGCCCGGTTACCTTGCGGGTTTAGATACCCCAGCTAACCCTATATGAAAAACTCAAGACTGATTATCTCTTGTTCTTTCGAATCAATATGATAAATAATTCTCAAAGGCTACAACAAAATATGTAACTTATTTCTGAGAAATTAATATATTTCTGAGAAATTTCACAATGAATAACATTTAAAGAAAGGGAATAATATTCATGGAAAATGAATAATATTTTCAAAACCACACTATATAAGATTAACTGTTCTTCTAGTAGTATATGAAAAGCTTAAGATTGATTATCGTTTGTTCTTCCGAATCAATATAATAAATAATTCTCAAAGGCTGCAACAAAATTTTTTACTTTGTAGATATATCTGAGAAATGAAGATATTTCTGAAAAATTCCACAGTGAATAACACTTAAAAAAACAGAATAATATTCATGGAAAATTAATAATATACTTAAAACCATACTACAACATGTTAACTCTTCTTTTAGTATAAATAAAACTCAAGACTATTTGTCTTTTGTTCTTCCCAATCAATGTGATAAATGATGCTCGAAAGCTGCAGCAAAATTTGTAACTTTGTAGATATTTCAGGGAAATTAAGAGTCATTTCGAGGAATTCCCTGCAGCTGAATCACATTTAAAATTTATGGTATATGTTGATTCTTCCAAGTGATGTGTCTGAATTCAGAATTAACTGCCACATTTTCGAAACAGATTCTGAGAAGTGGGGGAAAAGTTCGAAAAGCAAAATAGAAAATTGGATATATGGCTAGATAAATTTAATTTTTCATGATCTGTACATATTTAAATAATTCATAAATATTATATTATATTTATGATTTAATAAATATATAATTAATATATATAATTACACGTATTATTAATAAATAATTAAATTTAAAAATGTAACGTATTAAATTTAGATATCGTGCAGTGAAACTATATTCGTTATATATATATTCGTAACTATATTCGTATATATTGAGTATATTCGTATAGAGCTAATGTTTTATAACATAATTCTTGTTATTATATAATATGAATATATTTTAGTTCGAACCAGAAATTTCTTTGTAAAATAAGTTTAAAAAACACATAGAAGGAAAATGCTAAATAAATATGTTAAACAGATTTAAATAAAAATTCCAGTGTAAGATATTTAATAAAACTTGAGTAAAATTGCCGGTATTTTTAGTGTGAATTTATTATAAATAGTTTATTAATTATTTCAATATTATAAATGGTGTTTAAGTAAATGAAAAAAAAAAAAAAAAAAAAAAAGAAAAAAGAAAAGAAAAAGAAAAAAAAAAAAAAAAACGTCCAGCATTCTGCATTTTTCTCTGAAATGAATAAGATTGAGTGATTATCTTCAGCTTTCTTAACCTAACGATTATTTAACTTAATGTATTTAACCTAATTTACAAAACTTGAGATGTATGTAATTTTATTTATAACATAATATTCGTTATTATATAATTTATTAATTTTTAATAAACAGTTTATTATTCATTTCAATATCATATCTAGTGTTTAAGTTAATGCAGCAAAACGTGCAATTTTCTGTGGAATAAATAGCGTCGAGGGATTACCCTGAGTTGTATTTCACTTAAATAGTATAGATTATGTGGATTTTTCAGAACGGAATGCCTTGGGCCCGATAAAAAAGCGGAAATTTTACCACTGTTATTAATTATGTTATTTTTTGTTGTTAAAAAAAGAAAATAAATTATTAAATACACTATTAAATACACTATTAAATTATGTTATTTTTTGTTGTTAAAAAAAGAAAATATAATTTTTAGCAAATATTGATAAAATTATTGCATAATTTGGCATGTCTGGCATTAGAATGAATCTGCAATCAACTGTTATTTAGCGGGTGATCGGTTAACGAACTTAATCCGTTCCAAATCAGTGTTCGCTAACCGAATTATTCGTTAATCGATCATAGATTTAGCATTGATTTGTATGGGAATTCAATTAATTCGTTCTTAAAACCTAAAAAATGCATAAATAGTAATATAAATCTTCACTTTAGGGTTAATATACATCCATATTTATTATGGACAGATCGTATTTTGATGGCTTTGTGCGTGTCGTGGCGTATTAAAAAAATGACTTGTCTTTTGTAAAAACTTTTAGAATTCCAGTCACTGACTACGGCATTAAATCACATCAGTTTGTCACTCTGACCTTTCAAAAATTTCTTAGTTCTCTAAAAAATCGTATTTATTGCAGGGTCTGATAAAGCTCAAGTGGAGCCTAGAACCTGTTAGTAACTTGAGAACAAAATTTCAATTAAAATAATTTATTTGCAATAAAAAATATTTCTCTAAAAAGGTACACAAAATATAAAAATTAATGCTTCCAATCTGTTCATTCTAATTTGGGGCCCTAAAATGAAGGGCCTGAACCGGATAGTCCATGAATTAATTAGGCCATACGTACACAACTGTTAAAATGTTCTCTAAGTCGACAATAGATGCAATTAAATACAGCTCAGCAAATCTGAAACACAGCATTGCTTCTTCTTGGCTTTGTTTTGTGAGGTGTTCGTTATCCGAACCAGGGCTGTGGAGTCGGAGTCGGACTCGTCCATTTTACAAGCAGGTCTGCGTTGTCAGGGTCGGAGTCGGAGCCAGCTCATTTTTGTGCGAAAGAGTCGGAGTCGGAGTCGGACTCGTCCATTTTACAAGCAGGTCTGCGTTGTCGGGGTCGGAGTCGGAGCCAGCTCATTTTTGAGCGAAAGAGTCGGGGTCGGACTCGTCCATTTTACAAGCAGGTCTGCGTTGTCGGGGTCGAAGTCGGAGCCAGCTCATTTTTGAGCGAAAGAGTCGGATTCGGAGTCGGACTCGTCCATTTTACAAGCAGGTCTGCGTTGTCGGGGTCGGAGTCGGAACCAGCTCATTTTTGAGCGAAAGAGTCGGAGTCGGAGTCGGACTCGTCCATTTTACAAGCAGGTCTGCGTTGTCGGGGTCGGAGTCGGAGCCAGCTCATTTTTGAGCGAAAGAGTCGGAGTCGGAGTCGGATCCGTTAAAATTCCTGGAGTCGGAGTAGGAGTCGTCCATTTTCCCACCGACTCCGCAGCCCTGATCCGAACATAAAAATCTCTGACGAAAGTGTTCGCTAACCGATCTGTTCTCAAACCGAATAGTTCGTTAACCCATCACCCACTATACTTTAAAGCAGATTCAGGGAAGGCAGGAAAGAAGTTTAACCCTTTCCAAGGCAATCACTTGTGCTGCTGTGCTATTGAATCCGCAAAAAAAATTTCGAAAATTTTTATTTGAAAATAAATAAATACATTTGAAGCAAATTTCACCTGTAGACGGTAAAAGCAAAATTTTGTTCAAAAGTTTTCGTACATTAAAAAAACAAAGTGCAATAAAGAAAATAACATATCACTGCTCTTCAGGGGGTTATATCCAAATAGAAAATTAGATATTTTGGTGGATGAATTTGAGTTTTTAGCTTCAACCTGAGGGATACGATGTTATGAACAAAGATATGGAAAGAATAATATTAGCAGGAAAACGATAGTAAGCATTTATCATTCGAAAATGACAGATGCCCTTCCCCGAATAACTTTCTCTAAATTTAATTTCCCTATAGTGATATTTTGTGCAGTTTTATCTTTTATTGGTACATGAGTTTTGAGTATATTTTCTATTAATTATTTACGTTTTCGCGTAGTTTTAAATTTAATTTGTACATGAATTTTTAGTATATTTTCTATTAATTATCTGTATTTACGTGAAGTTTTATATTTTATTGGTACATGGGTTTTGCTATAGTTTCTGTTAATTATCTATGTTTTCGCGAAGTTTTATCTTTTATTGGTACATAGATTTACAGTATATTTTCTATTAATTACCACTGCTTTTGTGTATGTTTTAAGTTTTATTTGTACATGAGTTTTTAGTATATTTTCTATTAATTATCTATATTTTCGTGTAGTTTTATATTTTATTGGTTACGTAGGTTTTTGGTATATTTTCTATTAATTATTTATGTTTTCGCGAAGTTTTATTTTTTATTGGTACATGGATTTGCAGTATGTTTTATATTAATTATCACTGCTTTTGTGTAGTTTTATCTTTTATTGGTACATGAGTTTTCGGTACTTTGGTTGTTGATTATCTATGCTTTATCGAAAACGATAATATTCATGGAAAATTAATAATATTCAGAAATAGATATTCGAAAAAGATTAACTATTATTTATAATTTTTTTAAATGATTATTCTTTGTTCTTCCAAACTATTGTGCCAAATAACATTTAAATGTTGTAACAAAACTAGTAAGATTGTACATTTTTCTGTCAAATGAACAGTTACTGCTAGAGATTCCTTCCATCTGTATATCATTTTAACTTCATGGCACTTGTAAGTTCTTTCAAATGACATGCCTGACAATAGACTGAATATACAATTATCTGAAAAAAGGGTAATTGCCATTACACTGTAATTTGTATATATTTTTCAATTTATGTTAAACAGACAGCTTAGAAGTCGTCTTACTACAGAAATCGTACCAAACGAAATTTGAAATACAAACATACAATTTTGACAGAAAATTTGTTTTTTTCCTTAAAATTTACCTTACGATACCAAACTGCACGTAATTCAGTGGAATAGTTTACGAATGAATCTTTAACCCTTTCAAGGGCTGTGGTTCATCTTTGGACCACTTAATTTTAATTAGCGAATGCCACAATGGCATCACAATTTTGGTATAAAATTCCGATTATTATGTATGTGAAATATTCTTTTTCTTATTTCCAAATAAATTTGTTCGTGAATCCCGCTGTCATTCATATATTTAAACATTTTAGCAATGGAAGTTCTTTAAGCCCCTGAAAGGGTTAAAGTTTTTAATACCCATTGTTGCAATCTTTTTTAATGGTAACAAAACAGATTGCAATGCAAATAGTTTTTAAAGGATAACTCAAAAACCACTTTCTGAAATGAGCTGTAACATTTGATTTACATATTTAAGGTGGTCTCGGGACTCTTAAAGCTTCAAAATTTTCGAAATTTTATATTTTTTTGCATGTTAAAAAACTCTTAGCTTTTCTGAACAATTTGATATAATTGTTTCTTGAAATTCCCATTAGAACAGAAGTTATGGCTATTAGAATTATACCCGCTCAATGGCTAAAGCTGCGTTTCCGAAACTTTGAAGTCATTTTTCTCCAAATGACGTTTTTGGGTATAACACGCATGATATCTCAAAATCTTCTGAAATATTTTCATGAAATTTTCAAAACATGTTTTGTGTTAGTCTGTATAAACTCAACCTAAAATTTCACTTCTACTGTTCAACAAAATATTTTTTTAGATGATTATACTGTTGAGATTTTCAAAATTTTGTATTAGCTAAATACAATTTTGTATTAAAAATACAAAAATTGCTTTAAATACAAATTTATTTAGGTTCAGGGTAATTATTATAGTCTTAAGTAAAATTAGGCACAAAAAATTTCATTCTAGTTGCAAAATTTATTTTGTAATCCTGCGCGTAAGCTGTTATACCAATTTTCTGCTCGACAAATGTCTGACAGTTTGGAGCTCCCGATAAATTCTAATTCTGTATCTTGCAGTTTTTTAAATACATGAAATGAAAGAATACACTTATATATTTTAATCCGAATAAAAATTGTGTTTTAAAATCATATCCATTTTAAGATATTAAATGTTGTAAATAGTCTTTTTTTTTTCAATTTTTCCAATTTTAAGAGTACTGAGACCCCTTAAAACTTTTATAAATCGATTTCTGTTTTAAAAAACACACGTTTCAATTCATATTTATTTCGAAATTTAATGTTGAAAATATTCGATATTTTCAAATTGATTTTCGAAAACTAAACATGAATTTTAACTCCCCCAAATTTTAACAGAAATTTCTAGAAGCTTCAAACATGCGGATCAAAATTACAGCTTATTTTGTTAAGTAGTTTTGTAAATACGCTTCTTTGGTGTAATGAATCCCGCACAGTGTTGTATTTTGCAACCATTAAAAAAGGACTTCAACAATAGAGTATCCAAAATTTAAACCTTCATAACTCCTAAACTATTTGAGCGAATGAATTGCGGTTAACCCTTTCGACCCTAGCGGTCACAAATGTGTTCCTTACTTTTAAAATGCTTTAAACTATAAATAACGCCTTGCAGATACTTAAAAACCTCATAATCACATATGTGCATTCTATATTTTGACTTTTTAGTGGACAAGTAGCGCCATCTAGCTTTGAAATAGTAAATTAGTACAAATAACATAGGCAAAAGTTTTAATTTTTTTGGACTTTAAGAAAAATGTCAAGGCCGAAAGGGTTAAACTTAAATTAGGGACTACTTTTCCGAATGAATAATAAATAATAATAATAAATAATAGTATGTTTTTATGTCTGTTAAATCGTGTTGTAATACGACATTTTCCAAACGTCTTCAAAAATTTCTCCTTGGACTATATTCATATGAAAAGAACGCGAAATAACTTTATTCGTTAGGTTTCAGAAACTAACATATTAGTTTAAATTTCAGTAAACCTCTACTTCTGTGATTTGGTTAGTTACTTTTAATTTTATTAGCGTAAAAGGGATTTTTATTCCAAACTGAAAAAAATTCAAGGTCGAAAGGGTTAATATCCTTAGGTAAAATGTATCGAAAAAAGCCAAATATGCTGTCAAAATTGGGTATTCCTATTGAAATTTTCAGCGTTTGGTACAATTTCAGTACGAAGACGATCCCTTAAGCATATTTGTTTAATATAAATTGAAAGAAGTGAATTTCCAATCGAATGGATATTTTCCCTTTTTACTGAGACAATTTGGTGATTGAAATGTATGGGATGCTTTCTTTTTCTTTTGTTCGAATTTGGGTGTACAATTTGAAATAATATATGCGTGACACTTGACCGAATTCAAATTTGTCGAGCTTAGTGCAAGTAGTTGTCACATTTTTTCCAAAATTGTTCTATTTTTTCCAAAATTGTTCTTTTTTTTATTTAGGAAGATTTTATGAGTTAATCTGTGATACAGTAAAGTTAAAATCTACTAACCTAATTTATACTCAAGGATAGGAGACAATTTTTAACACTTGATAGAGTTTTGTTCAAAATCCTAATTAATATTAACCAATTTATGCCTAAATTTTTGTTATCTCAAATTTGTTGGTAAAGTCACTTTAAAACGTTCCAAAATGAACTGGAAAAATACAAAAAAAAATTTACTCAATTTTTTTTTTTTTTTTTTTTTTTTTTTTTTTTTGCATTTATTTGATAAAATTTAAGCGTACTAAATATGGGAATATTGATAATAACATAATCTGCATAATTATATACTTTACCTAAATTTATGTAAAATAAACTTTTAAATTGTATATTATGTACTATAATTAGTATTTTTATAAACTACTAAACAATATATTTATTTCTTTACAGCGACTAGTAACATTATAAGTATTATTAAAAATAAATTAAGAATAATCGTTTTTGAGGCTTAAAAAACAATTTATTTCATAATCATTTTGAAAAGGACTTTATATAAATAACTGTCCTCTAAATGGCTAACAAAAATATGTGCCCATTCGAGACTACTAGTTCCCTATATTTTGTATGTTACAGAAATGCATAAAAGATAGGCTTGAACATATAATATCACAATTTTAAAAAATATGTATTTCAAAGAAGCCTAAAAGCTAAGATTAAGCAAATAAATATCCATCTCATGCTGTCATATCTCGGTAATAGATAAAGAAATTTATAGACAATAATTTCACGTAATTTTTATGTTATAAATAAGAAGAAAATTACACAAATTTACTAAAATTCGAAGTGTCCAAAAAACTGGACGCTAGGCATAAATGGATTAATAGTTTTTTATGCTTAAAAATTAAATGTTAATGAGTTTTCGAAGAGAGTTAGTTCAGTATGACCTATTAGCATTTCAAACATGTGTTATCAATAAGAAAATAAATCAATAAAATTTAACAAAGCTTTAACTAAATTTTCTTGAAATTGAATTACTGTTACGTAAAATTGTCTCATACTAAGCTCCTCAATTAACAATAACAATTTAGAAACCAGAATGTGGAAAATGTTCTAAGCTAAAGCAAAAAAGTAGATACTTAGTAAATTCAATGTGACAAAATGTTTAAAAATTGCAACAAAATTTGCAGCACTGTATATTTTTCTGTGAAATAAATATAAAATGAAGGGATTTTACTCCAGCGGAATTTCATTTAAAAATTATGGTACACATAACTTTTTCCAGAAGGCATATATGGAATTTACGACATACTTCAACATTTTCGAAACAGATTGTGTTGAAGAAACAGCATGTTGCAAAGCAAAGTTGAAAATTAGATACATGTCTAAATTATTTTATTATATTTCACTTCAGAGCTTTGATTAGATAAAGGAAGAGGCAGTTTGAAAAATAAATAATTATGGAACGGTAAAACATTATACGAATTATTCAGAGAATAATTGCTGTAAGTATTAATTTATTTGTATTTTTTATCTCCTGAAAAAATGTATGTATACTAGGGGGACCATTTTTAAAAGAGAAATCACAGTAGAGCGCCGATTATCCGAACAACTCGGGACCGACCCTAGTTCGGTTAAATTGACAGAGAATTTAATGGATGTTCCTGACTATACTAAAACCTTCATACTTCTCGGGGTTTAAAGACTGCCAGCACCAGTTAGTGTTGGCGTGTTTAAAAATTGCTTTATTTTTTAATTTTTTGTTTGTCTTTTTAATTTTTGTTTGTCTTTTTTATTTTTTTTTGTTTACTTTTTTATTATTTATCCTTAAAACTTTTTTTTTCTTTTTTTTTCATCTTTTGAACTCCAGATATTATAATTCAAGCAAAAAAGCTTTCGATTGTAGCTTACTTCAAAGAAAAAAATTCCTTTCAATGATGCCATATCTCGAATTATTCTTAAATACGTTAGTTGAATAGGATCAATGTTCTTCTGCCGTTCGGGCCATTTGATAGTTGTATCCAAACATTCAAAGGCTTCGTTATGTGATGGACCTGGGACATTTTCAGAGCATTCATTTTCATTTTCTTCATTTTCTTTTTCGTTGTTACTGCACCCAACGATACACTAATTGGGTCTTCGATTTAGCATGTTAAATTTGAAAGAAAGAAAAATGAGACAAACAGGGTGTTTTGATAATTGGAAGTTCGGTTTAAAATTTTTCTTGAGAGAAATAGGCTGTTTGGATAATTGGAAGTTCGGTTAAAAAAAGCTTTTAAGAAAAATAGGCTGTTTGGATAATTGGAGTTCCGATAATCGGTATTCCACTGTACTGTGACATATATCCCATATTTAAATTCCGTAACATTTTGAAGCAGTTTACGGAGACCGTAAATGATAACTTCTTACAATCTTTGTTGAGTATCTACAAGGGAGACTGTAAACGATACGATATCTATTACGTTGAGTAAAAAGTCTCCCGCCACAATATTTTTTATTGTAAAATGATAAATACATACGAAATCACCAAAACTAATGAGTATGGTAATCTCCGTTTAAATCTACAATCATCTGCCATCGTTTTGGCAACTTTTCAATCCCTCCTGCGAAAAATTGGGGCGTGCGCGAGTCCAGAAAGAGATCGACCTCATTTATGATCTCCTTATTTGAATCGAAAATTGCTCCATCAAGATGCAGCTACTGATGAGAAAAGAGGTAGAAATTTAAAGGGGCCATGTCGGGGCTGTATGGTGGATATTACATTAAATCCCACTCTAGCTTATAGAGCGTCCAGCTGGTCATCGTACTAACATGTGGCCGGACGTTATCTTGATGAAAGAGAACCACCTACCTTCTGAACTCGTTTCTTAGTTTTTCGCGAATGGCCTCGCGAACTTTGATTAGCATGTTGCTGTATATTGTATTGTTTATAGTTTTGTTGTAGTACACTCATTTTTCATCATAGGTCAGAATTCTGTCGAAAATGTTCTCTTTCCTTTGATCTCTGAGCAGAGCCAAACAACAGTTTTTTTTCCTCTTGTGCTTGTTTTCAGCAGTCAATTCGTGAGGCACCCAGTGGTTGAACTTAAACATTAGATGTATATTTTCCAGAGCCTTAACTATTTTTTTGAGAAACTTTAAACTATAACGCAATAGCTCATGTTGGAACATTTCTGTCTTGATCGATGATTTGCTTTAACTGCTCACAATCAACTTCAATAGGGCGGCCAGAACGGGGTTCATCTTCAATGTCAAAATTTCCAGCTTTATACTTCCAAAACCAAACTTTGACTGTATGATAAGAAACAGTATTGATGCCTAAACTTTTACACATTTTTCTGTGGCATTCAGTCGCACCGTGTTTGTTACGGAACTCACAGTACATAATCGTTCTGAACTGCTGAAGTGATAGCACCATTTTAAACATTTTTATGAAGCGCAAGATAATAAATTTTTAACAAACAAATTTCACAGTCATATAGCTCGTATGCCCTGCTTTCGAGTGCAAAAATTGGTTGGTTGAAAAATTAACAACCGCACAAATGACCGCTGTTGGCGCAAAGGTATCTCCTCTTAGCGTAAAACTTTTTACTCAACATAATATTTTGTATGTTTTTAATTTTACGAGCTTCTGTCTTAGAAATCGGCCGAAACTGTAAAAAAGAAGTAAATTAATATTCACTAAATTGTACAGTTGTGGAAAAAAAAGTAAACACCCCCTACTAACTCCTCAACAAATTATCGTAGAAGAAAGTTACTGGTACCGAACGATTGGGAATAAAGTCTACTTTTAAATGATGTATATAAAATTTGCTTAGGGGCCATCTACATATTAAAACGAACCATAACTTTGTTTTTTTCAATAGCAATACCCAATTCTGACAGCATAAATAAACTCTACACCCTTCAATTAGCCTAAAAACGAATTTTTATGCAATTCGTACCATAAGTTTCCGAGAAAATAATTATTTTAAAACGAGCTTATTTTAAGGGCTGAAGACCAAATTGAAGTTCCGTACTGGATTGTTCACCGAGAGAGCCCCTTCCTTGATCAAGGCACCTTAAGCGCCACTCAAGGAGTCAATGAAGCGTGCTAGATTACAGTACAGCAGAATAAATTTCAAAATGTTTACTCACTTCCATCATAGACGGCCCCTTAAACCATCATTTTGCCGTTTTTTAAGCATAATTTGAAAACTACTTGGAATAAAAATGTGAAATTTTTGAATTTCCATAAAGCAGGACTTAATAAATCTAAATCCATCAAAAAAATTGTAGGTTGCAATTCATATTTTTTCGAATATTAATTTCATAATTCATAATTCATATCATAAAATTATAAAAATTGCAAATTCAGCTTATTTATGTTTGGGTATATCAGTATTATTACTACAAAAAAATTAGCACATTAGGAGTATAATTTCGGGAGATATAAATAAAAATATGAAAATGTAATTTAACATTAGAAGCACTAAATTTTGAATGTTTATAATTCAAAAACTTATCATTCAAATGACTTGAAATTTGGTGTCTAGGCACAGTTTGAACGGAAGATTTGAAATATCTCGTTAAAATTGGGCATTGCCATTGAAAAAAATGAAGTTTAGATTCGTTTTAATATGTAGATGACCCCTAAGAAAATTTTATATACATTATTTAAAAGTAGACTTTATTTCCAATCGTTCGGTACCAGTAACTTTCTTCTACGATGATTTGCTGAGGAGTTAGTAGGGGGTGTTTACTTTTTTTTTCCCACGACTGTACATTTTTATATAACACATAACATTTTCTCGAGATTATAGATTTTTTGAAAATTAAAACTAATCTATTAATATCATAAAACGAAACGCAATGTTTCACCTTGATTCAAACATAAAATATACAGTATGAACTTTAAAAAGTTCACTGTTTTACTTAAAAGGTGACTAAAATAATAAAACAGATGTTACAAGTTAAAAATGTACTTTTTATTTAAATACTTAGTACTTTCAAGCTTTTCCAAGCTTTGCTACTTCGACTGTTGAGCTACGCATTTAAAAAGGAAAGTGACGTATGAGAACAGAGTGATAAAATAAATGGAACTGAAGTTAATAATAATATATATTTTTCTCTAATTAAGTTCAATCCAAGAAACGGCTACTTCTATTTTCAACTTTAATAATTATTGGCTCGCTCATTTTGAAAACGAAGTGGCGTATTTATATAAATAAACAGAAATTAGTTATAAAAATATATATGCTAATCACTTATAATGAAACAAAGCTAAAAAATGCTGTAAAAGTGATATAATACCTTTATTTAGATTTACGCACGTTTCATCGCACAAACGGCGACATTTTCAAAATCATTCTATATAAAAATATTTTTGCAAAACAAGAACTTGGTAAATTTTGTCCCGAGACTTCATGCATAATTAAAATCCGTGAAAACATAAAATAAAATGAAATTGGATATTTGTGAGCGTGGATTAGTTTTTACTATTGTTACTAAAATTGCATAGCATATCTACACAAATTTTAGGTAACTCAAGAGACACTAAATAATTGCAAATATTCTCGTTGCTTAATAATATGGCTATTGATTCTCGGATTATGGTTGGTAAAAAAATCTGGTCGGATAAATTATTCTGCTCTTTTTAAAATCGATCTGTAAAGGTTCTTTGTTGCATAATATGGCCAAAGCTGTGGTTCTCCTGTTGTATTTGATGTCTGCTATATGTTCTTTGATTCTAGTTTTAAGTTTTATGCCTGTCATACCTCTATAAAACTGCATTGCACCTTCTTTGTGAAAGGTATTTCACCAAACAATATTATTAAAAAAAAAAAAAAAAAAATTATCTAGAATGATTTTGAAGATGTCGCTGTTTGTACGATGAAACGTGAGTAAATCTAAATAAAGGTATTACATCACTTTTATAGCATTTTTTAGCTTTCTTTCAGAAATAAAAGATTACCTGATGAAGAGCTTGCAAATGCTTGAAAGTACCAAGAAGTTTTAAATAAAATGCATATTTTTAACTTGTAACATCTCTTTCATTATTTTAGTCACCTTTTAAGTAAAACAGTGAGCTTTTTGAAGATCATATAATATATTTAAAAAATATATTCTTCAAAAAATTAAATATTCTTATAACTTACGAAGCAATCAAGGTTGATTATCGTTTCTCTGCTGAGTTAGTGTGAACCACTTAGCTCCATAATAGTACGGATAACTAATTCTCCGATCTACTTTCTGTCGCAACCGCATCATATTTTCCATGCGCACAGGTAATGAATCCCACCCTTTTCTTAATATTAGAAGAATTGTTCAACTTTACCATTACAGACTTAAACTTACCGAAATCTACATACTTACTAAAATTTTATCTGTACACTTTACAAGAAAAAAAAAAGATATATATATATAAATCTACAAAACTAGTTTTTGTAAAGCTACAGAAATCTGTAGTTTTACAAAAGAATCTACTAAAATTGCAATAATCTTACTAAAATTCTATGTGTAATCCTGGTTGCAGTTAAATAAAAAGCTCTAAGGCATCCCAGTTTCCTAAAAATATTTTAGTAACCTTAAAGATTTTTTGATTTGCAGTGCAAAAGTGTATCTGTTACATGAATTTTTGTTGTAGCGGTTACATAAAAAGTTCTAGGAATCCCAGTTTCCTAGAAAAATTTAGTAACTTTATAGACTTTTTTTTTACTCCTTTTTTATATTTTTATGAGCAATACGTAACATTTTTTTTGTTCATCTTACATAAAATTTCATTTTTAACTAATATGAAATTAAAAATTTGCGATGAATTTAAATAAAATCTATTGTATTTTCAATAAAAATATAAAACAGTGAAAATTGCAACTTCAATCATATTTTTAAAAGAAAATGCAATCTGTAGATAAACCCCATACTATGGGAGGAAATCTATGTTTTGCCAAAAATGTTGCTCCGAAAATTTTTGTCATTGTAATGCTGGGCTATCCGCACACTGCAAAAAAAAAAAATCTGTAGGTCTACAGATGTAAAGTTACATGCTTACTAAACTTTCAACTGTAACTGTACGAAAAAAGCTGCAAATCTACAAAACTATTTTTTGTAAAGCTACAAAAATCTGTAACTTTACAAATGAATCTGCTAAAATTTCAGTAATCTTACTAAACTTTTATTTGTAACCCTGGCTGCAGTTACATGAAAAGTTCTCGGAATCCCAGTTTCCAAAAAAATTCTTAGTAACCTTACAGTTTTTTTTTTTTCGGCGCAAAAGTGTGTCTGTTACATGAAATTTTGTTGTTGCCGTTACATGAAAAGTTCTAGGAATCCCAGTTTCCTAGAAAAACTTTAGTAACTTCACAGATTTTTTTTTTTTTACAGTGCAGTATTCAGTGTATCAGAATAGAAAGTTAGTGAGCTTAGTTTAGAGTATGGTTTGTGAGAGTTAGTTTAGTTGTGATGTGAACACAGCCCTCTGAATACTAGCAAGGAAAGTCTCTTTACCGGGCATACTCAGAATATAAAAAAATATATGAATTAAACTACTTATGTATGTAATAAAGGATCAGTCAAATTTAGCAGCGGAATTGTAGTACACTGTAAAAAAAAATCTGTAGTTCTACAGATGTAAAGTTACATGCTTACTAAACTTTCACCTGTAACTGTACGAAAAAAGCTGCAAATCTACAAAACTAGTTTTTGTAAAGCTACAAAAATCTGTAACTTTACAAATGAATCTGCTAAAATTTCAGTAATCTTACTAAACTTTTATTTGTAACCCTGGCTGCAGTTACATGAAAAGTTCTCGGAATCCCAGTTTCCAAAAAAATTCTTAGTAACCTTACAGATTTTTTGATTTTCGGCGCAAAAGTGTGTCTGTTACATGAAATTTTGTTGTTGCCGTTACATGAAAAGTTCTAGGAATCCCAGTTTCCTAGAAAAACTTTAGTAACTTCACAGATTTTTTTTTACAGTGTAGAAAGTCTGTAAAAAGATAAAATACTTTCGAGTATTCGGCGCGAAATGACAAAAGCGTCACACGATTTGGCAAGCAGCATTTTTCCTCTCTAAAAGAAAACGATTTAAATGTATCTGAAAATTGCTTGTTAATTGATTTTTAGAATGCGCATAAATAGTATTTAATGAATTTAAACTTAAACAATGAGAGAGTATAATATATATATTCTTTGGTATTACATATATATGTTGTTTGTTGCTGCATTTATTTAACTTTAGCACTGTAAAAATATTTTCATATATATATATAAAAAATTCATATTGAAAAATATATTTTCATATATTTAAGCGTATTCCAAAATACAGGCCAGATGAAGAATTCTGCAGTTATACATGTCATTAAATATCAAAGGAGTCGTTGTTTCCATAGTAACAAAACTGAATCGTTGCGACAGTGCTCAAATGGACTTAATTTTGATCTTGAAACAATTTTAATTAATAAAATCTGATAGTTAAATATCATTGTAAATATATAATAATATATATAACAAAACTATTTTTAAAACAAACTTAAACTGACAAAACTAAAAATATTTAAATGAAATTTAAACAAGTTCATCATGAAACATTTTTATCTTAAAGAGTATTTGATTTTTAAAAAGTATTTTTTGAAATTTTATTCCATCGCCAACCGGTGATAAATTACCAAATAACGAAATTTTCATTATTTTATTTTACGGACGCTTTATCGAGGTTCCGCCGAATTTTTTTTCTTTATAAACATATCTATCCTCAGGAATTTTTTTTTCAGATTTTTTACAGTATGCCCATATAGAGATCTTCCTTGTGAGTCTACGCGCTGACACAAAAAAGACGGCTGTAGTAGGCGGGTGTTTTCCCACGTTTGTATGTTCCCTTTAATTTAAAACCAGTATATTGTAAAAGAATTATTTTAGAAAATACTGGTTTTAAAATTCAACTAATGGTACAAACTCTGGGAAAAAACGAAAAAAAAAGAAAACCCACGACAGTTTGAATTTTTGTGTGAACACGTAGGCCTACTCTGCAGAGAGCAGTGATGTGGCAAATAATGTTCTCAGACTGAAAGAAAAAAGAAATCTTGCAACGTAAATTTCCTTGTAAAGAAACAGTCACGACAAGGTATTTCTTCTATCTAAAGCTTATTTAAAAATTCTGGTAATCTTAGAATCTTCCAAAAGGCATGCCTGGAGCTAATATGAACTTACAATTTACTGCAACAGATTTGAAACAGATTTCAACAATGTAAGAGAAGAATAGAAATTTAGACATATGGATATGTAAACTTAATTTATCATACTTCGCCTGGGAATCTTTTAGATAAAAAAAGATAAAAAAAAGAAACAAAAATTGATTAGAAAATGATTTATAAATAGAAACCAATAAGGCCTCTTCTGCTAATTACTTTATATTAAATTTTCTGCATTGATATCTCACGCTATTATTATTTTATTGGCATGTAAGTTTTCAGTATGTTTTGCATTTATTATCTATGTGTTATTACAGTGCTTAATTTGCGCCGAAGCTCACCGGAGCTCATAAATACTGCACTCCAGAGCCCGTCGGAACAGCGCTGTGAGTTGCGTCTTTCTAGTTGATACAAAGAAATCCTTGGGGAGTAGGATTTTCTGAAAATTCCCACCTCTGATTTTAATATTTATGCTCTCTTCATTTATGTATATAAATGATAAGATATATTGTCAAAATATACAACTCATATTCAAAATATTAGAATAATTAATTTTATTGTACAAATTGAAAATATCTTTTGTAATTTAATATCTTTTAATGCAAATGTGCAAACGATATTTCTATTAAGAACTTATTGTTTATTAAACTTATTTATTATCTTAAAATTAATATCATTTTTGAAAAGATTAATTGAAAAAAAAATATTTTGTAAAGTCAAAATATTGGAATATTTATTCAAGTGGTTCAAAATATTAGAATATTTCACATTAATTCCTCTTTAATTATCACCAATTCATAACTGGTGGCATCATTGATTAAATTCAGACTATTTTATTTCAAATCAGTATTCTTTTTGCAATTTGTTTGCTTTTTCGTCTTAAATTGGGTCGTGTGAGTAATATTCCTGAATCTATTAAACTTCGTATGGTTGATTTGTATTGGCACGGTAAAAATCAATGTTATATAGTGAATTATTTACATTGTTCGTAATCAAGCGTTAGTAAAATACTAACACAATATTCAAAAAATGGAAAATTTCAAAATAATCACCGAAATGACAGCCGAAAACCAGAAACACCTGCTAGAGATGACAGGAAACTAAAGGGTATAGTTAAGAAAACCCGTTTTAAAAGTATGCGATTCTTGCACCGAAAATGGAAAGAAGAAGGAGTTGAAGTTTCTACATCGACAACATTAAGACGTCTCCATAAATTTAAGTTTGAATCTAGTGTACCGAAAACAAAACCTTTCATGACTGCAAAACAAAAGCGTATAAGATTAAATTGGTGTAAATCAAGACATTTATGGAGCGAAGAAAATTGGAAAAATGCATAATTTAGTGATGAAAGTATGTTTTGTGTTTCATATGGTAATCAAGGTATTCGAGTTTGGAGAATGAAGCAAGAAGCATTTGATAAAGAATGCATTAAACGTTCCGTAAAATTTGCTGCTAGTGTCATGGTTTGGGGTTGCATGAGTGCAGAAGGACCTGGAAAATTATGCATCGTCTACGAAAAGGTTAACTCTCAGATATATCAAGAAATTTTGGAATATTACATGATTCCATCATCAGAAGATTTATTTGAAAACGATTTCATCTTTCAACAAGATTTAGCGTCACCGCATACCTCGGTGTCAACTAAGAATTGGTTCCGCCAACGCATTCTTAAGGTACTTCATTGGCCACCAAACTCACCAGACCTTAATTCCATCGAAAACTTATGGTGTATAATGAAGAAAAAACTCAAAGAAAATCCTCCTTCAAGTAAAATTGATTTAGTGGCACGTATAAAGCCTATTTGGGCTAATATTGGTAGACATGTTTGTAAACAACTTGTATATAGTATGCAAGATCGATTGTATGCTGTTATGAAAGATAAAGGGGATACTACAAAATATTAACTACCATTTACTTCATATTCATAAGGTAATATTGTTGCTTAAAATAAAATATTCTAATATTTTGAACCAATCAAAATTTTATTCTAATATTTTGATGTGTTTCAGAAAGCTATATACCTAATTTATTGTACTGCATTTTATATTTTGTAAATGTTAAAATCTTATCTAAACATTCCAGATTTGTTTTATAAGAAATTTAATTGCATTTACTTAGTATCAAAAATAAATAAATGAAAAATATTTTTTTCTTATTAATTTTTCTCAATTATTCTAATATTTTGAATATGAGCTGTATTTAAAAAAAAATATTTTGCAGAAGAAGATATTGCTTTAAATTTTGCAAATGCTGTGTGAAATATAAATATGCGTATGCAGGTTACGGGAGAATACGCTACGTTTATTATAACTATGGGATATCAGAGCTCCGGTCATTTTTCTTTAGAAATTAAGACCTGGTTATACAGGGTGATTCAGAACTATATGTCGAAAATTTAAGGGACCTAAATAAGAATATTTCTTATATGAATGTGGGTGCGCAAATGCTGCGTTGAGGCAGTAGAGGGCACTGTTGAGTGCGGCGGATGAATGCTTTTCGATGGCTTGAATCATCCTTTTCCTCACGGATTTCGAACAATATGCATTATTACAACATGTGGCTGCGCAAGGAAATGGATTGGCTGCTCAAAGGATTTACATGGAACGAGTCCCGGGTAGGATTCTGCCGGATCCCTGAACATTTGAGCGTCTTCATTGGGAGTTGTGTGCAAGTGTGTCACTTTATGCTTCTAGGCGTGATAGGGGCACTGTAAGATATCGCAGAAATCCTGCATTGGAAGAAGCAGTATTAGCAGAGCAGAGGATAGTCCTTCGACAAGCTCGAGAGTTGATGGACGTGCGTTGGCTGTGAGTCATTTCCTTGCTTAGCGCCATACATGAAATGCATGTCAGCAAGCTCTGAATTCGTTTAACGACGGATGTTGCTCGAAATCCATGAGGGAATGACGATTCAAGCCAACGGCGCGCTTTTATCCGCCGAACTTAACAGCGCCCTCTACTTCCTCAACACTGCCTTTATGCCCCACATTCCTATGCAAAATCTATATTATCCAAAATCTGCATATCCCCCCTACCTGACTTTACAATTTTAACATATAGTTCTGAACCACCCTGTATATAATGAATAATGTTTATGAAAAATGAATATCCAATGTAAAAAAATACTCCAAACGGTTTATTATTATTGTATGATTCGAAAATTTCAAAACTGAGTACTTTTCTTCTTCCCAATTACGTTAAAAGAATGTTCAGATATGAAACAAAACTTGCAACATTGTACATTTTACTATGTGATGAACAGTCACTTCTAGAGATTCTCTGGAGCTGTAATTTATTTAAATTTTATGGTACATGTACGCACACTGTAAAAAAAAAAAAAAAATCTGCAAAGTTGCTAAAATTTTTCTAGGAAACTGGGGTCCTAGAACTTTTTATGAAACAGCAACAGCAAAAACTCATGTAACAGATACACATTTGCGCTGTAAACAAAAAAATCTGTAAGGTTACTAAGAACTGTTTAGGAAACTAGGATGCCAAGAACTTTTTATGTAACGGCTACCCGGGTTACAATTAAAATTTTAGTAAGATTACTGTAATTTTAGTATATTATTTTGTAAAGCTACAGAAGATTTACATCTTTTTTTAATTAGTGTACAGGTAAAATTTTAGTAAGCTTACAGATTTCCGTAACTTTACAAAAGTAGAAATACACTTTTTTTACAGTTTTGTTTTTACAATAATCTATAGATTATTACAAATGCCATGTATGATATTAAACTGAATTCGCAATAAACTCTTGCCTATTCTAAGATATGTCAGAAAATGTAGGAAAAAGGTCAAAAGCAAAATCGAAAATTAAGTACATAAACGTAACCCTTTATGTCCCGAATTATAAATCAGAAATGTTCTCCTCTTCAATAATTATCTGCGTTAATGTTTGAAGATATCCAAAATAACTTATATAATAACATTTTACTTTTTAGATAGATTTTTAAATAAAACTGATTTATTAAACCAGTAGTTAGAGTTTTTTTTTTTTTTTTTTTTTTTTTTTTTTTGTAAAATATTTACAAGAATACTTAGAATAACTAAAAAAAAGTACTGTTATGGAAACCTTACACTTCTTAGAAGAACAATGTAAATAAATGTAATGTGATCCTATCTGTAACTGAGAATGTTTCGCAGTTGCTAATTTTTCGTAAAACATTTTTTAATAGAAGAAAAGCTAACTCCATCACTGTAAAAAAAAAAAAAAAAAAAAAATCTGTAAAGTTACTAAAGTTTTTCTAGGAAACTTGGATTCCTATAACTTTTTATGTAACGATAACAACAAAAATTCCTGTAACAGCGTCTGTTGCAGGAATTTTTGTTGTTGCCGGTACATAAAAAGTTCTAGGAATCCCAGTTTCCTAGAAAAACTTTAGTAACTTTACAGATTTTTTTTTTTTACATACATGCAAATGGTTGAGAAAATAACCATAATAAAAATATTTAGCTTCGACTGGTTTGCAGTGCTTATTGAATGTGATCCATCAAAGTATTTTGTATGAAAAGTACCATATACTTTTATTAATAGACAAATTAAATAAATTTTATATTATATTTTCTTTAATGGAACTTAAAAGTCCCGTCGGAGCATAAACGGTTAATATAAACTTAATTTATTATAGTGCGTTTCAAGGATTTACAGCAATTAAATAGCGGGCAGCAAGCATAGTAATAGAGTAATATTTGCCTTTTTTAATCGCAGAAAGTAACTAAAATGCTTGGATTAACTAAGGTGAAAATTTCTTTACAAAACCACTGGTATGTCTTCGGCCCGGGATTGAGTTGTTGAGAGCCTTTGGTGTATATATAATAAATTAAATATACAATATAAAAATTACAATTCGTACATATAGTAATACATTTATGACATGAAAATTAATAAATAATGAATAAATAAAATCAATTAAGTTATTTTAATATTATATTGGGTACATAATATTAATTTATTGCATGCTATTTATAAATATATTATTTATTTACATATATAATAAAAATATACATATATAGTATAACTTACATAAAAAATATAACTTACACGTACATTAGCAGTATATGACTGTATGGAACATGTATAACATGGACAACACATGCATTACAGATATATCTATGTACAATACATGTACATCAACATGACGCATGTATTACACGTATATCAAAATTATTTGTTAGCTTAGTTATATTTATATTTATATGATATATTATACATATATATTTGTATTATATAACTTAATTTATTATTTATTCTATTGTTACAAACCATTTTTCAGGATTGCAATAATTCTTGTAACATTGCATATTTTTTTTTTAAATGGAAGAGTAACTTTTAGAAGTTTCTATTAATTGTATCGCATTTTAATTTGATGATACATGTAAATTTTTCGAAAAAAACATGTCTGACACTAAACCAAATTTATAATTAACTATAACACATTCTAAGGAAGTTCTGGAAATATAGAAAAAAGTTCTAAAACAAAACAGAATATTAGATACATGGCTGGCCAAACTTAATTTATTATATTGCGCTTGAGAACTTTGGTGAGACGAATAAAGAGATAGGAGGGAATAAAAATTGATTAGAAAATGATAAAGCATGCCCTCCCGGGTACCGCACTATCTTAGATTAAATTCCCTCTAGCGATATCTTGAGTTTTTGTATTTTTTACATCTAAGTAGGTTTTTAATACATTTTATATTAATTAACTATGTGTTATCTAAGATAAATTATTTTTATAATGGTTAAAATTAACATAATGAAATATATAACGAATGATATTCACTAAACAATTTTAAAAAATACAATAGTTAAATACAAAATACTATTAAAAAACTACCTTTTTGGAAAAATTTTAGTTTTTGCGATAAAATCGCTAATACCAATAAATCTGAATTTATTAATATTACATTTTGTTATTTAAAAAAATTTAATTTAGAATTTTTTCCGGTATTCGGTGCACCTTTAAATTTGGTTGTAAACTCTGCATGCTATGAACAAAACACTACTGAATTTTTTTAAAAAGTATTCAAATCTTCACAAACATGTGTGCTATTTTTAAATAAAAATCATACAAACGTTTTACATGGCTATCATAGTTATTTGCTACAGTGATAGACCATTTCGAGCAGTTACAAAGTGATCTCAAATGTTATTATTTATTTTCTATTAATATTTCTTCCTCTTTTTTTATATCTTTATTTTATATTTTAATTTATACATATAGTTTGTTTTTTACTCTTGAGTCTACATCTTTGCTACAAAATATAAGACCAAACATGTTGCTTTCATTACTGAATTTCAAGGATGATTCGCCAAGAATTCCTATAAACACTCGATTTAACGTCAAAAACCGAAAGTGTGTGATAATTATCCTTAATTTATGATCATGAATGTATTTTCAACATTTCTTCGTATTTAAGGTACAACTGCCTACTGTTATGCCTTTTTTCATGCCACTAACATTTAATACTAAATTTTGCCTTATTTAATCGTCAAAATCTATTATGAAATATGTAAAACATTTCTATTAAATTTAGTGGTAATAAAAAAATGTAAAAGTTAGTTGCAATGATTTAAGGTCTGAATACTTAGAATTGTTACATAATTATGAAAAAGAAAATTAAAGAATTTTCTGTCCCATGATGTAAAAATAGAAGCACAATAAACAATTGTAATGAAATAATCATATGTGGCAAGTTCCTGTTTTTTTATTAAGGGGTCTCAAGACTTTTAAAACTTCAAAATTTTTGAAATTTAAATTTTTTTAGATGTTAAACTACTATCTTTTCTGAACATTTTGATATAATTGTTTCCTTGAAATTCCCATTAGAACAGAAGTTCTGGCTTTTGGAATTATATCCGCTCAATAGCTGAAGCGCGGTGTTTCCGAAACTTTGAAGTCATTTTTCTCCAAATGACGTTTTTGGGCATAACGCGCAAGATATCTCAAAAACTTCTGAATATTTTTAATGAAATTTTTAAAACATATATTTCACGTTAGTTTGTATAAACGGAACCTAAAATTTCCTTTTTATTGTTCAAAAAAAAATGTTTTTTTTAGGTGATTAAACTTTTAAAATTTTCAGAATTTTGCATTAGCAAAATACCATTTTGTATTAAAAATATAAAAATGCTTTAAATGGAAATTTATTTAGGTTCAGGGTAATTATTACAATCGGAAGTGTAAGTAGACACTCAAATTCCATTCTTGTTGCAAAATTTATTTTGTAATCCTGCGCGTAAGCTGTTATACTACTTTTCTGTTCGTCAAATATCTGATAGTTTGGAGCCCCCTATTAATGCCAATTTTGAATCTTGCAATTTGTTAAACACTTGAAATGAAAGAACATACTTATCTTTCATACTCCCTAAAATTTCTTTTAAAATCATATATATTTTAATATATTAAATGTTGAAAATAGTCTTTTTTATTCATTTTTTCCAATTTTAGGAGTCCTGAGACTGCTTCAAAAAAGAAAAACGTACGAGCTAAAACTTTTATTTCATAAGTGAAATGAAGTGCATTTCAAATGACTATCACATGGAAACAGCACATTTCATTAAATAACTTCTTGATTAAGCATTTTTTTTTTTAAAGTAAAAAAAGGTTGTTATGAATACACTGTAAAAAAAAATCTGTGAAGTTACTAAAGTTTTTCTAGGAAACTGGGATTCCTAGAACTTTTCATGTAACGGCAACAACAAAATTTCATGTAACAGACACACTTTTGCGCCGAAAATCAAAAAATCTGTAAGGTTACTAAGAATTTTTTTGGAAACTGGGATTCCGAGAACTTTTCATGTAACTGCAGCCAGGGTTACAAATAAAAGTTTAGTAAGATTACTGAAATTTTAGCAGATTCATTTGTAAATTTACAGATTTTTGCAGCTTTACAAAAACTAGTTTTGTAGATTTGCAGCTTTTTTTCGTACAGCTACAGGTGAAAGTTTACTAAGCATGTAACTTTACATCTGTAGACCTACAGATTTTTTTTTACAGTGTAGTACAAAAAATCTGAAATAAAAATATTTTTATATTATAGATCAGGGTTTCCCAAATTATTAAGCTAACCCCTTGGGTACGCAAATAGGTTCCTGGGGTACGCAATGAGTCTGTTTTCTCAACCATCATGCAATACAGGCATAAATTAGTCAGTAACGTTTATTTTGTATCTCATGAACAGTTTTTTTTTTCAAAAAATTAGAGCATATTAAATGTTGAATATGGCTTATGACTCTACTTAATAACCCAAAAAGTACCAGAAATATGCAAGGGTGAAAAAGCACACATGCCACATTAATAAGTGCGACGCATAAAAGTTAAGGAAAATCACACGTGTTGATAAACATTAAAGATATATTACAATTTGGAAATTCTATAAGCCCTGTAACAAATAGAGTTCGAAGGCTTTAAAACAAATCGTTAAACTGTCCTTTATCTGAAATCTAATCAAGTAGAAGTTAATACATAATTATAAAAGTTTAAAGAAATTTAGAAGCACAGTGGCACAAAATCTAAAGCAGAACAAAGAATTTTAAAAACAGAATAAAGAATTTAAAAAACGGAATGAAAAGTTTATAGAAAATAAAGAGATGCGCAAGAAACAGAAACCTTCTTAAAGCGTAAATAAAAAATGAGGACGTATTGAACTTCTTCCCGCACAATCTCTCACATAAATGGCTTTAAATAATGCAAAATAAGTTACGGCACTGTTCTTTATTTAATGTTTAAATACGCAAAACCTGTTACAGAAAAAAAAAACTTTAAAAATACAGCAATAAAAAAGAAAAAAGGAAAAAGAATTTTAAAAAAAGGAGAAAAATTTACGGTAAATAAAGAGATGTGGAAGACTCGGAAATCTTCTTATAATTTTAGATGAAAAGTGAAGATTTATTAAACACAATTTCTGACACAAATGCAGCGTTCGTACGCAGCAAGGGATTCAGGGAATTTTAGGTGTTTTTCAGAAATTTCGCAAATCACTAGTCGCTATATCTGAAGATCGAATTTTTTTTCATTAAATAAGGCAAAAATTGCTTTACAAAAATTCTAATGAAAGGTGCTTGGAAGTCCTTGAAGCGTACAAACCCTGAAATGGTTTCAATAATTGCGAAATAAATTACAGCACTGTTCCATATTTCATGAGTAAATATGTAAATCCTGTTACAGATTTTTGAAAAGAATCAAATTGGAAAAATAAATTCGAAACACAGTAGCACAAATAAAAAATTGGTAAAGAATTTAATATACAGTAATACCTCGACTTACGTCAGCAATTCGTTCCAAGATTAGCGACGTAAGTCAAGGATTTTTTTTTATTATTATTTAGATGAGCAAAAAATAAAAATAAATAAAAAAGTAATAAAAATTCGCCAAAATCTAATGAACATATTCTATTGTATTTAGGGATTATGTTACATACATTTAACATTAGCGAAAAAATGCGTTTACAGTACAAGAATTTGGAATAAATCGATAAGTTGTTAACTTGCAATTTATTATTCTTCTAGCTGCCCCGCTTGAGTCTTTGAGCATATGAAAAAATATTGCAATGACGTTTGAAACAACAAATTTTTCTTTTTTTTTCTATTAGAAGCTCCTTGTTTCAGCAGAATTAGTGTTCTAAGCTTTTTCTAGTCGTTGCTAAACTTTGCTCGTCTGAATCAATATTTTCAAGAACCTTGATTCCAGCATCAATAAGATTTAGTTCTTCGGTTAATTTTGCAACCGTCATAATCTTCCCCTTCTCCCTCGGCTCAAAAACTTCATCTATTTCTTCGACAGTACTTCGATAGTTCGTCGATTGTTGATTCCGGATCAGGGGAATTTATGAGTTCAAATACATCTTCAGCCATCCATCTCTAAGCTGAGTTCTCTTCCATTTTCGGATTCACAATTTTCAGATGTTTTAAAGGTCTCTGCGAAGAAAAGGTCACAGTCTTTTCCAAGGATATCTCATTGTTTTTTGCTAGATGTTAAATTCTTTCCAAAAGTCTTCAAAGTGCGTCTAAATTAAGGAACATTTTTTTCCAGGCCAGACGATGTAAATGGAGGATTTCGTAAGTCGAGGAGACGTAAGTCGGGGTACTACTGTACTTTAAAAAAAAATACTGAAAATAAACAGATGTGCAAAACACTGAAATCTTCTTATGTCGTAGAACGTAGATAAAAGTGAATAAGTATCTAACTTCTTCCTGCAAAACCTCCGAGACAAAAGGTTTCAATTAATGCGAAATGGCTTACGGCATTGATCCTTATTTAATATTTAAATAATCATAATCAGTTAAAAATTTTTTGAAACTAACCTTACAAAATACAGTAATGCAAAAATTAAAAGTGGGTGAAAAAAATAAAATACAAGCGGATTATATATCTTTAATTTTTAGTTAAAATAAATATTTTTAAGTTCATTCGACTATTTAGAAAATGCATAATCAAAAATAGCATTTAATATCCTTTTGTTTGTCTGTTTGTTTCCCCGTAATAGGCCCAAAAAGATTGCAAAACAAACACTAAACTTGCCAAGGACAAATAGAAAATTTTTCTGGCTATAATCTGCTATTAGTCGTATTTCTATACCTAAAATAGTTTTCGAGAAAACAGGGTAAAACCAAGTGTGTTAAATCAATTAATCTTATTTTCATTAGTGGAAAATCCTGGGACAAGTGTATCAATTTTAAAGAGCTTACGGCGATTTAAAGATCAGTTACATCTACTAATGTTCATTCTGGATGCAATCTACAATTTGTTGCATGTCGATATCAAATAAGTTTTTGAAAATACAGGAAAAAAACGGGAACATCAATAGATCAGCTTTTAATACTGGAAAATTGTGGAACTAATGTATCAATTTTGAAGATGCTTACGACGACTTAAAGATGCATTACATTTCCAAATGTTAGATCTGCACACAATCTGTAGTTTGTCGCATGTTTTGAAAATTGTTTTTGAGAAAACAAGAAAAAACCTCGATAATCAATGAATAAACCCAACTTACAATACTGAAAAACTCCTGAACTAAGATATAAGTTTTAAAAAGTCTTACGGCGACTACATAGCTGCCAACATATACGGAATTTTTTCTACCACTAAAATGTAATAGAAATGTCTGGCTTATTTACTTATCAACAATAACTGCAATTTGGCGATTGAATTAGGCAAAATTTACTATTAAATTTTAGTGGTAGCAAAAATCTGTACAAGTTGACAGCTGTGGATCTATTACATTTACAAATGTTAATTCTAGATAAAATCTGCAGTTTTTTCGTATTATATCTAAAATACTATTTGAAAAAACAAGGAAAACCTGGGATAATCAATCAATCAACTCAGCCTTTAGTACTGGAAAACTCGGGAACAAATGTATAAATTTTAAAGAATCTTACGGGGACTTACAGATCTATTACATTTGCAAATGTTAATTCTAGATACAATCTGAAGTTTGTGGCATTCCGATATCTAAAATAATTTTTGAAGAAACAGGGAAAAATCGGGATAATCATTGAATCAACCCAACTTTTAATACTGGAAAACTCGGGAACTGATGTATGAATACTAAAGAATCTTACAAGGCCTTACGGATCTATTACATTTACAAATGTTAGTTATAGATACGATCTACAGTTTGTCTTATGCTGATATCTGAAATAGTTTTTGAGAAAACAAAGAAAAACTGGTTTAATCAAATAATCAACCAAGCCTTTAATACGAAAAAATTGGGGAACTAATGTATGAATTTTAAAGAATCTTACGGGGACTTACAGATCTATTACATTTACAAATGTTAATTCTGGATACAATCTGCATTTTGTGGCATTCCGAAATTTAAATTAATTTTTTAAGAAACAGGGAGAAATCGGGATAATCAATCAATCAACCCAACTTTTAATACTGGGAAACTCGGGAACTAATTTATGAATATTAAAGAATCTTAATGGGACTTACGGATCTAAAACAATTACAAATGTTAATTGTCGAAACGTCAGTGAAGGCTTACTGTGGAGACACGACATTTTTTGGTTTCCGCAACATTTAGTCTGTCTGTTAGTCTGCCTGTTCCGTTATAAATGACGTAAAAAGAATCCGATTAGCTTGAAATTAAGTGGGAATCTTCATGGGATACCGGACTTAGCTGTATAGTTTTTGGTTAAATTTGTTCATTCGTTTGGAAAATATGAACATTTTATTTTACTCCATAATGCTTAACGATGGCAAGTGAGACGATTTTTAAATTTCCTTTTGTGAAAGAAAATGGCGCGTTTGATTAACGCATTTAAACGGTAAATTATGGATACTAAAATTTATAAATAAGGGTTTTAAATTATTCCTATTATTTTGAATTTTTGTCAGATTTTTTAAATTACGTGTACAATTTTTTGTGAAACTTTATAAATGCATTCGAATAATATAAAGTATTTTTTTAATTATTTTTTTTATTTTACATGATACATATTTCCTTTTTTACTTTCTTCTATCTTCAATAGAAAAAAGTATTGTAATCGAAATTTTTTTCGACTTCCGGTTTTCGACGGATTTACATGTTTTAGGGGTCAGAGATCCCCAAAAACATGTTTATAGAAAATGTCTGTCTGTCCGTGTGTCCGTCTGTCCGTGTGTCTGTCGCCATTGTACCATCAAAAAGTGTGTGAAGTTATGCATAGAATTGGACCAAATTTTTATGTTAAGTTTTAGGCTATGGCAAGCAGATCCTCCTTGAATTTGGAAAAAAATTCGCCGGTAGGGTGCGCTGTAATAGCGATTTTTGTGCGATTTTGAATATTGTACCACCCAAAAGTATATGAAGTTATGCATAGAACTGAACCAAATTTTTATTTTAAGTTTTTGGATATGGCAGGTAGGTCCTCCCTGAATTTGGAAAAAATTCGCCGGTAGGGGCGCTGTAACAGCGATTTTTGTGCGATTTTGAATATTGTACCACCCAAAAGTATATGAAGTTATGCATAGAACTGAACCAAATTTTTATTTTAAGTTTTTGGATATGGCAGGTAGGTCCTCCCTGAATTTGGAAAAAATTCGCCGGTAGGGGCGCTGTAACAGCGATTTTTGTGCGATTTTGAATATTGTACCATCCAAAAGTATATGAAGTTATGCATAGAATTGAACCAAATTTTTATTTTAAGTTTTTGGATATGGCAGGTAGGTTCCCCCTGAATTTGGAAAAAATTCGCCGGTAGAGGGCGCTGTAACAGCGATTTTTGTGCGATTTTAATATTGTACCATCAAAAAGTGTATGAAGTTATGCATAGAATTGAACCAAATTTTTATTTTACGTTTTTGGCTTTGGCAGGCAGATCCTCCCTCAATTTGGAAAACATTCGCCGGTAGGGGGCGCTGTAACAGCGATTTTGAATATTGTACCATCCAAAAGTGTATGAAGTTATGCATGGAATTGAACCAAATTTTTATTTTAAGTTTATGGCTATGACAAGCAGCACCTCCCTGAATTTGGAAAAAATTTGCCACTAGGGGGCGCTGTAATAGCAATTTTGCATATTGTACCATCGAAAAGTGTATGAAGTTATGCATAGAATTGAGCCAAATTTTTATTTTAAGTTCTTGGCTATGGCAAGCAGGTCCTTCCTTAATTTGGAAAAAAATTGCGGGTAGGGGGCGTTGTAATAGCGATTTTTGTGCCATTTTGAATATTATACCATCGAAAAGTGCATGAAGTTATGCAGAGAATTGAGCCAAATTTTTTGCGTTTCTTTTTGTTCATGGCATGAAGATCCTTCCTGAATTTGGAAAAATTCCGTTGGAAGGGTGCGCTATAATTACGATGTCTGTACCATTTTCTTTATTGTACAATCGAAAATTGTATAAAATTATGCATACAAATTGAACCAAATTTTTTGTGCATGTTTTTGGCTTTGGCCAACAGGTCCTCCTTGAATTTGGAAATATCACGCGGTAATGGGGCTCTGTGATGGCGATTTTTGTATACTTTTCTAGATTTTTCGTAGTTCTATTGTCCATCGGCGGCTCGTGCAAAGGCGGGAACTCACTTCCTGCTAAGCCGGCTATTCACAAACATCTGATAACAAGAGAATAAGGAAAAACTATTAATTTTAACAAATATCATGATATAGATTAACTCGTTTTTAGTTTATTTAATTG
The DNA here is from genome assembly GCA_963932465.1 of Maratus speciosus. NCBI lineage: Eukaryota > Metazoa > Arthropoda > Arachnida > Araneae > Salticidae > Maratus > Maratus speciosus. The sequence continues at coordinate 167,491,767 of OZ010797.1, forward strand.
GCTGAAGCAGAAATTTAAGATGAAAATCAAAGCTGGTATAGTAATGAACTAATAATATTGAAGTATTAACATGTGTAACTAGTTTTTGAAATATTAAGATGTATAAGATAGAAGAAAGTTTTGGGATTGGCACATCCAACTAGTTTTCTTTTTCTTTCTCGGTTGCCTAGCGACTATTATTCGAAGCCTATAAAAAATATATATATATATATTTAAATATTCCCAATTGTGAAATATTAAGCAGAAAATCTAGCTGAGAGAAATAAAAGGTTAGTTAATTTTTAGTACTAATACGTTTGCTCTTTAATCTAGCTTTGCGTCAAATATGAACGAAGTTAGTAAATTACATTAATTTGAATGTATATACTATTAAAGGCTATCACAAAAAATATTTTATAGTGCCTAATTGATGCAATTTATGCAATTAACAGTGTGCACGATACTGAATGATTTTACAGTAGATTTGTAGATCTCTAGATATTCCTATTTTGGGGTGTTTTTAGTATGTTATTGCTATCGCATGGATTATGATGTATTTAAACTAATGTTTCACCATGCTATAAGTGAAAAAAATTACAGTTAAAACCATATAAATGCTTTTTAACACTTCTCAACATAGATGAAAAGTGTTTATGACTTTAGTTTGTTTATCTGTCGCCTGCCGTGTGTCTCTACGTGCTCTAACTCACGTAAATATAGTCGGGATTGCATGTAATTGATATACGTTATTGAGGTTTGCCAAAGTATGTTCGGTATTGAAAATGAAGTGTGTAGCATTCATAGCTAAATTACAGGGGCACTCGAAACTATCCCCTTACATTATAGTCTATGGGAAAAATCATTTGCGGTGTACTTTTATAATTTTTCACAATTTTAAACGTAATGAAATTTATATACATTATTAAGGGAAACTAAAACCTGGTTACTATAAAATATGTTATGTGTAGCACATACAGCATGCGTACAGGGAACTCAAAAGTATTCATAATATTACAATCTTTGAAAAAAATTCTTTTGTGTCGTTTTTTAATGATGTTACTCTGTTACTAAGTAATAAAATTTATATGTATTTTTGAATCATTTTTGTAGTATATGAGGTGCAAAGCTTTTATCTTTTTTACAGTGTCACACAAAAGTGGTCGATTAAAATATGGTCTACGCGGAAAAACTCTTCACAGATTATTTTAACACATTATCGACGGGGAACGAGAATTTTTCGTTTTTATTCAGAATACATTGGCTAAAGGCGTGACTTCTACCTTACAGAAAAGGCATTTATATCGTGTTGTCCATATATTTATAGATTGTAATACATTAGATATTACATCCGTACATTGAAAGATATTTTTACTACCGGATAAACATGAAAAACATATCTCAGAAACCAATTTCGGAAAGACTTTCAGAAGAGGGAGAAGCTTCTACTGTTTTTAAACCCAGATATAATAAAAAAAATTGCCCATCGTCAGTGTGTTAATTGTGTTGCACTAATTCAAACATTATGAAATTAAAATACATTACTGTGGTTTACTACAAGAAGCTTGCCGTTGAATATGATTAGTATCGAATTTGTCGTTCATTTATAGGGTCACATAAAAAAATTCGGATACAGTTCTGGTCTATTAGGGATGACTGCTGAAGAACATTTTCGACTATAGTATGTGTTTTAATGTTAACTAAATTTTTGCTTATTATGTGTTGTGCAAAAATTATATAGACCTACAGGGCTACACAAATGAATTCGAAAGTATTAATGAAAATGAACCCGAATTGCTTCAGTGTTTTTTTTTTATTTGAGTTACGCATTTTCAAGTTCAGCTACGTTTAGTATTCTAACAGATGTTTGCTGAATTTAAATAGTATCATATACAGGGCTTTGCAAAAACTGGATACATGGTGCACACTATGTATAGTAATTCCCGGAAATGTGATTTCAACAGTTTTATGAGGGTTTTGCTATGCATTAAATTCAAACGTAATAAGTGGAGCGTAAAAATCATCACGTAATATACACGGATGTGGAAAATAATTCGTGTACGTTTTCGTCTAACAGTAGAAATTACTAAAAGACATTAACACAACCAACTGAAAATTACAAATGTAAATTTAATTACACTAAAGGGGGTTCAGGAGGGACAGACCCCTGAAAAAATATACTTTATTATCTAAAAATTACCAGAATAAGTAGCTCATGAGAATTTCAGAATATCATTACATAACAACGTGTTTAATTTAACGCTTCTAATGTCTGAAACCTTCGAAATATTTTTTTCCTTTTATAAATGTTTATGTAATTTAAAAACTTTAAATTCCGTTTTTGTTGAAAGATTAATATTATGCAAAAAGGGCTAAAAACAATGCGTTGCAGAGCTGAAGTTGAGGCTCCTGATCTTCAGATTTACTAATTATAGATACAATCTGCAGTTTGTCTTATGCTGATATCTAAAATAGTTTTTGAGAAAACAAGGAGAAACTGGAATAACCAATCAATGAACCCAGTCTTTAATTCTGGCAAACTCGAGTACTTATGTATCAATTTTAAAGAATCTTACGGGGCTTACAGATCTATTACGTTTACAAATGTTAGTTCTGTATACAATCTTCACTTTGTCGCATTTATATATCTAAAATGGTTTTTCAAGAAACAGGGAAAAATCGGAATAATCAATAAATCATCCCAACGTTTAATACTTGAAAACTCGTGAACTAATGTATGAATTTTAAAGAATCTTTCAGCGACTTAAATGTCTGTTACATTTATAAATGTTAATTCTGGATACAATCTGTAATTTGTCGCATGTCGATATCTAAAAAAGTTTTTGAGAAAACAAAGAACTGGGATAATCACACAGTCAATAAACCCAGCCTTTAATACTGGAAAACTCGGCACATAATGTATCCATTTTAAAGAATTTTACGGGGACTTTATTTATTAAGACATTACATTTACAAATGTTAATTCTGGATACAATCTGCATTTTGTCGCATTCCGATATCTAAAATAGTTTATGAAAATGCAGGGAAAAACTGGGATAATTAATCAATCAACCCAACATTAATACTGGAAAACTCAGGAACTAATGTATACATTTTAAGGAATTTTACGGGAACTTTAGTTACTAATTGTTAATTCTGGATACAATCTGCAGTTTGTCGCATTCCGATATCTAAATTAGTTTATGAAAATACAGAGAAAAACTGGTATAATTAATCAATCAACCCCGCTTTGGAAAATTCAGGAAATAAGTTATCAATTTTAAAGAATATTACAAGGACTTAAAGATCTATACCATTTACAAATGTTAATTCTGGATAGAATCTAAAGATTGTCACACGTAGATATCTAAAGTAGTTTCGGACAAAAAAGGTTAAATCCGGGATATTCAATCAATCAACACAGATTTTTATACTGGAAAACTCGGGAAATAATGTATCAGTTTTAAATAATCTTACGGCGACTTAAAGATCTATTACAATTATAAATGTTAATTCTGAATACAATATGAAGTTTGTCCCTTGCCGATATCTAAAACAGCTTCTGAGAAAAAAAGTTAAAACCGGGATAATCAATCAATCAATCAATACTGCTTCTTATACTGGAAAACTCAGGAACTAATGTATCAATTTAAAAAAATCTTACGGCGACTTAAAGATCTATTACATTTATAAATGTTAATTATAGATATAATCTGCAGTTTGTCTTATGCTGATATCTAGAATAGTTTTTGAGAAAACAAGGGGAAACTGGGAAAATCAATCAATCAACGCAGTCTTTAATACTGGAAAACTCGAGAACTAATGTATCAATTTTAAAGAATCTTACGGGACTTACAGATCTATTACATTTTAAAATGTTAATTCTGGATACAATCTTCCTTTTGTCGCATTCATATATCTAAAATAGTTTTTGATGAAACAGGGAAAAATTGGGACTATCTATCAATCAACCCAACTTTTAATACTGGAAACCTCGGGAACTAATGTATGAATATTAAAGAATGCTACGGGACTTACGGATCAATTACATTTACAAATGTTAATTATAGATACAATCAGCAGTTTTTTTTTAATGCATATATCTAAAATAGTTTTTAGCAAAATAAGGAAAAACTGGAACAATCAATCAATCAGCCCAGTCTTTAATACTGGATAACCCGAGAACTAATGTACCAATTTTAAAGATTCTTACGGGGACTTACAGATCTATTACATTTACAAATGTTAATTCTGGATACAATCTGCACTTTGTCGCATTCATATACATAAAATAGTTTTTGAAGCAACAGGGAAAATTTGTGATAATCAATCAACCCTCCCAACTTTTAATACTTGAAAACTCGTGAACTAATATATCAATTTTAAATAATCTTTCGGCGATTTTAAGATCTATTACATTTACAAATGTTAATTCTGAATACAATCTGTAGTTTGTCGCATGCCTATATCTAAAACAGTTTTTGAGAAAACACGGAAAAAATGGGATAATCAATCCATCAACCCAGCATTTAATACTGGAAAACTGGGGAACAAATGTATAAATTTTAAAGAATCTTACGGGACTTACAGATCTATTACATTTACAAATGTTAATTCTAGATACAATCTGAAATTTGTGGCATTCAGATATCTAAAATAATTTTTGAAGAAGCAGGGAAAAATCGGGATAATCAATCAATCAACCCAACTTTTAATACTGAAAACTCGGGAAATAATGTATGAATATTAAAGAATCTTACAAGGTCTTACGGATCTATTACATTTACAAATGTTAGTTATAGATACGATCTACAGTTTGTCTTATGCTGATATCTGAAATAGTTTTTGAGAAAACAAAGAAAAACTGGTTTAATCAAATAATCAACCAAGCCTTTAATATTCAAAAATTTGGAAACTAATGTATGAATTTTAAAGAATCTTACGGGGACTTACAGATCTATTACATTTACAAATGTTAATTCTGGATACAATCTGCACTTTGTCGCATTCATATACATAAAATAGTTTTTGATGAAACAGGGAAAAATTGGGACTATCTATCAATCAACCCAACTTTTAATACTGGAAACCTCGGGAACTAATGTATGAATATTAAAGAATGCTACGGGACTTACGGATCAATTACATTTACAAATGTTAATTATAGATACAATCAGCAGTTTTTTTTAATGCATATATCTAAAATAGTTTTTAGCAAAATAAGGAAAAACTGGAACAATCAATCAATCAGCCCAGTCTTTAATACTGGATAACCCGAGAACTAATGTACCAATTTTAAAGATTCTTACGGGGACTTACAGATCTATTACATTTACAAATGTTAATTCTGGATACAATCTGCACTTTGTCGCATTCATATACATAAAATAGTTTTTGAAGCAACAGGGAAAATTTGTGATAATCAATCAACCCTCCCAACTTTTAATACTTGAAAACTCGTGAACTAATATATCAATTTTAAATAATCTTTCGGCGATTTTAAGATCTATTACATTTACAAATGTTAATTCTGAATACAATCTGTAGTTTGTCGCATGCCTATATCTAAAACAGTTTTTGAGAAAACACGGAAAAAATGGGATAATCAATCCATCAACCCAGCATTTAATACTGGAAAACTGGGGAACAAATGTATAAATTTTAAAGAATCTTACGGGACTTACAGATCTATTACATTTACAAATGTTAATTCTAGATACAATCTGAAATTTGTGGCATTCAGATATCTAAAATAATTTTTGAAGAAGCAGGGAAAAATCGGGATAATCAATCAATCAACCCAACTTTTAATACTGAAAACTCGGGAAATAATGTATGAATATTAAAGAATCTTACAAGGTCTTACGGATCTATTACATTTACAAATGTTAGTTATAGATACGATCTACAGTTTGTCTTATGCTGATATCTGAAATAGTTTTTGAGAAAACAAAGAAAAACTGGTTTAATCAAATAATCAACCAAGCCTTTAATATTCAAAAATTTGGAAACTAATGTATGAATTTTAAAGAATCTTACGGGGACTTACAGATCTATTACATTTACAAATGTTAATTCTGGATACAATCTGCATTTTGTGGCATTCCGAAATTTAAATTAATTTTTGAAGAAACAGGGAGAAATCGGGATAATCAATCAATCAACCCAACTTTTAATACTGGGAAACTCGGGAACTAAATTATGAATATTAAAGAATCTTAATGGGACTTACGGATCTAATACATTTACAAATGTTAATTGTCGAAACGTCAGTGAAGGCTTACTGTGGAGACACGACATTTTTTGGTTTCCGTCTGTTAGTCTGTCTGTTCCGTTATAAATGACGTAAAAAGAATCCGATTAGCTTGAAATTAACTGGGAATGTTCATGGGATACCGGACTTAGCTGTATAGTTTTGGTTAAATTTGTTCATTCGTTTGGAAAATATGAACATTTTATTTTACTCCATAATGCTTTTCTATGGCAAGTGAGACGATTTTTAAATTTCCTTTTGTGAAAGAAAATGGCGCGTTTGTTTAACGCATTTAAACGGTAAATTATGGATACTAAAATTTATAAATAAGGGTTTTAAATTATTCCTATTATTTTAAATTTTTGTCAGATTTTTTAAATTACGTGCACAATTTTTGTGGAACTTTATAAATGCATTCCAATAATATAAAGTATTTTTTTAATTAATTTTTTTTATTTTACATGATACATATTTCCTTTCTTTTCTTTTCCTTTCTCGGTTGCCTAGCGACTATTATTCGAAGCCTATAAAAAAAAATTATTTAAATATTCCCAATTGTGAAATATTAAGCAGAAAATCTAGCTGAGAGAAATGAAAGGTTAGTTAATTTTTAGTACTAATACGTTTGCTCTTTAATCTAGCTTTGCGTCAAATATGAACGAAGTTAGTAAATTACATTAATTTGAATGTAGATACTACTAAAGGCTATCACAAAAAATATTTTATAGTGCCTAATCGATGCAATTTATTCAATTAACAGTGTGCACGATAATGAATGATTTTACAGTAGATTTGTAGATCTCCAGATATTCCTATTTTGGGGTGTTTTTAGTATGTTATTGCTATCGCATGGATTAGGATGTATTTAAACTAATGTTTCACCATGCTATAAGTGAAAAAAAATTTACAGTTAAAGCCATATAAATGCTTTTTAACACTTCCCAATATAGATCAAAAGTGTTTATGACTTCAGTTTGTTTATCTGTCGCCTGCCGTGTGTCTCTATGCGCTCTAACTCACGTAAATATAGTCGGGATTGCATGTAATTGATATACGTTATTGAGGTTTGCCAAAGTATGTTCGGTATTGAAAATGAAGTGTGTAGCATTCATAGCTAAATTACAGGGGCACTCGAAACTATCCCCTTACATTATAGTCTATGGGAAAAATCATTTGCGGTGTACTTTTATAATTTTACACAATTTTAAACGTAATGAAATTTATATGCATTATTAAGATCAACTAAAACCTGGTTACTATAAAATATGTTATGTGTAGCACATACAGCATGCATACAGGGAACTCAAAAGTATTCATAATATTACAATCTTTGACAAAAAATTCTTTTGTGTCGTTTTTTAATGATGTTACTCTGTTACTAAGTAATAAAATTTATATGTATTTTTGAATCATTTTTGTAGTATATGAGGTGCAAAGCTTTTATCTTTTTTACAGGGTCACACAAAAGTGGTCGATTAAAATATGGTCTACGCGGAAAAACTCTTCACAGATTATTTTAACACATTATCGACGGGGAACGAGAATTTTTCGTTTTTATCCAGAATACATTGGCTAAAGGCGTGACTTCTACCTTACAGAAAAGGCATGTATATCGTGTTGTCCATATATTTATAAATTGTAAGACATTAGATATTACATCCGTACATTGAAAGATATTTTTACTACCGCATAAACATGAAAAACATATCTCAGAAACCAATTTCCGAAAGACTTTGAGAAGAGGGAGAAGCTTCTACTGTTTTTAAACCCAGATATAATAAAAAAAATTGACCATCGTCAGTGTGTTAATTGTGTTGCACTAATTCAAACATTATGAAATTAAAATACATTACTGTGGTTTACTACAAGAAGCTTGCCGTTGAATATGATTAGTATCGAATTTGTCGTTCATTTATGGGTCACATAAAAAAATTCGGATACAATTCTGGTCTATTAGGGATGATGTCTAATGAACATTTTCGACTATAGTATGTGTTTTAATGTTAACTAAATTTTTGCTTATTATGTGTTGTGCAAAAATTATATAGATCTACAGGGCTACACAAATAAATTCGAAAGTATTAATAAAAATGAACCCGAATTGCTTCAGTGTTTTTTTTTTATTTGAGTTGCGCATTTTCAAGCTCAGCTACATTTAGTATTCTAACAGATGTTTTCTGAATTTAAATAGAATCATATACAGGGCTTTTCAAAAACTATATACATGGTGCACACTATGCATAGTAATTCCCGGAAATGTGATTTCAACAGTTTAATGAGGGTTTTGGTATGCATTAAATTCAAACGTAATATGTGGAGCGTAAAAATCATCACGTAATATACACGGCTGTGGAAAATAATTCATGTACGTTTTCGTCTAACGGTAGAAATTACTAAAAGACATTAACACAACCAACTGAAAATTACAAATGTAAATTTAATTACTTTAAGGGGGTTCAGGGGGGACAGACCCCTGAAAAAATATACTTTATTATCTAAAAATTACCAGAATAAGTAGCTCATGAGAATTTCAGAATATCATTACATAACAACGTGTTTAATTTAACACTTCTAATGTCTGAAACCTTCGAAATATTTTTTCCTTTTATAAATGTTTATGTAATTTAAAAACTTTAAATTCCGTTTTTGTTGAAAGATTAATATTATGCAAAAAGGGCTAAAAACAATGCGTTGCAGAGCTGAATTTGAGGCTCCTGATCTTCAGATTTACTAATTATAGATACAATCTGCAGTTTGTCTTATGCTGATATCTAAAATAGTTTTTGAGAAAACAAGGAGAAACTGGAATAACCAATCAATGAACCCAGTCTTTAATTCTGGCAAACTCGAGAATTTATGTATGAATTTTAAAGAATCTTACGGGGCTTACAGATCTATTACGTTTACAAATGTTAGTTCTGTATACAATCTTCACTTTGTCGCATTTATATATCTAAAATAGTTTTTGAAGAAACAGGGAAAAATCGGAATAATCAATCAATCATCCCAACGTTTAATACTTGAAAACTCGTGAATTAATGTATGAATTTTAAAGAATCTATCGGCGACTTAAAGATCTGTTACATTTATAAATGTTAATTCTGGATACAATCTGTAATTTGTCGCATGTTGATATCTAAAACAGTTTTTGAGAAAACAAAGAACTGGGATAATCACACAGTCAATAAACCCAGCCTTTAATACTGGAAAACTTGGGAACTAATGTATCCATTTTAAAGAATTTTACGGGGACTTTATTTATTAAGACATTACATTTACAAATGTTAATTCTGGATACAATATGCAGTTTGTCGCATTCCGATATCTAAAATAGTTTATGAAAATGCAGGGAAAAACTGGGATAATTAATCAATCAACTCAACATTAATACTGGAAAACTCAGGAACTAATGTATACATTTTAAGGAATTTTACGGGAACTTTAGTTACTAATTGTTAATTCTGGATACAATCTGCAGTTTGTCGCATTCCGATATCTAAATTAGTTTATGAAAATACAGAGAAAAACTGGTATAATTAATCAATCAACCCCGCTTTGGAAAATTCAGGAAATAAGTTATCAATTTTAAAGAATATTACAAGGACTTAAAGATCTATACCATTTACAAATGTTAATTCTGGATAGAATCTAAAGATTGTCACACGTAGATATCTAAAGTAGTTTCGGACAAAAAAGGTTAAATCCGGGATATTCAATCAATCAACACAGATTTTTATACTGGAAAACTCGGGAAATAATGTATCAGTTTTAAATAATCTTACGGCGACTTAAAGATCTATTACAATTATAAATGTTAATTCTGAATACAATATGAAGTTTGTCCCTTGCCGATATCTAAAACAGCTTCTGAGAAAAAAAGTTAAAACCGGGATAATCAATCAATCAATCAATACTGCTTCTTATACTGGAAAACTCAGGAACTAATGTATCAATTTAAAAAAATCTTACGGCGACTTAAAGATCTATTACATTTATAAATGTTAATTATAGATATAATCTGCAGTTTGTCTTATGCTGATATCTAGAATAGTTTTTGAGAAAACAAGGGGAAACTGGGAAAATCAATCAATCAACGCAGTCTTTAATACTGGAAAACTCAAGAACTAATGTATCAATTTTAAAGAATCTTACGGGACTTACAGATCTATTACATTTTAAAATGTTAATTCTGGATACAATCTTCCTTTTGTCGCATTCATATATTTAAAATAGTTTTTGAAGAAACAGGGAAAAATTGGGACTATCTATCAATCAACCCAACTTTTAATACTTGAAAACTCGTGAACTAATATATCAATTTTAAATAATCTTTCGGCGATTTTAAGATCTATTACATTTACAAATGTTAATTCTGAATACAATCTGTAGTTTGTCGCATGCCTATGTCTAAAACAGGTTTTGAGAAAACAAGGAAAAAATGGGATAATCAATCCATCAACCCAGCATTTAATACTGGAAAACTCGGGAACTAATGTATCAATCTTAAAGAATTTTATGAAGACTTTATTTATTACATTTACAAATGTTAATTTTGAATACAATTTGCAGTTTGTCGCATTCCGATATCTAAAATAGTTTTTGAAAATACAGGGAAAAACTGGGATAATTAATGAATCAACACAGCTTTTAATACTGGAAAACTCGGTTACTAATGTATCAATTTTAAAGAATTTTTCTGGGACTTTATTTTTTACATTTTCAAATGTTAAATCTGGATACAATCTGCAGTTTGTCGTATTCTGATATCTAAAATAGTTTTTTAAAATACAGGGAAAAACTGGGATAATTAATAAATCAGCCCAGATTTTAATGCTGGAAAACTCGGAAAATAATGTATCAATTTTAAAGAATATTACAGGGACTTAAAGATCTGTTACATTTACAAATGTTAATTCTGAATTCTTCCGATTTCCGCATGACGATATATAAATAGTTTCTGAGAAAAAAGTTTAAAGCCGGAATAATCAATCAATCAACATAGCTTTTTATACTGGAAAACTCGGAACTAATGTATCAAATTTAAAGAATCTTACGGAGACTTAAAGATTTCTTACATTTACAAATGTTAATTCTGTTAACAATTTTCAGTTTGTTGGATTCCGATATTTAAAATTGTTTTTCAGAAAACAAGGAAAAACCGGGAAATTAATCTTTCTATACCCGAAAACTTGGGTACTAATGGGTTAATTTTTAGGAATCTTACCGATATTGAAAGGTCTAATAAAGATTCATAAATGATAGTTCTGGCTGCAATCTGCAGTTTGTTACATTCCGTTATCTAAAAAAGTTTTTGAGAAGACAGGGTGAAATCGGGATAATCAATCAATCAACAAATCTTTCGATACAGGAGATGTTAGGAACTAATGTATCATTTTGATAGAATCTTGCAGGGACTTAAGATTTATAAGTGGTAATGATTACATTTTAAGCTTATGACTTATATATTTTAACTTAAAACTGGATTGGTAAATACTTTACCCCAAAATATAGAAAGATCTTATAAAATACAAATTAAACATAACTTAATATATAAAGACACACAACCTTGCTTAATGGTACACAAAACACGAACTTTAATAAGCTAAAATTTAAATTCTACGTTTCGAGCTGTTTCTACAGCCGTCTTCAGGAAAAAATATGATAGTTAAATCGCTAAATGCTTAGAGATGAAAGTTTCCTGTGTGAGAGACGATCTGTCGAACATTGACTAAAGATATGACTACAAAAATGTTGTGGTGCCATCCAGTGGGAATAAATACTTATTAATGAAATGAGTCGAAATAAATCAAAAGTTCGATTGAAGAAACCACGAGTGTCGTTATCTACGCATGATAATTTTTGCTTCATCAAAGTAAATTGATGGCGACACTCGCGCTTTCTTCAATCGAACTTTTGATTTATTTGGACACATTTCATTAATAAGTATTTATTTTCACTGGATGGCACCACAACATTTTTGTTTTCATATCTTTAGCCAATGTTCGACAAATTGTCTCTCGCACAGGAAACCTTCATCTCTAAGCTTTTAGCCATTTAACCATCATATTTTATGAAGACGGCAGTAGAAACAGCTCGAAACGTAGAATTTAAATTTTAGCTTATTAAAGTTCGTGTTTTGTGTACCATTAAGCAAAGTTGCGTGTCTTTATTTACTATATTTTATGGGGCAATATGTACCATGCTGGCTCATAGATTTTCTGTAGTGTATGTAAGAAAGTGTTTTGGCGCTTTTCGAAGAAGAAAAATGGAAAAATAACCTTATTCATGAACTACGGAACACGTTCCAATCTTAGGCATACAGGTAGATCCCACCCGGGATTACCGGGTTACAGAACATATGAAAAAAGCACATTTTATTTATTTTTAATGAAAACTGTAGCAGGTTTTTTACATATAGGGTAAATTGGGTGAAGATGCCGTAGTTTTTGACTTTATGGTTTTAAAAATCGACTGTTGTTTTTATATGTTAATTCATTGATTTCTTGTTGACGTTTGTACTCTTATGTATCATTTAAAACCTTATTTCATTTAGCAGATATTATATAAAGCATCAAAAATTTTGTTTTTGTAAACACTTGCATTTCGGCATCTTACCCATACCTGTGGGTAAGATGGCCAACTACGTAGGGGTAAAATGCCTTGTGGAGTTTCAATGTAAACAATCCTTTTTGTGAAGCAGTATAAAACATAATGGGACGAATAAAAGTAACTTTAAAAATTTAGACATACTAAAGTTGTTAATTTACTTCATATTAGGAAATTACAAAAATATGAATGTAACAAACGTTGGCAATTTAATAAAAGGACAAACTAATATTTGAAATAAAAAAGGCCATGTTCTACTTAACGTTTAAAAGAATTACGGCTCTTAAGTATGCCCTTTTTTAAAAAATTATAATAAAATTTAATTACGATAAAGCCGTTGTGATTAAGTCTAGAGTGCAGATTTTTTGTTGGTATTTTTCATATGCCCCTTTGTTCTTTTCATCTATAACTCAGATCTGCTACGGACTGCACATTTGTTTAGGCACTTTGAGCAACTTTTATATAACCAATAGTTTCACTGAACGCATTTGATCCAATCATATTTTTCCGAGGTTTTATTGCACTCTGCAAGACACTTTTAACACTGATTCTCATTCACTAAAAAAAAAATCTCATATTCTTAATCTTGGTAGGAAGTTTAATTCGTTATCTTCACAAAGCAGGTCAAATTAGCGTGTTTTTAGAGCCTGCGGTGTCTTGATGGAGGTTGGGGAGCATAGCTCGTAGGGAGCAGAAGACACTAGTTATCTAAAACTGTATTATAAACTACCGATATTTACATTTATTAAAATTATTTATAACTGCACTTAACATAAAATTTTTAACAATGATTAAAATTAATAATTATTAAACAATTATTTATAAGACCAATAAAGTTTATTTATAAGGCAGAATACACATAGAAACCTTTCAAATCATGTTCTCCTTAGGTTTTAATATTTCTTTGTCATTTTAAACCTCTACAAAATTTATAATTTCAACTAATGATTTTTTTAATCAGTTGATTAAAATCGCGATTTAATCACTGATTTGAATTACCTGAACAAAATTGTTGGCAAGTTAGTTAATATATAAGAGTAATTTAAACAAGGAAGAAACATCTAGGCATGGCATCCTACCCCCAAAAATTTCCGTCGACTCACCCCAAAGTATTGGGTAAGATGCCCGGCGGTCCCCCCACTGACGTGAAGAAGCGGGAACCGGCCACCATTTATGCTTTGCAGAAAAGCCAGGTACTAGTACTCTCTAAAAACATCATATTTATTTCTCCGGCGTTTAAACTAAGACTTATATAGGCAAATAAAGAAGTCACGTAAAATATTTTTGGCACTTATCAGAAGTGTTTTGACAAAATGACTATAAAAAAGTACCACTTAAAAATTTTTTAAAAGAACGCAAACGGAAATTAAAACATCAGTAGAGAATCATCTTCCTTACAACTGAGCGTGTTTTCCTACAGAGCCTGCGCATATGACAAACTAAAATGAAAACTACGTGATTCGGGATATTGTATAACACGGCATCTCACCTCAAGTTACCCTATTTCTTTAGATTGCCCTCTAATAACTTCAAAAGTAATTTTATATAAAAATATCAATAATGTAATCAAATAAACTTTTAAATTTAGTTATAGTGATACTTTCGTATTAGACATACGGCAGGAGTTAATAGCCGAAGAAATCGACAAACTTTTCAGTTCTTACAACAGTCTTTTTGATTCTGATCATTTCAATGGTTTACCCTTTAATTGTCATATTACTTACCCATCATACGTCGTATACGGTAAGTCTTATAATCGTTTTAAAAGTCGAAAAAATATTTTGACGGATTTACACGTTTCAGACACTGGAGATTCCGAAAAACACATTTGTAGGAAAAAAAAAAAATTGCCGTGCATCTGACTGTCAGTGTGTCTCTGTGTGCTTGTAAACGCTCTATCTCGCGAACAAATTGAGATAGAGACTTGGAATTTTGTGTATACTTAGTATGTAAGCATCGAATGAAGTCTATAGAATTTCATTAACCTCGATTACCTGGAATTATCTTTTTCGGACTCTCGAAATATTCGTTCGGAGAAAAGGTATATATTTTTCGAAATTCTTTATTTGAAGGAGTGAATACAAAAGACAATAAAAAAACATAAATTTTGTATAAAGACTGAAGTAAATCGGATAATTAGTTGCCCAGATATTTGTAATCATATTTTCCACACCCTTCTATTTTTCATGACCCTGTATTCCGTTCAAATTTCCATTCAAAGATATATTTTAATTTGAAATGAGACTCTTAATCCAATGCAGTAAACTGTTAGTTCATATGATTATTATTTTTGGAGTTATAAGGATGTTTCTTTTACGCATTTCAGTAATAGAGCATTTAAAGTTTATGACGTCACCAAGCTACGATTTTAAACACTCTGTCTACCGAACAAATTGAGATAGAGGCTTGAAATTTGGTATATACTTAGAACGTAATAGTGCGACAAAGTCTATTAAATTTCAGTAACCTTCATTATCCCTGGATATGCATTTTATAAATAGCTTACACGGGTTTTATTTTCATATTTTATGTTATGCATATCCATGATGGGTAAGTATTACGGTGTCTGAATACCAGATATATTAAATTTCGTCAAAATTAGTTTATGTCATGAATTTTGTTACATGTGAATCAGTTAATTACAGTTAACGTAAAGAGATGAAATAAAGCTTTATTTATATCAGAGGAAGTCAACTGGGGCACGCTAGACACCACTAAAAATTTATAGTAATCATTGCCTTATCTAATCATCGAATCTCTGCGATTCAAGAAATCGGTTACTTCTTTAAAAAATTAGTGTGTCCGTCATGCCACAGTTGGCAACCCGTGATTTATGCACTGTAAAAAAAATCCGTTAAAATACGGACATTGTACTAACAATCGAGACGCCAGTACTATTTCCGTGTTTTAAAGGAATTTTTTTCGGTAAATTAAAAAACGGCATTTTTTCCTGGAATTTACGGAAAAAGTACTGGCGTCTCGATTACCAGTACAATTTCCGTATTTTAACGATTTATTTATTTATTTATTTATTTATTTATTTTTTTTTTACCATTTGGAAAAATGGTTATTGTCCTCGTCAGGGTAGGAAATCAAAAGCATATCTGAAGCGTTTTATTGGTTTAATTCACATTTTATTCGTTTTCTGATTGGTCTATACACTAACCTTTATTTTCAACAGAGATGGATACTTCTGTTGCCGCTATGACAAAAAAGTAATAAAAACTACAAAAAAAAATATTAATAACTCAGAAACAAATTGAGATACAGCTTTCAAACAAATTGCATTTAAAAGTTCCTTTTTTTCTCTATACGACGGTGTAAAAAGTAATATTGTGGGATGTTTAGAAGTTTAAGAATGAAATCTCATTTAAAATGCGTCGTCAGATTTCTTGGAAATCTGACGATGGAAAAGCCTTTTCCCGAAACAGCCAATGAAATGCTTGGATAATACGTAAGTTTCAGGAAATCTGACGAATCGCAGGCGATTTTGGTCACTTGCAATTTTTACATACAATAACACTATTAATGTTTAATTCATGGCGTACGTAATGTATGATCAACTCCGTGCGATTTTTTATGTCTTAAATTTTAGTGTTTGAAAAAATCATTTTCCAAATGGTCGTTGTAATTTGTTAAATTGCAATTTTTTTTTCTGTGTGTTATAAAACAGAAATAAGGTTAAATTTAAACAGCTACATATTAGGACGTCAGTTTCAAAATTCTCCTTATCCAAATATTAAAAAATGAGTTTCCTGTATCACTGTATAATATTCATAAACCTGCATCGATAAAACACTACAATCTACAAAAAAAAACCTAGTTTTTTTCGTGCTTTTCTGACATTGTAAAATATTGCTTTACAATGAAAACCAATGGACGCAATCCGAAGTTTTTCACGATTTCCCAAAATTTCATTTTCTGGATAAGGCGAGTTTTGAAACTCGCGTCCTCATATGTAAAGTTTGCACGTTTTTCGAACTATATTACTATACTACATTACAATAAAGCGCAGAAATGTAGAAAAAAATAAAATAAGCTATGTATGTTTATGCTATAAAGTCCGTACAAAACCAATCACAATAGCAATTAGCGACGCAAAAAACTAACAAACAAACAAAAAAGCAGATGCTTAGAACACTGCAATCTGGACTTAAGGGGGTCCGGGACGCAAATTCACAAACACTCAATGTCCCAGCGCTCTTAACGCCAATCTCTGTTGCCAAGCACTTTGGCTAGAAAATGAACTTCGACGCGCATGCGTCTGTTCTCATACAAATACGTTTGCAAAAATCTGAAGCTACTTTAATTTATCCATTCAACTGCGTATTTCTTGTTTGTGGAATACTTGCAAGAACGCGAGTGCGAAATACTAAATCATTGCTATACCTTCTGAATAATTGTAATTGAACAAGTCAAATATTTAATATTGTTGATCTGCTCTATAACTTTGTATTTTTTCCCTCCCAAGCCAGCGATCTGTTTAGGAAAATTCTAGCTCCTTTAAAGGACCCTTCAGAATTTTTTTTTATCTTAAAACAGGACCCTTCACAAAACTTTTTATTCCAAAACAGGACCTTTCACAAAATTCTTTGTCTTATAAACAGGCTTTTTACAAAATTTTTCCACTTTCAAATTGAACCTTTCACACATTCATCCATTTAAAAGTAAAATCTGACTTGTAAAATAACAGCTGAACTCATGAAATAACATATTACTTAGATTTTTTTATATATGAAGGATAGAACTTGAATATGGCGATAGATTCAAATTCACAAAATTATGACTAGAATTTTCGCAAATATAATAAAAACTTCACAATTTCACAAAAACAGGACCCTGTGAAAAAAGTCTGGACAGACCCCTGCAAGCTAAAGTATTTATTTCTATAGAGGTACGTAGTATGTGCTGCCATCTAGTGCAAATATAAGTACGAAATACATTATACAATAACAAGTCCTCATTTCATCCTCTGAATAATTATGATATGTATATGCATGTATATGTATATTGTGAATAAGTGAAATGTTTATTCTTATAGATCCGTTCTATAATATAAATATAAGTTATATTTATATAAGTATATATATTTTCCACTTATAATATAAGTAATATAAATAATATATAATCCGCCCTTTTTAACTGATCACCATAAATAAATGAAAATTTACCATAATTATCTTACTTACTTGTTGCGTCTATGCTCAGATAAGTGCTTTGTTGCTGATTGATAATAAGTTAAAAATAGCTAGCAAGGGCGATCCAGTCAAAATTTGGGGCCTATTTTGGGCACTTTTGAAAAAAAATCAATTTAATAAAACAGGCCTCTTCACCAAATTATTTTTAATAAAAATGGCCCCTTCACAAAATTCTGCTTAATAAAATAGGCCCCTTCACAAAGCTCATTTCATAAAAACATACCCTTCATTAATTATTTTTTTATTTTGCCAGATTTTAAAATGTGCATTTTGTAAACAAAACAAGTTCACTAAAAACAAAATTTTACAGGATGACTTAAAGCCTTTATTATTAATTAATACTTTGTTCAAATTTGAGTAACTAGATTTCATCTTTCGTTGTAAAATTTATTTTCCCCAAAAATATAAATAATTCACATAAATAACTTTTGCTTTTCACAAAATACCCCCCTCCCCGAAAAAAAAAGCCTGCATAGCTTCCTGACCAGTAATGGACCCCCCCCCCCCCCCCACACACACACACACTTTTAACACTTTTCATAACTTTTCCATGCATGCTTCATAATCAAACCACTTAGGAAGCAGAAAATGTGCATTTTTTTTTCAAAGTAATAGAAAACTTTGAATTTTATATACTAACTAGAAAGGTAGCCCGTCAAAAATGACGGAAATTTAGATATAAAGATATATACAGCTCATGTGCAAGAATATGAGTTTTCTCATTTGTTCCGCAGTGATAGATGAAAATAACATATTTTAAGAACGAAACACATTTATGAAAAACTGTGTACAGTAGAAGACCACTAATCTGCACAATTCCAAGTTTTCTGCAGATTTTTGCGGTCATGTCTATTCAGTCTTTGTTTACATTTTTTTTTAAATTCATATATTGGACAATTTAGATTATTAAGCCTTAAAAATAAATAAATTACACACTTGAAGTAAGGTAAAAACTATTAAATTATCGTATACGATTTCATAAAATGGTATTATATGGTATTATATGTGTGTGCTTCACGATCTTGGTTACGACTTTGGCGAAATTGGCTGCAACTTGTCATAATTCTAATAGTGTGGGCCTCTATAAAAAAAAGTAACCAGTTTTTAGTAAAATTTCTGATTAAAGTAGTTTTCAAAAACTTGTGTAAAATTGCAGGCCGTTCTCATGTTATGCCAGTCCTGGGAATAATATTTCTAACACTGAAGAGTTTCCATGTATATGTGGAATTTTGAAAAGCTTCTCCAAAAGAAAGGTCCTGAAATGACATTGTAATTCCTCTAACTTCAAAGTTTAATCGGGCCCTGATGTTGTTTACTGAAATCTAATAAATACAGTTATTTTGAATATTACAACAGAATTAAACAGCTAAACTTATTTAACTTAAACTCGCTGTTACTTCCCGATGTTATTTTTTAGTATTAAGAAAGAAAATTATTTAAATTTTTCAAATCATGCACATTTATAATTTTTTTTCGTCTTTAATAACTAAATAATGAAAAAGTATGCTTTTGTTCTGATCTCATAAATACGACAATAAAATAATGTAACTAAGAGACATAGCAAAATTAAATCTTTGTGATTTCAAACCATAAACAAATGATACCGCCACCATTTTACATACTATGACGTCATTAGAATATTGTCCATTGATTGTTGGAGAACTTACTTTGTGAATGATTACCTCAATGATTTAATATTTTTTACGGTTCACGATGAATGAATCACTTGTGTTTGTTTAGGTTTATGGAATGAGATATTAAGCCGTGAACCCAATTTCAATTAAAGTTATCCAAAGATATATGTATTTTTAATCGAAATTAAAAACAATGCTTTAATCTCGAAATAAAATGTTTTAGTTTGTATAATTGGTTATTTCTGTTAATTATTTATTTAGGTACTTTTCCATTATAGCGCATTTTTTAAAAAAAGCTTGGCGTAATTCGGGCATCAGAAAGTGAGATATGTTGCCAAAATATACAACTATGAAAACAAATCTAATGAACTTTTATTTTTGTTTATATATGCACTTATATACATAAAAAAATCGTTTCTAAATATATGTAATATTTTTTTTTTTATATACAAATTACGGCACAGATTTCAGATATGAACCGGGATACCTATGTCGCTAAAATGGTGTTATTTTGCCGGCTATTGTTTTTTATTTATTAATAAATTGTTTAGGCAGAGATGTCATATTCGCCCCATATTGGCGCGATTTTTTTCCGACGCCGATTTGGCGAAAACATCAACAGCATAAGCAACAACATCCGGGTTACCATATCAAGCAAAATAACGACACTTTGGAGCCTGTTAAGTATACATTGCGTATACGACATTGGCGTCAGAAAAAAATCGCGCCAATATGGGGCGAATATGACATCTGTGCCATTGTTTATTTACTTTTATTTTCTGTTTTTAAATTATATAAACTGTTTTGTTCTATAGTTATTATTCAAACTTTTATTTATTTATAGTTATTTCCTTTTCAAAATGATAGCAAATAATTTAAAAATATATAAGTAACTGGTATTCGAAAGCGAGATTTCTGACGAATTTGCGTCAGAGAAAAATCACGCCAACCCCGATGCGTATATGACATCTGTGCAAAAAATACTTCTGTTTCTTTATAAAAATGGATAAATAGTTTTTTTTACATTAAATAAATTGTATACATATGCAAAAAATTGCTTGTGAATATGAAGCAGTAAATAGGTTGTCAGAAAATACGTTGGCAAACTTCTTTCTCGCCAAGAAACTTTTCTCCGAAGTATTGTACGTACATAAGTAATGATTGCTAGAAATGCATTTTTAATTATGATATGCGCTTTTATGTTTCACTACATTTATGCATACTATACCGTGTGTATAAATGCTACAGTTCATATGCAGGGCTACACAACAGAATTCGCAAGGGTTCCTGAGTATGAGAATAAATTGCTTAAAGGTGGTTTTTAAAGGAGTTATGTAGTTTTACGCTGAACTGCATTTAGATTACTAAGAAATGTTTGTAGAATATAGATAAAATGATATACAGGGTCACGCAAAGAATTGGATACATAACCGTCTATGGATGATAATATCTGGAAATATGATTTCAGTAGCTTTAAGAATAGCTTAAATTAAATTTTAGCTAAATAGTGGCATGTAATAACGGTACTATTGCTATGGACGGTAACTGCTGAAATCAATTTTTTTAAAAAATTATGCGTTTTCTAAAATGTTTACTTAGTTATCTTATTTACCTTATTTCCCTAAATAACGAAGTTTTGTTAAAGCATTCAGGATGTGTTGGAAAGTGTTTCATATTCTATGCTTAACGCATGATTTTTCTTTCTTCTTTAGTCTTATTTTGCATTTATTTTATTCTTAATTTTTAGTCTTATACTGCTTTATAGAAACTTTGGCACAGTTTTCATATATACCCCATATTGGAGCGATTTTTTCCGACGCCAATTTGGCGAAAACATCAACAGCATAAACAACAACATCCGGGTTACCATATCAAGCAAAATAACGACACTTTGATGACAGTTAAGTACCCGTTGTGTATATGACATCTGTGCCGAAACTTTAATATTTAATGTTTAAACTCTTCGCTCCACTCACCTTGCATATAGTATAAACTATAACACAGATAGCGCAAAATAATAGACAGTTTGATACTTTTCCACTGTAGGGGCTTTGGCATTTTTAAAAAAAAGTTTGGTGTAATTTGGGCATCAGAAAGTGAGATTTGGGTACTTTTCCGTTATGCGGATACCATTGTCACCAAGCGTAATAGTTGGCGCAAAATGAAAGTCACGTGAATTAAGGCATTTGAAAAATAAAAGAAAAAATATTGTCGTACTAAAGTGAGCATTTAAAAAATATAACATTTGAAAATTCCAGACTTTTACGAACTATTTCATTAAATCACAAATATATACTTAAAATAATTGAACAAATAACTGTTATAAAATAAAGCAATAAAATAAAACTCATATTAAACTGCTGGCATAAAATTACAAGTATCTTTTAGCATTTTGAAATAATTGGCGCATTAGCATACATGGTACTTTTCCCTTATACGGACAGCATGCTAAAATGTATGCTAATGCGCCAATTATTTCAACCTTGATCGTAGATTTTTATTGTAAACCATGCGAAACATTGTGATTTGTTATTTATGAAACGTGAATCACGTGAATGATTATTGTTTAACCTTAACCTTGGAAAGCTTTTTAATCTGCTATTAATCGAATTAAAAATGCTTTTTTTTTTATAAAGTTGTAGTTTACTTTTACTGCTGATGCTGAGATGCATTTTATCATTTGGCAATTACCAGATGATGAGAAAGTTGTGATAAAACTGTTTCAGGAATTTGGAATTCTGCATAATAAAAGATTATGTTCAAAAAATCATGAAATGAAAGGTACAGATGTCATATTCGCCCCATATTGGCGCGATTTTTTTCGGTTGCCAATTTGGCGAAAACATCAACAGCATAAACAACATAATCTGGGTTACCACATCAAGCAAAATAACGACACTTTGACGCAAGTTAAGTACCTGTTGCCTATATGATATTGGCGACAGAAAAAAATCGCGCCAATATGGGGCGAATATGACATCTGTTCCAAATGAAATTATGGATGAGTTCTGGAAATCCGAAATTGAGTTGTAGCTTACGATCATGCGAAGAAAGCGTAGAAATACGACAAAAAACTTGGTTTAAAGGATCGCGGGTGACTTTTCTTAATGCTTTGAGGTTTATATATTTATCGTGCAAAGAGTTGACATTGATTGAGTTTTGTGAGCTGCAACTTGATATGAACCACAACACAACAGTGGAATGGAATAGTTATTCGAGAGAAGTTTGTGCAAATTCTTTATGTTCTCGACCAAATAGAAAAATCGGTGGACCTAATAAAATTATAGAAGTAGATGAAAGTCATGTATTATTTATACAGATGAACTGCTAAGTGCTGGTTATGATCATTTCACAGTAAATCACAAATACCATTTTGTCGACCCTAATACTGGATGTCATACTCCAAATGTTGAAAGATTATGGGGCATCGAAAAATGGCGCAACAAAAGACATCGGGAAGCTGTTCGTCATCATTTAGAGTCGTACCTCATAGATTTTATGTGGCTACGCCTTCATTCAAAAAATGAAATGTTTACTGCAATGCTGAAAGATATTTATAATTTTATGGCAGCAGTTTAATATGATTTTTTATTTTATTACTTTATAGTATAACAGTTATTTGTTCATTTATTTTAAGTATATATTTGTGATTTAATAAAATAGTTCGTAAAAGTTTGTAATTTTCAAATGTTATATTTTTAAAATGCCCACTTTACTATCGAGAATGTTTTTTCTTTTATTTTTCAAATGTTTGAATTCACCTTATTTTCATTTTGCGCCAACTATTGCGCTTGGCGACAATGCTGTCCGTATAATGGAAAAGTACCGCATACATTTTGGCATGGTGTCCGTATAACGGAAAAATATTGAGAATTGTTGTCAAATCATATAAACAGCTATGAAAACAAACTTGATGAGTGTTTTTTTTTATATGTTTATTTTATATGTATGTTATTCATGTTTTTATGTACAAATTACATCTGTTTCTGTATAAAATTAGAGAAACGGCTTTTTTAATCGTATAAATAAATCGTATAAATATCGAAAAAAAATGCATGTGTATATAAAATGAAACAGTGGATAGGTTCCGAGAAAATGTTGCCAAATTTCTTTTTTCGCCAAGGCACTTATACTGGAAGAGTACCTAAAGCACATTAAAATCGCGCAGTTAGAAGCTCATACAGTACAGCGTCGTCTATTGGCGGTTATTTTATTAGTAGCATCGGGAGGAAGATGTAAAGATGTACTTTAAATTCTCATCCATAGATTTTGAAAAAAATATCTTAAAAGAGCGGAGTTTAAATTAAATTTTGGTGACCTCCTTTATGAAAGATTAATAGTTATAAATGGGAATTTCCCCAAATCAGCCAGCTATTGCCAAGTTGGCCAACATTTGGCGCTACTGAGGTAACCCTGCATTAGTATTTTTCAACAATTACTCATTTCAATGAGGTGGTCCTACCGGAATCATGAGGGACACATAGAGACTTGGATTTTATATAAATAGATAGATGGCCATTTACAAAATTGCATTTATTTCAAAGATTTTAAGATATTTTATCCATTTCTCCTTTTTTATTAATTTTTTTTCCATATTTATCCATTAATGGAACGCTCAATTAATTTTCTTCTCTGTACGGTTATCAAATTTATTTAAAACAAATCAAAAATTTTACTTAATTAGGATGAATATCAAAAAGTAAAAACCTAAACATGATCATTACTTTAATATTAAATTTGTCGGATTATTGCAGTGCTGTATTAATTTAGAATGTGCATCCTTACTTTGTAGCGATAATCTTATTTTAACAGCATCAATATTCGACTTAGAATAATCAATAATACAACTTGTGTAGACTGAATTAATCTGCAAAAGCTACAAAAAAAAAAAAAAAAAACCTTTTTGAACTTTGTAAGCGTATCTAAAATATTCCTATAAAGCGGATATAAATATTCGCACATTCAAATTTCGAACTACGATACTAAAAATAGACTGCAGCATGCATGCATGCGCGTCAAAATTCATTTTCTCGCCAACGCGCTTAGCAACAGAGGTTGGCGTTAAGAGCGCTGGAACGTTGAGTGTTTGTGAATTTGCGTCTGAGACACAAAAATCTTCAAATTTTGCAAAAATATTTTATTTCATTAAAAATTTCTATGTTTTTCCCTGCTTAAAATGCTATTTAAATCATGTTTCTATCTGAATTACAAGAAGAAATATTCATTTTTTCTTTTTGGTTTGTTTTCAAAATCTAGCTTTCAAGCAATGGCTGTCATTAAAAAGACACTTCTTCTAAAAATGCGTTTTTCTTCATGATAGGTTTTTTTTTTCATCATTTCTTGTATTTAAATTCTTATAACTCGAGAACCGTTAAAGATACAGAGTTCAAACTTGGAACATATCTTTTTCAATTGTTTTACTTTAATTTTGATTAAGCGTTTTTGAAAAATATATTTACTTTTGAAAGTATGATTTTTTTTTTTTAAGTTGCACCACTTTTTTTTAATTTTTTCGTTAAATATTTTAATTTTTTTTATAAATTAATACTTTTAAAAATGTTGAATCAAAATTAAAACTTATATACAGTCGGACCTCTATTTAACGAACCTCAATTTTGCGAATTTCTCTATTTTGCGAACTTTTCCTTGGAACCAAGAACATTTTGCTAATTTCTTCGTAAAATAACCTCCAAATAGCGAAGTGCTTTCTCTATTTAACGAACTTTTTCTTGTGATCAAAAAATTTTTTCTCCCCATTTCTCAAAATATTTCTGGACATTTCAAATTTATTCTTTCTTTAAACACATTTTATGATGTTCAATGGCCTTGAACTGGTTTTACCAGGCGCCTTCTTTGTCAGCAGTGAGAATTCGGTAAGTACGGAAGACGAAGACGATAATCCTTTAGAGTAACTTAAAAAAATGTGGTTATAGTGAGAAAAAAAGAAGAGATTAACCATGATGTGCTAATGGATAATTGTATTTCACTTATTTCTGAAATTGAGATCTCGGAAACACTATCCGAATTAGATATTTTCGACAGTGTGAAAAATAAAAACAATACATCAATCAATTGCGATGAAGACGAATAGGATGATGATGGAAATTATCTTTATGCAGGAATTAACAAAACTTCGTATGATGCAATGCTAAAATCATTTGAAACAATCCGACGCAGTTAGAAGAAAATTCGCATGAAGGGGTTTTTGGTGCATTGCAAAGATGCGAGACGTATTATGACAGAATGCAGTTTTTAAAATAAAAAACTCAGGTAAAATTAACAGAGTTTTTTAGAAATTAAATTTAAGGACGCATATGTTAATGTATGGTTAAAATTATTTGTTATAATAATAATAAATACCATAATGTCATTAAAATTCGTTAATTTTAATGTAAAACTATTTACTTTAAACAGAAAATATAGTGTATTCCCGGACAATGTTTTGTTTTCCTTGCAGATTTCAAAGATTTAAACACATAGAAAAAATGAATTGATGATGGATATTGGTGGGTAATATAAATAAAACAAATCGACATAATTTATTAAAATATGTGATTAATTACTTTTAGTAAAAATATTTAGTGTTTATGAATTTAAAATCTGTTTTATGTAGTTTAAAGTATTTTAAAAGGTGAATCTCTATTTAACGAATTTTCCATATAACGAACTTTTTTCCGGCATTTAGAGACTTCGTTAAATAGAGGTTCGACTGTATTTCTGTTTATTTAAATGACAAAAAATTGAAATTCTATAAATAATATTTCGTGTTATAATGATTTTAAATTACCCCACTTTTTTAATAAATTTTAAATAAAATTAAAAAAAAAAAGAATGAGAAGTTTTATCATGTGATTTTGTTTACGTATGATAAGGTTAACTATCACAAAAAATTCAGAATTTTAGCTCAATAAATAAAAACTATTTTAAAATGTGTCCCGGACCCCCTTAAAATGAGTACTTACCCACATACACCCTAATATTTGAAATAGAAGAATTCATGAAGTACGCAGGTCGGTTGTGGTGGTTAAGGGATTTTAAGCGCATAGTCGAAATCCCTACTGCCATTAACAGTAATAAAATAATTCTTTAATTTATGTCCTGAGTTCAGCTGCGATTTTAATAATGAATGATACATTCCAGGATTTTATTTCATGAGGGTAATGAACTGGGAAGGACAAATTAATTTACTTCTCTAAGTTCTGCATTCCCCCGGATTTATCTTTTTTGAATTTCGGTTTAATCACATTCCTCTGCACTCTGTGGGACTTGTTTCACCTGAATTCACTGCTAAATGAAAATTCGAAAACTTGTTTCGACATTAAAAAGTTTAAAAATGAATAATTCACCAGGAACATTAGATTCGTGCTCCATAATGTTGAACGAGAAAGGGATAAAAATTTGATTCTGAAAGTTAGTTTATTTTCATTCTACTTAAACTGAAAGTTTTCATGGTTTAGAGAAACAATTGAAAGACTAAATGGAATTCATAATGCAAAAATTGTTGCTACTTGTTCT
Organism: Maratus speciosus; assembly: GCA_963932465.1. NCBI lineage: Eukaryota > Metazoa > Arthropoda > Arachnida > Araneae > Salticidae > Maratus > Maratus speciosus. The sequence goes on from OZ010797.1 coordinate 167,518,949, forward strand.
TTTTGTTTTGTTTGGGAGCTTGCGAAATACCCTAATTTGACCTGCAGTGAACAAGTAAAATTTATTTCTTATTATAGTTCCTAAAATTCTTGTGTGTTTAATATTATAGAATTTTATCAAGGGAAATTATTTTTTCAATTAATGCCGATTAATAACAAACTGTTTTTTAGCTGTAAACTATATACTTAAAACAAAATAGGATTTTTAAAAGTATTTTTCCCATGATTAATTTAAAAAATGAAAGCCGAAAAACATTATTACAATGATTTTTGGAAAATCAGGCATTTAAGGGATAAGATATGGGTTATATAAACTTAAAAAATCCAGTTTGTAACTTAAATATAATGCAAATGCCGTACATTCCTGTGTATAAATCGATCTTCGGTACAGGGTGTCCACTCTGTGTGTCCCGGGTACGAATACCCTGTGAACGATAATTGAAGAAAGTTCGTTTTCAGTTGTGGAATTTGTTTTTTTAAATTTAACGTTTATTTTATATTTTCTTGATGTGTAAAATACTGTAGATCATATACAAGCCTACACAAAGAAATTTGAGTACATGTCTACTTATCGACAGAAATTGCTGAAGGTGAATTTTTAATTGTGCTATGCCCCAGCAAAGAAAGAAAGAGTGGGCCATCAGTTGGAAAAAAGAAGGCAGCCAACACTGCCATCAGCGGTAAAGTGCAAGGGTGCCATTACTTAAACCAGTACAAAAGTGTCCGAGCCGAGTGCAGCTGGCCCATCAGTGATCGCCAACAGCAGGCCAGCATTGGTATGCCATCACATTACTTCAATCCGGCACTTTTCCTGCAGTGCTAGCACCTATCCCACTGCTATTCCTTTGCTGGTCCAGCACATTCCCTTACAAAAATTTCTTATAGAATTCTATAAAAAAAAAAAAAAAATATTATGGTATAAGTATGTTTTTTCTATAAGCTAGTTTCACCAAGAGATATAGAAATATCTGTAGAAGTGTCTATAATAGAAATGTCTATAGAAATATTCGAACTTTCAGCGGTTTCCATGTGGTCACCCTCATAAGTACTAACCGTGCTTGATGCTGTTTGGTTTTCATGATCGGACATGAACAAGTACTTTCAGCGTACACTACGACTGCTCGTAGTTTTTAAGTTCTCATTACACTATTGCAAGTTTGTTTCTTTTGCGATTTACGTTCCCAATCATTAAACTGGTAAAGAAATTATTCTATTGTATAGAAATCCTATGTATTTTATACGTTTTTTTTTATTATTATTATTGATTTTGAACTGTGTAAATTATGAAAACCGAAATTCTTTGTAACCTAGTAAAACCAGATTTAAGGAGAAAACAAAAGTGCGTTGAAATAAAGAATGTGTTTATTTATTCATTTACTTATTTATTTTGATGGTGGCAGTGGTGCTATATTTTTTACAGTTTAAAAAAAAAAAATTAGCTTCACAGCTTAAATTGTGTTACGATATTCATTTCAGATTTGTGTTCAAATACTCAATGTCTTCGATATTTGCAGCGCCACCTAGCGTAAGGGTTCCCAGTATTAATACTGCAAAAGTTCGTGCACTTCCATGTAGTGGTGGACCAGCGCATGAGATAAAATGGATGCCCACCTGAATTTTATCTGATGATTTCTAACAGCAAAGTTGACTGAAGCTTTCCAGCTGTGGTCATGCAGTGCTCGACCATCATCCAGCACTTCTCCATCATTGCTAGCACCTATCTTGCTGCTGGCCAGCAATTTCCTCTTTGCTGGGGCGTTTCCTAAATGAACTAAATCTTAGCATACTACGTAGTATATATGGGCGATTATCCAATAAGTGTGTAATTTGTGTTCCTGGGGGTTACATGTTAATGTGCCCTATTTTTGCCCCCCCCCCCAGTCACTTTTAAGCCATACATTTTGTAATTTTCAGTGAAAACATACCAAATTTGGATTTTACATAGCCTAACTACCCATGCACAAAAAACATACACAAATATCGTACAAAAATGATTAACAATGCGAAAAATTGTTTTTCAAAAGTATCTATATAGGGCAAAAGCAAAAAAATGGCCCCAATTTCGTTCTCCTCCAAAAATCCTATACGCTGAGGTTTAACTTATAACTAAATCAAAATTTATTTCTAAATGAGTAAGTAATTTAATTTACATTAAATTAAGGTACAAAGGAATGTACTAATTATCAGTGGAAGAATAACATAAAGAAACATTAGCCATCCAAACATGAGGAAAAATTCGAAAATGCATTCCTAATATCGTCAGCTTCAGTTCACGTAAAATGAGCTCAGGCCCCTAAAACTCACTGTATAGTAGTTTCAGCATCTTACTTACGTAGGATACATGCAATGAATACGAAATAAATAACTACAGTACAGTAAATAACGTTCTACAAACGACGTAATAAGAACTCAGGTCTTCTAAAAATCCGGTGTCTTTGATATATGTATGCGTCTTGGCGAACGAAACTTTCAATACTGACACCTTTTACATTCCGTTCCCTGTGCCTTCCGTGATAAGTGGTGCCACATTCGCAGAAACAGAGAAGTAAAGGGGGACGAAATTAGGAAAGGGGACGAAATTAGGGCACTTTACCCTATGCTATATTTTGTCATTTGTATAGATTGTTTTAACATAAAATGTATTTTTTCATGTCTAACTATAAAATTAAAAAGTATTTTCAAGAAAATAACTTGAAATTTTACTCCAAAAGCATTTTAAACATCCAAATTGTAATTTCTGTCGCTTGTCCCTCAATTCTTGCACCGATCTTTCGGAACAATTTTAAGTGCAATGATAAATTACTTTTGAAAATTTTACCACCTAAAATAAAATTTCATGCTCTGAAGTATATAATAAAGAATTTTTATTGAAAATTAAATAAAAAAAATATTCTGGTCCAGAGAAACCTTGTCCCTTAGTTTTTATGTCACTACCCAGCAAAGAAAGAAACAGTGGGCCATCAGCGGTAAAGTGCAAGGGTGCCATTACTTAAACCTGTCGAAAAGTGTCCGAACCGAATGCAGCTGGGCCATCCGTGATGGCCAACAGCAGGCCAGCATTGGTATGCCATCACATTACTTCAACCCGGCACTTTTCCTGCGGTGCTAGAACCTATCCCACTGCTATACCATTGCTGGCCCAGCACTTTCCCTTACAAAAATGTCTTACAGAATTCTATAAAAAGCAAAGTATTATATAATTATGGCTCTTTTTTCTATAAGCTAGTTTCACCAAGAGCTACAGAGATATCTGTAGAAGTGTCTGTAGAAATATTTGAACTTTCAGTGGTTTCCATGCGGTCACCCTCCCAAGTACTAACCGCGCTCGATGCTGTTTGGTTTTCGTGATAGGACATGGACAAGTGTTTTCAACGTACGCTACGACTGCTCGTAACTGTCAAGCTCTCATTACACCAAGTTTGTTTCTTTTGTGATTTATGTTCCCAATCATTAAACTGGTATAGAAATTATTCTATTGTATAAAAATCCTATGTATTTTATAGTCTTTTTTTTTATTACTGATTATGAACTACGTAAATTATGAAAAATGAAATCCTTTGTAACCTAGTAAAACCAGATTTAAGGAGAAAAAACAAGCGCATTGAAATAATGAATTTATTTATTTACTCATTTACTTATTTATTTTGTTGGTGTCAGTGGTGCTATAGTTTTTACAGTTTAAAAAAAAATAGCTTCACACCATAAATTGTGTTAAGATATTCATTTCAGTTTTGTGTTCAAATACTCAATGTCTTTGATATTCGCAGCGCCACCTAGCGTAAGGTTTCCCAGTACTAATACTGCAAAAGTTCGTGCACTTCCATGTAGTGGTGGGCCAGCGCATGAGATAAAATTGATCCCCACCAGAATTTTACCTGATGATTTCAAACAGCAAAGTTGACTGAAGCTGTCCAGCAGTGGTCATGCAGTGGTAGACCATCAGCCAGCACTTCTCCATCATTGCAAGCACCTATCTTGCTGCTGGCCAGCAATTTCCTCTTTGCTGCGTACTGCCCCCCTTGTATAAAATTGCTCATATGACCACCAGACGACCAGATAAAATTTCGTGAACAGGTGCATTTAGTAGATACAGCCATCTTAATAGCTAAGAAGGTCCCGTGGTTTAATTATCTGGAATTTAAAAAAAAAAGAGTTATAAGCTGCTAAATAGATAGAAAGATAAGAATATGTTTATTACCTGTCACTATTGCCCCTTACATAAATATTACTTATTATTATTTTTATTTATTTTTCATTTTGTCATGATGCAGCACACTTTTGCTTAGTTCAAAATATCACACTGTAATCTTACTAAGTTTAACTTACTACAAGCACAGAAGCAATTATCTTAATTTTGTTACTACTGCCCTTATCACTTCTGCCCAGGGTTGTAAAAACCCCAGCCTGGGAGGGTACCCGGGCAGCTACCCACTAGAACCCTGCTTCTGAACCCTTTCAGTGAAACTGTATCACCTCATTACCTTGTTGAAATTTTACTCAAACTTCATTAAAAGCATATAAACATGAATTTTTATTTTAAACTATTCAAGATATTCTGTAAACGTATTTCTAGATGTGTTTCATTTGAATTACTTTATGAAGAAATTGCTGGTTCGAATCGATTACAAAAGATTATTCAAACGAAGCTCTAAGAGTTTTGAGACCCTTTAAATATTCTATTAGTATCATTGTATACAAACATTGAAAGTTCTTTAAACTTTTCCTGCACAATAAATCTGTAAAGGTAAAAAAATAATGCAAATAACCTTGTGTTTCTGACACTGGCCGTTACTTATGGTGTATCTAATTTGAATTTCAAAAATATTTATGAAACAAAATTTGTTTAAAAGCATTTTTGAAACACAAAAATAAAAAAAAGCAGTATAAATTTGAAAAAGCTACAGAACTTTATAAACAGAGTTATACATTTATTTAAAAAAAAAATGAATTTTGCACAAATCGTATATATACTTATTCTACTGATAAATATAGAAGATTTATTAAACTTCTGTACAAACATTGAAGATTAATTAAACTTTTTCTGCACTATAAATTAGAAAAATTGTCAAAAAATAATGCAAATTACCTTGTGTTTCTGGCAATAGCCGTTACATATGGTGTAAATAAGTTGATTTTCTTACATATTTATGAAACAAAATTTATTTAAAGGCCCGTTTGAAATACAAAAATAAAAAAGTAGTATAAATTTGAAAAAGCAAAAGAACTTTAAAAACAAAATTATAGATTTATACAAAAAAAAAAGGATTTTTGCAAATATTGTACATATTCCCATGCGATTGATAAATATAGAAAATTTATTAAACATACCTCTGTACAATCATTTTTAAAAATGCTATACAAAAAACACAAAACAACTTGTGTGACTGTATTTTCTTTTAACTGAAGAGTCGAAACGGGTTATTTCCTATAGTTGAATATCATTTAAATTTTATGGGACACGTAAACTCCTAAAAATGGATTATGTGGAGCTGGGATGAATTTCGAATTAAATGTAAAATCTACGAAAGGAATTCTTTATGTTGTAGAAAGTAACAGAGGGAAGTCGAATACTGAATACATGGAATGTCTTGGTAAACTTAATTTATTCTATTACACTTGAGAGCTTTGATGAGATGATGAAAAAGATAAAAGAAGTTAGAAGAAGTTGGAACTGATTAGAAATTAATAAGGCATGACCTTCTGGCGATTGTACAATTGCCCAGAGCAATATGCTGTTTTTTTTTAAAATCTTGTTGAAGAAACTTGGCGATTAGTTATTTATTTAAACCTTAAATGCCTGATTTTTCAAAAATCTTTGTAATAATGTTTTTCGACTTTCATTTTTTAAACAAATCATGGGAAAAATACTTTAACAAATCGTATTTTGTTTTAAGTATGGTTTACGGCTAAAAAATAGTTTGTTACTAATCGGCAATGCTGGTCTTTAATTGAAAAAATAATTTCCCTTGATAAAATTCTATAATATTAAACACACAAGAATTTTAGGAACTATAATGAGAAATAATTTTTTCTTGCTCACTGCAGGACAAAACAGGGTATTTCGCAAGTTTCCAAACAAAACAAAACGAGCAAGTAGCAACAATTGAAAAAATAAATATATCTTTATTCTTAAACAGCACAAGCGTTGCCGTCTACATGTTGAAAATCAATTTAATAATATTTTCAGAATGTATTTTATTGGCAACATTAGGCAATATATCTTCAATATTATTCTAAAAGTATTTTAGAGCCTAAATTGGGTATGTTGCCAAAAAGCAACAACCGACATTTAAGGGTTAATATTTGTAGGTTTTTTTAAGGTTTTATGATAAGTAAAGATTTAGTTAATGTTTGGTTGCTTAAGGGGTCTCAGGACTTGTAAAGCTTCAAAATTTTCGAAATTTTAATTTTTTTTTATATGTTAAACTCCTATTTTTTCTAACATTCTGATATATTTTTTCCTTGAAATTCCCATTCGAAGATAAGTTATGGTTTTTAGAATTATACCCGCTCAATAGCTGAAGCGGCGTTTCCAAAACTCTAAAGTCATTCTTCTCCAAATGACGTTTTTTGGCATAATGCGCACGATGCCTCAAAAACTTCTGAATATTTTTTCATGAAATTTTCCAAACATATGTTTCATGTTAGTCTGTGTAAACGGAACCTAAAATTTATTTTTTATTGTTAAAAAAAAATATTTTTTTAAGTGATTATACGGTTGAAATTTTCTAACTTTGCATTATCTAAATGCAACTTTGTATTAAGAATATAAAAATGATTTAAATACAAATTTATTAAAGTCCAGGGTACTTATTGTAATCTTAAGTATAAGTAGGCATCAAAATTTTCATTCTAGTTGTAAATTTTATTTTGCAATCATGCGCGTAAGCTGTCATACCAATTTCCTGCTCGTCAAATGTCTGACAGTTTAGAGCCCCCTGTAAATACTAATTCTGCATCTTGCAATTTTTTAAATGTATGAAATTAATGAACATACTTATATCTTTCATTACTCATAAAAACTGTATTTTAAAATCATATACATTTTAAGATATTAAATTTTGAAAATGGTCTTTTTTAAAAATAATTTCCAGCTTTAAGAGTGCTGAGACACCTTAAAATGAATCGGATAAACATATATGAGCCTGTCAGATAAAGCTCTATAATACTAATCATCGATATCAGTCTAATTAAAAATCTATAACACAAAAAATGAAAAATATAATATTTGATTTTTTATTCTCACAGAGTTTAATGAAAATGATTGCGCGATAGATTTGTTGCAGGTATATTAAAAAACATAAATTGGAAGAAGTTATCGAATATAGTGGGTCAAAATCTATAAAACGATAAAGAAATATTAAAACAAAGTTATACAGAATTATACGTAGAAAATAAAGATAGGTAACTTCTAAAAACGGCAGCTTCTCTACCGTATTTTATATGGGATACCAAAAGCTGCTTTAGAAAACGAGAGTTTTCTGAATACCAATTTTTCCGAATAGAAGTATTCATTTTATTTAATGACTTAAATTCTGCAATTAAGAAAAACGAAAATTACTAATTGGAAATAGCGCTGCTCATAAAATCGATGGGTTGGCAGCTATGAAGATATAGGCAGAAATCTTAAAGTATCTATAAAACATTGAAGAATTATTTAACTTCTGCACAATTACAGTGTGCATAAGAAACTCAAAACATCTTCAGCTTCTGAGGCTAGTTTTTCTCTATAATCTAAATGATGATAATTTCTGACATATTTCAAACACACACACACACACACAAAAAAAAACTATTGAAGTAAAATTTTTTTAAACAACCTTGTTCGGAAAACAGAATTATATATTTGTTTAAATAAGTAATATTCAAATAACCCAAACAGTAAATAAATATAGAAGATTAATTAAACATACCGGTGTGTAATCATAGTTACAAATGATATTTAAATAATGCAAAACACCTTTCGACATTTTATTTTTTTCAAATTAAACGTCACTATGATAAACGTCACTATTATCCCCTATAGATGAATCTCATTTAAATTTTATGGTACACAAATAAATTCAAACAAATGGATTGTCTGGCATTGGGCTGAATTTCGAATTAACTGTAAAGCCATCGAAAGGACTTATCTGCATGTTGCAGAAATTTATAGAACGAAGTCGAAAATTGGATACATGGAATGTCTAGGTAAACTTAAATTATTCTCTTTCACTTGAGAGCTTTGATGGGATGATGAAAAGGGTAAAAGTTGGAACTGATCAGAAAATGATAAGGCATGCCCTTCGAGTGATTCTGCATCTTAGATTGAATTGCCCGAGGCAATAGGCAGTTTTTCTATATATTGTTGGAGGATCTTGGAGATTAGTTATTAATTTAATATTTATAGTTTCTTTGAAGGTTATGCAATAAGTAAACCCTGAGTTAAGGTTTGGTTGATTAAAATGAATAAAATAAGTATATATGAACCTGTCAGATAAAGCTATATGATACTAATCATTTATCACTTAAAGTAAAGATCTATAGGGGAAAGCCTTGAACATATCAGAGTTGGGAAAAATTGTAATTCCAGTTATCTGCAATGTATTTACAGTTTAATTCTATGTAATTAATTATAGTTAAAATTACATGCCGTAGAAAATTCATGCAGTACTGTAACTGGAACCGCTCCCATCCCATTATTTGACAAAATTTCTGTGTTTGAATGTGTGTAACTATAATCAATTATATGCAATTAACTGTAATTACACTGCAGATAATTCAGATTACAAGTTTGCCCAACTCTGGAACATATATGTACACTGGACTTACGCATTTTTTTGTTCTATCTATTGGATTTGTATAAAACTAATCAATGTAGTAATAAAATCATAAGACGAAACGCAATTTTTCTCCGTGATTCAACATAAAATATATAATGTGAACTTTAAAAAGGTCCACATCTCTACTTAAAAGGCGACTAAAGTAATGAGAAAGATGTTACAAGTTTAAAATATACATTTTATTTATTTTCATTCCTAAATAATCTTAATTAGACGAGCTTTTAAAGTATGTTCAGAAAAATATTTAGAAAAAGAACTTAATACCATTAGAGATATCGCTGAGGAAAACGGCTTTTCATCAATCCTCATCAATAAACTTATCTATGAATTCAGTTTTCATGACAATATAAAAAAAGAAAACCATAAAGAAATTATATACAAAAAGATTAACTATTTCCATGGTCTGTACGAAAAATTAAGATATGCTCTACTGAAACACAATATAAATTTAATAGCATGTCCACCAAAACAAGTTAAAAGAGTTAATTTGTACAAAAATAGATCCAACACCGAAAGATGAATTAGCTGGTGTATATACCATTCCTTTTAGAACTGACAGCAATAGACTAATGGAGTACATCGGAATGACCAAAAGAAACTCAAATAATGAATAAAAGAACATAAATCAGATATAAAATTTTGTCGTCAATCCACAGCTCTCTCTCGTTTAAGCTTCAATCAGAATATCGCAATAGATTTTGATCATGCAAAAATCATATTCCCAACATCCAATTATTACGCATCCACTATAAGAGAATCCATAGAAATCCTATGTAAAAACAATCAAGTATATAACGACGCACTATCGTACAATATCCCCCGTTTCTGGTTCAATATTCTGAAAAAATAAATCCTGAAAACCTGAGCAAAGTGACGTATTAAAATTTAAAGTACGGAAGTTAAATATTTTCTTCTACCCATAGAAAGTGTCGTATGAGAAACAAAGTTATGTCATAAAATAAATGGAACTGCAATTAATAACAATAATATATAATGAAATTCCATCCAAGAAACTGCTACTGGTACTTCTACTTTCAACTTTGGTATTTATTAGCTCTCTCATTTTCAAAACAAAGTGACGTATTTGTATAAATAAACAACATTTAGTTATTAAAATATTCTCTGATGAAGAGTTTCGAAGGCTTGAAAGTACTAAGAAGTTTTGAATAAAATGTATATTTTAAACTTGTAACATCTTTTTCATTACTTTAGTCGCCTTTTAAGTAAGATTGTGAACCTTTTTAATGTTCACATTATATATTTTAATCAATGTAGTTTTGAGATATACTGCTTGATGCCACTTCATATTTGGTCACTTCAATATAGTCAGCAACTTTTCATTATATCACATTATCAACCGCTATTTGTTTTAAATTCAAAGTTATACATAAAAGAGTATTTATTGTGCATTATTAACATGAGTTTTAAATCATGTTAAGCCTAACTAGAAAATGGTAAGGCGTCATTACTTTTCAAGTCACCAAATGTTGTACCTTGAATAAGTCCAAAGTACGACACAATTGCATATTATTCTATTACAAAGCCAACAAATGAAAATGTTATTTCACGCTAGTTTGTCCTTGTATCATTAATGGAAGAAACTCAAAACTCAACTATACATGTGCACCACTTGTGTGCAGAAAATATTCAGAAATGATGACAAGAAGAGATTACCGTTGTGTCCATGAAACGTCTTAATAGAATTAGAATAAAATGAATACTTGATAAAAATATATTTTTTAATCAGTAGCGAACAGCAAACAATTCATTAGCATTTTGCCAGAACCTAGTTTATTGTAAGAGACAGAATAATACTTTATGTATTTCCTCATATATTATCAGTTTTTGAAAAATAATCTTAGCTTTTCAGGCAACTGTTTTTGTTAATTTTGCATCATGATAAAATAAATATGTATAAAAAAGTATAAAAATGCAATAAGGCAATTAAAATGCAATTGATATTTACTGCGGTTGGAATTATTCCTTCCTTTTCCCTCTAATTACACCTTCTCATTTACTTTAATATAAAAAAAAACTTTAAATAAGTATCTATGACAAAACTGTTATTAAGAGCCATTATTTTGAAAATCAGAGAAAGTGCGATAGTTTTATGTTTTGATTTGCTTCATTTTTTTTATGTTGAAGTAAATCATATTTAATTAATAATGTGCAATTTTGAAGCCCTGAAAAAATTTCCTGTTTCCTGTAGAAAATGTGAAAGTTCAAGATCATGAATCCCATTTTTCATGAAAATTGAAATGCCAGTATGTTTGGATTGCTATATCTCTGGAAAGCTACGTCATTCCAAAATTCTTTTGTCATAAACTGTTAGTATAACACTTCATGCTTAGTAAAATTTACTTGGTTAGATGGGGCATTGTTATTTTTCATTGTTATGTTGCCACAAAATGCAATAAAATGACGTTTTTGTCCTTTTTCTGCACTTATAATCTTATTTAAGCAATAGTACCCCAAAATGTTTCTTATACAATATGAAAGTTTAATACTAGGACAAGCTAAGTTATATAGAACTTTACCGGGATATCGATTCTGTTAGCAGATATAATCTGTTAAATATTCAAAAGTTTCAAAACCTACAACTTTTGAATTAGTCCTATCTCAAAACAGCATCACAGTTGAATAAAACAAAATATATCAGGTAGTAGTTGAACATATGTGGGTCATTCTTTGAAAAGTGGCTGTTTAAAAGAAAAAAAATGCGGTCCAATAAAATTGCCTCAAAAATATCAAAATTTAGCCTACAAGTGCATTATTGCTATATTTATCAAAAAATAATACGAACCAAACTGCATCTCATATTTCTTCTGATATTTTAATTTCGAAGCACTTCCATTGCTAAAATGTTCAAATAAATGATTGGCACCGGAATTTAAGAACAGATTTATTTGTAAATATGAAAAATGCTATATTTCACATAAAAAGTCTGGTGCCATTGTGGCGCTTGGGAATTAAAATTAAGTGGTTTCATAAACATACCACCGCCCTTGAAAGGGTTTAAAACAGAAAATAAATTATAATTAGAAGTCATACTGTCAATAAATAATATTTTTTTTACTCTATGTCAATTGAAAAAATAAAGATAAAGCATTAATATTTAAAAGAGTTAATGTTTATTTAAATTAGTACAATTTTTTTTAAATTTATTTTTAACTGCTACCTGTAAAATAATAAAAATTAAAATGTATTATCTTTACTTACGGTAATTAAAAGTCATATGAGTTTTTTAAAGTGTATTTTATTGCATTAGATTTTCTTATTTTACTGTTTAGTACATATATAAAAGGATTCAGATCATTCGCTCATATTAAAATTATGAGGAAATGATTGTGAGGGAATGACGAAAACTTCTGAAAACCATCTTATACAAAAGTCGTTAGTCTTAGGTATATTTTCAATTATTAAATATCTTTTGAATTCGTATAATATAACAACATAAAAAGATATTTCATTAGTTTTTAATAAATTTATAATAGATGAGGGAATGACGCGTAATAAAAATACTTACATTGATCTACACTGTAAACTGAAATGACTGAAATTCAGACATATATGTGTCTTAAACGGAGTGTTCAATTTTCAGACATTTTAAAATGTCTGAATTTTTCAGTCGCTTGTATGCATCTGAATTTAAGAAACTTCAAACGTCTGACTCGCATCCATGTTTGACCACCTTTCATTTCTCGGCAATAGGCCACTTTTACACCAACCCCCCTTTTTTTTCTCTCTCTAAGCATTATACATTGAAAAAAAATATCCGTTAAAATGTGGAAATTGTACCGCCAATCGAAACACCAGTGCAATTTACGCATTTTAATGGAAATTATCTTCCGTAAATTCCAGAAAATTTTCGATTTTTTTAGGAAATTTCTATATTTAAAAAAAATAAAATATAAGCTTTCAATGGATGACCCACATTTCCTTCAATCAAAGGTCACGTATTCTACAGGATTTGTTTATTTAATTCACATTACTATAACCAACAGCACTTACCCCTCGCTGGATTTGAACCCAGAACCTCTTGCTTACTAAGACTGTGACTTATCGATTAGGCCACGCCTTCACAAGAGAAGGTTTCAAATATTGCTATTTATCAAGTACACGAAATGTATTTTATGGTAGTGGTAATTTTTTCCAGCAATTTACTATAACTCTCAACGTTTTACAAATTTTCTTTCGCGAATTTTGGAATCTGAATTTTGAATCTGACGGTGGTATACGCCGCATACCTTCTAGAACTCTTTAAGGAGCACCGTATACCCTCTGTTTCTCAAAAAAGCTATATCATTCACTCTCAAAGGTATACCCCCTGCATAGAGCGTATACTCTCTAATTTTTTTACGACTACACCACTGAGAACAACACTTTTCTTTTTCTTCTACTCACGGATAATTTTTTAGAACACAAATATTATTGTTTTATACAGAGAAACGTTATTTTTGAGATGTTAAAATATTTAAAATGTTTTAACAATGTGTATATATTTAGCAATCCCTTAACATTCGCGAGTTTTGATTATTCCTCGAAGAATATTTCAACATTCGCGAATACTTAACTTGGTTATTTGCGAATTTTGTTTTGTTTACAAAGTAAATTCGCTTTGTTTTACCAACTTCGTAAACTAATTTACTCTGGACAACCCTGCAATGTACTGTATAGCCTAAGTTTGGAGAACTTCAGCCCTTGTATTGAGGCAAAATGTATATCGGCAATTCAAAATTAATTTAAAAATGAATCCGAAAATAAGCCGTTTGGATTTGAATGAATACACCCTTAATAAATATATTTTTGCATTTCAATTGCTTTTCTCAATTAAAAAAAATTATACACGCCAGATGGCGCTACTGCTTATCTATGAAATCGTCTGATAATCTTACGAAAATAATTTTGCAAAGCTTCTAAAATCCAATTTATTTTAAAATGTAAAATATGAAATAAAAATATTTAATACTAACTACTTAACCCTTACCGGCGCGGAGTAATTCTGTTTATAAACTGGTGAAATAATGGACTGACACCGGAATTTATAAACTAATTTATTAGAAAATATGAACTTGCTTATTTTCATGTACATTATAATAGGAAAATTTTAGTTAAATATTCTTGGTGCCGTTTGTCAGTTTTGGAATTAAAATTAGGTGTCCTTTTTTAAGGACACCGCGCCGGAAAGGTTTAATCAGCTTTGTATATAAATATATTAATTTTTCATTTAAGACAGGATTCTGTTATCGACAAATAATACATTATTATCTTAACTATAAAATCAGGGCCGAAACTATCCTTTTTTGCACTCAGGGTAAACATGGATTTTTTGCCCCCACTCCTCCGCAAAATATATTTACAAAGAGGATTTTACTAATTTTCTAATAGCCGACTTATTTTAAAATTTAAAATATGTAATCAAAAAATATCTAATGTTTTATAATCTAAATCGACAAACAAAATCTCCATTTGGCGCTCCTTCGTTCTGGCGCCCGGTGCACATGCCCACTCTGCCCCCCCCCCTAGATTCGACCCTGTATAAAACATTATCTAGATGCAGAACATTATCTATCTAATAGAAGATAGTAAATGCCTTTTTTTGTAGCAAACAACAAACAAAATTTCATTTTGCGCCCTCTTCGCTTTTCATTATGTGCCCGGGGCAGACGCCACCTCTGCCCTCCCTCTAATTTCTGTCTTGGTTTAATTTAAATAAATACATCATATAATATATGTAACTTTGGATGGTAGTTGAAATATGTGAATTATTCCTTGAAAGATTGATTATATTTTATTTTTTTAAAGGGGAAATTGTAAATACGAACTATGCAAAAAATAAATAAATAAATAAATAAAGGGGGGGGGGGATTTCTGGAATTTACGGAAGAAGCTTTACCTAAAAATACGAACAGTAGCATTATAATTTCCATATTTTAACAGATATTTTTTTTAAGTGAAATAGTGCTTTTAAAAAAAATGGCTGTTGATCAAACATGTCTGCGATTCAGACGTTTTAAATGTCTTAAATTCAGATGCATACACGCGTCTTAAAAATTAAGACACTTTAAAATGTCTGAAAATTGAACACTCCGTTTTAAGACACTTATATGTCTGAATTTCTGACATTTCAGTTTGCAGTGTTTATGCCATGATCATATAGTAAAACACTTAAGTGTCTTAATTTCAGACACCTATGATATCTGAAATTTCATATTCAGATACTTAAGTGTCTTAATCACTTTTTTAGTCACATATGTGTCTGAATTTAAGACGCCTCCATTTGCAGTGTAGTACTTCAATACCATATACTAATTTTCAAGAACGTTTTTGAGCAAACAGTAAGTTGGATACTTCACTTTACTCTTGTACAAACTGTCCTAGGCATACATAAAGCATGTGCTGCTTTCTACTAAGTAAATAATGACAAATTTATAGTTATGTGAGGGAATGAAGACAAATGCTAGAGACATCATTAAAAAGTGCCCTAATTTATTCATTATATAAAATATAAATATAATTAAATGGCTAAATATGTATTTACGCATGTTTAATGGATTGATAAAAAAATAATTATAAATATACGTGCTGCAATGGCGGAGAAAGCATTTTCTTTCCTACATATGTGATTGGGGATATAGTGAGGGAATGATATTTGCGCTAAAAAATACTTTAAATTTATCCAATTTGAATTTCAATAAGCAAATAATTACAGTTTATATGTATAACTGATTAATATTGAGACTTTAAATCACTTTTTCTTTTTGTAATTTTAAAAATATGTCTTCAAGACCCTTGGGACATAAAATTCCCATTTTCCAGAGAATGACTCATGTACAAAAACACAGAAACGGAAAAGAAGTGGGATATCATGCTATTTTCAGGAGAAAAAAAGTGAAAAAAGTTACAAAAAGGCAGTGCAATGGATAGGCTTTTCCCCTAGAAGGAGAAAGAGAAAAGGGATCTTCCATTTCTTCATAAAGGAAAAATATAGCAAGGGGAAAGAGAAATGGGATATTTTATTTTCTGATAGGGAAAAAGGCATGATATTGACACTGCCTTTTAGTAACTTTTGTTATTTGTTTTTCTGAAAATAGCATGAGACCTAACTTTTTTTTCGTTTCCATGTTTTTCCACATGTGTTCAACTACTACCTGATATATTTTGTTTTATTCAACTGTGATGCTTTTTTGAGAAAGGACTAATTCAAAAGTTGCAGATTTTAAAACTTTTGAATATTTAACAGATTATATCTGTAAAGTTCTATATAACTTAGCCTGTGCTATATAACTTTTATCTTCTATAAGAAAAATGTTTTGGGTACTATAGCTTAAAAAAGATAATAAGTGCAAAAAACGGACAAAAATGTCATTTTGATTGTATTTTGTGACAACATAACAAAGAAAATTAACAATGCCCCATGGAACCAAGTAGGCATTTAAATTTTCATGAAAAATGGGATTCATGATCTTGAACTTTGACATTTTCTACAGGACACAGGAAATTTTTTCAGGGCTTCAAAATTCCACATTATTCATTAAATATGATCTACTTCAACATAAAAAAATCAAGCCAAATAAAAAATACAACTATCAAAATATCACTTTTTTGTCTGAATTTCAAAATAATGGCTCTTAAATATACTTAAAAAATTTATTTCAAATATATCATAAAAATGTTTCGCCAATTTTATTTTTATTTTTCATAGAAAAAATTATGCATGACCCATGGTACAACATGACTAGGGCCAAAGTAGAACATGGGTGTTATACATTGGTTCTAAAAATTGCTATTTTTTTTTTAATTAAAAGAAAAACTGTGATACGTCTAAAATTAGAGTTCAAGAAAATTATGAGGGAAGCAGAATATGATAAATAATTAGCAACAGTTTTATATTTGAATATTTACACACTTTTATTAAGTAAAAAATTAAAATGACAAAATAGGACCGAGGTACATGACCTTCCTCTAACACTAAAAAAACAAAGATATAATCTTTCATTTTTTATTCTCGCAGAGCTTAATGAATACAACTATGCGACAGAATTTATTACAGGCATATTGAAAAATGCAACTTGGAGTTAAAAAATTGAATTAAAAATGCAAAAGGGACTTGTCGAATACACTGGGGGAAGAGCTATAACAGGATAGAGAAATTTTAAAACAAAATTATTCAGCATTATACGTGAAAAATAAAGATGGGTAACTGCTAAAAACGGGAGTTTCTCTACCTTATTTTGTACAGGAGTACCAAATGTTGCTTTAAAAAAGAACAGTTTTCTGAAAATCAATCATTCATAATATAGGTATTAATTTAAATATTGACATTTATAATGATATAAATTCTGCATTACGTAGGAGGAAGGTTATTATTTCGAAATACTGATACACGGATAATGTACGGGTTGGCAGCTATGAAGATATGTGCAGAAATCTTTAATATCTTTACAGTATCAATTAAACATCGAAGAATTATTAAACATCTCCTGCACAATTATTTTGTTTTTAAGCAACACAAAACATCTTCAGCTTCTGAAGCTGGTTATTTTCTATGGTCTAAATAAAAAAGATTTCTGGCATAATAATAATAATAATAATAATAATAATAATAATAATAAAAACTTTGCTTAATGTCATTTTTGAAACATAAAAATAAAAACACTAAAGCAGTATAAATTTGATGAAACAACGGATTTTTGAAAATAGAATTACATTTTTATTTAAAAGTAACATGAAAGGGTCCCAGAACACCTAAAGCTTTAAAATTTTCGATTTTTTTTTTTTTTTTTTTTTACATGTTAAACTCTTAACTTTTTTGAACAATTTGATACAATTGTTTCCTTGAAATTCCCATTAGAACAGAAGTTATGACTCTTAGAATTATGCCCGCCTAATAGCTGAAGCGGCGTTTCCGAAACTTTGAAGTTATTTTTTTTTTCAAATGATGTTTTTGGCCATAACGCGGACGATACCTCAAAAACTTCTGAATATTTTTTCATGAAATTTTCGAAACATATGTTTCATATTAGTCTGCATAAACGGAACCTAAAAAATCCTTTTTATTGTTCAAAAAATATTTTTTATGTGATTGTACTTTTGAAATTTTCAGAATTTTGCATTAGCTAAATACAACTTTGTATTAAAAATATAAAAATGCTCTAAATACAAATTTATTGGGGTTCAGGGTAATTATTACAACCTGAAGTATAAGTAGGCATCCAAATTCCCATTCTAGCTACAAAATTTATTTTGAAATCCTGCGCGTAAGCTATTATACCAATTTTCTGCTCTTCAAATGTCTGACAGTTTGGAGCCTCCTATAAATGCTAATTCTGTATCTGGCATTTTTTTTAATACATGAAGTGAAAAACATACTTATATTTTTCATCTCCCTTCCAAAAAAATTGTTTTAAAATCGTCTACATTTCAAGATATTAAATGTTAAAAATAGTCTCTTTTTTTTTCATATTTTTCCAATTTAAGATTCCTGAGACCCCTTAAAATAACGCATACAGTAAATAAACATAGAAGATTTATTCAACATAGCTATGTGAAATAGTAGTTAAAATGAAATTCAAGTAATATAAAACAACTTGCGAGACTGTATTTTCCTCAAATAAAAAGTCTCCGCGAGAGATTCCATGTAGCAGAATCACATTTATACTTTATGGGACACGTAAATTCTAACAAATAGATTGTTTGGCGCGGGGGTGAATTTCGAATTAACTGTAACGCCTTCGAAACGAAATCTCTGCACATTGCAGAAAGTTATAGAGCGGAGTCGAAAATTGGATACGTAAAATGTCTAGGTAAACTTAATTTATTCTCTTACACTTGAGAGGTCTTTGATGAGATGATGAAAAGGATAGAAGAGTTGGAACTGATTAGAAAATGATAAGAATGCCCTTCTGGCGATTGTACATCTAAGAATGAATTGCCCGAAGCAATAGGCTGTTTTTTTTTTCATCTTGTTGGCGAATCTTGGAGATTAGTTATTAATTTAATATTTGTAGTTTCTTTGAAGATTTTATAGTAAGTAAAGACTGAGTTAAAGTTTGGTTGCTTAAAATGGATAAGATAAACGTATATATACCTTAAGATAAAGCTTTATGATACTAATCATCCAAATCCCTTGAGAAAAAAATGTATAACAGTAAAAAATCAAAGATATAATCTTTGATTTCTTATTCTTATTCTTATAGAGCTTAATGAATAAAAATGTGCGATAGGATTTGTTACAGGCATATTAAAAAACGTAGATTAGAAGAACTTATCGAACACAGTGGGCAAAAGCTATAACAGGATACAGAAATTTTAAAACAAAATTATACAGTGATTACAGTGAATTATAAGTGAAAAATAAAGATAGGTAACTGCTAAAAACGGGAGTTTCCTTACCGTATTTTGTATGGGAGTTGCTTTAGAAAACGATAGTTTTCTGAATACCATTAATTCCGTATAGAAGTATTCATTTTATTTAATGGCATAAATTCTGCAGTTAAGAAAGATTCTTTGGAAATAACTTTACTCAAAAAATGTATGTGTTAGCAGCTATGAAGATATATCGAAAAATCTTGAATATTTGTACAGTTTCTATAAAAAATTGAAGAAGTACTAAACTTCTCCTGCTCAATTACTTTGTTTTTAAGCAACACAAAATACCATGAGCTTCTTAAGCTGGTTATTTTCTATTGTCAAACTGAAGAGGATTTTTAACATATTTGTGAAAATAAACTTCATTCAAAGGCAGTTTTGAAACACAAAAATTAACTACTAAAGAAGTATAAATTTGATGAAATAACGGAGTTTTGAAAACAGAATTATAGATTTGTTTAATAAAGTAATATTCAAAAAATCCTTACACTAAATAAATATAGAAGAGTTATCAAACATACCGATGTGTAATCGTAGTTAAAAGGATATTCAAATAATACAAAGCAACTTGCAACATTGTATTTTCTTACAAATAAAAAGTCACTGCGAGCGATTCCATATAGTTGAATCACATTTATATTTTATGATACACGTAAATTCTAACAAATGGATTGTTTGGCGCTGGGGTGAATTTCAAATTAACTGTAACACCTTCGAAACGAAATATGTGCACATTGCAGAAAGTTATAGAGCGGAGTCGAAAATTGGATACACAAATTGTCTAGGTAAACTTAATTTATTTTCTTACACTTAAAAGAATTGATTTAATGGTGAAAAAAATAGAAGAAGTTGGAACTGATTAGAAAATGATAAGGCATGCCCTTCTGCCTATTCTACATCTTAGATTGAATCGCCCGAGGCAGTAGCCTGTTTTTCTATAACTTGTTGGAGGATCTTGGAGATTAGTTATTAATTTAACCTCTTGAGACCTCAGGGTTTATTTATATATATATATATATATATATATATATATATATATATATATATATATATTTTAGCTTCAGTTACGAATTACAATATTCAATTATGAATTATATATTAACAAACTGATAATTAAGAAAAATTGAAAAGCGAAAAAAAGAAAAAAGATTTATTTTTTGTACATAAAGTTTGATGATACATAGGGACTCAATAAGTATATTTTTTGACAATTTGTTAGGAATTTTTATTTATTTATTTATTTATTCTTTTTTGCATTGCGAAAATAATGGAAAACTTGAAATAAATGCACATTTACAGTGATGGAAAATTGGCGCAGAGGAGGAGCCTATTGATACCAATAAAATTTTATAGTATTCTTCACCTTATTCAAAACGCAGAAATTCTGTCATTAGATAAGGTGGAGGATACTACTAAAATTTACTGGTGTCAATAGGTTCCTACTCTGCGCCAATTTTCCACCACTGCATTTAATAATTTTTTCTTACTAATGGACTCTAGAAATGGTATCTTAATGTACAGAAAAATTATTTACGTTTTCGCTTATGTACATTTCGTACGTTCTTGCTGTAAGCCATTTTGATAACACATACCTCGCTAAAAAAGCGCTATAAGAAACAAATTGCTATTTTGTTTACTTCTGCTATCTTTTAGGCTCCATTTACACCAATTTCTTTTTTTTTTTAAATATTATTTATATGCGTGAAAAAAAATTGTAAATATGTTTATCCTATCGGATACATCGGGTCTGAGGAGGTTTAATAGTTGTAGTTTCTTTGTAAGATTTACAGAAAATAAAGATTGAGTTAAAGTTTGGTTGCTGACTGCCGCGAACTGATATATCTGTTCACTAAGCTGTAAGTTTCACTGCAATAGAAGCATTATTTAAATTTATATAATTCTACAGATATAATCCAGTTTTAAAAAATTAAATTATGATAAATTATCTAAAAGGAGATATGCCTATACGTAATAAAAAATTTTATATCATGTTGGAAAAACACCTTTTTTAGCTAAAAAAAAAAAAAAAAAAAAAAAAAAAAAATCAGAGAAAACAACTTTACAATTTTGTCCTTTTGCTCGGCGGTCAGGGGGGTTAAGGGTGTATTAGAAAAAATGTTAAAATTAAAATTTAAAATTAAACAGCTATTACATATTAGGACGCGAGTTTCAAAATTTTCCTTATCCAAATACTAAAAAATCGAGTTTTCTCTATCACTGTATAATATTCGTAAACCTGCATCGATAAAACACAACAATATACAAAAAACCTAGTTTTTCATGTATTTCTGACATTGTAAAATATTGCTTTACAATGAAAACCAATGGACGAAATCCGAAGTTTTTTACGATTTCCCAAAATTTCATTTTCTGGATAAGGCGAGTTTTGAAACTCGCGTCCTCATATGCAAAGTTCGCACGTTTTTCGAACTATTGTTACATTACAATAAAGCTCAGAAATGTAGTAAAAAAAAAAAAAAAAAAAAAGCTATATATGTTTATGCTATAAAGTCCGTAGAAAACCAATCACAATAGCAATTAACGACGCAAAAAACTAACAAACAAACAAACTATTTGGATGGGCCAATCCCAAAACTTTCTTCTATCTCATGTCAATATTTCATTATAATTAGTTTTATTAGTATTTTTATTAGAATTAAGCATAACCTCATACACTTTTCGATGGTACAATATTGAAAATTGCACAAAAATCGCTATTACAGCGCCCCCTTCCGGCGAAATTTTCCCACATTCAGGGGGGACCTACTTGCCATAGTTAAAAACTTAAAAAAAAAATTGATTCAATTCTATGCATAAATTTCATACAATTTTTGATGGTACAATGGCGACACACGGACACACGGACAGACGGACAGACACAAATTTTGTATAAACATGTTTTTTGTGATCTCTAACCCCTAAAACGTGTAAATCCGTCGAAAATCGGTAGTCGAAAAAAATTTCGATTACAATACTTTCTTCTATTGAAGATAGAAAGTAAAAAGCAGATGCTTAGAACACTGCAATCTAGACTTAAAATGAGTACGTACCCGCATACATCCTAATATTAGAAATAGAAGAATTCATGAAGTACGCAGGTCGGTCGTGGTGGTTAAGGGAATTTAAGCTCGTAGTCGAAATCCCTACTGCCATTAACAGTAATAAAATAATTCTTTAATTTAGGTCCTGAGTTCAGCTGCGATTTTAATAATAAATGATACATTCCAGGATTTTATTTCATGAGGGTAATGAACTGGGAAGGACAAATTAATTTACTTCTCTAAGTTCTGCTTTCCCCCAGATTTATCTTTTTTGAATTTCGGTTTAATCGCATTCCTCTGCACTCTGTGGGACTTGTTTCACGTGAATTCACTGCTAAATGAAAATTCGAAAACTTGTTTCGACATTAAAAAGTTGAAAAACGAATAATTCACCAGGAACATTAGATTCGTGCTCCATAATGTTAAAAGAGAAAGGGATAAAAATTTGATGCTGAAAGTTAGTTTATTTTTATTCTACTTAAACTGAAAGTTTTCATGGTTTACAGAAACAATTGAAACACTAAATGAAATTCATAATGCAAATGTATGTGAAAGGTAAATTTAAGATGGGTTATATAAACTTAAAAAATCCAGTTTGTAACTTAAATGTAATGAAAATGCCGCACATTGCGGTGAATTAAGCGCTCTTCTATACATGGTGTCCATACCGTGTGTCCCGGGTACGAATCCCTTGTGAGCGATAATTGATGAAAGTTCGTTTTCAGTTGTGGAATTTGTTTTTAACCATCTGGAAAAATGGTTATTGTCCTCTGTCAGGGTAGGAAATCAAAAACATATCTGATGCGTTTTATTGGTTGAATCCGCATTTTATAGTATATGTATAGTAATATGTCTGTATAGTAATATGTAATTTCCCTTTACTTTCAGTAGAGATGGATACTTCTGTTGCCACTATGAAAAAAAGTAATAAAAACTATAAAAAAAATTAATAACTGAGAAAGAAATTGAGATAGAGCTTTCAAAAAAATTGCATTTAAAAGTACATTTTTTTTCTCTATACGACGGTGTAAAAAGTAATATTGTGGGATGTTTAGAAGTTTAAAGAATGAAATTTCATTTAAAATTGTTCGTCAGATTTCTTGGAAATCTGACGATGGAAAAGCCTTTTCCCGAACAGCCAATGAAATGCTTGGATAATACGTAAGTTTCAGGTGGATAATACGTACGTTTCAGGAAATCTGACGGGTTGCAGGCGATTTTTGTCGCTTGCAATTTTTACGTGTAATAATACTATTAATTCATGGCGTACGTAATGTATGATCAACTCCGTGCGATTTTTTATGTCTTAAATTTTAGTCTTTGAAAAAATCATTTTCCAAATGGTCGTTGTAATTAGTTAAATTGCTTTTTTTAAAATTTAACGTTTATTTTATATTTTCTTGATGTGTAAAATACTGTAGATCATATACAAGGCTGCACAAAAAAATTCGAGTACATGTCTGCTTATCGACGGAAATTGCTGAAGGTGAATTTTTAATGTGCTATGCGTTTCCTAAATGAACTAAATCTTAGAATACTACGTGGCGATTATCCAATAAGTGTGTAATTTGTGTCCCTTGGGGTTACAAGTTAATGTGCCCTATTTTCGTCCCCCCAGTCACTTTTAGGCCCTAAATGTTGTAATTTTAACTGAAAACATACCAAATTTGGATTTTACATAGACTAACTACCCACGCACAAAAAACATACACAAATATCGTACCAAAAATTATTAACAATGCGAAAAATTGTTTTTCCAAAGTATCTATATAGGGCAAAAGAAAAAAAATGGTCTCAATTTCGTTCTCCTCAAAAAATCCCAATACGCCGAGGCTTAACTTATAACTAAATAAAAATTCATTTCTAAATGTGTAAGTAATTTAATTTACTTTAAATTAAGGCACAAAGGAATGTACCAATTATCAGTGGAAGAATAACATAAAGAATCTTTATCCATCCAAACATGATGAAAAAATTGAAAATGCATTACTAATGTCATCAACGGGACGAAAAAAAGAACTACAAGGGGGACGAAATTGGGACTACGCTACTTATCACTATGGCGGAGCTTCAGTTCCCGTAAGATGAACTGAGCGTCCTAAAACACACTGTATAGTACTGTCAGCATCTTACCTACGTAAGATACATGCAATGAATAAGAAATAAATAATTAAAGTACAGTAAATAACGTTCTACAAACGACGTAATAAAAACTCAGGTCTTCTAAAAATACAAAATCCGGCGTCTTCAATATATGTATGCGTCTTGGCGAACGAAACTTTCACTACTAACCCCTTTTATCTTCCGTTCTCTGTGCCTTGCGTGGTAAGTGGTGCCACTTTCGCATAACCGGAGAAGTAAAGGGGGACGAAATTAGGAAAGGGTACAAAATTAGGGCACATAACCCTATGCTATATTTTGTCATTTGTATAGGTTTTTTTAGTATAAAATGTATTTTTTCCTGTCTAACTATAAAATTAAAAAGTATTTTCAGAAAATAACTGGAAATTTTACTACAAAATCATTTTAAACATCCAAATTGTCATTTCTGTCCCTTGTCCCTCACTTCTTGCACCGATCTTTCGGAACAATTTTAAGTGCAATGATAAACTATTTTTGCAAATTTTACCACCTAAAACAAAAATTCATGCTCTGAAGTATATAATATAGAATTTTTATTGAAAATTAAATTTAAAAAATTATTCTGGGCCAGAGAAACCTTGTCCCTTAGTTTTTATGTCACTACTTCCCTCTTGTATAAAATTGCTCATATGACAACCAGACGACCAGATAAAATTTCGTGAACAAGTGCATTTAGTAGATACAGCCATCTTAATTGCTGAGAAGGCCCCATGGTTTAATTATCTGGAATTTAAAAAAAAGTTATAAGCTGCTAAATAGATAGAAAGATAAGAATATGTTTATTACCTGTTACTATTGTCCAGTACTTATATATTCCTTATGATTATTTTTATTTATGTTTCATTTTGTTATAATGCATACACATTTGCTTAGTTCAAAATATCACATTGCAATATTACTAAATTTAACTTACTATGAGCACAGAAGCAATTATCTTAATTTTGTCACTACTGTCCTTATCACTTCTGCCCAGGGCTGTAAAAAACCCCAGCCTGGCGGGTACCCGGGCAGCTACCCGCTACAACCCTGCTTCTGCACCCTTTCAGTGAAATTGCATCAGCTCACTTACCTTGTTGAAATTTTACTCAAACTTCATTAAAAGCATATAAACCTGAATTTTTATTTTAAACTATTCAAGATATTTAGTAAACTTATTTCTAGATGTGTTTCATTTAAATTACTTTATGAAGGAATTTCTGGTTCGAATCGATTACAAAAGATTATAAAAACGGGTCGATTAGAGGCCGGTAGGTTAAACAAAATATTGTTTAAAATTCATGCCGGGATTTTGTTAATTATTCACTACACTGTAAAACAAAATCTATATGTTTACAGATGTAAAGTTACAGAAATCTGTATTCTTTCTAAAATTTTATCTGTATACTGTACAAAATAATAGGTAAATTTACAAAACTATTTTTTTTTTTTATATAAAGCTACAGATTACAAAAGAATCTATTAAAATTACAGTAACCTTACTAAAATTTTATCTGTAACCCGGGTTTCAGTTACATAAAAAGTTCTAGGAATCCCAGTTTCCTAAAAAATTCTTAGTAACCTTGCAGAATTTTTGATTTACGGTGCAGAAGTGTATCTGTTACATGAATTTTTGTTGTTGCCATTACGTAAAACGTTCTAAGAATCCAAGTTCCCTAGAAAATTCACCCCACCAGTGGCTGAGAGGTTCTGCTCTCGAAGCTGGTAGACGGGAGGTGCTGGGTTCGATCCCAATCGCGCCCGTCGGCCTAATCATTCGGAGTTTTCTTGGTTTTCTTCGAACCTTGGATTTCCAAGCGTTAATACGGGTTAGGTTCCCTTAGAAAGACCTCCACGAAGGGCACTCCCCCTGGGCCCATATCCCTCGTGCAGATAATTGGGCGTCATAAATACAACCAACCAACCAACCATAGAAAATTCTTACTAACCTTGTGGATTCGTTGTACCTTATGTTTTAACTATTTCTAAGAAAATTGCTTAAAATATAACTTTTATTTTTCACTAAATCGCGAGAGAAGTTATCCACTGATTGGAGACTAATCCATATACAAATATACAGATGTAGGGCTGCCATAAGGAATTCGAATACATTCTGACTATAAATGGTAATTGCTGAAATTGGGTTTTCAAAAATGTTATGTTTTGTCCAAATTTCTCACTTTGATATCATCTTTTATCTTAACTAGGACTTCCCTCAGAGGGATTAGTCTGAGCGATATTACTGAGAACATAGATTTAATAATAACATGTGGGAGCAAAGAAAATGAGATGTTATCTTTAATTGTCCATATACTGCGAAAAATTGAAATGATGAAAATAAACGAATTGTAGAATTACAAAATCTTATATATAAATTCATATACACTGTTTAAAAAAATGGGAAATCAAACCATTCAAGACAGCCATGCATGGATATAAAATTGAAAGTACGCAATATATTAAAAGTAAAATAGAAAATGAAACACTAATTTGCTTATATCGGAATTTTAACTGTATAAAATGATGTCAAAAGCATAATCAGACGCTCCGCACCAATTTGAGTAACTTTAAATGACAAATATATGATGTTTAAAAAAAAATGGACTATACTTTATATGGTGTGTGCTCCCCCGGAATAGTTAATATTGCACAATATCTGTTTTCCACGGATGCAATGAGGTTGTCGATAACATTTAAGGAATTCTCTTCTCAAAAGCTAATATAGTATCAAAGTACCGAATACATCAAAAGTGGCATGCAATGCTTCGTTAGAGTGTGTTTTAGATATGCTCGATCGGATTTAAATGATGAGTGTATGCTGGTCACTACATACGCTGTATTGTTTTGTTTTCAAACATATTCTGCACAAGTTGAGCTGTATTTAGCATGTATTAAATAAAAGAAATCGGCAATGATTACAACATAAAGTATGACACAAGATCTGAATATATCGTCTGCATAACTTTTGAGCTGTCAAAGTGACATTTGAAGTAATTTACAAATCCATACATATTTATTCAGCAAATCATGCAAGCTAACATACGCCAATATGAACCCGATTACAAAATTTCACCAGAATAAGTTAATATATAAAAAATCTACTAATTATAATTGAGAATATGACCTTATGATAAAATGTCTAGAAAAATGAATCGGATAAAAAAATCATATCACATTTAAAATGGCACTTCCCTCTGTTAGTGGCCTTGGCGAGAGAGAGAAAAGCCTAGAGAAGGAACACTTTAACAAGTACTTTCGGGCAACCTACTCACTGTTTCATACAGGTCTTTATTCAATAGTTACACAATTTATTTAATGCTAGATGGGTATCTATCAGTTTTGTTGCATTTAAATCGCATGTTTTGCGGAGGAAATGCAGCATTATGAAATATTTAAAGTTGCTGTACCTAATAATTCCAAATTAATGGTAATTGAGATCGCTTTCCGTTAATTTCATCTTTTTAAATTTTAAATTTTTTAGAAACCATTCATAGAGACAATTGTATATTTTAAAACTAACCCGAAGCAAAATTTCAAGATTTTGGGTTCAGCAGTAACAGAGAAATAGAAAATTTTTGAAAGTTTTTTGTTTCCGCACTGTTTTTTATAGCGACATTTTTAGAAATTGTTCTATTGCGAGAATTTACGTCATGATAAACACAGCCATATCAATTTTCATGTTTATATTCCTAACAGTTCCATGTTCTTCGTTACTTAGATCATCTTTAGATCTTTTTCCGCTTTGTTTAGTCTTTCTATTTTTTAGAATTCGTTCTACAACGAGCATTTACATCTTATTAATTACTACCATGCCAAAGTTCTAGTTTCTAACCCCAACAGTATCCCAAAAATTTCAGTATTCCAAATAAATCATAGTTTAGAACCTTTCTAGAAATTTTTACGTTTATCCGTCAAATTGAACCTTTTAGAGAGCGTTCATTACGAGTATTTACATCTTAAAAGTAACTACCGCACCAAATTTAAAGTTTCTAACCCAATCAATATCGCAGAAATCACAATTTTAGAACATTTTTGCTCCTGCAGCGATGTAGGTTCTTGCACTGACATAAAATAGTCTTTTTTTCGGAGCAGAGATGGCCACCAACATTTTTTTAAGTTGGCTATGTAGTTTCAGAAATAACACCTCGCAAACGTACAAGCATTAATAATATTATATACTTTATAATATTATAACGCTTTATAATATTAGCATTAGATGTACAGATACAAAAGCCATTTATCTGTTACAAGCTAAAGTGCCGGCGTTGCCCAGAATTTGAAGGATGTTTGTTCTGAAAAATCAATTTCAAAATTTAACATACAACACAAAACAAACATTAAAAATAGCAGTCGAAATGTTGTTGAATGAATCATATGAAAACGCTATATAAAAATGTATAAATGTATATAACAGACGCAAAAGAATACAGCTATAAATGAACTTATTTCAATTTATAATTGGAGCAATAATGTTAAAATACGCCAATATTTCCCTAATCGGGTTTTTATTATGCTTCAATACATTTTTCACACTCATATGACGTTATACTATATCCACCATGCCCTTTATATTTCCAATATGACGTAATATTTTCCTCTTTCACGTGGAAACCTTGAAATAGAAAAGTTATGAAGTTATATTCACTTTCATTTAAATTCATCAAACCATTTATTTCATTTTCATATTTCACGTGAATATCTTGCAATAGAAAAGTTATGACGTAATATCCACCCTTTTTTTAAATTCGGCAAACTATTTATTTCATTTTCATTTTTCACGTGGAAATCTTGCAGTAGAAAATTAATTGTTGTAGTAATAATTTTATTGTGTTTTTTAATTGTTGGCAACTGCTATAACGAAAAATATTTAAATTTGATAAGAAATTCCTGTTAAATTGGTGGTTTTTTATTAATTAAAAATTAACTCTAAGTTATTTCGATTCCGGATTACTTTAGTTGTCTCGGCCATGTTTTAATACACATGTACGTATCTCTTCACAATTTTGGCTTCCAAATTGTGGATTTTTTATAGAATTACAAACAGACAGATAGACAGGTTTTCATTTTTATATATCTCTCTATTCTATGAAAAGTAACTAACGCTGTCACCGTCGCCGCCGCCGGTTTTGAATTTTTTGTGACCGGAGGTCTTTCTTCGTTAATATTAAGAAAACAATTGCATACAAATATATGAAAATCGGTGGTATTATGGCGAAATGTTTGATCAACACACTAATGCATACAGTTTTCAAATCGAAGAATTATTTTAAGAGATATTTAATGCTAAAGTTGGACAAAATCGTTCCATTAAAAAAAATTTATAAGAGCAAAAGCTATACATGGGAATTTAATCATTTTTTGATCATTTTATTCAATAGAAGATCCCGGTCTGCAGATTTCATTAATTTTTTTTTTTTAATTTGACTCATTTTTTTGAGGTTTTATTTCTATTTTAAATTCAAATATTCAGCATTTTGACAGATATTTTTTACATATTTTAGAAAATGGTATTAATTTAAACTGTTGCCAACTGTATAAACAGCGCAAACAATATGTTTGCTTCAAATAAAAAAAATATTTACACGCTACTATTATAAACAGAAAAAACCTTCAAATTACAATTAAAAAATAAGTATAAAAAGCAGGCACTTGTTGGAAATTACGCCATAAAAACTATATTTACATGTGAATTTTAAAAGAGAAAGGATATTGTAAAATAAATTCATTAACATGTGTTAGAAATCTGAAATAGAACAAATTACGTCACATTACACCTATTATGCAAAATGAACAAAAAATAGTATTGCAAAACAGTTTAAATTTAAAAATTGCGCGAGACAAAATATTAGAGGTTAAATATTAGATTTTTTCAAAATTTTATTATTTGTCGTTTGATGTGAGGTGTTCAGCTATAAGTATGCAAATTTTTATGTTTCAACATAATTAGGGGCTGAGTTAGAAAAATTGCTTTAAATACACAAGTTAGTGCCCAGAGGGTTAAATATTAGACTTTTTCTAAATTTTATTATTTGCTGTTTGATGTGAGGTGTTCAGCTATAAGTATGCAAAATTTCATGTCTCCAACTTAATTAAATTAGGGGCTGAGTTAGAAAAATTGCTTAAAATACACAAGTTAGAGCCCAGAGGGTTAAATATTAGACTTTTTCAAAATTTTATTATTTGCCGTTTGATGTGTGGTGTTCAGCTATAAGTATGCAAATTTTCAAGTCTCCGATATATATAGTTTCTGAGAACGGGCTCTGTGACAGACTAACAAACAGACAGACAAAGGAGTGAGACAGGTGGGGTTTCGTTAGATGGACGAAACTCTTAAAACATGCTGCGGATGACTGTAACAACATCCTAAAATTACATTACCATCAGCGATCTACCAATCCCGAATTTAGTTTATATTCGTTTCATATATTCTTATTCTTTTGCGCGGCCCTGTAAAATAATTATCAATATTATATACAGTAAAACCTCTGAATAGCGGACACCCCGAGAATGCAGAATTTGTCCTCTATTTAGAGGTGACCGCTACTGAGAGTAAAACATGTACAGTTATTTAAGAGTTGGTAATCGAAAAAATGTCCGCTAAATAGAGGTATCCGCTAATCGGGTGTGTCCGCTATGGAGGTTTTACCAGTAAAACTTCTGAATAGCGAACACCTCGGGAGGGCAGAATTTGTCCTCTATTTGGAGGTGTTCGCTACTGAGAGTAAAAAATGTACAGTTATTTAAGGGTTGGTAATCGAAAAAATGCCCTCTAAATAGAGGTGTCCACTAATCGGGTGTGTCCGTTATGGAGGTTTTACTGCATAATAATATCATCCTTTACAAGAAAATTGCATGCTGTATGATAGACAGACAGACATCCAGAGAAAGATAACCTCCGGATCAATAAACACTCATGTCTTTTGTTTTAATCATCCACAATTGTATGTCATACAACATGCCAGATTTTACACAACAGGTTAAAAAAGGGTCACCGTGGTACGGAATTCTGTATTATTATTTGTTTGCCCACCAAGACTGGTTGCCACGGGTTATTGCAAGGTTTGTGATCACGTGGTTGAAACTGATCTATTCAATATTACTGCGTGCGTTTTTTTTTTATTTGCTCCATGTGTTCAAACCAGTTGTCTACGAAAACATCAACCGGTGAAAGTGACGCACACCAAATTTCTGTGACGTATGCAGATAAATTGTGCTTTTTTAAGAGTTTTTTCTGTATAATTTTTAAACGGTTTGGAACTTATTTTGCATAGTAGGTGCATTCAGTAGGCGACCCTCATAGGTACCTTCTGGTGCAATCAGAAACGAAATCCGACAAATATTTTTTGAGTTATGCTTGACGAAAGGTTTTTATTAGGCTTTTTTTTAAGTAGGACATGGCGTTAATATCCATCATAGTAGTAAAGTGTCCGGACAGTAATATTTCGCTGAGTATTAGCCTTCGCTTCGCTCAGACAATTAAAAGTGAAGTTTTGTTACAGTATTTTGAATGCGTTACAGTGTATGCTTGACGTAGATTTTTTTTTCTTGTTTTATACATTTGGAGGATTTCGAAAATTGTAATTTATTAGTTCTTAATCAAGCACTTGAAATTTTATTTGAGGTTTATTCATAAAAGTAGAAACTTCATAAGCGTCTTTTCAGTTAAAATTATTGAAGTAAATGTATGAAAAAAATATATTCGATTTTTTTTATTCGTGTTATAGAGCTTTGAAAATTAAAAAATGAAAGTACGTGAAATATTTGTTACATACTCATGAAAAAAATAAATTGGAAAATCCTTTGGAGCAAAATGCAAAAACTTATAAAAAGCTATAATTTTTTAAAAATTAATTATTGTATTTCTAAAAATAAAGATACATTAATTGTTTTTAGTATTAAGGGGTCTAAGGACTCTTACAAAATGAAAAAAAGGTCCATTTTCAACATTTAATATCTTAAAATACATATGATTTAAAAAATGCAGTTTCAATTGGGATGAAAGTTATAAGTATGCTCTTTCATTTCATATCTTTAAAAAATTGCAAGATGCAGAATCAGTATTTACAGGGTGCTCCAAACTGTTAGACATTTGTCGAGCAGAAAATTTTGATATGACAGCTTACGCGCAGAATTACAAAATAAATTTTACAACTAGAATAAAAAATTTTACGCCTAATTATACTTAAGATTGCACTAATTACCCTGAACCTAAATAACTTTGTATTTAAAGCATTTTAACATTTTTAATACTAAGTAGTATTTAGGTAATACAAAATTTTGAAAATTTCAACAGTATAATCACCTAAAAAATATTTTTTTTTAACAATAAAAAGGGAGTTTTAGGTTCAGTTTATACAGACTAACATGAAACATATGTTTAGAAAATTTCAGGAAAAACTATTTGGAAGTTTTTGAGATATCCTGCGCGTTACGCACAAAAATATCATTTCGAGAAAAATGATTTCAAAATTTCGTAAATGCCGCTTCATCTCTTGCGCGGGTGTAATTCTAAAAGCCTTAATTTCTGTTATAATGAAAATTTCAATGAAATAATTATATCGAAAAGTTGAGAAAAGATAGTTTAACATAAAAAAAAAAAATAAAAATTTTGAAAATTTTGAAGCTCTAACAGTTTTGAAACCCCTTAAATATTCTATTAGTATCTACAAACATTGAAAGTTCATTAAACTTTTCCTGCACAATAAATCTGTAAAGGTAAAAAAATAATCCAAATAACCTTGTGTTTCTGACACTGGCCGCTACTTATGGTGTATCTAATTTGAATTTCAAAAATATTTATGAAACAAAATTTGTTTAAAGGCATTTTTGAAACACACACACACAAAAAAACCAGTATCAATTTGAAAAAGCAACAGAACTTTATAAACAGACTTATACATTTATTTAAAAAAAGGAATTTTGCACAAATCGTATATATACTTATTCTACTGATAAATATAGAAGATTTATTAAACTTCTGTACAAACATTGAAGATTAATTAAACTTTTTCTGCACTATAAATTAGAAAAATTGTGAAAAAATAATGCAAATTACTTTGTGTTTCTGGCAATAGCCGTTACATATGGTGTAAATAAGTTGATTTTCTTACATATTTATGAAACAAAATTTATTTAAAGGCCCGTTTGAAATACAAAAATAAATAAGTAGTATAAATTTGAAAAAGCAAAAGAACTTTAAAAACAGAATTACAGATTTATATATAAAAAAAAAAGGATTTTTGCAAAAATTGTACCCACTTCCATGCGATTGATAAATATAGAAAATTTATTAAACATACCTCTGTACAATCATTTTTATAAATGCTATACAAAAAACACAAAACAACTTGTGTGACTGTATTTTCTTTTAACTGAAGGGTCGAAACGGGTTATTTCCTATAGTTGAATATCATTTAAATTTTATGGGACACGTAAACTCCTAAAAATGTATTATGTGGAGCTGGGCTAAATTTCGAATTAAATGTAAAGTCTACGAAAGGAAATCTCTATGTTGTAGAAAGTAACAGAGGGAAGTCGAATACTGAATACATGGAATGTCTTGGTAAACTTAATTTATTCTGTTACACTTGAGAGCTTTGATGAGATGATGAAAAGGATAAAAGATGTTAGAAGAAGTTGGAACTGATAAGAAATTAATAAGGCATGCCCTTCTGGCGATTGTACAATTGCCCAGAGCAATATGCTGTTTTTTTTTTTAAATCTTGTTGAAGAAACTTGGAGATCAGTTATTAATTTAAACCTTAAATGCCTGATTTTTCAAAAATCTTTGTAATAATGTTTTTCGGCTTTCATTTTTTAAACAAATCATGGGAAAAATACTTTAAAAAATCATATTTTGTTTTAAGTATGGTTTACGGCTAAAAAACAGTTTGTTACTAATCGGCAATGCTAGTCTTTAATTGAAAAAATAATTTTCCTTGATAAAATTCTATAATATTAAACACACAAGAATTTTAGAAACTATAATGAGAAATAAATTTTTCTTGCTCACTGCAGGACAAAATAGGGTATTTCGCAAGTTTCCAAACAAAACAAAACGAGCAAGTAGCAACAATTGAAAAAATAAATCTATCTTTATTCTTAAACAGCACAAGCGTTGCCGTCTACATGTTGAAAATCAATTTAATAATATTTTCAGAATGTATTTTATTGGCAACATTAGGCAATATATCTTCAATATTATTCTAAAAGTATTTTAGAGCCTAAATTGGGTATGTTGCCAAAAAGCAACAACCGGCATTTAAGGGTTAATATTTGTAGTTTATTTTAAAGGTTTTTATGATAAGTAAAGATTTAGTTAATGTTTGGTTGCTTAAGGGGTCTCAGGACTTGTAAAGCTTCAAAATTTTCGAAATTTTAATTTTTTTATATGTTAAACTCCCATTTTTTCTAACATTCTGATATATTTTTTCCTTGAAATTCCCATTCGAAGATAAGTTATGGGTTTTAGAATTATACCCGCTCAATAGCTGAAGCGGCGTTTCCGAAACTCTAAAGTCATTCTTCTCCAAATGACGTTTTTCGGCATAATGCGCACGATGCCTCAAAAACTTCTGAATATTTTTTCATGAAATTTTCCAAACATATGTTTCATGTTAGTCTGTGTAAACGGAACCTAAAATTTATTTTTTATTGTTAAAAAAAATATTTTTTTAAGTGATTATACGGTTGAAATTTTCTAACTTTGCATTATCTAAATGCAACTTTGTATTATGAATATAAAAATGATTTAAATACAAATTTATTAAAGTCCAGGGTACTTATTGTAATCTTAAGTATAAGTAGGCATCAAAATTTTCATTCTAGTTGTAAATTTTATTTTGCAATCATGCGCGTAAGCTGTCATACCAATTTCCTGCTCGTCAAATGTCTGACAGTTTAGAGCCCCCTGTAAATACTAATTCTGCATCTTGCAATTTTTTAAATGTATGAAATTAATGAACATACTTATATCTTTCATTACCAATAAAAACTGTATTTTAAAACCATATACATTTTAAGATATTAAATTTTGAAAATGGTCTTTTTTAAAAATAATTTCCAGCTTTAAGAGTGCTGAGACACCTTAAAATGAATCGGATAAACATACATGAGCCTGTCAGATAAAGCTCTATAATACGAATCATCGATATCAGTGTAATTAAAGATCTATAACACAAAAAATGAAAGATATAATATTTGATTTTTTATTCTCACAGAGTTTAATGAAAAAGATTGCGCGATAGAATTTGTTGCAGGTATATTAAAAAACATAAAATGGAAGAAGTTATCGAATATAGTGGGTCAAAATCTATAAAACGATAAAGAAATATTAAAAGAAAATTATACAGAATTATACGTAGAAAATAAAGATAAGTAACTGCTAAAAACGGCAGCTTCTCTACCGTGTTTTATATGGGATACCAAAAGCTGCTTTAGAAAACGAGAGTTTTCTGAATACCAATTTTTCCGAATAGAAGTATTCATTTTATTTAATGACTTAAATTCTGCAATTAAGAAAAACGAAGATTACTAATTGGAAATAGCGCTGCTCATAAAATCGATGGGTTGGCAGCTATGAAGATATAGGCAGAAATCTTAAAGTATCTATAAAACATTGAAGAATTATTTAACTTCTGCACAATTATAGTGTGCATAAGAAACTCAAAACATCTTCAGCTTCTGAGGCTAGTTTTTCTCTATGATCTAAATGATGATAATTTCTGACATATTTCAAACACACACACACACACACACACACACACACACACAAAAAAAAAAAAACTATTGAAGTAAAAATTTTTTGAAACAACCTTGTTCGGAAAACAGAATTATATATTTGTTTAAATAAGTAATATTCAAATAACCCAAACAGTAAATAAATATAGAAGATTTATTAAACATACCGGTGTGTAATCATAGTTACAAATGATATTTAAATAATGCAAAACACCTTTCGACATTTTATTTTCTTTCAAATTAAACGTCACTATGAATTATCCACTATAGATGAATCTCATTTAAATTTTATGGTACACAAATAAATTCAAACAAATGGATTGTCTGGCATTGGGCTGAATTTCGAATTAACTGTAAAGCCATCGAAAAGACTTATCTGCATGTTGCAGAAAGTTATAGAACGAAGTCGAAAATTGGATACATGGAATGTCTAGGTAAACTTAAATTATTCTCTTTCACTTGAGAGCTTTGATGGGATGATGAAAAGGATAAAAGTTGGAACTGATCAGAAAATGATAAGGCATGCCCTTCGAGTGATTCTACATCTTAGATTGAATTGCCCGAGGCAATAGGCTGTTTTTCTATATATTGTTGGAGGATCTTGGAGATTAGTTATTAATTTAATATTTATAGTTTCTTTGAAGGTTTTACAATAAGTAAACCCTGAGTTAAGGTTTGGTTGATTAAAATTAATAAAATAAGTATATATGAACCTGTCAGATAAAGCTGTATGATACTAATAATCTATATGACTTAAAGTAAAGATCTATAGAACTCAAGGATAGAATATATCCTTGAACATATCAGAGTTGGGGAAAATTGTAATTCCAGTTATCTGCAATGTATTTACAGTTTAATTCTATGTAATTAATTATAGTTAAAATTACATGCCGTAAAAAATTCATGCAGTACTGTAACTGGAACCGCTCTCATCCCATTATTTGACAAAATTTCTGTGTTTGAATGTGTGTAACTATAATCAATTATATGCAATTAACTGTAATTACACTGCAGATAATTCAGATTACAAATTTGCCCAACTCTGGAACATATATGTACACTGGACTTACGCATTTTTTTGTTCTATCTATCGGATTTGTATAAAACTAATCAATGTAGTAATAATATCATAAGACGAAACGCAATTTTTCACCTTGATTCAACATAAAATAAATAATGTGAACATTAAAAAGGTCCACATTCTTACTTAAAAGGCGACTAATGTAATAAAAAAGATGTTACAAGTTTAAAATATACATTTTATTTATTTTTATTCTTAAATAATCTTAATTAGACGAGCTTTTAAAGTATGTTCAGAAAAATATTTAGAAAAAGAACTTAATACCATTAGAGATATCGTTGAGGAAAACGGCTTTTCATCAATCCTCATCAATAAACTTATCTATGAATTCAGTTTTCATGACAATATCAAAAAAGAAAACCATGAAGAAATGATATACAAAAAGTTTAACAATTTACCTGGTCTGTACGAAAAATTAAGATATGCTCTACTGAAACACAATATAAATGTAATAGCATGTCCACCAAAACAAATTAAAAGAGTTAATTTGTACAAAAATAGATCCAACACCGAAAGATGAATTAGCTGGCGTATATACCATTCCTTTTAGAACTGACAGCAATAGACTAATGGAGTACATTGGAATGACTAAAAGAAAACTCAAAGATAGAATAAAAGAACATAAAGCCGATATAAAATTTGTCGTCAATCCACAGCTCTCTCTCGTTTAAGCTTCAATCAGAATATCGCAATAGATTTTGATCATGCAAAAATCATATTCCCAACATCCAATTATTACGCATCCACTATAAGAGAATCCATAGAAATCCTATGTAAAAACAATCAAGTATATAACGACGCCCTATCGTACAATATCCCCAGTTTCTGGTTCAATATTCTGAAAATAAATCCTGAAAACCTGAGCAAAGTAACGTATTAAAATTTAAAGTACGGAAGTTAAATATTTTCTTCTACCCATAGAAAGTGTCGTATGAAAAACAAAGAGATGTCATAAAATAAATGGAACTGCAATTAATAATAATAATATATAATGAAATTCCATCCAAGAAACTGCTACTGGTACTTCTACTTTCAACTCTGGTATTTATTAGCTCTCTCATTTTCAAAACAAAGTGACGTGTTTGTATAAATAAACAACATTTAGTTATTAAGATATTCTCTGATGAAGAGTTTCGAAGGCTTGAAAGTACTAAGAATTTTTGAATAAAATGTATATTTTAAATTTGTAACATCTTTTTAATTACTTTAGTCGCCTTTTAAGTAAGATTGTGAACCTTTTTAATGTTCACATTATATATTTTAATCAATGTAGTTTTGAGATATACTACTTGATGCCACTTCATATTTGATCACTTCAATATAGCCAGCAACTTTTCATTATATCACATTATCAACCGCTATTTGTTTTAAATTCAAAGTTATACATAAAAGAGTATTTATTGTGCATTATTAACATGAGTTTTAAATCATGTTAAGCCTAACTAGAAAATGGTAAGGCGTCATTACTTTTCAAGTCACCAAATGTTGTACCTTGAATCAAACAACAGTGTTGTGCCTTGAACAAGTCCAAAGTACGACACAATTACATATTATTCTATTACAAAGCAAACAAATGAAAATGTTATTTCACGATAGTTTGTCCTTGTATCATTAATGGAAGAAACTCAAAACTCAACTATACATGTGCACCACTTCTGTGCAGAAAATATTCAGAAATGATGACAAGAAGAGATTACCGTTGTGTCCATGAAACGTCTTAATAGAATTAGAATAAAATTAATACTTGATAAAAATATGTTTTTTAATCAGTAGCGAACAGCAAACAATTCATTAGCATTTTGCCAGAACCTAGTTTATTGTAAGAGACAGAATAATACTTTATGTATTTCCTCATATATTATCAGTTTTTGAAAAATAATCTTAGCTTTTCAGGCAACTGTTTTTGTTAATTTTGCATCATGATAAAATAAATATGTATAAAAAAGTATAAAAATGCAATAAGGCAATTAAAATGCAATTGATATTTACTGCGGTTGGAATTATCCCTTCCTTTTCCCTCTAATTACACCTTCTCATTTGCTTTACTTAAAAAAAAATTAAATAAGTATCTATGACAAAACTGTTATTAAGAGCCATTATTTTGAAAATCAGAGAAAGTGCGATAGTTTTATGTTTTGATTTGCTTGATTTATTTTATGTTGAAGTAAATCATATTTAATTAATAATGTGCAATTTTGAAGCCCTGAAAAAATTTCTTGTTTCCTGTAGAAAATGTGAAAGTTCAAGATCATGAATCCCATTTTTCATGAAAATTGAAATGCCAGTATGTTTGGATTGCTATATCTCTGGAAAGCAACGACATTCCAAAATTCTTTTGTCATAAACTGTTAGTATAACACTTCATGCTTAGTAAAATTTACTTGGTTACATGGGGCATTGCCTCAAATTGCCTCAAAAATATCAAAATTTAGCCTACAAGTGCATTATTGCTATATTTATCAAAAAATAATACGAACCAAACTGCATCTCATATTTCTTCTGATATTTTAATTTCGAAGCATTTCCATTGCTAAAATGTTCAAATAAATGATTGGCACCGGAATTTAAGAACAGATTTATTTGTAAATAAGAAAAATGCTATATTTCACATAAAAAGTCTGGTGCCATTGTGGCGCTTGGGAATTAAAATTACGTAGTTTCATAAACATACCACCGCCCTTGAAAGGGTTTAAAAAAGAAAAGAAATTATAATTAGAAGTCATACTGTCAATAAATAATATTTTTTTTACTCTATGTCAATTGAAAAAATAAAGATAAAGCATTAACATTTAGAAGAGTTAATGTTTATTTAAATTAGTACAATTTTTTTTAATTTATTTTTAACTGCTACCTGTAAAATAATAAAAATTAAAATGTATTATCTTTACTTACGGTAATTAAAAGTCTTATGAGTTTTTTAAAGTGTATTTTATTGCATTAGATTTTCTTATTTTACTGTTTAGTGCATATATAAAAGGATTCAGATCATTCCCTCATATTAAAATTATGAGGAAATGATTGTGAGGGAATGACGAAAACTTCTGAAAACCATGTTATACAAAAGTGGTTAGTCTTAGGTATATTTTCAATTATTAAATATCTTTTGAAACACATTTCGTATAATATAACAACATAAAAAGATATTTTATTAGATTTTAATAAATTTGTAATAGATGAGGGAATGACGCGTAATAAAAATACTTACATTGACCTAGTACTTCAAAAGCCATATACTAATTTTCAAGAACGTTTTTGAGCAAACAATAAGTTGGATACTTCACTTTACTCTTGTACAAACTGTCCTAGACATACATAACGCATGTGCTGCTTTCTACTAAGTAAATAATGACAAATTTATAGTTATGTGAGGGAATGACGACAAATGCTAGGGGCATCATTAAAAAGTGCCCTAATTTATTCATTATATAAAATATAAATATAATTAAATGGCTAAATATGTATTTAAGTATGTTTAATGGATTGAGAAAAAAATAATTATAAATATACGTGCTGCAATGGCGGAGAAAGCATTTTCTTTCCTACATATGTGATTGGGGACATAGTGAGGGAATGATATTTGCACTAAAAAATACATTAAATTTATCCAATTTCAATTTCAATAAGCAAAAAATTACAGTTTATATGTATAACTGATTAATATTGAGAGTTTAAATCAATTTTTTTTTTTTTGTAATTTTAAAAAATATATCTTCAAGACCCTTGGGACATAAAATTCCCACTTTTCAGAGAATGACTCATGTACAAAAACACAGAAACGGAAAAGAAGTGGGGTATCATGCTATTTTCAGGAGAAAAAAAAAGTGAAAAAAGTTACAAAATGGCAGTGCAATGGATAGGCTTTTCCCCTAGAAGGAGAATGAGCCCCACCAGTGGCCGAGAGGTTCTGCTCTCGAAGGTGGTAGACGGGAGATGCTGGGTTCGATCCCAATCGTGCCCGTTGGCCTAATCGTTCGGAGTTTTCGTGGTTTTCTTCGAACCTTGGTTCTCCAAGCGTTAATACGGGTTAGGTTCCCTTAGAAAGACCTCCACGGAAGGCACTCCCCCCCCTTAGGGCATATATCCCACGTGCAGATAATTGGCCGACATAAATACAACCAACCAACCAACCTAGAAGGAGAAAGAGAAAAGGGATCTTCCATTTCTTCATAAAGGAAAAATATAGGAAGGGGAAAGAGAAATGGGATATTTTATTTTCTGATAGGGAAAAAGCCTGATATTGACACTGCCTTTTTGTAACTTTTGTTATTTGTTTTTCTGAAAATAGCATGAGACCTCACCTTTTTTTCGTTTCCATGTTTTTCCACATGTGTTCAACTACTACCTGATATATTTTGTTTTATTCAACTGTGATGCTTTTTTGAGATAAGACTAATTCAAAAGTTGCAGATTTTGAAACTTTTGAATATTTAACAGATTATATCTGCTAACAGAATTGATATCCCGGTAAAGTTCTATATAACTTAGCTTGTGCTATATAACTTTTATCTTCTATAAGAAAATTGTTTTGTGTACTATTGCTTAAATAAGATAATAAGTGCAAAAAACGGACAAAAATGTCATTTTGATTGCATTTTGTGACAACATAACAATGAAAATTAACAATGCCCCATGGAACCAAGAAGGCATTTCAATTTTCATGAAAAATGGGATTCATGATCTTGAACTTTGACATTTTCTACAGGAAACAGGAAATTTTTTCAGGGCTTCAAAATTCCACATTATTTATTAAATATGATCTATTTCAACATAAAAAAAATCAAGCCAAATTAAAAATACAACTATCAAAATATCACTTTTTTGTCTGAATTTCAAAATAATGGCTCTTAAATATACTTAAAAAATATATTTCAAATATATCATAAAAATGTTTCGCCAATTTTATTTTTATTTTTCATAGAAAAAATGATGCCTGACCTATGGTACAACATGACTAGGGCCAAAGTAGAACATGGGTGTTATACATTGGTTCTAAAAATTGCTATTTTTTTAATTAAAAGAAAAACTGTGATATGTCTAAAATTAGAGTTCAAGAAAATTATGAGGGAAGCAGAATATGATAAATAATTAGCAATAGTTTTATATTTGAATATTTACACGCTTTTATTAAGTAAAAAATTAAAATGACAAAATAGGACCGAGGTACAGTCGTGGAAAAAAAAGTAAACACCCCTACTAACTCCTCAACAAATTATTGTAGAAGAAAGTTACTGGTACCGAACGATTGGAAATAAAGTCTACTTTTAAATGATGTATATAAAATTTGCTTAGGGGGCCACCTACATATTAAAACGAACCATAACTTTGTTTTTTTCAATAGCAGTACCCAATTTTGACAGCATAAATGAACTCTACATCCTTCAATTAGCCTAAAAACGAATTTTTATGCAATTCGTACAATAAGTTTCCGAGAAATTAATTATTTTAAAACGAGCGTATTTTAAGGGCTGTATCCAAATTGAAGTTCCGTACTGGATTGTTAACCGAGAGAGCCGCTTCCTTGATCAAGGCACCTTAAGCGCCACTCAAGGAGTCAATGAAGAGTGTTACATTACAGTACGACAGAATAAATTTCAAAATGTCTACTCACTTCCATCATAGACGGCCCCTTAAACCATCATTTTGCCGTTTTTTAAGCATAATTTGAAAACTACTTGGAAGAAAAATGTGAAATTTTTGAATTTCCATAAAGCAGGACTTAATAAATCTAAATCCATCAAAAAAATTGTAGGTTGCAATTCATAAATTTTTCGAATATTAATTTCATAATTCATAATTCATATCATAAAATTATAAAAATTGCAAATTCAGCTTATTTATGTTTGGGTATATTAGTATTATTACCACAAAAAAAATAGCACATTAAGAGCATAATTTCGGGAGATATAAATAAAAATATGAAAATATAATTT
Source organism: Maratus speciosus (assembly GCA_963932465.1). Taxonomy (NCBI): domain Eukaryota; kingdom Metazoa; phylum Arthropoda; class Arachnida; order Araneae; family Salticidae; genus Maratus; species Maratus speciosus. Next base: position 167,562,050 of record OZ010797.1, read on the forward strand.
AACATTAGAAGCCCTAAATTTGAATGTTTATAATTCAAAAACTTATCATTCAAATGACTTGAAATTTGGTGTTTAGGCATAGTTTAAACCAAAGCTTTGAAATATCTCGTTAAAATTGGGTATTGCGATTGAAAAAAATGAAGTTAGGATTCGTTTTAATATGTAGATGACCCCCTATGCAAATTTTATATACATCATTTAAAAGTAGACTTTATTTCCAATCGTTCGGTACCAGTAACTTTCATCTACGATGATTTGTTGAGGAGTTAGTAGGGGGTGTTTACTTTTTTTTTTTCCACGACTGTACATGACCTTCCTCTAACACTAAAAAAACAAAGATATAATCTTTCATTTTTTATTCTCGCAGAGCTTAATGAATACAACTGTGCGACAGAATTTATTACAGGCATATTGAAAAATGCAACTTGGAGTTGAAAATGGAGTTTCAAAATTGAATTAAAAATGCAAAAGGGACTTGTCGAATACAGTGGGGGAAGAGCTATAACAGAATAGAGAAATTTTAAAACAAAATTATTCAGCATTATACGTGAAAAATAAAGATGGGTAACTGCTAAAAACGGGAGTTTCTCTACCTTATTTTGTACAGGAGTACCAAAAGTTGCTTTAAAAAAGGACAGTTTTCTGAATATCAATCATTCATAATATAGGTATTAATTTAAATATTGACATTCATAATGATATAAATTCTGCATTTACGTAGGAGGAAGGTTATTATTTCGAAATACTGATACACGGATAATGTACGGGTTGACAGCTATGAAGATATGTGCAGAAATCTTTAATATCTTTACAGTATGAATTAAACATCGAAGAATTATTAAACACCTCCTGCACAATTATTTTGTTTTTAAGCAACACAAAACATCTTCAGCTTCTGAAGCTGGTTATTTTCTATGGTCTAAATAAAAAAGATTTCTGGCATAATAATAATAATAATAATAATAATAATAATAATAATAAAAACTTTGCTTAATGCCATTTTTGAAACATAAAAATAAAAACACTAAAGCAGTATAAATTTGCAAAAACAACAGATTTTTGAAAATAGAATTACATTTTTATTTAAAAGAACATGAAAGGGTCTCAGGACACCTAAAGCTTTAAAATTTTCGATTTTTTTTTTTTTTTACATGTTAAATTCTTAGCTTTTCTGAACAATTTGATACAATTGTTTCCTTGAAATTCTCATTAGAACAGAAGTTATGGCTCTTAGAATTATACCCGCCTAATAGCTGAAGCGGCGTTTCTGAAACTTTGAAGTTATTTTTTTTTTCAAATGATGTTTTTGGCCATAACGCGGACGATACCTCAAAAACTTCTGAATATTTTTTCATGAAATTTTCGAAACATATGTTTCATATTAGTCTGCATAAACGGAACCTAAAAAATCCTCTTTATTGTTCAAAAAAGTATTTTTTAGGTGATTATACTTTTGAAATTTTCAGAATTTTGCATTAGCTAAATACAACTTTGTATTACAAATATAAAAATGCTCTAAATACAAATTTATTGGGGTTCAGGGTAATTATTACAACCTGAAGTATAAGTAGGCATCCAAATTCCCATTCTAGTTACAAAATTTATTTTGTAATCCTGCGCGTAAGCTGTTATACCAATTTTCTGCTCTTCAAATGTCTGACACTTTGGAGCCCCCTATAAATGCTAATTCTGTATCTGGCATTTTTTTAAATACATGAAATGGAAAACATACTTATATTTTTCATCTCCCTTTCAAAAAAATTGTTTTAAAATCGTCTACATTTCAAGATATTAAATGTTGAAAATAGTCTTTTTTTTTTTTCTTTTCTTTCCAATTTAAGAATCCTGAGACCCCTTAAAATAACGCATACAGTAAATAAATATAGAAGATTTATTCAACATAGCAGTGTGAAATAGTAGTTAAAATGATATTCAAGTAATATAAAACAACTTGCGAGACTGTATTTTCCTTCAAATAAAAAGTCACCGCGAGAGATTCCATGTAGCAGAATCACATTTATACTTTATGGGACACGGTAATTCTAACAAATAGATTGTTTGGCGCGGGGGTGAATTTCGAATTAACTGTAACGCCTTCGAAACGAAATCTCTGCACATTGCAGAAAGTTATAGAGCGGAGTCGAAAATTGGATACGTAAAATGTCTAGGTAAACTTAATTTATTCTCTTACACTTGAGAGGGCTTTGATGAGATGATGAAAAGGATAGAAGAAGTTGGAACTGATTAGAAAATGATAAGAATGCCCTTCTGGCGATTGTACATCTAAGACTGAATTGCCCGAAGCAATAGGCTGTTTTTTTTCCTCTTGTTGGAGAAACTTGGAGATTAGTTATTAATTTAATATTTGTAGTTTCTTAGAAGATTTTATAATAAGTAAAGACTGAGTTAAAGTTTGGTTGCTTAAAATGAATAAGATAAACGTATATATACCTTAAGATAAAGCTTTATGATACTAATCATCCAAATCACTTGAGAAAAAAATGTATAACAGTAAAAAATCAAAGATATAATCTTTGATTTCTTATTCTTATTCTTATAGAGCTTAATGAATAAAAATGTGCGATATGATTTGTTACAGACATATTGAAAAACGTAGATTAGAATAACTTATCGAACACAGTGGGGCAAAAGCTATAACAGGATACAGAAATTTTAAAACAGAATTATACAGTGATTACAGTGAATTATGCATGAAAAATAAAGATAGGTAACTGGTAAAAACGGGAATTTCTCTACCGTATTTTGTATGGGAGTTGCTTTAGAAAACGAAGGTTTTCTGAATACCAATAATTCCGAATAGAAGTATTCATTTTATTTAATGTCATAAGTTATGCTGTTAAGAAAGATTATTTGGAAATAGCTTTACTCAGAAAATGGATGTGTTTGCAGCTATGAAGAACTATAGAAAAAACTTGAATATTTTTACAGTATCGATAAAACATTGAAGAACTACTAAACTTCTGCACAATTATTTTATTTTTAAGCAACACAAAACACCTTCAACTTCTGAAGCTGGTTATTTTCTATGGTCAAAATGAAGAGGATATTTAACATATTTGTTAAAAAAAAACTCATTTAAAGGCAGTTTTGGAACACAAAAATTAAATACTAAAGAAGTATAAATTTGATGAAACAGCGGAGTTTTGAAAACAGAATTATAGATTTGTTTAAAAAAAGTAATATTCAAAAATTTCTTACAGCAAATAAATATTAACGGGTTATTAAACAGACTGATGTGTAACAATAGTTAAAATAATATTCAAATAATACAAAACAACTTGCAACATTGTATTTTCTTTCAAATAAAAAGTCACTGCGAACGATTCCATATAGTTGAATCACATTTATATTTTATGATACACGTAAATTCTAACAAATGGATTGTTTGGCGATGGGGTGAATTTCAAATTAACTGTAACGCCTTCGAAACGAAAGCTCTGCACATTGCAGAAAGTTATAGAGCTTAGTCGAAAATAGGATATGTAAAATGTCTAGGTAAACTTAATTTATTCTCTTACACTTGAGAGGGCTTTGATGAGATGATGAAAAGGATAGAAGAAGTTGGAACTGATTAGAAAATGATAAATCATGCCCTTCTGGCGATTGTACGTCTAAGATTGAATTGCCCGAAGCAATACGCTGTCTTTTTTTTTTTTTTAATCTTGTTTGAGAAACTTGGAGATTAGTTATTAATTTAATGTTTGTAGTTTCTTTGAAGATTTTATAATAAGTAAAGACTGAGTTAAAGTTTGGTTGCGTAAAATAAATAAGATAAATGTATATAAACCTGTCAGATAAAGCTTTATGATAATAATCATCTATATCACTTGAGGTAAAAATCTATAACAGTAAAAAATCAAAGGTATGATCTTTGATTTCTTATTCTTACAATGCTTAATGAATAAAAATGTGCAAAAGTATTTGTTACAGACATATTAAAAAACGTAGATTAGAAGAACTTATCGAACACAGTGAGGAAAAAGCTATAACAGGATAAAGAAATTACAAAATAAAATTATACAGTGAATACAGTGAATTATAAGTAAAAAATAAAGATGGGTAACTGCTAAAAACGGGAGTTTCCGTACAGTATTTTGTATGGGAGTTGCTTTAGAAAACGATAGTTTTCTGAATACCATTAATTCCGTATAGAAGTATTCATTTTATTTAATGGCATAAATTCTGCAGTTAAGAAAGATTCTTTGGAAATAGCTTTACTCAAAAAATGTATGTGTTAGCAGCTATGAAGATATATCGAAAAAACTTGAATATTTGTACAGTTTCTATAAAAAATTGAAGAAGTACTAAACTTCTCCTGCACAATTACTTTGTTTTTCAGCAACACAAAATACCATGAGCTTCTTTAGCTTGTTATTTTCTATTGTCAAAATGAAGGGGATTTTTAACATATTTGTGAAAATAAACTTCATTCAAAGGCAGTTTTGAAACACAAAAACTAACTACTAAAGAAGTATAAATTTGATGAAATAACGGAGTTTTGAAAACAGAATTATAGATTTGTTTAATAAAGTAATATTCAAAAAATCCTTACACTAAATAAATATAGAAGAGTTATCAAACATACCGATGTGTAAATCTTAGTTAAAAGGATATTCAAATAATACAAAGCAACTTGCAATATTGTATTTTCTTACGAATAAAAAGTCACTGCGAGCGATTCTATATTGTTGAATCACATTTATATTTTATGATACACGTAAATTCTAACAAATAGATTGTTTGGCGCTGGGGTGAATTTCAAATTAACTGTAACGCCTTCGAAACGAAATCTGTGCACATTACAGAAAGTTATAGAGCGGAGTCGAAAATCGGATAAACAAATTGCCTAGGTAAACTTAATTTATTCTCTTACACTTAAAAGATTTGATGGGATGGTGAAAAAAATAGAAGAAGTTGGAACTGATTAGAAAATGATAAGGCATGCCCTTCTGGCTATTCTACATCTTAGATTGAATCGCCCGAGGCAGTAGTCTGTTTTTCTATAACTTGTTGGAGGATCTTGGAGATTAGTTATTAATTTAACTTCTTGAGACCTCAGGGTTTATATATATATATATATATATATATATATATTTTAGCTTCAGTTACGAATTACAATATTCAATTATGAATTATATATTAACAAACTGATAATTAAGGAAAATTGAAAAGCGAAAAAAAGAAAAAAGATTTATTTTTTGTACATAAAGTTTGATGATACATAAGGGACTCAATAAGTATATTTTTTGACAATTTCTTAGGAATTTTTATTTATTTATTCTTTTTTGCATTGCGAAAATAATGGAAAACTTGAAATAAATGCACATTTAATAATTTTTTCTTACTAATGGACTCTAGAAATGGTATCTTAATGTACAGAAAAATTATTTACGTTTTCGCTTATGTACATTTCGTACGTTTTTGCTGTAAGCCATTTTGATAACACATACCTCGCTAAAAAGGCGCTATAAGAAACAAATTGCTATTCTGTTTACTTCTGCTATCTTTTAGGCTCCATTTACACCAATTTCTTTTTTTTAAAAACATTATTTATATGCGTGAAAAAAAATTGTAAATATGTTTATCCTATCGGATACATCGGGTCTGAGGAGGTTTAACAGTTGTAGTTTCTTTGGAAGATTTACAGAAAATAAAGATTGAGTTAAAGTTTGGTTGCTGACTGCCTCGAACTGATATATCCGTTCATTAAGTTGTAAGTTTCACTGCAATAGAAGCATTATTTAAATTTATATAATTCTACAGATATAATCCAGTTTTAAAAAATTAAATTATGATAAATTATCTAAAAGGAGATATGCCTATACTTAATAAAACATTTTATATCATGTTGGAAAAAACACCTTTTTTTAGCTTTAAAAAAAAAAAAAAAATTCAGAGAAAACAACTTTACAATTTTGCCCTTTTGCTCGGCAGTCAGGGGGTTAAGGGTGTATTAGAAAAAATGTTTTACCACCTTCAATAGTTCGAAATTTTCCGACTCATTTTTAAAAGTAAAAACATGAAACTTGCTTAGGTGATTTTTGAAGAGATGTATAAGATTCTGTGTGATTTTATCTTTCGCTCAATCAATTGGAATTTGATTTTTAAACAATTATTTTCTTAGTATGACCATTTTTTTCATTCCCAGATCTCCCGCTTCGGAAAATTCGGTCCAAAACGCCAACTTTGACTGCATTTTTCGAATATTTTCTGCATTTATCAAAAATTCGACAAGCACGGCACATTATGTAGTTTCTAAATAAGAGAACTTGCCGGTTTGAAGCGTTTGAGAGCAAAAATGAATTTAAAAATGAATCTGAAAATAGGCAGTTTGGATTCGAATCAATGAGAAGAATTTATTTGCAGATGTGAGGTAAAATTATTTAAAACTAAAGGACTATATAACTTGATGTAAAGATCTATAGCATTAAAAAAAAAATCAAAGATATAATCTTTGATTTCATATTGTTAAGGGGGTCTGGTGATCAAAATTCTATTTTTTTTTAAATTTATTTATAGAGATTTTGTTATGAAATTTTTTTCTGTAATGTGTTTTAATATAATAAGAATATTGCATGTAAAAAAATCTGAAAATTTTTAAATATTAAAAAAATTAAATTCTAATATTTTAAACATATATAATGTGTGATAGAACTCTGGATGTACTTACTCTATTTAGAAAATTTTTACACTTTTGGGTATCGAAAATGTGTCATTTTAATTTGTCTTTAGGGTTTCTTAAAATATTGGTTAAGAATTTTATTAAAAAAATTTAAGTAAAAAAAAAAAAAAAAATGATTGAGTTTTGAATTAATAAGCATATTTTGACAATTATCACAAAATATTAAAAATCCTGAAGACAATTCGTTGGAAATATAGCATAAAATCTCTGTTGAAAATTTCATACATAGCTATATCTAGCAAGGAAGTTTAGATATATTCTTTTAAATTTGACAAATCGTGAAAAAATTCATTCTGAGATAAATGAAATAATAGTTCTCGTCAGAGGGTAGCTGATGCGTCGCTTCTCAAGGCAAAAGATGTTATATCTCTGGATCTAATGAAGATAAAAGAATGCAGTTTGCGGTATTTAACGCTAAAAACTCAGTATTTTTTAAGCCAATTTAAAAAAATGCATTTTTTGAGAATTTTTAACCCCGGATCCCCTTAAAATGATATTCAAATAATACAAAACAACTTGCGACCCTGTAGTTACTTTCAAATAAAAAGTCACTGCGAGAGATTCCATATAGCTGAATCACAATTATATTTTATGGTACACGGAAATTTTAAACAAGTTGGAAATTGCTCGTCAAACGTGGCAAATGAGGTGCGTTCGTACTATAACTAGTTTTAAAATTATTTTTTGCACCCCATATTGTACTGAATGTATAATTTTTTGCACTTCATAACGTGCATAGTCTGATACATCATTAAAATGCACTTCCAATATTTTTTTCGGAACACTTTTGACTGTCCCTGTAATTAAACTATATATCCGATTTTCCTAAAATTTGAAATAGCTCAACAAAATTTTGCAACAATTATATCTTTAAAATTTCAGACCATTCGGAAGGCTGTAATATCATTAAAATGCACTTGCAATAATTTTTCCCATTGGCCGTAACGTAAAGAAAAACTTTTGACTGTCCCTGTAATTAAACTATACGTCCGATTTTCCTAAAATTTGAAATGGCTCGACAAAATTTTGCAACAATTATATCTTTAAAATTTCAGATCATTCGGAAGGCTCTAATACCATTAAAATCCACTTGCAATAATTTTTCCCATTGGCCGTAATGTAAAGAAAAACTTTTGACTGTCCCTGTAATTAAACTGTACGTCCGATTTTCCTAAAATTTGAAATGGCTCGACAAAATTTTGCAACAATTATATCTTTAAAATTTCAGATCATTCGGAAGGCTCTAATACCATTAAAATCCACTTGCAATAATTTTTCCCATTGGCCGTAACGTAAAGAAAAACTTTTGACTGTCCCTGTAATTAAACTATACGTCCGATTTTCCTAAAATTTGAAATGGCTCGACAAAATTTTGCAACAACTATATCTTTAAAATTTCAGATCATTCGGAAGGCTCTAATATCATTAAAATCCACTTGCAATATTTTTTCCCATTCGCCGTAATGTAAAAAAAAAACTTTTGACTGTCCCTATAATTAAACTATACATCCGATTTTCATAAAATTTGAAATGGCTCGACAAAATTTTGCAACAATCACATATTTGAAATTTCAGACTATTCGGTTGGGTAGTTTTTGCTCTGTTACATGCGGACAGACGGACAGACGGACAGACGGACGGACTGAACGACGACTATAGGTGCTACGTATTTATATAATTACGAACGCACCTAAAAAATGGATTGTTTGGCACTGGTGTGAATTTCGGATTAACTGTAACGTCTTCGAAGCGAATTCTCTGCACATTGCAAAAACTTATAGAGTGGAGTCGAAAATTGGATACACAAAATGTCTAGGTAAACTTAATTTATTCTCTTACACTTAAAAGTTTTGATGGGATCATGAACAGGATAGAAGAAGTTAGAACTGATTAGAAAATAAGGCATGCCCTTCCGGCGATTCTACATCTCAGATTGAACTACCCGATGCAATATGCTGTTTTTCTATATATTGTTGGAGGATCTTGGAGCTTAGTTATTAATTGAATTGTTGTAGTTTCTTTGGAAGGTTTATAAAAAATAAAAATTGAATCTTTAAATCTAATCTTTTAACTTAAAATCAATGAGATAAATTTATATGCAGCTGTGAGGTAAAATTATTTAAAACCAATGGACTATATAACTTGATGCAAAGATCTGTAACATTAAAAAAAATGAAAAATATAATGTTTGATTTTTCATTGTTAAGTTACAAAATAAATGAAATTTTGTGATAAAGCATATTACAGACATATTAAGTCGGACGTGCCAATCCCTATCATGAGGATTCTAAATTTATTGAGGATTCTAAATTCTTTGAATTCTAAGTTCATTGAATTGTGTGCATTTAAAAAGGAGATTTAAGCATAGCATCGTTCAAAGAAATCCTTGAATTTCGGCACCCACTCTTTCATATGTCTGCAACAAAAATTCCTAACCAAAAGGGCATAAAAGCGACACATTACACCCAAGCTTAATAAGAATACATTTATGTGAAAGTGTAACAGAATATGAAGTTTTAAAAATACATACATAATTACGTCTGGATAACTTAATAATTAACGTAAATTGCTTGACTACTGATATATACAGAAAAAATTTATAAAAAACAATTAAAATATAATTAAAAGTAAACGTTTCGGCTATTTCCATAGCCCTCATCAGTACACGAACAGAATCACAAAAAGTAAGAACCACAGATTGCTGTGGTTCTTGCAGTTTTGTGTTTTTATTATTCTCTTCATTAATCCTTGAGATAGAGCGCCTACAAAATTTAAGTCACATTCAGACAAACATTTTCTAAAAACAGTCAAATCGTGTACAGGACTTTCTAAAACATATAAATCCGTCGAAAACCGAAAGTCTAATTTTTTCACGAATTCAACACTTTCTTCTTGTAAAGATAGAGGAAAGTAAAAATGTAAGTTAGAAGAACTTTCTGAATACAGTGGTATAAAAGCTATAACAGGATAACTATAAAAGTATATTATACTGGATTACTGAGTGAAATTAAATACTTAGCTGCCAACACTTTCAATATTTTAATACCGATAACTAAGAATGAAGTTATAGGTTTATTTAATTACGCTTAATCTGCGATTAAATAAGACAGATATTACTTATCGGAAACAGTGGTACTCGAAGAATTGCCAAGTTTGTAGATATTTGCAAAAATCTTAAATATTCTTACAAAATCAATAAAACAACAAAGACCTATTAAACTTCAGCACAATTACTGTGTGTGTATGTAACACATAAAACCCTTCTACTTCTGAAAGGGGTTGTTTTCTATGGTTTAAACTCTGAGCATTTCTTATTCATTTATGAAAAAAAAAGCTTCATTTAAAGACATTTTTAAACAGCTAAAACAGCTAAAACAGCAGAAACATTTTCAAGTTGCCGAATTTTCAAAACAGAGTTATAGATTTGTTAAAAAAATTGATGTTCAAAAATCAAATACTATAGATAAATATAGAATATGTGCAAAATAACATGTAGTAAAAATGCCTCACTACAATCATTTTTACAGAAGCTATTCAAATAATGCAAAACAACTTGCGACACTGTATGTATTTTCTTGCAACTGAAACGTCATTGCGATTATATGAAAAAATTGGATCTCGATTGGAAAGTATATCTTGGATTGAACTGCCCGAAGCAATAGGCGATTTTTTTATTACCTCGTTTGAGAATTTCGGAGATTAGTTATTAATTTAATATTTGTAGTTTCTTTAAAAGTTTTATAAAAAGTAAAGACTAGGTTAAAGTTTATATGTTTAAAATGAATAAGATAAACGTATTTGAATATGTCTGGTAAATTACTATAACACTAATTATCAATATTACTCGAAAGGTAAAGATCTATAACACTAAAAACTCAAAAATGTAACATTTGATTTTTTATTATTACAGAACTTAAGGTTGCTCTCAAATCTAAAGGAGTTACTTTTTGAAACATTTCTGAATTCATTTTTGTTCGTATACACTGTAAAAATAAATCTGTAAAATTACTAAAGTTTTTCTAGGAAACTGGGTTTCCTAGACCTATTTGTGTAACAGCAACAACAAAACATCATGTAACAGATATACTTTTGCACCGAAAATCAAAAAATCTGTAAGGTTACTAAGAATTTTTTTGTAAACTGAGATGCCTAGAGCTTTTCATGTAACTGCAACCAGAGTTACAGATAAAATTTTAGTAAGATAACTGTAATTTTAGCAGATTCATTGTAAAGCTACAGAAATCTGTAGCTTTACAAAAACTAGTTTTGTAGATTTACAGCTTTTTTTTGTACAGTTACAGATAAAAGTTTAGTAAGCATGTAACTTTACTTCTGTAGAGCTACAGATTTTTTTTATTTTTTTTACAGTGTACAGATGAAATTGCAGTGTTCTTATTCAGAAGATATGTAACGGAAAGGAGTTTTGCCTTTTTTGGTAAAGCAAAAGAACTTTCACAAAATTTTGTCAAGGTTGGCGTTTTGAACAAATTTTCCTAACACGAGAGCGCAGAATATAAGAAAAACCTGCCATCACGTGACGAAAATCGTTTATAAATCGATAAGCAGTTTATTTATTTAAAAAAAAAATGGAAAGCTCCATTCGATTCCAAATTGCTTCAATAGTCGAGGCTGCCAATTTTATGGTTTATGTTTAAAAGGAATAAAAAAATGCGTGAGAAAGTTTCGCGTTTGTTGAGAATCGCCTTAATAAATAAAATTGTGCGATAGAATGTGTTCCATATATGTTATACATCGTACGAACTTTTCAAATACAATAATACAAAATCTATAACAGCAAAAAAAAATTTAATACAAAATTATACGGAATTGTTTAATGAAAATAAAGATACATAGCCTCCAACACTCAAGCTTTTCGAATACCAATAATAAATTCTGCGATTTAATAGGACGAAAGTTACTAATAAAAAGTAGACGTATTCAAAAATTGGTCTTTTTGGCACATATGAAGATAGTTGCAAAGATCTTAAATATTCTCACAGAATCAATGAAATATCGAAGATGTATTAAACCTTTACTCTATAAATAACGCAAAACTCCTTCATCTTGTGAAATCGCTCATTTTCTGTGGTCGTTATCCATATGACTTTATACATTTTACCAAAAACTTCATTTAAAGACATTTTTGAAAATAATAATAATAAATATAAAGCAGCGTAAATTTGTTGAAGCAATGTAATTTTAAAAACAGACTTATTGATTTATTTAAAAAATGTATCCAAAAATCTTATATATTATCATATTTCATAAAGTTATAGAAGATTTATTAGACATACATTTGTAGAATCATTGTTACAAATACCTCGATTATCCGAAGTAATTGGGACGGATCTTCTTTCGAAAAATCGAAATTTTCGGATAATCGAGAATGCTTCAATTTTAAGGTTAAGGAGAAATATTGTAATATTTCTTATTATGGTAACAAGTTCTTAATAAAAATAAAGCAATAACAAAATAGAAACATGAATAAATTGCCTGGATTTTAATTTTGAAATTAAGTACCTTTTACATATATTATAAGGGTTTGAAAAAAAAATGTTTTGTTTGTCGCAGTTTCGATTGCCTTTGCTTTGAATCTCTATCACTGAGTTTTTTAATATTATTAGTTCACCAGTATCACAGTCTTTCTGCTGCTCCAGCCATGCCAAACCTTTTGCAAAACTTTCAAAAGCTTCAGTATTGCTAATTTGATAGTTTGATTCTGATTTTCTTCGTTCCACTCCGCAGCTTACGGGAACTCAAGTTAAATTCAAAGGAACTGTAAGAAAGGGAATCGATAATATTTATATGTACTCGTAGTTTGGAAAGGACTGCTTGCACACAAGCAATATAATAGTTAAAAAAAAGCTTTCAAAATGGATTTTTCACACAAGTAATGTGATAGTAAAAAAAAAAAAAAAGCTTTCAAAATGGATTTCGGTTAACCGAGAGTTTTGTTAAAAGAGTTTCGGATAAAAGAGGTTCTACTATACTATTCAAAAATTCAGAACAACTTGTCACTCTGTACGTATTTTCTTTCAACTGAAATGCTATCCCGATAGATTCTCTCCAGCTGAATCTCATTTAAGTTTTGTGGGACACATAAATTACAATAAATGGATTGTCCGACGCTGGTGTGAATTTCAAATGAACTTTTTACATTTTTACTAAAAACTTCATTTAAAGGTATTTTTTGAAACATTATAATAAAAAAACTAAAGCTTCATAAATTGCCTGAGCAAAGAAATTTTTAAAACAGACATCGATTTATTTTTAAATTCTCATATTTCAGATAATTATAGAATTTTTATTAAATATGCTACTTACATTCATTCTTACAAATGCTATTCAAACAATGCAAAACAACTTGCAACACTGGACTTTTCTTTCAACTGAAAAGTTATTCCGAGAGATTTTCTCCAGCTGAATCTCATTTACGTTTTATGGGACACACAAATTCCAATAAATGTATTGTCTGACGCTAGTCTGAATTTCGTATTCACTTTTTACATTTTTACTAAAATCTTCATTTAAGTACATTTTTGAATCATAATAATAAAAAAACTAAAACGTAATCAATTAAATCAACGTAATTAATTATCTAGTTCTGTGTCTAGTAAGAAAGAACTTCTCGATTTGTGTTGCAGTTGAACCTCTGAATTTCTCTTTTTATTACAAGGCTGTTTTTGTTATCTATTATGGTTATCAATTTTTAGAATTGACGAAACATTCCGTAAAACCCCTTCCCCCTCTTGATATGATGGCAGAAATGTAAGATTTTTTAAATTGTCCACATGTCTCATCAAATCATCGACAGTAAGCAGCTACGTAATTGTCAAGTTTTATGTATTTTATTTTATAATATTCGCAAAATGAACTGAACGCCAGAGAAGCTGCTAGACTTAGAATACATCCACTAGCTAACCACAGACATCGACTCTGCAAATAACTGTTTCGTAAACAAAAAACTGAGCTTATCAAAAACAGATTTTAAAATTCCCATTTAGAGAGAACTGTTGTTCACTGGGGTGGAAAACTGCTTCACCATTTTTTGAATAAAGAAAATGTAGAGTGGATAAAAGTTTTAATTAGTTGTGGGAATGAAGAACAGTTACTACGAGTTCCTCAACTTGAAAATAGTATCGGAACAATTCAGGCGAAAGCTGTATTTTCAGCAGTTGAAGAGTGGGAGGAAGTTGGTAACATCCAGGAAATATTTTTTGATACAACTGCAGTAAACACAGGTCGCCTCAGAGTTAACCTTCATTTTTCTACAGCAGTTGTTAAAGGAAAAGTCTTCTGTATTTACCATGACGCCAGCATAATTTAGAAAGCTGTTATTGATTGTAAAATGGGCATAATCACTGCCCCTTAGCCAGATATTAAAAAAAAAACAATTCTGATTGGGTGGTCTAAATTAAACCAGAGTACGTATACAAACGTTACTGAAGATGAAATACTAGGTATAAATAGTTAATTCAGAAGAAATTTCAAATTTTCTTACAGGAACTCTTAAAAATTAACAGCTCAGGGATGATTATAAAGAGTTTATCCAACTTTGTTTAATTTTTATAGAACTCCTTCCTGCAAAAGACTTTTTTTCAAAGCACCTGGTACTTTTAATCATGTCAGATGGATGGAGGCACAGGCCATTCATTCTCTTAAAATATATTGTTTCAGGGATCATTTTCAAATAACAAATTTAGAAAAAGAAGGTATCAGAGATCTTTTCTTATTTTTAATCAATATTTATGCAAAAGCGTGCTTCAATACTTCCACTGCCACTTTAGCCCCCAATTCAAGACCTGCAAATAATAAAATCACTTGTTCACTACAGAAAATTTGATTAATAGGTTACAGACAAAGCACTTGCTAAAATGACAAACCGCCTTTGGTATCTTAACTCGGATCAAGTTGCATTTTCATTTTTAGATAATACTTTGGTAAAAAAAGTCAACATAAGCCACCTTATCTAAACCATTACCACTTCAATCCTTTCCGGCGCAGTGTCCCACGCCGGGACCATCTAATTTTAATTCCAAACTTACAAACGGCAGAAAGAATATTTTAATATAATTTTGCTTTTACAATGAAAGGTTAAAGTAATGTGATTTTAATTTCTAAAAATGTCGTTTGTAAATTCCGGAGTAGACCATCATTTCATCCTTTTACGAACAGAATTTTTCTGTGCCGGAAAGGGTTAACGTGACAGTTGTAAGGGAAAATAATTTATTTTCTTTATTATGCCTCCTTTCTTGTAACACAACTTTAATAATAAAATGCAATTGAGCATTATTTGCTCTCATTTCTATACTTCCTTTGCCCTCCCTTTAAAAAAAAAATCTTTCAGTTTAAAATTCGATTTTTTTCCTTTTCTTTGGAATTTTTTTTAATCAAACACTTTATTGGACTTCACAAAACGAAAAAAGAAAAACAAAAGGTGGAAAGCAGATGAAATGCAATGTTACAATTTTTTTTTTTTCGCGTTTTCATAAAAAGTCAATTTTTAGGATTCAGGTGAAGTCTGGTCCTGAAAAATGCGCATTTTTTAAATCTATACATTTTTAGAAAAAAATGGTGTGTGGTTGTTCAAAGCAAAACTTTTTTTTATAAAATGAGACCTGCATTATGTTCCTAGGTTTAATTGTATTCATTTCGTGAAGGAAAAATAGCATTTTTTTGCGAAAAATCACGTTTTTTTCAAACTTAAACCTCAATGAGGCACGGGTTAATATTATCTAAATGAGTTTAAACTTAGCCAATCTCATTTTCTAGTCAATTGGCAACTTTTTGGGGGGTCCCACCGAAAAAATTCGAAAATTGATTTCTTGTGACCACCCTAATGCGCTGCCGCACCCACGATCCATTTCTGCTTCAATTCACAAGTGTATTTTGCTACTAGTGCTTTTTTGAAATGGCTTGTAATATTAAACGGAAACGCGTTAATTTATCTATAAAACAGAAACTTGAGTTGATAGAGAAGTAGGAGAGTGGTGTGTCGGTCGCACGTGTTTGCGAACTATACGGAGTTAAAAAACAAACCGTTTCAGACATTCGCAAGAATAAGGAAAAACTTGTCCATTTTTCCCTTAAATACAGCGTGTGTGATTCAAAAAGCTGTTTCTCAGTGGCGGACAGGAAACATGTAAAAGTGGCTCAAAATAAAAACCTGGAGGAGGCAGTATACAAATGGTTTGTACAACAGCGTTAAGTGGCGTCGTCGTCCGTAGTGTTGAATTGCGGGCAGCCGCAGAAAAATTGGCGAAACATATGGGTTTAGTGACATTTCGTGCAAGTGATGGTTGGCTTTGGCGCTTTCGTAAACGCCATGGTTTCACTAACAGGAAAACATGCGGTGAATTTTTAATCGCCGACATCGAACAGGTGGAACCTTTTCGAAAAAGGATAAAGAAACTGATAAAATCCGAGGGCCTACTTTTGTGTCAGTTATACAATGCTGACGAGACAGGACTCTATTTTCGTTCTGTGCCAGAAAATACCTTGGCGTACAAACATGATGCCCAGACGCCTGGCCGCAAGCTAAACAAGGAGCGTATTTCAGCACTCCTTTGTGCTAATGCTCATGGTAGTCATCGTCTTAAACCAATGGTAGTTGGAGAGGCTAGGAAACCGAATGCTCTAAAAAATATTAGTATGCAACAACTGCCAGTCATCTATTCTAGTTCAAAGAATGCTTGGTTCACAGGCGATATTTTTTCTGATTGGTTTTTTAACTAGTTTGTTCCTGCCGTGCGTCACTATCAAGAAGAAGTTATGAAAATACCTTCCCACGAACTAAAAGCTCTATTACTCCTTGATAATGCTCTCTGCCACCCTAACGCGGAAAAGTTAGTTAGTAGGGAGGGACGAATAAAATGTGATTTCCTTCCTCCAAACACAACTTCATTAATTCAACCGATGGACCAAGGAGTCATTGTTGCCTGCAAGAGGATTTATAAGAAATTCCTTGAAGAAGTAATGGTAGTGTTGGAAAATGAAAATGATGCAGTAGAAGATTTGAGAGAAGCCAGAACGCTGCAAAATTTGCGCACCTACAATTTAAAATCAGCTATCTTTAACTTTGCTGCTGCGTGGAGGGAGATGAAGGTATCCACTCTGGCTAACGGCTGGTCAAAACTACTCAACGACGCAGATCCTGAATACGATTTTACAGGGTTTGAGATTTCGGATTTTAGGAGTACAATAATGGAGGCTGGTGATGATATCCCTGAGAAATATATAGAACAGTGGCTCGAGAATGACGAAGCAGATCCAGACTACCAGATTCTAAATGAGGAGGAGATCGCAGAAAGTATTCTGCATGATGATAATGAAGATGAGGTCGAGGACGACAAGAAAGAAGAATTAGGCGAATTTCGACCGAAATTATCTACAGTACGAGAGCATATGGATGATGTCATTACTTACATAGGGGCATCTTCAGATCCCGAAGTGTTTGCGTATTATGAACACTTTAGACAATTTCGAGCTCTTGTAATAAAAAAACAGCATTCAAGTGGGAAACAACTAAAACTAGACGCCTTTTTTCAATCTAGCAGTATGGAGCAACCTTAATGTGACGTAAATAACATAAAATGATGCCTGTTGTTTTGGGGGCATTGTAATTTTTTTCCATTTGTTTATTGCTTGTTTATTAATTATTCTTTCTGTGTAAAAACTGTTTCATTCCCATAAAAGTTGCATATGTGTTAATTCGTTTGTATTTCATTACCAATATTGTATTATTAAAAGTAATGTATTGTGTTTATATATATATATATATATATATATATATATATATACAGTAGTACATATGTATATACATTATATATTTATGTATATACATATATTGTATATATACAATACATGTATATACACTAAGGTGGGCCGAAAAAAACTTTTTTTTTATTTTCGATGATGGGTAGTGCGGAAAAGTGGCCACTAGTGGCACCAAGTTCACACAAAAAATTTGAGATTTTTAGGACAATTCCTATATTTGCCGCTTTTGGCTTGAAGTTTTGCTAAAATGCTGATTCTTGAACTTTTTTAGAAAATTTTTTTAAAATGTTAAATTAAACTTATTTTAATCTTATTTACTTGAAAGGCATATTTAATGTTCCAAATGCACAAATAAGCTCTGATAATGTATTATTTAATTGCTATGTGTATTTTAAATTAGACGATTTTTATAGCCTTTTCGTGTTTAAGTGAGCAAAAGTTGCATGTATTGATTGAATCTTTCAACAGTTTCTCTCCTTTGTCTTGTTTATGTCCCTTGGTCTTCTTTATTTTTTTTCGATGCTTTAAGGGTCATATATTTGGGTGACGGACAGCAGAATTCCTCAGAAACAGATCTGGAGGGAGAGAAGGGTGTGAGGCGAGAACTTAAGCGAACGCATTAACTCATCGCGATGTTGGGAGAGTGAAGGAGGAAATACAAGAGGGGAGAAAGTGCGATAAGGGATGCTTATTATTTTTCAGTGCTCGGTTTCCCTGTGACATTTGTTCAGTGTAAAAGTAAAACCTTTTTCTCGTGCAATACATTGCTGTTTGGATCGTTTAACATGCCTTTACTGTGTTTTGTGCGTTTTATTACGACGAGTTTAGAAATGGCTAGTGCGAAAGTTCATGATCATGTAAAGGCATGTGATAGCGTGAAAAGTAGCCATTTTGGGGCACCGTGCAAATTGAAAGACTTGCAATTGCCAACTATTGCTGACATCATGATTGATGATTGGTTGACTATTGGTTGCGATACGATATAGAAGAAAATCGAGATATTTATCTTCAACCAGTGGATGATATTATTAAAATGGTAGGTGAAAAAGTTTCTGAGATCTATATAAAATCTTCCATACCAGTGGTTTCCCAACGAACAATTAACGGAAAGATTAAAAACTATTACAATGAACATAGATCATTGGAGAAATCTTGTAATCATACCGGCGTTAAAGGCAAGGCGATCTGCGAAGATTTCGTACGAAATGAGAAAACCTCTCTCTTTGACATTGCAGCTTGTAAGTGTAGAGGCTTGAACAATTGTAGCTGCGACATCAGACGTAAAGTTCCACATCGGGAGGTGAACTTCTTGAAGGATCAAAGAACTGTTCGAAAAATGTTTATCGGAAATATTGATTTAAAAACAAGCAAAACTCTTGCAAAGAAAATATCGCGGAAAATGAAGAGGAATACAATTTCAACGATTAATAGTGGTTCTGCGACAAAGCCTTCAACGAGTGGAGTTAGATCCAGATGGAAGACAGTTATATTGTTGGAAGATTCAAGTAGTGGGAGCTTTCAAGCAAGCAGTTCGACTGAATCTGAATTTGAACCAGGCCCTTCAAAGCCAAACACTCCTAAACGCATATTCCTGTCTCACACAGCGTCCGCCATGTCTCAGGGAAACGGAGCACTGAAAATAATAAGCATACCTTATCGCACTTTCTCCTCTCTTGCATTTCCTCCTTCACTCCCCCAACATCGCGATGAGTCACTGCGTTTGCTTAAGTTCTCGCCTCACCCCCTTCTCTTCTTCCAGATCTGTTTCTGAGGGATTTTGCGGTCCGTCACCCAAATATATGACCCTTAAAGCATCGAAAAAAATAAGGAAGACCAAGAGACATAAACAAGACAAAAGAGAGAAACCGTTGAAAGATTCAAACAATACATGCAACTTCTGCTCACTTAAACGCGAAAAGGCTATAAAAATCGTCTAATTTAAAATACACATAGCAATTAAATAATACATTATCAGAGCTTATTTATACATTTGGAACATAAAATATGCCTTTTCAAGTAAATACGATTAAAATAAGTTTAATTTAACATTTTTAAAATTTTTGCTAAAAAAGTTCAAAAATCAGCCTTTTAGCAAAACTTCAAGCCAAAAGCGGCAAATATAGGAATTGTCCCAAAAATCTCAAATTTTTTGTGTGAACTTGGTGCCACTAGTGGCCACTTTTCCGCATTACCCATCATCGAAAATAAAAAAAAAGTTTTTTTCGGCCCACCCTAATATACACTGTATGTATTGTATATATATATTATATACATATATGTAATTTGCACTGTAATAATATATGTAATTACAAGTACGTAATAATATATATATGTACTATAATTATAACAAAATAATATTATAAATAGTACTTTGCGATTTAATGGACACATCTTAGTCCCAATTAGTCCGTTAAATCGAGGGTTTACTGTATATATATATGTATTGCAGAATCTTGGAGGTTAGTTATTAATTTAATATTTGTAGTTTCTTTGGAGGTTTCATAATTAATAAAGGTTGAGTTAAAGTTTGGTTGCTTAAAAACAATACGATAAATGTATCTGAAGCTATCAGGCAAAACTCTTTAACATTAATGATCTAAACTAAAGTTATCACTTACTAAAGGTGAAAAAAATTCATTTAAATATTTATAATGATCTTTTAATAAACATATCTACATGTTTCGTACGCATAATCGTCGACTTTATCAAGATAAATATTGATAAACAAACTATTTCCGCATTTTTTTTTCTTATGAGCTTGATAAACAGAAATCACGAGATCTCAAGTACAGGGCGATTATAAATGAAAATCCTAACTTTACAGGGCTATTGAAAGAAAACAAAAACTAGTGAACAGGAATTCTGCTTTTTCAGAATTTATTGTCGCCCCCGGCATTTCCATTACTTCATTTTCTTCTGATGGACTGATCGCTTCTAATATTATAAACAGCCATTATAAATGAAGTGTTAGGTGAAGATGAAAGAACAGTCGTAAAAAGTTAGAACTCGGATTTTCTGGTCAGAATGGGTGGGAAAATGGCCATAATTTTTTTTAACTTCTGCTCTTTCATCTTCACCTAACACTTCATTTATAGTTGCTGTTTCATAATAATAGAAGCCAACAGTCCATCAGAAGAAAATAACTCGGTTAAGCGGGATTCTACTGCGGTACAAAACATATTTCAATTTTAAGACTTAAAGCACACGTTTTATTTTATGTAAAATGACGTCATTCGCATACGCTTAAGAATTCCACATTTACGATCTATTCTTAAACATCTACAGTAAAGCATGCATAGCACATCACTATCGCTAAATAATGCACAAATGCAGCAAAAAGATGCCGTCATTCAAGAAAATCGAAAAAAAGGCTATCTAATGATTCATAGATAGTTACAATTAAATATAGTATATAATAGCTCCATTGTTTTAACAGAAATCATTCGTTTATATTTTTTTCAAAATAGCACGTATTTTAATTACATTTTCTTTCGGTTGTTACGAGAAAATAGCAACAAAAATATATAATTACTATTTTAAAACTATTTTTCCTTTACTTTCTTCAGAAATGAAGTACTTCCGTTGCCAATAGTAAGCAAATGGCTCCGAAAACTACAAAAAAATTAATATTTCAAAAATAAATGGAGATACAGTTTTCAAACAAAATGCATTTAAAAGAACTTTTTTTTTCCCAATACGACGGTATAAAAATATAAAATGTGCGATTCTTAGAAATTTAAAAAAATTCTAAAGAGTATTTAATCGTAATGCTTTGTTTTACGGCTAGCTTCGGTAAGGTAACGTTTTTTTGGACAAAAAATTAGTTGGGAGAAAGAAATAGCATACCGTACCGAAGGCTAAAAATTAAAACCCTGTTGTTAATTGGAAATCAAAAATAACAGGCGAAATTTTAAATTCAACACAGTTATCAGTGTTGAATGTGAGTCGCTCCAGAAACACGAACGATATCGAGGTGGTACCGTACCTCGCCCAAGCTTTTTTTTTTTTAGTATGTCCGGTGTGACACTTTGGGATTGGTTGTTTGGTAGCGATACGAACTTAGGAATATGCGTGCTCTAAGTTTGGCACCGACAATTGGTAACGGAAGAAAAAAAAGAAAAAAAAACACACACATGGTCTTTGATAGGGCTCCGAAAATAAACTAGTCGGATGTAGCAATCCCAAAACTTTCTTCTATCTCATACATGTTAATACTTGAAAATTCGCTATCACACTGCCAAAATTAAACCCCAATCTATGCCCATCATGAGGATTCTAAAAATATGAAATTCCGTGCATTGGTTCTTGAGATATGGCTATCTCTGAAATCGTGTAAATCCAGCAAAATTCGTCCTACCAGTGCCACCTATTGGGTGCTTTACACCAAAACCACCAAACAACCGTTTATGTCAAAGTCAACTGAATCTGAAGTTTGCGGAAAATCCGTGCATTAGTTTTTGAGATAGGGTTATTGCGATAAGCGTGAAAATTCCAACATAGAAGCGCCACCTATTGGACGATTAACACCAAAACCTAATCAGCAACAACTTGTGTTAATATCTAAATAAATCTTAAGATAGATGAAAATCCGTACATTAGTTTTTGAGATAGAGCCACTGCGGAAATCGTAAAAAATGCAGCCTAGTAGCGCCACCTGTAGAGCGATTTACACCAACACCTATTCAACATCAATTTGTATCAGGGACTAACCGAATATCAATTTTTATTAAATTCCGTACATTAGTTATTGAGATAGAGCGCCCACAATATTTGTGTTACACACAGACAAACTCACTGACAGACATTTTGTAAAAACATGTTTTTCGGGTTCTCTGACCCCTAAAACATGTAAATCCGTCGAAAACCGGAATTTGAAAATTTTCATGAATGCAATACTTTCTTCTTGTAAAGATAGAAGAAAGTAATAAATTTAAAAAAAAATGCAATTTAACAAATTACAACGACCATTTGGAAAATGATTTTTTCAAAGACTAAAATTTAAGACATAAAAAATAGCACGGAGCTGGTCCTACATTACGTACGCTATAAATTAAGCATTAATAGTGTTATTACACGTAAAAATTGCAAGCGACAAAAATCGCCTGCGACTCGTACGTATTATCCACCTGAAACTTACGTATTATCCAAGCACTTCATTGGCTATTCGGGAAAAGGCTTTTCCAGCGTCCAAGAAATCTGACGGCCAATTTTAAATGAAATTTATTTCTTAAACTTCTAAACATCCCACAATATTACTTTTTGCACCGTCGTGTAGAGAAAAAAATGTACTTTTAAATGCAATTTTTTTAAAAGCTGTATCTCAATTTGTTTCTGAGTTATTAATTTTTTTTTGTAGTTTTTATTCCTTTTTTGTCATAGTGGCAACACTCTGTTGTCCATCTCTGTTGAAATTAAAGGGAAATACAGATTACTGTATAGACCAATCAGAAAACGAATAAAATGACGATTAAACCAATAAAACGCTTCTGATATGCTTTTGATTTCCCGATCTACCCTGACGAGGACAATAACCATTTTTCCAAATGGTTAATAAATAAATTATGCCGAGAAAAATGTGGGATGTATTGCTGTACAACTTCGATTTCGTTCGTATTTCTGGAAGGACTCATATTGAACATTTATAACTGTGTTGGATTTAAACTTTCAACTGTTATTTTTGATTTCCGATGAGCAACAAGGTGGTACTTTTTCTGGTTATTCTTTAATAGCCCTGTAAAGTTGGGATATTCATTTATAATCACGCTCTATAATGAAAGCATGTTCTTTTTTTAAAATAGTCATCTGTGAATGTGAGTTATTTTATCCTATTGTTCTTTATTTTGTAAAGCATCTCGCTCCAAATTATAGGTAACTCAAAGAAGGGAGAGTCATTTGACATATTACGCCGCGCAAAAAGATTTCTATTGATTCTCGCTTGTAGGATAATGGATAGGAATTAAATCTTAATGTACACATTTTTCTACTATTTTTAAAATCAATCTGAAAAGGGTTTTTAATTGTAGTATGGCTAAAGCTGTAGTTCTCTTGTAGCATCTGATATCTTCGATATGTTCTTTGAACCTGTTTTTAGGTACATTCGTAATTATATAAATACGTAGCACATATAGTCATCGTCTGCTCCGTCCTTCTGTCCGTCTGCCTGGATATAACAGCTCAAAAACTACCCAACCGAATCGTTTGAATTGCAGAATTTTGTTGAGTGATTTCAAATTTTACGAAAATCGAATCAAAACTTAAAAAGATATGAATAAAAATGTTCTTCATTCTGTTAAATCCTATCGTACGTAATCAATTCAATGATATCCAATGATAGGTAACGATTATAGGTTGTCATGGTGATCACTTCCTTTTTAAGATGGAGTCTTATTTATTCCCGTATTACTGAATTTAATATATAGAATCGTAGTAAAATTTGTATTCGTGCATTTTTGAATAAGAGTGCAACAGCTATTGCACCAAGATCTGAATATTTATTAAACTAGTTATAGTACGAACGCACTTCATTTGTCACGTTTGACTTTCAATTTCCGACTTGTTAAACTTTCTGGCTGTCATTCCTACATAATATTTCTATATCTCATCTTCTTTTGTTAAAGATATTTCATATACTACATAATGTATTTTTTTTCACTTTTAGCGTGTTATAATTTTAGTTTAATGATAATAAGTGAATTTCTTTTACAATGTTATAACTAATGATCTATATCACTTTATTCAAAGGTTTATAATGTGAAAAAATCAAAGATGTAATGCTTGATTTTTTATTGTATCATACCTTACTGAATAAAATTACGCGATAGAATTTGCTACAGACTTGTTTAAATAATAATAATAATAATAATAATAATAATAATCCATAAAATGAAAGAATCCTTTGAATACACTAGTATAAAAACTACAATAGCTACATTAACTTTTAAAATAAAATTATACTGATTTACTTAGTGAAAATAAAAGCATAAAGCTGAAAACGTTTTCATTTTCTGAATATCAATCATTGCAAATAGTTATATTATATACATTATATATATTTTTAATTTATTCCTATTCTTTATTTTATTTTTGTATTTACTCGGTAATTATCAAGTTTATTCCTATTTTTTCATTCTACTTTAACTAAATGTTAATCTAAATCATTCCTTTATTTCTACAATCAATTTCATTCCTTTTTTGGGTAAAGATGGCAGCACCAAACATTAATGTTAATAATCCAGTTTCAATTTACATTTTTCCTTTCTCACACCAGATAGCAACAAAGTTATGGGTTTCAGTCAGATACTCAACTGTAGGCCCACATGTTAAAATAGTCTTAACTCTGTTTTAGGTAGCTTTCATTACAAAAAGCTACCTATTGCAGCCGTTCGGAAGAAAGCGATTTCAAAAAATTTTGGTATATTTTCATCGATCATGACCCCCAGACCTCGAAACCACCCTTCGTTCAAAAGTTGATATACATATATATATATATATATATATATATCTGATCTTTGTCACACTGTAACTCTCGTACCATGGTTACTCTGACATTATTGAGATACGCGCAGACGAGAATTTGCAAAATAAAAATAACGGTTTAATTTTAAAATACAAAGTATTTTAACACAGCAGACGATTTTTTACTGACTTACTTCAACTTGTTTAGCGTAGAATAAATTTTTAACAGAAGAGAAAATGGAGTTGACGTGAGAACTTTTTCGCGCCATGATTTTCTACGATTTTAAAGAAGGATTAAATCAAGAAGAATGCGTTCAACGGTTGAAATTAGCATTTGGTGATGAATCTCCAGCTCGTGCTACTGTATTCAGATGGTTTAAAGAATTTAGCAGAGGTCGCAATTTTCTTCAGGATGAAGAACACACAGGAAGGCCGCCGTCGGCAGTAATCCCGGATAATGTGTCTGTCATACGAAAAATGTTAATGGATGATAATCGCTGCACCTATCAAATGATACAGAAGGAACTTAACATTGGATCCGCAGCCATACACAAACTTATTCATGAAGAATTGCATATGAAAAAAGTAGTTTGCCCTTGGGATCCATATAATCTAACTGAGCACCAAAAAGAGGAGTGTGTCAGAATCAGTAAACAAACTCTTAAATTGCAAAATGATGGTGGCCACCGCATCATTTCTAAAATTGTAACGGGTGATAAAACGTACATACCGTTTTTTGACGTTCCAACACGCCAAGAAAGCAAAGTATGGGTCTTTGAAGATGATCCCACGCCGACAATGGTGAAAAGACAACGCACACTGAAAAAAGTGGTGTATGCCATTTTCCTTCAGAAGTACGGGATTGGTCAAAGCCATCAAGTTGGAAGGACAGAAGACAGTAACAGCAAACTGGTATAGCACTAAATGTCTTCAAGAAATTCTACAAGAAGTGAATGTTAGGGGACTAATGCTTCACCATCACAATGCATCTTCACATACAGCCGGATTAACAGTTGAGTTTCTTAAACAAAAACGAATTAAAGTGATAGAACATCCGCTATATTCACCTGATTTAGCTATGTGCGACTTTTGGTTATTCTTTAATCTGAAAAAGAACTTACGTGGACGTCGTTTTCATTCAGAAGAAGAGATTGATGTGGCTATAAATGCATTTTTTCATCTATTCAAAGAAATGAATTGCTTGAGGCATTTAATCTGAGAAAAATTCGTCTAGAAAAGTGCATTGATGCTAGACTACTTTGAACACACCTAAAATTTTGTAAGTATAACTTTAAAAACCTAGTTGTATCTCAAAAATCTCAGAGTGACCCTCGTATTTATGAACCGATTTGGATGTAACTCGGTGTACACATAGTACACACCAATGTCTCGACCGAGTTCGTTGGCAAGCTCCATCCGCCATTTTGTTTCAAATGGCGGCCATTTAAAAAAATTTAAAAAGTTTAAAATTTGAAATGTGGTACCAAAAAATTGAAAATGGAAAAATAATTTTTCTTATGTCTTTGACCTTTATACAAAGATTCCGGAGCAGTTTTTGTTTCGTCTATATCTTAAAAAATGGCTGAGTTATAGCACTTTGAATTTCTAGATTGGCTGACATTTTGAAACATCCTGATTCTTGTCACGCGATAACAGGCGTATTTATGAACCGATATGGATGTACCTTGGTGTGTACGTAGTATATACCAATGTCTCGAACGAGTTCGTTGGCCAGCTTCATCCGCCATCTTGTTTGAAAATGGTGGCCATTTAAAAAAATTAAAAAGATTTTTAATTTAAAATGATGTACCAAAAAATTGGAAAATGAAATAGATTTTTTCTTATGTGTTTGACTTTAATACAAAGATTCCGGAACTGTTTTTGTTTCGTTTATATCTAAAAAAATGGCTTAGTTATAGCATTTTGAATTTCTATTGTGGCTGTCATTTTGAAACGACCTGATTTTTGTCACGCGATAACAGGCGTATTTATGAACCGATTTGGATGTAACTTGGTGTGCACATAGTACATACCAATGTCTCGACCGAATTCGTTGGCCACCTTCATCCGCCAACTTGTTTCAAAGTGGCGGCCATTTAAAAAAATTTAAAAAAAAATAAAATTTAAAATGAGGTATCAAAAAATTGGAAAAAGAAAAAGATTTATTTATGTGTTTGACCTTGATACAAAGATTCCGGAGCAGTTTTTGTTTCATCTATATCTTAAAAAATGGTTGAGTTATAGCACTTTGAATTTCTAGCATGGCTGACATTTTCAAACGATCTGATATTTGTCACGCTATAACACACGTATTTATTAACCTATTTGGATGTAAGAAGGCATGTGTATAGTATATAGCAATGTCTCGACCAAGTTCGCTGGCCAGATTCATCTGCCATCTTGTTTCAAAATGGCGGCCATTAAATTAAAAAAAAAATTATATTTAAAGTGACGTACAAAAAAATTAAAAATTGAAAAAGGTTTCTTTGTTAAGTATTTGACCTTGATATAAGGATTCCGGATCTTTTTTTTTTGTTTTGTCTTTATCTTAAAAAATGGCTCAGATATAGCAGTTTGAATTTCTTTATGTGGTTGACATTTTGAAAAATCTGATTTTTTGCCTGCGACTGCAGTCGTATCTATCAACCGATTCCGATGTGAGTGAGCATCTGCACAGGAATTACTAAGGTCTCAACCAAGTTCACTGGTTAGCCTCATCCACCATGTTGTCTTGGCAGGCACTTCAAGATACTGCCGAATTTGGCAACCAAATATAAGTTAATTTAAATAAAAGCAGCTTGGATAAAGTTGACTAATTTCGCGAAATTCTCATTCATAAGGATTTAGTACTGATAAAAATTAGTAATGAATCTTCTATAATCGATTTCCCCCAAATTGACCTTCGTGTGTTTAAATAACATAAGCTAGCTTTTAATAAATAAGGAATATGAAAGCTACCTCTTCCTCTCGGCACTGGCCGGAAGGACTTTTTCCATCCAGACATGCTGCAGTTTTGCTTCCTAGTATGTAATTTAGGTATTTTGCTCTATTAATTTTTATTATCCTGTGTGAGGTGTATCTTGTTTAGATCTCTTGGATTTTTATTATCTATTTTCTGTTATGTTTGCGTTATAAGGAGCTAAATTTTGTCATTTTAGGCTTAATGCCGACAAAATTGGATGAAATAACGCATCTCCTATGAATGAACTCACAAGCTCTTCTGAAGATTCTGTGGGTTATTCATAGTTTCTTATTTTACATACTAGTTTCCTATGTTCATTTCTAATTCATCCTTAGAACTACTTTACCAATTTATTCATATATTTGTGATTTCAAATTTATTATATATATATATATATATATATATATACATTATTTAATGACATAAGTTCTGTAATTAAATAATTTGGAGATTACAATTCGGATATACTTCTGCTCCAAATATGGACGAGTTGGCACCCATGTTAATGCATACAGAAATCTTAAATATTTTTACAGCATCAGTAAAGCATCAAAGACTTTTTTAACTTCTCTGGCGCAATTATTGAATGTATAATTAACACAAAACACAAACATATTTTGAAGCTTGTTCTTTTATATGGTCTAAATTTTACGAAATTACAAAAATACTTAAATTAAAAATTTCAAGGAATTTTTTAAACATAGTGGTAAAAAATCTAAGGCAGGATAAATTTTCCGAAACAAATGAATTGTAAAAACAGAATTTATAGATTTACTTAACCCTCTCGGCACCGATTTTTTTTTTCAATTTTGGGAAAAATTACTTCTACTCTAACAAAATTAAAAGTAGCTATCGAAATCACAGAAGTTACAGTTTATTGAAATTTAACGAATGTGTTCTTTACAGAAACCTAACGAATGTAGTTATGTTGCGTGTTTTTCATATAAAAATAGCCTAAGGAAGAATTTTTTAAGACGTTTGGAAAATGTCGTATTACAACAGGATTTATCAAACATAAAAACATACTAGTTTTTTTATTGTTTATCACAAATTATTCATTCAAAAAAGTAGTCCCTAATTTAGGTTTAAACCTTTCGGCCTTGACTTTCTTCTTAAAGTAAAAAAGAAATTAAAACTTTTGCCATTGTTATTTGTACTAATTTACAATTCCAAAGCTAGCTGGCGCTACTTGTCCACCAAAAAGTCAACATATAGAATGCACATATGTGATTATGAGGTTTTTACGTATCTGAAAGGCGTTATTTATAGTTTAAAGCATTTTAAAAGCAAGGAACACATTTGTGACCACCAGGACCGAAAGGGTTAACAGCAATCCATTCACGCAAATAGTTTAGGAGTTATGGATGTTTAAAATTTGGATCCTCTATTGTTGAAATCCTTTTTTAATGGTTGCAAAACTCATTACTATGCGAGATTCATTATACCAAAAGTAGCATAACTCCAAAACAAACATAAAGAATTTAGTAGTATTTTTTATCTTTTATCCCAAATTACAAATTCGGAAAAGGAGTCCCTAATTTAAATTTAAAGAGTGAACATATATGTTTGAATTAAAAGAAACGCCAACGGTTTACTAATAATTAATAAAACTTTTAGTAGTATTATTATTATTAAATTCCGAAACATAAGTCATAATAGTAAATGTATCGAGATATGCTATCACTAGTAGGTGTTGGAATTAACAAAAATATTTTTTTTCTTTCAAATATTGCAATTCGAAGTACGAGCCTCATCTAAGGATGAGGGTGACGAGAGGGTTAAAAAGACAGAGATATGCTGAAATTATTAAATATTCTTGTTATAGATAAGTTATGAAGATTTATCAAATGTCATTCTGCACTGTGACAAATTTTGTTTAATCAATGCACTACAATTTGCGACGCTGTGTGTTAACCCTTAAATGCCAGGTGTTGCTTTTCGGCAACATACCCAATTTAGGCTTCAAAATACTATTAGAATAATATTGAAGTTATAATGCCTAATGTTGCCAATAAAATACATTCTGAAAATATTATTAAATCGATTTTCAACATGCAGATGGTAACACTTGTGCTGTTTAAGAATAAAGATAGAGTTATTTTTTCAATTGTTGCTACTTGTTCTTTTTGTTTCGTTTGGAAGCTTGTGAAATACCCTATTTTGTTTTGCAGTGAGCAAGTAAAATTTATTTCTTATTATAGTTTCCAAAATTCTTGTGTGTTTAATAATATAGAATTCTATCAAGGAATATTATTTTTTTTAATTAATGACCAGTATTGCCGATTAGTAAAAAAATGTTTTTTAGCCGTAAACCATACTTAAAACAAAATACGATTTTTTAAAGTATTTTTTCCCTGATTTATTTAAAAAATGAAAGCCAAAAAACATTATTACAATGATTCTTGGAAAATCAGGCATTTAAGGGTTAAAATCAATCTGAAAAGACCGTATGTTATGCTATATGGTTAAAGATCTAGGTCTCCTGTTGTAATATCTGCGATATGTTCTTTGTTCCTTTTTAGCTCCCTGTACGATATGTTATTTCTTTCTCCCAGCTTATTTTGTGTATTCCAAAAAATAACGTTACCTTATAGTATATGTAACCTTGTAATGCCAGTCGTAAATCAAAGCAATACGATTAAATACTCTATAGCAATTTTTAAAACTTCTAAGCATCGCACATTTTCGATTTTTATACCGTCGTATTGGAAAAAAAAAACTGTATCCCCATTTATTTTTGAAATATTCATTTTTTTCTAGTTTTTAGAGCCATTTGCTTAATATTGGCAACGGAAGTACTCCATTTCTGTAGAAAGTAAAGGGAAAATAGTTCTAAAATAGTAATTATATAGTTTTGTTGCCATTTTCTCACAACAACCGAAAAAAAATGTAATTAAAATACGTGCTATTTAAAAAATATATAGACGAATGATTTCTATTAAAACAATGGAGCTATTATAAACTATATTTAATTTTAAGTATCTATGAATCATTAGATTGACCTTTTTTTGTCGATTTTCTTGAATGAAGGCATCTTTTTGCTGCATTTGGGCATTATTTCGCGATAGTGATGTGCTATGCATGCTTTACTGTTGATGTTTAAGAGTAAATCGTAAATGTGGAATTCTTAAGCGGATGCGAATGACGTCATTTTACATGAAATAAAACGTGTGCTTTAAGTTTTCAAATATGTTTTGTACTGCAGTAGAGTCCCGCTTAACCGATTTATTTTCTTCTGATGGACTGGTGGCTTCTATTATTAAGAAACAGCCATTATAAATGAAGTGTTAGGTGAAGATGAAAGAGCAGCCGTAAAATGTTAGAATCTGATTTTCTAGTCAAAATGGAAAAAAATGGCCATATTTTTTTTTTTTTTTTTTTTTTCAAAAAAAAAAAAAAAGTTCATTTTCCTCCCTTATTCTGACCAGAAAATCAGAGTTCTAACTTTTTACGGCTGCTCTTTCATCTTCACCTAACGCTTCATTTATAATGGCTGTTTCATAATAATAAAAGCCATCAGTCCATAAGAAGAAAATAAAGTAATGGAAATGCCGGGGGCGACACTAAATTCTGAAAAAGCAGAATTCCTGTTCTCTACTTTTAAACTTTCTGTTTGTCATTAACATTAAGTAAGAAAACCACTTATTATCATTAAACTACAATGATAACTTATTTTCTCACTTAATATTATAACTAATGATCTCTATCATTAGATTTAATGATTTATAACGCTACAAAATCAAAAATGTAATCATTTTTTATTGTTACAGAGCTTAATGAACAAAACTGCGCGATGGAATGTGGAACAGACTTGTTTAAATAATAATAATAATAATAATAATAATCCATAAAATGAAAGAAAATTTTGAATACACTGGTACAAAAACTACAGTAGAATAAATTTTTTTTTTTTAAATAGATTACTAGATAGATAGTACTAGATAGATAGACTTAATAGATACTAAATTACTTACTGAAAATAAAGACATTCAGCTGCCAACAGTTTTGTTTCATTTTTTGAATATCAATAATTCCGAAAAGTTTTATTTATTAGTTTTATTTAATGACATAAATTCTGCAATTACATAAGATGAAGATTACAATTCGGATATATTTCTATTCAAAATATGGACGAGTTGTCACCTATGACAATATATGCAGAAATATTAAATATTCTTACAGTATCAATTAAATATCGAATATTTTTTAATTACTCTGGAACAGTTACTGTGTGTATAACTAACACAAAATACCTTCAGATTGAGAAACTGGTTGTTTTCTATGGTCTAATACCATACTGGTTGTTACAAATTTATGAAAAGATTTAAATAAAAAATTTCAATGCATTTTTTCGAATTCGGTGGTAAAAAATCTAAGCCAGGATAAGCGACGGAATTGTAAAAATAAAATTATAGATTTACTTAAAATAAAGAGATATGGTAAAATTATTAAATATTCTTATGTTATAAATAAATTATGAAGATTTATCCTTCTGCACTGCCACAAATAATATACAAATAATGCAATACTTCTTGCGACGCTGTATGTACATTTAGTGTAAAAAGTACCTGGAATTTATTATTTTAAAAACGTACGTAAAAGAAATCACGAAAATTTCTTTTTATGTAATTTGTGACCACTATATCGAATTACAACATGGAGTTTGAGCGCCACCTGTGGCTTAGCGTGTTGACAGCAGCTGTTTTTTTTTTTTTTTTTTTTTTTTTTTTCAGACTTACTTTAGCGATTTTTATAGTTGGCCCTCTGCGATTTTTACAAAGAAAAAATGAGTTGAACAAAGAGTTTGACTTAAATTTTGTGTTTCAGACAAAATGCCTTGTACCGAATCACTGAAATTATTACAAAAACCTACGGTGAATCGTGCATGTCCAAAACACAGACTTGTGAATTGTATACAGGGTGACACATAAATAGTGTGACGCAAATAAAAGACCATAACTTTTAAGTGAAGGAACAAAACAACCCATTTTATTTACCATTCAAAAGAGAAGAAAATTCTCTACAACAAACAATCAAAATTATTCGTAATGGCTTCCTCCCGGGGCAATGCAGGGGCTCTAGTTGCTTCTGAAAATTCTTTAAGATGGCCACGGCAGACTATTTCGGGTGTGATTTCAGCCCAAGCTTTTTCCGCAGCACGTTTCAGGAAATCCAAAGACTTGTGCTTGATTGCACAGTCTTTTGCTCCAGGATCTCCCAAACAGCGAAGTTTGTTTGAGGGGGAGGGGTTGTTGGGGGAATGCAGGAATAACCTTTGCACACCATGTTTTTTTTTTTTTTTTTTTTTTTTTTTTTTTTTTGCAAAGCAGGGAATTAATATCAGCGGAAATAGCAGTTAGACATAAAAATAACCCACGAGGAAAATGAATAAAACAGTAGTATAGGTCAAAAATTCGAAAGAACATTAAACTAAATTGACATTTTCATCACGTCACGGTATTTATGTGTCACCCTGTAAAACATTCATGTAGGGCCGATAAGTGGTAGTAGATTTGGCTCGTTCTGGCTGACCTTCAATGTCTACGAACGAATCAAACATCAATAAAATCAAAAAGCTGTTGCTTGAAAATAATCGGTAATCAGTTAAGTTCTTGAAACAAATGGCTATTGTAACAATTATATATTTAGTTTCAATTGCTATTTTACTTAAAACATACATATTTTTTTAAATGCATACGTTACTAAGAGGTCTCAGGACTCTGGAAAAAATGAAAAAAAAAGACCATTTTCAACAATAAATATCTTAAAATGTGTATGATTTAAAAACACAATTTTTATTGGGATGAAAGATATAAGTATCTTTCATTTCATGTATTTAAAAAACTGCAAGATGCAGAATTAGTATTTACAGGGGGCTCCAAACTGTCAGACATTTTTCGAGCGCAAAATTGGTATAACATTTTACGTGCACGATTAGAAAATAAGTTTTGTAAGTAGAATGACATTTCCTTTGCCTAATTATACACCAGATTGTAATAATTATCCTGACCCTAAATAAATTTGTATTTAAAACATTTTTATATTTCCAACACAATGTTGTATTTAGTAAATACAAAATTTTGAACATTTCGACAATATAATCACCTAAAAAATATTTTTTTTGAACAATTAAATAGAAATTTTAGGTTCAGTTGATACAGACTAACATGAAACGTATGTTTTGAAAATTTCATGACAACATATTCATAAGTCTTTGAGATATCCTGCGCGATATGACCAAAAATGCAATTTGGGGGAAAATGACTTGAAACTTTTGAAAACGCGGTTTCAGCAACTGAGCGGGTATAAATCTAAAAGCAATAACTTTTGTTCTAATGGGAATTTCAAGAACACAGTTATATCAAAATGTTCAGAAAAGATATGAGTTTAACATCTAAAAATATTAAAATTTACATAATATTGAAGCGTCAAGTGACCTGAGACCACCTTAATTTGCGCCGGAGCTCACCCAAATTCATAAATACTGCGCTTCAGAGCCCTTCGGAACAGCGCTGTCAGTTGTGTTTTTCTAATTGATAGCCACACGACTGGTTTCGAAAGAGCTTAATTTTCTCTTATTATTCTGCAAAAGTTTTCGTCCAAAAACGCAATTAATGTCATCAACCAAGGGTCGTACTCGGCTTGTATGGCCACGTGTGACATTTTCCTGTTCACGAAGCTAAAATTACCACTTCGAGGAAAAAATCAATTTTGAATCAATTGAGGCCATAAATCAAACTAGTCGGATGTATCAATCCCAAAATTTTCTTCTATCTCATGCATGTTAATACTTGAAAATTCGCTATCACACTGCCAAAATTAAACGGCAATCTATGCCCATCATGAGGATTCTAAAGATATGAAATTCCGTGCATTACTTCTTGAGATATGGCTATCTCTGAAATCGTGTAAATCCAGCAAAAGTCAGCCTAGCAGCGCCACTTATTGGGTGCTTTACACCAAAACTTATGCTATACCAAAACCACCAAGCAACCACTTATATCAAAGTCTAACTGAATGTGAATTTTTTGGAAAATCCGTTCATTAGTTTTTGAGATAGAGTTATTGCGAAAATCATGAAAATTCCAGAATAGCAGCGCCACCTATTATACGATTAACACCAAAACCTAATCAGCAACAACTTGTGTTAACATCTAACTAAATCTGAAGTTAGATGAAAATTCGTGCATTAGTTTTTGAGATAGAGCTATTGCAGGAATCGTGCAAAATGCAGCACAGCAGCACCACCTGTTGAGCGATTTACACCAACACGTAATCCGCATCAAGTCATATCAAGGACTGACTGAATCTGAAGTTTCATGAAAATCCGTGCATTAGGTCTTGAGATAGAGTCATTGCGGAAATCGTAAAAAATGCAGTATAGCAGCGCCATCTGTTGAGCAATTTGCACCAACACGTAATCAGCATCAAGTCATATCAACGACTAACTGAATCTGAAGTTTCATGAAAATCCGTGCATTAGTTCTTGAGATAGAGCCATTGCGGAAATCATAAAAAACGCAGCATAGCAGCACCACCTGTTGAGCGATTTACACCAACACGTAATCCGCATCAAGTCATATCAAGGACTAACTTAATCTGAAGTTTCATGAAAATCCGTGCATTAGTTCCTGAGATAGAGCCATTGCGGAAATCGTAGAAAATGCAGCATAGCAGCGCCACCTGTTGAGCGATTTGCACCAAAAACTAATCAGCATCAATTTCTATTACGGACTAACGGGATATGAATTTTTATTAAATTCCGTGCATTAGTTCTTGAGATAGAGCGCCCACAAAATTTACGTCACACACAGACACACAGACAGACGGACAGACAGACAGACAGGAATTTTGTAAAAACATGTTTTTCGGGTTCCTTGACCCCTAAAACGTGTAAATCCGTCGAAAACCGGAATTCGAAAATTTTCATGAATCCAATACTTTCTTCTTGTAAAGATAGAAGAAAGTAAAAAGTATTAAAGACGGGATCCTGTTCTGGGATAGTTGTACTGAATTCAATGGGGTCCACTTTGAAGGTGGCAAAATAAATTGTGCTGAAAAAATATTTTTTTTCTTTTCTAATTAACAATTCCGATTACTTTATACACAGAATGCATTTTCTTGCAACTGAAAATTCACAGCCGAGATTCTCTGCAGCTGGATTTCAATTAAATTTCATGAAAAGATTGTCTGATACGGGTTGACTTTCGAATTAATTGTAAAAAGTTTCAACTCAAATATGCTCTATGTAGCATACAGTTACAGAGCTAAGTCGAAAATTAGATACGCGGAATGTCTATGTAAACTTAATTTATTCTGATATACTTGAGATCTTTGATGAGATGATGAAAAGAATAGACGGAGGAGTTAGAACTGATTAGAAAATGATAAGGCATGCCCTTCGAGCGATTGTACATCTTAGACTGAATTGCCCGAAGCAATAGGATATATATTTTTTCAATCTTGTTAGAGAATCTTTGAGATTACAATAGAACCTCGATTATCCGAAGTAATTGGGACCGACCATCTTTCAGGAAATCGAAAATTTCAGATAATCGAGAGAGATTCAATTTTAAGATGAAGGACACATATATGCGCTATTTCTTTTTTGGTAACAAGCACTTAATAAAAATAAAGTAATAGCAAAATAGAAACAATAATAAATTATCTGAATTTTAATTATGAAATTAAGTACCATTTACATATTTCGCCAGGGTTTGAAACAAAGTTTTGTTTATCGCAGTTTCGATTGCCTTTGCTTTGCAGCTCTATCAAGAAGTTTTTTTTATAGTATGTGAATTCTTTTGAAGGCTATTCACTTATTAACATTTCTTCAGTGTATTTTACTATTGGTATAAACGTAGTATTCCTATAACAAAAAAATGACGATAAGAAGATTTCAAATGCGTTTTTTTTTCCCATGATTGACAAAGCTATGTAGTATTTATCTCCTTTATTTAAATGTAGCTTTAAAAATGGATTTTGTACACAAGGAATGTGACAGTAAGGGAAAAAAAGCTTTAAAATGGATTTTGCACACAAGAAATGGAATAGTAAAAAAAAAAAAAAAGCTTTAAAAATTGATTTTACACATGAAAAATGTGATTAAAAAAAAAAAAAAAAGTTTTAAAAATTGATTTCGAAAAGAGTTTCGTATAAATGAGGTTCTACTGTAATTAAAAATTTAATACTTGTAGTTTTTTTTAAAGTTTTCTAAAAAGTAAAGACCAAGTTAAGATTTGGTTGCTTAAAATGAATAATATAAATGTACATGAATCTGTTAGGCCCTTTAATGCATGATTTTTTATTTTGTTCCAAAAACATCATATTTGAGTCTGTTTTTTGTTAGTTATCCTCTAAAACAGTAGAAAAAAGAATTATTTACGTTTCTGTGGGAGATAATGTCATCATGCCACTCCTGAGTCACATGACAGAGATGGCTCCAAAAATGATAATTTTTAATTATGTACTTCTTTAAGGAGTCTCAGGGCTTGAAAACTTTTCAAAAAAATTATTTTTTTGTATCTATTTTGATTATTCAATTACTTCTAAACACAGTGCAAAATACCGCATAAAAATATTTGCATTTTTAACGGAGTTATAAGTATTTATCTAACAATCACTTTCATAGCCGCACCCATTTAATTGAAAGTTTAAGTCGCGTTTTCTTAAAACTTGATTTTTGACGACAATCCGTAAGATTTTAAAAAAAGAAAACTAGATGTAATGGCTTAAAATTTTATTTGAATGCATATAACATCATTATTTATAGAATGAATTAATATATTTTAAATGGCTTAATATTTTGCGTATTTATAAGGGGAAAAACTTGTATTTTTTAGGGTTTTTTAAATTTTCAAATTTGAGAGTTTTTTAAATAAGGTTTCCCTTGAGTGATAGTTATATCCTTAATTCATTCCATAGAGTAAAGTTTCCTGATCATTTTAAAGCA
The DNA here is from genome assembly GCA_963932465.1 of Maratus speciosus. Classification (NCBI taxonomy): domain Eukaryota; kingdom Metazoa; phylum Arthropoda; class Arachnida; order Araneae; family Salticidae; genus Maratus; species Maratus speciosus. The sequence continues at coordinate 167,599,898 of OZ010797.1, forward strand.
AAAATTAGGTTCTTATGTCAATTCAACGTTAAGGTATCTTGCGGGTGGTGATAGAACACCTAATTTTATTTCGAAAATTGTGTTATATAGATTTTTCTGTATTGTTTCTTTTATTACATTGAAGTACTCCATTTTATAATTTTATAAGACTACAAACGTACCTTAAAAATTTCAGAAAATTTAAATTAGTTACATTGGATACTTCTGTTTTTATATGGATTCGAAGCGAGAGCTCTGTTTACATGTTTTTCGGTATCGATCAAGCCCTGAGCCCACTTAAAGTATTTGCAGTGCACAATAACAATTATACAACGATATAATAATTTTTATAATACTTTTATAGTTTTCAGAAAGAATAATCATTACCATATAAAGAGAGAGAAAAAAACGGCAGCCGAGCCCATTGCAAGCAATATCAACAAAAGATGTTATAATCTTCCTATAACGAATCGGAACAAAAACAGTCTTCACGACCTGAGATGTAAGTTTTCACATGAAAATAACGCATAATTGTTCACCAAAAGAACAATAGTAAGCGCCAAATTACAAAAAATATCATGTAACTCCTGACTTACAGTATGCATAACCCCAACTGAAGCTATTTAACACGAATGATCTAGTGTACCACTTGATTTAAAGATTTATATTGCTAAAGGAATTAATGATATAAAATTAAAGATGTGTTTTTATTGTTATAGAGCTTTATGCATAAAATTGTGCTATAGATTTTTCTACAGACATGTTAAAGAACATAAATTAAATTAACATTTTGAATACAGTGGTACAAAATCTTTAACAGGAAATAGAAATTTTAAAGGTAAATAATTTTGAATTACATATAGAAAATAATGACATATGTCTGACAACACTCCAGTTTTCTAAATATATACATGGTGATTCTAAATTCGTGGTACAAACTTTAAGGGCTTGTACAGAACACTGTAACAATCGTTTATTGTATAGGAATGAATAAACGCGCAAGTGGTGTGTTGAGGTGCAAACACCTGGAGGCCAATATGGCTCTTTTTTTATTTCAAAATTTCTCATTCACACCAGAAAATTCCTATATTATTATTTTCTTTATTTAAAACAGACATTTCATAATTACGCCAAGAAAAAAAATTCTTCGATGAAAATTTCCGGTATGAAATCGAAATTTTTGGATTAAAAAAAAAAAAAAAACGCAAAAATGGCAAATCTGTCAATTGCAGGAAATACATGAAAAGAAACAGAAATGGAGATTTTTTTTTAATTCAAGAATTTCGATTTTGTACGGTAAATTTTCACAGAAGAATTTTTTTTTTATGTAATCGTGAAATGTCTGCTTTGAATAAAGAAAAGAATACTATAGGAATTTTCTAGTATGAATGAGAAATTTTGAAATTAAAAAAAGGCCCAAATTGGGATCCCCTTTGTGTTTCTACCTTAACGCGTCACTTGCGCCCATACATTCCTATACAGTAAATGATTGTTACAGTGTCCTGTACCAACCATTAAAATTTGTAAAATGAATTTAGAACCACCCTGTATAATACCGAAAAGTGGTGTTTGTTTTATTTAATGACATAAATTTTGCAATTAAATAAAACGAAGATTACTATCAGGAAATAGTGTACTTACGATGGATGAATTGGCAGTTATGACGATATATACAGAAATATTAACATTCTTACTGCATTGGCATTATCGATTTACGTGTATAAATTAAAAAAAAAAACTTTCAGCTTCTGAAGCTGGTTGCTTTCTATGGTTTAACTACATACAATTTGTTACATATTTAGGAAAATGTAAAGGTCTTTTTCAAACGCAGTGATAAAATAGGTAAGCCAAGATATATTTCTTGAAACAGCGAAATTTCAAAAGGGAAATTATAATTAAACGATCAACTGCGAGCATTACTCGCTCACAAAGAGTTCCATACAAAAAATATATGAATTAGTAACTAGGCATTGCATTACATAAATATATCTTTAAGAGTTGTTATCTAGGCTTTTAAAAGCCGATGGTGCATACAGTACGCCGTCCGAGTCTTTATGTATGTCCAAACCGAAACTGTCTTTAAGAGTTGATATCTCGGATAATTACCAACACTTTTTTTTCTTCGAAAATCATTTTCAGCAATCCTTTTATACTTCTGCGACGATAGGTACCTCCAGCGCTCATCACATTCTTTGCTGGAAGCCCGCAAATCGAAATTTGTGTGTAAGGGAAAAATGCAATTTTCTCAAAAACTATGTGAACTAGGTTAATACCTATAGTTTTCCAGAAAGATGTCAATTAACTCCTACTACCCCTATTTTTCCGTAATTTTAGTTTCAGTGATTTCGGAAACGTAGGGGGGACATATTTTTATATTACAGTTTCGACGATATCTCTGAAAATGTAATACCTAAAATTAAAACAAATGCATTTTTGAATTCGGCGTTACGAGAGCTTTGACACGATAAACCACACGATATATATATATATAAGATTTCTTTTTCAAGTAACTTAATTATCCCATCTACATTTTTCTTAAATATATTTGTGAATGGTTAATAATCTATAAATATGTGGATCAATAGCCTTTATTACTTCAGCCAATTTGAACTTTCCACATTCCATAGTTTAAGTGGACGAGGGACATTAAAAATCAATTTTTCATTTTTTGTAAATTTCACTTTAAATATTACTCAAGGGTACATTATATTCATTTATCACAAAAAAAAAAAAAAAAAAAAAAGAAATTCGAGAAAAAAAATTGGAATTTTACGCGTCGTCTTAAAAATCTTCGAAATGCCCCCTGCGCGTTCAAGATCAATGAAAAGCCCCAATATTTTTATAAAAGTTTGGTTTATACGTGTATATATAAATAAAATTCGATGCACAGTTTTATTTATGTATATAAGCCAAGCTTTTATAAAAAATATTGGGGATTTTCATTGATATGGAACGTGCAGGGGGCATTTTGAAGATATCTTAGATGACACGTAAAATTCCATTTCATTCTCAAAAATAATTTTTTTTATATTTTTTTGTGATAAATGCATGCCATAATGCATATAAATAATTGAATAACATTTGATATATAATATTTAAAGTAAAATTTACAAAAATAAAAAAATGATATTTAAGGTTTTTAAGGTCCCTCGTCCCCTTAAGAGTAAAATGGCTGTGACAAACGGACAGACAAACATAGGAGTGCTTTTATAATGGTTCCCTTTATACTTTTTAAGTACGGAACCCTAAAATTAAATAAAATAAAGAGATATGCTATTTTTTTTTAATATTCTTATATTAAATATAAATAATGAAGATTTATTAAATTTCCTTCTGCACTGTTACAAATAGTTTTCAAATAGTGCAATACAACTTGCGACACTGTATGTGTTTTCTTTTTCTAAATAGTCACTGCCGGAAATTCCCTCGAGCTGAATCTCATTTAAATTTTATGGGACACGTATATTCTTGCAAATGGATTGCCTGGCACCGGCTGAATTTTGAATTAACTGTAACGCTCTCGAGGCTAATTCTCTCAATGTAGCATAAGTTGTAGAGCGAAGTCGAAAATTGGATGCAGGGAATGTCTAGGTCTGTGTAAACTTAATTTAATTTATTACACTTCAGAGCTTTGATGGGATAAATGATAGAACAGAAGAACTTAAAACATTTTAGGAAATAATAATAAGGCATGCCCTATTAGCGATTGTATATTGTAGCCTGAGCTCCCTGAAGCGATATGTTAGATTTTTATTTTATTGGAAAATATGGGAGATTGTGACTTATTAGTTATCAAATTAATATTTGTAATTTTTTTCCGTTTTCCTTACAAAAAGAAAGGACTGAGTTAAGAATTGGTCGCAGAAATTAATTGAGTTAAAAATATGAAAATGCAATCCTTTATTATTTCGTTTCATAGAGCTTAATGAAATTAAATTTAAAAATTGAAAAACCCGACTGTGTAAAAAGCGAACTAATTATTTCTCATCAATGCATAGCTGCCAACTTGTACGGATTTTTCATACCACTAAAATTTAATAGAATTTTTTGACTTATTTAAACGTTAAAATTTCTTGAATTTCGGTGATTCAATTAGCTAAAATTTACTATAATATTTTAGTGATTTGAAAAATCCGTACAAGTTGGCAGTTATGTCAATGTGAAACTATTTTTTATATTACTTACCTATTTTTTTATTTACTTGTATTGATGACTTTTAAGTTGTGTTTAATTGTTAGTTCCTATCTATACACACTGTTTTGATGAGGCCTATACATGTCTATAAAGGTTAGAGTTGCAGTAAAGCTAGAGATCCTACCTACACAACTTCAAGGTTGTGTAATATTTAAACGGAGCTTCTGACTGTAAAATAGTCAATGAAACATCGTCTTCATTTTGAAAGACCTATCCAATGATATGCCACGCAATATGGTGCGTAAGAAAATGTTTTTCGTCTGTACCGCCCTTTTGTATTTTACGGCCGCCATTTTAAATTTATAAAAACAAAACCTAGCCTATAACCATCGGACAGTTAAGACGAATCGACAGAGACCTCACTCATTAAAATCCATCTAGCCGTTGGGATGTTTCAAGCGTATAAAGAAAACCACATAGATACGCGTGAAACACATAACCCTTCCTGGCAGTCGGGTAATAAAATAAAGAGATATGCTAAAATTTTTAAATATTCTTATGTTAAATATAAATAATGAAGATTTATTAAATTTCCTTCTGCACTGTTACAAATAGTTTTGAAATAGTGCAATACAACTTGCGACATTGTATGTGTTTTCTTTTTCTAAATAGTCACTGCCGGAAATTCCCTCTAGCTGAATCTCATTTAAATTTTATGGGACACGTATATTCTTGCAAATGGATTACCTGGCACCGACTGAATTTTGAATTAACTGTAACGCTCTCGAGGCTAATTCTCTCTATGTAGGACAAAGTTATAGAGCGAAGTCGAAAATTGGATACAGGGAATGTGTAGGTCTGGGTAAACTTAATTTAATTTGTTACACTTCAGACCTTTGATGGGATGAATGATAGCACAGTAGAACTTGAAACATTTTAGAAAATAATAATAAGGCATGCCCTACTGGCGATTGTACACTGTAGACTGAACTCCCTGAAGCGATATGTTAGATTTTTATTTTATTGGAAGATATGGAAGATTGTGACTTATTAGTTATTAAATTAATATTTGTAATTTTTTCCATTTTCTTTACAAAAAGAAAGGACTGAGTTAAGAATTGGTCGCAGAAATTAATTGAGTTAAAAATATGAAAATGCATTCCTTTATTATTTCGTGTCATAGAGCTTAATGAAATTAAATTTAAAAAATTGAAAAACTCGACTGTGTAAAAAGCGAACTAATTATTTCTCATCAATGTGAAACTATTTTTTATATTAATTACCTATTTTTTTATTTACTTGTATTGATGACTTTTAAGTTGTGTTTAATTGTTAGTTCCTATCTACAAACACTGTTTTGATGAGGCCTATAGACGTCTATGAAGGTTAGACTTGCTGTAAAGCTAGAGATCCTACCTACACAGCTTCCAGGTTATGTAATATATAAACGGAGCTTCTGACTGTAAAATAGTCAATGAAACATCGTCTTCATTGTGAAAGACCTATCCAATGATATGCAACTGAATAGGGTGCGTAGAAATTTTTTTTCGTCTCTACCGCCATTTTTTATTTTACGTCGGCCAATTTTAAATTTATAAAAACAAAACCTAGCCCATAACCATCGGACAGTTAAGACGAAGATTGTGACTTATTAGTTATTAAATTAATATTTGTAATTTTTTTGGTTTATATATCAAAAGAAAGGACTGGTTTAAGAATTGACGATTGTATATTTTAGATTGAACTCTCTGAAGCGATAGGCTTAATTTATATTTTATTGGAAAATATGGGAGATTGTGACTTATTAGTTATTAAATTAATATTTGTAATTTTTTCCGTGTTTTTTTTTAGATAAAAAGAAAGCACTAGGTTGAGAATTGGTCGCAGAAATTCATTGAGTTAAAAATATGAAAATACAATCCTTTATTATTTCGTGTTATAGAGCTTAATGAAAAAAGCAGTGAGATGCTTATATGGTATTGCAAAATTATTGAAACATTTCGGTTGGAAGTAGTTATGGAATACAGTGATAAAAAAGTTAAAACACGATCCCGATTTTTTAAAAACATAATTATAGACAAAAGCATACCTTCACTGATCTTACGTATTATATAAATAAAAAACAACGTTTAAAACACCAAAACATTTTATTTCTTGTTGCAAGCTAATTTCGGTAGCCATACTGTAATCAGTGCAAAATACGATTGCTTAGAAAAGAAAATTGTTGAAATATATATAAGAGAAGCTGATTCAATGATAAAGTTTATTAGCCAATGTAATTACAGGAAATTTTAGGAAACAGCCAATATAAGAGAAGCTGATTCAAAGATCAAGTTTATTGGCTAACAGAATTTCAAGAAAGTTTAGAGAGCAGCCAATAAGATATAATAAATGCAATGTGAAAACATGCAAGGGAAATTTATGAACAAAAGGTTTTTATATAAATTTTTGATCAACTTGATAACGGAAGAATAGTAAAATCACAATTAACAATATTTTAAACATTTTTATAAATATGGAACAATGTACATTATTTAATAGCATTTCTCTACTTTTTGTTTTATGGAGTTAATCGATGTTTGCACTAAACGTCTCAATTGTTACTAATTCAAAATTATATCAAAACATCTTAAATGCCGTTTCCTTATTCAAAATTTCCTTTTAAATGTAGTCCTATTTGTGCAGCAGTGGCGTATATATTTTCTTCAGCACTTATCAAACATTTTATTACAATTTAATAAAATTTGTGGTATATATTTTTTTCTTTAGAACTTGGAAATGCTTCATTGTTATATTATTACGTTTCATACTTACCGTACAACGCATAATAATTATTAGAGTAAAAATTTGTAGCTGAAAAAATTGTCAGCAAAAAGTTTTACGCAACTATTTCCAAACAAGAATCTTTGCGGCATATTTCTACATAATTTTCAATAGAGATCGGATGCAAAATATTGTTTGGAAATAGTAGTGTTAAATTTTCTTCGTAACATTTTTTTCTGTGACAAAACGTTCAATCCTACTGATTATACTAACTTTTGTATGTTGCTTTGTTATACTACTTTTGTTACCTCACTATTTTGATTCCCCATTTTTAGGTGCGTTCGTAATCATATAAATACGTAGCGCCTATAGTCGTCGTTCGATCCGTCTGTCTGTCTGTCCGTCTGTCCGCATATAACAGAGCAGAAACTACCCAACCGAATGGTCTGAAATTTTAAATATATAATTGTTGCGAAATTTTGTCAAGTCATTTCAAATTTTATGAAAATTGGTTGTATAGTTTAATTACAGAGACAGTCAAAATTTTTCCGTTACATTACGGCCAATGGGAAAAAATTATTTCAAGTGCATTTTAATGTGCTTAATAATAAATAAAGTACATTGTTCCATATTTATAAAAATGTTTAAAATATTGTTAATTGTGATTTTACTATTCTTCCGTTATCAAGTTGATGAAAAATTTATAAAAAAACCTTTCGTTCATAAATTTCCCTTGCATGTTTTCACATTACATTTATTATATCTTATTGGCTGCTCTCTAAACTTTCTTGAAATTCTATTAGCCAATAAACTTGATCTTTGAATCAGCTTCTCTTATATTGGCTGTTTCCTAAAATTTCCTATAATTACATTGGCTAATAAACTTTATCATTGAATCAGCTTCTCTTATATATATTTCAACAATTTTCTTTTCTAAGCAATCGTATTTTGCACTGATTACAGTATGGCTACCGAAATTAGTTTGCAACAAGAAATAAAATGTTTTGGTGTTTTAAACGTTGTTTTTTATTTATATAATACGTAAGATCATTGAAGGTATGCTTTTGTCTATAATTATGTTTTTAAAAATTCGGGATCGTGTTTTAACTTTTGTATCACTGTATTCCATAACTACTTCCAACCGAAATGTTTCAATAGAATGTTTCAATGCCTTCCGAACAGAATGAAATTGATATGCACTTATGAAGTGCGCTAAAATATATATTCAGTACTATATGCGGTGCAAAAAAATATTTATAAAACAAGTTATAGTATGAACGCAGCTCATTTGTCACGTTTGACGGGCGATTTCCAACTTGTATATTCAATCATGCGTCAGTCCCCTTTTCACTTTTTCCAGTGTTGCCACACCACCGGGCGAACCTGGAACCACTATTTTTAATAGTAATATTTGTCTTATTTAATCCAAAGCTTCGACGTTTAAATAATGCTACAATTGCTATTCGGAAACAATGGTACTCAAGTTTTATAGAAACGCCACCCGTTACAACCCTGATTACGCAAGCATGTTCCTTAATTTTTTTATACTTTAACTTTTTATACATTCATGCGCCTGTCAGTTCAATAAATATGTTTCTTTTTAGGCGCGTTCGTAATTATATACATGCGTAGCACTTACGTTCGTCGTCTGGTCCGTCCATCTATCTCTCTGTCCGTCTGTCCGCATATAACAGCGGGAAAACTACCCAACCGAATGGTTTGAAATTTAATATACTAAACAAAAACATAATTTGAAGAACAAATTAAAAAAAACAAAATTTATTTCCTACATTGTTTAAGCCCGAGAAGGGACAGATATTAAGTTATTTCATTCAATTAGTTCTACATTTAATATTAAATTTTTGTAACAAATTAGTTAAGCCAATTGAAGATTAAAAAATAAAAATAAAATTCATACAATATGATACTTAAAATACACTAAAAAAATAGATTCCGTTCAAATGAAATCGAAATAAATCTTAGACTTCTTCCATTTTTAATTGAAAATATTTGTATTGCAGATTTTGTATTATGTTTATGACAATTGTGCATAAAATGATAGATGCATGCAAAATACAACCTTAAAAAAAAGCCTAAAATTTATTTCGATTTCATTTGAACGGAATCTAATTTTTTAGTGTGTTTTAAGTATCATATTGTATGAATTTTATTTTTATTTTTTAATCTTCAATTGGCTTAACTAATTTGTTACAAAAATTTAACATTAATTGTAGAACTAATTGAATGAAATAACTTAATATCTGTCCCTTCTCGGGCTTAAACAATGTAGGAAATAAATTTTGTTTTTTTAATTTGTTCTTCAAATTATGTTTTTGTTTAATATGTCAAGTTTTTTTAATAACTACTGCACTCAGACGAACGCATTTTAAAATTAATAGAGAGTATCATCATCAGGCTTTGATGTGTGCGGTATTGCATTACAATGTGGGATGCAGTTTACCAATGTGTAATTCAAAATGTTTCACCACTGTAGTAATGCAGATTGCGGTAGTTTGGACAAAAACTTCCAATCTGAACGTAAAAAATCTATAATCAAAACATAAAAAATTAACTTCACTTAAATTTAGATACTCTATTTCCCACTCAGAAACGCTTTGAATGCAAAAATAAATTGTGTTGAATCCTTACTGCTAATATTTAACAATATTACAGCTTTGATACAGTAAAAAATAAAAAATAAAAGTTTTACTTAAGTTTTTAAACCTTATTCTCTCCCAAGGGGTGATGTAAACACATCAGAAAATTATTACCTAAGTTTAACTTGGGGTATAAATAGTTCTCATCTCGGAAAATAAATGTATTTTAAAATTGAAGTTATGTAATTCCCCACTAAGTTTGCTAACTGCGTAAAAATAGCTATACATTAGAAACGTTTTACTAAAATATAAACTTGACCAAAGCAAAAACTTATTCTGAAAATACCATTTCTATTTCCGCTATGACGCCATATTCACCTTTTTAATTTTTGAAAAAAAAAAATACTAGCTTAATTTAATATTTCACGTGAAAATCTTTCAACTAAAATAAATAAATTATTATTACGGCTTTTGAAATTTTTGCAACAATGAAGTAAAAATGTAACATTTTCTATGAAAAATGGTCGTTGATTTTCAATGAAAAAAGCGAAAATTGGAATTATTAAGAAAAATATTTGAATAATGCAAAAACAAATTGGGCCATGTTTCTCTCTGGTTTATAATTCACCCATATGTAAGGGCATTTTACCATTCGTTTTAACCCTGACGTCAGGCAAACGTTTTTACACTTTAAATTTATAATATCATTAGAATTAGTAAAGAATAAAAAATGAGTGGCATCAGGGACAAAAAGGTGGGAAGAAAAAATGAAAAAGTTATGATCTCCATAGGCTTTTGCATGTTAAATTAACATTGAGAAGTGACACTGGAAATAAATAAGTATTGCGCTGCCGCGCAATACTTAAATATAGTCGTTATTTGTCATTTCAAATTTTATGAAAATCGAATCAAATCTTTAAAAGATATTCATAAAAGTTTTCTTCATTCTATTAAATCCTATCATACGTCATTAATTCGTTAATATCCTATGATAGGTAATGATTCTAGGTTGTCATGGTGATTACGTCCTATTTAAGATGCTGTCTTATTATTTCCGTATCGCTGAATTTTCAATACATATAATCGTAATAAATTTTATAATCATGCTTTTTTGCATAAGAGTGCAATAGCTATTGCACCAAACCAAGATTTCTGATTCATTACGGCCAGTAGAAAAACAAAAATATTTCAATGATGTCACAGCCTTTAGAACAGATTGAAATTGATATGCACTTAAGAAGTGCACTAAAATATACATTCAGTGCAATATGTGATGTACAAATATTTATAAAACTAATTATAGTACGAACACATCCTCATTGCCACGTTTGACGTGCAATTTCCAAATTGTTTAAATTATTATATTAAGTGTGTTGCGGTCCACCTAACATCACAGATATATATTTGCGGACCGCGGGAAAAAAGGTTCTGTACCGCTTGTCTGAACTGTTAAAAATGCATTGTCTGGCATTGGACTGAATTATGAATTACTCGAAACACCCTCGATATAAATTCCCTTTATGTTGCAAAATATTATACAGGGAAGTCGAAAATTAGATACAAAGAATTCCTAAGAAAAATTCATTCCCTTATACTTTAGAATGTTGATGAGATGAAGGATAGGATTTGATAGAAGAAAAAGAGAATGATTAGAAAAAGATAAGGCATGCCCTACTTGTGATTGTACAGTACATCTTAGATTCAAATGCCTGAAGCGATAAGTTGATTTTGAAAAAAAAATGTTCAAGGATTTATAAGATTAATTATTAATTTAATATTTATAATTTCTGTGGTGGTTTATTCATAAAAAGCAAAGTGTAAGTTAAGGCTAATTAAAATACATATAAAAGCACAAATAATTGTACAAAAATTACTTTCAGTTGCATACATCTACCCTATATATATAAAATCCTAATAAATCAAATTGAAACGAATTTATGTAACGATTCTATGAAACGACTGATTAAACAACTGATTACGTTTCACGGCGATTTCTCCTAAAATATGGAATGCTTTGCGATGAAATTAACAACAAAAATCCGTATTGATCCACAGATATCAAAACTGGTATTAGAATTTTAAAATTAGAATTAGTTTTCGAAATATTAATTTTTTTCTAATTTTAAATACTTTTTTTCTAATGATGGCAACTCAAATTTTAATCATAACAGATATTTCTTTTCATATTTTAGAAAAGGTTATTTTAAATTAATTTGGCGACGAGTTTGGCCTCCCTTAAATGTATGCTAAGAAATGCATCATATTACTTTTAATCAGAATTCAATTTGTATTTCATTATCATTTTATTTAATACAAAACTTCATTTAAAATTGAAAACTTTAAAATAAATGGCTTTTACTTCATTCTTTTTTTTTAAACGAAACGAAAAGAAAAATATTAGACACAGATGTCATATACGCACGGGGTACCTAATTGGCGCCAAAATGGCGTTATTTTGCCTGACATGGTAACCCGGCTATTGTTGCTTATTTATTAATAAATGTTTATTTGAATTTATTTTCTTTTTATTCACAAAAAATGTTATAAATTGTTTTGTTCTATAGTTATTAATTAATTCTTTTTATTTATTGTTATTTCATTTAAAAAATAACGGAAAATAATTTAAAAATACATATGTAACAGGTATTTGAAAACGAGGTTTTCGCCAAATTGTCGTAAAAAGAAAAAAATAACGACAAACCCGGTGCGTATGTGACAATGCAACAAATCATGAGATTTAATTTCCACTTCAAAGCAACGTTTTAATGTTATTACTTCTCCCGTCGACCAATTTCGCCAAATTATATAAATAGCCAAATTATATAAATTGACATTTTTTTATTTTAAATAACAAAAGGACAAATAAATTAGTATAACATTAATAAAAATACAAATAAAACGTCGAGATAAAAATCACTTGATTGCGTGAACATGTGTAACTTCCTTAAAGTCAAGTGAATGTGACATTTACGATCAACCATTATTGGCATTTAATCTTATAGTTTGGCGACAGATTTTTGGTCGATGGGATAACCAAGTAGCACCGTTTTAATTTACCACTCGAAAAATAAAAAAATGCTAACTGGCGAGTTAAAAAAAAAAAAAAGCTATTGGAGAGATTTTCACTCGGATAACATAAAAGTACCTTTGTGATCATGGCAACTTTTATGTGGTTTTATTCGAAAAAATAATTTTGATTCTTTAATCAAAGTGGAAACCTTTCTTATGAAAACCGAAGGAATCAGCCCGTTGTTTATGGCAGTTACATGACTTGGACTATTATAATATAAACGAAATAATGGGGATAGAATAATATTCGGTGACTGTGGCTGGTTAACATTAAAGTACCAAAATGGCCGCCTGGAATATAAAAAGCAAAGGCATCCGCCTGGAGCTGTTGATGATAGTCATATGACTTAGGCTATTATTATAGAGATTGTTTTCAATTTTAAAAACAGCGCAAAGAATAATGTTTCCTAACGATTAAAAATTTATTTTTACGTGACTATTAAAAACAAAAAAAAACTTTAAAATTACTATTAAATGAGTACGTGTTAAAGGCAAGAAAATATTGAAAATTATGTCCTGAAAATTGTACTTACACTTGATTATGAAAAGGGAAAGGAAAATTTAAAATAATAAATACATTAATATGCGTTTAACCCTTTCACGGACAAGGCACTTCTATTCGTAAAATCTTGAAATCAGTGAATGGCACCAGAATTTACAAACAAATTTCGAAATGCAAAAATGCTTTTGTTCACTTACTTGATCACCCGACCGGAGCACCAACCAAAGAATGGCATAGGATGTAGCGCTCCGGTGGAAAATCCCCACAACAATCACTGATGCCGGACATCGGAAAGCACCCAAAATAACAAGGAAAAAGGCACATATTCTGACGAACTTACATAGTAAATCGTAAATTTACAAAACAATTGATGTTGCTTTCATCATAATAATAAAAATAAAAACAAAAGTGAAGTGACTTAAATGTATAACAAAAGTTAAGACTATAAATCCTTGTTCAAGATTATGAAGTGTAAATGTTCATAAACGTTCACTGTTCACTAATGTTCAAATGAGTTCAGTGTTCGAAAGAAAAATGTTCATAAAATTTTTATATAAGAAAAACTAACTTGAAGAAAGATCACCATAATGTTCAGACCTCAAGAGAAAATCGCCGCCAACAAAAATGTCAGACAAAGGACAGTTACTATAAAAGGCACAATTTTGATCCTTTGATGTAGTGTCAGAAAACCATGTAATGTCCGTAGCGAACCACTGATGAGTATTAACAGTATGATAGAAGTAAATAGTTACAAGTGTAAAAATTATCAAAATTTATACCTAATAAATGAGTATTCCCTATTAAGTGCGTTGTACATAGCACACAGTTTTCTATAGTTTGAACGGGTGATGAGAACGTTTCGAATGTTCCATCTCAATGTACAATTCCTGTTGAATTTAAATGTACAAGGCATTAACGGACAATGTCCAAACAAATAATGTTGTATACTTCCTACATCACCACAGTTACACCTGTTATTTGGGCGTGTTCCTATTTTAAACAGATACTGTGGAAATGCTCCATGTGAAGAAAGAAAATAACCTATCACCTGGGATTCACATAGAAATAAATCGTTAACCTTGTTTAATATCGCATAAGTATCTCTTCCCTTCTCCGAATTTTCCCAAGAAACCTGCCATTGATCATGTAGAAGTGTTTTAAAATGACGCTTTAAAATAGAAGTTGGTACAGGAATGCGTAGAACTTTATCATACAGATCATTTATAATAAATGATTTTGCCAACATGTCCGCTCTTTCATTTCCTGATATTCCAACATGCGATTTTATCCAGCCAATATATATGACTTTATTATGTAACAGGCGCAAAGAGTTGAAGATATTAAAAAGCTGACCGTTAGATGGAAATAAGTGCTGAAGAGCGTAAATTGATGACAAGCTGTCAGTATAAAGATGAAATGAATCATGCGGGGAGTCGATGCACCAGCTGATAGCCTCGTCTATCGCAGCCAATTCTGCTTGAAAAACAGAGTTATAGTCATGTAATTTTAATCTCATGTCTAGCATAAAATAATCCCTATACCAAACCGTAAATGCAGCTCCTACAGTGTTCATCATTCGAGAACCATCAGTATACAATATCGGATGATTCACCACTGCTACTGTATCAACCACTGGCTTAACAAATTTTATATTTAAGTTTTCAAAGAAGTAAGGATAATTATATGTCCGCAGTTTATTCATAAAATCTTCACCTTTAAAACACATATTGTCAATCAAGACTGTACCATTTCCATAAATGGTATTATAACGCTTAGAAGACAAATTCAGTTCTATGTCAAGTGGTGGAGCACCCACCAAAACACACAATGCGTCATTAGAAATCGTACGATATGTCTTTAAGACAGATAGCAGACATAGACGTTGACATGAGAGTAATCTTGTTATTCCATGTTGATTTAAGTCAGGCATCCAGATCTCATGCCCATATGAAATGCGTTTCTTCAAGACGGTATTGTACCATATTTTAAGGTAAATAGAAGGAAGACCTCTATCACGGATTCTGGTTTGGCGCATTTTACACGTGAAATCGTTAAGCCTAGTTCTAATCATATCTAGGTGATCCATCCAGCGAAAATTGCTGTCAAGTAGAAATCCCAAATAAAGAATATTGTCCTTTACACTGATACTTTTGTCATTATGTTTAAAAATTGGTCTTCTTTTACTAAGAGTGTGGCTCCCAAACAGCATTGCGGCTGACTTCTCTGCACTAATTTGCAAATGATGTATAGAACAGATATCCGAAAAGTGATGAACACTAGTATTCATTTTATGTTCTAGCGCAGAGCGCGTATCTGCGCCATCTGTAATAACGCTATCATCAGCATAAGAAATAATCAGTAATCCTCTCTGCTTGCAATTCTTTAAAATCCTGTCAGCAACTAGTGTCCAGATAAACGGCCCAAGACATGACCCTTGCGGGCAGCCACGGAATACATGAAACCATGTTAATCCATGCGTATATTTAAAACAAATAAGCCTATGACTCATGTAATTTTTAAGTGTAGACTTCATGTAATCAAAAATAGGTAAGATATTTATGATATCGGCTACAATAAGCCAATCCAAAACGTCGAAGGCACCACTGATATCAAAAGAAATCATTGCACAGTATTTATATACTGATAGTGTTTCTCCAATGATATTCTTTAACGCAGAAAGTGCTGTCAAGGTGCTCCGTCCCTCACGAAAGCCATGTTGTCCATCATCAAAATAATTAGAAGACTCCAGCATCGTAATAACTCGAAGTTTTAAAAGTCTTTCATGTAACTTACCCATCATAGGGTGAAGAGTAATAGGTCGATACGAATTAATTTTTTCAGCTGTCCTATTACGTTTTCGAAAAAAGATGATCATTCCTCGTTTTTTGTTCACTTACTTAATAAAAGGGAAATTTTCATCCCAATATTCTGATGCTAATGTGGCATTTAAGAATAAAAATTAAGTGGTCCAAAAATGAACCACCGCCCTTGAACGGGTTAAAGCAGCAAATTTTAGTAATTGTATTATGTCAATCGTTTTATAACGCTGTTAAAAAATACCGAGAGACAAAGACTCTGTTTACTTAATTCATTTTATTTTAGCTTCTTTTCAAATGTTTAACTGATTCTTCTTTAACTAAACACGAAAACAACCATTGGATGTCTTAACAGCAACTGATTCTACCTTAAATTTTTGCAATCAAAGGGAATTGAATGGAAACCCGTTTACAGGGAGATCGCTACAGGTTTTTTTTTCAGTATAATTCAATCTTCTCTAATCTTTTAAAAACCGATCAGATTAGCATGCTTTTAGATTCTACAGTGTCTGAACGGGAGTTGGCGAGCGTAGCTTGCAGGGGGCAGAGCCCCCTAGTATAATATAAAGATATTTAAAATACATTAAAAATATCTTAAAATACATTAGAAAACCAAAAACGTTTTTAACATTACAAGGTAGGATCAGTACATCAGTAGGATTTAAATATTGTTATTATTTTTAGCGCTTATTCGAGAATTGTCCAGAAGAAAACATTCTTATTTAAAGATTGTACGTCAGGAATGTTGTTCAAAATTTCAACAAAACGAGCTTTCATCTATTATGCAGCAAATCTCTCCATACTCCATGGATATCATATGGTAGTGCATCGTTACAAGCTGTACCTTTATTAGCGATTATTTCAGTTGATTCTCTTATGATGGTTTCCTGGTAATTATTTGTACGAAAGATAATTTTTGATTTATTAAAATCTACTTTTATAGGTTGAGTTTGAGATAATCTTGATAATGCAGTATGGGGTTGTGGTGAGTCGCTCGTATAATATAATCACTCACTTAAAAACACTTTACTACCTTTATTCGTAGAACATTGATAAACGTCGATTCTGACACTCATCGTATTCGAACACACAAAAATCCAATGTGAACATTTTCGTCTGCGCTGCTATGACAACGGCTCTGGCCAGCTGCCATTCCAAACGAAGAACTTTCTCCCTTGCCTTCCTGCGGCTGCCACAGAGTATGCCCCCAGTGACGTAGGGTACCGAAGAAACGATATACAAGTGTATACATTTTTTTTTTTTTTTTTTTTTTTTTTTTTTTTTTTTGACTATCTGTGTCAGAATCCACGCTTGTGGAGAAAAATTACAAGGATACTTACATGAAATAAAATTGCAATATATAACAAAATATAGGCATAATGTGTAGTATGCAAAATGAACAATTTATCAACAATTTCAGTAAGTAATATAAGATGCCAGTTTTTTAGGAAAATGGCCATGTCTGCCCGAACGTGTGACAGTTTTTGTTTGGTCAGGGTTACTGTCCGCTTTAAGAGAGAGTTTTAATTTAGAGTTCTCTGGAACAGTTTTCGTGGACAAGTCTGAAGTAGAAATCAAATGAGCTGGCTTCACTCGATCTATTGATACCGTAGACTTACGACCATTAAGCTCGATTGTTATAGTTTTCCCAGTTCTACTTAGGACTTTGTGAGGACCAGTATATGGTTGACACAATGGAGGTTGTACATGATCCACTCTTAGAAAGATGTGTGAACAAGATGTCAAGGAAGGGTGTATATAGAACTTCTCTTGGCAGTGAGATGATGTAGCAACTGGACTTAACTGCCGCATGGTGTTTCGTAGTTGCGTGACGAAGTTATCGTTGAAAGGTCGGATCTTGTATTCATCCAGCATATCACAGGGCAATCTCAACGTAGTGCCGTAGACAAGCTCAGCGCAAGAAGCTTGTATATCTTCCTTCACTGCTGTGCGAATGCCTAGTAAAACTATCGGTAATATTTCAGTCCACCTACTGGTTTCGTGAGCTTTGATGGATGACTTTAAATGTCGATGAAATCTTTCGATAATGCCATTCGATATCGGATGATATGCCGTTGTGCGGATCTTCTGTGTTCCCATCATTTTTGTGAATTCATCAAATATTGCTGATCGCATTTGTGGGCCTTGATCCGTGGTTATGAGCGAAGGGCAACCAAATCTTGATATCCAATGCTTTAATATGGCACTACAAATTGTTTTAGCTTGTGTATCAGATATAGGTACGGCTTCTGGCCATCTGCTAAATCGGTCAATCATCGTTAAAAGATAGCTGAAACCGTCAGATGGAGGCAAGGGACCTACGATATCTATATGTATTTGGGAAAAACGTGCATCAGGAAGAGAGAACGTGCCAAGAGGTGCTTTGGTGTGCCTCTGTATTTTTTATCTTTGACACTTCTCACAGCCACGAACCCAGTTTTTGATGTCTCGTTTCATATTTGGCCATACGTATCTGGAACAAATTAGTTTTGTGGTAG
The DNA here is from genome assembly GCA_963932465.1 of Maratus speciosus. Lineage (NCBI taxonomy): Eukaryota > Metazoa > Arthropoda > Arachnida > Araneae > Salticidae > Maratus > Maratus speciosus. The sequence goes on from OZ010797.1 coordinate 167,618,256, forward strand.
CTGCTATGCCTGGATGGGCTAGGTTGTGCAAATGTTCATATATCAGCCGACGAAAGAAACTAGGAACTAAGGGTCGAGGCGTACCTGTTGAAGTATCACATAGTAGGCTACAATCAGAAATGAGGCAAGGTTTCAATTCCAATTTGAGCAATGTACTATTATGCAGGTTCTGTAGCTCTGAATCATTTTCCTGAGCTTTTGCGAATTCCTCAAAATTTAAGATTGGAGATTTTGAAATAGAATCAATTTCAATTCTTGAGAGGCAATCTGCAACAATGTTTTCGGAACCTGGTACATGTCTAATGTCAGTGGAATATTGGGAAATGTAATCTAAATGGCGTGATTGCCGCGGCGAACATTTATGGGGATTTTGCTTAAATGCATAAATTAGCGGTTTTTGATCAGTATAAATTTGAAAAATTCTCCCCTCTAGCATGTGCCGAAATTTTTTTATTGCCGAATAAATAGAAAATAATTCCCGGTCATATGTTGACCAATTCCGCTGACTGTTGTTTAATTTCATGGAAAAAAATGCTAAAGGTTCATAACGTTCCTGATAAAACTGCATAAGGGTGCCGCCGATCGCGACATCTGAGGCGTCAACCCATATACTCAACTGAGCGCCTGGAATAGGGTGCCGTAAAAGAGCAGCCTGAGATATTGCATTTTTGGCAGCTACGAAAGCTTTTTCAGCATCTTCGTTCCAATTAAGGGGTTCTGTTTTAGGAACACGGGAACGAGATTTCTTTTTGTTTGTATGGCCTTCTAACAATTTCACTAAAGGCGCAAGTATGTGTGCAGCTTGATATATGAAAGACCTATAAAAATTAAACATACCCAAAAATCTTCGAAGTTGAGATAAGGTTGTGGGCTGCGGAAAATCGATTATGCATTTAACTTTATCTGGAAGTGGTTGAATACCATGTTCAGATATTCGAAATCCTAAGAAATCAATGGTAGGTTTACCAAATGTGCACTTGGATACATTTATGCACAAACCATATTCTGCTAATTTGGAAAATAGTGCTTTTAAATGATGATAATGCTCCTCGGCATTTTTAGAGGCTATGAGTATATCATCGACGAAAGCATAGACGCCTGGTAAATCACGTATTACCTCATCTATGAATCTCTGAAATGTTGCAGACGCATTGCATAAGCCAAATTGCATGCGTGTGCTTTCGAACAATCCAAAAGGTGTGCATATCGCTGTTTTGGGAATATCATCAGGATTGATTGGTATTTGATGATATGCTTTGATGAGGTCAAGTCGACTAAAAATTTTAGTGTCACATAAATTAGCAGTAAAATCAGCTATACATGGTATCGGGTATCTGTCTTTTTTGGTTTGCGCATTCAAGGCACGATAATCACCTACAGGTCTCCATTCCAAAGTTCCCTTTTTTGGAACCATGTGCAAAGGTGATGCATAGTTGCTACGTGAAGGTCTTAAATGTCCGAGTTGTATCATATTTTGAAATTCTGTTTTAGCAATTTTCAGGCGATCCGGAGCCAACCTGCGGGGTTTTGCCACAACTGGAGGTCCTTTTGTTGAAATAAAATGCATTGTGTTGTGTTTGACAGGCTGATTGGGATCTGGTAATTTTGTAATAGATGGGAATTGTTTAAGAAGTTCATTATATATATTATCAATATTGATTGTTTTTACTGAATGAATTAATGCACATTTCATGTGACCTGTTGTTTCAAATTTTGTTTTTAAATCTCTTAGACATTTGTGGCGGAGATCTGGAACCAATTCGAAATTATGGAGAAAATCTGCTCCCAAAATTGGTGTACTAACATTTGCCACTAGAAAAGTACAATTAAATTTTCGTCTTAACTTAAAATCTAGAGAAAGGGTTTGTTGACCATAAACATTTATAGGGGAAGAATTAGCAGCCAAAAGCGTTTGTACGGGTGGATTCCGTTTTTGTACATTGTTGGCAGGAAGGATTGACACGTCCGAACCGGTGTCGACCAGATAAGAAACATTTGTAGTCCGGTCTCTAATGAACAGGCGACGTGACTGTTGAGGCAAAGAATAAGTCGCCTCTACTCTTTGCTGGTTTCGTTTCCCGCCCAAGAACACGGCTTTATGCATTTTTCTTCCCTACATTTTTTCCCAAATCGTCTATGATACCAACAGATACTTGAATCCCGATTATCACTATTACTTCGCCCTCGAGGTTTACTCCAGTTTCTGCGGTATGGGGACCGACCACGTGAAACAGCAAGCTGATCGATGCGCTTATTTAATTTTTCGATTTCTTTCAATAATTTACTCTCTATCGCCTGTTCATTCGAGCAGGACACGGCAATTGCAGAAGCTGGGGAAGGGGTAACTTCTGAAATACGATCTGAAATTTCCGCTGCTTTATCAAGGGTTAATTCAGAAACAGCCGCTAAAATTGTCTGAACAGAATTTGGTAATCGTTGCAAAAACAATTCTAACATTAAATTGTCTGGAACATTTAGGGATTCCGCGCGACGTTTCATACTACGTAATAAATCTGAAGGTTTCCGATTTCCTAGTTCTTCTCCAGACAAGAGCTGTCGTATCTCTTGCTGGGATGATTCACCTGAGCGCGCAATTAATTCCTTTTTTAAGACACCATAAGGGTCAGTAGCATCTGGTTGCATTAAAATATCACGAATGATTGATGCAACATCGGGTGGAAGATGCGAAACTATATAATTATATTTTGTAACAGATTCTGATATTGCTTTGGGGGTAGCTAAAGCAAATGTGCTTTCGCACATCACAAACCATAGCGCAGGATCTGATCTGTTATATAATGGAATTTGAACAGCATCGACACTAGACATGATTTATGGTAATAAATATATAAAATAGTACAATCAAACCAAAATAAATTCGCGAGTTAAATTTTTCTAATAAAATAACAGAAAAAATATCAGGAAAATGACTCAGAAGAACTTATCTGCTTTCCATCGAGCCGCTGTAGAACGATGTATTCTTTGAAAGATGAAGATGATCGGATAACATTCCAACTCATCTAGGAAGGCTGATGCTCTATATAAGAACAGTCCATGGTCACCATTGTGGTGAGTCGCTCGTATAATATAATCACTCACTTAAAAACACTTTACTACCTTTATTCGTAGAACATTGATAAACGTCGATTCTGACACTCATCGTATTCGAACACACAAAAATCCAATGTGAACATTTTCGTCTGCGCTGCTATGACAACGGCTCTGGCCAGCTGCCATTCCAAACGAAGAACTTTCTCCCTTGCCTTCCTGCGGCTGCCACAGGGTCTATTTAATCTAATGAGCTGTGAGTTAAGGCATTAATTCCCGAATTCCCCTCGCTAAAGTTAAGTCTATGGATGTTGAATGCATTCGTATATTTAAAATATCTCCTCGGAAAATTAATGTTTTTAACTCCTTTATTCTTTGTACCCTTCTTAAAAGATGCTTATTTTTTTTCTTAGTTGTCAAAATGTTTCTAAAATATATGCTTAATTTATTATTTTATGTGTAAAAAACTGACGAACTGTCAGTGATATTTTAACACTTCACATAAAATTAAGTATATATTTTAGAAATATTTTGACAACTAAGGAAAAAAAGAATTTTGCATTACACGCGAATGCATTGCACGCGTATACACTTAACGCTAGCAAGGGGTATTTGGAAATTGACAGACTAAAAGCTTTAAGGCTTCCCGTCACTCAGTTTCCGAATTCCTCTCGGTAATGTTAAGTCTATGGACATTTGATGTATTCTTATATTTTAACTATCTCATCGGGAAATTAATATTTTTAACTGCTTTCTTCTTTGTACTCTTCTTAAAAGATGTTTCTTTTTTTCTTAGTTCTCAAAATATTTATAGAATCTATGTTTAATTTTATATGAAGTGTTAAAATTTTACTCCCAGTTTGTCCGCTTTTAAAACATAAAATATTAAATTAAGCATAGATTTTAGGAACATTTTGACAACTATGAAAGAAAGTGACACCCTTTTAGAAGAGCACATGCAAAACAGAAATAAAAAAATATTAATACCCCGAGGAGATATTTTAAATAAAGGAACGCATCAAACGTCCATAGACTTAACATCACCGAGGGGAATTCGGAAATTGAGGGACGATCAGCCTTAAGCAGAACATTAACATTTTAAACTTTTTTTTTCTTTATACGCTTCTTAATTTTTTTTTAATTTTTTTTTTCTTAGTTGTTAAAATATTTCTAAAATCTATGTTTAATTCAATATTTTATGTGTTAAAAAGTAACGAACTGTGTGTAACATTTTAACACTTCCCATAAAATTGTATATGTCTTAGTATCAGTATATGTCTTAGAAATATTTAAACAACTAAGCAAAAAAGAGACATTTTTTAAGAAGAATATACAGAAAAAATAAGTTTAAAATATTGATTTCGTAAGCAGATATTTTAAATATTCGAATGCATGACATGATCTTTGACTTAACTTTAGCTAGGGGAATTTGAAAGTTAATGTTGGTTTGATTAAGGCTGTTGGTCAGTGAATTTTCAAAGCCCCCTCGCTAATGATAAGTCTATGGGCGAAGAATTCATTAGACCAGTAGAACCTCGATTATCCGAAGTAATTGGGGCCGACCTTCTTTCGGAAAATTGAAATTTTCGGATAATCGAGAATACTTCAATTTTAAGGATAAATAAATGCAATATTTCATATTATGGTAACAAGTGCTTAATAAAAATAAAGCAATAGCAAAATAGAAACAAAAATAAATTACTTGAATTTTAATTTTGAAATTAAGTACCTTTTTACATTTATCGCAAGGGTTGGAAAAAATGTTTTGTTTGTGGCTGTGTTGATTGATTGCCTTTGCTTTGAAGCTCTATCACAGACTTTTTTAATATTATTAGTTCACCAGTAATCACAGTCACACAATATCATAGTCTTTCTGATGCTCCAGCCATGCCGAACCTTTTGCAAAACTTTGAAATGCTTCAGAATTTCTAATTTTTTCGTTTTCTTCATTCCACTCCGCAGCTTACGGGATCTCAAGTTAAATTCAAAAGAACTGTAAGATAGTAAAGAAAAAAAAAACTTTCAAAATGGATTTTTAACCGAGATTTCGGTTAAAAGAGTTTCGGATAAAAGAGGTTCTACTGTATATTTAAAATATCTCCCGGGGAAATAAATATAGTTTACTCTTTTTTTTTCTTTGTCCTCCTCTTGAAAGATGTTTATTTTTTCTTACAAGGGAATCACTTTTGGTGCTGTTCGCACCTACAATTGAGACCTGGTGTATTTTAAAGCTCTATATCAGAAAGTTAGAGAATCGATAAAAATTTTCTGTTAAAAGCATTTTATTATTTTTTTTTATTTTACGGCAGCATAACTTTCTGAAAATGCATTTTTCGAAACTACTTACCGCACTATTAACATACAATTTTTTTAAAGAAAAGCATTTGAAAATGAGAATTAGACATTAATAAGTATAAAATATTAAAAAGTTTAAAAATTCCTTCAAGTACCAGCAAATTTGATTTTGAAAAATTACACCATTATATTCACATTTCTGGCGGGGGAAAAAGTTGCCGTTTTTTTTTTTCAAAATTAAAGCTTTCCGGCAACCTCATAGCTGCTTGTCGTGTTTGAGCAGTGGTTTGGCCTTCACTAGAAATTGTAATGTCCGACCTAAATAGGCACAGTAAGTTTTCTAATTGTATGAAAATATTAATTTACTTTATGATTACTTTTATCAAAATACACAACATTTAAACAACAACATTTCATTTTAAACATTCGAAACTTTATTCCATCCGACTTAAAAAAAAGATAGTTTTCTTATTTTGCATTTCAATAAAAAAAAAAATAGTCAAGGTTTTTAAAAGAAATATATGTACTATTTATACATTAATCAACTGCATAGAAAAAAAAACCAATTCTTGTTTCTTAAACTATCAATTATCAAACAAATCGTAATCTGATTTAATTCTAATATGTACCGTACATAAACTCCAGGGATAAAGCGGGTGAAAAATTTGAAACGCCATATTTGGCGATTTAACCCACTTTTGGCGTGAAATAAACAAATAAAAATCCAATAATAAAAAGTTAAAAGCATAGAAAAATTATAAAATATGATTTTAACAGGGGAATTTTGTCGGTTCTCCAACTCTAATGTATAGGTCTAGAAAATGCACCAGGTCTCAATGGTGCGACTAAGGTGCAAGCAGCACCAAAAGTGATTTCCTTGTTAGTTCACAAAATATTTCTAGCTAAGAAAAAAAGAGGCATCCTTTAAGAAGAGAACACAGATAAAAATGCGTTGAAATATTGATTTTCTGGGGAAATATTTAAATATACGAATGCATCGCACGTCTATAGACTTAACAATAGCGGAAAGTATTCGGAAATTGACTGAGTAACAGACTTAAGATCACTGAAGTAAAAAATTAAAATGTAATGTTTTGTGTGTGTGTGTTATAAGGTTTAAATAATAAACCAGTACGCTACAAACAAGTAGGAAATTGTACGTCAAACGTGGCAAATGAGCTGCGTTTGTGCTATAACTTGTTTTATAAATATTCAGATCATGGTATAGTAGCGGTTGCACTCTTATGGTAAAATGCATCAATACAAAATTAATTACGATTTTTTATATTAAATTCAGCAATACGCATATAATAGGACTCCATCTTAAATAGGAAGTATTCACCATGGCAACCTACAATCATTACCTGCCATGGGATATCATTGAATTATTTACGTATAATACGATTTAATAGAATAAAGAAATCTTTTATTAATATCTTTTCAAATTTTGATTCGATTTTCATAAAATTTGAAATGACTCGACAAAATTCTGTAACGATTGTATATACTAAATTTCAAACCGTTTGGTTGAGTAGTTTTTACGCTGTCCTATGTGGACAGACGGACGAACCAGACGATGACTATAGATTGTACATATTTATATAATTACGAACGCACCTAAAAAACGACACAAATATATTAATCTACGAAAATATAATATAATCACGAACAAAAATGTTCAGTACCCTTTTAAGAGTTACCCATGTTTTCGAGAAACTTTCTTTACCTTTAAAAACTTCGCAAACCAATATGTTTTCGAGATTTCAAGAGCCATTTAGAAAAACAAAGTTTCTTTTGCTGCTACTTTTTTCGCAATCGTGTACAAGTAGTTTTCATTCTGTATCGATTATTTTCATGAAACCAGAATATCGATTTTTCAAGTGCTATCAATTCTCATGCAAATATTTTCAGCTGTGAAATTGAATTTATGTCTGGAAGAATATCAAAATAATATTAATTTTAATGTTATTTTATCATGCTATTACTTTTCCATGTTTGTCTAAAAAACATGTTTGTTGAACATCGAAGTGTTTACTTTTGAATTGATATCATCGGAAAAACCTATATGCACTGTAAAAAAAATCCGTAAAAATACGGTATATTTTCCGTTAAATTTTACGGAATACTTTCATCTTTATTTGAAAACAGTACAATTTCCGTAATTGGATAATTTTTCCGTTTTCGGATCAAAATGAAGAAGGCTTTCCGTAAATTTTACAAAAATATTTCATCATTCTTTCAAAATAGTACAATTTCCGTAATTGACGTCTGTGTTGTATAGAGTGGCGCTGTGTTTAGTTGGAATGCGGAATAATGAATTGTTGTAGTGTGAACATATGTTTATACGTTTAAGACTTGGTTAGTCACTATTTCTCTTTTCTTTTCTTTTCTTTTTTTCCCTTTTTTTTCTTTATTTTAAGTAAATATGAATTAATATCTTTTCATATATCAGTTAAAATTTAATATAACTTATTTTATCTTTCGAATTTAATGCCACGTAAAATGCCGTATAAATTCCAATTTAATTTATTCAGTTGTTTTTTTAATTTGTATCAAATAAAAAATTAAACATATCAAGTAACTTATTAAATATTAAATAACTGTTTTCATCTGTTATTCGTTTAATATAGTAATTAAAAAATGATATGATAAATATTATTTCTAATTGAAAAAAAAAACCGATTAATTTCTAAAATAATGATAGAAATTTTATTTTTTAAATGCATGCAATTTTGAAAAGGAGTCATAATTGTTCCTATTTTATATGCATGTAATACTTTTTTTTTGGGGGGGGGGCATTAAATATTCGTATTCTTACAATAATAATTCTTTTTAAATTGTAATACCAATTAAGTTAAAAATAAAAGAGCAATCTCATTCAATTAGAAATAAATTAATATATCTTATTTGTCTGATAAAGGTAATGTTTATGTATCAAGATATTTTAATTACAAATAGGGAGCGGTAAATTAACACCACCCCCTTTTTGAGTATCACAATTTCAAAAATATCAATATTTAGCTATTAATTGTCTCTAATTTTATGTCTTTAGCGTTGATTTACGCCCCCCCCCCCCTCCTCCCCAATTTCAAATTTCAAAAATGCCAATATTTGGCTGTCAATTAGCTGAAATTTTATTTTTAAAACTAACACTGTAGTATTTTTCTTTCTTTCTTTTTAAATAGAATGTTTAAAAAAAAATTTTTTAATTTTTTTTTACAATATTTAAAAAAAAATAATCTGATATTTAAATGAATTTTATTAATTCTTTTTAAGTTTCAGATAGTTGAAAAGGAAATGTTACAGTTTATTTTTCATAATGATTTTAAAATAATACTTATTATTATTTAATAAAAAAATTCAAAAACTCTATTTTTAATTTTAATATTTTTTAATCTATTCACTTTAACGGATTCGCACATAAAACTTAAAACATATCTGAAACATAATAACGAAATTATAGATGTATATACAAATAAATAAATAAAAATAATAGTACAATAAAAATTTTAAAATCTTGCAAAAAAGAAGCTATTATTACTTATAATACATTCTTTCATGCACGTAATATTTTAAAGACTAAGTTTTTTCTTTTTATAAAGCATGAAATTTAAAAGCTAAATTTTCAAAATTATGGAAATATTCAGAATTGTACACTCAAATGAAAATTACCTCCAACGAAAATACGTTCCTTGCTTAACACCGTGCACAGGCATGTTATTTCCGCGTTTTTGCACACCAGTATATTCTTAGAGAAAATGTTGTTCTTTTAAATCGCAAAAATGTTTCGATTAAATGAAATATCATTTTCTCTAAGAATATACTGGTGTGCAAAAACGCGGAAATCACATGCCTGCGTACCTTTATTTCATAAAAAACATCTGAAATAAGTAACGACATTTGGAAACGTAACTCGAGTCCCCATGGTAGAAGTCTGCACGGGCCGGAATTTCCAGGCCCGGGCCCGGCCCGGCCCGAACGAAAGCTATCTTGGCCCGGCCCGGCCCGGTGTAAAAAGTGGAGGTTCGGCCCGAGCCCGGCCCGGCTCGGTGTAAAAATTGGAAGTTCGGCCCGAGCCCGGCCCGGCCCGTTTGCATTTTTACAGTTCTCGGCCCGTACAAAAATCAGTGAAAACAGGCCCGGCCCGACACAATTTCTACAAAAAAAAAAAAAAAAAAAAAAAAAAATCCGTTTTTTCACAACATACAATTAAAATTCTTTTAATGAATACTACATACATATTTATGGGAACATTTTACAGTATATTTTACATTACTATGATGTTCGCAAAACAGAAAACACACAATAGTAAACATTAACGATTACTTACAGTGTTTTAGTCATCGTGTCTACAGACATTTCAAAATGGAAATAAGGATTCATTAAAAGATTAATGTAGTTCAGAATAAATGATTAAAAACATGATAACTTTTGAAGCTGTATAATAAAAAGTATATTCGTGAAAATATTTCTCTCATTTTTAAGGCTTTTCTCAAATCCAAAGGAGCTACATTTCGACACATTTATGAATTCTTTTCTTTTCGGAAACGCGTAAGATTGGCAGGTATTCCTATTCAGAAGCTATGTAAGTGTCATTTTTTTTCATAGATAAAAGCAATATATCTTTCTGAAAATACTGTCAAAGTTAGCGTTCTGAATCGAATTTCCGAAAGCGATAGCACAGGAAAGGAGAAAAACGTACAGTCACGTGACAGGAATCTCTGCTATCTCTGTAAGTAATTTACCAAATATGGAAAAAGCTATTCGTTTCCAAATGCCTTCAATAGGTAGGTCTGTCAATTTTATGCCTTTATAGTTAAAAATTTTGTCAGAAAATGTGTCTGAAAGCTTCGCATTGTTGAGCAGTGAATATGAGAACCCCTTAAGGTATATTTCCAAAGATACTGTTAAGAGAAGTTCATTATCTCTATTAATACTACAAAACACAATGACTGCTGTACGCATCCTGAGATCGATTAAGACCAGTTCCGTCCCGGCACGAGTCTGCTGAAAAAAAATCAAACTCGGAATCAGACATCTTGTAACTGTACGATGCCGATCTCTACGATGGACATGTTACATTTCTGTATTGATGTTGTTAAACTCGCATCGGCTCGTGACGCACATTTATACTTCTCGAGAAAATCATATTCATTAAAAATGGCTCGTATTTTATCTGCTTCGCTTACTATCTTATATCGGGCCGACAGGCCCGATTAATTTTTTTGCCGGCCCGGCCCGGCTCGTTTATTTTGTCTGTCGGCCCGGCCCGGCCCGTTGAAAAAATTGTCCTAATTCTGCCGGCCCGGCCCGGCCCGTTTGGAAATTCGCCTTCATTCCGCCGGCCCGGCCCGGCCCGCGGGCCGGGCCGGGTAAGTGTTGTTTCATTACTGTTATTTGAATAAATTAGAGGTACGCTACCTTGATAAACGTGTCCGTTGAAATTCATAAAGGTGTAAGTTTCTCGAAAAGTTGTATAATTTTTTTTTTTTTTTTTTTTTTTTTTTTTTTTTGCCTTTGAAACAAAAAAATTTAAATACGGATATACATAAAAAAAAAAACGGAAAAATTTTGTGAAAAAACGGAAGATTTTCTGGAATTTACGGAAAAAAAAATTTCCGTTAAAAACAGAAATAGTACTGGCGTCTGGATTGCCAGTACTATTTCCGTTTTTTAACGGAATTTTTTTTTTTTTACAGTGTGAGCCATTCTCACACATTCAGGGACTTTTAAGTCCCTGAATAGTAGTTTTTATTTTAGTACATATTCTTGTTTTTTTTTTTATGTTGGAAAACATCCTATTGCAATAGTGCATAACATTATGAATGAGATAAATAAATTCTGAACGATGTTGAGTGTTCAAATATACAACAAAATTCCTTAATGTCCCGTGTCCCTGATGCTCATTTTTAAGTTTGGAGCCGTCTATATAAATATGTTTCAATTAAAGAGATTCGATGTAATTTTTTTTTTCGAAACTGGGACTATTGTTTTATATAAATATGTAGCAAAAAAATTAACCTGCACACATTTTTACGGTTGTTATTATTTTTTTTAACTGTGTCCCTGAATTTTAGATTCCTTACCGCCCCTCTTCTAAAAGTATACAGAAAATCACATTAGATGCAGCCACAGAATTTTTTAAAATTTTTCTCATGCAGCGGTATGCTAGAAAAAGAATGGCTAAAATTCTTTGACAGGAAATTTACTGCAGAATTTAAATCGGCATTTAAATATCAATTTCAAGCATCGTGGCATTATTGGTACTCTTACCGTCCCCAAGGTTTATTCCTGCAATTTTCGAGGTAAATTTTTTTTTTTTCATTTAATCCAGTGCAATAACTGTTGCTAAAAATCGATAAACATTGTGACTACCACTTAGCATGATTTGCCCAAAAATAGGTCGTTATTTTCCGAACCGTCCCATTCTTACCGTCCCCCCCCTTTTTTTTCTTACCGTCCTCTTTTTTTCTCTTACCGTCCTTCTTTAACATCCCTTTAAGACAATGCTATACCAAAATTTTGTACTAAAAATACTAGATTGTTATTATTTATTATTTGAATGTTCTGTCGGTACTATGCAAATTCATTATATGTAAAAATTTAGAAGAAAATAAAAAGTTAGAGAGGTAAAATGTTAAGGAAAATTAAACTCGCAAGTTTAACTTAAACCTCATTTAAATAAAAAAAAATCGTCGCTGCTGACCATTTTTTCTTTATTTTGAATCATTAAGGCATTTGCCTATAAGTTTAAAATGTTATTTTATTAAGTTTAATTTCACCAGATTTTTATTCCTGCAAGGTAAAATTTTGTGAGAATGCCTCATATCCGGTTTGAAGAAAACTGAATACTATAAAAACTACTTGGAAACGTTTCCGAATATATCAGTGGTAGCAAAAGAAATTTTGTTATTGTAAATCATTCTTATATATTACTTTCTAAGGTTTCTGCAGATAAGGAACACTTTTCGGAACAGTGGATAACTCGGAAAAGGCTATTGAATATTTTTGTTCGTAACGTATTATACTTTCCTATTTTAAGAGACATTTGTATTTTTTTTTTTCAGTTTATAATACTTAGGAATTGTCACAGGATTATGAGAAATCTAAGTTACGAGAATTTTCAAAGCACAATGTTTCAAAGAAGTGAAATTTCAAAAACAAAATTATAAATTTACTGATGAAGAAGAGATGTTTAATATGTTGAGCTATTATTACTCTGTAGACGGTTATTAAATAATATCAAAATTTCTTTTGTACAATCATTGAGACAAAATGTGTTTAAAATATCTAAAACAACTCTAAACACTATTTTTCTTTTTATTGGAAACGACAGGAAGAGATTCCCTCTAGCTAAATCTCATTTAAGCTCTTCAAAATGCTGAACTAGTATTATTGCCATATAGATAAATATTGAAGAGCATCAAAATTCTATTTCCATAATTATTGTGAGAAAATACGTTTAAAACATGTAAAACGCTTTGAAACACTGTTAGTGTATTCTTTCTGTTAAGAAACGACTGCAAGAGATTTCCTCCAGCTGAATCTCATTTGAGTTGTTCAAATTGCTGACTATTCTTGCGATATAGACAAACATTGAAAAATATCAAAATTTCTTTTCCACAATCATTGTGACAAAAATGTGTTTAAAGTATGCGAAACAACTTGAAACACTGTATGTATTTTCTTTCTACTTATAAATCATGCAAAAGATTCCCTCCAGCTGAATCATTTAAATTTTACAAGATAAGTAAATTCCTACAAATTATTTAACTGTAGCGCCTTCCAAGAAAATTCTGTATACGTTGCAGAAAGATATAGAGCGAAGTCGAAAATTGGATATTTGGAATGTGTATAGGTAAACTTAATTTATTCTGTTACGCTTCAGAGCAATGATGGGATGAAGCATGGGATCAAAGATGTGAGGAACTGATTAGAAAATTGATAAGGCATATTCTTTAGAGGGTTATACAACTTAGATTGAATTACCTTAAGCGATAGATTGATTTTTAAAAAAAAGTTGTTGGAGGATCTGGGAGATAAATTATTAATTTTATTTATAGTTTCTTTGAAGGCTTATTCATAAAAAGTAAAAGGTGAGGCAAGGTTTTTTCGCATAAGATCTCAGAAGGAAAATATTAAAATGTAAAGGGTTGAATAGTGAAGATATGCAAGGTCTTAGATTGAGCAAGTTATGCAAAGTCAAGGTCAAGGTTGCAGTGGTCTTAGATAGAATTTGCTGAAGCGATAGATTCATTTTAGAAATCATTGAGGACAAATATTAAAATGTAATGGTTGAATTGTCAAGTTATGCAAGATCTTAATGAGCAAGTTAAGCAAGATCTTCATGAGCAAGTTAAGCAAGGTCTTCATGAGCAAGTTAAGCAAAGTCAGAGACAAGGTTGCAATGGTCTTTGTTATACCACTTAAAGTTAATTTCCAAACTCTTAGATGGCAACCGTCATGTTTGAATAAAATTTTGCTTTTACGATGCACCGGAAGAAAACAATTTATTTATTTTAAGATCATTTTATTCCTAAATTCTGGTGGCAGTAAAAAATAAAATGATAAAAATATTTTGCATTCAGCTAATGACTGATTTATAAAAATAAACGCTCAAGTGCGAGTATCACTCGCTCTCAGAGGATTTCGTACAATTAATATATAATTTATTAACGGTATTATCAAAAACATCGTTGCCAAAAGAATAATAAGACTTTGAAAAATCTATACAACGAAGGATTGTGTATAGCTGTACATACTAGAAAAATATGAATGGGTATATGATAAAAGTTCGAAGAGATATAAAACCTAAATAATATCAAATGTTGCTATTCAGTATAACTCATTTTTTAATCTTATCCTAATCTGTTTATGATGAACTTAATTAGGTACTGAGAATAAAAGTAGTGTATATTTAAACTTCATTTGGCATTTCAAAAAACTAAATTCAGCGTAGTAATAATCTTTTCGTTTTACAATGTAGCTAAAACAAAACCCTTGTTCAAAGTTTAAGCTTGGCATTGTGCTAAGCGCGTTCTGAAACGAGGTGCAAAGTTGCAACGCCGCCTTGGTCCGTGCCTCGTTTTTCCAGATGGGTTTTTAATTAACTTTTAAAGACACGGGTGGCGTATTAAGAGGTCCACTGAATGCAAACTAGTCGCGAATCCCATACCATTTGTGTGATTAATTCTAATTAGTTTGTTTTTAACAATTTGACGTTTATTGCTTTTACACTGCTACTGGGCATTGCATTACACAAATATATAAATAAAAGATGTTATCTATGCTTAAAAAGCCGATTGTACATAGAGTACTTGTACACGTCATTATGCATGTCCAGACCGTCCGTGTCTCTAAAGGTTAATATCTTGACTAATTACCGACGATATTTTTAGAAAACCATTATCAACAATGCTTTTATACTTCTGCTAGAATAGGTACCTCCAGCGCTACTCAACACCATTGCTGAATGCCAGCAAATAAAAATTTGTGTGTAACGGAAAGTGCGCTTTTCTCAAAAGTATGTGACCTAGGGTAACCGCTATACTTTTACTGGAAGGTTCAAACTAACGTCTACTACCTCAGTAGATTTGGAAATAGATGGCGGAGAGAACATATTTTTGCACTACATCTTCGACGATACCTCTGAAAATATAATACCTAAAATTAAAAGAAATGTATTTTTCAAAATCAGTATTTTCAGCGTTACGAAAGCTTTCACACGATACCCCACACCATATACAAAGACAAGATGTTTTTTTTTTTTCATATAACTTAAATAGACCCTCTACATTTTTCCTAAATATGTTTGTGAAAGTTTAATAATCTGTAAATATGTGGATAAATAACCTTTATTACTTCCCTCAATCGGAACTTTCCACGTCACATAGTTTACTAGTAAAATGGCTGTGACAGACAGATAGACACAGGAGTGATCTTGTAACGGTCTGTTTTTACTTTTTAAGTATGGACCCCCCCCCCCCCCCCCGCCCCTCACACACAAAATTAATACTGATTTTTTTTTATATTTAGAACGCGAGAAGCATTATTATAATATCACATTTTTATATTTATTATATAGCTAATACCTATCATATCATATACATTTTGTTACATTGCTTGTTCTCAACACATTCGTTAGAATACTATTTTAATTACCTCTTTTTAATATTATGACATATTAGTGTGTTATGTTTTGCGGCTTACCTAATACAGAGTACATATTAGTGTATTATGTTTTGCGGCTTACCTAATACAGAGTACATATTAGGGTATTATTTTTTGCGGCTTACCTAATACAGAGTACATTTCTGTGTGTCTCGCGAGAAAAGAAAATGTTGAGTATGGCAGACATGGTCAAATGTCAAATTTTCTTTTCCAGAATCCTTGTGATAAAAATGTTTTGAAATGTACAAAACACTTTGAAACACTGTATAAATTTTCTTTCTCTTGAGAAATCACTTCAACAGAGTCCCTCCAGCTAAATCGCATTTAAATTTCACAAAATAAATAAATTCCTACCTATGAATTACCTGGTGCCAGTCTGAATTTTAAACTAACTGTAAAACCTTCCAAGCAAATTCTGTGCAGGTTGCAGAATGTTATAGTGCAAAGTCGAAAATTGGATAGTCGGAATGTGTATAGGTAAACTTAATTCATTCCTTTACGCTTCAGAGCAAGGATGGGATCGAAGATGTTGGGAACTGATTAGAAAATGATAAGGCATGTCCTTCTGGCGATTGTATATCTTACATTGTATTGCCTGAAGCGATAGATTGATTTATTAAAAACTTTGTTATTAGATCTGGGAGATTGATTATTAATAATTAATTAGTAATTACTTGTTATTAGTTTCTTTGGAAGTTTATACATAAAAAGTAAAGGGTTAGTTAGGGTTTGGTCGTTTAAGATCGCTAAGAAATATATTAACATTATACAGGCCGCAGACGCATATATGCGTCATTTATAAAATCGTTAAGATAATTCGTTAAAATCTATCGTTAAGAAATTGGAAATTCCCCAGAAAGTTTGAATACTGTAGAATGTCGTTAAGACGAATGTTATTTTGACGGATTTTTTAATTTAACGAGTATTATTTGGATTAAAGGTATATATAAATATTAATATATATATATATATATATTATATATAAATATAACTATTTAACTGTTGAATGCAGGCGTTATTTATGTGTGTGTGTGTTTTTTTTAATATACAGTGTGTCCACGTATAACCAGACGGACCTTTATTTTCGCAACCGTTGTTCCTAGATGCATACTTCCAATTACAAAAATGGTTTAAATAAGGTAAAGAATTATTTTTCAAGCGATTTGGGTCAAGAAAAACATTTATTAAAAAATTACGAAATTTGAATTTTTATACGGTCCCCCGCGGTCCTATAAGTGATATTTAGTAAAAATTTACTGTGACACTAACAAGTAAGACAGAAAAAGACCCACTCATTTAACATTAAAATTGACCGCGTTATGCATGACTTATACCACTTTTTGCATATCAAAGCAGATGATTTCGACCATGCTTTCAGGGGTCGTATATAAAGTACTTAAACTTATTTCACGGTATCTGCGGTTTGAAAGAAATCGTACAACTATTACGATTGAATTAACTTTATTAATTAAGTTTCAGATTAGTTAAAATAATTGTATTTTAACATATGTTGTATTTTGTAAGGATTTGAGGCTATGATTTGATTTAACAAAAATTAAGTTATTTTCATAAGGTTTTATTTGACATGCAACGATCGTCTTTCTAGTTTAAAATTTGTACTCGAACTTTAACTGACTTTCAAATGTCCGATCGAAGTTAAAATTTTACATACTGACTTAAATCCGATTACAGTGTAATATTATTATGATTTTCGTCGCTTACCATCTTATACATACTTATATTAGAGGATAACACAAAATAAGTTGGATAAATTACTGTCAACAAGTTTAAGAATTGGTTTTAGATCAGATAACATAAATCTGCCATGGTTGTGTTTTTTAACTTTTATAATTACGTTTTATGTATTTTTTTTAACGATAAATAAAAAAAATTACCTTCACTTTTAACCATCATGTCATGATTTTTCGCAAATCGTAAATTTCAATGTTAAAAAATAGCGAAAAATCTGTGCTATAAAATAGGTGTAAGACTTTTTTATTCAGTTTAATTTTATTTAATTCAATAATTTATTCAATTTTTTGGTTTATACTGGGTTTCTTACAGCTAAACAGCTTAGGGGTTCGATGAGGTTGGGAGGGGAGGGGTGATCAATTTTAACTTTGAGCTTTTTAAGTTTGAAATTGAGAAAAATCCTGACGTGATGGTTTAAAATGAAGGTCGTTTTCGAATTCAGAGCTAAAAAGTACATGTGAATCAATTTTCAAAAGCTAAAAAACATGGCACAACCCAAAATTTGAAAGACAGTGTAATCTAACAGCATTTTAAAGTATGTATCATTTTTCTAAAGAATTGAGGCTTTTGTTTTTCATCCTTTTATTTAACAAAAATTCTGTTATTTTTATCCTCTTATAAGTTCAGTAAAAATTGCATATTTTGCAGTAGTATGTCAGAATGATTAAGGATTTCAAATTTATATTGCAATGCTAATTTTACTCTCAACCATTTCTTTAATGTATGTGACGAAATTATATTTCTACTAAATTTGTGAATCACCCCTAATTTGCAGCAAAAAATATGCTCCAACTTTAAACTGTTATTACTCGGTCAATTTTAATCGTAGAATAACGGGACTTTTTTTTGCCTTACTTGTCAGTGTAACAGGAAAATTTTACTAACTATAACTTATTGGACCGGGGGACCGTATAAAAATTTAGATTCTGCAATTCTTCGCTAAATTGTTTTTTCGCTTCAAACATTTTTTATCTTAACTCTGCACCTAATTTTGACCACTTTTGTAATTGGAAGTATGCACCTAGGACCAACGGTTGCGAAAATAAAGGTCGGTCAGGTTATACGTGGACACACTGTATATTGTAGTATGTGTGTTTTAGTATATTATTTGGATTGTTAAAAAAATCCTATTTTCCTGTTTCATAATAAAATTATTCACTTTACGGCGGCTGGTTACTCAGCTTCGGAATTCTCCACTTTAATGTTAAGTCTATAGAATTTTGATACATTCGTATATTTAAAATATCTTCTCGGGAAATTCATATTTTTAACATTTTTTTTGTGTACTTAAAAGGATTTTTCTTTTTTTCTTAGTTTTCAAAATAGTTCTAAAATCTGTGCTGGATTTAATATTTTATGTGTTAAAAGCGGGCGAACTATGAGTAAGATTTAAACACTTTCTATAAAATTAAGTCTATACATTAGAAATATTTGGGAACTAAGAATAAAAGAGACATGTTTTAGGAAGAGTACATAAAAAATAGAAGTTGTAACAAATATTTAAAAATTGCTCTCCTAGATGGCAGCACTAAACGACAGACTCTAATTTTAGCGGGCTGCGAAATAGGTTTTTCCCATGATTCCATGCGGATTTTAGCTTTCCCTCGCAGTCGTTCATGAGACACGATTGGAACGAGAGAGTGTTCGGAGACAGGCAATGTAGACGGTCCGAAATCTTGCTTGTTTTGATATTCCCCCGACGTTTTGAGAGGGCGGGAAAGGATGAAATATTTTCTCCTAATCAGTGAATTTCTTCTGGAATGTCTAAAATTTGTACATATGTAATATAGTTGTGCATAATTTGTGTTAAGTGACGTATCATTGTATTTAACATGCTCTATTAAAAGTTTTCTACTAAATCCTAGAGTGACGGATATAATTTTGGAGTGATGAGTCCATTCTTTTAAGATTGTAGTCTCTACTTATGGAAAGTAGAATGGTTATAAATGGCTACCCAACTTTGGGCCTGAATCTACGACCGACCGAGTAAATAAAATGCTGATTCTCTACGAGTTTAAAAAATGCTGGTGCTCTTCATATTTAAAAGAGGTGTTGGTGCTCAACGTAGAATTATGGTGTTCTTTAAAAATGCTGATGTTTAATACACAATGTCGTATTCTACAAACGGTGTGCTACAATGGGTGGTGCTTTGAGAAAGGAAAAGTAGTGTTTTAGTAATTTCTTTCAGACGTCGCTTCTGATTTCATCCAAGGCAAATTAAAATATGCCGTGTGTTCTGATTAGTCTTGAAGGAAATTAACGATCGTTGTTCTACATGAGCTTCATGTATGCGTCAAATAGTGGTGTAAAAGTGCTCTAATACTCAGCTAACCGAACGTCGACTTCGGGGCAGAAAGTGTATTATAGTTCTTCAAGATAAAATATGGATGCGTACAGCAATAATAAGAAGATAAAGTTTGTAATTTTATTTTAGTAAACTTTTCTTTATTGCATTCTCATATTGTTTATTTTATGTTATTAAACTTTTGATATTAAAATTGTATAAGATAGTATTTGAAAGTATATAACTTTCTCTTAAAGAAAATAATTTGTGTTTGTTTTGTCATGACATACAGACGAGGTAAAAATGTTCTGAAGTTAAAAATCTTACATAACGTAAAGGTTTTCTGTAAGAATTAAATTCTGAAAGCAAAAATCTTTGATCAGTTTAGATTAAGGGTGGTTTAAGAACAAAATTTGTTCTGTTAAGATATATTTTACTTACTGATGTGAAAATTATATTTTGTGTTCTAATTTGAGAAAACTTTTTCGGTTTGAATTTAATAAACTGTATTTTATTAAAATGGTATCGTTTGAGTAATATTTACGATTAAAAAAAATTATTTTTTTTTTCTTCTTTCTTTTTTCATAGTTGAGTTTCGTTTTGAATAAAGTTGATTTATGAAATGTCGAAATTAAGTTCTGAACAGAACTTTTATAAGAATAAGTTTTCTTATAGGTTAATTTGAATTGGTTTTAAAAGGTAAAGAAAAAAAAAGAGAGAGAGAAGGAATTTTGTTTCCCGGAACAAAAGTAAATTGTGTTCATTTGAGAACAATTTTGAATTATTTTGCTAGTAAAGTAATTTTAATTAATTTTGAATAATTGTGTTCTTAGAACAAAAATAGAAAGGGTGCTTTTGAGAAGAAAGTTTTAAAAATTCTTGCTTAACGTAATATTATTTTTTTTCTTTCTTTTCTTAAAAGAAATTCAAAGTTAAGAACTGTGTAATAATAATTTAGTTTTGTTTTATTTTGAGAGTTAACATTGAAGTTTTGGAATTTTTTTCTTTTTTGTGTTTTCTTAAAAGTAAAGTAATATTGTATTACGTAACGTTGGGTTGGGTTGATTTTTGACGGCCAATTATCTACACGAGGGATATAGGCCCGGGGGGAGTGCCCTCCGTGGGGGGTCTTTCTAAGGGAACCTAATCCGTATTAACGCATGGAAGATCCACGGCTCGAAGAAAACCACGAAAACTCCGAACGATTAGGCCGACGGGCGCGATTGGGATCGAACCCAGCACCTCCCGTCTACCAGCTTCGAGAGCAGAACCTCTCGGCCACTGGTGGGGCTGTATTACGTAACGATAAATTGGAATATTTCAATTTTGGGTTACGTTCCGAAGGAAAGTAAAGTATATAAAGTTAACATTTATGAGTGTTATGATTTCTGTGAAGAAGAAATCCCTGAGTGTAAGGATAGTTTTGAGTAGAAAAATCTAAACTTTTGTTCTTGAAATTGAAAATTTTTAATTGAGATTTTTAAATTGAAATTCTTGTTCTTGAAAATTTTGCTTGAAATTTTAAATTCAAATTCTAGTTCTTGAAGTGAATTTTTTGAATCACAATTTTATTTTAGTTGTTAGTTTTGTTAAATTTAAACAAAATGGCATTTTTTGGGAAGGGCAAAAAAGAGGATCTACGCGTCCTTTGCTAGGAGTTAGGCTTAACTGTTACCGAAGAAATGAAAATGGTCGATTTACATAATTTAATTACAACGCACGCTGATTACGAGGAAGATTATACTAAAAACTTACTTATAACTATAGTCGAGAATAGGAAAACTGAACAAGAGCGCTTAGATTTAGAAAATCAGCGTGTTTTCGAACAAGAACAACGTAAAATCGAACAATAAAATTTAGAGCCAAACGGGCTTTCGAACTCGAAAAATTACGCCTTACCCATCCGACTTCGGCATCTAACTCGGAATTACAAAATAATAGGTGCACTTACGAAAAACCGCGAATCGACCCACAAAAATTGATTCCCCGTTTTCGCCCAAACGAAGATGATATGAACATCTTCTAAGTGCTGTGTGAGCGACAATTAAAGGTCCTAGGGGTTCTGGAAGAAAATTGGGTTACGTATCTCATAAGCGCTTTACCTAGTGATATTGCTAGACTCATTGCTAGGGAACCGGAAGAAAAGGCCCAGGACTACCAACACATCAAGGCGATGTTGTTGAAACGATTCAAATTGACCGTTGAAAAATTTAGAATCCTGTTCGTTCAGCACAAGAAAATTCCAGAAAGTACCTGGAAAGATTATTTTTTCGAGCTTAGAACCTACTTTGAAGGTTGGCTATCTGAGCTCAACATAACTTCATTCGAAGATTTGAAAAGTCTTATTTTATCTGACAAATTAAAGAGAAGGTGCTCCCCACAGCTCAGAGAACATTTCTTAGACATTTGGACTAATTTAAATGATCCAGATGTCTTAATCGATAAGCTAGATGCTTACGATGTCCTAAGAGATAATCCTGTAAAATCCAAATTTCCACTGGTGGATTTCCACTACCACCAGAAAAATAAAAACTGGTCAAAACCAAAAGAGACCGCACCATCGAGTTCTTTTAATAACTCATTTCAAAATGAATCCTTCTACTCAAAGAAAAGAACCCCGTCAGAAAACAAAAAGGTGAATCCCTCACCACTGATTGAAGACCGCCCAACCTTGAAATGTTATGCTTGTGGTGCTCCGGGATTTATTCGTGCTAAGTGCCCTACTAGCAACCCTGTGATAAAAACAGAATCTTCTCAGTTTGAGCAAATCCAGATATGCACAAGTTCAACTACAACCACACCTTTAACCACAGTAAACCTGAAAATTAATGGCGTCTATGGCACAGCCTGCGTAGATACCGGATCTAGCCACAGCCTGGCTAGTGAATCGTTGTATTCTGTGTTAAAAGAAAAAGGTGCAATGTTTCAGAGGACCTCTCTGAACATGTCCTTAGCAAATGGCCAACGGTCAAAAGAAGACAGTTTGACCACGACTGTTACTGTAGAAATTGAAGGAAGAAAATTTCGTACAGATTTTATTGTGTTACCTAAAGCTAAAGGAAACAGAACCTTTTTAGGAAGAGACTTTCTTGATAAATCAGGGTTTGTACCAGACGTTAAGAACAAACGTTGGTACTTCGGCGATATGCCACATATAAAGTATGGTTTTGCAGATCCTGTTCCAAAGCCTCTTGAATGTTCTGGCTGGAAGTAAGAATTAAATTACTTGCTGAAAAGCTATGAAACCATCTTTCAGCCAGGGGGAGGAGCTACCCCGCGCTCCTGTGAAATCGGTACAGTCTCCATTGAGATAATCCCGAAACCAAACAAATTTGCGAAATTCACTAAGCAAGTGAAAGATTTAGTCGAACAACGCAAAAGAAAACAGTATGTGGACAGAAGACGGAGAGAAGGACCTCAGTATTCTCCTGGTGACCATGTATGGGTAGAACTCCATCCCGTTAGCAAGGCTGGTCAGAAAAGAACCGCCAAATTCAGTCCTCGACGTGACGGACCCTATGTAGTGCTCACACAGCGCTCGCCTACTTCCTATGAAGTTGCCAGTTTACAAGCTCCCGAAGTTCCCTTAGGAACTTACCATACATCTGCCCTAAAACTTTGTAACAATGTTACCGACCAACCAGTTAGTCCACTTAGGAAACGTGGTAGGCCAAAGAAAAATGTTCCTGGTCCTTTGCCGGGACGTCTAAGGAACCAGAGAAGGAGGATGTAACAAATATTTAAATATTGCTCTCCTAGATGGCAGCACTAAACGACAGACTCTAATTTTAGCGGGCTGCGAAATCCCATGTTTTTCCCATGATTCCATGCGGATTTTAGCTTTCCCTCGCAGTCGTTCATGAAACACGATTGGAACGAGAGAGTGTTCGGAGACAGGCAATGTAGACGGTCGGAAATCTTGCTTGTTTTGATATTCCCCCCGGCGTTTTGAGAGGTCGGGAAAGGATGAAATATTTTCTCCTAATGAGTGGATTTCTTCTGGAATGTCTAAAATTTGTACATATGTAATATAGTTGTACATAATTCGTGTTAAGTGACGTATCATTGTATTTAACATGCTCTATCTAAAGTTTTCTACTAAATCCTAGCGTGACGGATATAATTTTGGAGTGATGAGCCCATTCTTTTAAGATTGTAGCCTCTACTTATGGAAAGTAGAATGGTTATAAAGTTAAAAATATTAATTTCCCGAGGAGATATTTTAAATATACGAATACATCCAATACTCATAGACTTTACATTAGTGAGGGGAAATCGGAAGCTGAGTGACCAGCCCCCTTAACGAATTTTTCAGTATAGTGAATTTAATCAGTGCTCCCCAGAGTTTCTTTGTAACTAGAGTTTACTGTAGTTATAATTGGTTATTATAATAGCAGATATTTCGTGAATAAAATAAAGCAAAATTAGCATTAAAATTTTTAATAAACTCGAAAATTCTGAATAAAAAACCCCTGCCACATTTGCTGAGACAGTTTGCGGCCTATATAGGGTTAAAATGTAATGGTTGATTTTTAGTGCTCTAGAGCTTAAATAAAAAACCATTAAGATACTTAGAATTTGTCACATAATAAGGGGAAAAAAATAAATTAGACGAACATTTGAAACACAGTGTTTTAAAGATAGGGAATTTTTTAAAATATAATTATAAATTTAATAAAAATAAACTCATGTTAAAAATGCTGAAATATTCTCACGGCATAGACCAGCCATATACTGAAACTGCAGCTCGCCGACATTTTAAGTGAGGCCTGTGACTCACACATTTTATAAAAATTTCAATTTCGCATAAAGAAATTTAAGAGCTTTTCCAATGTTGTGTATATTTTTAACCCCTTGGGGACGAGCGACCGGTATTCGTGCCGCGTAAGGTGCTCAGGATCGGAGATTATTCTCACCAGTAAATTTTTCTTGTAATTTTCACCTTATTTAATTCGAGCATTTTCCCGATTCAGTTAGGCAAAAATTTCTGTTTTAAAAAACCGGTGATTAAAGATTAAAAATTCTGTAAAAGACGCTCGTCCCGAAAGGAATATGAAATATGCCCAGTTATTTTTTATTTAAAGTTAAGATAAAGCATCGTATAAATAGCATTTCTTTCCTCAAAAGTTATTTTTACATATGTGTGAAAGTGGTGTCTATACATATACAGGGTGTCCCAGTATTATTGGGACAAACATTAAGGGGATGTAGGGGACATCACAATGATTCAAATTTGCATAGCAAACCATGGGCGGAAACGCTTTCTTGGCGCGGTAGAGACGACAAATAGTACAAGAAAAAAAGAGCACGAACAGGAAGAGAAAACGTGTTTATTATTCTTAGTGTTGCAAAAATTCCAGGACAATGCTGAAAAGTGCTGAGGAACTTGTTGCACGCATTGTGGCAACTGCAGGGGAAGTTCTGGACACTCCCGGTATTTTAGAGAACATTAGATCTTCCATGCGCCGAAGATGCGCTTCCGTGCATCACGGCCCGGGATCGTAATTTTGAACACCTAATTTGATGACGATTGTTGTCTCTTTAATGTTCTTTTTTCTTATTTTTTTATGTCCTAAGGATAGCAAAAATCTGTTCACCTCTTATTCGTGTCCTGTCTTTCTTGTGTTTTGTGTCGTCACAACCGCGCCAGGAAAGCGTTTCCGACCATGGGTTGCCATACAAATCTGAATCCTTGTGATGTCCCTACCTTCCCTTAAAGTTTGTCCTAATAATCATGGTACCCTCTGGATATATTAATTTCCACTAATTAAAGATAGAATCAATCACTTTTAGATAAAATAATTTAAAATAAATTTAACCTGCACTACATATATTTTTCATTTTAAACCTTTTTAAGACTGTGGTATGCTATATATAGAACTGAATTTTAATTACACACTTCTAGGTTGCACCGAGAATGTTTCAATAAAATATTTCTTTTATAATGGGAGAGAAATCTACTTATTCATTTTGAAATAATTTTGTTCGTAAATTCTGATGGCACTCAAATATTTTAATATTTAAAAAACAAAATTAATTTGCCGACTTTGCATTCAGATAACGTCTGATTTATTAAACAAAAATTTCCTGATTTTTTTATTTTTAGAACTAGAAAATCATGCAATATAATGTGCCCGCCCGTTCTGTATGTACGGATGTATGTATGTACGTACGTACGTAACGCGATAACTCTTGATAGAAACATCGGATTTGCTTCAAAATTTTTTTCTAGGTTCATTGTGATATGGCGCTTCCCTCATTAGTTTTGGGAGCTCATTGTTTAAGGATAAAGGGGGATTAGTCCACCCCCCTTAATTCAGATAAATGGGTTGTTCATGCAGAATGATTCGATTTGCTTCGAATTTGGTATTCCGGTTTATTATGTGAAGGAGCTTCCCTGATTAATTTTGGGGGTTCATTAGTTAAGGATAAAGGTAGGAAAAGGGGTTAGTATACCCCCTTAATTCAGATAAATTGGTTTTTCATGCAGACTTATTCGATTTGCTCCGAATTTGGTATACCGGTTTATTAGGTTAAGGAACTTCCTTGATTAATTTTGGGGGTTCACTGTTTAAGGATAAATGGGAAAAAAGTGGGTTAGTCCATCCCCCCCCCCCCCCTTAATTCAGATAAATGGGTTTTTCATGCAGAATGATTCGATTTGCTCCGAATTTGGTATACCGGTTTATTATGCTAAGGAACTTCCCTGATTAGTTTTGGGGGTTCATTGGTTAAGGATAAAGGGGGGAAAGGGGGCTTAGTCCACCACTCTTAATTCAGATAAAGGGCGATTCCGTGCGGAGTGTCACACACGTAATGCAGGCTTTAATTTGCATTTATTCAATTATTTATTAAATTTTAATGTTAATTCTGATTTTAAGTGGTATGGTAAATAAGTTATTACCATACTTTTAAATTTAAATGTGTGGCAATAAAACTCACAGAAGTATATCGTTTAATTTCATTACTCAAAATGTGCTTTTTTCCGAAGTAGGAAAAAAACACATTTTGAATAATGAAATTAAATGATATACTTCTGTGAGTTTTATTGCCACGCATTTAAATTTAAAAATATGGTAATAACTTATTTACCATACCAATTAAAATCAGAATTAACATTAAAATTTAATAAATAATTGAATAAATGCAAATTAATGCCTGCGTTACGTGTGTGACACTCTGCACGGAATCGCCC
Source organism: Maratus speciosus (assembly GCA_963932465.1). Taxonomy (NCBI): domain Eukaryota; kingdom Metazoa; phylum Arthropoda; class Arachnida; order Araneae; family Salticidae; genus Maratus; species Maratus speciosus. The sequence continues at coordinate 167,645,000 of OZ010797.1, forward strand.
TAAATGGGTTTTTCATGCAGAATTATTCGATTTGCTCCAAATTTGGTATACCGGTTTATTATGTTAAGGAGCTTCCCTGATTAATTTTGGGTGTTCATTGGTTAAGGATAAAGGAGGGAAAAGAGGGTTAGTCCACCCGCCTTTAATTCAGATAAATGGGTTTTTCATGCAGAAATATTCGATTTGCTCCGAATTTGGTATACCGGTTTATTATGTTAAGGAACTTCCCTGATTAGTTTTGTGGGTTCATTGGTTAAGGATAAAGGGGAAAAAAGGGGTTTAGTCGACCCCTCTTAATTTAGATAAATCGGTTTTTCTTGCAGAATTTCTTGCTCCGAATTTGGTATACCGGTTTATTATGTTAAGGAACTTCCCTGATTAGTTTTGGGGGTTCATTGGTTAAGGATAAAGGGGAAAAAGGGGGTTTAGTCGACCCCTCTTAATTTAGATAAATCGGTTTTTCTTGCAGAATTTCTTGCTCCGAATTTGGTATACCGGTTTATTATGTTAAGGAACTTCCCTGATTAGTTTTGGGGGTTCATTGGTTAAGAATAAAGGGGGAAAAGGAGAGCTAGTCCACCCCCCTTAATTCAGATAAATGGGTTTTTCATGCAGAATTATTCGATTTGCTCCGAATTTGGTATACCGGTTTATTATGTTAAGGAACTTCCCTGATTAGTTTTGGGGGTTCATTGGTTAAGGATAAAGGGGGAAAAAGGGGTTTAGCCGACCCCTCTTAATTTAGATAAATGGGTTTTTCTTGCAGAATTTCTTGCTCCGAATTTGGTATACCGGTTTATTATGTTAAGGAACTTCCCTGATTAGTTTTGGGGGTTCATTGGTTAAGGGTAAAGGGGGAAAGGGGACATGTCCACCCCCCTTAATTTAGATAAACGGGTTTTTCATGCAGAATTAATCGATTTGCTCCAAGTTTGGTATACCGGTTTATTATGTTAAGGAGCTTCCCTGATTCGTTTTGGGGATTCATTGGTTAAGGATAAAGGGTGAAACGGGGGCTAATTCCCCTTCACTTATTTTTTTGAGGGGCATTATTCTTTAAAATAAGAGTATAATATGCAATTAGTGTGAATAGCCTGTGAGCTCAATGCCATCAGTTTAGCTGGGCACTTTTCTTTTTTATTTAACACTTACCAACAAAATTGAAAAGTGTTTATGAATTCGGTTTGTCTGTCCGTCTGTCCATGCTTTAACTCCCGTAAATGCTCAGATTTTCAAGCAATTGATAAAGGTCATTTAGTGTCACCAAAGCATGTTTGGTACTGTATATGAAGTATGTAGGACTAATAGTTCATTTACAGGGGCACTCAAAATAATTACATTACATTATGATGTATGGGGAAAAATCGTTTGGAGTGCATTTTAATGACATTGCGCTGTTTCAGATGTATTGAAAGTAATATAAATTACTGAATTTCGCTACGATCACGTTAGAACAGGGCATTCATAGCATTTTTTATTCATTTACAGAGACACACAAAATAAATCGGTTACAGTACTGTCTTTGAGTAATAATTGTTGGATTGTACGTTTTAAAATTCGGTATGCGCTTTTAAATTAAACTAATTTGTTGCATGCCACTCATTATATATAAATTCTACACCTCAGATACAGGGCTGCACAAAAGTATTCACGTATCATTCTCGTTATTAGAGGAAATTGCTGAAGGGGAATTTTGAACTGAAGTATATGTATTTCTTAAGTGAACTCAATTTTGTCATGCGTGTAGTTAATAGTTATAAATCTATATATCCTATACAGGGCTGCGGAAAAAATTCGAATAATTTTCCGATTGTAGAAGGTAACATCTGAAGTTGGGTTTTGAAATGTGTTATGCGTTTCCACATGGTTGAATTAGACGTAATATTTTCATTTTTTAAACGGTGCAGTTTTATTACGGTATTGGACATGTGTTGCATATGTGTTGGAAAGTGTTTCATGATCTATGCTTGACACATTATTTTTTTCTTTTTTGTTATATTATTGCATAAGTATATTGTGTTACGCCCCACCTAACACAGTATACATTTGTATGGTTATAGGCAAACATTCAAGAGTATCAAACTTTCGTTCTCAGAATCATTGCGACAAAATGTGTTTAACATATGTAAAACAGCTTGCAATACTATATGATTTTTGTTTTCTTTTACTGAGAAATCATTGCAAGAGATTTCCTCCAGCTGAATCTGAAATTTTACAAGGCAAGTAAATTCCTACAAATGAATTACAAAGCAATTAAATAATAAAACTTTGAATTAAACACTACAAAATAAAATCACATGCAGGACGTGTTTAAGTATTTTAAACGCTTTATTATTTAATTTTAAGTAATCTCCAGTTTTTCGGTGCGATTTCATCTGAATTACCTGACGTTGATCTAAATTTTGAACTACTTGTATCGTCTTCCAAGCAAAATCTGTGTAGGTTGCAGAAATTTATAGTGCAAAGTGGAAAATTGGATATTCGGAGTGTGTATAGGTAAACTTAATTTATTTTCTTACGCCCATTTATGGGATGAAGCATGGGATCAAAGATTAGGGTAACTGATTAGAAAATGATAAGGCGATTGTATACCTTTCATTGTATTACCTGAAGCGATAGATTGACTTAAAAAATGTTGGGAGATATGGGAGATTAATTATTAATTAATTATTTATAGTTTCTTTGGACGCTTATTCATAAAACGTAAAAGGTGAGTTAAGGTTTTGTCGTTCAATATCATTGAGGAAAAACATTAAAATATGACGGTTGATTTTTAGTGTTATCGAACTTAAAGTAAAGAACCCCACTAAGAATTATGAAAAAACATAAATTACATGATCTTTCGGACAATTCATTTTCAATACAATGTTTCAAAGAAGTGGAATTTCAAAAAACGAATTTAGAATATTTTTGAAAATGAAAAAATATTTAAAATTCTGAACTATTTTATGGTTTAGAGAAACATTAAAGAGTATCAAACTTTCGTTCTGGCAAACATTGTGACAAAATGTGTTTATAATATGCAAAGCAAGTTGAAACACTGTATGAATTTTCTTTCTACTGAGAAATCACTGCAAGAGATTACCTACAGCTGTGTCTAATTTAAAATTTATAATACAAGTAAATTCCCACAGATGAATTACCTGACACTGTTCTGAATTTTGAACTTACTCTATCGCGCTCCTGGCAAATTCTCCGTAGGTTGCAGAAGGTTATACAGCGAAAATTGGATGGTCGGAATGTGTATAGGTGAACTTAATTTATTCTCTTACGTTTCAGAGCTAGGATGGGATGAAGGATCGGATCGAAGATGTGGGGAACTGATTAGAAAATTATAAGGCATGTCCTTCTGGCGATTGTATATCTTACATTGTAATGCCAGAAGCGATAGATTGATTTATTAAAACCTTTGTTATTAGAGCTGGGAGATTAATTATTAAGGAACCGGAGGAATTCTTTGGAGGTTTATCCATAAAAAGCAAAGGATAAGTTTAAGTTTGGTCGCTTAATATCATTGAGGAAACATATTTAAATATAATTATTGATTTTTAGTGTTATAGAACTTAAAGAAAAACAAAACCCACTTAGAAACTTAGAATTTTAACAGAAGTCTGAGAAACATAAATTGTATGATCTTTCGAAATACAACTTTCAATGAAATGGAATTTCAAAATATAAAATTATAATATTTTTGAAAATGAAGGGATACGTAAAAGGCTGAACTATTTTATGGTTTAAACGCAACATTAAAAAGTATCAAATTTTCGTTCTCACAAGCATAATGGCGAAAAGTGTTTAAAATATGCAAAATAACTTGAACCACTGTATAACTTTTCTTTCTACTAAGGTATTACTGCGAGAGATTCCCTCCAGCTAAATCGCATTTAAATTTTACAAAACAAGTAAATTCTTACATATGAATTACCTGACACTGTTCTGAATTTTGTACCTACTGTATCGCCTTTCTCGCAAATTCTCCGTAGGTTGCAGAAAGTTATACAGCGAAGTCGAAAATTGGATATACCCAGTGTAGGTAAACTTAATTTATTTTCATATGCTTCAGAGCTTCGATGGGAATAAAGAATGGGAAGAATGATTTGGAGACTGATTAGAAAATGATAAGGCATTTATTTCCTTCTGGCGATTGTACATCTTAGATTAAATTTCCTAAGGCAATAAGTTGAATTTTTATCATTATTTTAGTCGCAAAATACACCATATTTAGAATGTTGGAGGATTTTTTTGTTTTTAGTAATTATTAAAAAATAATACAAGGATTAAATTTCTTTCTGGCCATTGTTTATCTTACAAGGAAGGTCTCCATACGGCCATATTCAGAAAAATCTGAAAAAAATTACAGAATGTTCTTCTCATGTGGATATATATGTTTATAAAAAATTTTTTGGCGGAACCTCGACAGAACGTTCGTAAAAAAATAATGAAATTTTCGTTTATTTTGCGATTTATCATCGGTTGGAGATGAAATGAAATTTCGAAAAATACTTTTTTATGTCGAATACTCTTTAAGATAAAAATGTTTCATATTGAAATTGTTTAAATAATTTTGATGTAAATAACTTTAGTTTGTCAGTTTTAGTTTGATTTAACTATAGTTTTGTCATATATATATATATATATTTATAATGAAAGTTAAATATCAAATTTTATGAATTAAAGAAAAAATTAAATTAAAATTGTTTCAATATCTCAAAATTAAGTACAATTGAGCACTGTTGATTCAATTTTGTTGCTATGGAAACGACGAATTCTTTGATATTGAAATGAACAACTGGTAAATGAATTTTGCCTTTATTTTGGAATACGCTTAAATATATGAAAGTTTTTTTATATATGAGATCGTTTTAAAAGCAATAAAATTAAATAACAAGCAACACAAAAACATGCATTTAGCTGTCTACTTGTTTATGTTTAAATTCATTAAATTCTTCTTACACGTATTCTAGAAATCAATTAACAAACAATTTTCAGGTGCATTAAAATCGTTTATTTTTGGCGAGGAAAAGTACCGCTCGCCAAATCTCGTGACGCTTTCGTCTTTTCGCGCCAAATACTCGAAAGTATTTTATTTTTTAGAGACTTTCTACTGTAATTCCGCAGCTAAATTTGACTGATTCTTTATTACATACATAAGTAGTTTAATTGGTATTTTTTTTTTCAAAATAGTCTGAATATGCCAAGTAAAGAGACCTTCCTTGTTAGATAGAATTCGCTAACGTGATAGAGTGAGATTTATCTCAGAGATATTGGAATTTATAAATCATTAATTTAGTTTCTGTTGTTCTTTTAGAAGTTTATTCACAAGAAAAACTGGGCTAGATTTTAACAATAAAAACCCACATTTTAATGTGTTAAATTATTTTTTTTGTTTCAAGTTATATATAGTTCATAGTTATTTTGATATTTATAAATAATGCCAGGATTGAATTTCCTTCTGGCTATTGCATACCTTAGATTGATTCAAGGCGATAAGCTAAATTTTTATCTTTGGGATATTGGAATTTGAAAGTCCTTAATTTTATGTTTGTAGTTCTTTTAGCATTTTATTCATAAAAAGAAAAAACTGGCCTAGGATTTAGTTGTAAAACAGATCACATTTCAATGTGTGGGATTAAAATTTTGTTTCAGATTATATCTTGTTATTTAAAAATAATGCAAAAATGTAACTCCTTCTGGCAATGTACATCTTAGATTGATTTCCTACGGCAATAAACTAAATTTTTATCTCTGGATATTGGAATTTATAAGGAATTAATTTCGTGTTTGTCGTTCTTTCAGCTATTTATTTATAGAAAAAAAAACTGAGCTAAAATTTAGTCTTTAGTCGTAAAATCGAGCATATTTTAATTTTTTTAAAGTTTTTTTTTTTAATGTTCTGAAGATTGAACTTTTTAAAGTATCTTATTTTCAAGTAATTCTGATTATTGTTAAAAAGTGTTTTCTGCTTAACTGTTTTCTGTTTAACCTATTTTAGGCCAAGAATAGAAATTTTATAAAATGTGGTATTATTTTTACTGAAATATGCTTAAATTACATTCATTAAGACACAAAACAAGTTTCGTGCATGAAAAATAATATTTTATTTAAGAAATAAAATGCATTCGGCATTTTTATGCATTCAGTCAATGGTGCGTTAACGCACCATTGACTTAAATTTAATTCCTATCCTATTAATTTATATATAAATTAAATTAAATTTATATATTTTTTATTCTTTTATTACATTTGTTTTATTATTATTTTATTTGTAGAATTTTAAACTTTAATCCATTGTAAAAACATGTGATTAATCTCAAGTGGAATAATTATACATTTTCTAAGAGTCGAATTTGTCAATAACCGTTTCAATTTAAGAAAACTAGCGTATTTTGAAAATTTCTCAACAGAAAGTGTTTACTCCAATTGAGTTCCTGATCTTTTATAGATATCTCCAGAACCCATAAAATTAGCAGAAAAATAAAATTAGTGAAAAATATTCGTCACAGTGTTAATAAAAAATATTTATTGAAAAGGTGCGTTTACACACCTTTGGCCGAAAATGGGTTAATTGAATAGTTTGCTTAGCTGATAGGCTGAATTTCTATCTGTGGGATATTGAAATTTATAAGTTAATAATTTCGTGTTTGTAACTATTTTAGCTGTTTAGGAAAAAGAAAACTGGCCCAAGATTTAGTCGCAAAATAGACCACATATACATCCTATACATCCTAAACATTTAAATATATTAAATGTTGAAATGTTTTTTTTTTTTCATTTTTAAGAGTCCTGAAACCGCTTATATATACCGGGTGTCCCAAAAAGGACTGACTGATTTTAAAATTCAATAACTTGCAAACGGTGACAGATATTAAAAAAATTCTTGCAGGAGGGTTATTCATAGGGTCAAAAGTTTTATTACAGTGATTTTCAATTTTAGTTCGATTTACAAACAATAGATGGCGCTGTAAGCAATAGTCGCTCAATTCAGGCTCGATTTTTGGTACTTCGTGGCCCGGATAATACATTTCCATCTCCTTTTTCTGCATGGAACAAGATAAAGGACCAAAAATCGAGCCTGTATTTAGCGACTATTGTTTGCAGCGCCATCTATTGTTTGTAAATCGAACTAAAATTGAAAATCACTGTAATAAAACTTTTGACCTTATGCATAACCCTCCTGCAAGAATTTTTTTAATATCTGTCACCGTTTGCAAGTTATTGAATTTTAAAATCAGTCAGTCCTTTTTGGGACACCCGGTATTTTAAAAAATAGTAATTGCTTTTATTTAATCATAAGATGAAATGTATGAGAAAAATTAGAGTGGTAGACGCCAGATCAGATTAAAACTATGATTATAGTTAGTTTTCTGAAGTAACAATGATATATTGTATCTTATTTCATAGAATTAATTATCCCGATGGCAAATGAAATTTGTAGTAAAATAAATAAAGTTGATCTCTTTTAGGAAACATTTTCCTTCATTGGTAGAAGGGATCATATAATTAGAAATTTATTTTTTTTTTCTACTTTCGGTTAATCGTTTAACATATTTCTAAACTTCAATAAATGTTTGCGTAGATTGATAGATCTATAAATATAGTCATATAAAATATACAAATAGATAGAGTCTTGGGCGCTTCAAAATACACTTTCAGATAAATTCATATACCATAATATTAAATAGAGATTTTTTAATTTGTATCTGCTTTTATTTAGTTACAAGATGAAGAAATTTACGAGAAAAATAATAGTGGTTGAAGCCGGATAAAGTTAAAAACATCATATCAATAGCAGCTGATTTTCTAAACTACGAACGATATAATATATCTTATTTCATCGAATTAATTATTCCGAAACCAAGTGTAATTCATATTAAAATCAAAAAAGTTTGTCTTTTTTATAAACATTTTCCTTCATCGGTAAAAGGGATAATATGATTGGGAATTTATTTTTCTTTTTGCTTCTTTTGGTTAATCATTGAACATATTTTTAAACTTGTATAAATGAGTGTGTAGATTGATAGATCCAAATCTACAAATATAGTCACATAAAATATATAGATAGATAGACTCCTGGGCGCTTTAAAGTATATTTTCAGATAAATCCATGTACTATATATTCATGTACTGTATATTCAATAATTTTTATATTTGCAATTGCTTTTATTTAGTTATAAGATGAAGAAATTTATGAGAAAAATAACAGTCATTGAAGTCGGATAAAGTTAAAAATATTATTAATAGCAGTTGATTTTCTGAACTAAGAATGAGATAATATCGCTCATCCACAAGAAAAGTGACACATCTCGCTAAAATTGATTTTGCGTTTTATTTCACTAGGTCTATCATACTAATAGACTACATAGTCACTAATAGGTCTTGCTACGCAAACAGTTTCATAAGTGTAGTTGTACGGAAAATCACTTTACTACGTTATATGTTTATTTGTGACCACAAAAAAGGGGTAGATTAAGTGGGGATGTAAAATGACCCAACCCTCTAAACCTCATTCTACGTCTTCATTCTTAAGGGTTTTATGCTTTTATGCACGTCTTTATTCCTGCATTCAGAGATAAGTGCTGAAATTCCATGTTACAGTAAAATAATGAAAATGTTTTTTGCCTCACCTGTGAAATTTTCTTTTCTCGAGATATGTCAATTTTCTTGCGGGTGAGCGATATATCTCATTTCATCAAATTATTATTCCAAAGCAAATGTAATTTGTATTAAAATCAATAAAGTTGGTCTCTTTTAGAAAACGTTTTCCTTCATCGATAGGAGGGATCATATAATTAGAAATTTATTTTTCTCTTTGCTTCCTTTGGTTAATCCGCGAACATATTTTTCTAATGGCAAATCGGTCAGGCTGCTTGTATTAAATTTCGATTTCCGCTAAGACGTAGTATGAGCGGAGGGGGGAGGGGGGTAGGCTGATAAACTCATTGCATAAATTACGAAGAATCAATGCAAAAGCTATTTGGCTCCGTATTGAGAATTTTTTTGCTTCGTTAAAAAAATTACTTCGATATGTTTTGAAAGGGATAATTAATTTCTCATTCCTTGACCTCTGCTTTCGTATTTTATATGTAAAAACGTTATGTTACATACTCATGACTCACCCATTTTGTTTAAGTTAGATAATTTGCTGCATTAAAAAACCTTTTTAAATCTATTTAAAGGATTAATTCTGAATTTGCATCGAAATATTTCATCTTAATGTATAATAATTTCAGTTTACCGAAAGTTTGAGTATTTCTTTAGATCATTTACTTGTTAAACTTTTATTCGTAAGCGTATCTATCTAGGCAGATAAATAGATAGAAACATACAGATATAGACAGGTAAAGATATCATAGGTAGATAAAATAATTTTATGAAATTGTATATTATCGTCGTACTGTCGTCGTCTGTTCACATATAATAGCGCAAAAACTACTCAACCGACTGGTTTGAATATTAATATATATAATCGTTGCAGAATTTTTTGTCGAGTCATTTCAAAGTTTACGAAAATCGAATCAGAACTTAAAAAATATATTAATAAAAGTTTTCTTCATTCTATTAAATGCTATCATACGTCTTTAATTCAATTATATCCCATGATAGGCAGTCATTCTGGATTCCCGTGATGATTACGTCCTACTTAAGGGGGCTGGTCACTCAGCCTCGGAATTCTCCCCCGTAATGTTAAGTCTATGGACTTTTGGTGCATTCGTATATTTAAAATATCTTCTCGGGAAATTCATATTTTCAACATCTTTTTTTTGCGTACACTTCTTAAAGGATTTCTCTTTTTTTTTCTTAATTTTCAAAATATTTCTAAAATCTAATGCAGAATTTAATATTTAAGGTGTTAAAAGCGGGCGAACTGTGAGTCAAATTTTAACACTTCATATAAAATTAAGTCTGGACTTTAGAAATATTTTGAGAACTAAGAAAAAAAGAGTCATCTTTTAGGAAGTGTACGCAAAAAATAAAAGTTAAAAATATTAATTTCCCGAGGAGATATTTTAAATATAACAATGCATCAGATGCCCATAGACTTTTCATTAGTGAGGGGAAATCGGAAGCTGGTTGACCAGCCCCCTTAAGGGGCCATCCAGAAATGATGCCACGCTTGGAGGGGGGGAAGGGTTTCGTGAAATTGTGACAGTTTGTGACAAGGGGGTGGGAGGGGATAAGAAGAAGTGTGACATCACACATTTTTGTTAAACAATAGAAGGCTTACTATCCCCGAGGATGAGAGTGATGTCAAAATGCCTGTGTACTCTATGGACGAGCGTATATCTTCTCCAAGGGAGGAAGAGTCGTAATAGTAAATGATTCAGAGTAATTTCTATTTTATGACTTAATATATAATTTTATAAATGTTCATATTAATGTGACAAATGGAATGTGATGGCAATTCCATTTAAGTAAAACTAATATTGAGGCTTCTTCTTCAAAATCAATCTGTTTAAAGTATTTTGTGTTCATAAAGTAAATATGTTTTAAAACCAAATATATTAAGTTCCATTTCAAATTCAAAAATACTACTGTTTTCAATTGCTCTTTCATATTACTATTTTATTACTATTGTATATTATTATTATCATTATTATTTTTTCTGTAAACCTTAATCTTATACAAAATAAGTACACGAATCATTTTTATTGTTACAAATGTCATTAAATCACATAGTTAAAGTTAAAAAAAAAAATTGAAATATGACCTATAACGTAGTGCTTTGTTTCTGAACTGCAAGTATATGTTTACGTAATATAGCTTGACATGTGACAACGGGAGGGTAGGGGGTTTGGTGAAGTGTGACATTTTGTGACAAAGGGGAGAAGGGGGGGGGGGGTAAAAAATATTGGAAAAAACGTGTGACATCATTTATGGATCGCCCCTAAGATGGAGTCCTATTATTTTCGTATTAATAAATTTAATACACATAATTCTAATACATTTTGTATTCGTGCGTTTTTGCATAAACGTGCAACAGCTATTGCACCAAGATCTGAATATATATAAAATTAGTTATAGTACGAAAGCTCGCCTCATTTGCCACGTTTGATGTACAATTTCCGACTTATTTTATCCTATTTAAATAACAGCTACTTAAAAATTCTAATTGGTGGAAACCAAATAAGATAACAACTATCATCAATAGTTAGTTTTCTGAAGTAACAATGATATATTGTATCTTATTTCATCAAATTAATTATTCCAAAGCAAATGTAATTTGTATTAAAATCAATAAAGTTGGTCTCTTTTAGAAAACATTTTCCTTCATCGGTAGAAGGGATCATATAATTAGAAATTTATTTTTATCTTTGCTTCGTTTGGTTAATCGGCGAAGATATTTTTCTAATGGCAAATCGGTCATACTGCTTGTATTAAATTTCGATTTCCGCAGAGACGTGGAGTGAGCGGAGGGGGGAGGGGGGTAGGCTGATAAACTCATTGCATAAATTACGAAGAATCAATGCAAAAGATATTTGGCTCCGTATTGAGAATTTTTTTGCTTCGTTAAAAAAATCACTTCGATATGTTTTGAAAGGGATAATTAATTTCTCATTTCTTGGTGTCTGATTTCGTATTTTACATGCAAAACGTTACATTACATAATCGTGACTCATCCATGATTTCGTTTTGTGTTAGATATTTTGCTGCATTAAAAAATCTTTTTAAAGGATTCATTCTGAAATTGTACTGGAATATTATACCTTAATGTATAATAATTTCAGTTTACCGAAAGTTTGATTATTTCTTTAGATCATTTACTTGTTAAACATTTATTCGTGTGCATATATCTATATCTAGGTAGGTAAATAGGTAGAAACATAGAGATATAGACTGGTAATGATATCATAGATAGATATAAATAATGCTATGAAACTGTCTGTCGTCGTCTGCTCCGTCCGTCTGTTCACATATAACAGAGCAAAAAGTACTTAACGGACTGGTTTGAATATTAATATATATAATAGTTGCAGAATTTTTTGTCGAGTCATTTCAAATTTTACGAGAATCGAATCAAAACTTAAAATATATTAATAAAAGTTTTCTTCATTCTATTAAATGCTATAATATGTCATAATTCAATGATATCCCATGATAGGCAATGATTCTCGATTGCCATGGTGATTACGTCCTTTTTAAGATAGAGTCCTATTATTTCCGTATTACTGAATTTAATACATAGAATTCTAATAAATTTTGTATTCATGCGTTTTTGCGTAAGAGTGCAACAGCTATGGTATCAAGATTTGAATATTTATACAATTAGTTATAGTACGAAAGCATCTCATTTGCTATGTTTGACGTACACTTTCGGACTTGTTTTATCGTATTTAACACTTTACCTACTGACCTGACAATACTTATAAATATCATGATAAATTGTTATAAAATTCATTTAATACATCGATTAGAAGTAATACCGTTTAGAATGAGTTATAGATGCATTACTTTATCTTGTTCCAAAAGCATTATAGATTACACAAAACAAAAATATTTTTAAAAGGATGATTTCTTTTGCCTTTGCATCGTTTCAGCTTTCTCGGCGTTGGGTGTGGGGGGAGAGGTTTTTCAATTCGAAATTATTTCTATCTTTCTATTGTAAGACCATTATATTTGTACATTTCATAATTCTACAAAATGCTAAGAAAATATTTAAAATAAAAGATTCCAGTGGGGTTATAAATATTGCACAAAATCCCTATAAATTGAAATTTAATAATCCTCCTAAATCCTCCAATCCTTCTAAGATACTTCTAAAATTTATAAAATGATTATGTAAATCTTCTAATGTAGTTTCAAAAATTCACGAAAAATGTTTTAAAAGATAAAATTTTCGTGAATTCATAATTCAGTACATAAATGGTTAAATAACAGCTACTTAAAAATTGTAATTGGTGTTAGCCAAATAAGATAACAACTATTATCAATAGTTAATTTTCTGAAGTAACAATGAGATATTGTATCTTATTTTATTTAATTAATTATCCGAAAGCAAAGGTAATTTATAATAAAATCAATAAAGTTTGTCTCTTTTAGAAAACATTTTCCTTCATCGGTAGGAGAGATCACATAATTAGAAATTTATTTTTCTCTTTGCTTCGTTTGGTTAATCGGCGAACATATTTTTCTAATGGCAAATCGGTCATGCTGCTTGTATTAAATTTCGATTTCGGCGGAGGGGTGGAGCGTGCGGAGAGGGAGGTAGGCTGATAAACTCATTGCATAAATTTCGAAGAATCAATGCAAAAGCTATTTGGCTCCGTATTGAGATTTTTTTTTTTTTTTTTTTTTTTTTTTTTTTTTTTGCTTCGTTAAAAAATCACTTCGATATGTTTTGAAAGGGATAATTAATTTCTCATTTCTTGGCGTCTGCTTTCGTATAAACGTTATACTACATAATCGTGACTCACCCATGATTTCTTTTTGCCTTAGATATTTTGCTGCATTAAAAAATCTTTTTAAATCCTTTTAAAGAGTTTATTCTGAAATTTTACGGAAATATTTATCTTGATGTTTAATGATTTCATTTTATCGAAGTTTGTGTATTTCTTTAGATCATTTACTTGTTAAACTTTTATTCGTAATTAACTGCTGGAGAATGGAACAAACTATTAAAGTAATCCCCCTCCCCTCTCTGCATTAATTTCACGGTTTTTTCCATTCCCGAGTAATTAAACAGTATATTTCCTCGATTTTAGTTTTGTGTATTTGTGTTCGCTTGTAACCCTGATAATAAGCCAGTGGGTGCTAGACAGTACTAACTTTATATGAAAATACAGTTTTGTTTATAAAGTATGTCTTTTAAACACCTTCAGTAAAGTTAGTATAAAATTATGTATGTATTTTTGGAACCTTTATAAAATTTTTAGTTATTTGTTATATAAATAATTAACTCCTTTTCATGTCAAATTACGTTATTTAAAGAAATTACACCGTACAGAAACAAACAAACAAAAAAAATCAGAAGCGTTCCCTATAATAATGAGCAGCTGATTTCCCAGGATTTTTAAGGAACGATTCTTGTAACTAACCGAAAGTTTACTCACAAGGGAACCACTTTTGGTGTTGCTCGCACCTAGCATCGAGACCTGGTGCGTTTTGTAGCCCTATACATAAAAGTTAGAGAACCGATAAAATTTCTTTGTTAAAATCATATTTTATATACTTTTTTATACTTTTAATTTTTTATTATTACTTTTTTATTTGTTTATTTCACGCCAAAAGTGAGTTAAGTCGCCAAATAGGGCGCTAGAATTTTCCCGCCCGTTTTATCCAAAGAGTAAATATACAAAACATATTACTAGTATATCAGATTGCGATTTTTTTTTAAATAATTGATAGCATAAGAAACAAATATTAGGTTTTTATTTCTTTTTCTATGCAGACGATAAATATATAACTAATAAATATAATTCTGTAAAAGCTTCGAAGATCATTGAAAACTATTTTTTAGTGAAATAGAAAATAAGCAATCTATTTTCTTTTGAAATCGAATGGAATAAAGTTTCGAATGTTTAAAATGAAATGTTGCTGTATTAAATGGCCCTTTGTTAAAAGTAATCAAAGTAAATTAATATTTTTACGCAATTTAGAAAAATTACTGTTGCTAAATATATCGGACTTTACAATTTCTAGCCATTACAAATTCAGCTATGGCATTTGGCTGGGGTTGCCGGAAAGCTCTACTTTTGAAAGTAAACGCCAACTGTTTCCCCGCCAAAAATATGAATATAATGTTGCAATTTTTCAAAATCAAATTCGTGGGTTTTTGAAGGAATTTTCGAACTTTTTTTAATATTTTATACTTATTATTAACTAATTTTTATTTTTAAATGCTTTTCTTTAATAAAATTGAATAATGATAAGACCGATAAGTGGTCTCGAAAATTGCATTTTCCGAAAGTTATGTTGCTGTAAAATCAAGAAATATTATTTTAACAGGAAAATTTTATCGATTCTCAAACTTCATAATATAGGGCTTTAAAATGCACCAGGTCTCAATGCTAGGTGCGAGCAACACCAAAAGTGGTTCCCTTGTCAGTACGTTCGACTGAAATATCAACAAGCTTTCTGTGAAACAATTTCCATTCAGCAATGGGGGGAAATAACGGCGAATCGCAGAAAAACCGCTAAAAGTCGCATACAAAAATCGCTATAATTTATTTCAAAAATCGTACAGAACAAAAGTTATTAAAATTACCAAATATTGGGTCGTTCGGAAAGTCGTTTCTGTTTGGGAAAATTTATTCCTACCGGAAAATTCTATAATTTAATTATTAGACATTAATTCCGATATCTAATGTTGAATTAGCAGTACTATCCGCATCGATCTGAAAACTACCACCTTAAAACAGCGTATAAATAAATTTGCTAAAAATTTTTATAAATCTGTCTACAATCTACTTTACCAAATTATAGCGGAACTGCCCGACTACGAGGTATCCGACCCCACTAATAGAAAACGCCCTAAATATTCGCTTTTGCTTAACGATGAAGAGTGAGTTTCCCTCACCTTCTGCTTTACTTAATCTTTCTGTTTGTTCTGTCCTGTTTATAGTATTCAAAAAAAAAACAAAACAAAAAAAAAAAAACTGCTTTTCTGTTATATTTTTAGCATTTTATTAAATATACTAATGTATGGTCTCTGAAAAGAGTCTTTTTTTATGGGGCAATCCCCCCCCCCCCCCCACACACACACACACCCGGTAGCTTTTTCGCCTTTCCCTTTTTTTTTTTTTTTTTTTGGAACTAATGGAATTTTACTTTTTTATTTCAAATTTTTTTCTTTTTCTTTTTCTTTTTTAAAACATGTTATACTAGTACTTATGTACTTTTTATTTTTTGTTAATGTTTTCTTATTCTTATAAGTAATTTTTAATTTTGCGGCTACCAGCCACGTCTAAACGTTATTTTTTTAAGGCTCCCTAATGCCCTTGCAACACAATCACCTTTCCACTGTATGTAAAGTTGTTACGGAACTAGGTAGTCCATACAGCTGATCACATTGTTCCATGTTGAATAATTAATGAGCAGAATTTTCCGGTAAGAATTGATTTTCCGAAATTGAAACGACTTTCCGAACGACCTAATATATAAAAACATGATATCTTTTACGAATGTCGAAAAATCGCAACAGAACGCAAAGAAACTTTTAAAATAACATAAAAATATTAGCGAAAAATTCAAAAATTTCTGTGCAATTTCCGAATCAACTTTATTGAAAAGAAGATAAAATCTACTATATTGGGTTTAAAGATTAAAGCCCGATTCGGTTTACAAATGTGGAAGAATCACTGAAAAAAAAACCCTGTTAAAAATCGTTAAAAACTTAAAAATCGCAACGGAAAAATTACTATAAAAAGCTAAAAGATTGTAACTGAAATTCTTCCATGAATTTGAAAAAAATCAGCGCGAAAGGCACAAAAATCCCCGTTACAAATCGAGTTGAAAATCGCGGAAGACAAAATGTAATACTTAGGCTAAATATCTAAATCTGAATAAAATCGCTGTACAAATTCCTAATAAACTGTATTCAAAAGAGGATAACATTTGCTAGGATGGACTAATGGGCCAGAATATTTCACCCATATCCCTGATCAATCTGACAAAATTTTCATAAAAAAGCTTTTCTTTGGAAAACTGCAAGTTTTTTGTCATTTAACAGTGGTTTTTATTCTAGATTTAAAAAAAAAATAACTAAGGGATATCTACCCTATATATATAAAATCCTAATGAAACGAATTTATGAAACGGAAGTATGAAACGGAAGTATGAATCGACTGATTAAACAACTGGTTATGTTTCACGGCGATTTCTCGTAAAACATGGAATACTTTGCGATGAAATTAACACCAAAAATCAATATTGATCCGCAGATTTCAAAACTGATATTAGAATTTTTAAATTCGAATTAGTTATCGAAATAATAATTTTTTTCTAATTTTATATACATTTTTCTAATGATGGTAACTCAAATTTTAATCAAACAGATATATTTTTTTTATATTTCAGAAAAGGTTGACATGGTAACCCGGCTATTGTTGTTTATTTGATAATAAATGCTTATTTACTTTTATTTCTTTTTACAAATTATATAAATTATTTCGTTCTATGATTATTAATTATTTTTTTTATATTTCTTTTAGAAAATAATAGAAAATAATTAAGAAATACAGTACTACTTAGTTATTCCGTCGACCAATTTCGCCAAATTCTATAAATCACCAAAACACTCGCCAAATTATACAAATTGACATAATTTTTATTTTAAATAACGATAGAACAAATAAATTAGTAAAAGATTAATAAAAAATACAAATAAAACGTCGAAATAAAAATCACTTGATAACGTAAACACGTGTAACTTGCTTAAAGTCATGTTAATGTGACATTTACGATCAACCATCATTGGCATTTAATTTTATAGTTTGGCGATAGATTTTTGGTCGTCGGGATATCTAAGGAATACCTAAAATGCATATGTAACTGGTATTTGAAAAGGAGGTTTTCGCCAAATTTTCGTAAAAAAATAAAACTCACGCCAAACCTGCGGTGCGTATCTGGCCAAATATTACCACTCGAAAACATAATGCTAACTGGCGAGTTGAAAAAAAGCTATTGGCGAGATTTACATCCTGCTAGCGTAACAGTACTTAAAATTCTTTGCGACCATGGCAACTTTTATGTAGTTTTATTCGAAAAAAAAATTGATTTTTTAATCAAAATGGAAAACTTACGGTCCCATATTGGCGTGATTTTTTTCTGACGCCAATGTCATATACGGAACGGGCACATAACTGGCACCAAAGTATCGTATATATCGCTTGATATGGTAAGCCGGATATTGCTGTTTATGTTGTTGATGCGTTCTCCAAATTGGCGTCGTTAAAAAATCACGCCAATATATGACACCTTTATGGGACGTACTATGGACGTATATGACACCTTTGCCAAACTTTCACATGAATGGCGAAGGGATCAGACCGTATTCACTTATGGCAGTTGGCGACTTGAACTATTATAATATAGATAAAATGATGGCGATAGAATAATAATTGACGACTCATCACCTGTACCTGGCTAACATTAAAGTACCAAAATGGCACCTAGAGCATAAAAAGTGATATGGTCCGCCTGGAACTGTTGATGATAGTCACATGACTTAGGCTATTGTTATAGAGAATGTTTTAAAATATCGGGAGACAAAGATTCTTATACTTAATTTATTTTATTTTAGCTTCTTTTCAAATGTTTAACTGATTCTCTTTAATCAAAAACGAAAACAACCATTGGGTGTCTTAACAGCAACTGATTCCCCCTTAAATTTTTGCAATCAGAGGGAATTGAATGGAAACCCGTTTACAGGGAGATCTGCACAGCTTTTTTCAGTATAATTCAATCTTCTCTAATATTTTTAAAACCCATCAGATTAGCGTGTTTTTAGATTCTGCGGTGTCTGAACGGGGGTTGACGACTGTAGCTTGCAGGAGGCAGAGCCTCCTGTTTATAAAGTTAACTTCACTTTATTAGGAGTTGTTTCTATTATGCATATAAAAAGTTTCGAGTGAATATCTTTGGTAGTTTCTGAGAAAAGGTACATTAATTTAACACGGTAGGTATAGGAACTTTCAACTGCCCTTAAATTATTGAGAGGACATGCCACATTTAAATCTTCAAAAAATTCGATTTTTCGAGATACATATACTACATTAGAGAATGTTAAATATAAATCTCAAACATTTTAACGGTTTTAAATCAACCGCATTAACATGTGCTGTAACTACGTGGTTTATGGCTAGAAGCATGTCAGATGATCTTGCGTAATAAATGCTGAAAAGAATACTTTAAAATCGTTTATTTAAAAATGTTGAAAATGTGTTTCTTAAAAATTGTGTACAAAATTTTTTTAACCACTCAATATTTTTACATGAAATTCTCACGGATTTATACAGGATGTTACTGAATTCGATCGTCAAATTCAGAGGGATAACAGTAGGCATCAAGAGGAAGAAAATGGCAATGGAACAAGATGTCGCAAACCACCTATTTAATCAAAAATATCGGGTTTTCTACCCCCAACTCAACTTGAATTGCTGTTAATAACTTTCTGAAAACGGAAGTACCTTATAATGAAACTTTTAATAGACATCCTCACTTTTGTTGTAAATGTAATAACATAAAAAAAAAGTGGTGGAAGTTTCCTTTATACGCAACAGCAGTATGCAGTTGACGCTTCAAATTTTGAACTGCGATTATCAATTCATACGGTATCATCGATTGCGTGAGCAACCCGTTTTTACAGAACTCTTCGTAACGTTATCACATTTCATACCAAACGAGGTACAGTCGTGGAAAAAAAAGTAAACACCCCCTACTAACTCCTCAACAATTTATCGTAGAAGAAAGTTACTGGTACCGAATGATTGGAAATACAGTCTACTTTTAAATGACGTATACAAAATTTGCTTAAGGGGCCATCTACATCTTAAAGTGAATCCAAACTTCTTTTTTTTCAATAGTAATACCCAATTTTAACGAGATATTTCAAATCTTTGGTTCAAACTATGCCGAGACACGAAATTTCAAGTCATTTGAATGATAAGTTTTTGAATTATAAACATTCAAAACTTAGTGTTTCTAATGTTAAATTACATTTTCATATTTTTATTTATATCTCCTGAAATTACGATCCTAATGTTTTAATTTTTTGTGTAGCAATAATACTAATATACCCAAACATAAATACGTTGAATTTGCAATTTTTATAATTTTCTGATAGGAATTATGAATTATGAAATGATTATTCAAAAAGATTATTAATTGCAACCTACAATTTTTTTGATGGATTCAGATTTATTAAGTCCTGCTTTATGGAAATCCAAAATTTCACCTTTTTCTTCCAAGTAGTTTTCAAATTACGCTTAAAAAACTGCAAAATGATGGTTTAAGGAGCCGTCTATGATAGAAGTGGCTAAATATTTTAAAATTTCTTATGCTATCCTGTAATCTAACAGGTTTAATTGACTGCTTAAGGTGCCTTGATCATGAAAGGAGCTCTCAGTTAACAATCGAGTACCGAACTTCAATTTGGATGCAGCCTTTAAAATACACTCGTTTTAAAATAATTAATTTCTCGGAAACTTGTGGTACGAATTGCATAAAAATTTTTTTTAGACTAATTGAAGGGTGTAGAGTTCATTTATGCTGTCAGTTATTGTGTCCTGCTATTGAAAAAAACAAAGTTATGGCTCGTTTTATTATGTAGATGGCCCCCTAAGCAAATTTTATATTCGTCATTTAAATGTAGACTTTATTTCAAATCGTTCGGTACCAGTAACTTTCTTCTACGATAATTTGTTGAGGAGTTAGTAGGGGGTGTTTACTTTTTTTTCTACGACTGTACACACCGTTACATTTTTATTGCACTGTTTTTATTTTTTTTTATTATTACCGTCAACCTGAGTTCTGTTAGGATGAAGCATCCTGCATTTGTAACTAAATAAGTGGTTTGCGAACTGATGTTGTATGGTAATTTTTCATCCTCTTGATGTCTACTATCACCCCTCTGAATTTGTTGGTCGAATTCGGCAAGGCCCTGTATATTAAAGAGTGTTAGATATATATCGCACACATTTTCTGCACGGTTTTAAACCAACCTCATAAAAATGTGCTATAACTACATGATTTATGGCTAGAAGTATGTCAGGTGATCTTGCGTAATCAATGGTGAAAAGAATACAGGCATCCCCCGACTTACGTATTACACTGTAAAAAAAAAAAAATTCCGTCAATTTACGGAAAAAGGACTGGCAGCAAAATTGCCGGAATGTTTCCGGTTTTTTTTTCAAACTTACACTGTGCTTAACGTAAATGGCGCGATACAGACGCGAAGGATTTGAAGCGCATGCGTGGCGACCAAAAATACTGCAATCTCATTGGACGATAGATTTTTACAATAATAATTCCGTATTTAAAACTCTGTAAACTTAAAATTGCAGCAGATATACGGGAGAAATTCCATTTTTCTAACAAAACGGAAAATTTCTGATAAAAATTCACGGAAGACAACCAGTCAATAAACGAAAATTTTTAACAGTGTACGCGACTTACGTATATTCGCAGTTACGTAATAAATCTCGAAAATTATATTTGTCAACATACCAGCGCGTTTGATACACATTTGCATACTTTTGATATTTATTTTAGAAATAAAATACATACATTTAAACCACAACCGTAACATAGTTTATAGATTATATTATATTTCTATCTATATATACAATCAAATCTATAACAACTTAATCTCTATTGTTAGTTATTCATAGAAGTTATCTAATCATAATAAATACAGTTTATTCTTATCAAGGATTATTTTATTTTTTGAGTGTTTTTCATTTCTCTTGCCATCAGAAATTCATGGTGAATAGGTTAAATGAATGCTCCTTAATTATTTCTCATTTTTATAGTCGTTTGATGCAGATTCAAAAATGTTAAAAATCAATTCATCAAAATTAGATTTATAAATCCCGTATTCCACTAGATATTTGAAAAGGGTTGTTTAAGTTTGTTTTTATATTTTTTCACACTTTTATAGTTTATATACGAGTAGCTAATATCGCATGAAACTTTATTTATAAAATAATACGGTGTAAATAATGTATATATATCTGTGTTTATTATATATATATATATATATATATAATTATCTTATATATAATAGATTTAAAAAATAATTTTTATATTATTTTTAATAATTATTTATATTAATTATTACTGAATTTATTTTGTTTTATACCATATAGCTATATGCTATATATTATCAATGTTCTAGAATTATTTAAATTCTTAGTTTAGTTTAAATAAGTTAGCTAATAGAATATTTTGTATGCTTTTAAATTTTATTAACAATAGTTTTTTTTTAATACATTGTGTGGTTTATATTAGGTTTATAATTATCTATATATAAGGATATGCTTAATTTTGCTGTTAAAAAAATTATTTACATTCAAATGCTTACAAATGTATATCTTGTGACAGTTGAATAATAAAAGTAATACGAGATGGCAGCACCAAAATTTGTCTTTTGAAGATAGCTCTAAAACTTTAATTATTCTAGCTCCATTTCAGTTATAATTTACTACACCAGGGGGTATTTTTAGCTAAATTTTGACGAAAATGTTAAACAGTTATTAATTAATTTAATAGTGCATTTTAAATAATGTAATTACTATCTATTTATTTATATTATATTAAATGTATTTAACAAGGCATTTCAATATTTATTTCAAAATGTATTAACTGCATCCTTTGGTATCAATTACTGTGATTTCTTAACTGTTTTATTCACCTTAATCTTTATGATATTCTGGTAGCCATGTGCGCGTGGATATTTGTAAAATACTGAAATATTAATCGGTATGGTGTTTATTATTTATATTTTATATCCTATAAATATTTAAATAGTTTTTATTGATTCTTCCATTTCATATTATTTGTTTCTATTCTGTTTTCATTTTTAATCAATTCACTTGATTTTAATGGTTGTTTGGGCACAGGGGAAAATAATTTTTAGCTTTAGCTTTTTTTTCTCACAGAAAACAACCATTTTGCTAATATCATTGAATTCTGTGCCCTTGACAACGTAATTCAATATATAAGCTTTTCCATTTTTTGTCGGTGTCCACTTTTTTCTTTTTCTTCCGTAATAATTCTTATAATAATTTATTTTTTTTTATACTTACAGCTTTAATTCATTATATTTGATGGTGGTAGGTTATGTTTAATTAATGGTTATATATATATATATATATATAATAAATATTGAAGTTTATTGCAAAATTTTACCTTAGCAACTTACAAATTCGGCTTACGTAAAACTTTACGGAGAGCATTAATTACGCAAGTCGAGAGATACCTGTACTTTAATATCGTAGTATCAACATATATTTCAAAATGCTGAATCTAAGATTTAAAAAAAAAATGCACTCAAAACTTCTTTTTAACCACTTAAGATTTTTAAATGGAATTCTCACTGATTGATACAATGCATCTGTATCTTAAGGGAACCTAAGCTGGTGTATATGTTTGCAAAATTTATATTTCTATTATCAAAAAAAAGGAAAATGAACTTACACCCAATTTCTTCTGCCTTACCCTATATAAGAGAGTTCCAAAAATTGCTGTAAATATCAAAATCATTTGAATATTACTTATAATAAGATGCCCATATTTTTCATCTGATTGTACATGCATAAAGTAAAATACAAAAGAGATTTTCTGCCATGAAAACTCACGATTAGTGACTAATAACTTATCGATTCTTGCACAATATTATTTCACCCAGCACTTTATGCTAATCTGGTAACGGCAAACTCCAAAAAGCATAAAGCTCTAATCATAACGATCATTCATACGTTTCGGGCCAAAATAAATTAGATTTTATGAATGACGAATGCAATCTACGTGTGAAAGATCATTTAAAAAGTTCTTTTCTAAATTGCGCCATTTTCACCCCATTTGTCATTAGCAGATTTTCTGCACTTAGTTGCACCTTCCTTTCCCTAATTTCGCTTCATGCAGCGTCGAAACTATTGTGTTAATGATCATTTATACACCGGGAGGGAGTGATTTAATGATATGAAGTGCAAAATAAATGAAAAAAAAAAAGCAATTTTGAATCGACACACGAACGTTAAATATGGCTTTGTGTCATTAAGGCACACACGCCAAGTATGGAACGAAACGTTCGTCAAACAATAGAAGTTTAGTGGAAACTTTTTAATCGATAAATGGGAAGATATTTAATGCATTGTTTACCTATTCGATTCATGTATTGGAGTTTTCCTTATAGATGAGGTTTTATTTAGAAGTAATTTAACCCAGAAATATTCTTTGGCTGCGTTATAATCAGACTATTTTATCATAAGCGAATTTCTTCTCTTCAAGGAGGGGATTTTTTCACTTTCAGATATAAAAAATCTTCTCTAATAAATAGAAATCTAAATATTTGTGGAATATTTGGGACGAAGTTTTTGAAAGTATAATACATTTTCTAAATGAATGAGGTTTCGTTTAGAAACAATTTTACCGAGAAATATTCTTTGGCTGTATTGAAATTAGATCATTTTATCCTGGGGAGGGGATTTCTCCTCTTCCAGGAGAAGATTTTTCCCTTTTGAAGGAAAAAAATCTTCTCCGGTAAACAAAAATCTGAATATTTTTTAAACATTTAGGAGGAACATTTTGAAATCATAACAAAATTTATCTTTGGTCCATCACTGAATTGAGGTGTGTGGAATTAAATATATCTACTCGTCAATGGCAAATCGATTTTCTGACGAATGGACGGAATTTTTAGACACTATTTTATATACCGCAGCGTATGGAGCACCTCTCTCTCCTATCGGTTGGCTCGCATAAATGTCTTTTCCGGAAAATGGTATTTGATCTTGTGAGCCCTCCGTAAAGTAGCTCCGACTCGGGAAACCTCGTGTAGGTTCGTGGGCCCGACTCCTTTGTAGGCGTTCGGTTCCTGCGGGCTGTCGGGAACCAAGAGAAGGGACCATTTGGCTGTTCTAGCCATGGAACTATTAATAAAGAGGAACTGACATATCCTTAAAATAGTGAAGCTTCAACTGTAACCGCTATCAAAGGGGTTGTTTATCGACAGTGGAAGCTCCCACCAGTAGGTTTATATAGATATTTTAAACTTATTTAAACGCCCTATTTTTACAAAATCTCAGTCATAAATAGTGATAGAAACAAATTTTAATTTTTACTGGTAGGAGTTTTCTTTGGTGGTAGTTAGGCCCTGAGTTTCCGCCATAGTGTGACAACCATGGATACAAACTGACAGTTTTATAAGGCATACTGACACCGGTAAAAACAAATAGAAATTTTTATGACATTTTTGAAAAAAAATTCCATGAATAAGACGCTTCTTTAAGACGAAATCTTCTATTCAATTTTACTGGTGGGATGCTTGACCTATCGGTAGTCAGAAACTGAAGAACCGATTTTAAAAAAGCAGCCGCCATATTGTGACAACCTCCTCAGTTACTTCACTCGCAACTGGTAGACAATACACTATGTGTCTTCTCCTTTTTATTCATAACTCCATTATTCTAGCTGGGCGGTGGGGATTGTCGTATGCGACCAATTCATCTCTCGTGACGCGCGCTGGGCATTGCGCCAGCCTGACCGGAGTCTTTGTGAGGGGCGGCCTTGATGGGTCAGTCATGGCGGTGACCTTCGAGACGCCTCGCGGGGTTTGGCTCTCGGGTCGTTCCGAGCAGGGACAAATGGGCCTGCAAGGGCCTGGGACCAGGGGATGGGACTCCGTCTTATACCGCAGCGTATGAAAATTATATCAACATTATATATTTTTTTATTCGTTGTGCATATTTGTTGGTCGCGATTTCACCACTTGTTACGATATAAATATGGCACTATTTTATAACCTATTCTATATTTCCCCCTGTTTCACATCTTTATTAATTTATACAAGTGTTAATATGATAGTAGCATTGAATTATTTTAGCAGTCGGGTACATTTTTCCATAATAAAACATATTTTTCCATAATAATATATTTAAAGTACATTATTAAATATATTTAATAATAATATTCCATATTTTCTAAAATAAATGAAAAAAAAATGCAATTTTGAACGTTAAATATGGCTTTGTGTCATTAATGCACACACGCCAAGTATGGAATGCAACGTTCGTCAAACAATAGAAGTTTAGCGGAATCTTTTTAATAAATAAATTGGAAGATATGTAATTCATAGTTTACCTATTAGATTTATGTATTGCAGTTTTCTATATCGATGAGATTTTGTTTAGAAATAGTTTAAACCGAGAAATATATTTGGTCTTGTGAAATAAGTTGTCTGTGTTGAAATTAGACCATTTTATAGGTAGATATTCCTGCTCTTCCAGGAGAGAATGTTTCCTTTCAGATGAAGAACATCATCTTTAATAAACAGAACAAGTCAGAAACTGTACGTCAGACGTGGCAAATGAGGTGCGTTTGTACTATAACTAGTTTTATAAATATTCAGATCTTGGTGCAGTAGCTGTTGCACTCTTTAGCAAAAATGCATGAATACAAAATTTATTACGATTATATATATTGAATTCAGTAATAGGGAAATAACATGACAGTACCTTAAATAGGACGTAATCACCATGCCAACCTAGGAGAATCATTTCTTGTCATGGGGTATCATTGAATTAATTACGTATGATAGGATTTAACAGAATGGAGAAAGCTTTTATTAATATATCTTTTTAAGTTTTGATTCGATTTTCATAAATTTTGAAACGACTCGACGAAATTCTCTCAGAAAATGGGGTATAATGACCATTTTTTAAAACTCGTTGTTCAGTCAGCAGGCGGTGGAATTAAAGTACTGTCTCAGCGGAGCGTTTTTTAAAATGTATACATAGAATATTTATTTTAGAAATCGATATTGTTTGACGTATAGAGTAATGATAAAATTGTTTAACATATAAGGCTTTGTCATTGAGAACCAATTGAGGAGTAAAAACGCTGAAAGTCCAAAATGGAAATTTTTTCAAGAGAGTGAAAAAAAAAGAAAACCCCCTACTGCTGATTCTTACAACGTTTTAGGTAGCTTTCATTACAAAAAGCTACATATTGCAGCCGTTCGGAGAAAAGCGATTTCAAAAAATTTTGGTATATTTTCATCGATCATGACCCCCAGACCCCGAAACCACCCTCCGTTCAAAATTGATATATATATATATATATATATATATATATATATCTGACCTATGTCACACTGTAACTCTCGTATTTATGAACCGATTTGGATGTAATTCGGCATGTACATAGTACATACCAATGTCTCGACCGAGTTCGTTGGCCAGTTTCATCCGCCATTTTGTTTAAAATGGCGGCCATTTAAAAAAATTTTAAAAAATTAATTTGAAATGTGGTACCAAAAAATTGAAAATGGAAAAATATTTTTTTCTTATGTATTTGTCCTTTATACAAAGACTCCGGAGCAGTTTTTGTTTCGTCGATATCTTAAAAAATGGCTGAGTTATAGCATTTTGAATTTCTAGCGTGGCTGACATTTTGAAACGTCCTGAAATTTGTCACGCGATAAAAGGCGTATTTATGAACCGATTTGGATGTAACTTCGTTTATACATAGTACATATCAATGTCTCGACCGAGTTCGTTGGCCAGCTTCATACGCCATCTTGTTTAAAAATGGCGACCATTTAAATTTTTAAGAAAAATTTTAATTTGAAATGTGGTACCAAAAAATTGAAAATTGAAAAAATATTTTTTCCTTATGTGTTTGATCTTGATAAAAAGATTCGGGAGCAGTTTTTGTTTCGTGTATATCTTAAAAAATGGCTGAGTTATAGCATTTTGAATTTCTGGCGTGGCTGACATTTTGAAACGTCCTGATTTTTGTCACGTGATAACAGACGTATTTATGAACCGATTTGGATGTACCTTGGTGTGTACATAGTACATACAAATATCTCGACCGAGTTCGTTGGCCAACTTCATCCGCCATCTTGTTTCAAAATGGAGGCCATTTAAAAAAAATTTTAAAATTTTAAACTTAAAATGAGATACCAAAAAATTTGAAAATGAAAAGATTTTTTTCGTATGTATATGATCTTAATACAAAGATTCCGGAACAGGTTTTGTTTCGTCTATATCTAAAAAAATGGCTGAGTTATAGCATTTTGAAATTCTAGTGTGGCTGACATTTTAAAACGACCTGATTTTTGTTATTCGATAACAGGCGTATTTATGAACCGATTTGGATGTAACTTGGTCTGTGCGTAGTACATACCAATGTCTCGACCGAGTTCGTTGGCCAGCTTCATTCGCCATCTTGTTTCAAAAGGGTTGCCATTTAAAAAAATTAATTTAAAATTTAAAATGGGGTATTAAAGAATTGGAAAATGAAAAAGATTTTTTTATGTGTTTGGCCTTGATACAAAGATTCTGGAGCAGTTTTGGTTTCTGAAAATTTGTTTTTTTGTTTATAACTTAAAAAATGGTTGAATTTTAACACTTTGAATTTTTAGCATGGCTAACACTTTGAAACGATCTTGTATTTGTCACGCGATATCACACGTATTCGCCTATTTCCATGGAAGAAGGCATGTGGATAGTATACATCAATATCTCGACCAAGTTCGCTCGCCAGCTTCATCAGCCATCTTGTTTCAAAATGGCGGCCATTAAATTAAAAATATATATATTTAAAGTGAGGTGCAAAAAAATTAAAAAAGGTTTCTTTCTTAAGTAATTGACCTTGATATAAGGATTCAGGAGCATTTTTTGTTTATCTTTATCTTAAAAAATGGCTCAGATATAGCAGTTTCAATTTCTAAAGTGGGTGACATTTTGAAAACTCTGATATTCGCCTGCGACAGCACTCGTATATATCAACCGATTCCGATGTGAGTGAGCATGTGCACAGCAATTACTAAGGTCTCGACCAAGTTCACTGGTTAGCCTCATCCACCATGTTGTCTTAAAATGGCAGGCACTTTAAGAAATCGCCGAATTTGGCAGCCAAATATAAGTTACTTTAAATAAAAGCAGCTTGGATAAAGCTGACTAATTTCGTGAAATTCTCATTCATAATGATTTAGTATTGATAAAAATTAGTATTGAATCTCCTATATTCGGTGTCCACTAAATTGAGCTTCGTGTGATTGAATAATATAAGTTGGCTTTTTTAAAATAAGGAATATGAAAGCAACCTCTTCCTCCCGGCACTGGCCGGAAGGACTTTTTCACTTCACCCCTTTTGGGTTCTTAGTTCAACACTTTAAAATGTAGGTACCTAGCTTTCTTTCATTTAGTGTTTAATTACCTAAGATTATCATTTGTAAACATTTCTTTTATTTATTTATTTAATATTTTTTACCTTGCTTAAAAATATGCTATTGATGTAAACAATAACAACATGATCATGTTATGTAATGGCTACCAGTTGTCGCGCCTCAATTGCAGTTCTCCAAGAGAATTATACAGCTTTCTATTGCTGTAAACCTGACGGTTTAACACGTTCACGCCGGCACGGTGGGTCACACTCGACTGTCTCAGAGCTGACAAGTCTCCGCCTCTTTGGATACCAGTATTTTAATACGGAAAATGTTGTTTTATTTATTTAGAACAATTGGGCGATTTAAAGGAACAACATTTTCTCTAAAATAACAGTGGTGTGTAAAAAGCCGGCGACTTGACAACTCTGAGACAGTCGAGTGTGACCCACCACGCCGGCGTGAACGTGTTAATCCCTTGACCGCCGAGCAAAAGGGCAAAATTGTAATGTTGTTTTCTCCTTAATTTTTTAAAAATCTAAAAAAAAAGAAGATTTTTCCAAATTTTTTTAAAAAAATTTAATTACGTATAGGAGTATTAGCCTTGAGAGTATTAATCATAACAAAATGTTTTAAAACTGCATTATATTTGTAGAATTATATTAATTTAAATATTGCTTCTATAGCAGTGAAACCTGCAGCTTAGTGAACGATTATATCAGTTTGCGGCGATGAGAAGCAAGGAATGGAGTTATGAATAAAGGGGAGGAAACATATAGTGCAGTGTCTACCAGTTGCGAGTGAAGTAACTGAGGAGGTTGTGACAAGATGGCGGCTTCTTTTTTAAAATCGGATCTTCAGTTTCTGAATACCGCTAGGGCAAACATCCCACCAGTAAAATTGAATAGAATTTTTTTTTCTTAATTAAGTGTCTTATTCATGGAAATTTTTCTCAAAAATGTCGTAAAATTTTTTATTTGTTTTTACTGGTGTCAGTATGCCTTGTAAAACTGTCAGTTTGTTTACCTGGTTGTCACAATATGGCGGAAACGCACGTTCTAACTACCGCCAAAGTAAACTCCTACCAGTGAAAATGAAAATCTGTTTCCACCATTATTTATGAATGAATTTTTGTAATAATAAGGCGTTTAAATAAGTTGAAAATTTCTATATAAATCTACCGGTGGAAGTTTCCACCGGCGGTGAACAACTCCTGCGATAGCGGTTACAGGTGAAGCTTCACTATTTTAAGGATATGTCAGTTCCTCTGTATTAATAGTTCTATGGTTTAAGGTGCCCCAGACATTCTCAGTCGGGTTTATCCATAGACTTAAAGCTGGGGAGGCAAGAATTTTAATTTTTTTGTGAAAGCCATAATTTTGTAGGATGTGATATGTGGATTGAGGCATTATCCATCTTGTGGAAATATCCATTCAAGACCACCTGAATGCCACCGAATGAAAGCAAATGTTAGTTCAGCATCTCTTGATATTTTTGGGAATTTTGTCTTCCTTTTAGAAAAGCCACAGGGTCGTTGAAGCTGAAGACTTAGCGCCTTGCTGCCTGCTGCAAAAAGTCCTTGGTTCCTTTCGTAGATCATGCCAATACGTGTTCAAACCATCAGGGTCCTCTAAGTTCCATATTTTTCTCATCTTTGAATAAACAGTAAGCCACTTGTTCCCGTGTTCTTTTTTAAGGCAAGTTCATTCTTGTCTGCTTGTGGCGTAGTTTAAGACAAGGTTAGCGAGCCATTTTCTTTAGAATAGTGTAATCACATTCTTTTATACGTCTACGTACAGTTTCTATGTACACGAGTACAGTGAGATTATTTTTAATTTGCCGTATGGGCATATTTTGTCTAGGCACCAATCTCCATTTTCACCGACTTGCCTGAATATTTGTCATACGTGGTCGTCCATATCTTGGTTTCCGGTTGAAATTATTATTTCTAGAGAGTACGTGGTATATACCTCGCTTTGATCGATTTAAATTTTTTGAAATTTCAGAAATAGTTTTATTTTGCGATTTTAATTAAAAAACTTTTAAAATCTAACCTTTTGTATCTTTAAAAAGAGCGTAAATGATTTCTCCTGTTTATACTTTTATAAAATTGGAATACGACGTCATACAAGGTTATTATACCCGTCCAATCCCATGTTTCCAAAAAAAATTGCATAAAGTGCTTAAACTATTGAGAGTGCGTTTCTTCAAGAAAAAAAGTAAATTAAATAAAAATTAATGTGATTTTTATTTTAACCACCAAAAATTGCTTTTTTTATTTGGTTTTGATTAAATGTCGAGTATTTATTGTAAAATTGACTTCAAATATTTTCTTCTTCAAATTTTTTAACCTGATTTGCAGAATGTTTAAACTTTTGAGGCGGATTCTATGATCACAGTGTATTTTATTAAGGTATACAATTTGTAAGCTAGTTTTTCTGCACATAAAATGGAAAATATTCAATAACAAATGCGCACGACAAAATTTCTTTCTTATTTAATCACAACATTTCAATCGTTTATTCAAAACGCCATTTTTGTAAACATAAAATGAAAAGAAAAATTCTCAAGTTGTATAATAGGCAGATGACTGTATTTTTCAAAGCGCAAATCTACTAATGACATATGGGTTGAAATATAGCGCAATATTTCACAAATCCCCTAAATGTCCTTTTGACCGCAGAATGAGTTTGAGGTTTGAAAAATCTAATTCTTTGTAATGGATTTGTTATGGGGAAGCGTTGTGGAGAAGAAGTAAAAAGGGGGGAAATAATGACCGTTCTCGAAAACCTTGTTTGATTTAGCAGGCGGTGGAATTGACGTAGGTTTTAGCGGAGTGTAATTTAATACGCAATTTTTTAAAATTTCTTTCTAAATCGATAATGTTTGAGAATAGGGTAACGGGGAAGACTTTAATAAATACGGGTGTTTGTTAAGGGTGTATTATACTTCTTTCAAAGGTAAAAGTATTCAAATGTTTGTTTGGTATATGTTGGGATTACATTTTAAAACTTAGTTGTTAAAATAAATAATCATTGTTTAACGTCTGATATACGATTTAGATATATATGTATATATATATTACAATACATCAGACATACAAATAAAAATTACAAAAATACATTTAATACAATTAAAAAGCAAACGTTTCGAGCAAAATTTCAGCCACTCATCAGTGCAATAAATAACATTCAAATGACCAAAAAACTATATATCATGTTTACAGTTAATAGTTATTAGCAGTTAAAATTAAAGAAAGTATAAAAATATCAAAGCAATGCTGTGTATTCAGGTGGAAGTACCCATGATTCATTAATCGGAATTGATTAATTAATTAACTTCGCCGATTAATGAAACATGTGCATTTCCACCTGAATACACGGCATTACTTTGATATTTTTATACTTTCTTTAATTTAAACTGCTAATAATTATTAACTGTAAACAGGATATATAGTTTTTTGGTCATTTGAATGTTATTTATTGCACTGATGAGGGTCTAAAATTTAGCTCGAAATGTTTGCTTTTTAATTGTATTAAATATATTTATGTAACTTTTACTTGTGTGTCTGATGAATTGTAGTATATATATTTTTTTCAGTTATTAAAGTTTCAGAATAAGGTAACGGGGAAGAATTTTATGAATATTGGTAGTCTTTTTACCGTTCTATGCTTTCAAAGGTAAAAGTATTCTAATGTTTGTATTGTATATACTATGATTAAATATTAATATTTAATCGATAAAGTTTGAAAATAGCATAAAGGTGAGAATTTAATAAATATGCGTAGTCGTTAAGACAGTACTATTCTTTCATAGGTAAAAGTATTTAATTAGATTGTTTTGTATATGTCGTGATTACATTTTATAACCTAATCGTTAAAGTTTGAAAATAGGGTGACAAGAAAAAATTTAATAAATAAAGTGTGTGTGATCGGTTAACAAACTGTTGGGTTTAGGAACAGATTGGCTAACGAACATTTTCGCAAGATATTTTTATATTCAGATAACGAAAACATGTTCGGTTAACGAACACCTCACAAAACAAAGCCAAGAAGAAGCAATGCTGTGTTTCAGATTTGCCGAGCTGTATTTAATTGCACCTATTGTCGACTTAGATAACATTTTAACAGTTGTTTATATATAGCCTAACTAGGGGGCTCTGCCCCTGAAAGCTACGCTCGCCAACCCCCGTTCAGACACCGCAGAATCTAAAAACACGCTAATCTGATCGGTTTAAAAAATATTATAGAAGATTGAATTATACTGAAAAAAGCTGTGCAGATCTCCCAGTAAACGGGTTTCCATTCAATTTCCTTTGATTTCAAAAATTTAAGGCCGAATCAGTTGCTGTTAAGACATCCAATGGTTGTTTTCGTGTTTGATTAAAGAGGATCAGTTAAACGTTTGAAAATAACCTAAAAATAAATGAATTAAGTGTACAGAGTCTTTGTCTCCCCGTATTTTAAAACAATTTCTATAACAATAACCTAAGTCATGTGACTGTCATCAAGAGTTCCGGGCGAACCACTTCGCTTTTTATATTCCTGGTGCCATTTTGATACTTTAATATTAGCCAGTTACTGGTGATAAGTCGCCAAATATTATTCTATCGCCATCATTTCATCTATATTATAATAGTCCACGTCATTAACTGCCATAAATAAATACGCTCTGATCCCTTCGCTTTTCATATGAAAGTTTGGCCCAGATATCATATACGGCCCCATATTGGCGCGATTTTTTTCCGGCGCTAATTAACACCCGGATTATCAAATCAAGCAAAATAACGATACTATGGCGCCAGTTAAGTACCCGTTGCGCATATGACATTGGCGTCAGAAAAAAATAGCGCCAATATGGGACCGTATGGGACCGATCTGTGCCGAAAGTTTTCCATTTCGATTAAAAAAAATCAATTTTTTTTCGAATAATACTACATAAAAGCATTGTCGCAAAGAATTCTTGGTACTGTTACGCTAGCCGGGTGCAAATCTCGCCAATAACTATTTTTCAACTCGCCAGTTAGCATTTTTTTTTTCGAGTGGTAAATTAAAACATTGCTTTGAAGTTGAAATTAAATGCCATCTGTTATTACATCATTTAATATTTGGCCAGATGCCATATACGCACAGGGTTTGGCGTGATTTTTTTTACGAAAATTTGGCGAAATCCTCGTTTTCGAATACCAGTTGCATATGTATTTTTGGTACTACTTAGTTATCCCGTCGAACAAAAATCTATCACCAAACTATAAGATTAAATGCCAATAATAGTTGATAAATGTGACATTCACTTGACTTTAAGCAAGTTACACGTCTTTACGTCATCAAGTGATTTTTATTTCGACGTTTTATTTGTATATTTATTAATGTTATACTATTTTCTTTGTTCTTTCGTTATTTAAAATAAAAATTATGTCAATTTGTATAATTTGGCGATTTATATAATTTGGCGAAATGGGTCGATGGAATAACTAAGTAGTACCGTATTTTTTAATTATTTTCTATTATTTTTTATTTTTAAAGGAAAATAACCAAAAAAAATAATTAACTATAGAACAAAACAATTTATGTAATTTAAAAAAAGAAAATAAAGTAAATAAACACTTATTTTTATTTTAAATAACAAGAATAGCCGGTTTACCAAGTCAACCAAAATAATGCCATTTTGGCGCCAATTAGGTACCCCGGTGCGTACATGACATCTGTGCCTAATATTTTTCTTTTCATTTCGTTAAAAAAAAAATAAAGAAGTGAAAGCCATTTATTTTAAATGTTTCTGTTTGTATTAAATAAAATGATAATGAAATACAAATTGAATTATGAATAAAAGTAACATGATACATTTCTTAGCATACATTTAAGGGAGGCCAAACTTCTCGCTAAATTAGTTTAAAATAGTAACCTTTTCTAAAATCTGAAACAAAATATCTGTTTGATTAAAATTTGAGTTGCCATCATTAGAAAAATGTATATAAAATTAGAAAAAAATTAATATTTCGAAAACTAATTCTAATTTAAAAATTCTAATACCAGTTTTGAAATCTGCGGATCAATATTGATTTTTGGTGTTAATTTCATCGCAAAGTATTCCATATTTTAGGAGAAATCGCCGTGAAACATAATCAGTTGTTTAATCAGTCGATTCAAAGACTCGTTACATTTCAGCCGTTTCATATATTCGTTTCATTAGGATTTTATATATATAACATAGATTAATTCATGTGCTATCGATGGTTCTGGCTCTACATTTTAAAGCCCTCAAATTAGAATGAACAGATTAGAAACATTAATTTTTATATTTTGTGTCCTTTTTAAAAAAAGTATTTTTAGTTGCAAATATTAGTTGGATACTGTTAATATACGTCTTTATTTAATATAGACATACCGTATGTTGATGTCTTTGTCGTGTCGTGACGTATTAAAAAAAAATAAATGACATGCTCCTTGTAAAAAACTTTTAGGATTAGATTCATTGACTACGGCATTTAGTCATAGAAATGTCACTTTGATCTTTCGGAAACTCCTTAGTTCTCCAAAAGATCGTGTTTACTTTTAATTTAGTTACGCGTTTAGAATGTTTACATTTTAATTGGAATTTAGTTCACAAATCAATAACAGGCTCAAATCTCAACTTCAGCTCTATCGGGACCATAGAGAAGATATAGAGGTGGAGTGTGCTTTCCGTAGAGAATTCCGTTGAAAAGCGGCATCAACATGACCGTCGCTACTCTTGTAAAAGTTTCCAGATTTCGCTCGTTATCGCTTGCTTGGCAATTTTAAAATTGTTGCCGGTCGTGAAAAAAAAAATATATATAAATACTCAGCATCCACATTATGCATGTGAAGTAGTGCAAAAATATGTAAAACAAAGCAACTTAAAATCTGTTTTTAATTAGTAAAAGAAGATTCTCACCTTAATTTAACGATACGGTAATTTGTTTATATTCCTTTCGCAAACATATGCTAGCTCTTGGCGGTAAAAGTCACGTGACTATTATAAACACGTGACTATTATCTTGGTTCCACTTTAGGATTACCAAAGCACTCTCCACCCCTATGTCTTCTCTATTCTCCTGACCTGCAGTAAACACTATCTTTTTGAGAACTAAGGAGTTTTTAAAAGGTCAAAGTGACACTGATATGATTTAATGCCGTAGTCAATGTATGTAATCCTAAAAGTTTTTTACAAAGAGCATGTCATTTACTTTTTTAAATACGCCACGACACGACAAAGCCATCAAATTACGGTATGTCCATATTAAATAAAGACGTATATTAACAGTATTCTAAAGGGAAGGTTTATATTATTTAGCTTTTAAGAACGAATTAATTGTACTCCCATACAAATCAATAAAAGATCCATTATCGGTTAACGAACAATTCGGTTAGCGAACACTGTTTTGGAACGGATTAAGTTCGTAACCTATCACCCACTGTATAAGTAGTCCTTAAGAACGTATTATGCTTAAAAAGGTAAAAGTATTTAAATGTTTATTTTATACGTGTTGTTATTACATTTTAAAACTTAGTCATCAGAGTTACAAAATAGTGTAACGGGAAGAATTTATTAAATGTGAATAGTTGTTACGACCGCATTATGCTTTGAAAGGTAAATATATTCAAATGTTTGTTACGCATATGTTGTGATTACATATTAAGACTTAATCGTTAAAGTTTAAAAACTGGGTAACGGGGAAGAGTTTAATAAAGTATCTGTTATGTCATATTATACTTTCAAAGGTAAAAGTATACAAATGTTTCTTCTACATATGTTGTGGTTACAATTTAAAACTGAATTACTTGTTGCCGATTCTCTATTTCAGTGAAACATTTTAATAGTAATTAAAAACTTTTGGTGATGTAGCTAAATATGAAACAAAGCAAAATTATAAAGCTTAAAGTGTTAATCCTTAAATGCTGGGACAAAAATTGACGCAAAGCTACTGTGGACGGTCTGTCAGACCGCTTAATTTAAAGATAAATAGAATGCTACATTAACTCTCAAAATACTATTTCTGAGCCAAACTTTATGTAGATTATAATTAAAATTAAGCTATTCAAAAATCTCTAGTCATAGTAATAAGCCTCCGAACAAAACGAAATTTAACCAGTATCTATAGTTAAACTGAAAATTAAAAGTTAACTGTGAAAATTGAAAAACGCAGCGGTTTGTGAGACCGCTAAC
Source organism: Maratus speciosus (assembly GCA_963932465.1). NCBI lineage: Eukaryota > Metazoa > Arthropoda > Arachnida > Araneae > Salticidae > Maratus > Maratus speciosus. The sequence continues at coordinate 167,682,018 of OZ010797.1, forward strand.
AGCTGTTAAGGGTTAATCGTTATAAAGGTTTCGAATTTTAAAGGAATAGTATTAAATTCAGCAAAGCCTGTAACGACGAAACAGCTAGGGTCGAAGAAATTTTACTTTTTCGACAGGTCACAGCTGTATAGTATTTCTTTTGCTGGGACTTTGAAAATTTTCTAATTAACGGATGACTGCGTTATAAACAGATTCTTATTTCTGAGGTTTTACAATTTATTTCTTGTTCTCTGTGATTGTAGTTTAAAACAATAGCTTTTTATTGATCCTCTATTTCAATAAAAAGTCTCTAATAAGGTGATTTTTTTGTCATGTATCTTTAAATACATTATGCATATGTAAAATTTCAAAAATGTTACATAATGCAAAAAATAAAATTTATTTAGCAGCATATTAGATTTATTTAAAATTGTAGCATAAATTTAACCACAACCCTGATTATTTTCGTATATATTACAGTTAATTATCATCCCGAGAAAACTCGGGCGTAGCATAATTTGTTACAATGATTTGTTTTATCCATTTTTACTATTGAAAAGAAAGAAAATATTCTTATATAATATAATAAATTATGTATAATATTTTATTACAGTTTTCCAAGTTTTGTGATGAGAAATGCAAATGGTGAAATGTAATGTGATGCGATTGTAAGAAATATGATGATTTTTTGCTTTTCTTTTTCAAAAAAATTGGTAAGGGAAGCGGTTAATGATATAAGGATGTAAAGAATTATTAATAACTTTCTTTTCTTCTTGAGTATAAAAGTACCATTCAATAAATATAAAGGAACTAATCACTAAATTTGCAGCAGCCAATGCGTTCTTGTAAAATACTAATATGTTTTGAAAAGATTGAAATTAAATATTTTTTTCCTTTTAAGATTAAACACATAAGTATAAAATATTTTCCAATAAATAAATAAATAAATAATTTGAAAATATAAACTTATTTAGATTTGAGAGCTGTATTATGAGGCAATAACAGTTTTACATTGCATTGGCCTAACTTCACTCAATATTACAAATTTGAGTCCCAGAAAAGCGAAGACCTTGGGAAAAAAAAAAGACAGAGTTCTCTGAGAAAAATCATCGTTTGTGATATTTTATCTACACTAATATGTTTGTTATAAATTCTTTCATACCAGGTGCCCACTTCTCAAGGGTAATTCCTAAACTGTTAGGCACAGACATACAGTTCCAATTACAGAAATTTTTAAAATGAGGTAAAGAAGTATTTTAAAAGCGATTTGATTCATTAAAAATATTTTTTTTTAAATAACGAAATTAAAATTTTTATACGGTCCTCCGGTCCTAATCAGTTATATTTACTAAAAATATCCTATTACACTTTGTAAGAAGTAAAACCAGAAAAGTACCATTATTCTACGATTAAAGCTGACCGAGTGATAGCTGTTTAAAGTTTGATCTATCTTTTTGCTTCAATAAGGTTCATTCGCAAATTTACTAGAAATATAAATAATTGTCATATATAAAAAAAATAAAAGTTGAGAGTAAAATTAACATTGCAATATATATTTGAAATCTGTTTTCATTCTGATACATTAAAGAAAATACAGTCGAACCTCTATTTAAAGAACCTCTATTTTGCGAATTTCCCTATTTTGCGAACTTTTCCTCGGAACCAACAACATTTTGCGGATTTCTTCGTAAAATAACCTCCAAATAGCGAAATGTATTCTCTATTTAACGAACTTCTGATATAATTTTTTTTTCTCCCTATTTCTCAAAATATTTCCTTACACTTCAAACTTATTCTTTCTTTTACACATTTTATAATGCTGAATAACCTTGAATTAGTTTTACCAGGTGCCTAAGTTAACGAGAGCAGTAAAATTCCTGTCATCCTTTGCATTTCATCCAGGAAATGCAAACTTTCAATATCCCCTCTTCACACTCAAAAGTGGCTGTTCTGTAGTAAATAATTTTCAGTAATTAAATTTAAGGACGCATGTAGTAATACAATGCTTAAAATTACTTGTTATAATAAATACGATTATGTCATTAAAATTTATTAATTTTAATGTAAATATTTTCTTAAAACTGAAAATACAGTGTATTTCCGGACAATATATTTTTTAAATTCTTGTTGTCCTTACAGATTTCTTTTTGATGGGTAAAATCAAAAATAGTAAAAAAATAGTATGATTTACAAAAAAAAACGTGTGATTAGTTAAGTTTTTTGATAATGTTTACTATTTATGAATTAAAAATCTGTTTTGTGTAGTTTAAAGTATTTAAAAACGTTAATCTCTATTTAACGAATTTTCCACATAACGAACTTTTTTTCGGGATTTAGCGACTTCGTTAAATAGAGGTCTGACTGTATAAAATTTGTACTAAAAATATAAGCTAAAAAATAACAGAATTTTTGTTAAATGGAGTGATGAAAAGAATTAGTCGCAATTCCTTACAAAATGATGCATATTTTAAGATGCTATTAGATTATCAAATCTAAAACTTAATTTATTGTTATCTAAAAACCTGCTAAAAGGGATTGCCTTTGGATCCAATGCAGAAATGTACACGCGAAAAAAATCCTTCTAATACTTTAATGATTTTGTGTACGATCCCTTGAAGCATTTCCCAACTCATCTTCATTCAGATGCAGAAAATAGGTATAAGTCATACAGTTCAAAGTTTCATAACTCGGTGAATTTTAGAGTTAGATGACTGGGATTTTTATGTCTTACTTTTTAGTGTAATATGAAATTTTGGTACTTCTTAGTTATCCCGTCGACCAATTTCGCCAAATTATATAAATCGCCAAACCCTCGCCAAATTATACATATTGACATAATTTTTTATTTTAAATAACGAAAAAACAAATAAATTAGTAAAACATTAATAAAAATACAAATAAAACGTCAAATTAATGGTTTTATTGACCATTATTGGCATTTAATCTTACAATTAATTAATTAATGGCAACCATTATTGGCAATTAATCTTACAATTTGGCGACAGTAATTTGGTAGACGGGATAACTAAGCAGTACCGACATTTTTACTAAATATCACTTATAGCTACCGGGTCACAGTACAAAAATTTTAATTTCGTAACTTTTTAGGAAATGTTTTATTGATCAAAACGACTTTTAAAATACTTCTTTACCTCATTTAAAACATTTTTCTAATTGAAACAATATGTCTATATTTAACGGTTTTGAGATTAGCCATTGGACCCCTTGAGAATGGACACCCTGTATAATTTTCCTCCCTTACAAGAAAAGTGTATTAAAAATACAATTTCAATGAAAAGTATATGTAATAGACAATTTAATTTCAATTTATAAAAAATGAAAATTACATAGATTTTCTTCATAATTGGAAATCATATATGGAATTTACTAGATCAGCTATTCAGCTTTTCATATAAGTAAAAAATCTTTACAAAAGATGGTTGATTGCTGAAAAAAAAGAGCTTATCCACGATCCCAAAACCAGCTTTAGAAGAAGCAATAGGGAAAGTTAAGTAGATAATTTTCGTTTAATAAGAGAAGGAATCTCTGAAAGTTGATTGATATAATTTCGTTTCAAAAGTCGGTGGACTTTCAGTAAGTTTTGCTTTTATCAATTTCATATGTTTGTTCGGTCATATCACCGCTTTCTTCAATTGTAAAGACCACTGTGATTGAATATTTTATACAGACTACTATAGCATTGAAAACGTATCATTAATATGAGGTTTTCATTACATTTTAGAATGATATGCTTTAATGATTATGAATCAAGAATTAAGATTTGATAAATATTTACTCAAATGTTAGAACACATCATGCTTATAAAGGCATGTAAAAATAATACAAAAAATATTAAACAAGGAAATAAACAAGATTGAAATTGTACGACAAAACTAGCAATTTATGTGCTGTCGTACTAAAACTAGTTTTATAAATATTTAGATCTTGGTGCAATAGATGCTGCACTCTTATGCAAAAATGCCTGAATACAAAATTTATTACGATTTTATACATTAAACTCAGTAATCCAGAAATAATATGACTCCATCTTAACTAGGACGTAATCACCATGGCAATTTAGAATGATTATAAGACGGATACAAACCTGACAAATGAAGCGTGTCCGTACTATAACTAGTTTTATAAATAATCAGATCTTGGTGATGCAAATATATATGAAAACAAAATTTATTACGATTATATATATTAAACTCAGTATTACAGAAATAATATGTCTCTATCCTGACTAGGACGTAATCATTATGGCAACTTAGAATCATTACCTCTCATAAAATATCATTGAATAATTATGTATGATAGGATTTAATAGAATGAAAAACTTTCATTAATATCTATTTTAGTTTTTATTCAAGTTTCATAAAATTTTAAACCACTTGACAGAATTCTACAACGATTATATGTATATTAAATTTCAAATCATTCTGTTGTGTAGTTTTTCGTTGTTATATGCGGACAGACAAACAGATAGACAGACGGACGGACCAGACGAAGGACTCTAGATGCTTCGTGTTATATAATTACGAACGTACCTAATGATATGCTTTAAGGGGGGTACGGGACACAAAAATCTTCAAATTTTCTAAAAAGAAAAAAATTACTGCATTAAAACTTTCTCTTTTTTTTTTGCCTTAAAATGGCGTTTAAATCATTTTTCCGTTCTTAATTAGAACAGGAAATATTAATTTTTTCGTTTAGGTTTGTTTTCAAAATCTAGCTTTCAAGTAATGGTTGTCATGGACACGACTTCTTGTGAAAATGCGTGATGGGTACTTCATAATTGGTTTTTTCACCCTTTCTCCTATTAAAATTGTTATAAGTCAAGAATTGTTAAAGGTAAGTGGTTCAAACTTGAAACATGTCTTTTTTAATTGTTTCACTTAAATTTTGATTCAGCAAATTTGAAAAAGAAAAATATTTACTTTTGAAAATATAATATTTTTTAAGTTACATCACTTTTTTTTTTTACTTTAAATATTTAAAAAAAATTAATTAATATTTTAAAAAATCCTGAGTCAAAATTAAAACTTACATATTTCTGCTTATTTAAATGAAAACAAATTGAAATTCTACAAATAAAATTTTGAGTTATAACGATTTTAAATTACCACACTTTTTAAATATATATATATATATATATATATATATATATACATATATATATTTAATTGTGAGAAGGTTTATCATGGGATTTTGTTTACAATTGATAGGATGAATCAATATCAGTTTTAATATGGTTAACCATCACAAAAAAAAAAATCAAAATTTTAACTTAATAAATAACAAAATATTTTAAAATGTGTCCCGGACTCCCTTAATTACTTGAATCATATTACATTGTTTTTTTATTGTGGAGTTGTTGATAATTTTTGACTAAAAAGTGAAAGTATATTCGCCAGTGTTAGTGATAAATTGCCTGAATATCTGACTTTCACAGAGTTATGTATATGAACTTCAAGAAGCAGTGACGTATGCGTTTACTGAAGGAAGTGCCATAACTAGCCAATGGAGTTATGAATACAGATGAGGAGATGTATAGCGCATATCTGCCAACATCTTATGCTTTCTTGTACCACAAAAATTTTAAAATAAATTTTAACTTTTTAAATCGCCGTAATCTGCCGATTAAATAAGGCAAAAATTTCTATTAAATTTTTCTGGTACAAAAAAGCGGAAGAGTTGGCATCTACGATTATAACGTACTGTCTACCAGTTGCGACTGAAGTAACTGAGAAGGTTGTCACATGATTCCGGTTGTTTCTTTTGAATTGGATCAACAGTTTCCGATTACAGCTGGAACAAACTTCCCACCAGTAAATTTTAATAGAAAATTTCGTCATATTTAAGAGCCTTATTCATGGAAATATTTTCTCACAAATATGTTAAAAATTTCTATTTGTTTACTGATGTCAGTTTGCCCCAGGGCCGAAACTAAAGGAGGGGGAGGGGGGCAGAGGGGGCATGTGCCGCGGGCGCCAGAACGAAGGGGCGCCAAATGAAGGATTGCACCTTTGGAAAGGATCATTTTCTTCTGATGGACTGATGGCTTCTATTATTATGAAACAGTCATTATAAATGAAGTGTTAGGTGAAGATAAAGAGCAGCCGTAAAAAGTTAGAACTCTGATTTTCTGGTCCGAATGGAAAAAAATAGCCATATATATATATATATTTTTTTTTTTTTGCAAAAAAAATTATGGCCATTTTTTTCCCCATTCGGACCAGAAAATCAGAGTTCTAACTTTTTACGGCTGCTCTTTCATTCTCACCTAACACTTCATTTATAATGGTTGTTTCGTAATAATAGAAGCCATCAGTCCATCAGAAAAAAATAACTCGGTGAAAGCGGAAGTTCGGTTTGGCGGGACTCGGGTAATCGGGACTCTACTGAATATGTCATTTTAAAAATAATCTTTAGCATATTTTTGTTGATGTTCAGAGGGACCTCCCTTGGATGCGGCACTGTAGATTACGTAGTTCAGTATTACATATTTTAAATTTTAAAATAAGTCGTCTATTAGAAAATTAGTAAAATTCTCTTTGTAAATATACTTTGGGGAAGAGGGGGGTCAAAATCCATGTTTGCCCCGGGTGCAAAAAAGGCTAGTTTCGGCCCTGGTTTGCCCATATATTATAATCTTTTTAATTGACATTTATAGGAAGTTGTCACAATACGGCAGAAACGCAGACCCTGATTACCGCCAAAGTAAACTTTTACCAGTGAAAATGAATATATGTTTCTTCCATTATTTATGGCTGAAATTTTGCATTAATAAAGCGTTTAAATATAAAAAACAATTCTATTTAAATTTACTGATGGATGTTTTCCTCGGCGTTAATCAAGCCCCACAAAAGCGGTTAAAGTTGAAGCTTCAGTGTTTTAAGGCAGTGTTGCCAGATTGGGACCTTTTTTAATTAAAATTATTTCACTGTCACCACTTTTTAAAAATAGTATAATTCGCTAATTTTTCAGAATTTTTAATATAATTTTAAATAAGTCGAATATTTCTATTTAAAAAAAGTGGTGTCAATCAACAATCTGGGGACAAAAAAGTCCCCAATCTGGTAACACTGTTTTAAGGATATGTTAGTTCTTCTTTGTTAATAGTTCCATAAACTAACCTCTGGTGGAATACCATAGTCTACCAACATTTGGAACAATTTATTTAGGGTTACATGAGAAATGCAATTGTTTTAAGCATCGCGTCCCTTTACGACGGTAATTTCAACTAATAAAGAGGAAGAATTAACAGAAATAAGAAATACCAGGTGACATGTAAAAAAATCGACAATGGATATTTCAATCTCTGTTGATTTTCTGTCACTTGTGAAATTCACAAGCATGAAGAAAAAACTACTTCTTAGCAACATAGTTGCGAAGTTATCTGTAGTGAATAGTTTTTAAAACAAAAATAGTTTTCCAAAGATTCTAGAAAGAAGTTTTAACCCCTTAATAGTCGCGTAATTTTCTGAAAATTCATTCAAAAGTTGTCAATTTTTTTATATTCCAACTCCCAAAATTCTTCAAATTAAGCAGTCCGTTCTTAAAAGCAAGTTTCTCAATTTAGTGCTGTCATATATTGAACGCTTAAACATTTAAAATAATGTGGGGGGGGGGGGGTGAGAAAATCAAATTAAAAACCATTATATATTAGTTAAGGGGGTCCGGGATATATTTTCAAATAATTTTTATTTATTGAGTTAAAATTTCGAAATTTTTTGTGACGGTTAACCATATCATTTGTAAATAAACTCACATGATAAAACTTCTAAAAACTTTTAAAAAACTTTTAAATTTTATTAAAAATGTGGGGTAGTTTAAAATCGTTATAACTCGAAATATTGTTAGTAGAATTTCAATTATTTTTTGCATTTAAAGAAATATAAATATTTAAGTTTTAATTTAGATTCAGCATTTTAAAAAATATTCAATTAAATAAAAATTAAAAATATTTAAAATAAAATTTGGGGAAAAATTACGTAACTTAAAAAAAAAAAAATCATATTTTCAAAAGTAAATATTTATTTCAAATATGCTGAATCAAAATTGAAGTAAAACAAATGAAAAAGACATGTTCCAAATTTGAACCATTTACCTTTAACGGTTCTTGACTTATAACAATTTAAAAGCGAGAAATGGTGAAAAAGCCCATCATGAAGAAAAACGCATTTTCGTAAAAAGTCGTTTTCATGACAACCATTGCTTGAAAGCTAGATTGTGAAAACAAACCAAAATTTAAAAAAACGAATATTTTCCGTTCCAATTAAGATAGAAACATAATTTAAGCGTCATTTTAAGCAGAAAAAAACAGAGAAATTTTTAGTGTCATAAAAAATTTTAAGAAAATTTTAAGATTTTTGTGTCCTGGACCCCCTTAAAGTCATGAGCAGTTTAGCTCGTGAAGGTCACGGGCGCGACAATATTTGTTTACAAATGACTACCTATGAGTGTATCGGGCGAGACGATTAAAGGGTTAAATGTAGAGCATTCAGATTTATTTTTTTTTGTGGTGGTAGTGGGGGGGGAGAAGACTTTCTAAAAACGTAAAACGTAGAATATCTTTATTGAATTTACACTAGAGAGAAAAAGAATAAAAAAAATTTTTTGAAGTTTTAATTATTGTTTTATTATGCATTTTTTTTTTTTTTTTTTACAAATTAATTTCTTTTTACCTATGATGGAGAATTTAGAAAATAAATTAATGACTAGAAAACAGGAGTTCTGTCTCTTCAGAATTTAGTGTCGCCCCCGATGAAAGAAATTAATGTATATATAAACAGTACAAAACATATTTCTATTTTAAGACTTACAGCACACGCTTTTATTTTATGTAAAATTACGTCATTTGCATCCACTTAAGAATTCCACATTTACAATCCACTCTTAAACATCTACAGTAAAGCATGCATAGGATGTCTCTATCGCAAAATAATACACAAATGCAGCAAAAAGATGCCGTCATTAAAGAAACTCGGAAAAAAAGGGGGCTATCTATTGATTCATAGGCTTTCATTTGTTTGTAACATTAATATATTTACTTAAAATTAAATATAGTTTATAATAGCTCCATGTTTTAACAGAAATCATTCTTTTATATCTTTTCAAAATAGCATGCAATTTAGTTACATTTTCTTTCCGTTTTTATGAGAAAATGGCAACAAAAAGATATAATTGCTATTTTTCAACTATTTTCCATTTACTTTCTACATAAATGGAGTACTTGAGTTGCCAAAATTAAACAAATGTTGGTAAAAACTACAAAACATTTAATATTTCAAAATTAAATGGAGATACAGTTTTCAAACAAACTGCATTTAAAAGTACTTTTTTTTCCAATACGACTGTATAAAAATTGAAAATGTGCGATGCTTAGAAATTTAAAAAATTGCTATAGAGCATTTAATCGTACAATGATACATCTGCTTTGTTTATTGCTGGCTTCTGTAAGGTAACGTTATTTTTTGAAGATGACACAAAATAAGCTGGGAGAAAGAAATAGCATACAGTACCGGGGGCTAAAAAAAAGTATATTTCTTTCATATTTTTGTTTTTATCATTGCAATTAAAATGACGGTGGAAATTTAATAATGAATTCAAGTGTGCTGCACATGAAAAATTTTGAAAAACAGAGCTCTAAGATAAATTTTATACCAGAATGTCGTTTTTATTTATCATTCGAAATTGTTTGCTTCCTAAGGTCTGATTCAAAATATTTAAAATTTGAAATGTCATAAAGTACATATTAAATTTAAAATACTTATTGATGGAATTTGATATGAAACATACCGATATTTCACGTTTTAAATTATTAGAAGATCCTTTGTTGATAGAAAATTTAGTCCTTGGGGGGGGGGGGGGGGACTATCACTTTTAACTAAATTATTTCTGAACTGAAACTAATGTAATCTTCGTATAAAAAATACAACTCAACCCGGAAAATGTTTAGAATAAAATAATATTTAAATTAAAATACGAAAAACCCATTATGTATCATCTCAATATTAAATGTACTTGAAAATCAGCTATATTGAAACAGCTGATAAATTAAATGGAGAGAATTAGGAATGTAGTATCTGTCATCTGAACAGTTTTTTACTTTCTGGTACGTTTTAGTACATTCTCTCTTTTCTTTGATATTTTCGCTGTATTATGTTATTTACCGCTTCAGAGTAGGTGTCGGGTTTACTTTCCGTATAGAACAAAGCCATTCTAGTATATTAACACATTCACAATGGGCAAACTAGAATTTTCGTTTTCATTCAAAAAAAGTCATTGACTAAGGGCCGTGGCTTACCTTACAGAAAATGCATTTAGGGGAGATGGGGGCACATGTGAACAGTTCGCATAAATATATCTTTTTCTCATAATTGGATTAATTCTTATAAATAAAAAGTAGTCAGTATAGTAAACAGAACTTTCTTTTACACATGGAAATTTTTTTTTAATCACCTGTATAGTTTTTTTTACATTTTTTAATAGTTTTATAAATTCAAAAAATTGTTCACATGTGCCCCATCAGCGGGGTAGTTGTGAACACTCGTGGGGCACATGTGAACACAAGGAAAAAATATCCTTTGACATGCTTTTTCTCCTGTTATTAATTTGTTATCATAACCATTATTTATATTATCAGTTAAATTCACCATAAATAAAATAAAAACTAATTTTTTTTCTAGTTTCTGAGTGACATGTTTAAACAAAAGATTTTAAAATGAAACTAAATATATATAAAGCTGTTCTGACACCATACCCAAGAATTATATTAGTTATCAATTTGAAAATTTTACATTTTAAGAATGTTACTGATATCCATCCCAATTCAAATTATCCTATTCATAGCTGTTGTTTGAGAGATGGAAGTAAGCCATCACAGCAATTTTGAGACAAATGAAAAGAAAAAAAAAATACAAAGTTGTTTGTCATAATATTCTTTGTATTAACAATGCATAAAAAATATTGTTTTAAACCGTTTACTAAAATAGTACATAACACTTATTGCATTTTAGGAAACATTGAAGTTATTTAAATTATAATTGAACTCAAATGAGCTTCTTGCTCTTTGTGTACTTCCTGACAAATGTGGAAGTGGAAGTTTCAATACAATATCACTTTTTTGTATGACAGAAATGTCTACTATTTCAGGGAAATTATATGAATTGGATCTGAGATTCTTTCTCAGGAATTTAACATACATTTTATCATTATCAATTCTTTCTATTCGCACAACAGAGAAAGATTTTGATTTTTGTGAACTGTTCATATCTGCCCCTACTAGTCTGTTCACAAGTGCCCCGCATGGCTGCTAGAGTTAAATTGATAAATAATTAACATTTATCAATTTTAGGGAACAAAACAACTTTATCCAAAATATTCAATAGTAGTCATAGTATATGTTAAAACATTGAAATTCGAATAACTAACTAAATAAATAAACTTTATCACTTACCAAAGTTGAAACCGACATTTTACATTTGACATCTACAAACAGTGTTTTGGCTACTAAAGAGAAACAAAATGTCAAAAAGCTTCAAAAAATTTTTACCATACGTCCACAGGTGCTGCCATCTTTGGTAATTTTTTTCAAATAAAAAAACTTATAATAACTATTGAAAAACTGCGATGTTCACATCTGCCCCCTGTTCACATGTGCCCCCATCTCCCCTATATCATGTAGTCATATTTCTTTGGTTGAAAGACATTTTATATTAAATTCGTACATTGAAAGATATTTACCTATGTATAAACTTCCGAAACCTATCTAGAACACCAATTTACAAAAGAGTTTCAGAAAAGGGAGGAGCTTCTACAGTTTTAAAATTCAGATTTTATAAAAATTGCCTGTCGGCAATGTGTTTCAGATTGTACAGAGCGCATGAAAGATATTTCGCGATTAGAAAACAGCGCCCACTTTCAACTGATTGCCTTTCTGCATGCTGGTAAAAGAATAAACCAGACACCTCATAAAAAGCACGCCAAACCTTTTGCAAAACACTAAAAATGCTTCAGAATTGTTAATTTGCTCGTTTTCTTCGTTCCACTCCGCTGCTCACGGGAGCTCAAGTTAAATTCCTAAGAACTCTAAGAAAGGGGATCGAAAATATTTATATGTACTCGTATTTCGGAAAGGACCGCCAGCAGACAATGAATATAATAGTTTTAAAAAAAAAGCTTTAAAATGGATTTTTGTTAACCTAGAGTTTCGGATAAAAGAGGTTCTACTGTATACCATTACAGAATGAGCTGTTCTGTTGTTAAGCTTGATGAATTGCATTTTCATATACTGAGAACATAATTTTAACAATAAATGACATTCCTTCAAATTTATTATCGAAAGTATCTGAATAGACAGCACATGTAGCACACAAATTTTGGACAATACCCCGATCAATATTGGCCAATATCTCGAAAGTCACTGAATGTCACAGGTCAAATTTACAATATCTGCCGATATTCACAGATGTTATTAAAATTAGTTTTTAAAAGAAAGCATCGAAACGAATATTTTGCATTACTTATAACATTATAATACCTAAACAATAAAATTTAACAATTTTGCCATTTTTAGAAAACTTTTTTTAATGCCTTAATTTTTAATTTTTTAATGCCTTATTTTTAATAATTTATTTACACTGACCAATATTGTAAAAATGATATTCGCATTCCAACATTCAGAGATATCTATCTACATTCGTAAAAACAATATCATTTTTCAGACATTTCAAGATACCTGTCGACATTTAGAAGTTTGGTATCTTGACCAAAGTGAATGGAAAGTTCTGAAGGACCGCCCATTTCTATCGCTTTTATCGAAGAGTATTTGATGGAGACGCCTACCATGAAATTTGAATACAAATTTTCTTTAGGAATCTATAGTTACTTATATATATGTAATATATTTCAAAAAAATTACATAGAAATCTATTGAGATAGGCATGGAAAACTTTCTGTAGTACAATTTATATAGACATTTATAGAGATTGCAATGGAAAAATTTCTCAATAATATCATTTCACATTAGAAGCTATTGAAAGTGCTATATAAAAACTTAATTAGGAAATCTGCAATTATTGCTCTAGAATTTGTATTTTTAAAAAATAATGTAGTGCCTATAACGATGTTAAATTATAACAATTGTTAGTTTTATAAAAAACGAAAGATGCTTTTTTATTACATAATGTTTTTACATAAAAAAGAGATCAATTTATGTATTTTTTAATGGATACTATGTTTATCTTTTTAAAATGGTCTCGAATTTGAGACTTTTAAAATAATTTTATTTTTTATTATCGGAACAATACTAGTTTCAAAAGTAGGTTATTAGTTTTCAACATGATTTCTTTTTAAATTTCTAACACACTTAATAATAAAAAAATATATTTAAATAAGTCTTTGTTAAAAGAATGTAAAAAAAAGAACAAGTGATTGTTGATGAAAGTTATGATTGAAAGAGTTTGTGGGATAATTAAATTATAATTTTGTCAGACATTTTTTTTCGTCACTAACTGAAAAATCTAATTAATATCTAAAAGTTGTAACTTAATATTTAAAAATGTTATTCTCTAATATTAGAAAAATATGTTGCTAAATGTCAAATAATGATTAACAGCAATGACAGAAAAATATATCACTTCATGTCACAAACTGATATACAGAGATGTTGGGAAATATTGGCCAACATTGCCAAATATCAAAATGAGATATTGGCCGATATCTTTTTGCTACTTGGGAGATAATTTTATGTAAAATAATATACATTGACATAAAGTTTAATATTTAGTGAGTTTTTTTTTCTTATTGGATGTGTTCGTAACTATATAAATACGTAGCACCTATAGTCGTCGTCTGTTCCGTCCGCCTGTCTATCTGTCCATCTGTCCTCATATAACAAAGCAAAAAGTACCCAGTCGAATGGTTTGAAATTTAATATATATAATCGTTGGAGAATGTTGTCGAGTCATTTCAAATTTTATGAAAATCGAATCAAAATTTAAAAAGATATTAATAAAAGTTTTTTCATTCTATTAAATCCTATCATAAGTAATTAATTCAATGATACCCCATGATAGGTAATGATTCTTTGTTGCCATGGGGATTACGTCCTATTTAAGACGGAGACCTACTATTTCCTTATTACTGAATTTAATATATATAATTGTAATACATTATGTATTCATATATTTTTGCATAAGAGTTCAACACCTAATGGACCAAGATCTGAATATTTTAGTTATAGTATGAACACACCACATTTGCCGCGTTTGGCGTATAATTTCAGACTTTTTTTAAAAAATCTGAAACCGAAATCAAAACAGTCAAAACTAGACCCGTTAAGATCGTCCTCAGCTATCCTAGGCAAAAAAAGAAAAGAAAAAAAGAATCACAAATGATGATATCACGAAAAATGACATAAAATTTCCGACTTGTTTCTGTAATCTTGACGTCCCTTTTTTCCATTATTTATTATTTTATTGTTCATTTTTATTTTTCCAGTTTTTTTAAACATTTTAGCTCGTTTGTGTCTGCATTTTTCATTCTTCGATATTTAAATCTGGGTCTGAGTGCTACGCATTTTGGTGTCTCTATTATCTTTGCTTGTATATGTGTGGGGTGTGTGGTTAGTCTTCTACACCCTATAGATTCCTTGTAACCTTCTCTCACATCACCAGATTTATTGCTCTGGGAGTTGACCTTTTCTCTTTTCATATTTACATCAAAGTATTAAAAAACTCGATTAAAACTTTGTTTTTATCTTTTTGACTTAACTAGCCTGTGTTGCTAATCATGTGATGAATTGATAACTAGTTAAACTAACTATATCACATAAATTAAAACGCTAATGTAAAAATTTAAGCCGTTCGAAATCGACACATTTGTGCATGCATAACTCTCTTTCGAACCTCTTCAATTTAAAGGAAAGCACAACGAGTACCTTGTGCCGCAGCGGTCTAAAGCAGTAGCTTAAAGCGCTGATTTTTTTTAGAGGACGCAGTTTCGAGCGCAAAGCCCGGTAAAATGATTTTTGTAATATTTTTGGAGATACAGTAGAACCTCTTTTATCTGAAACTCTTTTAACCGAAACTCTCCTTTAACCGAAACTCTCCTTTAACCAAAATCCATTTTTAAAGCTTTTTATTTTTTTACTATAACATTCCTTGCGTGCAAAATTCCTTTTGATTTTTTTTTCAACTATAACATGTTTCTTGTGTGCAAGCGGTCCTTTCCGAACGAATAGTACATATAAATATTTTCGATCCCCTTTCTTAGAATTCCTTTGAATTTAACTTGAGTTTCCCTTAGCTGCGGAAGTGGAACGAACAAAAAGAACAAATTAGCAATTAGGAAGCTTTTGAATGTTTTGCAAAAGGTTTGGTAGAAAGACTGTGATACTAGTGAACTAATAATATTAAAAAAGTTCGGAATAGAGCTTCAAAGCAAAGACAGTCGAATTTGTTACAAACAAAACATTGTTTCGAACTCTTGTGAAAGGTACTTAATTTCAAAATTAAAATTCAGGTAATTTATTCTTGTTTTTATTTTGCTATTGCTTTATTTTTATTAAGCAGTTGTTACCATAACAAGAAATAGTGGATATGTTTCTTCTCAATCTTAAAATTGAAGACTTCTCGATTATTCGAAAATTTCGATTTTCCGAAAGAGGGTCGGTCCCAGTTACTTCGGATAATCGTGGTTCTAATGTAATTTATTTCAATAATGACATATTTTATTAGGAGGATAAGTTACATGATTTTTATGTTGTTATTATTATTATTTAAATGCTTTATAATTAAATAAAATTTAACACTCAACAATATAAAATAATAATGATAATTTTATATTAAAAATATTTAGTCTAAAATATTTTGCATGTAATTACCAAATAAGTAAATTGTAAGACTTACAGTTTTTGTTATTTTTTTCTGACCGTTATCAGGAATATATATGTGTGTGAGTAAAAGTTTCCCATTCTTTTCCGTAAAAAATAAAAAATAAAACGAAAAGAAAGAAAAATATTCATATAAGAATTATAAAAGAAGTTACCTGAATATCCATTGCTTAATATTTATGAAATGTATAAAAATGTAAAAGAAAATGCAAGTAATAAAAAAATTATATTATAAATCGTTAGCTTCATCAAGTTTCAAATTTGGGCTTTTACAGAATGTGACTGATAAAAATAAAATTCGTGTCAGCTTTTAAAGGTCAATAAAGGTAAATAAACAAAAATAAATATTGTTATTAAAAAAAAAAATGAGACAGTAGTAAGTAAAAATAAATACTCTACCCAATATTTTTAGATAAAATGCAGGCTTTCTGATAAAATGCCGATCTAATTAGTTGTAAATTATAAACTTAAAATTATTTCACTTCATTGAATAGGTTAGGCTGACAGCACCATTTTTCGTAGTATTCCATTTATCGTAGGTGTATTCTAATCCAAACTATTTTCTGATTCATTTTTTAATTCCTTTTTGCTCTCAAACGCATCAAACTTGGGAAATTCTCTTATTTAGAAACTATATAACGTACCGTGCTTTTCAATTTTTTGATAAATGCAGAAAATATTGTAAAAAATGCTGTCAAAGTTGGCGTTTTGAATTGAATTTTCCGAAGGGAGAGAGCTGGGAATGAAAAAAAAAATGGTCATACTGAGAAAATAATTGTTTAAAACTCAAATTATAATTAATTGAGCGAAAAATGAAATCACACGGCCTCTTATACATCTCTTCAAAAACCACCTCAGCAAATTTCGTATTTCTACTTTAAACAAGTTGGAAATTGCTCGTCAAACGTGGCAAATGAGGTACATTCGTGCTATAACTATTTTTATAAATATTTTTGATCGCATATTGTACTGAATGTATATTTCAGTGCACTTCAATAAGTACATATCTATATCTATTTAATTATGTTCGAAACGCTGTAATATCATTAAAATACACATGAAATATTTTTTTCCCATTGGCCGTCATGTAAACGGAAAAATTTGACTGTCCCAGTCATTAAACTATACATCCGATTTTCATAAAAGTTGAAATGACTCGACAAAATTTTGCAACAATTATATATTTAAAATTTCATACCATTCGGAAGTGTGTAACATCATTAAAATGCACTTGCAATAATTCATTCCCATTGGCCGTAATGTAACGGAAAACTTTTGACTGTCCCTGTATTTAAACTATACATCTGATTTTCATAAAATTTGAAATGACTCGACAAAATTTTGCAGCAATTATATATTTAAAATTTCAGAAGGTTGTAACATCATTAAACTGCACTTGCAATAAGTTATTCCCATTTGCCGTAATGTAACAGAAAACTTTTGACTGTCCCTGTAATTAAGCTATACATCCGATTTTCATAAAACTTGATATGACTCGACAAAATTTTGCAACAATTATATATTTAAAATTTCAGACCATTCGGTCGGGTAGTTTTTGCTCTGTTATATGCGGACAGACGGACAGAAGGACGGGCAGACGAACTGACGGACTGAACGACGAGGTACTACGTATTTATATAATTACGAACGTACCTAAAAATGAGTCTGAAAATGTCTCAGAAAATTTCGAGCTGTTGAGGGTGGAAAAAATATTTTTCAAATACACCCTTAAAGAAATAGGAATCACTTATGCAATATAGAAATCTGTCACGATTTCAATAATAAATTTAAAAGCAACTAATAAAAAATTCAAGAATTTTTGTACTGAAACATTGAAGTTATTAAACGTCAAATCTTGACGGGTAGAATCCAGTTTAGAGTAATTGTTACTTTTATTATTTGGAGTCTTCATTCAGCTATATTTCTTTAAGCCAGTTATACGAAATATATTTTCCCTGTTTAACAAAGTAAAAGTTGGACACATTTTCCGATTTATATTTAAACGTAAAGGCATAGCACTAGCAGGAATGATTATTGAAATGATTTTTAAACGAACATTTTTTTTTTTCGATAAATAAGTTATACTGTAAAAAAAAAAACGACATTTTTACAGTACAAAGTACTGTTCATCTCGCGCTCAAACTCGATCACAGTGAATGTGCTGTATCGCTGTATCTTTCTTTTTTTTTCTGACAGTATTAACATGGGAAATACAGTAGTTGCGTAAAATTAACAGCACAATGTACTAGCAATTTGGACGCCAGCAGTTTGTGCTGTAAAAAAATGCGTCCAAATTGCCAGCATATTGTGCTGTTAATTTTACGCAGCTACTGTATTTTCCATGTTAATATAGTCAGGAAACCAAAGAAAGATACAGCACATTCACTGTGATCGAGTTTGTTCTGGCAAATCTACAGTGTTTTTTTTTTTACAGTGTACAACTTGAGTTATTAGAGGCTGTTGTCTGAGTACGGAAGTTACAACTTGAGTTATTAGAGGCTGTTGTCTGAGCACGGAAGTTACAACTTGAGTTATTAGAGGCTGTTGTCTGAGCACGGAAGTTTTTTCATTTCCAGCACTGTCGATTCCCGAAATTTAGTTCAAAACGCTATCTTTGACGTAATTTTCTGAAAATAATTAAAAGTAATGTACCAACTCTTGAATAAACAACTTCAAGCAAAGCTAAAAAATGCTATAAAAGTGATATAATACCTTTATTTAGATTTACGCACGTTTCCTCGCACAAACGGCGACATTTTCAAAATCATTCTAAATAGAAATATTTTAGCAATCAATCTTAAAAAACAATATTGACATTATTTACCAATTTATTGTTTTTAAAATTGTTTGCGAAAATATTTCTATCTAGAATGATTTTGAAAATGTCGCCGTTTGTGCGACGGAACGTGTGTAAATCTAAATAAAGGTATTATATCACTTTCATAACAATTTTTAGGTTAGTTTCATTATAAGTGATTAGAAGATATTTGTAACATTTCAAGCAGTTCTTCCAAGATAATTATGACAAGTAAAAGTTTCTGTTTAACAAATTAAAAGTTTGACGCATTTTCTGATTTATTTTTAAACATAAAAACATAATAATCCCTGGAAATGATTATTGAAGTGATATGTAAACGAACAGGTTTTTTTTTTTTTCTATAAACGAATTACAACATGAGTTATTAGAGATTATTGTCTCAAAGCGGAAGTGTTTTCGTTTCTAGCACTATTCCAAGTCCAGTTTCAAGTCCAGAAATTTGGTTCAAAACACCATCTTTGACGTAATTTTCTAAATTTAAATAAAAGTAATGTATCAATATTTGAATAAACAACTTCGAGCAGTTTTCCTTTGGTAATTATGGTGAGTGACAGATTCTTCACAAAATTAGACTTTTTTTCACATTTTGAGAAGGTGGATGGATCGATTTCTCCATTCTGTCCGTCTTTTATCAATTCTGAAAACTGCAGGATTTGGCACAAGGCGATCTCGAGATTTTTTGGATATAAAATCGCAAATGATTCCGTAATTCCGTAATTTTAATCCCTACTTACGAATTTCATTTGATATAACAACGCATTTAAAGTATATTGTGTGAGAGTGGCCTATACTCCGTGGCCCAAAGATTTTGAGGAAACTTGGAATGGCAACAGCCAGAGAGAAAGAGACGATGAAATTTTGGATGTGTTGTGTTCGAAAAGCTGCTGTGAGATACATAATCGGGAAGCGTATTATGTAATAATATATTATGTGTGTGTGATGTAACTGTGTCGTCTAATGTACATATTAAATGTATTTAATCGGAGCACTGAATCTCTCCAGTTTTCTTTCCCTCATCAACATCATGGAATACAGAACCGGCCATAAGATTATATGAAATAATTTTAAAACAGAGTAACTTAAAATAGTTCTTTTCTAAAATTCTTTGGGAAGAAGTAGGGATGGCGTAATTAGTTATTGGAAAAACAGTCTTGAGAATTCTTACGTCCCAGTAACGATAGAATCCTATTTTTTTCGTATTATTAAATTTAATATATACGAGTTGGAACCCGTCGAAATTCGACGAATTAAAATGATTAGAATGGAACTGTTAGATCGAATTTATAATAAACCTACAAAAATAATTACAGTAAAAAATTTGTCTTGCATTTGTTATCTAAACTCTTAAAACAAATAATGTTTTTAACCTAAAATTACCAAAATATTGTTTCCAAAAACTTCAACTGCTTACATTATTGAAAAATTATACTGCAGTGGAATACGTATTCAAGATGATTAATTATGTTGAAGTTATCGATTGAGGCTCTTACGTTTGTTTTTACGGGATGAAAAATCAGTAAAAAGGATTTTGCTTTGTCACATCATAAAATTTTCCGCCATAAAATCTAAACTGTACATTATTTTCACATTCTCAAAATTTACATACGTTCCACTCAAATTCACAATTTAAAAGTATTTTAACGCGCAATACATTATTAATGAATGTATTTTCAAACTTAAAGTCACGTTTGTCCGATACAACTTTTCATGTGAACATTCGCATTAAATTTAAGTTCTAATCTCAGTACCCGCGAAAATTTACCATTCAGAAATTTGCCTTTAGTTGCCATAGTATTGGCCATTTAGTATTGGTCAAATCTTTAGTTTTATCAAAGAAAATGATAGTTTTATCAAAATAAATATCAAAATAGTTGATATCAAAAATAAATTGAGGGAGAGCTTTCAAACAAATTGCATTTAAAAGAACATTTTCCCCCCTATACGACGGTGTAAAAATTGAAACTGTGCGATGTTTAGAAGTTTAAAAATTTGCAGTAGCGGAAATTGCAAAACCGAAATTTCATTTCAAATTTCAAAGTGTTGCCATTCGCAGAATGACGTATGCGCTACGCACAGATATGTTTGTCCTTTATAATATAGATAGTCGCAGTGAATTTTGTATTCATGCATTTTTGCATGAAAGTGCAAGAGATATTGCAGCAAAATCTGAATATTTATAAAACTAGTTATAGTAAGAACGCACCTCATTTGCCATGTTTGACGTACAATTTCCGACTTGTTTTTAGGTTTTTTTTTTTCACTTTTTATGAGCGTATATTCATCTATTTCTGAATACAATTGGTCTTTTATCAATTCCGAAATTTCTGGGATTTGTCATAAAGTGATGCAGGTATTTTAGGTATAAAATATCAAATAGGATCCCGTATTTCCGCGATTGTAATCATTAGTTACAAATATGATCTAATATAATAACGCATTTAAAATATGCTCTACATGAAGTATTTTTAAAACAGAGTACTTAAAATAGTTCTTTTCTAAAAATTCTTTCGAAAGAGCTGGGGATGCAGTAATTACTTATTGGAAATACAGCCTTGGGAATTCTTTCCACGAAGTTTAAGCATTTTATTTTCCGAAGTAATTCAAGAATGTGTGTATGATAATAACTCTTTGGGAGGTACCAACCAAAGTTTTGAACTTGGTTTCTAGCTCGGGTCGTTCGTTATCTTAAACTTGGAAAGTTTACCCCAAAATTAGAAAAGAATTTTAGTTTGTAATTTAAGATAATGGAAGTTTAAAGTTATAATATTTGAAGCAAAACTTCTTTTTAGGTAGTTGAAATTATGCAAGATCGTTTTATTAACATTTATAAGCTATTAATATCAAGTTCGCATTTTCATACAAACAGAAGTATCATATTTTACAGAAAAATTAAAGTATCAAAATTCTTTTCAGAAGTGTTGATTTCACGAGGTAAAAATATAATAAATTAAGGCTATAAATAACATTTATCAGCAAAAAAATTCTTCCCTGGAAAAATAATTGTTGTTGTATTATTATTGTTAACATTATTGAATTATCATTATTAACATTATTATTATCATCATTATAGAATTATTATTATTATCATTATTGAATTATTATTATTATCATCATTATTATTATCATTATTATTACTATTATTATTATCATTATTGAATTATTATTATTAACATTATTATTATCATTATTATTGTCATTGTTATTAACATTATTATTATCATTATTGAATTATTATTATTAACATTTACAAGCTATTAATATCAAGTTCGTATTTTCATACGAGTAGGAGTGTCATGTTTTATAGGAAAAATAAAGTATCAAAATTCTTTTGAGAAGTGTTGATTTCATGAGGTAAAAATATAATAAATTAAGGCTATAAATCACATTGGTCAGCAAAAAAAATTCCTCCCTGGAAAAATAATTGTCGTTGTATTATTATTATTAACATTATTAAATTATTATTATTAACATTATTATTAACATTAATGAATTATTATTATTATTAACATTATTGTATTATTATTATTAGCATTATTATTATCATCATTATTGAATTATTATTATTATTAATATTATTATTATCATTATTATTAACATTATTATTATCATTATTGAATTATTATTATTAACATTATTATTATCATTATTATTATCATTGTTATTAACATTATTATTATCATTATTGGATTACTACTATTAACATTTACAAGCTATTAATATCAAGTTCGTATTTTCATACGAATAGGAGTATCATGTTTTATAGGAAAAATAAAGTATCAAAATTCTTTTGAGAACCGTTGATTTCATGTTGTAAAGAGATAACTAAATTCGGGCTATAAAAAACTTTGGTCGGCAACAAAATCTTTCCTGTAAAAATAAATCTAATAAAAAACAACTCGTTGTAAATGGTTCCGCCAAGCCACAAACCTAAAACATCAGTCATAAAAATAAGTCATATCTCATAAAAAGAAACAATATCGAGTGCCGTGTAAAAATCTATCACTACTCATAATGTTTCCAAAGTACTCGGGGCGATGTACAGCATGTGAAAACTGCTTGGCGACCTGCAGGCTTTTATAATGTTTGTTCTTCCTGTAATTACATATGACAATTTGTTTAACAATTTTTTTATTTTATTACTGATCCCATTAAATTGTGAATAGTTCAAGCTTTTGATGTTTACATGCCCATTCTTATTTAACACCATCTGATCAATTTGTTGATTTTATTTACCATTATTTGAATGAGAAAGACCACTTTTACGAGGCGTATTTTCTAAGTAAACATGTAATAAACATTTTGAGAATGTAAAATAATAATAAAAAATAATGATCATATGAATATTACTAACAATGCACCTAATAATAGACGTTAACTAAACTGAGATATATTGCAATAAAGCCTTCGTAAACGGAATTGCCGATGACAGGGGGAAAATCTGCTCTAGTAAGGCTTCTGTAACAATTGTATTATATAATATCCCTTATGTTGGAAACACGACATTTCACGTTTAAGAAATAATTGTGTCATGAACAGGATCCATTTTACCAGTTTTCCCTTTAATTTTGAAACAGTGTATTATTAAACGTATTTATGTAAATAAAAATTATGTTTAAAATATTGAAAAGTTTAATTGTAATAATAGATGGTTACCACAATTACATACCATTTCCTGCTTGTCTTAAAAATCTTTCTGATTTATTAAAGGTCTTCCTCCTACAATTATTTATAAGAGTGATATAATGAGAAATTAAAATTAAATTTTTCGACTTTCACAAATTTTCGAAATTGATATAGGTAGTGCATATATTAAATATACTTTTGCAGGTCGCTTTCAAGCTTTTTTTATACTTTCAAGCAGTTTTCACATATTATACCTCACTCCGAGTCCTTTGGAAACATTATGAGCAGTGATAGATTTTTACACGGCACTCGGAGTATGCACTTCTATATCGCTTCTTTTTATGTGATATCACTTCTTTTTATGACTGACGTTTTAGGTTTGTGGCTTGCCGGGATCATTTACAACGAGTTGTTTTTGATTAGTTATCACTTCTTTTTGTAAGCTATTTCATTTGCATTATACATATTCCATTTTAATTCAGAAAAGAAAAGATAAACGAGAGATGATAGAAGTATAAAATTAATTTAACAGGGATGCTATAAACTTTTCAAAAGTATAATATATCTAGTAAGACATAATGTTGAACTTAAAAAAAATAATTCAAAACCATTTTTCGATCATTACAAAGCTCAGAACGAATCATTTATTTTTTTTAATCATAAAATGTGTCGAACTACAAAGCAACATTTTTGGCTGTTGTTCTATAAGCTGTATGGTGATTCATTAATTAACTCAGCAAGGATTTTATTCTGATAACTTCTGAAAACTGCCTTTACATTTTCAAAATTCACATAATTTTACACAAAATATGTAAAGACTTAATAACAGATTGAATAATGAGCATTTGTTTTATCACCGGGCGTACTTGAAGTAATTTTTAAATAAAATTAGTTTCTTTTTTTCAGAAAATCCAACGTCCCTCCGATAAGCGCGGCAGAAACTCAGATTATCTGATTAAGCTTTTTTTTTTTTCTTTTTAAGTGTTTTCATAAGCTCTTAACACTTGTCGGATTTTCTGAATTTTCAATGCATGTACTTTCTAAATTCCTAATTGTTTTTTTACGTGACTAACAGGACATACTAAGTCGTATGCTTTCCATGTATTATTTCATATATTTCGAATAATTCATACCATGGATCCATATTATACATTCCAACAATTCATACCATCCAATTCATTTCAATAAAAGTTCAGAATTCGATATTGCATCGTTATGAAATGATTTTCCATAATTTCAGTCTTATTTGTAAATTTTTAAGTTGCTCTATTATCTGATTAAAAATTAACTAAAAGCTATTTATGGTATATTGATATCATTCTTTAATTACCATGTCCAGAATAACAGCAACAATTAGTTTAATAAATCCCTTTATTAATCTTTTTAAATGAAAAGAAAAACAAAAATTTTCAATAAAATTGCCAAAAATTTATTTGATATAAAAGGATTGTAAAAAAATGAAAAACAAATTATGTAATAAAAAACCAGACTGACTGTATTACCTTTGTAAAATTGTTGAAATTGAATAAATTATAAAATTTGGAATGTTGAAAAAAAATATTTGAGTATATGTGTGTTTTAGTTTAAAAGCAATACAAAAGAGAACATTTTCCGGCTTATTTCTATATGATAAGCAGTAATCCTAAAGAATTAAAATAATAAAACTTTGTAAAAAATCACCATAAAATAAAAACAAAACATAGGACGCGTTTCGAGCTAAAAATATTAATAGCTCGTCATCAGCTACAGTAAACACGTGTTAGGGTGATTTTTTACAAAGTTTTATTATTTAAATTGTTTCATATCGCTAGTTTTCGGTGCTGTTTCGCAGTAATCCTAAAGTTCTGTCGAATTGTTTTCAGGACCATAAGTACTCTGTGATTCACTAAAGTGCTTACAATTATCTTTCTGTGCATGTTCTGTGGTTTCTCCGTAGTCAGGGTTTACACAGAATGTGTCCATAATCGAGTCCACTGGCACGTTTCTATAATCTAGTTTCTCTTCAAATATCAGCAGGACATTCCGTGATTATTATTGTGCGCTGTACCTTCGTCAAAAATCATGCCGATTTCGTGTAAAATAAAATTTCATTTAATTGTGTGCGCAAAAATACCCATAGTATTGGAAATTTAAAAGGGTGTGTGCTGAAATCTAGAAGCATCTTTAATAAAATGGATAATAGAAACATCTTTCATAAAGTAGAAACCTAGATCGTTGAGCTTTTAGATGAACAAATTGAATTCATATTCAGCTTTCAAGTAACATGATAAAATTTTCTAGAGATTTAAATAGTACAAATTCATTAAAATACATGCCACTCAGTATATAAATCGGTTGTAATGTAATCAAGATCTTTTAAGTGACCTTGTGAACGAACCGTAAATGCTTCAATGCCGAATTATATTACAGAGCTTTACTGGGTCAAATGCAATAACATCTTCTACCCTATTAAAATCCGTGCGCGTATATATCAATGTAACCTCAAGAACTCTGAAACCACAGAGCGCAGGGCTACGAAATATGGCACACGCGTTGCTTGTTAGGGGCTCATGAACAATTGGGGCCAAAAATTCGAACGTTTTGAATCGATGTTTTTGTATGTTATGTTTTTAACGAATTCTTGCCTTTTTTATGTTCAACCCGTAAACGCTCGAGTTCTAACCAGTACTAAATGTTTATTGCAATGTGAGATATACATATTACGTACGCCATGCTGTAATAATAAGAAGCTAGCGGGTATTACGATAATTCTTTTAGCTCACATGCAAATATAAGTAGAGATATACATATTACGTACGCCACGCTGCAATATAGGAATCAATTACTTTAAACTGCTATATATCAAAAACTAATTAATATTTTTACATGAAACTTTCAAAAGTTTGAACTACTCATAAAATTAATTCAAATGCCATAAACTGCTTAAAATTCCAATAATTACACGTTGTTGTAGCCCTGTCAATAGATTTTGATCTGAACAAGAATTGCAAAAGTTCAAAAAACAGCACTTTTAAAATCTTATTTACTGAAAACCTACTGGCCGGATTCCACATTACTTTTGTTTTCTGAGTCACGTGGCACGCCCCATTCTATAGAAACAAGAATTTTGTTTCTATCATAAATAGAACCGGAGATATAGAGGTGTCAAAATCTCTCTTTGGTCAGTCCGGAAAATATAAACTAGACAGAGTACTAAATAAATTTTGAAAAATCGTTTAACGTTAATTGGTTGCGATTCCTTTCATTTACAGTTCATTGCAGTGTTGTTTCTTTTGCTTGGCGAGAAACTCTGTCTACCCAGCAAAGAGAAAATTGCTGGCCAGCAGCCAGATAGGTGCTGGCAATGATGGAGATGTGCTCGCTAATGGTCTACCACTGCATGACCACTGCTGGACAGATTCAGTCAACTTTGCTGTTGGAAATCATCAGATAAATTTCTGATGAGCCTCCATCTCATGCATGTTTCATCTCATGCGCTGGCCCACCACTCCATGGATGTGCACGAACTTTTGCAGTATTATTGCTGGGAACCCATACGCGCTGTGAAGCTAATTTTTTTAAAACTGTAAATAATATAGCACCACAGTCACCAACAAAATAAATAAGTAAATGAATAAATAAATAAATTATTTTTTTCAACGCACGTTTTTTTCTCCTTAAATCTGGTTTTTCTAACTTACAAAGGATTTCGGTTTTCATAATTTACACAGTTCAGAATCAATCAGCGTATAAAATACATAGGATTTTTATACAATACAGTAATTTCTATACCAGTTTAATGATTGGGAACGTAAATCCCAATAGAAACAAACTTGAAATAGTGTAATGACAGCTTGAAAACTACGAGTGGTCGTAGAATACGCTGAAAATACTTGTTCATGTCCGACCACGAAAACAAAAGCACCGAGCGCGGTTAGTACTTGGGAGGGTGACAGCATAAAAACCGCTGCAAGTTCAAATATTTCTATAGCTTTTGGTGAAACTAGCTTATGGAAAAACGGGCCACAATTCCGTAATATTCTATAATACTTTTTCTAAAAGTTTTTTTTTTATAGAATTCTATAAGAGATTTTTGTAAGGGAAAGTGCTAGCCCAGCAAAGGAATATCAGTAGGATAGGTGCCAGTACTAGAGGAAAAGTGTCGGATTCAAGTAATGTGATGGCATACCAATGCTGGCCAGCTGTTGGCCATCACTGATGGGCCATCTGCATTCCGCACGGACACTTTTGTACTGGTTTAAGTAATGGCACCATAGCACTTTACCGCTGATGGCAGTGCTGGCTGTCATCATTTTCCAACTGATGGCCCACTGTTTCTCTCTTTGCTGGGTAGTTTCTATGATAGACGATTCTTATTTCACTTTACTAAATAAAAATACAGTAATGGAATTAATGCATCACGTATATTTTAAAGGTAGAAAGGCTTGCTTTTTAAATTAAAGAATTTCATGTCTTAATAAGTAGAAATTGTTAACATTTTCCGACATAGTTGAAAAGTGTTTCTGACTTCGGTTTGTCTGTCTGCCGTCTGTCCGGGCTCTAACTCGCGTAAATATAGTCGGATCGCCATGCAATTGATATGTTACCGTTAAGGGGTCTCAGGACTCTTAAAGCTTTAAAATTTTCGAAATTAAAATTTTTTTAGATATTAAACTACTATCTTTTCTGAACATTTTGGTATAAATGTTTCCTTGAAATTCCTATTAGAACAGAAATTATGTCTTTTAGAATTATACATGCTCAATATCTGAAGCGGCGTTTCAGAAACTTTGAAGTCAATTTTCTCCAAATGACGTTTTTTGGGCACAACGCGCAGGATATCTCAAAAACTTCTAAATTTTTTTTTCATGAAATTTTCAAAACATATGTTTCATGTTAGTCTGTATAAACTGAACCTAAAATTTCCTTCTTATTGTTCAGAAATATATTCATTATAGGTGATTATACTGTTGAAAATTTCTAAATTTTGCATTAACTAAATACAACGTTGTATTAAAAATAGAAAAATGCTTTAAATACAAATTTATTTATGTTCACAGTAATTATTATAATGTGAAGCATAAGTAGGACCCAAAATTTTCCTTTTACTTGCAAAATTTATTTTGTAATCGTGCGCATAATCTGTTATGCCGATTTTCCGCTCGTCAAATGTCTGACATTTTGGAGTCCACTGTAAATTCTAATTCTGCATCTTGTAATTTTTTAAATACATGAAATGAAAGAACATACTTATATCTTTCATTCCAATGTATAATTTTGTCTTAAAATCAATTATATTTTAAGATATTATGTGTTGAAAATGGTCTTTTCTTTTCTATTTTTACAATTTTAAGAGTCCCGAGACACCTTAAAGTGTAAAATTTAGTTATTTCATAAAATACCTTGTTATTTCATGAAATAACTAGCCAAGTCCGTTAAAGTGTGTAAAATTATTGGGTTATATGGTTTAACTATTTATTTTATAAAATAACGATTGCCTAACCTTTAAAGTGTAAAATAATCATTTTGACATTAAAACAAATCCGTTGTTTTGGAAATTAACGGATGGTAAATAGTTAAAGTCACTCGAAAACTACATTTCAAATTATTAATAGATGAACTGAAAAGTAATATATAAAAACGGAATAAATAATATAATAATATTTTTATATTAGTAAAACAGTAATAAAACATAACAGAATGCAGTGTGGCAATTGTTGTATTTAAATTTTTATAAATTATAATTACGTAATTATTAGGTATTTTGTCCTATTGGCAAAAACATTTACACTTTTTAAAACATATTACAAAGATTTTATCGAAAGCGCAAAATATAAATAATTCTTACAAAAGAAACAACAACAACAATAATAATAATAATAATAATAATAATAATTTTAAATATTATTAAAAAACGACATGCTGGCATGTATAATTATGTTATTTAATAGCAACACTTCATAAACTTTTTTTAAAATTAATAATGCATGAGCATTTTAATTAAAAATTTATGAAATATTTCCATTTTATTTTCCATTATTTATAAGAGGAAGGATCGTTCTGATGACACTTAGATTTGCATTGCATATTATTTTTTATACAGGCACACTTTTTATTATCACACAGTGCTTACTTCTGCAATCGAATTCAATATTTCTTTCACGAGTAAGTATAGCACTGTTTTCTTTGTTTCACGCTTTTTTAACAAGGATTCCAGCCGCACTTGCATTAAATTTTCTTATTTGCCGATTCATACCTGTAGAACGCATTGTTTGCAAGTTCAATGCACATATCGACAAAACATGCACTCCGAAAGACATTTAGCAACGAAGAAGAGGTCTAAGAAGAGATCTAAGAAGAGATCTAAGTAGAGATCTAAGAAAAACTGACTAAAACCAGCTATAATCGGTTCAAACGGTTTTCGTGTGCCGTATTTAGTACTTTAACGGTTAGACAATCGTTATTCTATATAATAACTAGTTAAATCGTAAAATTCAGCATTTTTATACACTTTAACGGACCTGGTTAGTTATTTCATAAAATAACTAGGTATTTTATGAAATAACGGATTATACGCTTTAACGATAACAGATATATGTTATTTATATTCACTATAGCATGTTCGGTATTGAAAATGAACCATGTAAGCAGTTGAAGTTTTTTAACAGGGACTTTCAAAAGAATTCCATTACATTACGGCCTATGGGGGTGAAGAGTTATAGGCCGATGTATTTCTGTCTTTTATTGATTTCTCCAGATCGCTAGCTATGCAGGAAAGACACTCTGTGTGGTAGAAAAGACAGATACAGTACAGTTATCTAACCCTTTGCTGCCAGTGTAAAGTTGGTGAAGGTTCCATGTTCACTCTAGTAAGACTCTTAAATCAGAATGTGACAGTGGTCTGTAACTCATGAAATGGGAGCTCAATCGATAACATACTTTGGGCGATATTATGTTCCTTCACAGACACACATGCATACCAACATCATTAAAAACACAAAAAGAAGCTCTGGGAACCTTGGATGAATGAAGACATTCTGATATACACACGTACATCCACACATCCATGTGGAATCATCGTAAAAATCTCTAAAACGGATTCAGTTAACGTAAAAAATACCAATATTTTCATAATCGGTTTTTTGTCATGATTACAACGCTTTTCTGACATTGTCTATGTACGGAAAGGTACAATATCTTAAGGAAACGAAATTAATATTTACTTAAAGTGAAAAAATACTTTTAATAAGGCAAAAAATACCTTTATTTATTTATATTAGACATATTTCATTGCTCCGACGCGACGCAACACTGTCAATAATTAATATGATACAAATATTTTCGCAAAAAGATTTTAAATCGAAAACTGGTAAACAAAAATTACGCGAACCCAAGCGTAATGAAATTAACTGCAATATTAACAAGAAATAAAAATCACGCGTACGGAAACACTTTCCAACACATTACGAAACACTTTCCAACACTTCCTGAAAGCTTTAACAAAACTTCGTTATTTAGGGAAATGAAGTAAATAAGATAACTAAGTAAACGTTTAAAAAATTGATTTCAGCAGTTACCGTCCATAGCCAAATATGTATCCTAATTCTATTGAACAGCCCTGTACTTGATCTGTATGTTGATATATATACTATATAATGGGAAAATTTAGTTTAGCAAGAAAATGCATAACAGGTTGAAATTTCTCTTTCAGCAATTTTTACTAATAGATGGAAATATACTTGAATACTTTTGCACAGCCCTGTAGTTTACCTAGTACCTTTATTACACGCCACTATTTAGCTAAAATTTAATTCATACTAAAACACTCTTAAAACTACTGAAATGATATTTCCAGAAATTATCATCCATAGACGGCATGTATTCAATTCTTTGCGTGACCCTGTATATCATTTTATCTATATTCTACAAATATTTCTTAATAAACTAAATGCAGTTCAGTGTAAAAATGCATAGCTCATTTAAAAACCACCTTTAAGCAATTTGTGCTCATACCCAGTAACCCTTACGAATTCTTTTGTGTAGCCCTGTATATAAATTATAGCATTTATACATACCATATAGTATGCATAAATATGGTGAAAGATAAAAGTGCATTTCATAATTGAAAATACATTTCCAGCAATCACCACTAATGTACAGTACTTCTGATACAATATAGTATCTGAAATCTTTTGTGTGTCCCTGTAAATGACCTGCACTTCGTATTATACATGAAATAACTTACAGTAAACCTCAGCGACGTATATAAATTTCATTATACATGTAATAGTTTAACATAATTAAAATACGCCGCAAACAATCCCCCCCCCCCCATATATCATTATGTAACGGGATTCTTTTGTGTGCAAATGGATAATAACTATTCTTTGCACCGAATATTCTACAGAATGCATATTTTAGTGTACTTCATAATTGCAGATAATTTTTTTTATGTTTGGATGGGTGTAACATCATTAAAAATCATTTGAAACAATTTTTTCCCATTGGCCGTAATGTAACGGAATACTTTTGACTGTCCCTGTAGCTGAACTAAACATGCTACATACTTCATTTGAAATAGGGTTCGTGCTAGGGTAAACGTCAATAACATCCAAAAATTTGAAAGCAATCCGAGTATATTTACGAGAGATAAAAAGCGTACAGCCGGACAGACGGCCAGACAAACCGAAGTCATAAGCACTTTTCAACTTTGTTGCAAAGTGTTAAAAATGGGGTCCCTCTCTTTCGAAAGTTTTTTGAACTATTTTTTTTTCACGGAATCCTTTTTCCCATGCCGTCATTAGTCACCTTACAAAGTTTAGCTTCATTCCGGTTATCAGAAAGAACTACATATGGCTCTTAATAGCGTCAATAAGAAAAACCCTGTATAGAAACCTTACTGAGCTCGCACAATTTAACATTGATAACCACACACGACCACACCTGCTAATGGCTTTTATTGCACTGAAAAAGTGCAAGATTTCAAACAGATTTAGTGGGAATAACTCATTGGTTAAGAGTGACACAAAAAAACTTCAAATTTTCCGAAAAACCTTTATTACATTAAAAATTTCTGTGTTTTTTTCTGCTTAAAAGGACGCTTAAGTCATATTTCTATCTTAATTGGCATAGGAAATATTAAATATTTCATTTTGGTTTGTTTCCAAAATCTAGCTTTCAAGCAACGGTTGTCGTGGAAACGACATCTTGTGAAAATGCCTTTTATTTCATGATGGGTTTTTTCACCATTTTTCGTGTTTAAATTGTTATAATTCATGAACCGTGAAAGGTAAACGGTTCAAACTTGGAACACGCCTTTTTCAATTGTTTTACTTAAATTTTGATTCAGCAAATTTGAAAAAAATATTTACTTTTGAAAATATGATTTTTAAAAAGTTACATCATTTTTTTTACTTTAAATATTTTAAATTTTTATTTAAATTAATATTTTTAAAAATTCTGAATCAAAATTAAAACTTATACATTTCTGTTTATGAAAAAAAAATTGAAATTCTACAAACAATATTTCAAGTTATAACGATTTTAAATTACCCCACTTTTTTAATAAATTTTAAATTAAAAAAATATGAGAATTTTTATCATGCGATTTTATTTACAAATAATATGGTAAACCATCACAAAAAAATTCAAAATTTTAACTCGATAAATAAAAATTATTTTAAAATGTGTCCCGGACCCCATTAAGGAGTTGTACATTGGATCCGAGTGGAGGACTCATTAATTATTGATTTCATGTGGATTACTCAGAGATTTTAAGATAGCAGATCATTTCTATTGTGTGCCAAAAAGTTCATGATAGAGAAATTTAAAAATATATAACCAGAAAACGTGGCACGATAAAATATTTTTTAATAAATTTTATATTTCAGCACTTTGAAATACGCTTTTTGACGTTTCTAATCCGGTGTAGACCAATGGTATATCTATATTTCTTCGAAATCAAAATATGATTGAAATTTAACTTCGATGAAATTTAAGTTCAATGCCCTTATATTGGAATTAAGGCAGCTAAAATGTTAAGCATAAATTTCAGATTTCACTTAGCTTATCACAAATTTTTTAAAAATATTTTCAAAACGATCTTGAAATAACTGCTTTCTAAAAATATCTTGAAAAGATTTCTCTACGAAGTAATTACTTATTGAAAATACAGCTTTGGGAATGCTTTCTACAAAGTTTCAGCATTTTATTTTACTAAGTAATTCAAGAATGCGAGTATGATAATAACTCACTTGGAAGTAACTTTTTAAGCTTTTATAATCGGAAATATGTTAGGAAATCGTTTGCTTGAGCTTTAAGAAAGAATTATTAACTTAGTATAAATTTTCTGATATAAGTAGAGTATAAAATTTTATCTTTGAACGCAAAATTATTTTTAACGACACATAAAAAACGACTATATCGTGCACAATGACAAATATTATATGGAAATGTTTGACTCGGGATCTCGTTGTAGACCAAACTATTTTATTTAGAAATTTAATAATGCAACCGTAGTTCGTAGAAATTCGATCATGTTTAGAACACTGGTCATGAACACTT
The DNA here is from genome assembly GCA_963932465.1 of Maratus speciosus. NCBI lineage: Eukaryota > Metazoa > Arthropoda > Arachnida > Araneae > Salticidae > Maratus > Maratus speciosus. Next base: position 167,715,881 of record OZ010797.1, read on the forward strand.
ACTGAGCTTGTGGAATTTAACATTGATAAACACACGCAAACAAACCTGTTAATGGCTTTAATTGCATTGGCAAAGTGGATTATTTCAAACAGATTTAGCAGGAATAACTCATTGGTTAAAGAATTGCTCATTTGTTACAGGTGGATGATTCATTAGTTTTTGGTTTCCTGTGGATTATTCATACATTTGTAAGATAGGATATAGTTTCTATTATGAGCCAAAAATGACATAATAGGGATGCTTAAAAATGTATAACTAGAAAACGTGACGTGATAAAACATCTTTTACATATATTTTTTTTTTCAGCACTTTAAAATACACTTTTTGACACATCTGATCCGAAGTAGACAAATTATCTATCTGTTTTTCTTTCAAATCAAATTATGATCGAAATTTAACTTAAATGAAATTTAACTTCGATGCCTTTTTAATTTAAATACCTGCCGCTAAAATTTTAAGTATAATTTCAGATTTCACTTTGGTTATCACAAATTTAAAAAATATTTTCAAAGAGCGATCTTGTTTTCTAAAAATATTTTCAAAAGAGTTCTCTACAATGCAATTACTTATTGAAAATACAGCCTTGGGAATGCTTTATACAAAAGTTTCAGCATTTTACTTTACTAAGTAATTGAAGAATGCGAGTATGATAACTCACTTAGAAGTAACTGTTTAAGCTTTTATAATCGGAAATATGTTAGGAGATCGTTTTGTTGAACTTCAAGAATTTAGTTTTAGAACTATTAAGTTAGGTTGAAACTTCTGATAATTAGAGTATAAAATTTTATCTTTGAAAGCAAAGTTATTTTTAACAAGAAATAAAAGACTAAATGGTGGTTTTTAGAGGCTTGGCTTTCAAACTAACAACACTGTTTCTAGTTATAGTCATTTTTCCAACTGACAGTTGACTTGTGCTCAATATGTTTTGATATTTCACCATGAATAGCCTTTTCTAGAACAACGCTTGCAAATTGTGCAAAACATCGTCGGTTTATTGCGGGAGAACATAATTTCGCTTAATGAACCTGTGAACTGGCTTCTACGGTCATGTGACCTCACACCAATGGATTATTTTCTGTGGAGATATGTGAAGTCGTTGGTCTACGCCGATAAACCACAGGTGTTATACCACTTGGAAATCAACATTCCCGCCTTTATTGCTGATGTACTATCCCAGCTGCTCGATAAAATGGTCGAAAATTGGACTTCCAGAGTGAGCTTTTTTCGAGCAGACGCGGCGCCCATGTGCCCGAAATCAGTTTAAACCTTTATGCCCTTACGTTAATTTATAATACCACAGTTTTCTATCCCAATTAAAACACATTAATTGAATGCGTTCGGAATGGTACTTTTAAGATATAATACTAAATACTTCCCTCGATCATCACTACACTCTAAAAACGACATTTTCAAAACTGAGTAAAAAATACTCAAATCTGAGTATGTCGCATAGTCAAAATGGCTCCGAAACAAAGTTACTCAAGTTTGGAACATGTATATACTCACTTCTGAAAACATGGACATACTCAAATATGAGCACATAATGCTTTATTCATGATGTTTATTCACGATAATACATGATGTTTGTATTTATATATTGTTGATGGTTGTCAAATTCTACCTGCGATGTCTTTCCTTTACGAATTCATCCATTCTTCGATTTCGAAGGTTGAAGAATACAATTTACGATTTGTAGATTATATTACGACGGCTTTTAAGTGTTCTACCGCGAACACGATAAAAAAGTAGTTCGCCCCATCTCATGTCATAAATTATTACTGAAAGGAGCGTTTCGTTCGAAATCATATCAAATGATATAATATGAATAAATTCAACTACCCTGGTAAAATTTACTACGTTTAACGAATGAAAAATAATTTTGTTTGAAACTGAGTACTTCTGGTGTTTCAGAATTGAAAGCATTGGGTCGTCATATTTGAAACAAAAAGTTTCATATCAAAATGAAAACATAGATTTACTCAGATTTGAAAGCGTCATTTTTCTCAGTGTAGATAGTAATAGCCGTTTCATTAAGCTGAAAATTGTTCACGAAGCGTTCGTAATTATACAAATACATAGCACCTATAGTCGTCGTTCAGTCCGTCTGTCCACATATAACAGAGCAAAAACTACCCAACTGAATGGTCTGGAATTTTAAATATATAATTGTTGCAAAATTTTGTCGAGCCATTTCCAATTTTATGAAAATCGGATGTATAGTTTAATGACAGGGACAGTCAAAAGTTTTCCATTACATGACGGCCAATAAGAAAAAAATTATTTCAAGTGCATTTTAATGATTCTACAGCCTTTCGAACAGAATGAAATGGATATGCACTTATTACTTATTGAAGTGCAGTAAAATATACATTCAGTACAATATGCGGTGCAAAAAATTATTATAAAACTAGTTATAGTACGAACGCACCTCATTTGCCACGTTTGACGAGAAATTTCCAACTTGTTCTTGTCTGAAATGGCATCCCTAACTTTTGCTTGGAAGCATGTTAAAAGGTCTCATTACTCTTAAAATTAGGAAAAAAAAGAAAAACAATATTCAACATTTAATGTCTTAAAATGTATATTAATTTAAAACACAATTTTTATTGGAAGGAAAGATATAAGTATGTTCTTTCACTTCATGTATTTTAAAAAATCCAAGATGCCGAATTAGCATTTACAGGGGCTCCAAACTGTCAGGCATTTGACGAACAGAAAATTGGTATAACATCTTACGCGCAGGATTACAAAATACTTATAAATAATAATTTTCCAACTAGAATGAAAATTTTGGTGCCTACTTATACTTCAGATTGTAACAATTACCCTGAACTTAGATAAATTTGTATTTAAAGAATTTTTATATTCTTAATACAAAGTTGTATTTAGATAATGCAAAATTCTGAAAATTTTCACAGTATAATAACCTACTAAAAAAAACATTTTAACAATAAAAAGGAAGTTTTAGCTTCAGTTTATACAGACTACCATGAAACATATATTTTGAAAGTTTCACGAAAAAATATTAAGAAGTTTTTGAGATATCATGCACGGTGTGCCCAAAAACTTCATTTTAAGAAAAATGACTTCAAAATTTCGGAAACGCCGCTTCAGCTATTGAGTGGTTATAATTCTGAAAGCTATAACTTCTGTCCTAATGGGAATATCAGGGAAACAATTATATAAAAATGTTCAGAAAAGATAGGAGTTTAACATCTCAAAATAAATAAATAAATAAATAAATAAAATTTCCAAAATTTTTAAGCTTTAAGAGCTTTGAGACCCCTTAACAAAAATATACAGTTATGGAAATCTCACTGTTCTTATAAGAACAGTGTAAATAAATGTACTGAGATCCTGTCTGTAACAGAGAAGTGTTTTGTAATTGCAAATTTTTCGTATATAATTTTTTAATAGGATAAGAGAAAATAACAGCATTAACCCTTAAATGCCGGGTGTTGCTTTCCGCAACATACCCAATTTAGGCTCTAAAGTACTAATAGAATAATATTGAAGCTATAATGCCTAATGTTGCCAATAAAATACATTCTGAAAACATTATTAAATCGATTTTCAACATGTAGATGGCAACATTTGTGCTGCTTAAGAATAAAGATAGATTTATTTTTTCAATTGTTTCTACTTCTTTGTTTTGTTTGGAAGCTTGCGAAATACCCTATTTTGTTCTGCAGTAAGCAAGTAAAATTTATTTCTTATTATAGTTCCTAAAATTCTTGTGTGTTTGATATTATAGAATTTTATAAAGGAAAATTATTTTTTCAATTAAAGACCAGTATTGCCGATTTGTAAAAACTGTTTTTTAGCCGTACTTTTCCCATGATTTATTTAAAAAATGAAAGCCGAAAAACATTATTACAATGGTTTTTGAAAAATTAGGTATTTAAGGGTTACAAAATATTTAGCTTCGACTGTTTCACCGTGCTTTCTAAATTGGATTGAGCAAATTATTTTGTATGAATAGTGCAATCTACTTTTATTAGTAGGCGAGTTAAACCCGAGTCGCCTTAAATTTTAAAGGCAAAGCCATCATATATTTTTTTCTTGTTTTAAATGAATCATTTGACAGTATATTCTGCTAAAAAAAAAGATTAATTTTCAGTTTGTTTACTTTAAGAATCACTTTTCAAAGCGGTAATTTTGAGTACCGTCAGGATTACGCTGAACAGAATTTTTACATAGATTTTTATTGTTTGAATAAATATGGTGCATACAAACGTATATATTTACTACGGATGCGTATGTGCCAGACAGTTGGATTTTGATGCAATGTATGGGAAGATACTGTATGATTTATGTATGGATGACTAATAAAACAAAAAATGTTATTTTTGTCTTTAGAAAAAAAATTAAATTTTTATAAAACAAAATATAAAATATTACAAATTAGAACAAAAAAATCTAAAAATACCTTTTAGCATTTTTATGAATACTTTTGAGTTTTCTACAACTAAAAGTTTGGAAATTTCTTTCAGATATGCTTTCCATCGGACGGTAATGTTACATCTATAGAATATTCTTCTGATAGCGAAATGCTCACTGATGATCGCCAACAGCATCATCATATAGTCATACACTCAGATATGCTTTCCATCGGACGGTAATGTTACATCTATAGAATATTCTTCTGATAACGAAATGCTCACTGATGATGCGCCAACAGCATCATCGCATAGTTATATACTCATATACACATCATAGACATAAATGCAGTGGATATAGGCAGGATAAGTCACATTAAAATAATAAGAAATTATTGGAGGGTTTTTTTTTCCTAAGTCTCGATTTTTGTCCAAGCGTTATGACACAACAGTATTTTGAAATACCACATCACGTGATTAGCCGTAATAATAATAAAAAAAATGAAATCTTTTATTTTTAGTGCATATATCTTCTAATGTATCACAGTAATGCAAGGGAAACAAGTTTCGAGGAGATAGCATTTTAAATTCATACTTTGAGATATAATGGTTAAACACTAATGGCATAAAAATATTTATTTAATAAAGCCAATATAATGGCCATTAGCATTATGTTTATGTGTTTCATTTCGTTTTAAATTGTACACCTGAAAAAAAAAAAAAAACACCCAACACTATACTGTGGCCATTGTCATACATTCTTCTACATCATTATAATTAACTAGTTTTAAAAGCAAAATCTCACATACTAACATAAATACAGTGCGCAGCAAAAGTTTAGACAATGATGGATTACGCTTCTGTACTGATAAGTATGCAATGAATTTTTGTAATTCAATTGTCATATATTACTTGTGATTTATCCTTTATTCACAAAGAATAAATTTTAAACTATACACTTTACATAATATACAGTAGCGCTCAAAAGTATTTTGACAACCTTATATTATCTCTTATTTTATTTAATATAAAAATGTAAAAGAAAATATATTCCCTATAATTGAGAACACTATGACTGCAGTTATTCAAATGTATCAAATTTCAACTTGTTTGTTTACATTCGGCGCCACCGAAGAAATATGATTCCTCCTTAGCTCAAAAGTATTTTAACAATTAGTTTGCATTTAATTGTTGAAGGTGTCAGTGGCGCTATAGCTTCGATTAGTGTTTATATCGACTTATTGTGATTATTTTTAAATGCCGAAATGTAAAGCTATTGAAGTGATTCTAGAAAAGCCGCTGTAAATGCACTTAAGAAAGGTAGACTGCAAGCAGAATTAGCTCGTTTTTTTTACGGGTCTCGGCAGCTTGTTATTACATGGAATAAAATTTTTAATAAACAGAAATACATCGAAAATAAGCCTCAAAGTGGCCATCCGAAAAAAACAACTTGCAATGTTGACTGTACTATAAAAATGATATCTACAAGTGATTGTCGTAAGTTCACTGTAATAATAAAAAATGAATTGAAAGAAAACTGCGGCATAGACATACACGTTTCATCAGTCAAACGACGCCTAAACCTCTATGGTTTACATGGCAGAAGACCAGCAAAAACACGTTTTTAATCTACTAAGAATAGGAAAGTTAGAGTTGCATTTGTAAAACGGCATAACCCTTTCAGGTGCAAAGCAATGCTATTGCTGAAGTGTTGAAATTAATGATTGACACCAGAATTTTGGTTAAAAAAAATCGGTTTATTATGCGTGTGAAATATAGCTTTTTCTTATTTAAAAATAAATTTGTTTTCAAATTCCGGTGTCAATCATTAATTTAAACACTTTAGCAATGGAATTGGTTTGCCCCTGATGGGGTTATGCCGTTTTACAAATGCAACTCAAGCCTTCCTATTCTTAGTAGATAACAAACGTATTTTTGCGGGTCTTCTACCATGTAAACCATAGAGGTTTAGGCGTCGTTTGACTGATGAAACGTGTATGTCTATGCCGTAATTTTCTTTCAATTCATTTTTTTATTATTACAGCGGACTTACGACAATCACTTGTAAATATCATTTTTATAATATAGTCAACATTTCAAGTTATGTTTTTTCGGATGGCCACTTTGAGGCTTATTTTCGATGTATTTCTGTTTATTAAAAACTTTATTCCATGTAATAACAAGTTGCCGAGACACGTTAAAAGAACGAGCTAGTTCTGCTTACAGTATACCTTTCTTAAGGGCATTTACAGAGGCTTTTCTAGAATGACTTCAATATTTTTTACTTTTTGGCATTCCTGATCCTTAAAAATAATCACAATAAGTCAATATAAACACTAATCGAAGCTGTGCGCCACTGCCACCTTCAGCAATTAAATGCAAACTAATTGTCGAAATACTTTTGAGCTAAGGAGGAGTCATATTTCTTCGGTGGCACAGATTGTAAACAAACAAGTTGAAACTTGATACATTTAAATAACTGCAGTCATAGTGTTCTCAATCATAGGGAATATATTTTCTTTTACGTTTTTATATTAAATAAAATAAGAGAGAATATAAGGTTGTCAAAATACTTTTGAGCGCTACTGTATAATAACAAAAAATAAAATTAATATTGTGGCAAAAGTATAGACAATATGTATATTAACAGAAAAATAACCATAAATTAAATTCGAAATGCACCCACATTGTCTGAAATTATTGCAAAAATGTGACTTCCCATTGAAGAAAATATATCTTGCATCACTTAAAGGTCTCTGTCATGCAACCAACCTTCTTTTTTATCCTCTAACGTAAAGCGAAGTGAAGAGACTGTCTCCCAACGGTAAGTGAATCGAAGTGAAGAGGGTAGATCGGCAGTTGTGTTGGTGTTCGTCGCATGTGTGTAGGATGCGGGAAGGCATCCGAGATGATATTGGTTTGGTTTTGAGGAGTGATGTAGGTAGTTTTAGTGGAGTATTGTTATCTATAAATGGTAGTCAAAGTGTATATATTTTTAGGCCAGTGTAAATATTTGTAAATAGAATTTTGTGTTTAATAAACTTTTAATATTAATATTCTGGTGCCATCCTTGGTTGTCATGACATCACAGTCTCTTTCGTATCAAACACGTTCAACAGCTGCTTGAATATCATTAAATGACGAGTATTGTCAAACATTTGCTTAAAAATTACGAGACATGACCTCACAAAGGTTTTCGATTGGGTTAAGATCAGGGCTACATGCCAGCCTGACAAAGGCAGTAATATTTTGAGAGTTAAACCAAATGTTTGTTTTGTGTGCAACATGAATGGACGCATTATCTTGATGAAATACATACTTTCGACCAGTTAAAATTCACCAAATGCTAAATTATTCTCTAATGTATGTATGTGGTCTTGCGCTATTTGGCGACAACTGAGGAACTCCAGAGAAACTTGAGCATTAAAGCAAAATGAAGCCCAAATCATTAAAGAGACGCCCCCTTGTTGATGACTAAAGAAAGTCTCAGCCTCTTTATGCAAGTCATGCTAATAATGTATCCACCCATCCACATTCCACTTTTTTTCGTCACTGAATATCACAGTACAACACACGGATCCATATGACAGATGCTTGCGAGCACACTGCATTCTCGTTCATTTTTAGTGAGATTTCAACGTATTTTTTATTTAAAGGCTAAATATCATCAGTGTCTAAACTTTTGCATGAAGTATAGTGCATTTTTAAAAATTAACCTTGGAGGTTAGAATGATCAGATAAATAAATATTTGTAAAGAATTGGTAGGTGGAAATATTTTACTCGGGATCTCGTTGTAGACATAGTTATTTTATTTAGAAGTTTAATGATGCAAAAATATAGTTCGTTGAAATTCTATTATGTTTAGAAAAGGCCTGAGAAAAATAAATATTGTTTAAAATTACGCCATAGCTTCTAATTAAGGCTGAGTAATAATGGCTGTTTCATAATACAAGAAGCCATCAGTCCATCAGAAGAAAATGAAGTAATGGAAATGTTCGGGGCGACACTAAATTCTGAAAAAGCAAGATTCCTGTTCTCTAGTTTTGGAAAAGGGGTGTTTTTAGTACATAGGAAGTAACTTTGTTCCTTTAAGAACATCTTATAAAAGTTTTAATTGTCATAGCTGTTTTTTTTAAGTTAAAGGACGGTTATAATTACTCCATCAAAAACTCACAATTAGAAAAGTTTGGGGTAATTAAGACCACTAGTGGGAAATTATGAACACTATATTTTCTCCTTATACTTGATTTTACACATTTGCTTAGGGTTATTCAGACCACTTTGAACTCCAAAGTCACAAATCCGTTTATCAAAAATTTTGATGACTTCAAATTTTCATGTTTCAAACTGCTATTCGGATCTCAAAAAGGCTTCAGACTAGTGATAAAGAATATCCAAGACAAAATATACATTATGAGGTTAATATCTAAGCTTGAAACAAAATTTTACCACACACAGTTTTCTCCAATATGGTGGCGGTCATAATTACCTCCTGGTCATAATTACTCCTCTTGACCCTAGATTTGAAGTTCGTAGAAAAAAAAAACATTGCAATGTACGAATCAACGTAATGTTTCATAAGCAACTTACGTATAAAGTTTAGAGCAATCCTATAGTATTATAAATGTGCAATTAAAGATATCATATTAATGAAGTTACATGGATCTCCGAACTTACATTTTTGCTTACATTTGTGGATATTTTCTTGAAACTTGTACAACACACTGCAAAAATAAGTGAAACGTTTCTTAATTTACGAAATTATAAAATAACTGTAAACAAAAATTTACAATAACTACTTCTGCGTTACCCACGGTTTTGGAAAGTGTTCTTTATCATATATAGCACATTAACACCTTTTAATAATAAACTAATTTTAATTGCTAAAAGGTGTAAATTAAAACTTTAGAAAACAGTAAAAATAAGTTTGTTTGATAGTTTACATGTTTCAACTCGAGTCATTTTCAAAACAAATAAAATTATTCTAAAATTGCATGGTCTATGAAGCGCCATGATTCAATTTATAACGCATTCTTTCATATTATGAACGTTATTTTTATTTTATCTGAATGCTCATTTTATTTTCGAAACCATTGAGTAACTCGAGGCATAAGTTTTAATTTATCCTTTTTAGCAATTAACCCCTTAATTATCGATCCCGTCATATTCACGGGCTGTGTCTTTTACTGAAATTGTTTGATTCCCACCAGTTTTATAAAATAGTAAAAGTGGCTATACTTTAGTATCGTTTTTACTGTCATTAAATAAGATGAATATTTCTTTTTCATAAAAGTGGTGCCAATAAGCAATTTGAGTTATTCACCCGTAATTTAATTCGAGCGTTAAGGGGTTAAAATAAGAGTTCTATATCTTTAGAAAAATCAGAAACCACATATTTTCGAGATTTAAAGAATAATTTTTGAAAGTGAAGTTTGTGTTTACTGTCGCTAATTTTTGGGAACGTGTCCCATTAGTTTTATATTTTATTAATAAATTTTCTCAACATGGAATATAGATTTTTCAGATGCCATAAATTAACGAGGAAACAGTTTCATTTTTAGCAGACATGTTTTACAAACAAAGATGATAAATTAACAGTATTAACATTAATATTAAAAATAAAAATATTTTGTTAATATTGTATGTATAATTGCAATTATGCAGCTGAAAATGTTTAATTAAGAACTGATAGAATCCCAAAATCCGATATTCTAGTTTGAAAAAATTGATTAATACTCCATAAATAATATTCGAAATCAATGCGACTATGCGACTGAAAATGTTTAATTGGCAATTCATAGAAGCTACAGAGTATTGCTAAAAAACCGTTTAAGAAGTGTAAGATATTTGCATCGAAAGTGGATTGAACACGGAGTTGACGTGAGTAAATCTACAATACTAAGACGTCTCCATAAACTTGGATTCAATCTCATGTACCAAAGATAAAGCTTCTGACAATTAAACAGAAAATAGAGAGAGTAAAGTGTTGCAAAAAAAAAAAAAAAGTCGTTCATAGGATCTGTATGATTGGAAAACGATATTGTTTAACGATGAGAGTGTGTTTTGCGTAACATATGGTGATCAAGATGTTCGTGTATGGGGAATAAAGCAAGAAGCATATGGCAAGGACTTCATAAAACGATCTGTGAAATTTGCAACCAGTGTAATTGTATAGGCTTGCATTCATGCAGATGGTCCTGTTAGGCCATGTATTGTTAACGAAAGGATTACTTCTGAGCTATATCAAAAAATTCTTGAGTATTTCATGATACTATCGTCGAAAGATCTGTGTGGGGATGATTTTATTTTGCAACATGATTTAGCAACTTCACACAGGTCAGTGTCCACCAAGAACTGGCTTAGCCAACACCAAATTAACGTACTTCCCTGGCCGGACAATTCGCCGGATTTAAATCCAATAGAGAATTTGTGGGGAATAATGAAGAAAAGACTTATTACTTTATTGATCTCCTAACACTTGATTGAGTACATTTTAAGTAACTGGCGATATATTGCTGATTACGACCTTCTTTATGAAAATCAATAATACGATGCTTTGTAAACTCCGTTATGTCGGGCGAACGACCCATGTTTCATACAAAATGAAACCAATGATGGTGCAAAGCGTTTTTATAACTTAAAAGGAAATCCCGCAGAAGCTGATTTTATGCTTAATTTATGCAAACTTCGGAGCCAATCAGGAAAATTCACAAGTATTCTAATTTTTTGAACCACCTATTTTAGTATCCTAATATCATAGCTCCCAACTTGTACGGATTTTCACTACCACTAAAATTTAACGGAAATTTCTGCCTTATTTAATTATCAACATTAGCTGCAATTCGGCGATTGAATTAGGCAAAATTTTCTATTAAATTTTAGTAGTAGCAAAAATCCGTACAAGTTGGAAGCTATGTAATATTTTGAATAGTGAAAAAAAGAAAAAAAAATTACTCAAAATTTTTTCTTTTACAGTTTTAATTTTCTATAGTAACATGCAAATTTATTAAAACATCAACCTTATCCTTAATCAGCTATTCTTTTTCAGTTGTACTACCCTGAAATAAAGATAAATGCAATTCCAAATACAAACAAAATGAATTACTCTAATTTTTTGACTTGGAGCTGTATAAGAAAGTAAAATTAATTGATTTGCTGAGTTTATAATATAATCTAGGTAAGCAACTATCTCGTTCATTCTGCATAGAATAAAACATTAAAAACGTTTTAAATTTGTACATTTGATATGCTCTTTAGCGTATAATGTATTTAATCTTTTTTTTTAAACACAATGTGCTATCTTTAAATAATTGTTTTCTAAAAATATCTTGAAAAGAGTTCTCCGCGAACTAATTACTTATTGTGAATACTGCCTTGGGAATGCTTTTAGCAAAGTTTTAGCATTTTACTTTACAAAATAATTCAAGAATGTGAATATGATAATAACTCGCTAGGAGGTAACCGCGTAAGCTTTATAATTGGAAGGATGTTGGGGGATCGTTATCTTGAACTTTAAAACTTTAGTTTTAAGTTATTAAATAAGGATGAAACTTCTGATAACTAAAGTATAAACTTTTATCTTTAAACAAAAGTTATTTTAAACGGCATGGAAAAATAGTATGGTGTAGCCATCGCAAGATTTCCTTCTATATCATTATAATAAACTAATTTAAATAGCCCAGTCACACACTAGCATGAATAGGAATTATAGATCTAGCAGTCCTTGACACATTTTAAATTTTAGTACAGAATCAAGTAATTGGTGTACAGAGTATGGATGTCAGTTTCGCCGCCCTTTTTATTAAGAAATTCCAAATTCATACCGGAAATTCCGAAAGAAGAAATTTTTCTTTATGTAATCACGAAATGGTTGTCATTTAATAAAGAAAAATTACTATTCCGGATTTTCGAATATCTGAATAGTAAAAGAGACCAAACTGGATACCATGCGATGAAGTGTAATTTAGGCGATAATGCTTCTAATTGCTCTCTAAAATTGGGAGGAGTGAAGAGTTCACTCTTTGAAAGGGTGACAAGCATTTTCACTCTTTTTGCAGTGAATTTTACAAAAATACACTTCTTAAAGAATGGAATTTTTCACTCCCTGGAAAGCATTCTAAAAATGTCCTAAATTACGATTTTATGCAATCTCAGGAAATATAAACCTATTATAAAAGTAATAATTGCGAATCAATGGTGACAGTCTCTGATCCTGCACAGGCTATATTTCATGCCTGTGGCTTTACCACCTGGGGATAGCAGGAACAACAAACGTTCTAAAAAAGGCCTTTAAAAGCTTTCTAAATTAAGTTTCTGTAGAATATTAGGAAATACCAAACCGATTTCAAAATTAATATTGGCAAAATAATAAATGACAGTCCCTATTTCAACATAGCATTTTATGTTGAGAGAGGTGGTAGACCGTTAGACAAGAAGCTTGGAATTTGACATATTGGTTAATATTAAGATGTAAGAAGATGATTTCTAAAAAATTCAAAACTTCAAACGAATACTGAAATGAGAATAAAAGTTTCAAAATATTTTCTAAATTTATCATTTAATTAGTTTTAGTTCTTTTTTATTAATTTAAGGCTCATTTCTGCCTAATGCAGTGTAATAATGAAGTTTAGTCAAACTGTGTTTTAAACAGTAATTTTTTAAATGTACCTAAAAATATAATTTCTTTTAATAAAAATTAGACATATAAATATCATTTGGCATATTTCAACTATTCCGTGAGCAAAGCTGAGCGGTTTGCTAGTATAATATATACGGGAATAAAAAAATTAAATAAATATGACTTATTATCATGTCGTTCTATAAATAAGAGTTGTATCAATATCCTTTTTTCAGCAATAACGAAAGAAAATTCGAAATCATAATTAAGTTACGGAATTTATTTAAAAGAAAAATATATACATATTCCACAAAATATAAAATTCTAGACACAATGTTCATACTTAATAAAGATATGACAAGTCAGAACACATAAAAACACTTACACATTCTTAATATTTAGATAAAGCTTAGAACTTATTAAAAAAATATGTCAATTGATAAGCATTGTTTTTTAAGTGGAAAAATTAAAAATATTTTAGAAGAATAGGACTCCAAACCAGCGATATTTTGCTAAAAAGTACGGTAAAAAGATTTTATATTTAAAACAAAACTCAGGGGTCGCTTTCTATAGGGAAACTTTTATTGTTCCTACCACTATTTTGAAAATAATATCTTCATGGCACCTTTCTTTAAAATATGCTAAATAAAATTATCATGAAGGTAACTCATTAAGGGTTCTGGTAGGAACAATAAAAGTTTCCCTATCTAATGCGACCCCTGAAAACTTTATTTTTAAATTGGGCATTTTAAAATTATCATATATTTATAGGGCATGCAATGAAAGCAAACACATGCGATAAGATTGTAATAAAATATTTTAGTTTTTTTTCTCTCAGTAATCTAATTTAATTCACATGTAACTTTAATAGAGTTTTTCTTTAAAAGGTCAATTAATGCTACAAAGGATAAATTAAATAAATATTGTCAATAAAGTATTTTATTCCAATCTTTACCACGCTTGTATTTATTTTAATTGTATGCTCTGAAAGATGTAATTATTTTAAAATGCACATAAAACAGCATAGGATTCAGCAAAACGAACGGCAAAAACGAATTCACTGCAGAAAAATTGAACGTTCATTCCTATGAAAGATTGACTATTCACTCCTATCAGGGGTGAAAAAACGCACTCCTTTACCAAGAGTGAATAGTCACTCCTCCGAAAGAGTAATTATTCAGCCCTGTTTAGAGTGACTATTCACCTCCCAGAAATGCGTATTCACTCTTTCAGGGAGTCAAAAATGTCACTTTTTCTCAGAGTGAATAGTCACTGTAAAGAGGTAGGCCATATTTTGCCTCTGTGATAGTGTTGTACTTTCTGACTCAAATTCCAAACTCTTTGGTGCGAAGTAAAAAAGACAAGCTGTGTGAACTAAAGTGACCCATTTTTGTTTTACGATTTAATTTTTATGTCATTTGTTGTTCCATGAATTTACTGCAGACGAGATGTACGAATTTAAAAATTGAAGATGTTAAAAGATAGTATGTGTACCGTTTTTAGTGTTAGTTTTGTCTATTAAATGTTTTGTTTCGTACAACAGTGTTTATATTCTTCGAAGTAAATACCTTAACGAGATCAGCCACAATAAAGGCGTAGAATTCACGACTCAGGTGAGAAAGTTCTAGATTTATAAGATACTTTTATATTTTTTAATAACATATTTTGGCGCCCATACGTCGCGCTTTTATTTGGTTGAAATATTATTTGATAAGTATTTATTTCCTTTAAGAATATTAAAATGGAAAATTTAGATGCATTGAAGTCGAAACGTAAAGTTATTAAATCTAGCGCAACGAAGCTCATGAATAATATCAATGATATGTTTGAAAAATCCGGTAGTACAATTGATATGTTTTGGTTAGAAGAATCGTTTGCACAAATTAATGATAAAGAAAATCAATTTCTTGAATTATGTAAGAATATTGAGGGAGAAATAAAAGATGTAAAAAGCTTAGAGTCGGATTTTGAATCCAACCAAGAATATAGGGAAAAGTTTATTTCCGTTAAAACTAAATTAAATCGTAAAATGAAGGATTTGCAGAAAGAAGAAAGTAACGTCGCTTCAAATTCGGCGGTTGCCCCTAGTGATATGAACGCCAATTTGCCTTTTATGGCCAAACATGGGATTCGCGTTAACCTGCCTAAGTTGAATATTGAGAAATTCGATGGTAATTTAGAGAACTGGCAAGAATTTTACAGTCAGTTTAAATCAGCTATCCATGACAATGATGAAATAAGTAAAATAGATAAATTTACATATTTGAAAAGTCTCCTAAAATCAGAGGCGCAAACTGCCATTCAAGGATTATTAGTTTCTAAAGAAAATTATGATATGGCTGTAAATATTTTAGAGAGTCGCTACGGAAAAAAAGAAATGTTGATCAGGTCACATATTAATAAGTTATTAAATTTGCCACCCGTCCGTAATTCTTCTAATTTGAAAGAATTGCGCAATTTGTACGATACTTGCGAAATACATATACGCAGTTTGAAATCATTAGGAATCGAGTTAGAAAGTTATGGAAGTTTATTATTTCCCATAATAACAAAGTTAATACCGAATAGTTTAATGTTGAATTATAACAGAGAAAATAAAGATGAAGCAGAATCGTGGAATGTTTCGAAGCTATTAGATTATTTGGGAGAGGAAATCGAAACAAGAAATCGCACATTTTCGTTTGGCAAGAAAGAATCAGATGACGATACAAGATTTGGGAACAAAGTAGTTGTAAAAAAAGAATTTTCAGATAGGGATTTTGTTAATAGTAAATCATTTAAGCACAAAATGCCTACGTCGGCTACTTTGAATACGAATGTTGAAAATAAATGCCTATTCTGTTCAGAAAGTCATGATATAGAAACTTGTTCTAAAACAATAGAAGAGAAGAAAAATGCCATAAAGAGTCAAGCAAGATGTTTTCTGTGTTTGAAGCGATTTCACCTAGTTAAAAATTGTAAGTCTAAAAATAGATGTAAATTTTGTTTTCGGAGGCATAATTCAGTGATTTGTGAAGAAAGCGAGAATAAAGGGGAAATAACAGATACATTAGTTTCATCAATTCAAAATGGGAACGTAACACGAGATATTTATTTGCAAACCGCTACTGCATTAGCTATCGGAAAAGAACATAAATCGAAATTACGTCTATTATATGACTTAGGGTCGCAGAGATCATTTATATTGAGTAACGTTGCAGAAAAATTAGGTTTACAAGTAGTGGGAGAAGAAGATGTTACAATTTACGCTTTTGGCTCTAAAGCCGCGATAAATCAGAAACGTAAGAGATACAGAATTCTTTTGAAAAATCCCGAAATGCTGAATAAAAGTATTACGATTGAAGTGTTAGAGACACCTGAAATTAGTGAAGCTTTACTTGCCGTACCCGAGAAGAGAATACCAGATTTTGTATATAGAAATAAATTGCAATTAGCTGATAGAACCTATGGAGATTCAAAATATTTTCGATTATCTATTTTGATAGGAAGTGATTATTATTGGAAAATGGTTACAGGGAAGCTTCGTAGACTTTCAGATGATCTCGTACTTTCTGAAACAATTTTAGGATGGACTGTTAATGGTTCTATTGCGTCTAAAGATGCTAATATTTTACAAACTTCAATTAGTGTCATGAAAGCTGTTTCGGAGCATGTTGAGTTGGATAGGAATACCGATGTAAATAATACTTTAAAGGCTTTCTGGGAGTTAGAAACTGTGGGTATAAAACCAGAAAAGGAACAATCTGATATAGAGAATGCAGTTTTTGAAAATTATAATAAAACTGTTACATTTAAGAATAATGTGTATCAAGTGCAGTTGCCCTGGAATGAAAGAGTTGTTGAATTAACGGATAATTATGAGTTAGCGAGAAAAAGGCTATATAGTTTAAATAAGAAATTTGAAAAATGTCCAGAATTTTATGAAAAATATGCCAATGTTATAGATCATTATTTAGAGAAAGGAATGGCAGAAGTTGTTAATTCGGAGCCAAACTCAGTATCTTACTATATGCCTCACCAAGCAGTTATACGTGAAGACAAAGCAACTACCAAACTTAGAGTCGTTTTCGATGCGTCCTCTCATTCTTCCGAATCTATTTCGTTGAATCACTGTTTACATGCGGGTCCAAATTTAAATCCAGATATACTCGATGTTTTACTTCGATTTCGATTACATAAAATTGCAATCACTGGGGATATTGAACAGGCATATTTGCAAATTAGTTTAGATCCTGCAGATAGAGATGCTGTTAGATTTTTATGGATTGAAAATTATCCTAATCCAGGGTCAAATTTGAAGTTGAAAACATTACGAATGACCAGAGTTTTATTCGGAGCGAAGCCTAGTTCATTTCTGTTATCTGCAACTATAAAACATCATATCAAGAAATACAAATCCACATTTCCAGATACGTTTGATCTGCTTAACGATTGTCTGTACGTTGATGATTTACTCGCTGGTGTAAATGAAGAATCACAAGGTTTGAGGGTATATGCTGAGGTTAAGACCATTTTGAAAGAGGCTAATTTCAATATGCGCAAGTGGACTACAAATTCCGAAAGTCTTCAATCGCAATTTGACTTAAAAGAAGAAACTAGCCATGAAAAATCTACTCATACAAAGGTTCTAGGTTGTAAATGGAATACCCAAGAAGATTATTTCAAAGTCGAATTACAGAATCTTTTGAAATTTGACGATAAGAATAACGGTGTAACCAAAAGAGAAGTTTTAAAGATGATAGGAAGAATATATGATCCCATAGGAATTTTGAACCCTTTTACGGTAACTGCAAGAATTCTTATGCAAGAAATTTGGAAAGAAGGTCTAAATTGGGAAGATAAATTGAATGAAGATATGCACAATAAATGGATTAAGTGGTGCAAGCAACTAAGTTCTGTTGAAGCTGCAAAGATTGCAAGATATTATTTTGGTGACTATTCAAAAGATGCGATTCAAGATCTACAATTGCACTGTTTTAACGACGCAAGTTCCAAAGCTTATGGATCTGTTGTTTATCTGAGATATCGTGTTAACGAACAAATATTTACTAGTTTTGTCATTTCCAAAGTCAGAGTTGCTCCAGTCAAGAAATTATCTCTGCCAAGATTGGAACTAATGAGCGCACTAGTAGGGACTAGACTAACAGCCTATGTTAATCAACGTCTTTTCAAAGAAATGAAAATCAGTCTACATTTCTGGACAGATTCAATGAGTGTTCTGCATTGGATCAGAGGCAATGTTGAAGAATGGAAGCCATTTGTTCAGAATAGGATTCGAGAAATACAGCAAAAAACAAATCCAAACTTGTGGTCGCATTGCCCTGGCTCAGAAAATCCAGCCGACCTGTTAACCAGAGGTGAAAAAGCAGAATCATTTTTGAAAAATGAAGCATGGTTTAACGGTCCCAAGTGGCTGAAAGAAAATGAAACATTTTGGCCTCAAGAAACGAAAGAAATTGATATTAAAGGTGTCGAAGTAGAGAAAAGATCATCAATGAAAACAAAAATTCTCCAAGCTAACTGTGTGACTCAAGAAGAAAATACAATTTTTAAAATTGAAAATTACAGTACATTGACTAGAGTACTTGGCATCACCTGTTGGATATTCAGATTTGCGAACAATACAAAGATACGTTTAAGTAAACTTTCAGGACCTTTGAGTGCTGAAGAAATGTTGAAAGCCGAGAAATATTGGATAAAACAGACGCAAGAGCAATGCTTTCCAGAAGAAAGAGAAGCATTGTTTAAGAAGAAATTAATCCCAAGAAAATCAAAAATTCTAAATTTAAATCCGTTCTTAGATGAAGATGGAATCATGCGATTAAAAGGAAGACTCCAGAATTCAAATTTAAGTTATTCAGAAGCACATCCAATTATCCTTCCTAGCAAAAGTCATTTTACAGATCTTCAAATCAGAAGAGCTCATGAAGAAGTTGCTCATGCTGGAGTTGCCGAAACACTCGCCCAATTAAGAGAAAGTTTATGGATTATAAAGGGTAGGCAACAAGTAAAACACATACTAAGGCGATGTATCATCTGTAAAAAATTCAGCACTAAACCTTACTGCCAAGACATTGCACCAGATAGAATTAAAGAAGCATCACCGTTCGAAGTGACAGGAGCAGATTTCCTAGGTCCTTTATACCTCAAAAATAGTACCAAGATTTACGTTGTTTTATTTACATGCGCAGTAGTAAGAGCAGTGCATCTAGAAATTATTATGAATTTAACAACGACCGAATTTTTAATGGCCTTTCGAAGATTCATCTCACGTCGTGGTATTTGCAAGATTATTTACACCGATAATGCTAAAACCTTCAAGAAAGCGGACAGGGATTTACAGCAGATATGGAATTTGATAAAGAATCCTGAGGTGCAAAATTATTTTAGTGAAAAAAGAATTGAATGGAAATTCATCGTAGAGAGAGCAGCGTGGTGGGGAGGATTCTACGAAAGATTGGTACGTTCAACGAAGATATGCCTTAAGAAAATCCTTGGAAGATCTTCATTAGACTACAAAGAATTTGAAACCACTTTACAGGAAGTGGAAGCTGTTTTGAATTCCCGCCCATTAACCTTTGTATCGAGTGATGTAAATGAGCCAACCCCCTTGTGTCCAGCACATTTCCTGGTAGGGAAAAGACTGACAGCTTTGCCACCGGAAAAGATAAGGATCATTCCTTCTACCAAAAGTGAAGTAACTCGCAGATATAAATACAGATTAAACTTAGTAGAAAAATTTTGGTTGAAGTGGAAACAATTTTACCTAATGGATTTAAAATCTGTCCATTATACAGATCACTCCAAAGGCATACAAGTAAAAAAAGGAGCCGTTGTTCAAATTAAAGAAGACAATCAGCCAAGGCTTTTATGGAAATTAGGCATTGTCACAGATATTCATCCTGGTAGAGACGGAAAGGTTCGTGCATGCACTTTAAGACTGGAAACGGGCAATTTCATTCGGCGAGCAGTCCAACACCTATATCCATTGGAACTTGACTATTATAAAGAATAACTTATCTTTCTGGGCCGGAGGATGTTGTACTTTCTGACTCAAATTTCAAACTCTTTGGTGCGAAGTAAAAAAGACAAGCTGTGTGAACTAAAGTGACCCATTTTTGTTTTACGATTTAATTTTTATGTCATTTGTTGTTCCATGAATTTACTGCAGACGAGATGTACGAATTTAAAAATTGAAGATGTTAAAAGATAGTATGTGTACCGTTTTTAGTGTTAGTTTTGTCTATTAAATGTTTTGTTTCGTACAACAGTGTTTATATTCTTCGAAGTAAATACCTTAACGAGATCAGCCACAATAAAGGCGTAGAATTCACGACTCAGGTGAGAAAGTTCTAGATTTATAAGATACTTTTATATTTTTTAGTAAATAGATAGAGTGAATATTCGCTCTTCCAGAGTGAATAGTCACTCTTTTTTATTTAAAGTGTATCAAACGTTTGTTTACAAACAATTTTAGCATAAAATATTTTTCATACAACGTTTCAAAATGCATACAAAGCGCAACCAATTACTGTTCCTTTATTTTGTACAGTGTAGAACAATAATTAACATCTGAATTCTTTGAAGGGCGAGTCTTATGCAATGATATTCAATTTCATCCCACACGTGGAAATATGATAATTAAATGTGCAAAAAATTATCTTTAACAACTTATCTTCAGTTTATCAGCAGTTTTTCGAATCCCAGCTTGGGTATTTTCTGGCTCTGTTGGAAAATTCAATTCATGCTTCTAATATTTTGACCACTCAGTATATATAGACACCTGATAGGGACTGAGATGATGGGGACTGATGTGATGTTTTTTTCTTAACAGCTGGGCAGTCGTTTTGTTGAATCATTTTGCGCATATGTAACTTATTAAATACGCCATGCCACATTTGTATGTCAAATAAATAAAGTTGCAGTAAGCTGTTTTTAATAAATAAAAAGTTAGATGTTGGGACATGAATGACGCTATAAAAAATACTCATCCCTATTCAGAACAAAAACTAAATATTTCTAAATATGAAACATAGATAAGAACAACTTACCTTCATTCATTGTGGCTAGTTGAACTTTAGTTGCTTTTAAAATGGAAATAAATTTGCCAGCGCCGCCTAGTATCTCTTAACCTAAATGTGTGTTTAGAGCAGGCATGTCAAACTCATTTACCATCGAGGGCCAAATTAAGCATTGAATATAAGTCCGCGGGCCACATTATAAATAAGTATATGTACATATGTACCATTACGAAATTAATTCATACTAAATACAGCCAGTTGCAAGTATATGTAAAATCATGTAATATTGAAAAGAATACTCATTTATTTTATCTTTTCGGAAAACAAAACAAACACTTGGCGATGTTTTGTACAAACTAAATCTACACAATATATGAAAATAGTTCAATTTTATTTAGTTTCTTGATCTTGACATTTCTGCAATATTATTGTTTTGTAAAGTTGTAATAGGAAATATTCATACAATGGGGCACTACTGGACGCTGCTAAAATGCCCTTAATTGCAAGTAATACTTTTGGGAATCGAACGAACTGTAAAGTAAGTACAAAAATTTGGCTCCATATCCATTTGCTTTTATTCTGATATGGAATCTTAATAAATTTCGATTAATTGCAACAATAAACTCTAATCAACAATATCAATATCGATCATTAGTGGAGAAGTAAATATATTAAATTGAATTTCACATTTTTATCTGTTGAAATTAGGTAATTTTCATTTTCATTATATTTTAATTTATATATTTTTAATTTGATTAGTATATGCTGAAAAATTAATCTTCGGTGTTTTTCTTAATGCCTTACTACATACAAAGGGAAATAATTTTTCTTTTTTAAAGATTGTTTTGCCAAATTAATAAATTCTATTTGAAAGCATTAAAATTATCAAATAGCATGGCAAAATTATAAATTTACAATGAAGTTTAGTATTCAAAACTCGCACGTTGTCAATTAGTATTTTTACAATAGTCCACATTAATAATTTGTTAACTTTAAAATAATGATAGCATCATGTAGTAATTTAAAGTTAAATTTTAAAACTTCACACTAGAAAGCTCTCAGATGTTTGTGTACTGAGGCGTACCTTGAAATCCCATACCTCGAAGATGCGTATTAGAATTACGATGTACTTAGGAATAAAACTGTCAATTTTAGTTAAATTTTTAACTACATATCAGGCATGTACAAATTTAGACTATAATCAATGAAGATGATATGAAATGATATGAAAACATATTAAACAATTGCTGGCATTTTCTTTTAATTTTTGTAAGTGATTTTAACCCTTAATGAACAAATGCCGCCATATTCGCGACAACCATATTTTTATTGTCCAAATGTGCAATTCCAAATTATTGTTTTCACGCCACTTTTTCTGACAAGCTTTTTTTTTGGATCATTTCATTGTTATTAGATAAGGCGAAATTTTCCATTTAAAGATTTGGCGTCCAATTGGAAACAGCGCATTTCGACAATAAAATTTGGTTGTCTCGAATATGATGGCATGTTCGCTAAGGATTTTAAAACACATTTCAGATTCTATTATTTGCAATATCAGCTAAATTTTTAAACGCAAACAGCATTTAGTAAAAATTTTCATGTTAATCAAAATATACTGTAGTTGTACCGAGGAATAACTTAAGAATAACTTAAGGATCCCATCACATACTCACGTCAGACCTGCGGATAAATGTGATCAGATGAATCGCAACCTGTCTGTATACATTGTACACATATATTTTCATGCATTGTAATCTAATAGGCATCAACTATTGAAACTATACATTTCATATGATTCCTGATGCCAATCGCGCCCGTCGGCCTAATCGTTCGGGGTTTTCGTGGTTTTCTTCGAACCTTGGTTCTCCAAGCGTTAATACGGGTTAGGTTCCTTTAGAAAAACCTCCACGGAAGGCACCCCCCCCCCCCCTTAGGGCCCATATCCCACGTGCAGACAATTGGCCGACATAAATACAACCAACCAACCAACCAACCATATGATTCCTTAAATTCCCTGTTATATCAACTTTTCAAATGTTGGTACTTAAGCTTATAGTATTTTTAAATATCTGATCGAGACAAAAATTTCCCTGTTTTATTAAAGCATTCGTGAAACAATTCTACTTCTTTGTAAATAGTTCTGGCTTGTTTGCATATGAGTGCAATAAAATAAATTTCTCTATGACCATGTTAATGCAATTGTGTGCCTTCAAAACATATTTTGTGCTTTCCCGTTCGAACAGTTGAATCAAACATAAGTAAAAAAGCCAAAAGGCTTCGCGGGCCACTGCCTACTAGGCGGCGGGCCAGTCGTGGCCCGTGGGCCGCGTGTTTGACATGCCTGGTTTAGAGGGACTGGGATGATGCTCATCCTTAGGGACAAGTATATTTACTACAATATTTTACTATGCAATCTATATTAAAAAAGAAGAATTGTATTTTCCCATACTGTATATATATATAGAAATAAATATATACCAGCAACAGTTAATAATATTTATATAAATTTTTACAGCATACATTTAATATTGGATATTTGTACCTGGAGAGAGGGATTGAAATGATGATTTCGTTTGTTTAAAGTTTAAAATTAATTATTTATGCATCATTATATCTCCATTTATCATTGGTAATTGCAGTGATGGAACAGTGTAGCAGCAGACAATCAACTGACACCACAAAATTTTATTAGAATTCTGCGTTTAACTTCAGAACAAAATTTCTGAGATTTTTGAAGCTGAAGAGTACTATAAAAATTTAGTGGTGATAATCGCTGATCTGCTGCGCCACTGTTCCATCACTGTAATTGTTATAAAAAATGTTAGAATATATTACATATTTCAGTTTTTGATTTTAGCATAATTGATGAAATATTATTGGCAGTGGACGCAAATTGTCCAATTTTGAGATATTGACCAGTATATGTTTGAATGAATGCGTGCGAGTAAAAGTATCAAACACAGAGACAACAATGATCCCTAATTGCCAGTATTTTGAAATAACTCATGAAATATTTTATTTAAATATTTAAAATGCGGTTATAAGCTAGGTAAACTAAAATCACGTTTTCTCACTGAGTTTTAAAATATTTTTAGAAAAATCTCTAAATATAAATATGTCAATTTTTAACTTATTAAGTCCGTTTAACTATGAAATAAAATGTACGCATGAAGTGAACTCTAAATTCACAGCAGAAAATAAAATGAAAAATTTGCATAACTTTCCAAATATTTTTTACTATTTTCCCAGGGATCTAGAGCATTCCAACCGTGAAATTTTATATATTAATCTTCTACAGGTTAGATGTGTTTAATGATACTAAAAGACTGGGACATATTTATTGAAATGTATTTCTAAACTCAAAAACCAATGCATGTGGAAGTTTTTTTTTATTTCATCATATTATGAAATGAATAAAATTTACGAATTTGAAAATCTGTACGGAAAATGTTATCCCTCATTTAATATTTCAATTTATAATGAGTTGAAGAGGAACGATGATGTTTCACGATGATTACTTGTGTCAAGATAAGCAAAATATTTTTATGGAAGAGTGAATGCTTTAATTAAAAAGTAGATGAAGCTATATAAAATTCGAGAATGATTTGTGAAATAATGAGAATATTATAAAATTAAAAAAATAGATAATTTACTATTTCAAAATTTGAAAATTCCCATGGAATTTGTAATTAGGTCTATTACTGCACAACATGCGAAAGAATAGTTCTAACTAAAGCGTGCTACTAACAATACTTGGAATGAACAAGATTTATAATTATTCTTTCTTACTGATTTAAAATAAAATAGCGTCTGTACCACCGTTCAAATTAACGTGAAGAGTTCTGAATTAGAATGTGTTAATGTATTTTAACAAATAAGCATTAAAGAGGGAAAATATACTAATCATTAATCAATCCCTCTTGCTGCGGAAAACCTGAGATTTCCTCGGAGATGCATTTTTGAGTCTAATTAACCTTCCTTGATTATTCCCTCCGGTTATTTTTTTATTGTAAATTTTGCCTTATTTAATCAGGGAATTTTCCCGATTAAATTAGACAAAATTTTTTGTTTTGAAAAGCCGGTGACAAAATAATAAAAATTCTTAAATACACAATTTTTGAAGCCATTTTGATAAAACAATTACGCATCGAGAGGGTTAATATTTAACCCCTTAACCTACAACTAAGTGTGATACACGTGGTCTTGTATTCGGGCCAAAACTGATTATCCCAGCCTAGTACATCGGTCGGGCCAAATGTAAATATTACGGGCATGGCCCATGGTACAATGCTGGAGCCAAATGTAAATATCACGGGCATGGCCCGTGGTGCGACAGTGAAGGCTAGCAGGATTACTAATAAACCTTTTGTGGTATATCTACCTCAATTATTACATCTCTATATATGTTTTCACTCTATATATATTTGTACCTACTTATCAAGTATTCCACAAATTTATGTATCTTACACCAATTTCTGTATCTTAGTTTTTATATCTTACACACGTATTTACATTCCTTTAGACTGTGCGTGTTTGGTACAACGTATTACCGATTTTCTGAACCGTGGAATGTCTCGAAGACTGCGCGATTTTGTTTACGCTTTGGACCCAAGCTGTTGAAATGTAAATTGTAGGTTAAGGGATTAATGCTTCCAAATACTTCAGGAAATGTAAAATTCAAATTTTTTAAATGAATTTTGTAACCAGTTCATCAAAATAAAATAGCGCTTGGATACTGATAAAAGAAAATGTGTAGGGGAGCTAGGGGATGTATGGGAGAAGGGATGGATGGGGCATTCTCAATATTTCAGGCAATAAACATTTATTTTAAATTGCTTCCTAACCCCATATACCTCTACCACAGTATGCTTCAGAACTAAAAGTAGGACCACATTGCTGTTTTCATTTTCCTTCAAAGTTGCATTTTCTGAAATCTCTGCTTAAAAGTAAGTTTTTTTTTACATTTGAAGATGTGAAATATCTTATACAATATAAAAAATTAAGCTATGTTGTAGTTATTTATTTTAAGGTTCAATATCAATAATTAAAATGAATGAATAGTAACCATTGTGACAAAATAATTTTTGAGGCAAAATGGCTGAGAAGGGATATTATGCATCTTGGGGATGATTGGGACATTTCAAATGGGGATGAATGGGACATTCTCACTCCTCCCTAGAGATGTTGAAAATTTTATTTATTAATTAAATAGTATTATATAGGATGATAAATCAATAATTTACGTCAATTAATAGTATTAAATAGTATTATATGAGTTGTTATTGTTTAAAATTTCTGAGTGTTACTTATTGTATTGTAATAATTATTAATGGATTAGCAAAAAATTGGTACTAAAACTTAATCAAAATAGATAAAATTGATAAAAATAGTATATGTGTATTGATCAAATGGGGGAAATTATATTGAATTTTGAAATGTTGCACAAATAAATCCCCACCCCTAACATATTGGGTCAATCGGAAAGTTGAGTCGTGTTGGGAAAATCAATTCGTACCGGAAAATTCAATCATTTAATTATTAGACATTGATTCCAATATCTAATGTCTAATAATTATCGGGCAGAATTTTCCGGTACGAATTGATTTTCCTAACACGACATGACTTTCCGATCGACACAATAATTTCCGTTCTGCATGTTTCTACGATACATTTAATTAATATTTATTAATAAGTTATGATTGAAAATTATTAGCTATGCTATATTTAAAAGACATTTTGCACTTTCATTTCAAATCAAAAATGCCTCATAAGTGGAAAAAAGGAACAGGTTGATAGCCGAAGTCCGCATTAAAAGTTTAAACTGCAATAAAAGAAGTTATTGGAAAAAAAAAAAAAAAAACATATCGATTCGTGCTGTAAAATCATATATTAAAAATATAATGTTCATATAAGGTTATAATTATAAATTTAATTTGGTAAAATTGAATACAGGGAGGAAAATCTTTGTGTCCCATCCATCCCTATTAGTGTCCCATTCATCCCTGCTGTGGGGTGATTGGGACAGGGAGGAACGTTTTTTCGAATTCATAATATTTTTATGAATAAATCATAATCAAGAATAAATATTGTTCATATATGTTGGCAAATACCTAATGTATGAAATGTGATATATAATATTGATAGTAACTTAAATAAAAAAATATAAAAAAATATTTTTGCGAAAATGTCCCATTCATCCCCCACCTCCCCTATACATAGGAAATTTTCCCAAAAACAAAATATCTTAATATTATAACTTATTATGCTTGTTTGATGGTAGAATTTACAAATAAAGTCAACTTGAAATTACCAACGGAATGCAAAATATAAAATTTTATAACATTCTTACCTTATTTGCTATTTTCCTTCCAGAAATTCAATGACTTTATAGTTTTAAAACACAAATGTACCGAGTAATAGTAAAGACTGCAACATATTTATTGAAACATATATCGAATTTAATATATAATCTATTTGGAGGACTTTGAATTCACATCTCATTAAACTTTATAATAAAATACACGAGCTCGAAAATCTTTACTTGAAAGGCTAGTCGTATAATTGGTACCTCCCCTTATAATGAGTTGGAGATGAACGTTGATGTTTCATGATGCTATGTGATTACTTGTGTCAAGTAAGCAAAATATATTATAGATGTGTAAGAGCTTTAATTAAGAAATAGCTAAGCAACGTAGCTTTCGCCAATTCTTTGAGAAATTATGGGATTGATATGGAATTAAAAGATAAAGTACTTGCTAATCTGAAATTCGGCAGTTACCATTTATATTTAATGCGTGTTACTACTAAAAATTCGGGGACCCAATGAATAGGGATCCCACAAGAGGTTGAGAGGCTCTACTTAGAATCTTGTGTTGGGTCATGTTCCCCGATTTCACTCGAATACGACCCGACTGACGCTTCCGGACGGATCGGGTTGAATTTTTTTTTTCGGTGTGGCTTAGGCTGATTTATATGTTTTATGCTCGGGTTAAGTTTTGATTTTTTCTGTTCGGGCTATTGTTGACCCAATATTTCAAAAGAAGGACCTGAATATTTTTTTAATGAAACAAATCTATATATTTCAGTATTAATGAATATATATGTGTTAATCTTTACACAAAAAGATAAAATTGATATTAGAGATATAATTGTAGGCTATTTTTACATAATTGTATTGCAATATGGGGTTGATCTCCTTTCACAGTCTTCTTCACAAATAAAAGTTGCATAATTCTCTTCACGTAGTTGGGTTTTTCCCCCAGAAATTCAAAGCCTTTATCATTTTAGAACATAAATGTATTTAGTAATAATACTAAAGACCGCAATATATTTATCAAAATATACTCTCAAATTTAAAATGTAATCCACGTGAATGATTTTTGTTTCACATCCCATTAAACTTCATGATGAAAATGCGCAAGCTCGAAAACCCTTTACGGGAAAGACTAGCCGTATAACTGAGTATCTCCTTTTATAATGAGTTGGAGATGAAAACTGATGTTACATGATGCTAGGTGATTACTTGTGTCAAATAAGCAAAATATTTTATGGATGCGTAAAGGCTTTCATTAAGAAGTAGCTAAGCGATCTAGCTTCCAAAAATTCTTTGGGAAATTATGAGATTTTTATGGAATTAAAAGATATATTATTTTGCTAATTTGAAATTTGGCAATTTGTAATTTAATAGTTATAAATGCGTATTAATATAACAACTTCGAATAAATAAGGCCCGCCAGCGGCTGAGAGGTTCTACTTAGAGTCTTGTATTGGTTCAGATTGAAACTATTTTTTTTCGGTGCTGATCTGGTTGATTTTAAATATTTCAGCTTTCGGATCGGTATCGAGTTGCGTTTTAATTTCTTCGGTTCCGGTTATTGTTGATTCTACTTTTCAAAAGAAAGTTCTAAATATAATTTTTAATGACACAAAATTATGTATTTTTATAAGAATGATTGTATATGTGTAAATTTTTACACAAAAAAATGATATTAGAGATTTTATAGTAAACTATTTTTCATAATTGTATTAATATATAGATTAATATTCGTTCATTCCGGCTTCAGGTTTGAACTTTTCGAGTTCGGATTGAAGTGTGTAAAGTTCCGGTAGGATTTCTAGTTAAAGACATATTTTGTTGGGTTCGGGTTGCTTTTTAAACACAAATACCGGGTTTATGTAGGACTCTAGTTCTGTTCTCAAAGATAGGTGCTTTGTTCGAACCCATGTTGCGCTAGTCAATCGTCCGGTGTTTTTCATGGTTTTCTTCAAAGATACTTGAATACAAGGTAAATAGGGTTAGACTACGTTAAAGTGACCTCTCCCCTCCACACACATCCTTCAGCAAATATCTCTTCCGCAGGCAATCGGACAAACACCATAATCACCATCAGATGTAAATTTCCAACTGGGCGAAAAATGTCCGGACCAGGATTCGAACCAGGGATCTTTTGGCTGAGGCCGCCAATGCTCTACCATCTGAGGTATCTCGGACGAATCTGGTATCTTTTTCTCCCAGTTGGAAATTTACGTCTGATATAATTTATTTACCAATTAGAATACTTGTGTTAAAATTAACCTAGTACCACAATCACCATCGAATGAATTGGTATCTGTTTTATTCAATTCTAACTCTAATTATTTTATCGATTAGATTTTTTAATCGTCGAGAGTAAATGTAAGTACTCGATTCGAATGCTTTGACGAGAGCACCAATAACGAAATAATGCACATAATATTGTCACTATAACGAAATTGAGAATATGGCATGATAAAAATAAGATGTTAAAAAAAAATTATTTATTACTACATTTTTTGATTTAATAGGCCTAACTATGCAACTTTTAAAGCTACTCTAATAAGTTTGAATCATCATACATTTGTGTATAGTAAAAATAAAACTGAAAATATGAGCCACATACCTACTATTCATAAAGTCTTTCAATAATTTTGAAATATAAAATTCGAATTTTTTAAATTCATTTAAAAGCTAACTAGTCATAATCGTATTGACTTCGCCCAGAAAAACTCTCCTATGTTTAAATCTGATATTTTCAAAATATTTTATGTCCGTTTATCTGTTATAATAAATATTCGCCAGAAGTCAACCAGAAATAAACAATTGAACACAAACACACACACACACACACACACACACACATAAACACAACTTTTCTAATGTTTTTACAATTGTTAAGGGAATTCAAAGCATTTCGATTTAAAAAATTAAAATATTTATCGTTTTACAGCTTAAAAGTATTCAGTGATATTAAATTCATCAATATATCTAAAAATGTATTCACAAATTTTAAATGCATTGGACATTAGAGATTCTTATTTCACATATCATTAAACTTTATAACGAAATTCCCGAGCTCGGAAATCTTTAAGGTAAAGTTCAGTTCAGTTAATTAATATCTCCTTTTTAGCTCACAGGTTATTAAAGCCTAAGAGCTAATGCGTCCGCAGGTTCTGTATGTACGTACGTATGTATATATGTCCGTAACGCGATAACTATTGATAGAAATAACCGATTTTCTTCAAATTTTAAATATAGGTTCATTCTGATAAGATGCTTCCCTGATTAGTTTTGGGGGTTTATTGGTTAAGTATAAATGGGGAAAAGGGGGGCTAATTCTCTCCTTAATTTAGATAAGTGTTTTTTTTTCATGCATAATTATTCGATTTGTTTCATATTTGGTATACCAGTTTATTCTGGCAAGGTGCTTTCCTGGTTAGATTTGGAGGTTCATAGGTTAGGTATAAAGGTGGTGAAAGGGGGGGGGTGAACAATCCCTCTCCTTAATTTAGATAAATGGTTTTTTTTCATGCAGAATTATCCGATTTTTTCTAAATTTTGTATACCTGTTTATTCTGATAAGGCGCTTTCCTGGTTAGATTTGGAGGATCATTGGTTACGTATAAAGGTGGGGAGGGGTGCTAATCCTCTCCTTAATTTAGATAAATGATTTTTTTATGCAGTATTATTCGATTTGCTTCAAATTTGGTATACCGATTTATTCTGATAAGGCGCTTACCTGATTAGCTTTGGAGGTTCATTGGTAAAGGATAATGGGGGGAAATGGGGGCTGATCTCCCCTTAATTTAGCTAAACATTTTTTTTTTGTCAATTTCTTTATTTTTCGAGGGACATTGCTCTTTGAAATAAGAGTATAACATGAAATTAGTGTGACTAACCTGTGAACACAATGGCATAAGTTTCACAGGGCACTTTTCGTTTTATTATAATGAGTTAGAGATAAACGCTGATGTTGCTTAATGTACCGGATTAATTGTATCAAGCTAAGCAAATTCTTTCACGAGCATATAAAGGCTTTAATTGGCCCCCACGGAAACACCCTTCGGCCTATATCCCTTGCGCAGGAAATCGAACGAACAGCTCTATTACCGCCAGTTTTTGTTTTATTCTACTCTAACTCTAATTTTAATTTACTTTCGAGAATAAACGAAAATAACCGATTGGAATGATTTTCCGGGAGAGACGCATCATTTGACTGTTTTATATGAGTTGTCACTGTAACAAAATTTAGAAGTGATATTCTAAAAATGAGAAGTTTAAAAATATTTCTTATTACGGTTTTTTAATTAAAAATAATTTTGATTTATTTGGCTTAACTATCTCTTAAATCCCCCCTGAAAGATTTGAATCACCACGCATTTATGAGTTAGTCAAAATGAGATACGTTTCCAAATAATAATCATCTAAAGTATTTTTTTCTAAATTCGTTTAGAAACTAGCTAGTCTTAATCGAATTGATTTCGGTCACCGAACTTATAAATATTTCAAGAAATTATCCCGAAATTGTAAATTTGTTAAGTTCAAAATATTTTAAAATCATTTAACCATTTTGCTGAACATGTGCATAAAGTCAACACAAAATAAACATGTTAACATCAAATATAAAAATTTGTAACACTTTTACTAATTTATTGGTAATTCTAAGCATCTCAATTCTGAAATAATAAATATCTATCGCTTTAAAGCTTAAAAGTACTGATACGAAAATCCGCAATATATCTATTGAAATGCATTTCTAAATTTTAAATGCATTAGATATGAGATATTTTTATTTCCCATCTCATTAAACTTTATGATGAAATTCACGAGCTCGGAAATCTTTAACGTAAAGTATAATCATATAAATTAATATCCCCTGTTACGATGAGTGTGAGATAAACGCTGATGTTACATAATGGTATCAGATTTACTTGTGTCAAGCTAAGCAAAATCTTTAATAGACATATAAAGGCTTTAATTAAGAAGTAGCTAGCAAAATCTAGTTCTTGACAATTCTTTAGTAAATAACGACTTCTTGATCCAATTACAAGACAGATTGGTTTCTAATTGTGTTTTTGAAAGTTTCCATCTTCTTTCTAAGGAATGCGTGAGTTACTTTTCAATTTACGAATGAATTGGTAAAATTATTTCGTGTTATTCCGCAAATTGCGAATGAGTTGCTGAAATTATTGGGTGTTACTCCGCAAGAGCTATAATTTATTCTTTTGTATAGTCATATATGGTATTCTACATAGTCATATATAGTATTCTACATAGCAACACATAATATTCTACAAGTACTATAACATGAGAACTGGCGTTATTGTGATAAAAAAGAATCGCTCTGCGATTGATGTTACTGACCGCTTAGACGGGAGTTGTGCTCGCATTTTGTTTAATTGTTGGCAGTAGAGGATTGGCCGTTTGGTTCGGTGCGAGGAGCTCCCAGTGGATTATTCCCTAGGCTTCCCTCCATACACTGAGCAAAACCTTTTTGGGATGGAGTCCTCCTGTCGAGGTCGATGGAGTACCCTCTGCAATTCGACGCACAACCCCTTCGACGCTTTACATTACGGTAGTCATATAAATCAATTCAGTTAATTAAGATTTGGCTAATATAAATTTATGTTAGTCATATAAATTAATATCCCCTTTTATAAAGAGTTTGATATGAATGCTGATGATGCATAATGTATCGGATTACTTCTGCCATGCTAAGCAAAATCTTTAACAGACATATAAATACTTTAATTAAGAAATAGCTAAGCAATGCTGCTCTCGGCAGTTCTTCAGTTAATAACGGTTTATATCAAATTAAACGACAATTTGGTTCCTAATTTTGTTTTCGAAAGTTTCCATTGCTTTTTGTAACGAATGCGTGAGTCACTTTTCCATTTTTGCGAATGAATAGGTAAAATTATTTAGTGTTATTCCGCAAATCCCGAATGAGTTTTTGAACTTATAGGGTGTTACTGCGCAAATAAAGCTTTAATTTATTCTACTATTAATTATTTTATTCTAGTGATATTTTAACTTTCTTGAAGAATTGTTACCGACTGATTGGACTGATTTAAATTTATCAGAGGGGAATACAAATACAGGTTGACAGTTTCTTGTATTCAACAATTCTTTGGTATTTGAGGGAATCATTCTTTGATAACATTAATACATAAAGAACAAACAGGAATTCTTTGCTGGAATGAGTAATGTATGTGCGGCCTTTACGATTTTCAGATACCGTTGGCTAGCGTCTTAAGATTTTTGTTCTGGCCGCATGCTCTACTGTCAAATATATTTACACATCAATATTCAAACAAGCTGTTAGATATCTAAAATTTACACTATAAAAACTGGATCGCACTGTGTTGATGTGTGGCAAAAAGTAGACAATACAGAGAATTATGCAAAGCTATGCAAAACTATAGGACTGTCAGGACCTATACAAAACTATAAGAATGTTACGTCTTAAAAAGTGGTTTTAATCTTGAATTTTGATACATACACTAAGAATTTACTTAAAGAAGTAGATAAAACTTTTAAAACATTTAAAAACTATAAAAGTTAAAAGTCTTAAAACCAACAAGTTTCAGCTACACTGCAGCCATCTTCTGCGTTACCGTGAAAATGGCTGCCAAGAATCCAAGTATTGAAGAATATCCGTTTCTTTTTTCTCTGTAACAAAACAGAAAATATCCGTCAACTGAAGAAATTTACGTTTCTTTTTATCCGTTCTAAGGCAGAAAATTTTGATAATCTGAAAAAAGGAGGTGTTTAAAAATACCTCTCTGTTTCTTCCGTGGATGACCTTGGCTTTGTACCTCGGGCCACGCGTTTCGAACCGAGCATCGTAACCACTAGACCAGAGAGCGGCTGGTAGAAATCTAAATGAAGATATGGGTTTCTTTAAATTGGAGAATTGGATAAAGATTATTAAATTTCTTCTTCAGTGAACTCGGAAATTAAAATTTTAATTGCGGGGACATTTCGTCATTAGGAAATAACGTCGTTAGGAAAGTTGGTGTTTTAACACTTATAGAATAACAGAGGATAAAAATTACTACATATTAGACATATTTCTAATAAGACGTAGTTTGATTGTTAGATGTAAAATATGAATATTATATTTTCAATTAAATTCGAGAAGAAATGTTTGCTTTTTTGAATAAAATCGTTCTTTAAGTGAAATAAACCACTATATATTTTTAAAAATACGTTCGTTTAGAATACATTTTACACGTGAATATTTTTTTTAATACTCTAAAAAATTAATTGCGAATAAATTTAAATGAATGAGAAAATTGCTGCTTTAATAAATTCCATTTCTTAAATATAAATTAGAAATTTTAATTTGTTGAATTTTCGGTTTTTTCTTTTAAAAATAAATTCAAACTTTGGTATTAATACAGCCAATACGCATGTGTGCAAGGAATAAACAGAATTTCCCCCTATTTTTCACACTTCTGGGAAGATTTAACGGAAAAAGCATTTGTTGTAGGAGTATGGAAATTATTTGTTAAAAAATGACTAATAATTTAGTGTATAAAGCTGAAATTTTCTGAGAATGTGGATATCACAATTATGCTGCATTCAGTCACTCGTAAATATCCATGAACAGGAATTCCATCAACTGGATTCGGTGGTGCTTCTTTCCAGAGCTTTGTATCCGAAAATCCGATTTATTACGTGAATGCCCGTGCTGCACGGATGAAACGAAGTTTGAGTGAGATGTCTTCATAATATTTTGACCTATCAATGTATGTACACACCAGATTGGCATACAGAAAAAAGTGCTTAAATACAGCGGTATTTCTAGACTTTCATACCTCAAAAAGAAAAAAAACAGAAACCTTATAATCTCGTTTTGTAAATTCCCATTTCGGAAAATTACTTAATAAATCGACATAGAATTATAAATTATTGATTTTCAGATTTTTTCCTTTACACGTACTATAAGACCTTCCTTTGTATCAAATTTCAAAGTTCTAGGTCAACCAAAACTACCCTACAGGTTTTGAGAGCAAAATCTTTAGGGTACTTTCAGTTGACATGGAACCTTGAAATTTGACTCGAAGAAAGATCTTAGCGTAAAGAAAAGCATAAAGGAAAACATCCGAAAATCACTGATTTATATATTTATGTCGCTTTATTAAGCAACAAATTCATTAATTTCTATAATCCTTACTAACGCAAATTTTTCTTTAAATTGGCGGTTGCGTTACAAGTTTCGATCCATTGAAATGGAATTTTTGCAACGGTAATATGACGATACAGAAATCTCTGAATGAGAGTCCTACTAACACTTGTCCTGATCTTTATGGCTGTTATATATATATACTGCAGATAATTTAAACAGAAATTCCCATTCTCGAAAATTATCTCTCTATTCTAAAAAGTCCTTCCGGCCAGTGCCGGGAGGAAGAGGTAGCTTTCATATTCCTTATTTTAAAAAAGCCAACTTATATTATTCAAACACACGAAGCTCAATTAAGTGGAAACCGAATGTAGGAGATTCAATACAAATTTTTATCAATACTAAATCATTATGAATGAGAATTTCGCGAAATTAGTCAGCTTTATCCAAGCTGCTTTTATTTAAAGTAACTTATATTTAACTGCCAAATTCGGCGATTTCTTAAAGTGCCTGCCATTTTAAGACAACATGGTGGATGAGGCTAACCAGTGAACTTGGTCGAGACCTTAGTAATTGCTGTGCAGATGCTCACTCACATCGGAATCGGTTGATATATACGAGTGCTGTCGCAGGCAAAATTCAGATTTTTCAAAATGTCACCCACGTTAGAAATTGAAACTGCTATAT
The DNA here is from genome assembly GCA_963932465.1 of Maratus speciosus. Taxonomy (NCBI): domain Eukaryota; kingdom Metazoa; phylum Arthropoda; class Arachnida; order Araneae; family Salticidae; genus Maratus; species Maratus speciosus. Next base: position 167,752,012 of record OZ010797.1, read on the forward strand.
CTGAGCCATTTTTTAAGATAAAGACAAACAAAAAATGCTCCTGAATCCTTATATCAAGGTCAAATACTTAAGAAAGAAACCTTTTTCAATTTCTAATTTTTTGCACCTCACTTTAAATATAATTTTTTTTAATTTAATGGCCGCCATTTTGAAACAAGATGGCTGATGAAGCTGGACAGCGAACTTGGTCGAGATATTGATGCATACTACCCACATGTCTTCTTCCATCGAAAATGGCGAATACGTGTGGTATCGCGTGACAAATACAAGATCGTTTCAAAGTGTTAGCCATGATAGAAATTCAAAGTGCTATAATTCAACCACTTTTTAAGATATAAACAAAAGAACAAATTTTCAGAAACAAAAACTGCTCCAGAATCTTTGTATCAAGGCCAAACACATAAAAAAAATCTTTTTCATTTTCCAATTTTTTAATACCTCATTTTAAATTTTGAATTACATTATTTTTTTTAAATGGCAACCCTTTTGAAACACGATGGCGAATGAAACTGGCCAACAAACTCGATCGAGACATTGGTATGTACTATGTACAGACCAAGTTACATCCAAATCGGTTCATAAATACGCCTGTTATCGCGTGACAAAAATCAGGTCGTTTTAAAATGTCAGCCACAATAGAAATTCAAAATGTTATAACTCAGCTATTTTTTTAGATATAGACGAAACAAAACCTGTTCCGGAATTTTTGTATTAAGGTCAAATACATACGAAAAAAATCTTTTTCATTTTCCAATTTTTTGGTATCTCATTTTAAATTTTAAATTTTAAAATTTTTTTTAAATGGCCGCCATTTTGAAACAAAATGGCGGATGAAGCTGGCCAACGAACTCGGTTGAGTTATTTGTATGTACTATGTACACACCAAGGTACATCCAAATCGGTTCATAAATACGTCTGTTATCACGTGGCAAAAATCAGGACGTTTCAAAATGTCAGCCACGCTAGAAATTCAAAATGCTATAACTCATCCATTTTTCAAGATATAGACGAAACAAAAACTGCTCCCGAATCTTTTTATCAAGGTCAAACACATAAGAAAAAAATATTTTTTCAATTTTCAATTTTTTGGCACCACATTTCAAATTTAAATTTTTCTTAAAATTTTAAATGGCCGCCATTTTTAAACAAGATGGCGGATGAAGCTGGCCAACGAACTCGGTCGAGACATTGGTCTGTACTATGTATAAACGAAGTTACTTCCAAATCGGTTCATAAATACGCCTTTTATCGCGTGACAAAATTCAGGACGTTTCAAAATGTCAGCTTCGCTAGAAATTCAAAATGCTATAACTCAGCCATTTTTTAAGATATAGACGAAACAAAAACTGCTACGGAGTCTTTGTATAAAGGTCAAATACATAAGAAAAAAATATTTTTCCATTTTCAATTTTTTGGTACCACATTTCAAGTTTTAAAATTTTTAAAAATTTTTAAATGGCCGCCATTTTGAAACAAAATGGCGGATCAAGCTGGCCAACGAACTCGGTCGAGACATTGGTATGTACTATGTACACACCAAATTACATTGAAATCGGTTCATAAATACGAGAGTTACAATGTGACATAGGTCAGATATATATATATATATATATATATATATATATATATATATATATATTGATATATATATATATATATATATATCAATTTTGAACGGAAGGTGGTTTCGGGGTCTGGGGGTCATGATCGATGAAAATATACCAAAATTTTTTGAAATCGCTTTCCTCCGAACGGCTGCAATAGGTAGCTTTTTGTAAAGAAAGCTACCTAAAAAAAGTAACTACCGCTGTCACCGCCGCCGCCGCCGGTTTTGAATTTTTTGTGACCGGAGGTATTTCTTCGTTAATATTAAGCAAAATATTGCATACAAAAATATGAAAATCGGTGGAATTATAGAGAAATGTTTGATAAGCACGCTGATGCAGACAGTTTTCAAATCGAAGAAATATTTAAAGAGATATTTAATGCTAAAGTTGGACAAAATCGTTCCATTAAAAAAGTTTTATAGGAGCAAAAACTGTACATCGGAATTTAATCATTTTTAGATCATTTTATGCATCAGAATTTCCCGGTGTGCAGACTGCACTCAGTTTATTAATTTGACTCATTTTTTGAGGTTTTATTTCTAATTTAAATTCAAATTTTTAGCATTTCGAGAGATATTTTTTTACTCATTTTAGAAAATTGTATTAATTTAAACTGTTGCCAACTGTATAAACAGCGTTAGCAATAATATTTGCTTCAAATTAAAAATTTATTTTACACGTGACTATTATAAACAAGAAAATATAAAAAGCAGGAACTCATTGAAAATTATCATAAAAACCATATTACACGTGAATTTTAAAAGTGAAAGAATGTTGTAAAATAATAAATTCATTAACATGCGTTAGAAGTTTTAAATAGGAGAAATTACGTCACATTACACATTACGTAAAATAAACAAAAAATAATATTGCAAAACAGTTTAAATTTAAAAATTGAGCGAGACATTTATGTAATATTTTAAGATGATTATATCAACTATTTTTATTAGGATAGCTCAAATAATATTTCATTTCTAACATAATTATTTTCACGTGAATAGTAAAAGGAGAAGGGAAAGTTTAGTGAAAATTACGTCAGATTAAAAACGATACATTTAAAGTGTCATTAAAAAAAAAACTTTCTTTTAGCTTTGCTAAAAAATACCGGGAGGTAAAGACTCTGTTTATTTAATTCATTTATATTAGCTTATTTTGAAATGTCAACAGATTTTGTTTAATCAAAGACGGAAACATTATCATTGTATCATTTAACAGCCGCTGAGTTGGCTTTAAAATTCCCCAATCAAAGAGAAATGAATAGAAACCCGTTTATAGGGAGATCGCCACTGTTTTTAAACTTATAATTCAATCTTCCGAAATATTTTTTAAGCCGATCAAATTAGCGTGCTTTTAGAGTCTGCGGTGTCTGAACGGGGGTTGACGAGCGTAGCTCGTAGGGGGCAGCGCCCCCTAGTTTAATAAAACGACATATAAATTATTGGTTTTCGAATTTTTTTTTTTTTTTTTTTTTTTTTAACATGTGCTGTAAAACCGTTTTTTGTACCAAAATTCATAGTTCTTGGTCAACTGAAAGTACCCTAGGTTTTGAGTGCAAAACCTATAGGTCACTTTCGGCTGACATAGAATCCTGAAATTTGGCACGAAGGATGGTCTTATAGCAAATGTAATCGAAAAAATCTGAAAATAATTAATTTATAAATCTATGTCGCTTTCCTAAGTAACAAACTTTTATGAATTTCTATAATCATTATTAACGCCAAATTAACGCATTATAACGGAATTTTCGTAGCTGTAATACAGGGTGTCCATTACAGATTACCCAGTTATAAATTTTAATAGTATCAACTGCAAGGGTTGTCGAGTTTTTGTACAGGTCTCAAATAAAGAGTAACTCAAACAGTTTTAGATAAGCACATGCGCGTGTGCTGCTTTGTTATTGACTCGCTTACAATGTCGCATCGCAAAATGGTGTAAAACGTTATTGCTGGGCTGAAGATTTAAAATCCGTTAGAGCCTTGAAATTTTTCCTTTGGGGCTTTATAAAAGCTCGCGTCTACGTTTCACCGCTACCTAATGATTTGCCAGAGGTGAGACATCGAATTGAAGAGGCTATTGTTTCTATTACTCCGGACTTGTTAACCGAAGTGTAGGAAGAATTGGACTTTTGGTTGGATGTGTTCCATATAACTAAAGGCGCACATATTAAACATTTATAAGGAAAACTAGGTTAGTTTACCTTCAATTTGATGTCTGATTTGCTGTAAATAATCTAAATTAAACTATATTGTGACTTCAAAAATCCGGCTTTCAGAAATCTGGCAATTTCAAAAATCCGGTATCAAAACCATCTTTTCCCTTCCTTTTTCTTTTACACTTTTAAGTTATGGGAGAAGAAAAATTGCAATTCTTTATGAATTAAAAACTTCAAAATCGAATATAAAAATGCAAAAAAATAATATTTGACTTTTTTTTTTTTCATTTGCAGAGGCGTTTATTTTCTGAACAAATTTTCTTGGAGCTACACCGTTTAAAGCTAGAAAATTAACATCTCGTCATCATCTACTGTAAAAACGTGTCCGTATGGGTGAGGGTCATAAATGAATTACACGAGAAGAAATGATTTCACTCTTTACTAGATTTTCTTTTTTCTTTAACATAGAAAATATCAATTAAATTAAGATTTTTTTTATATTTAATTTTCTCTTTTTCTTACGTAATTATCACTTAATAATGAATTAAATTAGAGCAAAGGCACCATTAAGAATATTATACTACTTTTAATATTCCTAGTTACTACTTCTGATACTCCTTCAAAAATCCGCCATAGTCATAGTCCCGATGATGCCGGATTTTTGAAGTTATACTGTATTATAATATAACATTGAAACTGGGACATTCTTCTATGACACACTGTATGACGGTAATGAACCCTCTCATTGCGATTTCTACACACACTTCTCCTGGTCTTTTTGGCTGTTATATATTTACTGCAGCTAATGTAAATATAAAATGTAAAAAAATCATACATGTTTGTATGAATGTGTATGCTTAAAAGCAGAGACAATATCTGCAATCGTTAATATATTCGAATAACTCATGGAATATAAAATTAAAATATTTAAAATGCTTTTCTAAACCAGTTAGTCAAACTAAAATCACGTTGTTTCGTTGAGTTTTAAAATATTTTTAGGAAAATCTCCAACTATAAACATGTTAATTTTTAAACTTATTAAGTCCGTTTAATTATGAAGTAGAATTTGCGCATGCAGTCAACCAACCGTTAACAGCAGAAAATTAAATTAAAAATTTTATAACTTTTCAAGTATTTTTGCTATTTTTCCAGAAATTCAGAGCATTTCGAACGTGAAATTTAATAAATTTATCGTTTTACAGCATTGATGCGTTGAGTGATACTAAAAGACTGCAATATGTTTATTCAAATGCATTTCTAAATTTGAAATGTAATGCGTGCGGAAGATTTTTTTTCACATCTCATTAAAGTTTATAATCAAATTTACGAACTTGAAAATCTGTACAGAAAATGTTATCGCTAATTTAATATCTCCTGCCATAATAAGTTGGTTATTAACGCTGATGCTTCGCGATGCACTCTGATTACTTGTGTGAAGCTAAGCAAAATCGACATGGAGTAGTAAAAACTTGAATTAAGAAGTAGATGAGTTATGTGAAATTCGAGGATGATTTGTGAAATAATGTGAATGATCTTGAATTAAAATTTAGATTAATTACTAATTTAAAATTTGAAAAGAAACCCCGAAGTTTCGAATTAATGTGTGTTACCTTGCAAGTTGAGAATGAAAAGCTGTTAGAGATCGACCGAAAATTCGGTTTCGTTTTCATTTTGAATCATACCCGAAATCTGAGTTTCGGTGAAAACGCAGCTGAAAGAATATCAGCACCTCTGTGTTCTTCTCGGTTCCTGTGCAATGGACCGAGGGTGTTTTTCGCTAGAGATCGACTGAAAATTCGGTTTTGTTTTCGTTTTCGGACCAAAATCTGTGTAAAACGCTACCGAAAATTCGGCCGAACCAAAACTATCTGTTATTCAAAAATCTTTTTACTTCCATCGGCAATTTTCAACATTACTGATTCATTTGAGTTGTATCGGATCAAAAGAGACACACTTTTTATTGCTATGAATTTTACTGTTTATAATGAGGCTAACGAAAAAGACAGGCTACCGCAGTGCACTCCTCATATCGTTTTTTACAGACCACTAGAGTGACGTCATGCTCTTTTTGTACGCCTGCATTGGTGCATTCGAGCCTCACGTGACTCTCGCGGTCTGTAAAAAAGATACACATAAAGCACCGCGGTAGCCTTTCTTTTTCGTTAGCCTCGGTTTATAATTATCTGTTATAACTGACTCAAGACGTGAGTGCAAATTATAATGCAAGAAATGCATATATGACTAAATTTTGAAGACACTTTTCACGTTCCCATTAGAAGCTGCAGACTTAACAGTAATATAATCTTTTTAGTTTAAAACTGCAGAAGTGTTTCGAATACCGTTTGAGAAAGTTCTAGTATAACAAATGATCATTTACAAAAATCATCATAAAAGATAAATAGAGGATTGTATACCTAAAAGATTTTTTTAATTAGATAAAATTAGTATAATTAGAAAATCATTTTGTGTCGTTATTGAATTAGTAACATTTTATTTTATACGAAACTAAACAGTTTTGGTCACAGGCACAGAGAGCTAACTTGGGCTTCCCGTATAATTACACGTATAATTAATTAATTATGTGTATTTATGTATGTATGAATTGCTCAAAACTTTTTTTGGACATTTTTGTTTTCGTTTTCGGCAAATAGGAAGATTACCGAAATTCGGTTTCGGTCTTAAAAACCTGATTGTATTGATCGTTAGCTGTAATTAATGCGTGTTGTTTCACTGTTGCTAAGGAAAGGATTTTTTTTTTATGCTGCTCTTCTCTAAATATTTCATGGTACAGGTATTTTAAGTTTTTGGAATTTAGAATAAACTTAAATCACTCATTAGAGTAATTTGTACCTGTCACTTGCATTTTTTTTTAGAAATGTAGACTGATTTTCTCTTGTAAGCGAAAATTTCGTATCTGTAAATATCTGTAATTACTTTACAACTTGCTGATGAGTAGGTCTTACTAAAACATATTACATTCAGAAACTAGGATGAAATTTAAAAAAAAAATAATCTGTCCTACTGATTTTAAAAATTTGTTTGTTTAATTGGATATACCACCATTTAAATTAACGCGAATTTTTCTGAATTAACTTGTTCATGTATTTAATAAAATAAAACTTATAGAGGAAAAATTTATTAATAAGTTATAATTAATATTTCCAAATATTTAAAGAAATGCAAACTTCAACGTTATGAAATGAATTTTATTACCAGTTAGTCAAAAGGAAAAAACGTTTGGTTACTGGAAAAAATATACCCAGAAATATTTCTCTTTACAAAAAATCTGTTAACTTTACTAACTTATTTCCGTCTGACCATAAAGTAGAACTTACACAGAAAGCCAATTTGAAATTTACAGCGGTATACAAAATATTAATTGCACAAGTTCGTGCCGATTTCCAATACATCGGGTCTAGAGTGTGCCCAAGTTGTTTTAAATGGCGAAATGCAGTCTAATTGTCAACAATTAGTCTCTCCGCAATGTCTTCAGTAGTAATCAGTGGTATTTATTTTTTAAATGTATCTGATTATATGTAAATATCACAGTTACCAATAACATCGTTAATCCACATTCTATGGATTGGAGATTTAGAAAATTTAAAAATTCTGTACAACAGAATCTTCTAAGACGGAATTGCATAGGAAATAAGAAAAATCCATCATGAGCTAATTCTCCTATGAGCAAGTTCATCGTTTGTTGTAAATGCATTACATTGCATGCATTATATTCTTTAAATCATGAATTGTCATCATTAATCCCAGAGCGAATTTTATCGTTTAGATTGAAATCACCATTTCGAAATCAACAAAACCACTTTATTGCCACTCTTAAGAGCGGGAGCACGAACCAAAAAAATTTGAATATTTTTTGTTGCACTCGCAACACTCACCCATTTTTTAAACTCATATAGCATACCATAACGAAAATGGCACTTTTCAGAATATTAAGCTTTAAATATGAATTTACTACAAATAGTTTGTAAAACTTTTTACTTTCTTCTATCTTCAATAGAAGAAAGCATTGTAATCGAAATTTTGGTCGATTTCCGGTTTTCGACGGATTTACACGTTTTAAGGGCCAGAGATCCCAAAAACATGTTCAAACAAAATGTCTGTCTGACCGTCCGTGTGTCGCTATTGTACCATCGAAAACTATATGAAGTTATCCATAGAATTGAACCAAAATTTTTGCGTATATGTATTTGGCTATGGCAAGCAGGTCCTCCTTCAATTCAGAAATATTCTGCAGGTAGAAGGCGCATTTATGTGCAATTTTCATTATTGTACCATCGAAAAGTGTATGAAGTTATGCATAGAATTGAACCAAAATTTTTGCGTATATGTATTTGGCTGTGGCAAGCAGGTTCTCCTTCAATTCAGAAATATTCTGCAGGAAGAGGGCGCTGTAATAGCAATTTACGTGCCATTTTCATTATTGTACCATCGAAAAGTGTATGAAGTTATGCATAGAATTAAACTAGATTTTTTGTATATGTTTTTGGCTATGGCCATTAGGTCCTCCTTGAATTTGAAAAAAATGCCGCATGAAGGGAGCGCTGTAATAGCGATTTTTATGTCATTTCTTTATTTTCTGTCAAAAAGTGTATGAAGTTTTGAATAGAATTGAACCAAATATTATGTGTATGTTTTTGGATATCACAAGCAAATCCTCCTTGAATTTGGAAATATTCCGCCAGAAAGGGGCGCTGTGATAGCGATTTTGGTATAATTTTTTGGTTATTTGTAGTTCTGTTGTCCATCAGCGGATCGTGCTGCGACGAGAACTTGTGTCCTGCAAAGCCAGCTATTCGCAAACAGCTGATAACGAAAAACTATTGATTTTAATAAATATCATGATCGAGATTAAGACGTTTTTACTCCGATTAATTATCTGAAGCATAAATTTAAGATGAAAATCAAAGTTTGTGTAGTATTGAACTAATAATATTGCAGTATTAACATGTGCAATTACTTTTTGAAATATTAAGATGTATGAGATAGAGGGAAGTTTTTGGGATTGGCACATTCAACTAGTTTCTAATGTTATATTCACTCACGCCACACGAAGATAACTGTCAGTTAATAAATCTAATATATAAAAATGAAAATTTGTCTGTCTGTCTGTACTGTTTTACAAAGCCACAGTTTGGAAGCAAGAATTGGGAAATGTTTCGCACATGTGTATTAAAACACAGCCGAGGCAACTAAAGTAATCCGGATTCGAAATAATTTAAATTTAACTTTTAATTAATAAACAAACCAATAAATTTTTCAGCAATTTCTAATCAGATTTAAACATTTTTCGTCATAGCAGCTGCCACCAATTAAATATTCATAATAAAATTCTTACCACAACACTTATCTTTCTCTTGCAAGACGCATTGTATATTACGTACGACACGCTGCAATACTAAAAAGCTGTAGCGGGTATTACGATAATTCTTTTACTTCACACGCAAATAATTAGAGATATACATATTACGTACGCCACGCTGCAATACTAAGAAGCTTTAACGATTGTTACGATAATTCTTTTACCTCACATGCAAATAATTAGAGATTATTTAATTGCGCTTAATTATTACAAATTTGTAAAAATAAATAAACACATTTTGTCACTAACATCAACAAAACTTTTTATTCTATTTATTCCCTTATTCCAAAGATATTGTTCCATTGTCTGCTGCCATAGTAACATGACATTTTAAATTTCTTAAAAAAAAAGGCACAGTAGTCGAAAAATATTTTACTAAATCGATTAGTTATTTTAAATTTTTGTTTTAGAATTAAATTTATGAGCTCCCGTGCATAGAACGGGTTACAAAGCTAGTATGGCTATAAAGAAAACATCAATAAAGTCAAAATTACAAGTTTCTGCCGTATATGAAATAGGGCACTAACTTTCGTAGTCACCCAATATAAAATTTTTATAACTTTGTTAAAATATTTCTCATTTTTCGAAAAATTCAAAGTCGTTATCGTTTTAGAACATAAAGTTATTGAGTAATACTAAAGACTGCAATATATTTATTAAAATACTTTTCCATATTTAAAATATATTCCGTGTGGATGATTTTTATTTCACATTTCATTAAGTTTCATAATAAAATTCACTAACTCGAAAATCTTTAATTAAACCGGATAGTCGCATAAATTAATATCTCTTTTCGGACTGAATTAGAGATGAATGCTGATGTTTCACGATGGTAAGTGATTACTTGTGTCAAGTAAGCAAAATATTTTATAGATGTGTAAAGCCTTGAATTAAGAAAGACCTAAGCAATGTAACTTCAGACAATTCACTGGGAAATTATGAGATTGTAAATGAATTAAAATATAGATTGGTTGCTAATTTGAATTTCGATAGTTTCCAATTTAACAGTTGTAATTAGCGTTATAATGACCGAAAATTCGTTTTCGTTTTCGGCCCAAAATCTGAGTTTTGCCGAAAAGTGGTTTTCGGGGAGCGTGCTTCTGGCAATTCGGCCAGACCGGAACTTGACCAAAACTATTTGTATTCCAAAAATCTCGTTTCTTCCTTCAGAAATGTTCAACATTACCCCTTGATTTGAGCTGCATCGTCTCAAGTGAAACACTTTTTATTTATTGCTATGAACTTCTCTGTTTATGATTATCAGTCATAACTCACTCCTGATGCGAGTCTAAAATATAAAGCAAGGTATGCATATATAACTAAACCTTGAAGACGCTTTTCGCGGGCTCATTAATAAAAGCTGCAGGCTTAACATTAATAGAAAATTTTTAATTTGAAACCGCTGAAGTTTTTTTAATACTTTTGACAAAGTTCTAGTATAACAGATGATCATTTACAAAAATCTTTATAAAAGATAAATAAAAGTAAATAAAAGATACATCTTTAAAGTAAATAAAATAAATAAAAGTAAATAAAAGATAAATCTTTATAAAAGATAATCTTTTTAAAAGATAAATCTTTATAAAGATAGTATGCCAACCTAAAACATTTTTTAAAGATGAAAATCGTATAATTATAAAGTAATTCTCTGTCGTTGATGAATTAATTACATTTCATTTTATATGAAAAAAAAATGTTCAGAAGCACAAAGAGCCAACGTATAAGTAATTAATTATTATATATATTTAATAAATACTTGTAATCTATGTATATATTACGCTATCGTATGTAGCACAGAAATCGCTATTATTTCTTAATTGTTTAATGGCAACGCCTGAATGAAACGCATTTCCATACCTATAAAGGGGTTACCATAGGGGAACCCTGTTCTGTCGCCAAATTGCCGCTAAATTTGTCGCCAATTTGGTGGCAAAATAAGTCGACAAAAGGGACGCCAAATTGACGCTATCTCTAATATTTCTCCAAATTCCCATAGACTTCCATTGTAAACCAATAGGGTTTACTTGCTTACAGAAAATCTACAAATTCAGATATTTTAATGCAGCAAAAACTAGTGTTAACTTAAGGGATTATATTAATCATATTTAAGGGAGCCCAAGTAAATTAAATTAGGAATAAAAGTAACATGATACGATGCTTAACATGCTTTCACAAACATAAATTTTAAGGGAGACCAAACTGGTCGCTAAGGGCGGCTAATTAATTAATAATTATTTAATTAATGAGTATTTATGCATGCGTTATTAAATGCGTATTTATGCATGTATTAATAACTTTTTAAAATTTGGACGTTTTCGTTTTCGGCCGAAAATAGGAAGATTACCGGAATTCCGTTTCGTTTTCGGTTTGGTCTTTAAAAAACCCTCTTTCGGTCGTTTTTTATTTATAATTAATGCACGTTACTACAAAACCATAGAATGGATATTAAGCTCATCACTGATAGACTCTGTTCTCAAAGCTATTAGATGGGACTAGTGATAAGCAATTTCGATTTTTTTAATCGATTTAATCGATACTACGACCAACACGATTTAATCGATTTTATAAATTTTTTAATCGATGTCTCTAAAGGTAATGTCATTTTCATTTTCCTTAAAAAGTTGAAGGTAAAGTAGTCGGATGTGCCAATACCAAAAATTTTTTCTTTCTCAGCTATGTTAAAACTTCAAAATTCGCTATCACAGTGTCAAATTTGAATGATAGCCTATGGCCATCATGAGGATTAAAAAATTATAGGTTCTTTGAAATATGTGCATTTTAAAGAATGCATTTTCCAAACAAATAAATGAATTTCGGCCCACACCCTCTTAGATGTCTGCAACAGAAATTCCCAATTCAAAGAGCATAAAAGCGAAACCTGTTGGGCAGCATACATGCAAGCCTAATAGGGATCTATTTATGTGATAGTGTAAAAGTATATGAAGCTTGAATTAATTGCATGCATTAGTTTTTAGATATAGCTATTACGAATATCGTGTAAAATGCAGTACAGTAGCGCAGCCTGTTATATTATTTACACGAAAACCTCATCAGGAACAACTTATGTCAATGTCTAACAGAATATTAGGTTTGATAAATTTCCGTTCATTAGTTCGTGAGATATTCTCGCTAACATCGGGTAAACCCTGAAAAACAGTGTTGAATTCGGGGGTGGTACCGGAGAACATCCCCTCGGAACATTGAAATGTACCCCAGGAAGATTTGATATTTATTGCTTAACCCCTTAGGGACGGGAGCCTTTTACGAAATTTTTAATCTTTTGTCACCGTTTTTTTAAAAACAGAGATTTTTGTCTTCGTGAATCGAAACAATGCGCTGATTAAATAAGGCAAATTTTACTGGTGAGGAAAAACAAGATTTCTGGGCGCTTCATGCGGCACGTATACGTGTCGCTCGTCCCCAAGGGGTTAATGGACAAAAGTCCCCTCCCCCCCCCCTCCCCCACGGAACTCTAGAATGTCTTTCTTCAGAGCCGCAGAAATCCCTCCCGGGGAAAAATGTCTGAGTTAAATTTGCTGAAAACAGCAGCATAGCAGTGCAACCTGTTATATGATTTGCATGAAACCTTATCAGGAGCAATGTATGACAGTGTCTAACGGAATATTAACTTTGAGGAAATTTCGTTCATTAGTTCTTGAGATATGACCACTAAAATCGTGTAAATCCTGAAAAACGTGTTAAATTCAGGGGGTGGCTCGGAGGGGGGACATCCCCCGAACATTGAAATGTCCCCCCAAAAGGTTTGAGATTTTATGCTTAATGTACAAAAGTCCAACCCCTCTCCCCTCTCAGAAGTCTAGAATGCCCCTCACTGGAGCCGCAGAAATCGCTCCCGGAGAAAAATGCTGAATTCAATTCAACATAGCAATGCCCCTAGTTGGGTGATTTACACTGAAACCTATTAAGCAACAACTTACGCCAACGTCTAACTGAATATGAAGTTTGGTGAAAATCCATGCATTAATTCTTGATATAGAGCTGTTGCGAAAATCGGGGAAAATGCAGCATAGCAGCGCTACCTACCACTAAATTTACATCAAAACCCAATCATCAACAACTTACATCAACGTCTAACCGAATCTGAAGTTTGGTAAAAATTCGTGCATTAGTTTTTGAGATAGCGATCATGCAGAAATCGTGAAAAATGCAACATAGCAGCGCCACCTGCAGGGCGATTTTCACCAAAAAGTAATCAGCTCCAATCGATATGAAGGTCTAACTAAATCTAAAGTTTCAACAGATTCCATGCATTAGTTCTTTAAATAAACCGCCCACAATTTTTTGTCAGAGACAAACAAATAGACAGACTAACAGAAAGACAATTTATAAAAATAGTCAAACCGTATTCCAGAGAAGACGTTCTAAAACTATAAATTCTTCGAAAATCGGTTGTCGAAATTTTTCACGAATCCAACACTTTTCTTTTTCTAAATACAAAAGAAAGCAAGAAAAAATGAACGAATCGATTCCACACGTAACGTAGGATCAGAAATAGCGAATCGATTCAGTACACAGGTTCGATGTCGATCTTTAGATGCTGGTAGAATCGTTTTCTAGACGATTCTTTAGATGCGGGCAGAATCGTTTTGCAGAAGATTCTATAGATGCGGGTAAGAATCGTTATTCTTTAATTTAATTGAATTCAAATTGAATCGCAGTCGATCCATGATTCGAGATCGGGTTGAATCGTTATATTTATTCTTCCAATTTTATTGTTTTAGTGGCAGAATTTATGTTAAATTTCGTACAAGGAAGGATTTTTTTTTTTACTTTCTTGGTTACATGAGTGTTGAATGCAGGTGATTTTCTACAGGAGGGATTTCTGCGACTTCGGGGAAGGGCGTATTTTAGATATTCGTAAGCGGAAGGGGAATTGCACATTTGTCATTATAAAACATAAAATCTTAAAACTTCCGGAGGGTTTCAATGTTCCGGGGGAATGTCCCCACCGGACCATCCCCTCAATTCAACACTAAGTTAAATCGTTATACTTTTGTTTAGAAGCCCAGTTATTCGGGTTAGTAGTTTATTATGTTGTATTTTTCAAGTTCATCCCTTCTGATCCCTCTCCCCGCCCCCCTTCCTCGCCAATCTTAATTTACAGGGCCGTTAAAAATATGCATATTATAAAGCCACTTTTTAAAATCTTGACCAAAGATACATTTGAAGTCGTCTCTCCGACCGTTTGGGACTTACCTGCCCCCCCGGGGGGCGTAGTTATTGTTTCTTCCAAACCATCTCGTGTAACATATCGTTGGAAAGCTTTTAATGTCCTCTTTTATTTTTTGTCCCACCTCCCCCCCCCCTAGTTACATGCTCTTGGCACTTTTTAGCTCACTGGCTATCAAAGCCTGAGAACAAATGTGCCCACCGGTTCTGTATGTATGTATGCATGTACGTACATACGTAACGCGATAACTCTTGATAAAAATATCCGATTTGCTTCAAATTTTTTTCTAGGTTCACTCTGATAAGGCGCTTCCCTGATTAGTTTTGGGGGTTCATTGGTTAAGTATAAAGGGGGGTGGGGGCTAATCCCTCCATTAACTTAGATAAATGGGTTTTTCATGCAGAATTATCAGATTTTGGTATACTGGTTAATTTTGATAACGAGCTTCTCTGATTAGATTTGAAGGTTCATTGTTATAGTCTAAAGGGCGGAACGGGGGGTTAATACCCCCTAATTTAGATAGATAGGTTTTTCTATCCGATTTGCTTCAAATTTGGTATACCGGTTTATTCTGATAAGGCTCTTCCCTAATTAGATTTGGAAGTTCATTGGTTGAATATAAAGGGGGGACGGGGGCTAATACTCTCTTAAATTTAGATAAATGTGTTTTTCTATCCGATTTGCGTCAAATTTGGTATACGGGTTTATTTCGACAAGACGCTTCCCTGATGACATTTGGAGGGTCATTGGTTAAGTATAAAGAGGGGAAACGGGGAAGGGTGTACCCCCTCCTTAATTTATTTTTAGAGGGGCATTATTCTTTGAAATAAGAGTATAATATACAGTTAGTGTGAATAGCCTGCGAGCTCAATGCCATCAGTTTAACTGGGCACTCTTCTTTTTAGCTCACAGGCTATCAAAGCCTGACAGCTAATGTGCCCGCAGGTTGTGTATGTACGTATGTATGTATGTACGTAACGTGATAACTCTTGATAGAAACATCCGATTTGCTTCAATTATTTTTTCTAGTTTTACTCTGATAAGGCGCTTACCTGATTAGTTTTGGTGATTCATTGGTTAAGGATAAAGGAGGAAAAGGGGTGCTAGTCACCACCTTAATTTAGACAAATGGTTTTTACATGCAGAATTATTCGATTTGCACCAAATTTGGTATACCGGTTTATTATATTAAAGAGCTGTCTTGATTAGATTTGGAAGTTATTTAGTTAAGTATAAAGTGTAGAAAGAAAGGGGGGGTGGCTTGACCTCCACCCTTAATTTAGATAAATGGGTTTTTCATGGAGAGATATTCGATTTGCTCCAAATTTGGTATACCGGTTTATTATGTTAAGGAGCTGACATGATTAGATTTGGAGGTTCATTAGTTAAGTATAAAGGGGGGACGGGGCTAGTCCCTCCCCCCTTTTTAGATAAATGGGTCTTTCATGCAGAAGTATTCAATTTGCTTCAAATTCTATATATCGGTTTATTCCGATATGGCGCATCCTTCATTAGATTTTGAGATTCATTAGTTAAGTATAACAGGTGGAAAGGGCGGCAAGTCCCCCCCCCCCCTAATTTAGGTAAATGGGTTTTCATGCAGATTATCCAATTTACTTTAATTTTTTTTTCTAGGTTCACTCTAATAAGGAGCTTTCCTGATTAGATTTGAAGGTTCATTGGTTAGGCATAAAGGGGGAAATGGGGGAGCTGATACCCCTTTAATTTAGCGGAATGTTTTTTTCATGCTGAATTACCTGATTTGCTCCAAATTTGGTATATCAGCTTATTATGTTAAGGAGGTTCCTTGATTAAATTTGGAGGTTTATTGGTTAAGTGTAAAGGGGGTGGGGAGCTAGTCCCCCAACCTTAATTTAGATAAATGGGTTTTTCATGTTGAATTATTTAATTTGCTTCAAATTTGATATATCGGTTTATTTTGATATGGTGCTTCCATCATTAGATTTGTTGGTTCATTGGTTAAGTATAAAAGGGGGAAGAGGGCACGACCCCTCCCCTTAATTTAGATAAATGGATCTTCATGCAGAATTATCCAATTTACTTTAATTTGTTTTTTGTGTTCATTCTGATAAGGACCTTTCCTGATTAGATTTGGAGGTTCATTAGTTAAGTATAAAGGGGGGTTAGACCTTCCCCGTTAATTTAGCGAAATGTTTTTTCATGCAGATTTATCTGATTTGCTTCAAATTTGGTATACCAGTTTATTATGTTAAGGAGCTCCCCTGATTTCATTTGGATGTTCATTGGTTAAGTATAAAGGGGGGAAACGGGGGCTAATACCCCTTCATTTATTTTTTGAGGGTGATTATTCTTTGAAATAAGAGTATAATATACAATTAGTGTGAATAGCCTGTGAGCTCAATGCCATTAGTTTAACTGGGCACTTTTCTTATTATTTTTTTCTGTCTGGAGTGGCGGAACCAGGATCTTCACCATCACCCTCACCTGGGAAGGATTTTGAATCTTTACTACTCATAAACTTAGAAAAAAGAGCATTGCTTTATATGATTATAAATTAGATATTAGTAAATTCGTGGCATCTAAAAACGAACGGAATAAAAAGCATAAGCAACCATTGTAAATTTAACATTCAGATGACCGAAGTCTTTTCTTTCAGGTCGATTTTGTACCAGCCTTCAGGCTCGGGCTTATTCTTTTTTTAAACTGTAAAATTTTATTTACTCTCGTATGAAAAAATAAAAGAATATTTCTTTAAATATAGGAAGTGATCGCATACTTCTTAGGAAATTTATCAAAATGTATCAAGTTTATATGAAATAAAATTTAGACAAATATATTGTGTTGTTAATGCTTTTTAAGCTGCGTTAATATCTAAAATATGTTTATATTTCGGAAATAAATTTAGTATTTATCTTTTTATCTCTGCTAAAAAGCCTTTTATTTATGTAAAAGCAATTTAATTACTACTTTCATAATCATTAATCTTCCAGATTCTCGTGGTTTCAATAAATAAATGAGGCATCTGACTGTTATCACTCTATCCTATTACTTTTTCTTTGTTTTTTCATAAACAAGAAGATCACAGAAATCCCGTTTTTCTGTTCTAATATAAGAACGAGAACGCTATTAAATAAATAGAAAAAAGAAAAGAAAAGAAAAGAAAAAGAAAAAAAATCATGATATTTCCAGATTTATGTTCCACGTCCGACACTGTCAGTGAATGAGTCAATAACTGTTTAGAGTTTTTAGATTACTGCTAGAAAAAAAAAACCCCATTTAACCAAAGGGTATATTTTTATTAATTTGTTAACCAGAGAAAAGTACGTTATTTCACTGTTAATGTTTATAGGATGGGAACTATTGTTGTTAACAGTTGAAAATTTGGTAAACATTAAAAAGAAAGATATTTATTAACTGTAAATGAGATAAAGAGATATATATTTTAAAGGGAAAGAAATTTTAGTTAAATATATTACTAAAAAGAGAATTTTGCTTATTCATTGGGGGATAATTACCCGTAAGGCATGGTGACGTCACGTCGACGTCGTTGTGACGTCACGCTGTGACATTGTGACCGTCGATGTGACGTCACGTGACGTCGATGTGAAGTCACTGTGACTAGAATGTGAGGTCGTTATGGCCGTTTTAGAGCTCTTTTGTGACGTCACATTGTGACGACTTTGTGAAGTCACGGTGTGACAAATTTGTGAAGAGTGTGTCATTTGTGACTATTTTGGTATTAACTTTGTGACGAATTTGTGACGAATGTGACAATGTTTTAAAGTCACATTGAGATCAATTTGTGAAATATGTGTCATTTTTGACGAAATTGTCTTTAACACTGTGATGATTCTGTGACGACCGCGACACTGCTTTGAAGTCACATTGTGACATTTTTGTGAAAATTGTGTGATTTGTGACAATTTTGTCATTAACGTTGTGACGAATATGGGACTAGCGGCAATGTTGTGAAGTCACACTATGACATACTTGTACAGTTGTAAACACGTATGCATGTCACACATAGTCATAATTATGCATGTTGTAAATCATTTACATCTATAACGTTAATATACTTCGGCGATACATCGCAATTAAAACTTGGGGGCCGATATAACAAGGGTACACCAAAAGAATTTTATTGAATCAAAATGCAATGCCCCGCAGACTTCAATTTTTGTTGCACCTTTCTTTCTTATTGCAATAAATGAGAATATTGAAGACAACTGAATGATCGATCTATCACATTTTTTTTTTCAAAATTAGCTATTTGTTAAAAGCATTAAAATTACCAAAGAAACAATTTGTTTAAATTTTCAAATCTTTATCAAGATAAAATTTGTGTTGAAAATATAATATTTTATAATATATACAGTACTTTTTATATTCTTTAAACTATAGAAAATACTGAATGAAATTAATTTATTTCATTTAATACGCATTATAAACTCGAAGTCACTGGTGAGGTTGAATTTTTTTCGATTACACACCATTTATAATAAAAAAAAATGAAAGATAAAAAGAAATACCGATATTAAGTAATTAAATTTTATATGTTTTATGATATTGATTACCATAAAAAAAATATATATATATGATTGTAATTCAAACAAGTTGGGGCTGAGAAAATAGGAAACTTCTTTGTTATAGAGGCCCCTATAAATTTGATTATGCAAAAATTGCAGTAACGACATTGCTAAGATCATTGTGAAGTTTATGCATGCGTTATATACATATATATATATACACTCGAAACGCTCATCATGTGCCATATAGTCATTATATATGTATTGTTTACGTCTTTTATGCCCCATACATGAATTACAAAATTTCCGAAGTACATTTTAGCAATAACCATTTGAAACTACTCAAACGAAAAATACAGCTTTGGTATAGAAAATTAACTGAGTATCACCAGTATCATTATGTTGAGAATTCTAAGAACAGTTTCGGCAATAATCGTTATGCTGGAAGATAGCAGCAATAAATAAAATCGTATTTTTATGCTCACTGTAAAAGTAAATAAAACTTTTAGGTATGCATAGAACGGTGATACAAAGGGTTAATTTATTTTACATCAGGGTTTGCTTGGAGTAAAATCCATATATAAAACAACTTTTTGATTATTAAAAAATAACTTTAATAATTGATTGCCAAAATTACATTTTTATTTATGAAATTATATATTATAAAAATAACTCTTACTATCTATGATTTTTTAAAACAATAATACCTTATTGTATATAAAACACAGCACCGCAGTTCTATTTTGCACTATTTAGCACTCTATTTTGCGTCTAATGTGAAAGTTTTTATGTTTTGCCAAAGATCTATCTGGCTGGATATATGTTGCCATGACATCTATAACTCTGATAGTGTCATAAATAGTACAAACAGATTAGAATCTACAACGAAATTTTTAGAATAAAGTCTGGTGAAAGTTTTATAAATACAGTAGAACGCCGATTATTGGAACTCCAATTAACCGAACTTCCAATTATCCGAACAGCATATTTCTCTCAAAGAATTCTATTTAACCGAATTTTCAATTATCCAAATATTTGTCTCTCTAAAAAAGAAAAAAAAAACACCTAACTTCCAATTTATTTTTTGCTTAAATTATAATCTCTGAAGTTTAGAAAATGATAAAAGAAAAAAAAAATTAAATAATAAGTAAACAAAAAACAATTAAAAAAAACAAAACAATTTTTAAGCACTCCAGTACTAACTGGGGCTGTCAGTCCTAAACCTAGATAAAGTGTGAAGGTTTTAGAATAGTCAGGAACATCCCTTAAACTGTCTGCCCATTTATCCGAACTTTTGTTTATCCGAACTAGGGTCGGTCTCGACTTGTTCGGACAATCGGCGTTCTACTGTATATATTGTATTAGAATTACAAATAATCATATTTATTTTTATATGACACAATAAAACAAAATAATGAACTCAGTATCAAATGGTTAACTACTTTTTAATGTAAATAAAGTATAAAAATTGAGCCCATAAACACAAAATAGAGCCACACATAGGTTCATTATTATTATTAATATTTTATTTACAAGATTATGGTAATTATAAATAAGAAATCCATTTTAATCACGCTGTTTATAAAGAGTGTATAATATCGATACTTTGAAATTTATCTCGATAAAATCATTCAGGAGATAAAATGATAAAATTATCCAGAAAAAAAAGTAAATAATAAAAGATGATTATTACATTTTAGATTCATACCGTTCAAGTATTTGCGTTATTTTTAAAGTAAAATCATATTTAAACACTTACTGATTGCGTAACTTCTATATTTTCATTTGCCAACAGACTTCTAGTTCACTTTGAAAACACTTCAGTAAGAATGTTTAGCAACTGAAAAGCTTTCACCCGCTATGACTATTTCTTTATAGATTTTAAAACATTTCTCAGGTTGAATAATACATTAAATAATCATTTTTTTCTTAACATTACATATCTACGATCTCTTTTAATAGTATACGTTTCCGTTGTGTCTTATTTTTTATAAATTCCTCTTCTGAGCAGATGCAATTTTTTTTAAATAAAAACATGCAATTCAAATTGTTTAAGACCATCACTTAATACAAAATTAAAAAATTATGTTTGCCAATAATTTTATTCCATAAAAAGACATTTTTTTTAAATAACTTAATTATCTTTAAATGTTTATTAATTATATTAATGACTGATTATAATACTTATCCATATACTTTCATATTTAGGACACTATGTGGTTTTAACCAAATATTTAAATAAGAATATAAACCAGATTAAAATGCAATTTAAATCACTAATTTTAATAATCTGATCAAAGCTGTTGAAAAGGAAGTTAGATATTTTAACAAAATAAAAAATAAATGTAATGAAATATTTGTGTTCTATAACATATTTATTAGAAGATAACTAAAATCATTGTAATTAAAAAAAAAAAAAAGCAAACAGGGAAAATAATATTTTAGATATTTCAACAAAATAAAAAATAAATGTAGTGAAATATTTATGTTGTACAGCATGTTTATGAGAAGCTATCTAAAATTGTTGCGGTTAAAAGAAAGCAAGCAGGGAAAATAATATATTTACTTACCTAATTTCATTGACGTTGTACGTGATACTTTGATTTTGGGGAACCAATTAAATCCGATAATAAGTACCATAGCAATGACTTGAATCATCTTCAACAAGTCAAAGCTACCGTAATTTTCTCGGGTTTATATTTTGTTAGCTGAACTAACTTGGATCCTGAGAACGTTCTTGTTTCACTTTTTAAATCCGTGTCAACATGTCTATGCTGTCCAGTGTCCACATAACTTCCCGCGTTTATTCTAAAAAGCTCCACTGTTACTTTTATCCGTTATTCTGCGGTGAGTCCTAACAACTGAAATAGTGCAGATGCAGACGATTTTTAAGTTTCGAAGTTCGAAGCAGATGTTTTTTCGGTTTTATTTGTTTTTCTATACAAAAGTTTCGGAAGGAAATTAAATGCGTAATAATTTTATCAAATTGTCTCTAATTCAATCTCCTGTTTGAAAATGTTTTATTGTATTTCACCTTTTATTTTTATCAGTTTTATTGAATTGTAAAGTTTCATTTACGTAAATTATCATAATAATATTATCCATAATTAGAGTTTACTAGATAAAATATTGCTTAATTTTTCAAAATGTGTATAAATTAATTTAATGGTAATAATGATGACCCCCTCCTTTTTTTAAAAGTAAAATTTATATCACAGGTAATATATACAAATATCTTCTTAAAAAATACAACAAGATTATCGAGAAGAGATGAGTTTTTCTTTGCCAATCTCTCATTATCTTAATATTAATTTTCTGTAAAATAAAACATCTTATAAAATAATTTTTAAAGATATATTTTGAAAACAAAAAATAAAATATGAATAATTAATTATGTCATGGGCTTTGCCTAAATTTTGTACATTAATTTTACATTCGGAAAATGTCAATTTTATTTTAAACGTCTGAAAGAAGTAGAATAAAAAAAAAAAAAAGTTACTTAAAATAGTGAAACACTAAGAGGAAAAAAAATGACTTGAATGCAAATTATAAAGCAAGAAATGCATATATGACTAAACTTTGAAGACGCTTTCTGCGTGCTCATTAAAAGCTGCAGACTTAACTGTAATAGAAAGTTTTTAGTTTGAAACCACAGAAATGTTTCGACTACTCTTTGAGAAACTTCTACTATAACAGATGATCATTTACAAAAATCTTTATAAAAGATAAGTCGGGGTCTGTTTACCTAAACCATTTTTTTAATAATATGAAATTCGCATAATTAGGAAATATTTTTGTGTCGCTGATGAATTAATTACATTTTATGTTATATGAAAATAAAAAGTTTTGGTTAGAGGCACAGAGGCAACTTGGACCACGGTTTAAAAAAATTTTAAATCCGGCAGAAAAATATTTTTTACAGTAAATAACATGATTTAATAATTTTTGTAATTTTTTAAAGTTTTCTAAGAAGTTCACATCTCAGTCACAATGTGACATCACTGAGTGGTGGCATTTTGGTCACAGATGTGACGTGACCACAGTGACTTACAGTGACGTCACAATGACGTCACTGTGACCATGCATGCTATGAGGGTAGTATGTGGTATGTGATGATTGGTTAATTACATCATCACAGCTATTTTAAAAGTAGATTTGCAATAATTGCATTTCCCTCACGCTTATAGGAGGCCCTAAAAAGACTGAAAAACCATTCAAATTTTTAAATAAATTTAGAGCCTTCAAAATTTCACTCATCTGCACATTTTTAAGAAGAATGACGTTCATAGGAAGTAAGTCCCCATCTGTTTGGTTAAAGGAAACAAGAATAGAAAGTAAGTCTTTTCCGGATGAAAAAAAACTCATTTCTTCCTTTTTCTTATCGGACCGAGGTCTTTCTTAAAAAAATAAATTTAAATATAATATAAATTATTATTAAAATTTAATATTAAAAATAATAATTTTAAAGGTTAAAAACCTTATTATTGGACTCAAAGGTAGCTTACTTCTGGGCCCCTGACATTGTCCCGGGGTGAGAGGTAGCCGTTACGGCCCTGCTGATTCGCTACGTTTTGGAATTACTAATTTTGAGCTGAACATCGAAATATCGATTCAAGTATCGATTCTAGAATTTGGGAATTAATTCTTATGGTGATCGATTCTGTTTTATACCATGTCAATTTTAATCGATTTTCAAATTTTCCAGAATCGCCCGTCACTAGTCCAGACAGTATGCTATCCAATTTAGTACATTTTTTTCCGTTTAACACAACACAAAAATTGTTTAACATGAAAAGAATTCGCTTTCGATCTGGTTAGTTTGAGTTGAAATTGATGAATTTTGGGTTAAAACCATTGAATTTTTAATTGAAAACGAATGAATTTCGTGTGTTTTTTTAATCAGCTTATATTTTATGAGCACAATGGCTGAGAAATCGGTTTGAAAACAGACTGCTATTTCTTTTCAAATGAAGATTAAGTTGCCTAATGCAGTTGATGAAAAAAAAGGACGAAAACAGAAATCTGGAAAGAGTTTGGCATTGCCAATTCTTCTTTATCAACTATAATAAAAACAGGATCCCATTACCAGAGCTGCCACAGTCGACTATTATAAATTTTATTCGCCCCACTACTGTAAGAGAGTAAATTTTCTATTATGATTCTCTTGGAGATGTTATCAAAGTGCACGTGAAATTTTTTTGTTTTATAACAGTGGTTCGAGATAGAATTAAAAAATAGTCGCCTGTGGCAGCCTTGCATTACGTTAATGTCTAAGCGCAGTATGCTTAAAACAGAGAGAAAACGTATGAGAATATTTATGAGAAAATGGCAACAAAAAGATTGAGTAATCTACTATTTTTTCTTCCCTTTCTACAGAATTGTTGTACTTCAGTTGCCATCATACAGAAATGGCACTAAAAACTATAAGAAAAAATAATATCTCAAAACTCAATTCAAAAAAAGAGATTCAAAAAATTGCTAAACGTTTAAAAAGTAGCAGCAGAGATTATTAGTAATTTTCGTACAATGATACATGTGCTTCTTTTTACGGCTGCTTATGTAACGTAAGGTTATTTGTTAGTGACGACACTTTAATTGTTCCCTAGAAGAATTTCGGGGGTTAAAAAAATTATTACAACAAATAAATTAAATTTGTTCCAAGCTATGCACACATTTTAGGACTACAATATAGTTACAGTTGACTCGAACAGATCCAAATTTAATCTGTATTTTTGCTATTGGTAAACAAAAACAATGTAAACAAAAAATTATTTAAAAAAACAAAACAAAGTTATCAAGGTGTCAAATTACGTCATTTAATAAAAATAGGTTTTCTCGCATTCGCAACAAAAAAATTTCGTTTAATTTATTTGCACGTATCGCTATTGTTAAAATAATATTTTCTTGTTGTCAACAAAACACAACAATGAGTTTATTAGGTAACGTTGAAATACCTGACAACAATAAGCAATTGTTGAAAGCGGTAATATTGAAATAATTAACACATTTCTCATTCTTACAAAATATTTTCGATCTTGAACGTTGGAGTGTCATAGAACTCACTCCAAATTACATTTTTCAGTGGTATAACAAAGAAATTTTGCGTATTTTTTTATTTACTGATTTATTCGAGAGTGTCTCATATACATCTTTAAAAATAGCCATGTTTAGGGACTTTTTGTTGCATTTTCTTGCATTGTTTATCTTCATGTTTGCCATCTGCATTGTTATGATATGAATCATAGTTAAGAACTTAATGAATCTGAGAAGAGAAACAAAGAACTAGACATCTACTAAGACGCACTTTCTCAAGCAAGCTTCGTCCAAGATTTTTACGATGCTGTCTCATGTTCTGCTGCCAAATGATATGAAACTGGATATGATTCCGAAACAGATGAATTAAAATGAACAAACCTTATCCGTAGCATCTTATGGACAAGTTTCTAGAAGAAAGCTTCTTAGAAAAAATGGGCTGCATTCGTATAGGGAGCGTGCAGTGGATCTCAATCGCACTGTTGACAGAAAATGAAGCAACACAGACAGCCAAAGATGACGTTACAAATGAAATACAGCCTTCAAAAAAGAAACGCAATTTCAAGGAAAGCTCTAAGAAATTATTCTGTTCTTGCAGAAGCAGTGCCGAAACTAGCTAAAGACTTGGACCTGAAAATGTAAGTTACATTTTCAAAATTTAAAAAAAAATTGCTAAGAATTTACAATCTTATACTAATTAAATATTGTTTGTTACACACCAAAAATATCGATAAAATATTTATTTTTATTAATATTTAATCATGTTGCATTAATCTGAATTATATTATATTATTTTGCATTTCCTTGAACTGTATCATAATGTATTATTCTGTATTTCATTAATTTGTAATGTATTGTATTATTCTGTCTTTTATTGTTTTGTAATGTATTGTATTAGTCTGTATTTTGTTGTATCTTATTGTATAATTCTATATTGTATTGTACTGCATTGCGTTGCATTGTATTGTTTTGTAAAATGTTGTATTTTCTCTATTATATTATATTAAATCCTATTGTATTATTCTTAATTTTATTTTATTGTATCATATTGTACTATATTGTATTGCATTGCATTGTATTGCATTGTATTGTATTGTATTGTATTGTATTGTATTATTCTGTATAGTTTTGTATGTTACTGTATCATATTGTCTTATTCTGTATTGTATCATATTTTTTTATTTTCTGTTGTATTGTATTGTATTATATTATATTATTATGTACTGTTTTTTAAGATATGGCATTATACTTCTATGTATTGTACCTTATTGCAATATTCTATATTGTTTTTTATTGTATAATATTATATTATTCTGTATAGTATTGTATTATGTTAAATCATATTGTATTATTCTTTATTGTGTTGTATTCTATCATATTGTATTATTCTGTATTTCATTGTATCAGATTCTATTATTCTGGACTGTATTATATTTTATCACATTGTATTATTCTGTATTGTATTGCATTGTATCATATTGCATTATTTTGTACTGTATCGCATTATATTGTTTCAAATTGTATTATTCACTACTTAATTGTATTGTGCTATATTATATTGTTTTATTCTTTATTGTATAGTATAGTTTATATTCTACTGTATTGTATCTAGTAATTCATATGTCTTCATTTGTTTGTAATATTAATATGAATACTTAAAATTAAATATAGTTCACATATTTTTATCATAAAGCATTCATTTATATTTTTTCAAAGTAGGGCGTAATTTGACTACAGTTTTTTGTCAGTTTTTATGAGGAAATGGCAACAAAAACATGGAGTAATCTACTATCTTTCTTTTAATTTCCACAGAAATGGTGTACTTCCATTGCCAACATACAGAAATAGTACTAAAAGCTAAAAAATATTAATATCTCAGAATTCAGTTGAGATTCAAACAAATTGCAGTTTTCCCTATACGCAGGTGTAAAAACTGAAAATGTGCGTTGCTTAGAATTTTAAAAAATAGCAGCAGAGAATATTAGAGATTTTTCGTACAATGATACATGTGCATCGTTTGGCAGCTTCTTAATTAACGTAAGATTATTTTTTAGTGGCAACACTTTAACTGTTGCCTGAAAAAAGTAGCATTTCGTGGGCTAAAAAAATTGTTACAACAAATAAATTAAATTTTTTCCAAGCTACGAACACCGATTACGCCAACAATATTGTCACAGTTCTCTCGTACAGATCCAAATTTAATCTGTTTATTACTACTTCTAAACAAAAACAATGTAAACAAAACAATGGTAAACATAAACAGAGCTATCAAAATATGAAATTACGTCATTTAATAACAATATGTCTCTGGCATTCGCAACAAAAATTTTTCGTTTAACAATTTGCACGTATCTCTGTTATTGAAATAATATTCCATTGTTGTCAACAAAACACAAGAATACGTTTATTAGGTAACGTTGAAATATCTAACAGCAATAAACAATTGTTGAAAGCACAAATATTGAAATAATTAACAAATTTCTCTTTTTTTCTTCTCTTTTCAAAAAAGAGAAATTTGAATTCAAAAATTGTGCAGCATTCACTTCAAACAAATCACATTCCGCTCATTGCGAACGCCAGTATTTTGAAATCGGGTTGCAAAAACTACCATTGTAGATTGCTCCTTGCGGCTTGGTTCACTGAATCGCGGTCGCAGGCTTTGAATGATGCTCTTTCTGTCCCTAGTGAATATTGTTTGTTTTTAAAATAACTAACGGTAACTGTTCTTGATTTGTTCTGACGTTTGAAATGCAATGGATATTTTTTGTACTGATGATGCCTTGCGTGTCGCTTGGCGAAACGTTTACATATTGTAATTTTAATTGTTTTTAAGTATATTCTTTATAAATTTTATTTTTTAACTGTGCTCAAATCTGTCTTAGTTTATTTTATTTGGTGTTTTAATGGTTTTTAAATTCAGTCGTTAAATGTATATGTACTGTAAATTTCTCATTCTTACAAAATAATTTAATTATTTTTATGTAAATAATTATTCTTACATAATATTTTGTATTAGTCTGTATGTTATAGTATCATATTGTATAATTCTTTTTTCTATTCTGTATTTTATTCTGTTGTATCATATTGTATTTTTCTGTATTACATTGTATTATATTATATTATTCTATATTGTACTGTATTGTATTGAAATGTATTGTATTGCACTGCATTGTATGATATGGTGATATCCTTCTATGTATTGTACCTTATTGTATCATTCTGTATAGTTGTGCATATGCAGTCAGTACCGGATATATGGTCACCTGCTTATAAGGTCACCCCTCTTATAAGGTCACGTTTTGTGAGTCCGGACTGACTGAATAGGTATTACGTGTTAAAATACACCTGCTATTTTATCAGTTTCCAATGGCTACTATCGGATATATGGTCATATGATCATCTTTTGTCTCCCTTTTTATTGCAAAATATCTTGTAGTTTTATGCTTTTTCCTTCCCATTTTAAGGTGTAAAGTGCCGAATAGACATATCATTCACATTCAAGTATCTTCAACTGTCGGCCTCTTTGAATTTGTCACGCGGTGCTTTTCATTTTTAATAGCTTTAGAAAGAAGTGAATGGTCATCCTGAAGGAGGAACTTCTTTCCTTTTACTCAATCTTCCCCTTTTTCTATCGTTGAATCTTCCGTGCTTTTGCTAAAATCCACAAGTACGAACTTCCGTATGGTAAAGAAAAGCCATTTGACATTTTTATAGCTTTAGAATGAGAGGGAGACCTTTTCCTGTTTAAACGGAGACTTGGAGTTTGCGATAACATTGCATACCACGTGACTAGATACGCGTCGGCACTCGAGGGAGGGGAAGGGGATATACTGTTCCTGGCTGCAGCCGGAAAGAGAAACTCTTCCCTGCCAGTAAGAGTTTCCAAAGCTCTGGAGCTCTCCCTCGACTGTCGTATTAGATATCAAGTCTTGGAAAATATACCATCACCCATTGCGACCGAATGAAATTTGTCCTCCGTGAAGAGAAAAGTTAAATTACGCATTTTTAGTTTTTTATATTTTTCATTACTTGTCGCTGCGGGTAAAGTCTTCGTTCATTTGTTATTTGTCATTTGTGAATAGAAGATGTCAGCAAAACGAAAAATTTGACAATTGTACGAAAAAAAATGATAGAAAACTTTGAAAAATCGAATGTATCGACAGCCGCTTTCGCGAAGACTAATGGAATAGAGAGAGTGACACTGAATAACGTCTTAGGGTTCAAATCTTGTTAAACAGAAGATGTGATCAACCAAAAGAGAAAGCGAGAACATGTTTCAACATTTGAGGATGTTGAGAAAGACTGGATAAAATGTGCCAGATTGCGGAATGATCCAATACATGGATTATCGTAAAAGAAAAATCTCTGAAAATTGCTGCATAACTAGGAAAACTGAATTTTATTGGTAAAGAATCGAAGGAATGGCTGTTAATTTGTTAAGCGACATTATCAATAGGTACAGACCTTGTGATGTTTTTAATTTTGATATACTTGGGCTGTTTTTTCATGTTTTGCCTGAAAAAACTGTTACTTTTAAGAACGAAAAATGAATTGGTGAGAATGTAAGCAAAAAAAGATTGGCCGCTTTATTATCAGCGAATATGGATAGATGGCTCAGAGAAATTGACTCCATTAGTTATTCGTAAATTTCTCAAGCCTCGTTGTGTGAAAAACTGCAAATCTTTGCATGTATCTGACGATGCGAACCGAAAGGCCTGGATGACAATAAGCATTTGGTAAAAAGAAAGGCGGCGTTTCGATAAAATTTGCATAGACAAGTGGCTATAATCGCATACAAATGTTCCGTCCATTGCATGATTCCCAATTTAAATGCGATTGAATTTGATTTCTTGCCTCCAAACTGAACAAGTATGGCACAGCAATTAGATCAAGGGATTATTAAAAATATTAAGATAAAATATCTAAAGCTGCATCTAAAAGATGTCATTACTGCCATTGAAAAAAAAAAAGAAGTTTCGCGTGACTGTGTTAGATGCCATATGTTACGTAGACAAGATTTGGAATATGGTATCAAAAAAGACCATTGAAAATTGTTTTTGACATCCTTGGTTTCCAGAATGTGAAGAATTATCGTTCGAAGACAACGACAATGATGATGGTGACGATGTGTCCTTATTTGAAGTTGCACAAGAACTATGGAATGCCGTTTGCGCAATAAATGAAGAACTGAGATATGCAGTTGTTGACAATGAGATCGCTACTAATGGACTTTACCCACGAGTGGCAACAGTCACGCCTTTGCGGGTATGTACCTTCCAAAAAAGACTGCTTATTGGAACAAGGGGAAGCTGTGTTAAAATGTTCTTCATGCCTATTGGTGTTTTCGTCTAGATATCCACAGCTGACGTGACATTGGTAAAGTCCATGAAGCTTCTATACTGGAAATAGTTTCGGAAATTTAAAATATAGACACTGACAGAAATGATGATAATGACAGAGAATTCGAAGGTGAACCGACAGCGCGAGCAGAAGCTCACAACACATTAAGATTTTTTTCTTTTTACCAATACCAAAGGCACAGAGGAACATTTTAAAACTGTTCCTGAATAAGAAAAAGTAGTTTTAACAACTACGATAAAAAACAAACAAACCTGCATAAAAGATTATTTTTACTACAATGAGTATACTCATCAATTCGAAATTTTATGTGTAAAGCAATTCTTGTTTATACCTCTTGTTTTATAAATTATATGTTCATAGTTTTTTTTGTACATTATTGTACTAGTATAACTAACTTATTAATAATATTTTATTGTGTACAATAAAAGTTTTGCTTACACAGTACATAAGTTCGCCCCGCTTATAAGGTCAAATTTTTCAGGACCGCATGGGTGACCATATAACCGATACTGACTGTATTATATTATTCTGTATAGTATTGTATTTTGTTGAATGATATTATATTATTCTTTATTGTGTCGTATTCTACCATATTCTGTTATTCTTTATTTCATTGTATCATATTCTATTACTCTTTACTCTAATTATATTTTATCATATTATATTATTCAGTATTTTATTGTATTGTATAATATTGTATTCTCTTGTACTGTATCGTATTATATTGTTTCAAACTGTATTATTGTCTATTGTATTGTATTGTGCTATATCATATTGTACTATTCTGTATTGTATATTATAGTATTGTATCTTATTATATTGTAAGTAGTTATTCACATGCATTCATTTGTTTGTACCATTAATATGAATATTACTTAAAATTAAATATAGTTCATAATAGCTCCATGTTTTGTCATAAAGAATTAATTTATATTTTTTTTCAAAATAGCACGTAATTTGACTACAATTTTTTTTTCAGTTCTTATGAGAAAAAGGAAACAAAAAGATGGAGAAATCTACTACTTTTCCTTAGCTTTCTACAGAATTGGTCTACTTCATTTGAAAGAAATGGTACTAAAAGCTACAAAAATATTAATATCACAAAACACATTTGACATTCAAACAAATTACAGTTATAAGTATTTTTTCCCTATACGCAGGTGTAAACTGAAAACATTGTTTGGTCAACAAAAACAATGTAAACAAAACAATATTAAAAAAAGCAATTTAACAATTTACAACGACCATTTGACTGTTTGACCATTTGACCTTACTGACTAAAATTTAAGACATAAAAAATCGCACGGAGATGATTATATATTACGTAAGCCATGAATTAAACATTAATAGTGTTATTACACGTAAAAATTGCAAGTGACAAAAATTTCCTGCGACTCGTACTTATTATCCACCTGAAACTTACGTATTATCCAAGCATTTCATTGGCTGTTCGAGAAAAGGCTTTTCCATCGTCGAATCAATTTTAAATTAAATTTCATTCTTAAACTTTTAAACATCCACAATATTACTTTTTACACCGTCGTATATATATTTTTAAAAAAATGTAGTTTTAAATGCAATTTGTTTGAAAGCTGTATCTCAATTTGTTTCTGAGTTATTAATTTTTTTTTGTAGTTTTTATTACTTTTTTGTCATAGTGGCAATAGAAGTATCCATCTCTGTTGAAAGTAAACGGAAATACTGATTACTGTATAGACCAACCAGAAAACGAACAAAATGCTGAAACAACTAATAAAAAGCATCAGATATGCTTTTGATTTCCTACCCTGACGAGGACAATAACCATTTTTCCAAATGGCTAATAAACAAAGCTATCAAACTATCAAATTACGTCATTTAACAATAATAGGATTTATCTTATTTGCAAAAAAAAAAAAAAAAAAATGTTTCATTTAACTATTTACGCGTATCTCTATTGTTGAAATAATATTTCAATGTTGTCAACAACAACAACAAAAAAAAAAGAATGAATTTATTAGGCAACGTTGAAAAATCAAACAAAAAAAAAAACAATTGTTGAAAGCATTAATATTGAAATAATTAACAAATTTCTCATTCTTACAAAATATTTTCGAACTTGTAAGTTACGCCATTGAACAGGTTTGAAATTAAACTGTCAGTGGTACAGAAAATAAATTTTGCGTATTATTTTATATTTATTGATTTATTCGACAATGTCTCATCTACGTCTTTAAAAATAGCCTCGTTTTCGGACTTTTTGTTGACTTTTCATGCGTTGTTCATCTTCATGTATGCCATATGCATTCTTATGATATACATTATAGTTAAGAACTCAATGGAGCTGAGAAGAGAAATAGAAGAACTAGCCATCTATTAAGAAAGCACTTTATCAAGCAATATTCGTCGAAGATTTTATGATGCTGTCTCCAGTTCTGCTGCCAACAGTTTTGAAACATGATAAGATTGCGAAACAGATGAAACTAAAATGAACAGACCTTATCCATAATATCTCATGGACAAGTTTCTAGACTCATGCTTAGAAGAAAGCGGCTGCATTCGTATTGAGAACGTACAATGGATCTCAGGCGCTCTGTTGACAGAAAATGAAGCAGCACAGACAGCGAAAGATAAAGTTACAAATGAAATGCAGCCTCCAAAGAAGAAACGCAAGGAAAGCTTGAAGAAATTATTCTGTTGTTGAAGCAGTCGTGCCGAAACAAACTAAAGACTTAGACCTGTAAATGTAAGTTACATTTTCAAATTTTAAAAAGAAAAATTGTGCAAAAATTTACAATCTTATGTTAATTAACTGTTGTTTCTAATACTCAAAAAATATCAATAAAAGATTATTTTTTATTAATATATATTGTATAATGTTGTATTATCCTATGTTATATTATATTATTTTGCATTTTCTTGCACTATATCATAATGTATTATTTTGTATTTTATTGTTTTGTAATGAATTGTATTAAACTGTGTTTTATAGTATCATATTATATAATTCTATATTGTATTGTGCTACATTGCATTGCATTGTACTGTTTTGAAAAATGTTGTATTATTCTCTATTGTATTATATTATATTGTATTGTATTATTCTGATCTGTATTATATTGTACTATATTGTATTGTACTGTATAGTATAGTATTGTAATATATTATATTGTACTGTATAGTATTCTACTGTATTGTATTGTATGACATAGAATTATTCTGTATAGTTTTGCATGTTACTGTATCGTAAAGTCTTATTCTTTATTGTATCATATTTTTTTATTCTTTATTATATTGTATTGTATCATATTGAATTTTTCTGTATTGCAATGTATTATATTATTCTGTATTGTTTTGTATTGTATTGTTAGTTCACATTAGTTCACATTATTATATAATATTATTATTCTATATTGTATTGTATTGTATCGTATTGCATTATTTTGTACTGTATCGTATTATACTGTTTCAAATTGTATTATTCACTATTTAATTGTATTGTGCTATATTATATTGTTTTATTCTGTATTGTATAGTATAGTTTGTATTCTACTGTATTGTATCTAGTAATTAATATGTCTTCACTTGTTTGTAATATTAATATGAATACTTAAAATTAAATATAGTTCATATCAGCTCATTTTTTTATCATAAAGCGTTCATTTATGTTTCTCTAAAGTAGCGGGTAATTTGACTACAATTTTTTTTTAGTTTTTATGAGAAAAGGGCAACAAAAAAGTGTAGTAATCTACTATTTTTCTTTTACTTTCCACAGAAATGGTGCACTTCAGTTGCAATATCTCAAAATTCAATTGAGAATAAAACAAATTGCAGTTAATTATATTTTTCCCTATACGCAGGTGTAAAAACTGAAAATGTGCGATGATTAGAATTTTAAAAAATGGCAGCAAAGAATATTATTAGTATTTTTCCGTACAATGATACATGTGCATCGTTTTACAGCTGCTTATGTAACATAAGATTATTTTTAATGACTACACTATAAATGTTGCCTGAAAGAAGTAGCATTTCAAGTGCTAAAAAAATGATTACAATAAATAAATAATATTTGTTCCAAGCTACGAACGCCTTTTACGCCAATAATATAGTTACAGTTCTCTCGAACAGATCCAAATTTAATCTGTTTTTTTGCTACTGGTACACAAAATCAATTCAAACAAAACAATGGTAAATATAAACAAAGCTATCAAACTATCAAATTACGTCATTTAATAACAATATGTCTCTGGCATTCGCAACAAAAGTTTTTCATTTAACAGTTTGCACCGATCTCTATTATTGAAATAATATTTCATTGTTGTCAATAAAACACAAGAATGAGTTTATTATGTAACTTGATATATCTTAAAACAATAAACAATTGTTGAAAGCATAAATATTGAAATAATTATCAAATTTCTCAATCTTACAAAATATTTTGGAACTTGTAAGTTGGAGTGCCATTGAACTGATTTCTAACCACACTTTCAGTGGTACAAAAAAGCAATTTTGCATATTTTTTATATTTACTGATTTGTTCGAGAATGTCATCTACATCTTTATAAATAGCCTCGTTTTGGGACATTTTGTTGGCTTGCCGTTCATCTTCATGTACGCCATCTGCATTCTTATGATATGCATTGTAGTTAAGAGCTTAATGTAGCTGGGAATAGAAAGAGAAGAACTAGACATCTACTAAGACACAATTTCTCAAGCAAACTTCGTCGAAGATTTTATAATGCTTTCTCCAGTTGTGCACCCAACAGTTATGAAACCTTATATGGTTCCGAAACTGAATAACCTAAAATGGCAGACTTTATCCGGAAGATCGCATGGACAAGTTCCTAGACTCATGTTTAGAAGAAATGGGCTGCAATCGTATAAGGAGCGTGCAGTGGATTTCAGCCGCACAGTTGACAGAAAATATGCAGCACAGACAGACAAAGATGAAATTGCAAATGAAATGCAGCCTCCAAAGAAGAAACGCACTTTCAAGGAAAGCTGGGAAAAATTATTCAGTTATTGCAGCAGCCGTGCTGAAACAAACTAAACACTTGGACCGATAAATATGAGTTATATTTTCAAAATTAAAAAAAAAAAGGGAAAAAATTTAAAATCTCATGCTAACTAACTGTTGCTTGTTATGCTCCAAATATATCAATAAAATACCATTTTTATTAATATTTATTGTGTAATGCTGTATTATTCTGTATTATATTATAATATTTTGCATTTTCTTGTACTGTATCATAATGTATTATTCCGTATTTTATTGTTTTGTAATGTATTTTATTATTCTGTATTTTATTGTTTTGTAATGTATTGTAATAGTCTGTATTTTATAGTATCAATATAGTATCATATTGTATAATTCTATATTGTATTTTACTACATTGTATTGTTTTGAAAAAGGTTGTATTATTCTCTATTTTATTATATTATATCATATAGTATTATTCTGAATTGTATTATATTGTATCATATTGCACTGTACTGTATAGTATTGTATTGTATTATATTGCATTGTATTGTATGATATTATATTATTCTGTATAGTTACTGTGTCAAATTGTCTTATTCTGTACTGTATCATATTTTTTTATTATTTATTCTGCTGTATTCTATCATATAGAACTTTTCTCTATTGCGTTGTACTATATTATTCTGTATTGTATTTTATTGTATTGTATTGTATTGTATTGTATGATATGGTATTATCCTTCTATGTATTGTACCTTATTGTATTATTCTGTATTGTTGTGCATTGTATAATATTATATTATTGTGTATAATATTGTATTTAGTTGAATCATACTGTATTATTACTTACCCATCATGCGTAGTATAGGGTAAGTCTTGTAATCGTTTTCAAAATCGAAAAAAAATTTTTGACGGATTTACACGTTTCAGACACTGGAGATTCTGAAAAAGATATTTTCAGAAAAAAAAAAAAGATTGCCGTCCATCTATGTGCGTGTGTGTGTGTGTGTGTGTAAACGTTCTATCTCCCGAACAAATTGAGATAGAGACTTGAAATTTGGTGTGTGCTTAGGGAGTAATAATGGAAAGAAGCTTATTGAATATCAGTAACCTCGATTATCCGGAACTATTTTTTTTCGGTCTATTGAATTATTCTTTCTGATAAAAGATATACAAAAATTTTCGATATTGTTTATTTGAATGAGTGAATATAAAAGACAATAAAAAAACATAAATCTTGCATCATAAATAAAGTCAATCGGATAATTAGTTACCGAGATATTTGTAATCCTATTTTTCACACTCTTCGATTTTTCATGACCCTGTATTTCATTCAAATTTCAATTCGAAGGTATATTTTAATTGAAAATGAGACGCTTAATCCGACGCAGTAAACTGTTAGTTAATACAATTATAATTTTTGAGTTATAAGGATGTTTCTTTAACGCAATTCGGTTCTACTCGATTATCCCGCCGGCCAAAAACTATCGCCAAACTATAAGATTAAATGCCAATAATGGCATACCGTAAATTTCAAGCATGTAATGCATCTCCATACCTAAAAGGGGGGTTACCATAGGGGGACCCTATTCTGTCACCAAATGCCGACAAGTTTGTCGCCAACTTGGTGGTATATCTCCAAATTTGGTGACCAAAATTAGTCACCAAAAGTCACGCGGTATCTCTAATATTTCGCAAATTCCCATAGACTTCCATTGTAAACGAATAGTGTTTATTTGCTTACAGAAAATCGACAAATTGAGACATTTTAATACAACAAAAAGTAATATTAGCTTAAGGGATTATATTAATTATATGTAAGGGAGTCCAAGTAAATTAAATTATGAATAAAAGTAATGTGATACAATGCTTAGCATTTACCACTGGTTTTATTTTCACATTTTTTATTATGTATATCCATGATGGGTAAGTATTACGGTGGCCCCCAACGACTAGTTCTTTATTGTGTTGTATTCTAATATATTGTATTATTCTGTATTTCATGGTATCATACTTTGACTTGTAAATGAATGTTATATTTTCAAATGTTAGAAAAAAAATGGGTAAAATTTTACAATCTTATGCTAATTAACTGTAGTTTGTTAAAATCCAAAATTAACAATAAACGATCTTATTTATTAATTTTTATTGCATCATGTTGTATTATTCCGTATTATATTACATTATTTTTTATTTTCTTGCACTGTATCATAATGCATTATTCTGTATTTGATTATTTTTAATGTACTGTATTATTCTGCATTTTATTGTAATGTAATGTATTGTATTAATCTTTATTTTATAGAATCATATTGTATAATTCTATATTATATTGTACTGTATTGCATTGCATTCTATTGCTTTGTAAGATGTTCTATTATTGTCAATTGCGTTATATCATACTGTATTATTCTGAATTGTGCTATATTATATTATAGTGTATTGAATTGTATGATATTATATTGTATGATATTGTATTATTCTGTATAGTTTTGTATGTTACTGTACCATATTGTCTTATACTTTATTCTATAATATTTTTTATTCTGTATTGTATTGTATTGTATCATATCGTATTTTTCTGTATTGCATTGCATTACATTATATTATTATGTGTTGTATTGTATTGTATTGTACTTTATCGTATTATATGGTATTATTCTTCTATGTATTGTACTTATTGTATTATTCTGTACTGTTGTGTATTGTATAATATTATATTATTCTGTATAGTAATGTATTTTGTTGAATCATACTGTATTATTGTTTGCTGTGTTGTATTCTATCATATTGTATTATTATTACTGTATCGTATTATATTGTATCAAATTTTATTATTCACTATTTTATTATTTTGGGCTATATAATATTGCATTATTCTGTATTGTATAGAATAGATTGTATCGTAATGTACTGTATCTAGTAATTAATATGCCTTCATTTTTTTTGAAATATTAATATGAATACTTAAAATTAAATATATCTCATATTAGTTCATATTTTTATCATAAAGCATTCACTTATATTTTTTCAAAATAGCACGTAATTTGACTGCAATTTTTTTTCAGTTTTTATGAGAAAATGGCAACAAAAAGGTGGAGCAATGTACGTTCTTGCCTTTACTTTCTACAGAAATAGTGTACTTCATCTGCCACCATACAGAAATAGCACTGAAAGCTAAAAAATGTTAATATTTCAAAACTCAATTGAGATTAAAACATGCAGTTAATTGTTTTTTCCGTATACGCAGGTGTAAAAACTGAAAATGTGCGATGCTTAGAATTTAAAAAAATAGCAGCACAGGATTATTAGTATTTTTCCGTACAATGGTTCATGTGCTTCTTTTTACGGCTGTTTATGTGACGTAAGATTATTTTTTAGTGACGAAACTTTAATTGTTTCCTGAATATGTTCCATTTCGGGGACTAAACAAATGTATACAACAAATAAATTAAATTTGTCCCAATCTACGCCATCTTTTACGCAAAGAATATAGTTATAGTTCTCTCGTACAGAGTCAAATTTAATCTGTTTATTGCTACTGGTAAGCAAAGCAATGTAAACAAGACAATGATAAACATGAACAAAGCTATCAAACTATCGTCATTTAACAACAATATGTCTCTGGCCTTCGCAAGAAAAATTTTTCGTTTAACAATTTGCACGTATCTCTATTATTGAAATAATATTTCATTGTTGTCAACAAAACACAAGAATGAGTTTATTAGATAACATTGAAATATCTAACGACAATAAACAATTGTTCAAAGCTTAAATATTAAGATAATTATCAAATTTCCCAATTTTACAAAATATTTTCGAAAATGTAGTTTGGAGTGCCATTCAACACATTTCAAACTACACTTTCAGTTGTACAAAAAAGCAATTTTGCGTATTCTTGTATCTTTATTGATTTATTCGAGGGTGTCTCATCTAAATCTTTGAAAATAGCTCGTTTTGGGACATTCTTTTCATATTTCATGCGTTGTTAGTTTTCATGTATGCCATCTGCATTATTATGATATGCATTATAGTTAAGAACTTAATGAAGCTGAGAAGAGAAACAGAAGAACTAGACATCTACTAATACGCACTTTGTCAAGCAAACTTTGTTGAAGATTTTTATGATGCTATCTCCAGTTCTGATGCCGACAGATATGAAATCTCATATGGTTCCGAAAAAGAAGAACCTAAAACAAACAGACCTTATCCGTAAGATCTCATGGACAAGTTTCTAAACTCTTGCTTAGAAGAAATGTGCTGCATTAGTATAGGGAACGTGCAGTGGATCTTAGACGCATATTTGACAGAAAATGAGACAAAACAGTCAGGCAAGTTACAAATGAAATGCAGCCTCCAAACTAGAAACGGACATTCAAGGAAAGCTTGAAGAAATTATTCCGCTGTTACTGCAGCCTTGCCGAAACAAACTGAAGACTTCCTCCTGTATATGTAAGTTACATTTTCAAAATTAAAAAGAAAATTGGGTAAAAATTTACAACGTTATTCTAATTAACTCTTATACTCAAAAAATATCAATAAATGGTATTTTTTTATTAATATTTATTGCATCATATTCTATTATTCTGTATTATATTACATTATTTTGAATTTTCTTGTACTGTACAATAATGTATTAAGCTATATATTTTTGTTTTGTTATGTACTTTCTTTGTCTGTATTTTAGAGTATCATATTGTAGAATTCTATATTGTATTGTACTGAATTGCATTGCATTGTTTTGTATAATGTTGTATTATTTTCTATTATATTATATTATATCACTTTCTATTATTCTAAGTTGTATTTTATTGTATCATATTGTATCGTTTTGTACAGTATTGTATTGTATGATATTGTATTATTCTGTATAGTATTCTATATTACTGTATCGTATTGTCTTATTCTGTGTTGTATCATATTTTTTTAATTCTCTATTGCATCGTATTGTACCATATTGTATTTTTCTCTATTGCATCGTATTATATTATAATATTCTGTATTGTATAGTATTGTATTGTATTGTATTATTCCTCTATGTATTGTAACTTATTGTATTATTCTGTATTGTTGTGTATTTTATTATATTATATTATTCCGTATAGTATTGTATTTTTTTTAAATCATATTGTATTATTCTGTATTGTATAGTATAGTTTGTATCGTATTGTATTGTATCTAATTTTTAATATGCCTTCATTTGTTTGTAATTTTAATATGAATACTTAAATTTAAATATAGTTCATAACAGCTTGTATTTTTATCATAAAGCATTCATTTATATTTTTTCAAATTAGCACGTAATTTGACTACGATTTTTTTCAGTTTTTATGAGAAAATGGCAATAAAAAGATGAAGTATTCGACTATTTTTTCTCTACTTTTTACAGAAATGGTGTACTTCAGTTGCCACCATACAGAAATGGCACTAAAATCTAAAAAACATTAATATCTCAAAACTCGATTGAGATTCAAACAAATTGCAGTTATTTACTTTTTCTCTAAACGCAGGTGTAAAAACTGAAAATGTGCGATGCTCAGAATTTAAAAAAATAGCATCAGAGATCATTAGTATTTTTCCGTACAATGTTTCATGTGCTTCTTTTTACGGCTGCTTATGTAATGTAATATTATTTTTTAGTGACGACACTTTAATATTTTCCAGAATGATGTACCATGTCGGGGGTAAAACAAATGATTACGACAAATAAATTAAATTTGTCCCAATCTACTCCACCATTTACGCGAACAATATAGTTTTAGTTCTCTCCTACAGATCCAAATTTAATCTGTTTATTGCTACTGGTATGCAAAGCAATGTAAACAAAAAAATGTTAAACATAAACAAAGCTATCAAACTATTAAATTACGTCATTTAACAACAAGATGTCTCTGGAACTCGCAACAAACTTTTTTCGTATAACTATTTACATGTATCTCAATTATTAAAATAATATTTTATTCTAGTCAACAAAACACAAGAATGACTTTAACAGGTAACGTTGAAATATCTAGCGAAAATAAACAATTGTTGAAATCTTAAATATTAAATTATCAAATTTCTCATTCTTACAAAATATTTTCGAACTTGTTGGTTGAATTGAAATTAAACTGATTTCAAACTACACGTTCAGTGGTACAAAAAAGCAATTTTGCATATTTTTTAATATTTACTCATTTATAACAGTGTGTCTCATCTACATCTTTAAAAATAGCCTTGTTTTGGGACTTTCTGCTGACATTTCATGCGTTGTTGATCTTCATGTATGCCATCTGCGTTGTTATGATATGCATTATAGTTAAGAAATTAAGGAATCGGAGAAAAGAAACAGAAGAACTAGACATCTACCAAGACGCACTTTCTCAAGCAAGCTTCGTAGATTTTTTTTATGATGCTGTCTCCAGTTCTGCTGCGAGCAGTTATGAAACCATATATGGTTCCGAAACAGAAGAACCTAAAATGAACAGACCTTATCCGTAAGATCTCATGGACAAGTTTCTAAACTCACGCTTAGAAGAATTGGGCAGCATTCGTATTGGGAACGTGCAGTGGATCACATACGCACTGCTCACAGAAAATGAAGCAGCACAGACAGCCAATAATGAAGTTACAAATGAAATACAGCACCCAAAGGAGAAACGCAATTTGAAAGAAAGTCTGAAGAAAATATTCTGTTCTAGCAGCAGCCGTGCCGAAACAAACTAAGGACAAGGACCTGTAAATGGAAGTTACATTTTCAAATGTTAGGGGAAAAATTGGGTAAAATTTTACAATCTTATGCTAATTAACTGTTGTTTGTTAAACTCCAAAATTATCAATAAAAGACCTTTTTTTATTAATATTTATTACATCATATTGTATTATTCTCTATTACATTATATTATTTTTCAATTTCTTGTAGTGTATCATAATTTATTGTTCTGATTTTATTTGTTTGTAATGTAATGCATTATTC
Source organism: Maratus speciosus (assembly GCA_963932465.1). Lineage (NCBI taxonomy): Eukaryota > Metazoa > Arthropoda > Arachnida > Araneae > Salticidae > Maratus > Maratus speciosus. The sequence continues at coordinate 167,794,155 of OZ010797.1, forward strand.
TGCATTTTATTGTTTTGTAATGTATTATATTAGTCTGTATTTTATTGTATCATATTGTATAATTCTATACTGTATTGTACAGCATTGCATTGCAATGTATTGCTTTGTAAAATGCTGTATTAATCTGTAATGTATTATATCGTAATGTATTATTCTGAATTGTACTGTATTGCATTATATTGTATTGTATTGTATGATATTGTATTATTCTCTATAGTTTTGTATGTTGCTATACCATATTGTCTTATTCTGTATTGCATCATATTTTTTCTATTTTTTATTGTATTGTACTGTATCAAATTGTATTTTTCTGTATTGCATTGCATTATATTATATTATTCGTATTGTTTTGTATTGTACTGTATTGTATTATATTGTACTGTATTGTATTATATGGTATTGTTCTTCTATGTATTGTGCCTTATTGTATTATTCTGTACTGTTTTGTATTGTATAATATTATATTATTCTGTATAGTAATGTATTTTTTTGAATCATACTGTATTATTCCTTGTTGTGTTGTATTCTATCATATTGCATTATTTTGTGCTGTATCGTATTATATTGTATCAAATTTTATTATTCACTATTTTATTATTTTGTGCTATATCATATTGCATTATTCTGTGCTGTATAGTATAGATTGTATCGTAATGTACTGTATCAAGTAATTAATATGCCTTCATTTTTTTAAATATTAATATAAAAACTTAAAATAAAATATAGCTCATATTAACTCATATTTTTATCATAAAGCATTCACTTATATATTTTTCAAAATAGCATGTAATTTGATTGCAATTTTTTTTCAGTTTTTATCAGAAAATGGCAATGAAAAGATGGAGTAATCTACTATGTTTCCTCCACTTTTAACAGAAATGGTGTACTTCAGTTGCCACCATACAGAAATTGCACTAAAATCTAAAAAATATTAATATCTCAAAACTCAATTGAGATTCAAACAAATTCCAGTTATTTACTTTTTCTCTAACAGCAGGTGTGAAAACTGAAAATGTGCGATGATTAGAATTTAAAAAAATAGCAGCAGAGATTATTAGTATTTTTCCGTACAATGTTTCATTTGCTTCTTTCTACGGCTGCTTATTTAATGTAATATTATTTTTTAGTGACGACAGTTTAATATTTGCCTGAATGATGACCCGTGTCGGGGGCAAAACAAATGATTACAGCAAATAAATTAAATTTGTCCCAATCTACTCCACCATTTACGCGAACAATATAGTTTTAGTTCTCTCCTACAGATCCAAATTTAATCTGTTTATTGCTACTGGTATGTAAAGCAATGTAAACAAAAAAAATATTAAACATAAACAAAGCTATCAAACTATTAAATTACGTCATTTAACAACAATATGTCTCTGGAACTCGCAACAAACTTTTTTCGTATAACAATTTACATGTATCTCAATTATTAAAATAATATTTTATTCTAGTCAACAAAACACAAGAATGACTTTATCAGGTAACGTTGAAATATCTAGCGAAAATAAACAATTGTTGAAATCTTAAATCTTAAAATATCAAATTTCTCATTCTTACAAAATATTTTCGAACTTGCAGGTTGGATTGAAATTGAACTGATTTCAAACTACACTTTCAGTGGTACAGAAAAGGAATATTGCATACTTTTTATAATTATTCATTTATTCCAGTGCTTCTCATCTACATCTTTAAAAATAGCCTTGTTTTGATACTTTCTGCTGACATTTCATGCGTTGTTGATCTTCATGTATGCCATCTGCGTTGTTATGATATGCATTATAGTTAAGAAATTAAGGAATCTGAGAAAAGAAACAGAAGGACTAGACATCTACCAAGACGCACTTTCTCAAGCAAGCTTCGTAGATTTTTTTTTATGGTGCTGTCTCCAGTTCTGCTGCCGGCAGTTATGAAACCTTATATGGTTCCGAAACAGAAGAACCTAAAATAAACAGACCTTATCCGTAAGATCTCATGGACAAGTTTCTAAACTCACGTTTCGAAGAATTGGGCAGCATTCGTATTGGGAACGTGCAGTGGATCACATACGCACTGTTCACAGAAAATGAAGCAACACAGACAGCCAATAATGAAGTTACAAATGAAATACAGCACCCAAAGGAGAAACGCAATTTGAAAGAAAGCCTGAGGAAAATATTCTGTTCTAGCAGCAGCCGTGCCGAAACAAACTAAGGACAAGGATCTGTAAATGTAAGTTACATTTTCAAATGTTAGGGAAAAAATATTTTATCTATGTATTTTTCTCTATTGCATTGTACTATATTATAATATTCTGGGTTATATTGTATTTATTGTATTTTATTGTATTGTATTATTCCTCTATGTATTGTACCTTATTGTGTTATTCTGTATTGATGTGTATTTAAAAATATTATATTGTTCCGTATAGTATTGTATTTTGTTAAATCATATTGTATTATTCTGTATTGTATAGTATAATTTGTATCGTATTGCATTGTTTCTAGTTTTTAATGTGCCTTCATTTGTTTGCAATTTTAATATGAATGCTTAAATTTAAATATAGTTCATAAAAGCTCATATTTTTATCATAACTCAGCAAACACATTTCTTTCGGCACACGATCGGACCACAGCCGGCAGTGCCGGTTAAGTGCCGGCATGGGCACAGTGGTTTCGGTGAAGTGTCGGCAGCATATTGGCAACTGAAACATAAGAATCTGCTTTTTCGATTGCCGGTTACCTTAATCGGTCCCCTTATGGTTATATATCGGCAAGCGACTTACACCGGCAAGTGACGCAGGCCCGATATGCGATTCCCGATAGTGGCCCGACTAGATTTGCCAACATCGGTCCGGATTCGGAATTTTTAGTCTTTTTTTTTTTCTTTTTCTTAATTTTGTTTGAATTTGAGTTTTGATAAGCTATGTATATTTCATTTATTTCATATGAAATGCTAATAGTGATAAACAAAAAAAAAAAATTAAAAATAGCTTATATATATCTTTCTTAAGCTGTTATTGAATTAATTTTAAAAAATGCTTAGAATTATTTGAATCATCAAAAGAGTTTTTTAAATCGCCCCTTAAAATTATTATTCGTTATAAACTTAATCGTAGAAAAATAAACTTCATAAATTAATTTTTTTCTAATTATATATTCATTTTAAAAGCAATAGGTATGTTTCTTATTTTATTTTAAAATAAAATTATTAAAAAAGTGAATTAATAATGAGAAAAAAGTGAAATAAGAAATAAAAAAGTGAATAAAAATTATTATAAAAAAATAAAAAAATATATATATAACTTTTTAGCATTAAAATTTAAAAGAAAGATTCAGAAATCTCCCACTTCTAAAAAATTATTTACAAAAAAAAAAAAAAAAAAAAAAAAAAAAGAACATGTCTGATTTCATATTTCTTTGTGAAGATTTAGTCGGGAGGACAATTAGGGGTCTAATAATAAATTTAATAATAAAATAATTTTTGCGATCACCTATGTAACAGAAAAGGCTGGAAATGGTTTGTCACTTTGTCAAATGACTATTTGGGTCTTGTTCAACGTTTGTGTGCATTTGTGTAAGCATAGCAACCATATTCGTGAAGATGTTATTGTGTCTGTGCAAAATTCAAAAGTTTTTTGCTTATAGCATACAGTGTTTTCAACCAAATTTAACACAACTTTCCGAAAACTTGCCAAAGAATAGTAGCAACAAGCTGCAATTAAAACATGAATATATTGAATATTTGATGAGATATGGGCATTTTTATGAGATAATTTTTAACTGCGCATGCGCGGAAGATTTCAAAATTTTTATTACATAATTTGGTAGTCAGTATTTTGGGGCAACTTCTATAAAAAGTCCAGTCAAATGTTGTGGAAACTTAGAAAGATATAGTGAGCTGATTGAAAAGTTGTGGAAAATCCCTTATAATAAAGCTATTTTTAGGTAGCAACTCACTATATCGAACCTACCCAGCAAACACATTTCTTTCGGCACATGATCGGACCACAACCGGCAGTGCCGGTTAAGTGTCGGCATGGGCACAGTGGTTTCGGTGAAGTGTCGGCAGCATATCGGCAAATGAAACATAAGAATCTGCTTTTTCGATTGCCGGTTACCTTAATCGGTCCCCTTATGGTTATATATCGGCAAGCGACTTACACCGGCAAGTGACGCAGGACCGATATGTGATTCCCGATAGTGGCCCGACTAGATTTGCCAACATTGATCCGGATTCGGAATTTTTAGTCTTTTTTTTCTTTTTCTTAATTTTGTTTGAATTTGAGTTTTGATAAGCTATGTATATTTCATGTATTTCATATGAAATGCTAATAGTGATAAACAAAAAAAAAATTCAAAAATAGCTTATATATATTTTTCTTAAGCTGTTATTGAATTAATTTTAAAAAATGCTTAGAATTATTTGAATCATCAAAAGAGTTTTTTAAATCGCCCCTTAAAATTATTATTCGTTATAAACTTAATCGTAGAAAAATAAACTTCATAAATTAATTTTTTTCTAATTATATATTCATTTTAAAAGCAATAGCTATGTTTCTTATTTTATTTAAAAATAAAATTATTAAAAAAGTGAATTAATAATGAGAAAAAAGTGAAATAAGAAATAAAAAAGTGAATAAAAATTATTATAAAAAAATAAAAATTATATATATATAACTTTTTAGCATTACAATTTAAAAGAAAGATTCAGAAATCTCCCACTTCTAAAAAATTATTTATAAAAAAAAAAAAAAAAGATAATTTAATATTTCTATTTTATTTGATGATTAAAAAATCTTGATAAGTAAAAGAATCATTTTTGCTACATAATCACTAAAAATATATTCTACATTAAATCATCATATGACAGAAAATGAACTTTTATTCTAATTAAAAGTGATTAATTGCCAACTTATTTTTTTATTAAAATTAGTTTTTCTATGTTACAAATATATATTTCTTGAATTAACGAATTTAATTACATTATAATTCCTAAAGAAAAAATTGTATTAAGAGAAAAACCTCTGAAAGTCACTTATTTTATTTAATAAGCATTCTTAAATTTATAAGAAAGTATCAGAAATATCCCCCATTTAAAAATTCCAAAAGAAAAAAAAATGTAAATTAATATTTTTATTTTATTTTTAAATTAAAAATATTGATACGTGACAAATTAATATTGCAACATAATCATTAAATATATGTTCTACTTTAAATCATCAAAACGAAATAAAATGAAATCTTATTCTAATTAAAAGTTAATAATTACCAACTTTTTATTTATTAAAATAAATTTTTCCATGTTAAAAAAAAATATTTTATAAATTAACGTAGCGCATGTAATTACATTATAATCGTTATAAGAAAATTTGATTAACTGAACAAGACCTCTAAAAATATTTTTAAAAATACTTAATTATTCTTAAATTTATATCTATTCTTAATTATTCTTAATTATATCTATATCTTAATTAAACTTAAATTTATTATTAAATTCCTTTGCTTTAACGAATTCACTACGATATTTATTTCATTCATTTAAATATTAAATTAAATTTTAAATAAACGCGCTTAAGACAATTACAAATAAATAAATAAAAAATAAAAACACTTCAAAATTCTAATTTTCCCATCTACCATTTACCTCCAATCACAAACCATTACGTCCCATCTACCATTTACCTCCAATGACAAACAATTACGTATCGATAAGACTTCCCCTTATTAACTCTTAAAATCCTCCTCTGATCAAGTCTGAGTGGCCAAGTGGTTAAGGCATCTACTTCCTGTCGTTGGGTTCGTTGGATCAAATCCAACCTCATCCAACGCCGAAATACGTTCCTTTCAAATATGCATTTCGCGATGGTTCATAGATGGCGCCATCAAAACAGATTTTTTTAAATTGATGCTGGTGTCGGGCTGCGACTGGCATTCGTATGGATAGCTATCGGCGTGCGGTCGGCATAGTGTTTTGCCGATACTGGACCGCGCCGATACTGCTGCGCGCCTATCTGTCGGGCGTCACTCGCCCGGCGTGTCGAAAAAGATACGGAACCGGTACGGCAGCCGGTATCGTGCCGATACCGTCGGTAACGGCAAAGCGGCTGTCGGCCGATTGTTTACCGATAGCTCTGTGTTTGCTGGGAAAGCATTCATTTATATTTTTTCAAATTAGCACGTAATTTGACTGCAATTTTTTTTTCAGTTTTTATGAGAAAATGGCAACAAAAAGATGGAGTATTTTACTATTTTTTCTCTACTTCTGACAGAAATGGTGTACTTCAGTTGCCACCACACAAAAATGGCACTAAAAACTAAAAAACACTAATATCTCAAAACTCAATTGAGATTCAAACAAATTGCAGTTATTTATATTTTCTCTAAACGCAGGTGTAAAAACTGAAAATGTGCGATGCTTAGAATTTTAAAAAATAGCAGCAGAGATTGTTAGTATTTTTCCGTACAATCCCGTAAAGCATGGTGACGTTACGGCGACGTCGTTGTGAAGTCACACTGTGACTTTTTGATCGTCGATGTGACGTCATGTGAATCGATCTGAAGTCATAGTGATTAGAATCTGAAGTCGTTATGGCCGTTTTAGAGCTCATTTGTGATGTCACATTGTGACCAATTTGTGAATTTACTGGTGACAGATTTGTGAAATATGTGTTATTCGTGAGAAAATTGTCATTATCACTGTGATGATTCTGTGACGACAGTGACAATATTGTGAATTCACATTGTGACAATTTTGTGAAAATTGTGTGATTTGTGACGATTTTGTCTTTAACTTTGTGACGAATATGTAACTACAATGACAATGTTGTGACAGCGTTAAGATGCAAGACATTTAATGAAAAATGGAATCGCTATTCGAGTCCAATCATTAACCTAGATAATGGAGGCCGGGGTGATTTTGAGTAAAAGAAAATTCTGAAGTTCACAGGAAAATTTCCGAATGTATTTTTCATGATAATTTGTCGAAATTTGCGGATTTTTCCCGCGATGCTTTGGCGAAATTCGTCTTATTTGTATGATTTATAGACAAATTTCACGTTTCTTCGCTATCCTTTGATAATATTCGCTTTTTTTCGCGATCCGTAGATGAAATTCACGTTTTTTCTTCAATCTTTTGACGAAATTTCGATTTTTAAATAAAATTTACGTTTCTTCCACGATCTTTTGAAGAAATTTAGACTTTTGTCGCGATCATTTGACAAAATTCGACTTATTGACAAAGTTTCGCCTTTTTTGCGGTTCATTGACAAAAATCGCGTTTTTTCTATAATTTTTGACAAAATTCGCGTTTTTTCTATAATTTTTTTGCAAAATTTGCTATTCTTAGAAGAAATTTGCTTTGTTCCACGATCTTTTGACATAATTTGCATTTTTTCGCGATCCTTTGGTGAAATTCACTTTATTTGTGAGATTTATGGACAAAGTTTTGCGTTTTTCTCGGTCCTTTGCCGAAATTCACGTTTTTTCTGCGATTCTTAGACGAAATCCGTCGTATTTGCACGATTTTATTAACACAATTTCACGTTTTTTTTGCTATCCTTTGACAAAATTTGCATGTTATTCGCGATCATTTGACGAAATTCGCGTTTTTTCTGTAATCTTTTTACAAAATTTGCAATTTATAGATGAAATTCGCATTTTTTCTCATGATCTCTTAACGAAATTTGCGTTATCTGTGCGATTTATTCATGAAATTTTGCGTTTTTCGCAGTCCTTTGACAAAATTCACTTTTTTCCCGCGATTATTAGACGAAATTCTTGTTTTTTCGTGGTTTTTTGACGAAATTTAAGGGTTTTTTCACGATTTTTTATCGAATTTCACGTTTATTCCGCGATCTTTTTAAGAAATTCGCTTTTTTTCGAGACCTTCTGGCAAAATTCGCGATCCCTCGAAGAAAGTAGTTTTTTTTCCGCGTTCCTTAGATGAAATCCGAGTGTTTTTTCAGATTCTTTGTCGAAATTCGCTTTTTCCCCAGTGTGATCCTCAGTTTGAATTTGAGTTTTTCTCCCAATTCTTTGCGGAAATTAGCTTTATTCCGCGATCTTTTGTCAAAATTTCGCGTTTTTTTTCGGTTACTATTTGCCGAAATTTGCGATTTTTTCGGTGAAATTTTGGCGATCTCGAAATACTTTACGATTTACGTAGTCAACGTGCTAATATATATTTTAATAACAAAAACAAAATTTTAGCATATTTTGGGAGATTTATGGAGTAAAATAATAGTTAGGAAATTATTATTTTTGAAGTTTTCATTAATTCTACAATTAGGGTAGACCGGGGCTAGTTGGCCATAGGGGCATGTTGGCCCAGTCACGATATTTTTTTAACTTTGCGTTAGATGACATTGTCAGTCTAGCCAAAGTATGCGCTGCTGCGCTTTCCTCCTCCAACATCAGCACCATTCAAGTCGGAGCGTCCGTAAAAAATTATTGAGAATTTTCAAAGTTTTGCAAAGGTGAGTAAATTTCCTCTGTTATAAATAATCGTTTTTTATTTGTTTGTAGATTACATTTTAGAGTTTGATATATAATAATTCAGAAAAATAAATGTTCGTAGTTATTTCAGGGTATGTTTTTTTATTGAAATACTTTCAGAATAATTCCTTAGAGTCTTGAAAAACAAAAATGGCGAAACGGGGTTAGTTGGCCCATTTTGGCCCGGCGGGCCAACATGCCCCGTAGGAATTTGGCTCTGGGGTATTGGAATTTTGATAGTTTTAATGAATTATTTTAATAAAAATTTATTATTATTTTAATTAATTTATTATTAATTAATAACAAGGAATTATTTTATTAATTGAATACATAAACAAAGCTATCAAACTATCAAATTACATCCTTTAACAACAATATGTCTCTGGAACTCGCAACAAACATTTTTCGTATAACTATTTACATGTATCTCAAATATTAAAATAATATTTTATTCCTGTCAACAAAACACAAGAATGACTTTATCAGGTAACGTTGAAATATCTAACGAAAATAAACAATTGTTGAAATCATAAATATTGAAATAATTACCAAATTTCTCATTCTTACAAAATATTTTCGAACTTGCAGGTTGGATTGAAATTGAACTGATTTCAAACTACACTTTCAGTGGTACAGAAAAGAAATTTTGCTTATTTTTTATATTTATTCATTTATTCCAGTGCGTCTCATCTACATCTTTAAAAATAGCCTCGTTTTGGGACTTTCTGTTGACATTTGATGCGTTGTTAATCTTCAAGTATGCCATCTGCGTTGTTATGATATGCATTATAGTTAAGAAATTAAGGAAGCTGAGAAAAGAAACAGAAGAACTACACATCTACCAAGACGCACTTTCTCAAGCAAGCTTCGTAGAAGTTTTTTATGATGTTGTTTCCAGTTCTGCTGCCGACAGTTATGAAACATTATATGCTTCCGAAACAGAAGAACCTAAAATAAACAGACCTTATCCGTAAGATCTCATGGACAAGTTTCTAAACTCATGCTTAGAAGAATTGGGCTGCATTCATATAGAGAACGTGCAGTGTATCACATACGCACTGTTCACAGAAAATGAATCAGCACATACAGCCAATAATGAAGTTACAAATGAAATACAGCATCCAAAGGAGAAACGCAATTTGAAGGGAAGCCTGAAGAAAATATTCTGTTCTTGCAGCAGCCGTGCCGAAACAAACTAAGGACAAGGATCTGTAAATGTAAGTTACATTTTCAAATGTTAGGGAAAAAATTGGGTAAAATTTTGCAATCTTATGCTAATTAACTGTTGTTTGTTAAACTCCAAAATTATCAATAAAAGATCTTTTTTTATTAATATTTATTGCATCATATTGTAGTATTGTTCTCTATTACATTATATTATTTTTCTTTTTCTTGTGCTGTATCATAATGTATTGTTCTGTATTTTATTTTTTTGTAATGTAATGTATTATTCTGTGTTTTATCGTATCATATTGCATAATTCTATACTGTATTGTACAGCATTGTATTGCTTTGTAAAATGTTGTATTACTCTCTAATGTAATAAATCGTATTGTATTATTCTGAATTTAACTGTATTGTATTATATTGTATTGTATTGTATGATATTGTATTATTCTGTATAGTTTTGTATGTTGCTGTACCATATTGTCTTATTCTGTATTGCATCATATTTTTTTATTCTTTATTGTATAGTATTGTATCATATTGTATTTTTCTGTACTGCATTGTATTATATTATATTATTTTGTATTGTTTTGTATTGTACTGTATTGTATTATATGGTATTACGTATTCTTCTATGTATTATACCGTATTGTATTATTCTGTACTGTTGTGTATTGCATAATATTATATTATCTATATAATAAAAGCCGAAGTCATGTGACTCTCATCAATAGTTCCCGGCTGACTGCTTCAATTTTTATATGCCAAGCGACCATTTTGCTACTTTTACTTGAGCTGGACGCAGATGATTAAATCGCCAAATAGGGTTCCTTCGCCCTCATTTCATTTAAAATATAAACCTATCACTAATTTAATGTAAAATACATAACTTTCATTTAAAATACACATCTTTCATTTACCTCATTTAAAATACAATAAATAAATAAATAAATAGATATTTTTCCAGTATAGGTTCTTGGCGAGAAAAAAAATGGCCATCGAATTTTCCGGCAATCTATATCCTATTTCATATACATAAGCAATTTGTTCCATATGAATACAATTGACTTAATCTAAATAAGCCAATAATCTATTTTTATATAGAAACAGGAGTAAGTTATATGTAAACAAATATTGTATATATATGTGTAAATAAAATGTTTATATGCAAATAAATACATATAAATAAAAATAGAAGTTCACCAGGTTTGTTTTCATAGCTATTTATATATTTTATCAACGTATTTCACGTTCTGAAGACCGAAATGCGCCAAGCTTACAGGAAAATGCCAAGGCTCCTGTAATGGAAAAGTACCTAAATAAACAATTAATCGTAATAATAATAACATAAACTAAAATAGTTCATTTCAACATCAAAGTATTGTTTCTGGTTTACATTCAAATAAATATACAGGGTGTCCGGTCTTAACGGTGTCCAATGGCTAATTACTAAACCGTTAGTCATAGACATATAGTTCCAATTACAAAAATTTTTTAAATCAGGTAAAGAAATATTTTAAAAGCGATTTGGGTCAATAAAAACATTTCTTAAAAAATTACGAAATTTAAATTTTTATACGGTCCCCCGGTCCTATGAGTTATATTTAGTGAAATTTTCCTTTTACATTGACAAGTAATACAAAAAAAGTCCCGTTATTCTACGATTAATATTGACCGAGTAATAGCTGTTTAAAGTTGGAGCATATTTTTTGCTGCAAATTGGGGGTCATTCACAAATTTAGTCCAAATATAATTTCGTCAGATATAAAAAATGTTTGGGAGTAAAATTAACATTGCAATATAAATTTGAATTCTTTAATCATTCTGGCATATTAATGGAAAATATACAATTTGTAATAAACATTTAAGAAGAAAGAAAAAACAGAATTTTTGTTAAATAAAATGATTCTAAATTAACAGCCTCAATTCTTTACAAAATGAAACGTATTTTAAAATATTATTAGATTGCACAAGCCTGCAAAATTTGGGTTATGTCATGTTTTTTAGCTTTTGATAATTGATTTTTATATATTCTGTACCGCTGAATCCGAAATTGACCTTCATTTTTAACTATCATATCAGGATTTTTCGCAAATTGCAAATTTCAAAGTTAAGAAGTTCAATGTTAAAATTGAATTTCCTCCCCATCTCATCGGACCACTCAGCTGTTTAGCTGTAAGAATCCCAGGATAAGCAAAAATATCGAATAATTTTTTTAATAAAATAAAAAATGTTTTACATATGTTTTATAGTATGAGATTTTCGCTATATTTTAACTTACACATTTGTGATTTGTAAAAAAAAATTTAACGTGATGGTTAAAATTGAAGGTCATTTTCAGATTCAGTGCTAAAAAGTGCGTAAAAATCAATTATCAAAAGTTAAAAAACACAACCATCTCCTCTACTTTATAGTATTCGATTTTTGTTATTCTTTAAATTTGAAAATTTATGATTTGCGAAACATCCTGACATGATGGTTAAAAATTAAGGTAATTTTCTAAAAAATTTGCTAAAAAATACATAAAAGTTAAAAAACCCAACAATCGCAGTCTTGTATTATCTAATCTAAAACTTTTTCTTAAACTCCTTCGCAGAAATCTATCCGAAAATTTTTGTGTTATCCTGTAAAATAAGTATAAATGGTAACCACCGAAAATCTTAATAATATTATATTGTTATCGGATTTGCGCCAGTATGTAAAATGCAATCTCGATCGGATATTTAAAAGTGGGTTAAAGTTCGAGTACAAAGTTTGAACTGGAAAAACATACATACGATTGTTGAAATAACATAAAAGCTTGTAAAAAAACAAAATTTTTGTTAAAAGAAATCATATGAGAAACAGTCTCAAATCCTGACAAAAAAAAACATATGTTATTTTAGGCAATTTGAGAATTAATCATAATACTTGTAGGATTTTTTTTCAAAGCGCAGATACACATGAAGTAAGATCTTCGAATACTTTAAACACTTGGTATATGATCCCTCAAAGCCAAGCCGAACTCATTTGTTTTCAGAGTAGAAAAGTGGCATAAGTCATACATTTTTAAAGTTTCATAACTCGCTCAATTTTAGCATTATATGAATGGGACTTTTTTTTGTCTTACTTGTCAGTGTAATAGGAAAAAATTACTAAATATAACTTATAGGACCGGGGGACCGCATAAAAATTTAAATTTCGTAATTTTTAAAGAAATGTTTTTATTGGCCCAAATCGCTTTTAAAATGTTTCTTTACCTGATTTAAAACATTTTTGTGATTGGAACAATATGTCTATGACTAACGGTTTAGGAATTAGCCATTGGATACCGTTGTGACCGGACACCCTGTATATTCCAAGATTTGATTTCAATTGAAAGTAAGGTGACAGCTTCCTATTTTACTTCATAGAGTAAACAAAAACAAGAGATTCATTCATGATATAAACAGTAGAAAATATTAGACCATGGAGGTAATCATTCGCAAAGCAGGTTCTTCAACAATGAATGGATAATATTCTTATGACGTCATAGTAGGTAAATTGGCGGCGCTAACGTTTGTTAACGGCTTGCATTCACGAGGGTTTTATTTTGCTATTTCTCTTAGTTACGTTAGTATATTGTCATATTTATGAACTCAGAAATCAAATCTATAAAGACAAAAGTATATATATTCATTATTTAGAAATTAAGTATTGACAAAAAAATTATAAATGCATGATTTGCAAAATTTAAATAAATTTATTAATATTAAAAAGTAACATTGAAATAACAGTAAGTAGAGTTAAGTAGAATAAGTTTAATTTAGATAATTTATGAACAAATCTCAGTTTAAATACTTGAAGTTTCACTCATTTTTACAGCTACGGAAATTATGAGGTATTTGTCAAAAAAGACGAAATATGCATAACAACAAAAATGTATGAAATGTTATCAAGTTCGCAAAGAATTCTTGATTTCTCTGTCAGAATCTTTGGACTCGGGGAAGGATTGAGCAAGTCAATTAGCTTCTGAATGAAAGTAACATGATGAAATGCTTAGCATACATTTAAGGAAGACCAAACTGATCGCCAGAGGCGGCTAGTTCTGTATAGTAATGTATTTTCTTGTATCATACTGTATTATTCTTTGTTGTGTTGTATTCTATCATATTGTATTATTTTGTGCTGTATCGTATTATATTGTATCAAATTTTGTTATTGACTATGTTATTATTTTGTGCTATATCGTATTGCATTATTCTGTATTGTATAGTATAGATTGTATCGTAATGTACTGTATAAAGTAATTAATATGCCTTCATTTTTTTGAAATATTAATATAAAAATTTTAAATTAAATATAGCTCATATTAACTCATACTTTTATCATAAAGCATTCACTTACATTTTTTTTCAAAATAGCATGTAATTTGACAGCAAATTGTTTTCAGTTTTTATAAGAAAATGGCAACAAAAAGATGGAATAATCTACTATTTCTCCTCTACTTTTTACAGAAATGGTGTACTTCAGTTGCCACCATACAGAAATGGCACTAAAATCTAAAAAATATTAATATCTCAAAACTAAATTCAGATTCAAACAAATTCCAGTTACTTATTTTTTCTTTAAATGCAGGTGTAACAACTGAAAATGTGCAATGCTTAGAATTTTAAAAAATAGCACAACAGATTATTAGTATTTTTCCGTACAATGGTTCATGTGCTTCTTTTTACGGCAGCTTTTGTGAAGTAAGATTATTTTTTAGTGACGACATTTTAATTCTTTCCTGAATGATGTACCATTTCGGGAGTTATGCAAATTATTACAACAAATACATTAAATTTGTCCCAAGCTACGCCGCCTTTTACGCGAACAATACAGTTATAGTTGTCTCATATAGAGAAAAATTTAATCTGTTTATTGCTGCTAGTACATAAAAACAATGCAAACAAAACAATGGTAAACATAAACAAAGCTATCAAAATATCAAATTACGTCATTTAACAACAATATATCTCTGGCATTTGCACGTATCTCTATTATTGAAATAATATTTCATTGTTGTCAACAAAACACAAGAATGAGTTTATTAGATAACGTTGAAATATCTAACAACAATAAATAATTGTTGAAAGCATAAATATTGATATAATTATCAAAATTCTCAATCTTACAAGATATTTTCGAAAATGTAGTTTGGAGTGCCATTCAATTGATTTCAAAGTACACTTTCAGTTGTTCAAAAAAAGCAGTTTTGCGTATTTTTGTATATTTATTGTTTTATTCGAGGATGTCTCATCTACATCTTTAAAATAGTCTCGTTTTAGGACTTTCTGTTGACATGTCATGCTTTGTTAATCTTCATGTATGCCATCTGCATTGTTATCATATGCATTATAGTTCAGAACTTAATGAGGCTGAGAAGAGGAAAAGAAGAACTTGAGATCTAGTAAGACGCACTTTCTCAAGCAAGCTTTGTCGAAGATTTTTATGATGCTGTTCCCAGTTCTGCTGCCGAAAATTATGAAACCTGATATTGTTCCGAAACAGAAGAACCTAAAACAAATAGACCCTATCCGTAAGATCTCATGCACAAATTTCTAAACTCATGCTTAGAAGAAATGGGCTGCATTCGTATAGGGAAAGTGCAGTGGATCTCAGGCACACTGTTGACAGAAAATGAAACAGAACAAACAGCAAAGTTACACATGAAATACAGCCTCCAAATAACAAACGGACATTCAAGGAAAGCATGAAGAAATTATTCCGTTGTTGCAGCAGACTTGCCGAAGCAAACTAAAGACTTGGTCCTGTAAATGTAAGTTACATTTTCAAAAAAAAAAAAAAAAAAAAAAAAAAGGGGGTAAAAATTTAACATGTTATTCTAATTAACTTTTATACTCAAAAAATATCAAAAAATATCTTTTTGTATTAATATTTATTGTATCATATTCTATTATTCTGTATTAGATTATATTATTTTGCATTTTCTTTGTACTGTACCATAATGTATTAATCTGTATATTTTTGTTTTGTAATGTACTGTATTAGTCTAAATTTTATAATATAATATTGTATAATTGAATATTGTATTGTACTGCCGGTACAGATGTCATATTCGCCCGATATTGGCGCGATTTTTTTCTGACGCCAATGTCATATACGCAACGTGTACTTAACTGGCGCCAAAATGTCGTTATTTTGCTTGATGTGGTAACCCGCATTATGTTGTTTATGCTGTTGATGTTTTCGCCAAATTGGCGACCGAAAAAAATCGCGCCAATATGGGGCGAATATGACATCTGTACCGTACTGCCTTGCATTGCATTGTTTTGTACAATGCTGTATTATTCTCTATTGTATTATATTATACCATATTGTATTATTCTAAATAATATATTATTGTATCACATTCTATCGCATTGTATAGTATTGTATGGTATTGTATGATATTGTATTATTCTGTATAGTTTGGTGTGTTACTGTATCGTATTGTCTTATTCTGTGTTGCATAATATTTTTTAATTCTGCATTATATCGTATTGTGTCATATTGTAATTTTCTCTATTGCATTGTACTATATTATAATATTCTGTATTGTATTGTATTGTATTGTATTATTCCTCTATGTATTGTACATTATTGTATTATTCTGTATTATTGTGAATTTTAAAATATTATATTATTCCGTATAGTATTGTATTTTGTTAAATCATATTGTATTATTCTGTATTGTATAGTATAATTTGAATCGTATTGTATTGTATCTAGTTTTTAATGTGCCTTCATTTGTTTGCAATTTTAATATGAATGCTTAAATTTAAATGTAGTTCATAAAAGCCCATATTTTTATCATAAAGTATGTTTTATCATAAAGTATCATAAAGTATTTATATTGTTTCATATTAGCACGTAATTTGACTAAAATTTTTTTCAGTTTTTATGAGAAAATGGCAACAAAAAGATGGAGTATTTTACTTTTTTTCCTGTACTTTTTACAGAAATGGTGTACTTCAGTTGCCACCATACAAAAATGGCACTAAAAACTAAAAAAATATTAATATCTCAAAACTCAATACTGATTCAAACAAATTGCAGCTATTTATTTTTTCTCTAAATGCAGGTGTAAAATCTGAAAATGTGCGATGCTTAAAATTAAAAAAATAGCAGAAGAGATTATTAGTAATTTTCCGTACAATTGTTCATATGCATCATTTTACGGCTGCTTATGTAACGTAAGATTATTTTTTAGTGACGAGTCTTTAATTGTTGCCGGAATGATGTACCATTTCGGCGGCCAAACAAATGATTACAACAAATAAATTAAAATTATCCCAATCTACGCCACCTGATACGCTAACAATATAGTTATAGTTCTATCGTACAGATTCAAATTTAATCTGTTTATTGCTACTGGTAAGCAAAGCAATGTAAATAAAACAATGGTAAACACATAAAAAGGTATCAAACTATCAAATTACGTCATTTAACAACAATATGTCTCTGGAATTCGCAACAAACATTTTTCGTATAACTATTTACATGTATCCCTACTATTAAAATAATAATTTATTGTTGTCAACAAAACGCAAGAATGAGTTTATTATGTAACGTTGAAATATCTAACGAAAATAAACAATTGTTGAAATCTTAAATATTGAAATAATTATCAAATTTCTCATTCTTACATAATATTTTCGAAGTTGCAGGTTAGATTGAAATTGAACTGATTTCAAACTACACTGTGTAACAAAAAAGCCATTTTGCATATTTTTTAATATTTATTCATTTATTCCAGTGCATCTCATCTACATCCTTAAAAATAGCTTCGTTTTGGGACTTTCTGTTGACATTTCATGCGTTGTTAATCTCCATGCATGCCATCTGCATTTTTATGAAATGCATTATAGTTAAGAACTTAAGGAAGCTGAGAAAAGAAAGAGAAGAACTAGACATCTACTAAGACGCACATTCGCAAGCAAGCTTCGTCGAAGTTTCTTATGATGCTGTCTCCAGTTCTGCGGCCGGCAGTTATGAATCCTTATATGGTTCCGAGACAGAAGTACATAAAATGAACAGCCCTTTTTCGTAAGATCTCACGAACAAGTTTCTGAACTCATGCTTAGAAGAATTGGGTGCTTCCGTATTGGGAACGTGCAGTGGATCACATGCTCACTGTTCACAGAAAATGAATCAACACAGACAGACAATAATGAAGTTATAAATGAAATACTGCCTCCAAAGAAAAATTGCAATTTGAAGGAAAGCCTGATGAAAATATTCTGTTCTTGCAACAGCCGTGTGGAATCAAACTAAGGACTAAGACCTGTAAATGAAAGTTACATTTTCAAATATTAGGGGAAAAAATTGGGTAAAATTTTACAATCTTATACTAATTAACTGTTGTTTGTGAAACTCGATAATTATCAATAAAAGATCCCTTTTTATTAATATTTATTTTATCATGTTGTATTTTTGTGTATTATATTACATTATTTTTCATTTTCTTGTACTGTATCATAATGTGTTGTTCTATATTTTAATTCTTTCTTAATGTAATGTATTATTCTGCATTTTATTGTTTTCTAATGTATTGTAATAGTCTGTATTTTATAATATCTTATTATATAATTCTATACTGTATTGTACTGCATTGCATTGCATTGTATTGCTTTGTAAAATGTTGTATTAATCTCAATTGTATTATATCGTATTGTATTATTCTGAATTGTACTGTATTGTATTATATTGCACTGTACGGTATTGTATGATATTGTATTATTCTGTATAGATTTGTATGTTTCTGTACTATATTGTCTTATTCTGTATTGCATCATACTTTTTTATTCATTATTGTATTTTATTGTATAATCATGTATTTTTCTGTATTGCATTGTATTATATTATATTATTCTGTATTGCTTTGTATTGTACAGTATTGTATTGTATTGTATTTTATTGTATTGTATCGTACTGTACTGTATTGTTTTGTACGGTATTTTCTTCTATGTATTGTACCTTATTGTATTATTCTGTATTGTTGTGTATTGTATAATATTATATTATTCTGTATAGTAATGTATTTTGTTGAATCATACTTTAATATACTTTGTTGTGTTGTATTCTATCATATTGCTTTATTTTGTACGGTATCGTATTATATTGTATCAAATTTTATTATTTACTATTTTATTATTTTGTGCTATATAATATTGCATTATTCCGCATTGTATAGTATAGATTGTTTCGTAATACACTGTATCTAGTAATTAATATGCCTTCATTTTTATGAAATATTAATATGAATACTTAAAATTAAATATAGCTCATACTAGCTCATATTTTTCGCATAAAGCATTCACTTATATTTTTTCAAAAGAGCACGTAATTTGACTGCAATTTTTTTTTCAGTTTTCAAGAGAAAATGGCAACAAAAACATGGTGTAATCTACTATTTTTCCTTTATTTTGTACAAAAATAGTGTACTTCATTTTCCACCGTACAGAAATAGCGCTGAAAGCTAAAAAATGTTAATATCTCAAAACTCAACTGAGATTAAAACAAATTGCAGTTAATTGCTTTTTTTTTTTGCCTATACGAAGGTGTAAAAACTGAAAGTGTGCGATGCTTAGAATTTTAAAAAATAGCAGCACAGATTATTAGTATTTTTCCGTACAATGGTTCATGTGCTTCTTTTTTCGGCTGTTTAAGTGACGTAAGATTATTTTTTAGTGACGACACTTTAATTGTTTTTTGAATATGTACCGTTTCGGTGGCTAAACAAATTAATACAACAAATACATTAAATTTGTCCCAATCTACGCCACGTTTTACGCGAAGAATATAGTTATAGTTCTCTCGTACATATTGAAATTTAATCTATTTATTGCTACTGGTAAGCAAAGCAATGTAAACAAAACAATAGTAAACATGAACAAAGCAATCAAACTATCAAATTACGTCATTTAACAACAATATGTCTCTGGCATTCGCAACAAAAATTTTTCATTTAACAATTTTAAAAAACACAGCAGCAGAGATTATTAATATTTTTCCGTACAATGATACATGTGCATTGTTTTACAGCTGCTTATGTAACGTAAGATTATTTCTTATTAACGACACTTTAATTGTTGCCTGAAAGAAGTAGCATTTCTGCGTCTAAAAAATGATTACAACAAATAAATTACATTTATTCGCAGGTACGAACACATTTTACGCCAATATTATACTTATCTTTCTCTATCAGACAAATCCAAATTTAATCTGTTTATTGCTACTAGTACATAAAAGCAATGAAAATAAAACAATGGTAAACATAAACAAAGCTATCAAACTATCAAAATACGTCATTTAACAACAATATGTCTCGGGCATACGCAAATAAAATTTTTCGTTTAAAATTTGCGCGTATCTCTATTATTGAAATAATATTTCATTTTTGTCAACAAAACACAAGAATGAGTTTATTAGATAACGTTGAAATATCTGAAAAATAAACAATTGTTGAAATATTAAACATTGAAACAATTATAAAATTTCTCAATCTTTCAAAATGTTTTCGAAAATGTAGTTTGTAGTGCCAATCAACTGATTTCAAACTACACTTTCAGTTGTACAAAAAAAGCAATTTTGCACATTTTTGTATATTTATAGATTTATTCGAGAGCGTCTCATATACATCTTTAAAAATAGCCTCGTTTTGGGATATTCTGTTGGCATTTAATGCGTTGTTAATCTTCATGTATGCCATCTGCATTCTTATGATATGCATTATAGTTAAGAAATTAATGAAGCTGAGAAGATAAACAGAAGAACTAGACATCTACTATAACGCACATTCTCAAGCAAGCTTTGTCGAAGTTTTTTATGCTGCTGTCTCCAGTTCTGCTGCCGACAATTATGAAACCTCATATAATTCCGAAACAAAACAACCTAAACCAAACAGACCTTATCCGTAAGATCTCATGGACAAGTTTCTGAACTTATGCTTAGAAGAAATGGGCTGCATTCGTATAGGGAAAGTGAAGTGGATCTCAGGTGCACTGCTTACAGAAAATGAAGGCAGAACAAATAGCCAAGTTACAAATGAAATACGAAACCAAATAAGAAACGGACTTTCAATTAAAGATTGAATAAATTATTCTTTTGTTGCAGCAGCCTTGCCGAAACAAACTACAGACTTGGACATGCATATGTAAGTTACAATTTCAAAATAAAAAAAAATGGGTAAAAATTTCAAACGTTATTCGAATTAACTGTTATACTAAAAAAAAATCAATAAAAGATTTTTTTATTAATATTTATTGCATCATATTGTATTATTCTATATTATATTGTATTATTTTGCATTTTCTTCTACTGTACATAATGTATTAATCTGTATATTTTGATTTGTAATGTACTGTATTTGTCTGTATTTTATAGTATCATATTGTACATTTCTCTATTGTGTTGTACGGCATTGCATTGCATTGTTTTTTATAATGCTGTAATATTCTCTATTGTATTATATTATATCATATTGTATTATTCTGAATGGTACTGTATTGTATTATATTGTATTGTATTGTATGACATTTTATTATTCTGTATAGTTTTGTATGTTGCTGTATCGCATTGTCTTAATGTGTGTTGTCACATTTTTTTAATTCTGTATTGTATCGTATTGTATCATATTGTTTTTCTCTATTGCGTTGTATTATATTATAATACTCTGTATTGTATTGTATTGTATTGTATAGTGTTATATTGTATAGTATTATTCTTCTGTCTATTTTACTTTATTGTATCATTCTGTATTGTTGTGTATTTTATAATATTATTTTATTCCGTAGTGTATTGTATTTTGTTAAATCATATTGTAATATTCTGTATTGTATAGAATAGTATATCGTATTGTATTGTATTTAGTTTTTAATATGCCTTCATTTGTTTGTAATTTTAATAAGAATACTTAAATTTAAGTATATTTCAAAAAAGCTCATATTTTTATCATAAAGCATTCATTTATATTTTTTCAAATTAGCACGTAATTTGACTAAAAATTTTTTTCACTTTTTATGAGAAATTGGCAATAAAAAGATTGAGTAATCTACTATTTTTCCTGTACTTTTTACAGAAATGGTGTACTCCAGTTTCCACCACACAGAAATGGCCCTAAAAAGTAAAAACTATTAATATCTCAAAACTCAATTCAGATTCAAACAAATTTCAGTTATTTACTTTTTCTCTAAACACAGGTGTAAAATCTAAAAATGTGCGATGCTTAGAATTTTAAAAAATAACAGATTATTGGTATTTTTCCGTACAATGGTTCATGTGCTTTTTTTTACGGCTGCTTATGTGGTAAGAATATTTTTTAGTGACGACACTTTAATTGTTGCCTGAATGTTGTACCATTTCGGGGGCTATACAAATAATTACAATAAATAAATAAAATTTGTCCCAAGCTACGCTATCTTTTACGCGAACAATATAGTTATATGTATACATAAATATTATACAGGTATACATGCAATACAGAGAACAGAACTGGTGTGAAATATTAGCACTGCAGGCATTATTTATGTGTGTATGTGTGTTTTAATATATATTGTAGTATGTTTTTTTTTATTATAATGTAGGTATAGTTCTCTCATACAGATGCAAATTTAATCTGTTTTTTGTTACTAGTCCATAAAAACAATGCAAAGAAGATAATGGTAAACATAAAGCTATCGAAATATGAAATTACGTCATTTAACAACAATAAGTCTCTGGAATTCGCAACAATAATTTTCCGTTTCACAATTTGCACGTATCTCTATTCTTGAAATAATATTTCATTCTTGTCAACAAAACACAAGAATGTGTTTATTAGATAACGTTTAAATATCTAACAACAATAAGCAATTGTTGAAAGCGTAATTATTGAAATAATCAACAAATTTCTCAATCTTACAAAATATTTTGGAAATTGTAGTTTGGAGTGCTATTCAACAGATTTAAAACTACACTTTCAGTGTTACAAATAAAGCAATTTTTCATATTTTTATATATTTATTAATTTATTCGAGAGCGTTTTATCCATATCTTTAAAAATAGCCTCGTTTTGGG
Organism: Maratus speciosus; assembly: GCA_963932465.1. Taxonomy (NCBI): domain Eukaryota; kingdom Metazoa; phylum Arthropoda; class Arachnida; order Araneae; family Salticidae; genus Maratus; species Maratus speciosus. The sequence continues at coordinate 167,816,855 of OZ010797.1, forward strand.
ACATTCTGTTGGCATTTCATGCGTTGTTAATCTTCATGTATGCACTCTGCTTTGTTATTATATGCATTATAGTTGAGAACTTAACGAGGCTGAGAAGAGATACAGAAGAACTAGACATATACTAAGGCGCACTTTCTCAAGCAAGATTTGTCGAAGATTTTTATGATACTGTCTCCAGTTCTGCTGTCGACAGTTATGAAACCTGATATGGTTCCGAAACAGAAGATCCTTAAACAAACAGACATTATCCGTAAGATATCACGGGCAAGTTTCTAAACTCATGCTTAGAAGAAATTCGTATAGGTGAAGTGCAGTGGATCTCAGGCGCACTGTTGACAGAAAATGAAGCAGAACAGACAGCCAAGTTACAAATGAAATACAGACTCCAAATAAGAAAGGACTTTCAAGGAAAGCTTGAAGATATTTTTCTGTCGTTGCAGCAGCCTTGCCGAGACAAACTAAACTCTTGGACCTGTATATGTAAGTTATATTTTCAAAATTAAAAAAAAAAGAGTAAAAATTTACAACGTTATTCTAATTAACTGTTATACTAAAAAAAATATATAAAATATCTTTTTTTATTAATATTTATTGTATCATATTGTATAAATCTGTATTACATTACATTATTTTGCATTTTCTTGTACTGTACCATAATGTATTAATCTGCATATTTGGTATTTGTAATGTAGTAAATTGGTCTGTATTTTATAGTATCATATTGTATAATTCTACATTGTATTGTACTGCATTGCATTGCATTGTTTTGTATAAGGCTGTATTATTCTCTATTGTATTATATCATATCATATTGTATTATTCTGAATGGTACTGTATTGTATTATATTGCATTGTATTGTATTTTATTTTATTGTATGATATTGTATTATTCTGTATAGTTTTGTATCTTACTGTATCGCATTGTCTTATTCTGTGTTGTATCACATTTTTTAATTCTGTATTGTATCGTATTGTATCATATTGTTTTTTCTCTATTGCATTGTATAATATTATAATACTCTGTATTAAATTGTATTGTATTGTATAGTGTTATATTGTATGGTATTATTCTGCTATCTATTTTACTTTATTGTATTATTCTGTATTGTTGTGTATTTTATAATATTATATTATTCCGTAGAGTATTAAGCCCCACCAGTGGCCGAGAGGTTCTGCTCTCGAAGCTGGTAGACGGGAGGTGCTGGGTTCGATCCCAATCGCGCCCGTCGGCCTAATCGTTCGGAGTTTTCGTGGTTTTCTTCGAGCCGTGGATCTTCCATGCGTTAATACGGATTAGGTTCCCTTAGAAAGACCCCCACGGAGGGCACTCCCCCCGGGCCTATATCCCTCGTGTAGATAATTGGCCGTCAAAAATCAACCCAACCCGTAGAATATTGTATTTTGTTAAATCATATTGTAATATTCTGTATTGTATAGCATAGTATATCGTATTGTATTGTATCTAGTTTTTAATATGCCTTCATTTGTTTGTAATTTTAATAAGAATACTTAAATTTAAGTATATTTCATAAAAGCTCATATTTTTATCATAAATCTCATTATCATTTATATTTTTTTCAAATTAGCACGTAATTTGACTACAATTTTTTTTTCAGTTTTTAGGAGAAAATTGCAAAAAACAATATTGAGTAATCCACTATTTTTCCTCTACTTTTTACAGAAATGGTGTAGTACTTCAGTTGCCACCATACAGAAATGGCCTAAAAACTAAAAAATATTAATGTCTAAAAACTCAATTCAGATTCAAACAAATTCCAGTTATTTATTTTTTTCTCTAAACGCAGGTGTAAAATCTAAAAATGTGTGATGCTTAGAATTTTAAAAAATAGCAGCAGAGATTATTGGTATTTTTCCGTACAATGGTTCATGTTCTTCTTTTTACGGCTGCTTATGTGGTAAGATTATTTTTTAGTGACGACACTTTTATTGTTGCCTGAATGTTGTACTATTTCGGGGGCTAATGATTACAACAAATAAATTAAATTTGGCTCAAGCTACGTTACCTTTTACGCGAACAATATACACTCATGTCCAAAATTAAGGTCACAAACATAAAATCTGTGAAAACTGATGAACTATTCACTGTATTGCCACGAAATTTGGCACAGAGGTATATTACAATATGAGAAAGAATACAGCAATGTAACAATATGGAAAAAATTTTAATTGTGAATTAAGGTACAGGGTATATCAAAAGTGTTAAATCACGAATAAGAGATAAAGCATTTATCTCGGAAAAAGTCTGTGTAATATGGAGTGTGACTACCGTGCAACTACCGTGTGACTACCGTGTACCTCTACAAGCCTCACAACGAGCTCTTATACTCTTTATGAGAATGTCAATAAATGTTTGTGGCAGCAAAGCCCATTCTTCCAAAAGCGTGGAGCTCGGTGTTTTGCAACCACTCTTTTACCTTCTTTTCCCGCGTCTGTCGAATGTTCTAAAAAGGTATTCTTCTACGCCGACTCGTGGCGCTGCCGTCGTCTCTTACAGACTGTTGCCACAGGTCACACTCGTCCATCCTGATACGCACGACCTCGTGCGCACCATACACTTAAACACAAACTTAAAAAAAAATACCATATCTTAAAAAAAAAAAATTACTCAGAATAAAAGAGAAAAAAAAATAAAGAGAGAAAAAATGAAAATCGTCGTCAATGCCGGTTGGCATTTCGTCTTCCATCTCGTCTTAAATGGTACTCGTCTTAAATCGTACCCGTCTTAAATAGTACTCGTCTTAAATCGTACCCGTCTTTACTTCGTACTCGTCTCGTCTTAAATGGCACTCGTCTTAAATCGTACCCGTCTTAAATGGTACTCGTCTTAAATCGTACCTGTCTTTACTTCGTACTCGTCTTTACTTCGTACTCGTCGTAAATAAAAAATTATATATATACCCACCTACATACGTCTTACAGTGGTACGTCTGAAAAACAGAAAAAAAACACATATCGGCATCTTCTAATCGTCGTCTTCCTTTTTAAAAAAAATGAAGCTTCATGCAGAAAAAAAAATTAGAGGCTATAATCAAATAAAGTCACAGAATATTCATATAACAAAACAAATGGAGCTGTCCACAGTTCTACAGTTTCTCTTTATGCAAATCACAAAAAAGTAAAAAAAAATGTCTTTGTAGTTCACAGAAAAAAAAACCCACAATACTTTACGGAACACACTTTTCAGCAGCAGCATTGAAGAAAACAAAAAGAATGACATCTCGGGGATAGTTGAATCACAATATTTCACAAACACATATTTCACAAAAAAAATTTTAACTTTTTGTTAAAATTATTCTTGATGTAAACACAGGTGATGAAAAAAAAGAAGAAACACACAAAAGAAAATATTTTGTAGAAAGACGAATTCTTGAATTTTTTTTTCTTTCTCTTTATATAACGGAAGAGAAGAAAGGAAGAAGAAAAGTTCCTTGATACAGACATTCTTCTGAAATTACAAACAGTATCAGTAGGAGAAAAAGAAACCTTTTTTGATTCACATTTTGGAGCTTCTAACACATCTGTTAAGCTGTTGTCTAAATTATCATCACATATAACTTTATTTAAAAGGGTATCAACGCCTATTTCTTTAGTTGTTTGAAAATTAGGCTGGGTTTTCTTCAGAATGCTAGGAGAAGAAAGATCAGGACTAAAAATCAATTTTCTAACATTTTCATGTATAGGACTTTTGATATTTTTTTTATGAGACACTAACTTTTTAACATTTTTAATTTTATTAGGCTTCATATTTTTATCTTTTGATGGTACTAAATGTTTTTGGGATGATTGTTTAAGCAAGTCATCTTTGCTACTGCTTTTTATATCTTTTGGCTTTTTTGAGGATTTCTTTTCTACTTTTTTGGAATGTAAAACATCTACAGAGCATGTCAAATGATCATTTTTCCTTTCTTTTTCTAAGGGAACTTTATGACAATTGATAAGATCTTCAGTCTTTTCAGAAGATTTATCAGTTTTAGTAGAACTTACTATTTTGACAGAATCTTCAATTGAATTAACTAAGTATACAAACAAATTATCATCAGATGTTGGTTTACTAAGGGAAATACCATTTTTATTATAAAGCAAAGTACCTTGCGTAATTATATCAGCACCAATAATAAGAGGAACATTCATATGATGTTTACTAATTATATAAATATTTGTTGAAAAGATGTTATCATCTATATTTATATCACCCTGAAACGAGCCAAGTGGTGTGGTACTACCACTACCCAGTTAATGTTAAACCGACCGGTGTTAACGTAGGCAAATTCATCTGTGAATATTTATCTTCACGAAGCAAAGTAAGATTACTACCTGTATCGATAAGAGCATCAATTTCGACACCCGAAATTTTAACTAATTTATGCATTTTTTGTCGAGAATTTTTCTCGGAATCCACATTATTCACTTGTATTTCAGGGTTACGTGCCTCAGTAGAACACTTATTATCAGAGGCTTTATGCCCAAAAGAATTACAGCTAAAACATCTAAATCCCTTGTTCTTGTGAGAACAATACTTAGAAATGTGGTGTTTTTCCCCACAATTAAAACAGATTTTAGTGTTTTGATTTCTTGAATTATTAGAATGAAATGCTGGCTTTTCAGCATCCGCTTGTTTTGGTTTAAATTTAGGAACATTCTCGTGAACAAATTTATCAAAGTTCTGTTTCGAGTTCATATTTTGACAATGATTTATATTTCTACCAGAATCACTTTTTGAGTGGTGTGTAATCTCTTCGTAAATTTTCAATTTTCGTTTAAATTCATGCAAATGAGAACAATCGTAAAGTATATCCTTATTTTGAGGAGAATCAGGAATGCCATTGATTATGTAACGTATAAGTGACTGATCATCAATATTGGCCCGTCCAGCCATTTCTTTCATAATTAAGAAATACTCAAAAAAAGATTCCTTTTGTCTAATATGCCGATGACTAAGCATTTCGTGTATTTCAGCCGAATTAATCTGCGAACCAAATTCGGTAACTAAGGCATGTTTCAATTCAGGAAAAGAACGAATGTTGCTTTCACTCTTAGCGAATAAAGAAGCAATGCCTCCGAGCACTCTTTGCGCAAAAATGAATTTTTGCATTTCGCCTAAATTAAAAGAGGAAGAAAAGGATTCGAATTTTTGCAACCATAAACAGGGTTCGTACGCTTCAAGGACGTTTTACCAGAATTTTTGTAAAGTGATATTAATGAAGTGATTTAATAAAAAAATCTATCTTCAGATATAGCGACCAGTATTTTAGGAAATTCCTGGTACTAAAACACCTAAAATCCCAGGTATCCCCTGATGCGTACGAACCCTGATAAACGAACATTTTCATACTTCTCTCCATTGAATGTAGGTACCAGCGGTTCAACATCGCGAAAATTTACCGATGGCATAAACATAGAATCCTGAGCAATGTTTGAAGCATTAATAGCACATTTATTGGTAAATTCAGAAATTTTAATATTCGACTTATCGTTTGGCACTGGCGAATTGTTGAAAATTTCTTCCGATTCGCCATCTGTATCAACATTAGTTTCAATATATTTTTGGAGGGATTCCAAATTAGTTAAAAATGAAATTTTGCGTTTAGATAACTCAGTTTCTGTGCCATCTATTTCGATGCGTAAAATAGTGGCAATAGTTATAAGTTCAAGTAAAGAAAAATTTTTAGCGGTTTCCTCTACTTTACTCGTAAATTCATCATCGGTTTCACAGAATGGAAATCCCGTAAATGTTCTTATTCGCGATCGATTTAAACGATCGCCTTCAGATGAAAACAAAAGTTTATGGAATAATTTTATTCGATTCGTCTTTTCGTTTTTCAATGCAAAAGCGATGACTGGAATGTCATTTAAAATCATGATGAAAAGAAAAAACAAAAACAGTAAACAGTACTCACCCACTAATTTCTGTCTTTGAAAAAAGATGAATCGATTTCCAGTTTGGAATAATATATTGTTGCAGTTATTTCAAAACAACTGAAGAGTTGGCCAGTTGCCAAGGCTGTAGAAAAAAAAATTGTATTCTTCACACACGACATGATCTTTATAAATTTACAGCTCCGGCTTACTTTCTGAAAGAATTTTGGCGTCGATATAAAAATGATACTTGACTTGTCTAGGGTAGAGAATTGAAAGAAAAAAAAATAATCCGATCCCGGCTCAAGCCCTCATGTGACGGGGAAAAGGAGACTCATACTCGAATAATAACACTTGCTAACTTTAAGAATTAAATATACTATTTACACTATATACAATTACAATTAAGTAGAACATTAATGAAATTAAACACTCATTCGTCTTAATGCGTCTAAACGTCGTTGAGAGCTCGGTGTTTTGCAACCACTCTTTTACCTTCTTTTCCCGCGACTGTCGAATGTTCTAAAAAGGTATTCTTCTACGCCGACTCGTGGCGCTGCCGTCGTCTCTTACAGACTGTTGCCACAGGTCACATAAATATTATACAGACATACATACAATACAATAAACAGAACTGGAGTGAAAAATTAGCACTGCAGGCGTTATTTTTGTGTGTATGTGTGTTTTAATATATATTGTAGAATGAGTGTTTTATTATAATATAGTTATAGTTCTCTCGTACAGATGCAAATTTATTCTGTTTTTTGCTACTAGTACATAAAAACAATGCAAACAAAACATGAGTGTAGTTACAGGTATATATAAATATTATCCAGACATACATACAATACAATAAACAGAACTGAAGTGAAAAATTAGCACTACAGGCGTTATTTATGTGTGTATGAGTGTTTTATTATAATATAGTTATAGTTCTCTCGTACCGATGCAAATTTATTCTGTTTTTTGCTACTAGTAAATAAAAACAATGCAAAGAAAACAATGGTAAACATAAAGAAAGCTATCAAAATATCAAATAACGTCATTTAACAACGATAAGTCTCTGGCATTCGCAACAATAATTTTTCGTTTAACAATTTCCATTATCTCTATTCTTAAAATAATATTTCATTGTTGTCAACAAAACACAAGAATGTGTTTATTAGATAACGTTTAAATATGTAACAACAATAAACAATTGTTGGAAGCATAAATATTGAAATAATCATCAAATTTCTCAATGTTACAAAATATTTTCTAAATTGTAGTTTGGAGTGCCATTCAACTGATTTCAAACTACAATTTCAGTGTTACAAATAAAGCAATTTTGCATATTTTATATATATATTTCTTTTTTCGAGAGCGTCTTATCTGCATCTTTAAAAATAGCCTCGTTTTGGTACATTCTGTTGGCATTTCATGCGTTGTCAATCTTCATGTATGCCCTCTGCATTGTTATTATATGCATTATAGTTGAGAACTTAGTAAGGCTCAGAAGAGAAACAGAAGAACTAGACATACACTAAGACGCACTTTCTCAAGCAAGCTTTGTCGAAGATTTTTATGATGCTGTCTCCAGTTCTGCTGCCGACAGTTATGAAACCTGATATGGTTCCGAAACAGAAGAACCTTAAACAAACAGACATTATCCGTAAGATATCACGGACAAGTTTCTGAACGCATGCTTAGAATAAATGGGCTTCATTCGTATAGGGAAAGTGCAGTGGATCTCAGGCGCACTGTTGACAGAAAATGAAGCAAAACAGACAGCCAAGTTATAAATGAAATACAGACTCCAAATAAGAAACGGACTTTCAAGGAAAGCTTGAAGAAATTTTTCTGTCGTTGTTGCAGCCTTGCCGAGACAAACTAAACTCTTGGACCTGTATATGTAAGTTACATTTTCAAAATAAAAAAAAGGGTAAAAAATTACAACGTTATTTTAATTAACTGTTATACTAAAAAAATATCAACAAAATATCTTTTTTTATTAATATTTGTTGTATCATATTGTATTATTCTGTATTGCATTATATTATTTTGCATTTTCTTGTACTGTACCATAATGTATTAATCTGTATATTTGGTTTTTGTAATGTACTATATTGGTCTGTATTTTATAGTATCATAATGTATAATTCTACATTGTATTGTACTGCATTGCATTGCATTGTTTTGTATAATGCTGTATTATTCTCTATTGTATTATATCACATCATATTGTGTTATTCTAAATTGGATTTTTTGTATTATATTGTATCGTATTGTATAGTATTGTATGTGATTTTATGTTATTGTATTATTCTGTATAGTTTTGTATGTTACTGTATCGTATTGTCTTATTCTGTGTTGTATCATATTTTTTTTTATTCTGTATTCTATCGTATTGTATCATATTGTATCTTTCTCTATTGCATTGTATTATATTATAATATTCTGTATTGTATTATATTATATTGTATTGTATTGTATTGTATTATTCTTCTATGTATTGTACTTTATTGCATTATTCTGTATTATTGTGTATTTTATAATATTATATTGTTCCGTATAGTATTGTATTTTGTTAAATCATATTGTATTATTCTGTATTGTATAGCATGATTTGTATCGTATTGTATTGTATCTAGTTTTTAATATGCCTTCATTTGGTTGCAATTTTAATATGAATTCTTAAATTTAAATATAGTTCCTAACAGCTCATATTTTTATCATAAACCATTCATTTATATTTTTTCAAATTAGCAGGTAATTTCACTACAATTTTCTTCAGTTTTTATGAGAAAATAGCAACAAAAAGACGAAGTATTCTACTATTTTCCTCTACTTTTCACAGAAATGTTGTACTTCAGTTGCCACCATACAAAAATAGCACTAAAAACTTAAAAATATTAATATCTCAAAACTCAATTCAGATTCAAACAAATCGTAGTTATTTATTTTTTATCAATACGTAAGCATAAAAACTTAAAATGTGCGATGCTTAGAATTTTTTAAAAAAGTAACAGAGGTTATTAGTATTTTTCCGTACAATGGTACATGTGCTTCTTTTTACGGCTCCTTATGTAACGTAAGATTATTTTTTAGTGACGACGCTTTAATATTTACCTGAATGATATACTAATTCGGGGGCTAACCAAATGATTACAACAGATAAATTACATTTGTCCCAATCTACGCCACCTTTTATGCGAACAATATAGATATAGTTCTCTCGTACAGATCCAAATTTATTCTGTTTATTGCTACTGGTAAGCAAAGCAATGTAAACAAAACAGTGGTAAACATAAACAAACCTATCTGTTGAAAATTCCAAATTGTCGGTACTTGCCAATTTCTGTCAGTCGGCTGCTGTGGCAACCCTCTGTTTTTGTTTCTGATTTTCTTTTAAAATGTAGATGTAAAGTTTGTTTTGAACCGGTCTATCGGCAAAAATGGAACTCTCAAATGAATGTAATAATAATATTAATATCTCTATATTGTAAATAAATTGTACTTATGCTTTTTTAAAGGAAGTTTTTTAATTTAAGCTCTATACTTGGGGAACGAGGAACTTGATAGTATTGAATATACTGTGATCGTTATACTTCCGCGACAAGAAGAAATGCGTTGACTATTTTAATAAAACCTCACTCAATATCTGTTTTTTTTTCCAAAATTCTAATGCAAAAACGATTTATTAACTAAATGAAACTGATTTAAGTTAAAATTTGTCACTATTATGATATATATATATTAAATTTATATAAAAATGTATTTATTCGCTTTTTGCGAAATCTTGGCGCTAATGAACATGTGTTGTACAGAGATTGCACACCTATAAGAGATAACGTCTCCCGCATCTCCCCAATATCCGGTGCGGTTTTTAATCTGCAATATATATTTTTTTTATTTTTAAAATTTTTTAAAATACAGAAACAATTTTTGTGGATTTGAACGTATCGGAAAACTTTACCCCAAATGGATACCAAGCATGACAATAAAATATTTAAGACAATAAAAAATGCAAAATAAAAGGAATTGAAAGGTGTTTATTTATAATGCTGAGGTTGTAAATAAAAAAGTTGAAGAAAGTTATTCGTCTCGAATATAAATTTTTCTACCGGTATTCGAGTTATTTTTAACAGAAATATAGACATATGCAAGGGGGGTGGGAGGAGAGAGGGGAGGGCTCTAAATCTTTGAAAAATGTAAGAACTGTTAAAAACATTACTGTTTAATACTTTTTTGTTTCATTTGTTTTCTATTTTCTCTCTTTTCTCTCTTTTCTCTTTAAATCCTGATAGAAATTTATTTCTGAATATTAAATATTATTTAATTGTTAAATTCTTAAGTTAGTTTTTATTTTCATATATTTTAAAAATTGTCTTGCACAGGACTTTTTATGGTTATAGGCAATATTAGAAAAAAATTGCATAATCATGCTAATGTAGTATAGAAGTTTTGGCATGAATATGAGATTGAATTAAAAGTAAGCTTAAAAGTTTATTTTACATATTTTTATAGTGTATACTCATACATGCAATAATTTGTTTCCCTTTAGATTTGTTTTCCTTCTTACATTCAAAATTTTTAAATACATTCGAACCTCGTTATCCCGACACTCTAATGACCAGAAAAAAGTGTCGTCATAAGCTGAGTGTCGCGGTAACCAATGTCGGAGAAAAATATGTTTATAAAAAGCTGTATTTTTAATTAATTCAAGACAATTTTAAATTCATAACAGTTCTTGCAGTTTTAACCCCTTGAAGGTCAAGCACTTACGTTTTTGTAATGCAGAATTCCCACCGGAAATTTAGAAAATTTTTATTTCAAGATAAGGAAAAGCAATTTTACAACTTTTTTTCCATCAAATTTAGAAAAGTAAAATTTCATAAAAATTTTTCTGGTGAAAATCTTCATTAATCGTAGATGTGATAAAATATATCCCATCGCCCCTCAAGGGGTTAAACAATAAAACATTATTATTTAACAAAATAAACGCAAAAACAGAATTGAAAAGAATAAAAATCAGATTTATGATTACTTGTTTTTTTATTGTTACATGAAATATTGATGAATTAAGGTTTGCTTATCCCTAAATGTGCTTCTTACGATTCTTCTTTCATTATTATACAATGTATTGTAATAAATATTCGTTGTTTCAGAAATGAATATTAGATAATTTCTGATCGTTTCAATGCAATGCAATGCTTCCGTTTTAGTTGGATTAAAAACGCCGTGTGATCACAAGAAAGCGCCACCTGACCAGACCAAAAAGACCTCGAGTAGACTGATTCGTCTATCTGGAATTTAAGTGGGTCATTCAGAGTGTGTGAGTTTATTTATTTAAATAAAGGATTGGAGTAAAATTTCTCATTTATCTCAATGGGTATTTTAGACACTTTTGTGAAAAGTATGGCTAAGACGCTTCTTACCGCTTAATTTTCGTGCTTATAAAGATGGATTATGAAAAATGAACAATTTTCCTAAACTTTCGGGATATAGGGAATTACAAATTATTCAATGACATAAAATCCGGAGTTTACATTAAAATTAAATACAGAAAATCGGGACTTTGAAAAACTGACGTGATAAGCAGAGTGACGTGAAAAACCGGGTGTCGGGATAACGAGGTACGCCTGTATATCTTAAACGGGGTTTCAGAAAGGGTGGCCCTCTGTAACGAAAATGAAATTACTGTTCAATTGTCCTTTTTTTCTTTCTTTCATTTTTTCTTTTTCTTTCTTTCTTTCTTTCTTTTTTCTTTTTTCTTTCTTTCTTTTTTTCCCCTTACAATACAAATGTGAATTCATGTGGTTCTTCAAAATTGCACATTAAGCAATGCTAGATACGTGTTACATACATATAACTTTAAACCTGATTAGAAACACATTTGTATTAGCTCTAAAAAAATCTCTCAAAGAAAAAAATTATGACTCCCTTACAAAATAATAAAATTATAGGTAGTAAATAAATTATAGGTGATGTTAAACTGCTACAATATGTTTATTTTTTTCCTTTCAATTTATTTTAATTCTCAAGATTACTGTTAAAGGTGAAATGTTCTTGGAAAATAATGTATGTTATTCTAATTTAGAAAATGTGCCTTGGTGATAAATTGCAAATAACCAATTGCATTTAATTTTTCAAAGAATGACGAAAAAAAAAAATCTTTGAAATAAGATTTTTGCAAACGCAATTCAAAATTATTTTTGTGTCGCCGAAATGAGTGCTACATCGCCCGATGTTGCAACCATATTAAGCCAGCGGATGTAAATAGGCAGTATCAAGCTTTCACGTACTATCTTCTTGGTCCTTCCCCAAGTATAGTGTGTGAATTTATTAGAATTAAGGTGAGTGCGCCTTTCTTCGATTTTATAAGTGAAACGTTTTGAATTTGATTTATATAAAAATTTCGAATTTCGACAAAAGGAATATTATCATCTATGTTGCGATCCTGCAGTTTGATCGACGTGTAGAATCATTTTTCTGGTGTCATAGCTCCAGGATGTCTGGATTTCATCATCAAATGAGGTAAGTACCTCAAATTAAATTATATCGAATAAAGTGAATTGCATTGAACACAGTTATTGATTGAAGTATATTTAATATATTAAATTATTTTACTATGGATTTCGAAACTCTTAAGAAAAAAAGAGCCACGATTCGTACTCAAACTACGAAAATATTTGATAAAATAAAGGAGTTATTAGATAATGCACAGAATTTAGATCTCGAGGATAGAAAAACACCGCTGGATCTTTTTAAACAGAAATTGAATGATAAAATGAAAACTTTAAAATCATTAAATTCTGAAATTGAACCACTGGTTCCAAGTACTGAATTTGAAAAAGAAATCGAGAAATCGGAATCTTATAATGAGAATATTATTGAATGGAAATATAAAATTTCCAAATTCTTAAACGATAACACCTACGAAACGACGACTCCTGAAACTAAACAAAATTCTTCAGACATTGAAAGTGATAGTAGTAGCAACAATAGTTCTCTACTAAAAAGTCAGAAAATTCTGAATCAAAATTTGATAAGACTTCCTAAACTTAATATATATAAATGTTATGGTGATTCGTGTTTATGGCTCGAATTTTGGAGTCAAGTTTCGAATGCGATTGATAATAATGAACATTTAACTCCGATTGATAAATTTTCCAACTTAAAGTCACTTTTGGGCGGAAGTGCTGCAAATACTATAGCAGGCTTTTCGCTGACTAAGGAAAATTATTCTCATGCTATACAATTATTGAAAAATTGTTTTGGTCGTAATGACCTGGTGATAAATAGTCACATGACTAAACTACTAAATTTGAAACCTGTACGAAATTCTAGTAACATTAAAGCTCTTAGAGATTTATGTGATGAATGCGAAATTTAAATAAGAAATCTTAATTCTTTAGCTGTTGTATCAAGATCATATGGGCATTTGTTATGTCCGATTCTTCTGAAACTTATTCCATCAGATATTGCACTAGAATTTAATAGAAAACGAACTAAACACACTGACTAGTATGTTAATGAGCTGATAAATTTCATTAAGGACGAAATTGAATCTCGCTAGGCCACTGTCCAATTAAACCACTTTGAAAAAATCCCCGAGTAGCAGGAAAATTATAAGAAAAATTATAAAAAATTCTTTCCATCATCTTCTGCCTTAACCACAAATATTAAAAATAACTGTATTTTCTGTAATCAGACTGATCACAATACTGAAAAGTGTAAGTCTTTCACCATTCCGGAATTGCTAGAAAAATTGAAAAGGGAAGGAAGGTGCTTTAAATGCTTCCGTAAATTTCACATCGCGAATTTTTGTAAATTTCGAATGAAAACTGCAAAGTTTGTGGTAAAACATATCATAATACTATACTTTGTAATTCTAATAAAAAAACAGAAGTATCAAAAATTCAGATAGTATTATTTCCTTCGTATCTCATTGTAAAAGCAAAATAAATAATATCAGTTGAGAAATAATATTGCAAACAATTCATGTAAAAGTAGAAGCGGGTGAAAATTCAGAATCTGCACTTTGTTTATTTGACTCTGCTAGTCACCGAACTTTTATTACAGAAAATTTAGTTTCAAAATTAAAACCTGAGCTCATTAGAAAGGAGAAATTAATTGTCTATACTTTCGGTACGAGAAAATCTGAAGAACGATGTTATGATGTCGTTAAGCTAAAGCTAATTCACATGACGGACAGAAAACGTAGTTTAATAATTGAAGCATTAGTCACACCGCTAATAACCAATACTTTGATACAAATTCCCCCTATTCCAATAAAAATTAAGAGAAAACTTTCAAAATTTCGTCTTGACAGATGGAAACATTTTGAAAATAGTGATGCTGATATATTAATAGGAGCTGACTATTTATATCAAATTAATGATAAAACATATCCCATAAATAAATCATTGTTCGTCTGTGAAAATTTATTTGGGCATTCCCTCTGTGGGACAATTGACGTAAATAAAAATAGTGAGATTAAACAAGCTGGGGTGTTATCTACTCATGTTATGAAACCTATTCAAAATGATTTGAAAACATTATGGGAGTTAGAAACTTTAGGTATGAATACAGAAGAAATTATTTCTGAATTAGATAAAGAGATAATCGAAAAATTCGAAAACAATTTGCATTTTCATGAGCACCGTTAAGAAAGCTAAATTATTATGGAAAGATGATAAAAGAGATTTATGAAGTAATTATAGCAATGCTAGAAACCGATTTATTAACTTAAATCGAAAATTGCTTAAATATCAGGAATTATTGCAGAAATATAAAGAAATTGTAATTGAACAAGAATTAAATAACATAGTAGAAGAATGCTATAATAAAACTGTAAATAGCGGTTATTTTATGCCTCACCGACCTGTCTTGCGAGATGATAAACACACAACTAAAATTAGAATGGTATTTGATGCTCCCTCAAAAGAAAACAGCAAATCATTAAATGATTATTTGTACGGTGGCCCAAATCTGAATCCAGTTTTATTAGAAATTATTATTAATTTCAGAAAATTCAATACTGCGTTTTGTGCGGATATTGAAAAGGCCTTTCTTCAAATTTCCGTAGCTGAAGAAGATCGAGATTACCTGAAATTTCTTTGGTTCGATAATGTCGCAAACAACTTTTTCAAAATTTTAAGATTTAGACGTGTACCATTTGGCGTTTCATGCTCACCATTTATTTTGGCTGCCACAATTAAACATCATATAAAGAAATATCGAGATCAACATCCATGTGTTGTATATATGTTAGATAATTCCCTATATGTCGATGATTTAATTTCCGGATGAGATTTAGATAACGAAGCATATTATTTATCAGCTACAGCATCTGAAATTCTTAAAGAAGCTGGTATGAATTTGAGAAAATTTAAAACAAATTCTATTAAACTTAGGGTGGTTAACTTTACTGTGGGAATCTGGTAACTTAGGTATAAGTGAGGAAAACACAGGTAGTATCTTAAAAGTGCTTGGACTGATATGGATGCTCAATCTGATGTTTTGATGTTAGAAGCGCAGCCCTTTGAAGAGTGTTATATCGATGATCCCACGAAGCGAACAGTTCTTAAAATGTTACAGAAAATTTATGATCCATTAGGATTTGTGAATCCATTTGTAATACGTATTAAAACCTTGTTGCAAGAAACATGGCAAAGAGGTTTAGAGTGGGACAATAAATTACCCGAAGATTTGAAATGCGAGTGAAACACTTGGTGTTCAGAAGTTGTACGTTTACGAACATTTGAAATACTCAGAAAATATTTTCCTAATATGATAAACATTTCTGAAAATTCACAAATTCACATATTATGTGATGCTAGTCCCAAAGGGTATGGAATACTTGCTTATTTGCGTTCCATTTCATTAACTGGCGAAATTCAAACAAGTTTTGATTGGAGTAAATGTATAATAGCTTCCCCCAAGAGATTAACCATTCCACGGCTGGAATTGATCAGTGCAGTAGTTGCCGCTGGAATGTGGAAAGATTTAAAACAAAAATTACATATTTCGAATTTAAATATAAAGCTATGATCGGACTCAGAAATAACTCTTTGTTGGATTAGGGGTTCTACTACAAACTGGAAACCCTTTATTTCCAATCGTGTAACCGAAATTCAGTCATTGACAGATCCAAAGGACTGAAATTATTGTCCCGGAAAGGAAAATCCTGCAAATCGGCTTACGCGAGGAGAAAACTTATCGGAGTTAATGAGTAATAAAGTATGGTGGTGCGACCCACCTTGGTTATCACTACCAGAAGATATGTGGCCTTCAAAAAGGGCTATAGAAATGGATCCCGAAGCTTTTAATGAAATGAAAGCAAAACCAAATTTAACATAATTGTGTAACGAATCAAACTCTACTCCTAAGCCAGTATTTGATATTGCAAAGTTCAGTAGTTTAAATCGCGTGTATAATATTACTGCTTGGATAATACGTTTTATTCATAATGCCAATTCAAAAAACCCTAAAATTTTAGGACCTTTAACTACTTCAGAAATAGAAATTGCAGAAAAATACTGGATTAAATAAACTCAGGAAACTTCATTTAAAGTTGAAATAGAAGCACTTAAACAAAAAATAACACTTAATAAAGATTCTTCCTTATACAACCTTAATCCACAATTAGATGAAAAGAACTTACTTGTTTGATCCGGAAGACTTCAGTTTTCTGAAGTTACAGAGCAGGAAAAACATCCGTGGATACTTCCTATTAAATCTTATTTTGTAAAATTACTAATTAAGGATGCTCATTAAAGAATGTACTATTTTGGTGTAGCTGTCATCTTAGATCACCTTCGTGAAAGGTATGAAGATTTGTAAAATACGTCTTAAGATCGTGTATGATATGTCGAAAACTTAATGCTATTCCTGGAAAGGTGGAAATAGCACCTTTACCGAAAGATAGAATCATCAAAACACCTTTTTTAAACCTCTGCTGTCGATTTTGCCTGTCTAATTTATTATAAAACTTCTGAAGGTACTGGGAAGGCTTATATTGTCGTATTCACATGTGCTGTAACTAGAGCGTTACGTCTAGTCATAGAGTTAGTCACCAAATCTAAGTACTGAAACCTTTATCTTAGCACTACGAAGATTTTTCTTTAGAAGAGGTTTCTGCAAAATAATATACAGTGACAATGCCAAGACGTTTTCTAAGGCTGATTTGATGTTAAAAGATGCTTGGAAAAGAATTTCTAAGCAAGAAATGTTTGATTATTTGAGAAAGAATAAGATAATATGGAAGTTTATAATTACGCGGGCTTCCTGGTGAGGCGGCTTCTGGGAAATAATGGTCAGATCAGTTAAAACACCTTTAAAAAAGGTTCTAGGCAAAACTTGTCTCAGCTGTGAAGAGCTAGAAACAATACTTACAGAAATTGAAGCTGTGATTAATTCACATCCTTTATGTTATCTCTACGAAGAAAATGCTGAACCATCACCTTTAACGCCATCTTATTTTTTAGTTGGTAAACGATTAATGTCCTTACCTTCTTATGGATTACCAGTTTGTACGCAAGAGAAATCCAATAAGATTTTGTTGACGAGAAAATATAAATATAAGCAACAAATTACAGACCCCTTTTGGAAAAGGTGGAGAAATGAATATTTGTTAGAACTTAGATCTGCTTTTCAAGTGAAAAACATAAATTCATCGCCTCAGTTCAAAATTAACGATATAGTGATAATTCATGATGAAAAGCTCCCAAAACATATGTGGAAATGTGGTCGTGTTAAAGAACTCATATTTGGTCGTGACTCTAAAATAAGATCATGTGTATTACAGACTGCAAAAGGCGATCTTAAACGACCTGTGCAGCTCTTATACAATCTTGAATTGGATTTAGTGGGCTAAAAGACACTAAAAACTCTGACACTAAAAATAAAAACTATTATCGAACATTTAATTTCTTTTGTTACTCATATTTACCCTTATTATTGTTTAATTTGCATTCAATTCATGTGTTTTATTTTCTTTCTTAGATTGCAGCATTCATATTATTTTTCTTGTACATCTGTAGCTGTATGTAAGTATTTTATCTGAAAATTTGTTATGTATGTAAGCATATTCTTATGTTTATGAAATTGTTTAATATAGATGCTGAACTAAGTGTTCAGCCGGGGACAGAAAGTTGAGAATGCCAACTTCGCGATACTTGCCATTTTCTGTCAGTCAGCTGCTGTGGCAACTCCCTTTTGTTGTTTCTGATTTTATTTTAAAATGTAGATGTGAAGTTTGTTTTGAACCGGTCTGTCGGTAAAAATGGAACTCTCAAATGAGAGTAATAATAATATTAATGTCTCTGTATTGCAAATAAATTGTACACATGAGTTTTTAAAGGAAGTTTTTTGATTTAAGATCTAGTGTGTGAATTTATTAGAATTGATGTGAGTGTGCCTTTCTTCGATTTTATCAGTGAAACGTTTCGAATTTGATTTATATAAAAACTTCGAGTTTCGACAAAAGGAATATTATCATTTTTGTTGCGAACCTGCAGTTTGATCGACGTGTAGTATCACTATCAAAATATCAAATTACGTCATTTAAAAACAATATGTCTCTGGAATTCGCAACAAACATTTTTCGTATAACTATTTACATGTTATGTGTCTATTATTAAAATAATATTTTATTGTTATCAACAAAACACAAGAATGAGTTTTCCAGGTAAGGTTGAAATATCTAACGAAAATAAACAATAGTTGAAATCATAAATATTGAAATAATTTTCCAATTTCTCATTCTTACAAAATATTTTCGAACTTGTTGGTTGAATTGAAATTAAACTGATTTCAAACTACACGTTCAGTGGTACAAAAAAGCAATTTTGCATATTTTTTAATATTTACTCATTTATTCCAGTGTGTCTCATCTACATCTTTAAAAATAGCCTCTTTTTGGGACTTTCTGTAGACATTTCATGCGTTGTTAATCTTCATGTATGCCATCTGCATTGTTATGATATGCATTATAGTTAAGAACTTAAGGAAGCTGAGAAAAGAAACAGAAGAACTAGACATCTACTAAGACGCACATTCTCAAGCAAGCTTCGTCGAAGATTTTTATGATGCAATCCCCAGTTCAGATGCCGACAGTTATGAAACCTTATATGGTTCCGAAACAGAAGAACCTAAAATGAACAGACCTTATCCGTAAGATCTCATGGACAAGTTTCTAAACTCATGCTTAGAGGAATTGGGCTGCATTCGTATAGGGAACGTGCAGTGGATCACATGCGCTCTGTTCACTGAAAATGAAGCAGCACAGACAGCCAATAATGAAGTTACAAATGAAATACAGCCTTCAAAGGAGAAACGCAATTTGAAGGAAAGCCTGAAGAAAATATTCTGTTCTTGTAGCAGCCGTCCCGAAACAAACTAAGGACTAGGACCTGTAAATGAAAGTTACATTTTCAAATGTTAGGGAAAAAAATTGGGTAAAATTTTACAATCTTATGTTAATTAAATATTGTTTGTTAAACTCCAAAATTATCAATAAAAGATCTTTTTTTATTAATATTTATTTCATCATGTTGTATTTTTGTATTATATTACATTATTTTTCATTTTCTTGTACTGTATCATAATGTATTGTTCTGTATTTTATTTTTTGTAATGTAATGTATCATTCTGCATTTTATTATTTTGTAATGCATTGTATTAGTCTGTATTTTATAGTATCATATTGTATAATTCTATACTGTATTGTACTGCATTGTATTGTATTGCTTTGTAAAATGTTGTAGTAATCTCTATTGTATTATATCGTATTGTATTATTCTAAATTGTACTGTATTGTAATTTTGATACTTAATTGTATGATATTGTATTATTCTGAATAGTTTTGTATGTTACTGTACAATATTGTCTTATTCTGTATTACATCATATATTTTTATTCTTTCATGTATTGTATATTATCACATTGTATTTTTCTGTATTGCATTGTATTATATTATATTATTCTGTATTGTGTTGTATTATACTGTATTGTATTGTATTGCATTGTACTGTACTGTATTATACTGTATTGTATTGTATTGCATTGTACTGTACTGTACTGTATTGTATTGTAATTTACTATATTGCATTATATGGTAATATTCTTCTATGTATTGTACCTTATATTATTCTGTATAGTTATGTATTTTGTTGAATCATACTGTATTATTCTTTATTGTGTTGTCTTCTATTATATTGTATAATTTTGTATTTTATGGTATCATATGCTGTTATTCTGGACTGTATTATATTTTATAGCATTGTATTATTCGGAATTGTATTGTGTTGCATCACATTGTATTATTTTGTACTGTATCGGATTACATTGAATCAAATTGTATTATTCACTGTTTTATTGTTTTGAGCTATATCATATTGCATTATTCTGCATTGTATAGTATAGATTGTATCGTAATGTACTGTATCTAGTAATTAATATGGCTTAATTTCTTTGTAATATTAATTTGAATACTTAAAAATAATATATTTCATATTACCTGATATTTTTATCATAAAGCGTTCATTTATATTTTTTTGAAAATAGCATGTAATTTGACTACAATTTTTTTTTCAGTTTTTATGAGAAAATGACAACAAAAAGATGAAGTAATCTACTATTTTTCCTTTACTTTCTACAGAAATGGTGTTCTTTTGCCACCATACAGAAATAGCACTGAAAACTAAAAATTATTAATCTTTCAAAACTCAATTGAGATTAAAACAAAACAAATTGCAGTTAATTATTTTATTCCCTATGCGCAGGTGTAAAATGTTAGAATTTTAAGAAACACAGCAGCAGATATTATTAATATTTTTCCGTACAATGATACATGTGCATTGTTCTACAGCTGCTTATGTAACTTAAGATTATTTCTTAGTGGCGACACTTTAATTGTGTCCTGAAAGAAGTAGCATTTCTGGGGCTAAAAAAATGATTACAACAAATAAATTACATTTGTTCCCAGGTACGAACACATTTTACGCCAACATTATAGTTACAGTTCTCTCGTACAAATCCAAATATAATCTGTTTATTGCTACTAGTACATAAAAATAAATTAAACAAAACAATGGTAAACATAAACAAAGCTACCAAACCGTCAAAATACGCCATTTAACAACAATATGTGTCTGGCATTCGCAACAAAAATTTTTCGTTTAACAATTTGCACGTATCTCTATTATTAAAATAATATTTCATTGCTGTCAACAAAACACAAGAATGAATTTATACGTTGATGATACGTTATGAGATAACGTTGAAATATCTGACAACAATAAACAATTGTTCAAAACATAAATATTGAAATAATTATAAAATTTCTCAATCTTAGAAAATATTTTCGAACATGTAGTTTAAAGTGCCGTTTAACTGATTCCAAACTACACTTTCATTTGTAAAAAAAAGCGATTTTGCGTATTTTTTTATATTTAATGATTTATTCCAGGATATCTCCTCTACATCTTTAAAAATAGCCTCGTTTTGGGACTTTCTGTTGACATTTTAATGCTTTGTTAATCTCCATGTATGCCATCAGCAATCTTATGATATGCATTATAGTTAAGAACTTAATGAAGCTGAGAAGAGAATAAGAAGATCTAGTTATCGACTAAGACGCATTTTCTCAAGCAAGTATCATATTGCTTAATTTTATGTTGTATTGTACTGCATTGCTTTGCATTGTTTTGTATAATTTCTATTATTCTCTATTGTATTATATTATATCATACTGTATTATTCTAAATTGCATTTTATTGTATCATATTGTATTGTATTGTATAGTATTGTATTGCATTGTATGATATTGTATTATTCTGTATAGTTTTATATGTTACTGTATCGCATTTTCTTATTCTGTGTTGTATCATATTTTTTTAATTCTGTATTGTATCGTATTGTATCATATTTTTTTATCCCTATTGCATTGTTTTATATTATAACTAGAAAGGTAGCCCGTCAAAAATGACGGAAATTTAGATATAAAGATATATACAACTCATGTGCAAGAATATGAGTTTTCTCGCTTGTTCCGCAGTGATAGATGAAAATAACACGGTACAGATGTCTATTCGCCCCATATTGGCGCGATTTTTTTCCGACGCCGATTTGGCGAAAACATCACCAGCGTAAACAACAACATCCGGGTTATCATATCAAGCAAAATAGCGACACTTTGGCGCCGGTTAAGTATACATTGCGTATATGACATTGGCATCAGAAAAAAATCGCGCCAATATGGGGCGAATATGACATCTGTGCCAATAACACATTTTAAGAACGAAACACATTTATGAAATTCTGTGTACAGTAGAAAACCACTAATCTGCACAGTTTTGTTCCAAGTGTTATGCAGATTTAAGGCTTTTTGCGGTCATGTCTATTCAATCTTTGTTTACATTTTTTTAATTCATATATTGGACAATTTAGATTGTCAAGCCTTAAAAATAAATAAATTTCACACTTGAAAAAAGGTAAAAACTATTAAATTATCGTATACGATTTCATGAAATGGTATTATATGGTATTATATGTGTGTGCTTCACGATCTTGGTTACGACGTTGGCGAAATTGGCTGCAACTTGTCATAATCCTAATAGTGTGGGCCGCTATAACAAAAAAGTAACCAGTTTTTAGTAAAATTTCTGATATAAAGTAGTTTTCAAAAACTTGTGTAAAATTGCAGGCCGTTCTCATGTTATGTCAGTCCTAAGAATAATATTTCTAACACTGAAGAGTTTCCATGTAGTGGAATTTAGAAAAGCTTTTCGAAAAGAAAGGTCCGGAAATAACATTGTAATTCCTCTAACTTCAAAGTTTAATCGGGTCCTGATGTTGTTTACTGAAATCTAATAAGTACAGTTATTTGGAATATTACAGCAGAATTAAAGAGTTAAACTTATTTAACTTAAACCCGCTGTTACTTCCCGATGTTATTTTTTATTATTAAGAAAGAAAATTATTTAAAATTTTCAAATCATGCATTTATAATTTTTTTCCGTCTTTAATAACTAAATAATGAAAAAATATGCTTTTGTTCTGAGCTCATAAATATGACAATAAAATAATGTAACTAAGAGACGTTGCAAAATTAAATCTTTGTGATTTCAAACGATATCGCCACCATTTTACCTACTATGATGTCATTAGAATATTGTCCATTGATTGTTGGAGAACTTAATTTGTGAATGATTACCTCAATGATTAAATTTTTTTTTAAAGTTTCACGATGAATGAATCACTTGTGTTTGCTTAGGTTTATGGAATGAGATATTAAGCTGTGAACCCAATTTCAACTAAAGTTATCCAAGGATATACGCATTTTTAACTGAAATTAAAAATAATGCTTTGATCTCGAAATAAAAAGTTTTAGTTTGTATAATTGGTTATTTCTATTGATTATTTATTTAGGTACTTTTCCATTATAGCGCATTTTTAAAAAAAGCTTGGCGCAATTCGGGCATCAGAAAGTGAAATATGTTGCCAAAATATATAAACAACTATGAAAACAAATCTAATGAACTTTTATTTTTGTTTATATATGCACTTATATACATAAAAAAATCGTTTCTAAATATATATATATATATTTTTATAGACAAATTACGGCACAGATTTCAGATATGAACCGGGATACATAACTGGCGCCAAAATGGTGTTATTTTGCCTGCTATGGTAACCCGGCTATTGTTTTATATTTATTAATAAATTGCTTATTTACTTTTATTTTCTGTTTTTAATTATGTAAAGTGTTTTTTCTATAGTTATTATTCAAACTTTTATTTATTTATAGTTATTTCCTTTTGAAAATGATAGCAAATAATTTAAAAATATATAAGTAACTGGTATTCGAAAGCGAGATTTCTGCCAAAATGGCGTCAGAGAAAAATCACGCCGACCCCGATGCGTATATGACATCTGTGCAAAAATTACTTCTGTTTATTATAAAAAATGAGTAAATAGCTTTTTTTATATTAAATAAATTGCATACATATGGAAAAAATTGCTTGTGAGTATGAAGCAGTAAATAGGTTGTCAGAAAATACGTTGGCAAACTTCTTTCTCGCCAAGCAACGTTTCTCCGAAGTATTGTACATAAGCAATGATTGCTAGAAATGTATTTTTAATTATGATATGCGCTTTTATTTTTCACTACATTTATGCATACTATACTGTGTGTATAAATGCTACAGTTCATATGCAGGGCTACACAAAAGAATTCGTAAGGGTTACTGAGTATGAGAGTAAATTGCTTAAAGGTGGTTTTTAAAGGAGTTATGCGTTTTTACTCTGAACTGCATTTAGTTTACTAAGAAATGTTTGTAGAATACAGATAAAATGATATACAGGGTCACGCAAAGAACTGGATACATAACCGTCTATGGGTGATAATATCTGGAAATGTGATTTCAGTAGTTTTAACAGTAGTTTAAATTAAAATTTAGCTAAATAGTGGCATGTAATAACGATACTATTGGCTATGGACGGTAACTGCTGAAATAAATTTTTAAAAAATTTTATGCGTCTTCTAACATGTTTACTTAATTATCTTATTTCCCCAAATAACGAAGTTTTGTTGAAGCATTCAGGATGTGTTGGAAAGTGTTTCATATTCTATGCTTAGCGCATGATTTTTGTTTCTTCTTAAGTCTTATTTTGCATTTATTTTATTCTTAATTTTTTAGTCTTATACTGCTTTATAGAAACTTTGGAACAGTTGTCATATACGCCAATTTGGCGAAAACATCAACAGCATAAACAACAACATCCGGGTTACCATATCAAGCAAAATAACGACACTTTGCCGCCAGTTAAGTACCCGTTGTGTATATGACATTGGCGTCAGAAAAAAAATCGCGCCAATATATGACATCTGTGCCGAAACTTTAATATTTAATTTTTAAACTCTTCACTCCACACCCCTTGCATATAGTACAAACTGTAACACAGATAGCGCAAAATAATAGACAGTTTGGTACTTTTCCACTGTAAGGGCTTTGGCGTTTTTTAAAAAAAGCTTAGTGTAATTTGGGCATCACAAAGTGAGATTTGGGTACTTTTCCGTTATATGGATACCATTGTCGCCAAGCGTAATAGTTGACGAAAAATGAAAATCACGTGAATTGAAGCATTTGAAAAATAAAAGAAAAAACATTGTCGATACTAAAGTGAGCATTTAAAAAATATGACATTTGAAAATTCCAGACTTTTACGAACTATTTCATTAAATCACAAATATATGCTTAAAATAAGTGAACAAATAACTGTTATAAAATAAAGCAATAAAATAAAACTCATATTAAACTGCTGGCATAAAATTACAAATACCTTTTAGCATTTTGAAATAATTGGCGCATTACCATACATTTTGGCATGGTGTCCGTATAACGGAAAAATATCGAGATTTGTTGTCAAATCATATAAACAGCTATGAAAACAAACTTGATGAGCGTTTTTGTTTGTTTTATATGTTTATTTTATATGTATATTATTGATGTTTTTTGGTACAAATTACATCTGTTTCTGTATAAAATTAGAGAAACGGCGTTTTTAGATTAAATAAATCGTATAAATATCGAAAAAAAAGCGTGTGTATATAAAATGAAACAGTGGATAGGTTCCCGGAAAATATGTTGCCAAATTTCCTTTTTCGCCATGGCACCTATACTGGAAAAGTACCTAAAGCACATTAAAATCGCGCAGTTAGGAGCTCACACAGTACAGCGTCGTCTATTGGCGGTTATTTTATTAGTAGCATCGGGAGGAAGATGTAAAGATGTACTTTAAATTCTCACTCATAGATTTTGAAAAAATATCTTAAAAGAGCGGAGTTTAAATTAAATTTCAGTGACCTCTTTTATGAAAGATTAATGGTTTTAAATGGAAATTACGCCTAATTAGCCAGCTATCACCAAATTGTGTAACATTTGACGCTACTGTGGCAACCCTGCATTAGTTTTTTTCAACAATTACTCATTTCAATGAGGCGGTCCTTCCGGATTCGTGAGGGACACACAGAGACTTGGATTTTATATAAATAGATACTCTGTATTGTATTGTATTGTATGGTATTATTCTTCTATGTATTGTACTTTATTGTATTATTCTGTATTGTTGTGTATTTTATTATATTATATTATTCCGTATAGTATCTAGTTTTTAATATGCCTTCATTTGTTTGTAATTTTAAAAAGAATACTTAAATTTAAATATATTTCATAAAATCTCATATTTTTATCATAAAGCATTCATTTACATTTTTTCAAATTAGCACGTAATTTGACTACAATTTTTTTTCAGTTTTTATGAGAAAATGGCAACAAAAAGATGGCGTACAGAAATGGCGTACTTTAATTGCCACCGTACAGAAAGGGTACTAAAATCTAAAAAATATTAATATCTCAAAACTCAATTCAGATTCAAACAAATTGCAGTTATTCATTTTTTCTCTAAACGCAGGTGCAAAAACTGAAAATGTGCGATGCTTAGAATTTTAAAAAATAGCAGCAGGGATTATTAGTATTTTTCCGTACAATGGTTCATGTGCTTCTTTTTAAGGCTGTTTATCTAACGTAAGATTACTTTTAGTGACGATACTTTAATTGTTGCGTGAATGATATACCATTTTGGGGAATATACAAATGATTACAACAAATAAATTAACTTTGTTCTAAGCTACGTCACCTTTTACGCGAACACAATAGTTGTAGTTCTCTCGTACAGATCCCAATTTAATCCGTTTATTGCTACTGGTTATCAAAGCAATGTAAACAAAACAATTGTAAACATAAACAAAGCTATCAAGCTATTAAATTGCATCATTCAACAACAATATGTCTCTGGTATTCGCAACAAACATTTTTCGTATAATTATTTACACGTATCTCCATTATTGAAATAATATTTCATTGTTGTCAACAAAACACAAGAATGAGTTTATTAGATAACGTTGAAATATCTGACAACAATAAACAATTGTTCAAAACATAAATATTGAAATAATTATAAAATTTCTCAATCTTACAAAATATTTTCGAACATGTAGTTTAGAGTGCCGTTTAACTGATTCCAAACTACACTTTCATTTGTAAAAAAAAGCGATTTTGCGTATTTTTTTTATATTTAATGATTTATTCCAGGATGTCTCCTCTACATCTTTAAAAATAGCCTCGTTTTGGGACTTTCTGTTGACATTTTAATGCTTTGTTAATCTTCATGTATGCCATCAGCAATCTTATGATATGCATTATAGTTAAGAACTTAATGAAGCTGAGAAGAGAATAAGAAGATCTAGTCATCGACTAAGACGCATTTTCTCAAGCAAGTATCATATTGTTTAATTTTATGTTGTATTGTACTGCATTGCTTTGCATTGTTTTGTATAATTTCTATTATTCTCTATTGTATTATATTGTATCATACTGTATTATTCTAAATTGCATTTTATTGTATCATATTGTATTGTATTGTATAGTATTGTATTGCATTGTATGATATTGTATTATTCTGTATAGTTTTATATGTTACTGTATCGCATTTTCTTATTCTGTGTTGTATCATATTTTTTTAATTCTGTATTGTATCGTATTGTATCATATTTTTTTTATCCCTATTGCATTGTTTTATATTATAATACTCTGTATTGTATTGTATTGTATGGTATTATTCTTCTATGTATTGTACTTTATTGTATTATTCAAATTGTTGTATATTTTATTATATTATATTATTCCGTATAGTATCTAGTTTTTAATATGCCTTCATTTGTTTGTAATTTTAAAAAGAATACTTAAATTTAAATATATTTCATAAAATCTCATATTTTTATCATAAAGCATTCATTTATATTTTTTCAAATTAGCACGTAATTTGACTACAATTTTCTTTCAGTTTTTATGAGAAAATGACAACAAAAAGATGGCGTACACAAATGGCGTACTTTAATTGCCACCGTACAGAAATGGTACTAAAATCTAAAATATATTAATATCTCAAAACTCAATTCAGATTCAAACAAATTGCAGTTATTCATTTTTTCTCTAAACGCAGGTGCAAAAACTGAAAATGTGCGATGCTTAGAATTTTAAAAAATAGCAGCAGGGATTATTAGTATTTTTCCGTACAATGGTTCATGTGCTTCTTTTTAAGGCTGTTTATCTAACGTAAGATTATTTTTAGTGACGATACTTTAATTGTTGCGTGAATGATATACCATTTTGGGGAATATACAAATGATTACAACAAATAAATTAACTTTGTTCTAAGCTACGTCACCTTTTACGCGAACACAATAGTTATAGTTCTCTCGTACAGATCCTAATTTAATCCGTTTATTGCTACTGGTTATCAAAGCAATGTAAACAAAACAATTGTAAACATAAACAAAGCTATCAAGCTATTAAATTACATCATTCAACAACAATATGTCTCTGGTATTCGCAACAAAAATTTTTCGTATAACTATTTACACGTATCTCTATTATTGAAATAATATTTCATTGTTGTCAACAAAACACAAGAATGAGTTTATTAGGTAACGTTGAAATATCTAACAACAATAAACAATTCTTGAAAGCATAAATATTGAAATAATTGTCAAATTTCTCATTCTTACAAAATATTTTCGAACTTGTAGGTTGGATTGAAATTTAACGGATTTCAAACTACACTTTCAGTGGTACAAAAAAGCAATTTTCCATATTTTTTTTTATTTATTCATTTATTCCAGTATGTCTCATCTACATCGTCTCATCTAAAAATTGCCTGGTTTTGCGAGTTTTTGTTGAGTTTTCTTGCTTTGATCATCGTCATGTATGCCATCCATCAGCATTGTTATGATATGCATCATACTTAAGATCTTAATGAAGCTGAAAAGAGATCAGAAGAACTAGACATCTACTAAGACGCACATTCTCAAGCAGGCTTCATCGAAGATTTTATGGTGCTGTCTCAAGTTCTGTTGCCAACAGTTATGAAACTGGATATGGTTCCGAAATATATTAACCTAAAATGAACAGACCTTACCCATAAGATCTCATGACAAGTTTCTAGACTCATGCTTAGAAGAAATGGGCTGCATTCGTGAAGGGAAAGTTCAGTTGTTCTCAGGCGCACTGTTGACAGAAAATAAAGCTGCACAGACAGCCAAAGATGAAGTTACAAATGAAAAGCAGCCTCCAAAGAAGAAACGCAATTTCAAGGAAAGCTAGAAGAAATTATTCTGTGGTTGCAGCAGCCGTGCCGAAACAAATTGCGGACATGGAAGTTACATTTTCAAAATTAAAAAAAGTTTTTAACTTTCAGGAATAAATTTACAATCATATTCTAATTTACAGTTGTCTGTTACGCTCCAAAACTATGAACAAAAGATCATTTTTATTAATATTTATTGTATCATGTTGCATTATTCTGTATTATATTGCAATGTATTTTAATATGTTATTTTGTATTTCCCCGTACTGTATCATAAAGTATTATTCTGTGTTTTATTGATTGTAGTAGTCTATTTATTGTATCATATTTTATAATTCTACTGCATTTTATTATATTGCTTTGTACAATGTTGTATTATTCTGTATTGTATTATATTATATTATATCGTATTGTATTATTCTGAATTGTATTTTATTGTATCGTATCATATTGTATTTTGTTGTATTGTATTGTACTGTATG
This sequence comes from Maratus speciosus, assembly GCA_963932465.1. Classification (NCBI taxonomy): domain Eukaryota; kingdom Metazoa; phylum Arthropoda; class Arachnida; order Araneae; family Salticidae; genus Maratus; species Maratus speciosus. The sequence goes on from OZ010797.1 coordinate 167,846,410, forward strand.
ATATTGTAATATTCTGTATAGTTTTGTATGTTATTGTATCATATTGCCTTGTTCTGTATCGTAGCATATTTTTACGCTAAGATATTATATATTCCCGCGGCCGCCCTCTTGGATTGCTCGGCGATCTTTTCCCTATACGCAGGTGTAAAAACTGAAATTGTGCCATGATTAGAATTTTAAAAAATAACAGCCGAGGTTATTAATATTTTTCCGTAAAATGATACATGTACTTCTTTTTATGGCTGCTTATGTAACGTAAGATTATTTTTTATTGACGACATTTTAATATTTGCTTGAAAGAAGTATAATTTCGGGAGCTAAAAAAATTATTACAACAATGAAATTAAATTTGTTCCAAGCTATGCACACCGTTTACGTCAATAATATAGTTAAAGTTCTCTCGTACATATCCAAATCTAATCCGTTTATTCCAACTGGCAAACAAAATCAAGGTTAACAAAACAATGGTAAACATAACAACGCTATAAAACTATCAAAATACGTCATTTAACAACTATAGGTCTCTGGTAACAAACAAACAAACAAACATCTTTTGTTTAACTATTTGCACGTATCTCTTGTATTGAAATAATATTTCATCGTTGTCAACAAAGTACAAGAATAAGTTTATTAGGTGACGTTGAAATATCTAACAAAAATAAACATTTGTTGTAAGCAGAAATATTAAAATAATTATGAAATTTCTCATTCTTACAAAACATTTTCAAACTTCTACGTTCAATTAAATCCGAACTGATTTCAAACTACACTTTCATTGGTAGAAAAAAGCAATTTTTCATATTTTGCATATTTTGCAATTTTTTTTTATTTATTCATTTATTCGATTGTGTCTCATCTACATCCTTAACAATTGCATCGTTTTGAGACTTTTAGTTGACTTTTCTTACGTTGTTCATCTTTATGTATGATATCTGTATTGTAATGTATGCATCACAGTTAAGAACTTAATGAAGCTGAGAAGAGAAACAGAAGAATTAGACATCTACTAAGACGCACATTCTCAGGCAGTCTTCCCCGAAGATTTTATGATGCTGTCTCAAGTTCTGCTGTCAACGGTTATGAAACCTCATATAGTTCCGAAACAAAAGAACCTAAACCAAACAAACCTTATCCGTAAGATCTCATGGACAAGTTTCTAGACTCATGCTTAGAAGAAATGGGCTGCATTTGTATAGGGAACGTTCAGTGGATCTCAGGCGCACTGCTGACAGAAAATTAAGCAGCACAGATAGCCAAAGATGAAGTTACAAATGCAATAAAGCCCCCAAAGAAGAAACGAAATTTCAAGGAAAGCTTGGAGAAATCATTCTGTTGTTGCAGCAGCAGTACCGAAACAAATTGAGGACATGGACTAGTGATGGGCGATTTCGATTTTTTTAATCGATTTAATCGATACTATGGCCAACTCGATTTAATTGATACTATAAATTTTTTAATGGATGTCTCTAAAGATAACACCATTTTCATTATCTTTCAAAAATTGAAGGTAAAGTATTTGGATATGTCAATCCCAAAACTTTCTTCTGTCTTATTAATGTTAAAACTTCAAAATACGCTATCACAGTGTCAAATTAAAATGATAACCTATGCCCATCATCTATTCCCATTCAAAAAGCATAGGTTCTTAGCTCACGTCTGTGGTTCTTTGAGGTATGTGCATTTTAAAAGAAAATATAAGCATTGCATTTTCCTAACAAATCATTGAATTTCGGTCCGATAAAAGCGTGCAAAAAAGACGTTTTTGTGATATTAACCTAGATGTCCGCAACGGAAAATCCCAATTCAAAGAGCATAAAAGCGACAGCTGTTGGCAGTATACACCCAAGCCTAATAAGGATCTATTTATATGAAAGTGTAACAGAATATGGAGCTTAATTAAATTCTGTGCATTAATTTGGGGATATTACTATCACGAACATCTTGCAAAAAAGCAGTATAACAGCGCAGCCTGTTACATGATTAACACGAAAATTCAGGAACGACTTATGTCAGTGTCTAACAGAATATTAAGTTTGATGAAATTCCGCTCATTACGTCTTGAGATATTATCGCTAACATCGGGTAAAACCTGAAAACATTGTTGAATTAAGAGGCTGGTACGGGTGGAACATTGAAACGTCTCCCATGAAGATTTTGTGATTTTATGTCCCTACCGGCGAAGGAACTCACGAGCTAATGCTAATCCTATGGGGAGGGAATTTTCTAATATCTCGTTTGCATTTCGACATTTTTTTTAAATTGCATTGGATAGCTGAGATCCGTCTCTGTATCGTACCTTTTTTACATTTTCGATTTTGGTTGCAGATATATTTTTTAGAATAACACTTTCATTTTCAGAACCGGTTTTGAAAGTGAAAGTAACTTTATAAAAAATATCTGTGACCAAAATCGAAAAAGTAAAAAAGGTGCGATTTAGAGAGGGATTTTGGTTATCCAATGCAAAAAAAATATATTTAATAATGTCGAAATGCAAACGAGATATTAGAAAATCCCTTCCCATATGATTAGCATTGGCTCCTGAGTGTCTTCGCCGGAAGGGACATGACCCTTAATGGGCGATAGTCCAATCCCCCCCCCCCCCGAATTTCTAGAATGTCCCTCTCCAGAACCATAGAAATATCTCCTGGAAAAAAATGTCTGCATTCAACACTGCTAAAAAAAAGCAGCATGGCAGCACAATCTATTATATCATTTACACGAAAACCTAATCATGAACAATTTATATGGCAATGCCTAACTGAATATTAGGTTTGATGAAATTCCGTTCATTAGTTCTTGAGATATGATCCCCAAAATCGTTTAAATCCTGAAAAACCTATTGAATTCAGGGGGTGGCCCAGGGGCACATGTTCCCCCAAAAGCTTTGAGATTTTATGCTTAATGTACAATAGTATTATCCCCTCCCCCTCTCAACTGTCCCTCCCTGGATCGGCAGAAGTCCCTCCCGGAGAAAATTGTCTGAATTCCACACTACTGATAAAATCAGCATAGCAACGCCCCCTGTTGGGTGATTTTCACCGAAACCTAATATGAAACAATTTATGCCAATGTCTAACTGAATGTTAAGTTTGATGAAAATCCCTGCATTAGTTCTTGAGATAGAGCTATTGCGAAAATCGAGGAAAATGCAGCATAGCAGCGCCATCTGCTGGTAGATTTATATAAAAAAGTAATCAGTACCAATCTATATGAAGATCTAACTGAATCTAAAATTTCAACAGATTCCATGCATTAGTTCTTGAAATAGACCGCCCACAATTGTTTTTTGTCAGAGACAAACGAATAGACGGGCTGACAGACAGACAATTTAAAAAAATAGTCAAATCGTATTCCAGATAAGACCTTCTAAAACTATAAATCCTTCAAAAGCCGGAAGCCGAAATTTTTTACGAATCCAACAGTTTTTCTAAAGTGAAAAGAAAGCAAGAAAAAATAAACGATTCAATTCTACCCGTAACGTAGGATCAGAAATGGCGAATCGATTCAGTATTGATTCGATGTTGATTTTTAGATGCGGGTAGAATCGTTATTTTTTGATTTACTTCAATTCAAATCGCATCGCGCATGATACACGATTCGGGTTGAATCAATTCTTCCAATTTTACTGTTTTAGTGGCAGAATTGCGGTAAAATTTTGTATAAGAGCCCTTTTTTTCTTTCTATGTTCAGTGTTGAATGGCGGGAGGGATTTCTTGAATGCTCCGGTCTGGATGGGGGGGGGGGGTAATTCTAGAGTTCCGAAAGGGGATTGGCTGCACATTTGTCCAATAAAAAGCATAAAATATCAAAGCTTTCGGGAGGATTATTCCAATGTTCCCCGGGTCACCCCCTGAATTCAACACTAGGTTAAATCGTTATACTTTTGTTTAGAAGCCTAGTTATCCGGGTTACTAGTTTATTATGTTGTATTTTTCAACTTCGTCCCTTCTAATTCCTCTTCTCCCACTCCTCTTCTTCGCCAATCCTAATTTACAGGGTCGTTAAAAATATGCACACAATTTTAAGAATGTCCACTTTTCGTTTTATTTTATTATAAATCCAAGTTTTGAAACCTTGACCAAAGATACATTTGAGGTGACCCTCCGACCGTTTGGGACTTATCTGTCCCTCGGGGACATATTTATATTTTCTTACAAAGCATCTTGTGTAACATATAGTTGGAAAGCTTTTAATGCCCTTTTTTATTTTCTGTCCCTCCCCCCCTCGGTTAGTTACACGCTCTTGGCATTTTTTAGCTCATAGGCTATCAAAGCCTGCCAGTTCTGTATGTACGTAACGCGATAACTTTTGATAGAAATATCCGATTCGCTTCAAATTTTTTTTTTAGGTTCATTCTGATAAGGCGCTTCCCTGATTAGTTTTGGGGGTTAATTGATCAAGTATAAAAGGGGGGGAAGGGGGGTGGTAATCCCCCCTCAACTTTGATAAATGGGTTTTTCATGCAGAATTATCAAATTTTCTTCAAATTTTGGTATACCGATTAATTTTGATAACGATCTTCTCTGATTAAATTTGAAGGTTCATTGTTATATATAAAAGGGGGAACGAGGGGCTAATAATCCCCCTAATTTAGATAGATGGCTTTTTCTATCCGATTTGCTTCAAATTTGGTATACCAGTTTATTCTGATAAGACACTTCCCTAATTTGATTTGAAAGTTTATTGATTAACTATAAAGGGGGCAACGGGGGGGGGGGGTCTAATACCCCTTAATTTAGATAAATGGGTTTTTCTATCCGATTTGCTTCAAATTTGGTATACCGGTTTATTTCGATAAGGCGCTTCCCTGATGGCATTTGGAGAGTCATTGGTTAAGTATAAAGAGGGGAAACGCGGGGCAGTCCCCCCTTAATTTATTTTTCTAGGAGCATTATTCTTTGAAATAAGAGTGTAATATACAGTTAGCCTGTGAGCTCAATGCCATCAGTTTAACTGGGCAGTTTTCTTTTTAACCCATTTGTGCCTGAATTTTGGTTTTCTCAAATTTTTTGGTAAAATCACTTTAAAATATTGCAAAATGAACTGGAAAAATACTAAAAAAAAATTACACTTAAATTTTTTGGTATTTATTTAATCAAATGTAAAAAACCTACCTATGAGTATTTCTAGTAGAATAATATGCATAATTATATGTTTTGTCTATATTTATATTTAAAAAGTTTTTAAATTACATATTATGTGCTATAATTAGCATTTTTATGAACTACCAAAAAAAAATATATTTCTTTCTTTACAGAGACTAATAACGTTATAACTATTATTAATAATAAAATAAGAATAATCGTATTGCTGACTTAAAAACAATTTATTTCATAAATATCTTCAGAAGGAGGTTACATAAATAACTGTTTCCTAAATGTCCAACAAAAATATGTGCCCATTTGGGCATAAAACCCTATATTTTGGACGTTACAAAAATGCATAAAAAATAGGCTTGAACATTTAATTTCGCAATTTAAAAAAATACGTATTTAAAAAATGTCTACAAGCTAAGATTATGACTTTCGATTTTGGATCCTTCATAGAAAAAATACAAATAAACTTACTTTTTACATTTCGCCATCTTGAAAAATAAAAAAAATTTAAACACCGAAAAAAGCCTTTATTTAAACAAATAAATATCCACATTATGATGTCATCTCTCGGTAATAGATAAAGACATTTGTAAATAATTATTTCATACAATTTTCATGTTATAAAGGAGAAGAAAAATATAATTATTCATGAAAATTTGAAACGCCCCAAAAATGGGACGCTAGGCACAAATGGGTTAATTATTGTTCGAGTGAGCGCACTCTGCATGAAAATTTATCCAATATTATGTGGTTCCATTTTTTTTCTGGTATTATTTTAGCTGTCATATTAAGTATAGAAATGATTCTGCTCCATTGGTTTAGTCGTTATAACAAGGTCATTCAAAATATGCATGCAATTTTTAAAGCGTTCGTTTATTTCCGATTTCATTATAATGCCTCGTTTTGAAACCCTGAAATGACGAAAGGTATATTTGGCGTTGTCAAATATTTTATCTGCTCGGTTACGCGCTTCCCGACCATTGGGAGCTTAGTTGCTCCCTGGGAAGGGGGGGGGGGCTCTTTCTCATTTTTTCAGAGCCCATCATGTGATGTATCGTTGGAAAGCATATTGTCACCATATTCATATTTTATCCCCCTCCCGGTGATCTGTCCTCCCATTCCCCCTTTTACATCGGTATCTTACATTCTATTGGGGCCGATCCTTCGATTCGGGTTGAATCGTTCATTTTTATTTTTCTTTAAATCGTCATTGTGCCCGATTCTTGGATGCGGATATTTTTCGATCCGGCTTCTTACGGGAATAGATCGATATTTCTGTTATAATTTCAAGGAATAATTTCATACATTTATTCCTCCAATTTTACTGTTTTAGTGTCTGAATTGCTGTGAAATTTCGTATAAGGAATCTTTCTATGTTAAATTGCAATACTTTTTCTTAGGAGCCTAGTTATTTGGGTTGCTAGTTTATTAAGTTGTATTTTTGAAGTTAGTCTTTTCTCATCTCCCCCTCGTCATCCCCGCAATCGTTATCACAGAGACATTCAAAATATACAGGCAATTTTTAAATGTCTAATGCTTCTCCTGTATTATTATTATGTCACGTTTTGAAACTTTGACCGAAAGTGTATTTGACTTCGCCTCTCCGACCGTGAGGGGTTTGGTTTCCCCCCTCGGGGAGGGGGCACATTATAAATTTCGTCGGAACCTTCTCGTATAACATATCGTTCGAAATCTGTTAATGTCCTCTGTTATTTTCTGTCCATCCCAGAGTTTTATTTAAGTAAAAGCAGTTTAATTACTACTTTCATAATCATTAATCTTTCAGATTTTCGTGATTTTAATAAATAACTGAGGCATCTGCCTTTTATCACTCTATCCTATTTCTTTTTCTTTGTTTGTCATAAGCAAAATGATCACAGAAGTCCTGTTTTTCTGATCTAGTATAAGAACGAGAACTCTATTTAAAAAAAAGAAAAAACAGAAAGAAAATCGTGATATATGCAGATTTATGTTCCACGTCCGACACTGTCCGACACAGCGAATGAGTCAATAAATGTTTAGAGTTTTTAGATTACTGCTGAAACAAAAACACATAAACAAAGAATATATTTTTTTTTTTTTTGCTAACCAGAGAAAAGTATGTTATTTCACTGTTAATAATTCTAGAATGAGAATTTTTTTTTTTTTTTTTTTTTTTTTTTTTTTTTTTTTTTAAACAGCTGAACGTTTAGTAAACATTAAAAAGAAAGATATTTATAAACTGTAAATGAGATAAGGAGATATATATTTTTAAAGGGAAATAAATTTTAGTTAAGTACATATATTATTAAAAGAATTTTGCTTATTAATTGGGGGGTAATTAGTACATGATGATTGGTTAATTACATCTTCACAGCTATTTTAAAAGAAGATTTGCAATATTTGCATTTCCCCCACGCTTATAGGTGGCCCTAAAAAGACTAAAAACAATTTAACTTTTTAAATAAATTTAGTGCCTTCAAAATTTCGCTCATCTGCGCTTTTTAAAGAAGAATGACGTTTATAGGAAGTAAATCTCCATCTGTTTGGTAGAAGAAAATAAGAGTAGAAAGTACATGTTTACGGGATGAAAAAAAAAAGTCCTTCCGGCCAGTGCCGGGAGGAAGAGGTAGCTTTCATATTCCTTATTTTAAAAAAGCCAACTTATGTTATTCAAACACACGAAGCTCAATTAAGTGGAAACCGAATGTAGGAGATTCAATACTAATTTTTATCAATACTAAATCATTATGAATGAGAATTTTGCAAAATTAGTCAGCTTTATCCAAGCTGCTTTTATTTAAAGTAACTTATATTTCGCTGCCAAATTCGGCGATTTCTTAAAGTGCCTGCCGTTTTAAGACAACATGGTGGATGAGGCTAACCAGTGAACTTGGTCGAGACCTTAGTAATTGCTGTGCACATGCTCACTCACATCGGAATCGGTTGATACATACTAGTTCTGTCGCAGGCAAAAAATCAGATTTTTCAAAATGTCACCCACGTTAGAAATTGAAACTGCTATATCTGAGCCATTTTTTGAGATAAAGACAAACAAAAAATGCTCCTGAATCCTTATATCAAGGTCAAATACTTAAGAAAGAAACCTTTTTCAATTTCTAATTTTTTTGCACCTCACTTTAAATATATATATTTTTAATTTAATGGCCGCCATTTTGAAACAAGATGGCTGATGAAGCTGGCCAGCGAACTTGGTCGAGATATTGATGTATACTATCCACATGCCTTCTTCCATCGAAATAGGCGAATACGTGTGGTATCGCGAGACAAATACAAGATCGTTTCAAAGTGTTAGCCATGCTAGAAATTTAAAGCGCTATAATTCAACCACTTTTTAAGATATAAACAAAAGAACAAATTTTCAGAAACAAAAACTGCTCCATAATCTTTGTATCAAGGCCAAACACATAAAAAAAACTTTTTCATTTTCCAATTTTTTAATACCTCATTTTAAATTTTAAATTACATTTTTTTTTTTAATGGCAACCCTTTTGAAACAAGATGGCGAATGAAGCTGGCCAACAAACTCGGTCGAAACATTGGTACGTACTATGTACAGACCAAGTTACATTCAAATCGGTTCATAAATACGCGTGACAAAAATCAGGGCGTTTCAAAATGTCAGTCACGCTAGAAATTCAAAATGCTATAACTCAGCCATTTTTTAAGATATAGACGAAACAAAAACCGCTCCCGAATCTTTTTATCGAGGTCAAACACATAAGAAAAAAATAATTTTTCAATTTTCAATTTTTTGGTACCTCATTTCAAATTAAAATTTTTCTTAAAATTTTAAATGGCCGCCATTGTTAAACAAAATGGCGGATGAAGCTGGCCAACGAACTCGGTCGAGACATTGGTCTGTACTATGTATAAACGAAGCTACATCCAAATCGGTTCATAAATACGCCTTTTATCGCGTGACAATATTCAGGACGTTTCAAAATGTCAGCTTCGCTAGAAATTCAAAATGCTATAACTCAGCCATTTTTTAAGATATAGACGAAACAAAAACTGCTACGGAGTCTTTGTATAAAGGTCAAATACATAAGAAAAAAATATTTTTCCATTTTCAATTTTTTGGTACCACATTTTAAATTTTAAATTTTTTTTTAAATTTTAAATGGCCGCCATTTTGAAACAAAATGGCGGATGAAGTTGGCCAACGAACTCGGTCGAGACATTGGTATGTACTATGTACGCACCGAATTACATCCAAATCGGTTCATAAACATCGTCCATCACTAGATGGGACGTGCTGGGATCGATTCTGTTTTATACGATGTCGATTTTAATCGGTTCTCAAATTTTCCAGAATCGTCCATCACTAGATGGGACGTGCTGGTTTTGAGCTAGAGTCATGGATCAGAACGAGTAACCCTATTTTTCACCGGCACGACCGCGGGTCGGAACGGGTTGAAGCTACTTTTGTTTACTTTGCAGTTCAAGGACGGGTCAATTGACTTTAAATGTATCAGCTTTGGTTTAGGTTATAACTCTCTCTGATCGTTATTCGAGATGACACTATTTTTCAAATGATGGAAAACTATATATCTGAATATTAATAAGTGAATTTATGTGTGCTCATTTTTATACAAAAATGTTTAGTTGGTATTAGAGATATAATCTCTGTAAAAATACTCCAAGTCATGTGGTTGTCATCCAGAGTTCCGGTTTGACCGCTTCGCTTTTGTATGCCACCCTGTCAATTTGGTAATTTAATGTTAGCCGGGCACAGGTAATAAATCGCCAAATAGTGTTCCATCGCCATCATGTCATCAGTATCATAACAGTTCATTTTATGCGGCTGTCATCAACAGTTTTTCGGGTGGTAAATTAAATCAAAGCTTTGATGTCGAAATTAAATGTATGGTATTTTAGGTAGCTTTCTTTAGAAAAAAGCTACCTATTGCAGCCGTTCGGAGGAAAGCGATTTCAAAAAATTTTGGTATATTTTCATCGATCATGACCCCCAGACCCCGAAACCACCCTCCGTTCAAAATTGATATATATATATATATATATATATATATCTGACCTATGTCACACTGTAACTCCCGTAATTATGAACCGATTTCGATGTAATTCGGTGTGTACATAGTACATACCAATGTCTCGACCGAGTTCGTTGGCCAGCTACATCCGCCGTTTTGTTTCAAAATGGCGGCCATTTAAAATTTTTAAAAAAATTTAAAACTTGAAATGTGGTACCAAAAAATTAAAAAAGGAAAAATATTTTTTCTTATGTATTTGACCTTTATACAAAGATTCCGGAGCAGTTTTTGTTTCGTCTATATCTTAAAAAATGGCTGAGTTATAGCATTTTGAATTTCTGGCGTGGCTGACATTTTGAAACGTCCTGAATTTTGTCACGCGATATAAGGCGTATTTATGAACCGATTTGGATGTAATTCGGTGTGTACATAGTACATACCAATCTCTCGACCGAGTTCGTTGGCCAGCTTCATCCGCCATTTTGTTTCAAAATGGCGGCCATTTAAAATTTTTTTTTAAATTTAAAATTTGAAATGTGGTACCAAAATATTGAAAATGGAAAAATATTTTTTTCTTATGTATTTGACCTTTATACAAAGATTTCGGAGCAGTTTTTGTTTCGTCTATATCTTAAAAAATGGCTGAGTTATAGCATTTTGAATTTCTAGCGTGGCTGGCATTTTGAAACGTCCTGAATTTTGTCACGCGATAAAAGGCGTATTTATGAACCGATTTGGATGTAACTTCGTTTATACATAGTACATACCAATGTCTCGACCGGGTTCGTTGGCCAGCTTCATCCGCCATCTTGTTTCAAAATGGCGGCCATTTAAAAAAATTAAAAAATAAAAAAATTTAAATGAGATACCAAAAAATTGGAAAATGAAAAAGATTTTTTTTGTATGTGTTTGACCTAAATACAAAGATTCCGGAACAGTTTTTCTTTCGTCTATATCTAAAAAAAAATGGCTGAGTAATAGCATTTTGAATTTCTCTTGTGGCTGACATTTTAAAACGACCTGATTTTTGTCACGCGATAACAGGCGTATTTATGAACCTATTTGGATGTAACTTGGTCTGTACATAGTACATACCATTGTCTCGACCGAGTTCGTTGGCCAGCTTCATTCGCCATCTTGTTTCAAAAGGGTTGCCATTTAAAAAAAATTAAATTTAAAATTCAAAATGAGGTATTAAAAAATTGGAAAATGAAAAAGATTTTTTTTATGTGTTTGGCCTTGATGCAAAGATTCCGGAGCAGTTTTTGTTTCTGAAAATTTGTTCTTTTGTTGATATCTTAAAAAATGGTTGATTTATAGCACTTTGAATTTCTAGCATGGCTAACATTTTGAACGATCTTGTATTTGTCACGCGATAACACACGTATTCGCCTATTTCGATGTAAGAAGGCATGTGGATAGTATACATCAACACCTCGACCAAGTTCGCTGGCCAGATTCATCAGCCATCTTGTTTCAAAATGGCGGCCATTAAATTAAAATATATATATATATTTAAAGTGAGGTGCAAAAAAATTAGAAATTGAAAAAGGTTTCTTTCTTAAGTATTTGATCTTGATATAAGGATTCAGGAGCATTTTTTGTTTGTCTTTACCTTAAAAAATGGCTCAGATATAGCAGTTTCAATTTCTATTGTGGGTGACATTTTGAAAAATCTGATTTTTTGCATGCGACAGCACTCCTATATATTAACCGATTCCGATGTGAGTGAGCATGTGCACAGCATTTACTAAGGTCTCGACCAAGTTCACTGCTTAGCCTCATCCACCATGTTGTCTTAAAATGACAGGCACTTTAAGAAATTGCCGAATTTGGCAGCCAAATATAAGTTACTTTAAAGAAAAGCAGCTTGGATAAAGCTGACTAATTTCGCGAAATTCTCATTCATTATATTGATAAAAATTAGTATTGAATCTCCTATATTCGGTTTCCACTAAATTGAGCTTCGTGTGTTTGCATGATATAAGTTGGCTTTTTTAAAATAAGGATTATGAAAGCTACCTCTTCCTCCCGGCACTGGCCGGAAGGACTTTTTTCTTTATTTTTCTTTTCTTTTTTTTAAGAAATAATTGAGAGTCATAAATTTTAAATATTTCAGTTTTAAATTAAAGCTATGTATTTTAAATAAAATGAGTGAGAGTACCATATTTTAAATGAAATTAATGAAATACGACGGGAACAATGTTTGGTGATTTATCTCCTGCGCCCGGCTCTCCGGCTGACATAAAATTGCCAAGTTCATGATTTCTGTATCAGAATCTTTCGATTTGACGAAGGATTGAGCAAGTAAATTAAATTATGAATAAAAGTAACATGATGCAACGCTTAGCATACATTTATCGGAGCCCAAACTGGTCACCAAGGGCAGCTAGTTGTAAAATAATTTTCTTTAATTGTATTAGAATATGGATTAATTTTCTTTCACTTTGGATTCGGATCGGGATTGGGTTGGCGAAATTTTTTTATCGGGTTCAGGTCAGATTTGGCTTGATGAAAAAAACTTTCGGGTTCAGATCGGGTTTCGTATTGTTTTAAAGGAGAAAACTTTGGGTTTGGTTTGGGTACAACTTGATCCGTGCAGTAATCTAGTTTGATCCTTGTTATGCTCGTGAACTTAATCACAAGGAGTTTTCCATGTTTTTTTTTTTTCAAAGATGAGTAAAAGCTGCATGAATACTGGTTATGACATGACATCGCGGTGCTTACAGAATGCCAACGCAGCGTGAATCCGCCACGCGCAACATCCAACGAACTTGAATGGGAACATAATGATAAATTTCGAAAATAAAAAAGAAAAATGCCCAGCTAAACTGATGGCATTGAGCTCACAGGCTATTCACACTAATTGTATATCATACTCTTATTTTAATGAATAATGCCCCTCAAAAAAATAAGTGAAGGGGATTTAGCCCCCGTTTCACCCTTTATACTTAACCAGTGAACCTCCAAATCGAGTCAGGGAAGCTCCTTATCATAATAAACCGGTATACCAAATTTGGAGCAAATCGAATAATCCTGCAAAAAAAAACCATTTATCTAAATTAAGGGGGTGGACTAGCCCCCCCCCCTTTATCCTTAACCACTGAATCCCCAAAACGAATCAGGGAAGCTCCTTAACATAATAAACAGGTATACCAAATTTGGAGCAAAGCGAATATTTCTGCATGAAAAAACCGTTTATATAAATTAAGGGGGGGGACTAGCCACCCTTCCCCTTTATCCTTAACCAATGAACCCACAAAACTAATCAGGGAAGTTCCTTAACATAATAAACCGGTATACCAACTTCGGAGCAAATCGAATCATTCTGCATGAAAAACCCATTTATCGGAATAAAAAGGGGTGGACTAACCCCCCTTTTCCCCCCTTTATCCTTAACCAATGAACCCCCAAAACTAATCAGGGAAGTTCCTTAACATAATAAACCGGTATACCAAATACGGAGCAAATCGAATGATTCTGCATGAAAAACCCAATTATCTGAATTAAGGGGGTGGACTAACCCCCCTTTTCCCCCTTTATCCTTAACCAATGAACCTCCAAAACTAATCAGGGAAGCTCCTTAACATAATAAACCGGTATACCAAATTCGGAGAAAATCGAATCATTCTGCATGAAAAAACCATTTATCTGAATTAAGGGGTTGGACTAACCCCGTTTTTCCTACTTTATCCTTAACCAATGAACTCCCAAAACTAATCAGGGAAGCGCCTTATCACAATGAACCTAGGAAAAAATTTTGAAGCAAATCGGATGTTTCTACCAAGAGTTATCGCGTTACGTAAATACATACGTACGTACGTACATACATACATACATACATACATACATACATACATACATACAGAGCGGGCGGGCACATTAGCTCTCAGGCTTTGATAGCCTGCGAGCTAAAAATCAAGATCTAAAATGGTATAATTTTAAGAATCATGGAGATGTCTCGAAGGACATTCCAGAGTTGGAAGTACGACGAATATTGTTTTGGTACTCTTAGAAAAATCTCCCGAGCCCAATACCCTACCTCTTCCGCCTATACAGGGTGTATCTAAACTCTTGGGCAAAACTTTAATTGGTGATAGTATACATCAAGACAAACAATATTAAATAGGAAACTAAGGGTCCCAAACGTCTTCCGAAGGAGATAGGCGCCATTAAAGTTTAGAGTCCAAAATTTCAAATGATTATAAAAAACGGAAAAATTTGTCGATTCGTTTGCGGTTTTCGCTAAAACTATTTTTTATGTCAGTATTTTCTTGAAAATAAATTTTAAAGGTAAAGTTCAAAAAATGCTGATAGAGGGTGCTTTAGACTTTGGAGTAATGAACAACTATTTTTTACCGTTATGTTTTGTATTTCATTAAATGCTTTCAAAAGTTTAGACTTAAACTTAAATTTTGAGTTCAAAATCTGAATCGTTGGGAGTGGCTAAGTAGCGAAAACTAAACTGTGTTCAGGGGGGGTGGGTCAAATTTCAATTCCTGAACACAGTTCAGTTTGCGCTAGTTAACCACTCCCAACAATTCAGATTTTGAGCTCAAAATTTAAGTTTAAGTCTAAGCTTTTAAAAGTATTTAATAAAATACAAAAAATAACGGTAAAAAATAATTGTTCGTTTCTCCAAAGTCTAAAGCGCCCTCTATCGGAATTTTTTGAACTTTACCTTTAAAATTTGTTTTCTAGAAAATACTGACATAAAGAATAGTTTTAGCGAAAACCGCAAACGAATCGACCAATTTTTCCGTTTTTTATAATCCATTTGAAATTTTGGACCCTAAACTTTAATGGCGCCTATCTCATTCGGAAGACGTTTGGGACCCTCAGTTTCCTATTTAATATTGTTTGTCTTGATGTGCACTATCACCCCTTAAAGTTTTGCCCAAGAGTATAGATACATCCTGTATATCTAGGACATTGAGAATGTGGTGTCATGGAAATAAGATAAATAAAATTTCCTAAAAAATATTTTATTGCGTTTTTTTAATTAAAAAAATGTTTGATTTAATAGGACTAAATACCTCTTAAATCTATTCTAAAAAGTTTTAATTACTTCAAATTTATGCATAGTAAAAAGCAGGTAATATAGATAAGATTAGCTACTTACCTACTATTAATAATATTTCGAAATAATTCATGAAATAAAAAGATTGAATTTTATTAATTTGTCTAGAAGTTAGCTAGTCACAATCGAATTGATTTCGTTCACTGAACTTAAAAAGTATCACACAACAATTCCTAAGATTGTAAATCTATTAATTTCAAAATATATTAACCCTTTATCTACTGACGGTACTTATAAGTACTACTCACTTTAAACTTTTATACCATAGTGAATATTACTAATATTCTAATGGTACTTTGCAAAAAACTTTCTGTTAACTCCACTTTATCCGTATACATGACTGCAGTAGATCTAGATTTGTTATTTTAGAGAGGAATGAGGCTATCTTTGAAGCAGTCGACGGGTTTTGTGCCGACATTTCGTACAGATTGCCACGCTCGTCTTTTCATTGCTACAAACACAGTAAAGGATACAAGATAACTGTTGGATTTTTTTTATGTGTTCATTAGGATCTTAGAATACAATTTGACTAGCTATTTTAGGTGGACGGTGTATGTATTTGATTTAACAGTGGAATTACTCGGTGGTACTTATAAGTACCGTCAGTACACTGGGTGTTGGAGAAATTCTTGTTTACTTTTCGTCTGTGTAGTTATCCATCATTTTCATCTGCTTTAGAATGTAATTACTAAAATGTAGTGTAGTAATGATTTCTCTGATATTTCTTTTCTGTTTCAATGATACTTTTTATAGGAAATCGAAAAGGTTGTGGCACCGGCTCGTTTTTGCTATGCTAGAAATGACATACGTAAATTCATATATTGCATATGTGCAGATGCGAGAAAACATGTTGTCCCTGGAATATTGACGTCGCATAACTAAAGGACTGCTAACAAGATCGAAACCTAAAGAAAAAGTTTTTTTTAACCCTTTCAGGAGCAAAGCATTTTCAATTCTAAAGTGTTGAAATAAATGATTGGCACCGGAATTTGCCAAACGCTTTATTTGTAAATAAGAAAAAGCCTATATTTCACGACTTATTAAATCGAAAATATTTTCTGGTGCCAGTTGAAATACCTTGTAAGTTTTCTGGTACGATATTTTAGTCATATTGTACTGACGATACTTTAAAATACCACTTTAATTAATTATCTCTAAATAATTAAATTTCTCACGGGTGAGTATTTTTTTAATGTTTATCCTTTAATTTTCATTGTAGTATCTGAGAAAAAAATATTACATGAAAAAAATTGCAGTAGATCATAATGCCGTAGATAAAGGGTTAAGCTCGTTTATTCGCTATGTAGTGTAAACGGATGAATCTACCCGAAATACACAACTGAACATAACATATGAAAATTTTGTAACTTTTATAATTCTTATACTATTTTTCTGGGAATTCCAAGCATTCCAATACTTAAATTTAAAATACTGTGCACGGTGGATGATTTATCGATTCTAGCTGACCAAAATTATTTTTGGCGTCAATATAGTCGCATCGCCATGAAATTGAAAAATGTTATTGATATTCACTATTGAATATTAGGTATTGCGAAATGTAGTGTGTTGCATTCATAATTTCTTTACAGGGACATTCAAAAGTATTTCATTACATTACGACCTATGGGGAAAAATCGTTTGCGGTGGTTTTTAATGATGTTTCATAATTTCAAACACTTCGAAATTTAAGTACATATCTATGAAGTTGCACCACAAGATGATTGTATAAAATATGGTATGGATAGCATGTATCAATCATTTACAGGGGCACTAAAAATAAGTATGTTGCTTTACGGTCTATGGAGAAAAATTGTTTGTGGTGTATTTTGTTCATCTTACACTGTTTAAAAATAATTTAAGTTGATATATATATCCGAGGTGCTCTATAAGATGATTACTATTGAATATGATGTGCCATTCATCTTTCATATACAAATGCACACAAAATAAATCAGTTATATTTTCCTCTCTATGAACAATAATTGATGGAAGTGCATTTTCAGTTGTGGATTACTTTTTTAAATTATAAAAATTGCATAATATTTAGTGTGTATAAATTCTATAAATCATATACAGGGCTGAATAAAACATCTGATGTACATCTCTGTTTATCGTCGGGAATTGCTAACGGGGAGTTTTAAGCTGTGCTATGCGTTCACTAACTGTTCTAAATTTTAGCATATTGTGAATTATATGATAAATCTATAGTTCATATACAGGGATGTACAAATTTTTTATCTATTTTCTCGTCTATGGTTGAAATTGTGTTTTCAAACGTGTTTTATTCAAATATGTTTTACAAATTATTACTTACACATCATTTTTCACATTATTAAGCTATGAAGTTTTGTTATAGTAGTCTGAATGCGTTGAAAAATGTTTCATAATCTGATTGACGCATGTTTTACGTTCTTCTTGATAATTTTAGTGATATTGTTTTAACGGTATGGAGACTAAAGTGATGAAAATATTTTTGTATTATTATAACAAATCCTAAATTTTTTTTTTTTTAAATTTAACATACGGGGCAAACATTCAACAGCTTTAATGAAAATTGCTGTGTTGTATTAGAGAATTTAGAGAATTTGTCTGGATCAATTTTGTAACCACTCGAAATTTGCAGCCGAGCGATATATTTTAAATTAATTTGTCCTGAGATATCTACATACAACTGGCAATTTTTGTCCAAACTTGGTCATAAATTTAAACATTTCGCTCTTGCAAAACTTCATGTGCTCTTCATTGTAATTTTTCCTTTATAAACAAAATATTTTGGTAATTTTTTTTTTGGTCGGGCGCCAGTGTTATATATACATATTTATATACATACATATATGTAGATATACATATATATACATATACTCATATTGTATATATACACACACATATATATATATATGTATATATACATACATGTATATATACATATATATGTATGTATAACACTGGCGCCCGGTTAACCGAAAAGTACCAATATTTTCAACCAAATCCATATATTCTTTAAATTTTAAATCTTGTTGCCATTGCATAATGGTTCAAAAGTTTGTTTATCTGACTAACTTAAATTCTGATGTCTTTGATAAAAAGAAAATGGTACTTGAACTAAAATTTCAGAAAAATTTATTCAGATTTAATAAGCTAAAAACAATTCTGAAAACTGGGAGGGCACCTATGGGCTGACAAATCAAATTGGAATGAAAAGTTAATAATTTAAACTATTTAATCACAACAAAAACTCAGCTTAATCGTGTTTTATCATGTAACTCTTTCTATACTAAGCCTGAAAAATTGTAAAAAAAATACAGAATATTTTGCGACATTAAATATGAAATAACAGCTGATATGTGGAAACTTTATGCACATAAATCCGATAAAATAAAGTCCATATTTTGTTTGAAAGCGTTCATTATCGAGCAGTATATTTTATTCCGCTTCACGTAACAGATTAAATAGCTATACTCAAATTGATTGATTCAGTCCCAACTAAGAAGCACCAACTTTGCGCTAGTCTATGGACCATACAATTATATTTATATAAAAACCAATAGCAGGGTACGACGCACTAACTATTGAGTTATAACAAGCAAAAAATAAATTACGCCAGGATAAACTTTTAAAAATCGACTTTGGGCCAGCTAGAATCGGTAAATCACCCACCGTGCAGTGTTTGCCTAAATGATTTACTGGGTTTCAAAACACTATGTATTGAGAGGTATACGACCTACAAAGACGGGTGAGACATGACAAGATACATACACTCACCAAGCTTAAAAGCCCGATTTGTGGCAGGAATACATCACTGCTGCTATTGCTGACATTGACGGAAATATGCTATTTAACGTATGGACGGAACTTAATTACCGTTGGGATGTGAGCCGTGTGACTAAGGCACGACACACACTCAGGCGACAGATGTAACATGTTGCACGATTTCAGGGAAAAAGCAGGTTTAAAACAGTTTTGAAGAGGAAGTTTATACTTATTAAATTTATACAGAGCTTTGTCAATCGAAGAGGTATTATAACCACGAGCAAGGGCAAGTGATTGGAGATAATTAATTAATTTGAGGGCACTTGCCCTTGCTCGTGGTTATAACCCCTATTTGATTGACAAAGCTCTGTATAAATTTAATAAGCCTAAACGATGATTCAAATAATCCACCTAATTTTAACTCTATAGTTCAGTCATTTTATTCCCCTCTTTGTTTTAGAATTGCTAAAATCCTTTCTCGTTTCAATTTTAAAGTTATCTTCAAACCTATAAATAAAATTAAATTATCTTCTCTAAAAGATCCTATTCCTACTGAGAACCGGCGGAGTGTTTATTTTATTCCTTGCTCTAGCAATTTAGGTTATATTGGTCAAACTAAGAGAGCTTTATCAGATTAGGCGAGCATCAGAACTATATTGAAAATCAAGAAATCTCTAAATCATCAATTGCTTCTCACTGTTGGGCTTCCAGTCATTCTTTAAATCTCTCCACCGCCAGAACTATTTATTACTCTGCCTCTCCCTCTCACTTAAATTTTCATGAGGCTTATTTTATTTGTAAAAATTCCGATAATCTTGTCAATGATCTCTCATCATCTCTCCAGGGTGGAAATTACTTTTGTAATTCTTTTCCCTTTTCTCTTGTCTGTTTTAATTTCTTTATGTTATTTTATTTTACTCCTTTTATCTTATTTTAATTTTGTTTATTTCTTTTATTTCCATTTTTTTCACCTTTTTCTCTTCTATCATTTTGGCATCACTTTCGTCTTCTGCGTATGCTCCTTTCAACTAACGCCACCTATCGCACCCTTTGAAATCTCTACCCTCAAACTTTGTGTTCATTTCTTACCTTGTCCCCTAACGGTCGCGTGTTTGCTTCAGCTGATGGCGAGCTGTAATTATTCTTAGCTCGAAATGCGTCCTGCATTCTTTTTATTTTATGGTAATTTTTACAAAATTTATTAATTTAATTATAACTTACCACAAGTTTTTCCGGTGCTTTTTCACCGTAACCCTGTATTTATCGCTTTACAGATTAAAAATACTGAGTGATACTAAATTCCGCAATGTATCTATTGAAAAGTGCTTCTAAATTTTAAATGCAATAGCTATGAGATACTTTTGTTTCTCTTCCCATTAAAATTTACGAGGAAATTTTCGAGCTTAGAAATCTTTACGGTGAAGTACAGTCGTATAAACTAATATATTGTTTGATAATGAATTGGAGATGAACGCTGATGTTACATAATTGTATCGGATTATCTGTGTCAAGCTAAGCAAAATTGTTGGGTTGTAAAGGATAAAGTTAAGAAGTAGATAAGTAATTTAAAATTCTACATTAATTTGTGAAATTATGAACAATTTATAGAATTAAAAGACAGATTATTTGCTAATTAAAAATTTAAAAGTTTTCACGGAATATGTAATTATGCGCAATACTTCGTAACTTACGGATGAATAGGTCCAATTAAAACGCTCTATCTCCAAAACTTGTAATGAATAGAGCTTTGCTTTATTTTTCTTTAATTATTCCCTAAAACAGATTTTCAAAAATTGTTACTTTAAGCGGATTTACCACCTTTTAAATTAATGCGAAGAGTTCTGGAAAGAACATATATTAATGTATTTTAAAAAATAAACATTATAGGGGAAAAGATTTCTAATAAACCATAAATGGTTTCCAAATATTTCATGAAATGTAAAATATAAACTTTTAGAATGAATTCTGTCACCACTTAGTCAAAATAAAATAGCTATTGGTTACTGAATTAAATAAAAATACCCAGAAAAATTTCCCCAAATAAAAGTATGTTGATTTTATAACCTATTTCGGTTTCACCATAAAATAGAACTGTTTCAGAAAGTCAGTTCGAAATTTACAATGGTATACAAAATATAAAAATTTTATAACTTTGCTAAAATATTTTTCTATTTTTCTAGAAATTTAAAGCCTTACCGTTTTACAACATAAATGTATTGAGCAATTCTAAAGGTCGCAACATATTTATTAAAATACGTTTCCAAGTTTAAAATACAATCCGTATGGATAATTTTTATTTTACATTACAATATGTGCTTTACATAATGCGCAACACTTCACAACTTACGAATGAACATGCCTAATTAAAACGTGTTACATACAAAACTTGGTATGAATCGAGTTTTGCTTTATTTTTAGGATAAGATCACTGTCTGTTTGCCAGTCACAGCCGCCCCATAAACTATGGAACGTGGAAAGTTCAAATTGGAAGAAGTAATACAGACTATTGACCCATATATTTACAGATTATTAAACATTCACAAATATATTTAGGGAAAATGTAGACGGGCTAATTAAGTTACTTGAAAAAAAAATCTTTTTTTTCTGTGTATATTTTATGGGGTATGGTGTGAAAGCATTCGCAACACTGAACTCAAAAATACATTTCTTTTAATTTTACGTATTAGATTTTCAGACATATCATTGAAAATGTAGTGTAAAAATATGTCCCACCCCTCTATTTCCGAATCTACTGAAACTAAAATCATGAAAAAGTTGGAGATACTAGACATTAATTTAAACCTTGCCGGAAAACTATAGCGATTACTCTAGGTCACATAGTTTTTGAGGAAATCGCATTTTTCCATTACACACAAATTTCTATTTTCGGGCATTTAGCAAAGGTATTGAGGAGCACTAGAGGTACCTATCGTAGAAGAAGTATAAAAGCATTGTTGATAATGAATTTCGAAAAAAATCGTCTGTAACTAGCCGAGATATTAACCCTTAAAGACACGGACGGTTGGAATACATAATGAGGGGGGCGGCGTACTCGATGCTCCATCGGTTTTTAAAGCCTGGATAACAACTTTTAATGATATATTTGTGTAATGCAATGCCCAGTAGCAGTATAAATAATAAACATCAAATTGTTAAAAATAAACTAATTTAATTCGAATTGATCTCATAAATACTAAGGGATTCACGACAATTCTCCATTGAGTGTACTCTCAATACGCCTCCCGTGTCTTTAAAAGTTAATTAAAAACCTATCTGAAAAAACACGACACGGACTAAGACGGCGTTGCAACTTTGCGACCTCCTTAAGAAGCGCGTTTAGCACAATGCCAAGTTTGAACTTTCAACAAGAGTTTTGTTTTAGCTACACTGTAAAAGGGAAAGATTATTACTACGCTGAATTTAGTTTTATGAAATACCAATTCAAATTTGAATATGCACGACTTTTATTGTCAGTACCGAAATAAGTTCATTATAAACAGATTAGGATAAGATTTTTTAAAAAAAGAGTTAACAAACAACAATATTTGGTATTATTTGGGTTTCATATCTCTTTAAACTTTATACGTATACCCATTCTTACTTTTCCAGTATATACAGCTATACTCAATCCTACGTTGTATAGTTTTTTTTACAAAGTTTTATTATTCTTTTAGCAACGATATTTTTAAATAATATTGTTAATAATTGATATATTTATTGCACGGAACTTTCTGAGAGCGAGTAATACTCGCTCTTGACCGTTTATTTTTACTATTCTCTACTAGAGATTTTCATAAATTGTTTAATTTAATAAAATTACCGTACTTTAAATTGATGAAGAGTTCTGAAACAACATTTATTCAAGTATAAAATAAATAAACATTATAGAGGGAAAAATACTAATAAACCATAAATACTTTCTAAATATTTCACGAAATGTAAATTGAAAAGTTTTAAAATGGAATTTGTCACCAGTTAGTCAAAATAATATAGCGTTTGATTACGGAAGTATAAAAAATCCAGAAAAAAATTCCCAAATTAAAATCTGTTAATTTTATAAGTTTTATGTCCGTTTCATCATAAAGTTGAACTAACAAATAAAGTCAAAGTGAAATTCCTTAAACGAAATACAAAATATAAAAGTTTTATAACTTTTTAACTTAGTTGCTATTTTCCCAGAAATTTAAAGCCTATATCGTTTTACAACAAAAATGTAATGTATTTAGTAAAACTAAAGACCGCAATAAATTTATTAAAATATGCTTCCAAATTTGAAATGAAATCAATGCGGATGACTTTTATTTCACATCTCATTAAACTTTATAATAAAATGCACGAGCTCGAAAATTCTTACTCGAAAGGCTAGTCGTATAATTGAGTATCTCCTTTCATAATAAGTTGGAAACGAGCACTGATGTTTCATGATGGTGTGTGATTACTTGTGTCAAGTAAGCAAAATATTTTATTGACGTCTAAGGGCTTTAATTAAGAAATAGCTAAGTAATGTAGCTTTCGTCAAATCTTCGAGAAATTATGAGATTGTTGTGAAATTAAAAGATATGTTAGTTACTAATTTGAAATTTGGTAGTTTCCAACTGTAATTAATGCGTGTTATTACGAAAAATTCAAATGGAACCCCGCCAGCGGGTGAGATGCTCTACTTAGAGTCTTGTATTGATCGTATTACCCGATTTTATCCGAGCCGACTCGCGGTATCCGTCAGATGGGATTCAACTTAATTGCCTTCGATGTGGCTTTGATTTTAAATGTTAAGTCCTGAATATTTCTTTCATGAAACAAAATTATACGTTTTAATATTAATGAGTATATGGGGCATTCTCACAAACTTTTAACTTTCGGGAATAAAAATCTGGTGAAATAAAACTTGCTAAAATAACATTTTAATCTGACAGACGAATGCCTTAATGATTCAAAATAAAGAAAAAATGGTCAGCAGCGAAAATTTTTTTATTTAACTGTGGTTTAAGTTAAACTTACGAGTTTAATTTTCCTTACCATTTTACCACAAAACTTTTTATTTTCTTCTAAATTTTTACTTATAATGAATTTGCATAGTACCCACATTACATTCAAATAAGAAATAATAAGAATGTAGTATTTTTAGTACAAAATTTTGGTATAACATTGTCTTAAAGGGGTGTTAAAGAAAAAAAAGGGTGTTATAGGAAAAAAGGGACGAAATGGGAATAAAAGGGACGGTAAGAATCGAACGGTAAGGAAAATTACCATCTATTTTAGGCTAATCATGTCCAGACTAAGTGGTAGCCATAATGTTCATTGATTTTTAGAACAGTTATTTACAATGGATTAAATAATAATAATTAAAAAAAATTACCTCGAAAAGTGCAGGAATAAACCTTGGGGACAGCAAGACTACCAATAAAGCCACGATGCTTGAAATTGACATTTAAATGATGATTTAAATTCTGCAGCAAATTTCCTGCCAAAGAATTTTAGACATTTTTTTCTCTAGCATACTTCTGCATGAGAAAAAACTTGAAAAAAATTTTGTGGCTGCATCTGAAGTGATTTTCTGCATAGTTTTAGAAGAGGGACGGTAAGGAATCTAAAACCCAGGGACAGAGTTTAAAAAATAATAACAACCCTAAAATTCTGTGTAGGTTAATTTTTTGATACATATTTATGTAAAACAATAGTTTCAGTTTCGGGAAAAAATTACATCGAATTATTTTTATTGAAACAATTTTATACAGACAGCTCCAAACTTAAAAATCAGCATCAAGCACACGGGACGGTATAGGAGTTTTCCTGGTGTTTGGACCCCCAACATCGTCCCACACTTGTTTATCTCGTTAATATTGTTATGCAAACATGCAATGGGATGTTCCCCAGCGTATGAAATAAAAAAACACAAGAGCATGTACTAAGCTAAATTATTATTCAGGGACATAAAAGTCAAAAGATTGTGAGAATGCTCCATATATGTGTTAATATTTACACAAAAAATATAAAATTGATATTAGCCATTTAATTTTAGACTACTTTTCCATAATTGTATTAAAATATGGATGAATCACCTCTCATTCCCAGTTCAAGTTAGAATTTTGGAGTTAGGATTGTAGTGCATCGAGTTCAGGTCCAGATTCATATTGAGTATTTCTTTTCTCGCGTTCGCGTTGCCTTTAAGTAGAATTTGCGAGTTGGTGCAGAAACATCGTTCTTCTACTCGTTCAAAGCTAGTGAATGGGAGATGCTGTGTCCGAACACATCTTGCGCTCATCGGATTAACCGTTCGGCGTTTTTTCTGGTTTCTTTGAAGAATGCGTAAACGCAGAGTAAATAGAGTTAAGTTGCGTTTGAAAGGCCACGACGGATGGGAATCACTTTCACCTTCAGCCCATATACTTGGCGCAGATAATTGGACAAACACCGCAATCATCATAAAAGAATTTCTGTTTGAGTATATTCTAAACTTAATAATTCTGTAGTGCAGATTTTTTAATCCCCGAAAGTAAATATAAATAGTCGATTTGAATAATTTGAGGAGAGATCCACATCATGTACCTGTTGTATGCAGTTTGTGAGAGTAACGAAATTTAGAATGTAGTATTATGAAAATAAGGAAATTTAAAAAAGATTTTTTGTCACGTTTTTTGTTTTAAAAAATGCTTATTTAATAGGACTAACTACTTCTTAAATTTATTATGAAATGTTTGAATCACCACACATTTATATATAGTAAAAAACATATACAGTAAAACCTCCCTAAAGCGACCACGTTCCGTCCTAATAAAAAATTGGTTGCTCCGAGAGGTGGTCTCTTAATGGAGGTCATGCTTAAATCTAGATTTAAATTGTTGAAAAAAGGTAACAATTAATGTTACTAAAATTTATTTTTCACATTAGGAAAAAATATGAAAATTTAAGTGTCAAAACAAAAGTTAATTACATAAGTTAATTACCACAGAGATTAAAAAATGAATACATTAACGTTTGCTTTGATTTTATGGTTTTATCTTTAATATATATTTTATTTCCAATTCCTTTCGCTGTTCAGTAAATAAATGCAATTACTTTTTTGGACGGGAACAAATAATGACAATTTCATTAAGTTCTTTGAGAGTTTCCTGACAAAATAGGGCAGGGGAGTTTATTGACCGTCTTCCTTAATTTGTCATCAGAGTTAAATTCATTGCCTAAAAAGGCACAAAGGGGTTTAAACACTTAAAATTTATACCGGAATAAATAAAAATTCTAAACTTAGTTTAGAAGTTTAATGAATAATGCGCTTTCCAGAATTAGTGTTCTAATAAAACCTTCTTTAAGCGATCAGGAAAAAACGGAATATGTTTCATTTTGTTCAAAGAAATATTTCTTTGAGAACGATCCATAAGAACGATCCATATGGATCGTTCATTGAGGGAGTTCAACTGGGATGGTCTCTGAATAGAGGTTTAACTAGTATTGAGCCTATTTGGAATAAATTTCGTTCCGTAAAAAATGGTCGTTCAGGAAGGTGGTCGTCGCTTAATGGAAATGGTCGCACAGGGAGGTTTCACTGTAGTATAGAAAGATAAGATACACTGTCCTACTTTCATAAATGTTTTCAAATAATTCTCTAAACACAAAATTCGATTTTTAAACATTAGTTTGGATAGTTTGTCACAATCGCATTGATTTCGGCCACCGTATTTATAAATATCGATAGAAAAGTTTCCCGAATTGTAAATATACTAATTTCAAAATATATTAATATCATTTAAACATCATGTAAATTATACGCAAGAAGTTAACACAAAATAAACAACTAAGCATAAAATATAAAAAATTTGTAACGTTTCTAATGCTTTTAGAACTTTTTTTCCAGGAATTCAAAGTATCCCGATATTGAAATTTAAAAAAAATGATCTCTTTTCACCTTAAAAGTATTGAATGATACTAAAGTCCGCAATATATCTATTGAAATGCATTTCCAAATTTTAAATTGAAAATTTTCTTGATTTGTAAATCTGTTAATTTCAAAATACATTATGCTTTTTAAACGTCATGTAAATTATACGTATGAAGTCAACACAAAATAAACAACTAAACATAAAATATAAAAATTTTGTAATGTTTCTAATGCTTTACAGCTTTTTTTCAGGAATTCAAAGTATCCCGATCTTGAATTTTAAAAAAATGATCTCTTTACACCTTAAAAGTATTGAATGATACTAAAGTGCGCAATATATCTATTGAAATGCATTTCCAAATTTTAAATTGAAAATTTTCTCGATTTGTAAATCTGTTAATTTCAAAATATATTATGCTCTTTGAAACGTCATGTAAATTATACGTATGAAGTAAACACAAAATAAACAACTAAACATAAAATATAAAAAAATTGTAACGTTTCTAATGCGTTTACAGCTTTTTTTCACGAATTCAAAGCATCCTGATTCCGAAATTAAAAAAAATGATCGCTTTACAGATTAAAAGTATTGAATGACTCCAAAGTCCGCCATGTATCTATTGAAATGCATTTCCAAATTTCAAATTGAAAATTTTCCCGAATTGTAAATCTGCTAATTTCAAAATATTTTGATGTCATTTAAACATCATGTAAATTACCCTCAGAAGTCAACACAAAATGAGAAAGGTTACAATTCAAATAACCCCAAACGAAACAATACTTGTCAATTTATCACTGGTGCCCGGCTAACAGAAAAGAACAAAAAATGACAATATTCATGAGGAACATGTAATTTTATGTTTATTGCAGCTGGGAAAAAAGTCTTTTAGTCAATAATGTGTTACTTTTATGTTCTAAAATTTTCTTTTCTTTTTTGTTGCTGAAAAAGAAGTTTCTAACATCTGAGTAAATATATTTCAAATCGGAATTGTTAAGCTACAAATGGTTTAATTTTTAATTATATAAATATTCTGGTGATACTGTACGTATTTTGTGTCTTTACAACAAGTAACGCTTGCTCGTGCAAAACACGAGTTTCGTGCGACAA
Organism: Maratus speciosus; assembly: GCA_963932465.1. Classification (NCBI taxonomy): domain Eukaryota; kingdom Metazoa; phylum Arthropoda; class Arachnida; order Araneae; family Salticidae; genus Maratus; species Maratus speciosus. Next base: position 167,874,311 of record OZ010797.1, read on the forward strand.
GAATCGCTTCTAAAGAGCACAGAACCTTTAGACATTGAAAAAATCAATTTTCGGCTGCTGTTTTATTCTGAAGCTTTAAACATTTCTGAACAATATGCAAATCTGCATTATTCCATGAATTATAATCCTTTATATACGGCGAGTATAATTAAAGTTAATGGGATATTGAAACTTCAGGACGCGTTTTTGGGTGCTTTCGTAATTATATAAATACGTAGCACCTATAGTCGTCGTTCAGTCCGTCCTTCTGTTTGTCTGTCTGTCCGTCCGCATATAACAGAGCAAAATCTACCCAACCAAATGGTCTGAAATTTTAATGCAAAATTTTGTCGAGTCATTTCAAATTTTATGAAAATCGGGTGCATAGTTTAATTACAGGGAAAATCAAAAGTTTTCCGTTACATTACGGCCAATGGGAAAAAGTTATTGCAAGTGTACTTTAATGATGTTACAGCCTTCATAATAGTCTGAAATTTTAAATGTATAATTGTTGTAAAATTTTGTCGAGTAATTTCAAATTTTATGAAAATCCGATGTATAGTTTAATTGTAGGGACAATCAAAAGTTTTCTGTTACATTACGGCCAATGGGAAAAATTATTGCAAGTGCATTGTAATAATGTTACAGCCTTCCGAATGGTCTGAAATTTTAAATATATAATTGCTGCAAAATTTTGTCGAGTCATTTCAAATTTTATGAAAATCTAATGTGTAGTTTAATTACAGGGATAGTCAAAATTTTCCGTTGCGTTAAGGCCAATGGGAAAAAAATATTTCAAGTGCATTTTAAAGATATTACAGCATTTCGAACAGAATTAAATGGATATGCACTTATGAAGTGCACTAAAATATGCATTCAGTACAATATGTGGTGCAAAACATATTTATAAAACTAGTTATAGTACGAATCATATACTACGTTCATATAGTACATCTATAGTACGTCATCTATAGTAATCATATAGTACATCTGTAGTACGTTCCTTTGCCACGTTTGACGAGCAATTTCCAACTTGTTTCAGATTAGTAAATTTTAAGCTTGCGCACACTGTTCCTTTCCAATAACATAAGTTACAGTGTAAAAAATTTGATCAAGCTATAGTATTAAAAATTTAAACACATGTGTGTTATTTCTGCATTGTGTGAAAAAAAAAGACTTATTTTGTTACTTTATTATTATTATTATTATTATTATTATTATTGTAATTTAAAAAGATGAATTTTTTTTAAATTTTATGTTAAATTAAATTTTAAGCAATCCTTTTTGTGTAATTTTTTGTTTTAAAAGAGAGGTAAGTGTGTTATAATTGTATTTTATTCAAAATTCCTTTCTATATGCATAATTTCCAGTTTTAATATAGACACAGCTCTAAATGATTTTCAATTATGCAGTAGAGACGTGATTTTTAAAAATTATAACTTAATTATTGTTTTTGTATTTAAAACATTTACTTTTATGTGTAGTACGCTTAAGAATATATACTTCAGGCATAAAGGAAAAAATTCTTAATTGTATATTATGTGAGTTTTTGGTACTTTGAAAATGATGATGTCCCTTAAAAATTTAAAAACGGCTTCGGGAATACATTTATGAAACGTTAGACATTCTGAAATGACAAGAACGAAAATTCATTAAGCCGAAAACTTCCTATTCTCCCCAAAATAGTTCTTAAACATAAAAGCGTCCAAGCCCAGACTCGAACTTGGTTCATCGGTATAGCGCACTGACGTTCTGCCAACTGAACTACTTGGAAGGATACCCAGCCTGGCACTTCTCACTACCGTCAACCGTACTTTGGGCCAATTTTTCCTGGTTCCACTCACATTTCCATTATTAAAAAATATTATAAATTATTTTTCAACGTCAAAATGGAGTTGTAAACAATTAACATGAAACAATGAAGCAAACTGTATGGTTTTAAAGAGGAATTTTTATTTATTTTATTTTTTAACTATTTTTAAAGTTTTAGAACAAAGTAGCCCCTGCCGGGGGCATCTTTTGTCCGAACATAGTTTCATATAAAATGAATGCATTTCAGATGCAAATTGACACATTTTTATTGAAACCCCTTTGCTATAGCATTTGCTAATAAATTAAAAATGCAAACTCGATAAACAAATGTTTTTTTTTTTTTTTTTTTTTTAACATTTAAACACAATAAAACAATTGTTAATATTAAAGAAACGAGAAACAGTTTTCGTCTTGTTATCCTCAGCAACTGGAACAGAAACAATTATTATAACATTTTGCTACGGTAACATTTGAAAAAAATGTTACTTAAAACATGTTTTAAGAGATTTGGTTTTATAAAATGCATTTCTAAGTATTTGGGGCTATTTTCAATTTATATTTATTTATATTAAAAAGGTCTGGCACAAAGTGGCCCCAAAAAACTAGTTTCCATGTGAGCTTTATGAAAACGTTAATATTTTCTGTCAAAATAAAAAGTTAAAGAAAAAACTATGATCACACATAGGTTACAGATTACTAAAGGTAATATTTTGAGACTTACCTTATTTGTAGCCTCTTATCCAGATCTTTCAGTCCTCTATAGAAATTTTGGAGAGTTAAAATTTACACACGAAAACAGTTGTTTACTATGCATCCAGTGTTGCCACTAAAAAAATTAAATTGTCCCCAAACTATTAAAATATCCTATAGAAGGGTATAAAATACTTTTCAAGGGCAAAAACTCCAAATGATCTTGTATTGTTTGATCAATACAAGGATTAAAACTTTTTTTATGGGATGGACCAAAGTAGCCCCGGTTGACGGTATCGATAAAATGTTCCATCTTGTGCTGCGCTTGTAGCCTTGCCAACATATGATAGTGAGTATTGCGATGCTAGGTATCGTTCCAAGTGGTTCAGTTGGTAGAACGTCGGTGCGCTATACCGATGACCCGGGTTCGAGTCCCGGCTTGGACACTTTTTTACTCTATTGACTGTACGCCTTTTAAGCAATTAAAATTTGAAATATTATTAAATGCGAGGCGTGATAAGTTTTCTGCAGAAAAATTTCTAAGAATAATATTTATTTAAGAATTAAAAAAAAAAAAAATAAAATAAAAACAAGAAATACCCTCTGCATTATCGTACCTTTTTCTTTCTAAAAGTGTAATTAGTTCAGAAAAATATCAATAATCTTTCAAAACAAATATTTTCGAATCGTCTTTTGTGATTTTTTTTCGGCGTGTTTCAACGCTCGCATCGGCTGAAGTAATCAAAATACGGAAATTTCTGATAGAATTATATGCACTTTTGGCAAGTAACGCTTACTCATACACTTTATGACAAGAATGGCTTCTATATGTATATAAAGTTTTTAAGACGGCTATGTGAATTCATTTATGAAACTTCAAACTTTCAAAAAATGCAACAGAAAATTTTCTTTTTCGAAACCTAATAACTCCCATACCCCATAAAATTTTCATAAACTTGTATCGTTATTTTTACTTTTAATCTGTACCGAAGAATAAGAACGATTTGATTTTGATAGTTCCTTACCTTGAAAAATGTAATTTCGAGAATTATAAAGTTGCAAAAACGAAGCAATTACTTTCTCTTGTACATATTTATCCTTTCATTATGAGTTGTTTCGCAGCGTAGTTTAGCATAGCATGAGGAATTCCATTTATACTATTTCGTTGAGAAATTAAACCATGAAAATTCTTTGAATTGGCGGAGTTATGAAAGACTTTCCCCATGGTTCTCTTGACGTCTTATTAAACATCGCAGAGATGACTGTGAATTTTCTGCCGGTTAAATTTAAAATATTTTCTACAGAATTAATTTTCATTACACCACGGAAACAGACATTCGTGTCTGACTAAAATATAAAAGGTATTAGTATGTTAAATAAAATATGTGCGAAATTTTGTAATTACATTTCGTAAGTAAGAGGACTAAGAACAAGAGCATATTCTGTATATTATTTTTTATAAAAAAGGCAAAATTGCGGATCGCAAAACTGTAAAGTAGAATAGTTCTACTAATAAAGGAAAAGAGTTTGTGCATGTGTGTCTTCCATGTCTAGCAAACTCTATCGCACCTATAGGTCTGGTGAGAATAATTTAACCCAAGTCCTTATGCACCCAAGATATATTTTTTCATTTTTTTATTTAACCAAGATATTAGCTTAACCATCTCGGCACTGAATTTTTTTTTTCCAATTTTGGGAAAAATTACATTTACGCTAAAAAAATTAAAAGAAGCTATCGAAATCACAGAAGTTACAATTTACTGAAATTTAACGGATATGTTCTTTACAGAAACCTAACGAATGTAGTTATGTCACGTGGTTTTTCATATAATATATTTTCAATAGTCTATTTCAATAGTCTAAGGAAGAATTTTTTAAGACGTTTGGAAAATGTCGTATTACAACCAAATTAAACAAACATAAAAAAAAATTAGTAGTATTTTTTATCTTTTATCACAAATTAGTAATTCGGAAAAGAATTCCCTAATTTAAATTTAAAGAGTGAAACATATATGTTTGAATTAAAAGGAATGCCAACGGTTTACTAATAATTAATAAAACTTTTATTAATATTATTATTATTAAATGCTGAAACATAAGTAAAGTCATAATAGTAAATGTATCGACATATGCTATCACTATTATGTGCTGGAATTAACAAAAATAATATTTTTTCTTTCAAATATTGCAATTCGAAGTAGGAGTCTCATGTGAGGCTCAGGGTGACGAGAGGGTTAAAACCGTAATGAATATAAAAAAATGGCTCTTTTTCTCCGTTCCATAGCTTTACGATATCATCCCGAAGATGGCGTAGCATCGAAGATCCGGTAGTCAAAAATGTCTCTTTTTCCCCGGTATTTTTCGCAGTTTTTTCAAAGGTTTTTCTTAACTAAATACAAGTAGTAAATTATACGTCAAACGTGGCAAATAATGTGCGTTTATACTAATAACTAGTTTGATAAATACTCAGATCTTGGTGCAATAGCTGTTGCATTCTTTTGCAAAAATGCATGAAGGTAAAATTTATTATGATTATACATATTAAATCCAATTATACGGAAGTAATATTACTCCATCTTGAAGAGGATTTCATTACAATGCAATCTAGAATCATTACCAATCATGAGATATCATTGAATTAATTATGTACGATGTGACTAAAAAAATGAAGAAAACCTTTATTAATATATTTTAAAGTTTTGATTCGATTTTCATAAAATTTGAAATGACTCGACACAATTCTGCAACGATTATATATATTAAATTTCAAACCATTCGGTTGAGTAGTTTCTGTGCTGTTATATTCGGACCGACGGACAGACCAGACAACGACTAAAGGTGCTACGGATTTATATAATAACGAAGGCACCCCAAAAGAAAAGGAAGCGACTTGAGTAATATTAGTACATATAATTGAATATCTAACTTTTGTTTTATTATGCATTTAAAAATACAAAAACAAATATGATTTTAACTGTTCCTTAACGTGAAAAATTAAATTACGAGAATTATAAAGCTGCAAAAACAAAGCAATTACTTTCTCTTGTACATATTTATCCTTTAATCAAGAGTTGTTTCACTGCGCGGTTTAGCAAAGCGTGATGTGTTATCCAAATATAGTATTCCGTTGAACAATTAAACCATAAAAATTCATTAACTAGGCAAAGTGAAGGAAGATTTTCTCCATATCTCCCTTGACGTCTTATTAAATATCGACAGGAATGACTGTGGCACAGAAAATTTTCTGGTTGTTAAATTAAAAATGCTTTCAACACAATTAATTTTGATTACACTAATAAAAAACACGCTTCTGCCTTACTTCAACATAAAAACCACACGCACGTTCAGTAAAATATTCGAGAAATTTTATAATTACAGTCCGTAAGTAAAGAAGACCATTTTCCATAGCTTGTTTTTATGAAAAAAGCAAATTTGATTAATATAAAAAAAGACAAATGTTTGTTATCTAAGAAGATACAAAACATAAGTTTACGAAAAGATATAATAACCTTATTCGAGTTACCCACGATTACGTAAAACTTTCTTTATCTTTAGAAATTTCAGAAACGAATATATTTTAGAAGTTTCATGAAATATTTTTAAAAACAAAGTTCTTTTTCTACCGCCGATGTTTTTTGAAGGTTTTTGTGTCCCGGACCCCCTTAAAAGTCTAAAAATGTGGGTGTTATCTTTCTCGTGTTTTTATTTCCTTCCGCTTCTGTCAAATCTCGCATCAGCTAAATTAATTGAAAAACAGAAAACTTTTGTAGAATTGAACAAAAATTGCATTTGAAAACAAATAACGCTTGCTCATTCACTGTGAGTCAAAAATCGATTCTATATGTGTATGTGTTTAAAGTTTTAAAAACGCTTCCAGAGCACATTTATGAAATGTTAGGCATACAGTAAATACAAGAAAGAAAATTCATTTTTTGTAGCCGAGAAATTCGCATGTCCCCATAAAACTTTCATAAGCTTTTATCTGTATTCGTACATTTTGTCTTTATCCAACAGTAGGAACAGATATTCTTTTGATAGTTCCTTTCTATGAAAAATGAAATTTCGAGAATTAAAAGCTGCAAAAATGCAGCAATTGCTCTCTCTTGTACATATTTATGCTTTAATTATGAGTCGTTTCGCAGCGTAGTCTAGCACAGCATGATAGATTCTAATTACACTATTTCGATGAAAAATTAAATAATAAAAATTCTCTAAATGGGCGAAGTGTAGGAAGATTTTCTCCACGCTTTCCTTGACATCTTATTAAACGTCACAGGAATGACTGTGGCTCAGTGAATCTTCTAGTGGTTAAATTAAAAATGTTTTCTACAGAATTAATTTTCATTACACTTGGGAAAAATACATTTGTGACTTACTACAACATAAAAGCCACAAGTATGTTAAGTAAAATATTCGCGAAATTTTATAATTACATTTCGTAATTAAGGAAGACTGAAAACGAAAGTATTGTATGGAAATTTTTTTTAATGAAAAATACAAAATTGCGGATGGTAAAACTGTAAAGTAGAATATCTATTTTAATAAAACAGAAAGTGGTTTTTTGTGTGTGTGTGCGCGATGGCTACAAAAATCTTCAATTAAAAAAAATGAAATGTGGATGTTGTCTTTCTCGTGTTTTTACTTGCTTTCGCTGCTGTCGAACTAAACGAAATACAATTTTTTTTTTGTAGAATTGAACACAAAATGCGTTTTAAAACTATTAACGCTTACTCATGTACTGTACGACAAAAGTCGATTCTATATGTGCTTAAAGTTTTTAAAATAGCTTCTAGAATACGTTTATGAAACGTTATGGATTCAGAAAGTTCAAGAAAGAAAATTCGTTTTTTGATGCCGAAAATCCCATGTCCCCATGAAGCTTTCATAAACTTGTATCGTTATTCATACAATTATTCTGTTCTAAACAGTAAGAACAGAAAACCTTTTGATAGTTCCTTGCTATGAAAAATGGAATTTCGAGAATTATAAAGCTGCAAAAATTCTGCAATTACTTTCTCATGTACATATTTATGCATTAATTATGAGTTGTTTCGCAGCGTGGTCCAGCACAGCATGATAGATTTTAATAACACTATTTCGTTGAAAAATTAAATTGAAAAAAAATTCTGCGAATGGGCGAAGTGGAGGAAGATTTTCTCCATGCTTTCCTTGACATCTTATTAAACGTCGCAGGAATGACTGCGGCTCAGTGAATATTCTGGAGGTTAAATTAAAAATGTTTTCTACAGAATTAATATTCATTACACTTGGCAAAGAGACATTTATGATTTTCTGCAACCTGAAAGCATATTATGTAAAATATTCGCGAAATTTTATAATTATATTTCGTAATTAAGGAAGACTGAAAACAAGAATATTTTCATTAAAATAAAATACATATGGTAAAAGTGATAACTCTAAACATAAAGACTTAAGAACCTTTTAATAAACAAACCTACTTTTTGGTGCTCCAATTTACTGTAAAAATTTGTTAGTTTTTTATTTATTTATTTTTATTTTATTTTTCCATTTATATTGCCAGGATTCCAATTAAAAAACTGTTTATTTTATGGATATAATATGTATTTATTAAGAAAAATGACGCGCAAAATCTGTTAAAATAACATAAAGTTTGTAATAAAAAAAAAGTATTTATAAAAAAATTGTCTTTTACTTCTTTTGCCGTTTTTTTCTGTAAAAAAATATTTATTATGAGCGTAAGGGCAAAATCTATAAAAATATTAAAAAGTTCGTAAAAGTAAAGACTATTTATGTAAAATAAAAAGAAATTTAATAATTCATAATTTTAAAAAAAAACTGTTTATTTTACCAAAATCATCTGTATTTATTGAGAAGTTCCGTCAAAATTTGTTAAAAGAACAAAAAGTTCGTAATAAATAAAGATAACTTACTTAAATTAAACTCATTTTACTCGCGTCCTGGCTGGCAGTTTTATTGTCTGTACTATGACTATTCTGTTTACAGATCTGTACAAGCTCTGTAATTATAAATAATCTACTTTCACATAAAATTTGAATTAATTTATTTTTCATGTTTTAATTCATATTTTAATTTAAAATTTTACGAGAAAAAGACATTTCTTTACAATTACAAACCTTAAGAATGTCACCGCTAGGTGTGTACGAAACTGGTCGGTTTGTTTAGTAAGAGGATTATAGACACTTATATTTACAGTAGTCCACACTTTTAATATATGTTTTTTATTTTAAAAGCATTTTCTGTAGATTATTTTTTTTATGAAATACGCAAAACTGTGGATAGTAAAAGTGTAAAGTACAATATTTTGTATATTGCAAGAACAAATATCGCTCACCCGCAAGAAAGGGGATCTCGCAAAAATTCATTTTGCGTTTTATTTCACTAATAGGTCTGTTATAGGTGCGTCTCGCTACACAAAAAGTTTCATAAGTGTAGTTATACGGAAAATCACTTTATTGCGCTATATGTCCATTTGTGACCACAGAAGAGAGGCGGATTGTGTGGGGAGGTAAAATTACCCAACCCTCTTAACCTCATTCTACGTCTTTATTCTTAAGGGTTTTATGCTTTTATGCACGTTTTTATTCCTGCATGCAGAGCTAAGTGCTATAATTTCATGTTACAGTAAAATCATACAAATTTTCTTTTGCTTCTCCTGGAAATTTACTTTTGTCGAGATGTGTCATTTTTATTGCGGGTGAGCGATATCTCCAGGCTTCTAATATGCATATACCTGATGTCAACAGTTTTTGAAGTTAATTGAAAATAAAAATTATTATCCTAGTTCTGTTAATGGGTGCAATATGCTCAATCCAGGATGGACGTTTGTGGTACTTTTCCACATTAATTAGCTTTGTATAGGGTGGTTCATCTGTTGGTTCTTTTTTGAATTATGAATATTTCACAGATTATTTGTGTCAGCAGTCATGTGTCACGCATGTATGAACTGTCAAATGTATGCCATATATACAGACGTGTGAAAATTATTAGAATAATTGTGAAATTTACAATAAAAACCTGTTATATTAAAGAAATATTTAAAAAATATTGATACATTTAATATTTAGTGTGCATCCCCTTGATTTTCATTAAAGAAATGATAGCATACTTGTCTTGGCATACTTTGTATGAGTTTTTGGCAATTAATTTGTATTTCGTTGTCATGATGCCAAATTTGGATGAGTCTTTCTATCAGACTAGTCTTGTTTGTGATGTTGTATTTCTTTAATTTTTTTCTTTACAATGGCCTAAAGGTTCTCTATGGGGTTCATATCTTGACTGTTTCCAGGCCATGGAAATGTTTTGTTTAATTAAATTAAAGAAATACAACATCACAAACAAGAACGTTCAGATAGAAAAACTCATCCAAATTTGGCATCATGACAACGAAGTACAAATTAATTGCGAAACACTCACACAAAATATGCCAAGACATATCGAATCATTAATAAAAAACAACTGATGCACACTAAATATTAAGTGTATCAATATTTTTAAATGTATTATTTCTTTAATATAACAATATTTTAATGTAAATTTCACACTTATTCTAATAATTTTCACACGTCTGTAATTATGGACTCGTTGACAACACAACAACGGTGCAACGGCACACACTGCTCGCCAAACCATCAGCTTATTGAACGAGAAATTACCAGATCACGTAATTTCAAGAAATTCTGATGTGAATTGGCCGCCAAGATCGTGCGGCCAATTCACATCAACCCTAATGGATTATTTTCTTTGGGGTTTCTGAAAAGCAAAGTATACGTCAAGGACCCCCGCACAATCCAAGACCTCAATGTAACATACAGGCTGAAATTTTGGCCATGGATCCGCTCATTCCGGGAAAAGTCATGGAAACTTTTGATGTTCGGATGATGGCATGTAAAGCGGATCTGCGGTGGCCACATGTGCGATATTGTATTCTATATATAAAAGGCATAGACCCACCTTCCATGTTCAATAAAGAATTTCGATTTTCATTCATAAAAAATGCGTTTTCTTTCATAATAAAAAACGAACCAACATATGAACCACTCTTTACATAATCTATTGAAAGCCAAATCTTTTAAGTTAAATATCTTTATACTAAACCAAAATTTTTTATTTACGTTAATCTCCTGACCGCCGAGCAAAAGGGCAAAATTGTAATGTTGTTTTCTCTATAATTTTTTTATGTTAAAAAAAGATAGTTTTTACAAAATGATATAAAAAAAATAATTGTATATAGGAATATAATCCTTGATAGTTTAATCATTACTTAATCTTGCAAAACTGGATTATATATGTAGAATTATATCAATTTAAATAATGCTTCTATTGCAGTGAAACCTGAAGCTTAATGAACGGATTAACTTAATTAACTTAATGAACACTTCGCGGTGGTTAGAAGGTTAACACAACGCCATACATTTTCGGAACATCATTTTCATATTTAAAACAAGATTTAAAAAAATCGTGAAACTTGCATAGACTATGAAGCAATTTCGAAAACAAGCCGTTCATCATCAAGTTTCTGGTTTTTTCACAATTAAAACAATTAGTCCGCTCTGTAACCAAAGTTTTTGTGCGTCGCTGTGAACGAACTATAAATGTTACTTATTCTATACATTTGAGGAAGCATGTTTTGATCTACCTCAGTGATGCATATGGATTTAATTATGTTTGAAATGTTGTAACATCAGTAAAATGCATCGGAAACGATTTTTCATCACAAACCAAAATGTAACGGATTTCTTTTGTATGCCCCTATTAAAGAACTACGAATAAGACTATATATTAAGGCTACGCATTTTATTTTCAATACCGAACATTTTATTATAAACATAGATAACATATTAAACGATATTCTAAGCATATTTACAAAAGTTAGAGCTCTGCCAGACGGCCAGACAAACAGAAATTATAAGTGCTTGTCAAGTACGTTGGAAAGTGTTAAAAAGTTGTTTATAGTACAACTAAATAATATTGATTTATTACTCTTAATGAAAAATAGAGCGCTGCTAGATGGCCAGACAGATAGACAAACAGAAATCATAAGTGCTTGTCAAGTACGTTGGAAAGTGTTAAAAAGTGTTTTTATAGTACCTACAAATAATATTGATTTATTACTCTTAATGGAACATAGAGCGCTGCCAGACGGCTAGACAGATAGACAAACAGAAATCATAAGTGCTTGTCAAGTACGTTGGAAAGTGTTAAAAAGTTGTTTATAGTACCTACAAATAATATTGATTTATTACTGTTAACAGAATATAGAGCGCTGCCAAACGGCCAGACAGAGAGACAAACAGAAGTCATAAGTGCTTCTCAATTACGTTGGAAAGTGTTAAAAAACCTAAACCGTTAGTCATAGACATATAGTTCCAATTACAAAAATGTTTTAAATCAGGTAAAGAAATATTTTAAAAGCGATTTGGGTCAATAAAAACGTTTCTTGAAAAACTACGAAATTTAAATTTTTATACGGTCCTTTGGTCCTATAAGTTATATTTAGTAAAATTTTCTTTTTACACTGACAAGTAATATAAAAAAAAAGTCCCGTTATTCTACGATTAAAATTGACCGAGTAGTACCTGTTTTAAAGTTGGAGCATATTTTTGGTGCAAATTGGGGGTCATTCACAAATTTAGTCGAAATATAATTTCTTCAGATATATTAAAAAACTGGTTGAGAGTAAAATTAGCATTGCAATATAAATTTGAAACATTTAATCATTCTGACATATTAATGCAAAATATACAATTTGTAATAAACTTTTAAGAAGAAAGGGAAAACAGAATTTTTGTTAAATAAAATGATGCTAAATTAACAGCCTCAATTCTTTACAAAATTATATGTATTTAAAAATATTATTAGATTGAACTAGCCTGCAAAAGGGTTATGTCATGTTTTTTTAGCTTTTGATAATTGATTCTTATGTATTCTGTATCGCTGAATCCGAAATTGACCTTCATTTTTAACCATCACATCAGAATTTTCGCAAATTGCAAATTTCAAAGTTAAAAAGTTCAAAGTTAAAATTGAACCTCCTCCCCCATCTCATCGGACCACTCAGCTGTTTAGCTGTAAGAATCCCAGGATTACGATTTGCAGAAAAATTCTAACGTGGTGGTTAAAAATGTAGATCATTTTCAGTCTCAGTGCTAAAAGTTAGAAAACCCAACAATCGCAGTCTTGTATTATCTAATCTAAAACTTTTTCTTAAACTTCTTGGCGGTAATCTATCCAAAATTTTTTTTGTTATCCTGTACAATAAGTATAAATGGTAACCACCGAAAATAATAATAATATTAGATTGTTATTGGATTTGCGCCAGTATGGAAAATGTAATCTCGATCGGATATTCGAAAGTGAGTTAAAGTTCGAGTACAAATTTTGAACCGGAAAAACATACATACGATCGTTGAAGTAACATAAAAACTTAACAAAGTAACTTTTCCTTAAAGTAACTAAGAAATCATAAAAGAAATAGTCTCAAATCCTGACAAAATAAAAAATATATGTTACTTTAGCCAATCTGAAACTTAATAAATGTTAACTTTATCGTTATACTTGTACGATTTTTTTCAAAGCGCAGATACACATGAAATTACGAATACTTTAAGCACTTGATATGCGACTCCAAAAAGCCCAGCTGAACTCATTTGTTTTCAGAGCAGAAAAGTGGCATAAGTCATGCATTTTTAAAGTTTCATAACTCGCTCAATTTTAGATTTATATGAATGGGGCATTTTTTGTCTTACTGTAATAGGAAAATATTACTAAATATAACTTATAGGACCGGGGGACCGTATAAAAATTTAAATTTCGCAATTTTTTAAGAAATCTTTTTATTGACCCAAATCGCTTTTAATATTTCTTTACCTGATTTAAAACATTTTTGTTATTAGAACTATATGTCTATGACTAACGGTTTAGGAATTAGCCACTGTACACCGTTGAGAGCGGACGCACTGTATATAAAATGAATATTATACGCTACAGATCATCTTAATGGTACTAGATAATGATTTTTATATGGAGAGTTTTATGCAATTTATTAATCACGAAATTTGTATGGGTGTTTACTTCTTCTGTTAAATAACTATACATTTAGAATAACTATACATTATTTTATTTTTAATAAAAATGAGATTATAATTATAAAAAGAAAACAACGGTGTGTTTGTCGTAATAGTTTAACTTCAGGTACAGTGTCTAGATTAAATACTACTGAAAACAGCTGTACCGGTAATTCTTAAACACGTGGGTAGGTGTGATCGCAGATACCGCACAGGGTTTCGTTTCATATCTCTTTTAAAACACTTTATTCTCAATTAATAAATCAAAATTGTTAATTTATCATTATTAAACCGTTACATACATGGCAGGACCATTATATTTCATTTCAAAATAATGAAAAAAATATTTTTAGACCAAATTAAAAATCTTCGAGTAAAATTATTTAAATAAATTAAAAAATCCAAATATTTTTAAATTCAGCAATTTCAAAAAATTTGCGGAGGTGTAAATAAAGTATAAATTTTTTAAAAGAAGAATTTCTTTTAAACATATTTGAAATGCTGAAGTAATTCCGAAAAAATCCATATTAATTCTTACACTTTTCAAACACTCACTAAATGGCGCCAAATAAGAATGTTAATTATATGTTAAATTAAAAAAACCTGTAAAATGGCTAAAAAATACAAAATTTCTTTTATTTAAATCCATCGGACAATCAAACCAAAAAATTGAAAATTTTAACTGCCACCGACATGCTTCGAACCCGGGACCTTTCGGTTAGAAATAAAACACTCTACCACAGGATTACCGAGTTCTCGAAAAGATGTTTGAAATTAAGATTGTGTTTTGAAATCGTAAAAAGGGTGACATGTCATTTCATTAATTAATTTAATTAAAATAACATAACTTTTTTCAAAATTCTATGATTTTGTGTATGACAGGAGGTATTTACCTCTATCTAAAAAAATTCAAGTCTGTAACTTAAATAGTTTCCGAGTACGAGCACTGTGACGGACAAATGGATAGGCAGAAAAGTGACACTATAAGGGTTTCGTGAGATGAACGAAACTCTAAAAAGTCCTTCCGGTCGTGAAGGAAGGAAGAGGTAGCTTTCGTATTCCTTATTTTTAAAGAGGAAGATTTTTTCCTTATTAACCATTTGGAAAAATGATTATTGTTCTCTGTCAGGGTAAGAAATCAAAAACATATCTAAGGCGTTTTATTGGTTGAATCCGCACTTTATTCGTTTTCTGATTGGCCTATACAGTAATCTGTATTTCCCTTTACTTTCAACAGAGATGGATATTTCTGTTGCCACTATGACAAAAAAGTAATAAAAACTACAAAAAAAATTAATAACTCAGAAACAAATTGAGATACAGCTTTCAAATTAATTGCATTTAAAAGTAAATTTTTTTCTCTATACGACGGTGTAAAAAGTAATATTGTGGGATGTTTAGAAGTTTAAGATTGAAATTTCATTTAAAATGGGTCGTCAGATTTCTTGGACGGTGGAAAAGACTTTTTCCGAACAGCCAATAAAATGCTTGGATAATATGTAAGTTTCAGGTGGATAATACGTAAGGTTCAGGAAATCTGAGGAGTCGCAGGCGATTTTTGTCGCTTGCAATTTTTACATGTAATAACACTATTAATGTTTAATTCATGGCGTACCTAATGTATGATCAACTCCGTGCGATTTTTTATGTCTTAAACTTTAGTCTTTGAAAAAATCATTTTCCAAATGGTCGTTGTAATTTAATTTTTTTTTTAACCTTTTTATTCTTGATTCCTTATTATTATTATTTTTAAAATTTCCTCATACTATTCAAACACACGAAGCTCAAATTAGTGGAACTCGATTATAAAAGAATTCAATACTAATTTTTGTCAATACTGAATCTGAATGGGAATTTCGCGAAATTAATCCGCTATATCCAAACTGGTTTTATTTAAAGTGACTTATATTTGGTCGCTAAATTCGGCGATATCTTGAAGTGCCCGCCATTTTAAAACAATATGATGGGTGAAGCTAACCAACGAACTTAGTCGAGACCTTAGTAATTCCTGTGCACATACTCACTCACATTGGAATCGGTTCATATATACGAGTGCTGTCGCAGGTAAAAAATCAGATTTTTCAAAATGTCACCACATTAGAAATTCAAAAAGCTATATTTCAATCATTTTAAAGATAAAGACAAAACAAAAAATGCTCCGGAATCCTTGCATCAATGTCAAAAAATTAAGAAAGAAATCTTTTTCAGTTTCTAATTTTTTTGTACTTCATTTTAAATTTAAATTAAAAAAATTAATGGCCGCCATTTTTAAACAAGATGGCGGATGAAGCTGGAGAGCTAACTTGGTCTAGACATTGCTATATACTATGCGCATGCCTTCTCACATCTAAATCGGTTGATAAATACGCGTGTTAACGCGGGACAAAAATCAAATCGTTTCAAAATGTCAGCCATGCTGGAAATTCAAAGTGATATAACTCAGCCCTTTTTTAAGATATAGGCAAAGCAAAACATGCTCCATAATCTTTGTATCAAGGTCAAACACATAAGAACAAAGTCGTTTTCAATTTCTAATTTTTTTGTACCTCATTTTAAATTTTAAACTTTTTTAAGCTTTTTAAATGGCCACCAATTTAAAACAAGATGTCGAATGAAGTTTGCCAACGAACTAGGTCAAGTCTTTGGTATGTACTATGTACACACCAAGTTACATTCAATTCGGTTCCTAAATACGCCTGTTATCGCGTGACGAAAAATCAGATCGTTTCAAAATGTCAGCAAAACTAAAAATTCAAAGTGCTATAACACAGTCATTTTTTAAGATACAGACGAATCAAAAGATGCCCCAGTATCTTTGTATCAAGGTCAAACACATAAGAAAAAAAATCTTTTTCAGTTTCTAATTTTTTTGTACCTTATTTAAAATTTTATTTTTTTAAAATTTTTAAATTGCCACCATTTTTAAACAAAAGAGCGGATGAAGCTGGCCAACGAACTCGGTCGAGACACTGGTATGTACTATGTACACAACAAGTTACATCCAAATCGGTTCATAAATACGCCTGTTATCGCGTGACAAAATTCAGATCGTTTCAAAATGTCAGCAACATTAGAAATTCAAAGTGAAATTCAACTCAGCCATTTTTTAAGATATAGACGAAACAAAAAATGCTCCGGAATCTTTGTATCAAGATCAAACACATAAGGGATAAAATCTTTCCAATTTCTAATTTTTTGTACCTCATTTAAAATTTTTAAATTAAAAAAAAATTTAAATGCCGCTATTTTTAAACAAAATAGCGGATGAAGCTGGCCAACGAACTCGGTCGAGACATTGATGTGTACTATGTATGCACCAAGTTACACCCAAATCGGTTCATAAATAAGAGACATACAGTGTGACAAAGATCATGTATATCTATCCACAAAAAATCTATAATGCCGTTATGGATTCTAACACTGCTACATACTTTTAATTTTTTCTTTTATCACTAGGTGGCAGTAATTTTAGCTATGATATTGTAAGTTAAGCGATTTGGGAGTTTTTTAGTTTAGATTTGTAAAATTTAAAAGTGTTAATTGGTAATTTAAATTTTAATATTGTAATGATTTTCTATTTTTATTAATTAATTAAATGCATTTATCAAGGTACTTTATATAGATTAACTGCAATTCATGCACACAATATTTGATTTAACTTATCTGTAAAACTTAACCTTATCCTTATAGAGGCAATCTAGAACATGTGCTTCAGATAATTAGGATTAAATCATGTAAAATTATATAGGGTAAGCTGAGTAATATTATATAAAGTTATTTGTACATAATAATAAAAATTATGTAAATATTTATTTTTTATTTTTTCCATTTCAAGGCCCTTCATAATTTTCAGTGTTTCTTTTTCTTTTTTCTTCTATTATTCAGTCCATGCGGTCGTTCGGGTGCAGAGAGAGTAAATTAATTACTGAGCTTTTAGCTTTATTCTCTACAGAAAACGACTGTCTTGTTTATATATGTGAATTCTGTGCCCTTGATAAAGTAATTCACTATATAAGCATTTCATTTATTTATTTTTATTTTATTCCGTATCCATATTTTTATTTTTTCTTCCATTTTAATCCTCATAAGGTAATACATGGGACTATACTTTTTAAATAACATCTTAGTCCAGGCAATAGGGAATTTTACCTAGCAAAATTAATGGTAGTTCTGGAAATGGGCTTACTTTATGTTTTTTGAATAGCTGAACCCTAATTTGTAACTTCCCACCAAAATTTCCCTCGACAACCCTCCCTTCCCCAAATTTTGGTGAAATGCCCCCAAAAAATGTTTTTATTAAAAAATAATTTTTTTACTGTGTTAGGGAAAAAATTTCTAGAATTTCAGAAAGTAGAAAAATTTGCAACAAATAAGATATATGACATTATGACGTAGGATGAACGGGAAGGAGGGATCTGCCTCTGAACATGCACTGCGAAGTTACGTGCACTAAGTTATGCAAGTGCAGGCAATAGGGGATTTTACCTGGCAAAATTAATACTAGTTCTGGATTTCGACTCACTTTATGTTTTTTGGGTCGCTGAATCCGAATTTGTAACTTCCCGCCAAAATTTCACATGGCAACCCTCCAAAAAATTGATTTTTAGAAATAATTTGGTTTTTGGGAACAGCGCGCGGGGAATGTTCCGAGGCAGCCTCCCCCCCTCCTCTCCCCGTTTATCCTACGTGATAATGTCATATATCCTATTGTTGCAAATTCGAACTTTTTCTATAAGGTTTACTTTAAGTTTTTTGGGTCGTTGAATCCGGATTTTTAACTTACCCCCAAAATTTACCCCCCCCCCGGTTTAGGGGAAAAGCATTACGAAATTCAGAAACTAGACAAAATTTGCCACAAATAGGATATATGACATTATGATGCAGGATAAAAGGGGAGAGAGGGGCTGCCTCGGAACATTCCCCGCGCGCTTTTCTCAAAAACCAGATTTTTTGAAAAAATCAATTTTTTGGGGGGTCGCCGGTTGAAATTTTGGTGGGAAGTTACAAATTCGGATTCAGCGACCCAAAATACATAAAGTGAGTCAAAATCCAGAACTAGCATTAATTTTTCCAGGTAAAATCCCCTATTGCCTGGACTTAGTGCACGTAGCGCCGCAGTGCATGTTCAGAGGCAGCCCTCCCCCTCCCCGTTCATCCTACGTCATAATGTCATATATCCTATTTGTTGCAAATTTTGTCTAGTTTTTGAATTTCGTAATGCTTTTCCCCTAAAAGAATAAGAAATTTAAGTTAAAAACAACTATTTGGGGGGGGGGATTTTGGGGGGAACTTAAAAATTCGGATTCGGCGACCCAAAAAACTGAAAGTAAACCTTATAGAGAAAGTTCGGAGGGTAGATGGGAGGGCGAATGTAAACGTGTGAGTGGTTAAGTGGAATTGCGCAACTTAGTTCACGCAGCACCGCGCGCGTGTTCCGAGGCAGATCCCCCTTTCCCCTTCATCCTAAGTCATAATGTCATATATCTAATTTGTTGGAAATTTTGTCTAATTTCTGAATTTGTAGATATTTTTTCCCTAAAACAATAAAAAAAATTGATTTTTTTAATAAAAACCTATTTTGGGGGGTATTTTACCAAAATTTGGGGGGGTTGCCGGGGGAAATTTTGGTGGAAAGTTAAAAATTCGGATTCAGCGACCCAAAAAACTTATAGTATGCCTTTTTCCAGAACTACCATGAATTTGCTATGTAGAACCCCTATACGGTCTCTATTGCTTGGACTATCTGGTTTATGTGGCGTTTGTGTTTTCATATTGTTGGTAATTTTCATTATCTTTCAATGGTATTGTTGTACAGAAAGTTTATATATATTTATATATATTTAAACATATTTATATATGTATATATATATATATATTTGTATGTATGTATGTATATATATATATATATATATATGCATTATATTAATGCATTATTTAAAAAGTATCATCATAAACTGGATTTAAAATTTAATATAGATATAGCTTATTTTAAATCTTTTACAAATTCCATTATCTATAATAATTATATTTTGCAAGGTGACAAATTATATTTACAGAACGTCGGTATACCACAAGGTGAATGTACATCCAGTTTATTATCTGACTTATACTTATCTCACTGTGAACTTACTTTTACTAATAGAAATGTACATTTATATCGTTATATTCCTGACATAATTTTAATTGCCACTGATCAAACTAATATTTCTCAATTTCCAGTAGATTATTCTATTAATTTAGAATTAACGGAAAACCTCCTATCTAACAATACAATTAACTTTTCAGATCTTAAAATTACAATAAAAGAAAAAAAAAACAATAACTGATCTACATGATAAACGTAAAGAATTTAAATTCAAAGTTAATGCATTTACTAATTTTAAGTCTTGTCTTCATTATTCTGTATATCGTAATATAATCCTTAATCATTTATATAGAATAAAGTATTTATGTTCGTCTCATCTAATTAACAATAATATTAAAAAACTAATTTATGATGCATTAAATCATGGTTTTCCAAAAAAATTCGTATATTCTTTAATATATAATTAGTAGTTAAATGATCTTAAAAAACAAATTAACACATGCGTAAAAAAATTACAAAAAATATATAAAATAAGAAAATAATTAAAAAAATTAAAAATTGTAAAATAATAATAAAAAATTATTATAGGACGGTTGGTTGGGTAGATATTAGAGTACGGAGGAGGGTGGCGTTGTCTGAATAATACGCAATGGTTAATTTATTATAAAAAATGGGACATTTGATTTATAGCTACGTTGCTAATACGCATTTTATAATGGATGTTGATACGTTACTTTTATATGTATCATGGTGTAGTTATATTAAATTAATTTATTTCAATATTATTTCAAATCCGATTAAATTTATTCATATTCATTAATATTTAATAATGTTAAAGATTAACTTGCATTTAAATTTTAGCCTACTCAGGACAATATCATATTACTTAAATGAGAATAAAATGCATAATGAGTGTATTTTTTATACCTAATGCTATAACAGTATGGATTATACTTTCGTAATTTTTTTCCCTCTATCGTTTTTAATCTTTTTACATTTTAAACTTAATTGGTGTTCAATGGTTTATTTCTCGGTTTTATGTGTGTGGTAGTCCCAAATTTATATTCTTTAGCTAATTTATGGCTAATATGAAGATGAAACCACACATTTTATTTGTGGAACTTAAGGCATTTGGGACCCGATGGTTCTGTCTAAGATCTACAAATTTCCATCATTCCATTTCTGTTATTCAATTTCTGCTGTTTTTTACTATGTTTTTGGAATCTATGTTATGTGTGTTGGGGGGAACTGTATTTGTTAATGTCCTTTTATTCAGAATTTCATAGTTTTTGTTGTTGGTCGGTAATGTTTATTTAAAGGTTATATATATCTACAGGGTGTCCAGCGAATAAGACCCTGATTTCAAAATTAAATATCTCAAAAACAAAGATCAATAGAATTATGCAGTAAACGGTTTGTTTATTAGCTAAGCTGTAAAAATGTTGTACAGAAGTTTCAAAAATTAGTTGCAAAAACAGCTAACAGGTGGCGCTGTAATTGCAATGCCTATAAATTGTGTTTTGAAGCCGAGAGCCCTAGCGTCTCATTCCTAGATGGCTTACTATGGAAGAACGAAAATTGGGAAAGACCGCTTTTTCGTTGGGGTGATGTGCAGAAGTGGAGGCATCTGGTCACAGAATTATTGCATCAGCTTCAATTTTAGAGAATTTCAATTAATAGAATTTTCAATAAAAAGTTTAGCAAGCATTATATAAGAACTTAAAAAATATTTTATTTGGGTAATGTGCAGAAGCGGAGCCATGTGTTGACAGAATTGAGATTTGTTTCAAATTTTGTTATAAGCTACTTCGGTTCGGATACCAATATCTCTGTGGTATGTCTTTTCTCTCCTGATTGGTAGATCGTGGAATCGAATCCAAGTAGTGGAGGATTTGAAAAAAAATGGAAATTTTTACTTTTTACTATTTATTTAAACTGTGAAAAAAGTTTGAATAAAAAAATCCAAAGTCTCTCGTTTAAAATTTAATTAAGCTAAAAGAAACTTCTTTTTTAAAAATCATTGAGCATTTATAATAATGATTCATAAATTATTTTTGTTTTAATTGTAGAGAATAGTTTGAATGAAAAGTACAAATTTTCTATTTTTAAAAACTTAAGTTAAAAAAATAATTTTAATTTTAAAAACTCGTTTTCATTTTTTTTTTATCATTGAACACAGAAATATGGTGCAGCTTCTAGCGATAGGATCCGAAATGTTCGAAAGGAATGCAGCATCCAAAATACTTTTGCTTTGACGTTGATGATATGACTTATCATCAATTCCTTTTAAAAAAGAAATAATTTAATGCATAATTTTTGTCTCTAAAACTTTGTTTACAAAGAAAAGAAATATGTGTGTTTTGCTAAAAGCAAAGTATTATGCCGTGATTTAAAAATAAACTAAAAGTGAAAAATTACTTTTTATTTATAATAATTCAGGTATAAACAATAATACAAAAATATTATGCCGTGATTTAAAAATATAAAAAAATAAATAAAAAGTACAAAATTATTTTTCTAAATATATGCATTTTGATTTAAAGATTTATATGGTATTAAAGATTGAATTTAATAAAATATTTTTTAAATTCTTATAATGATTTCTAAACTTTTATTGAACATTATATTAATTGAAATTTTCTAAAATTAAAGCTGATGCAATAATTCTGTGACCAGATGTCTCCACTTCTGCACATCACCCCAATGAAAAAATGGACTTTCCCAATATTCGTTTTTACGTAGGGAGCCAGCTAGGAATGAGACGCCAGTTCTCTGGACTTCGAAGCAGTTTACAAGTATTGCGATTACAGCGTCATCTGTTAACGCTTTTTGCAACTAAATTTTGAAACTTCTGTATAACATTTTTACAGCTTAGCTAATATACAAACCGTTTACCGCATAATTCTATTGATCTTTGTTTTTGAGATATTTAATTTTGAAATCAGGGTCTTATTCGCTGGACACCCTGTACATACATATATATATATATATATATATATATCATCATTTGAACGGGGGGTGGTTTCGGGGTCTGGGGGTCATGATTGGTGAAAATATACAGATATTTTTCGGAATCGTTTTCCTCCGAACGGCTGCAATAGGTAGCTTTTTGTAATAGAAACTACCTAAAATTGATAAAATATTGAATCTCTTAAGTGTCCAACGATGCTGAAATTCAAAGTGTCGATCGCAGCGACATCTGCAGGACATTTTCTGAAACTGCAAGACGATTGCTAGTCTAGACGCTGTAAACATAATACGGTGTGTACATTGAAATTTGAAAATATCCTGCAAATGTCGCTGAGATCGACTCTTTGCATTTCAGCATCGTTGCACATTTAAGGTATTAAATTTTTTAGCGCTGTTTGGATAGCAGATTTAAATAGTTGCTGCACTTCAGGTCTCATGGGGTTAAGGCAAAGAAACCTAAATGTAAATAAAATTGCGAGCAATTAAAAATCATTTTATTTTAAATACATGTTTAAGACTATTACAAGGCCCATTATAAAATTTCTCATTCCAATAATTAAAATAAAATATTTCGCCAGAGAGACATCCTAACTGGAAGCGTTGATAATTTTTCGGCGCTGTGAAGAAAGAAATTATGAGGCAGAGTCTTGTAATTTTCTGAAGCACGTGAACTATCTAAATTTACCGTAAGACAGAAACGGTTTTACATGGAAGTATTTTAAATCTTAAATGTAAATTCTTTTGCTAAATTACAGAAGTAAAATTATTTTTGAAGCTCGAACATAAAGTTTCTTTAAAGTACATGTTTATTTTTAATAAAAGTATCATTTTCTCCAGTGAAAGCAATAAACATTTGGGAGATTTGAGAAAAGTCTAAATCTATCCATGTATTACGATTATTATGAAAACTCTAATGATTTAATAATACATACACAATGATGGCTGTCATTATTACAATTTAAGAGATTGCAAAAAAGGAAGTTCCTATTTTTATCAGCTTTATAAAAATCATAATCACTCTTTTCCATGTAATTATGACTGTCTTTTCTTCGAACATTGTTTACAGGGTCTTCAAGAGTTATTTTCTAACATTCTTCCTTATCACACGTAAGATATCTGGTTTTAAATCTATCCATGTATTAAGATTATTATGAAAACTCTAATGATTTAATATTACATACACAATGATGGCTGTCATTATTACAATTTAAGAGATTGCAAAAAAGGAAGTTCCTCTTTTTATCAGCTTTATAAAAATCATAATCACTGTTTTCCATGTAATTATGATTGTCTTTTCTTCGAACATTGTTTACAGGGTCTTCAAGAGTTATTTTCTAACATTCTTCCTTATCACATGTAAGATATCTGGTTTTAAATCTATCCATGTATTAAGATTATTATGAAAACTGTAATGATTTAACATTACATACACAATGATGGCTGTCATTAGTACAACTTAAGAGATTGTAAAAAAGGAAGTTCCTCTTTTTATGAGTTTTATAAAAATCATAATCACTCTTCTCCATGTAATTATGACTGTCTTTTCTTCGAACGTTGTTTACAGTGTCTTCGAGAGTTATTTTCTAACGTTCTTCCTTAATCACACGTAAGATATCTGGTTTTACCTCGAGAGAATGATGGTCGCAAAAAAATCATCAAAATTGAATCTTCAAAAAGTCATAAAGTTTCACCTAAAAATGCAAGGAAAATTTTCATTGCAGAAAATAACATGGTACACACAACGATGTTTATATTTAATAATTTTGAAATGAAACAAATATTAAGAAAAAGGTAAAATGATTATTAAAGCACAGAAACTACACAAATGTCAGTTTGGAGATACAGTAGTGACTTCTTCTTCTTCTTGTCTAGAGCTAAGTATTTGACTCATTAGCTGCTGCTGAAAATGAGTCAAATTGATGCATGTGGTTTTTATCCGATCATCTGTTTTACCCTGCTTTCCCTATATGTGTATTAAAAATTCATTTAATTTATAAAGATCACTTTAGAAACAATGCATAAATACTAACATGAAAAATAACTATCTACCGAAAACACAGTGCATTCATTTCTTTATTTATTTTAAGTACATGTAGATCCAGATACTTTTGTTAAATGAAATTTTAATTATGATGTACACTGTAAAAAATAAGTCCGCATATATACCGCTGATTTTATGCGAAATTTCTGCCTTTTAACGGAAACATTCTGTTATTAGTGAAATTTACGGAATAAATGAAAAATTTCTATTTTATCCTTATTCGTTGAATGCTAAAAACGCAAATGTTCCTTCTAAGACAAGCGGAAACGTTTGTTTTCATTTGAGAAAAAGATTTTATTTTATTTTATTTTTTTGAACCTATAACCAACTCATTATATGTTGCTAGTTGGTGTAAGAGATAGAACATTCGTCCTCCACTGTTGAATACCGAGGCCCGAATCCGGACGAAGGCAAGGCGATAAAAAACGGGAGTGGTAATATTAAATACATGCAAGTACCTGTTTCTCGTAAATATGCTCCATAATATATAATTAGTGATTAGGTTCTTTTTCTTAATATTGCACTACTGTTCATATTTTTTTCTGAAAAGAGAAAATTTTCGTCAGGAATAGCGGAAACTTTCCATGTTGAAAAAACGGATATAAAAACGGATGTCTTGTGAAAAAAACGGAGAATAGCCGGTAACTTTGCTAACACTAGATTTTTCCGGATTTTTTTAAAACAGTGTACGCAGTACTTAAAAATCCGTCGTATGCTTGTTATCGTTAGATTCAAGTAGTTCAGCTTCGTTAATCCGTACCTCTATAATCCGAGCCAAATTTCATTTGAAATTGTAAGAAAACAAATAAAATTAGTCTTGAATCTTGATAAAGAAAATAAATAGCATTAAAAATTTAAATTATTTTTAGCATGCATATAATCGGATCAATATGAAAACAAAGACTAGAAAGTGACATTTGTTAACCCCTTGGGGACGAGGGACACGTATACGTGAAGCGCTCAGAATCCTTGTTTTTTCTCACCCGTAAAATTTTACTGTAAAATTTGCCATATTTAATCAGCGCATTTTCTCGATTCAAGAAGACACAAATTTCTGTTTTTAAAAAACGGTGACAAAAGATTAAAAATTTCGTAAAAGGCTCCCGTCCCGAAGTGGTTAACTCATAATTTCTAATTTCTTTTGTTTCTTTAATTTTTTATACAGAAATTTCGGATATTTTGACATTTTGCAAATACTAAAAGTAACGGTACCAATTTGTTCGGATTAGCGGGCTCGTACTATACAATTTTCGAAATTTTCTGAACAAATTACTTTTAGTTATGTTGCTACAATCACTTAGTTTTCTCACGAAGTCGATCGGGACGATAGATTTCAATTTTTACAGTTAATTTCATTACTTTAATTAAATTAATTAAAAATTTTATTTACTTAATTTAATTAATTTAACCCCTAACATTTCTACAAATCAAAAAGCGACTGACTTTGAACTTTGGAATTTATTTAGAAGAAAAATTATTTGTCTACGAGGTTAAAAAGTTTGAGTCGATGTATTTTCAATTTATTCATAAGTTTTGAATTTACTAATTACAAACATTTACATTTTGAAATTTTGAAGGCAAAATTTTAAGTATTTAAGGGGGTCCGGGACACAAAAATCTTCAAATTTTGCAACATTTTATTTCAAACAAAAAACATTTTATTTCAAAAAAAAAATTCTGTTTTTTCCTGCTTAAAATGACATTTAAATCATGTTTCTATCTGAATTAGAACAAAAAATATAAATTTTTTCGTTTTGGTTTGTTTTCAAAATCTAGCTTTCAAGCAATGGCTGTCATGGAAACGACATGGCGTTTTTCTTTATGATAGGCTTTTTCACCATTTCTCATATTTAAATTCTTATGACACGAAAACCATTAAAGATACAGGGTTCAAATTTGGAACATATCTTTTTCAATTATTTTACTTTAATTTTGTTTCAGCATATTTGAAAAAATTATTTATTTTTGAAAATATCATTTTTTTTTAAAAAGTTGTACCACTTTTTTTGAAATTTTTTCGTTAAATATTTTTAATTTTTTTATAAATTAATATTTTTAAAAATTCTGAATCAAAATTAAAACTTATATAATTCTGTTTATTTAAATGAAAAAAAAATTGAAATTCTATAAATAATATTTCGGTTTATAACGATTTTAAATTACCCCAATTTTTTTAATAAATTTTAAATATAAATTAAAAAAAAATTCTGAGAAGTTTTATCATGTGATTTTAATTACAAATGATAAGGTTAACCATCACAAAAAAATTCAGAATTTTAACTTCATAAATAAAAATTATTTTAAAATGTGTCCCGGACCCCTTAAAAAATTATTTTTCTTGTAATATCTTTTTACAGATATTACACGACTGAAATAAATTTTTCTTTCGACTAATCGAAAATATATTATTTTTGCAAAAGCACAATATCTAAGCCTCTAGCGTTGATTATTTTTCGGCGGCATAATCAAATATTTTATGAGGCATAACTTTGTAATTAGTAAAGAGCATTTATGACTAACTTTAATGCAACACGGGATAATTTTACGATGATAAATGCTAGATTAATGCCGCGTAATTACAAATTAAATAATAGTTTTGAGTTTTCTTTTAACGCTAGAACGCCCGGAAGGAGTTGATCCGACTCCGACCATATGATTAAATATCAACTGGAACCAGAAATTCTTTCATAAAATAAGTTAAATTTAAACCACGCTGATTTACGTTAAATAAATCCATCAAATAATTTTAAGTAACAATTCTGGTGTCAAATATTTTTATGAAAATTGAGTAAAAATTCTGGTGTCAAATATTTTTATGAAATTTGAGTAAAAATTCTGGTGTCAAATATTTTTATGAAACTTGAGTAAAATTTCCGGGCGTTTTTTAAAAAAGCAGCCGCCATCTTGTGACATCTCCTCAGTTACTTCATTCGGAACTGGTAGACAGTATACTATATGTCGCCTCCTCTTTATTCGTAACTCCATTCGGTAGACTGTGGAGGCGCAAGGGGCCTATTTTGAATGGGATTAGGGTCCCAATCCCGTTGGATAATTTATACTCCCTCAGTCCCAAATTATTTGCTAAATTTGAATACTTTTGTACTGATAATTGATACTAATGATATTTGGATTTTTTTTTTTTTCAGAGAGAGACATTCGCCTTGATTACAATATTTCAAATGAAAACCAAATTTCAAATTATTTTGCTTAAAAGGCGCAAAACCAACCTAGTGAAAAACGGTTGGTTTAAAAAAAAATTTTTTTTTAAACATATACATTTTAAGATATTAAATGTTGAAAATGGTCTTTTTACCCGACTGATAAGAAGGGTTATGTGTTTCACGCGTATCTGTGTATGTGGATTTATTTATACCCTTGAAACATCCCAACGGTTGGGTGGATTTTAATGAATGAGGTCCCTATCAATTCGTCTTAACGGCCCGATGGTTATAGGCTAGGTTTTGTTTTTATAAATTCAAAATGGCGGCCGTAAAATACAAAATGGCGGTAGAGGCGAAACTTTTTCTTTACCCACCATATTGAGTGGCATATCATTGGATAGGTCTTTCAAAATGAAGACAATGTTTCATTGACTATTTTACAGTCAGAAGCTCCGTTAAAATATTACACAACCTGTAAGTTGTGCATGTAGGATCTCTAGATTTAGTGCATCTCTAACCATAATAGACATCTATAGACCTCATCAAAACAGTGTTTATAGATAGGAACTAACAATTAAACACAACTTAAAAGTCATCAATACAAGTAAATAAAAAAAAAATAGGTAAGTAATATAAACAAGTAATATTAAAAAAATATTTTAAGTCAATTCCTACTTAGGTCAAAAAGAGAAATTTTTTTTCTCCCATTCTTCTTTCCTCTGAGTGGTGCTTCAAAATGCCTTGATCAAGAAGAGGTCTCTCTCGATTATTGAAAATTAATTAATTAAATTTAATTTAAGAATTAATATTTGAAAAAAACGGGATTGACATCAAGTGTCATCTACTACAAGTTTAAAAAAATTATTTGAGTTTGATTGGATGAATAATAAATATTTTATTAACGATTGTAAATTTGAACAAGATGATATATATAGCGAGAGTGTGAGCTAATAGTAGGAATTGAAAAAAAAATCACATTGATGAGAAATAATTAATTAGTTCGCTTTTTACGCAGTCGGGTTTTTTGATTTTTTAAATTGAATTGTTTGTTTTTTTTCATTTTTTCCAATTTTTAGAGTCTTGTGACCCCTTAAATTATGATTTGTTAAATCGAGGCTCGAATGTAATATATTTGGTTAAATTGAGAAATATATACGGATTTTCTCTTGCAAAAAACAATCAATCTACATTTTCATAAATGATATTTTCATAGGTGACAGTGACTCAGTAGAAATAATTCCTATGGATCACTTACAGTTATTCAAGGAAAATACAGGTATTGTAGAACTATTCTAAGAAATCAATACCACTTATGGTACGGATATTTTAACTTAAACCAAAATTCGATTTAGTCGCAATTACGAAATAACACTAATATATTACATCTATTCGGTCGCAACTCTCAAATTAACACACATTAATTCGAAACTCCGTGGAAACTTTTCGATTTTAAATTAGCAACTAATCTATTGATTTTAAAACAGTCTCAATATTTCCAAAAGGATTGTCCAATTTTACCTTCATTACCGACTCCTTAATTAAAGCCTTCATCAGTCCATAAAAGATTTTGCTTAGCTTGACACTATTAATCAGACAATGTCGTGAAACATTAGCGTTCATTTCTAACTCATTATAAAAGGAGATATTCATTTATACGACTAGAAATTCCGGAAAAAAATTTCAAAGTTCAATGAAATGGGAATAAAACTCTTCCAAAGATGTTACATTAAGATTTCGAAATACAACGGAATAAATAAATTGCAGTCTTTACTATATCTCTGTAAGTTTGAGGTCTAAACCGATAAATATTTTTAATTTCACAATTGGAATACCCTGAATACCTGGAAAAGTAATAAAAATGCTTGAAAAGTTATGAAACTTTTATCATTTATGTTCAGTTGTGAATTTGTGTTGACATTGTGTGTAAATTCTGCTTTATGGTCTAACGAACTTAATAAGTTTTAGAAGTAACAGATTTGTTATTTGGGAAAATTTTTCTGGGAGTATATTTAAGTTCAGTGGGGAAACTCCGCTTAAAGGACGACTCGGAATCGATTACGAAAATGATTGGCAGTAAAAGAATCTTTGTTTTTTTTTATCCTTCTTTAAATCTGCAAAATATATTTGTTTCTGAGCTCTTTAAAGATAGACAACGCTTTTTGGGATTGTGGATATAAGAGATTGCTCTTTTTTTTTTTTTTTTTGGTTCGTGGTTGTGTTTGCTTAGATTAAGAAAATTATTTTTTCAGTGAACGAATATTTGCAAACAACAGAAAAACTGTCTATATATTTATAAAAATTGCCAGCGACTCAGCGCTCAAACCATTCCAATGAATCCCTTATAGTTATTCGAGAAAGTTAAAAGATCTGTACCATAAAGCAAGCAGCGCACAAGAAAATTTCATTTATTCGTAATTACGAAATAGCACTCATTAATTACAATCAGTCATTTTCAACTCTCAAATTATATACACACATTAATTGCAAAATCCGTGGAAACTTTTCAATTTTAAATTAGCAACTAATCTATTAAATTTTAAAACAGTCTCAATATTTCTCAAAGAACTGTAGAATATTACCTTCCTTACCTACTCCTTAATTAAAACCTTTATAATGTCCGTAAAAGATTTTGCTTAGCCTGACACAAATAATCAGATAACGCCGTGAATCATCAGCGTTCATTTCCAACTCATTATATAACGAGATATTCATTCATACGACTAGCCTTTCCTGAAAAGATTTTCGAGCTCGAGAATATAATTCAAAGTTCAATGAGATGAATAAAATTCTTCCAAACTTATTATATTTAAAATTCGAAATACATTATAATAAATAAATTGCATTCTTTAGTATATCTCTATACGTTTGAGTTGTAAACCGATATATATTTTAAATTTCACGATTGGAATGCCTTGAATACCTGAAAAAATAGTGAAAATGTTTGAAAAGTTATGAAACATTTATAATTTATCTTCAGTTGTGAATTTCAGGTTGACTTATTCGTAAATTCTACTTTATTGTCTAACGAGCTTAATACGTTTTAGAATTAACAGATTTCTTATTTGAGAAAAAAATTACTGCTAATATTTTTAAGTTCAGTGGACAAACTTCGTTTAAAAACCTACTCGGAAAGGATTCCGAAAATTAGTGGCAGTAAAAGAATCTTTGGGGTTTTTTTTATCCTTCTTTAAATCTGCAAAATATATTTGTTTCTGAGCTTTTTAAAGATAGACAACGCTTTTTGGAATTGTGGATAACAGATAAGAGATTGCTCTTTCTTTTGGTGCGTGGTTATGTTTGCTTAGATTAAGAAAATCATTTTTTCAGTGAACGAATATTTTCAAATAACAGAAAAACTGTGTATATCTTTATAAAAATTGCAAGTGACTCAGCGCACAAACCAATGAATCAGGTATTCGAGAAAGTTAAAAGATCTGTACCATAAAGGAAGCAGCGCACAATAAAATTTCATTTATTCTTAATTACGAAATAGCACTCCTTAATTACAATAAGTCATTCTCAACTCTCAAACTATATACACACATTTATTCGAAACTCCGTGGAAACTTTAAATTTTAAATTAGCAACTAATCGATTAATTTCAAAACAGTCTTAATATTTCTCAAAGAACTGTAGAATATTACCTTCCTTACCTACTCCTTAATTAAAACCTTTATAATGTCCATAAAAGATTTTGCTTAGCTTGACACAAGTAATCAGATAACACCATGAAACATCAGCGTTCATTTCCAACTCATTATAAAAGGAGATATTCATTCATACAACTAGCCTTTCCTGAAAAGATTTTCGAGCTCGAGAACATAATTCAAAGTTCAATGTGAATAAAATTCTTCCAGACTTATTACATTTAAAATTCGAAATACATTTCAATAAATAAATTGCATTGCATTCTTTAGTGTATCTCTGTACGTTTGAGTTCTAAACCGATAAATATTTTAAATTTCACGATTGGAATGCCTTGAATACCTGGAAAAATAGTAAAAATGTTTGAAAAGTTATTAAACTTTTATAATTTATGTTTAGTTGTGAATTTTAGGTTGACTTTATTCGTAAATTCTATTTTATTGTTTAACGAGCTTAATAAATTTTTGACGAAATTTTCCAGGGAATATTTTAAAGTCCATTATGCAAATTCCGTACTATTTTGTAGATGATTTGAAAATTCATTTAAAACTTTCAAGTTTATATTTTTAAAAATATTTAAAAATATTTATGACAGCATAGCTGACAGCATTTTTTAAAAGTCATATAAGAAACATAATTTGAATAAAAAAATATTTAATGTTTATAAATTTCTTGTTTTTAATGTTTCTTGTTTTTGTGATTTACTTTTCTTATTTTATAAACTGTTTCGCTACGCGAGTAATATTAGTAGACGTAATTGCATATATGATTGTATTTATAGATACAAAGTAACAAAATAATACAGGAGGCTACCTCAAATCCACGACCCTAAAATCACCAAACGCCGTAAACAATAGAACTTTCAGTTCAGATGTAGGGGCAAAATTACAGAATATTTTAGTTTTATATCACTCTGTATGTATTTTAACATCTAACTCTCAATAATTATTGAACTCGTAATTTTTCATGAAACAAGTATAAATTTATTTCTAAAAAAAAATCAAGATATTGCTGATATCATTGGTAATTAGAATATTTTTACCAAATACATTTACGTATTAATCAAGCTTTTTTGCTTATCAAGTCTGGCTAAACCTGAAATTAAACTTCCTTATGAATTTTATGTGAATTAGTAGGCTACCTTTATGAGGAGAGTTTCATTGAATAATTCAAGGAAAATGTATCTCATCTTTATTATGCATATTTGATTATATATTATTAATTATTTACCTGATCTTTACATTTAATAATTTAATCATTTTTAAAATTATCCTACTTTTTAGTTTATTACTTTACTTAATTATTTATTATTTTAGTATATTGCAAGCATTCATTATAATTTTGATTGCTTTATTACAATTAAATTACTGTTTAAAAAATGTAAACAAAACAATGACCAGAAATCCTCAAAATTCTAAAATCCGCACAACCTCTGGTCTTAAGCTGTGCGGATTTGAGGGAGTCTACTGTATTAATTCTAGTGAATGTTTATGTTACTACTGCTATTTATCATATAGGTCTGTAAAACATGTTTGTAGACCAAGAAAATGTTTACTTAAAAATTGTTAGAATCCAAAATATTGCTATTCTGGTTTGAGAAAACTGACTAATACACATAATAAACTACTCGGTAACTTTTCAAAAATCAGTTGCCAAAAAAGAAGCTTTGGTTTTATCATTTCTTCTTTTAATCTCGAAAATATGTTAGTTTCTGATGCTTCTATAAGTTAAAGAACGCTTTTCGAAATCGTGGTAACTCGAAAGTACAGTCGTGGAAAAAAAAAAAAGTAAACACCCCCTACTAACTCCTTAACAAATTATTGTGAAAGAAAGTTACTGGTGCCGAATGATTGGAAATAAAGTCTACTTTCAAATGGTATATATAAAACTTGCTTAGGGGGCCATCTATATATTAAAACGAACCATAACTTTGTTTTTTCAATAGCACTACACAATTCTGACAGCATAAATGAACTCTACACCCTTCAATTAGCCTAAAAATAAATTTTTATACAATTTATACCAAAAGTTCCAGTGAAATTAATTATTTTAATACAAGTGTATTTTAAGGGCTGTATCCAAATTGAAGTTCGGTACTGGATTGTTAACCGAGAGAGCCACCTTCTTGATCAAGGCACCTTCAGCGCCACTCAAGCAACCAATGAAGCCTGTTAGATTACAGGACAGCAGAAGCAATTTCAAAATATCTACTCACTTCTATTATAGATGACCCCTTAAACCATCGAGCATAATTTGAAAACTACTTGGAAGAAAAACGTGAAATTTTGGATTTCCATAAAGTAGGACTTAATAAATCTATCCATCAAAAAAGCAGTAGGCTGCAATTCACAATTTTTTCGAATATTAATTTCATAATTCCTAATTCATATCATGAAATTATAAAAATTGCAAATTCAGCGTATTTATGTTTGGGTATATTAGTATTATTGTTACACAAAAAATTAGCACATTAGGAGCATAATTTCAGGAGCTATAAATAAAAATATGAAAATGTTATTTAACATTAGAAGCACTAAATTTTGAATGGTTATAATTCAAAAACTTATCATTCAAATGACTTGAAATTTGGTGTCTAGGAATAGTTTGAACCGAATATTTGAAATATCTCGTTAAAATTACGTATTGCCATTGAAAAAAAGAAGTTTGGATTCATTTTAATATGTAGATTAGGGATGCACAACCTGTGGCCCGCAGGCCAAAAGTGGCCCTCGATGGGTTAACATGTGGCCCTCAAATTTTGTCAGTTTATAACAGGAAAGAACAGCAATTTTTTTTCCATAGGTCTGTTCGGACCTTGTGCGCATGCCGAACGAGCTCCGTACCTTTGCGGTCATGTGACCCAGTTCAGTTGTGGCTTAGCTGCCATTGCGGCACGTTGTGTATTCGAGCGGGTCTTATCCCCAAGTATATAGTTGTTCTTTAGCTGCCATTTCGGCACATTGTGTATTCGAGCGGGTGTTATCCCCAAGTATAGTATGTTGTTCTTGAGCTGCCATTGTGGCACATTATGCTATAGCGGGTCTTATCCCCAATTATTCTGTTGCTTATAGCGGGAGTATTCCCCAAAAGATGTTTTATGAACGTCACTTGTTCTAACAGCGGGTTATTACCCCAAAGTCACCTCATCATTCTACATGTTTTTCAGTGTTTGTGATTGTTTGTAACATTTGTGTGCTGTGTGATATAAAAATGTGAAAAAGAAACTATTTGTCTTCAATCTTAAAGTTACACACAGTATTCACATACATTGTTGTGGTCCGTCGAGCCGGAGCGAAATAGCTGCTATGGAAAAATTAAATAGAACAAAGGGTGCTCTAAAAGGTGCTATAACGAAATTAGAAAATTTCGTAAAAGATAATACAGACGAAATTAATTACTCGAGTACCGAGCTCGAAATAAAGATTCGAAAATTACCTGAGCTGCAAGCAAAAGTATCGGAAATACGGGATAAATATTATGATATCCCTGAGATTAAGGACTTACCAGAAATCGAAAACGAGTTAGATGAACTCGAAGATCGTCTCGAGAAACTTGAGGTAAGTCTCAACCTATTTCTTAAAAATCTTAAAGTTTCTGAAATAAATGTGCATGCTGATAGTATTGAATCTAAAAGTTTGAATAATATTAAAGTTAAGTTACCTGAAATCCCACTACCAACATTCAATGGTAAATATGAAGAGTGGTCAATCTTTAAAGTACAATTTACAAATTTAATTATCAATAATGCCCAGTTAAATGACGCTCAGAAGCTGTTTTATTTGCGAGCATCGCTAAAAAATGAAGCAAAACAACTAGAGAGCCCAGACGATTCCTTAGAGTCATTGTTTACAGCACTTACTGAAAGATTCGAAAATCAACGTTTGCTCATTGACACTCATTTATCAGCTATAATTAATTATGAAAAAATACATTACGAGTCTTCTAAAGAATTGAGATCCTTTATTGATTGTGTAAATAAAAATTTGAGGGACCTAAAAGTATTACAATATGAACAAAACAATCTGTCTGATGCTATCCTTATCAATATTATATTGCAAAAGGTAGATAAGGAATCTCGAAAATTATTTGAATATTCGATTAAAAAATCAGAATACCCGCAATTTAATGAGTTAATGTCATTTTTGGAAAACCGCAGTTCTACGTTAGAAAGCGTAAATAGATACTCTGCTTCAAAACCCTTAAACAAAAACATTCCTCTTTCGAACAAACAAAAAAATTTCATGCTAAATTCGAATGATAAATCGAATGGAAAAACTTGTATTCTGTGTAAATTGGCTTTTCATAATTTGAACAAATGTTCTCAGTTTCTAAAAATGAATGTTTCTGAACGATACGATTTTGTGAAGAAAAATAAACTGTGTATTAATTGTTTGAATAATTCTCATTTCGTAAATTCTTGCATTTCAAAATATAATTGTAATACCTGTGGATTGCGACACAGCTCATCGCTTCATCGAGAAAAAGAAAATAAATCCAAAAATGAATTGGCTTCCCCCCAAATTTCCTCCCCTCTTGCAGGTGCGGTAAATAGAGAAATGAAAAACATTTCGGTAAATAATGACGATTCTTTAAAGACCTTGAATAATATAAGTAAAGAAAGAAAATCAATTTTATTGAGTACATGCTTTGTTTTTATAGAAGATAATTTCGGAAATAAACGAAGGTTTAGAGTGATTTTGGATAATGCTAGCAATGTCAATATTTTAACTAAGGATTGCGCTGACATGCTGAAATTTAAAAAAAGGATAATTAATGTACCCGTTACAGGATTAAACGGTTATACTTATAATGTAAAAAATAAAATTTCGAGTGTAATTACAAACGAAGATGGCTCTTTCAGGGAGAATATAGATTTCTTAATTGTTCCCAAAATCACGGATGTAATTCCATCAAAGCAATTAAATGTATCGGACATTAATTTACCGAATATTGTGGAATTGGCAGACCCCACATTTTTCAAACCGGGAAAAGTTCACGCATTGGTTGGCGCTGAATTATTTTATAGAATTTTAAAGCATAATTCAATTAAGATAAATGATAAACTTTTTCTGCAAGACACTGTTTTTGGATGGATCCCAACTGGGGCGCTAGAGGAGAACACGCAAACAAACAATATTACTATGTGCAATTTCGTTAGAGATTTCGATGAAATAAATGATAATTTAAAACAATTTTGGGAGCTTGAGTCTATAGGCATAAAACATGATGATCCGAAAATATCGGAAACTGATCAAGCACAACAAATATTCGATAAAACTGTCAAATTTGTAGGCGATCGTTATGAAGTTCAGTTACCGTGGAAAAAAGACTGGAAGGATTTAAATGATAATTTTAATGTTGCGAAACAGCGTTTGGAAGGTCTAAAAAGAAAATTTTATCGAAACCCAGAGCTTTTTCGACAATATTCTGAAATAATCACGGAATATTTAAAGCAAGGAATTATAGAGCAGGTACAAAAAAATGAACCTGTTTTAGACAGGGCAGTTTATTATTTGCCCCATCATGCGGTCTGTAAAGAAGATAAACTTACTACAAAGATCCGAATCGTCTTCGATGCCAGCTCTCATGATAACAATGATTTGTCCCTTAATGATTGTTTATGGCCCGGCACCAACTTAAATCCACTTCTATTTGATATTTTAAACCACTTCAGATTATACGAAATTGCCTTTTCTTCTGATATCGAGAAGGCGTTCCTTCAAATCTCACTAGCTGAAAAAGATCGGGATTCTGTCCGTTTTCTGTGGTATGATGATGTTTTAAAATCTTTCAAGGTCTTCAGATTCAAACGTGTTATTTTTGGAGTCAATGCCTCTCCATTCCTCCTATCTGCTACAATAAAGGAGCACATCAAGCGGTTTATGAACCTACACCCAAGAACTGTTCACCTACTCGATAAATATATTTATGTGGACGATTTTATATCTGGCGAAGATACGCTGCAAGAAGCTCTTGATGTTTCCCTGAATGCTAACAAAATAATGTCTGAAGCAGGAATGATTCTTCGAAAATGGATAACCAATGATGAAGCGTTACTGCAGTGCTGGCAAAAGGAAGGTTTAAATATTCAAGCAGAACATGCTGCAATAAGCCTAGGAAGCAATCTAAGCAAGGTATTAGGAATGTCCTGGAAAACAGAAGAAGATTGTCTGACATTCGAAGTCAAAAGTTTAATAGAATTCTTGTCATCGCAAAAAAGCTCAAAGCGTCTACTATTGCAAGCAGTTGGTAAAATCTTCGATCCGTTAGGCATGCTGACGCCATTCACCATTAGAATAAAATGCCTGTTCCAAGAACTATGGCTAAAGAAGACAGCATGGGATGAACAGTTACCAACTAATGTGCACGAAAAATGGTTAAAGTGGCTCGAAGAACTTCCAAATTTAGCAGAATTAAAAATTCCGAGGAAAATTCTTGGTTGCTTGAATCAAGTAATAGCTGTAGAAATACACGCCTTTTCTGATGCTAGTAAAATAGCGTATGGCTCTGCAATTTATCTAAGAATAAAAAGAGAGAGTGGAGTGGAAGTCAATCTCGTGACCTCGAAGAGTCGTGTTGCACCGATAAAGGAGATAACTCTGCCTCGGCTAGAACTTCTCGGAGCCTTACTAAGTGCAAGACTGACCAATAAAGTAAAACCCATCCTAGATCAAAAAATCACATCGAAAGTGTACTATTGGACAGATTCCAAAATAACCTTATTCTGGATCAAAGGATCATCAAAGCGATGGAAGCAGTTTGTGGCAAACCGTGTCATAGAGATTAATGCACTTTCAGATTCGAACTCTTGGTATCACTGCTCTAGCAAGGACAATCCTGCCGATCTCTTGACCAGAAGTGCGAGTGTTAATTCTCTTGTAGAGAATCCAATGTGGTTTAGGGGACCAAAATTCCTAGCAGCTGATGACTTAGTGACTGAGCAAGAAACTATTTCTGTGCCAGAAACAGATTATTTTCCCGAGACTAAATCAAAATATAAAAATAACTGTAATGATTTCAATTCTAATATTTCTCTTTCTCTTTTCAGGAATCCTGAAGAAGTAAGTTTTTTTCTCAACATAAGTGGTAAATACTATAGTATTCTTCGCATACTGGCATATGTTTATAGGTTTTTTCGCAATTGCAAATGTAAGTTAGCAGACCGGCGCAGAGGCAGCCTCACAACCCCAGAAATAAAAAATTCAGAAGTTTCTCTAATTAGATTAGTACAAAATGCAGAATTTCAGGAAGAGATTAAGGGTTTAAAACGGGAATCAAGGGTTCCCCCTTCCAGTAAAATTAAATGTTTATCCCCCTTTTTGGATCAAGATAATATCTTAAGAGTTGGCGGTAGGTTGGGAAATTCAGATTTAAACTTTGATAAGAAGCATCAAATCATTTTGCCGAAGGGCCATAAGCTCACAAAACTCATATTTGAGCATTTTCACAGGAAGTATTTTCATATTGGTCCCCAAACTTTAATCCATTACGTACGTATGCGGTTTTGGCCCGTAAGTGGAAAAAATTTAGCGCGAAAAGTAGTGCATGATTGCATTGTCTGTTTTAGGAACAACCCAGTTACTGCTAAACAAATCATGGGTGACCTCCCATCGGAAAGAGTAACTCCAAACTTTACGTTTAACCATACAGGAGCCGATTTTGCGGCCCTTTTGAGATTAAATATAAAAATCAAAGAAAAGGGATTTTTCATAAGGTTTATATCGCGATTTTCGTTAGCTTAGTAACAAAATATTTCTTCAGAAATTTAATGAAATCTAATGTATATACTTATTTCTCATTGTTTATGTATTTTAAGGTGCACCTAAGATTTACATGTTATTTTAAATTCAACTTTTCTTAAGAATACATCGAACTATTTTTAGAAAAGAGCTTAAATTTTGTAACAAAGAATTTAATTTTATTGTATTGTATAGTCCTTGTTATTGCAACTTATTATTATTGTATTTGTATTGTAATATTATTTTATGGTATTGGTATTTTATTTAGTTCTTGTATTTATAGTGTATTTTAATATTTTGAATGTGCTACGCACATTGCAACGCGGGGCGGCATGTTCGGACCTTGTGCGCATGCCGAACGAGCTCCGTAGCTTTGCGGTCATGTGACCCAGTTCAGTTGTGGCTTAGCTGCCATTGCGGCACGTTGTGTATTCGAGCGGGTCTTATCCCCAAGTATATAGTTGTTCTTTAGCTGCCATTTCGGCACATTGTGTATTCGAGCGGGTGTTATCCCCAAGTATAGTATGTTGTTCTTGAGCTGCCATTGTGGCACATTATGCTATAGCGGGTCTTATCCCCAATTATTCTGTTGCTTATAGCGGGAGTATTCCCCAAAAGATGTTTTATGAACGTCACTTGTTCTAACAGCGGGTTATTACCCCAAAGTCACCTCATCATTCTACATGTTTTTCAGTGTTTGTGATTGTTTGTAACATTTGTGTGCTGTGTGATATAAAAATGTGAAAAAGAAACTATTTGTCTTCAATCTTAAAGTTACACACAGTATTCACATACAAGGTCGTTGGAAAAAATCGCGAATTCCGTGAATTTGCCAAGGAAAAATTTAAAATTTCGTCAGTCAGTTAAGAATGCGAATTTCGTTATCGTGCAAGGAAAAACACGAATTTGTTTCATCAGGCGTGAAAAATCGCAAATTTCGTTGATCGGGCTCAGAAAAATCGCGAATTTTGTTGGTGAGACGCGGAAAATATCGCAAATTTTGTTGGTCGGACATGGAAAAATCGCGAATTTTGTCGATCTGGTGCGGAAAAATCGCGAATTTTGTCGATCTGACATGGAAAAATCGCCAGTTTTCTTGCAATTTGCGCGGAAAATTTGAAAATTGTTGATCGTCTACAGAAAAATTGCAAATTTCGTCGATCGGGCACGGAAAAATCGCGAGTTTTGTCGATCGGACACCGAAATATCAAGAATTTTGTAAATCAGACATAGAAAAATCGCCAGTTTTGCTGTAAATTCCTTGGAAAAATTGCAAACTGTTCATCGGATACGAAAAAATCGCCTATTTCATCTGTTTATCGCGCGAAAAAAATTGCAAATTTCGCCGATCAGGAGAGGAAAAATCCCAAATTTTGTCGATCGGACCCCGAAAAATTGCGAATTTCGTCGATGGGGCACGGAGAAATTACGATTTTTGTCAATCGGACTCCGAAAAATCGCGAATTCCGTTGATCGGGCACGGAATAGTCGTGAATTTTGCCGATGATACACGGAGAAATTGGGAATTTCGTAGATCGCCTGCTGAACAATCGTAAGTTTCGTCTTTATCGTGAGAAAAAAATCGCGAATTTTGTCACAGTCAGTTAAGAATCGCGAATTCCGTCGATCAAGGCCGGAAAAATCGCAAATTCTGCTGATAGGGCACAGGAAAATAGCGAATTTTGTCGATCGAGCTCAAAAAAAATCGCGAATTTCGCTGGTTGGGCACGAAAATATCACGAATGTTTTCGATCATGTGCGGAAAAATAGTAAATTTCGTCGATCCGGCGCGAAAAATATTGCGATTTTTATCGAACAAGGGCGGAAAAATCGAAAATTTCGCAGATCGGGCACTGAAAAATCGCGAATTTTGGCGAGCGAGCTCCGAAAAATCGAAAATTTCGTTGGTCGGGCACGAAAATATCGCGAATTTTGTCGATTACGCACGGAAAAATAGCAATTTCGTATATCCTTACCAGCTAAATTATATACGTTGACTGGGTAGGGCAACCTAGAGGAGTAAAACTCCTCCCCCCATCTGAAACCATATTTTTATCTGATTATAATCCAAAAATCAACTTCTCGAAATAGAGTTCTCTCCGTGTGGCCCTCGACAACCCTCGACGACATTTTTGTAAGTGGCCCTTCTCTTAAAAAGGTTGTGCACCCCTAATGTAAATGGTCCCCTAAGCAAATTTTATATGCATCATTTAAAAGTAGACTTTATTTCCAATCGTTCGGTACCAGTAACTTTCGTCTACGACATTTTGTTGAGGAGTTAGTAGGGGGTGTTTACTTTTTTTCCACGACAGTACATTTTAGTTTTTGGTTATACAGGGTCCAAAAGTCCCTGACACAATTTAAAATTCAATATAAAATTAATTAAATGTCCTACAGGAGTGCAGTTTGGACTAAAATGCTTCTCACGATAAAAAAGTATTCTTCAAGAGAATTAAAAAATTAGTTCGAAACTTCGATTATGTATGGTGCTACTTGTCCGTATGTTTGGATTCAAAGGTGCCTTTTTCTTGGTTTTCAGATTAGTTTAAATTGTGTTTCGAAGTATGAACTTATGCAATAAGCCTTTTCGTTGGGAGTCATCATTTCTGTGTCCCAGCGACAAAACGAAACTGAAAATCAGAAAACGCAAGTTTGAAACCAAACTTACGAAGTATATGTATCTATGATCGAAGTTGGGAACTAATTATTTTCATCCGTTTGAAGAAGACTTAGTTCAAACGGCACTCCTGTACGACTATTACTTGATTTTACATTGAATTTTAAAATGTGTCTGGTACTTTTGGGACACCGTTTATTATATTTCTTTATATTTAGAACATTAAAATTAAAATTAATATTATTTTGTTACTCCTGCAGGATTCAGTACTGTTAAGCAGCTGACAGTAATTAATTGAGAATTGATATAATCCAAAAAATGGCTATTTCGGTGTGAGAAAACTGATTAATCACAGATTAAATTTAAATTAGATTGATTAATTACTCTACTCGGAAGCTTTTTGAAAATTAGTAATCAAGGAATTTTTGTTTTACAAATTTTTCTTCAGATCTAGAAAATATATTGTTTTCCGAGGTTTCTAAATATAAAGAATGCTTTCCAGAATAGTTGAGTAAATCGTAAGAAGTTCTTGTGTTTTTTCGTTTGTGGTTATGTTGTATTTTCTTAAATTAAAAATCTTTTTTAGCATATGTAGGACAATTGGACCATAAAATATAATAAATAAGATTTATACGCTAAACACACATAAACTTGCTCAATGGTACACAGAAACAAGAAATTTTATATGAACTTGCACAAATAAGATTAACGATAAAGCATAATATCGACCTTTCGAACTGCTTCTGCAGTCGTCTTCAGGGAATATGATGTTCAAATGTTTAAAAGTCTACAGATGAAAGCTTCCTGTCGAGGCTTGATCAATTATATGAATGGAGAACTGCCAGTAAGTGCATCAGAAAAATTTTAAATAAAATAAGTTTGAGATAAATCGAAAATTCACTAGAAGACCATGGACTGTCACCGGCTATGAAGGGGAACGGATTACATTCAAACAAGGTCATGGTAAAAGAGGAAAAACTGAAATATTCAGAACTGGTAAATAATTAAGTCTTTATTACAATATTAAGCCGGATTTTTGGTATATTATAAGACAAATTAACATTACAGGCATTATTCTTACGTGTAATGATTTCGACTGATTCTGTGATCATGCTTTCAAATGGGTTATTACCTGGAACATTTTTTTTTCTTTTACGGTGATCAATATCTTTTACGGTAAATAATTAAGACTTTATTATGGTATTAAGCCGGATTTTTAGTATGACAAATTACCGTTACAGCCGTTATGCTCAGCTGGAATGATTTCTACTGATTCTCTGATCATGCTTTAAAATGGGTTATTACCTGAAA
Organism: Maratus speciosus; assembly: GCA_963932465.1. Classification (NCBI taxonomy): domain Eukaryota; kingdom Metazoa; phylum Arthropoda; class Arachnida; order Araneae; family Salticidae; genus Maratus; species Maratus speciosus. The sequence goes on from OZ010797.1 coordinate 167,917,427, forward strand.
CATTTTTTTTCTTGTACGGTAAATAATTAAGACTTTATTATGATATTAAGCTGAATTTTTGGTATATTATAGGGCAAATTACCGTTACAGGCATTATGCTCACGCTGAATGGTTTCAGCAGATTCTCTGATCATGCCTTCAAATGGATTATTATCTGGAATTTTTTTCTTTTTTTACGGTAATTAATTAAAACTTTATTGTGATTTTTAGCCGTTTTATTGGTATATTGTACGAAAAAATTACCGTTACAGGCATTACGCTCAAGTGGAATGATTTCGGCTGATTCTCTGATCATGCTTTCAAATGGGTTATTAGCTGGTACAATTGTTTTTTCTTTTACGGCAATTAATTTACTTTACGGTAAATAATTAAGACTTTATTATATTAAGCCGGATTTTTGGTGCATTATAAGACAAATTGCCATTACAGGCATTATGCTCACGTGGAATGATTCCGACTGATTTTCTGATCATGCTTTCAAATGGGTTATTACCTGGGACATTTTTTTTACGGTAAAATTTTTTACGGTTTGCAACAGTAAATAATTAAGGCTTTATTATGATATTAAGTCAGAATTTTTGTATATTATGAGACAAATTACCGTTACAGGCGTTATGCTCACGTGGAATGATTTCAACTGATTCTCTGACCATGCTTTCAAATGGATTATTAATGGAACATTTTTTTTTTTAAATTTAAGTAATGAATTTTCTTTACGGTAAGTAATAAAGATTTTTTTATGATATTAAGCCGAAGTTTTGGCATATTCTAAGACAAATTATTGTTGCAGGCATTATGATCATGTGGAATGATTTCGACTGATTCTCTGATCATGTTTCCAAATGGGTTATTACTTGGAACATTTTTTTACGGTAATTAATTTCTTTTACGGTAAATAATTAAGGCTTTATTATGATATTAAGCCGAAATTTCGGTATATTAGGAGACAAATTACTGTTACAGGCATTATGATCACGTGTAGTGATTTCGACTGATTCTCTGATCGTGCTTTCAAATGGGTTATTACCTGGAACATTTTTTTTTCATTTACAGTAATTAATTTTTTGCGGTAAATAATTAAGACTTTTTTATGATATTAAGCCGGATTTTTGGTATATTTTAAGACAAATTATCGTTACATGCATTATGATCACGTGGAATGATTTCGACTGATTCTGGCTGATCATGCTTTCAAATGGGTTATTATCTGGGACTATTTTTTTTTCTTTCACTGTGTACGAATTCTCGAGTACCAGAGACAATGCCTATATCTCCATAAAATTCACAACATATGAAAAGGTGTGACGCACAACATATGAAAATCCAATGAGTCTCTTACAATTAAACTAAAAAGTTAAAAGGTCAATCCCATGGAAAATTTCAAGAAGAACGGCATAATTCATTTATCCGCAATTACGAAGTAACACCCATTAATTACAGATATTCATTCGCAAGTTGCAAAGTAACACACATTAATTCAAAACTCAGTGGAAAGTTTTGAGTTTTAAATTAGCAACTAATTTATCTATTAATTTTAAAAGCATTCTCTGTGTTTTCCAAAGAACTGTCGAATGTTACTTTCCTTACCTACTTCTTAATTAAAGTCTTTATAATATCCATAAAAGGTTTTGCTTAGCTGGACTCAATTAATCAGATAAGAACATGAAACATAAACGTTCATTTCCAAACTTATTATAAAAGAGATATTAATTTATGCGATAAGTTTTTCCCATAAACATTTCGAGATCGTGAATTTTATTCAAAGTTCAATGAAATGTGAATCAAACTCTTCCAAACCCATTACATTTAAATTTCGAGATACATTTCAATAAATAAATTGCAGTCTTTAGCATCTTTTTATATGCTTGTTCTCTTAAACGATAAATATTTTAAATTTCGCGGTTGCGAATCTTGAATATTTGGAAAAATAGTAAAAATGATTGAAAAATTATGAAACTTGTTTAATTGATGTTCAGTTGTGGTTGATTTCATGCGTTAATTCAACTTTCTGGTTTAACGAGCTTAATAAGTTTTAGAATTAACAGATTTGTTATTTGGAGAAAATTTCCTGGGAATATTTTTAAGTTCAGCAGGCAGATTCCGTACAATTTTGTAGATAGTTTGAAATTTAATTTTAAACTTCCAGTTGTACGTTTCGTGAAAGATTCGGAAATATTAATGATAGCTGCCATATGTCATAAAGAAAAACAAAATAATATTAATTATTGTGTTGCTGTTAATGCTGCTAATTTATCATATTCGTGTGCAAAATATGTTTGTTGACCATTAAAATGTTTACTTGAGTGGTGTTAGAATACGAAAAAAGTTTATTCGATTTGGAAAACTGATTAATACATTGAACTCGGAAACATTTTCGAAAAGCAATATCAGCAATTGATAAATTATTCCTTTAATAGTGAAAATACATTAGTTTCTGCGGCTTCTAAAGATAAAGAAAGCTGTTCCAAAAACGTGGGTAACTCAGAAGTACAAGGTGGCCATAATTAAACTGACGGTACTCAGAGTGTTCTGTAGCGCGATCTAATTGTGAGAATGGCGCCAAATTTTGTAGTAAGAATAAACAATACGGGGGACAAAGGATTTCGCCAAAAAAAAAATGTTCCAAAAATCACTGCCAGGGAAATATGTGGCGCTGTGTATTCGAAAAAGGGAGTTTCAAAAAAGAAGAATCAATACTGAAATAAAATTACCGTTTATTTAGCACATACAACTCAGGCTCGATGCGGCCGCCGTTTTTGTGGACCACTCATTGTATTCTGTGCACAGCATTTACAACAGCAGAGAATAACATGTCTGCAGGATTCTCCCATACAGTTCGCGATATGTTATCCTTCAACGTCCTGGACATCTCCGCGATAGACCTTTGACTTTAAGTAACCCCATAGCCAAAAGTCGCAGGGTGTAAGATCAGGGGACCGAGGTAGCCATGCAGTTGGAAAACAGCGGCTAATGACTCTTTTTGTTGTGAATTTCTGTCGTAGCAGCTGCTGTACCCGCAAAGCAATATGTGGAGGGGATTTATCTTGCAAGAAAATGATTTTTTCCAGGCACTGTCTTTGCTGAAGTGCCGGAATAACAAAGTTGTTTAGCATTTGGCGATATTTGTCTCCGGTAACAGAACAAGTTACAGGTCCTGTCGGAGTAATGTTCTCATAGAAGAATGGACCTATGATCATATGTGCTGTGAACCACACCAAACAGTTATCTTTGGTGAATGCAAAGGAATTTCTTTGAATGCTCTTGGTGACTTGTTATCTCAAATTCGGCAGTTCTGGGTATTTACAGTTCCAATGAGGTAAAAGTGGGCCTCGTCTCCCCATAAGATTTTCCAGGACGAAGCATCATCCAACTCCATTCTGGCAAGAAAATTGAGAGCAAAAGTCAATCGCTTATCATGGTCGGTGTGACGTAACTCTTGTACACGGCTGATCTTGTACGGATAGATGTGGATAATATTTCGTAGGATTTTCCATACCGTACAATAAGGCATATCCAGATTCCGAGCTATCCCATGAGCGCTGGATGTGGTAGCAATATTGTCTGGTGCTCTGTCGAAAATCGCTGTTGCCACTTCTTTGATTGTATCCTGTGATACGGATTTTCGTCCTCTGCCTGACTGAACATTTAGAGAACCGGTTTTCTCAAACTTCTCAACCATTGATTTTAAACCATTAACTGACAAAGGACCGTTACCTTTGCGCGTTTTTTTTGTGGTTTCTAAAAGCACGAAGAGTGACTGGTGCATTTCACTGGTTGAGGTAAAGGAATTTGACTAGTAGAGCTCGCTCGAATAAAGAAGGAGACATTATGAAAGATAACTTTCAATGAAATTGCTTCTAACAGTAGCACATTATTTTTTAAAGCCGAACAAGCTGGCACTGGGCCAAAAGGTGTAACGTGAAATTTGAATAAAGAACTTCTTCTTCTGCTGTTGCTTTCTTTGGGGCTCTGTAAGTGAAATTGCAGATACAGAAATTTTAGCAGTGTTTATGTAAATTTTTAGCTTTTTATAAACTGTTACTCTTTTGAGCTTGGATTAAATTGCTAAATTCGTTAAATAAACGGTAATTTTATTTCAGTATTGATTCTTCATTTTTTGAAACTCTCTTTTTCGAATACACAGCGCCACATAATCCCCTGGTGGTCATTTTTGGAACTAAATTCTTTTTTCGCGGAATCCTTCGTCCCCCGCTTTGTTTAATCTTCCTACAAAATTTGGCGCCATTCTCGCAATTAGACCGCGCTACAAAACACTCTGAGTACCATCAGTTTAATTATGGCCACCTTGTATATGTTAGTTGGAGGTAATATTATACTTCCCTAGATTAAGGAATCTCAAGACTCTTAAAATTGCGGAAAAAAAGGACCATTTTCAACATATAATGAAAATTTACAAACACAATTAAAACAATCTTTAAAAACACAATTCTTATTGGGATAAAAGATTTAGGTATGTTCTTCCATTTCATGCATTTAAAAAATTGTAAGAGGCAGAAGTAGTACTTATAGGGCGCTCCAAACTGTTAGACATTTGTCGAGCAGAAAATTGGCATAACAGCTTACGCGCAGGATTACAAAATAAATTTTGCAACTGGAATGAAAATTTTGGTATCTAATTATATTTCGGACTGCATTAATTACACTGAACCTAAAAAAAATATATATATTTAAAGAATTTTTATATTTTTAATACAAAGTTGTCTTTAGCTAATACAAAATTTTGAAAATTTTAACTGTACTATCACCTAAAAAAATATTTTTTTGAGCAATAAAAATAAAATTTTAAGTTCAGTTTATACAGACTAACGTGAAATATATGTTTTGAAAATTTCATGGAAAAAAATTCAGAAGTTTATGAGATATTGTGCACGTTATGCCCAAAAACGTGATTTGGAGAAAAATTACTTCAAAGTTTCGGAAACGCCGCCGCTTCAGCTATTGTGCGAGTAGAATTCTAAAAGCCATAACTTCAGTTCTAATGGGAATTTCAAGGAAACAATTATATCAAAATGTTCAGAAAAGATAGGAATTTAAGATTTTAAAAATTAAAATTTCGAAAATTTTGAATCTTTATGACTTCTGAGACCTTTTAAGAACATTAAAATTATTTGTTACTCTTACATGCTCTGTAAAAAGATTTCCGAAACGTTACTCGAAATAGTGGGACAGCAATGTGTCCCAAAGTCTCAGTTATGTTTCCGCAAATATATTCAAATATTTGGAAACGTTTCCGCATATTTCTGGAACGTCTCCACATATTTCGGGAACGTCCTCACATATTTCGGGAATGTTTCCACATATTCCGGAAGGATATTAGAAAACGTTTCTGTATATTTCGAAAATCTTTCTACATATTTCGGATATGTTAGTGTATATTTAGGATATGTTTGGGTGTATTTCGTAAATCTTTCTGTGCATTTCGGAAACCTTTACAAATATGTCAAATTTTTTTTAAAGAAAGTAATGTGCTTTTTTAAAAGAACTGATATTATCCGATTGAATTTTACTGCATAATAATGTTAGCTTGACTGTTAATCGTTTGTTGCACATACAAATTTAAATAACTCGTTCGAAATATATACTCTTCTCCATGAATGTATGATAGATATTAGATATTTGATTAAAGAATAACATTGTAGCACTAGTATAGGGTAATTCCACAGAAAATCAACATTTTTTATTTTTTTGGGGTGAGGGGGATAAAATTTATAATATGTTTAATTTAAGGGTATGATTGGAAAACTTGATATTTTTATATTCTATAGAAAAATCCTAATAAAAAGGTATTGTAAATTACTGTTAACAAACTAAGTTAAGTACCATTATTGTCTTTGTAATGTCATAATGTTACGTCAGACACACAATAAAAGTTACGTCAGTTACACGTGTAAATGCCATTTTTTTTATTATTATTCAGAAATTAATTAAACAATTTACTGTTATAATTTGGCATTACTTAGTGTTGTTGAGATCATTAAATCACTTTTTTAACTGGATAGTTTTGATAAATTTTACACTTAAATGAATGCAGAAAAAATGTTTGTATTTTTTGTGTTACGTCAGATACATAATTTTGAATTGCAATTTCTGGGACTCAAAGAGAGATTGAAATAATCTGCAGGTATTTGGGTATTAAGTCCTTAGTAAGAAATATTTTAAATTGTAAAAATTTGTTCTAGCTTTATTACTAAATTTTCTACACAGATTTGAAAACCAAATTCGATGATAAAATGTTACGTCAGTTACGAAAGAATTGTCCTATAATGAAGTACAGATAGCGCTGTTTATACATTTTTCCCTCTTTTAGTTTTGAGCTTATGTTCCGATTCGCAACTTTTGTAATGATGAAATGTATCATTTACATGGTCGAAAAATTTCATAATTTTATTTATACTATGCATTTTATACTTGTTGTTTATGAAGCATACATTTATAAAAAAGATATTGAAAAATGTATTTATAGATCCAAATATAATTCTTTTTTAAATGCAGTCTGTAAACTCCATAGCACAAATAAATACATTATGAAAATGCTTAAATTCCCTACTTACAAATAGATGTATATTTTTATACTTTTGAATAATTATTCTTTTTATCCTGTAAAAATATACACTATTTCAAAATAGTTAATATCTGCTATTAATTATTTTATTTTCATGAATTGTACACTTATAAATAAATACATTTTCCCCGGTTATCTCAGCACTTCCCAAGTTATAGAAATAAAATAAATACTTTAAAAGGAATATATTTATAAGCATGATAATTGTAAAACACTGTATAAAAAAAATTTACAAATAGACAAAAAATTTCAAAAATATACGTAAGTATTATAATTCATCAAAATAAGGAAAATACACAAAGAGATTCAAAACAAAATTCACAGATATGAAATATTTTAAAATTGTAAAAAAAAATAAATATTAAAAAGTATAAAAAATTCATCTATTTAGGTAGGGAAATTAAGTATTTTCAAAATATGTCTGTTTGCAGAATGGAGAACACTTGTCCGCATTTTAAAAAAGATATTTTTTATAGATCTATAAATGGAACTTTCAATAAGATCTTTTAAAAGTATGTGATTGAAAAATAACAAGGATAAAAGTAAAATTATGAATTTCTTTGGTCATATAAACCATACATTTCATCATTACAACAGTTGTGAATCGTAACATAAGTTATGAGATAATAATAATGGAGTAATAATTTATAATATATTATTGCATTATTATAATGTATATAATAATGGAATAATAAGTTATGAGATGATGTAAGTTATAAGATGATAAAACGTATAAACAAGTGCTATTCGTACTTCACTTTACTAGTATTAGATTATTATTCATTAATCAAATATCTAATATCTTATATTTAACATAGATTCATGGGCAAAACCATATATTTCGAACGAGTTATTTAACTGTAATTCTGGACAAATATTAAAATAGAATAAAATTCAATCGGATAATGTTATTTTTTTAAGCCTATTGATTTCATAAATAAAAAAATATAAAACATAAATTCTTACTTTTCTCAAAATGTGCAAAATATACCTTACGTCTCTTCGTTACTTTCAGACCTTGAAAAAAAATCCGGTGATCTTGACGTTAGTAGAATGTATTGGGCATGAGCAGAAATTGGCGTAAATGGGCGTAACACTTCCGTCATAATCAGTAACTGAAGAAAATTCATAGTTTACAAAACAATTTCGGAAAAATTTCCGCTATGGCCTGTAACTTTGTTTTGTTTTGTTTAATTAAATAATGATAGAATCCGTAAGACCGCTATTACGGTTACAGAAAACTGATTAACTCTTTATGTACTGAATTATGAATTCATGAAAATTTTATCTTCTAAAGCATTTTTCATGAATTGCTTAAACTAAATTAGAAGATTTACATAATCATTTGATAAATTTTAGAAGGATTTTTCAAGCAATAATTAAATTTGAATTTATAGGGATTTTGAGCAATATTTATAACACCACTCAAATCTTTTATTTTAGATATTTTCGTTAGTATTTTGTAGAATTAGGAAATGCACACATAAGATGTTCAATGTTCTTACAATAGAAATATAAAAATATTTCCGAATTGAAAAATCCCCCCCCCCCCCCCCCCTTCAACGCCAAGAAAGCTGAAAAGAGGCAAAGGCAAAATAAATCATCCTTTTAAATATATATATACACTGCTCAAAACAATTAAAGGATATTGCAGCTTTAGGTGGATTTTGTATCTGGTAAACTGTTTAGCTGATTGATACATGGTCGACAGACATAGTAGGTTATATGAGAATAAATTACACATGTTTGGCAGAAAAAAATGCATTTTATTGCGCATTTGTGTACTAAAGGAAAAAAACACAATTTGTGCATATGAGAAAAAAAAGAATAAGAAAAGGTGTTTTCTTCAAAGAAAATCATTTTCAGTAGGGGGTATGGTTTCCACGGGCGGCCAGCAACGTTGAACACCTTTGAGGCATAGACTCAATGAGGCTATTAGTGACGAGTTGGGGTATTCTGCCCCACTCTTCCAGAAGAGCTCTTTCCAGTTATTGGAGAGTTTGTGGGGGTTGTTGGCGGCCAGAAACTCATCTTCCTAGAGCGTCCCAAACGTGCTCGATTGGATTCATGTCTGGAGAACACGCTGGTCATTCCATTCGAACGATTCCTTCCTCGAAAAGGAAATCCTCCACCAGGTTTGCACGATGTGGCCTGCAGTTATCGTCCATTAAAATGAAGTTATCTCCGATTGCTGCAGCGTAAGGGACTACAATAGGTCTGAGGATCTCATCCCTATACCGGCGACCAGTCAGACCTCCATCTCGAATGATGTAGAGGTCAGTGCGCCCGTCAATGGAGATGCCACCATACACCAACACTCCTCCACCGCCAAATCTGACACTTTCGTGCACGAACGCAGGATTATTCCTACTGCCACGGTCCCTCCAGATGACAATACGCCTATTATCCGGATGCACAAAAAAACGGGACTCGTCAGAAAACAGAATATTGCTCCATTCATTTCTCCTCCAGTTGACATGCTCGGTTGCCCACTCCCTGCGGTCGCGACGATGCCTTGATGTTAATCTAACACATACCATCGGTCGGCGAGCATACAGACCTACAGCATGGAGCCGGTTTCGGACAGTCTGAGTTGAAATCGTGGTGCCTGTAGACGAGCGAAGGTGTTGTTGGAGAAGAGTAGCGTTCATGGTTCGGTGTCTCCGAGCTGTTAACGCTAAATACCGATATTCATTGGGCGTTGTTGCGCGTCTACGACCTTGCCCTGGTCTTCGGCCTGCACATCCACTCTCCAAAAAACGGTTCCAGATCCTGGAAATGACACTTTGTGACACTCCAAATGCTTGCGCTACTTCGGCTTGAGTTTGGCCCCCTTCTAACCTACCAACAATTCTCAAAGCTTCTGAATCTGTCAAATGACTTCGCTGTGACATCGTACTCATCGAAACAAAGCAATCACTGAATGCCGATCATCCTTGTCTTCATTCTCTTTTATCCAGTTGAAAGTCAAATTTCATTCGCTGCCGCTGAAGCGACGTTTTTGACGTCGAACTCAAAATTTGCATACTCCACAGTTTGAAAACCAGAAAAATTTGCATTTGTGATTCTCTTCTTCTATTTTCGGCAAAAAAAATTCGTTTATATCTTTATTTTATATAAAACTTCAAATATCCTTTAATTGTTTTGAGCAGTGTATATATATATATATATATTGTAACCAATAATGCTTTTGGAACAAGATAAAGTAATGCATCAATAACTCATTCTAAACTGTATTACAACTAATCGATGTATTAAATTAATATTATAACAAGTTATTTCAATGGTACTTATAAGTACCGTCAGTAGATAAAGGGTTAATACACAAAATAAACCGTCCGGAAACGTTTTGAATATAAGTGGCAAACAAAAGAAACTTTGTTTTAATAAATGCTTCTTTAAATCTCTAAAATATATCAGGTTTTGAGGTTTTTAAAGATAAAGGGCAGTTTTCGAAATCGTAGGTCAACTCTAAGTTGTTTTTGTATAATTTCGTTCGTAATTATATTATCTTTTCTACCATTTCTTCCCTTACTATCCTCTTCCCTTACCATTTATTTTAATAAATTGCAAAAAATCATATTTTTAATTCCATTATTAAATATAAGGAACTAAAACAGAACACAGTATAGACGGGATGCACATGACGTCACATGTCTGAAATCGCTTCAGATGGCGCCCAAATATAAGGCGAATATGGTGCTCTCCATTTGATTTTTTAGACTTATTTGCACTATAATAATAAAAATAAGAAAGCTATAATTAAAGAGAAAGATAACACGTGCTTTTAACGGCAAACGGGGACTTCTGTGCTCCACGTGTGTGCGCCAGAAGCTATAGTATCAGTCGTTGCTAATAGCAACGTGACGTCAATGCAAGGGGTCTATACAGGTTTTAAATTTTTTTTTTATTTTTTACACGTGGGGTGTCCCAGAAATGACTGAAGGATTTTAAAACTCAATAACTTGCAAACGGTGACAGATATTTAAAAAATTCTTGCAGGAGGATTATGTATGATGTCAGGAGTTGTTTTTTTACTGTGATTCTTGATTTTAGTTTGAATTTCAAACGATAGATGGCTCTGCGAGAAATAGGTGCTAGTTTCGACCCGATTTTTGGTACTTCGGGATCCATTCAAAACATTTTAATCTCCCTTTTTCGCATGGGAGAAGAGAGAGGCCAAAAAATTTAGCCTGGATTTAACAACTATTGCTTGCAGCGCCATCTATCGCAGCTATTTTAACTAAAAATGAAATCGCAGCATGAAAACTCCTGACATCTTACATAACCCTCCTGGAATTTTTTTAAAAATCTCTCACCGTTTGCAAGTTATTGAATTTTCAAATTCATCATTCATTTTTGGGAAACCCGGCAGTTTTATCGTCAGTATATTATCCCGAGTTATCTCGGGCAAATGAATAATAAAAGGTTTTTTGTCTTTTTATGACAGTTCTTGAAACAAGAAACAACACAAAGTGATATCTGACATTCGGTACACTGATATCTGGTGCCTTTTCTTACTGGCTTACCTCTGCATTCTCTTTTATAGGAGCATAGAGCACACTGCATCGTTGAATTTCATTTTTTTCTCAGTAGTAAGAATAACATCTGAAAGATGCCTTCAGGTTAGCCTGATTGGTGAAGGGGTAATGCTGGGTCTTCCTGATGTGGCAAAAAATGTGTCACAATGATTTTCTGCAATTACTTTATCAACAAGTTCCATTCCAAATTGTTTGGGTGATCGTCCGATCGTCTTTCATAAGGCTACTTACAGAAGAATCACTTCCACTATATTCAAATTCCACCTCTGCATGATTACTATCCAAAAAATCATCTGCATCGCTTTCTCTTTCATTCATCGTCGCCATTTTTTTACTCTTTTTATACACGCTCATAATTATATAAAGACGTACGACCAATAGTTGTCGTTCGATCCGTCTGTCTGTCTGTTTGTTCGTCCGCATATAACAGAGCAAAAACTACCCAACCTAATGGTCTGAAATTTTAAATATATAATTGTTGCGAAATTTTGTCGAGTCATTTCAAATTTTATGAAATTGCGATGCATAATTTAATTACATTCACATTACCTTTACATTATTGCCAATGGGAAAAATTATTTCAAGTGCATTTTAATCATCTTACAGCCTTTCGAACCGAATGAAATTATTATGCACTTATGAAGTGCACTAAAATGTACACTTAGTACAATATGCGGCGCAAAAAATATTTATAAAACTAGTTATAGTACGAACGCACCTCATTTGCCACGTTTGACGTGCAATTTCCAAATTGTTTAGCCCAAATCCATATTTACCCGTACATACAGTCAGACAAAACACGTGTCCAATCCCGCTTTCCAAAGCTCTGCAACAAAACGTGGCAAACTTCCAATCAAAGCAGAATATTTTCTTTCTTTTTAAGCTTCAGGACGAGTAAAATCGTGATGAAAAAATAGTACTAACAAATTCTAGTACGCTCGAGTTTCTCGGGATAATAATCAATTTCAATAAATATGAACCCGAAAACTGGTAATAATCAGGGATACGGTTCAAGGAAGAAATTTTTTTCAGTATTCGAAATCTCGCTTAAAAGACATACTAAGTCTTTATTTTCATAACTGCTGCCTGTGACTCAGCGCAAATCATTGTAATGATTCACTTATACAATGTACATATAACTTATACAATGTACATATAACTTATACAATGTACATATAACTTATACAATGTACATATAACTTATACAAATGCATTTCTAGCAAGTTAAAAGAGCTCTACCCTGAAACATTTTTGAGAAGAATAGTATGAAATAAAATTCCATTTATTTGCAAATACGAAACAACACCCATTAATTACAAGTATTCATTCGCAACTTGCAATTAATTCCGAACTCCATGCAAACTTTTCAATTTTAAATCAACAACTAATCTATCTATTCATTTTATAACTGTCTCAGAATTTCCTAATGAAATGTCGAATGTTACTTTCTTAACCTACCCCTTAATTAAAACCTTTATATGTCCATAAAAGATTTTGCTTAGCTTGACAGTAGTAATGAGAAAACACCATGTAACATCAGTATTCATTTCCAACTCATTATAAAAGGAGATATTAAAGTATGCTATGCTAGTCTTTCCCATAAAGATTTTCGAGCTTGTGAATTTTATTATAAAGTTCAATGAGATGTGAATAAAATTTTTCCACACTTATTACATTTAAATTTCTAAATACATATCAATAAATAAATCGCAGTTTTTAGTACCTCTTTATATGTTTGAGTTCTAAAACGGTAAATATTTTAAATTTCACGATTGAAATGCCTCAAATACCAAGAAAAATATTAAAAAAGTTTGAAAATTTATGAAACTTTTATAATTTTTATTTAGTTGTGAATTTGGGGTTGACTTCATGCGTAAATCATATTTTATGGTTTAACATCGTAAAGCCCGTGAGCAGCTATTTTGGCTGCTACCAAATAAATATATCTCGGTACGAGCCGGAATTGTTTTATGAAACTAGTTTAAAAGATACAAAGGAAAAAATTCTGGTGTGAAATATTTTTCTAAAATTTAAGTAAAAATCTCGGTCTTTCTAGTGTTAATGAGCTTAATAAGTTTAATAAGTAACAGAATTGTTACTTTGTAAAATTTTTCTAAGGACATTTTTAAGTTCAGTGGAATTCTGTACGATTTTATAGATAGTTTCAAAATTTTATTTTAAACTTCCAATTTTATGTTTCGTGTAACTTAAAATATATTACAGATTGTATAGCTTCCATACGTCCTAAAAGAAATAGAATTTGAACCAGAAAAAATGTTTAATGTTTATAATGAAGTTTTATAAACATTCTTGGTGTAATAGCTGTTACACTCTTACGCAAAAATGCATGAAAACAAAATTTATTACGATTATATATAATAAATTCAGTAATATGTAAATAATAGGACTCCATCTTAAATATGACGTCATCACCATGACAATCTAGAATCAGTACCTGTCACTGGATATAATTGAATTATTTACGTATGATAGGATTTAATAAAACGAAGAAAACTTTTAATTATATCTTTTTAAATTTTGACTCGATTTTCATAAAATTTGAAAAAAATCTCGACAAAATTCTGCAACGATCATAAATATTAAATTTGAAACCATTCGGTTGGGTAGTTTTTGCGCTGTTATATGCGAACAGACGCAGAGACAGACAGGCAGATGAACCAGACGACGACTACATGTGTTACATATTTATAGGGGTCTGTCCAGACTTTTCTTTCAGAGTCCTGTTTTGTGAAATTGTGAAGAGCTTTTTTACATTTGTGAAAAATCTAGTCCTAATTTTGTGAATTTGAAATGAACGTTATACTCAGGTTCTTTTTTTATATTTTTTAAAGAAGATATATGTATGTAAAATACATATGTTTTCTTTATGTATGTAAAACTAACAGGTCAGATTTTGATTTTAAATGATGAAATGTGTTAAAGGTTTAATTTAGAGCTGGGAAAATTTTTTTAATGGGCCTATTTTTAAGCCAAATAAATGTGAATGGTCCTTTTTTAAGGTGAAAAGTTTTGTGAAGGGTCCTGTTTTGAGATGAAAAATTTTGTGAAGGGCCCTGTTTCAAAATGAAAAATTTTGTGAAGGGTCCTTTTAAGGACCCAATTTCCCTGATTTATACAAATACGAAAGCACCTAAAAAGTAACGGAAGCAATTTGAGTAATATTAGTAGATGTGATTGGATATATAATTTAATATGTAAAGCGAAGTAACAAAATAAGATTAATTTTACTATTGAGATGGTCGTGCTAATTTATTATATTTGTTTGTAAAACATATTTGTTTGTAAAACATATTTGTTGACCATGAAAATGTTTACATGAGGAATGTTAGAAACTGATAAAACGTTATTCCGATATCAGAAAACTGATTAATACACCAAACTCGGAAACGTTTCTGAATATCAACAGCAGCAGTAGAAACTTTGTTTTTATAACTGAATCTTTTAAGGCGACTCAAGACTCTTAAAGCTTTAACCCTTAATTGCATAGTGATGTAAATTTCCATCAACTTTTTATTTAATTTTTAATACATAAATTAAGTTTCTACAACCACTATATTTATATAGAAATATTAATCCTGTAAAAATTACAAAAATACGCTACCAAATAAAGTTTAAAATCTATCTTAAGATTTTTGGTGTCTAATCCTTAATATAAAAATAAAAAACACAGTTCTAAAAGAATAATTCATGCAATTTAGGGTTACAATTTTCAAAATTTTAATTTTTTTAGATGTTAAACACTTTTTTTTTTTCCCTGAACATTTTGATATAATTGTTTCTTTATAATTCCCATTAGAACAGAATTTATAGCTTTTAGAATTATACCCGCTTTTAGCTGAAACGGCCTTTCCGAAACTTTGGAGTCATTTTTCTCGAAATGCCGTTTATGGGCATAACGCGCTGGATATCTCAAAAACTTGTGAATATTTTTTCATGAAATTTTCAAAACATATGTTTCATGTTAGTCTGTATAAACTAAACCTAAAATAATCTTTTCATTCTTCAAAAAAATATTTTTGGGGGGTGATGTGCTGTTGAAATTTTAAAAATGTTGTATTAGCTAAATACAATTTTGTATTAAAAATATAAAAATGCTTTAAATGCAAATTCATTTAGGTCCAGGGTAATTATTATAATCAGAAGTATCGGTAGGGCCCAAAATTTTCATTCTAAATGCAAAATTTATTCTCTAATCCTACGTGTAAGCTGTTATACCGATATTTGATAGCTTAGATGTCCCTGTAAATGCTAATTCTGCATCTTGCAATTTTTTAAATACGTGAAATGAAAGAATATACTCATATCTTTCAACTCTATAAAAATTGTGTTTTAAATTGGTATATATTTTAAGATATTAAATGCTGAAAATGGCCTTTTTTCCAATTTTATGTGTCCTGAGATCCCTTAACCCTTTGAGGGGCGTCGTTTGCAGCTTGCAAACGATTAATTTTAATGCCTAAATTGCCAAATGGCACCAGTAAATTTTTAGTACAACCTCGATTTCATAATATACGTGGGGGGGGGGGGGAATAATCTGTTGATTATTTTCAAATAAAATTGTTTGCTAATTAATTATTTGAGTTTTTTTTATCAAAAATGCCTTGCCCCTGAAAGGGTTAAGAAATATGTTCGAAACGTTGACAGTGACTCAGCGTAGATCATTCGAATGGGTCACTTACAGTTATTTAAAAAGGTTGTAGAGATCGAACGAAAAGTCAGTCTCATTTTCGTACTTGGTCCAAAATATCAGATTTCTGTCAAAAATTCGGCTTGACTGAAACTATCTGTATTCCAAAAATCTAGTTTCTTCTTTCGGAATTTTTCAAAGTTACTCATCGATTTGAGCTACATTGATTCATATGAAAACACTTATTATTTGTTGTTATGAACTTCACTTTTTATAATTATGAGTCATGACTGACTCAAGAGGCTAGTGACGTTATAAAGCAAGTAATGCATATATGACTAAACTTTGAAAACGCTTTTCAAGTGCTCATTAAAAGCTGCAGACTTGACAGCAATAGAATATTTTTAGTTTGAAACCGCAGAAGCCTTTCGAATACCCTTTGCGACATTTCCAGTATAACGAAGAATCATTTACAAAAATCATTATAAAAGGTAAATAGAGCTATTTTTACATAAAACATTTTTTAATTAGATGAAAATCGTACATTAGAAAATCATTCTGTGTCATAGATGCATTTTATTTTGTATAAAAATAAAAAGTTTTGGTCAGATGCGCAGAGCGCCATCTTCGACCAACTGTATACTTATACGTATAATTAATTAATAATTCTGTATATTTATTACCCGACTGCCAAGAAGAATTGTCTGTTTCACGCGTATCTGAGTATGTGTATTTCTTTATACTCTCGAAACATCCCAACGGCTGGATGGATTTTAACGAATGAGGTCTCTATCGATTCGTCTTAACCGTCCGATGGTTATAGGCTAGGTTTTGTTTTTATAAATTCAAAATGGCGGCCGTAAAATACAAAATGGCGGTAGAGACGTACAAAAAATTCACGCATCGTATTGAGTGGCATATCATTGGATAGGTCTTTCAAAACGAAGACTTAGTTTCATTGACTATTTTACAGTCAGAAGCTCCGTTTAAATATTACGCAACCTGGAAGTAGTGTAGGTAGGATCTCTAGCTTTACTACAACTCTAACCTTCATAGACATCTATTGGCCTCATCAAAACAGTGTTTATAGATAGGAACTAACAATTAAACACAACTTAAATGTCATCAATACAAGTAAATAAAAAAAAAATAGGTAAGTAATATAGAGAAATAATTAATTAGTTCTCTTTTTACGCAGTAGGGTTTTTTCTAATTTAATTTTTACTTGTGTATGTATTACTTATTATTTTTTTGTTTTACATTTACGATTTCGTTTTCGTTTTAGGCCGAAAATAGGAGGATTACAGAAATTCCGTTTCGTTTTCGGTTTCGGTATCAAAAACCTGATTAGGTCAATCCTTAGTTAAAAGATGTGAAACAGATGTGATCTAGAGAAGAGCACCATAAAAAAAAATTTCATTCCTTAGCAATTACGAAATAAGACGCATTAATTACACAAATTAATTTTAAAAGCCATTAATTTGAAACTTCATGGAAATATTTTAACCCTTTAGTGCGCAGCTTTGCATATATGCAAACAACAGTGTTCCGAATTTAATGGTTATTTTTTATTCGTATATACCTAATTCACACCAGAAAATTAAAATAGCAATATTTGCTTTAATTAATAACAGACATTCCGTTTCTTAATAAACCGAAATTAACCATTGAAACTTCCTTGAAAAATCCTTGATTTTTTTCACCATTTTTCCAGTGTAATAAACCTTTCAGAGAATCATATATAATTTTTTAAAACAAAATAAAAGATCGCGCATTTAAGGGTTAATTTTAAATTAGCAACTAACCGATATATTAATTTAAAAAAAATCTCTGTATTTCTTGAAGAACTGTCGAATGTTACTTTCCTTATCTATTCTTTAATTAAATCCTTTATAATATCCATAAAAGATTTCGCTTAGCTTGACACAAGTAATCAGATAACACCATGAAACATTAGTGTTCATTTCCAACTCATTATAAAAGGAGATATTCATTTATACGACTAGCCTTTCCGTAAAGATTTTCGAGCTCGTGAATATAATTTAAAGTTCAATAAGATGTGAATCAAAACCTGATTCACAACTAGTATTAAAAATCTATATTAAAAACTAGTATTAAAAACCTGATTCGGTCGATCCTTAGTTAAAAGATCTTAAACATCTAGAGAAGAGCAGTATAAAACAAAATTTCATCCCTTAGCAATTACGAAGTAACACGCATTAATTATTTCCATTTATTTACAACTTACAAAGTAACAGCCATTAATTTGAAACTCCATGGAAATATTTTAATTTTAAATTAGCAACTAACCGATGTATTAATTTTAAAAGAATCCCTGTATTTCTTGAAGAACTGTCGAATGTTACCTTCCTTATCTATTCCTTAATTAAAGCCTTTATAATATCCATGAAAGATTTTGCTTAGCTTGACACAAGTAATCAGATAACACCATGAAACATTAGTGTTCATTTCCAACTCATTATAAAAGGAGATATTCATTTATACTACTAGCCTTTCCCTTAAAGATTTTCAAGATCGTTAATATAATTCAAAGTTCAATGTGAATTAAACTCCTACACACGCATTACATTGAAATTTTGAAATACATTTCAATAAATAAATTGCAGTCTTTAGTTTATCTCTAACGTTTAAGCTCTAAAACGATAAATATTTTAAATTTCACGATTGGGATGCTTCAAATATCTGCAAAAATAGTAAAAATGGTTGAAAAGTTATGAAACTTTTACAATTTAAGTTCAGTTGTGAATTTCATTTTCACTTCAGGCGTAAATTCTACTTTATGGTTTAACGAGCTTAATAAGTTTTAAAATTAACAAATTTGTTTTTGGTGAAATTTTCTAGCGAACATTTTTAAGTTCAGTGGACAAATTCTGTACGTTTTGAAAAAAAAAAAATTAAAACTTCCAATTGTACTGTTTCTGAAAAATCTGAAAATATTAATCATAGCATAGCTGCTTTTCGAATCTCCATGGAAACTTTTCAATTTTAATTTAGGAACTAACCGATCTATCAATTTTGACCTTTTATCTAATGACGGTACTTATAAGTATAATTAAAATAACTTGTTAAAAAATTCATTTAATACATCGATTAGTGGTAATACAATTTAGAATGAGTTACAAATGCATTACTTTATCTTGTTCTAAAAGCATTATTGGTTACACAAAACAAAAATATTTTTAAAGGATGATTTCTTTTGCCTTTGCATCTTTTCAGCTTTCTTGGCGTTTGGAAAGAGTGGGATTTTTTAATTCGGAAATATTTCTATATTTCTATTGTAAGAACTTTATATTTGTAAATTTCGTAACTCTACAAAATACTAAGAAAAATATTTAAAATGAAATATTTGAGTGGTGTAATAAATATTGCACAAAATCCTTATAAATTCAAATTTAATAAATCCTTCTAAATCCTTCAATCTTTCCAAAATCCTTCCAAAATTTATTAAATGATTATGTAAATCTTCTAACTTTGTTGCGAAAATTCACGAAAAATGCTTTAAAAGGTAAAATTTGCTCGTGTTCACAATTCAGTACATAAAGGGTTAAAACTCTGTGAAATTTTGCAAACCTCTTCTTTTCTCAGCCAGACTGATTAGGCGCCAGCCATTCCAGGTCACGTGGTCTGACTAGAGAATTAATATTAAAAACATTTTTTTTTCTTGTTCCTTTTTTAGTTGGTTTTGTGAATGTGAATCTTAAATGCAGCAGGTAATAAGCTGCGTATAGGTTTTTTATCGTGGTCTTCTATTAGAAGAAATGATGTATAAAAAAAAAAGGGGAAATTTATTTCCGAATATGAAATCATGCTTGACTTCTTGTTAGAAGAAATAGTTTCTGAAGTATTAATTGTTTTAAAAGCATTTCTCTTGTTTATAGTTCAGTTTAAATGTGAATCTCGAAAGTAGCATGCTGGCTGTGTATTTCTTGTTCTTCCGAAAAGGGAGAAATAAATATTCTTGAACATATAAAAGAAATTATCTGGAATTCCTAGTGAGGAATAACAAATATCATTCATATGTTTTCGTTGTATATACTGTATATATTTAAAGGTGTAAATATAGAATTTTCAAGTTTTTTAATCATCTTGTGCTATTTTATACTAAACAACACCAGCGCTATTTTCTGTTGTGAAATATGTTTTATTATTTTAATATGATTTTACATGAATCGTGAAGTTTAGAATTATGCTCTCCCAACCTTGGATTTAAATCGTGATAACGTGAAATTTTCGTGGACTATATGATGATTAATCTTCATGTTTTGATGCCGAAAAGACCCGGAAAAAAGGTAATAAATACCTTTATTATTCTGCATGACTGTTGATTTCTTGAAAATATACATTTTTCATGATCATTTATTTTGAACATTGAATTTAAATTTAAACATGGATAAGCCTGATAAGCTTAAAAGTAAAAGAGCTACTGTTCGTGCAGCCATTACGAAATTAATCACAAAATGTGATACATTATTATCTGTTGATATTGATAAAACTGATTGCGATTCTTTAATGGAATCATTAGAGCTCGTAAATGAAAAGGAAGCTCAACTAAAGGAATTAGATTCCGAAATAGATGAGCTAATTCAGGAAAAAACTGAATATGAAAAATAACTACAATCGGTAGAAGAATATTCTGAAAAAATATCCAGTTTGAAATTTAAAATTAAGATGAGGCTTAAAAAATGTAAAATCGAAACTGAACCAAAAGTTGTACTAGAATCAAGTAACGGTTCAAAAATCGGAAGTAAACCAGTTTCGGCAGTGAAGCTTCCTAAACTTAACATAGAAAAATTTTCTGGTGATGCAAGCCAGTTCTTAGAATTTTTTAATTTATTTACTAGTGCGATAGATTCAAACGAATCGTTATCAAAAATTGAAAAATTCCAATATCTCAAATCCTTGTTGTCTGGTCCTGCATATAATATTGTATCTGGTTTTGAACTGACAGATCAAAATTATTCTACTTGTTTAAAATTGTTAGAAGAGAGGTATGGTAAGCGGGAAAATATCATAAACTGTTACATGAATAAAATTCTAAATCTTGAACCAGTGAAATCCTCTAACAATGTTATTTCTTTAAGAAAGTTGTATGATAATATCGAAACTTGTATGAGAAATCTTGATACGTTAGGAGTGACATCAGGCTCCTACGGCCATTTATTACTACCAATATTATTAAGACTGTTACCCGAAAATTTGATACTAGATTTCCATCGAAAACGTGACCCCGATAAGGACTGTGAAGTCACCGATTTAATAAATTTTATTAAAACGGAATTAAGATGTCGTGAAGCTACTAATTTAGTAAATAATTCCCAAAGCAAGACTTATGAAAATTCTAAAACTAAATATGAAAATCCTTCAAGTAAATATCAAACTTTTCCTCAAAAGAAAAATATACCTTCAGCTGCTGCTTTAAATACATCTACAAAACAGTTTTGCATATTTTGCAAGTCTTCTGATCATGTAGGACTAAATTGTTCGAAATTCACTGATGAACAAAAACGATATAAATTAAAGAAAGAAGGTCGCTGTTACAAATGCTTTTTTAAGTCACATTTATCTGTAAACTGTAGAACAAAAATTAACCCTTGTTCCAAATGTGGTAACACTACCCATGGTCCTTTGTTTTGTTTTAAAGAAACAGCAAAAGAAAATCCTGAAAAAGAAATGAAAGGTGCAATTGTATGTATGATGTCGGAACAAAAATATAAACAAAATAAATCTACATTATTGCAGACTTGTACAGTTTCTGTGTCTGCTGGTAAGGATTGCTTGTTGGCTCGCGTTTTATTTGATAGTGGTTCAGAAAAATGTTTTGTGAAGAGATCTCTAGTACAAAAATTAAAATTGAAGCCATTGCGAAGAGAAAATTTATTAGTTTATCCTTTTGGGCGGAGACGCCCTTATGAATCTTGTTATGAAGTTGTTGCTCTTGAATTATCCAGTGTTGTGCAACCTATTAACTCGATAAATATCGAAGCACTTGTGGCTGATAATATAACTGGAGCTTCTGTGAAAACACTAGAACCAGAACTTCTAGACATAATGAGAACAAGAGGCTTTAGGCCTGCTGATACAGGTCTTGAACAGGAAATAAATATTTTGCTAGGGTCTGACATTTTGTGGAAAATATTAAAGGGAATCGAGGGAAAATTGACAAAAGAATTATACGTTGCAGAAACTATTTTCGGTCATACGGTGCAAGGGCAAATAGAGTCTAATAAAAAAGAAGTAGCTTGTTTGCGTGTTTCAGTTGAAAATATAAATACCCAACTGAAAGCATTTTGGGATCTTGAATCAATTGGCATTGCTGAAAGCAATGAAAAGAACATTACCGATCATGAGGTAATAAAAGAATTTAAAGAAAATTTAAAATTCGTAAATGGGCGTTATGAAGCAAAATTATTGTGGAAAAATTCTCGTGAATTGCTTAGAAATAATCTTGAAGTAGCAAAGAAGCGGTTTTCTAGTTTAGAAAATAAATTCTTGAAAAACGATTCTTTATTTAAAGAATATAACTCCATTTTGCTAGAGCAGTTTAATGAGGGTGTGATAGAATTGTGCATCGAGAAACATTTTAATAATTCCTATTACATGCCCCACAGACTTGTTATCCGTGACGACAAAACTACAACAAAAATGCGCATAGTCTATGATGCTTCTTCCAAATATGGTGATTCTCTATCATTAAACGAATGTTTGTATCATGTCCCTAACTTGAATTCTAATGTTTTAGATGATGAAAACATTCTTGCTTCGAGTTTCGAACCCCCAAATACTTCCTTGAAAATATTAGGATTGATCTGGAACAATACAGAAGATAATTTTGCACTAGAATTGCGACCCTTGTTAGAAAAATTAAATAATGATTCTTCTAAACGCAATATTTTGAAAATGGCAGCTACGTTGTTTGATCCAGCCGGATTTATTGCCCCTTTTGTTATTCGTGTCAAATGCCTTTTACAGCAATTGTGGATAATGGGAATATCATGGGATGAAAGTTTTTGTGGTGAACTAGAAAATAATTGGCAAAATTGGCTTTCAGAAATCCCGGATCTCGCTCACTTGAAAATTCCCTGGCAGTATTTTAGCAACCTAATCATGGAAAAGGAGCATCTCCAATTGCATATTTTTCCTGATGCTAACCCTAATGTGTATGTTCCTGAATTTCTTTCCTTGCCCGAAGATCAGTGCCCTAGCGTTAAAATTGTTGCTACACAATTACCTGATGTTTCTAAAGAGAAGTCTCGAAAATCAGCAACCATTTCTTGTGTTGTTCAAACAAATAAAGCTGATGAAATTCCTATTTTTAATCTTGAAAAATATAGCTCCATAAAGAAATTGTATCGAGTAACTGGATGGGTATTTAGATTTATTTCTAATATAAAATTAAAGGTAGAAAAAAGAGATTTTTCAGAATTATCAGCTGAGGAAATGCTACATGCTGAAAATTTTTGGTTAAAGCTGGTGCAGAAAGAAAGTTTTCCCGAAGTTACAAAATACTTGAAATGTAACAAGAGTATCCCTAAAGAATCAAATCTTCTACAGTTAAATCCTATGTTGTCAGATGAAGTTTTTCTGTTGGTACGAGGACGGTTACAAAAGTCTGATTCCTCATGTTATGAAAAACATCCCCTTGTGATTCCTGCAAAACATAAATTGACTGAAATAATCGTGAAAGATGCACATGAAAAAGTTTTTCATTCAGGAGTGTCCAGTACATTAGTACAAACTAGTGAAATGTTTTGGATTTTAAGATCCAGACAGTGTATAAAATCAGTCCTGAACAAATGTGCAATCTCCAAGAACTTTAGTGTTCACCCTGGTCAACTAGCTATAGCAACTCTAAAGCACTAGCAACTCTTGTGTTTACCTGCAACCAAGGAATCCTTAGTGAAACGCTTCCGTTTGCGCGGGACTCTTCTGAATCATTTTTGGAAGCGCTTGAAAAATGAGTATCTTCTCAACTTACAATCTGCTCACTACACGGACCAGAATGAAACTTCTGACCGTGCATATGCATATGAACATGTATCAAGAACTTTCTGGAAGCTGGGTATTTGTGGACAGAGATAAAAAAAAAAATGAGGTCTTATGAACTGAAGGCAAATAATTCCATCATTAAAAGACCTATTGATTCTTGTGTATAATTTAGAAGTGAAAAAACTCTGAACTTTTTTATTAATAGAACTGAAAAAAAACTCTGATATTATTAGAGACTCAAGAACTCTTTTGTTTATTGACTTAAATAAAAAAAAATTATATTTTTCACTTAAAAAAAAAAAAGTTTCTTGTTTGATAATATTTCTAATTTTTAGTTTATTTATTTATTTATTTTTTTGTATTGAATATTCCAGAAAAAGTTGTATAGATTTCAATTGTTCTTTCTATTTTTAGTAGCAGAAACCTGTTGGCAAATTTTTAAATTGTTTATTATTTTATTTGAAGTCCAGTATGTAAGTATATATTTTGATTTTGTATTGTATTTACGTATAGTGTAACTGATAATTTTTTAGAATAATTTTATTTCTACTTTACTTATTTTGAATCCCCATTTTGATGAACCCTTGTTCATCGGGGGGGAGTTTGTGAAATTTTGCAAACCTCTTCTTTTCTCAGCCAGACTAATTAGGCGCCAGCCATTCCAGGTCACGTGGTCTGACTAGAGAATTAATATTAAAAACATTTTTTTTTCTTGTTCCTTTTTTAGTTGGTTTTGTGAATGTGAATCTTAAATGCAGCAGGTAATAAGCTGCGTATAGGTTTTTTATCGTGGTCTTCTATTAGAAGAAATGATGTATAAAAAAAAGGGGAAATTTATTTCCGAATATGAAATCATGCTTGACTTCTTGTTAGAAGAAATAGTTTCTGAAGTATTAATTGTTTTAAAAGCATTTCTCTTGTTTATAGTTCAGTTTAAATGTGAATCTCGAAAGTAGCATGCTGGCTGTGTATTTCTTGTTCTTCCGAAAAGGGAGAAATAAATATTCTTGAACATATAAAAGAAATTATCTGGAATTCCTAGTGAGGAATAACAAATATCATTCATATGTTTTCGTTGTATATACTGTATATATTTAAAGGTGTAAATATAGAATTTTCAAGTTTTTTAATTATCTTGTGCTATTTTATACTAAACAGCACCAGCGCTATTTTCTGTTGTGAAATATGTTTTATTATTTTAATATGATTTTACATGAATCGTGAAGTTTAGAATTATGCTCTCCCAACCTTGGATTTAAATCGTGATAACGTGAAATTTTCGTGGACTATATAATGATTAATCTTCAAACTCTTAAATGCCGCGCAAATTATTTTTTAACCATAAACCATACTTAAATCACAATATTGTTTTTTTTTAATATTTTACCCGTGAGTTATTTAAGAAATGAAAGCCAAAAATTTTTTTTAATTTTTTTTTGAAAAATCAGGCATTTAAGGGTTAAAAGATCTGAAACATCTAGAGAAGAGAAGCTTAAGACAAAATTTCATCGTACGGCAATTACGAAATAACATTATTATACCCATTACATTAATTATACCCATAACAACAATTATAACATTATAACACCCATTATAACATTAATTATACTCATTTATTTGCACCTTGCAAAGTAACAGCCATTAATTCGAAACTCCATGAAAACTTTTCAATTTTAAATTAGCAACTAATCGATCTATCAATTCTGAAACAGTCTCTCTATTTCTTAAAGAATTGTCAAATGTTACCTTCCTTATCTATTCCTTAATTAAAGCCTTTATAATATCCATAAAAGATTTTGCTTAGCTTGACACAAGCAATCAGATAACACCATGAAACATTAGTGTTCATTTCCAACTCATTATAAAAGGAGATATTCATTTATACGACTAGCCTTTCCCGTAAAGATTTTCAAGCTCATGAATATAATTCAAAGTTCAATGAGATGTGAATTAAACTCCTACACACGCATTACATTGAAACTTTGAAATACATTTCAATAAATAAATTGCAGTCTTTAGTTTATCTCTATACGTTTCAACTCTAAAACGATAAATATGTTAAATTTCACGATTGGAATGCTTCAAATATCTGCAAAAATAGTAAAAATGTTTGAAAAGTTATGAAACTTTTGCAATTTAAGTTCAGTTGTGAATTTCGTGTTGACTTCATGCGCAAATTATACTTTATGGTTTAAGGAGCTTAATAAGTTTTAAAATTAAATAATTTGTTTTTGGTGAAATTTTCCAGCGAACATTTTTAAGTTCAGTTGACAAATTCTGTACGGTTTGAAAAAATTTTGAAAACTTCGCATTTTACATTTCCTGAAACATTTTTAAATATTAATCATAATATAGCAGTCATAAGTCATAAAAGAAACATATCGTAATTTCCGGTGTATAAGCCGCAATTGGTTTAAGTCTGTTTCAAACCGGAAATTTTATTTAAAAAAAGGAAGCAAAATAAATTTTAAGCAGAAGCAAGATACATTTCTTTAAGAAAGATTCTGGTAGAAAACAGAATTCTCTAAGCTGCGGCTTTTACGCCAGAAATTACAGTAATTTGAATCAGAAAAAATATTTAATGTTTATATATGTATTGTTCCTAATGTTTCTTGTTCCTTTTAATTAAACATCATAAGTTTTTGCATATGGTTTTAAAATGTGTTTAAATCTTAC
Organism: Maratus speciosus; assembly: GCA_963932465.1. Classification (NCBI taxonomy): domain Eukaryota; kingdom Metazoa; phylum Arthropoda; class Arachnida; order Araneae; family Salticidae; genus Maratus; species Maratus speciosus. Next base: position 167,943,882 of record OZ010797.1, read on the forward strand.
AATTTATTATTTTAGTAAAATTTTGAAAATATAAATGATAACATAGCTGCCAACCTTTCTTTTTTTAATCATGAAAACAAATGTGATTTGGATCAGAAAAATTAATTAATGTCTATAAGTTTCTTGTTTGTTTTGGTTAACATTTCTTATTTAATGCAATTTTTTACTATACTTGATTTGTAAAAAAATATATACGGTTTCTACGTTAGAGTTTTGAAGGATCAAGTTGTACAGGACCTGATCCGGAAAAGTCTGCTTAAAGCCAACAAGAACCCGACAAAAGAAGGGTTATCAAATCGAACCCGAAGTTAAAAATAATTAATCTGTATTTCAATAAAATTATGTAAAAGCAACCTATAATTACATCTTTAGTATCCATTTTATCTTTTTGTATAAAAATAAATCCACATATACTCCTTAATATTCAAATATAGGGTTTTTTCTTTCAATTAAAAAATATTTAGGACTTTCGTTAGAAAAACCAGAACACGACACAAAATAATCAAAACTCATCCCAAAACGGACCGAACGCGGAACATTTAAAGTCAGCACGACCCAAACATGACCTGGAATGTAATAACGTCAAACCGATTCGACTCGCGGTTTTGGTTCAGTTCAGGATTATTTAAAATCCGGTAATCCGGTCCGATATTCGACTCTTATCTACTCGAGTAGTATTAGTAGATTTTTTTATCTAAGAAGCCTGTTTTTTTTGCTGTGCATGACTAGATATATAAGGGACATTCAAATAAAACCCGGTCACTACTGTAAAGTAATGATTTTATTAACACACACAAATGTAGTTATACACAGTACACGAACTCAAAAATAGTCGTATTCCTCCTCGTGATAACGTTGCAGATGACTCAAAGACAGCGCCATTCGAGTATTGCTCTGTTCGGCGGCCAGTTGGTGGGGAACCCACTGAGCACAAATTTTTCGAAAGATCAAGTGTTGATGCAATGTAGTGTCAGTGGTTCCCGCCCAAGCTAATAACCAGTAATCGATGGATCTCGTCCACAGTTATTCTGCGGTTGGCCAAGACGAAGTCATTCACTTCCGCAATCATTTCCGGTGTGATGACAGGATGAGCCTGTCCAGGACGAGCATCGTCTTCCAGTAACTCGCGCCCGTCAAGGAATCTTTTGCACCATTCCACAACATTTAAACGACTCAGACTGTACTCACCGTACACATCTTTCTTCCGTCGACACAGTTCACGGCCCCCAACTCCCTCCGCCGCTAAAAATCGAATCACTCCTCATTGTTCCTGCTTACTCACCTGCATGTTCAGTAGTAGACTATAACTTGCGTGACTATATTCTCTTCGGCGTGCAACCACACTGTCGCTATGCAACGTGAAACGTTGCGCATGCGTCAGTCTCTCTACCAATAGATGGTGCCGCCATACACGCAGTTACGTGGCGCCCCCTTACGTCTAATGCAAAGTTACACGCACTGATCGGGTTTCAGTTGAATGACCCTCATATATACAAGGATGGGAGAGTGCACTTATTTACATACACACACCATATATAGAGAGGAAATTCGGTATTATTTAATTGTCGGACAATATAGAATATTTCAATATCTGGCACATACGGTGTTGCAGCCAAGTATAAATCTGCCATAAGTCTTTCTAGTACTTCAATGGGGCACTGTGCTCACAAGAAAGGTCTCCATACAGGCATACTCCGAAAAATCTTAAAAAATTATGGAATGTTCTACTCATGAGGACAGATATGTTTATAAAAAAAATTTCGGTGGAAACTCGATAGAGCGTCCGTAAAAAATAAAAAAAAATAAATAATAATAAAAAAATATATATATGCACATTTCGATATTTGGCGATTTATCACCGGTTGGCGATGGAATAAGATTTAAAAAAATACCATGTAAAATACTGTTTAAGATAAAAATGTTTCATATTGAACTTCTTTAAATAAATTTAATGTAAATAACTTTAGTTTTGTCAGTTTTAATTTGTTTTAACTATAGTTTTGTCATATATATATATATATATATATATATATATATTTATAATGAAAGTTAGCTATCAAATTTTATGAAGTAAAATAAAATTTAAATTAACTAAAATTGTTTCAATCTCAAAATTAAGTCCAAATGAGCATTCAGTTTTGTTGCTATTGAAACAACGACTTCTTTGACATTATTTTGGTATACGCTTAAATATATGAAAATATTTTTTATATATGAAATTGTTTTCAAAGTAATAAAATTAAATAACAAGCAACATAAATATGTAATACAAAAAAATGTATATTTATTAAACTCTCTCATATTCTACATTTATATTTATTAAATACTATTTACACGCGTTCTAAAAATCAATTAACAAGCAATTTTCAGGTGCATTAAAATCGTTTGCTTTTGGCGAGAAAAAGTTCTGCTCGCCAAGGCGCTTTTGTCTTTCGACTCGTTCTTTTCGATACCTGTTGTTGGAGCGACAATGTGAAATAAAATCCTATATTTAATTTTTGCATTTTTTTAGGTAAATTTTATAAAATTAGTATTAATTATTAAATTTCATTGTCAGTGATGTGAACCAAGTTCAGTATAAAGTTGAACAGTTAGTAAGTGCATTCGTAATTATATAAATACGTAGCACCTATAGTCCTCTTTCAGTCCGTCTGTCTATCCGTTCGCATATAACAGCGCATAAACTACTCAACCGAATCGGTTGAAATTTAAAATATATAATTGTTGTATAATTTTGTCGAGTCATTTCAAATTTTATGAAAATAGGATATATAGTTTAATTACAGGGACAGTCAAAAGATTTCCACATTTTCCACCAGATTTTCCACCAAGTTACATTACAGCCAATGGGAAAAAATTATTGCAAGTGCATTTTAATGATGTTACAGCCTTCGAATGGTCTGAAATTTTCAATATATAATTGCTGCAAAGTTTTGTTGAGTCATTTCCAATTTTATGAAAATCGGATGTATAGTTTAATTACAGAGACTCAAAAGTTTTCCGTTACATTACGGCCAATGAAAAAAAAAATATTTCAAGAGCATTTTGATGACGTTACAGCCTTTTGAACAGAATGAAAAGGATATGCACTTATGAAGTGCATTAAAATATACATTTATTACAATATGCGGTGTAAAAATGTTTTATAAAACTAGTTATAGTACGAACGCACCTCATTTGCCACTTTTGACGAACAATTTCGAACTTGTTCTCAATGCTAACTTATTGATGAGTGAAGAGGTTATGTTTTTAAAGGTGGTGTGTCGGTAATATGGAATTTCAGCTAGACAACCGTCTCAAGACGAATTTAAAAATTAAAGCAATTTTTCAAAGAATCTATCATTTATAGATGATGTACTATTGTTTAATCTATAACACATATTGGACCACACCGATTAAATATTTTTGAATTTTTTTAAAACTTCAATTATATCATTAATATGGTGTAATTAAGTAGATACTAGCAAAATTTTGAAAAAGTTTTTAATTTTTTAAGTAACTAGTTGTCCTATAAACAGGACATATTAGTAGGACACATACTAAGGACATATAAAATGCATACATAAACTAATTTTATGAGCAAATGTTTTATCGTACTTTAAAAATACTGTTTATGTTGTACAAAAATACGCTGTGATTTCTCCAATAAAAAGATAATAATAACGGTTAAATTCTAGATTTTAAGATCACAATTCTTAAAGAATTTTTTAAATAGATTTTTTTCAATTAAATTTTAATTGGTTAATTGGTTTTTTTTTTGTTTATATGTTATATTTTTATGTATTTTAAAGACGTCATAACAAAATGCATCCAAAAAATCCTTACCAATTTTATTTTAAAAATGTTTTATCAGCTGTCCTATTTATAGTACGGCGGTCCAATACGGGTTAAATAATTTTGGTTATTCTTTTAAGTTTTTGTTTTTTTCTTGTAATTTTAATATTCGTTGTGACCGTGTTTCATAGTAGCCGAATGGTTGCCATTACCCGAAAAGTGTAACTTTTTTTAAAAGCCAAATATCGATATGTATTTTTTTTCACTTTAAACGCATTACAAACGTATTTAGAAATATTAACATTTAATCTATCTCAAATTTTTATTCTGACTTCCATAGAAAAATTATATGGTATTCCATAGTACTCGAATTCCTCTCTCTATATACAGTGGTGGCCAAAATTGTGGACATTTTTTGAAATTTTCCTGTTTTATAACTTTGTGCACTTGAAGAATATAATGAATGTCACTTAAACACAAATGTTTCTATATCAAATTCAAGGAAATTTAAGGTAGAATTTAATTTTGAAAAAAGTATAATTAAAATATCTGCATTACAGAAAAAAGTTACACTTACAAAAAATAATATCTATCTTAGATTTTATTGTATTTTAAAGTTACACATTCAATATTTAGTAAGATAACCCTTGTCTTTTAGTTCAGCTTCACAGCGCCTCTCCAATGAGAGAACTAGTGTTTGGCATCCTTTTTAATCACTTGATGCCAAGAATAAATTATAGCTTCAATATGTTGCGTTTTATTAGATGGACGCTTTTTTTGTATAAGGATTTTCAAGTGTCGCCACAAATTTTCTATAGGTTTCAGACCGGGGTTGTTTCTGGCCAGCGTAATAATTGTATGCTTTTATTTTTAAATCATTCTTTGCATATTTTTGCTTATGGCATGGAGCTGAATCCTGCTGAAATATAAATGGTGCTTTAAAACCCTTAAATGCCGGGCGTTGCTTTTCGGCAACATACCCAATTTAGGCTTCTAAAATACTATTAGAATAATATTGAAGCTATAATGCCTAATGTTGCCAATAAAATACATTCTGAAAATATTATTAAATTGATTTTCAACATGTATATTGCAACACTTGTGCTGTTTAAGTATAAAGATAGATTTATTTTTCCAATTGTTGCTACTTTTATCTTTTTGTTTTGTTTGGAGGCTTGCGAAATACCCTATTTTGTTCTGCAGTGAGCAAGTAAAATTTATTTCTTATTATAGTTCCTAAAATTCTTGTGTGTTTAATATTACAGAATTTTATCAAGGAAAATTATTTTTTCTATTATAGACCAGTATTGCCGATTAGTAACAAACTTTTTTTTAGCCGTAAACCATACTTAAAACAAAATAGGATTTTTTAAACTATTTTCAACATGATTTATTTAAAAAATGAAAGCCGAAAAACATTATTACAATGATTTTTGAAAAATCAGGCATTTAAGGGTTAATCGGAAAGAAATCCTTGATGGAAAGTATCAATTTTGGTTCCTGGACAGTTTCGATGTATTTTTTTTCTTTTTGCATTCAGAATGCCATCAATTACTTGAATGCGGGCCACAACATCAGCAGATATACAGGCCCAAATCATGACATTTGTTGGGTTCTTTGTAATTGCTTCAATGCAATCAGGATGAAGCTCTTCCCTACTCTACGTCTCACATATTTTCGCCAATCACTACCAAAGAGCGACATTTTACTCTCATCGCTCAAGATTATTAGCTTTCACTGATTTTCTGACCAATTAATGTGTTCTTTTGGCCACAGAACACGTTTCATGCGTTGCTGAAGATTTAGAAATGGTTTATTCTTCGGAATTCTACCTTTAAGTCGAAAACCTGCTAATCTTCTTCTTATTGTTCTTGAACTAACTGAAATACCCATTGCATTCATTTCACATCTAACAGCATCTGGTGAAATTTTTCTATCTTTGAGGCATATCATGTTTATCTTTCTGTCGTCAGAAGCACTTATGCATTTTTTAGTTCTGATCTTGGCTTATTTATCAATGATTTATTTTCGTCATAACGTAAGCACAACTTTCTTATGCGTGATAAAGTGACCGATTCTTCGGCCTGTCTTGCAATTTCGGCATAAGAGAGACTATTTTCTCTCACTATGACAATTCTGCTTGTTTTTGTAGGTGTCCAATCAGTTCTTGTTATTGATCACATTGTTTTAAATTATTTGCATTAAGAAAAAATATAAATATATTTTTTAAAAACATTATTCTATTTAGTTACACTAGTATTCACCCTTCTGCAAAATTCATTCCAGCAAAATACCGCTTTTACAACTCAAAACATATTACAGTTTAGTCACGACTGCATATATAATGTATATACTGTATATTACTGTGTATTATATAACTAAAAACCGTAGAAAAATATGTTATAAACCAAAATCTTCCACGAAAAATGATCTAATTAAAAGTGCAAGTCCCATAAAAATTCATTTAGCAGAATCTTTTAAATAGTCTAAACATTCATAAACGGGTTTAGCTGTTTATAGATTTTTCTCCCATAATGCTATAACTAAGCAGCGTAGAACGGTATGATACGAGGGGGTATCAATAAGTTTTTGCCATCACATAGAAATAAATGAGTAAAATTTATGATATTTCTATATTGTATGAGTCCTTTTCTATATAGTCACCGAGCACAGTAGCACATTTTTGCCAACGGTATTTCAAAAAGAGTGGGTAGGATGTATTCTAGGAGTCGCGATAGTAGACACAAGGAGGGGGGGGGGATTTTTCTAACTTTTACCGACCCCCACATGTGACATATTGTTAGAAAGGCCTGTGACCACTTATTCATATTATGCACATCCTGAGCCACTACCCTACCCAATCTGCACTCCGGGGGGCACTTTTTCTAAATTTTGCGGATACCTTTCATGCCCCACGGAAGGCAAATTTAGGGGGAAGGGCTCGGGGGGTGCATAACATGAATAAGTGGTCACAGTCCTTTCCAAAAATAAGTCACATGTGGAAGTCGGCAAAAGTTAGAAAAATGCCCCCCTTTTGTCTACTATCGTGCCTCCTAGAATAGATCCTCCCCCCTCTGTTTGAAATACCGTTTGCAGAAATGTGTTACTGTTCACGGGGACTATATAGGAAATGACTAATACAATGTACCAATTTCATAAATTTTACGCAATTATTTTTATGTGAGAAAAAAACCTTATTGATAGAACCTCGTATATACTAAAGCGTTTTTGAAAAATTATCCAACTAACAGTACAAGTCTCATCAAAATCATTTAGCAGAACAGCCGGAGCGAAATTCCCATTTGTATTTTCTATATATAGTAGAAGTAGATAGATTCAGTGTGAAAAATTCTCCCAATAAGCAAATTTTTTTATACAATGAATAAAAATTTATTCAATCGAATATATCTAACTCTTAATAAACGTTTAAAAAAATGTTTTTCTTTGTACGGTTTTCCTTTGTATGTTTACTTGCGCATGTTTTATATACACTACTCAAAACAATTAAAGGATATTTGAAGTTTTATATAAAATAAAGATATAAAAGAAATTTTTTTTGCCGAAAATAGAGGAAGAGAATCACAAATGAAAATTTTTCTGGTTTTCAAACTGTGGAGTATGCAAATTTTGAGTTCGACGTCAAAAACGTCGCTTCAGCGGCAGCGAATGAAATTTGACTTTCAACTGGATAAAAGACAATGAAGACAAGGATGATCGGCATTCAGTGATTGCTTTGTTTTGATGAGTACGATGTCTCAGCGAAGTCATTTGACAGATTCAGAAGCTTTGAGAATTGTTGGTAGGTTAGAAGGGGGTCAAACTCAAGCCGAAGTAGCGCAAGCCATTGGAGTGTCACAAAGTGTCATTTCCAGGATCTGGAACCGTTTTTTGGAGAGTGGATGTGCAGGCCGAAGACCAGGGCAAGGTCGTAGACGGGCAACAACGCCCAATGAAGATCGGTATTTAGCGTTAACAGCTCGGAGACACCGAACCATGAACGCTACTCTTCTCCAACAACACCTTCGTTCGGCTACAGGCACCACGATTTCAACTCAGACTGTCCGAAACTGGCTCCATGCTGTAGGTCTGTATGCTCGCCGACCGATGGTATGTGTTAGATTAACATCAAGGCATCGTCGCGACCGCAGGGAGTGGGCAACCGAGCATGTCAACTGGAGGAGAAATGAATGGAGCAATATTCTGTTTTCTGACGAGTCCCGTTTTTCTGTGCATCCGGATAATAGGCGTATTTTCATCTGGAGGGACCGTGGCAGTAGGAATAATCCTGCGTTCGTGCATGAAAGTGTCAGATTTGGCGGTGGAGGAGTGTTGGTGTATGGTGGCATCTCTATTGACGGGCGCACTGACCTCTACATCATTCGAGATGGAGCTCTGACTTGTCGCCGATATAGGGATGAGATCCTCAGACCTATTGTAGTCCCTTACGCTGCAGCAATCGGAGATAACTTCATTTTAATGGACGATAACTGCAGGCCACATCGTGCAAACCTGGTGGAGGATTTCCTTTTCGAGGAAGGAATCGTTCGAATGGAATGGCCAGCGTGTTCTCCAGACATGAATCCAATCGAGCACGTTTGGGACGCTCTAGGAAGACGAGTTTCTGGCCGCCAACAACCCCCACAAACTCTCCAAGAACTGGAAAGAGCTCTTCTGGAAGAGTGGGGCAGAATACCCCAACTCGTCATTAATAGCCTCATTGAGTCCATGCCTCAAAGGTGTTCAACGTTGCTGGCCGCCCGTGGAAACCATACCCCCTACTAAAAATGATTTTCTTTGAAGAAAACACCTTTTCTTATTCTTTTTTCTCATATGCACAAATTGTGTTTTTTTTCCTTTAGTACACAAATGTGCAATAAAATGCATTTTTTTCTGCCAAACATGTGTAATTTATTCTCATATAACCTACTATGTCTGTCGACCATGTATCAATCAGCTAAACAGTTTACCAGATACAAAATCCACCTAAAACTGCAATATCCTTTAATTGTTTTGAGCAGTGTATTTACATCTATCTAAAACATTTACATATATCTTATTTACTTACATACATGTTATATACATTCTTATATATAACGAATTTTAGTACACATAATGAATATAATAATCCTTTATTTATCAAATGAAAGTAATAGTGATTAATGTACTGTAGAATCTTTCATTATACTTATGCACAATAAAACACTCGTTACAAAAGTTGCTTCATTCCTTGAAAAGAGTACTTTTGTCATACGAGCACCTTATATGTTTTTCTGGACATTGAGAATAATAAGTAATTGTGAGGCTTACTAAAATCTATTTGTTAAATCAGTTTTACATGTGTTTTTTTAAGAGCTTAAAATTACATTTTTATCTATCAGTTATCATCTTTACATTTTATTCATTTTTTTTTTAATTTTCTCGTGGGTGGGGGGAGGAGGGGATTAATAGTTACATAGCTGTCTACTTCTACGCTCTTTTAAATCATAGAAACATGTTTTGATATTGAAATATATATAAACAATTAAATTTAAAAAATCAAAGAACCCGACTGCTTAAAAAGCGAACTAATTAATTATTTCTCATCAATGTGAAACTATTCTTTTTCCAATTCCTACTATTAGCTCACACTCTCGCTATATATATCTTGTTCAAATTTTCAATCGTTAATAAAATACTTATTATTCATCCAATCAAGCTGAAATAAATTTTTTTTAAACTTGTAGTCGATGACACTTGATATTAATCCAGTTTTTTTCAAATATTAATTCATTAATTAAATTAAATTAACTAATTTTCAATAATCGAGAGAGCCCTCTTCTTGATCAAAGCATTTTAAGACCAAGATAGCCCTCTTGTTGATCAAGGCATTTTAAGCGGAGGAAAGAAGAATGGGAAAAAAAATTATCTTATTGACCTAAGTAGGAATTGACTTAAAAGATTTTTTTTTATTACTTCTTTATATTACTTACTTTTTTTTATTTACTTGTATTGATGACTTTTAAGTTGTGTTTAATTGTTAGTTCCTATCTATAAACACTGTTTTGATGAGGTCTATAGATGTCTATGATGGTTAGAGTTGCAGTAAAGCTAGAGATGCTACATACGCAACTTTCAGGTTGTATAATATTTTAACGGAACTTCTGACTGTAAAATAGTCAATGAAACATCGTCTTCATTTTGATAGACCTATCCAATGATATGCCACTCAATAGTGTGCGTAATTTTTTTCGGTTCTACCGCCATTTTGTATTTTACGGCCGCCATTTTGAATTTATAAAAACAAAACCTAGCCTATAACCATCGGACCGTTAAGACGAATTGATAGAGACCTCATTCATTAAAATCCATCCAGCCGTTGGGATGTTTCGAGGGTATAAAGAAATCCACATACACAGATACGCGTGAAAAACATAATCCTTCTTTTCAGTCGGGTAATAAAATGTGTGCAGCATTTATTGAATGAAATGGAGAACATATTTTTAAAATTTATTAAGTAAAATTTCTGGTTCTAATATTCTTATATTATTTTGAAAAACCGTAATGTTAGTAGTCGTGTAATTATTATATAAATATCATTAACAAAAATTTCTCATCATAATAAGAAAATTTTTTAGTGTACATAATTAGTTATTATTATGTATTTCATTGTATACAATTATCACAACTATGTATTTGAAAGTATACAATTATTATTACTATGTATTTGAATGTATACAGTTAGTTATTACTATTTAATTTGAATGTATATATATAGTTATTATTATGTATTTGATATAATTTCCAACTTTATGTAGCATATTAAATTAAACTGAAATGAAAATATCAAAACGATTCCAAATTTTGAAGATTATTTTTTTTATCTTTTGAAAATTTTATGTCTGCATTTGAATGAAAAATTTCTACGTGTCAGTTCGCCGGCACAAAGTTACCGTTCATCGATTGAGCGAGAATAGTATCGATTTTTGTATCGTTTCCCCGGTGGGAGTGCATGCGTCAGAACGGGATGTCACCAAACGACTGCAGTGAAGATGGGGCGGATGTAGGTGTTCCATTTAGTATTAAGAGGGGGGTTGTCGAATGAAAGAACAGTTTTTCTCTTTCGGAATATATTATTTCTTACTCCTAATTTCTCAAGTATTACACGGATGAGAGAATATTTATTCTATTCTATATATATATATATATTTAAGGGGGTCCGGGACACATTTTAAAACTTTTTTTTTATTTATTAAGTTAAAATTTTAAACATGTTTGTGATGGTTAACCATGTCATTTGTGAAAAAAATTAAATGATAAAACTTCTCATATTTTTTTTTAATTAAAAATTAAAAATTTATTAAGAAAGTAGGGTAAATTAAAATCGTTTTAACTCAAAATATTATCTGCAGAATTTCAATTTTTTCTACATTTCAATAAACATAAATATAAGTTAAAATTTTGATTCAGCTTATTTAAAAATATTAATTTAGATAAAAAAAAAATAATAATAATGTACAGTAGGACCTCGATTATCTGAAGTAATTGGGACCCACCATCTACCGGAAAATCGAAATTTTCGGATAATCGAGGATGCTTTAATTTTAAGATTAAGGACAAATATATGCGCTATTTCTTATTATGGTAACACGTGCATAATAAAAATAAACCGATAGACACAAGATTAAATTAGCCTAATTTTAATTTTGAAATCAGGAACCTTTTACATATTTCAGAAGATTTTCGTTTGTCGCAGTTTCAATTGCCTTTGTTTTGCGGTTCTATCACGAATTTTTTTTTTTAATTTTATTAGTTCATCAGTGTTACAGTCTTTCTGCTGCTCCAGCTATACCAAACTTTTTGAAAAACATTCAAAAGCTTCAGAATTGTTAATTTGTCCGTTTTCTTTACCCACATCGTTGTTTTCTTCTTCCCTTTGATCAATGTGACAGTAAAAAAAGCTTTAAAAATGGGTTTTGCACACAAGCAATGTGATAGTTAAAAAAAAAAGGGGGGGGGGCAAGCTTTAAAAGTGGATTTCGGTTAACCGACAGTTTCGGTTAAAAAAGTTTCGGATAAAAGAGGTTCTACTGTAATTTAAAAAAAATCATATTTTCAAAGTAAATATATTTTTTTTCAAATTTTCTGAATCAAAGTTAAAGTAAAAAAATTGAAAAAAGACATTTTCCAAGTTTGAACCATTTACCTTTAACGGTTATCGACTTATAGCAATTTAAATACAAGAAATAGTGAAAAGATTCATCATGAAGAAAAACGCATTTACACAAGAAGTCGTTTCCCTGTCAACCATTGTTGAAAGCTAGATTTTGAAAACAAACCAAAACTAAAAAAATAATATTTTCTCTTCCAATTAAGATAGAAACATTATTTAAACGTCATTTTAAGCAGAAAAAAAACAGAGAAAATTTTAATGCAATAATTTTTTTAGAACATTTGAAGATTTTTGTGTCCCGGGCCCCCTTAAAGGGTTTCAAAAATCTTAAAACTGGGTAAAAAAAATTTCAATTTTTTTTTCAAATTTCACTTTAAATACTAATTAAGGGCACACTACATGAATTATGGCATATCTTTATCACACAAGAAATAAAAAAAAAATCAAGAAATATAAGAAATTTTCCTGAATATTTAAGGGGTCAGGTAACCTTTGAAACGTCCAAAAATCGAATTTTTTTTAAATAGCTTATAATTAAATATGATTCTTTGGTAACATTTAAAATCAAACTCCATACAAAAATTCGCATTAGAAGAGAAGTTATGTCTAAAACACTTTGAGCTTTTGCTATATGATCAACGGATTTGTCAATCTTTAAAGCCAATTTTCTCAAAACAGCGATTATGATCATTGCGCGCACGATTTCTGAAAAATGGGTGCCTAGAATTTCACGAAATTTTTGGTGGGTGTATTAAACGTACAGAAGCACAAAATGACCTATTATTATGTTTCTCAAGTAACAAGTTTAGAATTCACGGCTACTTTTGTATAAAAAAAATCTCGATATTTCGAATTTCTCTAAAAAAAAATTTTTTTCTCGAGATCTACAAGTTTTATTTTTTTCATTGTAGGTCATTTTGAAAACACTTTATATCTGTACTCATTAAAAAAATCTTGGCTTGTTTCAGCCTTTGAAATGGGAAACATCATGCGCGCAATGCATGCAAGAATAATTCATTCGTAAAAATTGTATTATCTTTAAAAATAAATAAAAAAAAAAACTATATATGTGTATACCTATTCTAACAACTTTGATTGATAAAATAAATCATTCCTAACATGTGTTTTCAATTTTATAATTAAAAGTTAATTAGTTAAAGAATGACTGCAATTCTTACAGAGGTCACTTTTCCATGTACTTTATTGGTTCAAAGGTTACCTGACCCCTTAAAAGCATTACCAGGAACATTCAAAATGTCTCAACCTCATTCTATATCAATTAAAATTCCCAATATTTTTTCATGCCAGTTTGATTTACATACACACATAAAACAGGGCTTCGTATTTTATATATTTGAAAACAAAGATACGAAAAAAAATATTTTCTAAATTTTATGAAATTTTCAGTTTTTTTACATCCTATTTCAGCACGACATTTAACTATTCCAATTATATTTAGATTCAAAAAACTTTGCCCAGTTTTATTTGTACATATAAAACCAATTTTGTGTCAGTTTGTAAACCATACTGGCATAAAAAATGTTGTGGATTTTAAATGATAGGGAGTGAGGTTGGGGCATTTTGAAAGTTCTTTATAACGCTTACAATATTCAGGAAAATTCCTTATTTTTCTCAAAAAAAAATATAAAATAATAATAATAATAATTTTCTGTGTGATAAATATATGCCATAATTCATATAGTGTGTCTTAAATAGAATGTAAGGTGCAATTAAAAAAAAATATTTGAAGGTCCCTTCTCCCTTAATATCTTCAAATTTATATGATTTTAAAACATGATTTTTAGAGGTATGAAGGATATAAGTATGTTCTTTCATTTTATGTATTAAAAAAATTATAAGATGCAAAATTAATATTTATAGGGGTCTTCAAACTATCAGACATATGACGAGCAGAAAATTGCCATGACAGCTTACGCGCAGGATGACAAAATTAATTTTGCAACAAGAATGAAAATTTTGGCTCCCAATTATACTTTAAGTTGTAGGAACATTACTCTAAACATAAATAAATTTGTATTTAAAGCATTTTTTTATATATTTTTAATACAAATTTGTGTTTAGCTAATACAAAATTTTGAAAATTTCAACAGCATAATCACCTAACAAAAATATTTTCTTTAACACAAAAAAGAAAAATTTTAGGTTCAGTTTATTCAGATAAACATGAAACATATATTTTAAAAATTTCATGAAAAAATATTGAGAAGTGTTTGAGATATCCAGCGCGTTATGTCGAAAATCGTTATTTTGAGAAAAATAACTTCAAAGTATCGGAAAAGCCGTTTCAGTTATTGAACGAGTATAATTCTAAAAGCCAAAACTTCTGTTCTAATGAGAACTTCAAGGAAACAATTATATCAAAATGTTCAGCAAAAGTAGAAACTTAACATATAAAAAAAAAATTAATTCCGAAAAGTTTGAATCTTTAAGCGTCCTGAAACCTCTTAATCAGAAGTGCAGATTAGAGTTCTGCGCGAGTTGGATTATACCATGGGTTCCCAACGGGGGCGGTACCGCCCTGGTGCCTTCAAGGGGGCGTTAGAGGGTTCAAAGGCAAATTTGGGGCGTTAAGACCGTGGCGTACCTACCTATTTAGAAAAATAATATATCAACACTAGCTGACCCCCACCCCTCCTTCCCAGCGTTACCCGGGCCCTTGATAAAAATCTTAAATATACTTTTAAATGAAAATCTATACAAACGAGCCCTAGAGTTGGGGGACCCAAATCGAATGTCAAAAAATCTCCGTGGAACACGAATAAATGCCAAAAATCGGAAGAACAAAATTTTATTATACGGGCTAAATAATTGTAACCGCAATCTTTCATGAATGACAAAAAATAGCTATATATCGCATTAAAAATCGCTAAATATTCAAAAATCGCGGAGTGGTAAATTTGCTATTTTAGGCACTAAGAAGAACTGAAAGTAAAATTGAGAAATGGATACCAAGAGTTCTGTAAGAGAGTTATCAATAATTTTTGTAATCATGAAAGGAAAGCCTTTTCAGACACCATGTACATAAATGTTCCCGAATCAGGAAAACACCCAGTGTGTCCTCTGGTATCACGAGACGCTTTCAGCATCTGTAATTCACGTGGGGACGTACGCACTGATTTCTTGGGATTTCGCACAAAAGACTGTCTCACTTCTTCCGTACGAGAGGACACACTGAAATTTTTCCTCATTTGTGAATATTTTCGGTTTCCTGGATACTGACGCTTCTACACTACAGCTAAGTTAGGCAAACCTGCAAAAAGAAGAAAAAAAAACTAGTTTAGTTTTCCACATTTTGGCACCAGTTTCACATGTCTATATTAAATGTAGCGGATATGAATAATTTTTGTAATCATGGAGGAAAAGACTTTTAGAACACCATGTATATAAATGCTTACAAATCAGGTAAAAGCTCAGTGTGTCTCCTTTTATCACGAGACGCTTTTGACATCTGTAATTCACGTGGGGCCGTACGCACGGATTTCTTAGAACTTCACACAAAAGTCTGTCTCACTTCTTCCGTACAGAGGACGAGGTGAGATTTTACCTCATTTGTGAATATTTCCGGTTTCCTGCATGTTGACACTGCTACACTATATCCAAGTTACACAAACCTGCAACAAAAAAATCCAGCTTAGCTTTCCACATTTTGGCACCAGTTTCACATGTATGTATTACATATAGCGGATATGAATAATTTTTGAAATCATGGAGGGAAATACTTATAGGACACCATGTATATAAATGTTTACAAATCAGGTAAAAGCTCAGTGTGTCCTCTGGTATCATGAGACTCTTCTGACATTTGTAATTCACGTGGGGCCGTACGCACTGATTTCTTGGGACTTCACTTCCGGTTTCCTGGATGCTGACGCTGCTACACTACAGGCAAGTTACGCAAACCTGCAACAACAAAAAAACTATCTTAGTTTTCTACATTTTGGCACCAGTTTCACCTGTCTATATTACATATAGGAGTATGAATAATTTTTGTAATCATGAAGGGAAAGACTTTTCAGACACCATGTACATAATTGTTCACAAATCAGGAAAAGCTCAGTGTGTCCTCTGGTCTCACGAGATGCTTTTGGTATCTGTAATTCAAGTGAGACCGTACGCATTAATACCTTGTGACTTCGCACAAAAGACAGTCTCCCATACGGGAAGACACACTGAGATTTTTCCTAATTTGTGGAAAATTCCTGTTTCCTGGACACTGATTCTTCTACACGACAGCGACGTTACGGAAACACACAACAAAAAAATTAAATAAGTTTCCAACATTTTGACACCAGTTCCACATGTCAATCTTATGTACAGCGGATATCAATAAGTTTCTAACCCTGGGTGGTGGGGGGTGGGGAGAGTATTAGTCCATATTGTATATATTAAATGATTTTATTATTCAAAACATCATAATATACATTAACTAAAATCATTTTTCAGCTCATTATATTATCGAATGTCTCTTATATATTAAAAGATCTTGTTATTCAAAACATCATAATACACTTTAAATAAATTCAATGCTTCAATGCATTAAAATATAGAATTTCCCTCTCTATTTTCTTGAGGTATTATGCGGGCGAATGGTGTTTTTTTTATCAGAAGGGGAGATTTAAAATTTCTGTATTTTTATCAAAATATGATAGTATTTCATTCGCTTTAGAAAAAAGATATCTATCATTTTATAAATGAATTTAATAAAAGTATGTTCTTTTCCGATCTCTTAGGTCTGACATTGGCAAAAGATACATTAATTAGTTTAGAATTAAAATATAATTTGATTCCTGTTATTAAAAATATCATAATACATTTTAAGTAACAAAGAAATATAAAGAAAAACATCTTATGCAGTAAAATAATAGTATTTATCCATTCTTTTTTTATTTCTCAAGCATGACTTTGATGAAATGTAAATTTTGTTTCATTAGAAATATAGATATTAAACGATCTTGCTATTCATAACACAAGAACATATTTTAAATTCAATATTTTAATGCCTTGAAACATAGAATTTCTTTCCTTACGAATGAAGAGGTTTTATTTTTTTATTAGAAGGAGAGACTTAAAATGCCTACATATTTTTCAGAATATCATATTATTTTATATGTTATAAAATAAAACTATAAAAAGAAACATTCTATCACTTTATGAAAACATTTCAGAAAATAGAATTTTTCGCTTCGAATATCTCAGGTATAATACTGACAAAAGATATATTTATTTTATTAGAATAAATATATTATATGATTTATTTTATTGAAAATATCACAATATACATTAAATAAATACAATATTTCAGTGCATTAAATTATATAATATCGCTTATATATTAAATTATCTTGTTATTCAAAACATCATAATATACTTTAAATGAATGCAATGCTTCAGTGCATTAAAACATAGAATTTTCCTCTCTATTTTCTCTATGGATTTTTTTATTTTTTTTTAATGAGAAGGGGAGATTTCAAATTTCTGTAATTGTTTTCAAAATATGATAGTAACATTCTATCATTTAATAAAAGCATTTCTTTAAACTATATATCCGATTTCTCAGGTATGATACTGATAAAAGATATATTTATTACTTTAGAATATATATACCGGGTGATGTAGAAGTTCCGGAAGTTTTGAAATGTTAATAATTAGAAAACTATGTACAGTAGGAAGGTGCGGTTTTCACACATATACTCAGAAACAAGTATACGATATTGATAAGCTTTCGTTTTAAGGATCGTTTATGTTAAAACGCTGTTTCGAAGTTTAAAAAAATTGCATTTAAAAGGAATTTTGGTACAAATTTTGATGTGTAACCGCTATGTTTAGTCATGCTTTCTTTGCGAGACAAAGCTCTTTTACAAAAAGAATGGATCGGCAAGTTTAGATTTGCCTTGTTAATGTACAATGCGTGGAGTTAAAACTGGAAAAGGACCGAAATGCCATTACAAATCTAAAGGCTATGATAAAAAGGTTTGAGGAAATGGGCTAATTGGAAAATCGTCAAAGAAGCGGGAGATCCCAGACATCTATTGCAGTCGTAATCGAGGTTCAACACCATGCCAAAACTCTATCCGCTGTAATATACCATAGCAGAACTATATAATCAATTTCAGCGCCACCTATAGGCAAAAAGGTGTAACTAAATAACATATTTTTTTCATTAAAAAACAAATCCCACATGTTTCTAAGCATTTCTGTATCAACCGCATATTTCCATTGCATATAGTTAACTAATTATTAACATTTCAAAACTCCCGGAACTTCTGGATCACCCGATATTAAGTGATTCGTGTTATTGAAAATATCATAATATATTTTAAATAACAAAGAAATATAAAGAAGAAACAGTCTATGCAAAAATTATAGGATTTATCATTCTTTTTTATTTCTCAAGAATGACTTTGATGATGGGTAAATTTGTTTCATTAGAAATATACATGACAACGTGAATTTCAAAATCCACCTTATCCAGAAAATCAAATTTTGGGAAAACGCGAAAAACTTCTAACTGCGTCCATTGGTTTTCATTGTAATCCAAGATTTTACAACGACAGAAATACAGGATTAAACTCTTTTTTTTTTTTTTTTTTACAGATTGTTCTGTTTTGTCGGTGTAGGTTCACCAATAGAATAGATTGATAGAGAATCAGAATTTTTTAAATTTTGGATAAGGCGAGTTTTTAAACTCACGTCCTCATATATTAAATGATCTGGCTATTCAAAACATCACAATATATTTTAAATAAATTCAGTGTTTTAATGCCTTGAAATATAGAATTTCTCCCTTCTAGTTTCGATTAAGGGGAGACTAGGGAGGGTTGACCATACGGGAGCCTTGACCATTCCATCAGTTTTCAAATTATTGGAATTTCTGAGTTTTATCAATAGGTGTCAACCAAAGCTACAGGAATGCTCAAACAACTGTCTTTGTTTCATACAAATAATCAAAATAGGTGTGGAAAAAATCAATTGTGGGTTATTTTCAACCTAAAAGTTGTGCTTTTTAGAAATATTTTGGAAGCTTTTATTAAATAAAATATATCATAGAAATTTAAGTAAGTAGGTTTTAAGTAATGCAGAAATATCAAGCTTTCATTCCAGGCATAAAGATTGTGCAGTAAGTTAGGCTTAACATAACAATGTGCTATTCCTTATAAAAGGTCTATATGGGGAGGCTTGACCTACTCAATGTGAGGGAGGATTGAGCAGATGCTCAAGGCTGCCTTAATTAAGTGGTTTTGAAAATATTTTTATAAAAAAACTGTGCATAATGAAAGTTTAATGGTTATACATAAAAAAGAATGTAAATTTATTCTGTAAAGCTACAGTAAAATGTTGTGATGGAAAAGAAAATATTTAAAACTGATTAAAGAAAGATGTGAAAAATTGCTATAGTACCCACTGTAAGAAAACAATGAAATATAAATGAGAAAGTTGATAGGAACTTTTCTCCATTTAAATAATACTTGCAATAGGTAAATAGAAACAGTGGAAATAACTAGAAAAGACTAGACAGTATGAAAGCAGCAGTTTTAAACCTTTCAAAAGCAGTGGTACGTTTATGATAGCACTTAATGTTAATTCCCAACCCCCACAATGGCACCAGAATTTCACTAAAATCTTTTCCATTTAATATGTATGTGAAATATAGCCTTTTTTTCTGATTTCAAAATAAGTTTGTTCGCAAATTCTGGTGCCAGTCATTTATTTCAACATTTTAGTACTGAAAGTACTTAACCCTTGAATGGATTAAAAATGTTAATGATTAGTTAAGTGCTCATGCGGCTGCAAAAGAACACAGCATTGATCGAAAAACTTTAGGAAGGTATTTAGACAAATTTCACCAGGATGAACAGAGTTATATGAAGCCAAACTATGTGACAACTAGAGTTGTCAAGTCAAGTGTCACAAAAAGTAGGACAAGGAGGCAAAAAAAATAAGCGGGACAGTGACTCCTAAATCCGGACATAACAATACATGAAACCCTATGAAAACGGAACCTGTCTCTAATGGAATACTGCCTTAAATGTTAAAATTGCATTTTCCCTGTTGTGCAATTATACCTGCTCAGACAAAATCCTGTTAAAAAAAAAAAAAATCTGCTTTGATTTGCGATTGCATCTAAAGAGATTTATTTAAGCATCATATTTTCAAAAATATTTTTTATGATAATTAAAGCATGTAGCATAAAGTTATTTTGCTTTTTTTAAACTGATATTAGTTCTCTTCACAAATACTTCAATATAAGACAAAGTGGGTCAAGCCTCCCATATAGTGGGTCAACCGCTCCCCCCCCCCACATATGTGGGGAGACTTGAGTCATTATTTTCTCATGATTAAAATCAACCATTTTTGAAATTTCTTATACATTACACTTATGTGGCAATTTTATTTTGATAACTCATTGTATAACGAATGATATATAAAATTTTGTTCTACATTCAATGTCTAAAAAATAAAAAAATCATTTTGTAAAAAGTGGTTCAATCCTCCCTGGTCTCCTCTATTATACGGATGAAGTTTATTTTATTTTATTATTTTTTTTTATTGTCAGAAGTAGAAATTTCATATTTCTATATATTTTTCAAGATATCATAATATTTTATATGTTGCAAAATAAAACTATAAAAAGATTTTATCATTTTATGAAAACTTTTCAGAAAATAGAATTTTTCGCCTCGAATATCTCAGGTATGACATTGACAAAATGTACGTTTATTTTATTAGAATAAATATATTAAAGGATTTCTTCTATTGAAATATTATAATATATTTTAAGTAGACCTGAAATATAAAAAATATACATGCTAAAACAAAAAAAAATTCTTTCTACAAAATTCTCTAAAATGTAGTATATATATATTTTTTTTATATATACATTATATATACATTAATACATACATATTTATATTAAATCCTGTAAATACAAATAGACAAGGATACAAAACACAATAACATGACACTGTGAATTTATTTTGAAGTAAAAGATCTTTAACATGCCGGGGGACAAATCTTGAGATCATGAGGGCCACTCTAACTTACAACATCTTCAGTGAAAGTGTCCAACCGGAACATGGACGACCTTTCAAACTCCCCCATTCCTCAAACATTGTACTAAATTCAGTATTCCCTTTAATCAAATAGGGCTTTTCTGCCCCTTCAGCCCTTCTTGTGTGCGAAACTTTTGCAAGGCAATTATTGTGGAATCACAATTGCTTTAAGTAGAAAACTTTAAACACCAACGCTCGATCTGGTAAGGATAGCATGCTGCAGAGATCGAATGATGAATCCATTTCCAGCTAGGTGTTTTATTGCTAGCCTGATTTGCATAAAAAAAATTCAGTATAACGTGTGAGTGACCGCTTTCGGTTATTTTATAATTTATTTTATATATGGGAAAAAATCTAACGCCCTTCTGATCATATTTGCGCAAACCGAAATTTTTTCCGAACATTATTTTTGTCATTATGATTTTTTTTTTTTAGTTTGCACGAACTTATGACGCACATTGTATTCAAAATGAGGTAGAACTTACAAGGAAGGTCTCCATACGAGCATACTCCGAAAAATCTGAAAAAAAAATACAATGTTCTACGCATGAGGATAGATATGTTTATAAAAAAATTTCGGCGGGAACTCGATACATCGTTCGTACAAAAGTAATGAAAATTTTGATATTTGGCGATTCATCACCGGTTGGCGATGGAATAAAATTTCAAAAAATACTTTTTCATGTGAAATACTCTTTAAGATAAAAATATTTCATATTGAACTTGTTTAAATAAGTTTAATGTAAATAACTTTAGTTTTGTCAGTTTTAGTTTGATTTAACTATAGTTTTATCATATTTATAATGAAAGTTAACTATCAAATTTTATGAATTAAAACAAAATTTAAATTAATTAAAATTGCTTCAATCTCAAAATTAAGTCCAATTGAGCAAAGTCGATTCAATTTTGTTGGTATGGAAATGACGACCTCTTTGATATTGAAATGAATAACTGCAGCGTTCTTCATCTTGCTTTATTTTGCAATACGCTTAAATATATGAAAATATTTTTTATATATAAAAAATGTTTTAAAGTAATAAAATTAAATAACAAGCAACATAAATATATGATAAAAATGCATTTATTAAAGTCTCTCATTATTTATGTTTAAATTCATTCAATATTATTTACATGCACTCTAAAAATCAGTTAACAAGCAATTTTTAGGAGCATTAAAATCGTTTGCTGTTGGCGTGGAAAAGTACTGCTCGTCAAACCGCGTGCCGCTTTCGTCTTTTCGCGCCAATTATTCGAAAGTATTTATATTTTTTTACAGATTTTCTACTGCAATCCCATTGTTAAGTTTGACTGATTCTTTATTATATACAAAAGTAGTTTAATTAGTATTTCTTTTTTCAAAACTAGGGGGCTCTGCCCCTTACGAGCAACGCTCGCCAACCTACGTTCAGACACAGCAAATTCTAAAAGCACGCTAATTTCATCGACTTAAAAAAAATTCGGAAGTATGAATTATAATTAAAATAAACAGTCAAGTGCGAGTATTACTCGCTCTCAGTGGGTTCCGTACAATAAACATATGAATTATTAACTGTATTATTTAAAAAATAATAATAACACTTTATAAAAAAAATGTACAACGAAGTGTTGGGTATAGCTGCATACATTAGAAAAGTATGAATAGTGTACCACAAAAGATCTAAGAAATATGAAGCCTAAAAACTACCAAATATTGCTATTCTGTATAACTCTCTTTTTAATCTTACCTTAATCTGTTTATGATGAACTTAATTCGGTACTGACAATAAAAGTACTGCATATATAAACTTCATTTGGCATTTCATAAAACTAAATTCAGCGTACTAATACTCTTTTCTTTTTACAGTGTAGCTAAAACAAAACCCTTGTTCAAAGTTTTTCTTTGCGTTGTACTAAGCGCACTTCGAAAGGAGGTCGAGAAGTTGCAACTCCACCTTTGTCTATGCCGCGTAGCTCCTGATAGGTTTTTAATTAACTTTTAAAGACACGGGATGCATATTGAGCGATCCACTCAATTCAAACTAGTCGCGAATACCATAGTATTTATGTAATTAATTCTAATTAAACTACTGTTTTTAACAATTTGACGTGTAGATTTTACATTTATTCTAATTGCTTTTCTTACTACTGGGCATGCATTATCCAAATATATCATTAAAACATGTTATCTAGGCTTTAAAAGCCAATGGTACATCGAATACGCCGCTCCTCTCATTATATATGTCCAAACCTGTCTGTGTCTTTAAGGGTTAATATCTCGGCTAATTACAGACGACGTTTTTCCAAAATCATTATCAACAGTGCTTTTATGCTTCTGATACGATAGGCACCAACAGCGCTCCTCTACACCTTTGCAGAATGCCCGGAAATTGAAATTTGTGTGTAACAGAAAAATGCGCTTTTCTCAGAAAAAAATGTGATCTATGTTAATCGCTATAATTTTCCTGCAATGTTTCAATTAACATCTACTACCTCTATTTTTTTCATAATTTTAGTTTCAGTAGATTTGGAAATAGATGGGGCAGGAACATATTTTTGACGATTTTCACGACGACATTTTCGACGATATGTCTGAAAATATGATACCTAAAATTAAAAGAAATGTATTTTTGAGTTCAGCGTTACGAAAGCTTGCACACGATACCCCACACGATATACAAAGAAAATATATATTTTTTTCAAGTCACTTAATAAGCCCCTGTACACTTTCCCCTAAATATATTTGTGAATTTTTAACAATCTGAAAATATGTGGGACAATAGTTTTTATTACTGCCCCAATTTGAACTTTCCACCTTCCATAGTTTACGAGTAATATGGCTGTGACAGACGGACAGACAGACGAAGGAGTGATCTTGTAATGGCTCCGTTTTCACTTTTTAAGTACGGAACCCTAAAAACAGTGGCTATCTCCTTGTTAATGGGTTATTTTCGTCTTTGATTAAATCAGATCAGTGAAACATGTGAAAATAAGTTAATATAAAATGATTTAAGTAAACAGAGTCTTTGTCTTCCGGTACTTTTTAACAACGCTATAAGAAAGTTTTTTTAAATAAGACATTTTAAATGTATCATTTTAAATCTGACGTAATTTTCACCAAAGTTTTTTTCGCTTTTTAATATTCACGTGAAAATCCTTTTGTTGTTAGAAAGGAAATATTATTTGAGCTGTCTTAAAATTCTCAACACAAGAGCAATGCGACTCTTATAAGCACATCAATAACATCTGCATTGGTTCATTGGTTCAAAATATCTCAATATGTCGATTTTCTGTCAGCAAGTTAACCCTAGTGGTTTACAATGGAAGTCTATGGGAATTTGGCGAAATATTAGAGATATCGCGAAGCTGGCGTCACTTTTGGCGACTAATTTTGGTCGTCAAATTTGGCTATATATTGCCACGTTTGACAAACTTGGCAGCAGAACAGGGTCCCTATGTAACCTATGGTAATCCTCCTTATGAGTATGGAATTTGCATTAAATGCTGTTCAATAACCAAAGAGGCTTAATACAGTTTTTATGACGTAATTATCAATATTTTCCTGCTTTTAATACGTAATAATTTAATTCTCATTTGAAAGTTTTTTTTTCTGTTTATAATAGTAACGTGTAAATAAATTTTTAATCTGAAGAAAATATTATTCTTTGCGCTGTTTTCAAATTTGGCAATAATTTAAAATAATACCCTTTTCTAAATGTTGTAAAAAATATATTTTGAAATGCTGAAAATTTGAATTTAAAATAGAAATAAAACCTCAAAAAATGAGTCAAATTAAAAAAATAAATGCAGTCTGCACACCCGGAACTTCTAATGTATGAAATGATCTAAAAATTATTTAATTCCTATGTATAGTTTTTGATCCTATAAAACTTTTTTAATGGAACGATTTTGACTAACATTAAATATCTCTTAATATAATAATAAATTCCTCGATTTGAAAACTGTGTGCATCAGCCTGTGTATCAAACATTTCTCCATAATACCACCGATTTTCATACTTTTGAATGCAATATTTTCCTTAATATTAACGAAGAAATACCCCGGTCACAAAAAATTCAAAACCGGCGGCGGTGACAGCGTTAGTTACTTTTTTTAGAATAGCGAGGTATTCTGAGTATGTCCCGTAAGGACACCTTCGTTGTAAGATTTACGAAATAGTCTTCTAATTATTTTTCCAAATTTTTCACCTTTTTTTCTATACCACCCCTGTTTTTTATAGAATATATTAAAAACATTTGTCCGTACTCTGATAAGTAAAACAGTAAAATTTGTCCGCCCGTGTCTGCCCGTCTGTCTGTCCGTTCGCATATAACAGCGCAAAAACTACACAGCCGAATGGTCTGAAATTTTAAATATATAATTGTTGTAAGATTTTGTTGAGTCATTTCAAATTTTATGAAAATCGGATGTATAGTTTAATTACAGGGACAGTCAAAAGTTTTCCGTTACATTAAGGCCAACGGAAAAAAATTATTTCAAGTGAATTTTAATGATGTCATAGACTTTCGAACAGAATGAAAATGTTAGGCACTTATGAAGTTCACTAAAATATACATTCAGTACAATATGCGATGCAAAAAAATATTTATAAAACTAGTTATAGTATGAACGCACCTCATTTGCCACGTTTGACGAGCAATTTCTAACTTGTTCAGATTTTCAGGGACATGAAAATCACGACATATTGTCATAAAGAAGTATTTAGGTGTTGTTGTAGTTTATGAGCCGATTATCGAGGCGATTATACGAGGGATGTAGGCTCGGGGGGTAGTGTTCTCCATGAAGGTCTTTCTAAGGTAATCTATCGCCTATTTACTCAAGATTCGAAGAAAACTATGAAAAATTCCAGACGATTATGCCGATGAAGGCGATTAGATTTGAATCCAGCCCCTCTCGACATATAAAATTATAGTAAGATTACTGTAAATTTAGTAGAATCATTTATAAAGCTACAGATTTCTGTAGCTTCGCAAAAATTAGTTTTGTAGATTTACATTATTTTTTTGTACATTATACAGATAAAATTTTAGTAAGTATACAGATTTCCGTAAATTTACATCTGTAGAATTACAGATTTTTTTTTACAGTGTACCAGCTTTGAGAGAAGAAACTTTCAGTTACTGGTGGTGTCGGTAGTATATACGGTTACTACTTTATTCTGCGTAAGATGTTTTTTTTTTTTTGAGGGATTTTTTTAAATCTTGAAACGATTTAGGAATTTTCTAAGGCGTATTCGGTATTGGTCTGGGTCGGGTTCGGGCTGTAATTGTTTTGTTCATCCGAAGCAAAAAACTTTGTCAGTCCAAATTGTTAAAAAAAAATGAATAAATAAAAGCAAATTTATTTTTGTTTTGTCCAAAACAAAACAATTAAATTTTGACTAAACAAATTCGTTTCTTTTACACAATAGGGGAGACCGGGGCTAGTTGGCTACAGGGATAAGTAGGCGCAGTCCTCATAAATCGCCTGTTTGTGGATAGATTGCACAACCAGTCACAGAGTACCTTTTTTTTTTTTTTTTTTTTTTTTTTTTTTACAATCCTCGTTGCAGTTTTGCAGCGTTACCTACGTGCGGTGGACATTTATTACGATTTTTCTGTTTTTTGCACATAAGTAATTTTTTGTTGCTTCATTCTTTTTCTAATTTCTAATACTTATCTTAATGATTGCGATTCTACTTGTGCAGTTTTTCTTAGTATATGATTAACTGCACCTATCCCATATGTGATTTACTTGGATTATTTATGCTTAGATGTTTACGTGTCCCTTTTGTGAAGAAATTTATTTTGGGCTAGTAGGCGCATTGAACACGGGGCAAGTTGGCTCGGTGTCTGGTGTGTGCTGGTAGCTCGAAAAACAGCAAACACCGAGAAAAGTGGTTCCAAAGCAAGATTTTGGGCACACGAGGTTTACCCAAACGGAGACACTCGATTTTTCATTTGTGACAACTATAATCCTGGTGATGATATCGAATAGGATAGAAGTTACTAAATGTTAATGTTTTATTCATTATTTTTATGTCTGTATAATTTAGAATTTACATTGTACGGCGATAACACCTTTGTTTAAACTTACTGGTAATAATGAAATTGATTCCTTTTAACTGCGTGTCTTATTTGAGTTTCATTTAAATTTTTATAAAGCGTGTGCCAACTTACCCCATAGGTATAGGTAACTTGCCCTGTGACGGGGTAGATTGACGCACAATTTTCCTTTTACTTTAGGCTTCCGCTGAACATAAACTGCAAAAGCTACAAACTCAAAACTCCGGGTATTTATAGTCCAATGCCTGTTTTTTTAAAAGTACAGTTAAAGTTTCATAAAAAACTTAAACAAAAATTAATAAAAATCAATAACTAAAAACTGCGCCTACTAGCCCCGGTCTCCCCTACAAATGAAATTACAAATTCTGTAACAAATATAATATCACGGTGTAGATATTCAGAAAAAAATACTTGAATGACCAATTTATAATCATCGGATATTTATATTACTTTTCCAAGATATATTTAAATATTTTTATTTAAAAAAATAAGAAAAATGAGATTTTCGTCATTTTTCTTCAAATAAGTGAAGTGAATTCTCATAAAATGATTTTTATTAAAATATATATTTTTTTTAAATTCAAAACATCATAATACATTTCAAGACTTAGACAATTATAAAGAAAAAACATTATATGTAATAAAATGCTGATACTTTCTGTAAGATTTTCTGGCATACCTTTTATAAATTGTGGCACTTTCTTTCTTTTTAGAAGGATATAGATAAAATGTTTGATGGTAATCGAAATATACTTCCTATAATATACTAGAATTACAAGAAAAAAATATTCCATGAAAATTTTCTGGTACGACAAAGTAATTTACTTTCGTATGACGCTGATGATAAAAAACTTTTTTCTTTTTTAGAAAAAGTATATAAATTTTTCGTTTGCTTATTCAAAACATCAGAATATATATTCTTTTCTTCAGAAGATAATAATAAAGAAGTAATATTTTAATCAATATAACATAACATTTTCTCATTCTCATTTTTCGGGTATTATATGGATAAAAAATGCTTTATTTTTCATCAGAAGGGAAGATATAACATTTCTATAATTTTTCAAAGTATGATACTATTTATTTATACAAGAGAGTTTTTGAAAAGAAGCATTCTCTATCTGTTCTCTATTTCATGAATTGAAATTTTTACTTGTAATTTTTGAAATACGACATTAACCCTACGCTGCACATTTGTGTTTTTTAAAATATGTTTTGTTATATTCGTATTATGGTAAGATACCAGAAATTTTAAAGAGTTGTTTTTTCACTTATTAATAGTAGACTTTTTTAGCGCAGGGTTCAGGAAGGGGTACAGTAAACTTCCGACTATTCGGCCTAATGTGGTGGAAGGTTAGGCCGGATAACAAAAACTCCGGATAAGCCGGAGTTCTATAAATGTTTACGCGTTTCATGCCCTCCCTCCGCCATGATATTGGAAACACATGTTACGCATTTTAAGATAAATTCCATATATACAGCACATACAGTTTTAGAATAAGCAAAACACCAACGTAAAACGTAAGCCTAATTCGTAAAAAATGAGTAAATTTTATTAAATAAATGATTGACCAAATATGAAAAGTTCTGCACAAGATAAAGAGTCAAACTTACAATTTTTAGTTTTTGAAAAAGCGCTTTTTTTTTTGGCTTCTTTCTGTTAGCCTTTTCCGCGAAGCAATGTCCCTCCACTTACGCAAGCAGATGATATTAGTTTGCGTCGCTTCTCGCTTCATCCTGCTGACTTATAATGCACTGCAGTACTGCTCATTCGTCTTAAACCCTTCCGAATGTGGGATGAGATTTCTCCTGCAATCCTCCTCCTACTTTTCTTCCGTTACTTCTCCCTCTGTTACCATTTCTACAATATCGTTGTCAGTTAATTCAATAACTTCGTCGTTTGCCACCCATTCTGTAATGTCCTCCGTATTGACATCGTCAGAGCCCGGTATATTTTTCAGCAATGAAATAAGCTTATCATTCTCATCTTCTACTTCAGTTTCCCACACGAGTTTATGTCCACCTTTATGGTCCAAAAGCCTGTTCCCAGACTTTGCAATTACTATGTTTCGAATTCTCTGCTATTGCAATTTGCAATCCCTTCTTGCTCCTTTCTGTCGTGAAGCAGCACTTTCCTGCGGACGGGAACCTGTCTGTCTCGGCCACTTGCAACAATGAGTAGTACTTTCAACTTTTTACTAGGCCGGATAGTACGGAAGGTCGGATAGTCGCGAGCCGGATATTTGGGAGTTTACTGTATTTTTTAAATTTATTTTTAAATTTGCTTTTTAAGAACAGTTTTTAAACAGTTAATAATTTTTAAACAGTTAGGGACATTGGCATTTGGCATTTTTTAAAAAGCTTTGGAGAATTCGGGCATCAGAAAGCGAAATTTACTGTCAAAACTGCGTACATATTAAGTGTACAATCTTAGCGCTGGAATCGGGCGTAAAATTGACACAGCTGCTCCATCTTGTGGACGGGGTTGATAATGCAAAAACTAGGGGTTTTAGTATGATGTGATACATGACAGAATATCTACTATCTGCGGATCTCTTGCGCATATTTTCTGAATATTTACTAATATCTGAATCTTTATGAGATGAATCTTGTTTATCAGATTTATTACAAATATTTTATTACAGTTTGTTTTGATAAAATTATGTACGTTAAAAAATAGTCATATCACAATATCATTTTAATTTCGGGAGTAAAAGCACCAACAGTGTTCGTACGCATCAAGTGATTCACGGGATTTTAATTGTTTGAATACCAGGAATTTCGTAAAGTACTGGTCTCTAGATCTGAAGGTAGATTTTTTTTTTCATTAAATAAGGCAAATATTACATTAAAAAAATTCTGGTAACACGCCTTTACAAGCCTTTTAAGCGTACGAACCCTGACTAATGCTACGAAAACATTATTGCCTTTTGCCCCGAAACTAAAATGACATTGCGACTATTTTTAAATACATATATTTGTTTCAAAATAAACTCTAACAAAAGTACTTTGCTATAAATCTGGTAAACAAGATTCATCTTCCGTGAGTGAATAACGATTTGAAATTCGTGATTGAATTTTGAACAGGTATTCTCTAAATAAATTTTCAGTTTAAACAAAAATGTAATCTGACGATTTTAGGAAAATTATTGAAGCTATTATCTAGAATGGCAAAATAAATTAATAATACTTGCTCGTTTAACAATACAACATTTAATGCATGCATTTTAAATGAAACTGACTCCGTATATAAAATGAAATGAGTTTTAAATTAAATGAATGAAATATTTGTAAGTTAAATAACATGAGTGCAATGCGATCAAGATAATATTGGAAACTTATCGTCTGCGCTCGATAAACGAAAATATGACTTAAAAAAATAATACTTTATTTATAATTAAATTCTATACATATTCTAAACATTCATAAAGGTTGTATTCTCATCGGGAATACAAAAGTGCATATAACTTTTTATAATTTTTGTACATCAGGAATTGAATACAAAATGAGATTACTAAATTTTATCTTACATATAATAACTAATTTTATGCGCCATTTTTCATTACATAAAAAAAACATAATTAAAATCGAGCGTATTTAAATCAACGATGTTTGAAGGTGCATATTAAGTAATATTTTATCTTTTTATAAAATAAAATAAAACCGCTTTGCTAACTTGTTTTACTCTTTTGAAAACGAAATAAATGAGTTTTATCAGAAAAAAGTGTTTTCTTACAATTTCGAAAACTACAGCTATTAGATGGCCATAGGTGGATAAATTGTGTAAATATTGAAAAAAATACTGTTACATATGAAACAGTGAATAGATTACCAGAAAATCACTTACCAAATTTCCTTCTCTCGCCAAGCCCATTTTTTAGATTTAGCCAAGTCCTCTACTGGAAAAGTACCAAATTATTTTTATTACTTACTTCTATCTTTACAATAAGAAAGTATTGGATTCATGAAAAATTTCGACTTCCGGCTTTCGCAGAATTAACCCTTTATTTACTTACGGTACTTATAAGTAGCACTCACTTTAAGCTTTTATACCATAGTGAATATTACTAATATTCCAATGGTACTTCGTTGCAAAAAACGCTCTTTTAACTCCACTTTATCCGAATACATGGCAGCGATAGTTCTACGTTTGTTATTTTAGAGAGGAATGAGGCTATCTTTGAAGCAGTCGATGTGTTTTGTGTCGATATTTTGTACAGGCTGCCACGCTCGTTTTTCATTGCTGCAAACACAGTAAAGGATATAAGATAAATGTTGGATATTTCTTATGTGTTCATTATGATGTTAGAATACAATTTGACAAGCTATTTTAGGTGAACGATGCATGTATTGGATTTAACAATTGAATTACACAGTGGTACTTATAAGTACCGTCAGTAGACTGGGTGTTGGAGAAAAACTTCTTCTTTACTTTTCGCCTGTGTAGTTATCCATCTTTTTCATCTGCTTTAAAATGTAATTACTGAAATGTAGTAAATGATTTCCCTGGTATTTCTTTTCTGTTTCATTGTTATTTTTTTATAGGAAATCGAAAAAGTTGTGGCACCGGCTCGTTTTTGCTATGCTAGAAATGGCATATGTAAATTCATGTATTGCATATGTGGAGATGCGACAGAACATGTTGTCCTTGGAATATTGACGTCGCATAACTAAAGGACTGCTAACAAGATGGAAACCTAAAAAAAAAAAAAAAAAAAAAAAAAAGTTTTTTTTAACCCTTTCAGGAGCAAAGCATTTTCAATTCTAAAGTGTTGAAATAAATGATTGGCACCAGAATTTGCCAAACGATTTATTTGTAAATAAGAAAAAGCCTATATTTCACATACTTATTAAATCAAAAATATTTTCTGGTGCCAGTTGAAACACCTTGTGGGTTTTCTGTTACGATATTTTAGTCACAGTGTACTGATGGTACTTTAAAGTACCACTTTAATTAATTACCTCTAAATAATTAAATTTCCCACCGGTAAGTATTTTTTTATGTTTATCCTTTAATTTTCTTTGTAGTAACTGAAAAAAATATATTACATCAAAAAAATTGCAGTAGATCATAATGCCGTAGATAAAGGGTTAATATGTTTTAGACAATCTTGACTACGATTTGGCTGTTGTTATGAAATGTCTGTCAGTGAGTTTTTCTGTGTTTTTGTCTTTCTGTAAGTGACACAAATTTTCTATGTGCTCTATCTCAAGAACTAATGAACGAAATATAGTCTAACTTCAGATTCATTTAGACCTTAACGCAAATTGGTGCTATTTAAGTTTTATCGTAAATCTTCCAACAGATGGCATTGCTATGCTACTTTATTTTACGATTTCCGTGGTAGCTTTATATCAAGGGATAATGTGCGGAATTTCATCAAACATTATATTCAGCTAGACCTTGACACAAATAGACGCTGATTAGATTTCGGTGAGAATCTCCCAACAGCTGTCGCTTCTATTTTCTGTTTTCCACGATTTCTGTGCGATAGTTATATCTCAAGAACAAATAGACAGATATTTAATTTTAGTTCCAGACAATTTGATTTATACAGATGAGAGTTTTGTAATGGGCACTGCTTAAAAATATCGTACTGTATTTTAAATTATAAAAAATAATAACTAAGAAAAAAATCTATCTAAAAACATATAAGATTCAATTCTTGTAACTTCTGAATCCTCTAATTTTTTTCTAATTTTTGAAAATCTCCCGACTGGTGTCGATGCTATTTTCAGTTTTCCTCTATTTATGCAATAACTATATCTCAAGAATGAATAGATTGTCATTTAATTTTGGTTGCATACGATTCCGTGAAAGTTTTGTATTGGCAACTGTTTCAAAATATGGTACAATATTTTAAATTATAAAATAAAAGAAGGAAAATTCTATCTAAAAACATATAAGATTCAATTCCTCTAATTTCTGAAAATCTCCCAACAGGTGTCGCTGCTATTTTCTGTTTCCCTCTATTTCTGCGATAACTATATCTCAAGAAAAATAGACTGTCATTTAATTTTAGTTGCATACGATTAGGTGAAAGTTTTGAACTGGCAACTGTTTCAAAATATGGTACAATATTTTAACTTATAAAATAAAAGAAGGAAAACTCTATCTAAAAACATATAAGATTCAATTCCTCTAATTTCTGAATCCTCTAATTTTTTCTAATTTCTAAATATCTCCCAACAGGTGTTGCTGCTATTTTCTGTTTTCCTCTATTTCTGCGATAACTATATCTCAAGAATGAATAGATTGTCATTTAATTTCAGTTGCATACGATTAGGTGAAACTTTTGAACTGGCAACTGTTTCAAAATATGGTAAAAGATTTTAACTTATAAAATAAAAGTAGGAAAATTCTATCTAAAAACATATAAGATTCAATTCTTCGAATTTCTGAATCCTCTAATTTTTTTCTAATTTCTGAAAATCTTCCAACAGGTGTCGCTGCTATTTTCTGTTTTCCTCTATTTCTGCGATAACTATATCTCAAGAATGAATAGAATGTCATTTAATTTTGGTTGCATACGATTCGGTGAAAGTTTTGTACTGGCAACTGTTTCAAAATGTGGTACAATATTTTAAATTATAAAATAAAAGAAGGAAAATTCTATCTAAAAACATATAAGATTCAAATCCTCTAATTTCTCATGGAGATAAACGTTTTTTTTTTTTTTTTTTTTGTAAAAAATGCAGATATTAAATTTCTATCGTTTATTAAACTGTATAAGTTCTTTATATTATAAAAAGGAGTTATGAAGAAGAAACATTAACATATATTAAAATTCTATTATTTATTAAACGGTGTAAGTTTTTGACACTTTCTAACGTAGTTGAAAAATGTTTATGAATTGGGTTTGTCTGCCCGTGCTCTAACTTGCGTTAATATAGTCGGATTGCCGTGTAATTGAAATACATTTTTGAGACTTACTATGACATGTTCGGAATTGAAAATAAAGTACGTAGCATTTATATTTCTTTTACAGGTACGTTCAAAATATTTCGTTACATTGCGGCCCATGGTAAAAATCATTTGCGTTAGTTTTTAATGATGTTTCCCGATTTCAAACGCAATGAAATTTATACATACTTCTAAAGTGCAATACCAGAGGCTTACTATAGAATATGGTATGCATAGCATTCGTAGTTCATTTACAGGGACATTCAAAAGAATTCCGTTTCACTACGGTTTCTGGGGAAAATTTGTTTGCGGTGTATTTTATTCATGTTACACTGTTTCAAACATATTGAAATTTATTTTTTATATCTCTGAGGTGCACTGCCAGATATGTACGATAGAGTGTGGTGTATCCAGCGTTTATCGTTCATATACACGGATACATACTCAAAATAATGCGGTCACAATACTATCTATGAACAATAATTACTAGAAGTGCATTTCCAGTTGTGGTATGCCTTTAATTATTTAACATTATTTTTATATACTAGGGGGCTCTGCACCCAACGAGCTGCGTTCGTCACCCTCGCTAAAACACCGCAAACTCTGAAAGCAGGGTAATTTGGTCGGCTTTAATAAAATTTTGGAAGGTTGAATTATAAATAAAAATACAGTGGCGGTCTCCCTGTTAACAAACCGTTTTCGTCTTTGATTAAATCAGATCATTGAAAATTCTGAAATTTAGCTAATACAAAATTAATTAAGTAAACAGAGTCTTTGTTTTCCGGCATTTTTTAACAAAGCTATAGAAACGTTCTTTGAAATAAGACATTTTACATGAGTCGTTTCAAATCTGGCGTAATTTTCACCAAAGTTTTCGTTTTCTTTTTAATATTCACGTGAAAATACTTTTGAGGTTTGAAAGGAAACGCTGTCTTAGAATGCTCTACAGCAATTTAAAAAGATTATCTCATCAATTAAAAGATTATCTCATCAATTGACTTATAAGTTTTTAAAACATAAACTATATATTAAAAATAATAAAAAACTCTAGATTTTCTATTGACTGGTTTTAATTTGAGGATATAATAACATTATTAAAACAGCAGAAATATGTAAAAAATCTGTCTCGCACGTGTCATGGAGAGTGGAATAGCCCTTCCTATTTTGCAAAAAAGCAGGAAAATTTTCTTAACATGGAATTAGTAATAAATGACATAGAAACTTGTCGCAGAAATACAGTATGAGATGTACAGAAATTGACACAAAATATAGATTTAAGGCTTCTAACAAAACAATTTTCCGTATTTAACCCTAACCATTCTTATATTCTCAAAATAAAATGAAAGCTTTCTGTAATATAAAGCTTGTAAATCAAAGAAAAGGTAAACAAATAATTAAATTGGATTTATAGGATTTTGGTTGTTTTATCTTTAAATCCAGCGTTTTCACT
Source organism: Maratus speciosus (assembly GCA_963932465.1). Taxonomy (NCBI): domain Eukaryota; kingdom Metazoa; phylum Arthropoda; class Arachnida; order Araneae; family Salticidae; genus Maratus; species Maratus speciosus. Next base: position 167,979,271 of record OZ010797.1, read on the forward strand.
CAAATGCGTTCATTTTTACCACCTGACAGTTTCGCAGACAAAACGTGTGGAATTATGGGATACCGAAATAAAGTTTGGAAGAAAATGATTTCTATAAACTATGGCAAATAAATACTTCAAACGGAAAAAAGAAACATTTTTATATAAATATTTTCTTATTATTTTTATTCTTGTTTTCCAACTGACAATTTTGTAAGCTTCTTTTGAGAATTCCTGGGTACATAAGCTGTTAAAAGTATACAAAAAAATGAGATATATAAAATGAAATGTTGAGTTTAGTTGTTTATAACGACGATTTCTTAAATTACTATTATGCATTAAGATATATATATATATATATATATATATAAACAGTTTGATTTATTTTGCTTTAAATTCGCCAGTGTATTTTTTAAATTACATTATTGAATTTAAAAATATTAAAAAAAGCTTTTTCATCCCATAAATTTATTTTATTAATAAAGAGGTAAAATTTTAAAGAAAATTTAAAAAATGTAATAAAAAAAAATAAAATAAAGTTCAAATTAAAAGTAAATAAATAAAAATTTTAAAAAGAACATTAAATTTAGAATTGAAATATATGCTAAAAGATGATGTTTAAAGAAAAGTTTTAATATAGAAAATTAGACTGAAATAATTCTGATTATAATGTTACAGAGAGTTATTTTATTTCTCAAGTAATTTTAATTTTAATATTTTATAACTAACAGCAAATTTCTCTTGAAAACAAAAACACTTTACTGTTTCCGAAATACTGTTACAATAATATCTAATGTAAAAGTTAGACATCGAAGAAAAACTTCTAAATCACAAATAGTAGCTAACTCAAAATATAAATTAAAAACTCCGAAATGAATAAAAAATTATATAACATTTAATCCTAACTACGCTTATGTTTTTCAAAATTAGATGAAAGGTCAAATAACATGAAATTTAATAAGCAGACAGGGGAACCCTTTCAACTACTTTTTACTATTATTTGAGTATTTTATAATATCTTTTTCACTCGTTATTAAATAATGTTATGAAAGAAAGTGATTAAATCAAGAAACGTTGAAATTCTTGTTGCAAAATTTGAAAAATTCAATTTAAAAAAATAAGGAAATTAAAAAAGTACTATACTGTAATTTTTAATTTTTCCCTTTTTTACAGCATTTTTCCCATACTTTTTTCACAAATTTTCACTGTGGACCAGATGTCCAAAAAGTTAATTAGTTTCAGAAAAAATAAATAAAATGTTACGATATATGTAAACATATAATGATAATTTATTTAACATTTCTCTTTTTATTAATGTCTCAATTCAAATTTGTCACGGCAAGATAAAATCAGAAAAAAAAAAAAAAAACTTGCTGCTAATGTTCATGCTATCTGGGTTACCTGCGGTTTATTGTGCTGAAGCGATTCAGATCGCAGACCACATGGCATTGCAAAAAAGGTTGTTTGAGTGAAATGTGTCCACCGGATTTGTACGTGATTGCTCAGTAGATGAGCATTGTCAGCCAAATCCAGGAATCTGCGTTCCAATATCGGCTGTGACACTTTTTAAACCAGCTAGAAAAATTAAAACTCTTACGGCATCTGAACGAATTAGTATGATTGTATTAAAATAATTAAATGACATATTAGGTATATTTAATGTTATTATCTGGACCTAGGAAACCCCAGGCGGTTCTTCTAGTATTCAATAGAAAGAGAATTATATTTAGGAATTCTCTTTGTTTTATTAATATAAATCCTGTTTTCCCACACAAATGCGTTTGTTCCTTAGCAGTCCGCATTTACACAGACATAGCGCATGGCATTATGGGATACCAAAATAAAATCTTGAAGAAAATAAGATTGCATTGCACTACACTTTTTTAAGGAAAATAAAGATGTCAAAAAGAAGAAAAGAGAAAGAAAAGAATCATTTATATATAAGTAGTTTTCCATTTTATTTTCGTTTTTCGTTCGAAAATTTTCCAAGCTTCTTTTGAGAATTCCTAGGAACATAAGCTTTTAAAAGCATACAATAAAGGAAAAGATACAATAAAATTGAGACATATAAAGTGAAATGTTGAGCTTAAATTTCAATGACCATGTTTTCATAAATTAGTATAAATCATTACATATAAAATATTTAGTAATTTAATTTATTTTGCTTTATATGCATCGATATATTTCAAATTTCAATATAGAGTAATATATATAAACTTTAATCTTTTTTCTCTATCCCAGAAAAGTATTTGCTTAGTGAAATAGAAAAAAAGAAAAAGAAACATGCAAAAATAAAATATAAAGTGTTGAATTGGAATTTGCGAAAGAGTTTTTAATTCATTTGTAGACAGGGTGGAATATGTTATCTATCGCCGACCTTTAACTTGTCAACCGTTGGTCGTAGACATATAGTTCCAATTCCAAAAAGTTTCAAATGAGGTAAATGTTCATGCTGTGGCATAATATAAAGTAAAAAATCAATTGTATAAAAATCACGAAATCTAACCTTTTATATGGTCCCCCAGTCCCTATAGTTATGTTTAGTTAAAGTTTATATATATCATAATAGATGTAACACAAAAGGTTTGATCATTGTACCGCAAAAATTGACACAGTTATAAAATTTCAAAGTTTGAGATTTTTGCACATGATTTTGTTTTTCATTGTGGTATCAGTTAAAAGATGAATTAAAGTAGTTCGAGATCAAAATCTGAATTAACGTTTAAATTATGTTCTTAACTTAATTGGAACAGAAAATATAAATTTTTTTGTTTTGGTTTGTTTTCAAAATCTAGCTTTCAAGCTACGGTTGTGCTGGAAACAACTTTTCGTGAAAATGCGTTTTTCTTCATGATAGGTTTTTTCACCATTACTCGTATTTAAATTGTTATAAGTCAAGAACCGTTAAAGCTAAATTGTTCAAACTTGGGACATGTCTTTTTCAATTGCTTTATTTTAATCTTGATTCAGAAAATTTGAAATAAATATTTACTTTTGAAAATATGATTTAATAAAAAATCTTTACTTTAAATATTTTTAATTTTTATTTAAATTAATATTTTTAAAAATGCTGAATCAAATGTAAAACTTATATATTTCTGTTTATTTAAATTAAAAAAATGAAAGTCTATGAATAATATTCCGAGCTATAACGATTTTAAATTACCCTACTTTTTTAATAAATATTTAATTTAAGATTTTTTAAAAAAGTTATGAGAAGTTTTATCATGTGATTTTGTTTAAAAATGATATGGTTAATCATCACAAAAATTTCAAAATTTTAACTCAATAAATAAAAATTATTTTAAAATGTGTCCCAGACCCCCTTAATTTTATATAATAATGCAGATTTATCAGATTTTCTTCAATATGGTATACGGGTTAATTCTGATAAGGTACTTCCCTGATTATATTTGAAGTTTTCATTGTTTAAGTCTAAAGGGGGGAATGGGGGGCTAATACTCCCCCCCCCTAATTCAGATAATCGAGTTTTGCTATGCGATTTGCTTCAAATTTGGTATACCGGTTCATTTCGATAAGGCACTTCCCTAATGGCATTTGAAGGCTTACTGGTTAACTATAAAGAGGAGAAACGAGGGGGCATTCCCCTTAATTTATTTTTCGCACTATTTTTTGAATAAGAGTATAATATACAATTAGTCTGAATAGCCTTTGAGCTCAATGTCATCAGTTTAACTGGGCACTGTTCTATTTTATTAATTATTTATTACTTTCATCAAATTGATGCATATCAACATACTCAAAAGTAGAAAATATATAATAGATTACTTCATAATATTAATAAATATATATATAGAGAGAGAAAGAAGTGAATTGAGCACATTCCGCTTATAGTCTGTACATAATTATTTTTAATTAATTCCCCTCTCTAATCTAATTTATTAATTTTGAACATCCTTAAATATACTAAAATAACTCTTTTTCTTACAATAAACTTTACATTAGAGCGGGTGACGGCTACACAAACCCTTAGCATCTCATCGAGTTCACGCTGATATTCCAGAATCCAGAATTAGTTAATGCTCAATTCGCATATTAAAACGCAACTGGTCCGGCAAGTCACATCTTGGTGAAAAACACATGTAAGTCCGATTTTATTGGTTGACTGGTTGATTTATCATTGTATTTTCTGCTCCTAGTCTCCATGTTTTCATACCTTTGTGGGCAGGAAAACACAATGAAAAAAGTACCGATCAACCATTAAAATAGGGTCTGCAGGTGGTTTACACCAAGATATGACTTGACAGACCAATTGCATTTCAATATGCTAATTGAGTTCCTTCTAATCCTTGAATTTCAGCTATCAACCAGATGAGGTAATTGTCTGTGCAACTGCCTCCTGGTCTAATCAAATTAATAGCTTTCTTAAACATCTTATTTTCATTTTACATATTTAAAGTACTTACATATTATTTAACTGACATTAAAATTTATAAATGTTACTGCAATTTTACTATAAAAGTTTAAAGACATTTTTAAGAGAAGGAATAGCAAAGAAACAAACTTAAACATTTTATTATTTGAAAAGCCTTACTTTAAGCTTTTCGAAAATATTGTTGAATTTCTTTTGACTTGAAAAATCTATACTTTTTTATAAATATTTTCGCAAAAATGAAGTTAAAAAAGAACAGAACAGTTTCTTTAATAATTATGTTAAGCATTAAATAAAATGTTACGAAGGAGTTAATTTTATAATTTACACAATCTTCCGAGGTTTCTCAAATATTAGTAAATATCATCTGCGTGGAGCATATGTACTATTTCTGTAATCCTCTAATACTAATAAATAATATAAAAATAAGACATCGACCAATGAGTGTCAACAATTTCTAAGACACGCAAATGTTTTGCACCAAAAATATACAGAAAAAACTTGAGAACCTCAAAATTTGTATAACTCACATCCCAAATCATTCTTACTTTCTCAATAAAAAATAAAAATTTCCAAACATGACATTTATGAAAAATTAAATGAAAAACACTTAAAGCAAATATCTATACAGTATTCTAATATTAGACAAAAAACATATTTTCAGCGTTTAATGATTAAATTTCAGCAGCATTTAGTCTAGATATTCTCATATTCTCAAAATAAATGGAAGGCTTTTTAATACAGAGTGTGAAAAATAGGTAAAGATATAATGCTAAAATGGAATTTATAGTTAGTGAATATCTTTGTTTGTACCCTTTATAAATCCTCCCTTTTCACACAAATGTATTTCCCTTAGCACCTGACATTTTCGTAGACAGAGTGCGTAGTATTATGGGATTCCAAAATTCCGAGGAAAATAGATTTCTATAAGCTATGCTACAAGTAAATACCTCAAAGAGAAGAAAGGAAAATGAAAAATGAAATGTTTATACATAAGCAGTTTTCCATTTTTAGATTTTCCTTTTTGTTTTCTCGTCTGACAGATGCATTAGCTTCTTTGCAAAATTCGGAGGCACATAAGCTTTTAAAAGTATACAATGAAATTGAAAGAGGTAAGGTAAAATTTTGCGTTGAATTCTCTGTGATGGTGTTCTTCTAAATTGGTATATTAGTGAGATAACAAGATATAAAAGGAAGAATATTTTGATTTATTTTGTTTTATGTGATCCAATGATTTGTGAAGCATGTTACCAAATTTCAAAATGTTTTCTAAATATATTACATATTTTTTTTAATTCTAAGATATAAACTTGTTTGTTATACAAGGTGCGTTTGAAAATACGATAAACGGTTTGATAGTTAAACAGCAACTCGCAATAGGCACGCGCGCGTGTGCGAAAGAAATGGAGTTATGAAACACCTACACTTTGCAGGTGTACAGGAAATTCAATAATGTGTGACAGCGTAAAGAAGCCTTCACTGGCAGTTTTCAGAAACTTTACTACGGTTCCTCTATATGCGAATGGCGACGTATGCTTAAGGCACATGCGCTGATCGTGACCAATGACATATAAGGCCAGTTTATGTCTGTCAAAACGTCACGCGAAATGCATAACCTTAGATGGCGGTTGTCACAAAACATTGGGAGCGCCGCACAGTGGATCAAAGTATAGGAGATGTCGAACATAGGATTATCACGATAGTATAAGCCTATATAGATGATGTTTTTTGTTATATTTAGATTTAAATGAGAAAAATAAATAATACTGAAAGTATCTACATGGTTTTTACGAACAATTTTGCGCTTTTTTGTCGCAAACAGGAAGTTTAGGGAGATAGTGAATAACTAAAATAAACTGGAAAACAAAGCATGCAGTTTTTACTTATATCCAAATGACATTTGTGGAATATGTAAAACATTTGTTTAATTTTTAATTGGCAAAATATGTGATATTTACATAACTCTTTAAAATCGTTCCACAAAACTACAACATTCTACTGCAACATTTTAGAACTTATTTCACTGCATATTTGTTATTGTTGGGTTTGAGTTTTTTAAATATCTTGTAATAATATTAATTTTAGCATATTTCTTTTTTATTTGAAACAAGATTATTTCATTTTGTCTTTTTTCTTATATTCTTTTGAAATATGATAACAAACACAGAGATTTGTTTCTGTTTCTGAAGAATTTAAGTAATGGTTTTAGTTATGAAAAATCAATGCTTAGTTTTGTAAGTGAACAGTGTGGACTAATTGCCTCAGAAATTGATGAAGAAAATTTAAAAGAGCATTTACGTATGTTTTGTGTAAATTCAAAAGATAGCTGGCTGAAATCTGAACGAAAATTAGATCGTTTCAATAGTAAAAACTATTCATAACTTCAGTTTTCCTTTAAAGTTGGTAATGAGCTTAAACCATTTGCAGTTGAAAATTTGCAGAAATCAACATCACGAAAATCTTTTTCAGACGTAACCGAAACTCATAAAAGAAGACTAACGCAATGCTTCCGAGAGGATACTTCAGGAGAAGCTAAATTAAGAAGAATCAAAGAGAAAAATTCAACGCGAATTCAGAAAAGAATTAGGTTTGATAATAGATGTTGGCAGGGAAATGGTTTGACACGATGGAAACACTACAAGGACATTTTTGCTGAGTTTGAAAAGACATGTGAGATCATTGGATTGGATAAAGAACTTATTAAACGTTTTGAAATTATAATGCAAGTGATAGCCTGTGACGAAGTAATTAATGCCAAAAAAAATTTGGCAATTTCGCACTAGGAACAGTTAAACAATGTGCCTCAAAGTACGGTTGGTATTATATGCCAGCTTCTGTACATAAATTACTAACTCGTGGAAGTGATATGATTACAAATTTTGCTGTTCCAATTGGATAATTATTAGAAGAAGCTAGCGAAGCTCGAAATAAAGAGTTTCGAAGGTACCGGGAGTCCCGTAAGAGAAAAATAAGTCGAAGAGCATATAACGAAGACTTATTGCACCATTTTCTAATAACATCTGACGCTTTGATTTCCAGTATTAAACACAAAATAAAAAACGTTCAAAGGAACAGAAAACTTCTAGAAGCATTGGAGCTTTTACTTTAAAATGTAACACTTTATCACTGACGTAGCCACCGCATTCATTTATTAGAGTACATTTAACCCTCTGAGAGCTTTTGCAATTTTTAGCATTTTCATGTAAACGTTTTTATAACCGATGCGAGTATATTAAATTTAATTTTGTAGTTTAGTGTTAAATTAGTTTTTTACATCATTTCATCCTAGAAATTTCTTACATCATGATCTTCTTTAAAAAATATTTTTGTGTACAGCCAATTTAACATGTTTTCTGGAAACGTAAAATTACGTAATAGCCGCTTCAAGTGCATTTATTTCGAAAACGCGCAGGTTTGCGCAAAAAATCCTCTGTACTACATTAAAGTATAGACTTTCAGGAATGCCAACACGTACTTGAAATTTCAAACAACTTTAAACAATTTTAGTTACGTAATTTTGAAGATTATGATACCGTTAATTCGATATGTGTTGTTCATAATGTAGAATGAGACATAAAATTCAATCAAAATGTAGTCAGTAGTAGTTTAAAATGTGTTTTAAGAAATTTATAAGGATATTTTAAATGAGTTATTAGTAGAGGTTACATAGGTTCTATTTCTGAGCACAGCAAAAAGTCACTAAAATTCGCAGAAAAATTCCTCTGCTGAAAGGTGTATATTCCGAGCTATACAAATACGATATAATTTTGTATAATTTAAAAAATAAACATATATTCGTATTTTGTAGATATTCTTTTAAAATGTTTCATTGCAAAAAATTAGTTATTTAATGATTATTTTTTGGCTCTATGTTCGCATTTTTTTAAGGATTGATCCACTGTGCGCCGCTTTGTACCGATCACCCTGTAAAGGTGATCCTTTTCTTTTGACGGTGCGCCGCCAACCCTGAGACAAACATGAAACGAAAGAGAATCCATGATGCTAATCAATAAACCTCTATAAAATTTTAGACATTTTTATAATAAACATCACACGCCTTCAATTTAGTAATTTAAAATTTTTATTCAACTTGCTTAAGAGGTGTAAAACCAACAGAGTGAAAAATTGTCCAAACCTGGGATCGAAAAATTCAAATTAAAGGCTTGTGAAATTTTCTATAAAATTTTCTAAAATTATATACAGGTTCAGTTATCATTTAATCAATCATAGCTTTTATCGCCCCTTTACACCATCCAATACATTAAATGTAAACCAATCATGATCGTGATGATGGTACCATATGATGGGGAGTGCTTTAAAGAGTGTTCTCACGTTACGAACCAGTTATAACTTATATTGCATTATTCTTCAGTTTTATCAATTTCATTCTTTGTTACAATATTATCAATATATTTACTTTTTTCTCTAATGTTTCTAGTAGTTTTGTTAATGTTAGAGAAATTTTAACTTTCAATTTTTCTTATAGTTATCATAATTAGTTAAATTTAAATAAAATGTATGTGTATCTTTATTAATTAACTGACTTAGCCTATAAGGATAAGTCGTAAGAAAATATATTATATATTTAGATTTTTAAAAAATCGTTCTTTTATACATTGATATTCAGAAATTTGATAATAATATTACTAAAGAGATATTTTAAAAAAGTCTTTCTTTATATATTAGTATTTAATAATCTGATAGTAAATTTCTTAAAGCCATGTTTTTAAAAAGTCGTTCTTTTATATATTACTATTTAGTAATTTAATATTAATATTTTTAAAAAGTTTTAAAATGTTTTAAAAAACAACACAAAATGTTAACTTTCAGGAATAAAAATCTGGTAAAATTAAACTAAGTACAATAACATTTTAAACATATGGAAGAATGTCTTAATGATTCAAAATAAAGAAAAAATGGTCAGCAGCGAAGATTTTTTTTAATTAACTGAGGTTTAAGTTAAACTTGCGAGTTCAATTTTCCTTACCATTACACCTCTCTAACTTTTTATTTTCTTCTAAATTTTTACTTATAAGGAATTTGCATAGTACCCACAGAACATTCAAATAAGAAATAACAACAATGTATTATTTTTAGGACAAAATTTTCGTATCACATTGTCTTAAAGGGGTGTTAAAGAAAGGACGGTAAGGTAAAAAAAGGGGACGGTATTGGAAAAAAGTGAAGGTAAGGCAAAAAAAATGGGACGGTAAGGAAAATTACCACCTATTTTTAGGACAATCATGTTAACACTCAGTGATAGCCACAATATTCATTGATTTTTAGAAACAGTTATTTACATTGGATTAAATAAAAAAAAAATAATTTACCTCAAAAGTGCAGGAATAAATATTGGGGACGGCAAGACCACCAATAAAGCCACGATACTTGAAATTGATATTTAAATGCCGATTTAAATTCTGCAGGAAATTTCTGTCAAAGAATTTTAGCCATTTTTTCTCTAGCATACTTCTGTATGAGAAAAAATTTCAAAAAAATTCTGTGGCTGCATCTGAAGGGATTTTCTGTATAATTTTAGCAAGAGGGAAAGTAAGGAATCTAAAATCCAGGGACAGAGTTAAAAAAATATTAACAACCGCTAAAATGTGTGCAGGTTAATTTTTTTGCTACGTGTTTACATAAAACAATAGTCCCAGTTTCGGAAAAATATTACATCAATTACTTTTATTGAAACAATTTTATACAGACAGCTCCAAACTTAAAAATCAGCATCAGGGAAACGAGACGCTATAGGAATTTCGAGGTATATTTGGACACCCAACATCTTCCAAAACTTATTTATATCGTTAATATTGTTATACAGTCATGTAATGGGATGTTTTCCAGTATAAGAAATAAAAAACTCCACAAGAATATGTACTAAAATAAAAATTATTGTTCAATGACTTAAAAGTAAAAATTATGTGAGAATACCTCGTATAACAAATGAACTCGATGTGAAAATTATATATAATTTAAATCAATTCTTTCAAGAAAATTAATCAAATGGAAAAGCAATACATTTCTGCGTAAAATTCATAATTATGTTAACTTAAATTCATATACATCTTAAAGTTTTATCTATTTGGAGTTGATTTGATATCAAATCACAGTAAAATGAAAAAAAAATAGAAAAACAGATGTTGCAAAAGTTTTGAAATTTTTCAAATAAATAACGAGGAAAAAAAAAAAAAAAAAAAAAAAAACAGGAAGCAGGAATTCTGTTTTTTTCAGAATTTAGTGTCGGCCCCGATGACAAAACACCCCCCATAAATATAGATAGCACGAAACATATATCAGTTTTAAGACTTAAAATACGCGCTTTTATTTTATATAAAACGACGTCATTTCCATCCGCTGTAGAATTCCAAATTTGCGATCCAGTCTTGAACAACTTGTATAGAAAAGTATGTATATGACGTTAATATCGCGGAATAATACACAAATCCAGCAAAAAGCGATGTTGTAAACTCGAAAAAAGATCGGCTACCTTTTGATTCATATGCCTTCATTTGTTTGTAACATTAACATGTATAGCGAAACAGCACAAAAAACTGGCGATATGAAGCAATTAAAATAATAAAACTTTGTAAAAAATCACCATAAAATAAAAACAATGCAAAGGACGCGTTTCGAGCTAAAAATATAACATTATGGTGATTTTTTACAAAGTTTTATTATTTTAATTAGTATGTATACTTAAAATTAACGACTTAAAAATACTTAAAAAATACTTATAAAAAATTCTTAAAAAATACTTAAAATTATGGACGACGTCCGTAAGCGGATGACACGTGTCCGCTTACGGACACGTGTTTACTGTAGCTGATGGCGAGCTGTTATATTTTTAGCTCAAAACGCGTCCATTGTATTGTTTTTATTTTATGGTGATTTTTTACAAAGTTTTATTACTTTAATTAATATGTATACTTAAAATTAAATGTAGTTTATAATAGCTCCATGTTTTATCAGAAATAATTCATTTATATTTTTTTCAAAAAAGCACGTATTTTAATTATTTTTTTTAGCTGGTATGAGAAAATGGAAATAAAAAGATAGTAATCTACTATTATCCAACTATTTTACCTTTACTTTCTATAGAAATGGAGCACTTCAGTTGCCACCAGAAACAGCATTAAAAACTAAAAAACATTAGTATCTCAAAAGTAAACTGAGATGCAGTTTTAAAACAAATTGCAGATAAAAGTACTTTTTTTTCTATAGTGTAAAAATTGAAAATGTGCGATGGTTAGAAGTTTAAAAAATTGCAGTAGAGACTATCAGTATTTAACCGTACAATGATACATCTGCTTCGTTTTACGGATGGCTTATGTAACGTAACGTTATCTTTTAGGGACGATACATTAATTGTTGACAAAAAAAAAAAAAAAAAAAAAATAGCATATCGAGGGCTAAAAAGGTAAAATTAACGAAAATGTTCCAATGTAATGTTTTTAAAATACTAAAGGTATTCGTTTAAATGCGATTAATTATAAAATGTTACAGGGGGTGATCTTTTATTACTTGCATAGTCTTTTTTCCAGAATGACGTTGTAGTATAGTGCCTAGATAATCTTTTATAAAGGTACTCTGATATCGAGAGACTTTTAAGATCCTGAGTGCGATCGCGGTGTCCAGTATTCTAGCATTTGTAATTTAATGAGTTGTATGTTTCGTCATTTCTTTAAATTTCTTAAAAAGTACACTGCTGTGCAAAAATTATTCCTCACAAAGATTTGATAATTAGGCATATGTGGTTGTATAGTTGCTATATAGACTGCGGTAGGAGTTAGATTCAATGGATTCTGATACATCTTGCCCTTTTGTAATAAGTTTTTGAACGTTGACGAGTTCTGTATATTTCATTCGCAAGCCAAGTTTGTCTATCAGCCATCTCTCTATTCTTTAAAAAAAAAAAAAAGAGTAACTAATGCTGTCACCACCGCCGCCGGTTTTGAATTTTTGTGACCGGAGGTCTTTCTTCGTTCATATTAAGAAAACTATAGCATAAAAAAATATGAAAATCGGTGGTATTATAGAGAAATGTTTGATAAACACGCTGATGCAGACAGTTTTCAAATCAAAGAATTATTTAAGAGATATTTCATGCTAAAGTTTGACCAAATCGTTCCATTAAAAAAGTTTTACAGTAGCAAAAACTGTACATGGAAATTTAATCATTTTTCGATCATTTTATTCGTTAGAAGTTCCCGGTGTGCAGACCGCATTTTTTTTTTTAATTTGACTCATTTTTTGAGGTTTTATTTCCATTTTAAATTCAAATTTTCAGCATTTCGAGAGATATTTTTTATATATTTTAGAAAGTGGTATTAATTTAAACTGTTGCCAACTGTATAAACAGCGCAAACAATAATGTTTGCTTCAAATAAAAAGAAATATTTACAATATAAACATAAAAAACTATTATAAACATAAAAAAGACACCTCAAATTAGAATTAAATAATTAGGTATAAAAAGCAGGAACTTATGGAAAATTACGCCATAAAAACTATATTTACACATGAATTTTAAAAGAGAAAGAATATTGTAAAATAATGAATTCATTAACATGCATTAGAAGTCTTAAATAGAAGAAATTACGTCACATTTACATCACATTAAACTTATTACATAAAATGAACAAAACATAATATTGCAAAGCAGTTTAAATTTAAAAATTGCGCGAGACATTTATTTGATATTTTGAGATGATCTTTTCAACTTTTCAGCGCAAATAATATTTCATTTCTAACAAAAGCATTTTCACGTCAATATTAAAAAGAGAAAGAAAAGATTGGTGAAAACTACGTCAGATTAAAAACGATACATTTAAAATGTCTTATTTAAAAGAACTTTCTTTTCGCTTTGTTAAAAAATACCGGAAGACAAAGACTCTGTTTACATAATTCATTTTATATTAGCTTATTTGGAAATGTTTAACTGATTTTATTTAATCAAAGACGAAAACAGCCATTGTATCTTTTAACACCAGCTGATTTGGCCTTAAAATTCCACAATCAAACAGAAATGAATAGAAACCCGTTTGTAGGTAGATCGCTACTGTTTTTTAAATTATAAATCAATCTTCAGAAATCTTTTTAAAGCCGATCAAATTAGCGTGCTTTTAGAGTCTGTGGTGTCTGAACAGGGGTTGGCGAGCGTAGCTCTTAGAGGGCAAAGCCTCCTAGTTTTATAAAAAAAAATCTACGACTCGATCATCGTAGTACATATGCGCCACTTCATGGGTTCGAAATAGGCAATCAAGCTTACGTCTACCACCAATTTAAAAACAAATTTGTTCTTTTTAATCACTGTAACTTTGCCTGATTTGGCACCTGTCGCCATCGTTCAGTCGGCGCCTATGGCGTAGTTATAAGTTCAGTTTCATGTTTCCAAATAAAAGACAATTAGAATACTAAGTAACGTTTTATAGAAAAAATTAAGTATATATAATGACATTTCTTTAATGAAATTGCTTTATATGACATTTTTTTAGTGAAGTATCTGTTTTTGGATGCTATCAACTCTAAATTAAACATTTTCCGATACGTAATTAAATTCATACGTGCAAGAGTTAAAAATTAATATAATTTTAATATTAATGTTGATGTTGTTAATTTATGAGGTTTGCATCTAACCCTTTTAGGGGCAAGTAATTGCGTAACTGTAATGTCGAATTCACACCGGAATCTCCCAAAAATTTTATTGCAAAATAAGGAAAAGCAATTTTACGACTGAAACAATGGAACAATGTAAGCTGTTTCATGGATTTCCTAGCTGCGTTGCAACTTAACATCCAGTATAGAGGTCATGCGTGTTTCTTGCAATGGGAGGCATGAAAAAAGATGTTTAGACGCAGCTGGTGGCCTCGAAAAGTAGAAGAATTAAATATTTCAAATGAAAATCAAATTTCAAAGTGATTGCTTAAAAGGCGCAAAGGCCAACATAGTGAAAAAGTTTCCAAGCCGGGACTCGAACCCGGGCCATCAGTATAGCGCACTGACGTTCTACCGACTAAACCACTTGGAACGATACCTAGCTCGGAAAATTTCTCACTGTTATATGTTGGCAAGGCTACAAACGTAGCACAAGATGGAATATTTATCGTGAGCCACCGACCTGGGGCGAGCACGAAACATAATTAAATCCAGCATCGATAGAATCTATATTAATACATGGAAATTATTCCAGAGAGAAACTCCTTGTTTCTCTCTGGAATAATTTCCATGTATTAATATAGAAGAATTAAAGCTTAAGAATAAGAGAACTTACTAATAAAAATGTTAGTATAACAATGTTTTCCAACAAAGTTAGAAAAGTAAAATTTAATAAAATTTTTCTGGTGCAAATCTTTTTTATTCGTAGATGGGATAAAACATATCCCACCGCCTTTCAAGGGGATGAATCATATTTGCTGAACGTTAAAATTTTTACTTAAGAATTGCAAGCATCTGAAAAACCTATATACCGTGTTGAGACAACTGCTTAATACACTATATAAACAACCCAAAAACGTTTCCAAAAATCAGTGGCAGCAAAAAAGACTCTGGTTTTAAATACTTTTTTAAATCTCGACAATACACTGGTCTCTGACTTTTCTAAAGATAAAGAAAGCTTTTCGAAATTTTTTGGTAAGTCAGAAAAGGTTAGTGAATATTTTCGTTCGTCTTTCTTTACAGTGTACAAATATATAATGAAAATATAGTTTTCAGTACAGGGTGTTCTGAAATTTGACCGACAAATTAAGAGGGATGAGAGAAGGATTCAAGAAGATGAAAATTTAAAATAGAACATACGAAGGAGTATCAACAATTTTTTGCCCTCACATACAAATAATTGAGGGAAATTTATGAAATTGCTACATTTTATGAGTCTTTTTCTTTATAGTCGGTGTGCACAGTAACACATTCGTGCAACCAGTATGTCAAAGAGAGGGGGAAGGATGTATTCCAGGAGGAGTGATAGAAGATCCAAAGAAGGCAATTTTCTAACTTTTACTGACCCCCACATGTGACATATTGTTGGAAAGAGGGGGTCGGCAAAAGTTAGAAAATTGCCCCCTCTGGGTCTACTGTCGCGCCTACTGTGACATATTGTTAGAAAAGCCTGTGACCACTTATTCATGTTATGCACTCCCGAGCCCTTCCGCCAAATTTGCCCCCCAGCGGCATGAATGATGTCCGCAAAATTTAGAAAAGTGGCCACATGGAGGACAAATTTGGGGGAAGGGACTCGGGAGGTGCATAGCATGAATAAGTGGTTACAGGCCTTTCCAAAAATATGTCACATATGGGGGGTCGGCAAAAGTTAGACAATTGCCCCTTTGGGTCTACTATCGCGCCTCCTGGAATATATCCCCCCGCTCTCTTTGAAATATCATTTGCAGAAATATGTTACTGTACGCGGTGACTATATAGAAAAGGACTAATACAATGTAGAAATTTCATAAATTTCACTCTATTATTTCTATGTAAGGGCAAAAAGTTTTTGATACACTCTCCTATCGTGTCACAAAGACTTATTTAGTCTTATTTAGATCTTATTTAGTCACAAATGCGGAGTGTTTCACCCTATCTTAACTTCGGTTAAATGTAATAATTTTTAGAAAAATAAAGGCACTGGAATGCAAATGCAACAATATGTTCCTTGCTTTGTGTGAAATGTTATAACATCACGAAAAGTTCTGAAAAACCACGATGATACCGTAGGAACAAGAAATCACAGTCCAAAATGTGGAGCGTGAAGTGCATACTATTTGCGAACATAATGAAACTTCTCTCATTTTTTTTTATATTATAGCATTTACAACAAAAGTGAGATAGTCTATTAAAGGTTTTATTATAATAATATTTAAGTTTCAAGTGCATACTGATTGCGCATATAAAGGAAACTTCTCTCAGTTTTTAAATATTATCACATTTACAATCTCAGGAAACCGATTTAAAAAATAATGGTGTCAAAATGATGGTGACAACCCTTGCTCCAAGATAAGACTATATTTTATGTCGGTGGCATTACCCCAAAGGGGGTGGAAGAGCAAAAAGCGTTCTTAAAATGCGATTTTTGCTTTGAAGGGCCTAGAATCATGAAATTTGGAATGAACTTATAAGATTTTGGATTTTTAACTTATAAGATATAAAGGATCTCTAAGAACATTTCCTAAAAAAAATGCGCGAAAAGCATTGTAAAAAAACCTTCTAAATTGCGATTTCTATGCAACATCAGGAAGTACTGAACCGATTTCAAATATAATGGTGTAAAAATGATGGTGACAGCTCTTGCTCCAAGATAGGCTAAATTTTATGTCTGTTTTCACTACCCCAGATGACGTGCAGGAGCAAAAAAGTTTTAAAAATGCGATTTTTGAATTATGGAAGGACCTAGATTCATGAAATATTGCATGGTATACATATACTATAATGCGAGCAAAAATTGTGTGTGTGTGTATGTAAATTTTATCTTGAAAACGACTCAAACGATTTTGATTAAATTTTGCACCCTACCGTTTTCGGGCACGAAAAGACCATTGGGATGGGTCTCGTGTTCGAGAAAATTCGATTAGTGGGTCATTTTGGGTCATAATGGGTCAAGGTCAAGTTAATTATATCTAAAGAACGGCTCAATCGATTTTGACAAAATTTTGTATCTAAGCATTTTCGGGCACGAAAAGACCATTGGGATGGGTGACGTGTTCGAGAAAATTCGTTTAGTGGGTCATTCTGGGGTCAGTGTGGGTCAAGCTATTTTTATCTAAAAAAAGGCTCTAACGATTTTTCACTGAACTCTATATTCTACTGTTTTGGATTACGAGAAGACCATTGGGCTATGTCACATGTTAGAGAAAATTCGATTAGTGGGTCATTTTTGGGCCACAATGGATCAAGCTAAGTTTACCTAGATAACGGCTCTAAAGATTTTGACAAAATTTTGCACCCTACTGTTTTCGGGCATGAAAAGACCATTGGGATGGGTCTCGTGTTCGAGAAAATTCAATTAATGGGTCATTTTGGGTCATAATGGGTCAGGGTCAAGCTAATTATTTCTAGAGAACGGCTCAATCGATTGTGGCTAAATTTTTTATCTAACCATTTTCGGGCACGAAAAGACCATTGGAATGGGTCTCGTGTTCGAGAAAATTCGATTAGTGGGCCATTTTGTGTCATAATGGATCAGTGTCAAGCTAATTATATCTAGAGAACGGCTCAATCGATTTTGACTAAATTTTGTATCTAACCATTTTCGGGCACGAAAGACCACTGGGATGGGTCTCGTGTTCGACAAAATTCGATTAGTGTGTCATTTTGGGTCATAATGGGTCAGGGTTAAGCTAATTATATCTAAAGAACGGCTCAATCGATTTTGACCAAATTTTGTATCGAACCATTTTCGGGCACGAAAATACCATTGGGATGGGTAAATGTGTTCAAGAAAATTTGATTAGTGGTTCATTTTTGGGTCACCGTAAGTTTATCTAGATAACGGTTCTACGATTTTGACGAAATTCTGTAATCTATCGTTTTCGGCCACGAAAAGACCATTGGGATGGGTTACCTGTTCGAGAAAATTCGATTAGTGGGACATTATGGGTCAGGGTCAAGCTAATTATATCTAAAAACGGCACAAGACATTTTCACAAAATTTCTTAATATACGGCCATTCTTGGTCATGAAATGACCATTAGGATAAGTTACATGTTCGACAAAATTCTATTAGAGGGTCATTTTGGGTCACAATGAGCCAGGGTCAAGCTAATTGAATCTAAAAACATGCTCAGAACAATTTGACCCAATTTTATACTGTTTCTGGGGATGAGAAGAGAATTGGGCTAAGTCACATGTTCAAGAAAATTCAATCAATGGGTCATTTTGTGTCCTAATAGATCAGGATCAAGCTAACTGTATCAGCAAAACGGATCAAAATATTTTGATAAATCTTGGTACTACACCGTTTCTGGACAAGATAAAACCATTGAGCTGGCTCGCATGCTCCAGAAAATTCTATTAGTGGGTCATTTTGGTGCTAATGGTTCGGGGTCAAGCTAACGGGATCTCAAAAAGGTTCAAACAATTTTGACAATATTTTTTGCTATACCGTTTCACAGTACAAAAAGACCATTGAAATAGCTCACATGTTCGATAAATTTCTGTTAGTTAGTTTTTGAATCAACGTGGGTTAAGCTTATTTTATCTAGAAAACGGCTAACGATTTTCAGTAAATTTTGTACTCCACCGTTTTCAGGCTCGAGAATAGCATTGTGTTAGGTTGCATGTTCGAAAAAATTCGATTAGTGGGTCTTTTTGGGTCACTATGTCTCAGGGTCAAACTAATTGCATCTAAAACAGCAAGAATGATTCAGTGGGAATAATATATCGAGATAAACAGAAAACTAATTTTGACCGAGCTTAGCTCGGTCATTCCTGCTAGTATTTATTACATACCTCTAAGAACATTTCTTTAAAAATTTGAAATTTAAAAGGGATGAAAATGTGCGAAAAGTGTTCTAAAAATGTTCTAAATGCCAATTTGCGAGTAATCTCAGGAAGAATCAAACTTATTTCAAAAGTAATGGTAGGAAATTGATGCCGACAGCCTCTGCTCTAACACAGACGATATTTCATGTCGGTATCATTATCACCTGGAGGTTGCAAGAGAAAAAACATTCTAAATTTCGTTTTTTGTGATCGGTAGGGAATAGCAACTTGAAATTAAGCAAGGTACATATTTATTAGATATAAATGATCATTAAGAACGGTTTCGAAAAATAATAGGAAATTTAAAAGGGGTGAAAATGCGCGAAGAGCGTTCTAAAAACATTCTAAATTGCGATTTCTGCTCAGTCTCAGGAAACACCAAACCTATTTCAAAAGTAATGATTGCAAATTGATGGGGACAATCCCTGCTCCAACATAGGCTATATGTTATGTTGCTGTCACTACCATCTGGGGGTTGCAAGAGCAAAACAGGTGCGTTTTTTGCACGACTGAGGGGGTCTAACATTTAGAAATATGGCATGGTATTTGCTTACAAGATGCAACTGCTTTCTAAGAACAGTCGAATGAAAATTCAAATTTAACAGGATGAAGTGAGTGAAAAGTGATATAAAAACGTTCTAAATTACAATTTTCATGCAATCTTATCAAATATCAAACCGATTTAAAAAATAATGGTGACAAATTGTTTGTGATAGAACCTGCTCAAACATAAGCTATATTTTATGTCTGTGCCACAACCACCAGAGGGTTTCAGGAGCAAAAAACTTTCTAAATTGCGATACCTGTGATACTGAAGAGGCTAGAAACTTTAAATATGGCATGGTAGTTACTTATAAAATATAAATGCCCTCGAAGGACTGTCGAAAACAAATTCGAATTAAAAAGGGGTGAAGCGAAGTGGAGGTGCAAAAAGCGTTAAAAAAAAGTCCTAAATTGCGATTTCTATGCAATTTCAGGTGATATAGACCGATTATAAAAGTAATAGTTGCGAATGAATGGTAACAGTCTTCAATCCTACACAGGCTATATTTTATGCCGATGATTCTACCACCTGGGATTCCAAGGAACAAGAAACGTTCGAAAAAAGGCCTTTAAAAGGTTTCTAAATTACGTTTCTGTGGAATATTAGGAAATAACAAACCAATTTAAAAATTAATGTTGCCAAGTTAATGGTGACAGATCCTATTTCAACATAGCCCTTTATGTTGAAGGAAGTGGTAGAACTTGGAATTTAACATGATGGTTAATTTTAAGGTGTAAGAAGATGTTTTCTAAAAAATTCAAAACGTCAAATGAATACTGAAATGAGCGTATTAATTGAGCATAAAAGTTTCAAAATATTTTCTAAATCATCATTTATTTAGTTTTATTTCTTTTTATTAATTTAAGTCTCATTTCTGCCTAATGCAGTGTAATAATGAAGATTAGTCAAACTGTGTTTTGAATAGTAATTTTTGAATTATTCCTAAAAGTATAATTTCTTTTAATAAAAATTAGACATATAAATATCACTTGGCATATTTCAAATATTACGCGAGCAAAGCCGCGGGGTTTGCTAGTCATTATTATATTTTCAAAATGAAATGAAAGCCTTTATAACATAAAGTTTGTGAATCAAAAGAAACTAGTCGGATGAGCCAGTCCCAAAACTTTCTTCTATCTCAAACATGTTGATACTTTAAAATTTGCTATCACAGTGCCAAAAGTAAATGGCAATCTTTGCCAATCATGAGAATTCTAAAGAAATGAAAGTCCGTCCATTAGTTCTTGAGATATGACTATCGCTAAAACCATGTAAATCCTGCAAAATGCAGCATAGATTCATATCTGTAGGGTGATTTACATTAAAACGTATTCAGTATCAACTGATGTCAACGTCTTACTAAATCTAAAGCTTGATGAAAATCCATGCATTAATTTTTGAGATAGATCTATTGCGTAAATCTTGCAATATGCAGCTTAGCAGCGCCACCTGTCACGCGATTTACAACAAAACATAAGCAGCACCAAAATTTATCATGGTATAGCTCAATTTAAAGTTCGATAATAAATTCGTGTATTAGTTCTTGAGATAAGAGCTATTGCAGAAATCGTGAAAAATGTAGCATAGCAGTGCAAACTGTTGGGCGATTTACACCAAAACATAGTCAGCTCTAACTCATATCAAGGAATAACTGAATCTGAAGATTCATAAAAATCCGTACATTAGCTCTTGATATAGAGCTTTTATTAAAATCATTAATAATACAGCATAGCAGCGCCACCTGCTGGGCGATTTACACTAAAAAGTAATCAGCTCCAATTTATATCAGGACTAACTCAATCTAGAGTTTTATTAAATCCCGTGCATTTGTTCTTGAGATAGAACGCCCACAAAAGTTGTGTCACATACAGACAGACACAGTCACAGACCAATACAGACATTTTGTAAAAACATGTTTTTCGGGACCTCTAACCCTTAAGACGTTTAAATCCGTCGAAATCCGGAATTCAAAAATTTTCCCGAATCCAGTACTTTCTTCTTGTAAAGATAAAAGAAAGTAAAACTATATATAATAAAAAGGGATTTATAGTTAGGAAATCTTTTTGTCTTTACTATTTTCAATCCTGTTTTTCCCCACAAATGCGTTTATTGCTCAGCACGTGACATTTTCGCAGACTTAATGTGGCATTTTGGGATACAAAAAAGCATGTAAGGAAATAAGATTTCTAAAATCTACGCTGATTAAGAAAAATAAATTCTTCAAACGGAAGAAAATAGAAAAATGTAACTTTTATAGATAAATAGTTTTCTCGTTTAATATTTTCACACCATTTAATAATTTACGCCATTTTCAGAATCCTATTACAGTAATATGTAGTATTAAAAAAAAGATATAAAATAAATGACTTCAAAGGACCACAAATAATTGCTATTCAATTATAGATGAAAAACTCCAGAACAATAAAATTTCCATAGTGTTTAATCCTGAGTGTTGTATTTTCTCAAAATAGAGTTAAACGTTTCGTAAATTGAAATTAAGAGAAACTAGAGGATAAACCCGCTCATCTCGAGTAACACAATATAGGTAAATAACCACCATATGTATTATGTCTGATATCGATATTTTTTTCTAATACCCATACTAAAAAAAACAGTGAATATTTTTGTTCGTTTTATTAAAAATTATTATTATTTATTTTCTTTTTTTACAGTGTACAAATATATAATGAAAATATAATTTTCAATACAGGTGCTCCAAAATTCGACCGACAAATTAAGAGGGGTAATACGAGGGCATTTCGAAAAGTAAAGATAGAATGGCTCGCATTCCTTAAAAAAAAAACATTTATTTAGAAAACGTAAGTTACATCTTATTAACTGGATTATTTATTATTTTTCGACATAATGACCCCCGTTATCCAAACATTTGTTAAGTCGGGGCACAAGCTTTTGTATCCGACAGTCATAGAAGGTTTCCGCCTGTTGTCGGAACCGCATTTCAACTTCACCTTTGATCTCATCATCGACGTGGAATGATTTTCCTCCAAGATGTGACTTCAGGTAACAGGAGACGTCTATTCGCACGAATTGCTTCCTCCGTTCTCTGAAGAAGGGCATCAGAGATCCCAGATAGCCGACCTGTTCTTTGTTCGTCATGAACATCGGTCCTACCTTCAGAGAAATGACAACACCATTTCGTTACATTTTGTCGATTCATAATGTTCCCATAAACAGAAACAATTTCTTTGTGAATATCCGCTGGTCACTGACCTCTTGCATGAAGAAAACATATGACGGAGCGCACTTTGCATTTGGCGGGATTCTGAATCGGCGGAACCATTTTAAACACGACCTACTCCAGCCAGAATCAACGTTGAAATGCCGAACGACCGCGAGGAGAAAGCTAACGGTTCAAGGTTGACACCTGTGTTGCCAATTTGCTTGCCAAAACTTTTCTTTTCCTCCGGCGTACGGTGTATCTTTATTTTTCGAAATGCCCTCGTAGAATGAATCAAGAGGATGAAAACTTGCCACAGAACAAAGAAAATGAAAAATCTATAAACACCGAAAAAAGCCTTCGTCTAAGCAAATAAATATCCATGTGATGCTGTCATCTCTTGGTTAACAGATAAAAACATTTATAGATACTAATTTCATACAATTTTCATGTTATAAATAAGAAACAAATTATACTAATTTATTAAAATTCGTAGCGTCCCAAAAGTGGAGCGCTAGGCATAAATGTGTTAATGGCTTTTCTTTCGTAATCCCGGCCATTTTCAAAAAAGTCATTTTGGGCAAAATGCTTTTGTAATCTTCCAAAACAGTGTAAGCCTGCGGAAGCTATGTGCTAAAACACTAAATAACAACGAAAGAACTTCGGATTAGTCGAAATCGTTTCACATCGATAATCTACAGACTACAGAGAATAGAAAAATGTAAAAACAAAATCGACTTTTTCAACCTAGAAAAAGCAAATTTCCCTTAAATGTGAAAAAAAGTCCGAAATCTAAACTTTTCCATGTTCTAACATGAGACAAAACATAAAACAAAACAAGGTACAGTCGTGGATAAAAAAAAAATAAACACCCCCTACTAACTCAAAAAATTATTCTAGATGAAAGTTACTGGTACCGAGCGATTGGAAATAAAGTCTACTTTTAAATGACGTATATAAAATTTGCTTAGGGAGACATCTACATATTAAAACGAATCCAAACTTCATTTTTTTCAATAGCAATACCCAATTAGAAAGATATATTTCAAATCTTTGGTTCAAACTAGGCCTAAACCCCAAATTTCAAGTCATTTGAAGGGTAAGGTTTTGAATTATAAACATTGAAAATTTAGTGCTTCTAATGTTAAATTACTTTTTCATATTTTTATTTATAACTTCTGGAATTATGATCATAATGTTCCTATTTTTTGTGTAGCAATAATAATAATACACCCAAACATAAATACGTTGAATTTGCAACTTTTATAATTTTCTGATATGAATTATGAATTATGAAATTAATATTAAAAAAATTATGAATTGCAACCTACAATTCTTTTGATGGATTCAGATTTATTAAGTCCTGCTTTATGGAAATCCAAAACTTCACATTTTTGTTCCAAGTAGTTTTCAAATTATGCTTAAAAAAACGGCAAAATGATGGTTTAAGGGGCCGTATATGATAGAAGTGACTAAATATTTTGAAATTTCTTATGCTATCCTGTAATCTAACGGGCTTAATTGACTTATTAAGGTGCCTTGATCAAGAAGGGAGCTCTCTCGGTTAACAATCAAGTACCGAACTTCAATTTGGATAAAGCCCTTAAAGTACGCTCGTTTTAAAATAATTAATTTCTGGGAAACTTATGGTACGAATTGCATAAAAATTTGTTTTTAGGCTAATTGAAGGGTGTAGAGTTCGTTTATGCTGTCAGAATTGTGTACTGCTATTGAAAAAAAAAACAAATTATGGTTTGTTTTAATATGTAGATGCCCCCTTAAGCAAATTTTATATACATAATTTAAAAGTAGACATTATTTCCAATCGTTCGGTACCAGTAACTTTCTTCTACGATAATTTGTTGAGGAGTTAGTAGGGGTTGTTTACTTTTTTTCCCCACGACTATACCTGTTTTGTGTTATGTTTTGTTTCATGTTAGGACACAAAAAAGTTTAGACTTTAGACTATTTTTGTTAACTTTAAGGGAATCCGGGGCACATCTTAAAATAACTTTTATTTATTGAGTTAAAATTTTGAATTTTTTTGCGATGGTTAACCATATCATTTGTAAACAAAATCAAATGATAAAATTTCTCCTTTTTTTAAATTTTAAATTTAAAATTTATTAATAAAAAGTGGGGTAACTTAAAATCGTTATAACTCGAATTATTATTTCTAAAATTTCAATTTTTTTTCATTTAAATAAACAGAAATATATAAGTTTTAAATTTGATTGAGCATTTTTAAAAATATTAATTTAAATATAAATTAAAAATATTTAAACTAAATTCAAAAATTTCAAAAATTTATTTTGCAACAATAAACCTTCCATAAAATTAATCACTTCTTAGACAAACATTTGCATTTTATACATTTATATTGTTTAAATATTATCTAACGGTATTGGAAATTAATGAAAACTGCTACATTTTAGCAGAAAAAGTTTAAATAAAAGTGAAAGAAACATAAATGTTAAGGAATAATGTTACTGTAGGAAATGAGAAAAAAAAAATAAAAGGATAAAGGCACTTAAAGGTACAAGTTCAATAACCGTTAAATAAAATGTTATATGAAGTTTAATTTTATAACGCGAGTTGTGTTATTTTTATGATTTCATAAATGTCAGTAAATATTTTTAACATGTAAAATGTTTACAATTTCTAAAATCCTCTGATACTCATGCATAGCATAACACCATCGATCAACGAACAATGCCGCACGTAATTTCTACGACACACAAATTGTTGAAAGCCAAAACATAAATTAAAAACTTTACAACATCAATTTTCTATAGCTTATACCAAACCCTTATTTACTTTCTCAAAATAAAACAAAAAATTTCCTAAAATGATGCGTATGTAAAAAATAAAATAAGCAAAGTGATGATATGTCTAGAAAAATCCACTTTAAAACAGACTTATATTTGATAAAAATTATAGATATTCAGCAATTAACAACTAATTTTGGCAGCATTTGAAACTAACCCTTCTTAAGTTTAAAAATAAAATATAAAAAGCTTAAAAAGAAGAAAGAATATATGTAGTCATAAAAAAGGATTTATAGTTAGTGAATCTTTTTGTCTTTATACTTTTTAAATCTTATATTTATATACGAATGCATTTGTTCCTAACACCTGATATTTTCGCAGACATCGAGCATAGAATTATGGGATACCAGCCTGGAGTTTTGAAGAAAATGAGTTTGCTATGAACAACGGTGTTTTGAGACAAGTAAATACTCCACAATGGAAGAAAACATAATGATAAAAGGAACGTTTATATATAAGTAGTCTTCATTTTTTAAGTTTATCTTTGTTTCTCCGTCTGACAATTTTATAAGCTCCTTTTCTGAATTTCCAGGTATATGAGCTTTTAAAAGTATACAATAAAATTGTGAGATGTTAGGTAAAATCACTGAGCTGAGATTCTTATGACTGAGTTTCTTTAAATAAGATGAAAATAAACAGATATAAAACTGATTATCGTTTGATTTGTTTGTTTTATATCGCCGATATGTATTTATGTTTTTATAATATGATGTTGTCCAATTACATTTTTTAGTTTCATAAGTTTATTTTTTCTTCATTTAAAAAATATCGCTTATAATAATAAACTTCAAAGAAACAAAAAATCAGTCAAACGTAGAATGTAGAATTGATTTTTTGTAAAAATGTTTTTTTTAACTAGTATACATAATATGTACTGTATATGTTTTACAAACCTCTGAGTGAATTAAAAGTAAGAGAGCTTCTTTACTTATGAACTTTTTTTGCTGTTAGCATATTCATACATAAAAGTCTAAAAGTACAAGTACAAAAGTTCTGAGAGTTAAAAAGTATAAAGCCTAAAAGCTCTAAATCTAAGGTAAATGCACAGTAGTGGGCCACTTAAAAAATTTACCTAATTATTATTAAAGTCTTAGTAAATTAAAAAAAATACATACTCTTTTAGCTTAGTGCTAACTTTCATATTTC
The DNA here is from genome assembly GCA_963932465.1 of Maratus speciosus. Classification (NCBI taxonomy): domain Eukaryota; kingdom Metazoa; phylum Arthropoda; class Arachnida; order Araneae; family Salticidae; genus Maratus; species Maratus speciosus. The sequence goes on from OZ010797.1 coordinate 168,005,811, forward strand.
AGAATAAGCATTCAAAGTTTCAAAATACATTCTTCGGAAAAAATAAAATATGTTACCTTCTTCAGTGCTCCAATAGTGGACCTAGTAAATTTCTTCTTTTATTTAATCTTTAAGTTTTCGATTTAGCAAACAATTTATTTACAATGCAATAGAGTAAGTATATTAAAAGTGATTTGATTTAAAATAAAACATAATAATAAAGAAACAATCTCCCTATTCTAAAAAAAGTAAATTACGCTGTCGCCGTCGCCGTCGCCGCCGCCGCCGGTTTTGATTTTTTTGTGACCGGAGGTCTTTCTCCGTTAATATTAAGAAAAATACTGCATACAAAAATATGAAAATAGGCGGTATTATAGAGAAATGTTTGATAAACACGCTGGTGCAAAGAGTTTTCAAATCGAATAATTACTTTAAGAGATATTTAATGCTAAAGTTGGACAAAATCGTTCCATTAAAAAAGTTTTATAGGAGCAAAAACTATACATGGTAATTAATTCATTTTTAGATCATTTTATACGTTAGAATTTTCCGGTGTGCAGACTGCATTCACTTTTTTAATTTGACTCATTTTTTGAGGTTTTATTTCTATTTTAAATTCATATTTTTGGCATTTCGAGATATATTTTTTAATTATTTTAGAAATTGCTATTACTTTAAATTGTTGCAAACTGTATAAACAGCGCAAATAATAATGTTTGCTTCAAATTAAAAATTTATTTGACACGTGACTATTATTAACAGACAAAAAAATTTCAAATTAGGATTAAATAATTACATATGAAAAGCAGGAACTTATTGAAAATATTTCATAAAAACTATACTCACACGTGATTTTTAAAAGAGAAAGGATATTGTAAAATAATAAATTCATTAACATGCGTTAGAAGTCTTAAATAGGAGAAATTACGTCACATTACGCTTATTACGTAAAATGAACAAAAAGTAATATTGCAAAACAGGTTAAATTTTAAAATTGGGCGAGACATTATTTTGATATTTTGAGATTGTATTAATAAGATTAATATTAATTTTATTGAACGCGTTTAGACTGCTTTCGAGCGATTATTTAGTAATTTAATAAAAATAAAAAAGATTACAAGCTGAAAATGAAGTGTCATCGACAAAAAATATAATTTGAAAGAGAAAAATCTGTGAAGCATAAAATAAAGAAATTGCTAAAATTGTTTAGTTAAGATTCGTTAACCTTCTGTATTGTTTCCGTCAAAAGAAGGCATTGGTATTTGTGAAATATATTTGCATTTTGATGCAGATTTGCTTATTATATTATCTTATTTAGAAATGTTTAACTGATTTTATTTAATCAAAGACGAAAACAGCCATTGTATCTTTTAACAGCAGCTGATTTTTCCTTAAAATTCCCCAATCGAAGAGAAATGAATATAAACCCGTTTATAAGGAGATCGCCACTGTTTTTATATTATAATTCAAACTTTCAAAATCTGTTTAAAGCCGATCAAATTGAAAATAAACAAATGTACCTGCAGAAAAAAACAATTATTCCAATCAGTTTATGGAAAGTTAAAATTTAGGGATACAAGCAAACCCCGCGGCTTTGCTCGCGTAATATTTGCAATATGCCAAGTGATATTTATATGTTTAATTTTTATTAAAAGAAAGTATACTTTTAGGAATAATTCAAAAATTACTATTTAAAACACAGTTTGACTAAACTTCATTATTACACTGCATTATGCAGAAATTAGATTTAAATTAATAAAAGAAATAAAACTAAATAAATGATAATTTAGAAAATATTTTGATACTTTTATGCTCAAACAATACGCTTATTTCAGTATTCATTTGAAGTTTAAAATTTTTTAGAGCCCATCTTCTTACGTCTTAAAATTAACCATCATGTAAAATTCCAAGTCCTACCACCTCTCTCAACATAAAGGGCCAGGTTGGAATAGGAACTGTCACCATTAATTGGCCAACATTAATTTTTAAATCGTTATATTATTTCCTGATATTCCGCAGAAACGTAATTTGGAAAGCTTTTAATGGCCTTTATTAGAACGTTTGTTGTTCCTGTGAACCGCAGGTGATAGAATCATCCGCATAAAATATAGCCTGTGTAGGATCAGAGACTGTTACCAATGATTTGTAATTATTACTTTTATAATCGGTTTATATCCCCTGAAATTGCATAGAAATTGTAATTTAGGACTTTTTTAGAACGCTTTTCGCACCTCCCCTTCGCTTCACCTCTTTTTAATTCGAATTTATTTTCGACAGTCCTTCGAGGGTACTTATATTATATAAGTAACTACCATGCAATATTTAATGTTTCTACCCTCTTCAGTAACACAGAAATCGTAATTTAGAAAGTTTTTTGTTCCTGCAACCCTCTGGTGGTAGTGGCACAGACATAAAATATAGGTTATGTTTGAGCCGGTTCTATTACCAACAATTTGACACCATTATTTTTTAAATCGGTTTGGTATTTGACAAGATTGAATAAAAAGTGTAATTTAGAACGTTTTTAGAACGCTTCTCGCTCACTTCATCCTTTTAAATTTGGAATATCCTTTCGACTGTTTCTAGAAAGCAGTGCATCTTGTAAGTAAATACCATGCCATATTTAAAAATGTTAGACCCCTCAGTTGTGCAAAAAACGCAAATTAGAACATGTTTTCCTCTTGCACACCCAGATGGTAGTGACAGCAACAATATATAGCCTATGTTGGAGCAGGGACTGTCACCATAAATTTGCAATCATTACATTTGAAATAGGTTTGGTATTCCCTGTGACTGAGTAGAAATCGCAATTTAGAACGTTTTCACAACGCTTTTAGAACGGTTTTCGCGCATTTTCACCTCTTTTAAATTTCCAATTTTTTCGAAAATGTTCTTAATAATCATTTACACCTAATAAATATGTACCTTGCCTAATTTCAAGTTGCTATCCCCTACCGATCACAAAAATCGAAATTCAAAAAGTTTTTTGCTCCCGCAACCTCCAGGTGATAGTGACACCGACATGAAATAGCGTCTATGTTGGAGCAGAGGTTGTCAGCATTAATTTGCCTACCATTGTTTTTGATATCAGATTGATTCTTCCTGAGATTGCTCACAAATCGGCTTTTAAAACGTTTTTAGAACGCTTTTTACGCGATGAATCATTTATATCTAATATATATATATATATATACCAAGCAAAATTTCATAAATCTAGGTTCTTCCATAATTCAAGAATCGCATTTTTAGAACGTTTTTAGTTCCTGCATCTCCTCTGGGGTAGTGGAAACGGACATAAAATATGGCCTATCTTGGAGCAAGAGCTGTCGCTATCATTTTATACAGTTATATTTGTAATAGGTTCAGTACTTCCTGAGGTTGCATAGAAATCGCTATTTAAAATTTTTTAACAGCGCTTTTCGCGCATTTTCACCCTTTTTAAATTTCGAATTTTTTTAGAAAATGTTCTTAGAGATTATTGATATCTTATAAGTAACTACCATTCCAAATTTCATGATTCTAGGCCCTTCCATAACAGAAAATATTGATACAAACATAAAACAGAGCCATGTTAGAGCAAGGTCTCTCACCATTAATTTACAACCATTACTTTTGAAATCGATTTGATACTTCCCAAAATTGAGTAGAAATCACCATTTAGAATGCTTTTTAGAACCCTCTTCACGCATTATCACCCCTTTCAAATTTCGAATTTTTTAAGAACAGTTCTTGAAAATCCTTTATATCTAATAATTAACTAATGTTTCAAATTTCATATTTTTAGGCCTTTCAGTAACGCAAAAAGTGCATTTTTAGAACGTTTCTTGCTCCTGCACCCACTTTGGGGTAGTGGCACCGACATGAAATATAGCCTATCTAGGAGCAAGGTTTGTCACCATCATTTTGACACCATTATTTTTACTTTCTTCTATCTTTACAAGAAGAAAGTATTGGTTTCATGAAAATTTTCGAATTCCAGTTTTCGACGGATTTACACGTTTTATGAGTCAGAGATTCCAAAAAACATGTTTTTACAAAATGTCTGTCTATGAGTCTGTCTGTCTGTCTGTCTGTCCGTCTGTCTGTCTGTCTGTCCGTCTGTCTGTCTGTATGTGACACACATTTTGTGGGCGCTCTATCTCAAGAACTAATGCACGAAATTTCACAAAACTTCATATTTAGTTAGACCTTGATATAAATTGGAACTGATTAGTTTTTGGTGGAAATCGCCCAACAGGTGGCGGTGCTATGCGGCATTCTTATCGATTTCTGCAATAGCTGTATCTCAGGAACTACAGCGCGGATTTTCATAAAACTTCAGATTCAGTTCGCGCAGGATATAGTTTGGTGCTGGTTACTTTTTTGTAAAAATCGCCCTACAGGTGGCGCTGGTATGCTGCATTGTTCATGATTATCGCAATAGCTCTAACTCAAGAAAAAATGCACGAATTTTCATCAAACTTCAGATTCAGTTAGTCCATGATATATAAATTAGTGCTGCTTAATTTTTGGTGCAAATCGCCCAACAGGTGGCGCTGCTGTGTTGCATTTTTCACGATTTCCACAAGAGCTGTATCTCAAGAACTATTGCTCGGATTTTCATCAAACTTCAGATTTAGTTAGTTCTTGACATGAATTGATGTATAAATTAGTGCTGTTTAATTTTTGGTGAAAATAGCTCAACAGGTGGCGCTGCTATGCTGTATTTTTTGCGATTTCCGCACTAGCTTTATCTCAAGAACTAATGCTTGGATTTTCAACAAACTTCAGATTCAGGTATACCTTGATATCGTTTAGTGCTGTTTACTTTTAGTGTAAATCGCTCAATAGGTGGCGCTACTATGCTACATTTTTTCAGAATTTCCGCTATCGCTCTATCTCAAGAACTAATACACGAATTTTCATCAAACTTCAAATTCAAATATACTTTGATATGAATTGGTGCTAAATCGTTGTTATTTCTTGTACTATTTAAATGATTTAATTGACGTGATTTATATAGAAGAAAGTTTTGATATGGCCACAACATACTAGTTTTAATATCGGTTTGGTATTTCCTGAGATTGTGTAGAAAACCCCAGTTTGAACGTTTTTAGGAACGCTTTTCGCGCATTTTCATACCTTTAAAATTTCGAATTTTTTAAGAACTGATCTTAGAAATCCTTTATATCTAATAAGTAACTAACATTTCAAATTTCATATTTCTTGGCCCTTCAGTAACGCAAAAACAGTAATTTAGAACATTTTTTGCTCCTGCACCCCCTCTGGGGTAGTGGCACCGACATAAAATATAGCCTATCTTGGAGCAAGGGTTGTCACTAGCATTTTGACACCACTATTTTTTAAATCGGTTTGGTACTTCCTGAAATTGTGTAGAAATCACGATTTCGAACGTTTTTAGAACGCTTTTTGTGCATTTTCACCTCTTTTAAATTTCGAATTGTTTAGAAAATGTTCTTAGATATCATTTATATCTTATAAGTAACTACCACTTCAAATTTCATGATTCTAGGCCCTTCCATAACACAAAAATTGCATTATTAGAACTTATTTTTTGCTCCTGCACCCACTTTGGGGTAGCGGCACCGACATAAAATATAGCCTATGTTCTAAGTTGGACTAACACCATTATTTTGACCCCATTATTTTTTAAATCGCTTTGCTATTTCCTGAGATTGTGTAGAAACCACCATTTAGAACGTTTTTCAGTGCAACCTTTTAGTGCATTTTCAACCTCTTTTAAATTTCGATCTTTTTCAGAACTGTTCTTAGATATCTCTTATATCTAATAAGTAACTAATATTTCAAATTTAATATTTCTACGCCTTTCAGTAACGCAAAAGCCGTAATTTAGAACGTTTTTTGCTACTGCACCCCCTTTGGGGTAGTGGCCCCGACATAAAACAAAGGGCATGTTAAAACAAGGGTTGTCACCATCATTTTGACACCATTATTTTTTTTAAATCGGTTTGGTATTTCCTGAGATTGTGTAGAAATCACCATTTCGAACGTTTTTCAGAACGCTTTTTGTGCATTTTCACCCCTTTTAAATTTCGCACTGTTTAGAAAATGTCCTTAGATATCATTTATATCTTATAAGTAACTACCATTCCAAATTTCATGATTCTAGGCACTTCCATAACACAAAAATAGCATTTTTAGAACATTTTTTGCTCCTGCACCCCCTTTGGGATAGACACACCGGCATAAAACAAAGCCTATGTTAGAGCAAGGGTTGTCACCATCATTTGACACCATTATTTTTTAAATCTGTTCGGTATTTCCTGAGATTGTGTAGAAATAAACATTTCGAACGTTTTTTAGAACGCTTATTGTGCATTTTCACCCCTTTTAAATTTCGAATTGTTTAGAAAATATTCTCAGATATAAATAATATCTCATAAGTAACTACCATTCCAAATTTCATGATTCTAGGCCCTTCCATAACACAAAAATAGCATTTTTAGAAATCTTTTTGCTCCTGCACCCCTTTTGGGGTAGTGGCACCGACATAAAATATTGCCTAGGTTCTAAGATGGATTAACACCATCATTTTGATGCCATTACTTTTGAAATCGGTTCGGTATTTCCTGAGACTGTGTAGAAATCACCATTTCGAACGTTTTTTCGAACGCTTTTTGTGCATTTTCACCCTTTTTAAATTTCGAATTGCTTAGAAAATGTTCTTAGATATCATTTATATCTCATAAGTAACTACCATTCCATAATTTCATGATTCTATGCCCTTCCATAACACATAGTGGCACCGACATAAAGTATAGCCTATGTTCTAAGTTGGACTAACACCATGATTTTGATACCATTACTTTTGAAATCGGTTCGGTAGCTCCCGAAATTACCTCTAACAAACAAACAATTTTTACTTCTTTATAATATTAGTATAGAAGATAAGTAACTACCATTCCAAATTTCATGATTCTAGGCCCTTCCAGAACACAAAAATGGCATTTTTAGAACGGCTTTTTGCTCCTGCACCCCCTTTGGCCAAGTGGAACTGACATAAAACAAATCCTATGTTAGAGCAAGTGTTGTCACCATCATTTTGACACCATTATTTTTTAAATCGGTTCGGTATTTCCTGAGATTGTGTAGAAATCACCATTTCGAACGTTTTTTAGAACGCTTTTTGTGCATTTTCAACCATTTTTAATATCGAGTTGTTTCGATAATGTTCTTAGATATCATTTATATCTTATAAGCAACTACCATTCCAAATTTAATGATTCTAGGCCCTTCCATAACACAAAAATAGCATTTTTAGAACGTTTTTTTGCTCCTGCACCCCCTTTGGGGTAGTAGCACCGACATAAAATGTAGCCTATGTTCTAAGTTGGACTAACACCATCATTTTGATACCATTACTTTTGAAATCGGTTCGGTAATTCCTCAGATTGTGTAGAAATCCCCATTTCGAACGTTTTTTAGAGCGCTTTTTGTGCATTTTCACCCTTTTTAAATTTCAAATTGTTTTGAAAATGTTCTTAGATATTCTCTCCATAGATTACCTCTAACAAACAAATAATTTTTACTTCTTTATAATATTAGTATAGATTAGTCAGATTTTTTTCAGTTGATTTTCAGAAAAGCATATTAGGCTTGATTTTATACTTAAAAAATTAGTGGTCCACTACTGCCGTAGTGGGCACGTAATCAGGCGGGAATGCTATTTAACTATTACTACGGAGTCTGAGAAAACATTTTTGCGCTTACGTCTCTGCCCTTGATGGGAAAGGCCGCTGATCTAAGCGACTTTGATAGAGGACAGAATTCAGACCCGATGGCTCAGAAAAAGTATCTCCGAAACTGCACGACTCATGTTCGCGACGTATATTTGTCAGTACTTATGCAAAGTGGATGAATAGTGGTGAAATAATCAGCAGACGCCATGGCGTCGGACGTCCACGCGTTATCAAGAAAAAAAGGAAGTAGACTCTCCCGCTTGGTAAAGCAAAATCGGGTGCAGAAACTGGCTCTGCTGATAGCCCAATACAATACACGTCCAAGGAGAATTGCTTCTGAGAACGCAGTTCAGCTGACACTGTTGGATATGAGGTTACTCAGCAAACGTCCCATTCATGTGCCTCTGTTGACGAAGCATCATCGCCAACTACCTCTACACTAGGGAACATCGTGACTGGCAGAGAGTTGCCTGGTCGGTTGAATATCACGATTCATTTTTCAGTACGTTGATAGCAATGTCAAGATACGCCTTCTTTCATTCGAACTGTTGCTCCCCTTTGTACAGAAGATTATACACAGCCCGGTGTAAACGTTATTATACATTGGGAAACGTTCAAATGGACGTCTCCGGGACTTGTGATTGTTTTAGAACAGACTATGAAGACTGCGAATTTTCTGAACACCATTGCGGAACAGTTGCACCCTTACATGATATCTGTCTTTCCAACTGGAAATGAAGTCTCCAAGCATCCAAGCATGTCAGTACTCCATGCCACAGCACTCAAATTGTGCTGGAGTGGTTCCAAGAGCGTAATATAGAATTCCAGTTAATGTCCTGGTACTCTAACTCAATGAATCTTAATGTTATAGAGCAAATTTCAGATACCATCGAACAGCAGCTCAGAGCTGTGAAGCAAACCTGTTCTAATATTTCGGATTTGCGTGACCGCTGCTTGAACATCTGCTACATTGTCTTCGGCCATCTACCAAGGACTTGTGTCATCCATGGCAAGACGAGCTACAGTTGTTTTTTGCGAGCCAAAGGCGAGACATGCGTTATTAGGTAGGTGGCCGTAATGTTTCGGCTCTTCAGTGTTATATAAAATTCACAAATCAAAGAAAAGAAATGCGAAATTGTAAAAATAGATTTATAGTCATTGCCTCTTTTTGTTTTTACTCATCTGAAATCTTATCTGTTTACAGAAATGCTTTTGTTCCATACCACCTGAAACGTTTTCCCAGATATTGTATGTGGCATGATGTTTAGCAAAAGTTTAGAATGAATATTGATAAAAAGAATCCTAAAGCAAAAAAAAAAGTAAGAACACATATCAGTATAATAATTAATTTTTCAATTAATTTTCAACAGAGAAATTACAACAAAATTATTGAATATTAATTACGTGAAAATTTTCACATTGCAAACTAAACGTAAACCAGCAGTGTAAAAAATATTCAAGCAGGGAATCGAACTCGAATCCTTAGAATAACGTTCATATCATCTACAATTAAGCTACAAAGTCGATACCCAGCTTAGAATCTCTCATTCTTAAATGTTGATAAGGCTGCAATCGCAGCACACGATGAAGAAGTCTTCATGAAAACATAATACTGCGACAAACATGAGACGAAATAAAGCCCAGCATAGGTGAACACATATGATTATATTTCATTTTTCAATTAATTTTCAGCAATTTAATTTTCTGGTATAACAATTTCAGGGGTAATTTCACTGCTGAAAATGTATTGGAAAATTAATTATATATGTTCACCTATGCTAGGCTTTATTTCGTCTCATGTTTGCCGCAGTGTTGTGTGTTCATGAAGACTTTGTAAGGAACCAGTAACTTTGTTACAAAGGCATTCTAGTGGTTTGAAGGTGAACATGATGTAAGACGTAACTCTAATATAGAGGCACTCTAATTGTTCGCGGTGCATTTTTAATTAGGAGGTCGCTGTTTCGCGAGTTAGCGGTAACCAGATGCAAATTTATTTGCTCAGTGTGCCAGAGTATAAATAGGGGAGCGAAAATATGTTAAAGTAGTTAGTTGGTTAGTTAGTGAGTCAGTGCAGTTAGACATTGGAGAAAGTGTGAGGTGGCGTAAATAGTTTTGGTGTAGAGAAACGGCCATGTACGGCTGGAGCTTAGCCTGAGAACAAGAACAGATTTAGAATGGCATGAAATCTAGGCATGGACTTGAAATGAACACCGCCATCGCAGCTCAAGCACGCTCCGGAGAAAGGAAGTTACGCGAGTTAACTTTTAAGCATTATATTTAATTAAGATTGTTTTATTGATATCACGGAGTGAGGGCGAAATTTATTTGATCTTGTCTGTCACTCATCTGCCCGTTGTTGAATAAAATGTCTATATTTAAAGCTTATAAGACTCCTCATGAACTCCCACCACAATAATTACGCCACAACTTCTTCATCTTGTTCTGCGGCTGCAGCCTTACCGACATTTAAGAGTGACAGATGCAAGACTGGGTATCGTCCTCGTAACTTAATAGTTGAGCATTAGAACTGTATTCCAAGGATCCTTATTCGATTCCTGACTTACAAGGAGAGGGCCAACCTTGTTAATCACAGATTTTGATTATGTTGTAGGGTAGAGGCCCCTTAGTGTCAGGTTCAACGGATTTTATCCAATGCTCCTTAGTTCTTGAGAAACCGGGGGTCTAATATTAGTACACAACTTAAATACTTACTATGCAACAACAATGATAGGTTAGTCGTAGCTTAGTTGGTATGGTGTTTACCGGCTGATTCGCGGGCCCGGGTTCGATACCTGAATGCGCTACATTTGTTTTTCTCATTTTTTGTTTTATAAATTTACTTGTAAGTATAACTTAATAATCTCATTGTCAATTAAAATTTTTAATATTGCCCATCAATTATAATTTTAACCTATTTAATTTTTTACTTTTAACTAAATAGTTGTAATAAAACATCATAAAACTGTTATTTTTTTAAATCACTTTTAAAATGTATTTCATATATTCTTTACCGATGCAATGATATTGAGCAATTGTGTCAATTCGTGATTTTAAAGAAACATCATTTACGCATTGCTTTAACATAGGAAGTCAATGCGATAATACTATTATTCTGTTTTTAAAGTAACAAGCATAATTATATTAAAAATTAGCATCAGAATTAAATTACAACCGATTTTTTTCATATTAAAGATTTGTAAATTTGTGATAAGTATTCTTGCGCTTTCAATTATTTTGCTGTTCCTTTTATCTTCTTTCTGCTTTTATTTTTATTTTACTTGAATATTCCTTTTTTTTTATCATAACTAGAGGGCACCACAACAGAATTTGTCACGATTTTGGAATTTTTATCATTCAATAATAGATCCAATTTCTTTTTAAACCTCTGTAATGGATGAGAAATAATAGTTTACAAATAAGAAATGATAAATTTAAGTTTGTTAACATTATAATTAATGTATGATGTTAAAATTTTTAATTGAAATTATTAAATTATAATTACAACTATATTTATAAAACAAAAAATGAGAAAAACAAATGTAGCGCATTCAGGTATCGATCCCCGGCCCTCGGATTAGCCGGCAAACGCCATGCCAACTGAGCTACGACTAACCTGTAATTTTGGTTGCGAAGTAAGTATTTAAGTTGTGTACTAATATTAGACCCCCCCCCCTCCCCCGATTTTTCAAGAACTAAGGGGCATTGGATAAAATCCGTTGAACCTGACACTAAGGGGTGTCTACCCTATAACATATATTAAAATAATCAAAATATGTGATTAACAAGGTTGGCCCTCTCCTTGTTACACATTTTTCACTCTGTTGGTTTACGCTTAGTTAGCAGTGTGAAAAATTTCACTTTTTTAATATTCAATAAAGTAAGAACTTTATAGAACGAAGAGAGTATTACTCACGCACTGAGTGTTCAGTACAATAAATATATGAATTAATAACTGGACATTGCATTACACAAATATATCGTCAAAAGTTGTTATCAAGTCTTTACAAGCCGTTGGTGCATAGAGTAAGCCGCCAGTGTCTTTAAGAAACGTCTATACGGTCCGTGTCTTTAAGAGTTAATATCTTGGCTAATTACGGCATTTTTTTTCAAAAATCATTATCAACAATCCTTTTATACTTCTGCTACGAAAGGTACCTCCAGCGTTCCTTAACTCCTTTTCTGAACGCCCGCAAATTGACATTTGTGTGTAAAGGAAAATTGCGATTTTCTCATAAACTATATGACCTACACTGAGAAAAAAAATATACCGCCTCCACCTAGAATGAATTGTTAGTCATTTTATGAATCCCTTAACTAGATATATAGATTTCCAAGTTATGCGAATAGGGTAAACAACTAAGCTGAATAGACGAAATGATCTAGAATTTCTAGTCTCTTGTTTTCTTGGTGACGAAACGATATTGAATCGTTTGAGTAACGAGAAATTATCGCTTGATTTCTAAAATAGTTTCATAAACTAGATTTATAGTGACTCAAACTCACCTCTTACGTTCGCATCTATTTGCAGGGATTTTTAAATAAGTTTTACCACGAGAATATAGGAAAATGCCCTTGAATTCTAGTAGGTATAACTATGAACTCTCTAGCAAAGGGAACTAGAATTTATAAGGATGATATGGAAGTATTTTTTTCTAGAGCCACAATTTAGATTCTAGATGCCAGAACCATATTTTTTTTCTCAATGTATGTCACTAATAGAGGAGGGGGGGGGGGAGGTCACATGTTTTTATATTACATTTTCTACGATATCGCTGAAAATATAGTACTTAATATTAAGAGAAATGCATTTTTGAGTTCAGAGTTATACACGATATACAAAGAAAATATTTTTTTTATTTTCAAGTAACTTAATTAGCCCCTCTACATTTTCCATAAATATGTTTGTGAATGATTAATAATTTACAAAAATGTGGAACAATACTTCAGCCAATTTGAACTTTCCATGTTCCATAGATTACGAGTAAAATGACTGTGACAGACGGACAGACAGGCACAGGAGTGATCTTATAATGGTTCTGTTTTCACTTTTTAAGTAAACTTAGAATTTAAGTTTCACTCTATTCTAAAAAAAAGTAACTACCGCTGTCACCGCCGCCACCGCCACCGGTTTTGAATTTTTTGTGACCGGAGGTCTTTCTTCTTTAATATTGAGAAACATAATGCATACAAAAATATGAAAATCAGTGGTTTTATACAGAAATGTTTGATAAACACGCTGATGCAGACAGTTTTCAAATCGAAGAATTATTTTAAGAGATATTTAATGCTAAAGTTGGACAAAATCGTTCCACTAAAAAGTTTTATAGCAGCAAAAATTATACATGGCAGTGTAATCATTTTTAGATCATTTTATACGTTAGAATTTGCCGGAGTGCAGATTGCATTAATTTTTTTTTATTTTGACTCATTGTTTCAGGTTTTATTTCTATTTTAAATTCAAATTTTCAGCATTTCTAGAGATATTTTTTACAGATTTCAGAAAATTGTACTAATTTAAACTGTTGCCAACTGTATAAAAAGCTCAAGCAATAATGTTTGCTTTAAATTAAAAATTTATTTACACATGACTATTATAAACAGGAAAAAAACTTTCAAATTAGAATTAAATAATTATGTATAAAAAGCAGGAACTTATTAAAAATTACGTCATAAAAAGTATACACGTGAATTTTAAAAGAGAAAGGATATTGTAAAATAATAAATTCATTAACATGCGTTAGAAGTCTTAGGAGAAATTACGTCATATTTGCGTCACATTATAGTTATTACATAAAATGAACACAAAATAATATTGCAAAAAAGTTTAAATTTAGAAATTGCGCTAGACATTTATTTAATATTTTGAGAGGATATTTTCAACTATTTTTGTTAGGAAAGCGCAATTAATATTTCATTGTTAACAAAAGTACTTTCACGCGATTATTTAAAAGAGAAAGAATAGCTTGGTAAAAATTACGTCAGATTAAAAACGATTAATTTAAAATGTCTCATTTAAAAGAACTTTCTTTTCGCTTTGTTAAAAAATACCAGGAGACAAAGAGTTTACTTAATTCCTTTTATATTAGCTTATTTTGAAATGTTGTTACACGTGTCTACGTCATCAAGTTATTTTTATTTCGACGTTTTATTTGTATTTTTATTAATATTGTACGAATTTATTTGTTCTTTCGTTATTTAAAATAAAAAATATGTCAATTTGTATAATTTGGCGAGTGGTTTGGCGATTTATATAATTTGGCGAAATTGGTCGACGGGATAATCAAGTAGTACCGCAGCGGATTTGGCGTTAAAATTCCCCAATCAAAGAGAAATGAATAGAAATTCGATTATATGGAGATCGCCACTGTTTTTTAAATTATAATTCAATCTTTCGAAATCTTTTTAAAGCCGATCAAATTAGCGTGCATTTAGAGCCTGCGGTGTCTGGACGGGGGTTGGCAAGCGTAGCTCGTAGGGGGCCGAGCCTCCTAGTTATCTAAAAATGCCAGAACCTCAAAATAAATATAGCACACATTCAAAAACCTTCTTAGTTCCTCAACCCAAAATGAAAATTTTTCTCTCAATGGATTTTGTAAATAAATAAATAAATGACATGTTAAACACATACCTTCCAAGATGTTCTAATATTGGACAATATTTTTGTTTTTTATATTTATGTATGCATATACAGAACAACCGCAATTATCCGAGAAACTGGGTGGCAAGGGCACCGTGGATGACTCGAAAAAGACTGAAAGTGGGGAACATACAAGAAAAATAAAATTCAACATAAAAACTGTTTTATATTACAAAAAACATAATAAAACGATTAAAATACATACATATGCACAGTACATCAGAAAACTTTGCTTTACATCTAAATCACTAAAATAAAAAACAGTAAACAAGAAACAATGCCATACATACTGTATAAAAAGAGCTCAGTTACACCTTTAAAAAAAAATCAGTCACTTGTTGCTTCTTTCTTTGGAAACAGCTTTTCTTTGTTCTAAATTGTAAACTATTATTTTTCTTTTAGTATGGAATAATTTTTATCTCGAAAACGAAGTTATTCTTGATAGGCGCTCCTGGAATTTATCATAATAGTCTTATTTAATTGTTAAATATTCTAATTGCTGTGTTTACGTTTGGTTAATAAAATGAAGAAAAGGCATCAACACTTTATATCTGATATTTCAAACATGGCAACCGAATCTAGTAATATTTTTCTATTACTTTCGAATACATGAAGTTTTCTGTTTATATTTGTTAGTAGGGCTTATTGTATTTTCATTGTTATTAGCTTTAAAAAAAAAAAAAACGCGGATAACCGAGGCTTTACTGCACATTGTAACTTTTAACAGCAGAAATTGAAACAAGCGATTATTAAATATTTTAAAATTACAAGAATCTTTCCTATTATAAAAATTTTTAATCACAGGAAAAAAATATGAATTATGAACAAGGACAAAAACTTATGCATCTAGCATAGATTATGTAACACTTTCCAACACATTCAGAATACTGTACACTGTAAAAAAAAAAAAAAAAATCTGTAATTGTTACAGAAAAAAATTGTTTTAAAGAAAAACAGTTTGTTTTCTGTAAAAAAAAGTTGGATTTTGTAATTTTAACAGAAAAAATCTATATTTTTTACAGAAAAAAACTTAATGAAAAATTATGTATATTTTCTATAAATTAAACAGTTTTATACTGATGCCAAACTGACAGTTTTTTCTGTCAATTTGAGAGTTTTTTTAACAGTGAACAAATCTTTACAAATTATTAAGGTGAAAGATGTCTAAATAAACAATTTAGAAAATCCAACTTTTGCAATTATCTTGAATAGTATGAAAAATATCCGAATTTTTTGTGCAGCTCTGTATATGATCTATAGATGCGCTTGTGTAGTACATAGTGTGCTGAAGGTTAGTCTAATTAAACGCATAGTACAGTTGAAAATTCCCATTCAGCTATTTCCGACAGTAAACGAAAATGTACTTGAGATCTCTTATGTAGTCCTGTATGTGATCTATAGAATTTATATACACCAAGTAATATGCAAAACCTTAGTTAAATTTTAAAACGCGTATTAAAAACTAAAACTAATTTCCAAAAAATATTCTTTATATGTAGTACTGTAGCCAAATACTTTAGTGCTGGGTTGCCGAACCTTTTAGTTACCGCGCGCCAAATTTGATCAAAAGGTATTTTACGTGACCATGACGTTCCAACTAAAAAACAAATTTAGTAGGTAGGAAAATAATGATTTAAAATAACTTAAAATTTTCTATTATGATTCAAAAAATGTGAGGAATATGCATGTAGGTATTATACACTATAATAATTATGGAAACAAATATATTTTAGAAATTTATATAAAAAAAATAATGCAATGTAATTTGATTTCTGTTGTTGCATCTTAATATCGAGTTAATTTTAATGAAAACTGAACCGGATTTGTCTGATAAGTGCTTTCAGCTTGAGTTTTGATATTACTCATTTATGAAAATGGTGATTCGAAAGCATGGATAGGTAGAAAAACTATGAAAATGACAAACGTCAGTTTCTATGAATAGCTCTGAAATAAACTCGAAAGTTGTCACAACTTTATCATCGGAATTTAGAATAACCAATTCTTGCCGATAGTTTTTAAATATCGTCTTTGTTTGAAAAAATACGAGATCATAATTAATTAGATTGTAATATAACATGCTGCAATTATTTTTTTCAATTTCCATTTACACAAATTTAGAAAAGATTAGTCGCGATTTTTTATGTAATCTCACTTTATTTTGAGCTAGAGTCACAAGCAAGGCCGTGCAAAACTTATTCTTTCGCGTGCCAAAAGTGGCACGCGTGCCATAGGTTCGCCATCCCTGCTTTAGTGTGTCCTTGCAGATGAACGATAAGTTATATGCACACCAGATTCTGCAGTAAGCGTTTTGCCTTACAACTCGTTGATACTTACAAATTTCAATACATTTAAAGTGATGTAATTACATTAAAATACACCGCAAACAATTTTTCCCCATAAGGCGGTAATGTAATGAAATTCTTTTGAGTGTCCCTGTAAATGAAAAGTTAATGCTACACATTTCCATTTAAATACCAAATATGCCACCGTAAACATCAATAATATACGTCAATTTCATGGCAATCTGACCATATTTACGCGAGTTAGAGCGCGGACGGACAAACAGAAAGACAGAAAAAACTAATTCATAAGCACTTTTCAACTACACTGTATTCCAAAATTAAGGACCAGTCACAAAATGCCAGTTTTTAAGTAAACGAATACTCAAAAAGGAAACAATATAATTCAAATAATTACTATCCCTACAGCACAGCTAGTCCATAGCATCTCATTCATGTCACACATGGTCACAAGTGACACAGTCACTACGGTGAAACAAAAAATAGGAAATTCCACACGTCTCATTATGAGTCTGAAATGGTCACTATATGTGACTCCACTGAGACGTCACTGTGACTGCTGCTTTATGACGAGTCACCAGATGAATTTACAATGTAGTTACATTGTGACTCTCATGTGACTGTCATTTTTAGACTCAATTTCAAAGTCATCATGAAAGTTGCATTATGATAAGTCACCAAATAATATCACATTATAGTCACATGATGACGTTTCACAAAAGAGCACAATGGTGACCTCACAGTAGTCTCTCTGTCACCTGAATGTCATCATGTGACTTTAATGTGACGTTATTTGGTAACTTATCACAATGCAGCATACACGATGACTTTGGAATTGAGTCTGCAGATGACAGTCACATGAGAGTCACAATGTACCTGCATTGTAAAGTCAAATGGTGACTCGTCACAAAGCAGTAATCACAGTGATAAGTCACATATACTGATCATTTGTGACTCATAATGAGATGTATGGAATTTCCTATTTTTTTGCTTCACCGTAGTGACTGTGACACTTGTGACCACGTTTGACATGAATGAGATGTTATATGGACTAACTGTGCTGTAGGGATAATAATTATTTGAATTATATTATTTCCGTTTGAGTATTCGCTTACTTAAAAATTAGCATTTTGTGATTGGTCCTTAATTTTGGACACCAGGACTTTTAAATTAATTTTAAATAATTAAAAAATAATAAAATTAAAATTAAAATTAAAATGTAAAACTATTTTTATATAAACTTTCAAAGCTTATAAAATATATACAGGGAGATCCGAAATAGCGTGGCCAAAATGAAAGGGAAAAATACGAATACAAAAAAAACATAAAAAATCACATAGGAACATGGGGTCGCAAGCGCCATCTATGTCCGCTAGAGGTGATTGCAGATTATATGTAATACAAAAAGATTAAACAAAAATCATTTTACATCCTTTTATTTATACTTTATTTCTATACATGTTACACATTTACGTCAATACTACAGCAGAATATGCCCAAAGTTTTTGCCAGACACCTAGAAAAACGCATTACATCGACGTTGCATGGACTGGCGCACCTTCTGAAAGATGTCACTGGTCAACAGTGGTTTTGTCCTAGAACTAAAATTAGTTGATTCTAGATAAGTTTTTGGCTCTGATTTCGAATATCTTTCCGTTTATCTCTAAGTGGTCCAGGTTTTGAGAAATTTGCATAGTTAAATTTATGCAAATTGAAGCTTTTTTGTGTTATTTTATGCAAATCTTAGATACAATATATGTCACATCTAATTACGTTTTCTAGATAATGACTGCTTGACTATTTGCTTCATATCAATGTCACAATTTACATATTCTTAACATTTATTTATCAGTTATTAAGCCTAATTTGCATATTTTTCAATGGTGTGATGTTTACATCACTATCAACTTTAAAATAGTTGCCACAGAATTGAATAAAGGTTTTTATGGACTAGATTTTTATTCTAATTTCAAATCTGCCGTCTGTGTTCTTATGTCATGTCTAGTTTTTGAGTAAGATGAATTTCTACTTTTGCACGGCATTAACAGAGGTTTGATATAAGATGATTTTTAGGGGGATGTAATTCATTGACAAGAAGGTGAACAGGGTCAGATTCATATCAGAGACATAAACAAAAATTTATATTATCGAAAAAAAATAAGTAGTAGAATCTATCCTAGCTAGTTGAAGTTTATCATACAAAGTATCATAAAAAGCTATTTCTGGCTTTATTGACCAAAAACTAAATTTTCACTTTTTTCAAAAACTAGACGTGATAGAAGAAAACAAATACAAGATTTGAAATCAGCTCAAAGAACTGGTTTAGAAACATATTAGCGTACTCGTGCGGCAAAAATATTTGAACGTCAAGAAACATTATTAGAAAAACATGAAAAATATGCAAATTAGGTACAATATTTCACAGTTACATGTCACTATAATCTCAGAAACAACGTTTTTGTGATGTAAATTAGGTAGTAATCATAACACAAAACAAAAAACCCTGTCTGATATTGCTTTATACCTTAAATTTGCAAATAATTGTATAAAATTTACTAAATTTGCATACATTGAAATATGCAAATATCTCTCAAAATTGACGTGCTGGAGTAAATCTAAAACTAGATTCTGAATCAGCCCAAAAAACCGCATAAAAAACAACTAATTTCTGTTTTAGGACATAGCAAAAGTTCAAATTTGTTGACCAGTGTATCAGGTGTATGTCGAGCACATCATGCTGCCACAATAATTCTGCCTATTAAGTCTCCCTGCGATGAAACAGGTGTTTCGTAACTAGAGTCCTTTTAAGGGTCTCAGAACTCGAAATTTTCGAAATTTTTATTTATTTTTTTAATGTTAAACTCTTATCTTTTTTTAAAACATTTTGATATAATTAATCCCTTGAAATTCACTTTAGAACAGAAGTTATGGCTATTAGAATTACAGTGAAATATGTCTAAGACGGAATCTGTCTAAGGCGGAGAACTGTCTAAGGCAGAAACACTTCAGAGTTCCACATTTTTAACCCTTTGCACTCGAAGTTTTATTTCATTTCTATTACCAGCAACTGGAAGCGATTTTAGTTATACTTTATTATTTTTTTAATTCTTTATGAATACAAATGTTATAATATGTAAAAAAAAAGAATATATATATATATATATATATATAAAGTTATTACATTTTGTAATCGTCCAAAGTGTGATACCTCTCGAAGCAATTGCCAATATGTAATCTTGGATTTTCTAGACAGGTATCACAAAATTATTTGCATTGTCTCCGTAGCGGAGCCCTCGAGTTTGAAGACAAATTTTAAATGGATCCGCTCCGGAGCCCTCGAGTGCAAAAGGTGAAACATAGAGTTTTTCGAGAAATCTGTCTAAGACGGTAACAATCTGTGTAACGGACAATCATTTTGGGGTCCCACGTAGCAAAGTTACTGTTTAAGACGAAGAAAATTCCGCTGGGAAATATAAATGGAAAGAAACATTATATTTTCATAATGACATGCATTTTCCAGTCCCACTTCCAGAGGTCAGAAGGGTGCCTCACTGACTGATGACAGTGACAAAAAACAATATTCGATTTTTCTTCTAAATAGGTTTAAGATAATAGAATTTTTAGGTATTTATTAAGGTAAATATTTTTTTTTTCACTAATACCTTCAATTTTGAATTGTGTCAGTGTGTTTGTGTACTATCAATTTATAATGTAAATTAATATTACTATAAATGTATTAAAACATGTACAAATATTTCATGTTTATTTAATAAAAAAAATTTTTAAAGATACGTTAGTTTTAATTTTTAGCTAAAGAAATGTTTAATACTCTGTGAACTCTATAAAGTTTTTCTATCTAAGCCCGAAATCTGTCTAAGGTGGAATTTTCTTTCAGTTCCAAGCGATTCCATCTTAGATAGATTTCACTGTATATCCGCTCAATAGCTGAAGATCTCGGCATAACGCGCAGAATATCTCAAAAACGACGTTTCTGGGCATAACGCGTAGAATATCTCAAAAACTTTTCAATATTTTTTCACAAAATTTTCAAAACGTATGTTTCATGTTAGTCTGTAAAAACTGAACCTAAAATACTCTTTTTACTGCTCAAAAAAGTACATTTCTTATGTGATTATACTGTTGAAATTTTCAAAATTTTGTATTATCTATAAATACAACTCTGTATTAAAAATATAAAAATGCTTTAAATACAAATTTGTTTATGTTCAGGGTGAGCATTGTAACTGGAAGTGTAATTAAGCACAAAAAATTTAGTGGAGAAATTATCTATCATTTTTTTAAATTTATGGACAAACATTAAGGGTCTCAAGACTCTTAAAGCTTCAAAATTTCAGAAATTTACATTTTTTTAGATATTAAACTTCTACCTTTTCTGAACATTTTGATATGATTGTTTCCTTGACATTCCAATTAGAACAGAAGTTATGGCTATTAGAGTTATACCCCCTCAATAGCTGAAGCGGCGTTTCCGAAACTTTGAAATATGTTTTTTCCAAATGACGTTTTTGGGCATAACGCGCAGGATATCTCAAAAACTTCTGAATATTTTTTCATGAAATGTTCAAAACATATGTTTCATGTTAGGCTGCATAACCGGAACCTAAAATTTTATTTTTAGTGTTTAAAAATTTTTTTAGTGATTATATTGTTGAAATTTTCAAAATTTTGTATTAGCTGCATGCAACATTGTATGAAAAATATAAAAATGCTTTAAATATATGTTTATTTAGGTTCAGAATAATTATTATAATCTGAAATATAATTAGGTACCAAACAGTTCATTCTAGTTGCAATTTTTATTTTGTAATCCTGCGCGCAAGCTGTCATTCCAATTTTCTGCTCGACAAATGTTTGCCAGTTTGGTGCTCCTTATAAATACTAATTCTATATCTTGCAATTTCTTAAATACATGAAATGAAAGAACATACTTGCATCTTTCGTCCCATTTAAAATTGTGCTTTTAAATCATATACATTTTAAGATAATAAATGTTGAAAATGGTCTTTTTTTTCATTTTTTCCGATTTTAATAGTCCTGGGACCCCTTAATAAACTCCATAAGAAGAAATCTATTGGAGACAAATCTGTTGATTACGTTATTTCAGCGTTGGGTCCACCTCGACCAATCCAACGCCTGGGAAAAGAGGAAGTGTAATTGGCTTCGTTGCATCATGTGTCAAATGTACTTACATAAAGACTGTACTTTTTCGACATTTTTTCTGTATATTGTAGTCGAAAAAGCAGGTCTCTTAACCCATTCGGGACCATAGGTGCATATAAGCACCTTCATAAAGAGAACACAAAATTTCTTTCTGGCACCAGTAAAAAGGAAAAGTAACATTTGCTTTCTTTAATTAGAGCATTTTCACAATTATTTAAATAAAGGTAACTTCTTTTAAAAAAGTGGTGCGAACCGAGTAAAATTTATGTAAAAGCCACCGATCCCGAAAGGGTTAACAAATAAGTTATGTAAACACAATTTTACTTTTTTTCTTTTCCCGCTCTAATACATTGATGTAACGTTGTTGCTGAAATTACAATTAAAATTTAGTGTAAAAAAATATGTCGAAAATTTTAATAGTGAAAGTAGGCAAACAATTATTAATTTGAATCTACTAATACGTTTCATTGTACTCTTTTAGTTTCATTTTGTTATTAAATCGTTAATTATAGTCCAGATATGAATATTTTTTTGAATATTTCAATTTATAATTTCACTCTGTTCTTATTACAAGCGCGGCATAACTACCGCACAAGTGCGGCGTCTCAGCCTGAATATACGGGTGACGCGCCGCAGTGTAATGTTTTAGAAAAAAATTGTTAAAAAATATTAATTATTTGTTTTGAATTTTTTTGTAGCTGTACACGCGTTGTATATTTAACATGATTTTTTTATTTTACATTCATCATGGGATTTTATACGCAAATAAAAAAAAATGTGCGGCATAAATCCCTGAATTACCCTATGTGTTCTAATGTGATATGTTCTAACTAGCCCAAGGAATCCACGGCTCACATGAAGACGTCTCAATTTGAGTAGGCCGTGTTTTTTTTTTTTGGAAACGCCCTCTAGGGGCGCGAATGGCATGTGCGACCCCAAGTTCCTATGTCATTTTCGATTCTTTTTGGATAACAACTTTACCCTTTCATTTTGACCAAGTTATTTTGAATCACCCCGTATATATGTATATATTTTTCATTTATTACTTTCATTTCAGGCTACGCCCATTTTATTTTTTAAATTATTTACTCCAGTTTTTAAAACTTTTCAACATACCCTCATATTCAACAAGTAAGAAAAAATCGTGCGTCAAGCATAGATTATGAAACACTTTCCAACGCATTCAGAATAATGTAACAAAACTGCACTGTTTAAAAAATTAAAATATTACGTCTAATTCAACGATATGGAAACGCATAATATATTTCAGAACCCAATTTCAGCTGTTCCCATCCAAAATCGGAAAATTAAGCAAATTGCAGCCCTGTATATGATTTATAGATTTGAATCTATTAGCTACATGTAAGCCAAAATTTAGTTCACTTAAGAGCTACTTATACTTCAGTTGAAAATTTATCTTCAGAAATTTCCTTTAATAAGGAGAACGGTACGTGAATAATTTTGTGTAGCCCTGTATTTGAGGTACAGAATTTATATATAACGGGTAACATGCAAAAAATTAATTAAATTTAAAAGTGCATACCGAATTTTAAACCGTGCACTCCAGCAATTATTATTCAAAGACAGTACTCTACTGTAAACGATTTCTTTTGTGTGTCCCTGTAAATGAATAAAAAATGCTATGAATTCTAACGTGATCGTAGTGAAAGTCAGTAATTTATATCAGTTTCAATACATTTGAAATAGCATAATGTCATTAAAATACTCTGCAAACGATTTTTCCCTCTATACCATAATGTAACGGAATAGTTTTGAGTGCCCCCTGTAAATGAACGATTAATCCTACATACTTCATATACAATACCAAACATGCTTTGGTGACCCTAAATAACCTTTATCAATTTCATGAAAATCCGAGTATATTTACGGCAGTTATTCCCCATATACCATAATGTAATGGAATACTTTTGAGTGCTCCTGCAAACGAACGATTAATCCTACATACTTCATATACAATACCAAGCATGCTTTGGTGACCCTAAATAATCTTTATCAATTTCATGAAAATCCGAGTATATTTACGGGAGTTAGAGCGTGGACAGACGGACAGACTGACTGACGGCCAGACAAACCGAATGCATAAACACTTTTCAACTTTGTTGGAAAGTGTTAAAAATTAGGGATAAGTTAACAGACGCTTTCGATTTTACAGGTTTTCTTGAATACCTACTAAAATTCTTGATGAATTGACTCTTGACGAACTTCTGAATGTAAAGAACATGTCTGACATATTGCTCAGTAAAGATACCCGACAATTAGGGGGCTAATAATAATTTAATAATACAGCAGAACCTCGTTAATCCGAACTAATTGGGACTGGTGCCAGTTCGGATTAAAAAGAGTTCGGATTATCCAAATTCCTATAAAAATAGAAAAGAAAAAGATGAGAGCTAAAAAATGTAATGTATAAGTATTCAGTAGTACAATAAACATCCTCTAATATGGCATGCTAAGGTCCGGCATGCTGGACAATCCAGCAAGATTTTCAGAAAAAATAGTATTCCTTGTTTAATCGCTCCTGATGTTTATAATAATCCAAGAGATCTTCAGAATGAGGAATTACGTGAAAATGCATTACAAAAGGTTCAAAATTGTGAATCTATAAATAGCTCAGTCACCACGTGGACGTTGGGTTGTGGTAAGAAAAAAAATATTTCTGTAGATAATTTGCGAAATCAAACTGTTGAAAGTAACAATTCATTTTTTCATCTAAATCAAATACTTTTTGCATTTTAGAAAAGAATTTTATAGTGACTGGCAAACAAACTGATATTCGAGTTCTTTTTTTATGATGGCTTCTATGAGTAGGCCTACAGTGCACGTTTTCATTTGACATGGTGTACAGTACATATGTTGTACTTTTACATTATTGAGTATTTTTTTATTCTTTTCAAGCTGTTTAAAGAATAAAAAAAACATCCTGTAATCAGGAAAATATTTTTATGTTAATCTTTTCATTTAATCTGTTTAGGCCTATATTCGAAAATAAAATCGGTTCGGATTACCCGAAATTTCGGATTAGAGGGGTTCTACATAAATAATATTTGCGATCACCTATGTAACAGAAAATACTGAAAAGGGTCCGAAATTGTGTTAAATGTCTATGTGGGTTCTGTTCAATGTTTGTGCGCATTCGTGTAAGCATAGAACTCATATTCGGGAAAAGTTTTTTATTTATAGCATACAACATATTTATAGCATTTTTACAACCAATTTAACGCAACTTTCCGAAAATCTGACAATGAACAGTAAAAACAGTATGGTGTAATTAAAACATGAATATATTGAATTTTTGATGAAATGTGGGCATTTGTATGAAATAGTTTTTAACTGCGCATGGTAGATTCCAAAATTTTTGTTTCATAATTTGGTAATCAGATATTGTGGGCAGCCACTATAAAAAGTCCAGTCAAACATTGTGTAAACTCAAAAATATACACTGAACTGATTGAAAAACTGTGGAAAATCCCTTATAAAAAGCTACTTTTAGAAAGTAACTCACTATTTTGCCACTATTTATCTGAATTTTCGAGATATTTTTCTGGAAATTTTTATATAAGTTGCCATAAATAGCTGACTACCAAATTATGGGCATGGCGCCCCTCTAAATTGAAAGCTGGATCCGCCTCTGCGTGTGAATCCTGATTTCTTCAAATAATCTTTAAAAAAAGTGTCAACTAAGAGCATCTACCCTAATAGCAAGGGATATCGGCTAAATTTCGGCCTAATACCAGAATTGTCGGTAAATGATGTGTAGTCGAATGGAGAGCTTCACATAATATCGTCTGAACAAAATCTAGGGATTTATCTAGATTAGGGGTGCACAACCTTTTTTAGAGAAGGGCACTTACAAAAATATCTGGGTTGTTGAGGGCCACATCAGTAACATGAAGAGAATTCTATTTCGGAGAGGTGATCTGTGATCTATAATCAGATAAAATATAGTTTCAGAGGGGGGGTGGGGTGGTGGGGGGTACCCCTTTAGGTTCTTGTATGCAGTCAACATATCCAATTCAGATGGCAAGGATATATCAACAGTTTACATTTGTATATATATGACACATATATAGAAAGGATTGTTTTCAAGAAGTCATGACATCCCTTGATTTCATTCGAGGGAGCAAATTTTGTTTTATTATAAGTGCTAAAAGACAAACATAGGTATGAAAGTAGCTAGTGCTGAAAAAAATGTGAACTTTATGAACGAAGCGGAGAGAAAGAGCCAATCAACAAAATTTGAGATTTTCCCACGCCTGATCTACAAAATTCGCAATTTTTCCGAAGCTGATCGACAAAATTCTCTATTTCTCCGTATCCGATCGAAAAAATTCGCTATTTTTCAGCACACCGAACCACAAAATTCGCTTTTTCCGCGCCTAATCGACGAATTTTCCGTGCCTTATTAACAAAATTCACGGTTCTTTTCGCAACCAACCAACAAAATTCGCAAGTTTTCGGAGCCCGATCGAAAAAACTCGCGATTTTTCCTTGCCATATCGACAAAATTTGCGTTTTTTAAGCCCCTGATCGACGAAATTTGCGAATATTCCGCACCTGATCGACGGAATTTGCTATTTTTCCGTACCTGATCGACAAAATTTGCGATTTCTTGTACCGACTAACGAAATCCGCAATTTCTGTTAGCCAGATCGACGAAACTCGTGATTTTTCCGAGCCCGATCAACAACACTCGCATTTTATCTGTGTCCGATCGACGAAACTTCGATTTTCCATCATCTCTAATCAACGAAACTTCGATTTTCCACCTCTAAACGACGGGTTTCGTGATTTTTCCGCGACCAATCAACGAAATTTGCGATTCTTAACTGATTGATGAAATTTCATTTTTTTTCGTCCGGTAAATTTACAAAATTCGCGTTTCATTCCCTTGATAAGTTGACGTAACTCGCGATTTTTCCGCTACCGATCAACGAGATTTTCAATTTTTCCGCGCACCATCGACAAAATTCACGATTTTTCTGTGCCCGATCAATAAAATTTCCCATTTTTCCGCGCCTGATCGCCAAAATGTGAGATTTTTTTCGTGCCTAACCAACGAAATTTGCGATTTTTCGTAGCCCGATCTACAAAACTCGCGATAATTCCGTTCCCGATTGACAATTTTACGATTTTTCCGAACCTGATGAGACGAAATTTACGATTCTTACATGGCTCTCACGAAATTTGTAATTTTTATCAGCAGATTAACGAAATTCGCGATTAACAGATGATCACACAATTTTTTCGCAACGAGTACGAAATTTGATGTTATTCCGCTCCTGATCGACAAAATTTGAGATATTTCCGCACCCAATCGACGAAATTCGCGATTTTTAACTGACTGATGAAATTTTCATTTTTTCCGAAATTGACGAAATTCGCAGTTTTTTATCATGACTGGCGAAACTCATGATTTTTCCGCAGCTGATCAATGAAATTTTCAATTTTTCTTCACATTATCAACAAAATTGGCCATTTTTCCAACCCCGATCAATGAAATTTGTGATTTTTAAGAGCCCGATCAATGCAAACACTCACGATTTTTCCGTGGCCGATCGGCGAAATGTGCGATTTTTCCTCGCCTCATCAACAAAATTCGCGATTCTTAAATTGCTGACGAAAGTTTCAATTTTTCCTACGGCAAATTAATGAAACTCACGATTTTTTCTTGCGACCTATGGCCGAAAAATTGCAATTTTTTTCAGTTATAAATTGAAGAAATTCGCGGGCCACATGCTAACATATGGCGGGCCACTTTTGGCCCGCGGGCTACAAGTTGTGTATCCCTAATCTAGATAATGTCGTGGGACAATGTCGACGGGAAATTGTATTACTATTACAAGTCAATTAATCGGTAAAATATTCTTATGTATGTAATCGGCCAGCAATCGGACAGTAATGAAAAATGAATCTTTTTACTGAGGTGTTATGGTTTGTTTCCGCTGTATAGATACCCTCTGCAGTGATGATAGGGGTGTGTGCCACGTGAATAAAACTGTCCAATGCCCTGCAATATCTTATCTCCCTCCCGCTCAAAATACTACTTCACGTTTCAAGGACATCATTTGTAAATGGTCAGTCGAAGGAATATAGGGGAAAAATACTTTCCAAGAAATGTTCTTTGGTGAGAATACATTATTATTTCCAAATCAGTAAACTTAAATCTCTTAAAAACTTACAGATAGCAGGGCAATTAATGCAAAAGTAAACTAACAATTTAAAAGCGTTTGTTTGTTTTTTCTTTCTTTTTTACAATAATTACGAAGAGACTTAAAATTATACTTAATAAAATGGTTAGAGATATTTGCTGTTTTGCTCATTAAGATAAATAAATTGAAAATTATAAGTTCAGAAATTTAGATTATATCAGGATAAAATCGGAAATTTAGACTATTACAACAAATATTTCTTCTAAATGTATTTTCTTAATTATGAATTAGAAATTTCTGATTTAAAAATTAATTTATTTAGAAATAATACAAATAATGTTATTGTATAAATTATAAAGAAGTTTATCAACTTTTTTTCCTCCAGATAGCGATAAATTTAATTTTATACATTTTAAAACTAAAAAAAACTACTGAACAATTTTTTTAATTGAAATAATTATTAGATGAATAAATTGAAAATTATAATATCTAAAATTTAGATTATATCAGGATAATATTTGAAATTTAGACTATTACAACAACAAACTATTTGCTCTATATGTATTTTCTTAGTTGTGAATTAGAAATTTTTGATTTAGAAATTTATTTATTTAAAAATAATTCAGATTATGTATTGTATAAATTATAAGTAAATTTATTAACCTTTTTTTTCTCAAACAGTGATAAATTTCATTTTATACCTTTTTAAAAGTTAAAAAATTGACTGAACAATTTTTTAAATTAAAATAATTATTGGATAAATAAATTGAAAGTAATAAGATCTGAAATTTAGATTATATCAGGGTAATATCTCGAAATTTAGACTATTACAACAAGAAAATATTCACGCTAAATGCATTTTCTTAGTTATTGAATTAGAAATTTCTGATTAAAATTTAATTTATTTGGAAAAAATTCAAATAATGTTATTGTGTAAATTATAAAGAAGTTGATCCTCCTTTTTTTTTTTTCTCCAGATAGTGATAAATTTCATTTTATAGCTTTTAAAAGTAAAAAAAAAAATGACTGAAAATTTTCTTTAATTAAAATAATTATTTAGATAGTGAAAAAAAGAATTTTTTTCCATACATAATCAAAATTTAATGAGACGCTTTAAATGATAGAATTTTCACAGCTAGAATGCAATGTTAAATGAGAATATTTTACATTGTAAGATTAAAAAATAATCTAATTAAAATGTATCAAAGTTCGTTTTAATTCAAACAGTAAATATTGTTAGACGGAAATATTTTCAGATATAAAATACAAAAAAGTTTTCATATCGAGGGCGTAATTATTCAAAGGTAAGATATTTTGTTTAATTTAAATTCTAAATATTGCTGATCTTGGGATGAAAATTACAGTTAAGTATTCTTTGTAAGATGCAGTTATATTTGTATATCAACAGTGTGAGTTACTTTTAAGCAAGAATATAATCTTTACATTAAAAGTAATTTTATTTGTGTCTTACAATAGAAAATTAATTCTAATTTTAATTGTAATTTTCATTGTAAAATTATTTAACAGCAATATTTTGACTTGAAACAAAACAAGATTTATTGCACTTCAGTTAGTTAAATCCTCGTTATGGAAATATTTTTGCATCTTATAGTGGAAAATATTCCCAATTAAAACTATTTATTTTTCGAATTGAAACGAATTTTTTTACGTTTTAAATACTAGTTTTGCATCGTACAAATTCTTCTACTCGATATGATCAGCTAATCGGCAAAAGATAAAATGATATTGCAATGTACTCGGTAAAAGATTACCAAGTGACCAAATTATCGAAAACTATTACGCAAAGGCTTCAAAACCGATTCAATCGTAGTTCGGAGGCGATGCTTGAAAGGTGATTTGCCTTACGGACAAGAAGTCATATCTGCCGACCCCAGAAAATGAGATCGCCTGGGCGAAATATAGTCGAGTTGGGACTTTCGGCGGAATTTCGTCAAAGGATTATTTGCTGTTTGGGTAGTTATAATCATTAAATTGAAAACTAGTGTAAAGTTACAATAAAACTTGGACTTGAGCTGCCAAATTTAATAACACACTAGGTGCTAATCAGCGTACATATAAAATCAATATTAAAACTTAAAACACATATTTCAAAAACACCCGATGTTTCGAACTTTGCCTTGAAAGTCATTTTTGGGGGTTTGACCTTCGTTCGTCGTCCTTCTATGTCCACAATGACTATGTCCACTCTACCTACGAAAGTCAGACCCCAGAAAATGACTTTAGAGACAAGGTTCGCAACGTCGGGCGTGTTTGAAATACGTGTTTTAAGTTTTAATGTTGATGTTAGATACAGGGTGCAATATGTTATCTATCGCCGACCTTTAATTTCTCAACCGTTAGTCGTAGACACATAGTTCCAATTAGAAAAACGTTTCAAAAGAGGTAAATAATCCTGTTGTGGCATTATTTAAGGTAAAAAATCAATTTTATAAAATTTACGAAATCTAACTTTTTATACAGTCCCCCAGTCCCTATAGTTATATTTAGTAAAATTACACATATCAAAAGTTCAAGAAACATAGCAAATATAACTCAAAACGTTTGACATCTCTACTACAAAAATTGACACATTTATTAAATTTCAAAGTTTGAGATTTTTGCACATGATTTTGTCTTTCATTGAGGAACCAGTTAAAAGATGAATTAAAGTAATCCAAAATCAAAATCACGGTACAATGACCTTTTTACGGCCAAACTACCTTTAGTCGGTATCGCCAAATCGAAAAATCACCAAAAAGGGTTATTTCATCTAAAAATTCGAGCTAATTTTTAGGGGTCGAACAACATTCAAACGTCAAAGTAAGTAAAATCGAGAACCAGAAAATAAAACATACTCACTAAGTTTAAGATCAGTGAGGTATACGCACCACGTGCTATCCATTAACTTAGAAAAATAAGAAAATTATGATCTTACAATGAAACAATTCTCGGATCAATCAAATAATAACCAGAAACTTTGTATAAAACATTTAAATGTAAAAGAATAAACGGTCAAGTGCGAGTATTACTCACGCACAGAGGGTTCCGTAGAATAAATTTATTAATTTGTAACAGTATTATTACTAAAAAAATCGTTGTTTAAAGAATAATAAGACTTTGTAAAAAACTATGCAACGTAGGGTTGGGTATAGCTGTATATACTAGAGAAGTATAAATGGATATACCATGAAAGTTCAGAGACATATGAAGCCTAAATAGTAACGTGCCTAAATAGCAACGTGTTTTTAGGAGGGCAATTTCGAATTTGTTACTCACTAATGCGCTATCAGTTTCTTTTGTCTTTTCTTTCCCGGAAAAGTAATGATGTAGGCTAAAAGTAAATAGAATACAAGCAAAATTTAAAAAATCAGTTTTTATTTAATGAATTTAAAAAATATTCCCAATCAAAAGTTAGATTCACTTTAGAATAATTATGCAGATAAACTTTTTAAATATTTTGCTACATTAAATAGTATTAAAAATCTCTATAACGCTTCCGATTATTGTGTATTTTACAGTTTTTCGTAACCCTTTTATTGGACGAGCTTTCTACTTCTGTTCACTTTTCTGTATATCACTCGAAGAACCTTGTACACATAACACTACTTAAAACCACGTATAAATCTGACACTTTTGAATACATTTAGCCAAAACAATATATGAAATATCCAAACAAGGTACTACGAACGTTAAACTTAAGTAGCATTAGAAAAGTAAACGGGTAAATAGTAAATATCTATGGCTCTAGTGCTGGCAACCTACACAGTGAATAAATTTATATATATGATGACATATTCATTTTAGATTTTAAAATCAGACAATACATGGAAGACAGTCAACTATATTGGAAAGGAAAAGCAGAGAAAATGTGCTGTGGTAAGGAGTAATGACTATTTAAAATTGATAAAGATGATAATCTTGAAATGCTTCTTGTGTATTTTGTAACTCATAGAAAAAAAGTATAGTGTCCAAAATCTTTCTACCAGCTCTTAAGAAGTTACATAAATGAATTATAAAATGTATGAAATTTGTTAATTTCAAAAATAAATCTAAATGTAAGCCTTTCTTCAAGATATTTTGTAAAGATTAAAATGCAGATCGTATAACACCTTTTTTAACATTCAAGGAATTTTGAAAAGTACAATAAAACTCTTTAGTACAAAGGTGAAGATGTAGAGCCTCATTTGTTAACACATTTGTGATAGAAGATTCAGCTATTTGATAAGTTAGAGTATGTTAAATGAATAGTTATTGTTAAGGTGTGAATAGAGTTGAATTTTTAAATAATAATAGACATAATTTTCATAGTGAGGGGGAAGGGGGTATAGTGACTTTACAGATGCTTTGGAGGGGTGTGGCCAATAAAAGGTTGGGAACCACTGGACTAGATAACTGGCAGCGGAATGCAAACGAACAGCCGAGCTATAAAGAGAATGGAAATTGGATTTATGCAAATTTCAATAGTACCGTAGCGCCACATGCTCGGGAAAATGCACGAGCAATCTAGCCGTGGATATGCTAATCAGCGCTGAGATCGTGATGGCAAGCTACGCGTACATGCAATATAATCCGAAATGATACTTATTTATGGTGAATATCAAAGGAATGCCAGAGAGGCTGCTAGTGTTTATTCACAACGCTTCCCTAAGCATCTACCCAACGCATGAAACTATAACTGATGCATCGCACCATCTCAGAGAGACTGGCTCTGTTTCACTATGACCCAAAACAAATAGATGAGCAAGGTGTAATGTACGAGTGACATCGGAGGAGGTGCTGGTATTCTCCCTTTTAATTTCACGACTGAGCACGACGGAAATAAGCGAGGCATGTGGTCAGCATGTCTGGCATTTTTTCTATGCACATGATGCGTATCCATTCCATCCGACATTGGTACAAGCATTGATGCTAGGTGACCACACACGACAAGTTGATTATTGAAATTTCATGCTCAGAACTCAGAGGATGATGCGTCGTTCCTTTGTGACATTCTGTGGACTGATGAGTCAGTGTTTATACGAGGTGGCATTGTGAACGTGCTAAATGTACATTACTGGTCTCTGGAAAATCTCCGCAATGGCCGCACAGTACGACACGTGTGTGGTGCGGTATATGGAGAACCCAGATTGTTGGGACCATCTTCTTCGATTGGACCTTAACGGGATATAGTTAGCTGCATCTGCTACAAAACTCGGTACGTGATTGGTATGAACAGCTGCCTCTCCGGCATGCATGCCGGGTGTGGTCTCAACATGATGGGGTCCTCTCAATCTGTATAAAACATCAAACTTCCGGGCGTATCTGGCCACCGAATTCGGTCAACTGATCCTTGGATATGGTGGTCCGGTAGAGTGGCCACCGCGTTTGCCGGACTTGACTCTCATAGACTTCTATCTCTGGGGATACATCAAGGCATAGGTCTATGTGACTGAGACCATTTCTACGGTTAATCTGAAGCATCCCACCATCCTTGATTGTCGCACAGTTTGCACACCTGCTATGCTCCAACGTGTCTCAGTACTGTCACGCATTCAATTATGCACTGCCATGGAGAACACTTTGAGGAGTATCTCTAGTAGATTCCGGCGTTTCATTCATTTTTTATAGTAGGCCGTTTTCTGATATTATAATAAATTGATATTTATTTTTCTGTTTAATTTGAAGATTTCATTCTTTGCTTTGTATACGACCCCTAGAAGTCAGGCCAAATTTTTAGATGAAATTAACCTCTTTGGCGATACCGGCTAAAGATGGTTTCGCCGTAAAAAGGACATTACATTCTGATTTTGACACCGAATTACTTTAATTCATCTTTTAACTGATCCCTCAATAAAAGACAAAATCATGTGCAAAAATATCAAACTTTGAAATTTAATAACTGTGTCACTTTTTGTAGTACTACAGATATCAAACTTTTTGTGTTATATCTGTTATGATATGTGTAAACATTTACTAAATATAATTATAGGGACTGGGGAACCGTATAAAAAGTTAGATTTCGTAATTTTTATAAAATTGATTTTTTACATTAAATAATGCCACAACATGAATATTTACCTAATTTGAAACGTTTTTGTAATTGGAACTATATGTCTATGACCAACGGTTGAGAAATTAAAGGTCGGCGATAGATAACATACGTATTACACTCTGTATATGTACGAGCCCCACCAGTGGCTGAGAGGCTCTGCTCTCGAAGCTGGTAGACGGGAGGACCCAATCGCGTCCGTCGGCCTAACCATTTCGGAGTTTTCGTGGTTTTCTTCGAAGCCGTGGATTTCCATGCGTAAATATCGGTTAGGCTCCCTTAGAAAGACCGCCATGAACGGGATTCCCCCTAGGGCCTATATCCCAAGAGTAGATAATCGGCCATCAAAAATCAATCAACCAACCAACCTGTATATGTACGCTGAGCATGTACTAAGTTTTTAATAGCGTAAACTTACTGAGAATCTCTATTTTTCTGTTTCAGATTTTTTTTTTTTTTTTTTTTTTTTTTTTTTCATAGACTTCAATGAAAACATTCTTACATCGAAATGAAATAAAAGCTTCGTAATATCAAGTTTAAAGGAAGGAAACGGATAAAAAACGAAGAATGGTTTATAGTTGGCCGCCCACTTCGTTTTTAATGTTTTTTAATCCTAGTCTACCACTTGATGTCTCTCATATGATATTTTCTCTCATAGTGAGTAGCGTTATAAGATACTGAACTAAAATCCCAAAGAAAAAGTGTTTTTTATAAACTACGCTGTTTTAAGACAAATAAATACTTCAAATGGAAGAAAACAGAATGAAATAAAAAATCTAACATATAGGTAGTTTTTTCCTTGAAAGTTTTCTTTGTTTCTCCCCGTGACAGTTCTGTAAGCTTCTTTGGAGAATTCCAGAGCACATAAGCTTTTAAAACGTACCAAATGAAATAGGAACATCTAGAATAAAATGTTGAGTTGAGATGTCTATGATAAATTTTCGAAAAAAAGGTGATTTTTATAAATAAGAATTTGTGTTCTAAGACCAAATAAATGCTTCAAATAGAATAAAATAGAAAAAAAAGGAAGCTTGAATCAAAACAATTTTCCCCCTTTTCCTTTCTTATTTTCATTTCTCTGTCTGACAGTTTAGCAAATCTGATTTGAAAATTCCTAGACTCAAAGGTTTTTTAAGAATCAATTATATGAAAATCTGCTTGTTTGTTTCTCTCCACTATTCCTACCAGAATATCGAACTTTGGCGAGGAAAGTTATCCTATGATAAACGCTGTTATCCGTATGGATTCTAGAATGTCATATAACGTCCAATAATATTGAAATTTCAATCAATTTCCTAGACACTATTTTTTTGATAATTTTTAATGACTTTTCTATAATAGCGGAATTTAAATAGAAGAAAAAAGAAAGGAAAGAAAAGAAGTAACTTTTGATGAGTTTTCCGCACTCTTGATGGTCTCCTGCTGCTAAAGCCCATCCTTTGCAAAGTCAGTTTTATTGTGCATTGGGATGGGATATGTTTTGGGATACATCTTCATTGTAGATGTAAATTTCCAACTGGGCGAAAAATGTCCGGTCCAGGATCCTGGACCGGACATTTTTCGCCCAGTTGGAAATTTACATCTAATATGATTTGTTTACCAATTAGAATAATTGTGTTAAAATTAATCTAGTACATCTTCATTGGTTCCATCTGTAATTTGTTGCTGCGTGCTACTCACCATTCACCTGTAATTTGTTGCTGCGTGCTGCGTGCATCCCATTGTGCATTGGGATGGGATATGTTTTGGGATACATCTTCATTGGTTCCATCTGTAATTTGTTGCTGCGTGCTACTCACCATTCACCTCTCTCGCTCACCAGCCTTTTTCGAACAGAATGGTCCTTATTGCTTAAAGTTTTTTTCCTCAACTGTCATTCTCTAGACACCCGAGATACTGTTGGACCAGAAAATCCTAAAAGGGTCGTCATTTCAGTTAACTGGTACCAGCAGTTCTTGTCCGGCGATCATCCCTAGTTCCAATTCAGACCCTTTAAGCGTCCGGCCTATTTCTTACTTTATGTTTAAATCTTTATGTTTAAACATTCATAAAATAATACCCTTGAAAACTATTTGTATGGGGACTTGTTTATGATTACCTTACATATTTAACCTTTAAATGCCGGGTGTTGCTTTTCGGCAACATACCCAATTTAGGCTCTAAAATACTATTAGAATAACATTAAAGCAAAAATACCTAATGTTGCTAATAAAATACATTCTGTAAATATTATTAAATCGATTTTCAACATGTAGATGGCAACACTTGTGTTGTTTAACACGTTCACGCCGGCGCGGTGGGTGAAACTCGACTGTCTCAGAGTTTTTAAGTCTCCGGCTTTTTACACACCACTGTTATTTTAGAGAAAATGTTGTTCCTTTAAATTGTCCAATTGTTCTAATTAAATAAAACAACATTTTCTGTATTAAAATACTGGTAGCCACAAAGCCAGAGACTTGGCAGCTCTGAGACAGTCGATTGTGACCCACCGCGCCGGCGTGAACGTGTTAAGAATAAAGATATATTTATTTTTTCAATTGTTGCTACTTGTTCCTTTTGTTTTGTTTGGAAGCTTGCGAAATACCCTATTATGTTCTGCAGTGAGCAAGTAAAATTTATTTCTTATTACAGTTCCTAAAATTCCTGTGTGTTTAATATTATAGAATTTTATCAGAGAAAATTATTTTTTCAATTAAAGACCAGTATTGCCGATTAGTAACAAACTGTTTTTTAGCCGTATACCATACTTAAAACAAAATATGAATTTTTAAAGTATTTTTTCCACGATTTATTTAAAAAATGAAAGCCGAAAAACATTATTACAATGATTTTTGAAAAATCAGGCATTTAAGGGTTAATAATCTTATGCACTGCAAAAAAAAAAAAAAAAAAAAAAAAAAAAATAGTATCAGTTTTAAATTAAATCAGTCCTTGATTTCAAACATTGCGTGACGGAAAACCCCGGTTAGGACGCTTAAAAGATTAAATATTTCGTTTTACCCTTTTTTTACAATAACCTCTGTGCTAACTACGTCCTACGAAGCTGAGATTTACTTATATAAGCAGCTCTGCGTTGTTACGTCATTCTACATCATGTCGGGCTGGTTTATTTACAAATGAGGGTTGTCTCTAATTTTTTGGCCATTCGGTGTATATTAAAATCTGCGTGTTTTTATTTCTCTGCTACTCCTCCTAAAATATTGAGCGCTAGGTGATAACAGTTGTCCGCAGTTATCCACATGTCTCTATTTTGTTTGGCCATTCCGTGTATATTAAAATCTGCGTGTTTTTATTTCTCTGCTACTCCTCCTAAAATATCGAATGCTAGGTGATGACAGTTGCCCGCAGTTATCCACATGTCTCTATTTTTTGGCCATTCCGTGTATATTAAAATCTGCGTGTTTTTATTTCTCTGCTACTCCTCCTAAAATATCGAGCGCTAGGTGATGACAGTTGTCCGCAGTTATCCACATGTCTCTATTTTTTGGCCATTCCGTGTTATATTAAAATCTGCGTGTTTTTATTTCTCTGCTACTCCTCCTAAAATATCGAATGCTAGGTGATGACAGTTGTCCGCAGTTATCCACATGTCTCTATTTTTTTGGCCATTCCGTGTATATTAAAATCTGCGTGTTTCTATTTCTCTGCTACTCCTCCTAAAATATTGAGCGCTAGGTGATAACAGTTGTCCGCAGTTATCCACATGTCTCTATTTTGTTTGGCCATTCCGTGTATATTAAAATCTGCGTGTTTTTATTTCTCTGCTACTCCTCCTAAAATATCGAATGCTAGGTGATGACAGTTGTCCGCAGTTATCCACATGTCTCTATTTTTTGGCCATTCCGTGTATATTAAAATCTGCGTGTTTTTATTTCTCTGCTACTCCTCCTAAAATATCGAGCGCTAGGTGATGACAGTTGTCCGCAGTTATCCACATGTCTCTATTTTTTGGCCATTCCGTGTTATATTAAAATCTGCGTGTTTTTATTTCTCTGCTACTCCTCCTAAAATATCGAATGCTAGGTGATGACAGTTGTCCGCAGTTATCCACATGTCTCTATTTTTTTGGCCATTCCGTGTATATTAAATTCTGCGTGTTTCTATTTCTCTGCTACTCCTCCTAAAATATCGAGCACTAGGTGATGACAGTTGTCCGCAGTTATCCACATGTCTCTATTTTTTGGCCATTCCGTGTTATATTTAAATCTGCGTGTTTTTATTTCTCTGCTACTCCTCCTAAAATATCGAGCACTAGGTGATGACAGTTGTCCGCAGTTATCCACATGTCTCTATTCTTTTGGCCATTCCGTGTATATTAAAATCTGTGTGTTTTTATTTCTCTGCTACTCCTCCTAAAATATCGAGCGCTGGGTGATGACAGTTGTCCGCAGTTATCCACATGTATCTATTTTTTTGGCCATTCCGTGTATATTACAATCTGCGTGTTTTTATTTCTCTGCTACTCCTCCTAAAATATCGAATGCTAGGTGATGACAGTTGTCCGCAGTTATCCACATGTCTCTATTTTTTGGCCATTCCGTGTATATTAAAATCTGCGTGTTTTTATTTCTCTGCTACTCCTCCTAAAATATCGAATGCTAGGTGATGACAGTTGTCCGCAGTTATCCACATGTCTGTATTTTTTTGGCCATTCCGTGTATATTAAAATCTGCGTGTTTTAGGTAGCTTTCTTTACAAAAAAGCTACCTATTGCAGCCGTTCGGAGGAAAGCGATTTCAAAAAATTTTGGTATATTTTCATCGATCATGACCCCCAGACCCCGAAACCACCCTCCGTTCAAAATTGATATATATATATATATATATCTGACCTATGTCGCACTGTAACTCCCGTAATTATGAACCGATTTCGATGTAATTAGGTGTGTACATAGTACATACCAATGTCTCGACCGAGTTCGTTGGCCAGCTTCATCCGCCGTTTTGTTTCAAAATGGCGGCCATTTAAAATTTTTAAAAAAATTTAAAACTTGAAATGTGGTACCAAAAAATTAAAAATGGAAAAATATTTTTTTCTTATGTATTTGACCTTTATACAAAGATTTTGGAGCAGTTTTTGTTTCGTCTATATCTTAAAAAATGGCTGAGTTATAGCATTTTGAATTTCTAGCTTGGCTGACATTTTAAAACGTCCTGAATTTTGTCACGCGATAAAAGGCGTATTTATGAACCGATTTGGATGTAACTTCGTTTATACATAGTACATACCAATGTCTCAACCGGGTTCGTTGACCAGCTTCACCCGCCATCTTGTTTAAAAATGGCGGCCATTTAAATTTTTAAGAAGAATTTAAATTTGAAATGTGGTGCCAAAAATTGAAAATTGAAAAAATATTTTCTTCTTATGTGTTTGACCGTGATAAAAAGATTCGGGAGCAGTTTTTGTTTCGTCTATATCTTAAGAAATGGCTGAGTTATAGCATTTTGAATTTCTATCGTGCCTGACATTTTGAAACGTCCTGATTTTTCTCACGTAATAACAGGCGTATTTATGAACCGACTTGGATGTACCTTGGTGTGTACATACTACTTACAAATATATCGACCGAGTTCGTTGGCCAGCTTCATCCGCCATCTTGTTTCAAAATGGCGGCCATATAAAAAAATTAAAAAAATAAAAAATTTAAATGAGATACCAAAAAATTGGAAAATGAAAAAGATTTTTTTGTATGTGTTTGACCTTAATACAAAGATTCCGGAACAGTTTTTCTTTCGTCTATATCTAAAAAAAAATGGCTGAGTAATAGCATTTTGAATTTCTCTTGTGGCTGAAATTTTAAAACGACCTGATTTTTGTCACGCGATAACAGGCGTATTTATGAACATATTTGGATGTAACTTGGTCTGTACATAGTACATACCAATGTCTCGACCGAGTTCGTTGGCCAGCTTCATTCGCCATCTTGTTTCAAAAGGGTTGCCATTTAAAAAAAATTAAATTTAAAATTCAAAATGAGGTATTAAAAAATTGGAAAATTAAAAAGATTTTTTTTTATGTGTTTGGCCTTGATACAAAGATTCCGGAGCAGTTTTTGTTTCTAAAAATTTGTTCTTTTATTGATATCTTAAAAAATGGTTGATTTATAGCACTTTGAATTTCTAGCATGGCTAACATTTTGAAACGATCTTGTATTTGTCACGCGATAACACACGTATTCGCCTATTTCGATGTGTGAAGGCATGTGGATAGTATACATCAACACCTCGACCAAGTTTGCTGGCCAGATTCATCAGCCATCTTGTTTCAAAAATGCGGCTATTAAATTAAAAATTATATATATATTTAAAGTAAGGTGCAAAAAAATTAGAAATTGAAAAAGGTTTCTTTCTTAAGTATTTGATCTTGATATAAGGATTCAGGAGCATTTTTTGTTTGTCTTTACCTTAAAAAATGGCTCAAACATAGCACTTTCAATTTCTATTGTGGGTGACATTTTGAGAAATCTGATTTTTTGCATGCGACAGCACTCCTATATATTAACCGATTCCGATGTGAGTGAGCATGTGCACAGCAATTACTAAGGTCTCGACCAAGTTCACTGCTTAGCCTCATCCACCATGTTGTCTTAAAATGATAGGCACTTTAAGAAATTGCCGAATTTGGCAGCCAAATATAAGTTACTTTAAAGAAAAGAAGCTTGGATAAAGCTGACTAATTTCGCGAAATTCTCATTCATTATATTGATAAAAATTAGTATTGAATCTCCTATATGCGGTTTCCACTAAATTGAGCTTCGTGTGTTTGCATGATATAAGTTGGCTTTTTTAAAATAAGGATTATGAAAGCTACCTCTTCCTCCAGGCACTGGCACTAAAATCTGCGTGTTTTTATTTCTCTGCTACTCCTCCTAAAATATCGAATGCTAGGTGATGACAGTTGTCTGCAGTTATCCACATGTCTCTATTTTTTTGGCCATTCCCTGTATATTAAAATCTGCGCGTTTTTATTTCTCTGCTACTCCTCCTAAAATATCGAGCGCTAGGTGATGACAGTTGTCCGCAGTTATCCACATGTCTCTATTTTAGGTAGCTTTCATTACAAAAAGCTACCTATTGCAGCCGTTCAGAGGAAAGCGATTTCAAAAAATTTTGGTATATTTTCATCGATCATGACCCCCAGACCCCGAAACCACCCTCCGTTCAAAATTGATATATATATATATATATATATATATATATATATATATATATATATATCTGACACTTGTCATACTATAACTCTCGTATTTATGAACCGGTTTGGATGTAATTCGGTATGTACATAGTACATACTAATGTCTCGACCGAGTTCGTTGGCCAGCTTCATCCGCCATTTTGTTTCAAAATGGCGGCCATTTAAAAATTTTTAAAAGATTAAAAATTTGAAATGTGGTACCAAAATATTAAAAATGGAAAAATATTTTTTTCTTATGTATTTGATCTTTATACAAAGACTCCGGAGCAGTTTTTGTTTCGTCTATATCTTAAAAAATGGCTGAGTTATAGCATTTTGAATTTCTAGCATGGCTGACAATTTGAAACGTCCTGAATTTTGTCACGCGATAAAAGACGTATTTATGAACTGATTTGGATGTAACTTCGTTTATACATAGTACATACCAATGTCTCTACCGAGTTCGTTGGTCAGCTTCATCCGCCATCTTGTTTAAAAATGGCGGCCATTTAAAATATTAAGAAAAATTTAAATTTGAAATGTGGTACCAAAAAACTGAAAATTGAAAAAATATTGTTTTCTTATGTGTTTGACATTGATAAAAAGATTCGAGAGCAGTTTTTGTTTCGTCTATATCTTAAAAAATGGCTGAGTTATAGCATTTTGAATTTCTAGCGTGGCTGACATTTTGAAACGTCCTGATTTTTGTCACTTGATAACAGGCATATTTATGAACCGATTTGGATGTACCTTGGCGTGTACATAGTACATACAAATATCTCGACCGAGTTCGTTGGCCAGCTTCATCCACCATCTAGTTTCAAAATGGAGGCCATTTAAAAAAATTTAAAAAATTTAAAATTTAAAATGAGATACCAGAAAATTAGAAAATGAAAAAGATTTTTTTCATATGTGTTTTACCTTAATAGAAAGATTCCGGAACAGTTTTTCTTTCGTCTATATCTAATAAAAATGGCTGAGTAATAGCATTTTGTATTTCTATTGTGGCTGACATTTTAAAACAACCTGATTTTTGTCACGCGATAACAGGCGTATTTATGAACCGATTTGAATGTAAATTGGTCTGTCTCTGTACATAGTACATACCAATGTCTCGACCGAGTTCGTTGGCCAGCTTCATTCGCCATCTTGTTTCAAAAGGGTTGCCATTTAAAAAAAATTAATTTAAGGTATTAAAAAATTAAAAAATGAAAAAGATTTTTTTTATGTGTTTGGCCTTGATACAAACATTCCGGAGCAGTTTTTGTTTCTGAAAATTTGTTCTTTTGTTTATATCTTAAAAAATGGTTGAATTATAGCACTTTGAATTTCTAGCATGGAAATAGCTAGCATTTCTAGCACTTTGAAACGATCTTGTATTTGTCACGCGATAACACACGTATTCGCCTATTTCGATGTAAGAGGCCATGTGGATAGTATACATCAAAATCTCGACCAAGTTCGCTGGCCAGCTTCATCAGCCATCTTGTTCCAAAATGGCGGCCATAAAATTAAAAAAAATATATATTTAAAGTGAGGTGCAAAAAAATTAGAAATTGAAAAAGGTTTCTTTCTTAAGTATTTGATCTTGATATAAGGATTCAGGAGCATTTTTTGTTTGTCTTTATCTTAAAAAATGGCTCAGATATAGCAGTTTCAGTTTCGAATGTGGGTGACATTTTAAAAAATCTGATTTTTTGCCTGCGACAGCACTCGTATATATCAACCGATTCCGATGTGAGTGAGCATGGGCACAGCAATTACTAAGGTCTCGACCAAGTTCGCTGGTTAGCCTCATACATCATGTTGTCTTAAAATGGCAGGCACTTTAAGAAATCGCCGAATTTGGCAGCCAAATATAAGTTACTTTAAATAAAAGCAGCTTGGATGAAGCTGACTAATTTCGCGAAATTCTCATTCATAATGATTTAGTATTGATAAAAATTAGTATTGAATCTCCTATATTCGGTTTCCACTAAATTGAGCTTCGTGTGTTTGAATAATATAAGTTGGCTTTTTTTAAAATAAGGAATATGAAAGCTACCTCTTCCTCCCGGCACTGGCCGGAAGGACTTTTTTTGTGCCATTCCGTGTATATTAAAATCTATGTGTTTTTATTTCTCTGCTACTCCTCCTAAAATATCGAGCGCTAGGTGATGACAGTTGTCCGCAGTTATCCACGTCTCTATTTTTTTGGCCATTCCGTGTATATTAAAATCTGCGTGTTTTTATTTCTCTGCTACTCCTCCTAA
The DNA here is from genome assembly GCA_963932465.1 of Maratus speciosus. Lineage (NCBI taxonomy): Eukaryota > Metazoa > Arthropoda > Arachnida > Araneae > Salticidae > Maratus > Maratus speciosus. The sequence goes on from OZ010797.1 coordinate 168,049,231, forward strand.
AATATCGAATTCTAGATTATGAGAGTTGTCCGCAGTTATCCACATGAATTCAAGGATATCATACAAAGTCTCAGAATTTTGAAATTTTTGTTGGTTTCCTAGATACTAATTTTTTGGTAATTTTTAATGACATTTAAAAATTAATTTTATTTACATTTAAAAATAGACGCGGTGTTTTCAATTTATAAGATGTAGCTTAATTTCGTTGCATTAGTATTATTAAATGAAAATGTTATTTAATAATAACAAGAATAAATAATAAACAATAATAATAATAATAATATTAAATAATAATAATAAATAAAAATAATAATTATAATAAAACACTCATACTACAATATATATTAAATCACACATACACACATAAATAACGCCTGCATTCAACAGTTAAAGGTATATATAAATATTATACAGACATACATACAATAAATACAATAAACCCAACTGGAGTGAAAAATTAGCCAGAGACAGGAATCGAACCCGGGACCACAGTATACAAGCCTGCTGCTCTAACCACTGAGCTACTCCGGCCGATGCCTGAGTCTGCAATTTCTCACTAATAAACCATGTTGGGGAAGTCACCAGCCATCTAAATTTTCACTTCAGTTGGGTTTATTGTATTTATTGTATGTATGTCTGTATAATATTTATATATACCTTTAACTGTTGAATGCAGGCGTTATTTATGTGTGTATGTGTGTTTTAATATATATTGTAGTATGAGTGTTATATTATAATTATCGTAGATCGATGTAATAGTAAAAACTATTCATCGTTGTCCTGTCATCCAAGGCTGTCAATAGATGGCTGGTGACTTCCCCAACATGGTTTAATAGTGAGAAATTGCAGACTCAGGCATCGGCCGGAGTAGCTCAGTGGTTAGAGCAGCAGTCTTGTATACTGTGGTCCCGGGTTCGATTCCTGGCTCTGGCTAATTTTTCACTCCAGTTGGGTTTATTGTATTTATTGTATGTATGTCTGTATAATATTTATATATACCTTTAAAAATAATAATTTTTATTACCATTATCATTATTTAATAATAATAATAAATAATAATAATAAGTAATAAATACTAATAATAATATTAAATAGCAATACAATATATGGTAATTTAATAAGTAGTAATAAATAGTAGTATAATAATAACAAATAGCAATATTGTTTTAATATTTACTAAAAAATCTGTAAATTAAAAAATATATATATAAAAATCTAAACTTAGGTATATTCTTGACTTATTTCCTCAATTTATTATCTGAATTTTATTTAAAAAACAAACCTTTCTACATAAAATTTAAATCCTTTACAAAATTGTTTAATTGTAATGAATAAAACAGATGATAACAAAAAGAACAAATTACTTTTAAAAGGCGCAAACTACTAACGCAAAAATGAACATTTCAAATTCCATAACAATGTCGTTTTTATAGTATTTATTCGGACATTTCTTGTACTTTCAAACGAAAACGAAAGCTTTTCTGACACACAGTTAATAAACAGCAAGGAAAAAAATGTATAATCGAGGAAAAGCGAAGTTTAGTTAGTTTTCAATTATTATTATTATTATCTTTAATCCTGCTCAAATGGGCTCGTTCTTTAGCACCTGACATTTTCGCAGTCACGCCGCATTGCATTATGGGATAAGAAACTAAAATTTAAAGGAATTAGGAATTTCTATAAACTAAGATGATTTAAGACAAATAAATACGTCAAACAAAAGAAAACTCTAAGAAAATAAAGTATATCAGTAATTTCCTCTTTTCCGAGATTTATTTTTTTTTTCTTACGCTTGATAGATTTGTAAGGTTTTTTTTTTATTTTTATTTTTGTTTGTGTTTGTGTTTGTGTTTTTTTTTTTTTTTTTTTTTTTTTTTAGATTTTGTAGGGGTACATGCTTTTAAAAAAGAGCATTATATAATTGAATTATAATGTCAAAATGTTGAGTTGAGATATTTGTGAAGATATCTGCTTTTGTTATTTTGCAGTATGAAAGTATAAAAATTGACAGCATTTTGGTTCTCTTTTTTTAATGCTGACTAATTTCTTTCAAGTATTTTTCTGGATTCGTACGCATCAACGGATTCAGGAGATTTAAAGAGCTTTAGTACCAGAAATTTCGTGAAGTACTGGTCGCTATATCTTAAGATAGACAATTTTTTTTCATTAAATAAGGCAAATATTACTTTACAAATATTTCGATATAAGATGCTTGAAAGTCCTTGAAGCGTACGAACCCTGTTATTATTTCATGTCAAAAAAGAAAGAAATCCATGCCAATTATTTTTTATGCATATTGATTATTTCTAAAACGTATAGTAATTAAGAAAGTTATGCAGAAATTCCATTAAAATGTTTTTTTTATGTTATTTAACTTTGTGGCATATTTTTAAAAAAGTGCATCAATCACGCTCCATACCCAAAAGTTTTATGGCAGGCAAAACTCCAAGGTTGTCAAAAATCAGTAAATAAAGTGAAAATACAGTACTACTATATACATTACAACTAAAATTGCTTTCAGTATAATAAGAAAATTACGACATGGTGCTTTTACAATTGAATACAACAAAAACTATCACATAAAATACAATTAAAGTTACAATTAGTACAATAAGAAAATTATGACATAATGCTTTTACAATGGAATACAACAAAAACTATTATATAAAATACAATTAAAGTTACAATTTGTGCAATAAAAGTTACGACATGGTGCTTTTGGAATAGAATACAACAAAACTTATGATATAAAGTACAATTAAAGGTACAATTTGTACAATAAAAAATTATGACATGGTGCTTTTACAATAGAACGCAACAAAAACTATTATATAAAATACAATTAAAGTTACAATTAGTTCAATAAGGGAATTACGACATGGTGCTTTTACAGTAGAATACAAGAAAAACTATTATATAAAATACAATTAAAGTTACAATGTAAAGTTACAATACAATATAAAATTATGACATGATGCATTTAGTGTAGAATAGTAATCTATCCCAACATAATAAATTTGCATTAGTTACGAAATTTTTATTATTAATTGCGTAATTTGTGGATCTACGGAAAATAGAATTCTAAGATACAAAACAATAAGTATAAACTATAAATTATATTAACTGTTATGTTTAACAAGAACGTAAAATTATGCGCCCAATATTGATTTTGAAACATGTTCTAACACATTCTCAATACTGTAACAAAACTTCGCGGTTTATTAAAATAAAAGATGATGTTTAAATAAACAATTTGGAAAATGCATAACGCATTTGAAAAACCAATTTCTGCTATTAACATCAATAGTCGGAAAAGCGTCCGATTTTTTTGTACAGCCCTGTATATGGTCTGTATATTTCTATGTATATTACATACTATGCTAAAAGTTAGAGTTCAGTTAAACAAATAGCACCGTTTAAAAATTTCATTCAGCAATTTTCGTGAATAAATGGAAATGTAATTGAAAATTTTTGTGAAGCTCTGTATATGAGATATAGAATTTATACACACCAAGGGATATATATTTTTTAAATGTGTACCACAACTGAAGACGTATTTCAAGCAATTATTGTTCATACTCTTCAATAGTTCAACTAGAGTTTAATTCGTTTTGTAACCTAATTCTTTTGTATGTTCTTCTAAATTAATGGTAAATTCTATGCACACAATATTTTATAGTAAGTGACATGTAGTAAACCTCAGTGATATATATATATATGTAATAATCAAAGTTTTTCGCCATTTTAGTTAATTTATTCCAAATTCCTGTAATATCTACCTTTTTTTACCTGTCTTTTAATGATATCTTAAATATCAATTATATTTTAATCCCATGCATTCAGCGCATTATTTTATTCTGATTCTAAAAATCTTAATCTGTTAAAGCAACACTTAGTAAAAACTCTTAATCTATTTATTCCTTCATATTTTGAGACATTAAATTCTTATTTCTTTCGAATGTTTATTAATATCATTTTTACACTTTATTAAAATTATTATTCGATTCCCATGATCACTTGCAAGCTTGCCGCGTCTTCCTTTTCCACTTTTAAATTTTCCTCTATAAGGTCACTACGTCAAGTTTTATCCGCCCTACGTATCCTTTTCAACCAATCGCTAAGCGCGTTTTCTTCTCTTGCCCCCCTAACGTAAGTTTCGTTGACGCTGGCGTAGAACACATCAGTGTATTTTTCCGTTTTTTACTGATATTTATAAAGCTCGCACTGGCTTGGAACAGAAGATTTGTACGTTTTTTTCGTTTGCTAATAATCACCTGTCACTTAGCGGAGTTGGTTTTTAAATAGTGTAGTTTCTAATACAATTAACATCTTTGAGATGAAGTGGTACAGCTCAGATACGAGAGTCAATTGGATTACTAGTGGAATCGTGCTGAGATGTGAATTACAATAAATTCATTAATGATAATGCCGCCTCTTTTTTGTGATTGAATGGGAATTTCTTCCTAATCTTTTTTAAGTCCTGTCTTCCACTGTCGCCCCATGTGACTTCAATATGGGTATTCTGCGGAATAATTGATGGTTGGCAAAGATACGGCGTGTATTCGTCATCCTAGTATGTGTTGATATCGAGAAGTACATCATATAAATAAATTTCAGTATGCTTAAAATAGAGCAATATCTTTAAAATACACAGCATACTATTTGTACTCATCGACCGTAGCTAAACACATCATTCTTAATACCAAACGTGCCGTGTTGGTACTAAATAACATCTATGAATTTCAAGGCAATCGAACTATATTTACGTGAGTTAGAGCACGTACAAACAGACAGATAGACAAATCGAATTAAAAACGCGAGTGATACAACCCGGGTTTACCGTGTTAAAGAACATTTCACTTGGTGTACCGAACTTAGGTGATAATAATTTTTAATCGAAACTTACGTGATGACGTAAAAGTCGAAATTATCTACCAGCAGAAGACCACTCAGAAAGAGCTTTATCGCAGAGTTGGGCAAATTTGTAATCTCAATTATCCGCAGTGTAATTACAGGTTAATTGCACGTAATTGATTATAGTTACACACATTCAAACGCAGATATTTAGTCAAATAATGAGATGGGGCAGCTCCGGTTACAGTGCTGGAAGAATTTTTTACGGCATGTAATTTTAACTGTAACTCATTACATACAGCTAAACTGTACATTGAAGCAAAAACGCTGAATGTCTCAGAAACAGTAAAGAAACACTGAAATTACTTAATCTTAATCGACACACTATTATGTATATAACCATAATTGATTCTGAAACGTAAATACAGTTTATTTAATTTTCTCAAAAGTCAAGAATGTTAAGATATGGTTCTTTGACGAGTAGTCTAAAACAATGATACTAAAAAGATAAAGAGTAGTGAAAAAAAATAATGTATGTTTTTTTCTTCAGAAGCAGAGGATTCGACAAAGCCCTGAAGTTAGAAGTATAGAAGACAGTTACAGCTAACTGGTACACTACTAAGAGTTTTCCAGAAGTTTTTAATCATATGAATGTTAGGGGATTCTTGCGACTTTTACTGCGTGATAATGGATTTTCACATTTAGCAGATGGAAAGTAACATTTCTTGAACAAAAACCTGCGAAAAGGAAACAATTCGCAAATTGTACGTCAAAGGTGGCAAAGCAGGTACGTTCGTACTGTTTTATAAATATTCAGATCTTGTTGCAATAGCTGTTGCACTCTTATGAAAAAATACATTAATACAAAATTTATTACGATTATATATATATATATTAAATTCAGTAATTCGGAAATGACAGGACTCCATTTTAAATGGGAATATGATAGGATTACGTATGATACTATTTAATAGAATGAAGAAAACTTTTACAAATATCTTTTTAAGTTTTGATTCTATTTTCATGAGATTTTAATTGACTCGACAAAATTCTGAAACGATTAGCTATATTAAGTTTCAAACCATTCGGTTGGGTAGTTTTTGCGCTGTTATACACTGTAAAAAATCCGACCAGTTTTCCTGTAGGAATCGGAAAAATAGTTGCCCTTATCGTACCGGAATAATTTCCGACCCAGCTCGGAATAAAATCCGCAAAAAAAGGAAATAGTCAATAAAATGATATTTTACTGATTTTATTGCGAATTCACAGATTTTATTTCAAGCTGGGTTGGAAATTTTTCCGGTATGATAAAGGCAAATATTTTTCCGATTCCTACAGGAAAACTGGTCGTATTTTCTTTTACAGTGTATGCGGACAGAGAGACTGACAGACAGAGGCCGGACCAGACAACGACTATATGTTCTATGTGTTTATATAATTAAGAACGCACCTAAAAAGCCTCCACCTTATTTTCCTGATCTTGCTATCTATGACTTTTGACTATTCTTAAATTTAAAAATGAAATATGTGGGTGTCGCTTTTTTTTTTCGAATATTGATTCGATTTATGACTCTATAAAAGCATTTTTTAGTTCGGTTTTAAAAAATGGAAGGATCAAAGTATTTTTTTTATATATATACAGGGTGGTTATAATTAAACTTCCCCTATAAACAGCATCCTACAGCGCAAACGGGTGAACGGAATGCAATGAAATTTGGTATATAGACTATACACGAGATGCGCTCACGGAATTTCGAAAAAAAAAATTAGTTGCAAAATGTCCACCAGATGGCGCTTTTACCGGAAAGAAAACATTAAATTTACCACAATAAACGACCAAAACAGCCTGTTTTACATTTTATTACTCATAATTCTTATTCTGGATTGTTAATATTGTTCTTGTATTCCGTTTTGGTCGTTTATTGCGTTAAATTTAATGTTTTTTTTCGGAAAAAGCGCCCTCTGGTGAACATTTGGAACTAAATTTTTTTCAAAATTCCGTGAGCGCATCTCGTGTATAGTCTATATACCAAATTTCATTGCATTCTGCTCACCCGTTTGCGCTGTAGGATGCTGTTTATAGGGGAAGTTTAATTATAACCACCCTGTATATATTATAAAATTTGTTTACAGAAGCGCACAGATGTTGAAAAAAATACTTTAAATATTCCCAATATTCTGTAAGTTTAATTTTTAGCATTTTGTTGTGTCTAAAAAATTTCTTTGTTACCATCTAAATATCAGTAAAATATTCGGGATAGAAAATTTCCAGTTTTTCCAAATTCGTTTATGCTGATAAATATTATAAAAACTTACGCGTAGTCTAAAATGTGAAACAACAAAATGTTCGAAGGATGATATTTAAGCTTAACTAACACTAATGATTCTTATACACTTAAAATGATATTAAAGGTTTTGCAAGACGAAACTTATAATAAAAAACAAAAATTATATGAAACAAAGATGGGTTTTATAGTTAGCTATAGATTTTTTTCCCTACTTTTTTAATCCTATCATCCGCTCAAACAATTTCTTAGTTCAGCACCTGACATTTTCACAGAGAAGACGCGTGGGTTTATGGGATACCAAACTGAAGTTTGAAAGGAAATGGGATTTCTGTAAATACTACGTTGTGTTTCAAGACAAGTAAATACTTCAAATGGATGAGAACGAAAAAAAAAAAAAAAAAAGAAACATTTATATATAGCCAGTTTTTTAATGTTTCGAGTTTTATGTTTGTTTCTCTGTCTGACATTTGCGTAAGCTTTTGAGAATTCTGAGGCATATAAGCTTTTAAAAAGGGATGATGCAATAAAATTGAGCTTCAAAAGATAAAATATTTAGTTGATATGCCTGAGACGCTATTTTCTTAAATTGATAATAAGCATTAAGATAATAATAGACAGTTTATTAATTCGCTTTATTTAATCCATTCAGGTTACTTTCAAATAAAATTGTGAAGCCATTAGGAACACAACTTATATTTTAAAGAAATATAGACTTTTATATGCAGTATTACGAACACAATTTATTTTTTAAAGAAATATAGGCTTTCATATGCATTAAATATATTTTAGTAAGTGTCTGTTTAAATATGTTATGTGCATCAAAAATTAGTTATAAGGTTAAAAATGAAGCTAAGCTAAAAAAAAATCTATAAAAGTGATAAAATGCTTTTATTTAGATTAAGGCTTGTTTCATCGCACAAACGGCGACATTTTCAAAATCCTTTATGATAGAAATATTTTTGCAATCAAACTTTAAAAACAATAACTTGGTAAATAATGTCTCGAGACTTCATGCATTTTGAAAATCCGTGCAAACATAAAATAAAATGGAATTGCATATTTGTGAGCATAGATTAAGTTTTACTATTGTTACTAAAACAACATAGCACCTCTTTCCAAATTTTAGGTAACTCAAGGAACACTGAAACATAAAATATTCTCGTTTTGTAAAAATATCTCTATTGATTCCCGGATAATGGACGGTAGATAAAATCTTGACGTATAAATTGTTCTGCTATTTTTAAAATCGATCTGTTTTCTTTGCTGCATAATCTGGCCAAAGCTGTGGTTCTCCTTTTGTATTTGATGTTTTCTATATGTTCTTTAATTCTAGTTTTAAATTTTCTGCCTGTCATACCTATATAAAACTGCTTTGCTTCATCTTCTTTGGTGAAAGGTATTTCTTATACTACTGATAACTTGTTTGATTCAATTGGATCTATTTTCTTGCTTATTATATTTTTAATTCCATGGAAGGTTTTGCAATAAGGGAGAAATTGAAATTATTGAGTTTATATTTCAAACGTTCGAAGAAACCAGGAAAATATTGCAAAGTGGATAACATGGAATTTTGCGGGTTGAAATTTCTTTTCTTCTTATTCTTCAAGCTCAAATGACAATTCATTGTGGTGCTATTTTTCAGCTTCAGGCAGAAATTATTTTTCTATTTTTTTTTTAAATGCCCTAAGAAAAAAGTTTTAGAAATACATTATAACTTCAAAAATCCGGCATCATCGGGATCGGGACTATGCCAGATTTTTGAAAATTCCGGGTTTTTGAAGGGATGCCAAAAGTAGTGCTATATTCTTAATGGTGTCTTTAGCCATAATTTAATTCATTAATAAGTGATAATTATGCAAGGAAAAACGAAAATTAAATGCAAAAATAAACTTACATTAATTGCTATTTTCTATGTTACAGAAAAAAAAAATCTAATTAAGAGTGAAATTATTTCTTCTCGTATAATTTTGGAAACATCGATGTCAATTTTGTTTACTTCAATTTTTTTGGCCGTTCTTTAACAAGTTTTTCTTGTATTTTATACAAATGGAGAATCTCTATTTCGGAAATGCAGTCTTGTTTTTTAAAGCAGATATTATTTCTCCAATCGAGTTTATGTTTTTTTCTAGTGACACCTTTTCTTATTCCAGCTGTTCATTCTGGTCTTCGGAGCTGTTACTAGCGTTATCGGCGGATCTATTTAGCACAGCGTCAGAAGAGAGAATCCAAAGATCTTGTGTACTAGTATCCACGTCGTTGCTGTGCAGCTCCCAGAAAATTTGTTCAGAAAATAATCGCCTCTGATAAATGAAAAATATGTCAAATATTATTTTTATGCATTTTTATTTTCGATCTTGAAGTGTTTAATTCATAAACAATTGCTATTTTTCTTCTACCATAACTTGAAAGTGTAAATTAGAAAGAAGGGGAAAAGATGGTTTTGATGCCGGATTTTTAAAGTTGCCAGATTTCTGAATGCCGGATTTTTGAAGTCATACTGTATTTCCATACTCAGCACATATTAAAAAAATTAATTCAGTATTATTAATTTTTTATATAATTTAGTGTAAAACATCACTGTTTCACAAAATATCAAAACCCTTTCACTAATCTTTGAAAACTTTAAGAAAATACCAAAAAAAAAAAAAAAAAAAAAAAAAAGAAAACTAAAGACATCAAAAACTTATAGATTTTAGTTTTTCGTATTATATGTCAGATTTTTTAGTGTGTACTGATAACAGTCTATATAACACCGTCAAGATTTAGTATGATGAATAAAAATAAATTTTATAGCTAATACACAGTACTGCAACCGAAATGTTCTGTATACCCATATTAATAAACGATAACTATTATGCACGGTACTTTCTACAGTTAGTATCTTTTATCACATTAATAAGGTATATAAATTGTATTATGTTTCAAATAGTGTAATATCAGTAAACAATTTTCTCCAGTGGACCATAATGTAGCCTAATATTTATATGCGACCCTGTGAATGAATGATAAATGCTTTGCACTCAATATTATATCGAAAGCATGTCTAACTGCACTTCAGGGATGTGTAGTGGGTATAGAAGGGTGCGCTGGACATTATGAAATATATACTTTAATTAAAACTTTAAAAATAATTTATTTACAAAGTACGGAATCACATCTTGGCGCCGACAACATTCGAATGTACACAAACTCCAGCGTCGATCTAAAAAACGTCGGAGAAGAGTTTTTCGATTCTTCTTAATAATCGTCTGCGGATGAAAACGATGGAATAAATAAAAAGGTTGTCTTTCGCTTTGCCACAGATGCATATAATTTTCATTATGTTTCAGACAGTGTAACATCATTAAATTCCTCATAGTTTTTTCCACATATTTTTTCGATTTTTTTTCACATAGATCATAATGTAACAGGACTTTTTTGAGCACCCCGTTATTCTAGTGATAGTTTCATGAAATAAAACGAGTAATAACATGTCACTGGATAATATAAAAGGAAACAAATGGAAAAAAAAATTTCTGTAAATAAATTCTGGAAGAATAAAATCACAACTTGCACAGAAAATGTTTTAATCGTCCCGTAATATTACACAGAGTGTATTATTTCCTTGAAAGGAAAAAAAAATCCATCTCTCATACCCTCATAGCATGCATGGTCATGGTGACGTCGTTGTGACGTCACTGTAAGTCACTGTGGTCCCGTCACATCTGTGACCAAAATGCCACCACTCAGTGATGTCACATTGTGACTGAGATGTGAACTTCTTAGAAAACTTTAAAAAATTACAAAAATTCTTTAAATCATGTTATTTACTGTAAAATTATATTTTTCTGGCAATTAAAAAAATATTGTGACGTCACTGAATGTAACGCACGTCACGTCATATATGTGACAAAAAAACCCCATATTATAAGTCACAGTGGGACAAAAATTTGAACTTCAAAAGTCTTTGAAAATGAAGAGAAATATTTTAAACAGTCCCGAGTTACAGCGGCATAAGGAATGAAAATATATTAGTGGATAGCAAAAGGTAAATTCTGTCACGAAAGGTGTGTGTGGGGGGGGGGGGAGGCATAATAAATAAAGTGCACGATACAGGCATTAATAAACTAAATTTTCATGCTATATTTTATCAATTTGATATCTAAGACAGTGAAAGTATTCTTTTTTCATGATTTCAATTTTATCTAGCATTGCAATTTAATATAATAATCCTTCACTGATTGTTATTATTGCAAAGTGTTTCGCGTAAAAAAATGGTAAGTATTCTACAGAAAATTATTATGAAAAGAATGACAGATTGACGAAAAAAAATTTTTTTATCCTCGACAAATCCTGTTTTATTTATTAAGAAGATATTTTGTATTTATTATGTGTGAAACAAACTTTGCTTTAAAAAAAAGGGGGGGGGTGTTCAATATTATCATTATCAAATTTATTTTTACACATTTTAAAAATTTAAATAATGTTTTATCTAATAAAATCCAATTATGAATATTATTATTATTTACAAAAAAGAAACTTTACAATAAATAAAAACTTACAATAATAAAACTTTACAATAATTTTAAATTGAATTGTTTGGAACTGATAAAATGAAAAGTTAAAATACATTGGAAAACTCTTCAAATGGAAAATTTTAATTTAAAGATATTCTCATAAAATTATTGTGCATTTAAGATACAAATCTGTTGTATAAAAAAACAAATAAACGAAAAAAAATTCACCTGCTGAAGATCCTCTGCCTCGCGATATGACTATAGAATAAAGAAGAGAATACGCGGGAAGTTACTTCACTCAACTGTTTAGAACATCACCATGTCTACAACACTTCTTTTAATGTAAGAGAAATACGTCCGCCATTTTAGGATACTACAAATACACGGATATTATTAATGGAGCGTATATGTAAGTCTTATTTAATTTAATTATTTTATTCCTGTTTGCATATTATGATGATGAGTTAAGTAGTTTTACGTTATACATATAGAAAGAGACTGATCTGTATTGATTTCAGAAGGATATTTTCCTATTCGATTCTGTTCTATCTTAAACTGCCATCGCTCGAAAAAAAAAGCTGACATAGTGACTGATTCATGCCTACATTCATAGTGGAATGAATGTAAATATTAATTTTCAGTTACTTGAGATTGAAAATGTGTTGAGACAGTGATGTGGATTTTTTTTCGGCTTCTTAATGTTTTCTGATTACTAACACTTATCCCATCATTATTATTTTGGAGTTAAATATGATATTACGAAACTGTTTCAGATTAGAAATTAACATTATACTGGGAAAATGTCTTTTTACATGTTATAGTAGTGAAACTTTTGAAAGATTTTTTTTCATTGCTAATAATATTTTAAATTGTTATTTAAAATCCTAAATCTTCATACCAGTGTTTTTAGATTTAAAATTTGACAACATTATAAAATAATAGGAATTCCTTATAACGTGGGAAAAGATTTTTGAGAAATTGTTAAATCTAATAATGCATTTAATTCATCTATTGTAGTTTATTGTTGTTTAATAGTACAATTATAAATACTAATTATTTAGTGTTTTTCAAATTGGTATATTTATTTTTTTAAATTGTATGTAATCATTTTTTTCTCTTTTTTGCTGTTTGTGATTTTAATTAAACATTTAATTGTAGACACTCAGATTCAGTTATTAAATTTTCTTCGATTGTAAACTCATTTTCTACGTTTTCGATATATGTAATTATTGGCATTAAAAAATTAAATATGATATTTAAGCATTGAAATAAAGTGCTTTTCATGCCTGTGATAACAAGTTTATAGATTAAACTGCTTTAGTATATTTTTTTAAAAGTTGGAATTTACTTAAATAATATAGGACTGAATATTTTTTTAAAGCGATTAATAACTACTTGTTACATTAAAATGTTTTTCAAACAATAAAAATAGTTCATATGCAGTCATTTATTTTACTTTTATATTTCCTTTTTAATACTTTTCAACAAAGTTGAAAAGTGTTTATGACTTCGGTTTGTCTGGACGTATGTCTGCGCAATAACTCTGTGAAATATACTCGGGTTGCCTTGAAATTTTTGGATGTTATTGACGTTTACCATAGCACGGTCCCTATTTGTAATGAAGTTTGTAGCATGTTTAGTTCATCTGCAGGGACAGTCAAAAGTATTCCGTTACACTACGGCCTACTCGAAAAAATTGTTTCAAATGATTTTTAATGATTTTACACGCTTTAAACAGAATGAAATTGATATGAATTTATGAAACGCACTAAAATAGGCATTCTGTAGAGTAAGCGATGCAAAGAATAGTTATTGTTCATTTACAGGGCTAAAAAACGAATTCCAATACATTATGATACAGGGGTGGAGGGAATTTTTTGCGTCGTACTTTAGTTATGTTAAACTATTTCATATATAAAGAAATTGATATAAGTCGCTGAGGTTTACATACTATAAATTATTTCATGATAATACGAAACGTATACAGCATTTACAGGGACATACAAAATATTTCCAATACTATATTATATCCGAAGTACTGTTCATTAGGGATGGTTGCTGGAAATGCATTTTTAATTATGATATGCGCTTTTATGATTTACTATATTTATGCATAGTATATGGTATATATAAATGCTATACAGGGCTACACAAAAGTATTCGTAAGGGTTACTGGGTATATGCGCAAATTGATTAAAGGTAGTTTTTAAATGAGTTATGCATTTTTACGTTGAACTGCATTTAATTTACTAAGAAATGTTTGTAGAATATAGATAAAATTATATACAGGGTCACGCAAAGAATTGGATACATGGCCATCTATAAATTATAATTTCTGGAAATGTGATTTCAGCAGTTTTAAGAGTGTTTTAGTTTGAATTAAATTTTAACTAAGTAGTAGCGTGTAATAAACGTTCTAAGTAAATTACAGGGTTATACAAAAGTATTCAAGTATGTTTCCATATATTAGTATAAATTGTTGAAAGAGAATTTCAACCTGTTATGCTTTTTCTTGCTAAACTAAATTTTCCCATTATATAATATATATATCAACCTACATATCAAATACAGGGCTGTTCAAATGAATTCGAAAACATATTTGGCTATGGGTGGTAACTGCGGAAATCAGATTTTCAAATGTTTTATGCCTTTTCTAAAATGTTTACTTAGTTATCTTATTTACGTTATTTCCCTAAATTGCGATGTCTTGTTAAAACATTCAGGAAGCGTTGGAAATTGTTTTATTATCTATGCTTAACGCATGATTTTTCTTACTTGTTTTTTCTATTTAACAGATCGGTCTTTTCCTATAAAACATACCTAATCTATTTAGCCCATATTCACAAAATACAATATACACGTGAATAAAAAAATTTACTAAAATTACTAATCACAACACATTAAAATCTTACAAATTCTTAATATCAAGCTTGAACTCAAGATCAAGCTTAGAACTTGATAAAAAAAGATGCTAGTTGATAAGCATTGTTTTTTTAAGTGTAAAAATTAAAAATATTTTAGAACAATAGGACTCCAAAATAGCGATATATTGCTAAAAAGTACTGTAAAAGATAAGATGTTATATTTCAAACAAAACTTTATTTTAAAATTGTGCATCTTAAAATTCATCACAGTGTTTATGGCAAGAACCAACACAGTATTGATACTTGGAAATTTACCTTCGGCTTGCATACAATATTTCAAATGAAAATCAAATTTCAAATTAATTGCTTAAAAGGCGCAAAGGACAACATAGTGAAAAAGATTCCATGGCGGGCCTCGAACCCGTTCCATCAGTATAGCGCACTGACATTCTAACAACTAAACCACATGAACGATATCCAGCCTGAAAAATTTCTCACTATTACATGTTGGCAAGGCTACAAAAGCAGCACAAGGTGCGATATTTATCGGGAGCCACCGACATGGGGCAAACACGAAACTTAATTAAACCCAGTATCGATTGAAACTATATTAATACTTGGAAAATTTTCCAGAGAGAAACATTCGCCTTGCATACAATATTTCAAATGAAAATCAAATTTCAAATTAAAATTGCCTTTTAAGCATGTAATTTGAAATTTGATTGCCATTTGAAATATTGTATGCAAGGCGAATGATTCTCTTTGGAAAAATTTCCAAGTATTAATATAGTTTCAATCGATGCTCGATTTAATTATGCTTCGTGTTTGCTCAATGTCGGTGGCTCACGATAAATATTTCATCTTGTTCTGCTTTTGTAGCCTTGCCAACATGTAATAGTGAGAAATTTTCCCGGGTGGGTATCGTTCGATGTGGTTTAGTCAGTAGAATGTCAGTGTGCTATACTGATGGTCCAGGTTCGAGTCCCGGCATGGAATCTTTTTCACTATGTTGGCCTTTGCGCTTTTAAGCAATTAATTTGAAATTTGATTTTCATTTGAAATCATCACATTGTTTATGACAAGTTTGTCACAAATGACACATATTTCCCAAATTGGTCAGAATGTGACTTCAAAGCATTGTCGTTTTCGTCACAGGCTCGTCACAAAGTTAATGCCAAAATAGTCACAAATGACACACTTTTCACAAATTAGTGACACCGTGACTTCACAGAGTGGTCATATTGTAACGTCACAAATGACCTCTAAAACGGTCATAACGTCTTCACATATCAGTCATTATGACGTCACATCGACGGTCACAGAATCACAGTGTGACTTCACAACGATGTCGCCGTGACGTCACCATGCCTTACGGGTAATTTGGTGATCTAAATGTTTCCTTTTCTCACCAAATAATTTTTTTGCCGTGATTTGGGCGAGAGCGGTCGGAAGGGAAAATTCTATTCTCGCTCGACTAATTTCAGAATACTGTTTTGAAAACAAAAAACAAAATTACTTTATTAAATATTTCGATAAATAATAATCCTCGTTTTAGAACTATGAAAAGAAATCAGTACTTGGTTTGTGTTGTGGCACCATGTATGTCTGTCTGAATAACTGGGTTGTGACAATGGTTTTTTATACAAAAGATGTTTGATGCAATATGCAATACTCCCTCTTAACCATTTATCTACTGACGGTATTTATAAGTACCATTAAAATAACTTGTTATAAAATTCATTTAAAGCATCGATTAGTAGTAATACTGATTATAATGAGTTATAGATGCATTAATTTATCTTGTTCCAAAGGCATTATTGGTTGCACAAAACAAAAATATTTTTAAAACGATTATTTCTTTTGCCTTTGCATCTTTTCAGCTTTCTTAGCGTTGGGGGGGGGGGGGGATTTTTCAATATGGACATATTTCTATATTTCTATTGTGGGAACATTATATTTGTACATTTCCTAATTCTACAAAATACTAAGAAATTTTTTTTAAATAAAAGGTTTGAATGGAGATATAAATATTTTACAAAAATCCCTATAAATTCAAATTTAATTAATCCTTCTAAATCCTTCAATCCTTCTAAAATCCGTCTAAAATTTATTAAATGATTATGTAAATCTTCTAATGTAATTTAACTATTCACGAAAAATGCTTTAGAAGATATAATTTTCATGAATTCATAATTCAGTACATAAAGGATTAAAGTTTGTACACGAGACACGCTGTAAGAATTAATTGAAGAAGTTTAATTGATTCCATAATTGCAAATTAAAAAGATACTTCAAGTTTTTAATTATAAAAACGTCCCTGCGCCAGACAGAAATAACGCGGAATATCCCATTTAAATAAAGTTCTAAAATAGCACATTAATTAGTAAAAATAAATATCAAGTAGAATACTTTACTTTAATACTTAAACTATCTATACTTTTAGTTATGAAACATGCTTTAAAGTTCTATTTTTGTAAAACTTTAAATGTCATTCCCGGGAATTTATAAAGGTCATGAATGAATCTAACTATCTCGAACGTGATGTATCTTCACTGGAACTAATCACTACCATCAGGTTCAGGATTAGAATTCTGTTCGAGGTGAAAGGTCATAGTGCTTAGCTTTGTTCGTACTAGTATTTGATAAAGGCTTGACGATAGTAAATGAATCTCATGTAGTAATATTCTCAGATATGCTTAGTTAAGCATAGTTAGTTAGATTACTACGTATAGTAACTTTTCGTGTAGCTTGCATTCTAGGAATCACTGTAAAATGTGTAAAATGTCGGAGTAGTTAAATCAATTTTGCATATGTATGCAAATATTGTTACATGAATAAAATATAAAAATAAGAAAATGGTTTTTAACAGATAAACAAGACACAGAGATGCATAGAAAGGTAGGTAGATAGACTGGTTGACTAAGAGGTAGAAATACTGATAGAGATATAAGAACAATTAGAAATTTGATGGTTTATAAAAACGTAAAAAGTTGCAAAAAATACAATATATAATTTAAAATAGAAAATCATTTATTGTTGTCGGTGATCCTTAAACTATATAATAGGGATACAGAATATCTTTTTTCTTTTCTTTTTAACACTTTTCAACATACGAAGGTGTATCAATAATTTTGTACCCTCACTTAGAAATAATTGAGTGAAATTTATGAAATTGCTACATTGTATTACTCATTTTCTATGTAGTCCGCGTGCACAGTAACACATTTCTGCAAACGATATTTCAAAGAGAGGGTGGAGGAGAATGTATTCCACGAGGCGCAATAATAGAACCAAAGGGGGTATTTTTAAACTTTTACCGACCCCCACATGTGACATATTGTTGGAAAGGCATGTGACCACTTATTCATGTTATGCATCTCCCGAACCCCTCCCCAAAATTTGCCTTCCGGGGAACACTTTTCTTTATTTTGCGGACATCATTCATGTCCCACTGGGGCAAATTTGAGGGGAGGCGTTCGTGAGGTGCATAACATGAATAAGTGGTCACAGGACTTTTCAACAATATGCCACATATGGGGGTAGGTAAAAGTTAGAAAAATGACTCCCTTTGGGTTTAATATCGCGCCTCTTGGAATACATCCTCCCCCCTCTCTTTGAAATACCGTTTGCAAAAATGTGTTACTGTGCACGGGGACTATATAGAAAAGGACTCATAAAATGTAGCAATTTCACTCAATTATTTCTATACGAGGGCAAAAACTTATTGATACACCCTCGTAGTTGAAAAGTGCTATGACTTAGGTTTGTCTGTCTACCGCCTGCCTGTCCGTGCTATAACTCCCGTAAATATACTCCTATTTACATATAATTGATATAGGGTAGACCGGGGCTAGTTGGCTACAGGGCTAAGTAGGCGCAGTCTTTATAAATCGCCTGTTTGTGGATAGATTGCGCAATCAGTCACAGAGTACCTTTCTTCTTGCTTTTTACAATCCTCATTGTAGTTTTTTAGCGTTACCTACGTGCAGTGGACATTTATTACGATTTTTCTGTTTTTTGCACTCATAAGTAATTTTTTGCTGCTTCATTCTTTTTCTGATTTCTAATACTTATCTTAATAATTGAGATTTAACTTGTGCAGTTTTTCTTAGTGTATGATTAACTGTACCTACCCCATATGTGATTTACTTGGATTATTTATGCTTAGATGGTTTACGTGTCCCTTTTGTGAAGAAATTTATTATGGGGCTAGTAGGAGCATTGAACACGGGGCAACTTGCCTCGGTGTCTGGTGTGTGCTGGTAGCTTGAAAAACAGCAAACACCTAGAAAAGTTGTTGCAATGCAGGATTTTTGGCACACGAGACTTGCCCAATCGGAGACACTCGATATTTTTTTTTTTTTTTTTTTTTTTTTGTGACAACTGTAACTCTGATGATGATATCTAGTAGGATAAAAATGTTACTCAATGTTAATGTTTTATTCATAATTTTTATGTCTGTATAATTTAGAATTTACATTGTACGGCGATAACGTCTTTGTTTAAACTTATTGTTAATAATGAAGTTGGTTTCTCTTAACTGCGTGTCATATTTGAGTTTCATTTAAATTTTTATAAAGCGTGTGCCAACTTACCCCATACGTATAGGCAACTTGCCCCGTGACGAGGTAGGTTGGCGCACAATTTTCCTTTTCATTTAGGCTTCCGCTAAACATAAACTAAAAAAGCTACAAACTCAAAACTCCGGGTATTTATAGCCCAATGCCTGTTCTTTAAAAGTACAGTTAAAGTTTCATAAAAAACTTAAACAAAAAATTAATAAAAATCAATAACTAAAAACTGCGCTTACTAGCCCCGGTTTCCCCTACAGTATTGAAGTTTGCCATGACGTGGTCGGAATTTTAAGGGGGCGAGGGACCTTTAAAATCAATTTTTTATTTTTTGTAATTTTCACTTTAAATGTTATTCAAGGGTACATTATATGCATTATGGCATACATTTATCACAAAAAAAATATAAATAAAAAAAAATTTTCAGAAAAAAAAGGAATTTTCAAAATGCCCCAAGCGAACTGAATATCAATGAAAATCAATATTTTTTATAGAAGTATGGTTTATATATGAAATAAAACTGTGCATCGAGTTTTATATATTTGAATATAAAGATAATAAAAAAAAATTCTAAATTTTTTTTAACTTTGAGGCTTAAAATGAAATGATTCCGAAAAAAGTGTTTGCGGTTTATTTTAATGGTGTTACTGTGTCACAAACATAATAAAATTCATGTGAATTCTGAGATGCATTAAAAGATGCTTTATGTATAATATGAGGTGCAAATCTTTTGTCATTAATTTGCAGTGTCACATAAAAGTGTTCGATTATATAATGATTCAACGAGGAAAAACTGCTCGCAGAGTATTTCAATTGTATTGTACTATTTCGAACATGATAAAATTGATACACATTACTTAGATTTGCCGTGGCATGCTCGGTATTGAAAATGAACTCTGCAGTGGTCATCGTTCATTTACATGAGCGTTCAAAAGTATTCTGTAACGTCATGATTGTGGAGGAAAATGATTTTCGGTGGATTCTAACTGTGTTGCATTAATTAAAATGTATTGGAATTTATATGCATTATTATGGCGCACTAGAAGACGATTACTATAGAATATGTTATTGTGGCTATTTCTGTATGTGTACAGGAGAAGTCAAAAGTATTACGTTATATTATTGCCTATGAAGAAAAAAAAATTGCGGTTTATTTTAATTGTGTTACTATGTCACACACATAATGAAATTCATTTACATTTCTGAGGTGTATTAAAAGATGCTTTTTGTAGAATATGAGATGCAAATCCTTTGTCATTCATTTACAGTATCACACAAAAGTGTTCGGTTATATAATGGTCCACGAGAAAAAACTGTTCGCAGGGTATTTCAATTATATTGTGCTATTTCGAACATGATGAAATTGATATGCATTACTGAGGTTTACTACAAGACTGTTACTGTAGAATGTGGTGTGCATTGCATTTATTGTTCATTTACGGGAACACATAAAATATTTCTAATACAATACTGCATTCGAAGTGTTGTTTATTAGGGATGATTGCTGAAAATGCATTTTTAGTCAGGACATGTGTTTTTAAGTTTAACTAAATTTTTGAATTATACGTGGTGTATAAATTTTATAGACCATATACAGGGAATACAAAAGAATTCATAAACATTACTGAGTATAACCATAATTGCTTAAATGTGATTTTGAATCGAATTTTGCATTTACAAGCTCACATTTACACACTGCATTTACAAGCTCACAAACTGCATTTATTATACCAAGATATGCTTGTAGTACATAAATAAAATCATGTACTGGGATATGTAAAGAACTGGATACATAGCGGCCTATGGATAGTAATTCCTAGCAGTGTGATTTTAGTATTTTTAAGCATGTTTTTGCCTGAATCAAAATTCAGCTTAACATGTGGCGTGTATAAAGTTATGTATGTAATATTCAGGGCTGTAGAAAAGAATCCAAGTAGATTGTATATTCCATTGGTACAAATTATTGGAGGCGAATTTTAATCTGTGTTATGCGCTTTCGTACTAAATTTTAAGGTGTCTCGGGACTCTTAAATCTGATAAATAATGAAAAGAAAGTTCATTTTCAACATGTAATATCTTAAAATGTGTATGATTTAAAAACACAATTTTTATTGGAATGAAAGAATGTTCTTTCATTTCATGCATTTAAAAAATTGAAAGATGCAGACTTAGCATTTATAGGCTCACTGAAAAAAATGAAGTAGTCAAAAATGAGTAAATGGATGTACTCATATCGAATTGAGTATGTTTGGATCAAAAATGAACATATCCTTTCTCAATTTTGACCCATCACATGTTATAAAATCCATACAAAACGGTAAGTTTGTACCCTGTAATGATTAATTTATTTTATGGCGGCATAAAAGGTATATATTAATGTAAATATTAAATTATGCCTAGTATTTTAAAATAACTTAAAAGTGCTTGAAAACAATGCTCTTGTCATAAAAATATTCGATTTGGCTATCTTGCTAATAATTTTGCTATTTTTCTTAAAAAATAATCAAGTAAACATTTCTTGTTAATAATTGTTAACGGGGAAAATGTGTCAGTACATTTTTATTTTAATTTGTAGGTTCAGGGGCAGTACATAAATATTCATATTTGAACACAACCATGGAATCAAAAATGAGTACATGTGTTTCTCAATTTTGCGTACATTTAGCTCAAAGCTATTTTGAGTATGTGACGTATTTCAAATTGAGTACTTTTTACTCAATTTTGAGTACTCATTTTTTTCAGTGCTCCAAATTGTCAGATATTTGATGAGCAGAAAATTGGTATAACAGATTCCGCGCAGTATTACAAAATAAATATGGCAATTAGAAGGAAAATTTTGGTATCTACTATACTTCAGATTATAATAATTACCCTGAACCTAAATAAGTTTGCATTTAAAGCATTTTTATATTTTAATACAAATTTATATTTATCTAATACAAAATTTTAAAAATTTAAACAGTATAATCACATAAAAAATAATTTTTGAACAATAAAAATGAAATTTCAGGTTCAGTTTATGCAGACAAACATGGAACGTATGTTTTAAACATTTCTTGAAAATATAGTTTTTGAGAGTTTTTGAGTTAGTGAGAAGTTTCTGAGATAACGTGCGCTCTATACCCAAAAACGTCATTTGGAGAAAAATGACTTCAAACTTTCGGACACCGGCGCTTGAGCTATTGAGCGGGTATAAGTCTAGAAGCCATAACTTCTGTTCTAATGGGAATTTCAAGGAAACAATTGTATTAAAATGTTTTAGTTTGTAAAGGTTTAGTAAATGTAAGAGTTTAACATCTAAAAAAATTAAAATTTCGAAAATTTTGAAGCTTTAAGAGTAATGAGACCCTTAATATACTATGTAGAATCTGTACATATCTATAATACCTTTCCGATTATGAAGGGCAATTGTTCAAATCCTGTTTTCAAATGTGTGTTATATTTTCTAAAATGTTTACTTAGGTATTTGCTTTACCTTATTAAACGGCGGCGTTTTGTTAAAGTATTGGAAAGTGTTTCATGATCTATACTTGACGCATGATTTTTCTTTCCTGTTTCCTTTTTTGTTCTGAACGGAAATTTGGTTCAAACCGCCCCCGTGGACTGTACTGTAAAAAAAAATCATTAAAATACAGAAATTGTACTGGCAATCGAGACGCCAGTACTATTTCCGAATTTTAATGAAATTTTTCCCCGTAAATTCCAGAAAAAATTACGTTTTTCACAAAATTTAGCAAAAAAAATTCAGCTACAATACGGAAATATTACTGGAGTTTCGATTCCCTGTAAAATTTCCGTATTTTAACGGAATATTTTTATATAGTGTGTATTTCATGGAAAATCTTATATTTTTACCGAAGAACAGAAAAAAAGTTCCATTACGGAGTTTCAGAATAAGAGTACCTTCAAATTGTTTCGCTTGTTACAAAAATGAATTTCAAATATGTCAGAAAATAACCACTTTGGATTTGAGAATAGATTTAATTTTGGAAAAATCTGCTATTTCCATGAGCTTGTATTTTTTGCCAAATGTATAAAAATTCATCTAAGAACATCATACGAATTTTTTTGACTTGAAATTAAAATAAACTAGTTGGATGTGGCCAATCCCAAAACTTTCTTCTATCTCATATATTTTAATATTTAAAAATTTTGTTACAAATATCAATATTTCATTTTTATTAGTTCAATACTATATCAAATTTGACTTTCATCTCAAATTTCTGCTTCAGTCAATAATTCGGTTTAAAAACGATCGTTTTTAAACCGAGTTAATCTCGATCATAATATTTATTAAAATCGATAGTTTTCCGTTATTTTGTTGTACAGCGGCTGTTCGCGAATAATTCGACTTATCAGGATGGGAAGTTCCCGCCGCTTCATCAGCCCCCAGTGTACAATAGAACTACGAAAAATCAAGAAATTGCATAAAAAATCGCTATTATAGTGCCCCCTTTCTGCGGATATTTCCAAATTCAGGGAGGATCTTCTTAGCATGGCCAAAAGTATACATAAAAAATTTGGTTCAGTTCTATACCTAACTTCATAAACATTTCAATGGTACAATATTGCATAAAAATCGCAATGCTCACTACCGGCGCAATTTTTCGAAATTCAGGAGGACCTTCTTACCATGACCAAAAACCTATACAAAAAATTTGATTCAATTCTATGCATAACTTCATACACTTTCCGATGGTACGATATGCAAAATGGCACAAAAATCTCTATTAGATCATCCCCTTTCGGTGGATTTTTTCCAAATTAATGAAGGACCTGCTTGCCATAGCCAAAAACTAAAAAAAAACATTTGGTTCAATTTCATGCATAAATTCATATACTTTCCGATGGTACAATATTGAAAATTACGCAAAAATCGCTATTACAGCGACTCCTTCTGACGATCGCTATTGCAGCACCCCCTACCGGCGTAATTTTCCAAATTCAGGGAGGATCTTCTTGCCATGACCAAAAACCCACACAAAAAATTTTATTCATTTCTGTGCTTAACTTCATACACTTTCCGATGGTACAATATTCAAAATGGCACAAAAATTGCTATTACAGCGCCGCCTTTCGACCAATTTTTTCCAAATTATTGAAGAACCTGCTTGTCATAGCCAAAAACTTAAAAAAAAAAATTGGTTCAATTCTATGCATAACTACATACACTTTCCGATGGAAAAATATTGAAAATGGCACAAAAATTGCTAATACAGCGCCTTCTTCTGGCGATCGCTATTATAGCGCCCCCTACTGGCGGAATTTTTCCACATTCAGGGAGGACCTTCTTACCATGACCAAAAACCTACACAAAAAATTTTATTCAATTCTATGCATAACTTCATGCACTTTCCGATGGTACAATATTCAAAATGGCACAAAAATCGCTATTACAGCGCCCTTTTTCGGCGGATTTTTTCCACATTAATGAAGCACCTGCTTGGCATAGCCAATCCTATGCATAACTTCATATATTTTTTTATCGTAAAATGGCGACTGACAGACAGACACACGGACAGACAGACATTTTCTAAAAACACGTTTTTCGAAATCACTGACCCCTAAAACGTGTAAATCCGCCGAAAACTGGAAGTCGAAAAAAATTTCGATTACAATACTTTCTTCTATTGAAGATAGAAGAAAGTAAAAAGAAAACTACCCAGTTAAACTGATGGCATTGAGCTGACAGGCTATTCACACTAATTGTATATTATACTCTTATTACAATGAATAATGGCCGTCGAAAAATAAATTAAGGGGGGATTAGCCCCCCCCCCCCCTGTTTCACATATTTACACTTAACCAATGAGCCTCCTAATATCATCAGTGAAGCGCCTTATAAGAATACACTGATATACCAAATTTGAAGAAAAACGGATAGAAAAATCAGTTTTATTAAATTAAGGAGGGTATTATCCCCCCGTTACCCCCTTATACTTAACCAATGAACCTCTAAAACTAATCAGGGAAGAGCCATATTAGAATAAACCCGTATACCAGATTTGAAGCAAATCTGATAGAAAAACCCATTTATCTAAATTAAGGGTGTTTAGCCACCCGTTTTACCCTTTATACTTAACCAATGAACCTCCAAATCTTATCAGGGAAACGGCTTATCAGAATTTACCGGTATACAAATCTTGAAGCAAATCTGATAATTCTGCATCAAAAACCTATTTACCTAAGTTACGGGGGGATTAGCCCCCCGTAACCCCCTTTATACTTAAGCAATGAATCCCCAAAACTAATGAGGTAAGCGCCTTATCAGAATGAACCTGGAAAAATTTTGAAGCAAATCGGATATTTCTATCAATAGTTATCGTGTTACGTACATACATATGTACGTACATATATACATACATACATACGTACATACAGAACCTGCGGGCACATTAACTCTCAGGATTTGATAACATATGAGCTAAAAAGATCCTTGCCGGTTTGGCGTTGGCATACAGACGGAAGTAGATTTCGAAGTTAAGTGCTAATTTCACCAACAAAATCTAAATCAAGATAAGAGATAAACCTAGATTAACAATTTTATCTGGACGCTTTTGAAGAGATTTTTATTTAATTTTCCAGTAAGAGTTGGTTTTATCACAATCAGGATGATGTGATCTTTTTCTTCTGCGACCCCTCCCCCTCTTTCTTTCTTTTATTTTCTTTTACTAAAAGACTTAGTCCTATGAAAAACATTTCAGCATAAAACTTATAGATAATATTAGGAAGATATATAATAAATTTAAATGTATTTGATATAAGAGTTCGTTGTATCAAAAACTTCTCAATATAAAAGTTGTCTATAACATTGAAAAGATTTATAATAAATTTATGTGGGTTATATAACTTGAGAATTGACAAAGTTTCCGCCCTTATTCTATTTTTCCGCCGCTTGAGGCCATTTTAAATGATATCAAAAATCTGTCACATACAGAAATATTTTGACCTTTTCCTAGAAGTAATGATAACTTTAAACTGATTTGATATGTATCATAATATCAAAAAGTTATGGGGTACATCTTTTTTCACAAAAACCCTCCCTATTTTCACCCTCTTGGTCCGATTTTGGACATTAACGATCCTTGGCGAGATTTTCTACCACTTGATTTTATGCATAAGTTCAGAAGAGATTTGTGTAGAATTATGGAAGCTATCGTGTCCTTAAAAAAATTATCTACCCTATACATATAAAATCATAATGAAACGAATTTATGAAACGACTTTAAGAAATGATCTTATGAAACGACTTTATGAAACGATTTTATGAAACGACTGATTAAACAACTGATTATGTTTCGCGGCGATTGCTCCTAAAATATGGAATATTATGCGATGAAATTAACACCAGAAATCCGTATTGATCCGCAGATCTCAAAATTGGTATTAGAATTTTTAAATTCGAATTAGTTTTCGAAATATTATTTTTTTTTCTAATTTTAAATACTTTTCTCTAATGATGGTATCTCAAACTTTAATAATAACGGATATTTTTTTTTATATTTTAGAAAATGTTATTATTTTAAACTAATTTGGCGACCAGTTTGGCCTCCCTTAAATGTATGCTAAGGAATGTATCATGTTTTTTTTATTCATAATTCAATTTACTTGAACAATCTTTCGCCAAACATTTCTCCGGTCACTTTTTTTTTTTTTTTTTTTTTTTTTTTTTTGTATTTTATTATAATTTTATTTAATACAAAACTTTCATTTAAAACTGAAACATTTAAAATTAATGGCTTTCACTTCTTTCTTTTTTTAAACGAAACGAAAAGAAAAATGTTAGGCACAGTTGTAATATACGCACCGGGGTATCTAATTGGAGCCAAAATGGCGTTATTTTGTCTGACATGATAACCCGGCTATTGTTGATTATTTATTAATAAATATTTATTGACATTTATTTTCTTTTTATTGGAAAAAAATATTATAAATTCTTTTGTTCTATAGTTATTAATTAAACTGTATTTTATTTATTGTTATTTCATTTTAAAAATAGTAGAAAATAATTTAAAAATACATATGTAACTAATATTCGAAAACGAGATTTTCGCCAAATTGTCGTAAAAAAAAAAAAAAAAAAAAAAAAAAAAAAAACACGCCAAACCCAATTAAACAATGCAATAAACCTTGACATTCAATTTCAACTTCAAAACTTCAAAGTAATGTTTTAATGGTACTACTTAGTTTTCCCGTCGACATATGTCGCCAAAATATACAAATTGATATACTTTTTTTAAAAAATAACTAAAGAACAAATAAATTAGTATAAAATTTATAAAAATACAAATAAAACGTCCAAATAAAAATCCCTTGATGGCGTAAACACGTGTAACTTCCTAAAAGTCAAGTGAATGTGACATTTACGATCAAGCATTATTGGCATTTAATCTTATAGTTTTGCGATAGATTTTTGGTCGATGGGATACCAAGTAGTACCTTTTTAAAACTAGAACGCCCGCAAATTTTACTCAAGTTTCATAAAAATATTTGACACCAGAATTTTTATTTAAAACTGTTTGACTGATTTATTTAACGTAAATCTGCGTGGTTTTAATTCAACTTATTTTATAAAATAATATCTGGTTCCAGTTGACATTTAATTATGATCGGAGTCGAATTGACTCCTTCCGGGCGTTCTAGTGTTAATTTACCACTCGAAAAATAAAAAAATGCTAACTGGCGAGTTGAAAAAACTATTGGAGAGATTTGCACCCAGCTCACATAAAAGTATCCAGAATTCTCTGCGATCATGTCAACTTTTATTTAGTTTTGTTCGAAAAAATAATTTTGATTCGTTAACCAAAATTTAAACATTTCACATGAAAAGCGAAGGGATCAGCCCGTAATTGTTTATGTCAGTTACATGACTTTGTCTTTTACAATATAAGTGAAATGATGGCGATAGAATAATATTTAGCGACTTATTACCTGTAGCTGGCTAACATTAAATGTACCTAAGTGGCAGCCTGGAATATAAAAAGCGAAGGGATCCGTCCGGAAGCGTTGATGATAGTCACATGACTTACGCTATCATTATAGAGATTGCTTTCAACTCTAAAAACAGCGCAAAGAATAATATTTCCTAACGATTAAAAAATTATTTACACGTGGCTATTAAAAGTAGAAAAAAAAAACTTTAAAATTATTATTAAATGAGTACGTGTTAAAAGCAGGAAAATATTGAAAATTATGTCTTGAAAATTGTATTTACACGTGAAGATTAAAAGAGAAATTGAAACTTAAAATAATAAATACATTAATATGCATTTAACCCTTTCAGGGGCAATGTACTTCTATTCGTAAAATGTTGAAATCAGTGAATGGCACCAGAATCTACAGACAAATTTATTTCGAAATACAAAAATTCTTTTGTTCACTTAATTATTAAAAGGAAAATTTTCATTCCAATATTTTGGCGCCAATGTGGCATTTAAGAATTAAAATTAAGTGGTCCAAAAATGGACCACCACCCTTGAAGGGTGTTAAAGCAGTAAATTTTAGTGATTGTAGTAAATTGTATTATGTCAATCGTTTTATAACGCTGTTAAAAAATACCGGGAGGTAAAGACACTGTTTACTTAATTCATTTTATTTTAGCCTCTTTTCAAACGTTTAACTGATCTTCTTTAACCAAACACGAAAACAACCATTGGATGTTCTAACAGCAACTGATTCGGCCTTAAATTTTCAGAATCAAAGGGAAGTGAATGGAAACCCGCTTACAGGGAGATTGCTACAGTTTTTTTCATTATAATTCAATCTTCTCTAGTCTTTTCAAAACCGATCAGATTAGCGTGCTTTTAGATTCTCCGGTGTCTGAACGGGGGTCGGCGAGCGTAGCTTGCAGAGAGAAGAGCCCCCTAATATATATATACAGTTTTGAACTGGGGGGTGATTTTGGGTTCTAGGGGTCGTGATCGGCTTAGAACTGCGTAACTTTTTCAGAAATTCCAACATAGGGGAAAATGTAATAGATAGTGCTTCTTACAAAATCTACCGGACAGGGTATGATTAGTGATTACATCAAATTCCCCGTAGCAGATAAAATTATCGCTAGAAGTCGTTTATAAAGCCGTTAATTAAAATCCTAAAATAGTACACTAATTAGCAAAAATAAAAGCTTCATAGAATCCAAATTTTATCCGTAATATTAAAATTATCTATAATCTAGCTTTAAAACTTTGAAACACACAATAAAATTCTATTTTTATAAACTTTAAATATTATTCCTGGTAACTGATAAAGGTCATGAATGAATGCAGTTTTCCCGAACGTGATGTATCTTAAATGGAACTAATCACTTGCATCAGGTTCCGTATTAAAATTCCATTAGGGGTGAAAGGTCACAGTGCTTAGCTTTGTTCATTCTACTATTTGATAAATGCTTAATGATAGTAAATGTAGTAGTTTTCCAGACATTCTTAGTTAAGCACGGTTGCTTAGATTACTACGTGTAGTAATTTTTCGTGAAACTTGCATTTTTGGAAACAAAGTGTAATGCGAAAAGAACATGAGTAGTAAAATGAATATTGCATAGGCATGCAATTTCTTTTTGCGTGGATGTATGATAAAATTTAGAAAGGGCTTATTAACAGATTTCAAAGAATGAAAGTTTCTAACTTCAATGGTTATGCATGTAAAGGACGATAGTGATTAAATTATTCAAGTTCAAGAGTACGATATAAAAATAAAGATGGATATAACACAGTAAAAAATTTACAGGGGCCTCAGCAAATGGAAATTCTACCTTTCCTTGCAACATTTAATTGAAATTTAGAAATTAATTATTGAATAAACTCTTTGCAGGGTTTCGTATAAGATAAGCTCTATATAAGGGGCCCACAACCATAGTAGACCAAGTCCATTTATCTCTATTGTGAATAAAAACGCTCTAAAGGGGTCTGGAACAGAAAAATCTTTAATTTTTTTCCTGTTCTTTTCTTTCCTTCTTTTTTTCTTTTTTTTTCTTTTCTTTTTTTTTTTTTTTTTTTTGGATTAAAAAATTTTCTGCCGTTTTCTGCTTAAAATCACGTTTAAATCATGTTTCTATCTTAATTAGAACAGGAAATATTAATTTTTTCGCTTTGTTTTGTTTTCAAAATCTACCTTTTAAGCTATGGTTGTCAAGGAAACGACTTCTTGTGAAATTGCGTTTTTCTTCATGATGTGTTTTTTCACCATTACTCATATTTAAATTGTTATAAATCAAGAACTGTTACAGATAAATGCTTCAAACTTGGAACATGTATTTTCCAATAGCTTTACTTTAATTTAGATTCAGCAAATTAAAAAAAAAATAATAATTACTTTTGAAAATATGATTTTTTTTATAAAGTTGCATCATTTTTTTTCTAATTTTTATTTTAAATATTTTAAAATATTTTTTTAATTAATATTTTTTTAAATGCTGAATCTAAATTAAAACCTATATATTTCCGTTTATTTAATTGAAAAAAAATGAAATTCTATAATTAATATTTCGAGTTATAACGATTTTAAACTACCCCGCTTTTTTAACAAAATTTAAATTTAAATGTTTTTTAAAACAATTATGAGAAGTTTCATCATGCGATTTTGTTTACAAATAATATGGTTAACCATCACAAAAAATTTCAAAATTTTAACTCAATAAATAAACTTTTTTTGAAAATGTGTCCCAGACCCCCTTAAAGCTCTTAATATATAATTATTTCAGGTCAAGTGATTTATAAGGATTATATATTCCAATATTCACTTTAAAGCATCATTTTTATAGTACCCTACTTTTACAAATGACAAATTAATATTTCTATTGTAAATTTATGGATATTTTAAAAATATAAGGACTTGGTCTTGTATGGTTGTGAAAATTCCATGTGTAAATAAAATCTTTTTTCAATTATTCATTTCATTCAATAAATTAGAACTTAAAAGTAGAAACTGAAGTGAATAAATTTGAATACTTTGAAGTTAAATATATGTAAATGCGTTGCTTCGAAGCAAAAGTAAAGAAATGTTACTCAAAATACATACACAGTTTAATGTAACATTTTTCTATTTAAACTTTTATTTTTTTGATCGTGCTTTCACGCATTTATATTGGTTTGTTTATTATGACTACAAAAACTCTTTATTTTGATTTGTATTTACTTGTTCTATTTTTTACTCTAAATTAAACACAAAGAATGAAACATATTACCAGTTATCGTAAATAATTCACTGTACACAATGCCATCATCATCATCATCATCATGTACTCTAGAGGAAGTAGCTGGGAGCCTGGTATTGACCTCTACTGGAAGATTTTTGAAGTATACATAATGAATTGGCACAATGTAAGGCAGAAGACCCATCGTATCTTTCTTTTTGGCCAAAGTCATTTTTCTACGTCCCGCGTTCAATGCATCTTGACTAGTATTTGACAAAGAAAATATCTTGAGCCCGCGAGCCCGGTTTTCCAATTTGAAAAAGGTTGATCCTCATTGAAGGTTTCTTTGATCAGTAAGGTGAAGCAAGAACCTCTCACAACTCGCAGCCATATACAGTCGACTCTCTTTTTAACGTCGCTCTACCTAACGATGATCTCTATTTAAAGACGATATTTTGTTGTCCCAGCTCCTTCAAGTAAAAAAAATCTCTATTTAAAGACGAAATTGTTTCTATTTAACGACGATTTTGACGTAGTTTTTTTCCCGATCCCTTTAAACATATTAAACGGGGGAACTTCCTCTGATAGAAAAACAAGTTTTCTTGCAATTCAGATGAGAACGAATAAAGGAGAAGGATGCAATGAATTTTACCCATGTGACGAAGACGTTTTAACAACCGACTACAGAAATTTAAATCAAATTTATGAAGACATCGCAAATGAAAATGCAACTTTAGATGCAAAAGAGGGTGATGAAGCTGATGAAACTGAAAGCGGAACAAAACCTCCTTCTTACTCAGATGCGAATTCTGAACTCGATATTCTTCGCCAGTACGTTGATCATCAAATATGGAAGATGACTCATTCAACCTTCTTGAAAATCTTGAAGCAAGGGTACTCAAATCTAGACCACCATTGAAACAATCTGCTCTTTTTTATTTTTTAGAAACTTCATTTGTTTAATTAAATGTATTATAATTATTTTATTTTACTTTAAGTCACATTGTATGCTGTAATGTTGTTCTTGTATACAATATAATTAATGCAATTTATATTTTTGTATGAAAGAAAACATAAAATAAATTTAAATATATAAATAAAACGTTTCTAAGCACACCAATATATTGAGAAATGTATTGATTGCCCTAAGCCTGTAAACTGTGAAGGGAAATGTTTTTCAAATATTATTTTTCCACAAATTCTGTTTTAAGACGATCTCTATTTAAGGACGATTTTTAGAGTTTTCTTGAAAGTCGTTAAACAGAGAGCCAACTGTAATATCCATTCAACTAAAACAAGATCCGTCGGTATCCTTCTTTCTGTTTGTGATACATGATTCCAAAGCTATAGTAGAAACATAGTCGGAATTCTTAACTGCAATGACATTTCCTCTCTGGATTCATAATAGTTTCCTTATAGTCTCTATGAACATAGATGTGTTGTTTTTTTTTTCAACTTGCTGTTTCAATCAGACCAAATTCTGCGTCATTCGGAAGGAAAGAATGGCTGGACGACATGAATTTGTGGTCACTTGACTCTGCTCTTATGTTTCTACTATTAACTAGATTCAACAGCGTAAGAGACATTTTGATGTTCCCATTTTGGCCACAACAGGCATCAGAAAATAGAACAATTTTCCGATGTTTAGAGGCTTTCTCTCTCAGGTATCTTGCAACAATGCTATGAAAGGTCTTGAGAACCTCTTCCTCCCACTATTTCATTACCAGACGTACATGTATCCCACATTATTATTAAAGGAATGCACCTCAAAGTTATAAACATATAGATTGCGTTTATAATAAGCTATGGATGTTGAAAGCTTAGGAAAGGGAAGTGCTTTTTGCAAGTAGAATGTACAGCAATAAGCTTCATCTGAAGCTTTCATTTTATCAATTTTCATTTTTTCTCTAGCTTGTTTAGCTTTCTGCAATTGGATCTCTCGTTTGGTTTCAAGACTTTTTCTAGTGTTTTCATAATTTTCTGTCGAAAGCTTGATTGCTATGTCATCACATAATTTACATGTATTTGTACATGGCGGCTTGAAGTGTAAATTAAACTTTGTACTGAAGACTTTGTAATAGAATTTCTCTTTCACGGGAGTCTTATACTTTGTCGAATCTCTTTTGTCTTATATCTTTAGACCGAAGATCGAACTATGTTATTAGAGTTTTTTTATCCTTGTAATGACTTTTTAAAGAAAAATGCTGTTGGTATGCTTACCGTTCTTTTACTGAAAAGAGGGGGCGGGGTTATCAAAAACAATATTACTTTCCATTCATAGTTTATCCATCTGAGGATTCACGAACGTTTATTTTTCATCAGAAGTTTTTAAATCGTTACTTATTTTAACTATAACGTTTTTTGATAGCAATCAGGCAAGATATGGACAAGAATGGACGACACATGTAAAAGTAGTACACTGATAGTCCAAGAGCCGACAGCAGAAAAACCTATGTTATCAAGCACAAGAAAAAAACCTTTATTTTATGGAAGAGTAGAAGTAGGGGGAACCTAATGATCCATGTCTGCCTGAAGTGAAGTGGTGCATAAGCCAAAAATTAATACCACTAGCGGTTGACTCGTAGGTTTATCATTGTGTTTGTCTTACAAACAAAGGTCTGAAAACATGGAGGACTAGGAACAGGAAAACACAATGATAAACCTACGAGTCAACTGCTGGTGGTATTAATTTTTGGCTTATGCACCACTCCACTTCCGGCAGACATGGATCATTAGATTCCCCTTACTTCTACTCTTCCATAAAATAAAGGTTTTTTTCTTGTGCTTGATAACATAGGTTTTTGTGCTGCCGGCTCTTGGACTATGATGAATAGCCCTGATTCAGTATGGTTGTGAAGGTTTCTTGTACTACTTCACCAACTCTAGACGCAGATGCAATCTATGAGAAAGTATATGAACTACAGACTTGGTGCAGTATGGCAGTAGATAAAACACAGTTTACTGCATCTTCTACATGAACTATTTCATTTTTTTTTAAGTGGACTTGGTCTACTATGGTTAGGAGCCCCTTATATGATACTCTGTATATTTTTACACGAACCATGAATTTGCACGCTACGAACTTATTTTAGAATTAAATAGTTCACAGAGATCCTTGGGAATTTTGTGAAATAATAAACTATAGCAGCCAACGGCTATTTAACGTAATTTGGTGATAAATCCACCGCCCCCTGAATACTAGGCCTGAGCGCTCACACAAAAATGACACAAAAATGGCGGCTGCCGAAGGCGGATTTTTTTTAGCGTAGATACGGTCCCTTAAACGTAGACACCAGTATTTTATAAAAGGTTTCTCTACCTTGTTTATTCTCAGAAAATTGAAGCGGAAAAAAACTTAAAAAAATTATTGGTAGGAATATTTAACCTTCCGTCTACCAGACGAGTCCATTGGACCCGACATGTACATTCAAAATATTTATTCAAACCAGAAATTTCTTCAAAACAAACTAAATGTATAAATCAGACAATAATAAGTTAAATAAACAAATTAAATAGTTTTAAGTAAAAATTCTGGTGTAGAATGTTTTTATAAAACTTGAGTAAAATTTCCGGTAGTTCTAGGGTTAAGGGACCGTACACACGCTGAAAAAAATCCGCCTTCGGCAGCCGCCATTTTTGGTCCAGCGCTCAGGCCTATTATTCAGGGGGCGGTGGATAAATCACATAAAATAAAGAGCGGCCAGCCACCATTGTGATCAGCAACAGTCATTAATTGATAAGGATTTGTTATTTAGTCTAAGAAAATCTGCCCGTATTAAAGCCAAAGAAGTTCCAATAAAATGTTAACATACATCTGGATTCGATTAATTAAAATCTGTATGTATGCTCAGTGCAAAAATAAACCGATAGGGAAAAATATATGGACTGCGAACATTGTCCTAACGATTTCATATTACATTATGCTTATTAGAATTTAGAATTATTTTTCAAGAATTATTTTAGAATTTGTTTGCATGGATAAAATATTCTGAAAGTGTTTAAATGTGTTTCATAGTCTAGCCGTTTCGAGTTCGTTTTCTTTCTTGTTAATTTAACCCTCTGAGCGGTTTGCCGGTATTTTTCCGTTTCCTAAAAACAACTTTAATTTGTTATCGACAAAAATATTTTAAACAGAATTGTATTTCAAGACGCATTTGAAATAAAGAGGCATGAAGTGTATTTTAGAAACAAACATGAAAAGAAAATTTTAATTAAGATTATTTTTATAAGCATTTTTTTCCGCATTTTTCCGTTTCTCAAAAACAACTTTAATTTATTATACAGAAAAATATTTTAAATAAAATTGTATTTCACGATGCATATCAAATAAAGGGACAAAAAGTGTATTTTAGAAACAAACATGGAAAGAAAATTTTAATTAAGATTATTTTTATAAGCATTTTTTGCACGTATTTTTCCGTTTCCCCAAAACAAATTTAATTTGTTATAGACAAAAGTATTTTAAACATAATTGTATTTCAAGATGCATATCAAATAAAGGGGCATGAAGCGTATTTTAGAAACAAACATGGAAAGAAAATTTTAATTAAGATTATTTTTATAAGCATTTTTTACCCGTATTTTTTCGTTTCCCAAAATCAACTTTAATTTATTATAGGCAAAATATTTTAAAGAAAATTTTATTTCAAGATGCATACGAAATAAAGGGGCATGAAGTGTAAAATTTAGAAATAAACATGGAAAGAAAATTTTAATTAAGATTATTTTTATAAGCATTTTTTCCCGTATTTTTCCGTTTCCCAAAAACAAGTTTTATTTGTTATAGACAAAATATTTTAAACAGAATTGCATTTCAAGATGCACATCAAATAAAGGAACATGAAGTGTATTTTAGAAACAAACATGGAAATATAATTTTAATTGAGATTTGTTTTATATGCATTTTATGACCGTATTTTTCCGTTTCCCCAAAATAATTTTAATTTGGATAGACAAAAATATTTTAAACAAAATTGTATTTCAAGATGCATCTGAAATAAAGGGGCATGAAATGTATTTTAGAAACAAACATGAAAAGAAAATTTTAATTAACATTATTTTTATAAGCATTTTTTCCGTATTTTTCCGTTTCCCAAAAGCAACTTTAATTTATTATAGACAAAAATATTTTAAATAAAATTGTATTTCAAGATGGATATCAAATAAAGGGGCATTAAGCGTATTTTAGAAACAAACATATAAAGAAAATTTTAATTAAGATTGTTTTTATAAGCATTTTCTGCACGTATTTTTCCGTTTCGCCAAAATAAATTTAATTTGTATAGACAAAAGTATCTTAAACAGAATTGTATTTCAATATGCATATCAAATAAAGGGCATAAAGCGTATTTTAGAAACAAACATGGAAAGAAAATTTTTAATTAAGATTATTTTTATAAGCATTTTTTACCCGTATTTTTTCGTTTCCCAAAATCAACTTTAATTTATTATAGGCAAAATATTTTAAAGAAAATTGTATTTCAATATGCATACGAAATAAAGGGGCATGAAGTGTAAAATTTAGAAATAAACATGGAAAGAAAATTTTAATTAAGATTATTTTTATAAGCATTTTTTCCCCGTATTTTTCCGTTTCCCAAAAAAAATTTAATTTATCGACAAAATATTTTAAACAGAATTGTATTTCAAGATGCATATCAAATAAAGGAACATGAAGTGTATTTTAGAAACAAACATGGAAATATAATTTTAATTGAGATTTTTTTATATGCATTTTATGACCATATTTTTCAGTTTCACAAAAATAATTTTAATTTGGATAGACAAAAATATTTTAAACAAAATTGTATTTCAAGATTCATCTGAAATAAAGGGACATGAAGTGTATTTTAGAAACAAACATGGAAATAAAATTTTAATAAAGGTTATTTTTATAAGCATTTTTCCCGTATTTTTCCGTTTCCCAAACACAACTTTAATTTATTATAGACAAAAATATTGTAAATAAAATTGTATTTCAAGATGCATATCAAATAAAGGAACATGAAGTGTATTTTAGAAACAAACATGGAAATATAATTTTAATTCATATTATTTTTATAAGCATTTTTTACCCGTATTTTTCCGTTTCCCAAAATCAACTTTAAATTCTATAGACAAAAATATTTTAAACAGAATTGCATTTCGAGATGCATATCACAAATTACATAAAGAGGCACGAAGTGTATTTTAGAAACAAACATGAAAAGAAAATTCTAATTATTATTTTTATAAGCATCTTTGCCCGTATTTTACCGTTTCCCCAAAACAATACAACTTTGTTATCGATAAAAATATCTTAAACAGAATTGTATTTCAAGATGCATGTCGAATAAAAGGGCATGAATTGTATTTCAGAAACAAACATGGAAAGAAAATTTTAATTAAGATTATTTTTATAAGCATTTTTTTGAACTTGAAGGAAAGCCCTCAAGACGATCGAAGGATTAATAATTTAAAAAACAAACATTGACTTGCTTTTCTGACGATGGCTTTATATGCTTCTATCCTATTTTTTTTTCTTTAAAAGAGAGAGAATAAAATTACTTTTAAATTTTAGGAAAAAAATGTTGCTTAGCAATACGATAGCTAGTTGGCAATTTTGTATTTCATATTTTCAAAAACGGTAACATAAATTTACATGGGAAAATATGATGTGAAGTAAATTTTCATGCAAAAGAACCTTTATATATGTATCTGCACATTACGTTATACTTTTGAGCAATTTAGAAGGATATTTTGAAAAAATATGCATAAAATTCTGGTACTTTTGAATGTTTTGCAGATTTATTTTCTTTATTCCCTAAAGATATCGTAGATCGGAATATTATCGTATGCAGTTTTATATGAATTCTGTTTATTGGTAATATTTTCTAGTTGAAATCGAATCAATAAAAAATGAAGAGAAATCGATCAAGGTAATCTATGCTTTCGGGATATAATTGTAGACAGTTAAATTGTTTTGTGTTTTATATACCGGGAGAGCAAAAAGTTCGTTAAAACTTTAAAAACTCATAAAAATGGAAGAAATTATATTAAAGGAGTTTGCAAGAATGGGCTCACAGGGTAGTTGGAATTTTTTTAGCAGCCAAAAAAACATTTAGTTAAAAATTCACATGTAGAGGGCGCTGATGACCCGAAACACAATGAACAGGTATTACGACACAACCTGGTTGTGTCGTAGAATGTTCTGGAGGTCATGTTGAGCATTTTTTATTGTAAGAACAAATGAATGGCACGTACTGTTGTATGGTCATTGTGTTTCGGGTCGTCGGCGCCCTCTACATGTGATGTTTTGATTATTATTATTATTATTATACTTTTTTTTTTTTTTTTTTTTTTTTTTTTTTTTTTTTTTTGCTGCTAAAAAAAAAATAAAAAAAAAAAAAAAAAAAAAAAAAAAAAAAAAAAAAAATCGATTACCTTGTGAGCTTTTTCTTGCAAACCGCACTCCTTTATCACAATTTCTTCCTTTTTCATGAGTTTTTAAAGTTTTAACGATCTTTTGGCTCACTTGGTATATAGTGTGAGTGCCGCGGCAATTGGCAATTTAGCAAATGAAAACACATGTTAATATATGTGTGTGTTTTTATTTTATTATAATTTATTTTTAATGTTATTTTCATGTATTTTTCCCTCATTTTGCTTCGTTATTCCCCTTCTACTTTGTGTTCTATTGTTTTAATTATACTCTTCTGTGATTGGCTGTTGCCTTCTGCTTTCCTATTGGATGTTGATTTCTAATTTCCTATTGGCTGTTTCTGCAGCCTGCTTTCCTTATCTCTCATTTCAGCCTTACTGTTGCTTTCATAGTAGAAGCACGTCTTCTTTGCGCCTGACGAAGAAAGATTCAGATCTTTCGAAAGGCCTAGCGCATTTATAAGTTTTTGATGCTGTTTTAAGAAGATATTTTATTTCTCATATCCATGCCAGTTTATTTACAAAAAATTGAATTTAACCTGAATCAGACTTTATTATAATGATATAGAAAACAATGAATATTATGTATAATCATACGCTGAAAATCTTTACTAACATTATAAAGAAGTACAAATTGTTTGTTTGTTAAAGGTAATCTCTGCAGCTACCGAACCGATTTCAAAAGTAATGGCATCAAAATGATGATGTTAGTCCAACGTAGAACATAGGCTATATTTTATGTCGGTGCCACTACCCCAAAGTGGGTGCAGGAGCAAAAATGTTCTAAAAATGCGATTTTTGCGTTACTGAAGGATCTAGAAATATGAAATTTGGAACATTAGTTACTTATAAGATATAAATGATGTCTAAGAACAGTTCTTAAACAATTCAAAATTTAAAAAGGGTGACAATGCACAAAAAGCGTTCTAACAAACGTTCTAAATGGTAGCTTCTACATTATCTCAGGAAATACCTAACCGATTTATAAAATATTGGTGTCAAAATGATGGTGACAACGCTTGCTGCAAGATAGGCTATATTTTATGTCGGTGCCACTACCCCAAAGGTGGTGCAGGAGCAAAAAACGTTCTAAAAATGCGATTTATGTGTTACTGAAGGGCCTAGATATATGAAAATTGAAATATTAGATACTTATTAGATATAAAGGATTTCTAAGGACAGTTCTTAAAAAATTCGAAATTTAAAAGGGGTGAAAATGCGCGAAAAGCGTTCTAAAAAACGTTCTAAATGGTGATTTCTACACAATCTCAGGAAATACCAAACCGATTTAAAATATAATGGTGTCAAAATGACGGTGACAACCCTTGTTCCAACATAGGCTATGTTTTACGTCGGTGCCACTACCCCAAAGGGGGTGCAGGAGTAAAACGTTCTAAATTGTGGTTTTTGCGTTACGGAAGGGCCTAGAATCGTGAAATTTGGAATGGTAGTTAAGCTATATTTTATATCTGTTTCCACTACCCCAGAGGAGATGCAGGAGCAAAAGCGAAAAGCGTTCTAAATGTCGATTTGTCAGCAATATCTCAGGAAGAATGAAACTGATTTCAAAAGTAATGGTAGGAAATTCATGGTGACAGCCTCTCCTATAACATAGACGTTATTTTATGTCGGTTTCAGTATCACCTAGACGTTTCAGGAGCAAAAAAGCGTTCTAAATTTCGATTTTGCTATCGGTAGGGCTTGCAACTTAAAATTAGGCAAGGTACATATTTATTAGATATAAATGATCTTTAAGAACAGTTTCGAAAAATTTGGAAATTTAAAAAGGGGTGAAAATGTGCGAAAAGCGTTCTAAAAACGTACTAAATTGCGATTTCTACTCAGTCTCAGGAAATACCAAAGCTATTTCAAAAGTAATGGTTGCAAATGAATGGTGACAGTCCCTGGTATAACATAGGTTATATTTTATGTTGCTGTCACTACCATCTGAGGGTTGCAAAAGCAAAACATGTTCTAATTTAGGTTTTTTGCACAACTGAGGGGTCTAACACTTTGAAATATGGCATGGTATTTACGTACATGATGCAACTGCTTTCTAAGAACAGTCGAAAGAAAATTCCAAATTTAAAAAGGCGAAGTGAGCGAAAAGCGTTATAAATTACAATTTTTATGCAATCTTATCAAATATCAAACCGATTAAAAAATAATGATGACTTATTGTTTGCGATAGAACCTGCTCAAACTTAAGCTATATTTTATGTCTGCGCAACTACCCCAAGAGGGTTCCAGGAGCTAAAAACTTTCTAAATTGCGATTTCTGTGATACTGAAAAGGCTAGAAACTTTAAATATGGCATGGTAGTTACTTATAAAATATAAATGCTCTCGAAGGACTGCCGAAAATAAATTCGAATTAAAAAGGGTTGAAGCGAAGAGGAGGTGCGAAAAGCATTCTATAAAAGTCCTAAATTACGATTTCTATGCAATTTCAAGGAATATAAACCGATTATAAAAGTAATAGTTGCGAATCAATGGTAACAGTCTCTGATCCTACACAGACTATATTTTATGCCGATGATTCTACCACCTGGGGTTCACAGGCAGAACAAACGTTCTAAAAAAGGCCTTTAAAAGCTTTCTAAATTACGTTTCTGTAGAATATTAGGAAATAACAAACCAATTTCAAAATTAATTTTGGCAAATTAATGGTGATAGTTCCTATTTCAACATAGCCCTTTATGTTGAGAGAGGTGTCAGGACTTGGAATTTGACATGATAGTTAATTTTAAGATGTAAGAAGATGGTTTCTAAAAAATTCAAATCTTCAAATGAATACTGAAATAAACGTATTAATGGAGCATAAAAGTTTCAAAATATTTTCTAAATTACCATTTAATTAGTTTCATTTAGTTTTATTCATTTAAATCTCATTTCTGCCTAATGCAGTGTAATAATGATGTTTAATCAAACTGTGTTTTAAATAGTAATTTTTGAAGTATTCCTAAAAGTAATAAGTACCTTTTAATAAAAAAAACCTTTTAATAAAATAAAATATTACCTTTTAATAAAATAAAAATTTAGTTAGTACCTTTTAATAAAAATTAGACATATAAATATCACTTGACATATTTCAAATATTACGCGAGCAAAGCCGCGAAGTTTGGTAGTAATCTATAATTGGAATTAGAAATACAGATTATGAATATATATACCATATGCGCTTATACGTATGAAACAACAAAATTGCCGCAAAATGCATTTAAGGTGTAACCTCCTAATAAAATTTAGTAAATAACCACACTTTTTAACTATTCCTGAAAACTTCTCTTCGTGGCTAAACGTAAGAGAATATTGCAATGTAAGTAAGAATTTTTATCCTTATTTCAGTTATCCACGTAAGTTTGAAAAATAAGCAAAAATTCAGAGTTTTTCTATTCTCGTTAGTTACTAGTGCAGTTAATATTTTATTGATCTAGAAATTGACCAGTCCCTAAAAACTACATATTTTTTATATACACTACTGGCCTCATTTAAGTAGTTTAAGTAGCTAGGAGAAATAAAATGAAATTGATATAAATAAATTGTTTA
Organism: Maratus speciosus; assembly: GCA_963932465.1. Lineage (NCBI taxonomy): Eukaryota > Metazoa > Arthropoda > Arachnida > Araneae > Salticidae > Maratus > Maratus speciosus. Next base: position 168,091,401 of record OZ010797.1, read on the forward strand.
CATACTATGATGCTGTGCATATATAACGTTAAACTTAATCTTACACTATGTGCAAACTACTTAAAAGGTGAGACAATATTTAAAAAAAGATGTTAAATTACTTTAATATCCTTAGTACTTTCAACTATGAAAACATAGTCTTCGTCAGAGAAAAATAATCTGAATTTGAAATAATTTCTCTGGCGAAGGCTATGTTTTTATATGTTTTTATAGTTGAAATTACTAAGGATATTAAAGTAATTTAACATCTTTTTTAAATATTGTCCCATCTTTTAAGTAGTTATACATAGTGTAAGTTTAAGTCTCCCTTTTTAAAGATGAATTAAGCATTTATATTTATTTATTTACTCATATATAACGTTATCAACTTTTTTGTAATTTTAACCGCCTCCCCACTTTATGATATTATACATTATCCTCCCACGAACATGCCCCCCCCCCCTCTCCTTCAACAATGATATCGTTATCAATGTCTAAAAATTTATTTTGATTTTTGCACTTTTTTTTTCTTTTATTTGCAGTGATATACAGATATGGTTATACGTTTATCATTCGGATACTTTATTGATGAAGTGAAGACAATAAAATATTATCTATTTATATAAAATCCAAGTCTCTGTGTGTCCCTCACAATTCCGGTAGAACCGCCTCATTGTAATGACGTAATGAGTAACTGTTGAGAAATACTAATGTAGGGTTACCACAGTAGCGCCAAAGGTTGACCAACTTGGCGAAATATCGCCCAAATTTGACAAAATATCGCCAAATTTGGCGACAAAAATAAGTTGCCATATATGAAGCCAACTTGGCGATAGCTGGCTATTTTGGCGAAATTCCCATTTAAAACCATTAATCTTTCTTAATCGAGGTCACCGCAATGTAATTTAAACTCCGTAGTTTTAAGGGTTTTTTTTTTCACAATCTATGGATGAGAATTTAAAAGTGTAATATACGAAAATGTACGTCTTTACATCTTCATCCCGATGCTACTAATAACATAACCGCCAATAGACGGCGCTGTACTGTCCGAGCTCCTAACTGCCCGATTTTAATGTGTTTTTGGTACTTTTCCAGTATAGGATCTTGGCGAGATAGATAAAATGAGTACTTTTCCGTTATACGGACACCATGCCAAAACGTATGCTAATGTGCCAATTATTTCAACCCTGATCGTGAAAAGGATTTTTATTGTAAACCTTGCGGAACATTGCGATATGCTATTTATGAAACGTGAATCACGTGAATTGTTATTATTTAACCTTAAAAGCTATTTAATTTACTGTTCGAATTGAAAATATTTTTTTTTATGAAGTTATAATTTACTTTTACTGCTGACGCTGAGATGGATTTTACCATTTGGCAATTACCAGACGATGAGAAAATTGCGATAAAACCGTTTCAGGAATTTGAAACTCTGCATAATAAAATGTTGTGTTCAAAAAACCATGAAATGAAATTATGGATGAGTTCTGTGAATCCGAAACGGAGATGTAGCTTACGATCATCCCGAGAAAGCGTAGGAATACGACAAAAAACATGGTTTGAAGGATCGCGGTTCTCTTTTCTTAATGCTTTAATGTTTATATATTTATGGTTGACATCGATTGAGTTTTGTGGGCTGCAACTTGATATGAACCACAACACAACAGTTGACTGGAATAGTTATTTGAGAGAAGTTTGTGCAAATGCTTTATGTTCACCGCCAAACAGAAAAATCGGTGTACCTAATAAAATTATACAAGTAGATGAAAGTCTTTTTACCAGAAAAAAAAAAGCAACGTAGGACGTTTTCTTCCTCCTCAGTGGGTGTTAGGTGGTTTATGTCGTGAAACACGGTGATGTTTCCTTACTCCTATTCCCGATCGTACAGCTGAAACTTTAATGGCGGCAATGGAAAACAAGGCTTAGATACTGTGCACAGATGTCATATGCTCCCCTTATTGGCGCGACTTATTACCGACGCCATTTTGGCGAAAACCTCTTTACCATATCATCTATATCCGGGTTAACATATCAAGCAAAATAACGACACTTTGGCGCAAGTTAAGTACCCGTTGAGTATATCACATTGGCGTCAGAAAAGAAATCGCGCCAATATGATATGACATCTGTGCCAGATGCTGTATATTCCCGCGGCCGCCAACTTCGCTATTTTGAGATTTCTTGGCTATGTTTTACATTTTATTTTCGTTAATCTTAACAAACGCAGAAATCGCTGCGTGGCTACATTTACTGCTTGGCGGAAAAGGGGTTTTCAGGCCAAGAAAAAATCAAAGATGGTAGCCGCGGGAATATATGACATATGTTCCGTTTAGTATGAGTTTTAATTTATTACTCTATTGTATAACAGTTATTTGTTCACTTATTTTAAGTATATATTTGTGATTTAATAAAATAGTTCGTAAATGTCTGTAATTTTCAAATGTTATATTTTTTGGTATTTCTTACTTATCCCGTCGACCAATTTCTCAAAATTATATAAATCGCCAAATTATACACATTGACATAATTCTTTATTTTAAATAACGAAAGAACAAATAAATTAGTAAAACATTAATAAAAATACAAATAAAACGTCGAATTAATGGTTTTATTGGCCATTATTGACATTTAATCTTACAATTAATTAATTAATGGCAACCATTATTGGCAATTAATCTTACAATTTGGCGACAGTAATTTGATCGACGGGATAACTAAGAAGGGCACAGATGTCATATACTGACGCCAATGTCGTATACGCAACGGGTACTAAACTGGCGCCAAAGTATCGTTATTTTGCTTGATACGGTAATCCGGATGTTGTTGTTATGCTGTTGATGTTTTCGCCAAAATGGAGTCGGAAAAAATTCGCGCCAATATGCGTATATGACATCTGTGCCCTAAGAAGTACCTATTTTTTAAATGCCCACTTTATCTTCATATTTTTTCTTTTATTTTTCAAATGTTTCAATTCACATGATTTTCATTTTGCGCCAACTATTACGCTTGGCGGCAATGGTGTTCGTATAACGGAAAAGTACCAGAAAATGAAATTTGGCAACATATTTTTTAGCAATTTATTCATTGTTTCATATACTACACAAGTAATTTTTCAATATTTACACAATTTGTTTAATACACAGAAGCAACTATATTAACTATTTTTGTATACAAACAGAAGTAAATTTTTTTTATAAAAAAAACAACAATAATATAGATATAAGTAAAATATTTATAGATTACATAAATAAACTTCAACGTTTGTTTATTTGATTTTAATAGCTGTTTATATGATTTGATCACGAATCTCACTTTCTGATGCCCGAATTACAACAAGCTTTAAAAAAACGCCAAGACCCCTATAGTGGAAAAGTACCAAAATGTCTATTATTTTGCACTATCTGCGCTATACTTTGTAGAAAAAAATTAAGAATAAAATAAGGAACAGGTGTCATATACAATTTACAATTAATTTATATATTGGCTAGATTTTTTTTTCGCCAATATCATATATGCACCGGGTACTTAACTGGCGCCAAAGTGTCGTTATTTTGCTTGATATGGTTACCAGGATATAGATATGATTGTAACGAGGTTTTCGCCAAACTGGCGTCGGAAAAATATCGCGCCAATATATGACATCTGTGCCTAAAATAAATGTAAAATAAGACTAAAAAAGAGTTGTCTGATTAAAAAATTAAAAACAAAACATGTATTTTTCTAAATTTTTATTTATTTATTTATTGAAAGACAAGCTTTCATTAAAATTCCCAAAAACGTATAATATATATATATATACATTTTAAATACACTAAAAAGTAGCAAATAATATTTGGGCTTGAAAAGAAATTGTTTTATTTTCCCATGCCCAAGGGGAAAAAAATGAAAGCGTGGGCGCCAACTTTCTATACATATATATACATAGGTAACGTACAAAATATAATATCATAAAAAAACTTAAACAAAAGTTAAATTGAATTGGTGCCCAATCTTTCATTTTTTTTCTTTCTTGGACATGAGAAAATAAAACAATTTCATTTCAATACCAAAAATTTCCCACTTTTTAGAGCATTAAAAAAATACATTTTTGCGAATATTAATGAAAGTATGTCTTTCAAAAACTTTTTACATTTATTTCTTCTGTCTTGAATCACGTCTGTTCAGCACATTTTTCTATAAAAACAGCATATGTTCAGGATATTTTTCTATTAGAAAAGTTTAATGTGTTGCGCTATCGTTAAACCATTTCAGAAACCGTGTTTAATTTTCCTAATGTAAACAAGCGACAGAGCTGTTATGGTGAGTCATTCACATTTTAAAATCATTCACATAAAAAATTTCGCTCATTGAGTTACTATTTCGCGTCTGTTTTAAGACAATGTTACGACGTTACCACCGGTCGAAGCACCATGAAAAAGTCTACATGAGAAAAGGGAACCGATGTTGGCATTTTTCTAACACTGAATTACACCTATGGTTTTTATAGTGTTTATTTTTTTTTCGCATGCAGACGATAATGGCAGCTCAAAGCGGCAATGTTTTTTGTTTTTTTGTTTTTTTGTTAGGTTTGTTCTGTTCTTTGATTGGAAAAATAATAATGAAGTAGAGACGTAATATAGAATATGCTTTTAGCAAAGAAATACCTTTTTTCAATAATTTATAGTATTTTTCATTTGAAATGAATGAGTAATGAATGAAATGAATTGATATGAACAAAATTTTCATTTATACTGTCATTTATAAATATGATAAATAAGTTAGAGGGATAAACATTTCTACAGTCGGACTGTATTTAACACGTTCACGCCGGCGCAGTGGGTCACACTCGACTGTCTCAGAGTTGTCAAGTTTCTGGCTTTTTGCACACCACTATTATTTTAGAGAAAATGTTGTGCCTTTAATTTGCCCAATTGTTCTAATTAAATAAAACAACATTTTCTGTATTAAAATACTGGTATCCAAAAAGAAGGAGACTTTGCAGCTCTGAGAAAGTCGAGTGTGACCCACCGCGCCGGCGTGAACGTGTTAAAAGAACTGTTTTTTTCTCATGGACAAATATATGTAATTATTTCAAGATGTAAAGAGGAAGGACATTTAAAAATATATGTCGAAGATACTGAAAAGCAAGGTCAGCATTTAAATAATAAAAAAGATTTTACAAAAAACGTCGTGTATCCTGAAGTTTTCTGACCAGATGTTAATTTACACTTGAATTGCATTTTTTTTTTTTTTTTTTTTTTGTATTTATTATACATAGTTTTTCATAAATGTGTTTCTTTTTTAAAATGTGTTATTTTCATCTATCACTGCGGAACAAGCGAGAAAAATTCATATTCTTGCAGATGTTTTGTATATATATATTACATTTTCCGTCATTTTTGACGGGCTATCTTTCTAGTTATTATATAAGAAATAACTTTATATCAAATAACACTTAAGAGAAATAGCTACTATTTAAAAGTATTTAATATCAGATTTTTGTTACATAATGCATTTAACACTCATAATATCTCCTGGCACTTGCCCCCGCACATGGGGCGGAACAGGTAAAACAACAGCGTTCTTTGTAGTTAAACATAGCAAGTATCATTTCAAATATATTTAGGACCCAGTTTCGTGAACAACGGATTATATATGAATGCAAATATGACTGAAGAATAGGAATGCCAACCGTTGGGGTATTCCACACTTTGGAATTTAAATAGATAATCATTTAAGGAGTTTAATAACATATTTATATCTTCATAAAAATAGGCAACAGACAAAAAAAGGTAACATGCTATTTTGATGTAAAGAACAAGTTACAGAAAACTTTGGTTGGATCAAAAATTATAATGATATCAAAAGGCAAATCCCCTTCCCCGTAGAGATATCTTCAGATATCATGTGCTAGATCCTTTTCCCCCTTAAAGTGATAGCGTTATATATGAACAGACACTATGATTTTTTTTTCTTTAATAGTCGGAGTTGTTTTTTTTTTTAATGTCCTGAAAGCTCTCTAAATAATTCATTTTAATATAAAAAACAGCTCTGTACTATAACTTCTAATAATGTACTTCACTGAATGTTATGAACCAAATTACATACGCACTTTAGTTTTTGCTTTCTAGAGTTTTATAACTCAGTAGAAAAGTCCTGGTGTCTTGTTAAATATTGGTGCATTCAAATAAAATGTTGTGATCGTGTTGCCTTTATTGTGAGATTTTTGAATTCTGAAATCAACCACTATTTTCGAATAATAATATTTACCTTATTTATTGGCAGTTTAAATAAGACAAATAATGCTAAAAGCGTCCAACTAGCAATACTGTTAGGGAGATCTGCGTAATTCCTTTAAAGCAAGTTGGATATTTTTATATCACTTAGTTTTAACTCTTTGCATGATGATGGAAATTTCCATCATAACATTGAATGCCCAAAAATTATATAAAAGAACAAGTTCACTTTAAGTTGATCGTGTCTGGATACCTTTCTAATGTCCATTTCATTAAAAAAAACATAGCTGTAAAAAAAAAAGCTTCTCCAGCTCCCCCACCTCCAAAAGATATAAAAACAGATGGTGCTGAACATTGACCAACAGTCGGTGGGTCAGTCCGGTGGAAGTATCCTAAATGTAAAGGGTATTCTACAACTTCTTGTAGTAAATGTGGAGTCAATTTGTGTCTAAATAAAAATAATAATTGTTTTGTTAATTATCACTAGCGGGCATGACCGAGCTAAGCTCAGTCAAAATTAGCCTTGTTTTCAATTCGATATTTCATTTTCACTGTATAATTCTTGCTGTTTAGATAAAATTGGTATGATCCTAAGCCATAAGGATCCACCAACCGAAATTTCTCGAACACACGACCTAACCAATGCTCTTGTGGAACCCGAAAACAATAGAATACAAAATTTAGTCAAAATCGCTAAAGTCATTTTATAGATAAAATTAGCTTGACCCACGGTAACCCCAAAAGGACATACTAATCTAAATTTATCGAACATCTGATCTATCCCAATGGTCTTCTCGTGCTAGGAAACGGTGTAATAAGAAATTTTGTCAAAATTGTTTTAGCCATGTTTTAGATAAAATTAGCTAAACCTTGACCCATAGTGACCCAAAATGACTGGTTAATCGAATTTTCTTGAACATGCAACTTAGACTAATGGTCTAAGTCGAAAAACGCCTAAAACGATGGAAAACAAAATTTAATCAAAATCATTAAAGCTGTTTTCTAGATAAAATTAACTTGACCCAAAAATGACGCAATAATCGAATTTTCTCGAACATGTGACTTAGCTCAACGGTATTCTCATGCTCAGAAACGATATAATACAAACTTTTGCCATAATGTTTTGAGCCGTTATTTTAGCTACACTAAGCTTGACCCACAGTGACCCAAAAATGACACACTAATTGAATTTTCTCGAACATGTGACTTAGCCCAGTGGTCTTCTCATGACCAGAAACTGTATAACACAAAATTTTGACAAAATTGTTGGAGTCGTTTTCTTAGATACAAATAGCTTGGCCCACAGTGACCAAAAAATGACCCACTAATCGAATTTTCTCTAATATGTGACTTATCCCATTGGTCTTCTCATAATTCAAAACGACAGAATACAAAATTTAGTCAAAATCGTTAGAGCCGTTTTTTAGATAAAATTGGCTTGACCCAAAGGGACCCCAAAATGACCCACTAATCGAAATTTCTCGAACATGTGACCTAGCCCAATAGTTTTCTCGTGCCGAAAAACGGTTGGATATAAAATTTAGTCAAAATCGATTGAGCCGTTTTTTTTAATTAGCTTGACCTTGACCCATTTGACCCAAAATGACCCACTAATCGATTTTTATCGTACATATGACTTAGTCCAATGGTCATCTCATGCCCGGAAACGGTATATTACAAAATTTTGTCGAAATGTTTTAGGTCTTTTTTGGATTCAATTAGCTACACCTTGACCCATTCTGACCCAAAATGACACACTAATCGAATTTTCTTGAATATGCGATCAAGCCCAATGGTATTCTCATGCCCGAAAACGATAGAATACAATATTTCGTCAAAATCGTTATATCTGTTTTCTAGATAAACTTTGTTTGACCCACAGTGACCCAAAAACGACCCACTAATCGAATTTTCTTTAATATGTGACTTATCCGATTGGTCTTCTGGTAATCGAAAACGACAAAATACAAAATTTAGTCAAAATCGTTAGAGCCGTTTTTTATATAAAATTGGCTTGACCCATAGTGACCCAAAAATGACCCACTAATCAAAATTTCTCGAACATGTGACCTAGCCCAATAGTTTTCTCGTGCCAAAAAACGATTGGATGTAAAATTTAGTCAAAATCGATTGAGCCGATTTTTAGATATTGATTTAGATTAACTTGACCTTGCCCATTATAACCCAAAATGACCCACTAATCGAATTTTCTCTAATATGTGACTTAGCCCATTGGTCTTCTCATAATCCAAAGCGACAGAATACAAAATGTAGTCAAAATCGCTAGAGCCGTTTTTTAGATAAAATTGGCTTGACCCACAGTGACCCAAAAATGACCCACTAATCGAAGTTTCTCGAACAGGTGGCCTAGCCCAATAGTTTTATCGTGCCAAAAAACGGTTGGATATAAAATTTGGTCAAAATCGATTGAGCCGTTTTTTAGATATAATTAGCTTGACCTTGACCCCTTATGACCCAAAATGACCCACTAATCGAATTTTCTCGAACACGTGACCTAGCCCAATGGTCTTATCATGCCCGAAAATGGTAAAATACAAAATTTCGTCAAAATCGTTAGTGCAGTTTTTAAGATAAAATTTACATACACACACACACACAATTTTTGCTCGCATTATAGTATAAGATAAAGAATTAGAAATATCCAATGATATCCTCTTTTATTTCTATTTAGTACTAAGCTAATGATTCAACTTTGCATAATGATGGAAATTTCCATCATATCGTTTTTTGCTAAATTTATACTGTAAATATATACTAAGATTTTTTTAACCATTTTTCCTTTAATTTTGAACATGAATTATATCACCTTGATTTATTTCACCAATAAAGAAAAAATCATGCAAAGAAGGGTTAATCAAGATTAAAAGTAATAATAATAAATAAAACATTTAATAAGTTTTATTTTTATAACTTTAGTGAAAAAGAATGCTGCAAAATTGTATTTTTTTTTATTTTTATATAAAAGATTTTGAAAATTTTGATATGGGTTAAACATTACAGAAACGCAATTAGTTGCCCTGGTAAAAGTTTAAATTTTTGTGTTTAAGTATAAGCAATTATTGTTTCTGAACATTTTTAAATGTTTTGTCTATTTTATATACACACTAACATCGAGAATTATCAATTAAAAAAATTTTGTGCATTACATGTACACATTTGATTTTTACCATTCCTTAGCAAAAAAGAAATAAAATTCCTGTTAAATTATTATATACAAAAAGAGTTGCTTAGCAATACGATAAGTAGCTGTCATTTTCGTATTTCACATTTTTAAAAGCGGAGACATAAGTTTACCATTCTGCCCCTCAAAGAATTAAAATGTTTTGTGTTTGGGTACAAGCAATTGCGGTTGCTGAGCATTTACCAACATCTAGTGAACTCAACATAAAAAGTTTTGTGCTTTGTATGTACCAGTTGATTTGTGCCATTCCTTATCAAAGAGAGAATAAAATTCCTGTTAAATACAAGTTCAAAAAGAGTTGCTTAGCAATACGACAAGTAGCCGGCAGTTTTGTATTTCACATTTTCAAACGCAGAACCATAAATTTACGTGGAAAATGTAAAGTGAAGAGAAATTTAATGCAAAGGATCCTCTTTATATATATATATTCCCATTTTACGATACATTTTATGTATTTTCGGCAATCTAGAAATATGTTTTTGGAAAAACATGCATAAAATTCTCGTGCTTTCGAATGTTTTGCAGATTTATTTTCTTTATTCCCTAAAGATATTGTTGATCGGAATATCATCGTATCAAGTTTTACATGAATTCTGTTTATTGGTAATATTTTACAGCAAAAATCGAGTCAAAAAAAAAAGGGCTTTTTAAAAGTGAGTTGTGATTTAGAATCCCATAATTATCAAGAGTTACTTTAAATTGTTTTGTGCTATTCTTACACTCTAAATAAAAAGGAGTGACTATTCACTGCGGAGGAGTGAATAGTCACTCTATCGCAGAGTCAAAATATGCCCAACCTCTTTAGAGTGACTATTCACTCTGAGCAAAAGTGAAATTTTTGACTCTCTGAAAGAGTGACTAGTCACTCCTGGAAAGTGAATATTCACTCTAAACAGGGGTGGATAATCACTTTTTCGGAGGAGTGACTATTCACTCTTGCTAAAGGAGTGCGGTTTTGCACCCCTGGTAGGAGTGAATAGTCACTCTTTCATAAAAGTGAATGTTCATTTTTTATGTAGTCGTTTTTTTTTTCGCTTCCATGGTCATTTTAAAAGAATCACATCTTTTACAGCATGCAATGAAAATAGATGCAAGCGTAGTAAAGATTGGAATAAAATACTTTATTAGCAATATTTATTTAATTCATAGTTTGTAACACTAATTGAACTTTTAGGGAAAAATTCAGTTAAAGTTACATACGAATTTAAATTAGATTACTAATAGTAATAAACTAAAATATTTTATTCCAATCTTATCCTTTGTGTTTGCTTTTATTGCATGCCCTATAAAGATATTACTTTTAAAGTTTTATTAATAACTTTTTAATCAGCGGATGTTATATGTTTAACAATGTTTGATTTGATTTTAATTTTTGTTTTAAATATAAAACCGTACTTTTTTTAAAAATTATTGCTATTTTTGCAAAGTCCTATTGTTCTAAGATATTTTTAATTTTTCCATTTAAAAAAGAATACTTATAAACTCACATCTTTTTAAAATAAGTTCTAAGCTTGATTTAAATATTAAGAATGTATATATAGTATATATTATCCGCTGTTATTTGCTTTTGTTTTATTTAATATGAACATGGAGTCTAAAGTTAAACTTTTAAGTTCTCTGGAATATGTATATATTTTTCTTTTAAACATATTCCTTAACTTAATCATGATTTCTAATTTTCGTCCGTCATTGCTGAAAAATGAAATTAATACAATGCTTATTAATGAAATGACGCGATAAGCCATGTTTAATTTAATTTTTTTATTCGCGTAGATATTGTATTTTGTGAATATGAGCAAAATAGATTTTATATGTTTTATAGGAAAAGATTGACCTCGGAAATAGAAACAAGTTGGAAATTGCTCGTCAAACGTGGCAAATGAGGTGCGTTCGTACTATAACTAATTTTATAAATATTTTTTGCACCGCATATTGTGCTGAATGTATATTTTGGTGAACTTTATAAGTGCATATCAATTTCATTCTGTTCAAAAGACTGTAACATCATTAAAATGCACTTGAAATAATTTTTTCCCATTGACCTTAAAGTTAACGGAAAGCTTTTGACTCCCTGTAATTAAACTGTACATCCGATTTTCATAAAATTTGAAACAACTCGACAAAATTTGGTAACAATTAAATAGGGTAGATGTGCCAGTAATGGATACTCTTAAGGAATTTTTTTTAAAATTATTTTTTTTATTAATAGTTATAATTATTACATTCCAGTTTTTTCAATATTATATTAATCTATCAACAATATTTAACCATTCTTATAGTCTCATTTCCCAATGTGAATCGAAATTTAATTTTAAATAACAGAAATATACCAAAACACCCAAAAGCCCAGTAATGGACACCCTCTGGCCCAGTAATGGACACCCCATAAAAAGTAATAAATATAATTGTTTTTATGATTGCATTTAGAACCAGAATTTAATGAAAACATACTAATGACATAAAATGGTTATTTTCAAATAAATTTAACAATAAGGATACCAGTAATTAATAAAATATTTGTGATGATCATTTACTGTTTGCATCAATTATTGTAATTATCAGACGATCAATGTTTTAATTATTTTAGATGGATAGTTTAAAATACTAAATATCAGGCAATTACAGCTATTAAATTATTGAAACAGTGGGGGATTTAAAAGGTAATAATAATAAAAAAAAGTTTTGGAATGTCAGTGATGTTTAGTTTTGTCTCGCTATTTTTAACAATTAATCTTCCAGAGACTACTTGATATATCATTTATAATAATTAATATTGCAAATATGAAAGAAATGATATTGTGAGTTGAATATTTTAAATGCTAAGTAAAATAATTTCAAAATAAAACTGTAGAACTGATGTTTGAGGCCCCTGATCTGCAGATTTACCAGTTTCATGAATATTGCCTATAAATTAAGGAATATTACTTTTTTTTTCCTTCTTTTTTTTCAGATAAGAATAACCAAACATTTAACACAGAAAATAGATTTTTAATAGCTTCTGTAACTTAATTGCTTTTATTTAAAAGGAGAGGTATTAAGCCCTATGAGCCAGTCTTTGGCTGTGCTCTTAAACAATATTTTCTACTACCTAGCTGGTTTGATTGCCAGATTTTAAAATAGCAAAGTATATATACATAAAAAAAATGAAATATTGAAATTTTATTAATCACATAAACTAACTTAAAAGCAGCTATTTAAAAAGTTTTGGTGGAAAATGACTAATTAACCATTCTAGTAATAGACACCCTCTCTTAAAACCTTAAAAATAAATAAAATTTCGTAAATGACCGTTAGTATATAAAAGTCTAAGTTTTCTATTGCTACTCAAACAAAAGCATTCAAATTTTGCAAGAAAATAAATAATATATAAATTAATTAAACGAGGCCAGCTCTTAGCCTCTTCATTAAGATTTTCACAGAAAAACAGCAAAACTTTGAAACATTATTTTCTACATCCTAATTGGTTTGATTAAAACTGTCAACAATAACCCAGTTTTATGAAACATGTAAGGGGAAATCATAAAAAAATTAATTAAAGTTAAATATTTATTACTTATTTTTTTATGAACCAAAAACATCAAAGGGTGACCATTACTGGCACATCTGCCCTATTTAAAATTTCAGACTATTCGGAAGGCTGTAACAACATTAAAATGCACTTGCAATAATTTTTCCCATTGGCCGTAGTGTAACAGAAAAATTTGACTGTCCCTGTAATTAAACTTTACATCCGATTTTCATAAAATTTGAAATGACGCGACAGAATTATACAACAATTATATATTTTAAATTTCAAACGATTCGGTTGGGTAGTTTTTGCGCTGTTATATGCGGGCAGACGGACAGACAGACGGACTGAACGACGACTATAGGTGCTACGTATTTATATAACTACGAACGCACCTAAAAAGCGATTTTTATTTTTTTATATCATTAGTTTAAACTTTTGTCTTTCTAACGATGTGTCACACATGTTTATATATATATAAAATAAGTGTTAAAATTATTCATTCTTTCTAAGAGTACTTCACAGCTTAATGGCAATAAATCTTTAATCGACTTTTTCTCAAAACTTGGATTTTTCATGTTTATGTTCCTTTTTTAGGTGCGTTCGTAATTATATAAATACGTATCCCCTATATTCGTCGTTTAGTATGTCTGTCAGTGTTGATTTCAGGGGGTGGCCCGGGGGGGGGGGGATTTCCCCTCCGGAAGATTTGAGATTTTGCGTTTTCAATGGTCAAAAAGTGCATTCCCCCCCCCCCGGAACTCTATAATGTCCCCCTCCCCCTCCGGAATTACAGAAATCTTTCTCGGAGATAAGGGTCTGAATTCAACACCCGCATATAACAAAGCAAAAACTACCCAACCGAATGGTCTGAAATTTTAAATATATAATTGTTGCAAACTTTTGTCGAGTCATTTCAAATTTCATAAAAATCGGATGTATAGTTTAATTACAGGGACAGTTAAAAGTTTTCCGTTACATTACGGCCAATGGGAATAAATTATTGCAAGTACATTTTAATGATGTTACAGCCTTCCGAATGATCTAAAATTTTAAATATATATTTGTTGCAAAATGTTGTAGACTCATTTCAAATTTCAGGAAAATCGGATGCATAGTTTAATTACAAGGGCAGTCAAAAGTTTTCCGTTACATGACGGCCAATGGGGAAAAAAATATTTTAAGTGCATTTTAATGATGTTACAGCCTTTCAGAACAGAATGAAATGGATATGCACTTATGTATTGCACTAAAATATACATTCAGTACAATATGCGGTGCAAAAAATATTTCTAAAACTAGTTATAGTACGAACGCACCTCATTTGCCACGTTTGGTGAGCAATTTCCAACTTGTTTCAATATCTATTAAACATAAGAACTCAGATTTTTTTTAATACTTATACTATGTTATATTGTATACACAGGGATTTAATGATTTGTTGAGAATTATTTATTTTAGGCAGTGAAATCTTACCAAAAAGTGCTAATTTAAAAATGACTTTCAATAAATAATTAATAATTAATTTTGAATTTTACTTAGAACGAAAATGGTCCGTTAAAAGACGTAAAACATGTTATTCAAACTACTCTAAAAAATCTAGACCTCTATCTTTCACCATTTCTGAGAAAAATGTATATAAAGTTGGTGAATTTAACATGGCGGAGATACGGCTTACCCGGTCCCCTTAAATTTCAGTCCGCTACATGAAGAAATCTCACAATCACTTTAGAACGAAAATGGTCAGTTAAAAAACGTAAAGCATGTTATTCAAACTACACTAAAAAATCTAGACCTCTATCTTTCACTATTTCTGAGAAAAAGGTACATAAAGTTTGGTGAATTAACATGGCGGAGATACGGCTTTCCCGGTTCCCTTAAAACAATTAAATTTCAGATCGCTACATGACGAAATCTCACAATCACTTATGAATACTCCACGATCAATCTTTTGCTATACAAACATACAACTATTTAGCTCATAATCTGGACATTCCACATATCTACACGGATAAATGCTTAAAATTAAACAAGACTTACCTTCATTTTATGTATTCCAAAGAATAATTTTAATGATATCCTAATCTGTTAATCTTAAAATGGCGGACGAAAAAGTGATCCTTTTTCTTATCTTTAAAGGGAGTCGTCGCGTTGCTGCTCTGATTGGTTAATAAGCAATGCACACGTAAGTCACTCTTCTTTCAGGAGTGAGACATCTCACTCCTTTCTAGAGAGTGGAAAACTCCACTCTTTAAGGAGTGTATTTTTATAAAACTCACTCCAAAAAGAGTAAAAATGCCTGTCACTCTTTCAAAAAGTGAACTTTTCACTCCTCCCAATTTTAGAGTGTATCTAGTTCTATGGGGTGACTGCACAAGTAATTTATCATTTTTATAATATAATTATAGACTCATTTGTGATAATCTTAGATTTCATATTTTATAAATGTTAACATAAATTCAAAAGTGGTAATATGAAGTGGGGATAAACTTGTTTGAAGAGAACTGTGATATAAAAATCCGAATTTTGCGATGTATTTTATATATTTTTGTGCATTTCAAAAAGGTGTTTATAAAAATATACATAAATGTCTTGTTTCCCTGTCTTTGTTTTATAGGTATTTTGTGGATTGGAATTTCAGCATTAAAAAATTTATTGATAATATTTTATAGTTGATATTGAATCAGTAACATTTTTGGAGATATTTTGCAATTATTTTCATCTTATTTTGATATGTTTCATAAATTTGCTTAAACCAGGAGATTAAATCAAGCTATATAATCAGATATAATTACGCAATGTTATAAAAAAAAGCTATCGATCTATGTATACGAAAATATGTCATAGTACAAAGCATATCTCATAGCAATTATAATAGGTAATTATAACAAAAACTATTAAAGTTTCTTAATTAAAGTATTTTGGAGATATTTTCTAAATATTTTCAACTTCATTTGATACCTTTCATAAATATTTTGCATAAACCAGGAGATTAAATCAAGCTATTTAATCTGTTATAGTAAAGTATGTTATAAAAAAAAAGTTATCAATCTGTATATACGAAAATATATCATAGTACAAAGCATATGGGATAGCAATTATATGAGGTAATTATAACTATAGAAAAACTATTAAAGTGGTTAGCTCTTTAGGATAATATAATTAATCCCTTAAGGGGACAAGAGACCTCCAAATCCTTCGAAATATTTTTTTTTTATTTTTTGTAAATTTCCCCTTAAATATTATTCAAGGGTGTATTATATGCATTATGGCATGCATTTATCACAAAAAAAAAAAAAAAAAAAAAAATATTTTTTAGAAAAAATATGAAAATCCCCAATATTTTTTATAAAAGTTTGGTTTATATATATATAAATAAAATAGAGCATCGAATTTTATATATTTGAATAGGTAAAAAAGTAAAGTAAAGATAAAAGTAAAAAAAAAAAAAAAGGTGAAAAATTTTGAAATTTTAAATTTTTTTCGAAAAAATTTCAAAAATTTTCAATTTCTTTTTACCTTTAAATTCAAATATATAAAATTCGACGCTCTATTTTATTTATATATATAAACCAAACTTTTATTAAAAAAAATATCAGCGATTCTCATTGATATGGAACGCGCAGGGGGCATTTCGAAGATTTCTAAAACGACATGTAAAATTTCATTTTTTCCTCAAAAATAACTTTTTTTAATATTTTTTTGTGATAAATGCATGCCATAAAGCATATAATGTACCCTTGAGTAATATTTAAAGTAAAATTTACAAAAATAAAAAATTAAATAAATAATTTTTTTTTTTTAAATTCAAATATATAAAATTCGATGCTCTATTTTATTTATATATATAAACCAAACTTTTATAAAAAATATTGGGGATTTTCATTCATATGGAACTCGCAGAGGCATGTCGAAGATTTCTAAAACGACATGTAAAATTCCATTTTTTTTTTCAAAAATAATTTTTTTGTGATAAATGCATGTCATAATGCACATAATGTACCCCTCGAATAATAGTTAATGTGAAATTTACAAAAAAATATTTTTAAAAAGGATTTTAAGGTTCCTCGTCCCCTTAAAATATTTTGTTTTTTACAACTACAAATACAAGACAACCGCTTAAAATGTTTCGCGTTTGTATATAAACAATTAGTGTGGATAGGTATTTAAAAATGTTTTCTGCTTTACAAACGTGGTAACACTTCCGGAGATCTACTTATGGGTGGATTTTTTATAATGAGCCAAAACGGATATTGAAAATTTCAAAAATTAAAAATTAATTTAGAGCATATTCAAAATTATTTTTAGTATCACCTATGATGACAAATTATGTAGTATGAATATTTGAGCTACATTTTCTAAAGAAGTTTGTCTATTTAGAGCATTTTGAGAGACAAACAGGAAAGAATGTCAATTGGATGACGTTTTTAAAACAGTTGTTTACAAAAGTATTAGATGAAAAATGATACTTTTTTTAAATATATAAAAGGGGCTGAATAGTTTATTAATAAAAAAGTCTTAAAACAATCTACATAAATATATTTTTTCATAAAAAAATGTGACAAAATCATGCAAAAAAGAAATATTTTGTGATTCCACATATAAAAGTTTCAATTAAAGAAAAAACATACTGAAGAGAAAGCTTTAAATATATCCATCTCCTTAAACATTACATATTGATTAGTTTTTAACACAATTTTTTAAAAAATGTATTGTTTAATTTATAAATTTAGCAATTATTATGGTGTCACCCCATTGAAGAATTCCATTCCATTGAAGAATTTTCAAATATACTTTCATCCTGGGCAACATTTAAATCTCGGGAAACTTCTTATTTTGTTTTGGTTCAGGATATCTTGTGCAAGGTGTTGCACTTTATATTTTTTAATGTACTTCCACTAATGCATTTATTAAAAATTTGCCTCACACAAGAACGTGCAGGCAGGATTTCAGCATTGGATTTTAATTGAGAATGCCAACTTAATCCATATAAATGTTGTTTGCGAACTGTTTTCGGTACAGCGTGTCCCCGAGTCAGAATTTTGAAGTTTTGTATCAGGTAAAGCTGCCGAATTCTTACTAGATGCGCTGCAGAGATTTTTGTAGCGTTTACAACTTGCGTTGCAATATAGCAATTGATCTATTTATCTTTTTTATCTCTCTTAGGCTAATGTCAGACGAACGTCTATTTTCCTTCTTACAGCCTCCTTACACCTTCGCTAGCTTGTATTTCCTTTTCATGTAGAAGCAAAAAGCGTACAAATAGACGTTCGTCTGACATTAGCCTTAACATCCGATCACGGTTTGGTGTTCGGACTTTCTGTCCACGCACACTTTGAGAAATAAGAGGCGTATGTGAAAGTGCAACATGTGCTTCTGGTTCGGAGTCCATTTGACTCTTGGCTACATTTTCCAATTGTTCCTTTCTTTTTCTGCATTTTCCTGATGCTTTCCTCCAGTACTTTCTCTTATTTCTTTGCTCTCTTGGTGTTAGATCAGTAATTACTTTAATTAAATTTAAATCTTTTTTTCTTTGGGAAACTTCTCTTTTCTTCCTATTTCTTTCTTCTCTCTGTGCTTCATTTAATTTTGCTAAATATTTCCTATTTCTTGCATTTGCCTTCTCCCTGTACTTTTATACTCAGTTGACTTACTCTTTACTTCAGAAACTCTTTTACGATTTTTTCTTCTTTTTTATACTTTAGATGAACTAGGTACACATACTTGTATTAACACTTCTATAGAATTGAGAATCTGAATATTGTTTTCTTCTTGAACATTTTCCATTTTAATATGGTTAACGGAATAACGTTTCTAAGCAGCAACAAAAAATTTCACACTAGTATCAACAAACTTCAAGTAAAGGCAATAAAGGCGCCAATTTCTATTCTAAAATTCTATGATCAGTTGTTTACAGTTAGTACGCAGACGACTGATTAATATCACAATATCCAGAAAAAGAAACATGAAAAAAGAGTGTTCTACTATACCAAAAAAAAAAAGAAGCAGATATATAGCGAACTCCGAACTGTATTTTCTGTCAATCGAATGACAGGTAGTCATTCGGGTGACACTGCATCAGCGGACATCGCGTCATCCCGTTGAGCGTCGTCCGATTGACAAATTGTAAACATAGAGCCTTTACGTTCCGAGTAGTGTATGGAGGAAGATTTTAAAAAGAAATATTCTTAGAAGTCAGCAGGCTTAAACAACTAAATAGTTAAATTACTTACCAAAACACACCGTAAATATTTTAAAGCCGTCATCCTATTGACAGTAGTAGGTTGAAAGAGTACGATATAATTTACTTTATCTCACTTTGAAGTAAAATAAACAAAACACTGAAATTATTTTCACATATACGGGTAAAAAATAATAAGGATTGATGGTAAAGTGAATGCGATAGTGCTGATGGCGCCATATTTTGTTTAATGTAGGAATCGGAATCAAGTGTCATCCTATTGACAGAAAATTTGGCGACGTGTTGAAATCGTACATTTAAAAAAAAGGGAGTGTTAAACAATTGTAAAGAACATAAAAGGTGGGTTTAAAAGAGTTGATAGAAATAATATTTTAGGATTTTGAAAACGTAAACACTGCGGTAATATTTAATACAGCTGTATAAAAATCACTTTTCCGTACGGCGACACGTCATCCGATTGACAATTTATCACTTCTGCGTTTAAAAACTATACTAAAATTGTTAGTTTTCAGATTTTTTGTTTCAAAAATTTAAATAACCTGCTAAATTTTAATTTTTAGAGGCATTTTTAAATCTTTAAAGATAAATAAAACGCGAAAAATATGCCGACGACGCTAAATCGCCCATTATAAAAAATCGACCCTTAACCCCTTAACCTACAACTACGTATGAGACACGTTGTCTTGTATTCGGGCCGAAACTGATTATCACGGGCCTGGCCCGTAGTACATCGGTCGGGTCAAATATAAATATTACGGGCATGGCCCCTGGTATAATGATCGAGCTAAATGTAAATTCTTATTACCACTAAAATTTTATAGTAAATATTGTCTTATATAATCGTCGAAATCTCATGATTAAACAAGGCTAAAATCTCTATTTAATTTTAGTGGTAGCAAAAAAGCGCGAAATTTGGCAGATATGGATTTGCCGAACCGTGCAATGGCTCCAAGA
Organism: Maratus speciosus; assembly: GCA_963932465.1. NCBI lineage: Eukaryota > Metazoa > Arthropoda > Arachnida > Araneae > Salticidae > Maratus > Maratus speciosus. The sequence continues at coordinate 168,111,464 of OZ010797.1, forward strand.
GGGCACGATTTTGTTTACGTTTTGTACCCAGGCTGTTGAAACGTAAATCGTGGGTTAAGTAGTAAACTATTTTGTGCTTTATGTGTATATCGTTGACCTGTTCCACTCCTAAATAAAGGAAGAAAATCATTACTTTTAAATTATTGACTATAATAGTTATCACAATGCCATTTGTTCAAAGTTTCTTTATTTTGTGTGGAACTAGTTCCGAATAGTTATCTTTCTCTTATTTAATCGCAAATTTCTTTCATTAAATAAAGTGAATACATTGACACCTCATCTAAAGAATCTTTTAGATAAAATATTTTTTTATATCACTAATTTTCCCTCCAGGCTTACAAACATGGATTCAGGCAAAGAATCTTTATTGGATGTGCATTACTTGTACGAGGGTAAGTCAAAAAATATATCCGTAATGTAGTTATAAATTTTATTTCAATACAAATGAGAAACTAGCGTTAACATCATTTTTTTTTTCAATATAGTCCCCTTTATTTTAAACGCACTTGGTCCATCGTTGCACAAGCGTTCTGATTCCCTCAGAAAAGAAGGTTTTCGGCTGAGCACCGACTTTATGAAACCCAAGTGTGTTGTGGATGATTTCGTAGGCAAAACCATGACTAATTTGCAGACGATGTGCCACTTCAAAAGTAGTCACTCGTCTTTCTAACAGAACCATGTTACGTGCATGCTCAATGTTGTCATCATTTGTGGCCGTATACTGTCATACGTCTGCTTCCTCGTGCATAACACTTGAGTGAACATTTTTGAATCTCTCAATCCATTCGTTTACACTTCGTCGCGGCAAGACTATGTTCCCGTATTGTGTAGAAAGTCTTCGATGGATTGTGGCCAGGTTACACATTCCGACCACAAAAATCGAATCACTGCACGCTGCTCCTTTTTGGTGCAAATGCGGCCATGGTCTATCTGCAACAAAAGGAAGACAAATGGAGGAATTACGATCAAACTTTCAAAGCATGACTACAGCAGCATAACAATAAAATAAACGGGGGCCGAGGTGAGTATGAACAATAGAGTGGTCACAAGAAATCAATTTTCGAATTTTTTCTGGGGACCCCCGAAAAGGTTGCCAATAGGCTAGAAAATGAGATTGGCAAAGTTTCAGCTCATTTGAATAATATTTCATTTGGATACCCGTGCCTCATTGAGGTTTAAGTTTGAAAAAAACGTGATTTTTCGCAGAAAAATGTGTTTTTCCTTCATGAAATAAATACAATTTAACCTAGAAAAAATATTCAGGTCACATTTTATAAAAAGAAAAAAAAATTTGCTTTGAAGAACCACACATCATTTTTTTCTAAAAATGTATAGATTTAAAAATATGCGCATTTTTCAAGACCAGACTTCACCCGAATCCTAAAAATTTACTTTTTGTGAAAATGCGAAAAAAAATTGTAACGTGTAATTGTAATTTCATCTGCTTTTCACCATTTGTTTTTCTTTTTTTTTTTCATTTTGTTCGTAATAAAGGATTTTTAAAAAAAATTCCAAAGAAAATGAAAAAAATCGTATTTTAAACTGAAAAAGTTAAAAAAAGTGGTGGGAGGTCGAAGAAAGTATAAAAATGAGAACAAATAATGCTCAAATACATTTTATTATTAAAGTTGTATTACAAGAAAGAAGGATAATAAAGAAAAGAAATTATTATCCCTTACAATTGTCACGTTAACCCTTGCCAGTACAGAAAAAATCTGTTCGTAAGATAATGAAGTGATTGTCTACACCGAAATTTACAAAGGACTTTTTTAGAAATTAAAAACACATTACTTTAACTTTTTTTTTGTAAAAGAAATATTTTCTTAAAATATTCTTGGTGCTAATGTAAGTTTGGAATTAAAATTAGGTAGTCCCGATTTGAGACCACTGCGCCAGAAAGGATTAATGTGTAATGGCTTAGTTAGGGTGGCTTTTGAAGAATCTTTTTAAGTTTTTCTGCATTCAGATACAACTTTTAGCATATACTGATTTTATATTTCGTATTTTTTTAAACAGGAATTGAAATCTCGGGTTAATTTTCTTTCAGCTGTGTCATTCACAACTTTAAAATCATTCACTGTTTTCTTGCTTTCAAATAGGGTTTATTTTCACACCATACATTGGGATCAGTATTTAAAAAATGCTTATTAATATAAAATCTCTTACAAATTTTTATAGTTTCAGATGAAACAAAAACACCCACTTCTTTGTTCAATAAATAATCCATTTCATTGAAATCTTTTGTTATTCTTAAATTCCTATCATCATCATCATTTCTTCTTCAAATGACATTAATTTTAAAGCCATGTATGCTTATGTTGACATTTTTTTTCAAAGTATCATCTAAAAATGAAAGTGTAACTTGATCCGAGTTAAGATACCAAAGGCGGTTTATCATTTTAGTGAGTGCTTCGTCTGAAACTTATTTCTCAATTTTTCTGTAGTGAACAAGTGGTTTTATTATTTGCAGTTCTTGGATTGGGGTTCAAAATGGGAGTGAGCGTATTGAAGAATGGTTTTACATAAATATTGATTAGAAATAAGCAAAGGTCTTAAATACCTTCTTTTTCTAAATTTGTCACTGAGAGATTATCTATATTTTGAGAGAATAAATGGCCTGTGCCATCCATCTTACATGATTAAAAGCACCAGGTGCTTTGAAAAAAAGTCTTTTGCAGGAAGGAGTCCTATAAAAATTAAACAAAGTTGGATAAACTCTTTACAATCATCCCCGAGCTGTTAATTTTTAAAAGGTCCTGCAAGAAAACTTGAAATTTCTTCTGTATTAACTATTTATATCTAGAATTTCATCTTCAATAGCATTTTATACATACTCTGGTTTAATTTAGACCATCCAATCAGAATTGTTTTTTTTTAGTATCTGGCTGAGGGGCAGTGATTATGCCCACTTTACAATCAAAAACAGCTTTTAGGATAATTTATAAATTATGGTGGTGACATGGTAAATACAGAAGACGTTTCCTTTAACAATTGCTATAGAAAAATGCAGGTTCCTCTGAGGCGACCTGTGTTTACTGCAGTTGTATAAAAACATATTGCCTGGATTTTACCAACTTCCTCCCACTCTTCAACTGCTGAAAATACAGCTTTCGCTAGAATTATTCCAATACTGTTTTCAAGCTGTGGAACTCGTAGTAACTGTTCTTCCTCCCCACAACTAATTAAAACTTCTATCCACTCTACATTTTCTTTATTCAAAAAATGGTGAAGCAATTTTCCATCTCAGTGAACAACAGTTCTCTCTAATTTTTAAATCTGTTTTTGATGAGCTCAGTTCTTTGTTTACGAAATAATTATTTGCGGAGTCGATTGCACTTCTACTTAAAATTAAAGTGTGTGGTTAACTTGTGGATATACTCTAAATCTAGCAACTTCTCTGGCGTTCAGTTTCATTTTGCGAATATTATAAAATAAAATACATAAAACCTGACAATTGCTTGGTAGCTTACTGTCGATGATTTGATGAGACATGCGGCCAATTTAAAAAATGTTACAATTCTGCCCTCATATCAAAAGGGGGAATTGGTTTTACAAAATGTTTCGCCAATTCTAAAAATAGATAACGATAACAGGTAACAAAAACAGCCTTGTAATAAAAAGAGAAATTCAGAGGTTCAACTGCAAAACAAATCGAGAAGCTCATTCTTACTAGACACAGAACTAGATAACTAATAATCAATTATAATTCGTGACATATTTTTAAAGTCACATAAATTGTTCACTTATTTTTGCCTATTAATGAAAACAACACCAAAAAAATATAAAAAGTAATGAAATTATTAATTTGTCATTTTTCCCTTATGATCCAAAAATGCAGAGTTTGGGGGTATGGTTCACGAGCTGACCTGAAAAATACTAAATGTTCATTAAATATAAGTTTTGATGAGAGTAAAAGTTCAAGGCAACAACAGTTTCTATGAAATAAAACAAGAATCAGGTTTCTAAGACAAGTAGTTTTCACGTAAAAAAAGAAAAACGACAATTTCTTTGTCAAAAATTGCAAATTTTCAACAATTCAACCTCGATGAGGCACGGGTTAATGTTATTCATTTGAGCTGAAACTTTGCCAATCTCATTTTCTATCTAATTGGCAACTTTTAGGAGGGTCCTCCCGAAGAAAACGTTAAATATTTTTTCTTTTGTTGCTTGTGTGTCCTAATGAGCAATGTAAGAAGCCTTATGTAAAAGAAATTGCGGATAATTTTTTACTTACCCTCATATTTTGAAATAAGCGACAAATATGCTTTGGTTAACTCTTTAATGCATTATTTTTTATTTTGTTCGGAAAACAGTATATTTTAGTCTATTTTTGTTAATTATCCACTAGAAAAAAAGGAAAAAAATGTTTCTGTTTACATAATGTCATAATGTCCCTCCTCAGTTACATAAGAAAAACTGCTCAAAAATTTATCTTTTTAAGTTGTAACTTACTTTGAAGTGCTTACACTGCACAATAACAACTATTCAACAATATAATAATTCTTATAATGCTTTTAATAGTTTTCAGAATTAGTAATGACTACCGTATAAGGATAGAGATAAAACGCCAGTCCAGCACATTGCAAGCAGCATCAATAAAATATATTTTAATCTCCCCGTGATAGTAAATCAGAACAAAAATCGACTTCAGGACCTCAACATTCATGTTATCATAGGAAAGTAACACGTAATAATTCACCAAAAGATGAATAGTAAGCGCCATAAGGCAAAAAAAGATCACGTAACTCCCGAGTTAGACTATGCATTTAAGGTTTAACAAGGATGCAGGCTATAGAATGTTTCCTGGATGAATTTCCTTCGATATCACTGCATTTCCTTTCGGAAACAGTCTTATGAATGAATACAGCAATACCTCAGCTAAAGTACATAAATACTAACTGATTTATCGGCTTCCAAAACACTGTGTATAGAGAGATATACGACCTACAAACACGGGTAATACATGAGAAGATGCATACACTCACCAAGTTTCAAAGTCCGGTTCGTGGCGCGCGTGCAGGAACGTATCACTGCTGCTGTGACGAACATTGACAGAAACATGCTATTATACGTATGGGTGGAACTGAATTTCCATTGGGATATATGCTGGTGATAGGCGGCAGCACATAGACCTCATCGAGTTCACGGCTGAAATTCCAGAATTAGTTAAACTGAAAACCCGATTTTAGCGATTGACTCGTAGCTTTTCATTGTTTCTTTCCTGCTCCCCGTCCTCCATGTTTTTGTTGTTTTTTTCCTGCTCCCAGTCCTCCATGTTTTCATACCTTTGGGTGCAGGAAAACCCAATGATAAACCTACGAGTCAACCACTAAAATTATATTATATTATATTACACTATACTATAGTACGCTATACTATACTTTACTATACTATACCATACTACACTATATTATATTACATTATATTATATTATATTATATTATATTATATTATATTATATTATATTGTACAACAATATACTAAATGATACACAGATATATAAAATACTTTATATGTTTGTGTTGTTTTTAAAAGCATTAGATTTCAATTTAGAATTTTATTCTAATCTTAATGTAAAAGCGAAATAAAAATTCATTATATTATAGTCCATGTAACAGTGTATCATGTTAGAATGCAACAAAATATTTAAATGTATGAATGCAATCGAATTAATGAGTCCTTTCTGTTTTTTCATTATAATTCAAGAAAAAACTACTTATCTTTTTAAGTGTAATAACCAAGAAATGCTTTTATCTAAATTAAATAATAGTTCATAATGTTTTCCTCCATGCGAGCGTTTTGTATTTATTTATTCATAATCTGTTTCCCAATTTTTTTTTTTGTTTATCAAAATATATTGCTTTCACTTTTTATGAAAAATTAACACCAGAATAATGTCACACTTTCTGCTTCTATAAAACAAAAAAACGTAGATAAAAAATACGTTCCCTAAAACACAATTAATTTTAACCCCTTAAAGCTCGAATTAAATTACGGTTGAAAAATTCAAAATGCTCATTGGCACCACTTTTATGAAAAAGAAATATTCACCTTATTTAATGACAGGAAAAACGATACTAAAATATAGCCAATTTCACTATTTTAAAAAACTGGTGGGAATCAAACAATATGAGTAAAAGACACAGCCCGTGAATATGACGGGAGTGAGTATTAAGTGGTTAAAGATGATGCACATTCATGAGCATGGAGTGCAATACAATGTAGTTCATTTAGTGAAGTACAATGCATGTTGTATTATATTACATTTTACATCAAAATACCGTATCATATATAAATGTATATAACATGTTATAAATAAAGGTATCGGTTTTTTATTTATTGTTTTTTTCTAACATTTATCAAAAATTTAAAGGAAAAAAAATATAATAAATAATGTAAAAATTTAATATGTTAATAACCAATATATATTATTTTATAATATCCTTTGTTTATATATAATTATGTATTTGTATGTATATAATTATATAATTATTATGTTTATACAGGGTGTCCGGTCTCAACGGTGTCCAATGGCTAATTCCTAAACCGTTAGTCATAGACATATAGTTCCAATTACTAAAATTGCTTTAAATCAGGTAACGAAATATTATAAAAGCGATTTGGGTCAATAAAAATATTTCTTAAAAAATTACGAAATTTAAACTTTTATACGGTTCCCCGGTCCTATAAGTTATATTTAGTAAAACTTTCCTATTACACTGACAAGTAAGACAAAAAATGTCCCATTCATATAACACATAAAATTGAGCGAGTTATGAAACTTTAAAAATACCTGACTTATGTCTCTTTTCTGCTCTGAAAAAAAATGAGCTCTGAAAAAATGAGCTTGGCATTGAGGGTTCACATACCAAGTGCTTAAAGTATTTGAAGATCTTATTTTATGTGTATCTGCGCTTTGAAAAAAATCGTACAAGTATTACGATAAAGTTATCATTTATTAAGTTTCAGATTGGCTAAAATAACATATGATTTATTTTGTCAGGATTTGAGACTGTTTCTTTTAACAAAAATTATGTTATTTTTATAAGTTTTTATGTTACTTCAACGATCGTATGTATGTTTTTCCAGTTCAAAATTTGTAGTCGAACTTTAACTCACTTTCAAATATCCGATCGAGATTACATTTTACATACTGGCGCAAATCCGATGACAATCTAATATTATTATGATTTTCGGTGGTTACCATTTATATTTATTTTACAGGATAACACAAACGATTTCGGATAGATTACCGCCAAGAAGTTTAAGAAAAAGTTTTAGATTAGATAAAACAAGACTGCGATTGTTGGGTTTTTTAACTTTTATGTATTTTTAAAACTGAATCCGAAAATTACCTTAATTTTTAACCCTCATGTCAGGATATTTTGCAAATCATAATTTGTCTAAGTTAAAGAATAACAAAAATCGGATACTATATAGTGGAGGACATGGCTGTGTTTTTTAACTTTTGATAATTGATTTTTACGTACTTTTTAGCACAGAATCTGAAAACGACCTTCATTTTTAACCATCACGTTAGAATATTTTGAAAATCGTAAATGTGTAAGTTAAAATATAGCGAAAATCTCGTATTATAAAATATATGTAAAGCATTATTTATTTATTTTATTTTATTAAATAATTTATTCAATATTTTTGCTTATCCTGGGATTCTTACAGCTAAACAGCTGAATAGTTCGATGAGATGGGGGGAGGAGGTTTCATTTTAACTTTGAACTTTTTATCTTTGAAATTTGCAATTTCCGAAAAATCCTGATGTGATGGTTAAAAATGAAGACCATTTTCGGATTCAGCGGTAAAAAATACAAAAAAAATCAATCATTAAAAGTTCAAAACAAAGCAATCACATCTATTTTATAGTATCAAATTTTCGCAATTTTTCTTTTTTTAATTTTAAAATTTACGCGAAAATTTTTATATGATGGTAAAAACAATGAAGGTCAATTGCGGATTCAGCGGTACAGAATACATAAGAATCAATTATCAAAAGCTAAAAAACATGACGTAACCCAACTTTTGCAGGCTAGTGTAATCTAATAATATTTTAAAATACGTATCATTTTGTAAAGAATTGAGGCTGTTAATTTAGCATCATTTTATTTAACAAAAATTCTGTTTTTTCTTTCTTCTTAAATGCTTATTACAAATTGCATATTATGTATTAATGTGCCAGAATGATTAAAGATTTCAAATTTATATTGCAATGTTAATTTTACTCTTAACAATTTTTTTAATATATCAGACGAAATTATATTTCGACTAAATTTGTGAATGACCCCCAATTTGTAGCAAAAAATATGCTCCAACTTTAAACAGCTAACACTCGGTCAATTTTAATCGTAGAATAACGGGACTTTTTTTGTATTACTTATCAGTGTAAAAAGAAAATTTTACTAAATATAATTTATAGGACCGAGGGACCGTTTAAAATTTTAAGTTTCGTAATTTTTAAGAAATATTTTTATTGAGCCAAATCGCTTTTAAAATATTCCTTTTCTTTATATAAAACATTTTTGTAATTGGAACTATATGTCTATCACTAACGGTATAAGAATTAGCCATTGGACACCGTTTAGAATGTACACCCTATATAGATACTTATGACTGTATATTTACAAAAACTAAGACATGTATAAAAAATTGATAGAACCTATAGGTTTTAAAGGTCTTTGTTTTGATATTTTTCTTATAAAGCCTTTCAAAAATAGTATAAACAAATATTTAGGTTAAAAAAAAAAAAGTTACCAGAACACACTTTCATTTACTTGGAATATTTCAATCACTACCGTCAACCGGGGTGATTTTAATTACTACTAAATTAACTTAATGAATAACTTAATAAATTAATAAAATTACTACTTGAATTACTTTGGGCCACTTTTTCCTGGTTCCACTCACATTTTCATTATTAAAAAATATTATACGTTATTTTTCAACGTCGAAATGGAGTTGTAAACAATTAACATGAAACAACGAAGCAAACTGTATGGTTTTAAAGAGGAAAATTTTTATAATTTTATTTTTTAACTATTTTTAAATCTTCGGAACAAAATAGCCCCTGCTGTGGTCTCCTTTGGTCCATTCACTTAGTTTCGTATAAAATGAAAAATTTTCGTATGTAAATGAATACATTTTTATTGAAACACCTTTGCAATAGCATTTGCTAATAAATTAACACTGCAAACTCGATAAATAATTTTTTTTTTTTTTTTTTTTTTTTTTTTTTACATTTAAACACAGTAAACCTATTGTTAATATTAAAGAAACGAGAAACAGTTTTTGTCATGTTATCCTCAGAAACCGGAACAAAAACAATTAATGTAACATTTTGCTGCAGTGACACTTGAAATTTTTTTTTTACTTAAAACATGTTTTAAGAGATTTGATTGTATAAAAAGCATTTCTAAGTAATTGAGGCTATTTTCGGAAAACCCTGGCACAAAGTAGCCCCAAAATACTAGTTTTCATGTTAACTTTATGAAAACGTAAACATTTCCGGTCGAAATATAAAGTTAAAGGAAAAACTATGATCACCCATGTGTTACAGGTTACTAAAGGTAATATTTTGACACTTACCTTATTTGTAGCTCTTAACCAGAGTGTTTCACTATAAAAAGTATGGAGAGTTAAAATTTACACGCGAAAACAGTTGTTTACAAACACATCCAGTGTTGCCACTAAAAAAATTAAATTACCCCCAAACTTTTCAAATACCCTATGTTAGGAAATAAGTTAAAACTGGTGTGAATGACCAAGAACAAACAATCTTCTTGAAACATCATCAAAAATTTGTAAATGCGCTAGGCCTTTCGAAAGATCTGAGTCTTTCTTCGTCAGGCGCAAAAAAAAACGTCCTTCTACTATGAAAGCAGAGGCAAGACTGAAATGAGAGACAAGGGAAAGGAAACAAGCTGAAGAAACAGCCAATAGGAAAGTAAAAGACAACAGCCTATCACAGAAGAGAATAATCAAAACAAAAGAACACAAAGTCGGAGGGGCAAAAAATGGGAGGGGGAAAAATACATATAATCCAATATGGGAACACATGAAATTAAAAATGAATAAATAAATGAATAATATATATTTAAAAAAAAACAGACTAATAATAATACAAAAATAAATTAAATGGTAGTACTGAAAAGGTTTTTCCAAGCTGCAGAGAGCATTGTGGAATCAGATTTGTCATTAACAATAACATTATGATTAAGATAAATAGCTAAATTTTCAAGAAAGTCTAATTCAGAGATACTATTGGCATTAGAGATAATTTTAGCATTTTGAAAATTAAAACTATGGCCGGAATCCCAAGAGTGCTTGGCAATAGAAGATTTAGAAAATTCTTGATTGATTACATAACGCGAGTGTTCTTTTAAGCGGATTTCGAGATTCCTTTTAGTTTGACCAATATAAGATAAATCACAACCATTACAAGGAACTTTATAAATTCCCCATTTACGAAGATCAGAAACAGGAGATTTAGTGGAGGGGAATTTGAATTTATTGACAGGTTTAAAGATAATGTTAAAATTGAAACGCCGTAAAACTTTAGCTAACTTGAAACATAAAAGAGGATAAAGGGGAGGACAACCAAATTATCAGGTTTGCTTTTGACAGATTTGGAAAGAGTAGAACTATTAGATGGTCTATTGAATTTCTTCACAGCATTATTGATAACAGAAGGATTAAAACCTCTTTTGACAGCAACGGTTTTTAAGTAATTAAGCTCTTCTTTAAGGGATACAGAATCGGAACAAATTTTGAGAGCACGATTTACATACGTGTAAAAAACACCGATTTTTTGGTTGACAGGATGATTTGAGAGAGCATGAGGTGGGTTAGAAACAGAAAAAGGTTTTCTATAAATACAAGTTTTGAAAGAAGAATCGCATTTGGTAACTAAAACATCAAGGAAAGGAAGTTTATTACAATTTTCTAATTCAAAAGTAAACTGAATATGTGGGTCGATAGAATTGACAGTATGAAGAATGGTAGATATATCAAAAGGATTATCAACTAAAACAAAAGTATCGTCATCATAATGCATCCAACATTTAAAATTAACCAGATTTAATAATTTTTCCTCAAAATAATGCATATAAATATCACAAAGAATTGGAGATAAAGGATTACCCATACTTAAGCCATCTGATTGTTTGAAAAATTTATTATCAATTTCAAAAGTAGTTTGAGTGATGCAAATTTTGGTTAAATTAACAAAATCTTGGACTTCAATATCAGAGAAATGAAATTCACGTAACCTTTTTTCCAAGCAAGAAAGAGCACCTTCAATTGGAACATTCGTAAATAAAGATTTGACATCAAGAGAAAGCATAGAACAATTGGATAGGTTAATATTTTTTTTTAATTAACTAACAAAATCATAAGAATTTTTTATCGTATGAGTATTAGAAATGCATAACGGAGAAAAAATGGATGTTAAAAATTTGGCAAGAGGATAAGTAACAGTACCAATATTAGAGACGATAGGTCTTAAGGGGACATTGGTTTTATGAACTTTAGGCAAAGTATAAAAACGAGCACAAATGGCTGAAGAAGGAATAACACTATATTTAGTATTGTCATTTAAAATAACAGAATTCTTAACAGCTTTTTTGAGAGTGGAAAGATGCGAATTAGTAGGATCTTTTTTAACTTCAACATAAGGACCTTCAGATAAGAGAGCATAGACTTTATCAGAATAATCTTTTTTATCCATAAGAACAATTTGACCCCCTTTATCAGCTTTAGTAATAATAAGATTATCATTGGACTTAAGCTCATTCAAAGCGATATTTTGAGAACGAGAAAGATTAGGTTTAAATTTTGAATTATTAGAAGAAATAGTATCAGCAAGGATGTGACGAAGAGTTTCTTTTTGAAAAGGAGTGACTTTACTATGTTTAAAGGAAGACTCAATAGGGGCAATCAATTTAGTGAGAGAAGGTTTGCAAGACTGAGAAAAATTTAAACCAAGATCTAAAATGCTTTTTTGCTGAGGAGTTAACATGTGAGAGGAGAGATTAACGATGCAGTTCTCATTTGATAGGTTTTTATATGAAAATTGAGACTTATTTTGCTTATTGCACAACGAAGAAAACTTTTTATCAAGCTTATTTTGATGAGCAGTTTTGAAAGTAAGTAGAGAAGACCAACCTTTATTTTCAATATCACACAAATTGTCAAGATTTTTACTGAGGAACAAATGAAGGTCATAAAGCTCTTCTTCAATTTTGGAGAGAGTATGCCGAACATCTTGAATACAGGCTCTTAAAATAAAATGTGAAATAAATGTAAAATAAAATGTGAACGAACCATAGCTTTTGAAACTCTAACACAGCTACTAACAGAACATTTAAGTTGAATAAAATTGGGAATAACATTATTTTTCTTGCAATTTTGAAGGAAATTTAAGTGGTTAAGAAATTTCACACGCTTACGTCTGAGTTCAGTAAATCTGTAAATTGAGCAGTAAACATAATAGCAATCCAAAAAAAAAAAAAACCTTCTCTCACTAAATTGATTGCTCCTATTGAGTCTTCCTTTAAACATAGTAAAGTCACTCCTTTTCAAAAAGAAACTCTTCGTCACATCCTTGCTGATACTATTTCTTCTAATAATTCAAAATTTAAACCTAATCTTTCTCGTTCTCAAAATATCGCTTTGAATGAGCTTAAGTCCAATGATAATCTTATTATTACTAAAGCTGATAAAGGGGGTCAAATTGTTCTTATGGATAAAAAAGATTATTCTGATAAAGTCTATGCTCTCTTATCTGAAGGTCCTTATGTTGAAGTTAAAAAAGATCCTACTAATTCGCATCTTTCCACTCTCAAAAAAGCTGTTAAGAATTCTGTTATTTTAAATGACAATACTAAATATAGTGTTATTCCTTCTTCAGCCATTTGTGCTCGTTTTTATGCTTTGCCTAAAGTTCATAAAACCAATGTCCCCTTAAGACCTATCGTCTCTAATATTGGTACTGTTACTTATCCTCTTGCCAAATTTTTAACATCCATTTTTTCTCCGTTATGCATTTCTAATACTCATACGATAAAAAATTCTTATGATTTTATTAGTAAATTAAAAAATATTAACCCATCCAATTGTTCTATGCTTTCTCTTGATGTCAAATCTTTATTTACGAATGTTCCAATTGAAGGTGCTCTTTCTTGCTTGGAAAAAAGGGTACGTGAATTTCATTTCTCTGATATTGAAGTCCAAGATTTTGTTAATTTAACCAAAATTTGCATCACTCAAACTACTTTTGAATTTGATAATAAATTTTTCAAACAATCAGATGGATTAAGTATGGGTAATCCTTTATCTCCAATTCTTTGTGATATTTATATGCATTATTTTGAGGAAAAATTATTAAATCTGGGTAATTTTAAATGTTGGATGCGTTATGTCGACGATACTTTTGTTTTAGTTGATAATCCTTTTGATATATCTACCATTCTTCATACTGTCAATTCTATCGACCCACATATTCAGTTTACTTTTGAATTAGAAAATTGTAATAAACTTCCTTTCCTTGATGTTTTAGTTACCAAATGCGATTCTTCTTTCAAAACTTGTATTTATAGAAAACCTTTTTCTGTTTCTAACCCACCTCATGCTCTCTCAAATCATCCTGTCAACCAAAAAATCGGTGTTTTTTACACGTATGTAAATCGTGCTCTCAAAATTTGTTCCCATTCTGTATCCCTTAAGGAAGAGCTTAATTACTTAAAAACCGTTGCTGTCAAAAGAGGTTTTAATCCTTCTGTTATCAATAATGCTGTGAAGAAATTCAATAGACCATCTAATAGTTCTACTCTTTCCAAATCTGTCAAAAGCAAACCTGATAATTTGGTTGTCCTCCCCTTTTATCCTCCTTTATGTTTCAAGTTAGCTAAAGTTTTACGGCGTTTCAATTTTAACATTATCTTTAAACCTGTCAATAAATTCAAATTCCCCTCCACTAAATCTCCTGTTCCTGATCTTCGTAAATGGGGAATTTATAAAGTTCCTTGTAATGGTTGTGATTTATCTTATATTGGTCAAACTAAAAGGAATCTCGAAATCCGCTTAAAAGAACACTCGCGTTATGTAATCAATCAAGAATTTTCTAAATCATCTATTGCCAAGTACTCTTGGGATTCCGGCCATAGTTTTAATTTTCAAAATGCTAAAATTATCTCTAATGCCAATAGTATATCTGAATTGGAGTTTCTTGAAAATTTAGCTTTTTATCTTAATCGTGATGTTATTGTTAAAGACAAATCTGATTCCATAATGCTCTCTGCAGCTTGGAAAAACCTTTTCAGTACTACCATTTAATTTATTTTTGTATTATTATTAGTCTGTTTTTTTTAATATATATTATTCATTTATTTATTCATTTTTAATTTCATGTGTTCCCATATTGGATTATATGTATTTTTCCCCCTCCCATTTTTTGCCCTCCTACTTTGTGTTCTTTTGTTTTGATTATTCTCTTCTGTGATAGGCTGTTGTCTTTTACTTTCCTATTGGCTGTTGATTTCTAAATTCCTATTGGCTGTTTCTTCAGCTTGTTTCCTTTCCCTTGTCTCTCATTTCAGTCTTGCCTCTGCTTTCATAGTAGAAGGACGTCTTTTTTGCGCCTGACGAAGAAAGACTCAGATCTTTCGAAAGGCCTAGCGCATTTACAAATTTTTGATGGTGTTTCAAGAAGATTGTTTGTTCTTACCCTATGTTAGGGTATAAAATATTTTTCAAGGGCAAAAACTCCAAATTACCTTGTATTGTTTGTTCAATACAAAGAATAAAAACTTTTTTTATGTGATGGACCAAAGTATGACGGTAACGTAATTTTTAAAATTAGGCTCTAATTTTATATATTCGATAATTTATAAACGCATTAATGCCATGGGTTTTATTGTGGTGTTGCTTTCTATTTTACATTTTTTTTAAATCTAAAAGTAGAAAAACTAAATATTCTATATCATAAAAAAGAGTATATTACAATACAACCAAAAATTTAAAAATATGCTAATAATGCATGAATGGAATTAAGTTATCTTTTATTCATTTTCATATTATATATTGAAGTTGAACAGAAAATTGCTGTTACATTACAGTTGTTATGTATGCAAGGAACCCAGGAAAAAGGCTTTTAACGAAATTAAATAATGGTTCAGGATGTTTTCCTTTATACCAGCGCTTTGTATTTATTTATTCAGAATCTGTTTTCTAATTATTTCTCTGTTTATTAAGATATATCATTTTTTCTCCCATGAAAAATTATGCGCAGAATAATGTCACTTTTTTCGCTGTCATAAGATAAATACTAATGTAGATAAAAGTTTCCTCTCCTCTTAAACATAATTAACTTAATAAATATTGCATATTACATATTTAGTGAGTATGAGGTACATTAGAAAGTATTTTATTTCGAATTCTAAGTCCTTTTAAAAAGTAATTTCAAAATTGTATGGAAAAAAATCGGTAATGTATTTCTTGTCTGCTTCTATTGTTATTTGTTTTCTTTTGCATATAAATATTGTTATATTTATGTTATTTTTGAAGGAACGGTATAATAATAATTATTATTATTTTATCAGTAAGTTGATTCACTAAACCATTTTATCTGTTATGGTAAGACGAAAATGCAAATCATTATATATCTTAAATAGAAATAATTTCATAAATATTGAATAAGAAATTAACATGAAGTTTATTGCAGAATAATTCCCTTTTCTTACTGGGCGTTTGCAGTTCGAAATGTTATATTAAATATATGTTACTTCCATATGAATAATTGTTAGCTTGTATAAATTTATATTGTTGCATCATTATTTGCAATGAAAATACATAGTATTTTATGGCTTTTTATAAAAATAATGGTTCAGAATGTTTTCTTTCCTTTCTGAGTTTTGAATTTATTTATTTAGAATCTTTTCTCTAATTGTTTCTATGTTTATTAATATGTATCGCAATTTCTTCCTACGACATATTGAATTCCTACGACTATCATTGAATATTTACAAAAATAAGACATAAAATAAAAATTAATAAACCTATAGGGTTTTTTCCTTATAATTACCGAAGATTTTTGAAAGATTTTTGAATCTTGGGTGACAGTGATGTTTTACATAAAATTATATTATTAAAAAATAAATAAATAAAAAAAACAAATAAAGTTTAATTAATTTTAACGTTGCGTTCTTCAAAAAAAAAAAAAAAAAAAAAAAAAAAAAAAAAAGGAAGCATTATAAGATCACTCCTGTGTCTGTCTGTCCGTCTGTCACGATCATTTTAGTCGTAAAATATGGAACGTGAAAAGTTCAAATTGGAGGAAGGAATAAAGACTATTGACCCATATATTTACAGATTATTAAACATTCACAAATATATTTAGAAAAAAATGTAGGGGGATTAATTAAGTTACTTGAAGGAAAAAAAAAATATTTTCTTTGTATATCGTGTTGGGAATCGTGTGAAAGCTTTCGTAACGCTGAACTCAAAAATACATTTCTTTTAATTTTAGGTATTGTACTTTTAGAGATATCGTCGAAAATGTAGTGTAAAATATGTCCCCCCCCCCTATCTATTTCCTAATCTACTGAAATTATAATTATGAAAAAATTAGAGCTAGTAAATAAACTTTAATTTAAACCTTGCAGGAATATTATAGCGATTACCGTAGGTCTCAAACGAGAAAAGCACATTTTCCAGTTCCACACAAATTTCGATTTGCTGGCATTCGGCAAAGATATTGAGGAGAGCTGGAGGTACCTACCTTAGCAAAAGTATAAAAGCGTCGTTGACAATGATTTTCGAAAAAAATTTAAGTAATTAGCCGACATATTAACCATTAACGATACGGGTGGTTTGGACATACATAATGACAGGGGGACGTAATCTATGTACCAGCGGCTTTTAAAGCCTAGATAACTACTTTTAATGATATATTTGTGTAATACAATGACTAGTAGCAGTATAAAATCAATAAACGTCAAATTGTTAAAAATAGACTAATTTAATTAGAATTAATCACATAAATACTATGGGTTTCGCGACAAGTTTGAGTAGACCTCTCAATACGCGCTTCCTGTGTCTTTAAAAGTTAATTAAAAACGTATCTGGAAAAACGAGACACGGACCAAGGCGGCATTGCAACTTTACGACCTCCTTTCGAAGCGCGCTGATCACAGTGTCGTTTAAACCTTTTACAAGTGTTTTGTTTTAGCTACACCGTAGAAAGAGAAGATTATTACAACGCTGAATTTAGTTTTATGAAATGCCAAATGAAATTTAAATATGGACTACTTTTATTGTCAGAACCGAATTAAGTTCATCATAAATATATTAGGATAAAATTTAAAAAAAAAGATTTATACAGAATAGCAATATTTGTTATTATTTAGGCTTCATATCTCTTTGAACTTTTATGGCATACCCATTCATACTTTTCTAGCGTTTACAGCTACGCTCAGCTCAACGTTGTATAGTTTTTTGCGAAGTCTCATTATTCTTTTAGCAACGATTTTTTTAGTAATAAGGTTAATAATTCACATATTTATTGTACGGAACTCTCTGAGCTCGAGTAATACTTGCACTCGACAGTTTATTTTTTTAAGTCTCTGCTATGTAAGGAAATATTTCTAAAATTTTCGCCATAAAGACTTTAAAAAATAAGATAAACGATTATTACTTAACTCTCTAAAGTTAGAAAAGACTACCCCTCACTTTTCTGGATATTTATATGTTATCCGGAGAAGGTCAGGTATAAATACGCCAAGCATGGCGCCAACTATATTAATTATAGTCATCTTTTTTGTTGATAACTATATAGTTTATTTATTATAATTTATTTATTTTTATAGTAAGATAGTATTTTTATATAGACTTATCGCTATTTCTTCTTAACAGTTAATTTATTATATTCTATTAGGTAGCTTTCTTTACGAAAAGCTACCTATTGCAGCCGTTCGGAGGAAAGCGATTTCAAAAAATTTTGGTATATTTTCATCGATCATGACCCCCAGACCCCGAAACCACCCTCCGTTCAAAATTGATATATATATATATATATATATCAATATATATATATATATATATATATATCTGACCTATGTCACACTGTAACTCTCGTATTTTTGAACCGATTTGGATGTAATTCGGTGTGTACATAGTACATACCAATGTCTCGACCGAGTTCGTTGGCCAGATTCATCCGCCATTTTGTTTCAAAATGGCGGCCATTTAAAAAATTTTTAAAAATTTAAAATTTGAAATGTGGTACCAAAAAATTGAAAATGGAAAAATATTTTTTTTTATGTATTTGGCCTTTATACAAAGACTCCGTAGCAGTTTTTCTTTCGTCTATATCTTAAAAAATGGCTGAGTTATAGCATTTTGAATTTCTAGCGAAGCTGACATTTTGAAACGTCCTGAATTTTGTCACGCGATAAAAGGCGTATTTTGAACCGATTTGGATGTAACTTCGTTTATACATAGTACAGACCAATGTCTTGAACGAGTTCGTTGGCCAGCTTCATCCGCCATCTTGTTTAAAAAGGGCGGCCCTTTAAAATTTTAAGAAAAATTTAAATTTGAAATGTGGTAGCAAAAAATTGAAAATTGAAAAAATATTTTTTGTTTATGTGGTTGAACTTGATATAAAGATTTGGGAGCAGTTTTTGTTTCGTCTATATCTTAAAAAATGGCTGAGTTATAGCATTTTGAATTTCTAGCGTGGCTGACATTTTGAGACGTTCTGATTTTTGCCACGTGATAACAGACGTATTTACGAACCTATTTGGATGTACCTTGGTGTGTACATAGTACATACAAATAACTCAACCAAGTTCGTTGACCAGCTTCATTCGCCATCTTGTTTCAAAATGGTGGCCATTTAAAAAAATTTAAAAAAAATTAAATTTAAAATGAGATACCAAAAAATTAGAAAATGAAAAAGATTTTTTTTGTATGTGTTTGACCTTAATACAAAGATTCCGGAACAGGTTTTGTTTCGTCAACATCTAAAAAAAGTCCTTCCGGCCAGTGCCGGGAGGAAGAGGTAGCTTTCATAATCCTTATTTAAAAAAAGCCAACTTATATCATGCAAACACACGAAGCTCAATTTAGTGGAAACCGAATATAGGAGATTCAATACTAATTTTTATCAATATAATGAATGAGAATTTCGCGAAATTAGTCAGCTTTATCCAAGCTGCTTTTCTTTAAAGTAACTTATATTTGGCTGCCAAATTCGGCAATTTCTTAAAGTGCCTGTCATTTTAAGACAATATGGTGGATGAGACTAAGCAGTGAACTTGGTCGAGACCTTAGTAATTGCTGTGCACATGCGCACTCACATCGGAATCGGTTAATATATAGGAGTGCTGTCGCATGCAAAAAATCAGATTTTTCAAAATGTCACCCACAATAGAAATTGAAACTGCTATATCTGAGCCATTTTTTAAGGTAAAGACAAACAAAAAATGCTCCTGAATCCTTATATCAAGATCAAATACTTAAGAAAGAAACCTTTTTCAATTTCTAATTTTTTTGCACCTCACTTTAAATATATATATATATATATATATTAATTTAATGGCCGCCATTTTGAAACAAGATGGCTGATGAATCTGGCAAGCGAACTTGGTCGAGGAGTTGATGTATACTATCCACATGCCTTCTTACATCGAAATAGGGAAATACGTGTGTTATCGCGTGACAAATACAAGATCGTTTCAAAATGTTAGCCATGCTAGAAATTCAAAGTGCTATAAATCAACCATTTTTTAAGATATCAACAAAAGAACAAATTTTCAGAAACAAAAACTGCTCCGGAATCTTTGTATCAAGGCCAAACACATAAAAAAAATCTTTTTCATTTTCCAATTTTTTAATACCTCATTTTGAATTTTAAATTTAATTTTTTTTAAATGGCAACACCTTTGCAATAGGATGGCGAATGAAGCTGGCCAACGAACTCGGTCGAGACATTGGTATGTACTATGTACTTACCAAGTTACATGCAAATAGGTTCATAAATACGCCTGTTATCGCGTGACAAAAATCAGGTCGTTTTAAAATGTCAGCCACAAGAGAAATTCAAAATGCTATTACTCAGCCATTTTTTTTTTTAGATATAGACGAAAGAAAAACTGTTCCGGAATCTTTGTATTAAGGTCAAACACATACAAAAAAATCTTTTTCATTTTCCAATTTTTTGGTATCTCATTTAATTTTTTTTATTTTTTTAAATGGCCGCCATTTTGAAACAAGATGGCGGATGAAGCTGACCAACGAACTCGGTCGAGATATTTGTATGTACTATGTACACACCAAGGTACATCCAAATCGGTTCATAAATACGCCTGTTATTACGTGAGAAAAATCAGGACGTTTCAAAATGTCAGCCACGCTAGAATTTCAAAATGCCATAACTCAGCCATTTCTTAAGATATAGACGAAACAAAAACTGCTCCCGAATCTTTTTATCAAGGTCAAACACATAAGAAGAAAATATTTTTTCAATTTTCAATTTTTGGTACCACATTTCAAATTTAAATTTTTCTTAAAAATTTAAATGGCCGCCATTTTTAAACAAGATGGCGTGTGAAGCTGGCCAACGAACCCAGTCGAGACTACTATGTATAAACGAACGTATGTATGTACTATGTATAAACGAAGTTACACCCAAATCGGTTCATAAATACGCCTTTTATCGCGTGACAAAATTCAGGACGTTTCAAAATGTCAGCCACGCTAGAAATTCAAAATGCTATAACTCAGCCATTTTTTAAGATATAGACGAAACAAAAACTGCTCCGAAATCTTTGTATAAAGGTCAAATACATAAGAAAAAATATTTTTCCATTTTCAATTTTTTGGTACCACATTTCAAATTTTAAATTAAAAAAAAAATTTAAATGGCCGCCATTTTGAAACAAAATGGCGGATGAAGCTGGCCAACGAACTCAGTCGAGAGATTGGTATGTACTATGTACACACCGAATTACATGCAAATCGGTTCATAAATACGCCTTTTATCGCGTGACAAAATTCAGGACGTTTCAAAATGTCAGCCACGCTAGAAATTCAAAATGCTATAACTCAGCCATTTTTTAAGATATAGACGAAACAAAAACTGCTCCGGAATCTTTGTATAAAGTTCAAATACATAAGAAAAAAATATTTTTCCATTTTTAATTTTTTGGTACCACATTTCAAGTTTTAAATTTTTTTTTAATTTTAAATGGCCGTCATTTTGAAACAAAACGGCGGATGAAGCTGGCCAACGAACTCGGTCGAGACATTGGTATGTACTATGTACACACCGAATTACATCGAAATCGGTTCATAATTACGGGAGTTACAGTGTGACATAGGTCAGATATATATATATATATATATATATATATATCAATTTTGAACGGAGGGTGGTTTCGGGGTCTGGGGGTCATGATCGATGAAAATATACCAAAATTTTTTGAAATCGCTTTCCTCCGAACGGCTGCAATAGGTAGCTTTTTTGTAAAGAAAGCTACCTAAAATGGCTGAGTTATAACATTTTTAATTTCTATTGTGGCTGACATTTTAAAACGACCTGATTTTTGTCACGCGATAACATGCGTATTTATGAACCGATTTGAATGTAACTTGGTCTGTACATAGTACATACTAATGTCTCGACCGAGTTCGTTGGCCAGCTTCATTCGCCATCTTGTTTCAAAAGGGTTGCCATTTTTTTAAAAAAATGTAATTTAAAATTTAAAATGAGGTATTAAAAAATTGGAAAATGAAAAAGATTTTTTTTATGTGTTTGGCCTTGATACAAAGATTCTGGAGCAGTTTTTGTTTCTGAAAATTTGTTCTTTTGTTTATATCTTAAAAAGTGGTTGAATTATAGCACTTTGAATTTCTATCATGGTTAACACTTTGAAACGATCTTGTATTTGTCACGCGATACCACACGTATTCACCTATTTCGATGGAAGAAGGCATGTGGATAGTATATATCAATATCTCTACCAAGTTTGCTGGCCAGCTTCATCAGCCATCTTGTTTCAAAATGGCGGCCATTAAATTAAAAAAAAAAATTATATTTAAAGTGTGGTGCAAAAAAATTAGAAATTGAAAAAGGTTTCTTTCTTAAGTATTTGACCTTGATATAAGGATTCAGGAACATTTTTTGTTTGTCTTTATCTTAAAAAAATGGCTCAGATATAGCAGTTTAAATTTCTAAAGTGGGTGACATTTTGAAAAATCTGATTTTTTGCCTGCGACAGCACTCGTATATATCAACCGATTCCGATATGAGTGAACATGTGCACAGCAATTACTAAGGTCTCGACCAAGTTCATTGGTTAGCCTCATCTACCATGTTGTCTTAAAATGGCAGGAACTTTAAGAAATCGCCGAATTTGGCAGCCAAATATAAGTGATTTTAAATAAAAGCAGCTTGGATAAAGCTGACTAATTTCGCGAAATTCTCATTCATAATGATTTAGTATTGATAAAAATTAGTATTGAATCTCCTACATTCGGTTTCCACTTAATTGAGCTTCGTGTGTTTGAATAATATAAGTTGGCTTTTTAAAAATAAGGAATATGAAAGCTACCTCTTCCTCCCGGCACTGGCCGGAAGGACTTTTTGTTTATATATTTAAAAAAAATTATCATGTATAATTTTAATTACTTTTCAGCTGAGAAATTACGCTCGAAATTATTGAATATATTCAATTTTTACCATTTTTAACAATATTTAATAATGTTAAATTACTTTTCTGAATATTGTAGTCAACGATAAATAAGGTTTGCTATTGTCAACATTTTTCTGCAATATGCTTCCTGGCCCGGATATCATTTTTGTTTGCCTGGAATAGTTTAATTTCCATTAGTCTAATTTATAAAACTAGGCTCTAATTTAATATATTAGATAATTTGCGAAAGTTTCAAGCCAATTGTTTTTATTTGGTGGACTTACTACTTTGCATTTTTTTTATTTTATCTATAAAGCTAAAAAAAACTAAATATTCTACTTCATAAAAAATGTTATATTATAATGCAATCAAATTTTTTTTAAAAATGCTAATAATGTATGAATACAATTAAGTTATCTTTTATTCTTTCTCATATTACATGTTTAAGTTCAACAGAAAACTCATTGTTCTGTATGCAAGAAAACCAGAAAAAGGCTTTTATCCAAATTAAATAATGGTTCAGAATGTTCCCCTTCCTTCTAGCGCTTTGTATTTATTTATTCAGAATCAGTTTTCTAATTGTTTCTCTGTTTATTGTGATATATCACTTTTTCTCCCATGAAAAATTATGCGCAGAATAATGTCATCTTTTTCGCTTTCATAAGATAAATACTAATATAGATAACATATTCCTTTCCCCTTAAACATAATTATCTTAATAAATATTACATAGTAAGTGAGTATGAAGTGCACTAGAAAATATTTTATTTCGAATTCTAAGTGCTTTTGAAAGTAATTTAAAATTTTGTATGAAACAAAATATTCAGTAATGTATTTATTGTCTGTTTCTCTTATTATTTGTTTTCTCTTGCACAAAAAATATTGTGATATTTATGTTATTTTTTAAGGAAAGTTATAATAATAATTATTATTTCTGTTTCATTACATTTATATACTTACAACACCATTTTATCCTTTATGATAAAATAATAAGTAAGAAAAAATCATGCGTCAAGCATAGATTATGAAACGCTTTCCCATCTTTTCCTCCACACTTTACATTCAGAATAATGTAACAAAACTGCACTGTTTAAAAAATTAAAATATTACGTCTAATTCAACCACGTGGAAACGCATAATACATTTCAGAACCCAATTTCAGCTGTCCCCATCCACAATCGGAAAATTATGCGAATTGCAGCCCTGTGTGTGATTTATAGATTTTAATCTATTAGCTATATGCAAGCCAAAATTTTGTTCACTTAAGAGCTACATATACTTCAGTTGAAAATTTACCTTCAGCAATTTCTCTAATAAGGAAAACGGTACGTGAATACTTTTGTGCAGCCCTGTATTTGAGGTATAGAATTTATATATAACGGGTAAGATGCAAAAAAATAATTAAATTTAAAAGCGCATACCGAATTTTAAACCGTGCACTCCAGCCATTGTTATTACTCAAAGACAGTACTGTACTGTAACCGATTTCTTTTGTGCATCCCTGTAAATGAATAAAAAATGCTATGAATGTCCTGTTCTAACGTGATCGTAGTGAAATTCAGTGATTTATATCAGTTTCAATACATTTGAAATAGCATAAGGTCTTTAAAACACTCTGCAAACGATTTTTCCCCCCATATACCATAATGTAATGGAATACTTTTGAGTGCCCCTGTAAATGAAAGATTAATCCTACATACTTCATATACAATACCAAATATGCGTTGGTGATCCTAAATAATCTTTATCAATTCCTGAAATTCTGAGTATATTTACGGAAGTTATTCTCCATATACCATAATGTGATGGAATAATTTTGAGTGCCCCTGAAAATGAACGATTAGTCCTACATACTTCATATACAATACCAAACATGCTTTGGTGGCCCTAAATAACATTTATAAATTTCATGAAAATCCGAGTATATTTACGGGAGATATTTCCCATATACCATAATGTATTGGAATAGTTTTGAGTGCCCCTGTAAATGAACGATTAGTCCTAAATACTTCATATACAATACCAAACATGCTTTGGTGACCCTAAATAACCTTTATAAATTTCCTGAAATTCCGGGTAAATTTACGGGAGATATTTCCCATATACCATAATGTATTGGAATACTTTTGAGTGCCCCTGTAAATGAACGATTAGTCCTAAATACTTCATATACAATACCAAACATGATTTGGTGACCCTAAATAACCTTCATAAATTTCATGAAAATCCGAGTATATTTACGGAAGATATTTCTCATATACCAAATAACATATTGTAATGGAATACTTTTGAGTGCCCCTGTAAATGAACGATTAGTCCTAAATACTTCATAATACCAAACATGCTTTGGTGACCCTAAATAACCTTTATAAATTTCATGAAACTCCTAGTATATTTACGGGAGATATTTCCCATATACCATAATGTACTGTAATACTTTTGAGTGCCCCTGTAAATGAACGATTAGTCCTACATACTCCAGATACAATACCAAACATGCTTTGGTGACCCTAAATAATTTTTATAAATTTCATGAAAATCCGAGTATATTTACGGGAGTTAGAGCGTGGCCAGACGGCCAGACGGCCAGATGGCCAGACGGACTGACGGCCAGGCAACCGAATGCATAAACACTTTTCAACTTTGTTAGAAAGTGTTAAAAATGCAAATTCTTATATATCTTGAATAGAAATAATTCCATAAATATTGAACAAGAATGTAACATTGTGTTAATTACAAAATATTTTATTTCGAATTATAAGTGCTTTTGCAACTAATTTCGAATTCTGAATGGAAAAAAAAAAAAAAATCAGTAATTTATCTATTATCTTCTTCTTTTGTTATTTTTTTTTACTTGCCTAAGAAATATTGTTACATTTCTGTTATTTTTGAAGGAAAGTTACAATAAAAACAATTATTATTCTTATATCACTACGTTGATATACTTTCTAAACCACTTTATCCATTATGATAAATTAAAAATGCAAATTCTTATTTATCTTACATAGAAATAATTTCATAAATATTGAATAAGAAATTAACATTAGGTTTACTACAAAATAATCATTTCTGACACTGAGCGCTTTTGATAATATGTCGCAATCTTTTATTAAAAAATATGCTAATTCCATATGAATAATATTTAGTTTGTTAAAATGCATATCTTTGCATCAGTATTTATGATATGTTTTAAATTACTCGTATTTTTAAAGAAAGGTAAAGAATAATTTGTATATATCCATTTTAATCAAAATTTGCATTTTAAATTTTAATGTATTCGATACTAATTTCACATTTTGTACCAGTAAACATTTTTAATCTACACGAATAAAGTTTATCTTAGTAAATTTATATTATTGCACTACTAACTAGAAATAGTTATAAAGAGTTCTTCAAAAAAAGAAAATGTAACACAAAAGCATCTCACAATATAATGAGTAATTGTATTTGATAATAATTTGGAAATTTTCACCAACAAATATTTTATACTACTTGAATAGGTATTAATTTCTAAAAATGCATTTTTACACCATTTTTTAAATTAAATAATGGCTGAGAAAATTTCCTACGTTCGAGCTTTTTGTAGTTTTTAGCTCACAGGATATCAAAGCCCGAGAGCTAATGTGCCCAACGGTTCTGTATATATGCACGTATGCACGTAACACGACAACTCTTGATAGAAAAATCCGATTTGTTTCAGTTATTTTTTTTTCTAGATTCATTCTGATAAGACGCTTCCCTGGTTAGTTTTGGGGTTAATTGGTTAAGTATAAAGGGGGGAACGGGAGGCTAACCCTCCCCTTAACTTAGATAAATGGGTTTTTCATGCAGAATTATCTGATTTTTTTTTTTTTTTTCAAATTTGGTAGGGGAGGTTTGATACATAGGGAGGGTTGATACATTGGCAATTTTTCTCAACAAATGGCATTAACAGTCATTCTAAAACATGTGAAGGCTTCTTTTATTTGCTGAAGCCATCATGAGCTAGACTAATCAGTGAAGAACTGACAACATTTCTTTTCTTTTAATTTTGAAGGTTTTTGGAATGTCAGTGTAAATTTTTTCATTGACTGATTTTCTTTCATAACTCTTATTATTGTGAAGATAATATCTTGTAATTTTTTTTATTGATAAAGCATATTGTTAGGATTAGTTTTACTAGAAAGTAGATTAATATTTTGCAACTGCATTTGTACAAAGTGATTGAAAATCCAATAATGCATAATAGGGAGAAATGATACACTTGTGCATTTGAAATTTAATAGTTTTTATAAGTTTGCAAACTAATAGAGGACTGTAATATTCATTATTGTTTTACAGCAAGAGCTACTGAAATTGGTAAGGAAGAACAAAGAGACTATTCATAGACATTATGTAGGTTACATAGAAAAGCAGTGCGATGATAGATGGTTAGTACGCTTTTCTCGTCATGAAGAAGGGAAACAGTTTAAATAGCCTGAAAGGGAAAATGTTTCTATAATTTACGAAGGGGAAATTGAAAAAACGTTAAATCTACCCGATTTTACTTATCAAAATGATAGAGTTATTAGTTTTACTTTTAACCATTTCAGTGGTGGTGGCATATTTATTAAACCACTTAATTTTAATTCCCAAACGCCACATTGGCACCAGCATTTTGGTAAAATATTTTCCATTTAGTATGAAAGTGAAATATATCCCTTTTCTTATTTCTAATTAAATTTGTTGGTAAATTCCAGTGCCATTCATTTCTTCAACACTTTAGCATTGAAAATGCTTTGCCCCTGAAAGAGTTAAAGGCATCTTAAATGTGCTAAATATATCTTAAATTGTTTGCAAATCAGCAATGTTCACTTCATTTTTCTTTGCAGCTAGATCTCTAGGGTTTTTTTCATTATTTATTTTCTAAAAAGTGTGTTAATAGGATTGTTTAAATAATAGCAATAGTTTAAATATTTTTGTGAAAACATTTCTGAAACAGAAATATGTCAATGTCATTTCCAGATTTATCATAAAAAAATGTATGACGTATAAATTGAACTGTCTGCATTTTTTTTAAATTTACATAACAATGTATAAAACCTCCCTTGCTAGTGTATCAATCCTTCCCAGTAATGGGGAGATTTGATACAGTAGTGGCCATTCAAAATCATCGGGATATATTTTTTGAATGACTATTTTTTAAATTCACAATATTTTCAATAAATGAATAAAAGGTCACTTTATAACAAAACACGAAATATTTGTTTAGAAATAGCTTTCTAAGGGTTGTAAAAATTAGTAAAAAAAAAAAAGTGTATCATACCTCCCCTACCTCCCCTATACCGGTTAATTCTGATAAGGCGCTTCCCTGATTAGATTTGAAGGTTCATTGTTTGAGTCTAAAGGAGGGAACGGGGGCCTAACACCCCCTTAATTTTGGTAAATGGATTTTTCTATCCGATTTGCTTCAAATTTGGTATACCGGTTTATTATGATAAGGCGCATCCCTGATAAGATTTGGAAGTTCATTGGTAAAAAGGAGGGAAACGGGAGGGGGGCTAATCCACCCTTAAGGTGTTCCGGGACACCAAAAATCTTCAAATTTCCCAAAACATTTTATTTCATTAAAATTTTTCTGTTTTATCCTGCTTAAAATGTCATTTAAATCCTGTTTCTGTCTGAATTAGAACAAAAAATATAAATTTTTTCGTTTTGATTTGTTTTCAAAATTTACCTTTCAAACAATGGCTGTCACGGAAACGACTTCTTGTAAAAATGCGTTTTTCTTCATGATAGATTTTTTCACCATTTCTCGTATTTAAATTCTTAAAACCCGAGAACCGTTAAAAGTAAAGGGTTAAAACTTGGAACATATCTTTTTAAATTATTCTACTTTAATTTTGATACAGCATATTTGAAAAAAATATTTACTATTGAAAATATGATTTAAAAAATAAAAGTTGCACCACTATTTTTTTAATTGTTTCGTTAAATATTTTTAATTTTTTTATAAATTAATATTTTTAAAAATGCCGAATCAAAATTAAAACTTATATATTTCTGTTTATTTAAATGAAAAAAAAATTGAAATTCTATAAATAATATTTCGAGTTATAAGGATTTTAAATTACCCCACTTTTTAAATAAATTTTATTTTTTATTTTTTTTTTTAATTATGGGAAGATTTATCATGTGATTTTGTTTACAAATGATAAGGTTAATCATCACAAAAAAATCCTCACATAAATAAAAATTATTTTAAAATGTGTCCCGGACCCCCTTAATTTATTTTTCGAGGGGCATTATTCTTTGAAATAAGAGTATAATATACAATTAGTGTGAATAGTCAGTGAACTCAATGCCAACAGATTAACTGGGCACTTTTCTATTTTATTTATTTATAATTTCATTTTTATACTGCTTATCTGTCTATTAACTCGGGAGTGCTCGCACCTACCCAGGATATGTACCATTTATACTTTGTCACCTATAAATTCACGTAAAAATCGACATTCTACTGTAAAATAATTTCAAGGTTACTTTTCAAAAAATAGTGGTGAGAAATGTAATAATCGTGTGCATCCTGGGTATGTCCTACTCTGCGGTTGTAACCCCATGTTAAACTAGTAAATCGGCAAATTAGGGCACTAAAAACAGCTTCATTCTGGTGTTGCTTTACATTATACATTATACATTATTATCTGATATCGTGCATTACGCATTGTAGTTATTGAAGTTATTTTAAGTTAGATTTACATGAGGCTTTGAGAAGCAGAGTGTTCAACCTCGCCAGCTGTGCTTTCAAGAAAAATTCAGTAAAATTTTATCAAACTCTCTTAAGGCTCCTGTCCTTGCCTCCGAAGGCACTCACGAGCTAATGCTAATCCTATGGGGAGTGATTTTTCTAATATCTCGTTTGCATTTCGAAATTTTTAAATATTTTTTTTTTTTTTTGCATTGGATAGCCGAGATCCGTCTCTACATCGCACCCTTTTTACTTTTTCAATTTTGGTCGCAGATATTTTTTAGAATGACACTTTCATTTTCAGAACCGTAGACGAAAGTTACTGTTACCGAACGATTGGAAATAAAGTCTACTTTTAAACGATGTATATAAAATATGTTTAGGGGGTTATCTACATATTAAAATGAATCCAAACTTTATTCTTTTCAATGGCAATACCCAATTTTGACCAGATATTTCAAATCTTCAGTTAAAACTATCCCTAGGCACCAAATTTCAAGTCATTTGAATGATAGGTTTTTGAATTATAAACATTCAAAATTTAGTGCTTCTAATGTTAAATTAGATTTTCATATTTTTATTTATATCTCCTGAAATTATGCTCCTAATGTGTTAATTTTTTGTGTAGCAATAATACTAATATACCCAAATATAAATACGTTGAATTTGCAATTTTTACAATTTTATGATATGAATTATTAATTATGAAATTAATATTCGAAAAAATTATGAATTGCAACCTACAGTTTTTTTTTTTGATGAATTAGTTTTATTAAGTCCTGCTTTATGGAAATCCAAAATTTCGCAATTTTCTTCTAAGTAGTTTTCAAATTATGCTTAAAAAATGGCAAAAGGGTGTTTTAAGGGGCCGTGTGTGATAGAAGTGACTAGATATTTTGAAATTTTTTCTGCCGTCGTGTAATCTAGTAGGCTTCATTGACTGCTTGAGTGGTGCTTAAGCTGCCTTGATCAAGAAGGGGGCTCTCTCGGTTAACAATCAAGCACGGAACTTCAATTTGGATACGGCCCTTAAAATACGCTCGTTTTAAAATAATTAATTTCTCGGAAACTTATGGTACGAATCGCATAAAAATTTGTTTTTAGGCTAATTGTAGGGTGTAGAGTTCATTTATGCTGTCAGAATTGTGTACTGCTATTGAAAAAAAACAAAGCTATGGTTCGTTTTAATAAGTACAGACGTGTGAAAATTATTAGAATAATTGTGAAATTTACAATAAAAACTTGTTATATTAAAGAAATATTTAAAAAATATTTATACATTTAATATTTAGTGTGCATCCTCTTGTTTTTTATTAAAGAAATGATAGCATACTTGTCTTGGCATACTTTGTATGGGTTTTTGGCAATTAATTTGTATTTCGTTGTCATGATGTCAA
Organism: Maratus speciosus; assembly: GCA_963932465.1. Classification (NCBI taxonomy): domain Eukaryota; kingdom Metazoa; phylum Arthropoda; class Arachnida; order Araneae; family Salticidae; genus Maratus; species Maratus speciosus. Next base: position 168,142,270 of record OZ010797.1, read on the forward strand.
ATTTGGATGAGTGTTTCTATGAGACTAGTCTTGTTTGTGATGTTGTATTTTTTAAATTTTTTCTTTATAATGGCCCAAAGGCTCTTTATAGGCTTCATAATTGGACTGTTTCCAGGCCATGAAAATGTTTTCTTTAATTAAGTTAAAGAAATGAAACATCACAAACAAGAATATTCTGATAGAAAAATTCATCCAAATTTGGTATTATGACAACTAAATACAAATTAAATGCCAAAAACTCATACAAAATATGCCAAGACGTATTGAATCTTTAATAAAAATCAAGAGGGTGTACGCTAAATATTAAATGGGTCAATATTTTTAAATACATTATTTCTTTAATATAACAAGATTTTAATGTAAATTTCACAATTATTCTAATAATTTTCACACGTCTGTAGAATGGCCCCCTAAGCAAATTTTATATACATCATTTAAAAGTAGACTTTATTTCCAATCGTTCGGTACCAGTAATTTTCTTCTACGATAATTTGTTGAGGAGTTAGTAGGGGGTGTTTACTTTTTTTCCCACGACTGTACATAATGTTGGTGAATTTAACATGGCGGAGATAGGGCGTTCCCGGTCCCTTCAAGGGCATGAAGCCGAAACAATATGAATGAAAAACTACAGTTTAAGTGTACTATTGAACAAGTTCACAAGTTTTTAACATATGCGTCTTATCTTCTAGGTCAGTTTTGAAAGTGGCCAGATGAGACAAAGCGTCTCCAATAAGCACATGCTGATTAAGTCGGTGCAGCCAGAGTAAACCAAGCCACTTGATCTACTTTTGCGCTGACAGCTTTATATGAACGATATGTTAGGCCAACCATATTCAAACTTATTTTTCTCACGCAATAAAAACTTACGTTTGCAGCGTTAAACGGGGCGTAATACACTTATAAAACGTTATTATAAAAGAATAATTATACAGGCAACCCCCGACTTACGCAAGTAATGCGTTCCGTAATGTTTTACGTAAGTCGAATTTTTAAGTTAATTAGGTAACATTTTGTAAGAAATTGCAATATTTATTATATATATATATATATTTATATGTATATATATTATTTACACCGTATTATTTTATAAATAAAGCATCACGCGGCAGTATTTAGTCGTATATAAACTATAAAAGTATGAAAAAATATAAAAACAAGCTTAAAGAACTCTTTTCAAATATCTTGTGGAATACGGGATTTATAAATCTAACTTTAGAGAATTGATTTATAACAATCTTGAATCTACATCAAAGGACTATAAAAATAAGAAATATTTAGAGAGGACTCATTTAACTTATTCTCAATGAATTTCTGATGGCGATGACAAGACAAATGAATTGCACTCATAAAATAAAGTAATCCTTGATAAATACAAACTGTATTTATTATGAATTAGATGACTAGTATGAATAACTAACCTTAAAGATTAAATTGTTTTGTTATGGATTTGATTGTATATACCAATAAAAATATGCCTCTATGTAATATATAAAATATATTACGGATGCGGTTTATATCTATATATTTTGTTTATAAAATAAATATCAAAGTATGCAACTGCGTATTAAACGCGATAGTATGTTGACAAATGTAATTTTCGAGATTTATTACGTAACTGCGAATTTACGTAAGTCGCGTAATACGTAAGTCAAGGATGCCTGTCATAGTAAGATAACATAAATAGTATAATAAAGCATTACAACAAATTTTATATTATAACAAGTAAGAAAAAATTCATGCGTCAAGCATAGATTATGAAACACATTCCAACACATTTAGAATAAGATAACAAAACTACACCGTTTAAAAAAATAAAACATTATGTCTAATTCAACCATATGTAAACCCATAATACATTTCAAAACACAATTTCAGCTGTTCCCATCCACAATCGGAAAATTATGCGAATTTTTTCAGCAGTCCTGTATAGGGTATATAGATTTGAATATATTAACTACATGCATGCCAAAATGTAGTTCACTTAAGAGATACATATAGTACTTCAGTTGAAAATTTACCTTCAGCAATTTCCTCTAATAAGGAGAACGGTAAGTGAATACTTTTGTGCAGCCCTGTATTTGAAATATACAATTTATATATAACGAGTAAGATGCAAAAATTAATTTAATTTAAAAGCGCATACCGAATTTTAAACCGTACACTCCAGCAATTATTACTCAAATACAGTACTGTACTGCAACGATTTCTTTTGTGTGTCCCTGTAAATGAATAAAAAATGCTATGAATGCTTTGTTTAAATGTGATCATAGTGAAATTCAGTGATTTATATCAGTTTCAATACATTTGAAATAGCATAATGGCATTAAAATACTCTGCAAACGATTTTTTTCCATATACCATAATGTAATGGAATACTTTTGAGTGCCCCTGAAAATGAACGATTAATCCTACATACTTCATATACAATACCAAACATGCTTTGGTGACCCTAAATAACCTTTATCAATTGCATGAAAATCCGAGTATATTTGCGGGAGTTAGAGCGTGGACAGACGGCCAGACGGACTGACGGACTGACGGACTGACGGACAGACGGCCAGACAAACCGAATGCATAACCACTTTTCAACTTTGTTGGAAAGTGTTAAAAAAGGTTAAACGTGAGTTGGGGCAGAAATCTTAAAAAAATTAACGCAACTATTTACAAACAATAATCTTCATGGTACATTTCTATTGCAACTGTTGTAGAAATATGCTACAAAGTTTTATTGTCTGGAAATAGAGGTGTAAAACTTATTCTAGTAATTTTTTTTTCTGTAACGAACATTCAACCGTAATAAAACAAAATATTATTATGTAATATGTAATAAGTTTAAGACTCCATAATATAACAATACAGAATATCCAAGTTCTAAATGAAGAGCAAAAGGTAATTTTCTATAATAAAAAAGTCACTTTTGCTCGTGGCGAAAATGTTTTATTTTAATTTTTTTGTTTTTTGTTTAGAATATAGTGAAATACAATATAGTGCAAATTTGTGAAAAAAACTTTTGACTAAGAAAACGGAATTTAAGATGTTTTAACATAAATTTAAAGTTCTTATAATTGGCAGGACAGATTTTGTCTTTCCATGAAAATATATAAAAGACCGGGAAAGGTTCAAAAAATTTTTATGCAGATTTCAAGTGTCTCGGACAGCAGGTAAAAGATCGCAGAACCGCAGGTTGAGTATGGTTGTATTAGACCATCTATTAAATTGACTATATATATCCTGAATCCACCCCCCACACTCACACATACACAGTACATCATGTTGGGTTACGTCCGCTCTGGTAGCAAATCACATGGAACTTCATTATTGTGATTTGTTCTGTCTACCCAGCTTAAAATCAAATTTTCAGCATCGTCCTTCACGTTGCTAAAGAAACCTATTTGATTATTCTTCTAATCTATATTTAATCTCGGTTGTAGGAAATTTTTAATTTTTAATGCTAATTGCATTTCATGTGATAAGTGAAATTGATAATAGCGAATGCATGTGACATAATTTTCGTATCTGTAAATGTTTTTAAATCACATCAATATATAAAACTTTTTTCAAATTTATATTGGAGTTTATTGGAGTATTTTATTATTAAGTAAAAATATGCACTTAAAAATTTTGAAAAAATGAAGAACTGGTTCAAAAATTTCCATCTTAAAGAACACTAACATTATTACTAGTAATAAATTCATTAATTTTGTATCTCAAAATACATTTAAGCCATATCAATAAATAATATTTTTGTATAAATTTGTACTGCTGCAATATTAAGTAGAGCTTTTCATTTATATTTTCTGAATGAATAAATAAATAATACAAAATTTGTCATCTTGAAAGAAACTAAAGTTTTGAATAATAAATTCCTTTGATGATAACTTAAAATTTTATGTTAATAAATATATTCAAGCAGTATGAATATGTGTTACTTTTATAAATACATATTTTTACATTAGTGTCCAAACTGAATAATAGTTCAAAATGTTTATACTTCTTCGTATTTATTTTTTATACTTTGTTTTCTAACTGTATCTCTGCATATGCAAATATATTATCTTCTCTTCCAGTGAAGAATTATTATCAGAAAAATATATTACATGTAACGCTTGTTTAAACTAAAAAATAATGTTGACAAATGTTTCTTTCATCTTAAGAGGAATTGATAAATATTGCATAATCAGTGGACTTGATATTATCACAATTTTTCTTTCTAATATTAGCTGTTGGCAATAAAGAGAAATTTTGCGTACATAAATATGTTAATGCAGTATCTATTTATTTTGTGTAAAAAGAGCGTTACATAATTGTGTAGGAGTATTTTATTAAATATATTTTGAAAATGATAAAATTATAATGCATAAATTTCTGTATTAAACATATGTAATGTTTTGAATAGTAATTGCATTTGATAATAAATTTAAATTATGTATCAGTAAATGTATACTTTTACTTGAATAAATACATATTGTGAAAGATTTGTAGAATTTAAATAATGTTTAAGAATGCATTATTTATATAATGTTTAAATATATTTAAATAATGTTTAATTAAGGGTGTATTCCAATCCAAACTGCTTATTGTCTAATTTAATTTTAAATTAATTTTTGCTCTCAAGCGCATCAAACTGGCAAATTCTCTTATTTAGAAACTACATAATGTGCCGTGCGTGTCGATTTTTTGATAAATGTAGAAAATATTGCAAAAAACGCTGTCAAAGTTGTCGTTTTGAACCGAATTCCCGAATCGAGAGAGCTGGAAATGAAAAAAAATGGTCATACTGCGAAAAAAATTGTTTAAAAATTAAATTCTAATTAATAGAGCGAAAAATGAAATCACACGGCCTCTTATACATCTCTTCAAAAATCACCTCAGCAAGTTTCAGGTTTTTACTTTTAAAAATGAGTCTTAAAATGTCTCAGAAAATTTCGAGCTGTTGATGGTGGAAAAATATTTTTTTCGAATATACCCTTAATTAAACAATTTAAACAATCATTTAAATAATGTTTAAGAAATATGTTAATGCAGTATCTATTTATTTTGTGTAAAAATAACGTTTCATAACTGTATAGGAGTATTTTATTAAATATATTTTGAAAATGATAAAATAATAATGCATAAATTTCTATATATATTAATTGTATAAAGAAGAAAAGTTTGTTTGTTTGTTTGTAGGAGGTAATCTCTAGAACTACCGAACCGAATTCAAAAGTGATGGTATCAAAATGATGGTGTTATTCCCTATTCCAACATAGGCTATACCTTATCGCCACGGCACTAACCCAAAGGGTGTGCAGGAGAATAAAACGTTCTAAAAATGCCATTTTTGTGTTACTGAAGAGCCCAGAAACAAGAAATTTGGCATGGTAGTTAATTATGAAATATAAATGATCTCTAAGAACATTTCTTAAAAAAAAAAAAAAAAAAAAAATCGAAATTTAAAAGAGGTGAAGATGCGCGAAAAGCGTTCTAAAAAGCATTCTAAATGGAAATTTCTACGCAATCTCAGAAAGTACCGAACCGATTTCAAAACTAATGGTGTGAAAATGATGATGACAGCCCTTGCTCCCAGATATGCTATATTTTATGTCAGTGCAATACACCAAAGGGGCTGCAGGAGCAAAACATGATCTAAAAATGCAATTTGTATGTTACTGAAGGGACTAGACACATGAAATTTGACATTCAAAATGCGGCTTTATTAGTAATTTTTAAATTGTTTCTAAAAGTATAATTTCTAATCAAAAATTGGACATAGAAGTATCCCTTGGCATATTTCAACCATTAAGCGAGCAAAGCCGTGGGTTTTGCTAGTATTTAATGTTTTCAATAGTAATTGCATTTGATAATAAATTTAAATTGTGTATCAGTAAATGTATACTTTTACTTGAATAAATGTACATTGTGATAGATATATAGAATTTAAATAATGTTTAACAACGCCTTTTATTCATGTGCTCTTATTGTTTTTTTTTTACTTTTATAATATTTACTCTAATTATTTATTTAGTAATTAAAATAGTGTAATTTCACGTCCTAAGAAAAACAATATCCCAACAATATTATCCTATTACAGTAAAACCTCCATAAAACGATCACGTTTCGTTCCAATAAAAACTGGTCACTCCGAGAGATGATCTCTTAATGGAAGTTATGTTTAAATCAAGATTTTAAATGTTGAAAAAAGGTAGCAATTAATGTTACTAAAGTTTATTTTTCACATTATGAAAAAATGTAAAATTTTATGTTTCAGAAAAAAGTTAATTACATAAGTTAATTACTGCAGAGTTTAAGAAATGAATACATTGACGTTTGCTTTGATTTTGTGGTTTTATTTATTATAACTTATATTCCCAAGTCCTTCCGAAGTTCAGTAAATGAATGCATTTTTTACTTTGACAGAATAGGACAGGAGAGTTTTTTGACCGTCATTCTTAACTTGTCATCAGAGTTAAATTCATTACCAAAAAAGGCATAAAGGAGGTTTAAACACTTAAAAGTTACCGGAATAAAAAAAATATAAACTTAGTTTAGAAGTTAGATGAATAATGCGCTCTCCGGAATTATTTTTCTAATAAAACCTTCTTCAAGCGAGCAGGGAAAAAACGGAATTTGTTTCATTTTCTTCAAAGAAATGGGTCGCTCATGGAGGGAGTTCAACTGGGATGGTATCTGAGTGGAGGTAAAATTACTATTGTCACACTATATATGGGAATAAATTTAGATCCATGGAAAAATGGTCGTTCAGGTAGGTGGTCGCTTAATGGAGGTGGTCGCACATGGAGGTTTCATTGTACTTGTTTTGATAAAACCGAATAAAAAATAAAAGATTTTTTTTTTTAAAGAGAATCCGGTACCTAAAAATTTAGAAACTATTACAGTTTTACTTATATTCTAAAAAATCTGTTTTCAACTGGTGTGCCGGAATTTTTCATCCATAAAAAATTCCCAATATTTTAAATACATTTAAACACATACATTTTAAATGGTTTATAATATTATGAACTCGCTTAGAATTTATTTTTCTGCGACAAAAAACTCAAACCATTAACTATTCTAAATCATACAAAATGTGCATCATATGAAAACACATCTATGAAACTAAAAAAATATATTTTATGATGCAGGGATGCGATAAAATAAGTGATTTTTTTTCTCGTGCTTAATTTAATTCTGTAATCCGACAGAAAAAGTTTATTTTTATGCAAAACACCCTGAAAAGGGCTTATATTCAAATGAAATAATGATTTGGTATGTTTTCATTTGAACGAGCTTTTTTGTATTTATTTATTCAAAAACTGTTTTCCAGTTGTTATTTTGTTTATTAAATTACATTGATTTTTCCACCTCATAAAAAATATTCTCAGAATAATGTCATACTTTTCACTTTAATAAGACAAAAAATAACGTAGGCAAATATTTTCTTACACTTTACAAAATAAACATATTTAATATTTCATATTCAGTGATCATGAAGTGCATTGGAAAATATTTTTTCTTGAATTCAAGGTGCTTTTGATAATAAAATGTATGCATAATAATGTTAATGTTGTATAATTAACTATTATTTTGTCTTGTTACATCTTAAGACAAAACAAGTTATATAATCATTTTCAGAAATGGCAAAATCTCAATATTCAAATCAGGAATTAATGATTTAAACTAGGACTTCCCTCAGAGGGATTAGTCTGAGCGATATTACTGAGAACATAGATTTAATAATAACATGTGGAAACAAAGAAAATGAGATGTTATCTTTAATTGTCCATATGCTGCGATTGAAATGATGAAAATAAACGAATCGTAGAATTACAAAATCTTATATATAAATTCGTATACACTGTTTTAAAAAATGGGAAATCTAACCATTCAAGACAGCCATGCATGGATATAAAATTGAAAGTACGCAATATATTAAAAGTAAAATAGAAAATGAAATACTAAATTACTTATATCGGAATTTTAACTGTATAAAATGATGTCAAGAGCATAATCAGACGCTCCGCACCAATTTGAATAACTTTAAATGACAAATATATGATGTTTAAAAAGAATGGACTATACTTTATATGGTGTGTGCTCCCCCGGAATAGTTAATATTGCACAATATCTGTTTTCCACGGATGCAATGAGGTTGTCGATAACATTTAAGGAATTCTCTCCTCAAAATCTAATATAGTATCAAAGTACCGAATACATAAACAGTGGCATGCAATGCTTCGTTTGTGTTTTAGATATGCTCGATCGGATTTGAATGATGAGTGTATGCTGGCCACTACATACGCTGTATTGTTTTGTTTTCAAACATATTCTGCACAAGTTGAGTTGTATTTAGAATGTATTTAATAAAAGAAATCGGCAATGATTACAACATAAATTAAGACACAAGATCGGAATATATCGTCTGTATTACTTTTGAGCTATCAAATTGTCATTTGAAGTAATTTACAAATCCATACATATTTATTCATCAAATCATGCAAGCTAACATACGCCAATATGAACCCGATTATAAAATTTCCCCAGAATAAGTTAATATATAAAAAATCTACTAATGATAATTGAGAATATGACCTTATGATAAAATGTCTAGAAAAATGAATCGGATAAAAAATTCATATCACATTTAAAACGGCACTTCCCTCTGTTAGTGGCCTTGGCGAGGGACAGAAAAGCCTAGAGAAGGAACACTTTAACAAGTACTTTCGAGCAACCTAATCACTGTTTCATACAGGTCTTAATTCAATATTTACACAATTTATTTAATGCTAGGTGGGTATCTATCAGTTTTGTTTCATTTAAATCGCATGTTTTGCGGAGGAAATGCAGCATTATGAAATATTTAAAGTTGCTGTACCTAATAATTCCAAATTAATGGTAATTGAGATCGCTTTCCGTTAATTTCATCTTTTCAAATTTTTTAGAAACCATTCATAGAGACAATTGTACATTTTAAAACTAACCCGAAGCAAAATTTCAAGATTTTGGGCTCAGCAGTAACACAGAAATAGAAAATTTTTGAAAGTTTTTTGTTTTTACACTGTTTTATGTAGCGACATTTTTAGAAATTGTTCTATTGCGAGAATTTACGTCATGATAAATACAGCCATGTCAATTTTCATGTTTATATTCCTAACAATTCGATGTACGTCGTTACTTAGATCATCTTTAGATCTTTTTCCGCTTTGTTTATTCTTTATATTTTTTAAAATTTGTTCTACAACGAGTATTTACATCTTTTTAATTACTACCATGCCAAAGTTCTAGTTGATAACCCCAACAGTATCCCAAAAATTTCAGTATTCCAAATAAATCATAGTTTAGAACCTTTCTAGAAATTTTTACGTTTATCCGTCAAATTGAACCTTTTAGAGAGCGTTCATTACGAGTATTTACATCTTAAAAGTAACTACCGCACCAAATTTAAAGTTTCTAACCCAATCAATATCGCAGAAATCACAATTTTAGAACTTTTTTGCTCCTGCAGCGATGTAGGTTCTTGCACTGAAATAAAATAGTCTTTTTTTCGGAGCAGAGATGGCCCCCAACATTTTTTTAAGTTGGCTATGTAGTTTCAGAGATAACACCTCACAAACGTACAAGCATTAATAATATTATATACTTTATAATATTATAACGCTTTATAATATTAGCATTAGATATACAGATACGAAAGCCATTTATCCGTTACAAACTAAAGTGCCGGCGTTGCCCAGAATTTGAAGGATGTTTGTTCTGAAAAATCAATTTCAAAATTTAACATACGACACAAAACAAACATTAAAAAAAGCAGTCGAAATGTTGTATGAATGAATCATATGAAAACGCTACATAAAAATGTATAAATGTATATAACAGACGCAAAAGAATACATTTATAAATGAACTTATTTCAATTTATAATTGGAGCAATAATGTTAAAATAGGTCAATAATTTCCCTAATCGGGTTTTTATCATGCTTCGATACATTTTCCACACTCATATGACGTTATACTATATCCACCACGTCCTTTATATTTCCAATATGACGTAGTATTTTCCTCTTTCACGTGGAAACCTTGAAATAGAAAAGTTATGAAGTGTTTTCATTTTTCACGTTGAAATCTTGCAGTAGAAAATTAATTGTTGTAGTGATAATTTTATTGTGTTTTTTAATTGTTGGCAACTTCTATAATGAAAAATGTTTAAATTTGATAAGAAATTGCTGTTAAATTGGTGGTTTTTTATTAATTAAAAATTCACTATAAATTATTTCGATTCCGGATTATTTTAGTTGCCTCGGCCATGTTTTAATACGAATCTTTTCACAATTTTGGCTTCCAAATTGTGGATTTTTATAAAATTACAAACAGACAGATAGACAAGTTTTCATTTTTATATATCTCTCTATTCTAAAAAAAGTAACTAACGCTGTCACCGCCACCGCCGCCGCCGCCGCCGCCGCCGATTTTTAATTTTTTGTGACCGGAGGTCTTTCTTTGTTAATATTAAGAAAACTATTGCATACAAAAATATGAACATCGGTGGTATTACAGCGAAATGTTTGATCAACACGCTAATGCATACAGTTTTCAAATCGAAGAATTATTTTAAGAGATATTTAATGCTAAAGTTGGACAGAATCGTTCCATTAAAAAAAAATTTATAGGAGCAAAAGCTATACATGGGAATTTAATCATTTTTAGATCATTTTATTCAATAGAAGTTCCCGGTGTGCAGATTTCATTAATTTTTTTTTTAATTTGACTCATTTTTTGAGGTTTTATTTCTATTTTAAATTCAAATATTCAGCATCTTGACAGATATTTTTTACATATTTTAGAAAATGGTATTAATTTCAACTGTTGACAACTGTATAAACAGCGCAAAGAATAATGTTTGTTTCAAATAAAAAAAAATATTTACACGTTACTATTATAAACAGAAAAAACCTTCAAATTAGAATTAAATAATTAGGTATAAAAAGCAGGCATTTATTGGAAATTACACCATAAAAACTATATTTACATGTGAATTTTAAAAGAGAACGGATATAGTAAAATAAATTCATTAACATGCGTTATAAGTCTGAAATAGACGAAATTGCGTCACATTACACTTATTATGCAAAATGAACAAAAAATAGTATTGCAAAACAGCTTAAATTTAAAAATTGCGCGAGACAAAATATTAGAGGTTAAATATTAGATTTTTTCAAAATTTTATTATTTGTCGTTTGATGTGAGGTGTTCAGCTATAAGTATGCAAATTTTCATGTCTCCAACATAATTAGGGGCTGAGTTAGAAAAATTGATTAAAATACACAAGTTAGAGCCCAGAGGGTTAAATATTAGTCTTTTTCAAAATTTTATTATTTGTCGTTTGATGTAAGGTGTTCAGCTATAAGTATGCAAAATGTCATCTCTCCAACTTAATTAGGGGCTGAAATAGAAAAATTGTTTAAAATACAGAAGTTAGAGACGGGGGGTTAAATATGACTTTTTCGAAGTTTGATGATTTATCGTGTTATCGCAAATGTTCAGCTAAAAGTATGCAAAATTTCATGTCTCCAACTTAATTAGGGGCTGAGTTAGAAAAATTGCTTAAAATACATAAGTTAGAGCCCAGAGGGTTAAATATCAGACCTTTTTCAAAATTTTATTATTTGTCGTTTGATGCGAGGATTTCAGCTATAAGTATGCAAAATTTCATGTCTCCAATTTAATTAGGGGCTGAGTTAGAAAAATTGCTTAAAGTACAGAAGTTTGAGACCTGAGGGTTAAATGTGACTTTTTCAAAATTTTATGATTTGCCGTTTGATGTGTGGTGTTCAGCTATAAGTATGCAAATTTTCAAGTCTCCGACATATATAGTTTCTGAGAACGGGCACTGTGACAGACGGACAGACAGACAGACAAAGGAGTGTGGCAGGTAGTGTTTCGTTAGATGAACGAAACTCTAAAAACATGCTGCGGATGACTGTAACAACATCCTAAAATTACATTACCATCAGCGATCTACCAATCCCGAATTTAGTTTATATTCTTTTCATATATTCTTATTCTTCTGTGTGGCCCTGTAAAATAACTATCAAAATTATATACAGTAAAACCTCTGAATAGCGGACACCCAGAGAATGCAGAATTTGTCCTCTATTTAGAGGTGACTGCTACTGAGAGTAAAACATGTAGAGCTATTTAAGAGTTGGTAATCGAAAAAATGTCCGCTAAATACAGGTATCCGCTAATCGGGTGTGTCCGCTATGGAGGTTTTACCAGTAAAACCTCTGAATAGCTAACACCTCGGGAGGGCATAATTTGTCCTCAGTTTGGAGGTGTCCGCTACTGAGAGTAAAAAATGTACAGTTATTTAAGGGTCGGTAATCGAAAAAATGCCCACTAAATAGAGGTGTCCACTAATCGGGTGTGTCCGTTATGGAGGTTTTACTGCATAATTATATCATCCTTTACAAGAAAATTGCATGCTGTATGATAGGCAGACAGACATCCAGAGAAAGTTAACCTCCGGAGCAATAAACACTCATGTCTTTTGTTTTAATCATCCACAATTGTATGTCATACAACAGGCCAGATTTTATACAACAGGCTAAAAATGGTCACCGTGGTATGGAGTACTGTATTATTATTTGTTTGCACACCAAAACTGGTTGCCACGGGTTGTTGCAAGGTTTGTGATCACGTGGTTGAAACTGATCTATTCGATATTACTGCGTGCGTATTTTTTTTTTATTTGCTCCATGTCTTCAAACCAGTTGTCTACGAAAACATCAACCGGTGAAAGTGACGCACACCAAATTTCTGTGACGTATGCAGATAAATTGGGCTTTTTTAACAGTTTTTTCTATATAATTTTTAAACGGTTTGGAACTTATTTTTCATAGTAGGTGCATTCAGTAGGCGACCCTCATAGGTACCTTCTGGTGCAATCAGAAACGAAATCCGACAAATATTTTTTGAGTTATGCTTGACGAAAGGTTTTTATTAGGCTTTTTTTTTAATAGGACATGGCGTTAATATCCATCGTAGTAGTAATGTGTCCGGACAGTAATATTTCGCTGAGTATTAGCCTTCGCTTCGCTCAGACAATAATGCGTGCATTTGATGATAACTTACAATTTTGAAAAGATAAATAAATGGTATGTTGAGCGAATTACACTTTACAACAATGGTTTTGCCCTATTGTCAAAAAAATTTAGTCAAACTTAAAAACACAAACCAATATTAAAAACGCATTTACAGCAAATATGCTCATAGAAAGTATTGTAACCAAATTATTTTGCGTCTCCCTTTAAATGAATTTAAACACTATGTACTCTATATTATACAACAAACATCTTGTAACGTACCACGGTAACGTATATAAATTTCATTATGTTTGCAATAGTGTAACATCAATAAAAGCTTGCTGCAAACGATATTCTCTTTAGATCTTTTGTAATTGAATTATTTTGTGTAACCCTGACCATGAATGATAATTTCTTTGGACTCTACATTATGCACAAAGAAAGTTTAACTGCACTTCAAAAACACCTATCATTATGTTTGAAATAATGTAATATTATTAAAATACACCGTAAGAAAATTATAAATGTTATATACTTCGTTTTCATTAGGAACATGCCATGGTAAATTTCAGTATCATACATCAATTAAGTATAAATCGAAGTACACTTACGAAAGTTACAAAGGGTTGACAAAAGAACCGAAATCAAAAGCATTTTAACTGTGTTGGAAAGTGCTACTAAAAAGATGGTATTTAATACGCGATATTAGAAGCTCTTTAATCCGGCACGTTCGGGGCCACTGACATGCCGAATTAGCGATTTTGCTGGATTATCGAACGTCAATGCTTTTTCTGCGTTCACCTACATTATGAACCAGTGCAAATTGTAAAATGCGTAACAAATACTATTCTGAAATCCGCCATTCTAACAACTGTGAGAATTAAAGAATACAAAATTAAATTCCAATTATTTAATATATACTTTATATGTACATTACATTTTTTAAAAAGTCTCTGATATCACGTTGCTTCCGCATTTCAGATTTCTTCTTCAAAAAATCGTTACAGATTATACATAGGTGCACGATTTCTGCAGATTATACTTTTGTTTGATTCGACAAATTTTATGAACGTATCTAATGCATCAGAAGTCTATTTCAATTTTCACGAGACTTTATATTCATCTGCCACGGCTCCATCTTCATCACCTGAAACTGGGTCTCTTTTGGCTTCAAAACACTTTCTATAATCAGAGCGTCACTGATTTCTTCAACCACTGGCACGCTATCGTCGATTTCAATCCAGTCGATAAGTTCCTCACCGGGTATTTCTCTGAAAGGGTTGTTTGGCACGGCTTGCGCCAAATCTAGCACTATATTTTGGTCATCACTTCGAACGCTTGAATCGTGATCCTCATCTTCGCCATTAGGCCACAATTTGAGTCACGAGAAACACTGAGCGAACTAAACTAAGCAAACAGTAGCACAACCTAATGGTCAAGGTGAAGGAACGTCTGAATCCTTAGAGAATTGCTCGCAACCTAGCAATCCCAGTCAAAAGAGATCGTAGAAAAAAAAAAAAAAAAAAAAAAAAAAAAAAAAAAAAAAAAAAAAAAAACGCGGCCTAGCGTGCCTGATTATAGAATGTTCCGAACCATAGAATGCCGGATGAAAGAGCTTTTACTGTATTCTTATTTATTTTTCATTAAGTGCAATGCAAACCAAATTACAGTTTTCTTAATACTAAAATTAGTAAGACGGAAAAAAGTTAAAACCCCTCTCACAGTAGATGGATTTTACTTGTATCATTTCCAAAAGTTTTTTTACGAATGTTCCGAACCATAGAATGCCGGATGAAAGAGCTTTTACTGTATTCTTATTTATTTTACTTTTAAGTGTAATGCAAACCAAATTACAGTTTTCTAAATATAAAATTAGTAAGACGGGAAAAAGTTAAAACCACTCTCAGAGTAGATGGATTTTACTTGTATCATTTCCAAAAGTTTTTTTACTATCTTCCTTAGACACAATGTTGTCATACTAAGAAGTCTGAGATTTTTCGCTCTTCACCTGTAGCTGAACGCTTTGATAAAATGTTGTACATTTTATTTCCCTTTTTTCTTTCTTTATTTTGTGATGAATGGGTGATAAAGACTATTTTCAGACTTTTGCTCCTTAAAGTGTTTTTAAATAATTTTAAATGTATTGTGATTATTCATTTATTAATAGTTAATAAAATGTAAAATAAGAAGGTACCGCCTTTTCAGGGTAACTTTGAGCCGGCTCAGAGTTATGCTGATGCTTATAATTTACTAATTATAGGTGCTACTGTCAAAAATTTCCCATATTTGCACGTATATCTTATATAAATGCCGAAAATGAACATTAGATATAACATGTAAATATTTTCACAAATATGTGTAAAATACATAAAATTCATTTAGAGGCGTGATTAGGGGCGGAGATACTCAAATTTGACATTTCATACGTTCGACGTTTTTTATTCTTGTTTCAATAACACTATTACTTGTATGTATTACTGTAACTATGGATATATTATTGAGTTAAAACATTGAAAATTGTTTTTCACTGCATTTTTATGTTTTATATGAACAATAAACAGGTTTTTTTTTTATATTTCTAAATGTTCATGGTTCTGTTCTTCCACTTTTCTTATGCCTGATATTTGTTGTAATATCATAAATTATACAAATCTTGTGATGTTGGGAAATGTAAATTCGTAGTCTTTACATATCTGAAAACATTTTTGGGGGTTTAAAGTTGTTCTGACTACAATACTTTTTTTATAATGAATTATTTTATATAAAAATTTATCATATGGTGCAAAGTTACCCTAAATGGCTGGGTAACTTTGAACCGGGCTAAAAATCCATTTTTTATTGCTTTTATCCTTATTATTCCTTAATTTTTTATAGTCAAACAATAATTTAGGATCATTTCTTCTCTTTTATGCCCCTAGTTGCGACAATATTATTCAAATAAGAGTGTGGCATATGAAAATAGAGAAAATGCGGATCAAAGTTACCCTAATTGACTGTAATTTTCTTCCTTAAGAATTAGCTATTCTTTTGCTAGAAGGTACTTTTATGCGATTACTGGTGGAAGATTCCTTACATAATGGGGCGTGGCTTAAGAGCGTGCGAACCATGGATTTTTTAAACTAATTTGGTACTTATTTAAGGAGAGACGGAGGGAATGCTTGGTAAGTAAATGTTGTTGATTGATAGCATAGCACCCCGAAATCTCTGAAAAATGTTCAAACAAAATCATTAAATCATCAGTATCAATAATCAATACAAAAGTAATCAAATGTAGCAACTAATTTGGGGGCAGACGGAGTATCATATTTTCTAGTTTCTTTTAAACATTATAAATATTGATGTCGGTAATTTTGTATAGTGATATTCATGAACATGCCAGATTTTTATTTTCTTCTATCTAAAGAAGAAAGTATTGCAATGAAAAATTTTTTAGCCTTCAGATTTTAGACGAATTTACGCGTTTTAGGGGTCAGAGATACCGAAAAACATGATTATACAAAATGTCTTTCTATCCGTCCGTGTGTCCGCGCGCCCGCTATTTGTAAAATCGAAACGTGTATGAAGTTATGCATATAATTGAACCAAATTTCATATACATGTTTTCATATACATACCAGCAGGTCCTACATGCATTTGGGAACATTCCGCCGAAAGAAGGCGCTGTAATAGACATTTTTATGCCATTTTCAATATTGAATAATGTAAATGTATATGAAGTTGTGCGCAGAAGGAACCAAATTTCAAATATATGTTTTTGGCTATAGCCAGCAGATCGCAATTGAACTTAGGAATATACTGCGATAAGGGGGGGAGGGGCACTGAAATAGCGATTCTTCCGCCATCATATATATATTAAAGCGTAAACCTGATTCTGTAAGATCAGACTCAAAAATTCACGCATTTGCGCATGCGTGAAGTTAAATTTACTAGATCTTCCTTTTAGAGGGCATTTATAGCAGGTCTGGTTAGCAGAGTGGTTCTACAGAACCAGTTTAAACTTCAGAACTTTTGTAGACTAAGCGTCTTCGAACCCAACACCCGTCAAAATGATTTCTGTTCCATTTTTGGCGATAATTAATTTCGATAATGACATATATTATTAAGAGGAGAAGTTATATGATTTTGATTTTATTGTTATTTGAATGGTTTATCATTAAATAAAATTTAACACTCGAAAATATTTTGAAAAATAATTTTATATTTAAAATATTTAACCTAAAATATTTTGCATGTAATTATCAATTAAATAAATTGAGCTGATCTACAACTTTGTTTATATTTTGACCATTATCAAGAATATATAAGTATGTGAGTCAGAAGGAAAAGTTTGCCATTCTTTTCCATAAAAATAAATAAATAAATAAATAAATAAAACTGAAAGAAAGGAAAATATTCATATAAGAATTATAAAATAAATTATATTGATATCCATGGTTTAATATTTAGAAAATGAAGAAAAAAGAAAAATAAAATTCAAGTAATAAAAAATATATATTATAAATCATTAGTTGCATCAAGTTTCAAAATTAAAGTTTTAGAGAATGAGACTGATATAAATAAAATCCATGGCAGCTTTTAAAGGTCGTGTAGTTAAAAAAATAAAAATAGATATTGCTATTTTTTTCAACAAAAAATGAGACTGTAGTAAGTAAAAATAAATGCTCTGCCCAGTATTTTTTGCTAATTTTCTGATAAAAGGCAAGCATAATTGGTTGTAAATTATAAACTTAAAGTTCTTTCACTTCATTCAATATGTTAGACTGACAGCACCTCTAGCTCGCCTTCAAGAAATAGGAATCGCTTATGCAATATAAAAAAATTTTTTACGATTTCATTAATTAATTTAAAAGCAACTAATTCGAAATTGAAGAATTTATCTATTGGAACATTCAAGTTATTTACAGGCTGTATCTAGTTTTGATTGTTGCAAATTCGGAAAGTGTACAAAGTTATGCATAGAATTGAACCGAACTTCATATAAGGTGTCCTGGAGTAATAACGAAATGTTATGGTTCTATCAATTTTCACGGCTTAGTTTTAGAATTTATTTTTTCAAAGAAATTTAGGATTTGATACTGGAACTTATTTGCTATACATACAAGAAAGAATATTTTAGCAGATATGTATTCATAAAATGTAATGGCGTGATTTCTTGACCAATGCTATTTTGCGTTATTACCCACCTATGTCGGTAATAATGCCATGCAAACAAAACTATGGAATAATGGCATGTAAACTGTCCAGTTCTAAAGATGCAATTCCTACAGACCTAGAAATCGACAAATTTCTCTTAGTTACCATTAATTGCGATATTAGGATGCAGTAATATTCATTTGATTTTTTATTATTTTGACATGAAAAGTTTAGCAACATTTAGGACATACGAATTTCTCTTTATCCTTTTTGGTTTTCAACAATTACAATAACGCTCTCTCGTGTATAAAATAAAAAAAAACCTCTTCAGATGTAGTTCCAGCACTGAAAAGAATCAATCGTAGTAATTACGCCAGTGGATGGCGTTACCCCGGTGTACTTATTGCGCAGTATATTTTAAACTACAAATTGTCTTGCGAACACATCCAAAATCTTCAACAATATTTAGAAAGTACATGAAATACACTAAACATTTCTGTAATAAAAAAAGTATTTCCTAATAAATATATAGTCTTCAGATCACAGAACATAACTCGCAAATTTTAGATCGGGCGTTGACTCTTTAGAGCTTCTTCCAGCGATAAGGCCTAAAAATAGAACAAATTAACTTTTATCGGTTGTTTGTGATTCTGATGACTCAGAGCACTTCTGCGCAGAACCCGTAAGTGCATCTCCCTGATTCATTCATAATTACGCGTAATATTATCACTTGGTGTTATTACCCACACTGGCGTTATTACCCCAGGATACTTTATATGTTTTTGACTATGGATGCCAGCTCCCGGTTCAAAATGGAGATTTTACCTCAGAAGGAAGCGCTGAGACAGCGTTTTTTTTGTTGTTGTTTTTAGTTCTGTTGTACATCGGCCGTTCATGCATAGGCGGCCAAATCGCATCTAGCTAACCCGGCGATTCTCAAGCTTCTGAAATACAACTGAATAACGAAAAATATTTATATTATTAAATGTAATAGTCAATATTAATTCGTTTTATTCCGATTAGTAAAATGAAGCAGCAATTTAAGATGAAAATCAAAGTTGATTTAGTACTGAAATAATAACACTAAAGTGACTAAACACTATATGTGAAACAACCTTTTGAAATATAAATATGTATGAGAAAAAAGAAAGTTTCCGGATTGGTACATCAGAGTAGTATTAAATTAGATTTATCAGTGAAAGTATTAATCGTCTCATATTTTAGGTCTTTTAACTGAATTTTTTATATTTTGTTTAACGTTTATCCACTGACGGTACTTATAAGTATTACTCACTTTAAACTTTCATCCTATAGAGAATATTACTAATATTCTAATGGTACTTTACTACAGCACTCTTTTAACTCCGTTTTTTCATGATACATGGCAACAATATTTCTAGGTTTGTTATTTTAGCGAAGAAGGAGGCTATCTTTGAAACAGTCGATGTGTTTTGTGCCGACATTTTGTACAGATTGTCACGCTTGACTCTTTATTGATGCAAACATAGTAAAGGACATACATATTTGTAGGATTTTTTAAATTTCATTATGATCTTAGAATACAATTTGACAAGTTATTTTAAGTAGGCAGTGTACGTATTTGATTTAACAGCTGAATTTGTACACTGGGTACTGGAGAAAACTTCTTGTTTAATTTTCGTCTGTATAATTATCAGCAGTTTTTGTCTACTTTATAATGTTATAATTAAATTGTAATCTAGTAATGTTTTTTTCTGGTATTTCTTTTCAGTTTTTATACTTTTTTTTTTTTTTTTTTTTTTTTTTTTTTTACAGGAAATCGAAAAAGTTGTGATACCGGATCATTTTTCTATGCTAGAATTGGCATTTTTAATTCATATATTGCATATGTGGAGATTCGAGAGAACATGTTGTCCTTGGAATAAAGGTGTCGCATAACTAACGCTAAGGCTAAACTAATAACATAGGAAAAAACTAAACTAGTGTAAACTAGGAATAACTAATGCTAAAGGACTGCTAACAAAATCGAAACCTAAAAACATTGTTTTTTTAATGCCATCAAAATTGGATTATTATTCATTTTCCATGTGTAAAATGAAACTATGTCAATTTAATTTTGTTAGGTTTCCGTACTTAAAAAGTATAAACGAATCCATTATAAGGGCATTCCTGTGTCTGTCTGTCACAGCCATTTTACTCGTAAACTATATTGGGGGAAGTAATAAAGACTTCTGACCCACATATTTACCGATTATTAAACATTCACAAATATATTTAGGAAAAATGTAGAGGAGCCAATTAAGTTACTTGAAAAAAAAAAAAACTTTTTCTATGTATATCATGTGGGGTATCGTGTAAAAGATTTCGTAACGCTGAACTCAAAAATATATTTCATTAATTTTAGGTATTATATTTTTAGAGATATCTCCGAAGATGTAGTGCAAAAATATGTTCCTCCCAATCTATTTCCGAATCTACTAAAACTAAAATTATCAAAAAATTCGAGGTAATAGAAGTTTATTTATTCCTTGCAGGAAAATTAGAGCGATTACCCTAGGTAACATAGTTTTTGAGAAAAGCGCTTTTTTCCGTTGTACACAAATTTCAATCTGTGGGCATTTAGCAAAGTTTTTGAGGAGCTCTGGAGGTACCTAACGTAGCCGAAGTGTAAAAGCACTGTTGATAACGATTTTTGAAAAAAATCATCCGCAATTAGTCGAGATCCGAGATATTAACCATTAAAGATACGGACGGTTTGGACTTACATAATGACAGGGGCACCGTACTCTATGTACCATTTGCTTTTAAAGCCTAGATAACACTTTTCAATGATATATTTGTGCACTGCAATGCCCAGTAGCATTATAAAAGCAATAAACGTCAAATTGTTAAAAACAGACTAATTTAATTAGATTTAATCAGATAAATATGACGGAATTCGCGACTAGTTTGCTTTGAGTGGAGCTCTCAATACGCCTCCCGTGACTTTAAAAGTTAATTAAAAACCGCTGCACTGACCAAGGAGGACTAGTAACTTTACAACCTCCTTTCGAAGCGCGTTTAGCACAATGCCAAGTTTAAACTTCAAACAAGGGTTTTGTTTTAGCTACACTGTAAAAAGAAAAGATTATTACTACGCTGAATTTAGTTTTCTGAAATGTTAAATGAAGTTTAAATATGCACTACTTTATTGTCAGTACCGAATTAAGTTAATCATAAACAGATTAGGATAAAATAAAATAAAAAAAGAGTTATACAGAATAGCAATATTTTATATTATTTAGGCTTCATATCTCTTTGAACTTTTATGGTACACCCATTCATACTTTTCTGGTATATACAACTATGTATAGTTTTTTACAAAGCCTAATTATTCTTTTAGCAACAATTTTTTTAGTGATATAATTAATAATTCATACATTTATTGTATGGAGTCCTCTGAGCGTGAGGAATACTCGCACTTGACCGTTTATTTTTTTATTGTTAACTTGAAAATTGTCTTCTTATTTTTTAGCATGTTTAAGAGTTTAGATTTTATTTGAAATACTGTGTAAGTTTTCTGTTACGAGAATATTTTGTCCATAGTTTACTGATGATACTTTAAAGTACCACTTTAATTAATTACCTCTAACGAATTAAATTTGTCTCAGATGCACATTTTTTTATGCAAATATTTTCATTTTTATAGTAGTAACTGAAAAAAAAATTGCATGAAAAAAATTGCAATAGATCATAATGCAGTAGATAAAGGACACCGAAAGCTGGCTATAAAATATTCTATGCCACAAAACAGAAAAAATAACTTTGAGATATTTTCTCGTATTAATTACATACAAATGCTGTTATACAAATAAAATAATAAATCCTATTTTTTTTTTTTTTTTTTTGCACGTAGTTTTTATATTTTTTTTTTTCACAAACTATTGTCTGATTGTTGTTCTGTTTAAAAATATATCATTCTTAATATGCATTCTTGAATTGCTATATTTTGCAAAATATATTCTCGCGCTGCACACAGTTTATGTGTCTTTGTCAGAACACCATGTATACAGATTTCATCAAAGAACAAAAATATGTTTTTTTGGATGTTACTAGTTAATATAATCTTTTATTTTCAACATTTGACACTTTTTTGAAAATATGAAACAAACTGTAATCTTGAAAAAATTAAAATGAAAGGAAAGAAAAAGGATAAATCCACTATAGAAGAAGATGGAGTTTAACATCTTTAGGGATGATTTTTTTATGGAGAGGAAAAAAAGACTTAATTGTTTTTTTAAAGATTTATTTATTTTACATTTATAGGAATTCAAAAAGCAAAAACTATCAAATTCATAAACAAAAAATAACGTCCACGTACGTGGCCAAAATGTATTGGATACTACACGCTACAATCTAGTCAAGTATATGCCTGAAAAAAAGATAGTTAAATTGCTATGCATAGTTTTTAATCCTATAAAAATTATACAAATCTTGACAGATTTCAGCATTGAACAGTACTTTAAAATAATCTTCAGATTTAAGAATTGTCTGTTTCAGATTGTTTATTATACATTTCTCTATAAATATGCTAGTTTTCGTGGTCGTAAAAGTTTTGCTGGAAACGGCGAGAAAGTGAAAATAACACAATATTTTCGATAACGGCAGCGTCAATAACAATTTTTTTTTTTAAGAATAGAGAGAAAAAAAGTAAGAGCATGGAAATATTTGTTTTACTGTATAAAAATTTGTTGATAACATATAACAGAAAGTACTGTCTGGAGGCTAATCAATGCACACCCCTAAGCTGCAGAATATACCGGGTGTCCCAAAAAGGACTGACTGATTTTAAAATTCAATAACTTGCAAACGGTGACAGATATTAAAAAAATTCTTGCAGGAGGGTTAAGCATAAGGTCAAAAGTTTTATTACAGTGATTTTCAATTTTAGTTCGATTTACAAACAATAGATGGCGCTGTAAGCGATAGTCGCTAAATTCAGGCTCGATTTTTGGTACTTCGTGGCCCGGATAATACATTTCCATCTCCTTTTTCTGCATGGAACAAGATAAAGGACCAAAAATCGAGCCTGTATTTAACGACTATTGCTCACAGCGCCATCTATTGTTTGTAAATCGAACTAAAATTGAAAATCACTGCAATAAAACTTTTGACCTTATGCATAACCCTCCTGCAAGAATTTTTTTAATATCTGTCACCGTTTGCAAGTTATTGAATTTTAAAATCAGTCAGTCCTTTTTGGGACACTCGGTAGAAACATGTTAATTGGGAGGGAAACACTTCTTATGGCGTAGATGCGCAGTAAAGAAAGGATTTTCTAAAATTCCAACCATAAAACGGTTAAAAAACAGAATAAAGAAGTTTAGAAAAATTCCTTAAAGTCAGATAATATAGTTATGTGTCAAATGATACAATATTTTAATATTTTTTGGTATACTGAATCGAATGGTATCGGGTAAATTTATCTAAGTGCAATAATACGGGATATATTTCATATTTTTCTAATTTGGCGATATCTTTGTCTTTAAAATTTCTAAAATTACAAGTGATAATTTCTTAATATACGTGCGTTACTATAGCAACGGAAGAAATTCAAATTAAATCACTTTGCTCGTAATGTAACGAAAAAATTTTGACTGTCCCTGTAATTAAACTATACATCTGATTTTTATAAAATTTGAATGACTTGACATAATTTTTCAACAATTATATATTCAAAATTTCAGACCATTCGGTTGGCTAGTTTTTGCTCTGTTATATACGGACAAACAGACAGACAAACGGACAGAATGGCGACTATAGGTGCTACGTATTTATGTAATTAAGAACGTACCTAAAAAATGGCGTTTAAAAATAAAACAAATGTTACTGATTTTAATTAAAGTACAGAGAAAAACGGCTTCATAAGAAAATAAAATTATAAAACAAAAGTAATATATTAATGTAACTTCATCAAGCAGAAAGAAATTTCGATCCTTATACGTATCAGTATATTTGATATACTAGGGGGCTCTGCCCCCTGCTCACTAACGCTCGCCAACCCCCACGAATTGTGACACAATTCACATTGGGACGCTACGAGTTTCGCTTGTTCGCCCCTGTTTGCTGCAACTCTAGCCATAATGAATAACTCTCATAAATCCTTTTAACTTATGAAATTAAAAAAAAAATTAGGTTAAAAAAACAGTAATAGAAAACTTCGTTGAAATCACAGTTAAAAATGAATTTAGTTGGTGCTACCAATAAGCATAAGTCATTTTAACATTATGAAATTTACCATTTTTTGAAATGTAAAATAATTTAATGAAAAATATTACCTTGGAACACAATTAATTTAAAACTCATTGTACATAATGTTGCACAGCACTGCTTAATTTTATTTCAAAAAACTCTTGGAAAAACCCTAAATGATACCAAGCTAGTTCAATATAAATCAACAAACACTATCTAAAGCTCATTCGACGTGAAAAATACAATATCTCTCAGACACTTGGCAAGTTAACAAAATATAAACAAGTTTTCTGAGGTTGCTAAAAGAAACTTTTGATAAAAAGGCTGATTTTCTGAATGCATCATGTGACCATAAAACGAACCAAAAGCCATTGCTATTCTCACTTCTACCAAAAGGTCGTACTGTGTTTAAAAACAGCTTCTGCTCTGAATTTTAATTTGATGAATTAGAAGTAAAGGTCAGTGAGTATGACGCCATTGGGACTTCCTAACAAACCGTTCCTGTACATTACCTGTCTTTTGCTGCTCTATTTTCCTGGAGGTAACTGCTTCATACTATGGAAAACATTCCCAGAAATCGGTTGTTTGTTTGAAACAATTCTACCGTGTGCCAAGATACTTTTGGAGTCCAAATGAGAATGAGTCCTTTCTTTCAAATGACATCATTTTCACCATCAGAACCATTCCTCCCTTCCGAGATTAAAGCGTCATTTAAGCAATTATTTTAAAATTCCCGAGTTTCATTAATATTCATTTTAATTAATTGGAAATTATGTAATTTTCAGAAATATTTTATTTTGTGTATACCAAGAATCTTTAAATAAATAGCAAGAGTCTAGTCTATTTATGTGCAGGAATAAGAATCAGGAATATGACATCATCACTCAGAAAGTTATAGAAAAATATTTTAATTCATGAATGAAAATACATCTTGTGTTTTCCGAATGATGTCATTATCTTAATCGGAAACACTTCGTTTTATATATTGCTTACCATAAAAGGTTATTCACTGTCATTTTATTTACACAAACTACCTAATATTATTTCTCAATAAATAATTTGTGTTCTGCTCTTACGCGATTAGTGTATAATTAAACAGGATCGCTTTAATATGTTTACATTTTATGAAAACCATTTAAATTTTTGTTTTAAACATGAAGCGATTTTAAGAGCTGAAATCACTCTTCTGATTGGTGGAATGTAATAAGGCAAATTAATCGTGTTACTGCGGCTGTTGCCAAACGGCAAGCTTCAAAATCAACCCTATTTGAGTGCCACGGAAGAAAAATATATTTTTGATATATTTTGTGTATTTTCGTGCAACCAAGAAAGTTATTCAATAGAAACAAAACACTGTGCTAAAACTAACATCGTGAAAGAATGTTCACCTTATTATTAATATAAACATTGAAACATGCATATAATTGCTTCAAAAGTGCTAAAACATATATATTAGTTAATATAACCCCGAGATCTATCGAACGCTCACGCGTTCATTTTCAAAGTGGAAAGATGACTGACTGTAAGAAAATCCTTCTATAGATAAAAAAAAAGTTTTGATTCGGAAATGGACCAATGAAAATCTGCGTAGATATTCCCGGCAAATCGGCATCCAATTTGAAAGCCAAAACGTGGCCTTTCTTCGTTAATATTAAAAAAAAAAAACTGTTGCATACAAAAATATGAAAATCGGTAGTATTATAGAAAAATGTTTGATAAAGACGCTGATGCAGACAGTTTTCAAATCGAAGAATTATTTTAAGAGATATTTAATGCCAATGTTGGACAAAATCATTCCATTAAAAAAGATTTATAGGAGCAAAAACTGTACATGGGAATTTTATCATTTTTAGAACATTTTATGCGTCCAAATCTCCCGGTGTGCAGACTGTATTTTATTTTTTAATTTGACTCATTTTTGAGGTTTTATTTCTATTTTAAATTCAAATTTTCAGCATTTCGAGAGATATTTTTTACTTATTTTAGAAAATTGTATTAATTTAAACTGTTGCCAACTGTATAAACAGCGCAAACAATAATGTTTGCTTCAAATTAAAATTTTATGTTACACGTGACTATTATAAACAGAAAATGTAAAAAGCAGGAACTCATTGAAAATTACGTCATAAAAACTATATTTACACGTGAATTTTAAAAGAGAAAGAATATTGTAAAATAATAAATTCATTAACATGCGTTAGAAGTCTTAAATAGGAGAATTTACGTAACATTTACGTCCCATTACACTTATTACGTAAAATGAACAAAAAATAATATTGCAAAACAGTTTAAATTTAAAAATTGCGCGAGACATTTATTTGATATTTTAAGATGATCATAATATTTCATTTCTAACAAAAGTATTTTTACGTGAATATTAAAAAGAGAAAGAAAAGGTTGGTGAAAATTACGTCAGATTATAATTGTCAGATTCAAATTATAATTCAATCTTCCGAAATCTTTTTAAGGCCCATCAAATTAGCGTGATGTTAGAGACTGAGGTGTCTCAACGGGGGTTGACGAGCGTAGCTCGTAGGGGGCAGAGCCCCTAGTATACTTAAAACCAAACAAAATTCTACGCATGTGCAAGCGAAGTTCAGTCCACTGATCTAAAACAGGGATGAAAAGATCAAGTCATATTTTCAGAAGATTTTGAAATACCCAGAATTTTAAACCAAATCACGGAAATATTATAAGAAAGGACATCGTTACAAACAGTATTACTCCCGAGTAAAATCTCAATGGATTCACGGATTATTGAAGAGTGAAAGTTAGGTGTTGAAATGATTATTTTAGCTTTTTCGAAGTTTATCTTAATATTTTGTTTGCGATGCAATCTCTGTAAAGCTATATTAGGTTTGTTACCCCATGTTGACTTTTACAAGTTTAACTTTTCTCTTTATTAAAGGATTTCGATCTCAACCTGATCCTATTCCTGTAAACTGTAGTTTTTTATCATCATTCATTCTTTTGAATTCATTTTTAACATTATAATGAATTATTTCGACAAACATAATATATTTAATGTTATACAGATACTTACTAAAATCTATATTTAATGCATAAAAAAGTCTATATTCTTTCGAAATATAAATTGTTTTCATAATCGTTTCACAATTTAACTTGAAAGTAACCAGGTGGGATTAAATAAAGTGAATTAAAAAACGGTCTATTATTACCTTAATCCTTGTTATGAATTTAAGATAATAACGTCACAGGCATATCAACTAAATACTTTATCTTTTAAAATACAATTTATTGCATTCTTTCTTTTTAAAAGCTTATGTACCTTAGAATTTCCCTAAGAAGCTTAAGAAATTGTCAGGCACAGAAACGAACATAAAGCTCGAAAGAGGAAAAATTTGGTTACATATAAATGTTTCTTTTCTTACCGTTTTCAGCCATTTGAAGTATTTACTTCTCTTAAAAAACAGCGTAGTATTTAAAGAAATCCCATTTACTTTCAAACATCAGTTTGGTATCCCATAAACCCAGGCGCCATGTCTGTGAAAATGTCAGGTGCTAAAGTAAGAAAATGTTTGAGCGGATGATAGGATTAAAAAAGTGGAAAACAAATATATAGCTAACTATAAACCCATCTTTGTTTCATATAATTTAAGATTTTATTTTGTAAATGCCGTGTCGGAAAGCTTTAATGTCAAGTTTATAAGAATTATTAGGAATCATTAGTGCTAGTTAAGCCTAAATATAATTACTCAGAAATTTTATCTTTCGTTTTTTAGATTACGTGTAAGTTTTTATACTAGAAGAACAGGTCCAATTACCGGCTACTACTTTTGTTTTCAATCTAGATCATACAATTTTCTAAAATAATAAAATAAAAAGTGACCGCAGGGTACCTTGGCACGTCTTACACCTGTTTAGAGAAAAAAAAAATCAGTTTAAAAGGCGTTTTCTGTATATAAGAGACAAAATTCCGAAAGTCTTCAAATTTTGAGATTTTAAAATAGGGTCTAAATACCGGCTACCTAAGTTTTTTTTCCAAAAGATCACAGAAATAGAGCTAATGACAATTATTAAGCAATAAGAATATTATTTTAATAAATTGTATTGATTAATAACATTTCTTATGTACAGAAAAATAGGCAATTTTTTAATAAATAAGTATTTTTGTTAAATTTCTAAAATTTTTTACGACTCTCTCTCACATTCTTCTTCCCATTATGTTTCTAATTTTGTTTTTTAACGT
This sequence comes from Maratus speciosus, assembly GCA_963932465.1. Classification (NCBI taxonomy): domain Eukaryota; kingdom Metazoa; phylum Arthropoda; class Arachnida; order Araneae; family Salticidae; genus Maratus; species Maratus speciosus. Next base: position 168,170,883 of record OZ010797.1, read on the forward strand.
GTAAAACAAAAAAAAAAGCTTGCTGATTGAAATGAGAATTATTTTATCTGAAAAAATCAAAACCATGATCAAACCATCGGAAAATCAAAACCATCTGAAAAAATCAAAACCATAATATCACTCTCTGCGTTGGTATAGTCCCTATCATCCCACATATCGCATTCTTAACATTGAACCCAGAATCCCCTCCCCCAATCTTGTCCACAGAGAAAGCACCCATGCAGAAGACACAATTTTATCATATTCTTCTGTTGGATATTTTCCTTTTTCACTTTTTTAGCCCTCTCGCTGCGTAATTGTTTTATCAAAATAGTTTCAAAAATTGCGTATTTAACACCTTCGCGACGAGCGTTTTTTAAGTATTTTTATTCTTTTGTCACCGGTTTTTCAAAACAAAAGTTTTTGTCTAATTTAAGCGGGAAAATGCTCCGATTAAATAAGGCATAATATAGAATAAAAAATAACTGGTGGGAATAATCAAGGAGGGTTAATTAGACGGAAAAAATGCATCCCCGATGACACCTCGGGTTGCGCAAATTTTGCTACTTTTACTATGCCCAATGAAATCTCGGGTTGAGCAGCGAGAGGGTTAAAATCAAATTTCTGCCTCTTTCGCCTGGTTTACTCCGTCATTTTTTTCTTTCTCTTCACATTTATTACAGGCAATTTTGTAGTGTCCAGCAGCTCTTTTTTTTTTAAAGTGTTCCGGTAACCAGTGTCGGTCCTGAAGAATTACGTCCATGGTTGCTTTTTTCATATTGCGAAATTGGACCGGGACTATTTCTGAACCATTTAAATTAATTTATTCATTATAGAACTATTTAAATTAATTTATTTTCCTCCCCTTCAAGCAGAGCAACCGAGAGAGGTCCAAATACCGGCTAGCCGGTATTCGGACCGCTGCTATGTTTATGTTAAAACCGGTATTACTCATTCATGTAATAAAATACCAACACTGTGTGCGTGGCAATTGAGAGCTAAGTATGTCTAGAAAATAACTTAATCAACAATTCAAACCAATATACGATCAGTATATTTAAAAAAATTGCGAAACACATATCTGAAAAACTTTTGATGTACCAGATTACGTAGATTTGACACTTTTGCATTTACTATTTGTAAATGACACGGACTTCAGCGACGTACTTTTCGTAACTTTCTTCTCTCAATTAAAGTTACAAACTCTGACTATCACCGCTAGGCTGCGCAGCGCTCAGTTCTCAGAACACCTAGTAGCCGGTATTTGGACCCTAGCTGGTATTTGGACCTTCTCCTCTATTTATCAACACAGATTTCAAAAACTTGCAAATTTTCCATGCAAGATGATTTACGAAAGTCACACAGAAACATTTTAGATAAAGCAAAATACTAAAGGTTAAACTTACCAAATCTTAGGAATAATCATATTGGTTTTTTTTTAAATCCATTTATGCCTGGCGTCCAATTTTTGGAACGCTGCAATTTTTTATAAATTTGTAATTTTTGTCTAGTATATAACATGAAAATCCTATGGGAAAACAAAAATTCAGTCACAAATGGGATAAACATGAATGCACTTTTGTAAAAAAAAAAAAAAAAAAAAAAAAAAAAAAAAAAAATTGTGTCTTCATTTTTTTTTTTCGTAATAGAAGTAAAAAATAGATTTTAGAGTGTCATAAAAATCCTCGTACTCTCGTATTTCACGGAGAGATATTTTTCCGTATAGTCTAAGTTGGAATATTATAATACCTTCTTTTACATGAATGTGTTTATTAGTAACATTTTACTGCTGAATCAAATGAAAACAAAATTTCGATATTTTTTCTAATAATTTCATCCCCCCTGATTTGTAAGTTCGGTAAGTATTTTGTGTAAATCAAAATATTAAAATTTATTTCTATTCCTCCGACTAGAACTTTGCAGTGTTATATAAATACTTGTCAGTAAATAAATACAGTAGCATTTCTTGCATCTGATGAAGGCTATGTTTTTATAGTTGAAAGTACTACGGATATTAAAGTAATTTAACATCTTTTTTAAATATTGTCTCATATTTTAAGCAGTTTGAACATAGTGTAAGTTTAAGTTGAAATACATATCATTGCACATTTACAAAAATATGAAATACATAGTTGAAAACATCCCGATTTTTGAATGCCAGAAAATTGTCACAAAAATGTTCGATTTCAGAAATTGTGCGATTATATAAAACAACTACATCTGAATAAAAATATTGCTACTAAAAAAATTGGGAGCTCAGCAGCCATAGCCATATAATAAAAAAAAAAAAATTAAAAAAAAAGCTAGAAAACAGGAATTCTGCTTTTTCAGAATTCAGTGTCGCCTCCGATGAAAAAAAAAAATATATGTATATATAAATAGTACAAAACATATTTCAATTTTAAGACTTACAGCACACGCTTTTATATGATGCAAAATGACGTCATTCGCATCCGCTTAAGAATTCCTACATTTACGATCCACTCTTAAACATCTACAGTAAAGTAGGCATAGGGCGTCACTATCGCGTCATAATATACAAATGCAGCAAAATGATGTCGTCATTAAAGAAACTCGACGAAAAAAAAAATAAAACGCTGTCTAATGATTCATAGGCCTTCATTTGTTTGTAACATTAATATAAATACTTAAAATTAAATAGTTTATAATAGCTCCATGTTTTAAGGGGTCTTGTATCTTTTAAACGCGTCGAAAATTAACGAAAAACTTCAAAGTTTGAATTAGTCTATCTTCAAAACCTTTTTATGTATAAACGTGAAATTTTGGATATTGATTAAACAGATTGTGCTTTATAATATACTACCAACAGAAATTTATTAACCCTTTACAGAGTTTGTGTATTGTTGAAATCAAAATAGCTCTTTTTTTAACCCATAATTCATTGCGCGCATGATATCTTGAGAAAGTATGTATGGTTTGTCATGAAATTTCGTAAATATACTAAACAAATATGTGTGTTTAAAATGATCTACTTTTGAGTATTTACAATGGTAATATTTTTAGTTATGACTATTTTTATTCATTAAAAATACAAAATTTTTATTTTTTTTTTACGAAAATATTTTTTATACAGTTAATGAAATAATTTTAGCCTAAGAATAGATCATTTTAAACAAGCATATATGTTTAGTATCTTTACCGAATTTCATGCCAATCCATGCTTACTTTCTCAAGATATCATGCGCGCAATGACTTATTGAGTAAAAAAAGAGCTATTTTGATTTCAACAATACACAAATTCTGTAAAGGGTTAATAAATTTCTAATGGTAGCATATTACAAAACACAATCTGTTTAATCAATATCCAAAATTTCATGTTTATACATAAAAAGGCTTTGAAGATAGACTAATTCAAACTTTGAAGTTTTTCGTTAATTTTCGACTCGTTAGAAGGTACAAGACCCCTTAACAGAAATCATTGATTTATAATTTTTTTCAAAATAGCACATATTTTATTTACATTTTCTTTCGGTTGTTATGAAAAAATGGCAACAAAAATATATAATTCATATTTTACAACTATTTTTCCATTATTTTCTACAGAAATTGTGTACTTCCGTTGCCAATATTAAGTAAATGGCTCCAAAAACCACTAAAAAAAAATCAATATTTCAAAAATAAATGAAGATGCAGTTTTCAAACAAATTGCATTTAAAAGTACTTTTTTTCTCAATACGACGGCATAAAAAATGAAACTTTTCGATGCTTTGAAGTTTAAAAAATTGCTATAGAGTATTTAATCGCACTGCTTTGTTTTACGGCTGGTTTCTGTAAGGTAACGTTATTTCTGAAGATGACACAAAATAAGCTGGGAGAAAGAAATAGCATACCGAACCGGGGGCTAATAAAACCCGTAGGCTTTTTATGTGTTTGATGAGTTATTTCTTTATAATTCCCAAAGAATAGTGAAAAGTTTTTGGAATCTTGGGCGACACTGATATTTTGTATCAAATTTTACTAGGTTTTCAAAATAAAGAAATTAAGTTATTTTTTTTTTAAGCGCTGCTATGTAAAGAAAGGTTTCTAAAATTTTCTTTATTCAGCCTTTAAAATTCAGGGTGTCTACAAATTATTTGGGCAAAAAGAATGATTTATTGAATGGAACTGACAAGGGAGAAAAGTACATATTGTTGTAAGAAAGAACAAGTAATATAAAAATTTTGTTTTCAAAGTCAATTCCTACTCAGATCATCAAAGAAAAATTTAATATAATCCCTTAAGCTAATATTAGTTTAGTTTTTGTTGCATTAAAATATCTCAATTTGTTGATTTTCTATAAGGAAGTAGGTTTACAATGGAAGTCTATGGGAATTTAGCGAAATATTAGAGATATCGTTAAGTTGGCGTCACGTTTGGCGACTCATTTTAGTCGCCAAATTTGGCGATATATCCCCAAGTTGGCGACAAACTTGGCGGTATTTGGCGACAGAACAGGCTCCCCCCTATGGTAACCCCCCTCATAGATATGAAGATGCATTAAATGATTCAATAACCAATGGCCGTCATTTTGTCTCCCATGCAAAACTAAAATTAATTAATTAAAATTTAATTAATGAATTAATATTTGAAAAAACTGTATTAACATCAATTGTCATCCAGTACAAGTTTAAAAAAATGTATTTCAATTTGATAGGATGAATAATAAGTATTTTATTAACGACTGAAAATTTGAACAAGATATATATATAAATAATAAATAAATAAATATAGGGAAAGTGTGAACTAATAGTAGGAATTGAAAAAAATAGTTTAAGTTTGCCCTTATCACAAATGCTCGATGTGACTTCAATTCGTGACTCTGTAAATGTCCCATCGGTGAATCATTTCTTGCCACAGATTTGTCAGCATGTTTCCTTCGATCTAATTAATTGCAGTGCAGATTCTTGATTTTAAGTCTGGAATGGATGCAGGAGGTGGCGGCTTGTACACTTGATCCTTTACAAAATCCCATACACCGAAATCATGTGGTGAAAGATCTTGTTATCGTGGTGGCTATTGATTAAGACCTCCACTCGCTAAGCGATAGCGTCAGTTATGACACCTAACGCCATCTATGAATAAACTTCGGCAATATTACTGCTAGTCTGACTTTCAAATAGTTAATTTCATTTAATATTTCAGAAGTTCTTAACTTACGAAATTACCCAACTAATTTGTAGTCTGTATCATAAACGAAGAATACTACTCAGTATTATAAATGATACTTTTTGACTGAAACTAATAAAGTTTACCACAGTTCTTTTCTGTTTCCCTGGAATAGTTTCATTTACATTAATGTAATTTGTAAAACTATCCTCTAATTTTATATATTAGAAGATTTACAAACATATCAAGTCAATTGGTTTCAATGTGGGCATGCTTTCAACTTTGCAATTTTTATCTAACAACTGAAAAACTAAATAATCTTCACCATACTAAAAATATTGTATTATATACAAACAAAAATATTTTAAAAATGCTAATAATGCATGAATGCAATTAAGTTACACAACATTTTACTCTTTCTCATATTACATGCTAAAGTTCAACAGGAAACTCATTGTTATGTATGCAAGAAAACCAGAAAAAGGCTTTTATCCAAATTAAATAATGGTTCAGAATATTTCCGTTCCTGCCAGCGCTTTGTATTTATTTATTCAGAATCTCTTTCTAATTTTCCCCTGTTTATTAAGATACATCACTTTTGCTGCCATTAAAAAATTATGCGCGGAATAATGTCACCTTTTTCGCTTTCATAAGATAAATACTAATATAGATAAAAGATTCCTTTCCCCTTAAACATAATTATCTTAATAAATACTGCGTATTTAGTGAGCCTGAAGTCCATTAGAAAATAGTTTATTTCAAATACTACGTGCTTTTCTAAGTAATTTTAAATTTTGTACGAAAAATATTCAATAATTTATTATCTGCATGTTTTTTATTTGTTTACTGTAGCAGTAGCATAGAAAATATTGTTATATTTCTCCTATTATTATAAAATTATATTATATCATTATGTTTTTACGCTTTCTTGAATTCAAGGCGCTTTTGATAATATAATTTATGCATAATAATGTTAATGCTGTATGATTAAGTATAAGTATTATTTTGCATTTTTAAATTTTAAGGCAAAACAAGTTATGTACTCATTTTCAGAAATGGCAAAATCTCAATATTCTTATCAGGAATTAATGATTTAAGTATGTGCATTTGACAATAACTTACAATTTTGAAAAGATAAATAAATGTAATATCGAGTGAATTAGAATATACAGCATCAGTTTTGCCCCATTACCACAAAAATTTAGTCAAACTTAAAAACACAAACCAATGTTACAAACGCATTTACAGCAATTAATGCTCATAGAAAGTATTGTAACCAAATGAATTTAAACACTAAGTACTCTATATTATACAATAAACATCTTGTAACGTATCTCGGTAACGTATATAAATTTCATTATGTTTGAAATAGTGTAACATCAATAACAGCTTGCTGCAAACGACATTCCCTTTAGATCATTATTTAATTGAATTATTTTGTGTAACCCTGTAAAGGAATAATTGCTTTGGACTCTATATCATGCGCGAAGCAAGTTTAACTGTACTTCAAAATGCATATCATTATGTTTGAAATAATGAAATATAATTAAAATACACTGTAAGAAAATTATAATTGCAATATACTTCGTTTTCAATAGGAACATGCCATGGTAAATCTCAGTATCATACATCAATTAAGTATAAATCGAAGTATATTTACGAAAATTAGAGCGCGGAAAGACGGATGGACAAATGAATCGAAATCAAGCGCATTTTAACGGTGTTTGGAAAGTGCTACTAAAATGATGGTATTTAATACACAATATGTTCTTATTTATTTTACATTAAATGCAAATTCAAAACAAATTACAGTCTTCTAAATATAAAATGAGTAATACGGAAAAAAGTTTAAAACCTCTCTCATATTAGATGGATTTTACTTATCATTTCCAAAAGTTTTTTAGCCCCCGGTACGGTATGCTATTTCTTTCTCCCAGCTGATTTTGTGTCATCTCCAAAAAATAACGTTACCTTGTATAAGCCAGCCATAAAACAAAAGCCGATGTTTCATTGTGCGAATAAATACTCTACAGCATTTTTTTAAACTTCTAAGCATAGGACATTTTCAATGTTTATATCGTCGTATTGGAAAAAATATACTTTTAATGCAATTTGTTTGAAAACTGCATCTCTATCTATTTTTGAAGTATTAATTTTTTGTAGTTTTTAGCAACATTTGTCTCGACATTTGTTTCATTTTGGCAACTCAAGTACTCCATTTCTCTAGAAAGTAAAGAAAAATAGTTGAAAAATAGCAATTATATCTTCTTGTTGCCATTTCCCCATAAAAACTGAAAAAATGTAATGAAAATACGTGCTATTTTCAGAAAAATATAAATGAATGATTTATGATAAAACATGGAAATATTATCACTATATTTAATTTTAAGTATCTATATTAATGCAAATGACGTTATTTTACATAAAATAAAAGTGTGCGCTTTAAGACTTAAAATTTAAATATGTTTTGCACTACAGTAGAAGCCCGATTATCCGAGTCCCGCTTAACCAAGTTATTTTCTTCTGATGGTTTCTATTATTATGAAACGTGGCCAGGGGCGTATTTAAGCAGAATTCGTTAGGGAGGGGGGTGTATATGACGATTTCCGACTAACTTTAAAAAATATATGTATCTTTAAAAGTACAGTCGTGGAAAAAAAAAAAAATTAAACACCCCCTACTAACTCCTCAACAAATCATCATAGAAGAAAGTGACTGGTACCGAACGATTGGAAATAAATCCTACTTTTAAATCATGTATATAAAATTTTCTTAGGGGTCATCTACATATTAAAACGAATCCAAACTTCATTTTTTTCAATGGCAATACCCAATTTTAACGAGATATTTCAAATCTTCGGTTCAAACTATGCCTAGACACCAAGTTTCAAGTCATTTGAATGATAAGTTTTTGAATTATAAACATTCAAAATTGAGTGCTTCTAATGTTAAATTATATTTTCATATTTTTATTTATATCTCCCGAAATTATGCTCCTAATGTGCTAATTTTTTTTTGTGGTAATAATACTAATATACCCAAACATAAATAAGCTGAATTTGCAATTTTTATAATTTTATGATATAAATTATGAATTATGAAATTAATATTCGAAAAAATTATGAATTGCAACCTACAATTTTTTTTATGGTTTTAGATTTATTAAGTCCTGCTTTATGGAAATTCAAAAATTTCACATTTTTCTTCCAAGTAGTTTTCAAATTATGCTTAAAAAACGGCAAAATGGTGGTTTAAGGGGCCGTCTATGATGGAAGTGAGTAGACATTTTGAAATTTATTCTGCAGTACTGTAATCTAACACGCTTCATTGACTCCTTGAGTGGCGCTTAAGGTGCCTTGATCAAGGAAGCGGCTCTCTCGGTTAACAATCCAGTACGGAACTTCAATTTGGATACAGCCCTTAAAATGCGCTCGTTTTAAAATAATTAATTTCTCGGAAACTTATGGTACGAATTGCATAAAAATTCGTTTTTAGGCTAATTGAAGGGTGTAGAGTTCATTTATGCTGTCAGAATTGGGTACTGCTATTGAAAAAAACAAAGTTATGGTTCGTTTTAATATGTAGGTGGCCCCTAAGCAAATTTTATATACATTATTTAAAAGTAGACTTTATTACCAATCGTTCGGTACCAGTAACTTTCTTCTACGATAATTTGTTGAGGAGTTAGTAGGGGGTGTTTACTTTTTTTTTCCACGACTGTACGTTTCTGTGTCTGTATATATGCATCTACCCGGTGTCCTAAAATGGACTGACTGATTTTAAAATTCAATAACTTGCAAATGGTGACAGTTATAAAATTAAAGTCTTGCAGGATGGGTATGTAAGATATCGGGAATTTTCTTACTGCGATTATCGATTTTAGTTTAAAATAGCGGCGATAGATGGCGCTGCTAGCAATAAGCGATAAATCGGGGTTCGATTTTTGGTCTATCTCTTTTCTCAATATTGATGCGAAAGAAGGAGATTAAATATATGCAGTGGGCCCCTAAGAACACAATTGCATTGGCGACTGAGAACCACTCCATATATTTAATTTCCTTCTTTCGCATCAATACTGAGGGAGAAGAGAAACAAAAAATCAGGCCCCGATTTAGCACATATTGCTCGCAGTGCCATGTATCGCTGCTGTTTTAAATTAAAATCAAGAATCACTGTAACAAACTCCTGACATCTTACATAACCCTCCTGCAAGAATTTTTTAAAAAGCTGTCACCATTTGCAAGTTATTGAATTTTAAAATCAGTCAATCCATTTTAGTACACTTGGTATGTTCTATATAAAATTCAACATTATTAACCCATCGAGATCAAATTTTTGACATTAGAACATCAGATACTTTACACTTTAGAATACTGAGGAGAATGTAAGGTAGATTTAAAGATGGACACATCACCCCTTCACTTACACTTATGTTACATTGTTGTAAATATTCCCGTAAAGTATTTTGATATTTTTGCTGAATGTTCAGGTGGAAATCTGCAATTCGGATTAATTTAACAAGTTGAAATTTTTAGTAAGATGCTACTTAGAACTTATACAGTATCAGCTTATTTATATTTACATTAAAAATGATTAAATCAAAACTTATTTGAATTAAATCTTTGTTTATCCATTGCATAACATGCATTTTAACTCATCATTTTTTTAGACGGCCCATCTATTCACAACAGTGCTCAAATCTAGGTATTTCAAAATATCCTTCTCAAACGTAAGCATCATGAGTATATTCAAAAGTGGATCGGTGATTGTTGTTCTTAGATTTTTTTTCAAAATTTTTAATTTACATTGTTCTTTCCTCCGAGGCAACTGCAAAAGGAGGATTTAGAACCAGACGATTGACATGGTTTGCAAGTTGCAGAATGTATCTCAAAGGTTCTGTTTTCATGTAAATATCGTCCATTTCGTCCATTCTTTCAGCCTCTGCGCAGAAGTCTGACAAAACTTTCATCTCTGCGTGTAATGCTTCCATATCAGGAATTGCCAATGTTTCACGAAAGCCATTTACCGCTTACTTAACCATATTTAGTTTTTATTTCTTTCTTGTAATGGGAGATACATTATTTTATCCAGTGGTGTGATTATGCTCATGAAAGAATAAAGACTTTCAGCTATCACCAGTGTAAGGGTATCCAGTACCTTCTGAAACTCTATGCGTTAGAACATTATAAGTTCGGGAGCAAAGAGATTGTCTCAATTACCGTCTAACTTCTTTGGTGCCAATCTTCGTCGAAACTGCATAGTAAATTCATTTCATGGATCAACACCTTACTTGGTTTAAAAGAGAACTGCACTCTGTATTTCCCTATTCATATTTTCATTGTCATTGTTGATTGTTTCTAATGATTTGATACATGTCTTCAGCATTTTCATAGCGTCTATTTTAAAAGTTTTCGACTTCATTTTTTCAGTAACTAAGCTGCACTTGTGCTGAACATTCTTGCGAAACATCGGTGAAGCAATGAAGTCGAGCGATAACATTTCCTTTCTTAAACATCGTGGCTTGAGCTTTGCTTTGCTAACTAACAGAAGTAGAGGAATGAACTATTTCAAAATATGTAGGATACATTCATATGTGATCCAAACCGCTTTCAATGATTCCGCTCGAGCAGTCCATCTCGCCTTAGAAAGATTCCGCAGTAGAAGAGCATTTTCTATTTCTTTGAGCTTGTCTACTAATGGTTTCTTTCATTTAGTACTTTCTGTGAAAAACACAAGCAACTTCCAGCTCGTCGAAAACATCACCTATAATATTGCTGGCATTGCAGATATGCGAAACGAAAGTGTTGAGTCTGTGATATTGACAAGGAATATATTGCACAATTCGACCCACGATTTCTGAAAACGTCTCCTAGTGCCGTTGAATTCCCCAGACATACTGTTTCTAAAACCGTATGACTGAAAAATTACCTGATCTATTTCGAGCTCATTCTTCGTAAGGATGTACGATTTCTAGCATGCAAGGTCGACATTGGTTTTATCGACTTCTTTTACAACTTCCGAAAGCCGATCGGAGTTTTCGACATATTTCAACACAACAGCTGATCGATCATGGTGCGAAGCATCTGGTATCGTATCTGCCATAATTCCATAAAATTATGCTTCTTAAATATCTCTGACTATCGTTTTGCGCACTGCTGTAGCAAGAAATTCAATCATCTCCGTTTTGGGATAAAATGGAAAGGTAAATTATGTGGTGTGTCCTGAAACGTGTGTCCTCAAACATCTCCTCAGTTGTGGGTTATGTCTGGAAATTAATTTCACATTTGCCAAAAGTTTCCATTTTCGTCTTTGTCACTTCTACAAACCAGACCTTGTCTATACCGCATTTGCGTAATCATCCCATCAAGATTGCTACAATTTCAGTGCTTAATGCAAGATGTTGCTGATGCTGTTCCAGAATAATCTGTTTGCGCTTGCTCTCGTCTAGTAAGTGATTATGCGTCTTTATGAACTGACAAAATAGGAAACAGCAAATTTGGTGGAAGCTGGAAGAGAAATGTTGTGCGAACTTTCTGTTCTTTTATTTTCCTTAAGCTCTTCATTTTGTGTCCTTTGTTTACACAACTCTCAACCGAAGCATTTTGTATTTTTTCTCTCCTAGGTCCTTCAAGAAATAGGCAAAACAATGATAATGACATTAAATTCTGTGCTATATTCCAAAGACGGATGCTCTTTTTTAAAAAGCGGTGTTGAAATGTCGCTGTCTATCTTGAGGTGTGGAACCATTTATCGGATATACTCTGAGTTTTGGCTGATACGGACTTAAACTTTTCAAATATGTCTCTGATTGTCTGACTTCATTTTAGACCTTTTACCTGGGTCATGTTCAAAGATGGAATCGTTCCCACTTTTCGTAATGCTAATCTTTCCACGGTTCTGCTCGATTTCTTTCACGATTTTACTATAAATATTTGACGACGAACAGTTTCCTTTTTCCTGTCAATTATATCTATGGTCTCTTTAAGGAATCAGAAAATAATTCATTAGATTGAGTCACTTGTTCAATAATCGGCTTGCAGTCGTCTAAACAATCGACTAAATGGTGCTATTCTCCAGCACATTTCAATACAACACGATTAATATGAATGCCTTCGGCAAAGTGGTCATCACCTTCAGTGCTAGTCGATCATCTAGATGTTCAGAACCGTACTAAACCGCTGCGGACTCTCAGAAAGACCCCTTTGTATATTGAGAAACAACTCTTTCCTGGTTCTTTCTGAATTTATTTTCAGTGGTTACGCGAAGTCGAAGAAAACAGGGGCAAACTTTGAATTTTCGAAAGAAATTAAGACAAATGCTAAGGATTGGTGTTTTCTAGTGTATGTTTTAAGAAAAAACGTTGAAAATTGGAAAAAAAAATCGATTGTTTCAGAATTGTATCGATCGAAACTCTGACTACATAGAATTTGCCGATTTTGATTAAAGTTGCCGACATTGGGGGAGGGGCGGGTAGCCACCCCCCTACGCACCCCCAGTAGCTTGGCCCCTGAACGTGGCTGTTTCATAATAATAGAAACCACCAGTCCATCAGAAGAAAATGAAGTAATGGAACTGTTCGGGGGCGACACTAAATTCTGAAAAAGCAGAATTCCTGTTCTCTAGTTTACTATCTTCCTCAGATACAATATTATCACACTAAGAGATCTGAGATTTTTTCGCTCTTCAACTGTAACTGAACGCTTTGATAAAATGTTGTACATTCCCTTTTTTCTTTCTTTTTTTGTCATGAATAAATGATAAAGTCTATTTTTAGACTTTTGCTCCTTAAAGTGTTTTTAAATAAATTCGACAATTTACTGAAACAGCTATAAATTTCTTTTTCTAGTTTCTTTTTAAAAATAACTGTGTTGAAAAGTGTTAATAAAAAGATAGTACTTATTACACGAAATATTTTTATGTATTCTACCTCAAATGCAAATTCAAACCAAATTACAGTCGTCTAAATATAAAATGCTCAAGACAAAGGAAAGGGAAAACCACTCTCAGGATAGATGGAATTTACTTGTATCATTTCCAAAAATTTTTTACTATTTCCCTTAGATACAATATTGTCACCTGTAACTAAAGGCTTTGATAAAACGTTATTTATTTTATTTTCCTTTTTTTGTGTGATGAATAAATGGTAAAGACTGTTTTCAGACTTTTGCTCCTTAAAGTGCTTTTAAATTCGATAATTTAGTGAAACAGTGATACATTATTTTTTTGTAGTTTGTTTTAAAAAAAACTGTGTTGAAAAGTATTAATAAAAAGATAGAGTCTAATACAGGACATATTTTTATATATCCTGCCTCAAACGCAAATACAATTAGATACAATATTGTCACACCAACGCATCGGAGCTTTTTAGCTCTTAACCTGTAGCTGAAAACTTTGAAAAAATTAGATATTTTATTTTCCCTTTTTCTTTCTTTCTTTTTTTAGGTGCGTTCGTAATTATATAAATACGTAGCACCTATAGTCGTCGTTCAGTCCGTCCGTCTGTCCGTCTGTCCGTCTGTCCGCATGTAACAGAGCAAAAACTACCCAACCGAATAGTCTGAAATTTCAAATATGTGATTGTTGCAAAATTTTGTCGAGCCATTTCAAATTTTATGAAAATCGGATGTATAGTTTAATTACAGGGACAGTCAAAAGTTTTTCTTTACATTACGGCCAATGGGAAAAATTATTGCAAGTGGATTTTAATGATATTAGAGCCTTCCGAATGATCTGAAATTTTAAAGATATAATTGTTGCAAAATTTTGTCGAGCCTTTTCAAATTTTAGGAAAATCGGATGTATAGTTTAATTACAGGGACAGTCAAAAGTTTTTCTTTACATTACGGCCAATGGGAAAAATTATTACAAGTGGATTTTAATGATATTAGAGCCTTCCGAATGATCTGAAATTTTAAAGATATAATTGTTGCAAAATTTTGTCGAGCCATTTCAAATATTAGGAAAATCGGACGTATAGTTTAATTACAGGGGCAGTCAAAAGTTTTTCTTTACATTACGGCCAATTGGAAAAATTATTGCAAGTGGATTTTAATGGTATTAGAGCCTTCCGAATGATTTGAAATTTTAAAGATATAATTGTTGCAAAATTTTGTCGAGCCATTTCAAATTTTAGGAAAATCGGATGTATAGTTTAATTACAGGGACAGCCAAAAGTTTTTCTTTACATTACGGCCAATGGGAAAAATTATTGCAAGCGCATTTTAATGATATTACAGCCTTCCGAATGGTGTGAAATTTTAAAGATATAATTGTTGCAAAATTTTGTTGAGCTACTTCAAATTTTAGGAAAATCGGATGTATAGTTTAATTACAGGGACAGTCAAAAGTGTTTCGAAAAAATTATTGGAAGTGCATTTTAATGATGTATCAGACTATGCACGTTATGAAGTGCAAAAAATTATACATTCAGTACAATATGGGGTGCAAAAAATAATTTTAAAACTAGTTATAGTACGAACGCACCTCATTTGCCACGTTTGACGAGCAATTTCCAACTTGTTTTTCTTTTGTGATGAATGATAAAGACTGATTTCTGACTTTCACTTCTTAGAGTGCTTTTAAATAAATTTGATAGTTATCGTATAATAAAAAATAATATCACATTTTCTAGTTTCTTTTCAACATTAAAAATATTAAAGTCAGCAATGTTCTATATTGATATTCATGAACATGCCAGTTTTTTATTTTCTTCTATCTAAAGAAGAAAGTATTATAATCAAAAAGTTTTTAGCCTTCTGATTTTCGACGGATTTTCCGGTTTTAGGGGTCAGAAATACCTAAAAACATGATTATACAAAATGTCTATCTGTCCGTCCGTGTGTCCACGTGCCCGCTAATTGTATAATGGAAACGTGTATGAAGGTATGCATAGAATCAAATCAAATTTCATATATATGTTTTTGAGTATAGCCAGCAGGTCCTACGTGCATTTGGGTACTTCCTCCGGAAGAAGGCGTTATAACAGACATTTTTCTGCCATTTTCAATATTTTATAATCTAAATGTATATGAAGTTGTACGCAGAATGGAACCAAATTTCATATATATGTTTTTGGCTATAGCTAGCAGGTCTCAGTTGAACTTAGGAATATCTCGCCATAAGGGATCGTTTAATAGCGATTTTTATCTCAATTTTATCATAGCAAATTCGGAAAGTGTACGAAGTTATGCATAGAACTGAACCAAACTTCATATATATTTTTGACTATGGACGCAAGATCCCAGTTGAAAGTGGAAATTTTACCCCAGAAGAAAGCGTTTTTTCGTGTTTTTTTTTTTTTTTTTTTTTTTTTTTTTTTTTTTTTTTTTCAGTTATATTGTACATTAGCTGCTCATGTAGAGAAACGCAAATCGCATCTAGCTAACCCGGCGATTCTCAAGCATCTGAAGTACAACAGAATAACGAAAGCTATCTATTTTATTAAATATAATGGTCAATATTAATTCGTTTTTATTCCGATTAGTAAAATGTAGCAGAAATTTAAGATGAAAATAAAAGTTGGTTTAGTACTGAAGTAATAACACTAAAGTATTAATATGTGAAACAACCTTTTAAAATAATAATATGTATTAGAAAAGAAGAAAGTTTCGGGATTGGTAGATCGGAGTAGTATTAAATTAGATTTATCAATGAAAGTATTAATCGTCTCATATTCTCGGGCGTTTAGCTGAATTTTTTGTATTTTGTTTAACCCTTTATCTATTGACGGTACTTATAAGTACCAATCACTCTAAACTTTCATCCCATAGTAGATATTACTAATATTCTAATGGTACTTTACAACAACACACTTTTAACTCCGCGTTTTCATGATACTTGGCAGCAGTAGTTCTAGGTCCGTTATTTTTATTTATTTATTTATTTATTTAGGAAGGAGGCTATCTTTGAAACAGTCGATGTCTTTTCTACTGACATTTTGTACAGATTGTCACGCTTGACTTTTTACTGCTGCAAAAATATTAAAGTTCATAAGATAAGTATTGGATTTTTTTATGTGTTCATTATGATCTTAGAATACAATTTAACTACTTATTTTAAGAAAGCGGTGTATGTATTTGATTTAACAGCTGAATTAGTACACTGGCTGTTGGAGAAAACTTGTTGTTTACTTTTCATCTGTGTAGTTATCCATAGTTTTTATCTGCTTTATAATGTTATAATTAAATTGTAGTTTAGTAATGTTTTTTCTGGTATTTCTTTTCTGTTTTATTATTTTTTTAGAGGAAATCGAAAAAGTGGTGATACCGGATCATTTTTGCTATACTAGAAATGACATATGTAAATTCATATATTGCATATGTGGAGATGCGATAGAACATGTTTTCCCTAGAATATAGAAGTCGCATAACTAACGCTAAGTCTAAACTAATAACATATGGAAAAAACTAGAGTAAACTAGGACAACTAATGCTAAAGGGCTGCTAACAAAATCGAAACCTAAAAAACATAGTTTTTTTAATACCATCAAATTTGGATTATTACTCATTTTTCATGTGTAAAATGCACTATGTCAATTTAATAATTTTAGGGTTCCGTACTTAAAAATTAAAAACGGAACCATTATAAGATCACACTTGTGTCTGTCTGTCACAGCCATTTTTTTTTCGTAAACTAAATCTTGGAACATGGAAAGTTAGAATTGGGGAAAGTAATAAATACTATTGACCCACATATTTACCGATTATTAAACATTTACAAATATATTTTGGGAAAATATAAAGGAGCCAGTGAAGTTACTTGAAAAAAACTTTTTTCTTTGTATATTATGTGGGGTATCGTGTGAAAGATTTCGTAACGCTGAACTCAAAAAGGTATTTCTTTTAATTTTGGGTACTATATTTTTAGAATGTAGTGCAAATGTATTTGCGACAATATGTCCCCCCACCTCTATTTCTGAATGTACTGAAACGAGAATTATGAAAAATTTAAGGTAATATACGTTAATTTACATCTTGCAGGAAAATTATAGCGATTACCTTAAACCACACAGTTTTTGAGAAAATCGCATTTTTCCGTTGCACACAAATTTCGATTTGCTGGCATTCAGCAAAAGTGTTGAGGAGCACTAGATGTACCTATCGTAGCAGAAGTATAAAAGCATTGTTGATAATGATTTTGAAAAAAATTGTACGTAAATATCTGATATATTAACCCTTAAAGACACGGACGGTTTGGACATACATAATGACAGGGGCACCGTACTGTATGTACCATCGGCTTTTAAAGCCTAGATAACACTTTTCAATGATATATTTGTGCAATGCAATGCCCAGTAACAATATAAAAGCAATAAATGTCAAATTGTTAAAAGCAGAATAATTTAATTAGATTTAATCAGATAAATACTATGGGATTCACGACTAGTTTGTATTGAATGGATCTCTCAATACGCCTCCCGCGTCTTTAAAAGTTAATTAAAAACCTATCTGGAAAACCGCAGCACGGACCAAGGCGGCATTGCAACTTTGTGACCTCCTTTCGAAGCGCGTTTAGCACAATGCCAAGTTTAAACTTTGGACAAGGATTTTGTTTTAGCTACATTGTAAAAAGAAAAGATTATTACTACCCTGAATTTAGTTTTATTAAATGTTAAATGAAATTTATATATGCACTACTTTTATTGTCAGTACCGAATTAAGTTAATCATAAGCAGATTGGGATAAAATTAAAAATAAAAGAGTTATACAGAATAGCAATATTGGATATTATTTATGCTTCATATGTCTTTGAACTTTTATGGTATACCCATTCATACTTTTCTAGTATATACAGCTATGCATAGTTTTTTTCTTTACAAACTCTTATTATTCTTTTACAAAAATTTCTTTTTAGTAATACAGTTAATAAGTCACATATTTATTGTACGGAATCCTCTGAGCGCGTGAATTACTTGCACTTGACCTCTTTTTTTTTTTTTTTTATTGTTAACTTGCAAAATGTCTTCTTGCTATTTAGCATTTTTAAGAATTTAGATTTTATTTCAGTTACATTTTATTGTATGAGTTTTCTGTTACGAATATAATTTATCCATAGTGTACTGATGATACTTTAAAGTACCACTTTGATTAATTACCTCTAACGAATTAAATTTCTCACGGGTGAGCATTTTTTTAATGTAAATATTTCAATTTTTACTGAAAAAATGTTACATGAAAAAAATTGCACTAGATCATAATGCAGTAAATAAAGGACATTGAAAGCTTGGTATAAAATATTCTATGCAACAAAATCGAAAAAATAACTTTGAGATATTTTCTCATATTAATTATATACAAACGCTTTTATTCATATAAAATAATGAATCCTAATGTTTGTTTCGCACGTACTTTTTGCATCCCCCCCCGTCAAAAAAAACTGTTGTCTTAGTTTTTTTTCAGTTCCTGTGTTTATAAATATATAATTCTTAATATGCATTCTTGAATTGCTATTTTCTTGCAAAATATATTCTCGCGTTGCACAGTTTACGTGCCTTTGTTAGAACACCATGTATACAGATTTCATCAAAGAACAAAAATATGTGTTTTTTTTAGGACGTTGCTAGTTTATATAATCTTTTATTATCAACATTTGACACTTTTTTGAAAATACGAAACAAATTGTAATCTTTAAAAATGAAAATGAAAGATAAGGAAAAAAGATAAAGCCACTACAGAAGAAGATGGGGTTTAACATCTTCAGGGAAGATTTTTGTATGGTGAGAAAAATGACTTAATTTTTTAAAAGATTTATTTATTTTACATTAATAGGAATTCAAAAACCAAAAACCAATAAAAATTCACAAATAAAAGATAACGTCCACATATGAGGCCAAAATGTATTGGACACTACACGCCACAATCTAGTCAAGTAGATGCCTGAAAAAGATAGTTAAATTGACATGCATGGTTTTTAATCCTAAAATACGTACACAAATGAGTTATCTTGACAGGTTTCAACATTGAATAGTACTTTAAAATTATCTTTAGATTTAAGAATTGTCTGTTTCAGCTTATTTATTATACATTTCTCTGTAAATATACTAGTTTTACTGGTCGTAAAAGTTTTGCAGGATATGCCAATAAAGTGAAAACAACACAATAAATTCGATAACGGCAGCATCAATAACATTTTTTTTAAGAATAGAGAGAAAAAAAAAGCAATAGCATGGGAATATTGCTTTTATTGGATAAAAAATTCTTGGTAATATATAAAAGAAAGTACTGCTCGGTGCTAATCAACGCACACCCCCAAGCTGCTGAATCTAGCAACACGTAAATTGCGAGGGAAACACTTCTTATGGCGTAGGTGCACGCTAAAGAAAGGATTTTCTCTAATTCCACTCATAAAAAAGATTTAAAAAAAGGTTAAAAATTTTTTAAAGCATTCATTAAAAATCAGATATTATAGTTATGTGTCAAATGATAAAATATTTTAATGTTTTTTACTATACTGAATCAAATGTTACCGAGAAAAATTATCTGAGTGCAATAATACGTGATATATTTCATATTTCTCTAATTTGGCGATGTCTTTGTCCTTAAAATTTCTAAATTTCTAAAATTATAAGTGATAATTTCTTAATATACGTGCGTTACTATAGCAACCGAAGAAATTCAAATTAAATCTCTTTACTAATATATAAATCTTTTGTTAAGGAATTAAAACGGCTATATCTGTTAGAAAAAATGCCTTGAAAAATAAAACAAAACTGTTGCTGATTTTATTTAAAATGAAAAAAATAAAAAAAGGGTTTAATGAGGAAAAAAAAATAGAAAACGAATGTAATATATTATTATAACTTCATGAAGTGGAATGAAATTTCGATTTAAGAGCGCACCTTATACGTATCAGCATTTTTGACATATTTTTAGCATTTTCCGTGCAATCTAGAAAGTTATTCCGTAAAACGAAAACACTGTACTAAAACTAATGTTGTCAACGTATTTTCACCTTGTTATTAATATAAACGTTAAAACATACATATAATTACTTAAAAGGTGCTAAAAAGATATAAAGATATTAGTTAATATAATCCTGAGATCTTTCAAGCGCACAAGCGTTCATTTTCAAAAGGAAAACATCACTGACTGTGGTAGAAGAAAACATACGTAAACAAAACAAAATACTATGCATGCGCAAGAGAAGTTCAGTCCGCTGCTCAAAAAGAAGAGTGAAAAGATCAAGTCCTATTTTCAGGAGCTGTTCAAATACCCAGAATTTAAAACCAAATGCTGGATCATTATAAGAAAGGACATCGTTACAAATAGTATCACTCCTAAGTAAAATCTCAATGGATTCAGGGATTATTGAAGAGTAATGGTTAGATGTTGATATGGTTATTTTAGCTTTTTCGAAGTTTTTTTATTATTTTCTTTTTGATGCAATCTGGATAAAACTGTACTTGGTTTGTTTCCCTACGTTGACTTTTTCAAATTTAACATTTCTTATTATTAATGGATTTCAAAACTCAACATGATCCTATTCCTGTAAACTGCAATTTTTTATCGTCATTTATTCTTATGAATTCATTTTTAACATTGTAACGAATTTTCGACTAACATAATATATTTAATGCTATATAGACACTTACTAAAATATTTTTAGTGCATATAAAAGTCTATGTTTTTTCGAAATGTAAATTGTTTTCGAAATGGTTTTACAATTTAACTTGAAAGTAACCAGAAGAGATTAAAAAAAGCGAATTAAAAAAACTGTCTATTATTACCTTAATCCTTTATATAAAGTTAAGAAAATAACGTCACAGACATATGAACTAATACTTTATCTTTTAAAACTCAATTTTATTGTATTCTCTCTTTTTAAAACCTTATGTGCCTTGTAATTCTCCAAAGAAGCTTATGAAATTGTCAGGCACAGGAACAAACATAAAGCTCGGAACAGGAAAAAACTGGATATATGTATATATAAATGTTTCGTTGCTTTCTGTTTTCAGCCATTTGAAGTATTTACTTCTCTTAAAAAACAACGCAGTATTTACAGAAATCCGTTTTTTCTTAAAAACATCATTTTGGTATCCCATAAACCCATGCGCCTTGTCTGTGAAAATGTCAGGTGCTAAACTAAGAGTTGTTTGAGCGGATGATAGGATTAAAAAAGTGAAAAACAATAGATAGAACCCATATGAAGTATGATATGGAAAAACTATGAACTCATATTTGTTTCATACAATTTTTGCTTTTATTTTATAAATGTCATTTTGGAAAAGCTTTCATCTCATTTTAAATTTATAAGAATCATTAGATATCATTAGTGCTAGTTAAGTGTAAATATAGCGCCTAAAAAATTTTATTATTTCGCTTTTTCGTCTTCGTGTAAGTTTTTATAATGTTTATCAGCACAAACGGATATGGAAAAAACTGCAAATTTTCCATGCAAAGTGATTTATTGATACTTACGAGGTCACACAAAAACTGCAAAATGCTAAAGGTTAAACTTACCAAATTTTTAATAATGTTCAAAGAAGTTTTGTTCAATATCAATGTACTTTTGTAGACAATTTTTACAAAAAATATAAAAAAGTTAGATTAAGTATTTCATTTTTTTTAATCAAAGTAAAATATTGTGCATAAAACTTGTCTTCAAAATGAAAACGACAAACATAATTTTTTTTTTTCGATTTGAATATAGTCAAAAGTCATAGCAAACAAGATCAGGAAAATAAAGTGGAAGATCTTTTTCCCATTTTGGTAGATTTTATTCAAGAAATGATCTATCAATTTTGAATGGTCTGTCTACACATTTAATACTACATATATAATAATATATATTTCACAAGAAAATGATCTATCAATCTGCTGAAAGAGAAAATACTGAAAATGTCAGGTGCTAAGAAGTTGCTTGAGAGGATGATAGGATTAAAAAAGTGGGGAAAAAATATATAACTGACAATAAACCCATCTTTGTTTCATATAATTTTAGCTTTTATTTTATAAATGTCGTGTTGAAAAAGATTTAATATCAAGTTTATAAGAATTATTAGGAATCATTAGTGCTAGTTAAGCCTAAGTATAATCACTGAGAAACTTTACTGTTTCGCTTTTTAGACTAGGTGTAAGTTTTAATACTATATATCAACACAAACGGATTTCGAAAAATTGCGAATTTTCCATGAAAAATGATTTACTGATATTTACAAAGGTCACACAGAAACCTTTTAGACACAGCAAAATGCTAACGGTTAAACGTACCAAATCTTGTGAATATTCAAAGTATAAAAATAGAAAATATATCCTTTGTGCAACAATATTAAAAAGCAGAAAACCAACGTTTAAAAAGACACAAATAATACATAAAAATCAGCAAACAGCTGTTTCGAGTGTATTAGCGAGATTCTTCTTCATTGCAAGATGGAGAAAGGTACAGCGTGCTAGAAAAAGGAAGGCTGGGCAAAATGACAAAGACGTGCCAGCTTATATAACATAGCTTAAACATTCTTCTATTGCTCAACTTTGTTGATATTTTCAACATAGGTTCAATTTTTCCTCAGCCATTATTATCCAAAAATGTTCTTCTGACCTTGATTTTGATTTTTGGGAAGCTTACCTCATCATTAAAAATTATCACTCTTTAGCCAATGACTTATCTAGTACTCCTGATTTTCCAAGTATTTGGAAAGCATTAATTTAATTCTCCCTTTTTTGGTTACCTTTTCTCTCGCTCTACGGTAGATACTTGTCAACTCAGTCGTTTCATCTGCTTCTCTCTCATTGGTTGTTTTTGGCGCATTCGCTACCCGTATCGGGTATATAAGCCTCTGTTCTTTTGCCCAGCCTTGTTTTTTCTAGCACGCTCTGCCTTCTTCTATCTTGCACAGAAGACAAATCTCGCTAGTAGATTTGAAACAGCTGTTTGCTGCTTTTTATGCATTATTTTTGCATTTTTAAGCGTTTGTCTTCTGTTTTTTAATATTCAAAGTAGTTTTCTTAAACATCAATGCACTTTTGTAAAAAAAGAAAATCACAAAAAATATAAAAATGTTACTCTGAGCCTTTCATTTTTTTAAATAAAAGTAAAAAATAGCTTTTAGAGCGTCATAAAATCCTCGTACTCACGAATTACACGGAGGGATATTTTTCGGTATAGTCTGAGTCGGAATATTATATACTCTTTTACATGAATTTGTTTATTAGTAACATTTTACAGCTGAATCAAATGAATCAAAAATTTTGATATTTTTTCTAACAATTTCATCACCTTTGATTTGTAAGTTCGGTAACTTTTTTTAGTAAATCAAAAGATTAAAATTTATTTCTAATCGTCCGACTAGAACTTCGCAGTGTTATATAAATAGTTATCATTGCACATTTACAAAAATATGACATCGAACAAACATTTTTTAAAAAAAACGATTTTTGAATTAAGTAAATTGGGTAAATTCTCATAAAAATGTTTAATTGCAGAAATGGTGCGATTATATAATACAAGTATTTCTGAGTAAAAATATTGGTATTAAAAAAATCAGGAGATTAGCAATCATAGACATATAAGGTTGTAACGAAAGTTTCCCGCCACAGCTAATATGGACTGTGCAAACAGTTCGCGTTGACGTGTTTGCTCATATTTTGTCAAATGATTTTTGGTATTTGAAAGAAAGAGACTTGCTTTATAACACTGTGTTGCGAAAATTGTAAAAAATATCGTTATCATTAAGTACAAGGTGTCTGAAATGGAACTATCACGCTACCAGATTAGAATCATCATTTACTTCCAGTTCTGTTGCAAAAAGTCAGCAACAAAATGTCACCGAATAAAGTGTACAGCTTTTGGTACTAGTGTTGTATGATATGACACTGTAAAGCTTTCGCGGAATGGTACCTATATATAATATTATTAATTATATGTAAATTAGCATTATGTAATGGGCAGAGATTTGGCGGAAAACTTTTGTTACAACCTAATATAATAAAAATAAATAAAACCTATGGATTTTTTATGTGTTTGATGGGTTATGTCTTTATAGTTATCAAAGATCATGGAAATTTTTTGGAATCTTGGGCGATAATGATGTCTTATTAAAAAAATTACTAGGTTAGTGGAATCTTGGGCGATAATAATGTTTTATTAAAAAAAATACTAGGTTTTCAAAATAAAGAAATTAAGTTATTTTTTTAAGCGCTGCTATGTAAAGAAAGGTTTCTAAAATTGTCTTCATACAGCCTTTAAAATAAATACACGGTCACTACAAATTAGTTGGGCAAAAAGAATGATTTATTGAACGGAATACAATATAATATGGAAATAATAAATGGAATATATAATAAAAATAAATGAAACCTATAGATTTTTTATGTGTTTGATGGTTTATGTCTTTATAGTTATCAAAGATCAGTGAAATTTTTTTGGAATCTTGGGCGATAATGATGTCTTATTAAAAAATTTACTAGGTTTTCAAAATAAAGAAATTAAGTTATTTTTTTAAGCGCTGCTATGTAAAGAAATGTTTCTAAAATTGTCTTCATACAGCCTTTAAAATACACGGTCACTACAAATTAGTTGGGCAAAAAGAATGATTTATTGAACGGAATACAATATAATATGGAAGTAATAAATGAAATATATAATAAAAATAAATAAAACCTATAGATTTTTTATGTGTTTGATGGATTGTTTTTTTATAGTTCTCAAAGATCAGTGAGAAGTTTTTGGAATCTTGGGCGATAATGATGTTTTATTAAAAAATTTACTAGGTTTTCAAAATAAAGAAATTAAGTTATTTTTTTTAAGCGCTGCTATGTAAAGAAAGGTTTCTAAAATTGTCTTCATACAGGCTTTAAAATACCCGATCCCTACAATTAAGCTGGGCAAAAAGAATGATTTATTGAATGGAATACAATATAATACGGAAATAATAAATGGAATATATAATAAAAATAAATAAAACCTATAGATTTTTTATGTGTTTGATGGATTGTTTTTTTATAGTTCTCAAAGATCAGTGAGAAGTTTTTGGAATCTTGGGCGATAATGATGTTTTATTAAAAAATTTACTAGGTTTTCAAAATAAAGAAATTAAGTTATTTTTTAAGCGCTGCTATGTAAAGAAAGGTTTCTAAAATTGTCTTCATACAGCCTTTAAAATACCCGATCCCTACGATTTAGTTGGGCAAAAAGAATGATTTATTGAATGGAATTGAAAGGAAAAAAAATTATAATACATATTAATCACTTAAAAACAACGTTTAAACACACAATAAAATACATAAGGTAATTTGAACACACGTATACGTTTCGTGAGTTGCAGGACTCACATCGTCAGTGTATAAAATCTATAAGAGCAATATCCCCCCCCCCCCAACTACATGTACGGCGAAAACCCAAATGTCAAAACACAATACCAAAAGACCATCAAGTTCCAACAACCAATGAAATTAAAGCGGAAGTGAAGTATCGTGACACAACAAATCCACCCAGAAAGTTGAAGTGTAAGGTATGCTAGACAAATCATTAACCAAGGAGTTTTAAAATCTATGCATATGAACAGCTTCAAAAAAGTCTAAATCTAGAGGAGTAATACATTTCTTGATAATGGTAGATGAGTCAAAATTGAAATTATGTCCCTCCCCCCAGCAATGAGAGGCAATAGACGACTTTTGCCATTCTTTTAGGTAGATTTCGTATGAAATACTACCTATTGGCGTTGTTCTTAGGTTGGAATTTCTGAAAATTTTTTGCAGATCTACACCGATCATGACCCCTAGAGCCCAAAACCACCCTCAGTAAAAAAACTTTATCTATCTATCTATCTATCTATCTATCTATCTATCTATGTATGTATCTATATATATCACTTTCTTCTGGACACGATAACTTCCACAATTCTGCACCAATCTCTTCCAAACTGATACATAAAATCAAGGGGCATAAAATCTCGGTCAAGTTCGTTAATGGGCAAAATCGGACCAAGGGGATGGAAATAGGGAGGGGTTTTGTGAAAACAGAAAAAACCCCATAACTTCTTAAATTTTGTACAGATCGAATCAGTTTAAAGTTTTTATTACTTCTAAAAATAAGGCCAAAAATTTATGTATCACAGATTTTTGATAAAGTTAAAAATGGGCTCAAGGGGCGCAAAAAATAGGGTTTTGGGAGAAAAAAATTCATAACTTCGTTAATTCTCAAGATATCAAATCCAATTAATTTTATCATGAATCTCCTTAACATTATCTACAACTTTTATATTCAGAAATTTTTGATAGGACCAATTCGTACAGCAAAAAAAAAAATAAAAACGAAAACAAAAGGGCGTTTGAAGAAGAAAAAATCCATAACGCCGTCAATTCAAAAGATATAAAATCCCTATGAATTTATCATATATCTTCTTAATATTATCTACAACATCTATATAGACAAGTTTTGGATAGGACCAATACTTACAGCAAAAACAAATTAAAAATACATAGCGGTTGAAGAAAAAAATCATCGTAAGGGTGTATTCAAATCCAAACTGCTTATTTTCTGACTCATTTTACAATCCATTTTTACTCTCAATGGCTTCCAATTGGTACCTTTTCTTACTCAGAAACTATATAATGTACTGTAATGGTCAATTTTTTGATAGAGGCAGAATATATTTCAAAAAATGCTGTCAAAGTGGGCCTTTAGAACCGAATTTCCCGAAGCGGATTGTGTTGGAAAAATCATCGTATTAAGGGAGTATTCAAATTCAAACTGCTTAATTTCTGACTCATTTTTAAATTCATTTTTGCTCTCAAACGTATCCAATTGGTAGATTCGCTTATTCAGAAACTGTATAATGTACCGTAATGATCGATGTTTTGACAGAGGCAGAATATATTTCAAAAAATGACGTCAAAGTGGGCATTTTGAACAGAATTCCTAGAAGAGATAGTGTTAAAAACGAAAAATATTGTCTTACTGAGAAAATAATTGTTTATACATCAAGTGTTAATTAATTGAACGAAAATTAAAAACACAGGTCGCTTATAAATCTCTTCAAAAATCACGTCAACAAATTTCATGTTTTTCCTATTAAAAATGAATCTGGAGTTATGCCAGAAAATTTCGAGTTGTTGAGCATGGAAAATTATTTTTTTTGAATACCGCCCTAACATGATTGTGATAAAACAAGTTATTATATAAAAATGGAATAAAAACTCGTCAAACGCGGCCAGATAAAATTGTTAAAGTGGGTTTATCTCTCATCATGATTTGATTTTTGTTTGTGAAATTAGTATACTTAACTTCGAAATCTACCACCGCCTGTAGGCCGTGCCGGCAGGGATTTTTTTTCTTTACATAGTTTATGTGTTCTTTGACTCTGTAAGGGAGTTTTCGTTTAGTTTGTCCAATATTGGACACACCACATTAGCATTGAATGTTGTAAACACCCCCAATAATTTTGAGGAGGAATTTGGATCCTTAAGCTGTGAAAAAGTTAATTTATTAACTGGTTTAAAAACCACATTAAATTCATAATGTCTTAAGATATTAGCTATTAAAGCTAATACTATTATAAAATGATAAGGTTAGAAAAAGAAACCGCAGTAACAGAAGAATCAAGATTATTAACACATTTATTAAGACTGCGAGAAATTAAATTATTGATATAAGATTAACTAAAACCACGATCGATAACAACAGATCAAATATATTTTAATTCTGTGACAAGTGAATTGTTATCTGAACAAATTAAGCGAGCTCTATTTATCAAATAAAGAAAAGCCGAAGCTTTTTGGGAAGCGGGGTGACATAAATTGAAATGTCTGTTCAAATTACCTTATGTAGGGGAGACTAGGGAAGGTTGACCATACGGGAGGCTTGACCCAGCCATCAGTTTTCATATTTAAAATAATTTCAGAGTTTTATCAATAGGCGTCAACCAAAGCTACTGGAATGATCAAACAACAGATTTGTTTCATACAGCTAATCGAAATAAGTGTGTAAAAATCAATTGTGAAGCGTTTCCAACCTAATAAGTGCGTTTTTTAGAAATATTTTGTAAGCTTTTTTCAGATAAAATATATTATAGAAATTTAAGTAAATAGGTCTAAAGTAATACAAAAATATCGAGCTGTCATTCCAGGCATAAAGATTGTACAGCAAGTAAGACTTAACATAACAATGTGCTATTCTTTAGAAAAGTAGCATGTGGGGAGGCTTGACCCAGTCAATGTGAGGGTGGGTTGATCAGATGCTCAAGACTCCCTTAATTAAGTGGTTTTGGAAATCTGTTTATTATACACTGTGCATAATGAAAAAGGTTATATATAAAAAAGAATCTATATTTATTCTGTAAAGTTTGTAAAATGGGGTGATGGAAAATAAAATGTTTAAAACTGCTTAAAGAAAGATGTGAAAAATTGCTGTAGTATACACTGCAAGAAAAAGTTTAATGAAATATAAATGGGAAAGTTGATAGGAACTTTTCTCCATCTATAATAACCTATATTATATCTATAATCTATAATAGGTAAATAGAAACAGTGGAAAAGACTAGAAAGTATGCAATCACCAGTCTTAACCCTTTCAAGGGCAGTGACATGTTTATGAAGCCACTTAATTTTAATTCCCAAACGCCACAATGACACCATAATTTTGCTAAAATCTTTTCCATTTAATATGTATGTGAAATATGATGGATTTATAGCCCTCTCAGATATGGACAGAAAACTACTTTAGAAACATTAAACTTTTTTTAGTAGCAGTAAATCAATTCGTAATCATCTCAGATATCAATAACTGATTTCAAAACAGGAAACCATTCAAGAATACAAACATTTGAACACATAAATAAATACATTAAGTAATAATAAATCATTCTGCAATAAACAAACTTTACTATTCTAGCTAAATTATCCTACTCAAGTTATACAATTACAAATAAATAATGATATTAATAAATAAAATATGTTTGTGAAATTTGTTCATAAATCAACCCACGCATGATGCAGCTGTGTGACGTCAACATCATCGTCATAAAATAGAACTCTAAATGACTCAAGAAAAACTTTATTATTATTAAGATAGTTGCTCTGTTTATCTCAATCAAAAGGGATGTAATATTATAATTGTTGCTTCAAAAAAAGGCAGCATAATTTAAATGAATATGTAAATCATTAACCAAAATGTAAACTTAAAGTTATACTAATATAATTTCTTAAACCAAAGAAAAGATGTCAAGAGTGGAATCATTTATAAATAAGACAAAATATTAATCATCCACTTTTCTGTCCACTTTTCTATACAATATAGGATTCTATGCGATATGGATATACACCCGTGCGAAGCCGAAGTATGAGGAATTGCTCAGCAACAACATAAAGGTAAGAGATTACTATATTATTATTTAAATATATTTTCATGCCCAAAAACAAAATAATATTTATTTATTTATCTAAGTATTAGCGCGCGTAACTTACTGTACAGAGCAGAGGCGGCTTTTTTGCCAACAATTTCATTCCGAGACTGTAAGAGTCTGTATTTAGTGGATAAATAATATTTGTGAAAAAACAAACAAAAAAAAACTACTGGCCATAAAAGTATGCACATTAAAAAGAAAATGAAAATTATTGCTTATTGTGCATTGTTTTTTGTTGATATATATGAAATGTTAAAGAATTGAAGAAAATTAAATATATAAGAAGTTTTATATAGAATAAAATAAAAACAGCAATTCCTCACATAAACAAAACTAAAATAAATAGTAAAATGGCTGCATCACGTGAGATACAGTTGGTAGAAAAACTAAACGCGAGTAACTACAGCAATTGGAAATTTAAAACTGAGATGTTACTGATTAGAGAAGACTTGTTTAACGTAATTAGCGAATATAGGCCCACACCAGTCACAACCGGTTGGGAGAAAAAGGACAAGAAGGCCAGAGCCATAATAAATCTGTCAATTGAAGATTCTCAAATAGTCCATGTAAAAGGGCTTAACACAGCCAGAGACATTTGGAACGCTCTTAAAACGATACACGAAAGGGCGAACCTCTCTAGTAAATTATTTTTGCTAAGAAAGCTTTATGGAGCCAAGCTCCAAGAAAACGGGAACCTAATCAAACACATAACATAAATTCTAGAACTAAAAGACAAACTCTCAGCGATCGGGGAAACAATTAGCGACTCCCATCCTTCAGCTTTATTGCTGTGTTCGCTACCCCCTAGTTATAATACTTTGATCACTGTCCTTGAATTACGAAATGAGGACGAGCTTACACCACAATTTATTAGAAGTAAATTAACAAATGAGTACAATAGAAGGGTCGAAAACACAGACCAGGGTGAACATTCAACAAAAGCGTTTAAAACGTAGAAAAGATTTCCTAATGATAACTTTAAAAAAGATAAACAGTGCACATATTGCAAATTAAGAAATCACACGTACAGAGAATGTTGGCATTTTAAAAATCGAAACAATCACCCAAATACACAAAAACAACAACAAACATACAAAAACAAACATTACACATCATCGTTGTGCTATCAACAATCTGATAACCAGATAGTAAACACTGACCGCGAATCAGTAGACAAGAGAAATTATAGAACGGAAACAAAACCAGATCAAGGCAGCGACGCAGCCTTTCTAATAGACAAAGCAGGAAAACAAACCTGGATTATTGATTCTGGTTCATCTTCACATATCCTAAACAATAAAAATGAGATTACTAAATTAAATGACACAGAAAAAACAACGGTCATAATTGCCAACGGCAAAACTCTAAACTCGCTAGGTACCGGAGAGACTACATTCACGACTAAAACATCCGATGGAGGCATAAATAAAATTACGTTGAAAGATTTGTTGTATGTACCGGAGCTAGAATCTAATTTAATTTCAGTAAGTAAAGCCACAAAGAATGGGTATAAATTATTATTTGATAAAGATAAATGCACGCTGTCCCGAAATGGGAAAATCTATTTGGAGGCAAAAATGAAAAATAATCCATACGAAATTGAATTTTTAGAAAATGCAGATAGAAATATAGTAAATATGGCACATGAATGCAAAAGTAAAGACTGCCTGGAACTTTGGCACAAACTCCTAGGGCATAGAAATTATAATTCCATAAAGGAAATGATTAAAGACGATTTAGCCTATGGCATAAAACTAAATAATTGCAATCATGGAACAACGTGCGAAACGTGCATACAAACAAAAACAAGCGATGCTCCCTATCCCAAAACAGTGTATAGAAACAAAACAGGTAGAGTAGTTGATCTAGTGCACACGGACGTATGCACAGCGATAGGAACCCCCACAATAGGTGGTAAAACAATGTTCGTAACTTTCATTGACGACTACTCTAGATTTACTGTAATATACTTATTAAAACATAAAGATGAAGTACAGGATAAACTAATCGACTATATAGCTATGGTTCGAAACCAGTTAGGGATATATCCGAAAGCAATAAGATCGGACAACGGAGGAGAGTACATAAATAGTGGGATAGAGGATTACCTAAGAAAAAGGGGCATTAAACATCAATTAACCGTGCCGTATTGCCCGAGCCAAAAGGGCATTGCGGAGAGAAAAAATAGGTCGCTATTAGACATGACTAGAAGCCTACTCAGAGAAGCAGATCTGCCACAAAGATTTTGGGGAGACGCAATTAACACCTCGAATCATTTACAAAATCGTTTACCAACAAAATCGACAAATAAAACCCCATTTGAGCTATGGTTTAATCGCAAACCGAATTTACACTATTTGCGAACATTCGGATGCAAAGCTTACGCATACGTGAATAAACAACATCGAGGAAAATTGGACAACAGGGCTCAGGAAGGGATTTTTGTAGGATACGATAACAACTCAAAAGGATATCGCGTATACACTAAAGAAAATAAAATTGTAATTGACAGAACAGTGAAATTCATAGAAAATAGCAAAATTAACCTAAAAGAAAGTAAAGAGACAGAAAACTCATATGACGACAAAAATTACATTGAAACAGAGATAAACAACACAACCGAAGAACCAACCACGTCCAAACAACCGACCAATGAACCAAGAAGATCCGAAAGATCGAACAGGGGCGTACCACCAGACAGATATGCCTGTTATGTAAAAAATGATGATATGACAGAACCCACTAGTTGGAATGAAATACTGGAAATAAATAATCCCAAAAAAAAAAAAATTGGCTTAAAGCCACACAAGCGGAAATAAATTCGCTGAGAAAACACAACACGTGGGAATTAGTGGATCCTCCACCTAACAAAAAGGTTATAGGTTGCAAATGGACATTCAAAAAGAAATTAGACAGTCACGGGAACACTCAAAAGTACAAAGAACGTTTAGTAGCCAAAGGGTTTAGTCAAAAATATGGGGAAAACTATGACGAGACTTTCGCCCCAGTAGTGTCACAAACAACTGTGAGAACATTTTTGACAGCAGCCGCATATAAGAATTTGAACGCGAGACACGTAGATATAGACACAGCTTTTTTATACGGTGAATTAGAAGACGAAATTTATATGAAACAACCGGAGGGGTACATTGAGAAAAATTCAGAAAACAAAGTCTGTAAATTGAAAAAATCCATCTATGGACTCAAACAGGCAGCCAGAACCTGGAATAAAAAAATCGCACAATCTTTGAAAAATTTAAACTTTCACCAAAGCATCGTGGACACATGTCTATATACACGAAAAGAGAACAAAATTGCAACTTACGTAATAGTCTATGTTGACGACATTTTGATAGGTGGTGAAAACGATACGATTGAAGACATAATAAAATCTTTGAAGAAAGAATTTGAATTAAAGGACCTTGGGGAAGTATCTCACTATTTAGGCATGGAAATAAACAAATCAGAAAACGAGTATAAACTGAATCAAAGATTAAAAATAGAAGAACTCGCAAGAAAATTCAATTTAGAAAACGCAAAACCTGTAAGTACTCCCATGGATGCCAGTTTTCACAAATTAGACGACGAAGAAAATTTATTACCTAATAATACAAAATTCAGACAAGCGATAGGATCGTTGCTATACATAGGAACCACTACGCGTATAGATATAACAGCCGCTGTTAACATACTCAGCAGAAGATGTGAAACTCCACGCCTAAAAGACTGGAACGGTGTGAAACGCGTAATAAGTTACCTGAACATTACAAAAACTTTAAATTTGACATTAAACACAAATAACAAACCAAAGTTAATCGGATTTTCTGACGCTGATTGGGCGGGGGACACAAGAACGAGAAAATCGACTACTGGAAACCTATTCATGTTGGGAAATAGTCCCATTCAATGGTTTACCAAAAGGCAAAATTGCATTGCCTATTCATCAGCAGAAGCTGAATTCGTTGCTGCAGCTAGTGTAGGACAGGAAATTGCCTGGATAATAAATTATTAGCAGAACTGGACTTAACACAAAATTTACCAGTAATACTGTATGAAGACAACCATAGCGTCATCAAGATGGTGGAGAACGAAAAATTCTCAAAGCGAACCAAACATATCATTGTTCGCTATCACGCAATAAAAGAGATGAAAGAAGATGGAATACTAGATCTTCGTTACTGCCCAAC
The DNA here is from genome assembly GCA_963932465.1 of Maratus speciosus. NCBI lineage: Eukaryota > Metazoa > Arthropoda > Arachnida > Araneae > Salticidae > Maratus > Maratus speciosus. The sequence goes on from OZ010797.1 coordinate 168,204,492, forward strand.
ACAAGACATGACAACAGACGCGCTGACCAAGCCACTGGCCAAGCCTCAATTCCTGAAACATCGTGAATCCATGCAACTATTACCGGATGCATCTGAGATGGTTAAGGAAGGGTGATGGATTTATAATCCTCTCAGATATGGACAGAAAACTACTTTAGAAACATTAAACTTCTTTTAGTAGCAGTAAATCAATTCGTAATCATCTCAGATATTAACTGATTTCAAAACAGGAAACCTTTCAAGAATACAAACATTTGAACACATAAATAAATACATTAAGTAATAATAAATCATTCTGCAATAAACAAACTTTACTATTCTAGCTAAATTATCCTACCCAAGTTATACAATTACAAATAAATAATGATATTAATAAATAAAATATGTTTGTGAAATTTGTTCATAAATCAACCCACGCATGATGCAGCTGTGTGACGTCAACATCATCGTCATAAAATAGAACTCTAAATGACTCAAGAAAAACTTTATTATTATTAAGATAGTTGCTCTGTTTATCTCAATCAAAAGGGATGTAATATTATAATTGTTGCTGCAAAAAAGGCAGCATAATTTAAATGAATATGTAAATCATTAACGAAAATGTAAACTTAATGTTATACTAATATAATTTCTTAAACCAAAGAAAAGATGTCAAGAGTGGAATCATTTATTAATAAGACAAAATATTAATCATCCACTTTTCTATACAATATAGAATTCTATGCGATATGGATATACACCCGTGCGAAGCCGAAGTATGAGGAATTGCTGAGCAACAACATAAAGGTAAGAGATTACCTATATTATTATTATATTTAAATATATTTTCATGGCCCAAAACAAAATAATATTTATTTATTTATCAGTATTAGCGCGCGTAACTTACTGTACAGAACAGAGGCGGCTTTTTGGCCAACAAAATATAGCCATTTTCTTATTTCTAAATAAATTTGTTCGTAAATTACGGTGCCAGTCATTTATTTCAGCATTTTAGTACTGAAAGAACCTTGCCCCTGAAAGGGTTAAACGATGTTAATAATAAGTTAAGTGCTCAATGCGGCTGCAAAAGAAAATAGAATTGATCGAAAAACTTTAGAAAGGCATGTAGACAAATTTCACCAGGATGAATACAGTTAGATGAAGCCAAACTATGTGACAACTAGTGTTGTCAGGTCGAGCGTCACAAAAAGTAGGACAAGGAGACAAAAAAAGGCGGGACAGTGTTTTCTAAATCCTGACATAATAATACATGAAACCCTACGGAACCTATCTCTAACGGAATACTGTCTTAAATGTTAAAATTTCCATTTTCCCTGCTGTACAATTATAAATGCTCAGACAAAATCATGTTTAAAACAAATGTTTTCTCCTATATCTTGCGATTGATTAAAAACAGGTTTGTTTAATCGTCATATTTTCAAAAATATATTTTTTAAATAATTAAAGCATGTAGCAAAAAGTTATTTTGCTTTTTTTAAAAGTGATTTCATTTCTCTTCTCAAATATTTCAATATAAAACAAAGTGGGTCAAGCCTCCCATATAGTGGGTCGACCCTCCCGTATATGTGGAGCCTTGACTCATTATTTTCTCATGAATACAGTCAATCATTTTTCAAATTTCTTATATATTACACTTATGTAGCAATTTTATTTTGATAACTGGTTGTATAAGAAATAAAATGATATATAAAACTTTATTCTACGTTCAATATTTAAAAAATAAGAAAACATTTTGTAAAAAGTGGGTCAAACCTCCATAGTCTCCCCTGTTTTATTGTGTGTTTAAATATTGTATTTAGGTAAATTATATTTCCACACAAGTTTTGTATTTACTAAATTACATGTTGTTGTAAGAGAGAAAAATAGTTCTAGTTTACCATTTTTACAAATGTTCGATGCGACATTCTTTCGTGACTTTGCAAATGTCCCATCCGTAAATCATTTCATGCGAAAGATTTGCCAGCATGTTTTCGTCGGTCAAATTAATTGCAGTGCAGATTCTTGATTTTAGTTCTGGAATGGATTGAGGAAGTGGCGGCTTGTACACTTGATCCATAACAAAACCAGATACACCGAAATCAAGTGGTGATAGTTCTTGTGATCTTGGTGCCATTCAATAACACATCCACTTGCTATGCGATAGCGTCAGCTATGACACCTAACGCCATCTATGAATAAATTTCGGTAATATTACTGCTAGTCTGACTTTCAACTAGTTAATTTCATTTAATATTTCAGAAGTTCTTAACTTACGAAACTGCCCAACTAATGTGTGGACACCCTGTATTAATAATGATAATATCTGTCTGAAGTTAAAAAAGTTTACCACAATTCTTTTCTGTTTCTCTGGAATAGTTTCATTTACATTGATGTAATTTGTCAAATTATCCTCTAATTTTATATATTAGATAATTTACAAACATATCAAGCCAATTGGTTTGAATGTGGGATTGTTTTCAACTTCTGCAATTTTTATCTAACATCTAAAAAACTAATATTCTTCATCATACAAAAATATTATATTTTAATGCAAACAAAAACTTTAAAAAATCCTAATAATGCATGGATGCAATTACGTTACACAGCCTTTCATTCATTCTCATATTACATGCTAAAATTCAACAGAAAACTCATTGTTATTTATACAAGAAAGCCAGAAAAAGGCTTTTATCCAAATTAAATAATGGTTCAGCATATTTCCCTTCTTACCAGCGCTTTGTATTTATTTATTCAGAATCTCTTTCTAATTTTTCTCTGTTTATTAAGATACATCGCTTTTGCTGCCATTAAAAAATTATGGTCAGAATAATGTCACCTTTTTCGCTTTCATAAGATAAATGCTAATATAGATAAAAGATTCCTATCCTCTTAAACATAATTATCTTAATAAATATTATGTATATTTAGTGAGCATGAAGTCCATTAGAAAATAGTTTATTTCAAATACTAAGTGCTTTTGAAAGTAAATTTAAATTTTGTGCGAAAAACTGTTCAATAATGTATTTTCTGCATGTTTGTTATTTGATTTATTTAGCATAAAAAATATTGTCATATTTATATCATTTTTTTATAAATTAATTTTTTAATAATCTGTATAATTATATTGATACGCTTATAAAATCGTTTTTCCCCTTCTGAAGAATAATAACTCAATTTCTTTTCTATCTTGAACAGAAATAATTTAAAAAATATTGAAAAAGAAATTAACATTAAATTTATTACAAAATATATTATTCCTGAAACGGAGTTATTTTTAAAAAAGCTCGAAATGCTTTATTGAAAATATGTTCATTCTATATGAATAATTGTAAGCTTTTATAAATTCATATTGTTGCATCATTATTTACATTATGTATTAAGTTATTTTTTAAATAAGGTTGAAAATATAATATGTAAATATTCGCTTCTTTTAATTTGTTAAAAGGCATAACATAAAAACTTTAAAAAGTGTAAGAATAATTTATTAGACTGTTTCCATGTTTCTGTTCTGTCCGAGAAATTTTCAAATCAAATAAATAAGAATATTCTAACATTAAACGATTCTGTAATGAGTTAAAATGCCTCCTTCTCTTTGTTCACAACTCCATTACCCAGACACGCGTGAAACACATAACCCTTCTTGGCAGTCGAGTAAGAAAGTAAATAAACATAGCCTATGTTACTCTCTGTGTCATAATCCGTCCACAGGGGCACAGCGGTGGAAAAGGGTCTAAAAGTTTATGAAGTCCATATGTTTTAGTATGTTAAAATAGCATTTAGTAATCACACTGGAAATAAATAAATAATGTGCTGCCGCGCAATACTTAAATTAATATATTATTAAGTATAATCATTTACTACCGGACTAAGTATAAACATTTACCTTATTGAAATAATGAAGAAAAAGTGCTAAAATTTTCACCTTAAACAGAACTAACATCATTACTCGTATTAAATTAATTTGATAATAATTTAGAAATTTTGTATCTGTAACTATATTTAAGCCATATGCATAAATAATATTTTTTTAACATAATTCTGTGCTGCTGCAATATGAAGGGTTCTCAGGACTCTTAAAATTGGGGGGAAAAAAAGACTATTTTCAACATTTAATATTTTAAAATGTATATGATAACAAAATTTTTATTGGGATGAAAGATATAAGTATGTTCTTTCATCTCACGCATTTAACCCTCTGTCTACCAGAAGGGTCCAATGGACCCGACATGTATATTCAAAATATCTATTCAAACCAGAAAATTTCTTCAAAACAAACTAAATGTATAAATCAGACAATAATAAGTTAAATAAACAAATTAAATAGTTTTAAGTAAAAATTCTGGTTTAGAATGTTTTTATAAAACTTGAGTAAAATTTCCGGTAGTTCTAGGGTTAAAAAAACTGCAAGATGCAGAATTAGCATTTACAGGGGCCAGACATTTGACGAGCAGAAAATTGGTATGACAGCTTACCCGCAGGATAACAAAATAAATTTTGCAACTAGAATAAAACTTTTGGTACCTCATTATACTTCAGATTATAGTAATTATACTGAACCTAAATAAATTTGTATTTAAAGCATTTTTATATTTTTAAAATGAAGTTGTATTTAGCTAATGCGAAATTTTGAATATTTCAAAATTATAATCACCTAAAAAAATATTTTATTGAACAATTAAAAAAAATTAGATTCAGCTGATATATAATAACTTGAAACATATGTTTTGAAATTTTCATGAAACAATATTCAGAAGTTTTTGAGATGTCGGGCGCGTTCTGCCTAAAAACGTCATTTGGAGAAAAATGACTTCAAAGTTTCGGAAACGCCGCTTCAGCTATTTAGCTGGTACAATTCTAAAAGCTATAACTTCTGTTCTAATGAGAATTTCAAGGAAATAATTATATCAAAATGTTCAGAAAAGATAGTAGTTTAAAATCTTAAAAAATAGAATTTCGAAAATTTTGAATCTTTAAGAGTATTGAGACTCTTAAGTAGAAATATTATTCATCTTTATTGAAAGAATAAAGAAATGTTGCAAAATATGAAAGGTACTTAAAGAAACTAAATACTAAAAGAAAGTACAGTTTTGAACAATAAATTTATTTAATAGTAACTTTGAATTTTCTGTCGGTAAATGTATTCAACCAGTACGACTACTATGTGTTTTTTGTTAAAAATATATATATATATTTTATCATTATCGAAATTGATTCAAAATGTTTATACATTTTTTTATTTTTTTATTATCTAACTGTATATCTGTTTTCGGAGATATGTTGCTTCTCTTTAAAAGAAAAATATTATTTATACCGCTTTTATAAGATAAAAGTAATTCAGACAAAGGCTTTTTTACATCTTTAAATGAATTAAAATATATTTCATATTCAGCGCACTTGAAGTTCATTGCGAAATACTTTCTTTTTAATACTAATTGCTTTTGACAATAAGGTAAAACTTTTTGCTCATAAATATGTTGATGCAGTATCTATTTAATTTGCGTAAAAAAGAATGTTTCATTACAGTGTAAGAATATTAATTAAATATTTTTAAAATGTTAAGGATAATAATGCATACATTTCTATATTAAACAGATTTAAAGTTTTGAATGGTAAGTGCATTTGATAATAATTTAAATTTTGTAACAATAAATATATCTTTACCATATCAGAAAGTACAGCTTTTTAAGATATATATTGTCAGAGATTTATTCACTTTAATTAATGGTAAAAAATGCTTTTTTATTTAAGAACGCTTATTGTTTTTATACATTTATAATATCCACTCCAACGATTTATCTATTAAAACATTTTGTTTTCGCGTCCTATGAATTATCTTATTCTTTGCTTTCATAAAATTTTATGCAAATAGAAGGTTTTTTTTTTTATCATTTTTAAGGTAATCCGGGTTTAAAAAGTCTCGAATACATTATATTTTTACTTTTATTCTACCACTAAAAATTAAAAATAAACTCTATGGCTATAGTATCCATGAAGGATCTGGGACTACAGTCCCCATTCCAGTTTTCGAGACCTTGTTTTCTTCTCCCAAGGATCTATACAGTGTACATTGCCGACAGACGGTTAACCTAGCAGCAGCTCTCGGAGCTTGTAGTTCTCAAACAAGCGTGTTACTCATTTTATCGACTTCGAAGGGACGAAAGGTTGGGCGAACTTTACCCCAGCCGGTAGTCGAATGCAGATAGATTTTACTTGTATCATTTCCAAAACCCTTTTTATTCCTTTCCTTACATCAATGTTGTCACACCAAGAGATCAGAGATTTTACGCTCTTTACCTGTCACTGAAAGCTTCCATAAAATTGAATATTTTATATTCCCTTTTTCCTTTTTTTTTTTTTTCATGAATGATAAAGGCTGATTACAGACTTTTAGTCCTTAAAGTGTTTTTAAATAAATTTGATAATTTAGTGAAATATATACATATTGTTTTCTAGTTTTCTAGAAACAAAGCACTTTATAATTGTGTTGAAAAGTGTTAATAAAAAGATACAATCTAATACATGATAAATGCGAATTCAAACCAAATTACAGTCTTCTAAATATAGAATGCGAAAGATAGGAAAACGGTAAAACTACTCGCGAAGTAGATGGATTTTAGTTGTATTATTTCCAAAACATTTTTTACTCTTTCGCTTAGGTACATTGTTGTCACACCAAGAGATCAGAGTTTTTTTATCTTCACCTGTAACTGAAAGCTGCGATAAAAGTTGGATATTTAATTTCCCCTTTTTTATTCTTTTTTGTGATGAATGATAAAGACTTATTTGTGACTTCTTCTGCTTAAAGTGCTTTTAAATAACTTTTATAATTTAGCGAAATAAGTGTTATTCTCTAATTTTCCGAAATCAAACACTTTTTAACTGTGTTGAAAAGTGTTAATAAAAATATACTATCTAACACGCGATAAATGCAAGTTCAAATTAAACAGTCTTCTAAATATAAAATGCGCAAGACAGGAAAAAGGTAAAACCACTCTCAAAGTAAGATGGATCATACTTCTTTCATTTCCAAAAGCTTTTTTACTTTTTCCCTTAGATACAATGTTGTCACACCAGGAGATGAGAGAATTTCCGATCTTCACCTACAGCTGAAAGTTTTGATAAAAGCTGTATATATTATTTTTCCCTTTTCTTTCTTATTTTGTGATTAATGATAAAGACTGATTTCCCACTTTTCCTCATTAAATTACTTTTAAATAAATTTGATAATTTAGTGAAATATTTATATATTATTTTCTATTTTTTTTTATATCAAACACTTTTTAACTGTGTTGAAAAGTGCCAATAAAAATATACTATCTTATACAGGATAATTGCAAATTCAAACCAAATTACAGTCTTCTATATATAAAATGCGTAAGACAGGAAAAAGATAACAACACTCTCAGAGTAGATGGATTTTACCTGTATCATTTCCGAAACCATTTTTACCCTTTCTCTTAGTTACAGTGTTGTCACACCAAGGGATAACACATTTCTTGTTCTTCACCTGTAACTAAAAACTTTGTAAAAATATGTATATGTTATTTTTCATTTTTTTTTCATTTTTTATAATGAATGACAATGACTGATTTTACACTTTTTCTCATCAAAGAAGTTTAAAACAAATTTGATAATAGTGAAATTCTTATATACTTATCATTTTCTAGTTTTCTCTAAATCAAATAGTTTTTAACTGTGTTGAAAATGTTAATAAAAAAAGGTAGTATCTAATACACGATAATTGCATATTCAAACCAAATTACAGGCTTCTAATTATAAAATGCGTAAGAAAGGTAAAACCACTCTCAAAGTAGATGGATTTCATTTGTATCATTTCCAAAAGATTTTTTATTCTTTCCCTTACATAAACTGTTGTCGCACAAAGAGATCAGGGTTTTTCCGCTCTTCACTTGTAACGGAAAGCTTTGATAAAAGTTGAATATTTTATTTTCCCTTTTTCACTCTTTTCTTTTTGTGATGTTGTCTGATTTCAGACTTTTGCTCCTTAAAGAGCTTTTAAAAAAATTTGATAATTTAGTGAAATGCTTATATACACATTATTTTCTAGTTTTGTCGAAATAAAACACGTTTTAACTCTGTTGAAAAGTGTTAGTAAAAATATAGTATCTAATACACGACAAATCAAAATTCAAACCAAATTACAGTCTTCTAAAAAATGCGTTAGACAGAGTAAAGGTAAAACCACTCTACGAGTTGATGGATTTTACTTGTATCGTTTCCAAAAGTATTTTTACTCTTTACCTTAGGTGCAAATTTGTCACAACAAGAGATCAGAGATTTTTCGTTCTTCACATATAACTGAAAGCTTTGATAAAATTTGGATATTTTATTTTCCTTTTTTAGCGTTCCGTTCAACTCGTGAAATTCATATAGTCTCTATCCATCCGTCACAGCGCTGATACTCGCAAATTACTTAAGTTACGGATTTGATTTTTTATATATATATATCGCCTGAATATCCCCTGACCATACAAGTTATAAAATTTTGAAAAATCCTTAATTAACACTGGTTGTTAATTAAAAATCCCAATCAAAGAAGGAAAAATGTTCATAATTCAACAAAATTAGCTTTGATTTTATCAATCTGCAAAGATTTACCGTCAGAAGCGAATATTATTTCGAATTTTCTTCCGGGTTGTCACAATAGCAGGGCATCCAGATGCGAAACTGCATCATTGAAATGAACACAGGCTTTCCAAATCGCACCAAATCTCAGAAACTACCGGTACGAAAAACTCGAAAATCGCACAGATACACGCAGAATAAAATATCTACTTTCAGAAATTCTAAAAATAATTCCGATGCGCTCGGTAGAAGCGAAAAAATCCGCTAAAAATCGATCAATAAAAAATCCTTTTATTTCATTCGAATAAAAGGCAGAAATTGATTTCATTTCGGAGAGAGCTCAGGTGTTTTCATCTGCAGACGCTCGGCGCCATCCTATAGTCGAGGTTTTGAAACGAATATAAAACTTTTAAATTATTAAATTTATAAGTTACATTTTTATGCATCCATACTTAGATTTTTTCGCTGATTTCAAATATGTTAATTTCATGGCTGTGTCTAAATTAGGTGCGGTAATTATTATTTAATTAACATGATCATTTATTTCAAACTGTCGTTTTAACATGCCCACGGATTGCCAGAATGAGAAAGGTAGGGCTTCCAGATGCGGAAGTTAAGCAATAAAGGGAGGCAGGTGTTTTAAAACGGACCCCCATCTCAGAATCTAAGGGGCGTAAAAACTAAACATGCACAGCCCGCCGAAAAAAAAAAACTCTCCTTTCAGAATTTCTAAAAATTATTCATCTGTCTCAATTATAAGCTGAGGTATTATTTATTATTTCACTAATGGGTTTATTTCTATTAAATGAACATTTTAAAAGGCAGTCACGTGATTTTTATTGTAGCATTTTTCTGAATGGTGTCACATTTTTAAAAGTAATGCATAAATGTTACTTATTCAATATAAAAATTTCATAAGTGTTGGTATCACAATTTTCGAATAATAATTTCGGCAAATATCTTAAATTCTTGTTTAAGACCATTTTTAAACTGCAACGGTCTCTAGCATTGTTCAGAATTGTGCCACATTTTTTTTTAAAAATATGGCTTAAATGCTACTTATTCAACATAAAAAAATTCATAAGTGTTGATACCAATATTTTAGAATAGTAATTTCAGCAAATATCTTAAATTTGTGTTTAAGACCGCCACCCCTTCGACTAACGTATCTACGCATAAATTATAGAAAGGAGTTTCTTCAAATACACTTTTGTTAAGAATAGAGTGAGCTCCCTGGTGGGGGAATGTGGAAATAACAGAACGCGATTTTGTAAAAATTAGGAAATCTAACAAAACGATTTGCTTTAAACTTTAAGATAGTTTATAACGCATGAAAAAAATTATAAGAAAGAATGGCGCGTCACATTTTGGGGAGGGGGGAGGGCGCGGACAAAATTAGGAAATATAGCAAGACAATCTTTTTGAAACTTTAAGATAGGTTAGGGATGGATTACCATAATTTAGAAGAGCGATAAATGTACTAGGCGTTTTGAAAGAAAGTGTTTTGAAAGGAATATTAAAGGAAACCTTCTGTGCGATCTGTGATCACACTTATCCACTTGTTCTTTCTTTCTTTCTTTTTTTTTTTTTTTGTCATGATTGATAAAGTCTGATTTCAGAATTTTGCTTCTTAAAGTTCTTTTAAATAAATTTGATAATTTAGTGAAATACATATACTACATATTATTTTAAGGTTTTCTTGAAATGAACGACTTTTTAACTGCGTTGAAATGTGATACAATCTAGTACATGATAAATGATAATTCAAACCAAATTACAATTCTAAATATAAAATGCTTCAAACAGGAAAAATATAAAACTACTCTCAGAGGATGAATTTTAGTTTATCATTTCGAAAACCATTTTTAGGTGCGTTCGTAATTATATAAATACACAGCACCTATAGTCGTCATTCAGTCCGGCCGTGTGTCCGTGTGTATGTCTGTCCACATATAACAGAGCAAAAACTACCCAACCCAATGGTCTGAAATTTAAAATATATAATTGTTGCAAAATTTTGTCATGTCATTTAAAATTTTACGAAAATCGGATGCATAGTTTAATTACAGGGACAATCAAATTTTTTCCTTTGCATTACGTGCCAATGGGAAAAAAATATTGCAAGTGCATTTTAATGATGTTACATCCTTCCGAATGGTGTGAAATCTTAAATATATAAGTGTTGCAAAATTTTGTGGAGTCATTTCAAATTTTATGAAAATCAGATTTAAAGTTTAATTACAGAGACAGTCAAAAGTTTTCCGTTACATTACGGTCAATGGGAAAAAAATATTTCAAGTGCATTTTAATGATGCTCTTTAAGTCTGACATTCATCAATCTATCAGTTTTACCTATATAAACGTTGTCACAGTCGCTACATGGAATCATGTAAACAACCCCTGTTAATTTTGTTATGTCATATTTATATTTGTGGCTATTTAAAATGTTTTGTAATTGTTTCTCTGTTTGCTGATACATACACTCTCAGAAACGGATACTCAGAGTTCACGAAATATTCTTCGTGCCAGGAAATGCTCCCAGCGAATATTTCGTCAAATTGAGAAAATTACTTTCTTCGCCTGTTTGAGGATAACAATTTCGTCAAAAGTGCTTGTTTGAAAAACACAATCAGAGGGCTGGTGGTGCAATCTATTGAACAGTTTAGAAGCGCCTGTATTTATCGACAGGAGAAAAAATAATAGCTTCGGGGTAATTCGAACACACGACCTCCGGTGTGGGAGACGGTCGCTCTAGCTATTACGCTATTGGGTTCTTGAATGGATATGATTGATTTTAGATGCATGTAATAGAGTCTACTGTATATTTATATTTTTATAAGGTTGGTTGTAATTTTATCAAAGCAGTTATACTTATAATTCTTGCAAGTTTTAATTAATAAGGCTAATTTATTATTATCATTTCCTATGGTTAATATGAATAATTATAATATGGCGTGATTAATTTAATTTATTAGAGAAATTTTCTTTGCTCGATGAATGATTAAAATATGGTCTGGTTAATTTGTTGCTCAGAAATAACGAGTTTTAAAGGTCAAATGGAGGAAATTTTATCAATTTGAGGAGGTGGTTAAGATTTTAACACTTTACTGTTTACAGAAGAGAAGGGAGAGGGATCAATTATGCATATTTAATTTGATAGTTATATGAATATATTTCTTAAATTAAAAAGAGATCTTGGAATTTTGAAATTTTAATGACCAAATTTTCTTTTTGAACGACTTTGTAAAACACAGGAAATGTATTCTTTTTGAATTAAACCATAGCGAGCAAAATAAAATAATAACAATAATAATAATAGACATTCTTACAAACTTTAACAGCTGAAAAAATAACTAATTCAGAAACAATAACTACCTGTATTTCAGCATTTTCTGAAAAGCGCTAAAAAGTGCAATTTTTTAAATAAATTATGACAGGAATAACATAAACAAGCAAATGTCTGCTTGTTTTCGCATGATTTCGCAGGAAAGTCGCAGGATTTGAGGAGGTGCGGAAGCACGCCCCTCTTCAAATAGCTACCGCAACTGTTTCCTTAAAAGTTTACGTTTCGTTAAAAGTCACGTGATTTTGATACGAAATGATTGTCAAAAACAACGAAATATAGCTCAAGGATTGCTGAATCATCAAAAGTGAGATTTTTATTTTTGAGAGTGTATCGCTTAAGATACATTCGTATATTACTGTATACTACGAGCGAGGTTTATTCAATCTAGCAACTAGACAAATCGACATATAGGAGCAGCAGTGGCCAGTTGGCGGAGCATTGTACTCGTAGCCGAAAGGTCGCGGGCCTGAGGCTCGCCATCAGCTAAAAATCAACCATGTACGCTAATGGTAACTAGTGCATGTAAAATCAGTCATCGGTTTCAAAGTCCTCCAACTTCCTTATGAATTATACCTCTCTAGATGCCTAGTTAGTTGAAGATATCGTCACCTGATCAAGGTTCTAAATTACAAGGTCACACTCGAGTAGTAATGACTCGAGCTTTCATTGCCGGCTCCTATAAGTTCCATAGAAGAGCGACCCCCCCCCCCTCCCCTCTACGTTTTTTCTTTTTTTTTCCTTTCCATTTTCCATTAAAACAAATCCAGACATTCACTACAGATTTCTTTAGTGGGTTTGGGACACAATTTAAAATAATTTCTATTTATTGCGTTAAAATTTTGAATTTTTGTGTGAGGGTTAACCATGTTATTTGTAAACAAAATCACGTGATAAAACTTCTCATATATTTTTTTTTAAATTTAAAAATTTAAATTCATTAAGAAAGTGGGGTAATTTAAAATCATTATAACTCAAAATGCTATTTGTAGAATTTAATTTTTTTTTCATTTAAATAACATAAATATATAAGTTTTAATTTAAATTCAGCATTTTAAAAAACATTAATAAAAAAAAATTAAAATATTTAAAGTAAATAAAAATAGTGTAACTTTTTTTTTTTTTTTAATAATCTTTTTTTCACGTGTAAATATTTTTTTTCTAATTTGCTGAATCAAAATTAAAGTAAACTAATTGAAAAAGACATGTTCCAAGTTTGAACTATATACCTTTAACGGTTCTTGAGTTATAACGATTTAAATGCGTGAAATGGTGAAAAAACCCATTATGAAGAAAAACGCATTTTCACAAGAAATCATTTGCATGACAACCATTGTTTGAAAGCTAGATTTTGAAAACAAAACAAGACGAAAAAATTAATGTGTTCTGTTCTAATAAGGATATAAACATGATTTAAGCGTCATTCTAAGCAGAAAAAAGCAGAGAATATTTTACTGCAATAAAATATTTTTAGAAAATTTGGAGATTTTTGTGTCCCGGACCCCCTTAAGATAGGCTTATTGCCCGACAGGTAAAGGTCTGGTCTGCGGTATAATAATAATAATAATAATAATCATATGTAATAATAATATGGCTTTGACAGAATATCCTGAATATAGATTACTTGAAAAATTATGTTTCACCCTTTATGTACTGAATTATGAATTTATGAAAATTTTGTTTTCTAAAGCTTTTTTCGTGAATTGTTTCAACTTCATTAGAAGATTTACATAATCAATTAATACATTTTAGAAGGATTTTAGAAGGATTTAGAATAATTTGAATTTATAGGTATTTTGTGCAATTTTGTAACTCCACTCAAATCATTTATTTTAAGCATTTTTCTTAGTATTTTGTAGAATTAGGAAATGTACAAATATAATGCTTTTACAATAGAAATATAGAAACATTTCCGAAATGAAAAATCCCCCTCCGTTATGCCAAGAAAGCTGAAAAGGTGCAAAGGCAAAAGAAATCATCCTTTTTAAAATATTTTTGTTTTGTGTAACCAATAATGCTTTTGGAACATGATAAAGTAATATATCTATAATTCATTCTAAACTGTCTTTCAACTGATCGATGTATTAAAGGAATTTTATAACAAGTTATTTTAATGTTACTTATAAGTACAGTCAGTAGATAAAGGGTTAAAATGTTTCTAGTGAATATTGATTTTTTCAGCATTTGACACTTTCAAAATATACGAAATAAATTATAATATTTAAAAAAAATCATGAAAGTTAAGAAAAAAGATAAAGCCACTCTGGGACAAGATGGATGTTACATGTACCGTTTCCAAAACTTTTGTATTTTTTATTTTGAGATTTAATGTTGTCACCCGAACAGGTTTGGAATATTTCGCTATTTCCCTCTAACAGATATCTTTTATAAGAGTGAAATATCTTGCTGTTTTTCTTTTTTTTTTTTTTAACCCATTTGTGCCTAGCGTCCCATTTTTGGGACGTTTCAAATTTTCATGAATAAGTATATTTTTCTTCTCCTTTATAACATGAAAATTGTATGAAATAATTATTTACAAATGTCTTTATCTATTACCGAGAGATGACAGCATAAGGTGGATATTTATTTGTTTAAATGAAGGCTTTTTTCGGTGTTTATAAATTTTTAATTTTTGTAGATGGCGAAATGTAAAAAGTAAGTTTATTTGTATTTTTTCTATGAGGGATCCAAAATCGCAAGTCATAATCTTAGCTTGTAGACTTTTTAAAAATACGTATATTTTAAAATTGCGAATTTAAACGTTCAAGCCTATTTTTTATGCATTTTTGAAACGTCCAAAATATAGGGTTCTAAGCACAAATGGGCACATATTTTTGTTGGACATTTAGGAGACAGTTATTTATGTAATCTCCTTTTGAAGGTATTCATGAAATAAATTGTTTGTCAGCAATACGATAATTCTTATTTTATTATTAATAATAGTTATAACGTTGTTAGTCTCTGTAAAGAAAAAATATATATTTTTTGTAGTTCATAAAAATACTAATTATAGTATATAAAATGCAATTTAAAAACTTTTTAAATATAAATATAGACAAAACATATAATTATGCATATTATTCTACTAGAAATACTCATATGTAGTTTTTTTTTACATTTTATTAAATAAATACAAAAAAATTTAAGTGTAATTTTTTTTAGTATTTTTCCAGTTCATTTTGCAATATTTTAAAGTGGTTTTACCAAAACATTTGAGAAAACCAAAATTCAGACACAAATGGGTTAATGAATGATACATGCTGATTTACAAATTTTGTTCTGAAAAGGGGTTTTGAGTATTGGTATCTATATATGATCAGTTTGTTTTTAAATCCGATAATTTAGTAAAGAATTTTTTCATCTTACTCTTTAATTCTCCTAATAACAAAAAAAAAAAAAAAAAAAAAAAAAAAAATGAAATCCTGAAATTTTGGACAAGGATAGAAGCAGATTATCAATATGCAACTATTTGGCAAGAACTTTTTTTAATGAATTGACAATATAAATTATAACATTTATCCGATGCAAATAAATGAAATGAATATCTATTAAAAATAGAATATCTAATGCATGATATACCCTTATATCTCCTATCTCGAATGCAAAATCAAACCAAATTACAGTCTTGCAAAGATAAAAGGGTAAGGGAAGAAAAAAGGGTAAAACCACTCTCGGAGAAAATAGATTTTACTTGTACCGCAAAAGTTTTCGTAATCTTTATCTCAGATTTAATTTTATCACACGAGGAGAGAAGATAATTTCACTTTTTGTCTCATACTGAAAGCTTTGATGAGAGTGGTATACCCTTTCTACTTTTCCGTTCTTTTTTGCGATGAATGGAAATACTCCTCAATGTGATTTTGTGTAAATTTGATGGTTTAGTGACCTGTATTTTTGTTGGTTTTTTATTAGCTCACAGGCTATCAAAGCCTGAGAGCTAATGTGCCCGCAGGTACTGTATGTACGTATATACGTATGTACGTACGTAACGCGATTACTCTCGATAGAAATATCCGATTTACTTCAATTTTTTTTTCTACGTTCATTCTGATAAGGCGCTTCCGTGATTAATTTTGTGGGTTCATTGCTTAAATATAAAGAGGGAAAGGGGGGATAGCCACACCCTTAATTTAGATAAATGGTTTTGTCATGCAGAATCAGTCGATTTGCTTTAAATTTCATGTACCTGTTTATTCTGATAAGGGGCTTCCCTGATTAGATTTGGAGGTTCATTGGTTAAGTGTAAAGGGGGAAATGGGGGAGCTAATACCCTCTTAATTGTCTGAGCGAAGCGAAGGCTAATACTCAGCGAAATATTACTGTCCGGACACTTTACTACTACGATGGATATTAACGCCATGTCCTACTAAAAAAAAAAAAAGCCTAATAAAAACCTTTCGTCAAGCATAACTCAAAAAATATTTGTCGGATTTCGTTTCTGATTGCACCAGAAGGTACCTATGAGGGTCGCCTACTGAATGCACCTACTATGAAAAATAAGTTCCAAGCCGTTTAAAAATTATATAGAAAAAACTCTTAAAAAAACACAATTTATCTGCATACGTCACAGAAATTTGGTGTGCGTCACTTTCACCGGTTGATGTTTTCGTAGACAACTGGTTTGAAAACAAGGATCAAATAAAAAAAAATACGCACGCAGTAATATTGAATAGATCAGTTTCAACCACGTGATCACAAACCTTGCAACAACCCGTGGCAACCAGTTTTGGTGGGCAAACAAATAATAATACAGTATTCCGTACCACGGTGACCGTTTTAGGCTGTTGTATAAAATCTGGCCTGTTGTATGACATACAATTGTGGATGATTAATACAAAAGACATGAGTGTTTATTGATCCAGAGGTTATCTTTCTCTGGATGTCTGTCTGTCTATCATACAGCATGCAATTTTCTTGTAAAGCATGATATTATTATGCAGTAAAACCTCCATAACGGACACACCCGATTAGTGGACACCTCTATTTAGCAGCCATTTTTTCGATTACCAACCCTTAAATAACTGTACATTTTTTACTCTCAGTAGCGAACACCGTCAAATAGAGGACAAATTCTGCCCTCCCGAGGTGTTCGCTATTCAGAAGTTTTACTAGTAAAACCTCCACAGCGGACACACCCGATTAGCGGATACCTCTATTTAGCGGACATTTTTTCGATTACCAACTCTTAAATAACTGTACATGTTTTACTCTCAGTAGCGGTCACCTCTAAATAGAGGACAAATTCTGCATTCTCGGAGTGTCCGCTATTCAGAGGTTTTACTGTATATAATATTGATAATTATTTTACAGGGCCGCACAAAAGAATAAGAATATATGAAACGAATATAAACTAAATTCGGGATTGGTAGATCGCTGATGGTAATGTAATTTTAGGATGTTGCTACAGTCATCCGCAGCATGTTTTTAGAGTTTCGTCCATCTAACGAAACCCTACCTGTCTCACTCCTTTGTCTGCCTGTTTGTCCGTCTGTCAAAGAGCCCGTTCTCAGAAACTATATATGTCGGAGACTTGAAAATTTGCATACTTATAGCTGAACACTTGCGATAACACGATAAATCATAAAATTTTGAAAAAAACATATTTAACCCCCCGGTCTCTAACTTCTGTATTTTAAGCAATTTTTCTAACTCAGCCCCTAATTAAGTTGGAGACATGACATTTCGCATACTTATAGCTGAACACCTCACATCAAATGACAAATAATAAAATTTTAAAAAATGTCTGATATTTAACCCTCTGGACTCTAACTTATGTATTTTAAGCAATTTTTCTAACTCATCCCCTAACTAAGTTGGAGAATTGAAAGTTTGCATACTTATAGCTGAAAACTTGCGATAACACGATAAATCATAAAATTTTCAAAAAGTCATATTCAACCCTCCAGTCTCTAACTTCTGTATTTTAAGCAATTTTTCTAACTCAGCCCCTAATTAAGCTGGAGACATGAAATTTTGCATACTTATAGCTGAACACCTCACATCAAACGACAAATAATAAAATTTTGAAAAATGTCTAATATTTAACCCTCTGGGCTCTAACTTGTGTATTTTAAGCAATTTTTCTAACTCAGCCCCTAATTAAGTTGGAGACATGAAAGTTTGCATACTTATAGCTGAACACTTGCAATAGCACGATAAATCATAAAATTTTGAGAAAGTCATATTTAACCCTCAGGTCTCTAACTTCTGTATTTTAAGCAATTTTTCTAACTCAGGCCCTAATTAAGTTGGAGACATGACATTTTGCATACTTATAGCTGAACACCTCACATCTAACGACAAATAATAAAATTTTGAAAAAGTCTATTACTTAATCCTCTGGGCTCTAACTTGTGTATTTTAAGCAATTTTTCTAACTCAGCCCCTAATTAAGTTGGAGACATGAAAGTTTGCATACTTATAGCTGAACACTTGCAATAACACGATAAATCATAAAATTTTGAGAAAGTCATATTTAACCCTCCGGTCTCTAACTTCTGTATTTTAAGCAATTTTTCTAACTCAGGCCCTAATTAAGTTGGAGACATGACATTTTGCATACTTATAGCTGAACACCTCACATCAAACGACAAATAATAAAATTTTGAAAAAGTCTAATATTTAACCCTCTGGACTCTAACTTGTGTATTTAAAGCAATTTTTCTAACTCAGCCCCTAATTATGTTGAAACATAAAAATTTGCATACTTATAGCTGAACACCTCACATCAAACGACAAATAATAAAATTTTGAAAAAATCTAATATTTAACCTCTAATATTTTGTCTCGCGCAATTTTTAAATTTAAACTGTTTTGTAATACAATTTTTTGTTCATTTTGCATAATAAGTGTAATGTGACGTAATTTGTTCTGTTTCAGATTTCTAACGCATGTTCATGAATTTATTTTACAATATCCTTTCTCTTTTAAAATTCACATGTAAATATAGTTTTTATGGCGTAATTTCCAATAAGTGCCTGCTGTTATACCTAATTATTTAATTCTAATTTGAAGGTTTTTTTCTGTTTATAATAGTGACGTGTAAATATTTTTTTTAAGCAAACATTATTGTTTGCGCTGTTTATACAGTTGGCAACAGTTTAAATTAATACCATTTTCTAAAATATGTAAAAAATATCTGTCAAAATGTCGAATATTTGAATTTAAAATAGAAATAAAACCTCAAAAAATGAGTCAAATTAAAAAAAATTAATGAAATCTGCAGACCGGGATCTTCTATTGAATAAAATGATTAAATTCCCATGTATAGCTTTTGCTCTTATAATTTTTTTTAATGGAACGATTTTGTCCAACTTTAGCATTAAATATCTCTTAAAATAATTCTTCGATTTGAAAACTGTATGCATTAGTGTGTTAATCAAACATTTCGCTATAATACCACCGATTTTCATATATTTGCATGTAATAGTTTTTTTAATATTAAAGAAGAAAGACCCCCCCGGTCACAAAAAATTCAAAACCGGCGGCGGCGGCGGCGGCGGGGGTGACAGCGTTAGTTACTTTTCATAGAATAGAGACATATATAAAAATGAAAACTTGTCTATCTGTCTGTTTGTAATTCTATAAAAAATCCACAAATTTGGAAGCCAAAATTGTGAAGAGATACGTACATGTGTATTAAAACATGGCCGAGACAACTAAAGTAATCCGGAATCGAAATAACTTATAGTTAATTTTTAATTAATAAAAAACCACCAATTTAACAGCAATTTCTTATCAAATTTAAACATTTTTCGTTATAGCAGTTGCCAACAATTAAAATACACAATAAAATTATTAATACAACAATTAATTTTCTACTGCAAGATTTCCACGTGAAATATGAAAATGAAATAAATGGTTTGACGAATTTAAATGAAAGTGAATATAACTTCATAACTTTTCTATTTCAAGGTTTCCACGTAAAAGAGGAAAATATTACGTCATATTGGAAATATAAAGGGAATGGTGGATATAGTATAACGTCATGTGAGTGTGAAAAAATGTATTGAAGCATAATAAAAACCCGATTAGGGAAACATTGGCGTATTTTAACATTATTGCTCCAATTATAAATTGAAATAAGTTCATTTATAGCTGTATTCTTTTGCGTCTGTTATATACATTTATACATTTTTATATAGCGTTTTCATATGATTCATTCAACAACATTTCGACTGCTTTTTTTAACGTTTGTTTGTGTTGTATGTTAAATTTTGAAATTGATTTTTCAGAACAAACATCCTTCAAATTCTGGGCAACGCCGGCACTTTAGCTTGTAACAGATAAATGGCTTTTGTATCTGTACATCTAATGCTAATATTATAAAGCGTTATAATATTATAAAGTATATAATATTATTAATGCTTGTACGTTTGTGAGGTGTTATCTCTGAAACTACATAGCCTACTAAAAAAAAATGTTGGTGGCCATCTCTGCTCCGAAAAAAAGACTATTTTATGTCAGTGCAAGAACCTACATCGCTGCAGGAGCAAAAAATTCTAAAATTGTGATTTCTGCGATATTGATTGGGTTAGAAACTTTAAATTTGGTGCGGTAGTTACTTTTAAGATGTAAACACTCGTAATGAACGCTCTCTAAAAGGTTCAATTTGACGGATAAACGTAAAAATTTCTAGAAAGGTTCTAAACTATGATTTATTTGGAATACTGAAATTTTTGGGATACTGTTTTGGTTAGAAACTAGAACTTTGGCATGGTAGTAATTAATAAGATGTAAATGCTCGTTGTAGAACGAATTCTAAAAAATAGAAAGACTAAACAAAGCGGAAAAAGATCTAAAGATGATCTAAATAACGAAGAACATGGAACTGTTACGAATATAAACATGAAAATTGACATGGCTGTATTTATCATGACGTAAATTTTCGCAATAGAACAATTTCTAAAAATGTCGCTATAAAAAACAGTGCAGAAACAAAAAACTTTCAAAAATTTTCTATTTCTCTGTTACTGCTGAGCCCAAAATCTTGAAATTTTGCTTCGGGTTCGTTTTAAAACATACAATTGTCTCTATGAATGTTTTCTAAAAAATTTAAAATTTAAAAAGATGAGATTAACGGAAAGCGATCTCAATTACCATTAATTTGGAATTATTAGGTACAGCAACTTTAAATATTTCATAATGCTGCATTTCCTCCGC
The DNA here is from genome assembly GCA_963932465.1 of Maratus speciosus. Taxonomy (NCBI): domain Eukaryota; kingdom Metazoa; phylum Arthropoda; class Arachnida; order Araneae; family Salticidae; genus Maratus; species Maratus speciosus. The sequence continues at coordinate 168,225,562 of OZ010797.1, forward strand.
AAAACATGCGATTTAAATGCAACAAAACTGATAGATACCCACCTAGCATTAAATAAATATTGTAAATATTGAATAAAGACCTTTATGAAACAGTGAGTAGGTTGCCCGAAAGTACTTGTCAAAGTGTTCCTTCTCTAGGCTTTTCTCTCTCTCGCCAAGGCCACTAACAGAGGGAAGTGCCGTTTTAAATGTGATATGAATTTTTTATCCGATTCATTTTTCTAGACATTTTATCATAAGGTCATATTCTCAATTATCATTAGTAGATTTTTTATATATTAACTTATTCTGGTGAAATTTTGTAATCGGGTTCATATTGGCGTATGTTAGCTTGCATGATTTGCTGAATAAATATGTATGGATTTGTAAATTACTTCAAATTACACTTTGACAGCTCAAAAGTTATGCAGACGATATATTCAGATATTGTGTCATACTTTATGTTGTAATCATTGCCGATTTCTTTTATTTAATACATGCTAAATACAGCTCAACTTGTGCAGAATATGTTTGAAAACAAAACAATACAGCGTATATAGTGGCGAGCATAAACTCATCATTTAAATCCGATCGAGCATATCTAAAACACACTCTAACGAAGCATTGCATGCCACTTTTGATGTATTCGGTACTTTGATACTATATTAGATTTTGAGAAGAGAATTCCTTAAATGTTATCGACAACCTCATTGCATCAGTGGAAAACAGATATTGTACAATATTAACTATTCCGGAGGAGCACACACCATATAAAGTATAGTCCATTCTTTTTAAACATCATATATTTGTCATTTAAAGTTGCTCAAATTTGTGCGGAGCGTCTGATTATGCTCTTGACATCATTTTATACAGTTAAAATTCCGATATAAGTAAATTAGTGTTTCATTTTCTATTTTACTTTTAATATATTGCGTACTTTCAATTTTATATCCATGCATGGCTGTCTTGAATGGTTTGATTTCCCATTTTTTTAAACAGTGTATACGAATTTATATATAATATTTTGTAATTCTACAATTCGTTTATTTTCATCATTTCAATTTTTCGCAGTATATGGACAATTAAAGATAACATCTCATTTTCTTTGCTTCCACATGTTATTATTAAATCTATGTTCTCAGTAATATCGCTCAGACTAATCCCTCTGAAGGAAGTCCTAGTTTAGCGAAATGAGTTTTTCATGCAGAATTATCTGATTGGCTTTAAATTTGGTACACGAGTTTATTCTGATAAGGCACTTCCCTGATTAGATTTGGAGATTCATTGATTAAGTATAAAGGGGAGAAACATTGGCAAATCTTCTTCAATTTATTTTTCGAGGGGCATTGTTCTTTGAAATAAGAGTATAATATACAATTAGTGTGAATAGGCTGTGAGCTCAATGCCATCAGTTTAACTGGGCACTTTTCTTTTTTAATTTTAGTGATATGTCCGTTTTAAAAAATAAGAAAACGTGTGAGTTTAAATAATTCCAAAGTAGCAAGCCAATATTGGCAATATATTGAAAATATACAGGGTGTTTCCGAATACGAGCGAGAAATTCAGAGGGAGATAGTAGCAATGAAGAGGAACAAAAATTGGAATGCAGGGATGGTCGCAAGGAGGGGTGTCGCAAGCAAATAAAAAATATAGGACGTTTTACCCTAGCTTGGATTGCCGACAATTACTTACAGGAATCTGAAGTATATTATAATAAAACAATTAATAGATATGCTCACTTTAGTTGTAAAAGTCATAATAAAAAAAAATGGTAGAAGTTTCCCTTATACGCTCCAGCAGTATGCACTTGACACTTCACATTTTGCACTGCTATTACCAGTTCATATACCGGGTGTCTGAAAAATGACCGATCATTTTAAGACTCAATAACTTGCAAACCATGACACATATTAAATAAAATTCTTGCAGGAGGGTTATGTACGATATCAGGAGGTAATTTTACCGTAATTCTTTATATTAGTTCGAATTTCAAACAACATATGGCACTGAAAGCAATAGGTGCTCAGTTCAAACCCGATTTTTGGTACTTCGGGATCCATTCAATACATTTTAATCTCCTTTTTTCTTTATTCTATCTTAACAAGAAGAAAGTATTGGATTCATGAAAATTTTCGAATTCCGATTTTCGACTGATTTACACGTTTTAGGGGTCAGAGAACCCGAAAAACATATTTTTAGAAAATGTTTCTCTGCGAGTCTGACTGTCTGTGTGTGACACAAATTTTGTTGGGGTGCTATCTCAAGAACTAATGAACGGAATTTAATAAAAATTAATATTCAGTTAGTCTCTGATATAAATATGTGTTGATTAATTTTTGGTGCAAATCGCTCAACAGGTGGCGCTGCTATACAGAATTTTTCACGATTTCCACAATAGCTCAATCTCCAGACGTAATGCATGGATTTTCATCAAACTTCAGATTCAGTTAAACCTTGACAGTAATTGACGTTTTATACATTTTGGTGTAAATCGCTCGACAGGTGGCGCTGCTATGCTACATTTTTTGCGATTTCTGCAATAGTTCTATCTGAAGAACTAATGCTTGGATTTTCAACAAAGTTCAGATTCATATATACCTTGATATGAACTACTGCTGTTTATGTTTTGGTGCAAATCGCTCAAAAGGTGGCGCTGCTATGCTGCATGTTTCAGAATTTCCACTATAGCTCTATCTCAATAACTAATGAAATTGTTAAATAAAACTCGAAAATATTATTTTTTCATTAAAATTTATTTTGCCTTTTTCAAGAGGTTTAATAGTAGGTTAATCGAGTTTAATACAAATATGTCAGCGCAGAATCCAATCTTCCATACTTTTTAGGTAGGTAGATTTTGGAATGACCTTCAGCTCTTCCTTCGAATTTAGTTTTATGGCTCAAAACCTTTTCCTCGAAGTTGGGATGTAGTGGAGGGCATTCGTGATATACACTGTATACCTTCAAGTTATTACGTATAACCTCCGTAGTTGCAGCGTTTAATCTGTGATGTTTATTCTCTGCCCATAGCATATATCTACCCTCTGGGTTGTTTTTACGACTATACCACTGCCTTGAAGTGGTACGTTTAGCTTAGTGAACAGGACAAAGTCACACGGGGTCATACCAGATGAGTACGGCCGGTACGGCCAAAAAAACCTCTTGCAGAAACAATATCAGAAAATTGAGCTTTTTCGAAACCAGATGTGTGGGAATGCGTTTCATGGCCAAAATATTAGTCATAACGTTATGAACGGACTTAAAAGAGATGCGAGAAATACTCAAAAAACACTCTAAACTCATACGATGATTTTCAAGCACAGATTCTTGATTCTTGTTTGAGTCATTGTTAGACGTTGAAGGTCGACCAAAACGCGCAAATTAACTATCACTTCTCGACCCTATTTGAGATCTTTATACTATTCATATGACCGTGTTTTTGGCCTGCTTGATTCACCATGTGTCTTCCGCAAAATTGCCAGTTATTCGGCGCACGAAATCTTGTTTGAAACTTATAACGTAAGACAAACTCTTTGTTGAACTACTTTTTCCATTCTAAAAATCGCAGAGAAATCCATTCTAAAGTATGTCTGAAACAAGTGGGTAAGTGTGATCACAGATCGCACAGAGGATTTCGTTTAATATTCCTTTCAAAACGCTTTATCCTTTTGCAAAATCTGTTCGTTCCACATTTCGCAAGCAGCGGGCGCATTCTATTCTAAACAGACCTCTATCCGAATGAAACTCCGTTTTAGAACCTATCCGTAAATATATTAATCGAGGGGATCGGGCCCATAGCACCCGAAATAGTTAGGCTCCCCTGGCGGGAAAAAATGGAACTAAAATATGTAAGGCTATGGTACAGAATATGAAAGAGTGGTAAACGGGGTGTCGGCAAAAGTTAAAAAAGTGCCCCCAGGTGAAAAGGGTAGAGGTAGAAACATTGCTTAAAATATACAAGTTAGAGACCGGAGGGATAAATATAATGTGTATAGTTCAAATACTTTTGAAATTTTTATGATTTGTCGTGCGATCGCAAGTGTTCATCTATTAAGCATTCAAAATTTCAAGTCTTCAACTTAATTAGGGGCTCAGTTAGAAAAAAAATCTTAAATACACAAGTTAGAGCCTAGACCAGTAAATATAAGACTTTTTCAAAATTTTTTGATTTGTCGTTTGATGTGAGGTGTTCAGCTAAAAGTAACCGAAATTTCAAGTCTCCAACATATATAGTTTCTGAGAACGGGCTCTGTGACAGACAGGCAGACAGACAGAAGAAGGAGACGAATAGGGTTTCATCAGATGAACGATACCCTAAAAAGAAACAGCTGCTGTCAACACAGTAAGTCACAGATGGGGTTCAAACTCACATTGTAACTCGGCACGGTGGTCCCATATTACCGAAAAAAATATTGTCGTGATATCTTTGACAGTCGTCTTTTAAATGATAAATTACCTGTACTTTTTACACAGAAGGTAAATAGAAAGAAATAATTACTGCATAGAATGGAAGTAACATTTCATATCTGATTTTAAAAACCGGAAGCTCAGAAACTGTGATAAATAAATGCATCTGACCATAAATTGAATTTCTCTATCAATAAATGCATGCATTTCATAAATTATTATTATGTTGTAAAAATGACTATTGTAACTTTAATCCCTCTCTATATAAAAAAGTAACGATTTGGAAATGGATCAATGTAAATCTGCGTAGATACCGCGAAACGCATATGGTTGGTCAGCTTTCTGTCTTTTCTTAGCGGGAATTGTTCTTAGCGAAAACCGTGAAAGTAGAGAATTTCGATAGGAGAGGCGGGGAAAGGGGAGTACCATCTGCATTTCGACAGACTTCCGTTTTTTGTTGTTGTTGTTTGTTTGTTTGTTTGTTGTTGTTTTGGGGGGGGGGGGGGTCGATGACAAAAGTGATTTTGAGAGAAAGAAGATAATTTCTATTAACTAATGAGAAAGGGATGGTGTCGTCTGTAGTTGGAATCTAAAAATTGAATGCATTGAAAATAAGGGATCGTGAAATCAATTACGTCTAGGGTTGGCTAAAGAATAGGGATTATTCGCGATACCGAACGGATTTAATCGGGGGATCGGTGCGCGTAGCGTGCAGAGCAGTAGAGCGCCCCTAATATGCATAAATAATTACAAGAGCTGGAAAAATGTTTTGGCTAAAAGTTGATAGTTTTGAAGTTATTGTGTAAACTATAATTATTTATAGAAAAAAAAAATAAAATGGCTTAAAACATTCTGAACTTGATTTCCACTTAGTATTTATTTTATCTTAATCTAGATAATATATATTATTATCATAGATTAAATATATCCTACTATAATACAACCATTGCCACCACCACCACCAAAAATATTATAATGCATTAATGCAATTACAATGGGATAACTTTTTTGCTGCTTATTATAATGCTGGAACACGACAAAAAATCATTTATTCTTTTAAGCAAAAAACAAGAAAAATGCTTTATCCAATTGAAATATCGGTTCAAAATATTTTCTCCGCAGGCGTTTTTTGTATTTATTTATTTAAAAGCTATTTTTTAATTTTTGATTTGTTTATAAGATACATTGATTTATCTTTCTTATGAAAAAATATTCATAGAAAAGATATTACTTATTCATGTAAAAAGTTGAAGTAGATAAGATAAAACTAATGGAAGCAAATGTTTTTGCATTTGTAACATAATTAATATATCGTACATATTCTGTGAACGTCAAGTGCATTAGAGATTATTCTCTTTCGAATTCTAATTGATTTTGGTAATTATATGAAATTTTCTATGCAAAAAAATGTTAATGTAGTATGAATAAAAAAGAAATTATGTAAAAATAAATAACTTTAGACAGCTGAGTTTATTAAGTCATTTTCAAAGAATAATAAAAAATAATCCAAAAATTTCCAATGAACTAGCATTTAGAATGCTAAGTTCATCACGAATAATTTAATTCGAATTATCGCATGTATTTATGTATATAAAATGTATTAATTCAGTATGAATGAAAATTATTTTTTATAAATACTGGGGTATCCAATAACAGTATAATACAATATCAAAATTTGTTTAAACCAAAATGTTAATTTTTAATATAAATAACCACATTGCAAAAAGAAATTGTTGGTTTTACCGAATAATACTGATACCCCAACTGTCAGTATTATACAGTAAAATTAGAAATAATAAACCGTAAATAAGCACTAGTATAAAGTTTTATAAATATGCTAGCAGCTATATACCGTATATTACTGTTTAACGGTATATTACTGCTCAACGGTATAATATTGCTTATTTCAGGGTATATTATTGTTGATTTTTCGGCATAACACTAGTAGCTAGGGTGCAGGTATTATACAGTAAAATTATTATTATTATTATTGCAATGCAGGGAACCCATCCTGGATAGGTCTTTAAAACATAGGACCAATCCATTTTCCCTTTATTGATAACTCTGAAAGACTTTTTTACATTTAACATTTATTTATTTATTTATATTTCCCAATAACAGCACCCACCAGTGGCTGAGAGGTTCTGCTCTCCAATCTGGTAGACGGGAGGTGCTGGGTTCAATCCCAATCGCGCCCGTCGGCCTAATCGTTCGGAGTTTTCGTGGTTTTCTTCGAACCTTGGATTTCCAAGCGTTAATACGGGTTAGGTTCCCTTAGAAAGACCCCCACGAAGGGCACTCCCCCCCTGGGCCTATATCCCTCGTGAAGATAATTGGCCGTCATAAATACAACCAACCAACCCAATAACAGCACTACAAAAGCAATTTAAAATGAAAAAAAATAATAATGTGTTCAATCAAAGTTTTGAAAATTATTAAAACCGATACTTTGGTATTAGCCGCATGCCATAAATTAAGAGCCGAAAGAAATAGCCAAAGATTTCGCTACTTCCAGCAGCGTTTTCTATTCTGATAATTACAAGCGATTAGTTCGTGTACATTTATGTGAAATTTGTGTTTTCTTTATATTATTTTCTTTATTTATTCATAATTTTTTATTCTCGTTATGAAATATTAGCTGGAAACAAAGGCTGAACTGCTATATATATTTTATTAAGTGCAAAGGGGGTAATTATTTCGTAATCGGGTTGCACGTAAAAACAATAAAAATATCAGTAACTTTAGATACAGTTTAAAAACAAATTGCAATCCAAAAAGCATTTTTTTTTTCATATTCGACGGTGTAAAAATTTAAATTATTCCATGTCTAGAAATTAAAAAAATTGCAGTAAAGGTGAAATTCACTTATCAGGTGTTGCCGCTATCAATATGACGTCAGCGACACTTATGGGCATGTTTTCGCTTTATAATATGCATACATCGTTCCATCGTTACGCAGAAAATTTTATTGAAACATTTTCAAAGAACGGTAAAGTAATTATTAATATATTTTTATCTCAAACAAAACTATCATTTTGATTTATAAATACATTCGAGAATGTTTTATAACTTGGTACCAGTAAATACAGTGTGTCCCAAAGATTCCTGGTACATTTTAAAATCTAATATAAAATGAGGTAATTGTCATACAGGAGTGCGGGTTGCACTAAAATGCGTCTCACGATGAAAAGTTTATTTCAGGCGAATGAAATAATTAGTTCCAAACTTCGATCATAGATGGCACCACTTGTCCATACTTCTAGTTTCAAACGTGCTTTTTTTCTGGTTTTCAGATTACAGTAGAGCGCCGATTATCCGAACAAGTCGGGACCGACCCTAGTTCCGATAAGCAATAGTTCAGATAAATGGACAGACAATTTAAGGGATGTTTCTGACTATACTAAAACCTTCAAATGTTATCTAAGTTTAGGACTGGCAGCACTAGTTAGTTCTGGCATGTTTATTTTATTTATTTATTTATTTTTACATTTTTATAATTAAAACTATTTTTTTCCCTTTTTACCCTTTTTCTGAGCTCCAGGGATTATAATTTAAGCAAAAAAGCTTTTGATTATTGCTTGCTTCAACGAAGAAATTCTATCCAATATTGCCTTTCACTATCTCCACTTACCTTCATTTAAAATTTTATTCCAAGACAATGGGTAATTGGGAGATCGGTTTAAAAAAATTTGGGAGAAATAGGCTGTTCGGGTAACTAGAAGTCAGTCGAGAGAAATATGCTGTTCGGATAGTTGGAAGCTCGGTTAACTGGTTAACTCGGTTAAGTTCGGTTAACTGGAGTTCCGATAATCAGCGCTCTACTGTAGTTTTGACGCTATGACACAGAAATGGCGACTCTCAGAGAAAAAGGTAATTGCGTAGATTAGTACTTTGAAACCAAATCGAAACTAATCTGAAAATCAGAAAAAAACGCATGTTTGAAGTCAAACATACGTACAAGTGGCGCCAGCTATGATCGAAGCTTGAAATTATTTTTTTTTATTCGTTTGAAGAAAAATTTTCATCGTGAGGAGCGTTTTAGTCCGAACCGCACTCCTGTAAGACAATTACTGGATTTTGTACTGAAATTTAAAATGTATCAGGGACGTTTGGGACACCCTGTATATTTAAGCATTGCTGCCAAGTTTTACGCTTTTTTTTTTTTGTTACCACTAAAATTTAATCGAAATTTTTGCCTTATATAACAGCAGATTTTGGCGATTTGATAAGGCAAAATTTGCCATTTAGTTTTAAGGTAAGAAAAAAGATATAAAAGTCCCCGCCTATAAATGAAAGTTAAAATTCTACTGTTATATTCACCTTAAGTTATATAATTAAAATACATATAAAAGTACAAATAATTGTACAAAAATTAATTTCAGGTGCATACATATAATATAAAGATATTTAAAATGCAAATTTAAAATATCCTAAAATACATCAGAAAAACCCAGAACGCTTTCAACCATTACAAGGCCGTCATCAGTAGGATTTAAATGTTATTATTATTTTCTTTGCGCTTAGCGCAAAGAAATTTATGCATTATTATTTTTAATATTTATGCATTTTTAATATTTATATAATATGCATATAAAGCATAAATGTTAAAATAATAACACCATTTAAATCCTACTGATGATGGCCTTGTAATGGTTGAAAACGTTTTGGGGTTTTCTAATGTATTTTAAGATGCTTTTAATTTGTATTTTAAATATCTTTATATTATATGTATGTACCTGAAAGTAGTTTTTGTACAATTATTTGTGCTTTTATATGTATTTTAATTACATTCCTATCTTTGTTCATATCATTTGATGAAACATATTTTTTATAAATACTTATTTTTAACTAGTTTTAAAATTCTTATTTATTTAATTATATCCGTAGTTTAGTAAACTAATAAAACAAAAATATTCATATTATTCAGATTTAACATTTCGGAAAGAAAATGCATTTGATCATATAGATGTGAAATTTTACATGCATAAATAGGTAAATGTAGTGTGAACAACCATTATTTTAAACAGTAAATCATTATTTGGAAATAATTTTTGAAGCCTTTAAAAAAAAATGTTATAATATTAATTCATAAATACCATAATAAACAGATATATATATTTTAAGTATTTGAGGACAACTTAAAATTTTGCATGACTAAATATATTTCGCCACATGAATAATTTTTTCCTAATTAATATTGTTTCATAATTATTCATATTAAATAATGATTCTTAATATTTCCTCAGTGATCACTTTTTTGCCTTTATTTATATGGAAGCAGTTTTGTAATTGTTTATCTGTTTATTAAGATATATTACTTTTCCTTATTATTGAAAAAAATTCCCAGAATAATGTCACATTTGTCGCTTTTATAAAACGAAACTAATGTAGAGGAAAGCCCTTATTTATTTATTTATTTATTTAAACTTAAACAGGATTAACTTAGTACTTAGTATATGGAGCATTCTCACAATCTTTTGACTTTCGGGAATAAAAATCTGGTGAAATAAACTTGCTAAAATAATATTTTAATCTGATAGACGAATGCCTTAATGATTCAAAATAAAGAAAAAATGGTCAGCAGCGAAATTTTTTTTATTTAAATGTTTAAGTTAAACTTGCGAGTTTAATTTTCCTTACCATTTTTTCGCTATAACTTTCTATTTTCTTCTAAATTTTTACTCATAATGAATTTGCATAGTACCCACAGGACATTCAAATACGAAATAATAACAATGTAGTAATTTAGTACAAAATTTTGGTATAACATTGTCTTAAAGTGGCGTTAAAGAAGGGACGGAAGGAAAAAAAAAGGGATGGTATAGGAAAAAAGGGACGGTAATGGGAAAAAGTGATAGTAATGATGGGACGTAAGGAAAATTACCACTATTTTTAGACAAATCAAGTTAAGACGAAGTGATAGCCACAATGGTCATTGATTTTTAGAAACAGTTATTTACATTGGATTAAATTAAAAAAATAATAATTTACCTCGAAAATTGCAGGTATAAATATTGGTGACGGTAAGACTACCAATAAAGCCACGATGCTTGAAATTGATATTTACATGCTGATTTAAATTCTGCAGTAAATTTCCTGTCAAATAATTTTAAACATTCTTTCTCTAGCATACTTCTGCGTGAAAAAAAACTTAAAAAAAAAATTATGTGGCTGCATCTGAAGTGATTTTTCGTATAAGTTTGGCAAAAGGGATGGTAATCATTAGGATCGGAATCTAAAACCCAGGGACAGAGTTCAAAAGATAACATAAACCGTAAAAATGTGTGCAGGTTAATTTTTGCTGCATATTTACATAAAACAATTGTCCCAGTTTTGGAAAAAAATTACATCGAATTACTTTTATTTAAACAATTTTATACAGACAGATCCAAACTTAAAACTCAGCATCTGGGACACGGGACGGTATAGAAGTTTTCCTGGTATTTGGAACCCCAACATCGTCCAAAACTATCTCGTTAACATTGTTCTGCAATCATGCAATGAGATATTCCCCAGTATATGAAATAAAAAAAACTCACAAGAATATGCACTAAAATAAAAATTATTATTCAGGAACTTAAAAGTCAATAGATTGTGAGTATGCCCCATATAACACATTTTCAGTGAAAATGTGTTAGAGAATATTTTATTTGAAATGGTAAGCGCTTTTGATAATAACTTGAAATTTTGCATGCGTAAATGCGTTAATGAAAGTATTATTTTAGGTAAAAAGTTACACTTGCAAAGTTAGGTAGAGATGTTTATAAATTCATTTTCAAATAATGCAAAATATAAATGCCAACAATTCTACTACAGTAAAGCACCATTTCTCACTTATGTGTCTTTTATATTTATACGTCGTTTCAGTAGGGTCCCGATTCATCCCTATGTATTTTAATGTTGTAATGTTTCGTTTATACGGCAAAAACGTTGGTTATACGTCGTTTCTTGCATGCCGTAAGCAGAGTTTTTTTTTTCTCCCGGCGTCGTTCTTTTTTTTCTTTCCTGCTAACAATATTTTTGGAAAAATGAAAGACAAAAAACATATGTGACTGCTACTGAGGTTATTTCCAGTTCGTGAAACCTGTGGAGGGAATGGGACGAAAAATAAAAGGAAACTGGGCGGATTGCATTGACTTTGCCATACTAAGAACCTTTAGAATTTGAAACCTTTTTTGTTTCTCATAATACTAGTAAGAAAACTGTCCATTAAAATAGTATATAATGCTATGCTTAAGTCTCAAGGAAAATTGGCACACCACAAGACGATTTTAAATATTAGATTAATTAAAATCTATTTGTACTTTCGGTATTGGAATAAAAAAAAAAACGTAATTAAGGTGTACAACTGATATAAGGTTTGGTAATTATCACTTTTATTTTTCAATTAAAAAGTATAGTTCAATTAGAAAGTATTATTTAATATACTAGTGGGGCTCTGCTCGCTGCGCTCACCAACGCCCCGCGTAATCGCTTCGCGATTCCGTTCGGTAACTCGAAGCAATCCCCATTTTCTAGCCAACCCCAGACGTAATAGTTTTGCGTTTCCATTCTGGATCGCTTCGCGATCCCTTGTTTTCTATGTATTAAATTTTTAGATTCCAAACGCAGATGACCCCCCCTCCCCTTTCTCATTACTTAAGGAGAAATATCTTCTTTCTATACAAATCACTTTGCCATCGACACCCCCCTCCCCCCCCCCCCAAAAAAAAAGAAAAGAAAAAAAAACAGAAGTTTATCGAAATGCAGAAAATTCTTCCCTTTACCTGCCTATCCTATATAAATTTTCTACTATCATGGTTTACGCCAATTCTCCGGTAAGAAAATACAGAAAGCTCTGAGCAATCAGATGCGTTTTGAGGTATCTATGCAGATTTTCATTGGTCCATTTCCACATCTTTTGGCTCATTTCTAAATCCTTTTCTGTTTCTGTTCCTTTTTTTTATAGAGAGAAGGATTTTTTTTCAATGTTTTAACTTTTTCTCAATGTATAGTGAATCTTAAACAACCAAAAATTTTAGCAAAATTAAATCAGTGTGATTGCAGCATTATATTTCTACAGTCAAAGATTTTACACCTCAGGGGCTTGTAGTTTCGATTGAACGCGTTTCTCAGTTATACATCGCGTCGTTTTAGAACGGTCCCATGAAATACGTATAATTGGTGCTTCAATTTGTATAAAAGGTAACATGTGTGACGATAAATATCTTAATAATTTTACATTTGTATAAAGCAAAATGCATTTCATAATAACAAATTAGTATAAAATAATATACTTATGAGAATAACATATCCTTTTTTAAAAATATGTATTGCAAAATTTTATATTGCAGCATTTTTTATAAATAACGAGGTGGAACCCTTCGAATTTACTCGAAAGAAAATTTTTACAATGGAATTGTTGCATTAAATTTTTAATAAACATGGAAAAATAAATACAGTAAAAAATCCATCTTACACTGGATATTCAAAGTATCTAAATACATATTTTAACCTAAAGTTAACGAAATACTATTTTCATAACCTTGAACTCTTAAAATTAAATTTTATTCGTATAAGCAATCTATAACACATAATAAAGGTAAATAATTACGATAAAATTATTGAAAAATTGATTTTTATTCATATTAATATAATAAGTAACATATAGTAAAAAAAGCAGTAATTATGTTAAAGTTAACAATTGAGGCTCTTGTGTTTGGTATTACAAAATGTAAAATCAGCCAAAAATTATTTCACTTTGACATAATCATAGAATTTTTTCCATTTGAAATCTAAACCTAAAGTCATTTTCACAGTCTCATATTCATATTAACCATTTAAAAATATTTTAACGCTTAATAGGTACTACGGTATGACGCCAATAAATATATCGGGTTGAGGAAAAAGTAACTTCGTTTTTTCCTAAAAGATGGCTTTAAAGTATCATTTCTCGAGTAATACTTATTCAATTAAGCCATACTATAAATCATTCGAACGGCAACATTCCATAGAGCATTCTAGATATAAAGATAGCGTCATCTGTTTACTCAGACAAAAGTTATTGCACTTTGAAAATGGAGATTCCAGAAGGTCATTTTCGTCACATTTTGCTTTTTTACTTCCGAAAATAGAAAAATTCAGCGCAGGCTCATCAAAAATTGTGTGGTGTTTATGGTGATGAGTGCTTAAGTAAACGCCAGTGTCAGAATTGGTTTGCTCGTTTTCGTTCCAGAAATTTCAATATTAAAGATGAACTTCGCTCTGGCTGGCCAATCGTTGAAAAAGTCGATGAAATTCTTTAACAAATCGAGATAGACATACATATGTCATCTCGTGACATCGCTACGGAACTAAACATCGACCAAAAAACAGTTTTGAACCATTTACATAAAGCGTGATGCCAAAAGGAGCTCGATACTTGGGTTCCACATGAACTAACAGTAATAGACCGAGTTTCCATTTGTGAATCGCTGCAGAAACGAAGCGAAATCGAGCCATTTTTTAAACGAATGATTACGGGCGATGAAAAGTGGATCACGTACGACAATAATGTGCGAAAAAGATCGTGTCGAACAGCGAAGAAGCTTCACAAACGGTGGCAGAATCCGGACTGACCAGTGTTGCCAGATTGGGGACATTTTAAATTCAGATTATTTGACTGTCACCACTGTTTTAAAAATAGTACAATTCGCTTATTTTTCTGAATTTTTAATCTATTTTTAAAAACGTCGAATATTTCTATTTCAAAAAAGCGGTGACAATAAAAAATCTGGGGACAAAAAACTTCCCCAATCTGGCAACACTGGGACAGACGCCGAGGAAGGGGATGCTGAGTGGTATTGGAAAGGAATTGTCCATCAAGAGTTGCTTCAACCTGGCCAAACCATTAATTCGACTCTCTATTGTCAACAACTAATGCGATTGAAGCAGGTGATTAAAAAAATGGCCAGAATTGATCAATAGGAAAGGCGTTGTCTTCTATCACGACAACGTTAAACCACACACATATTTGGTGACTTGGCAGAAATTGAGAGAGCTTGGCGGAGAAGTTTTGAGGCACCCACCGTATAGCCCCGACCTTGCCCCGTCCAACTACCACTTGTTTTAGTTTCTGCAGAACTCTCTTAATGGTGTAAAGCTGACTTCAAATGAGTCTTGTAAAAATGATTTGGTTCAGTTTTTCGCCCAAAAATCTCAGAAATTCTACAGTGATGGAATTATGGTTTTAACAGAAAAGTGGCAAAAGGTCATCGATCAAAACGGCATATATCTCATTCATTAGTGTTTGAAATTTATACGAATAAATTAGCTTTGAAAAATATGAAAAAAAACGAAATTACTTTTTCCTCAACCCAATATTTCCAGGCTTGAAGTCACTTTTCTCAGCTATTACAACTCTCCACGTGAAAATTCGTACTCGTGACTCAAGATTTTAATCTCACTACCGGCACGTAAAAATTCGAAAAAAATATATAGGGGTGCCCATATTTCGTCCCCTCGCCTAATTTCGTCCCCCTTAACTTCTCCGCTTCTGTGAAAGTGGCTCCACTTATGACGCAAGGCCCAGGAGAAGGAGGGTAAAAGGGGTCAGTGTTGAAAGTTTCGTTCGCCAAGACGCATACATAAATTATAAACGGCGAGTTTCCTATTTTTAGAAGACCTAGTTCTTATTACGTCCTTTTTAGAATGTTATTTACTGTACTGTAAGTATTTATTTCTTATTCATTGAATGTATTTTACGTTGGTAAGATGCTGAAAGTAGCATACAGTGAGTTTTAGGACGCTCAGTTCATCTTCCGGGAACTGAAGATCCGTAATATTGGGAAGTAGCGTGGTCCCGATTTTGTCCCCTTTGAAGCTCTTATTTTCGTCCCGGGGACGAAATTAGGAATGCTTTTTCTTGACATTTTTTTAAATTTTTTCCTTGTGTTTGGATGGCTAACGGATAATTGTCAATTTTCCGATTTTTTGGATACCAGTAAAATTTTACAAAAATGTTTTCTTTATTTAATTGCGTTAAAACTGCGATTGTATAAAGCAAGTATTTCTGCATAAAAGTATTTGTACTGGAAAAAAAACGGAAGGTTGTAAGCATGCTAATGTTTCGTTAGGTTATTCTTCCACTGATCATTAGTACATTGCTTTGTGCTTTACTTTAATGTAAATTAAATGACTTACTCATTTAGAAATAAATTTTGATTTAGTTATAAGTTTTTGTGGGGACGAAATTGGGACCATTTTTGTTCTTTTTCATTTTTTAGATACTTTTGAAAAACAATTTTTTGCATTGTTAAAATTTTTTTGTACGATATTTGCCAAAGTGTCTATGAGCGTTAGTAGTTAGTCTATGTAAAATCTAAATTTGGTAGATTTTAACTGAAAATTACAACTTCTAAGGGCCTAAATGTGACTGGGGGACGATAATAGGGCACCTTAACCTAACTTTTAGACTTATACAAAGTTAAATAATTCGTTTTATCAAATAAAAGGCTCATTTTCTTTTAAATATGACGTCATTTTCACTCTCTGAATTATTTCGCCTAGACTCTCAAGCTCAATATTCGCGATTTGAAAAAACTATAAAATATAACAGCTTTATGAATGGAATTCTGTATTCTTTAAAGCTTGGAGTCATTTTCTGTTTAAATTTTTAAAAAAAATATTTTTAATTGTAATGAGAAATTGCCTTCAGTAAAAATAAAAAAAAAGATAAATGTACTCCATTATTAATCGTTTCTCTCCAACAATGAAAGTAATCCGATTGACACCAATGTGAAGAAATTTCATAAGGGACTTTTAAAATGAAATTAAAATATAAAATTCGGATTATTTTTTTAAAAATAGCAAGTTCGGGCACATCTACAAGTAAAGTACTTTCATTTAAAAAAACTTATTATCAAAATCGGTTCTGTAGTAAGCTCAGGCGAGATGACTAAAAAAACAGCCTTGTCATTTAATTATATCGATTAGAAGAGTGGCTAAATTCAAGATGTTACACTTCTTAGAATTATCAAGATGTCTGACACCACCGACGACATTTGGCATTGGAAAATTTTTATTTGATATTTAAATCGGGAGAACGCGTGCATAACCAGGATCTGAATGATTTTTACTTTGTCATCAATAAATACAAATATTAATCGTCATCTTATTTAGTTGGAGACAATTGTTAAAAATTTTACGATAAAATAAGTTGGAGATTACTTTTAAAAAGTAGTGGTGAGAATTGTAAAAACAATACAAAGGCCCGGCATGCGTCATCCCGGGTTAACAATTTCGAGACGGCATCCCTTACATAAATTTTATTTGAGCGGCACCGCTTTTTTTAAACAGTTCTGTTGACTTATGGAAAAACAAAAAAAACTCCAATTATAAAAGGCAAATACTGTAGACTCTCATTTTTGCGAACTCTTTTTCACGAACACTTGCGATTTTACGAACTATAGAGTGATCCGAAATACGTTCCCATAGAAGCAATGTAATTTTTCGCTCCCATTTACGAGCTACAGATTATGAAAATCTCTTTTTTGCGAACTCAGTTTTCGTACTTCTGATTTTTTTTTTTTTTTTTTTTTTTTTTTTTTTTTTTTTAATATCGGAATGCAGCGCCAATGTCAGTTAAACTCTATACAGATACAATGAGACATCAGGTGCCTTCCAAGAATGTGCTGTTTTCCCCAATCTATTTCGGAGGGGGGGATGGGTATAGCAACAATTTCCAGTAGTGGTTGTCAGCACTAAGGAACTTTTTTGAAGGGAACAATAAATGTGAAAGGTAAACGTAGTAAAGGTTTTCACTGATAAATTGGAAACATATCTTTTTCAAAATGTGATTTAAAAAAAAAGATATGTGATTATTTCCATTCCTAATTTTTTATCTATGTTTTCATCTATGTATTTTCATCTACTAAGTGCTAATACAGTTTGTGTTTTCATATGTAATATTTTAAAAGCATAGTAACGTATGTGTACTAAAGTTATTTTTAGTGCATTAATTTGCTTTATTTCTTGTATATTTAAAAATACAGATATAAATTTATTAAATAATAAATAATCTTGAAATACTGCTTCATCTATAAAGAAGGGTCAGTTTGATAAAAATATACATAAATAATATACGTATTCATATTTTTGGTGTTTTTCTATTTTACGAACTTTCTATTTTACGAACTATTTGGGTGTTCCCTACGAGTTCGTAAAAACGAGCGTCGACTGTATTACATTTATTTATTAGTGGTCCCCAAAACAAATTCCACATGCACCTTTTGAGGATGCATATATGCATCACCCGTCCCGAAAGCAGGGCTCGCACCGTTCCTAAATTTTTCGCAATTTGCTACCAATATTTTAAAGAAAAATTCTTCGTGGTAGATTCCTTTAACATCTGTAATAGAATTATACAATAAAGATTATCGTTTTAATTATGTGGTAGCAAAGTGCGAAAATTTTAGGAACGCTGCGAGCCCTGCGAAATGATTAACGCTTTACGTTCGGCGTCTCTTTCACAAATTTTATTCGATCGGCGCCACTTTTTTAAAAGAAGTTTCGTTCAAGTACACAATTTCAAAAATGCTCTGATTAAATAAGGTACATTTTATTTTCCTTTATTAGTGTTGCCAAAAACAAATTTTGCAAAGAAAGATTATGTCTCCGCTCCGGAGTACTCCAGTGTAAAGTGTTAAATAGTAAAATATGTTGTCACCGCGATTAATCACAGAGTGTGTAATATTTTTCTACGATTAAATAAAATGAAAAATTCTTTTTAAATGTTGTCGTAAAGATGCACGCACATTATAAGTGATAGTTTTTAGGGTCTCTGTGGCTGAACGGTCAAAGCACCGGTCTGCTAATCGCTTGCGAGCGTAAGAGATTGTGGGTTCGATTCCCGCTGGTTCCATTGCACACACTCTTTGTGTGGAACTCCCAGGGTGTATTTCTCTTATGTTGTAATATTTCCTTGTGCTATCTTGTCTCCGACTTATAAGCGGGCTCTCATGTCAAGCACACAAGTCGTATGTTTGTTGTTCAATAAATAAATAAAGTGATAGTTTGAAGTTACTTTATAAACTGTAACTGCATGCAATAAATTATTAAAAATCAACTTACTTGATTTATCAACTTAACTTTTAATCTCTTCGCTCCCTGGGTCCTTAAATGGGGACCTCTCTTTTGTCCGATTTTATTATTGGTACTCGAACATATTTAAAATTTCGGTATCAGAATGATATGTTTCGAAGTCTAAGATTCGAACTAATGCAAATAAAATAAAAATCTTCATCTGAAGTCAAATGGGAGAAGAAATATAATTCAGTAACTTGGAAACAGGAATTCTGCGTTTTCAGAATTTAGTGTCACCCCCGATGAAAAAAAAATATATATGTATATATAAATAGTACAAAACATATTTCGATTTTAAGAGTTATAGCACATACTATTATTTTATGCAAAATGACATCAGCATAAAGTCATGCAAAATGACAGTAAAGCAGGCATAGGACGTCACTATCACGAAATAATACACAAATGCAGCAAAAAGATGCCGTCGTTAAAGAAACTCGACTAAAAAAAGGGGGGGGGGCTGTCTAATGATTCATAGACCTTCATTTGTTTGTAACATTAATATATATACTTAAAATTAAATATAGTTTATAAGAGCTCCATGTGTTATCAGAAATCATTCGATTTTTTTTTTCAAAATAGCACGTATTTTAATTACATTTCCTTTCGGTTGTTATGAAAAAATGGCAACAATAATATATAATTAATGTTTTAAAACTATTTTTATTTTTCATTTGCTTTCTACAGAAATGGAGTCCTCCTGTTACCAATATTAAGCAAATGGCTCAATAAACTACAAAAAACTTAATATTTCAAAATAAATGGAGATGAAGTTTTCAAACAAATTGCATTTAAAAGTACATTTTTTCCAATACGACGGTATAAAAATTGAAAAGGTGCGATGCTTAGAAGTTTAAAACATTACTATAGAGTATTTAATCGTACTGCTTGGTTTTACGGCTGGCTTCTGTAAGGTAACATTATTTTTTGGACGACACAAAATAAGCTGGGAGTAATAAATAGCATACTGTATCGGGGCTAATAATTAATAATACTGCATTAATGCTCAGTAGCGAAAAGGTTAAATGTTTCGTAATAATATAAGATTGATGTCTGTGTAACATTTTTTTTTTATCTTGATCTAAACCCTTAAAAAATAAGAAATATTCTAGAACATAAAGAAAATCATATTTTTCCATACATACACAGAAATGCTTTTATGCAAACCAAATAATGGTTCACAATAATTTATTCGTTTTTATTTATTTTCGTGAAATACAAATCTAAAATTATTACTATAACTATCGTTAGCCACGTTAATATTTTATGCTGAAATTGTTTGCATTAATAATTTACTATTCTTTGAAAGTGAATTAATTTATGTTCCTACCAGACTGTGTAACGATAACGTTTTACACAAAATAATACTTAATTATATTTCATTAACATATCTAGTAGGCATACAAAATTTCAAGTTATTATCGAAAGCACTTAACGTTTTAAATAAGATATTCTCGAATGCACTTCATGTTTAGTGAATATGTATTATATACTAGGCTAATTGTATTTAAGAATCAAAAAACAATAAATAAAAGAATTTGTCTACATTAATTCTTATCTTATGAAAGCAAAAAAATATTCTATTGTTCTGGGAATTTCCTTTCATACTAAGATAAAATAATATTTCTTAATAAACAGATTGACAATTACAATAATATTTGCAAATTAAAGAAAGCATGAGTGTGCATGAAGGAAATATTCTGAATCATTGCTTAATCTGGATAAGTATGTAGTAATATATACAGGGTGTTTCATAAAAGATGGGCAAAAATTTTAAAGGTGATAGTACACATCCAAAAAAACAACTTTCATCAAAGAATGCATGGTCGGAAATAAAACGCAAAAGTGTTGGAACATTCAGAAACTTGCTCCATGCAAACGTTAAAGCTCTATTCCTGTTGTGCGTTACCGGGAGAAGAACAACGCTAACAGCATGCAAATGTGATATAAGGAAGAACAACAATACTAATAACATGCAAATGTGATTGGGAAGAAGAGCAACACTAATGGCATGCAAATGTGATATGGGGAAGAACATTAACACTAATATCATGCAAATGTGATATGAGGAAGAAGAAGAACAACACTAATGGCATGCAAATGTGATATGGGGAATAAGAAGAACATGCATGCAAAATTTCGCCTCGATTAATACATAAAAGCCGCTGATCCGAGTGTGCAATTGTCAATCGCGGTAGGAGCGTATCAGAAGATCTTGTCCATCCCTAATAGAGAAAAGGCTAATATGCATATTATCTACCGAATCGCAAATGAAAATGGCTCAGAGGTCCAATAATTGGACGGAGAGCGGTTTCCCACCTTACTTTTGTCACTTAATCGTTCTTTGTGTGTTTTTACCTCATATCCTCATAGAACAACATCACCTTCGGCGCCCTCCAGCATCTTTGCGTTTTGTTTCCGACCATGTATTCTTTTATTAAAGTTGTTTGTTTGGATGTGTACTATCACCTCTTAAAGTTTCGCCCATCTTTTATGAAACACCCTGTATTTCGAAGAAATATTTATTCATCTGGTAAATATATATTTTCTTTATACAAAGTTTTAAGCAATTCCTATACGCTTTTTATGTTTAATTCTGTTTATTGAAGATTTGATGCATTACAAGCAATTTTATAATTATTTCGCTGATCTTTAAAATACGTTGCTTTTTCTTCGCATGAAAAATTATTCATAGAATAATGTAATCTTTTAACCAATTTTTGTTCTCATAAGATAAAAACTACTAGACAAAAATATTTGTTAATTTCATACTGAATTAATTTACACCTTCAGTGAACATAAAGGTGTGAGATGAAATCTCACAGTGTTTAAATTATGTTACTGTTTTATTTCTTTTGACCTTATACATCGATGTTCTTTAAGCTTAAATCCATATTTATTTTTGCGCGGGCGATTTCGCTTCACCGCACATCGGCAAGTTCGCTGACGTTCGGCTGCCCCTGGCATGGGATGCTTCTCCTTTGAACTTTGTACGATTGTGATGACGTCATCGGAGCAAGTCTCTCACGGCATATGCATTGAATGGGTGTTTGATCTTTCGGAGGTGTGTCCATTCGCTGTGCGGGGAGCAAATTAAAACAAAGCTTTTTAAATGTTTTCTTTCGGATTTGTTTATTAAGACATTAGCTAATATTTTAAATTCTCTAATAGATTTAAATCTTTTCTTTCAGTAACTTTTGAAGTCCCCGTATTCTTACTATAAATTAAAAATTCCGTTAATTTTAAATCAGAATCTGTTTTGTTGGAGAGCTGTCATGACTTAGTTTTGGTTTTAAAAAAGATCGCGGGCTTCGGCTCCGGTCTGTATCTGCTGATGAATGTGGAATCCGATAAAGAGCTTTTGCGTAAACGATGTCTGCGATTTTTAACAACTCCTGTTAAATTATTTCTTAATAATTTCTTGATTCATGCTGCACTTTTAAACTAACTAAATAACTTGAATTAATTTATGATCGGTGACCAACGGGAAGCCTTATCTTCTCTTCTCAAGATGAAAATAAAAGATTGATGTATGCATAAAGGTCTCCTCTTCATTTATTTTACAGACGACACGATCCAAGTAAGAAGTTTCATTTACTTCTATTTTTTTACAATTGCTGACCTCAAAGAACGAAGGGTCTTATTGCAATACTACACAACGCATTGTAACTAAAAAGAACTTCAAATTTAATTTTACTTTTAATTAACGGCCCATATTATGGATATAATATATTACAAATAGTTCCATCACATTTGGTGCCGCAAAAACGGTGGTTCTGAAGAAAAATTTTGATTGATTTGAAGAAAATCGTAATATTTTAGAACTTTTGTTCTCAGAATAACTTTTGAAAATTTTTTTGATGTGTTCAATAGTATTCAAGATTTGTTCTTTTAGTGAATTTTGAGAAATATGGAATATTTTATGTAAGAATTTTTGCATAACTACATATGACAATATTTTTTTAGTATTGGAAGTTTCTGTTCTCAAAAAATTTCTTGCATAGATTTTTTTCTATTTTGAAGAATTAGATTTTATAATTATAGAATGAATTTTGTTCTGCTCCATCTTGAAGAATATAATATATTTTACTAAGTTTGCCATATTCTTTAAAACAATTATTTAAATTAAGATCAATTTCCTATTGAAGAATAGTCGTATTTTTGATGATGTATAATTATTATTCTATTTAAATAGTTTTATTTGAAGAATTTCATCTACATATTCTTTTATTTGTTATGAATTATTAGAGAACATAACTTTTTTAAAGAATGATTATTTGGTATATATATTTTTTGAAATGAATTATATATTGTTCTTAGAAAAATTCTAATGAGTTTGAAATAATAAAATTGTTCTCAAGAACATATTTCATATTTTAAGAGGCTATGACTTTGGGTTTTTAAATTAAATTTTTTTATGGCACTATTAAATTGCAAAATTTGCAAATTCTATATATATTTATAAGAAGCATTATTTTTGAAATTATGATTACTGGTGCTGAGAAATTTTATTCTAATGTCATACTTATTATTCTGAAGCTGAAATTCTTCACAGAAGTTAGTAGTTGTAAATATCTTATATAACATTCTTAGAGATTTCTATGCTTCTATTCTACAAATTTCAAATCAAGATATTTTGTTTAACAATAGTTTGAATACAAGAGTTTGTTTATAGATTTATTCTTATGCCATCTGGACTGTGATGTTCTATTATAATCATACAGTTTGGCTTAGTGCAAAGATAATCTGCAATTTACAAATTAAGAATGTATGCATTTAAGAATATTTTCACATTTATTATACAACTGTTCTCATGTTGTTTCTAAAAGCACTCTCAGCTGACAAAATCTTATATTTGAAAAATTCTTGTTGCTTCATTTTTTTAAAATATATTCTTATGGTAAGTTACAATTTTGAAATTGAGACCTTTCCACTTCATCGTATGTGCAGACTTTGACAGTTTTCAACACACAAGATTCTCATGTTGCTCTCAGAAAAAGAATGAAAGCAGCATTATTTTTTCTACTCTTGAGAAGAAGTAGGCATGGGGCTACTTCATTCCTGTTACAGTTATATTCTTGAAATTATTTTACATCATCTACTTAAAAAGTCTTATGGTTTTATACAGCTTTTAAAATAAGTTCTCATATTGTCAGTATTTCTCTGCAATAATTTTAACTGTGTGTCACTGCTGTTTCCCATATTTAAAGACTGTCTCTCTACATATGCTGCTCTAAGAGTTTCTATTCCAACCTGTTAAAAATATATATATATATATATATACTCACCTGCAAAAAAACTTTGCTTCATTCTCAACAGTTTCTTACATGATGAAGTTGGCCATTCACTGATGTGTTGTATCCATTTGTGCTGACCTCTTCTCTAGTATTTTCCTTGTTTGATGATAGAAGATATATGTATTAATACTTACCTGCTCAACTCATTGTTTTATAACAATAACTTTTAAATTTATGCTTCATTTTCAACGCTGAAGTGATTATTGAAAGGGGTCATGTCATGTTTGAGTCATTTATCCTTACAATGTCTGATTCAATTCAATATCTTCGTTGTTTGTCTTTAAAGCTAAATAAGATTTACGAGTAATCTCAGATGTTTTCTCAAGTAATAGCTGTCACAAGACCTGATTATGGAAGTTTTGTTGGTTGCCCTTTTCTCTTGTGAGATGTAATTTATCCTTACTAAGTGGATTGGTTGACTTGTCTGCTCCTATAAGTCAGTGTTGCTATTTTTGCAAAAAATTTTTTGCTAAATCAAGAAAATTTATGAAATATTATAAAATTAGTTACTTTCAATATTGATTCTTACATATACCTACTGCAATTACAAGAGTTGTATTTTGATTCAGGAATTCTCAAGATCTATTTATTTATTTTCTGTCTAAATTCCCCATATTTCAAAAATTTTATTGTGCCTTTGTTTTCATTTGTGAATATACCCAAAGTCTCTAAATTTTCTTTTGTCATATGCCTCATATTTTTACACAAGTAATTAATTGAATGAATTCTGAAGATTTATTATTAATGAAGAAATTAATTTTTTTGGGGCATCAAATCAATTCCTATACAAGATTACATAAACAGAAAAGAAAAGCACAGTTCTTAGTAACTATTTAACAGCGCCTTTTGATATAGAAGTGTTCCTTAGTGAATCTTCAAAATTACTAACAAGTTTAAAGAAAAAGTGCTTATTGATATCATCACCTACCTACTTATGTCTATTTTTTTCCCAAGATGTGTGTGTGAATACATCATCAATTCTCATCAAATACAACATCATTTTATCATCTTCAGTGCTCTATAATTCATCCTTTTAGTGTGTCCGAAAATAGTGATTGCTGAAAGTTAATGATTAGCTTCAAAAGAAGTGAAGCACACAGATGTTGTGTTGTCGCCAAAAAAAAAATGTTCTCGTCCAATGTTCCTGTATAATGTCTATTCAACTGTTAAGTTGATGTTGCCTTTTTGTGTATGTCTTCTAGAGATGTGCGTTTGTTTCTACATGGTAAACACAATGTTTACATCTTTGCAACAATACACATAACTGATGTCTTTTTTTGTGTACCAAAACTGTCAGCTTGTTTTTGAACATTCTGATAACATTTATTTATTTTATTTTTCATGCAAACTTTAAATTGTGTTTATAACGCTAGGGAATCAAGGATCTGTAAAGAAGGACATTGCTGTTATTTTTTGCAGTTATGGGATGGTATATTGTGCTATTTAGTGTATATAGTTATTTTTTTCTTTTTGCACAAGGTGTCAGGAGCCTTGTTTAGGGAAAATCCAAGCCACCTGAGACCTTGAGTAAAACATGAGTAGTCACAGTGTATATTGTTCTATGATTGTGGATAATAGTATATTTTTTTACATAATTCTCTTGATTTTTCTGCATGAAATAATTTATGTAAATGATTTATAATATTTATATTATGGTACACTTAAAAATTTAAATTTCCCATGATAGTGTCAATTTTTTTTAATCTTTCATTGTATATGAAAGCATTTATTTTTTTCTGGGGATCCCCACCCACTCAACCAAGTACCTACTTATTCTTAAAACCATGGTTTCTCGGTTTATCTGTTTGTCTATAAATTTATGAGTTTATCTTTATGCATATTTAAAATTGTATTAAGTGATGTCTCATATTTTATAGAATAGTATATACTTTGAAAATTTTTGATGAGTAAATAATACAAAAAGTATTGGTGTTTGTTGATATATTGCTTTTATAATCTAATGAAAAGTAGTAAGAGTATATGTTTCAGCAATATAACACTTAATTCCTTTTAGACATGTCTCTCTCATATATATATATTGTTGCAACTACTTTAACTATCTGTGTTTTACATGTGAGTGGTCATTTAGTGCACGATTTGGCTACTTGTTTATGTGGAATACAGCTGGTTGTTTGAAGTCACATATTTAGTACTAAATTGAATTTAAAAAAAAATGATGAATATCGTATTATGAAAGTGTTACTAAAGATATTTTTTATGTATGGCAAGTTTAGAGTAACTGCAAATAAATGCTCTATTTTATGAATTATAAGTCCTAGGCGATGATCAAAAACTAAAGTTATTTTGATCTTTGTTGCTTGTAAAATGCAACTTTTCTTATATAGTATACAAATTTAATTGAATGTTTGATAATGAGCTCATTATATATATGCTAATTCTGAGTAATGCATAACATTTTATATATGCTAATTCTGATTTTTGTTTAGCATTTTTACTTAAGTAATACATAGGATTTTATATATGCTAATTCATTTTCTGTAGCATTTGTACTTAAGTATTTGTGAAGATAAGTTTATGACATCATACTGCAATTGCCATAAATGGAAAGATTTGGCATTTTTTATGTATACTTTTTGAATATACTATGTATACTTTTGATGTAATTTCTTTTTCTTCTCTCTTCCCTTTTGGTCACCCCTAAATTTTATTTGCAGCACTTAAACTTTTGGCTTTATTTTAACTTATAGTTTTTTTTTCTCTCTCTGTCTTTGGCATCTAAAATTTTGTCATCCCGTTTCTGTAAAAGGTTTTTATTTCATTTTAACTTTTACATCACTTGCTCTGCCAAAATTTTACTCGGTAAATGGGGGTATTGTGAGATGAAATCTCACAGGGTTTAAATTATGTTACTGTTTTATTTCTTTTGACCTTATACATCGATGTTCTTTAAGCTTAAATCCATATTTATTTTTGCGCGGGCGATTTCGCTTCACCGCACATCGGCAAGTTCGCTGACGTTCGGCTGCCCCTGGCATGGGATGCTTCTCCTTTGAACTTTGTACGATTGTGATGACGTCATCGGAGCAAGTCTCTCACGGCATATGCATTGAATGGGTGTTTGATCTTTCGGAGGTGTGTCCATTCGCTGTGCGGGGAGCAAATTAAAACAAAGCTTTTTAAATGTTTTCTTTCGGATTTGTTTATTAAGACATTAGCTAATATTTTAAATTCTCTAATAGATTTAAATCTTTTCTTTCAGTAACTTTTGAAGTCCCCGTATTCTTACTATAAATTAAAAATTCCGTTAATTTTAAATCAGAATCTGTTTTGTTGGAGAGCTGTCATGACTTAGTTTTGATTTTAAAAAAGATCGCGGGCTTCGGCTCCGGTCTGTATCTGCTGATGAATGTGGAATCCGATAAAGAGCTTTTGCGTAAACGATGTCTGCGATTTTTAACAGCTCCTGTTAAATTATTTCTTAATAATTTCTTGATTCATGCTGCACTTTTAAACTAACTAAATAACTTGAATTAATTTATGATCGGTGACCAACGGGAAGCCTTATCTTCTCTTCTCAAGATGAAAATAAAAGATTGATGTATGCATAAAGGTCTCCTCTTCATTTATTTTACAGACGACACGATCCAAGTAAGAAGTTTCATTTACTTCTATTTTTTTACAATTGCTGACCTCAAAGAACGAAGGGTCTTATTGCAATACTACACAACGCATTGTAACTAAAAAGAACTTCAAATTTAATTTTACTTTTAATTAACGGCCCATATTATGGATATAATATATTACAAAAATATTCCCATCACAAAAGGGTATTGGATAAATATTTTATTTCGAATACAAAGTGCTTTAGATAATAATTTTAAATTCAGTATACAATGTTATTTTAAAGCAGTATGAGTATTATTTTGTGAAAAAACATTTTTTTTTTACGTATATATGCCGAAATAGTGTTTGAACAATTCTTTTTTAACAAATGGGAAAATAATAATAATCTTGCACGGAATGCATGTAATAAAAATTTACATAAAGGAATATATTTATGTAGTTTGAATCAACTTTATTTCATATATTACTTTACTGTACATAAAAGATGGTCGTATATACAGGGTGCAATATGTTATCTATCGCCGACCTTTAATTTTTCAACCGTTGGTCATAGACATATACTACTTCCAATTACAAAAACGTTTCAAATGAGATAAATATTCATGTTGTGGCATTATTTAAAGTAAAAAATCAATTTTATAAAAATTACGAAATCTAACTTTTTATACGGTCCCCAGTCCCTATAATTATATTTAGTAAACGTTTACACATATCATAACAGATATAACACAAAAAGTTTGACATCTGTACTACAAAAATTGACACAGTTATTAAATTTCAAAGTTTGAGATTTTTGCACATGATTTTGTCTCTCATTGAGGGATAAGTTAAAAGATGAATTAAAGTAATTCGAGATCGCAATCTGAGTGCAATTCCGCTACCATTTATCTAATCCTTAGTGAGTATGATTTATTTTCCGGTTGTTGATTCTACCTACTTTGACGACTGAATTTGTTCGACCCATAAAAGTTAACTTAAATTTTTAGATGAAATAACCCTCTTTGGTGATTCCCCGATTTGGCGATACCGGCTAAAGGTGATTTTGCCGTAAAAAGGACATTGCACCCTGATTTTGATCTCGAATTACTTTAATTTATCTTTTAACTAATCCCTCAATGAAAGACAAAGTCATGTGAAAAAATTTCAGACTTTGAAATTTAATAACTATGTCAATTTTTGCAGTACAGATGTCAAAGCTTTTGTGTTATATCTGTTATGAAATGTGTAAACTTTTACTAAATATAACTATAGGAACTGGGGGACCGTATAAAAAGTTAGTTTTCGTAATTTTTATAAAATTGATTTTTTACTTTAAATAATGCCACAACATGTATAATTACCCCATTTGAAACGTTTTTGTAATTGGAACTATATGTATACGACCAACGGTTGAGAAATTAACGGTCGACGATAGATAACGTATTGCACCCTGTATATTGTTTAGATTAAGATCGATTACATCACATAATATTCAGATAGACAGTAAGTATTACATATAAAGTACTTAAAAAGAAAGAAAAATCATACATCAAGCATAGATTATGAAACACATTCAGAGTAATGTAATAAAAATTCACTGTTTAATAAGTTGAAATTTGATGTCTAATTGAACCATTTTGAAATGCTTAAAACTTTTGGGAGATTCTCAAAAGGTGGGATCATTAAACTTTAACTATATGTAATTTTTCAAATTTTCAAATTTAAGGCCAATTTTTTTTAATAGTATAGTATTTTGTCTATAAATATAATATATAAATATTTTTAATAGTATATCTACAAAATTATACACAAACATTAAAAGACAGCAACTATTCTGGAAAATTAAGGATTAAAGCATTTAATTAGTAGTTGTGTACGTTACAAATTTTGGACATTTTTTCGCACGTACGTTACAGATTTTGGATTTTGCGCTTAGTATTTAAAAAATTCTTAAGACTAGGAATGTTGTAAATGTGTCCTATAATTGTATGTGTATACATATATATATGTATAATTAACTTTTTGTTACCCAGTAATAATAATAATAAAATCAAATTCTTTGTCGCGTACGTTACTTTAGGACATAACAAAATACAAAAAAATTCTTTATAGAAAAGTCCTTCTATCTTCAAAAAGCAGTAAATCAGCCTGCCATCTCTTAACGAAATTATCAAAAAATCATCCGTTTCCTTTTAAGCATTCGTTGTTTAGCATTAGAACCACCTGGAAAAAAGTTAAAACTCTTTTTCTTGGTGGTACATTAGAGCAGTTAACGTTATGAATGTCGGAAATTGGCCTCTTTAGCATAAAATAATATAATTTTAAGATATTTATACAAAGCTTTTACAATAAATTATGTAATTTTCTGTCTCTGAATAGAATTAAAAACTCAGTGTAAAAAAAAAATAATAATAAAGTCAATGATAATTAAAGTTATGTTTGAAAGGCTTAAAGTTATGACTTGTGTCCAGTGTCCACCTTTTGAGAACTCAATTTTAGCAATTCCATCTGCAATCGAAACATTATCCGAATTCTTTGAGCAGCTCTGTATAAAATGCATAGATTTTTATACCTATACAGTAATACCTCGACTTACGTCAGAAATTCGTTCCAAGACTAGCGACGTAAGTCGAAGTACACTTAAATAAGCAAAAAAGAATAAGTAATAAAAATTGTCCAAAATCAAATGAACATATTCTATTGTATTTAAGTTTTAAGTTATATACAATTAACATTAACAAAAAAATGCGTTTTCAATACAAGTATTTGGATTAAATTAATAAGTTGTTAATTTACAATTTATTGTTCTTCTAGCTGCCCCTTTCAAGTCTTTGTGGATACAAAAAAATCTTGCAATAATGTTTGAAATGGCATGTTTTTCTTTTTTAATTTTAGAAGTTCTTTGTATCAGCAGAAGTTTTCTAAGCTTTTTCTAATGATTTTGTTTTTTATATTTGTTTGTAACTGTTATGTGGTGCTTATTTTGTTATCTTAAACTTAGTATATCAATTGTATATATTAAATATTTAAAGTTAAATGATTACTAAACTCACTATCTACCAATCTTATTAAATTCTAATATCAGTTCAACCTTTCAACCTTTTATTTAAATTATAAACTAAATGTGTCCATCGCGTTGTGTTCCATACGGTGCTCTAAAAGCCGTCCAATCCAATAATGATTATAGATTTTACAGTTTAGCACTGGAAGAAACATACTTACGTTAAGTTAATCTTGGAACTAAACTTTTATGAATAAGAGACAATTATTAAAAATTCAAATAAACCTCTTTATGCGTTTCCTATAATTAATACTTTATTTTACTAAATTTACATTAAAAATTTATAGATTGTCACTTTATCTTATAAAGTTTATCCCTAAACATAACATTATAACAACACAGTTAATATAATTCAGAATGACAATATTTACAATGATGCAACTCGTGCGATAAGTTTAAAACCAAAGGATTACATAAACCCTATAAAATTATCAAAACTCAATGTTCAAACAAAAAAAATGCAACACTTACCCTAAGTGAGCAACTGGCTGTTACAGTTATCCAAAATTACTGAAAATATAAAGTCTCACATAGGTCCTTTTAAAACACTTTGCTCATACCACAAAACTGTTATTCCTCCTTATATTAATGTAAAAGTATAAGTCACAGCATAGGTCCTTTTTAAAACACTTTGCTCATATCACAAAAACTGTTATTCCTCCTTATTTACACTGGTTACCCAAAAACCATGGTCGAACCACTCGGCCGCCGTGGAGAAACAGTCTCTAACGGATGTCCACAACTCTCCAGTAACATCGGGTAAAATAGCTCTTGATCGGCATCGGGCATTCTTCAATCAATGCTATAAGATCAGCGTCGAACCTCTCGGCCGCCGCGGAGAAACAGTCTCTAACGGATAACCACAGCTCTCCAGTAACATCGTGTAAAATACCTCTTGATCGGCATCGAGCATTCTTCAATCACTGCTATAAGATCAGCGTCGAACCTCTCGGCCGCCGCGGAGAAAACAGTCTGTACCGTATTCCAGACAAATACATTAGATCCGTCATCAAACTTCCGCTCCAACAGCATAGACAAAAGTACTAACTAAGGACCCTCAGTAATTAAATAAACATTCTCGACATTTCACTAGAAGGGCCCCCTCCTATTTTCAGGTGAATCTTTCAGCTTCGAGCGTCAACTCCGGGAGTCAGGCGACAATTCCTCCTTCTTCGGACTTCGTGAACGATCCTCCTTTTTAGCCGGACAAGACCGCTTTCTTCCAACCACTGCCGTCCTCTGCCCCCAAGAAAATCCCCTACTCCTCTTTTCTCTTTTGTTTTTTGTATATTTTAGGTAGCTTTCTTTACAAAAAGCTACCTATTGCAGCCGTTCGGAGGAAAGCGATTTCAAAAAATTTTGGTATATTTTCATCGATCATGACCCCCAGACCCCGAAACCACCCTCCGTTCAAAATTGATATATATATATATATATATATATATATATATATATGACATATGTCATACTGTAACTCTCGTATTTATGAACCGATTTGGATGTAATTCGGTGTGTACATAGTACATACCAATGTCTCGACCGAGTTCGTTGGCCAGCTTCATCCGCCATTTTGTTTCAAAATGGCGGCCATTTAAAAATTTTAAAAAAATTTAAAATTTGAAATGTGGTACCAAAAAATTAAAAATGGAAAAATATTTTTTTCTTATGTATTTGACCTTTATACAAAGACTCCGTAGCAGTTTTTGTTTCGTCTATATCTTAAAAAATGGCTGAGTTATAGCATTTTGAATTTCTAG
This sequence comes from Maratus speciosus, assembly GCA_963932465.1. Classification (NCBI taxonomy): domain Eukaryota; kingdom Metazoa; phylum Arthropoda; class Arachnida; order Araneae; family Salticidae; genus Maratus; species Maratus speciosus. Next base: position 168,257,724 of record OZ010797.1, read on the forward strand.
CGAAGCTGACATTTTGAAACGTCCTGAATTTTGTCACGCGATAAAAGGCGTATTTATGAACCGATTTGGATGTAACTACGTTTATACATAGTACAGACCAATGTCTCGACCGAGTTCGTTGGCCAGCTTCATCCGCCATTTTGTTTAAAAATGACGGCCATTTAAAATTTTAAGAAAAATTTAAATTGGAAATGTGGTACCAAAAAATTGAAAATTGAAAAAATATTTTTTTCTTATGTGTTTGACCTTGATAAAAAGATTCGGGAGCAGTTTTTGTTTCGTTTATATCTTAAAAAATGGCTGAGTTATAGCATTTTGAATTTCTAGCGTGGCTGACATTTTGAAACGCCATGATTTTTGCCACGTGATACCAGACGTATTTATGAACCGATTTGGATGTACCTTGGTGTGTACATAGTACATACAAATAACTCAACCGGGTTCGTTGGCCAGCTTAATCCGCCATCTTGTTTCAAAATGGCGGCCATTTAAAAAAATTTAAACAAATTTAAATTTAAAATGAGATGCCAAAAAATTCGAAAATGGAAAAGATTTTTTCGTATGTGTTTGACCTTAATACAAAGATTCCGGAACAGGTTTTGTTTCGTCTATATCTAAAAAATGGCTGAGTTATAACATTTTGAATTTCTATTGTGGCTGACATTTTAAAACGACCTGATTTTTGTCTTTCGATAACAGGCGTATTTATGAACCGATTTGGATATTACTTGGTCTGTACATAGTGCATACCAATGCCTCGACCGAGTTCGTTGGCCAGCTTCATTCGCCATCTTGTTTCAAAAGGGTTGCGATTTTTTTTTTAAATGTATTTTAAAATTTAAAATGAGGTATTAAAAAATTGGAAAATGAAAAAGATTTTTTTATGTGTTTGGCCTTGATACAAAGATTCGGAGCAGTTTTTGTTTCTGAAAATTTGTTCTTTTGTTTATATCTTAAAAAGTGGTTGAATTATAGCACTTTGAATTTCTATCATGGCTAACACTTTGAAACGATCTTGTATTTGTCACGCGATACCACACGTATTCGCCTATTTCAATGGAAGAAGGCATGTGGATAGTATACATCAATACCTCGACCAAGTTCGCTGGCCAGCTTCATCAGCCATCTTGTTTCAAAATGGAGGCCATTAAATTAAAAATTAGAAATTGAAAAAGGTTTCTTTCTTAAGTATTTGAACTTGATATACGGAATAAGGAGCATTTTTTGTTTGCCTTTATCTTAAAAAATGGCTCAGATATAGTAGTTTCAATTCCTAACATGGTTGAAATTTTCAAAAATCTGATTTTTTGCCTGCGACAGCACTCGTATATATCAACCGATTCCGATGTGAGTGAGCATGTGCACAGCAACTACTAAGGTCTCGACCAAGTTCACTGGTTAGCCTCATCCACCATGTTGTCTTAAAATGGCAGGCACTTTAAGAAATCGCCGAATTTGGCAGCCAAATATAAGTTACTTTAATTAAAAGCAGCTTGGATAAAGCTGACTAATTTCGCGAAATTCTCATTCATAATGATTTAGTATATAAAAATTAGTATTGAATCTCCTACATTTAGGTTTCCACTTAATTGAGCTTCGTGTGTTTGAATAATATAAGTTGGATTTTTTAAAATAAGGAATATGAAAGCTACCTCTTCCTCCCGGCACTGGCCGGAAGGACTTTTTATTATTAAAGACGGGAGGTACCCAGACCCAATCCAGCTTTAATTGGCTAAAATTCTCTACGCCCCCTCTGACGCCATGAGAACACTTGAATTTTTAAGTAACGCTAACCTCTTTAACCCCCTTAAGCTGCACAAATATCCCAGACATTCGCCGCCAAAATTTATAGTTTTTGGAAGGATTCACGAACGTCAAACCTAGATCTCCCTTCCTCAGTTTATTGCTGCTCGGGTCAAAAGTCCAGCCGAAAAGAGCGGAAATATCTTTCTCATCCGTTGAAATGCAATATTTTCATCCGTCCTATACCCAACTGTAAACACATATCTAACCACCGCCCTTTCTCTGTAATGAGAAAAACAGAAAACTGAGACCCCTCTATTTATCTAAACATGGACCCTCAAAAGAGAAAATAACATATATTGCAGCTGTGTTAAATTCTTTTCCCAGTGTAAATTTTCTAATATTCCCAAACCCCTTCAAACACATCATAACAACATCCCCTCTTTTTACTGAAAATTTTTACGCAGACAAAAATGTTCTCAAAAAACAAATTATTACTAAACGCAAAATCGAATAAATTAACCAGGAAATCATCGGACGTGCCTCGTCAACTGAAACCTCACATCCTCGCCCGAAACAAAACTCCTGCCCCAGACAAGGAAATAAAATTCCAGCAACAAAAACACAGTACTCAACTTTGTGCACCTAAGAGAGTACCCCCGAAATGACCACCACTCTATAAAGTATACGCAAATTTAGTTTGTACCAGAATAAATGGAAAAGGGAAAAGAAAAAATCTTGTTAAATTCAACGATTTACCCACCAGCAGCAGTTGCTCAACCCAAAGTTATTAAATTAAGCGTCCCAATGAAATTTTTAATTAATATATATGTATTTTAATTTAAACCAACCACACGAGCTGTAACAATATGTATCCATTAATTCAATACAGTTCTAAAAAAAAAAAAGAACCCACACAATGTAATAGCATAATTTACAATAGTACACAAAACCTATACATATATAAATAAATCCTGAATAGAGAATCATAAAATATTTTCAGTGAACTATGTGAATAGTGATAAATAAATATTTTGAATCTCAATTCACCAAAACTGAAAAACTGTAAATAGCTTAGCAGGATACAACTTCTTAATGATGTATACAAAATAACATACAGCAATATATATTCACCGTAAACAACCAAAGAAAATATATGTATTACAAATATCGTATATCACCGCTAAAATCGATTTAAAAAAAAAAGTCCATAGCTTATTATTTATCTAGCGATGTATATATATATATATATATATTTTTTTTTTAACAAACTTAAATGTACACATAAATGACATCTAACAGTAATGCTTGACCAATTTCTTATAAACAATCATTTATATATTCCTGACACAATACCACCGCGGTACCACATCAACCCACTTAAAACTATTCTCCACTTTTACACAATATTCAATACTCTTCTGCAACTAAAATACTCCATGTAAAACCCTAATAAAATATTTCCTCTACTCTAAAATTAATTTTAAAACGTGCAAAAGAATACGCGATTCCACAGTTTTAAAAATAAATTTGAATATCCGTCTTCCATTAAAAACTTAACCAGTCCGCTTCATATCTAGCATTGGTCAAACATACTTTACAAACTCTCCCTTAATTATACTCTGCCAAAATTGTTATTACCTTTACATCAATACGCAAAAAAAAGAAAAGAAAAGGAACACCCCCAATACAAACTACAATGAACCTCCAAATTTCTACAATTAATTGCTTTATAACCCATACATAATAGAACAAAATACTAGTTACTTAAAATTAAATAGTCAAAGCAAAACCACAAATATTATATATAAAGGAATATGAAAAATAACACAAAAGAAAAAAAAATAGTTTAGACATAAACTGAATTTAAAAAAAATTCACATTTGTCTCAAAAACCACTTTAGTATTCACCAAACCAAAATATGTAATGGTCTGTTCAATAATGTTATACATAAGTAAATATATGTAACTATAGCATTCAAGACATTTACTTAAAAGTATCTATCTTTTTACTAAGTAAGATAGAAAAGTGAAACAAACAAACAAGCAAACGAGAAAAAAAACTATATACAAGAGAATTTATTTACACACAAAATTACCTCCTCTAGTACCGTTTTCGTAACGAATACGAATGAGTTGCAACATTCCCCGTTTAAACATTCGGCCCGTGAAGAGGTCGCTGACCTCTCCAATTCTTCCCCTGTCTAACGCACTTTGACCTCCGTCTCTTTTTCCGGTTATCGGAAGATGGGCCAGCAGGATCTCTGAAAACTGTATCAGTCAATGTATTATGTGTAGTTGAATTCCCCGCAGTATTTTGAGAGACCCCTCCGCTTTCTAAATTCTGAATCTGCATTTGAGCACTAATTTCCGTGTGTCGATTTAAATTCTCAACTAAATATTTTTTTGAGCTTCGTGAAAAAATTCTTGTAGGATATAATTTGACTTCACGATCAATGCCAGCATACTGCTCATTAGAATGAAAAACTTTCTTCTGTTGGAGCATCATTCTGACATTGTAATGCAGGAAAAACTGGTTTGATTCCAATTTTTCTAAGTTGATTAACGTGAACCGTCTTCATCTTTGAAGGATCTGACACTAGCTGAATTTTATAATTGACTTTCCCTACTTTTTCTATGACCCTGTAAGGCCCGGTATTGAGTTTTGTGAATTTTCGAGACAAACCTATCTTAATGGGGGGACAATACCATAACACTAAATCACCAATTATAATTTTTTTATCAACTGCATTTTTATTTTTAATCCTCTCTTGATTTTCCGCAGCTTTCTCTAGATTACTCCTGATTTGATTAAAAACTGTTTGCAAAGAAGGAATTAAAGTCTCACAATAAGAACGACTATCTGCATAAGAGAATTCAGGTTTCTGAGTTAATAAATTATATGGAAGTAGCATATCTCTCCCCGTTAGTACAAAGTGTGGCGATTCATTAGTTGCGACATGAGTTGCTGATCGCAAAGCTAGAAGTGCAAATTTTAGTTGCTTGTCCCAATCTGTATGTGTGATGTTTACGAGGTGTGCTAAATGAGCAGCGATTGAAGCGTGTTGTCGCTCGATTTTAGCATTCGTTTGGGGACGGTAGGGTGCTGTCGTACGATGATCAATCCCCAGTTGCTTATAGACCTTCTTAATGGCATCACCTACCAGCTGCAGACCAAGGTCTGTGATCAATGTTCTAGGCACACCATATCGAGATATAAATTCTGCCAAAACGTCAGCAATAGTATCTGAATCAATTGAAGGCACTCGCCATGCATCAGGGCACTTTGAAAAGGCACAAACAAAGGATACAATGAATTTATTTCCCTGAAATGTTTGAGTGTAAGGACCCGAGATATCCAGATGAATAATTTGCATTACGTGATTTGCTATAGGTAACCTTTGTAACTCCGCGTCCTTTTTTGGTTTATGACCCCGGTATTGCAAACACGAGTGACAAGCGCCTATTAATTTCTTAATATGAGCATACATTTTTGGCCAGAAATAAAAGTGCTTGATCCTCTGTAATGTTTTATAAATACCCGCATGACAAGCAACAACTGAGTTATGCGTTAACTCGAAAATTTTCGGGACTAGGGACAACGGTAATACAAATTTACATTGCGCATCCCTTCTAGTCCTGTTACGCAAATCCTTACATTTCAAAATACCGTCCTCTAAGAAAAATAATATATGTTCGGGTTTAGGATTAACTTTATCGGACAGATTCTGTATAATCGACAAGCAAAATTTATCGCTTTTCTGTTCCGTTTTAAGCTCGTTAAGAAAATTAGAAGGGTCATAACTATGCATCAAAGGAGTATCAACAAGGTTATTTACAAGATGCATATTTTCGTTCTCTTTAATCTTAACTTCTGTAATATCATTTTTCTCAATATTTACGATTTCATGATCCACAAAACGAGATAAGAAATCCGCAATCGAATTACATTTCCCTTTAATAAATCTAGTCTCAAAATCAAAGTCTGCGAGCGAACATAACCACCGCGCGATTCTCGAAGTTGGATCCTTTAATTTTAATGCGTAAGTAAGAGCTGCATGATCAGTATACACTATGAACCTACGATTGTAAAGGTAGCATTTAAAATAATTGACAGCCCATACTATAGCTAATAATTTCCGTTCCGATGTTGAATAACGCACTTCTACGTCTTTAAGTTTTCGACTTGCAAAAGCAATAGGGGCCGTGAAATTATTTTAATCAAACTGGGCTAACACAGCACCGAGTGCGAAATTTGAAGCGTCCGTAAACAATACGAAATCTTTATTAAGATCCGGTAGATTTAATGTCGGAATTTCTGCCAAAGCATTTTTCAAATCCTCGAATTCTTCTTGTGCCTTTTCCGTCCAAATAAATTTAGATTTACCATTTAATAAATTACTTAAAGTAATAGCCCTTTTAGAAAAATCACCCAAAAATTTTCTATAAAAATTTATCGTCCCACAAAATTGACGCAATTGTTTCTTACTATTAGGCACCTTAAATTGTTTAATTACTTCCACATTCTTTGTAGTGGGCGAGACTTTTCCGTCTTTTACAGTATATCCCAAAAATGTAATTTCAGACTTTAAAAAATGGCATTTAGAGGGTTTTAATCTGAGATTGTGCTCACGCAATCTATCAAAAACTAAAGATAATTTTTCAAAGTGAGATTGAATGTCTTTAGAAGCCACACATATGTCATCGATATAAATTAAAATACTGAGGTCCGCAACATCTCCAAAAATAAAATTCATTAATCTCTGAAAAGCAGGAGGAGAACTGGTACATCCAAATGGGCTTCTTGTATACATAAATAATCCTTTATGTGTAGTAATTGATGTATATTTTTGATCCTCCTCATTAATTAGCTGCTGATAAAAACCAGAAGTCAAGTCCATAGTTGAAAAATATTTGGAACCCGCCAAAGAATCAATAGTTTCAGTTATGTTTGGTAAGGGGTAGCTATCTTTTATTAATTGTGAATTTAATTTTCGAAAATCGGCACATAACCTATGGCCACCATCCGCTTTTTTAACCAGCATTACTGGACTAGCAAACTCACTATTTGACGGTACCAAAATTCCCGCTTCTAACAACATGTCTAATTGACTCTCCATTTCCCTTCTTAAGTTATAAGCAACCGTATAAGGCTTGCATTTAACAGGTTTATCGTCTTTCAGTCGAATTTCGTGTTTTAAAGTATCGCACCCTGGTAGCTCAAGAACTGATGAAGCAAAGATGTCTGAATTTTTGTTAAGAAAATCACGAACTTCCGTTCTTAGGGGTTCATCTAAATGATCTAAATTAACTTTACTATCCCAGCTTAAATCAGCATGATCCATGGATCCCATATTTACGTCGTCAATATGACCCGTAAACTCGTCCTGCCTTTTGGGATAATTTGACATCACTGGCACTAACACTCCTAATTTAGTCCCTTTATTTAAATGCACTGCATTATCACTAAAATTAGCTATTTTAATAAATAACCTATTTGCATCATTTTCACAAACAGAAGTCCCCACTAATAAATCCCTCTTAAACGGGAGAATACACGGTTTAATTAAGACATCTTTTGTATCTATAAAATTTGTTTTTCTAATCCTAACCTTAATAATTCTTTCCGAATTTGGAGGAAGGTACTCTTTGTGTTTAGAAAAGACTGGCAAAGGCTCTGGATTTAGTTCGATTGAATTAACATTATTACTCGGGCCCTTTAATAAAGAAAAACCTGTATTGTCATAAAATAATGTATTGTTTTTTAAATCAATGAGCAAATCAAATTTCTTTATAAAAGGCACGCCTAGAATCATATGGAAGTGCGACGATAACGAACTGCTAGTTACATAAAAGTTATCAGTAAACTCCCGATTCTCAATTCGAAAAGTTAGATCAACAGAACTTTTAATTTTAAACTCTCCCCCCAAAATTGTATTCATAGAAATTGAAGCTTTTTTAAATTTATTCAGTTTTAATTTATTTACAACCTCCTGTGAAACAAAATTAGAGGTCGAACCCGAATCAATTAACGCTTTACATATTTTACCCTCAATATTAACTTCAATTAACGGTAATTTAGTTTCTATACTTTGATTAAAAACATTAAAATTATGACACTGCGATCTCTCCGATACCGACTGTATATTAGACAAAGAGGAATTACTCGCCGGTTTAGAATCCCCCATTAATAGTTTAAATTATTCTCTCTAAAACCACGATTTGCATACTGTCCGCGAAATCCCCTGCCCGCGGATCTGCCTCTGTTTGTGGGATAAAAGGTGCGCTCTCCATTCATACCCCTTGTCTGCGGATCACGGGAAACCTGACACTGTCCTCTTTCCTCCAAAGTATTTTCCCTATTCTCATTCCTGAGTCTGGAGTTGTTTTCAATTGGCGCATCATTAAATCTCCGTCGGTTGTTCTCTAATTGGGGGCAAAAACGTTGTATATGGCCGCCTAATTTACACCTGAAACAAACAATATCATCTTGTTTTCTTTTTTGGAAATCATTTTCAAGCTTCGAAATCTTATCTGACATAAAATTTAATTGTTCTTTGAGTTCCTTAGCGAAATTTCGGAAATAGTCAATTTCCGTTTGATTATTTCTATCCGTTTTATCCGTTTTATTATTTCGATCCGCTTGATTATTTCTATTAGCGGTAATTGCACAAGTCAAATTAGAATTATCAATTTGCATAGTCGTATCTATTGGAACTGATTTATATGCGCGCTCTTCTAATAACGCAATTTCTTCCAATTCTTTTAAACTTTTAGGATTCCTGGCGATTACCCCTTTTTTAATTTGAGGGAGTAAATTTTTTTGTAACATGGAAACTAACCATTCCTCTTTTGTTTTTTCTTTGCAATCCTTCGGTAAATTATGTGCCGAAATTGCCGCTGTAGCCTTAACATTTGCTTTCGCGATAAATTCAGCTACAGAGTGATCCTGTTGCTGTTTAAATAACCAAAAATCATTTAAAAGATCCCCTTGATCTCTTTTAGAACCGAATTTTTCCTGCAATACGTCAAATAGATCCTCCACAGTTTTAATGTTATGCTTGAAATTTATGAATGTTTGTAAAGCAATCCGGCTAGACGCTGTTGAATTGCAAATAATTGATCTTCTGCTGGCCAAAGCAAGAAGTTTGCTACTGCAGAAAATTTGGTCCTAAATTGTTCTAATGTCCATGTTAAATCCTGTCCGGTAAAAACTGGTATAATATTCAAAGAATCTAAAATTAATGCGCGTCTTTTCATGGTAGCTTCTATTTCTGCCATCTTTTTGGCTTCCTGAGTATCTGTTTCCGTCATTATGATCCCACTCTAATAAAAACAAACTATAACTCGTATGTACCTTAAAATATCTCAGAATACCTCCAAATATGAAAAAAAATTTATACCGAATTACCAACCAAAATCATGCATGAAAATATAAAATAAGCAATATAAAATTCAATAAGGATTCTTATACATATACTCGAAAGTATATAACTTACCAATAATTTCACACAAAACATAAAACATTCATTATGGCAGAAACGGGAGAAAGAGAAAGTTATAATAAAAAACCAACTTTTAACATATTATTCCAGCACAAAATAAATAAATTTATCTTAGGACATTTTATTACACATTATTTTCATAATTTTTCAACAATAGTAATATTTTTGAGTAACACAAAAAAAAGGTGTAAAGTTAAATTTAATAGATTTTTTTTTTTATAAAACGGAGTTAGAGCACCAAAACCCAGCAAAGGTAACAAAAATACAATTGTTACCTAACGGCACCAGTGTTATGTTGTGCTTATTTTGTTATCTTAAACTTAGTATATCAATTGTATATATTAAATATTTAAAGTTAAATGATTACTAAACTCACTATCTACCAATCTTATTAAATTCTAATATCAATTCAACCTTTCAACCTTTTATTTAAATTATAAACTAAATGTGTCCATCGCGTTGTGTTCCATACGGTGCTCTAAAAGCCGTCCAATCCAATAATGATTATAGATTTTACAGTTTAGCACTGGAAGAAACATACTTACGTTAAGTTAATCTTGGAACTAAACTTTTATGAATAAGAGACAATTATTAAAAATTCAAATAAACCTCTTTATGCGTTTCCTATAATTAACACTTTATTTTACTAAATTTACATTTAAAATTTATAGATTGTCACTTTATCTTATAAAGTTTATCCCTAAACATAACATTATAGCAACACAGTTAATATAATTCAGAATGACAATATTTACAATGATGCAACTCGTGCGATAAGTTTAAAACCAAAGGATTACATAAACCCTATAAAATTATCAAAACTCAATGTTCAAACAAAAAAAAATGCAACACTTACCCTAAGTGAGCAACTGGCTGTTACAGTTATCCAAAATTACTGAAAATATAAAGTCTCACATAGGTCCTTTTAAAACACTTTGCTCATATCACAAAAACTGTTATTCCTCCTTATTTATACTGGTTACCCAAAAACCATGGTCGAACCACTCGGTCGCCGTGGAGAAACAGTCTCTAACGGATGTCCACAACTCTCCAGTAACATCGGGTAAAATAGCTCTTGATCGGCATCGGGCATTCTTCAATCAATGCTATAAGATCAGCGTCGAACCTCTCGGCCGCCGCGGAGAAACAGTCTCTAACGGATAACCACAGCTCTCCAGTAACATCGTGTAAAATACCTCTTGATCGGCATCGAGCATTCTTCAATCACTGCTATAAGATCAGCGTCGAACCTCTCGGCCGCCGCGGAGAAAACAGTCTGTACCGTATTCCAGACAATTACATTAGATCCGTCATCAAACTTCTGCTCCAACAGCATAGACAAAAGTACTAACTAAGGACCCCCAGTAATTAAATAAACATTCTCGACATTTCACTAGAAGGGCCCCCTCCTATTTTCAGGTGAATCTTTCAGCTTCGAGCGTCAACTCCGGGAGTCAGGCGACAATTCCTCCTTCTTCGGACTTCGTGAACGATCCTCCTTTTTAGCCGGACAAGACCGCTTTCTTCCAACCACTGCCGTCCTCTGCCCCCAAGAAAATCCCCTACTCCTCTTTTCTCTTTTGTTTTTTGTATATTTTTATTATTAAAGACGGGAGGTACCCAGACCCAATCCAGCTTTAATTGGCTAAAATTCTCTACGCCCCCTCTCACGCCATGAGAACACTTGAATTTTTAAGTAACGCTAACCTCTTTAACCCCCTTAAGCTGCACAAATATCCCAGACATTCGCCGCCAAAATTTATAGTTTTTGGAAGGATTCATGAACGTCAAACCTAGATCTCCCTTCCTCAGTTTATTGCTGCTCGGGTCAAAAGTCCAGCCGAAAAGAGCGGAAATATCTTTCTCATCCGTTGAAATTCAATATTTTCATCCGTCCTATACCCAACTGTAAACACATATCTAACCACCGCCCTTTCTCTGTAATGAGAAAAACAGAAAACTGAGACCACTCTATTTATCTAAACATGGACCCTCAAAAGAGAAAATAACATATATTGCAGCTGTGTTAAATTCTTTTCCCAGTGTAAATTTTCTAATATTCCCAAACCCCTTCAAGCACATCATAACAACTGTAACTATCACTTGACTGTCACGGGAAAGTTTCGCTTCGTAGAACCAAAAGTCTTCTAAAAAGTTCAAAGTGCCTCTTAATTAAGGATTTTTCATGTCTATACATGCAATAACTTGGTTCAGCTAGAAGAACAATAACACAGTTGAAAAATCCCCTTCATCAATTTCCGCTAATACGCAGTATAGTACGTGAATTCTTTTGTGAAGCCCTGTATACGAGGTATAGAATTTATACTCAACGAGTAACTCTCAAAAAATTAGATTTAAAAGCGCATACCGAAATTGAAAACGAACTTTCAGGAATTACTGCTCATAAAAAATAGTGTAACCGATTTCTTTTGTGTGATATGTGTGCAAATGAAAGATAAATGCTATGAATGCCCTATTCCATAGTAATCATTCTGTAGTGAAATTCAGTAATTTATATGAATTTCACTGTATTTAAAATAGCGTAATGTTATTAGAATGCAATGTAAACGATTTTCCACCGTTCGCCATAACACTGAAAGAAAAAATATACTGCCTTCATCTAGAACAAATAGGTATCATTTTCCAGAATCTAAACCAGAAATATACCGGGCGTCCTAAAAAGGACTGATTGATTTTAAAATTCAATGACTTGCAAACGGTGACAGTTATTTAAAAAATTCTTGCAGGAGGGTTATGCATAAGGTCAAAAGTTTTTTTTTTACAGTGATTTTCAATTATAGTTCTAATTACAAACAATAGATGGCGCTGCGATCAATAGACACTAAATTCAAGCTCGATTTTTGGTACTTCTTGGCCCGCTCAATGGAATTTCATCTCCTTTTTCCGTATGGAAGAAGAGAAAGGACAAAAAATCGAGCGTGTATTTAGCGACTATTGTTTACAGCGCCATCTATTGTTTGTAATTCGAACTAAAATCGAAAATCACTGTAAAAAAAAAAAACTTTTGACCTTATGCATAACCCTCTTGCAAGAATTTTTTAAATATCTGTCACTGTTTGCAAGTTATTGAATTTTAAAATCAGTCAGTCCTTTTTAGGGCACCCGGTATATTTCCGAGTTAGGGAAAACAAATAAACTGAATAGACGAAATGATCGAGAATTTCTAGTCTGTAGTTTTCTAGGTGATGAAAGGATACATTATATTATGAATCGTTTGAATTGCGAGAAATTATCACTTGATTTCTAGAATTAACCCTTTCAGGGACAAGTAATTGGGTTTCTGTAATGTCGAATTCACACCGGAATCTTCCAAAAAATTTTACTGCATAATAAGGATTATTTTACGACTTTTTTCCACCAAAGTTACAAAAGTAAAATTTAATAAAATGTTTCGAGTTCAAATCTTCATTAATCGTAGATAATGTACCCCCAACGCCCCTCAAGGGTTTAATTTACATACTAGAATCATCGTTACTACAACTCGCTTCTTATGTTTGCATATATTTGCAGAGATTTTTAAATAAGTTTGAGCACGTTAATGTAGGAAAACGCCGCTGAATTTTAATAAGGACAACTAGAACTTTAATAATAATGAATAGTTAATTAATGTTCATTAATATTTTTGATAAGGTATTTTGATTTTTAAAAATTTTGATAATTTTGAAGGAATTTTAATAAGGATAGCGATAACTTTAATAATAATTAATAATTAATTAACGTTGATTAATAGTTTTGATAAAGGATTTTGATTTTTAAAAAATTGCTAATTTTGATTGAATTTTAATACGGGAACTAGTTAATTAATTTGAAAGGAATTGATAAGAATGACATGGAACTATTTTTTCTAGAGGCACGATTTATTTTCTAGATGCCAGTGGCAAAATTTTATTTTTAGTGAATGTAACGGAATTCTTTGTAAGTGAACTCAGTTCTCAGTAAATGAACTTTTAATGCTACACATTTCTTATTCAAAACCAGACAAGACAGGGAAGATATCATTAACATATATCAACTGCATGAAACTCCGAGCCCATTTACGCGAGTTAGAGCGTGGGTAGACAGACAGACGACCAAATGGACAGACAAACCGAATTCATAAGCAGTTTTCAACTATGTTGGAAAGTGTTTTAAAAAAATAACGCTTTTTAACAATTACAGTAAAACCTCCCTAAAGCGACCACGTTCCGTTTCAATAAAAATTGGTCGCACCGACAGCTGGTCTCTTAATGCAGGTCATGTTTAAATCTAGATATTAATTGTTGAAAAAGGGTAGCAATTAATGTTTCTAAAATTTATTTTTTCCAGGAAAATATATGAAAATTTGGCACAGATGTCATATACGCCACAGATGTCATATACGCGCACAGATGTCATATTGGCGCGATTTTTTTCTGACCCCAATGTCATATACGCACCTGGTAGTTAACTGGCGCCGAAGTGTCATTATTTTGCTTGATATGGTAACCCGGATATACATGATATGATGGTAACGAGATTTTCGCCAAATTAGCGTCCGAAAAAAAATCGCACCAATATGTGACATCTGTGCCGAAAATTTTGTGTTTGAAGTATGAAAACACAAGTTAATTACATAAGTTAATTACTATAGAGTTTAAAAAATGAATACATTGACGCTTGCGTGGATTTTACGGTTTGATATTTTATAACTTTTATTTCCAAGTCCTTTCAATGTTCAGTAAATAAATGCAATTTTTTTGGACAAATAATGACGATTTCATTAATTTATTTCTTTGAGAGTTTCCTGAGAGAATAGGGCAGGGAGTTTATTGACCGTCATTCTTAATTTTTCATTTTCCTATAATAATTTTTCTCATATAATAATAATAATTTGTTCATAATTTTTCTCAATTTTTGAGTTAAATTCATTGCCTAAAAAGGCATAAATGTGTTTAAACGCTTAAAAGTTACCGGAATAAAAAAAAAAGTCTAAACTTGGTTTATAAGTTTGATGAATAATGCGCTCTCCTGAATTATTTTTCTAATAAAATCTTCTTCACGCGACCAAGAAAAAACGGAATTTGTTTTAAAAAAGAGCGATTTTTAACTATTATTAGTTTACCTATTTTTTTATATACCGCATTTGACACTTCTAAAAATACGAACCAAATTGAATGAAAGCGGCGAGGAAGGAGAAAGAGTAAAGCCACTTTCGGAGAAGATGGATTTTACTTGTACCGTTTCCAAAAAATTTTGTACTTTTTCCTGAGATTTAATGTTGTCACACGAGAAGATCAGAGATAATTCACTTTTTACCTTTAAACTGAAAGCTTTGATAAGATGAAATATCTTTCTTTTTCTGGTTTTCTTTAGTTTTTGTGAAGAATGACACAAACTAATTGGCAAATTTTCTCTGGATAATATTGAATAATGAGGTTTACAATACGACAAGTTTTTTTTTTTCATTTAATAATTTAGTGAATATATTATATTTGTTATTTTTGTTTTCATTTTGCTGCAAAAAATGAATCGCAGAATTTTTTGGATAACGCTACAAGTAGATTATTAATAAGCAGAAATTTGACAAATATATTTTTTTAATTAATTAACTATGAGAACTATAATTTATTTAACTAAAATAAATAAATAAAATGAATATATAGTACAGAAAAATATAATATCTAATGTACAAAATACCTTTATATATTCTGCCTCTAAACTATATTAAAGCCAAATTACAGCCATCAAAATATAAAATAGTCAGTACAGGAAAAATGGTAAAACTATTCTAGACGAAAATGTATTTTACTTGTACTGTTTTCAAAAGCTTTTGCACTCATTTTCTCAGACCTGCATGCCCATTTTTTTTTTAAATAATTTACTGAAAGCATTATACTTTTATTAAAAAAAAATATTTTATTAAAAAAAAAAATCTAGAAATTTCGAATAATTGTACAAGTAGATTATTAATATGTAGAAATTAGGCATATAAACTTTTTTTAAATTAATTAAATTAAATTAATTTAAATTAATTTTTAAATTAATTAAATTAAATTTTTAAATTAATTAAATTAAATATGAAAACTATGTTTTATCTAACAAAAACAAATAAATAAAAGGAATAGAGTATAAAAAGATAATAAGTAAGGCATGAGATACTTTTATGTGTCTGCCTCAAATACAAATTCAAACCAAATTACAGCCTTTAAGAAGTAAAAGGGTTTGGACTGGGAAAACGCTAAAACCAATCGTTGAAACGACTGATTTTACTTGTACCGTTTCCAAAAGCTTTACTCTTTTTCTCAAATTTAAAGTTGTCACACAAAAGAAATCAGAGCTTTTTCACTCTTTGCCTCTAACTAAAAGCTTTGGTGGAAAAGTAATGTCTTTCTGTTCTATTTTCTTTTCATTTTTTCTTTCTTTTTTGTGATGAATCTTAGAAGGGAATTTGCAAATTTTGCTCCTGAAATAGACTTTTAACAATTTTGAAAACATGATGAAACAGTTACGTGCCTTTTTCATGTTTGGTTTTTCAAACGTTAAATTTATAAAAGCTTTTGCTTTTGAGTAATTGCATTCAAGAACCGATTAATTTACTTTTTTAAAAATTATTTGTTCCTATTTAGTGAAAGAAATAGCATATCTATCATTACCTAGTGGAATTTCTACTTTAAATTGAAATTATGAAAGCTTAAATGCAAGCTGAACCTAAAAAATTCTATTGAAGGAAACAACAAGGATAATTTTGAATACCCTATTAGATGTTCTCCTGTTAATTATGTACAAACTATTTTATCCGAATTAAATAGTGGTTAAGATGAAACATAAAGATGCTTGATCACAGTTACAGTTAATTGTTTAAAGTTTGTTAATATGTGCATTAAATTATTATATGTACAAGTTAGTTCTGATTGTACCACAGTTTTCATCTTTCTTTTTTTTCCGTTAAAATATTATTCCTTGAAAAAAAAAGTTACTTCCTTTTTTAACCTCTTCGCTATCTGGGTCCACATATGTGGACCTCTATTATTTTCCTCATAAAAACTAAACTGTTTGATTTTTTTACATTTTGACTTCATTTCTTAATAGCTGAATGTTTTATGCTTTAAAAGAAAGCCAATAAATGACAACATCTATGCTGATTTAAACATAAAATAGATGCTATTTTCGTCTGAGTTTGCAAAATGCCTTTAAGACAATGTGGTCAAGAAATTGAGAAAATTGCATAATTATTAACTTAAATCCTTTACAATAAAATGTTTTGAGGATTTGTATATCATTCACTTGTTTAAAGGCCTTAAATTTGTGATGATGTGAATTTAGGTTAGTGATAATTATATTGATATTTTAAGGGCATTCGTAATTTAAGATCCCTATTTGTGAACCTAAATTATTAGACCCCTAAAGTATCAATTTCCAAAAAGTTCTTTTTTCTGTCATTTTGTTTGTTTAAAACCAATGAATGAGTATTTCATTATTTTAGCTTCGGGAACGAAGAGGTTACTATAAGATAAAAACTAATATTAATAAATTCTTCTTTTCATCTTAAGCAGAACTAACTTAATAAATACAGGCATTACTCATTTAATGATCATGAAATGCATTAGGATATATTGTATTTCAAATATCCCGTTACTTTGATGATAACATGAAATTTGTATGGAGTACATGTTAATCCATAGAGTAAAAAAATATAAATATTTCATAATCTAAGAAAATATAATATAACTAGTAGTGGGCCAATTCCAGATCTTTTAAGAATCGTGACCTTTCTTTTCGAAAAATTTTCAGGATCGAAATCAGAATCGATTCTTTGTACTCAAATCTTGTAGATGAAGGGCGACATTTTGCTTGGTTCACTGAACATTTAGTCTACATTAAATCGTTTGGGTTCTTTTTATAATGATCACATACCATGTGCACATCAGGGTATAGGAGCCGGATGAATAGCACCTCTTTCAGGTGATTAAATTGCCTAATTTCCGCACAATATCTTCTCTTTGTTTTATTATAACATGTTATAATTCAAAAAGCTGAGAACAATTGCTTTTCGTTTCACGTATTTGAGCTTTGATAAAGATTTCAATTGCTATAATACTTTGTTTTTCTTATACTTTTTTTAATGTTGCAAATTTCTTTAGAAATTTCAGAAATTCTGTGATTAAATAAGACGACCGTTACTATTCAGAAATAGTAACACTGGGATTCAAAGACACAGGGTAGTCTTGTGGTAATGTATCTTGATATTTAATACGTGATACTTATTTTTACTTGATGACCTTAGTGTACATATTTCAAAAAGTAACATTGCGCGTTTCGTAAGGGAAGGCGGGTATGGTACTTAGTACAATCTCTTATCATAAGCGCATGCAGATAGGCATGGGATGGCCATTTCCCCTCTATTGATTTTGAAATTTAAATAAACAAATTTTCTTTATCTGACTATTTAAAGAAAATGTTAAACATCTTCCAAGTGACTTTAGAATAAATTAACACGAGACAAAAAAAGTACTAAGAAATTTTTCGTTAAGATGCTCTATCTTCTTGAACCTTACATTATCCTCCCCTTGTAACACATGATTAAATTTTGATTTCCTTTTAACGTTCATGCATTTCAAACTTCTCTTAAACATGGAATTCATGATGGCAGAGCTCCCTATATACAATTAATTCTGTACCTTTGAACAAAAAGGGCCAATGTCCATTTTTCTCAAATGGCATGAAACCGAATTTAAGTTTGACACAGTACTTTAACAGTAAGTAACATTGACCTCGACAAAATATTTTTTTTTTCAATGATCTAATATCGGAAGGACTTTGGCCCTTTTAACTATTACTTTATATCGCATCCTTAATTCATTCGAGCAGATAAATTTAAAAAATGCTATAAAAAGTGATAGAAAATCTTTATTAAGATTGACGATCGTTTCGTTGCACAAACGGCAACATTTTCAAAATCATTCAACGATATCGTTGAATGATGGCGACAGAATATTTATATTGTCATCATATCTCAACAGATGGCGACGGAGCATTTATATTATCTCAACAGATGGCGCCAGTAAATTTGTATTTCCCGTTCATTGGTTGATTCCCCCCATATTTACGATTTTCTGTCGAGCGGAGTTTGACATAGCTGACATCTTGGTTCATTTAGATTCCCGAAGAAGGCCACAGAGGTGTGCTGAAACCGTAGAATAATTATTTTAGTGATTTTAATGTTTTAATATGTATTAAATGTGTATACGCCATTTTAGCAATTGATTTGTAGTTTATTTACATTTCACTTATTTATATTTGAATAACCTATGGTGTAATAGTCCAAAATTGCTTATACATTACACTTATTACGCAAAATGAACAAACAATAATATTGCAAAACAGTTTAAATTTAAAAATTGCGCGAGACATTTATTTGATATTTCGAGATGAGCTTTTCAACTATTTTTGTTGGGACAGCGCAAATGATATTTCATTTCTAACAAAAGTATTTTCACGTGAATATTAAAAAGAGAAAGAGAAATTTAGTGAAAATTACGCCAGATTAAAAACGATACATTTAAAATGTCTTATTTAAAATAACTTTCTTTTCGCTTTGTTAAAAAATACCGGGAGACAAAGACTCTGTTTACTTAATTCCTTTTATATTAGCTTATTTTGAAATGTTTAACTGATTTTATTTAATCAAAGACGAAAACGGGCATTGTATCTTTGAACAGCAGCTGATTTTTCCTTACGATACTTATCCCAATCAAAAAGAAATGAATTGAAACCCGTTTATAGGGAGATCGCCACAGTTTTTTATATTATAATTCATTCTTCCAAAATCTTTTTAAAACCGATCAAATTAGCGTGCTTTTAGAAACTGCGCTGTGTGAACGGGGGTTGGCGAGCGTAGCTCGTAGGGGGCCAAGCCCCCTAGTTTTATAAAAATTCCCTACTGTTTCACTACACGGGGACGCAGTTTTTCATAGAAGCAAGTCAGACATTTCGTTTTCGATTATTATTAAATGTCCTTTGTTGCTCTTAGGTGACGTTATCAAATACAGACATCCCTCAGCTTACGTATTATTCGACTAACGTAAATTCGTAATTATGTAATAAATCTAGACAATTATATTTATGAACACACTAGCGCGTTGGATGTGCATTTGATATTTATTTTATAAATAAAACATGCATATAAAAACCACAACCATAATATATTTTTATGTACTAGTGAGAATTGGATGTACAATCAAAGCTTTAATAAAACAAACTCAAATCTAATTAAAGTGAGACAAAAAAAAAAAAAATCAGGTGTTCAACCGTAAGAATTATGTTACGAGTATGTTCTTTAACAATTAGCTGAATTCAAACCAGAAAGAAAGCTAATTTTAAAGTTTCGATGACGAGAAACGTATGTATTTTTTCTTCTATATTCACCCGTTGGTTTGACTTAGTTTGAAAATTGCTTAAATCAATTCATCAATATTAAATTTATAAATTCCATATTCCATAAGAGGTTTTTTGTTCGAAAAGTATTCGTTCAGTTTTTTTTAATATATTTTCATATTTTTATATTTTACATCCGAGTTAATACTGCTGCATGGATGCTTTAATTATAAAATACTACCATGTATATAATATATTAATGTACTAAATTCCTATTCGCTAAAAATATCGTAGTTCTTATCGTTAATATTTTTTCATATATAATAAATATTGCAATATCGTACGCAATTTTACCTGATTAATTTACAAATTCGACTTACGTAAAATTCAAGTTACGTAAAAGTTTTCGGAACGCATTACTTAAGTAAGTCGGCGGATGCCTGTACTATATAATAATACGGATCTGTTTTATATTTAGCACTCTCTTCAAACCTTATTTTAAAGACGAAAAACAAAACCCAATGTATTATGCACCATGCAAGAGTATATGGTATTAGAATGTAACAATATATTTATAATGCATGAATGCAATATCATCAAAGAAAGGGCTCTTTCTGTTTTCTCATTTATAAGCTAAAATTCAACAGCACGCTGATTATTATTTTATGTAAGATAAAAGAAATGCTTTTATCTAAATCAAATAATAGTTCACAATGTTTTCCACCATGCGAGCAATTTGTATTTATTTATTCAGAACATGTTTTCTAATTGTTTTCCTGTTTATTAAGATGTACTGGTTTCTCCTCCGATATTACAAAATAATGTCACCGTTTTCGCTTTCGTAAGATAAAAAATAACGTAGATAAAAAAAATTCCATTACAGAATTAACTTAAAAAATAATGTATAGTTAATGAACACGGAGTACGTTAGATTGTAGTTTAGTTATTGAAGAAAATTCTATTATATCATATACAGAATAATGTCACCGTTTTCGCTTTCATAAGATAAAATATAATGTAGATAGAAGTTTTTTTTTCCATTACAGAATTAACTTAAAAAGTAATGCATAGTTAATGAACACGGAGCGCGTTAGAATGTGGTTCATTTATTGAAGAAAATTATATTATATCATATACCAGAATACTGTCACCGTTTTTGCTTTGGTAAAAAAAAAAAAAAATAATGCAGATAAAAGTTTTTCCTGTATAGAATTAACTTAAAAAAATGCATAGTTGATGAACAGAGTGCTTTAGAATGTAGTTCATTTATTAAAGGAAATTATATTACATCATATAGCAGAATAATGTCAACGTTTTCGCTTTGATAAGAAAAAAAATAATGTAGATAAAAGTTTTTTTCCCTACAGAATTAACTTTTTAAAAAATGCATAGTTAATGAACGGAGTGCGTTAGAATGTAGTTCATTTATCGAAGAAAATTATATTATATCATATACTAGAATAATGTCAACGTTTTCGCTTTGGTAAGAAAAAAAAATAATGTAGATAAAAGTTTTTTCCCCAACAGAATTAACTTTTTAAAAAATGCGTAGTTAATGAACGGAGTGCGCTAGAATGTAGTTCATTTATTGAAGAAAAATATATTATATCATATACCAGAATAATGTCACCGTTTTCGCTTTGGTAAGAAAAAGAATAATGTAGAACAGGGGTTGTACATACCGTATATATCAGAGTATAAGCGGAGGATTTTTAGCATATTTTTGGCTTGAAAATGGGGGTCGGCTTATGCACAAGACTAAGAAAATTTCCAAAATTTATATTCTAAAATAAAAAGATAGTAAATATAAAAACATAAAAAATACTCAAAAATTTCTAAAAATACTTTTATACTCTATTGTTTTATTATAAAAAAGTCACCAATCACCATTCACTATAACTAAGTCACTATCAGAATTTTCAAGCAACTTCATAAAATCACTTTCTTTCATTGTTACACACCAGGATGAATATCGTTGGTTTCTAATTCATCATCATAGCCATCTTCATCAAAAATGGCATCATCTTCAGTTCCACCCAATTCATTACTGCTGAAACCTTTTTGATAGATCGGACGATCATTTCGTGTGGTAATTCAAGGCAAGACTCTTTCACCCATTCTGAGATAGTGGCAAAGTCAACCTTTTTTTTGAATTACCACCATTTGTCACAGCTGCATCACCAGATGACATATTGAGTCCATTTCGAACGGAGCTCGACTTTAAATGGCTTATTTAGACAAACGTCTAGCGGAACCCAACTAAGCAGATTTGTTACTTTGCTAAAACAAAATAATAGGAGATATCAATAATTTCGGAGAGCAATTTTTTTTTCTATTTAGCTTTTGTATTGGTTATCGTTCACTGAATTTTTCATCACCTTTTTTTTAACTTCGGCTTATTGACGGGTTTCCGATTTTGTATGATTTTTCATTGAAAAGTCGTATACTCGGCTTATACATGGAAATATACGGTATATAAATTTATCACTTTAGGGGAAACGTGGTTTCTGGCAGTTGATATCGTAATATATCGCTAGTGTGTGTGTGTGGGGGGGGGGATATGACTTTAATTATCGTTATCATTTTTGATCGAACCAAAATATTCTTTTGATATTTTTTTTTTTTTTTACATTAATATAATCTGCTAACTTTTTTTTAGCATAGTCTATTTTTATGAAAAAAAAAAGTTATTATTAGAACCATTAAATTATTATAAAATCATTTCATTCCAAAATATGGAATATTCCAGCGTTCATCATTCCTATTTTTCTGCCATATATATGATTCGTTGTTAGAAAAACCATGTTCGAATTTATATTTATTATGTTTACTAATAAAAAATGGGGAATAATGTTGTCCACCTGTTTTGTCTATAGGAAGTTCGGCTTACCCCTTTATAGGGTGAAGTACAGCAAGACAATATTGCTGTTCAATGCATCATGTAACAAGAAGCTATTATTAAATACTTTTAAGAAATAAGTATTTCTTGGTGTTATTTGATACAAAGTTAATTCATATATAATATTGATATTTCATATATAATAGTGATATTACTTCTTTATTATTATTTAAATCAATAAAGTATGCGAATAATAAATGAATCTTATATCTGTATAAATAAATCTTATATCTGTATATCTGTATGTCCTTCCAAAAGTATAAAAAGAAAAACAAACTAAGTTGTTTTTTAAATAAAAATATTTTTTGACACTGGTGGCGATATTATTAGGGGGAGGGGGGGGGGGGGATGATGGCATAATGATAACATACGATAATGTACATAATGTACAGGAATGATAACATATCATATCGTAAGGGTTGTAGGGGGGTCGAAAATTGCCAAAAAGTTGATACGTTATGTATATGCAACAACAACTAAATGACTTTTTCCTTTAAGGGGGTCCGGGACACATTTTAAAATAATTTTTATTTATTGAGTTAAAAATCTGATTTTTTTTGTGATGGTTAACCTTATCATTTGTAAACAAAATCACATGATAAAACTCCTCAGAATTTTTTTTAATTTAAATTTAAAATTTATTAAAAAAGTGGGGTAATTTAAAATCATTATAACTCGAAATATTATTTATAGAATTTCATTTTTTTTTCATTTAAATAAACAGAAATGTATAAGTTTTAATTTTGATTCAGAATTTTTAAAAATATTAATTTATAAAAAAATTAAAAATATTTAACGAAAAAAATTTCAAAAAAAGTGGTGCAACTTTTTTTTAAAAATAATATTTTCAAAATTAAATATTTTTTACAAATATGCTGAATCAAAATTAAAGTAAAACAATTGAAAAAGATATGTTCCAAGTTTCAACCCTGTATCTTTAACGGTTCTCGAATTATAAGAATTTAAATATGAGAAATGGTGAAAAAAACCTATCATGAAGAAAAACGCATTTTTACAAGAAGTCGTTTCCATGACAGCCATTGCTTGAAAGCTAGATTTTGAAAACAAACCAAAACGAAAGAATTAATATTTTTTGTTCTAATTCAGTTAGAAACATGATTCAAATGTCATTTTAAGCAGGAAAAAACAGAGAAATTTTTTATGAAATAAAATGTTTTTGTAAAATTTGAAGATTTTTTTGTCCCGGACCCCCTTAAACAGAATTAACTTGAAATACTATAATACATACTTTATGAACATAGTGATTATATCACTGATCCTAGCATATTCAACGATGAATGAACATTATAATATTGTTCATTTAGTGAAATGCTATATGCATTATATTACATGCTATACCAGAATAATGTCACTATTTACGCTTTGGTCAGATAAAAAATAATGTAAAGACAAGTTTTTTTCCCCTTAAATAGAATTAACTTTAAAACTAAATATATTATATTATATTATATAGCGATATACGAAATGATAAACAACCGTATCCAATACTTTATAATTAATATTTGTTTTCTATTTGGCATTTTCTTCCAACCTTAATGTAAAAACAAACAAAACAAAATCAATGTAATATGTGCCAAACAACAATTTAACATGTTAGAATGCAACACTATAGGGGAGGGTAGTACACAGTGAGACGAAAATTATTATTACTTAACAAATGGCGACGATTTTTATTCTTTTAAAGAAATTTTTGCTACATCTTTAAGCTACACAAATGCGCTACACATTAATGTGTAAATGGTTTTTAAAAAGTTATTTATAAAAGCACAGAAGCAGCATGACGGAGTGTCGAAAATTGTATCACTGTGTACCACAAGTAGTGCACAGTGAGACAATGTATATATTTTCATTAATCATACATTTTTACATTCTATCAATAATTTTCTGCAGTTTATGATTTCTAATTAATATTTCTAGATTTTCAAAATATTAAAAATATGAGCCTCTGTTGGTCAATGGCAGACCTTGGGTTACCTTCATGCAAATTTTCAGCCTCTTACGTTTAGTAAATTTCCCAAGCCATCGCACGCACACACGCACACAGAGAAAGAGAGAGAGAAAAAAAAACTTCTTTTATTAATAAACTATCAGGCTACACCCGCTTCGCTGGTCCATTTTCCAAATGATCATTGATCAAACAAAATTATGAATTCGACCTTGTATTTTAAATTAATATGGACCTTCACCGGGAAAATCTTTCCACATTAGCTGAATACTATGCGAACGCTATTTAGCTATTATAATATCTTATGGGCTAGGCAAAATTCGGACTATTCAGAAGAAATTCTTTTTACAGTATATATTTAAAGTAGAGGTTGGGAAGAAAATACGGCCGTTGTGATAATCAGAAATGTTAAAATGTTCTCTAGTCACCACACTACTAAAAGTAGAGATAATTACAATGATTGCAGAGAGTGACCACTGAATATTACTTATGTTCGGATTATTCACTTTCGTTTGATAGTTCTTGAACTCAGGGCTTCAAAGCTTGGTGCTATGTGTGGTTCTGGTAGCTTAAATACAATTTCTCTCTACGTTGCATTATATTTTGTAATACACGTCTTCTAGCAGGTCTACTGCAGTTTTCTATCTTCGGATTACAGCAGAGTAAATACGGTAAAAAAAAATGTAATAAATTGTTTGCACACAAAAAGTCTTTAACTTTCATTAAAAGAAATGTGAATCACATAAAAGTGGATTTTTAAAAATGAAGTGTTTGAATAAAATTAAAATAATGTCATTTTCATTACCATTTCCTTTTTATATATATACCACTTGCAATTATGTAACTGTTAAACTGAAAAAAAAAACTGGATAACTCATTATGATAGAAAAATAAACCTCTTGTTTTCATCCAATCAAAATCTTCCCAATCGTCCATAATCGGGTGTACAGCTAAGTTTTACGGCAAACATTAGAAGTGTTTGCAAACTATATGGTTACAAATTTACCAGAGTTAACACACATAAAACATACGTAATTATGCGCCAGACTACATCCCATTAAATAAAGTCAAATTGCTGTTGGCTGAATTATAGATCTTTCGTCAAAAATACTCTTTGTAAATGACAAATAAAGTCAGTTATACAAAACTTAATAACCTAACACGTTATAATATAACGAAATAATCTTTTCCATGCACCAAAGACCTTTTTTCATTTCTCTAAAGAGTGCAATAACACGGAGAAATAAATACACTTTTTATTTTCAAAATTACATTATTCTTCAGTCTGCTGCCTAAATAAACCTAAAATCGTTAATTTTTCCCTCAGTTTAGCGAATAGGATTGTGCGTCAGAAGAACTTGCTTTATAATGATTTCTATTTTCAATTTTATCTGCATTTCAGGTACTTTTTTTCTTATCTAGGCTAAAATGATAAATCAACAAATATTGTTCCACCAGCCACCATTGGAATTTCAAATTTTTTTTCCAAGTATTTATTTTTTAGTGACAGTAAAATAACTGCAAATAAAAATATATATAATACTAAATCTTCTGTTCTCCGTTTGCTTCATAATGAAAAACCATAAATTTACTAATAGCTAAGTACAAATTTCATGTAATCTACAATCGCGATCACTGTCTGATCACTGATCTGACTCTTTCAAATATAAAAGAAACATCTAAATAGTTCAGTAAATACACTAATTAGCAGGTAACCTGATTACGGAAGATTAATCCAATATCAAAATCCTAAAAAAAAAAACTGAAAATTGGATGACGAATTAAAAAGACAATCGAAAATGTATTTCAGTAAGCAATTTTTATTGCAAAATATTTTCTTTTGTGGTATTAATAACGCAAAATTGCATAAATTTACTTAAGAATAATCTTTAGTACTTAACATTTGAAACAGTAGGCTTTTCTAAAAGAAAAAATGGCGATATATGTTAAAAAAAAGAAAAAAAAAGAGAGAGTGGACAATATTTGTTGATCTGAGTTCGAGGTTATAAAAGTCATAAGTTTAGGGAAAAACAAAATAGCATGTATCCGTAGTAAAGTACGGGGAAAATATTTTAAATATCTGAAATTAAATTATTTATAATATGTGTGTGGGGGGGGGGGGAAACGTTTGCATTAAATTTTAAATATTTGACTCCACTTTTATAATAGTAACTGCTATTTATGTAATATCATTATTTTTATAATTACATCTGCTAGTTTTAGCTGTAAGAGATACATAATAATAATAATAATAAAAATTGTTACTCACAAGGAAGGTCTCCTTAAAACGCATACTCAAAATATTTTGAAAAAGGAAATGCTAATAAAATGACTCATGTATGTAAAAAAAATCGGTAAAAATATAGCGGTCGAATCGCAGTAGAAAATCTGTAAAAAAATATTTTTTCGAGTATTTGACGCGAACAGACGAACACTCGACGCTCTTTGGCGAACCAATAGGTTTCCTCGCCAAATGCAAGAGATTGAAATGCATTTATAAATTCCTTGTTAAATAAGTAATTAAATGCCTAATGCTCAATGAATTTAAACTTAAACTGTGGATTAGTTTACTATTTTTGCTGTAAGCTTATATAATATATGCAAATTGCGTGTTACTTGTATTGAGCTATTTAATTTTATACGGTGTCACCGACTGGATAAGTTTTAAGGGTATTTTAATTAAGAATGCTATCATTAAACATTTCGATATTAAATTGTTGTTTCCATGACAATAAAACTTTCTTGTTGTCTCTGACACTAACAATATCGAAGTCAAATTGCCAATGCTCAGAATCGGACCTTAATTTGAGTTTGAATCACTTTTAATCCATTTAAATTTCATTGTAAACGGCATAAATACGATCTTTAAATTTCATTGATACATATATAAATGTATATGACAAAACTGCAGTTATAAATATGTATTTATTTAAGTTAAACTTACTTAAGCTAACTTCGTATCGAGAGTTGAAAAAGTTTTTCTTAAAGAATATTTATCATAGTATTATTCAAAATTTTATCGTGTCGCCATCCAGCGCTAAATCGCAAAAAATGAAATTTTCATTATTTTTTTTAGGAATGCTAAATAGAGGTTCTGCCGATTTTTTTATGGATATACTATAAATATTTATGAGAAGAATATTCTATAATTTTTCTCAAATAATGCTGAGCATGCGCTTATGGGGAACTTCCTTGATATCATTTTATCAATTTTCAGATGCATTTTTCTTAACCTGATGCAAAAGATAAATCGCCAAATATTATTTCAATTGCAATATTTCAACTGAGTAATTCTTTAAGTATTACGAACATTCTCTTTCATGTTTAAATTAAATGTATTGGTTTTTTAATATTATCACTCATTAAAATGGATTTCTTTTTTTTCTTTTTTAAAGATTTTAAATAAAATTAGTAACAGGTTTTTGTCTTTTATTTTTCTAGGTGTAATAGCCGTTTCAATTTTTTCAACAACAAAAAACTTCGCCAAGAAATAAAATGGTAACCTTATCGTCTAAAATAACAGAACTTTCCGTCATACTTCTATAACTAATCTAGGTAGAATGATGTGTTATAGCTTAAAACCTTCCCTGAAACGATACCTATCTAACGGTATAAGTTCCGTAAAAATCCATGCAGTAGAACTCGAAATCTAGGCGTTCGGAACGAAATTTCCGTTTGGATTTTATATATATAATAGATTTTATATATATAATAGATAATAGAAAAGATAATAGATTATGTGTTATGAACTATCTCAAAGTTTAAAACAGATCGCATTGTTAGGTTTCCTAATTTTAACAATATCGCGTTATGTTAGTTCCACATTCCACCACCAGGGGGGCGCACTCTATTCTTAACGAAAGCGTATCTGAACGAAACTCCTTCATGCAACCTTTCCGTAGATACATGAATCGGGAGGGTGGCGGTCTTAACCAATAATTTAAGATAATTGCTGAAATTACTACGAAAAATGTTTTAAAGGGGCCCTACGCGGGCCCCTAATAGAGTTAGAGGAAATCGGAAGACGGCAAAATAATCGCGGGGAAAAGTTTGCTTGGGTGCGTTGGAGCTACTTTTGGCGCGAGATCTAAGCTCTACGACCAATAGAAGCCCAGATATTTAAGGAAATATGAAGTAACAAAGTCCAAAATAACAGAATTTTCCGTCATAATTCCATACCTAATCTAGGTAGAATGATGTGTTATAGCTTAAAACATTCCCTGAAACGATACCTATCTAACGGTATAAGTTCCGTAAAAATCCATGCGGTAGAACTCGAAATCTAGGCGTTCGGAACGAAATTTCCATTTGGATTTTATATGTACTAGGGGATCGTACCCGGGCTTCCCGGGTTACAAAATATAGGTGAAAATATTTTTTTTTTTTTTGAAAACTAATAATTTTTTTATATGCAATAAATTTTTTAGCCTGTCCACTTACATTAAAAAAGCATTTTGCATATGAAAAATACGAATTATACAATCAAATAAATTTTTGACATTTATCAAAAGTGATATTCTCTCATTAGCCGCATGCTAAGAAACCAAGATTTTGCTACTTACGGCTTTTATATTCTGGTAATTTCAGAGCTAACATGTCTGTTAAATTTGTGTTTTATTTATATTATTTTATTTATTTATTCATAGGGAAGTTTTTTTAATGGATATTAGCCGCAAGAAAAAGATGAACTTTTTATTTTGTTTTAAGGACAACGGATTAATCTTTCGTAATCGAACTCCGCGTATTATAGATAAATTAAAAAAAAATATTTCATACTTTAAAATTGTTTTTAAAACCATAGACAATCAGTAAACTGAGATGAACTTTGCAAACAAATTCCATTTAAAAAAAAAGTCCTATTTGATGATCTAAAAATTTAAATTTTACGATTACGAATACGTTAGATTTGTGTTTTTTCAACATTATTCTTTTATTTGTTTATAAAAGAAGTATTAATTTCGTTAATTTTTCCTTCACAAATTAGTTAGATTGGTGTTTTGTAATATTATTCTTTTATTTGTTTGTAAAAGAAATATTAATTTCGTTATGAAAAAATCGTCAGAAACAAATGCTGAACAATGTTTGATGCTTTATGTGCAAAATGTTTATTATTATTATGTATTGAAATTGGCACGTGATAAGATAAACTTTAAAAAAATCATGCTACAAAAATTATTTTAGAAAACATAATACATCAGTCAATTAAGATACAGTTACAAATTGCATTTGAGAGTAAATTTTTTCCCTATGCAACGAAAACTGAAAATGTACGATGGTCAGAATATTAAAAAATTGCAGTAGCGAAATTTTCAAAACCAAAATTTGATCGTGAAGTGTACCCATTCACAAAATGAGGTCAGCGTTACGCACAGATACATTTGTTCTTAATAATATAGATACATAATCAGTAAAATATAATAAAGTTCAGTTATTAGGCTGTGGTTATCAATTGAGGCTCTTATGCTTGGTATTCCGGAATGAAAAACAGCGATTTTCCCCTTCTCAAAATTTGCATACGCGCTTCTCATATCAATATTCAACATTTTTTTAAAATTGTATTTTGTTTGATCATTTTAAAATCATTTTAACTCAAAACTTGAAGTCACGATTGTCAGCAACATATTTTATGTGAACAGACGCATTCTTTACTTGAGATTCTAATCTCAATTCCGGAGACTAAAAATTTCCGTAATCTATGTTTTTTAGACGCATTTGTGTTAAAATGTTTAGTTTTATCTAAGAAAATGATCGTTTTCTTTTAAATATGACTTCATTTTCACTTAAATAAGCATTTCGCATAGTGTCTGAAACTTAGTATCGGTACACATGCAGAAGGAAAAACAATATAGATAATTTATGAGGAAAAATGCGTATTTTCAAAAGCAGTTAGTCATTTTCCGTTATTATGCCCCTAGTACAATATTATGCTCCTAATGGGATTTTGCGCCACTAAACCCTATACAACAATTTTTATCAACAATTTTGATTTTTTATCAGAAAATGGCATGAATAAAGATAAAAATACCTCATTATTTCTCTCTTGTCTGCAATAATGAAAGCTATCTAATTTTCTCCATTTTGAAGAAATTTAATAAAATGCTTTTAAAATTAAAATATAAAAGTGGGATATTTAAAAAAACAACAGATAGTGCGATCACATCTACAAATGAACAGCTTCCAGTTTAAAAAAAAATAAATAAATAAAAATAATAATAATAAAATTTGTTCAGCAGCAAGATCAGGGCAGATGACTAAAAAACAAATTGTGTTTTAAATATATAGGTTATATAAAATTAGGATTAATTAAATTAAGCAAATTATGTTATTTTGATAAAATTATAGTAGAATGTTCTAAAGAATAGCATTAAAATTTTATTATTCGAGAGAGTTTTCGACAAAAACTTTAGGAACACGATATTATTTTAAATTACGAATTATTTGTTTGCTTGTCTAACTCGGCGAAGCAAATCCATCCAGGCGAGAATCATCAATTTCTGTAATATAAATCGCTATTATTTACATGTCAACTCTCTTTTATAAAGACACTCTAAATTTTTGTAAAACATTGCGTTTTATTGGTGTATGATTACAATTACATTATTTTCAAAAGTGAAGCATTTTCACCTGTGAAGAATTTCAAAGCAGCTGGGCTGTGAAAATGACGCACTTTTACAAAACATAATTAAGGTTTAAGAATTAAAATACACGCTTTTTTATAAAATGACATCATTTGCATCCGTTAAAGCAATCCACTTTTACAATACAGTCTTAAACTTCGTATATAGAAAAGTGTGCATATGACGTCATTATCACGGAATAACAGACAATATTCTTGACATAGCCCATATTTTAATTTCAACTTTTTTTTTCAGTTTTTATAAGAAAATGGCAACAAAATGATACAGTATCTCCTATTTTCGACTATTTTCCATTTACTTTCACTGACTTTCAATAGAAATGAGGTACTTTTGTTGCCACGGTAAGAAAAATGGTATTAAAAACTACAAAAAAATTAGTATCTCAAAAATAAATAGAGATACAGCTTTCAAACAAATTGCATTTAAAAGAGCTTTTGTTTCCTTGTACGACGGTGTAAAAATTTAAAATATGCGATGTTTAGCAGTTTAAAAATTTGCAGTAGAGAAAATTGCAAAACCAAAATTTTATTTCAAATTGCAAAGTGTTGCCATTCGCAAAATGACGTATGCGTTACGCACAGATATGTTTGTCCTTTATAATATAGATAACAGATAATAGATAACTTTTTAAACATTGAAACCACATAGTAGGTACACAATAAGACATGTCTCACTGTGTACCACAACTGTGTGTCTCACTATGTACTTTCGTTACGTTGTAACAAAATGGATGCCACATCTGTTACATCAATTTCATCGCTTTAAAAAGTTTTTGTCGTTTTGCCGAAATAGTCTATTATTAGATATAGCTAGGTTTGGTTAAGTAAATATATGTCATATTGAAGGAAATGAACTCTAAAATAGACGTTTATGTAACTTTAACCACTATAAAATAAGGAATTATTTACCATTTTGTCGGACGAGTAACTGAAGTGCCGAAACTACACCCACGTATTGTATAAGATGAGGTCGTAGTGCATGTGCCAGCTTGAAAAATGTTACGACTATATGTCAAAGTGGCTGCTGTCTCACTGTGTATTCCCCTACCCTATTTATAACATATGAATGCAATTAAATTAAAGAGACCAACCAAGAATTGCTTTCATCTAAATTAACACTAGAACGCCCGGAAATTTTACCCAAGTTTCATAAAAATATTTGACACCAGAACTTTTATTTAAAATTATATGACTGATTTATTTAACGTAAATCTGCGTAGGTTAAATTTAACTTATTTTATAAAATAATTTTTGGTTCAGGTTGACATTTAATCATATGGTCGGAGTCGGGTCGACTACTTCTGGGCGTCATAGTGTTAAATAACAATTCAAAATGTTTTCGTCTATGCAAGCATTTTGTATTTACAGTAACCCCTGAGCGCTGGCACAAAAATGCGGATTTTTTTCAGCGTGTGTACAGTCCCTTAAATACTCGTACCAATAATTTTCTTTTAAGTTTTTTCCGCTTTACTTTTCTGAGATTAAACAAGTCAGAGAAATCTTTTATAAAATACTGTTGTCTATATTTAACGGGCCGTACGTACGTTAAAAAAAACTCGCCATCGACAGCCGCCATTTTTTTGTCAGCGCTCAGGCCTAGTATTGAAGGGTGTAATACCTCGTCTTCCGTCAGTAATTCGTTCCAAGACTGCCGACGTAATTTCTAGGTACATTTAGATAAGCACAAAAGGATAAGTAATAAAAATTCTCCAAACTTTAATGAGCATATTCTATTGTACTTAAGGATTATGTTACATATGTTTAACATTACCAAAAAAATGTGCTTACAATACAAGAAATTGGTAATGGGTTCAGATAATTTTCCAGTAGAGTTACCAGTATTTTATTACGGAAAAAGAAATCTAAGTTAAAGGGGCAAAATTTATCCTTCTTTTAAGGAAAGAATACTGAAACGAATGAGAAAATACCATGAGAAAATGCTGGTGCCGAAGTATTTTCTACTCTGAAAAATTTCAGGAGGCGTACGAACCCTGTTGCTATAAATCAATAAGCTGTTAACTTAGAATTTATTGTTTCTCTAGCTGCTCCGTTCGAGTCTTTGAGGATGTGACAAATAGTCCAGGCAATAGGGGATTTTACCTGGCAAAATTCATGGTAGTTCTGGAAATCGGCTTTGTTCATGTTTTTTGGGTCGCTGAATCCGAATTTTTAACTTCCCGCCAAAATTTTCCCCCCGAAAACCCCCCAAAATAGTTTTTTTTAACTTAAATTTCTTATTGTTTTAGGGGAAAAGCATTACGAAATTCAGAAACTAGACAAAATTTGCAACAATGGGATATATGACATTATGACGTAGGATGAACGGGGAGGTGGAGCGCTGCCTCTGAACATGCACTGCGACGCTACGTGCACTAAGTTATGAAGTCCAAACAATAGGGGATTTTACCTAGCAAAATTAATACTAGTTCTGGATTTCGACTCACTTTATGTTTTTGGGTCACTGAATCCGAATTTGTAACTTCCCACCAAAATTTCACCCGAAAACCCCCAAAAAATTGATTTTTTGAGAAAAGCGCGCGGGGAATGTTCCGAGGCAGCCCCATCTCTCCCCATCTCCGAGGCAGCCCCCAAATTTAAGTTAATAACAACTATTTTGGGGGAGTTTTCGGGGGGGGGGATTTTTGGGGGAAGTTAAAAATTCGGATTCAGCGACTCAAATAACTTAAAGCAAACCTTATAAGGAAAGTTCGGAGGGGAGATGGGAGGGCGTGTGAGTGGTTAAATGGAATTGCGCAATTTAGTCCACGCAGCACCGCGCGCATGTTCCGAGGCAGATTCCCCCTTCCCCTTCATCCTAAGTCATAATGTCGTATATGTAATTTGTTGCAAATTTTGCCTACTTTCTGAATTTCTAGATAATTTTCCCCTAAAACAATTGATTTTTTTAATAAAAAACCTTTTTACCAAAATTTGGGGGGGGGGGGTGTTGCCGGAGGAAATTTTGGTGGGAAGTTAAAAATTCGGATTCAGCGACCCGAAAAACATCTAGTAAGCCTTTTTTCAGAACTATCATGTATTTTGATAGGTAGAGTCCCTATACGTTCTCTATTGCCTGGACTAAAAATCTTGCAATGAAGTTTGAACCGCCATTTTTTTTCTTTTTTCTTTTTTTTTTTTTTTTTTTTTCCTTAGAAGCTCTTTATTACAGCAGAGTGAGTTTTTAAAGCTTTTTCTAGTGACTTATTTGATTTGTTTGTTACTATCATGTGACTGTCGGAAGAAAGTTTCCCTTCATGGAACCAAAAATCTTCAAAAAAGTTCAAAGTGCGTCTTAATTAAGGAATTTTCTTTCCGTGCCAGACTACGTAAATGTAGGGTGACGTAAGTCGAGGGGAGGTAAATCGGGGTAACACTGTATTTATTCAGAATCTATTTTCTAATTGTTTTTCTTTTTATTAAGATGTATCGGTTTCTCCTCCTATATTACCAGAATAATGTCTCCGTCTTCGCTTTCGTACTATAAAAAATAATGTAGAAAAACGCTTTCTTCAAATAAAATCATATGACGAAACGCAATTGTTCACCTTGATTCAAACATAAAATACAGGGTGGTTCAAATTAAAGTATCCCTGTTTGGGACGCTCTAAGAGGGAGAAGCAGTAGATGTAACGTCTTCATATTTGGAGAATATAATATCAAACTATGGGAAACTGACTAGTGCAAAAAAAAAAAAAAAAAATAGTTCAAACAAAGACCGCTGGGGGAAAATGAGGCGCTGCGATCGGCTTATATTAAGGAAAATGTAGCGAAACAAATAAGCAAAGAATACAAGGTGTCAGTAATTAATTTTTTTTTTTTAAATTCCCACTACTAAATTTTTAGTATTCTTCGCCAAATAAGAATACTAACAAAATTAATCGGACCATATACTAATAAAATTTAAACGAATTATACTAATAAAATTTATTGGTGGGAATAGGCTTATTGGCACCTAGATGTTTACACCTTTGGTCATATTACATTTTCCAAACTGATCGCAGCGCCTCATTTTCTCCTAGCGGCCTTTGATTGAACTACAATTTTTTTCGCGCCAATCAGTTTCCCATTATCTGATATGTATATCCTCCAATTATGAAGTCGTTACATCCACTGCTTCTCTCTCTAGGGCGTCCCAAACAGGGATACTTTAATTTGAACCACCCTGTATATAATGTGAACTTAAAAATTCACTGTCTTACCTAACCCTTTCAGGAGCAAAGGATTTTCAATGCTAAAGTGTTGAAATAAAGTAATGGTACCGGAATTTACCAACTAATTTAATTTGAAAAAAGAATAACGCTATATTTCACTTTCACATTAAGTGGAAACTATTTTATCAAAATTCTGGCACCATTGTAACGTTTGAGAATTAAAATTAAGGGTTAACTTTATGAAACCACTACACCTGAAAAGGTTATAAGGCGACTAAAATAGTTTAAAAAAAATAAATTTTAAAAATCAAAAAACCCGAACTAATAAATTATTTCTCATCAATGTGAAACTACTTTTTTTATTACTTACTTATTTTTTTTATGTTTACTTGTATTGATGACTTTTAAGTTGTGTTTAATTGTTAGTTTCTATCTATAAACACTGTTTTGATGAGGCCTACAGATGCCCATGAAGGTTAGAGTTGCAGTAAAGCTAGAGATCCTACCTACACAACTTACAGGTTGTGTAATATTTAAACGGAGCTTCTGATTGTAAAAGAGTCAATGAAACATCGTCTTCATTTTGAAAGACCTATCCATTGATATGCTACTCAATACTGAACATAAAAATTGTTTTTGTCTCTACCTCCATTTTGTATTTTACGGCCGCCATTTTGAATTTATAAAAACAAAACCTAAACTATAACCAGCGGACGGTTAAGACGAATCTATAGAGACCTCATGCATTAAAATACATCCAACAGTTGGGATGTTTCTAGCGTATAAAGAAATCCACAAAAAGTTTTTTTCCCCATTAAACATAATTAACTTAAAAAGTCCTTTTGGCCAGTACCGGGAGGAAGAGGTAGCTTTCATATTTCTTGGTTTTAAAATTATATAAGTTTTACTCGAAGCTAATTTAACCCAAATTTTAAGAAGTTAAAATGCGACGAACTCGATAAGAGAATATTCGTCAATACTGAATCTGAATGAGAATTGCGACTAATTTGCAAGGTACTACCCGCTCTTGGCAACCAGTTTGGTCTCCTTTAAAATTTATGTTTGGGAAGCTGCTAAGCATTGTATCATGTTACTTTTATTCATAATTTAATTTACTTGGACTTCCTTAAATATAATAAATGTCATCCCTTAAGCTAATATAAGTTTTTGGTACATTAAAATGTCTCAATTTGTTGACTTCCTGTAAGCAAGTAAACCCTATTGGTTTACAATGGAAGTCTATGGGAATTTGACAAAATATTACAGATATCGACTTTTGGCGACTAATTTTTGTAGCCAAATTTGGCGGCATTTGGCGACAGAACAGAGTCCTCTTATGGTAACACCCGATGAGTATGGAGATGCATTAAATGCTGTTCAATAACCAATGGCCGCCATTTTCAAATAAGACGACTGATGAAGCTGGCCAACAAACTCTGTCGAGACATTCGTATGTACTATGCATACGATCAATCTTATCCAAATCAGATTTATAAATACGAGAGTTACAGCATGACGAATATCAGATTGTTTCAAACTGTCAGCCACCCTAGAAATTCAAACTGCTATATCTCAGCCATTTTTAAAGATAAAGACAAAACAAAATATGCTCAGGAATCCTTGTAGGTCAAACTCTTAAGAAAATAATATTTTTCAGTTTTTAATTTATTTGCACCGTTTTAAAAAAATTTAAATGGCCGCCATTTTGAAATAAGATGGCGGATGAAGCTGGCCAACGAATTCGGTCCAGACATTCGTATTTACTATGCATACAATTAATATCATCCAAATCGGTTCCGGAAGTGCTTTCGACCGGACGGCTGCAATAAGTAGATTTTTACTTTTTCTAATGAAAGAAAGCTACCTAAAAATAAAGCATATTCAATAAACATGGAGAGCATTGGGATGTGCAGTGGCGGTCAAATGTCTTTGGCCTTAGTTAATTTCTTTGATTTGTTCGCCAGAACATTTCAGAGAAGAAATAGCACAATTGCACCAAAAGTTAGGAATATGCAA
Source organism: Maratus speciosus (assembly GCA_963932465.1). Taxonomy (NCBI): domain Eukaryota; kingdom Metazoa; phylum Arthropoda; class Arachnida; order Araneae; family Salticidae; genus Maratus; species Maratus speciosus. Next base: position 168,294,994 of record OZ010797.1, read on the forward strand.
ATGACATCTGACCATTTTGATTGGATACTGAAGACACTTGATGCAAAGGGGAGAAATTCGAAACAAAGCAGTGCACAAAGTAAGCCTCCTATCTTAAATGAGAAAGGTGACCGCAAGATTAAAGAGGAGGTTACATCAGTCAAGGTCACGCGCCTCGTAGCGGATGGGGTTAAACTACAGGAAGATGCCAAACTTTTTTCTTCACACCATTAAAATTGTACAGTTTTTTTTTTCACTTTGATTAGTAGCTGAAAAATTGCTGATTAGATTAGGCGAAGAAAACTTCGTGGTGTCAAGTGCATCTGGACCCCACCCACTTTTATCTACGGCATTATTTTACAATAAAAATGGTAGCAAGATTTAGAAAATATGCGCAGTTGGTAGATATTCTGTCATATATGACGTCACATTTGAAGCCCGCGTATGTGTGTTATTAACCCCATCCACAAGATGGCGCAGCTGTGTTAATATACACCGGATTCCAGCATTAGGTTTGTACGCTTAATATGTATGCAGTTTTGATTCAAAATTCGCGTGTGCAAAAGTTTCCAACTATTCGTCATTCGTTTGTTTTTGCTATCGGTAAAGTGTTTTTTGGCCATGTTTGGTAATTAATGAACGTGAATAACGTAGTAGAAATTCAAAAAAGAATAGTTGAACAATTATTATTTGTAAACGAGTGTTTTGTTTGTCACTAAATCCTCTCGTGAGATTGCGGCACAGTTATCGATCGAAAAATCTACAGTGGACGATATTTTTTTTAAATATTAAGATGGCCATGTCTTGCAGGACTTGTCACGGTCCGGAAGACCCTGGAAAATCACTATTCCTATGAACTGAATTATCAGGAGAAAAGCAATTGATGATTAGCCTAAAAATGCTGCCGCAATATCCCGCGATTTACGGAGTGAAAATATTGCTGAAATAAGTTGGTCTACCCTGTCAAGACGCTTACGTGACGTAGAACTTTATGGAAGAGTCAGAGTTAAAAAACCTTTAATAAGTAAAAAAAAAAATTAACGGACTCGACTGGCGTTTGCAAGGAACACAAAGACTGGTCAAAAGAAACTGGAAAAAGTAGTATTTTCCGATGAATCGAAGTTAAATCTTTTTGATCGTGATGGCAGACACTACGTCTGATGACTTAAAACAAAATATATGATTCTAGATATGTTATTCGTACAATGAAACATGGCAGAGGACACGTTGTGCTGTGGGGAGCATTTTCTGGAAACGTTGTCTGTCCGTTAGTTGAAACCCGTGGCAAGATGAGTGGTGCAATGTATAAGGATATCTTGCAAGATCATTTTCTGGATTATTAGAGGAAAAGTTTTGGTCGCAACTATTTGTTTCAGCATGATAACGACCCAAAGCAGATATGCAAGCTCGTCAAGCAGTGGCTTTAGCACAAAAAAATTCCGGCTTTGAAATGACCAGCTCAATCTTCCAATCTGAATCCAATAGAAAATCTTTGGAATGATCCTGACAAAAGTGTGTGGAATTACAAATATTCCAATTCAGCAGAATTTCCCCAAAAAATTACAAGGAGCGTGGAAAAAACTTACCATAGACGATCTTCAATAGGTCATTGAATCGATGCCACGTTGCTGTGCTGCAGTACTTATTGCTAAAGGTATAACGACAAAATATTAATCTGTTGTTGATCACAGTTATTTTTTAATATAAAACCATTTTTTTACAAACTTGCCAAGATGGCCGAAAACTTTTGAGAACATGCGTTCTCCTTTGCAATTAATTTTGTCAATTAAATTTATTAATATTTATTTGCTATTCCATAAGTAAGTTCCTAACTATTATATCAGTAAAATGTATAAGTATCACTTTGAGATTCCTCTTCATATGGGTATACTTACAAATTATCGAAAAATTTTATGCTGGCCAGAAACTTTTGACCGCAACTGTACTTCATTTAGTGAAGTACAAGATATATTATATTATATTATATTATATTATACTATACTATACTATACTATATTGCACTATTCTATACTATGCAATACTATACTTTACTATACTATACCATACTAGACTATATTATATTATATTATATTATATTATATTATATTGTACAATAATATACTAAATGATCACAGACATATAAAATACTTTATATGTTTGTGTTGTTTTTAAAAGCATTAGATTTCTATTTAGAATTTTCTTCTAATCTTAATGTAAATGCGAAATAATTTTTTTTTATATTATAGTCCATGTAACAGTGTATCATGTTAGAATGCAACAAAATATTTAAGTGTATGAACGCAATCGAATTAATAAGTCCTTTCTGTTTTCTCATTATAATTCAAGAAAAAAATTCTTATATTTTTAAGTATAATAACCAAGAAATGCTTTTATCTAAATTAAATAATAGTTCAGAATGTTTTCCTCCATGCGAGCGTTTTGCATTTATTTATTCATAATCTGTTTCCCAATTGTTTTTTTGTTTATTAAGATGTATTACTTTCTCTTTTTATGAAAAATTAACGCCAGAATAATGTCACAGTTTTCGCTTTTGTAAAATAAAAAATGTAGATAAAGAATTCATTTCCTGAAACAGAATTAACTTAAAATATATTGCACATTCAATGAGCATGGAGTGCATTACAATGTAGTTCATTTAGTGAAGTACAATACATGTTGTATTATATTTCATTTTACATCAAAATACCATATGATGTATAAATGTATATAACATGTTACAAACAAAGGTATCGGTATTTTATTTATTATTTTTTTCTAACATTTGTCTAAAGTTTAAAGAAAAAAATATAATAAATAATGTAAAAATTTTATACGTTAATAACCATTATATATTATTTTATAATATCCTTTGTTTATATATATATAATTATATAATTACTATGTTTATATAATTATATATAATTAATAATGTACTTTTTATTAATTATATATAAAATTTATTAACATATACAGTGGAACTCGAGTTATACGTTACCTGAGTTGTACGTTTCCCTCAGTTCTACGTTTAAAGCAACTGGTCTCGATCATTTGCCGTTAAAATTTAGCTGAGTTATACGTTTTAGAAATATACGTTTCCCTCAGTTATGCGTTTTGTTTTTGCGTCCCCGGATGAAATTTTATGTTATTTATGCGTTTTGCAGAAAATATTTTTTTTCAACCTTTTCTACCCCTTGCTGATTTTTTTTCTCTAAGGTTTCTGGGATTTTAACTAGCCATGTGTAAAAAAGGAGCATATGAGAAGTAAGGGGAGAGAAGGATAGAGGTATTGGCCGTAGCCGCAGGGACCCAGCTTTCCACTCTCTCTCATGTTTCTCTTTACCACCACAGCCATATGACCGCCTGCCTTCGTCTAGAATTCCTGTATACAAGCTGACGTCATCCCTGCTTTTGTGGGTCCAGAACCAAAAAACCAAACTATAACTAGTTATCGTTAGCAAATGGGGAACAATGACAGGTTCCTTTAAATACGCAATCCCAGCTCTGGCGGTAGACTAATGCTGAGGTCCCAATATGGCGGTTATTTTTGGGCAACAACATGGATCCGACAGTGTGCTGTGTCGTAGATCACTTGACATTTCATCGTGTGGCTTAAAAATGAGTCGGAAATAGGCAGTTCTCTCAGTATAAGAAAAGCTCAAAATTATTTGGAAGGCGGGAGGCCAATTCTGGTGACAGACTTTGCCTCAACGTATTGGAATATCACACTCTACTCTCAACACAATTTCAAGCAAGAAAGAAAAAATAAAAGACGCTTTAACTGAACCCGGGCCAAGCTCTTCCAAACGAGCACGCCTGCAAGAAGGACCATTTTCCGAATTAGAAGAACCTCTATAATTGTGGTTTCAGTCTAAGCGTTCGGCTGACATACCGGTAATCTGTAATTAGTTGCAAAAAGAGGCCCTCGAGTTAGCAGTATTCAAAGCTTCTGAGGGTTGGCTTACAGGATTCAAGGAACACCAAGTTATTACTGGTCACCCCATATGCGACAAGTAGAATGCCGTGAATGATCGCACAGTTGATCACTTCAAAGATCAGGAACTTCCAAAATTAATTCAAGGCTGTTAGGCGAAAGACGATTACATCATAGACAAGACCGGACTCATGTCAAGACCGGCATGCAAAGTAAACAACGTTTGACCGTACCGATAAGCTAGGACATTTAGTGATTGAAAAATACAAAAAGCTCCGTTGTTATAAAAATGTAATCACGTTCTTCATGGATTATGAGGGAAATCTATAAGAGTAGATGAGCAGGCAGCCATGGGCAGTTGGCTAAAGAAACTAGACAAGCATATAGGAAGAGAAAAATACAAAGTTACTCTATTTATGGAACATTGTGCTACCCACTCGTCCTCAAACTAGCTCGAGAACATCCGAGTAAAGTTTTCCCCGGGACAACTGCACTAAAAAATTCCAGCTCTTAGTTTTGAGCATAATTGCAAATTGTAAAGTACATTATTGCAAGAGGCTACTTTAGTATAGTGTGTCATGTCTTGATGCAGAACAAGAGCACCGCAAAAAAATTGTTCTTAAGGAATTCTCAGTTTTTAACGGAAATGTTTTTGATGAATGATTTGCACGATTTCATTCATTTCTTTTTAATACTCTGTGTGTAAGTAGTATTTTTTTAAAACGTTTTTATGATAAAATGACCTTTCTTTGTTTACTTTTCTGATTTACCTATTTTTTTACTCTGTTTCATTTTCACGAATTTATGTTATGGAGCATAATACTTATGAAACTTCGGTTTTCAACGAAAAAGGTAACTGAAACTTGTCAGCGAAACAAAATTTTAACGATAGATATTTAAAAAAAGCCCTGGTAAATCATTAATTGAATTGTACATATTACTGAGTTAAATGTTTTGTTATCCGGTCCCGGGCAAAACGTATAACTGGAGTTCAGCTGTATTACAGTAATAAATTTTATAGTAAATTTAAATGAATTGTATTATGAATTTATTATTAATTATAAAATACAATTTGTATTAATATATATTAATATATATTGTTGATATGTTTAAATATATTAAATAAAATTAAATATTATGTTGTGATTATTTTATTAATTATAACTTTATTTATTATTATGTAATTCTGTTTATTATTATGTAAAAACGAATAAAATATATATTATAAGCCATGTAAGAGTATATCATGTTAGAATGCAACAATATATTTATAATGTATGAATGTAGTTGAATTAAAGAAAGCTCTTCTATAAGTTAAAACTCAAGAAAAAGCATTATTTTATGTAACATAATCAAAGAATGCTTTTATCAAATTTAAATAATAGTTGAGAACATTTTCGTCCATGCGAGCATTTTGTATTTATTTATTCAGAACATATTTTCTAATTGTTTATTGTTTATTAAGATGTATTGCTTTCTGCCTTCAAAAAAAGAAAAAGGAAAAATTATCGGAATAATGGCACTGTTTTCGCTTTCGTATGATAAAATATAACGTTGATATATATATTTTTTTCCTTAAACAGAATTAACTTAAAAGACAATGCATATTCAATGAACCTGAAGTGGGTGAGAATGTAGTTTATTTTATGAAGTACAATGTATGTTATATTATATAATATTAAATTATACAACAGTCAGACAAAAGATACACAAACATATAAAATACTTTATAATAAAAAGTGTGAGGTTTTTATTTAGCTTTTTCTTCAAACATTTATGGAAAAAATAGTCTTCCCAGAGTAAGTAATTAACTCATTTTAGAGAATGCTAAAGTTAAAATGCATTAACCCTTTAGTGCGCAGCTTTGCATATATGTAAAAACAGCGTTTTGAATTTAATAGATTTTTTTATTCGTATATACCTAATTCACACCAGAAAATTGAAATAGAAATATTAGCTTTAATTAATAACAGACATTCTGCAATTAAATTAAGGAAATTAACCATTGAAACTTTCTGATGTAAAGTCAGATTCTCTGAACCACGCAATTTTTAGAACGTATTCTATTATAGTAATTAAAGGGTTAATTTCCATCTCAAGCAGGATTAACTTTTGAGTAACAAATTAACCCTTTGGACTCCGGCGTCTCTTACAAAGATTTTATCCGTCGGCACTACTTTTAAAAAAGAAGTTTCCTTTAAGTATACAATCCCAAAAATGCTCCGATTAAATAAGGCGAATTTTATTTTCCTTTATTACTGGTGCCAAAAACAAATTTTGCAAAGAAAGATTATATCGCCGCAGTAGCGAAAACGGAGTGTAAAAGGGTTAATTCGGCAATTATTTAATTTTGTTTTTATTACTTTACTTCTCTACATTAATAAATATTAACTATTATTATTTTTTAATAGTCATTGTTAATCATTATATCCAAAAATACGAAATAGAAGTTAGGGCAATTTGTTCTTAAACCGTGGATGAGAAATGATACTTCCAATTATTAAAAGTGTCGAAATCAAATATTGTTTTTAGGTAGGGTATTTGATTTCCTAATAGTTGTATGTATATTAAAATGGAAAAGGAAATATTTATACAGTTTCTTGAAGTTAGTTTTCTCCAGAAAAAATTCTATTCATCTACGATGACAACTTACCGAGTTATGATATTTTGAACATTACGAAATTTCATCGCTTTCCGGCAGCAAAAACAGAAAAACGCATTGTCAAAATTTCATAAAATGCAAAGTTCACAGAATTTCGTATACTCTTTAGAATTCGAATTATCTGTCACGAATTTTCTCAATGAGAAAATATCAATTTAATTTTTAAACAAGTGGGAAAGACTCGCTCGGTTAAAGTAAGTGTCATGTTGTGTTAATATAACCATCGCTCGATATAATCATAAATTATCGGTGTATTATGGCCATAAAGCATTTTATTTCAAAACAGTCAAGAAAATTCTTTCAGATTCTGACAACCAACTCTTTCGCCAAATTTCGCCACGTTTGGCAACAAGTTTTCATTTGGTCCCAAGCATGTGCTGAGAAAGATCTACGTACCCATATTGGTTGAACTTGACTATCTTGCCTCCTATTGGGAATTTCTAAAAAAAAAAATTCTTTAGATTCTGAAAGCTAAAATTTTCGCCAAATGACGCCAATATCCCGCCAAACATCACGAAATTTTGCGAAAAGTTACCAACTTTACGTCTTCGTTTTCCAGCAACTGTTCAACAATTTAATGACTGTTTAAACCTTCAATCCCACTGAAGTGCTTTAACTTATAGAGACCCCAAAATAACCCACTAGAAGGGACTAGAATCACCCAATCCAGGCACCCACCAAAATCTGGCATAGATGTTTAACTCTGGGTGGGAAATTCCCTCTACCATCCAACTCAGCCCAGCCAGGGCAACGCAGCTCAGAAAATCAACGGACAATTATTAAACTTCTAAATGAAATGAACAAAAAATATAAAATAAGTGCCCTGACACTTATAACCAAATACAAAAAATATACAGAAATTAAAGACATTTATAACTTGTAACATATGTCTGTATTTAAAATGATAGAGCAGACAATATTTATAGACAATTTTTGTCAAGCTTTACAATTGTCTGCTTAAAGAACCTAAAAACACAAACTTAAGGTAATTAAACATACAAAAAACCTTAACCCCTTAACTGTGTCATTTTTTTTTGGCACCATAAACTAAAAACAGATAGGAAACACCACTTTTTACGTACTGGAGTACTTGCCTCAAGTAATCTAAAAATATCAATCAATTAATAAACCGAAGATTACAGTTAAAAATTAGTGGTATCCAAAAGCTTTTAGTAACGAAATAAGCAAACACTCCTTGCCCGAACTCAGTTCGGGCAAAAAGGGGTTAATCTGCTAAATGAACACTGTCAGACTTGACAGAAGATATAATGGATTTTCATGAAAATTCTTTGTAAGTTCATAAGAGTTAAAAAAAATATACTTAATAAAAAAATAGTTGTTATTGAGATCATTATAAATAACTTTCAATATTTTGCAGTTCGGCCAAGTCATGAGCACATTTCGCGTATTCCACTCCTTAGTTCTATTCTGGATATACACAAGTGAGTCCTTCGAGATTCGGCAACTTTCAAAAATATAATGACCAGGGTCCCCACGTTTTTCACAGTCACATTTGTCATTTGCACACTTCCCAATTTTCTGTAGATACGACGGGAATGCACCATGTCCTGTTATAAAATAGATCACAACCTGAGAATCACAGAGGAAATCTAAGTTTATTTCTGGAATGAATCTGTACGTATCTCTGCCTTTACTAGAGTATGACCAGTGCCTTTACCAGTCATTTACATTCTTGACACTGTAATGGTATTTAATCATACTTATTGGTATGGGAAGTTTCAGCTATTCATCAAAAATATTATCAACTATAGCGGACTTGGCAAGTTCATCAGCCCGCTCGTTCCCAGCGATACCCGCATTAGCCTTGATCCAGCCCAAATGGACCGTTTTGTTTCGCAAGGTTCCTAACGCCGTAAAGGTTTCATATAGCAGGTTATACGTTGGAAAAAGACGATTGAGAGCAGAAACTGATTATGTACTGTCTGTGTATAAAAACAATTGACCATATCCTGATCTATTAAACAAACAAATGGCTTCTAATATCACTAAAAGTTCAGCTTGATACACTGTGTTATAACTCAAAAGTCTTATTCCTTTATTATGCATCTCTTCTTCTTTCATATAAATTACAAAGGATGAAGCTACTTCATTCTGCATTCTAGAACCATCAGTAAATGATATTGGACTATTACGTCTTGGCACGAACCTTCTTACTGAGGTAATAAAATTGATATTGTGACCCTCATAGAAATTAGGATAATATAATATGTGTATTTTTCTCGTGATATCAGAGATGTGAACAGTTCTATTATCTATCTCTACTGTTCCCTCACCATGAAATGGTGACTATAGAGCCGACTTGAGTTTGACAATTCTATATCAATGAGTAACACTCCAGACAAAATACACAAAGCTTCAGTTGATGTGGAGGGATACCCTCTAATAACCGATAACAGACAATTCCTTTGGCAAGAGGAAAGTCTTCTTAGGCCATGACTATTTAGATCCGAATACCAAGATTCATGCCCATATGAGATTTGATTCTTCAACACAGTTGAATACCAAGTCTTTAATAAGCTCGTTGGAAAACTTACATCTTTGACCCTAACCTTCCTCATATTGCATGTAAATGAGATTAAACTTCCACGAATCATATCCAAATGGTCAAGTCAGTTTAATGAACTATCCAGAAGAAAACCCAGATAGAGAATATTGTCTTTTACAGGAATTGTACTTCCTCTATGTTTAAAAAGAGGACGTGTTTTCTTCATTGTATTTCTTCCAAACATCATCGATGTTGTTTTAGCCACGTTAAGATGCAAATTATATACCGTGCAAATACCTGAAAAAACTTCAACAGATCTATTGACTTTGTTTTCGAGGGCCGTCCTAGTATTTGCTCCTTCCACCACCAGCGAATCATCTGCATAAGAAATTAATTCGATGTGATGATCTCTACTTCTTTTAATTAATTTATCGCCGGCTATTGACCACATTAAAGGCCCAAGACAAGATCCCTGAGCGCATCCAATAAATATTCTAAACCAACGTATACCATTGGTAAATTTAAAACCAATTAGTCTTGCTGCAATATAGTTTTTAAAAACACGTTTAAGATACTCAAATAGTGGAAGATTGTCTATTATATCAGCTACCACATTCCAATCAAGAACGTCAAAAGCCCCAGCTATATCAAACGATATGGCTGCACAGTACTTGAAGTCTATCAATGTATGTTTGACGTTCTGTTTTAATGCCATAAGAGCCGTCAAGGTACTTTTACCCTCTCTGAAGCCATACTGCTCCTCATCTAAATAAGATGCAGATTCTAACATACATATTCTGACCTTTAACATTCTCTTGTATATTTTAGCTATGATTTGGAGTAGAGTAATTGGTCTATAAGATTTTTGTTGATTTTCTGGTCGATTTCTCTTTCTAAAGAAGATCACAACACCTTTTTTTCATATTGTCGTAAAATGGGCAAATCTGAAGCAAGTGTTGTACATAAGCAACATTAATGCCGTAAACTTTTTACACAAGTTTTTAATTATGATTGCATGGACTTCGTCGAAGCCAGGTGCCTTGTTATTGTGCTGCTAAGATATCGCATGAAACAATTCTTTTCTGGTAAATTCATAATCGTCCTGATCTTTTTTAAAATTCAAAGAACTAACAAAAGAGTGTGGTGTCCGTGGAATCTCGTCGATCCTAAAGTGTTCAGCCATCAATGTGTGGGCAACGTCGTCATAAGAATCGAATACACTAGAATTTTCCAAGGTGGAGAATTCCATATCTTCAAACTTGGATTTTTTGCCCGAGACATATTTAAACACATTCCCGTAGGCCTCATTAGTACGACTACAAAAATCTAGCCAACCTTTATGTTTTGCCTTTTTAATTGCTCGCTTATATCCACGTCGATACTTTATATATGTTTCCTTATACACATCATTTTCCAGATTTTTCTGTGCCTCTTATATGAAGCTGCCACCTTATTTCTCATTATTTTAAGATCTGAGGTATACCATGAAACATTTTGCCTATTAGATAAAACATCTTTTCTAAAGACCTTATTCATACAATACTGCAAATAATCATGAAAAGCTTCCATCCAAGCCTCAAGCATTAACTGATTACTGACTCTCACCAATGATGAATAAATTACATCATACTTTTCAGAAAACACCTTATTAAATTTATTCTTGGATTTATTCTTCGTTTTAAAACGGTCAAAATATCTGCATACGGTATTTAAACATAATTAAAAAATGATATAACGATGGTCCGAAAATGAAAAAGATTGGTCATCAACTCTCCAATTCATCAGAAAAGGCACCATGATAACGTCAAGCAGTGTTAAGTCCAACCTACCCTTAAGATCACCTTGGACGAAAGAATGAGACGCACTAGAGTCATTTACTATTTTTTAAATGTGTGGTCATAAGATGTTCTGCAAATATTTCTGTACGATCGTTTTCTCTTGTATAACCCAGTGAATTAGGCGGGACATTGAAATCACCGCCAATAATGATGCGAGAGGCATATTGATAAAAAGTAATCCAGGGTGACAAGTCGTCATCCAGATTGCCCGAAGGAGGAGCATAAACTGAACCTATGACCATCTTCTACAGTCAGGTGTTATAAAAACTGAGTTACTCAACACAATACCTTTCACAATTGCAAACGCCTTGTCTGTACAAAGGAAGGCTGAAGTGTTAGAGGTAGAAAGGAAGCAGAGCCAGTCTGGCATAAGACCAGCAAAAGAAACAAAATGACCTACTAATCGAATTTTCACGAACATGTGAGCTAAAGGGTCTTCTCGTATCCAAAAACTGTAGGATACAAAATTTAGTCCAAATTGTCAGAGCCGTTTTGAAGATAAAAATTTGCATAGCCATACACATAGACACACATAAAATAGATTTCCTCGTATTATAATATACACTATATATATAGCCATTAATCACCGCAAGCTTTCAATTTTAGGCATTTTGTCGGATATTTACAGATATACTTATCGGATTTTCTGGGACTTCAGGGTTATTAAGAATATGTTTCACTTCATATTTATCAACAGCGATTTGATCAGAAGGCCAATTAGAGGACGAACAAAAAATTAAAGAAAAATAGTAATATTTGGAATCACCTGTAAAAATAAAATGCACAAAAAGATCCATCACTATAGCTTACGAATATGTGGATAGTGTGCAATATGTGTATTCTTTTGTGCAATAAAATCACTATATTCATGGAGATATATCGATTTTTTTTAAGTTAAAAAAAAAGTATTGCATGTTTTTTTTTTTTGTTGTTGTTTTTTTTTGTTTTTTTTTTTGTTTTTTTTTTTGTATATATCCTGAAGGATTTTCAACCGAATTTAACGCCAGTTTCAGAAAAATTAGCAACATGCAGTAGAAACAAGATAGTGTAATTCAAATATAAATATATTCAATATTTTATGATGTATGAGCAGTTGTACGAAATAATTTTTATCTGCGCGAGCGATAACAAAATTTTTCTTTTTATATAATTTAATAGTCAACTCTATGGAGCAACTTATGAAAAAAATCCAGATATTTCTTGTTTAAATTCTGAAAGATATCGGCGATAAAGTGAGCTGATTTTTAGTTGCTCTTTAAAAGCAAGTCAATGATACAGGATTTTCCACAAATTGTCATTTTTTATTAACTGACTTTCAGAAAAGAATTTTTTGAACTAAAAAAAAAAATCGATATATCTCCGTGAATGCAAGTGCTATTCTTACAAAAATGAATAAACATATTGTACAATATCGCATATTCGTAAGCTACAACGATAGATCATTACGTACATTTTATTTTACAGTATGATACCAAATATTATTATTTTTCTTTGATTTTTTTGTTGTACGCCAAATTGTCTTTTTGATCAAATCGGCGTTGATAAATACGAAGTGAAACATATTCTTCATAATTCTGAAGTTCCAGAAAAATCCAAAAAGTATATCTTTAAATATGCGAGAAAATGTCTAAAATTGAAAATGCCCGGGAATAAATGGCTATATAGTGTAGGATAAATGAAATAAAAATAACTTTCTTTGATAAAAGAATTTGTAATATTTTATGGCAATTAAATAAAGAGAAAAATTCTATTAAAATTTTCTGTTTACATGATACGCAACCTGCACATCAAAGTTTCTCCATATTTTTTACCCGACTGCCAAGAAAGGTTATGTGTTTCACGCGTATCTGGCTATGTGGATTTCTTTATAATCTTGAAACATCCAAACGGTTGGATGGATTTTAATGAATGAGGTCTCTATCGATTTGCCTTAACCGTCCGATAGTTATAGGCTAGGTTTTGTTTTTATAAATACAAAATGGTGGCCGTAAAATACTAAATGGCTGTAGAGACGAAAAAAAATCTACGCACCGTATTGAGTGGCATGTCATTGTATAGGTTTTTCAAAATGAAGACGATGTTTTATTGATTATTTTACAGTCAGAAGCTCCGTTTAAATATTACACAACCTGGAAGTTGCGTAGGTAAGATCTCTAGCTTTACTGCAACTCTAACCTTCATAGACATCTAGAGGCCTCATCAGAACAGTGTTTATAGTTAATAACTAACAATTAAACACAACTTAAAAGTCCTCAGTATAAGCAAATAAAAAAATATCTAAGTAATATAAAAAATATTTTCACATTGGTGAGAAATAATTAATTAGTTCGGTTTTTGCGCAGTCGAATTTTTGATTTTTTAAATTTAATTTTTACTTGTTTATCCATATGCTGAGTTTCTTCCGTCTTTAACATTTATAAATTAAAGAGATCTATCAGAATTTGGAATGTACTTTTTTTTTCTCTTTAAATAATATGTCCTGATGTTAAAAGCAGAATAAAAAAGACATGATTATATGTGTGTGTATGAGTAAGAAGGGCGGGTACAGGGTTGGGTAGAAACTCATTTAAAGTTCGTGAAGCGTGTAATTCTCGGAAACATCAAAGGAAAGAGAAAAAAAAACATATTATTCAGCGGTCGTCTTTTGATCTTTAGCAATTTCGCAAGTTTCAAGACAATCAATCCAGCTTAAAAACAGTTTCCAATTTTAAACTTCTTTCTCTAAAGAATCTAAAAATTAATCTACATGATGAAGTTTATTTTTAACACACTTCTAACGAAAGATTTTATGCATTTTATTTTCGTTTGGAAATTCTTGTTTTATTGTTTGCCTTCTTTCAACTTTACTTAGGTTCCAAAATTAATATTTTGTCTTTTTCTTATACATTTTTGGACTTTTTATACACAGTAACTTTCGTAACAACTCCAAAATTGTACTACAAATACAGGAGCATTCGTACTATAACTAGTTTTATAAATATTCAGATCTTGTTGCAATAGCTGTTGTACTCTTATGCAAAAATTCATGAATATAAAATTTATTACTATTATATATATTAAATTCAGTAACAAGGAAATAGCCGGTCTTGTATACAACTTAATCACCATGGCAACCTAGAATCATTACCAATGATGGGATTATTGAATACCATTAAATTAATTACGTATGATAGGATTTAATAGGCTGAAGAAAACTTTTATTAATATCTTTTTAAGTTTTGATTCTATTTTCATAAAATTTGAAATGACTCGACAAAATTCTACAACGATTATACGCATTAAATTTTAAATTATCTATTAGGTAATTTTGCGCTGTTATATGCGGGCAGACGGACAGACAGATGGATGGATTTGAAGACGAAGAAAATTTTATTAATATCTTTTTAAGTTCTAATTCTATTTTCATAAATTTTGAAACGATTATATACAGGCTGATTCAAAACTCATCGTTAAAATTTTGTGGGGAGGTAAAAATTACGTCAGGATACCAATTTCGCATAGGCAAGTATGTCCGCAAACATAATCTAAATAAAGAGCAAAAGAAGCTGAAAGCACAAAAGTAAACGAGAAGTTTCGAGGCTTCAGATAATGAAGGTCATGAAGAATAAAGGTCATTAACGAGATTTTAGAAGTTTTTGAAGATGTAAAAGGCTTCATGGAAGTCCAAATGAGAAGTGTATATAGGAGAAGAAATAATACAAGCTTTAGGAAAGTCAAAACAATGATTGGGACGCAATGGAAAGTTCGGTACACACAGTGCCGTCTACATATGCATACGTACTTTTGCGGACATACTTTTCTATATCTAAAATCGGTTTCCTGACGTATTTCCTAACTCCCCACGAATTTTGAACGATAAGTTTTGAATCACTCTGTATGATGAATTTCAAACTATTAGGTTGGGTAGCTTTTGCGCTGTTATATGCGGACATAAGGACAAACCAGAGGACGTCTGTAGGTGCTACGTAAATGTATAACGCATCTAAAAATGGCCAGCCATTGCAAAATGCAATATTTTATTAGGGTGCACAGTTCACAGTAAAACCGGAAAAATGTTTCTTCATCTAGGAAAACATGCGGATATACCCGGGCTTACTGAGGATACATAATACAGGTGAAAATTATTGATTTAATTGATAACTTTGTTACATATTATACATTTAATATATTTTTTATAATATGCACTAATAATACCAAAAATCATATTTATATGAAAAATATTAATTAAAGTAAGTAAGGTTTTGAGTTTTATTAAAAGCGATTGTTTTCTATCGGCCTCGCGCCAATATTAATAGCCGAAGAAATCGCCAAAGATCACTGTTGAAAATCAGCGTTTTTTTATTTTGATCATTTTAGTGGTTTAAATACATTGTTTTGTTTTATTTATCGCTTGATGAATGTTTTAATTTCGCTATGTCATATAAGATGGAAACAAATGCTGAGCTGTTTATACTAATTTAAGTACAAACTGTTCTTACGAGTTAAGTACTTGCGTACTCGTCTCAACACGACAGACAGAGATTAAAAAAAATAATACCCGAAAATTATTTTAAAAACTATAAAAATTTAGTAAATAGCGATAATTTTTTCAAATAAATTACGATATAGTTTTTTAAAAAAATTAATTTGAAAATACATTTATTTCCCTATTCGACGGGTTAAATTTTTAAAATGTGCGATTTTTAGAAGTTAAAAAAAATTGCAGTGAAAGTTGAATTCAATCGTTTAGTGTTGACGCCGTCAAAATGACGTTCACTGTAAAAAAATCCGAACAGTATTCCTGTAGGAATCGGAAAAACAGTTGCCCTTATCGTACCGGGAAATTTTCCGACCCAGCTCGGAATAAAATCCGTAAAAAAAAGGAAACTTTCATTAAAACGGTACTTTACGGATTTTATTCCAAGTTTACGGATTTTATTCCGATTTTTACGGATTTTGTTCCGAGCTGGGTCGTCAATTTTTCCGGTACGATAAGGGCAACTATTTTTCCGATTCTTACAGGAAATCTAATCCTATTTTTTTTATATATATACAGTGTTGCGTTACGCACGAAAACTTTTGTCCTTCACAATATAGATAGATATCACCCCTGTTTTGAAATAAGGGCTAAAGACACATATTTTTCAAAATTGTGTTAAGTGCATATATGGAGTCAGGAAGCAATATTTTATAATATCTAATAGGGGCATACGTATATCTCGATTAATGAGAGAGTGAGTAAACCTTGTCCGGGGCACATTTTCAAAAAAAAAAAAAAAAAAATATTTATTGAATGAAAATTTTGAAATTTTCTGCGATGGGTCAACCATATCATTTGTAAATAAAATCACATGATAAAACTTCTCATATTTTTTTTAATTTAAAATTTAAATTTTATTAAAAAAGTGGGGTAGTTTAAAATCGTTATAACTCGAAATATTATTTGTAGAATTTCAATTTTTTTTCATTTAAATAAACAGAAATATATAAGTTTTAAGTTAGATCCAGCATTTTTTAAAAATATTAATTTAAATAAAAATTAATAATATTTACAGTAAATATTTGTAAAAAAAATGACGCAACTTTTTGAAAAAAAAATCATATTTTCAAAAGTAAGTATTTTTTTTTTCAAAATTGCTGAATCAAAATTAAAGTAAAACAATTGAAAAACACATGTTCCAAATTTGAACTATTTATCTTTAACGGTTCTTGGCTTATAAGAATTTAAATACGAGAAATGGTGAAAAAAAACCATCATGAAGAAAAACGCATTTTCTCAAAAAGTGTCGTGTACGTGACAAACATTGCTTGAAAGCTAGATTTTGAAAACAAACCAAAACTTAAAAATGAATATTTCCTTTTCCAATTAAGATAGAAACATTTTTTAAAATTTATATTAAGCAGAAAAAAAAAACAGAGAAAATTTTAATGTAATAAAAAATTCTAAGAAAATTTTAAGATTTTTGTGTCCCGGACCCCCTTAAGGCACAGCTACTATCCCTATATGTAAGAAATTAAGGGCTTAAGCAGCCACTTGAGCCCTAATTAATAATCATATATTTTTGCAGGAAAAAACTGGATGTGAAATATATTAAAACTAAACATTAAATCTAAATAGAAAATCTAAATATTAAATCTTTACTCCCAAAGGCGCTTACACAGTAAGCAATTATACAGGGCGAAAAATTCTTTGTTTTGGCTCTCCTCAACAAATATGCGAATCATTTCTATCTTACACTCTTATTGCAAAACAGGAGCAATATGATATAACCACGAATGAAAATATGTAATAACTTCTTCCCAGTTACCCATGATTCTGAAAAGATATATTTAACTTTAAAAACACCAGAAACCAATAATGTTTGATTAGCTGGTAAACATTACCAGCTTAGACTCTGATTTTATTAAGGAATTCTTAATTTATACCGTAAATTCAGAAAAGTAATTTTTACTTTTTTTAAGAGCATACATTTCATGATTACATTTTACAAAAAAATCTGCTTTTGGAAATTCGGAAATTTTTGAAAATATAAAGAAGCCAAACTGCCAACCCTGTTCGGTGTAGGAGAAGAGTAAAAACTCACTTAAACCTCGTGAGGTAAATAATCCCCAGAAAGATAGAATGAGACAGAAAAAAATGTTATTAAGCGGTCTTTTTTCATGTTTTGTAATTTCGCAAGTTTCAAGACATATTTAAATTTTTTTTTGTCTAAGAAATCAAAAACTAAAGCAGACGGTGAAATTTATATTTCTATGCGTGTGTGTGCGTGAAAATAAGTATTTGCATGTTTGTTGTTTTTATAACATTGCTAGATGCATGAATTGTAACATAATATGACTAGATGCATGAATTGTAACATCATTATAATATGTTACTGCTTTTGCAGCTGCGGAAAATCATTTGCTGTAAGAATGTACAGGTCATATATGCATCTATGATTATACCCTTTTTTTTTACTTATAAATCCGCTAAAAGATGAATTTAAATTGTTATATAGTACTACTCCTGCAGACTCAAAATGTATTTAGTGTTATATGTGCATGTGGTATGTGGCTATTTCAGGAATAATATGTAAGTGTGTGAATATAAGTATATGCATGCATGTTTATTGTTTTTGTAACATGACTACATGCATGAATTTGCAATGTAATATATTATTTCTGTTGAGGATCCAGAAAATAATTTATAATGCCATAAGTCTGTTTATATGGTGAACATGTATGTATCTAAGAATATGTCCGTTTTTTCTATTTATAACTCGGCTATATACATGAATTTAAACTATAACATATTACTATCCATGCAGGCACAAAATTTGTTTTACATGTATGTATGCGGTATATCTATGTATCTCTGGATAAATGAGTATCTGGTATATGTATGTGTGTGAGAATATAGGTATATGCGTTTTTATTGCTTTTATCACATGGCTAGGTGTACGAATTACCATTGTAATATATTATTGCTCTTGAGAACGCTGAAAATTATTTGCGGTAGGTATGTTTATCTGTGTATATATCTAAGAATATGCTCGTTTTTTTTCTATTTATAACTCGTCTAGATACATGAAATTGAATTTTAACATGTTACTACACATACATACGCAAATTTTCTTTTGTGCCATGTATGTATGTGGTATACTGTATATCTCAGTATAAATTGATGCATGTTTATGTATTTATAACATAAATAAATACATGTATTTACATTGATGCTACAATTAATGTCTATGCATATTAATCCTGTCTTAAATCTAGTATTTAAATTGTTCATGAGATATCAAAATGTTATTTTAAAACTTAAAAGAAACTTTAAAATTATTTTTGTCGTATGTATTTTTTTAATATAATTGTGTGTAGTTACACTCTATGTCTGATAAGATATACAATATTACGTATTTGGTACTTGTTAGTTATCCCGTCGACCAAATTACTGTCGCCAAATTGTAAGGTTAAATGCCAATAATGGTTGGATCGTTAATGTCACATTCACTTGACTACACGTGTTTACGTCACCAAGCGATTTTTATTTTGACGTTTTATTTGTATTTTCATTAATGTTATACTAATTTATTTGTTCTTTCGTTATTTAAAATAAAAATTATGTCAATTTGTATAATTTGGCAAAATTGGTCGACGGGATAACTAACAAATACCACGTATTTATTAGTATAATGAAAATATGCATTTAAAAATATAACAAAATATTTATACATTAACTTTCACCGTTATTATTTCTGGCAAATTAAATAACATTGTTTTAAAAAAAATAAGACAAATGCCGAAAATTGTTATTTTGTGCAAAGTATTCCCTCTTGTCGTGTCAAATAGTTAATTAAATAGATTTCGGGGTTTATGTCGAATTTCAAACATGTTTCAAACGTTGTTCTTTGTTAGCTAATAAGAAATTTATGCCAAAATTTATTTTTGGAAAAGTTACGACGGCTTGTTACATTGACTGCGGTTGTCAACATCGATAACCCCCCCATATTCTTTGATGCATGTGTCGACATGACTTCTGTTATTTTTATATCAATCCCTACTCATCCAGCATAGCTTAAGCACTCTGCACTGATTCATACGCATAGAAGAAATGTTGAAGAAAGTGTATTTGCCACCGCCCAGGAATTATACTGTTATTTTTTATTTTTTACTTTTTGTATATTTGTACTAAAACTGAAACTTCGATCTAGTATATTTTATTAGACTCCTAATTAATTACGAGTTGAAACCCGTCGAATTCGACGAATGAAATATTTAAAAGAGCCGATTGACTGAATTTATAAAAAAATAATTACAATAATGAATAAATATCTAATAAATATATTTCCAAACTTGATGTTAAGTTTGCCAGTTACAATTTTGTACACTCTCAAAAATAATTTACTTAAAAATGAGAA
This sequence comes from Maratus speciosus, assembly GCA_963932465.1. NCBI lineage: Eukaryota > Metazoa > Arthropoda > Arachnida > Araneae > Salticidae > Maratus > Maratus speciosus. The sequence continues at coordinate 168,314,789 of OZ010797.1, forward strand.
CTTCCATGTACTCGAATTTTTTTAAGTACAAATGTTTCAAAAAGAAGTATATTGTTAAAAATAATTTACTTAAAAATGGGCATTTCTATGTATTCATATTTTTTAATTACAATTGCTTCAAAAAAGAAGCATTAGTCTACTTAAAAATGAAAATTTCTTTGTACTCGATTTTTTTAAGTACAATTAATTCAGAAACGAGTACGTGATATTTTGAAGTTGTGTATACATATACTTGATTTACAAATGTATGCAGAAATGACTACATATATTTTGTATTTTAAAGTCCCATTCATGTTTAAATCCTATGTGCTCAAAAATATGAGTTTTCTGATAAAACCTTTTCTTATACCGAATTGACAGTAGGGATTTCCAAGCTTTTATTTAAAGATATATCTATCTTTGTTATAATTTTTAATTTATAATACACACTTTTCAAATTTATTTACAATTTCATTAGAAATGTTAAAGAAGAAAATTTAGTTTTAAAATTGTTTTATTAGAAATTAGAATATTTAAGAAAGGGAAAATTCATCTCAGCTGTTAGCGATCTTCCGTCGCTGATTCATAAAAGGTGTCATTTGGATGCAGCTGGTAACTGCTCTTATAGCACGGCCAGTACAATACTGATTTCCTACCTAGAGGACTCGGATTCAAATCACGGGGTGGCTCATACACAAAATTTCTAGAATTAAAATAGTAAATATGTTGTTCTTTACTCCAAAGATTGTAGTTCTTCGCAATTCAAAATTACCGCAATTAAAAATGGTGATTTGTCGGTTCTCTGTAATTTCGCTTTTTTTTTCTTATAGTGTTTGTGTGTTTCTATACATACTTATTTTCGAGTCCCTGTATGTACTCAAAAAAATGAGTACATGCGTTTTTCAAATTTAAGAGTTAAGTACTCGGAGCTATTTTTAAGATCGGGAAGTGCTCAATAATTAGTACAATTTACTTATTTTTAAGAATAGTGTTTTAACAATGTATGTAAACATTCGAGCTCTTTACTTAAAGTTCTAATCTGAGTGCCGTCGAAATTTCAGAAATTTACTTTTAGACGCACTCGCAGTAAAATGTTTAGTTTTGTCAAAGTAAATTCTCATTTCATTTTCACTATAACATCATTTCCACCCACTGAAGCCGTCTGGGATGAGCGTCTCAATCTCAGTGTCAGGGGAAGGAAAACAATTTTGAAACGTAAAAGCGTTATGAGTGAAAATGCGTTATTTTATTTAGAGACGTCATTTTCTATTCAAAAGTTTTTAAGAAGATATTTTTAATTGTAATACGAAAACGGCATCAGTAAAATGATATGGTAATTCTCATTGTTTACCTCCTCTCTTCCAAGATCCCTTATTGAGTCTTGCTCTCTTCAACATTGGAAGTAACCCGATTGCCACCAATGGAAAGAAATTTCATTAAAGACTTTTAAAATTAAAAATAAAATATAAAAATGGAAATAAATTAAAAAATAGCGAGTATGGGCACATCTACACTGTAAAAAAATAAAATTCCCTTACTTTACACCAAAAAGGGTGGCCACTAAGTTGCCACCCCGAGTGGTGTAATGAAATTCCATTTGAAAATTGGAGTAATGAGCCACCAGCTATCAAATGGTGTAAACAAACACCACTTTTAGTGGCAACTTAGTTGCCACCATTTGTGGTGTAATGTCACGCTACTGCTTATCTGGTGTAAAGTCACACTACTGCTAATTTGGTTTGCACTTTAACAGTAAAATAAAAACAATTTAAAGATTACATTTTAAATCTAATGCAACCATAATTTACAATAAATAGTTTCGCGCAAATATGCTGCTAAAGATTGTTTTAACTGTGATTATTATTTTAAACATTTTAGTTTTTGTAAACAACGAAATTTCCTCACAAATCATTCATTCGTTACATCTGAACTTACGTCACGTGTACTTAACTCTCTTTTTTTTAACTCAGCGTAGGCCTGACTGGTTTTCGAATAAATAGTCTGAGCAAATTAAAATAAACATACCATAAATACAACTAAACATTAAAAATTGTACAAAAATCGGATACAGAGAGCTAAAAATCACCAACCTCTCAAGCGCTAAAGAACAATTTTTATCACTTCTAAAATGCAAATTAAGAATACTTAACGGCATAATTAATTAATAAACACTACACCGCTAGAAAGCTTGTCGTTTAAGCTTTTAAAAGATACCAATAGTTAAGCAAAATGATAAAGTTTAAATAGTTAAAAAAGGTGCAAAACAAAGTAAACAAAACGCGTAACGCTATGGGAAAGTGGTCTGAGACAAAAATTTTTGTACCATATTTCATGAATTTCTTAAACATATCTAAACTCAACCCATATACGGTGGGTGGCGGCGCGAAGCCCGTACTTTATAGACCATAAAACAAGTATTGGTTTTTTTAAAATAATTAATAAAATGTTGAAAACAAGCTATGTTAAAATATGTCAACAACAATAAAAATCCCATGTATTTCTATGATCGTGGGCTAACTGGAAAATCGAAAAATGTCAAATTTTGAAACACTCAGCAAATACACAAAAAGTGTTAAAAACTTTTAAAACTAGATAGAATATTGAAGCTTAAGATTTAAATGAGCTGAATATCACATTAGTTTTTCAGAAAAAGTTAGTTTTTGTAATTAAAAAAAGCTTAAAAATATCGTTGTTTACGTAATATATTTCCTATGGGAAAACGATATTTCCTAAAAACGATATTTTTTAAAATTGCTCGCAAATAGTTAAAACTTATTGAAAACTTAAAATTCTTGGTTAAAAAATAATCTACGCTGAATATCTAATTAGTTTTTCAGAAAAAGTTAGTTTTTGTAGTTAACCCCTTCACTGACAAGCCCGTGTTAATACGTTCACTAAGCTCCAGGTTTCACTGCAATACAAGCAATATTTAAAGTAATATAATTCTATTGATTTAATGTATTTTTAATACATTGAACAATTATTAATACTTCCAAGGATTGCATTCATATTCGTTATTAAGTTTTTTTATAAAATGTTCAAAGAATCATGTTTTTTTAGCATTTAAAACAAAATGAGAGAAAATAACATTACAATTTTGCTCTTTTCCAAGACAGTCGGAGGGTTTTAAAAAAAGCTTAAGAATATCGTTGTTTATGCAATGTATTTCCTATGGGAAAACGAAAGTCGTAATCCTAAAAACGATATTTTTTTTAAATGGCTCGCAAATAGTTAAAACTTATTGAAAACTTAAAATTCTTGGTTAAAAAATAATCTACGATCTTCAATTTAGTTGAATTGAACACTATTTTAAAGTTAACAAGCGGAATTCATTGTATACTGAGCGTCTCAAAAGTGACAAAAATGCCAAAATTTGAAAATGGCACCAATGCACTTTAAAAGTAGGTTGAATTCATATACTCATAAAATTATAAATATAGCAGCTAGAGATACATAGTAGGTGTAAAAATGTTGGAAAATGATTGTAGTATTAACATTAAACAGGATTTTTTCAAAAATATGAAGTTAAACATAAGTTTTAAGTTCTTACCCTATTCCGAAGAAATTAACCAAAGAAGACGAGAATTTTTTCAGCTATGAAGGAACTTTTCAGCTCGGGTACTGCAACATAATCTGATTAACTGCTTTTTATTTAGTGATAAATACTGAGAAACATTTTCGAACAAAATCCTAGCCCTGGAACACAGCTATAAAAACAGATTTCAAAATGACGGACTGAATGATATGTCGCTTTAAAACTTTGCACCCGAACTGGCGTTCGGTTTCCACAATTTCTTTAAAAGTATAAAATTAAACCATTTTGAGTGTATCATGACACTTTATTCGGTGTTTACACCAAACTTAGAGTATATTTAATCCTCATTTGGGTTTTCATAAACTCAAATTAAGCGTAACTATTGTCCCTTTTTTTACAGTGTACAATTTATGTCCTTTCATTTAAAAACATAATTATAAAAATCGGTTCTGTAGAAATCTCAAGCCAGATGAATAAACAACAGCCTGGTCTTTAAAATATATAGATAACGTTAAAAATTCCCCTAAATAGGGCTCGAAATTTGGGAAAATACCTCACAATTAAAACAAATTACGTGAAAAAAGAAACGACTTTTTTAAATATACGATTAAACAGAGGGCATTAATAAATGTCTACAGAAACCACAGTCAACGTGTTAAAAAAATTATTTTTAAAGGTATACAGAGTGTTCCAAAATGCGATCAACAAATTAAGGGGGGGTGGTGATAGAAGGCATTAAGACGGTGACAAATTATCACAGAATTACCACACTGAGAAAAAAAATATCGCCTTCACCTAGAATGGATAGGTAGTCATTTTCTGAATACCTAAGTTAGAAATGTAGATTTCCGAGCTATGCGAATAGGGTAAACAACTAAGATGAATAGACGAAATGATCTAGAATTTCTAGTCTCTTGTTTTCTAGGTAACGAAACGATAATGAATCGTTTCAGTAGCAAGAAATTATCGCTTGATTTCTGGGAATGGTTTCATAAACTATAATTATAGTTCTAAAACTAACCTCTTGTGTTCGCATCTATTTGCAGATAATTTTAAATAAGTTTGACCACGAAAATATAGGAAAACGCTCTTGAATTCTAGCAGGAGACTCTAGAACTCTCTCGCAAAGGGAACTAAAATTAATAAGGATGATATGGAACTATTTTTTCTAGAGCCACAATTTAGATTGTAGATGCCAAAACCATATTATTTTCTAAGTGCACAGATCGCAAACCACTTATTTAGTCACAAATACAGGGTGTCTCCTCCTAACTGAACTTGCGTTGCCGGTAATAATTTTGAGTAAAATCAAAACATTACCATGAAGATGCAACGATATGTACCTTATTTTGTGTGAAATCTTATAACATCACAAAAAGGTCTGGAAAAACAGGGTGCTCAAGCAATAGATTATATCGTATGAACTGGCAATTAGTGTCCAAAATGCGGAGCGTCAAATGCATACTGCTATATCACATAATGGAAACCTCTATAAACTTTTTTCGATATTATCACATTTACAACAAATGTGAGAATGTCTGTTAAAAGTTTTATTACAATATATTTCAGTTTTCTGAAAGTTATTGCAGTCAACACTCGACACAAATTAAATTAGAACAGAACATGTACTATGGAAATATTTCATTCTTTGGATGATTTCTATCGCCCATCTTAATTTGTCAGTTAAATTTTGAAACACCCTGTATTTAGAAAGGAAATGTGATGTTCGTCATGTTCTTGCGAGAAATATAATCAAAATTCCATATATTGCCAACAGTGTTCATCATCATATGCATACCGGGCAGTATATTCTGTAAGCCAAAAAGATCGGTTAGAGCACTCTGTGTTATAGTAAAAAGCTGAAATGTGAAAAAATAAACTAATGTAAGTCTTTTTATGCAATTAAGTTATTAAACAAAACGAAACAAAATAAAAATAAAAATAAAAATAAAAATAAAAAGGGTTTAGATTTCATCGAGACATTCGGTATTTTTAACTAGATAGATAAATTGAGACACTGGTTATATTAAAACAATAAAAAAAAATCATAGAAAAAATAGAGCAAATTGTCCCTACCGTTGGTGGAGGGGCTGAAAGTCAATGCTTATTTACATATATCTATTAACTCATTTGTATCGTCAGTGCATTTATGACTCTATTTCAGGAACCTCTTTTAAATGTAGAAATTCTCAATATTTTTTATAGTACATTATCACGAAACGTCTAACAATATATAAAGCGAAAATAATTATTCAGAATTTCTGGTATAAATCCGGAGTTTCTGAATAAAAAAAGGAAATCCTCAAATGCACGCTAATACACTATATCGCCGAAGATGACCGGTCACTTGCGATTTTAGACGTTTTGTTAAATATCTGGAAAAATGCGTGAGGAATTAACCTAAAACTGAAGGTGTGTAAACAGTACAGTATAGGTCACATATTTCCGTGCAGATTTTTTCCCGAAACCCCATAAGGTACCATCAACAAATTGAAAAAGAATAAATATCTTTTGGATGACCATGTAAAAATTAATGCAACAAAAGCGTTCAAACTATAGATTATAAATAAGTGGCTTATTTTAATATAAAGTGTTCATTTTTATGAGTATAGTATGTATACTCGTAGAGAAATTAAGGTTTTTATAAAAACAGTCCCGAGTTTCGCCAAGTTTTTTGTTTATAATTTGCATAGTTTTTAATATAAATAAAAGTTATTTTCCGAAAATATGACAAATAACAATGCACATAATACTCTGCAATCAGAATTTAAAAATAATAAAAATAGGATGAAAAATGAGCAGGTTCACTAAAAAAGTTTCACGGCGCATGCGCGCATGCAAACAAAATATAATATGCACAATGTATTAGCTAAGTATGTAGAGCAACTTTTGTGAAAGTCTCAAAATCATAGCTTGAAAATTCTGAACATTATCGTCGATAGAATAAGCTAGAAATCCGTTGTCCCCAAAAAGAAGCAAAAATATGAAGAGTTGTATCAAATATCTGTTGAGTAGTGCCAAGATAGCGTACACAATATTGCACGTACTACTATATTTGGATACAACCCTTCATTTTTTTGCTTCCTTTTGGGAACAACGTATTTTTAGCTTATTATATTTTGATTGCATTCGCGCATGCGCGATGAAACATTTTTTAGTAAACCTGCTCGTTTTTCATCCAATTTTTAATATTTTTTTTAATTCTGATTACAGAGTATTGTGTACAATTTTGTTTGTCATATTTTCTGAAATGAACTTTTTTTATGTTAAGACCTCTGCAAATTATAAGCAAAAAACTTGGCGAAATTTCGGTTTGTTTTTATACAAATTTAATTTCTCTACGAGTATACATGCTATCCTCATAATAATGAACACAGTATATTACAATAAGCCACTTATTAATAATGTCGAGTTTGAACGATTTTGCTGCATTAGTTTTTACAGGGTTATCCAAAAGATATTCATTATTTTTCAATTTGTTGACGGTCCCCTATAGGGTTTCGGGAAAAAAAAATCTTCGCGGAAATATATGACCTATTCTATACTGTTTACACACCTGCAGTTTCAGGTTTATTCCTCATGTATTTTTCTATATATTTAACAAAACGTCTAAAATCGCAAGTGACCGGTCACCTTTGGCCATATAGTGAACGAATGATGCAAATCGGGAAAAAAAATTCCTTTTCTGTTAATTCTGGTACAGAATTTTGAAAATATCAATTTTTTTTTTCTTTTTGAGTATTCTTAACCCATTTTAGGCCAAGCATAGAAATTTTATAAAATGTGGTACTATTTTTATTGAAATATGCCTAAATCACATTCATTAAGACACAAAAAAAGTTTCGTGCATGAAAAATGATATTCTATATAAGAAATAAAATGTTGAGTATATGCACCATTGGCCAAATCAATGAACAAATACTTCAGTTGAACAATTGTGTTTTAGTCAAATTTTTATATTTTTTTATGGAAATTTTCGAAACATTTTGTATGCAAATGGATTTGCTATTTTTGGCACAAATAAATCACACTAAATTTCCAATAAAACTCTGAAGCCTCTCACTAAATAAAAAAAAAAGTTTTTTTAATGACATTTGTTTTATCTATATTTTATTTACAGAACTTGCAACTTTAATCCATTATAAAAACGCATGATTAATCTCAAGTGGAATAATTATACATTTTCAAAAAGTTGAATTTGTCAATAAAAAAAACCTCTCATATTTTAAAAATTTCACAACAGAAAATGTTTACTCCTAGTTGAATTTACTAATATTTTATAATGTTTTCAGAACACGTAAAAATAAAATTAGTGAACAACATATGACAGTGTTAATAAAAAAATATTTAATGAAATGGTGCGTTTACGCACCTTTGTCCGAAAATGGGTTAAAGATTAGACCTTTAAGAGTATATCCTCGTGAGAAAAGGAATGTATAACGTACCATTCTATAAATTAGAATGCTGCGGCTGCCTGAAGCTTTTGCTCAAAACTTTAAACCCGTTTTTAGGTGCGTTCGTAATTATATAATACATAACACCTATAGTCGCCGTTCAGTCCGTCCGTCTGTCTACCTGTCTGACTGTCCGTCCGCATATAACAGAGTAAAAACTACCCAACCGAATGGTCTGAAATTTTAAATACATAATTGTTGCAAAATTTTGTCGAGTCATTTCAAATTTCATGAAAATCGGATGTATAGTTTAATTATAGGCACAGTCAAAAGTTTTCCGTTACATTAGGGCCAATGGAAAAAAAATATATTGCAAGTGCATTTTAATAAAGTTATAGCATTCCGGATGTTTTGAAATTTTAAATATATAATTGCTGCAAAATTTTGTCGACTCATTTCAAATTTTATGATAATCGGATGTATAGTTTAATGACAGGGACAGTCAAAAATTTTCTTTTACATAACGGCCAATAGGAAAAAAATATTGCAAGTGCATTTTAATAATGTTACAGCCTTCCGAATGGTCTGAAATTTTAAATATATAATTGTTGCAAAATTTTGTCGGGTCATTTTAAATTTTATGAAAATCGGATGTATAGTTTAATTACAGGGACGGTCAAAAGTTTTCCGTTACATTAAGGCCAATGCGAAATAATTAGTTCAAGCGCATTTTAATGATATTACAGCCTTTCGAACAGAATGAAATGGATATGCACTTATGATGTGCACTAAAATATACATTCAGTACAATATGCGGTGCAAAAAGTATTATAAAATTAGTTATAGTACGAACGCACCTCATTTGCCACGCTTAACGAGCAATTTCCAACTTGTTAAAATTCCAATAATTTACGGAGTTATAGCTGTTTTAGTGACGCAACGCCAGGGCAAATCGGACCACGGTGCCAGACGACCCGATCTGAACATATAATATTCGTTCTTAAATTAGATTAAAATCATATAATAAACATAACATAATTATATGATGTTCGAAATATGTAACGATGATATTCGAAATATGTAACGGTAGTATTATGATATTAAGCAGTGGACGATGACAGACTAACCGACCATTTTTATTTTCTTCTATCTTTACAAGAAGAAAGTATTGGATTCATGAAAATTTTCAAATTCCGGTTTTCGACGGATTTACACGTTTTAGGGGTCAAAGAATCCGAAAAACATGTTTTTACAAAATACCTGTCATGAAACATGAAAATTAACATGAAAAATTTCAAATTCCGGTTTTCGACGGATTTACACGTTTTAGGGGTCAAAGAATCCGAAAAACATGTTTTTACAAAATATCTGTCTGTGAGTTTGTGAGTCTGTCTGTCTGTGTGTGACACAGATTTTGTGGGCGCTCTATCTCAAGAACTAATACACGGAATTTAATAAAAAAATTACATTCAGTTAGTCCCTGATATAAATTGGTGCTCATTAGTTTTTGGAGTAAATCGCTCAGCAGGTCGCGCTGCTATGCAGCATTTTTCACGATTTCCACAAGAGCTCAATCTACAGAACTAATGCACGGATTTTCAACAAACTTCAGACTCAGTTAGACCTTGACAGGAATTGACGTTTTAAACATTTTGGTATAAATCGCTCAACAGGTGGCGCTGCTATGCTGCATTTTTTGTGATTTCCGCAATATCGCTATCTTAAGAACTAATGCTTGGATTTTCAACAAACTTCAGATTCAGGTATACCTTGATATGAATTACTGCTGTTTATGTTTCGATGCAAATCGCTTAACAGGTTGCGTTGCTATGCTGTATTTTTCAGAATTTCCACTATAGCTCTATCTGAATAACTAATGCGCGAATTTTCATCAAACTTCAAATTCAGATACACTTTGATATGAATTGGTGCTAAAATGATGTAATTTCTTGTATTATTTAAATGATTTAATTGGTGTGATTTATATAGGAGAACATTTTGTCATGACCACAACGTACTAGTTGGTATTGTAACGACTTGACTCATCACCAATGGAACCATTTAAATCAGCTCTATGCTTGGCATCTGCACATCATACATTTACTTTTCTTATGAAACTACATTACTGCTTTTTTCTGAAAACTATTTTTTTTAATATGATTGACAGGATAGCTCAAGTTCTATTTAACCGATTTACTTCAAATTTTGTGCCAACTTTCAATGTTCAACTATCAATGTTTCTATCTATCGCCCCTACCGATTTCGCACCATTTTTTTTTTCTTTTTTAGTATTTTAAAGAATTAAAATTATAAAAAAAAAGAGTCGAAAAATGCCTTTGTTTTTCAGACAGCCGCAATTTTCTCTTAGGCAGAGGCTATAACGACATTCTTATGAATCATGAATGAATTATGAATCATTTAAAAAATGTTTCAGATGATCAGAAGAATGACAATCAGCATAACCCTTTATTTTACGCCACCTTTACCAGATTATAGTACATTTAATTTTAATTTCTTTTATTCAAAAATTTTTTTTGTTTATTTTCCAAAATATCAATAAACATTATGTAAAAAAGTGAATAATAAATACATAAATATATGAATATATACATATTTATAGAGCTCGCAAAATGCACAAAATTTATGCCTCTAGACCAAAATACCCCTTTAAATTCTTCCTGTAAAATTCTTCTGAAGACAGAAAACAATAATTCAGCCTCTTCCATTCATTTAATGCTAAAAGTAGGATTGAAAATCCATGTGTGTCAAAGCTTTTAGATGGTTACAAAAAGAGAAAATTTTCTAATCTCCTCGTGTGACAGCTTTGAATCTGAGGCAAACAATGCAAAAGGTTTTAGAAACCTTACAAGAAAAAGCCATCTTCTCCAAAATGGTTTTATCATTTTTCCTGCCTTGTTCTTTTATCTTTTTAAAAGAATTTGGTTGAATTTAGAACTAAGATCAGCTATTAAATTTATATATGTGTATTAAGATCATCTCTTTTTTTCTTAAAAATAATTTTGTTAGTAGATAATACTAAAAACCTCGGTTTTTAACTTAAAACAACTTTACATAAGTATATGCACATAAAATAATTAGATGATTAACAGAGAAAAACTCGTAAAATATCTCTTTAATTTAAAAGCCTTTCAATTCGTCGTATTTAGTCACATTTAGTTGTACCATATCTATCGTTTAATTTCATTGAATTTAGAATGAAAATCAGATGTTAAACTGATATTTGTGTATAACCTTCCCTCTCACGTAATATATATATATATATATTTAGTTAGCTAATCCACTAAAACTACGGTTTTAATCAAAACAAATTCATATAAGAATATGCTTCAAGAATTAATTAGGCGATCAATCATAAAAAACTGATAAGCTAATTGTTACTTTTAAAAGCCTTCTATCTTGTGTTTAAAAGTTTTTCGGCCTTGGTGTTTTATATTTTGAGGAATGTAATTTGGTTTAATTTTGAATTAAGATCAGATATTAAACTTACATCTGTGTGTGAAATCCCATATTTTTTGTTTTAAGATGTATATATATGTACATATTTTTATTATTATTTAAGTAATCCCAAAAACTTCAGTTTCAACTCAAAACAAATTCATATAAGGATAGATGTCACGAATTAAATAGGCGACCAACCAAAAAAAAAAAAAAACCTTATAAAAAAACTTATAAGATAATTGTTACTTTCAAAAGTGTTTCTTGTGTTCCTTGTGTTTACAAGCTTTTTCAGCCTTAGTGTTTTATATTTTGAGGAGTGTAATTTGGTTTAATTTAGAATTACGCTCATATATTAAACTTATATCAGTGTGTTAAGTCCCATCTCTTTTTGTTTTAAGATTTTTCTCTTTTTAATTAAGTAATTCTAAAAACTTCGGTTTTAACTCAAAACAAATTCATATAAGTATAGATGTCATGAAATAATTATGCGATAAACAGTTAAGCTTAGTTGGGGCAACTGGGCCATGAATTTACAATGTGACTCTGGAGCTTCTGACAATTCAGCTTCAAAAAGCTAATGTTCATTTGAATTAAAGTCTGAACTTCGGTAAATGTGTTCAGTTAGGTTCCCTCTATCAGCGGTGACAGCGATGACCACCTCGGGAACTCAGATTTCGCTTTAGAGTGTTAGTGCAATCCCGAGGGGTAGACCACATCCACTCCTCCCGACTCTCAACCAGAGTCTGAGAGGGAGCGTCGGATCCCTGATGAAGCTGCTGAGATTTATTTCGGTTACTGTGATATTTACAATTACAATCACAATTGGTTACCCAATTTTTCTGGGCGAACCGAAGATTTCACATCGATATATATGACTGTATGTAGTGATTACATGAGGATCATTTCACCTAATGTGATTGCATAATTGTTTACAATTTTCTTGGATATATATACGTCACAGTACATTTAACGCACAATATTTAACATGACAATTAGAAACACATTACAACACAATATGAAACACCTACTATTTACATGGCTGTGTGTAGTGATTACATGTGGATCATTTGAATGTGATTGCATAATTATTTACATTTTTCATGGATTTACAGGGATTTCACAATACATTAAACACACAATATTGAACATGACAATTAGAAACACATTACAACACACCTACTATTTACAATTTGCGCATACAAGAGTTTGGAGAGATGCACAAGATAAAAATTCAAAAGTGATAGAAGTTTCTGGCACCCGCTAATAACCCGTTTCTCCCTCCATGCTACACCCTAGTGATGGAGTCGGACTAGAATGGCTCTGGATTTGAAAAGATGTACTCGTTTGTTTCTATAAACCTCATGCATTGTATGATCTTGTTGAGTAGTTGTGGTTTCTCTTTTACATCCCGCCACCAACTTGCTAAATTCATACGTGTGTGTTTTTTGAGATGATAATGCGATGTTAATGTACAGTATAATACATAGTGTAACGATGTTGACGGCAAGCCACAAATGCATAGTGGGGAGTCTCTTTTGTTAATTTTGTATAAGTGTTCCTGAAAGGGGCCGTGATTTGTTAAAAATATGAGTAAGTATCTGTTGTTTACGAAATAATTGTGGTCAACCAATGGCAAGAATTCCTTCGTATATAGGCTTGTGTCTGAATCCGTCCAGCGTTTTTGCCAATTTTTTAACAGATTCTGCTTTGTCTGTGATTTTAGTGAAGAAGCTGGATATGGTAAAAATGTATGTATTAGTGTTTCATCCGTTACTGCCGATTTTGCCAGTTAGTCAGCTGCCTCATTGCCCTCAACACCTGAATGTCCTTTTGTCCAATTGAAGTATATGTCTTTTACTGTTGTTTGTAATTGTTGTAGAATTTTTAGCATTAAATAGTTTGTATTGTCAAAATTGTTTAATGCTTTTAAACTTGATAGGCTATCCGTTATGATTAAGTATTGAGAATGTTTGTCCGACTCTATCCACTCTAATGCTAAAGAGATCGCGAAGAGTTCTGACTGGAAGACGGAGTTATCCTGGGACAGTTTCGCTCTCCAAGTATGGATTTGCTCGTTTTTTTCGTACACACAAAACGCCGAGACTGTGCCTTCGGACATTTTGGAACCGTCCGTGTATATTGTAATTTTGCCTACATAGTCGTTTATTTCACAAATTTGTATTTCACTTGTTAGTGGTGATGTTTTGTATTTTGAGCATTTTGGATAGTATAGTGGAGCAAAAGCCTTTTCTGTTGACTTGCCGAGACGAATCGTCCCCGAATACTCCGCCTCCGCCTCCAACTGCAAATCCAGTGGGGGGAGACCTGTGAGGACCTGCAGGGCGTTTGTTGACGTATTGCGATATGCTCTCGTTATCAGCAACAAAGCTTTCCTTTGTGCCGAGAGCAAATGTCGACGACCGTGATATTGCGCCATACGCGGAAACCAGGCAGCACACGCGTAGGCCAGTTTCCTTTGTAAGATCGCCGAGTACCAAATCTTAAAAAATTCCGGAGGGAGTCGACCTGAGATTGATGAAAATTTATAAAAATTTTGAGTTATTTTTCCGATTTCTACTCTCTTTTGTGCCACACGTGGGAGAAATGATAATTGTTTATCTAATATTACCCCCAGGTATTTTAGTGTTGTTTCTGATTTTATTGATTTACCTTGAAGTTTAAATGTGGGGCCCCGCTTAAGGTGTTTGGGTTTGCCAAAAGTTAATGATGAGGATTTTTCATGTGAAATTTCTATTTTGTTGGTTTCTGCCCAATTCTGAATAAATTTTAAAGCTTTCTGACCTTTTTGTTCAAGTTGCTGTCTCGACTGTGCCCAGATCAGTAATATCACGTCATCCGCGTATGCCACCAGTTCACAGTCCTGTACATCAAAGGTCTCCAACAGAGTCTCCAACAGAACCAACCAAAGAAAAGGACACAGACACGATCCCTGCGGGCAACCCTTACTAAAGAAGTACAACAAAAATGGTGCCATCCAGTCCACCTGAGCTCGCCTACCCGAAAGGAAGGAAACGACAAGATTAATGAGTTGTTTAGAAATACCTAGTCTTTGCAATGCTAGGATCACCTGGTCCCAAGGGAGGTTGTCAAATGCTCCTCTGAAATCCAGTGGCACCAGTGATGTGTATTGTTTATTTTGTTTGTGTTGTTCTACTAATGAAATCACTTGCTCCAAAGCCGTTTCCGTAGATTTATTTTGCGCGTAGCCGTGTTGCTTACCCGATAAGAAATTCGTTTTGTCTAATGCGTGATGTATTCGTCTTAGAATTAATTTCTCTAAGATTTTTCCGAATATTGGTAATAGAGTGATGGGGCGATATGAAGAGCTCTCATTCAAGGGTTTTCCCTCCTTTCTAAAATACACGAGCTCTCCCAATTTCCAGTCATCAGGAAAATAGTTTAACTTTAAAAGACTGTTGTACATATCCACCAGAATATTAGGAATTTTTGAAAAGATGCACCTAACCATCCTGTGATCAATTTGATCAGGTCCTGGCGCCTTGTTAATATTGAATGAGAAAACAAAATTTCGCAACTCTCTTTTCGTGAATTTTGCCTGGTCGTGCGAGTTTAGTCGCTGTGGTAGTTGCTTTGGAGTTTCATCGCCAAAAATGTCTCTCGTTAGTTTAAAAAGGGTTGATGACCTGCAAGTGGGTGACAAAGAATCAAATTGGTAACTGATATGTGAGTCCTGGAATCAGACAGAAATGCTCAAAATTACATTTTAATATTTAAAAATATAAAAATATGCATATTTCTTTATTTCTTCATGGGTCCAGTTGCCCCCCAAAATGGGGTAACTGGACCAGGGGGGGGGGTCTATGTTCCACACGCGTTTATTTATTTATTTTTTTTTATATCGGATATCAGGTCCTGTTTGAAAAGTGTAAACAACTTAAAAAAATTTAAACCAGGCAGATCATGTAAATTATATGTCAATAAACATCGTTGTAAGGGAAACCTTTGCTGTCAATGCGTCTAAAAAAAGTACCAAAAGTGAAACTATTAGATTTATTCATACCAAAAACATAAAACTTAAGTATGTACTTATGTACTTTCGTATAGATAATAAGTATAAAAGTCACATGGGTATTTTGAGGGAAAAAACATCGAGGTAGATCTATGAAAAAAAAACGGCTACGTAAGTACTTGAGTACTTTATCTTTATTCAATGGTCACATTATATAGGGAAATTTCTATTGTTCCTACCAGAACCCTTAATGAGTTACCTTCATGATAATTTTATTTAACATATTCTAAAGAAAGGTGCGATGAAGATATTATTTTCAAAATAGTGGTAGGAACGATAAAAGTTTTCCTATAGAATGCGACCCCTGTGTATCGTACAATTTCAAGGTCTGTCTATCTCGCTTTCAGGGGTAAGGTACTTGCATTCGTAATATGTTGAAATAATTTAATGACACCAATACATACAAGAGAATGTATCTGAAAACTAGTAAAATTAAATTTTCGCGTGCTTAATAAAGGTGAAATTTTCATTTTACAATTCAGGTGCCAATGTGGCAATTAGGAATTAAAATTAAGTGATGTTATAACGGCATAACCGCCTCTCAAGGGGTCAAGAAATTCGGTTTGATACCACTCAATATGCTTTTTACTTTCTTCTATCTTTACAAGAAGAAAGTATTGGATTCGTGAAAATTTCGACTTTCGGTTTTCGACGGATTTACACGTTTTAGGGGTCAGAGAACCCGAAAAACATGTTTTTACAAAATGTCTGTCTGTGAGTCTGTGAATCTGTTAGTCTGTCTGTATGTGACATAAATATTGTGGGCGCTATATCTCAAGAACTAATGCACGGAATTTAATAAAAATTTATATTCAGTTAGCCCCTGATATAAATTAATGCTGATTAGTTTTTGGTGTAAATCGCTCAACAGGTGGCGCTGCTATGCAGCCTTTTTCACTATTTCCGCAATAGCTCAATCTCCAGAACTAATGCACAGATTTTCATCAAACTTCAGATTCAGTTCGTACTTGACATGAATTGAAGTTTTGTACATTTTGGTGTAAATCGCTCGACAGGTGGTGCTGCTCTACTGCATTTTTTACAATTTCCGCAATAGCTCTATCTCAACAACTAATGCTTGGATTTTCAACAAACTTCAGATTCAAGTATACTTTGATATGAATTGGTGCTGTTTATGTTTTGGTGCAAATCGCTCAACAGGTGGCGCTGCTATGCTGCACTTTTCAGAATTTCCATTATAGCGGTATCTGAAGAACTAATGCAACAATTTTCACCTAATTTCAGAATCAGTTAATCCTTGATATGAATTAACATTTTGTACATTTTGGTGTAAATCGCTCAACAGGTGGCGCTGCTATACAGCATTTTTCACGATTTCTGCAATCGCTGTATCTCAAGAACTAATGGACACATTTTCATCCAACTTCAGATTCAGTTAATCTTTGATATGAAATGATGCTGACTACGTGTTGGTGAATATCGCCCAATAAGTGGCGCTGCTATGCGGGATTTTGCACTATTCCCTCAATAGCTCTATCTCGAGAACTAATGCACGAATTTCCATCAAACTTCACACTCAAGTACACCTTGATAAATGTTCGTACTGATTATGTGGTTGTGTAAATCGCTCAACAGGTGGCGCTTTTATGCTGCATTTGTCATGATTTGGGCAATAGCTCTATCTCAAGAACTAATGCACGGATTTTCCCCAAACTTCATATTCAGTTAAACATTGACATATGTTGATGATAATTAGTTTATGGTGTAAATCACCCAATAGGTGGCGCTGCTATGCTGCATTTTGATGGATTTACACGATTTCAGGGACAGTAATATCTCAAGAACTAATGCACGGAATTTCATCTTTTTAGAATCCTCATGATGAGCATAGATGCACTGTGATAATGAATTTTGAAGTATTGACAAGTATGAGATAGAAGAAAGTTTTGTGATGGATACAACATACTAGTTTTAAATTTCATTACGTAATTTTAATAAAGTAATCTATCATTTTCTTTAGTGTGAGCAAAAAACAATGGATAAATTTACTTCCCGTAGTAAGAAAAACTCAAAAAAAAATATTTATAACTACTGGGTAACTGGATCCAACATGGTCCAGTACATACCCCGGATACATGCCCCAGTTACACCATTCTTTAAAAAAATTATGGAGTAACTAGGACACCGGGCTTACATTTGAAACAAGAAGTAAATATGTATAGATACCTAATAATATTAATGTAGTTATATGTCTAATATTTAAAAAAAATATTGTTTAATAAAAGTACTTACAGTATTTTAATAAAAAGCCGAGGAAGTTCAAGCATATTGACGTTGTTTTAAAAAAAAGAAACGTAAATTTTAGACAACCTATCACAGCAAAGTGAGAGTTATGATTGAGTTGATACACGTTGTTTTAGGAAGTAGAGATTAAGAGGCATTGTTGACAAAAGCTAAAACTTAAAAAAACACGAACAGCTTTTTATAAAATAGCCTATGGCCCAATTACCTCGTGGGTCCAGTTACCCCAACTAACCTTAATTGTTACTTTTAAAAGCCTGCTATCTTACTTTTAAAATCTTTTTCTGCCTTGGCGTTTTATATTTTGAGGAGTGCAATTTTGTTGAATTTAGAATTAAGGTCAGATAAGATCTTATATATGTGTACTAAGTTC
This sequence comes from Maratus speciosus, assembly GCA_963932465.1. Classification (NCBI taxonomy): domain Eukaryota; kingdom Metazoa; phylum Arthropoda; class Arachnida; order Araneae; family Salticidae; genus Maratus; species Maratus speciosus. Next base: position 168,332,842 of record OZ010797.1, read on the forward strand.
ATCTCTTTTTGTCTAAAAAAACAATTTTATTGATTAGGTAATACTACAAACGTCGGTTTTTAACTTAAAATAAATTTATATAAGTATAAATGCACATAAAATAATTAGATGATTAACAGAGAAAAGCTCGTAAACTATCTCATGACTTTAAGAGCCATTGAATTCGTTGTATTTCATATGTAGTTTCAATTTAGTTGAATTTAGAATTAAAATAAGGTATTGCTAGTGCCCATGATATTACTAACAATATTCTCAAAGGATTAAAAAAACGGGGTTGACGAAAACATTAGCGTATTGACATGATTCTGATAAACATCTTACTTCTCTTACAGAAAAATTAAATTAAAAACTCGTCAAAAGCGGCCAGATAAAACTGTTAAATTGGGTTTATCTATAACATTGATTTAGTTTTTGTTGTTGAAATTAGTATTGAACTTCACAATCTACATGTGCATGTTGGCCGAGTCGGGAGGAATTTTTATATTTTGAGGAGAATTAACATCAGATATTAAACTTATATTTGTGTATCAAGTCCCATCTCGTTTTGTCTTAAGAATTTATTTTTAATGAGGTAGTCCTAAAAACTTCGGTTTTAACTTTAAACAAATCTAAACGGTTTTAACTCTAAAAAAAGCATAGATGCACATGAAATAATTAAACCATCAACAGAGAAAAACTCATGAACTATCTGACCAGGGCTGCCACAGGTGAATATATTTTCATTCTATCTCGAAACAGTTTCTTAATGCTCAAAATTTCCGCATACACTATGACAAAATTTACAAGAGAAATATACTACAAAATTTATAATCTTAAAATAGTGGTGTGAATAGAATATAAAAATAGTCGCCAGTCGCAACCCTGCTGATGATTTTAAAAACCTGTTGCCTCGCATTTAAAATATTTTCCTGCCTTTGACTTTTATCTCTTGAAGACAGCAATTTGGTTTAAAGTGACTAACGTCGTTTTCGATTATAATTTTAATCCAAAAACTTACTGTTAAAAAAAAAAAAAAATGAGTGTGAATTTTATGATCCCGGCGTTTTAAAACATTTATATTTCTTACAATCTTAAAAATAATCGATCAAGTGCGAATATTACTCACGCACAGAGAGATCCGTACAATGAATAAATTAATTAGTAAATGTATTTTACAGAGTGATTGGCGCCAATGGGATACGAACCACGGATCTCATGTTCAGGAGGCGAGAACGTTAACGTCGAGCAAAAGGGCAAGCCAGTTACTCTAAGCTAGTAACTCGCTTTATACTTATCATGTGAGATTAGATCGCTACAGTATTTTTAAAAAATCATTTCTAAAAGAATAATTAAACTTTGTAAAAAATTATACATCGTAGGGTTGGATATAACTGTATATACTAAAAAAGTAAAAATAGATATACAATGAAAGTTCAGATATATATGAAGTCTAAATAGTATCAAATATTGCTACTCTGTGTAACTCTTTTTTTAATTTTATCCTAATCTGTTTATAATGAACTGACAATAAAAGTAGCGCATATTTAAACTTTACTTGGCATTTCATAAACCCCAATTCAGTGTAGTAAAAATCGTTTCTTTTTACAGTGTACGTAAAACAAATCCCTTGTTCAAAGTTTAAACTTGGCATTGTACTAAGCGAGTTTCGAAAGGAGGTCGCAACCAACGCCGCATTGGCCTGTGCCGTGTTTTTCCAGATAGGTTTTTAATTTACGTTTAAAGACACGGGTGGCGTATTGAGAGAGCTACACAATGCAAACTAGTCGTGAATCCCATAGTAATTATGTGATTAATTCAAATTAAATTAGTCCGTTTTTAAGAGTTTGACGTTTATTGCTTTTATAATATTAATGGGCACTGCATTACACAAATATATTATTAAAGGCTGTTACCTAGGATTTAAAAGCACACACATAGAATGGCCCATAGAATACGTCACCCGTGTCTTTATGTAAGGTTAGTTGCGGCAACTGGGACATGATTTTACAATGTGATTCTGCAGCTTCAAAAAGCTTATGTTCATTTGAATTAAAGTTTGATCTTCTGTAAATGTGTTCAGCTAGATTCCCTCTATCAGACAGAAATGTTCAAAATTACATTTTAATAGTTAAATATATAGAAATATGAATATTTCATTTTTTTTCCTCGTGGGTCCAGTTGCCCCATAAAAATGGGGTAAGTGGACCAGCAGGGTCTATGTTCCACACCGTTTATTATTATTTTTTTTCATATGGGATATCAGGTCCTGTATGAAAAAGTGTAAACAACTTAAAAAAATTTAACCCAGGCAGATCATATTAATTATATATCAACTAAAGAGCGTTGTAAGGGAAACCTTTACTGTTAATATGTCTAAAAAAAAGCACTAAAAGTGAAAATATAAGATTTATTTATACCAAAGACAAAAATTAAGTAAGTACTTATGTACTTTAGTATAGGTAATAAGTATAAAAGTCACATGGGTATTTTAAGGAAAAAAATAGCAAAGTAAATCTATGAACAAACGACTACGTAAGTACTTTATCTGTATCCAGGGGTCGCATAATATAGGGAAAATTTTATTCCTACCAGAACTCTTAATGAGTTACCTTCATGATCATTTTATTTAATATATTATAAAGAAAAGGTGCGATGAAGATATTATTTTCAAAATAGTGGTAGGAACAATAAAAGTTTCCCTATAGAATGCGACCTCTGTATCGTACAATTTCAAGGTTTGGTTATCTCGCTTTCAGGAGCAAGGTACTTGCATTCGTAAAATGTTGAAATAATTTACTGACACCAGTATTTACAAGAGAATCTATTTTTAAACAAGCAAAAGTACATTTTCGTGTACTTAATAAAGGTGAAATTTTCATTATAAAATTCCGATGGCAATTAGGGATTAAAATTTTGTGGTGCCATAACGGCTTCACCGCCTCTCAAGAGGTCAAGAAATTTAGTTTGATACCACCCAATATGTTATTTTTTAAATTTTATTACGTAATTTTAATAAGGTATTCTATAATTTTCTTTATTGAGAGCAGAAAACAATGGAGAAATTTATTCCCCGTAGTAAGAGAAACACAAAAAAAATGATTTATAACTATTGGGGTAACTGGATACAGCATGGTCCAGTTACCCCAGATACATGTCCCAGTTACCCCATTCTTGAAAAATTTATGGGGTAACTGGGACAACGGGCCTACATTTGAAACATGAAGTAAATATGTACAGATACCTAATAATATTAATGTAGTTATATGCCTAATCTTTAAAAAAAAAGATTGTTTAATAAAAGAACTTACAGTATTTTAATAAAAGGCCAAGGAAGTTCAACCATATTAAGGCTGTTTTTTAAAAAAGAAACGTAAATTTTTGACACCCTATTACAGCAAAGTGAGAGTTATGATTGAGTTGAAACACGTTGTTTTAGGAAGTAGAGATTAAGGTGAAAAAAGCTAAAACTTAAAAAACATCAACAGTTTTTTTATAAAATAGCCTATGTCCCAGTTACCTCGTGGGTCCAGTTACCCCAACTAACCTTATGTCCAAACCGTATGTGTCTTTAAGTGTTAATATCTCGTCTAATTACCTACATTTGTTTTCGAAAATTATTATCGACAATCCTTTTATACTTCTGAAGAAATAGGTACCTCCAGCGCTCCCCAACTCCCTTGCTGAACGCCTGCAAATCGAAATTTGCGTGTGATTAAAAAATGCGATTTTCTTAAAAACTATGTGACCTAGAGTAATCTCTATAGTTTTCCTTCAAGATTTAATTAATTAACTTCTACCACCCCTAATTTTTTCATAATTTTTATTTCAGTATATTCGGAAATAGACGCGGAGGGGGGGGGGGCATACTTTTGCATAACATTTCCGATAATTGTTTTGAAAATATAATGCTTAAAATTAAAAGACGAATTTTTGAGTTCGGCTTTAGGATATCTTACAAACGATATACACGACATACAAAGGAAAGATTTTTTTGCCAAGTAACTTACTTAGCCCCTCTAAATTTTTCCTAAATACTATATTTGTGAATGGTTAATAATATGCAAATATGTGGGCTAATAGTCTTTATTACTTCCCCCAATTATAACTTTCCACGTTCCATAGTTTACGAGTAATATGGCTGTGACAAACAGACACAGGAGTGACCTTATAATGGTTCCGTTTTTACTTTTTAACCCTAAAAACTAAGTTGAGAGTTTTGTTTATCTCGAAAGTGATTAGTTTTTGTAAAATTGTGTTAAAAATCGTCGATCGTTTTTAATAAATTTAGAAACGGTATTTGAATACATTAATGATATTTTTACTTTATTCTTTCTAAAGAAGAAAGTATTCTTATCGACATTTTTTTTTTCGACTTTCGGTTTTCGATGGATTTAAACATTTTAGGGGTCAGAGATCCCGAAAAACATGTTTTAACAAAATGTCTGTCTGGCTGTGTGTCCGTATTTCCGTGTGTACGTGTCCTCTTTGTATAATCTAAAAATGTTTGAAATTATGCATAGAATTGAACCAAATTTAATATATATGTTTTTGGCTATGGCCAGCAGGTTGCAAATGAATTTGGGAACATTCCTCTGGAAAGGAGAGTTGCAATAGCAAGTTTTGTGGCATTTTCTTTATTGTATCTTCACAAAGTGTACGGAATTATGCACAGAACTGAACCAAACTTCATACACAGGGTGATTCAAAACTTATCGTTCAAATTTCGTGGGGATGTATGGAATATATCAGAAAACCTATTTTACATAGGAAAGTATGTCCGCAAATGTACGCATTCGTAAGTATTGGGGCTGTGTGTACCCAAACTTCCGTTGCGTCCCAATCACTGTTTTGACTTTCTTAAAGCTAGTATTATGTCTTCTCCTATTTTCACTTCTCATCTGGACTTTCACGAAGCCTTTTACATCTTTAAAAACGCCTAAAATCTCGTTAATGACCTTTTTTCAACGCCTTCGGAGAGATCAAAATTAAACGCCAATTTTCCTGTCGTCAGATAATGAAGGCGTTGAATAAAGGTCATGAACGAGATTTTTGGAGTTTTTAAAAATGTAAAAGTCTTCGTGGAAGTTCAAATGAGGAATGGAGATAGGAGAAGAAATAATTCTTGTTTAGGAAAGTCAAAACAATGATTGGGACGCAATGGAATTTGGTACACACAGCGCCCTCTACTTACGCATACGTACATTTGCGGTCATACTTACCTATGTAAATAATCGGTTTCTTGGCGTATTCTCTACCTAACCACGAAATTTGAACGATAAGTTTTGAATCATCATGTATGTGTTTTTGACTATGGCCAGGAGTTTCCAGTTGAAAATGGGGATTTTACTTCCCGGAAAGAGGCCCTTTGATAGCGATTTTTCTAGATTTTTTATAGTTTTGTTGTACATTTGCACTTCATGCTGCTACGGGCAATTCGCGTCTAGCTAACTGGGCGATTTTCAAGCAGACGATGCACAACAGAATAAAGAAAAATATTTATTTTATTAAATATTATGATGGAGATCAACTCGTTTCTACTCTGATTAGTAAAATGAAGCAGAAATATTAGACAAAAATAAAAGTTGTTTTAGTATTGAGGTAGTAACAGTATACTGACATGTGTAACAACTTTTTGATACACTAACATGTATGAGACAGAAGGAAGTTTTAGGATTTATACATCTAACTAGTTCATATAAAATTTGTCTTTAGTAGACAATCTAAAGAAATATACTAACCCTCCAGCCGCGGCAAATGCTATTTTCGCTTTTCAGTGGGCTACTTTTTTAAAATTCAGATTGCTTGATTCCCACCACATTTTTAAAAGCGTATAATTCGGCTTATTCTCGCATTATTTAATCTGTAATTAAATAAAGTGACTATTTATACTTCAAAAAAGTGGTGGGAATCACACAATCTTAATTTAAAAAAAGTAACCCTCTGAAAAAGTTGCCCGCGACTGGAGGGTTAAGGGGGCTGGTCACGCAGATTCGGAATTCTCCGCCGTAATGTTAAATCTATGGACTTTTGATGCATTCGTATATTTAAAATATCTTCTCGGGAAATTCATATTTTCAACATCTTTTTTCTGTGTACTCTTCTTAAAGGATGTCTCCCTTTTTCTTAGTTTTCAAAATGTTTCTGAAATCTACGCTGAATTTAATATTTTATGTGTTATAAGCGGGCGAACTGTAAGTACGATTTTAACACTTCCTATAAAATTATGTCTATACTTTAGAAATATTTTGAGAACTAAGAAAAAAAGAGAAATGTTTTAGGAAGTGTACACAAAAAATAGAAGTTAAAAATTCCCTAGGAGATATTTTAAATATACGAATGCATCAAATGCCCATAGACTTTACATTACTCTGTAAAAAAAAATCTCTAGTTCTACAGATGTAAAGTTTCATGCTTACTAAACTTTCATGTATAACTGTACAAAAAATGGCTGTAAATCTACAAAACTAGTTTTGTAAAGCTACAGAAATCTGTAGCTTTACAAATGAATCTGCTAAAATTACAGTAATTTTACTAAAATTTTATCTGTATCCCTGGTTGCAGTTACATGAAAAGTTATAGGCATCCCAGTTTCCTGAAATATTCTTAGTAACCTTACAGATTTTTTGATTTTCGGTGCAAATGTGTATCTGTTACAAGAATTTTTGTTGTTCCTGCTGCATAAAAAGTTCTTGGAATCCCAGTTTCCATTAAAAACTTCAGTTACTTTACAGATTTTTTTACAGTGTAGTGAGGCGAAATCTGAAGCTGAGTCACCATCCCCCTTAAGTGTAAAAGATCGAATTTTTAATTTCTTGAATTTTTATTGAAACTGCCTATAAAGCTTGAAGCCAACAGAGTGAGAAAGTGCCCAGCCTAGAATTGGAACCTGGGCATTAGTGTTACGCGCCAACTACCCGGATGATGTCCAGCCTGACACACACCACTCTTATATGTTCCAAGACTGTACCTGCAACCCAATATGGGATATCTTCATGAACCACAACACTGTAGCAAAGAGACAAAACAGAATTCCAGCATGATGAAATGAATGTATACAGGGTGTGTTCATAACGTAATTCAAGTGTTGTTGAGAAAAAGAAATTATTCAAGATACAGTTGCAGACGTTTAGAAATCTTAAAAATACATCCATCAAGCATCGACATATTTTAACTAGAGATTTTCTGAGGCACGGTACGTGGCCTCGAAGGCCTAGACGGGATTCTCGTCCAGAGCGGTTGTCATGGCGCCTCATTGAGATCGAAATGGAGTCCTTTAGGGCGGTCTTAATGCTAGGGAGCCGTGGCAGGGTTGCCAAGATGTGCTTCATCAGCATCTCGCGTACGCGCAAAGTGGTGTGGGTGGGAGCGTTGTCACGATGGAACATCGGCGATTTTCTTTCCTGCGCGGGGGACGTTTTATTTCAGTTTATCGAGAACATGTACGCAGTAGGCAGCGTTGACGTTCTGCTCTGAAGGTAAAAATCACTTTTGGGCCACACTTTTTGCATCGAAACACACTTCGGCCAAATCGGGCACCTTGCAATCGGGCCACAATTTTTGCATTACAGCGATCTTTGTTGCCAAGCCACGTCTTGTCCCCTCCGTCTAGCCACAGCGGAAAGAACACGCTTCGACGTACAGTCGTTTTACAGTAAAATCACTTGCATTGCCTTACGAACACACCTTGTATAGATAATTTGTGGAAATAGCAGACGTCCTTAGAAATAGTAATTAAATCATTAATTCTTGGAATTCTATTCAAATTGCTTCTAAGGCCTGGATACTTTTTCCTTTCTGTGATTCACGCCTTATAAGCGATTTGAAAAAAAATTCAAAAAATTGAAAATACGACACTGATTGGGGGAGACTGAATTTGGCGCGTTGCCAAACCACGTCAAGTCCCCTCCGTCTAGCCATAGCGGACAGAACACACTGCGACGTATAGTCGTTACAATAAAATCACTTGCATTACGTTATGAACACACTCTGTATATATAATTTGTGGAAATAGCAGACACCGTCAGAAATAGTAATTGAATTTTTATTCAGATTGCTTATAAGGCCTGGATATTGTTTTCTTTCTGTTTGTTTCACGCCTTATAAACAATTTTAATAAAAATTCAAGAAATTAAAAATCCAATTACTATTTCTGAGCCCGTATGCTATTTCTATAAATTACATATATAGCATAATAGATCTATTAGAATCTTCAATTTAAAAAAGGGTTTCCACCTGCGTTCTGTAACTGAAAAAGCGGGGTGGAATCCCCTAGAATAACAATAAACAATATAATCACGTGCAGTGCTTAACTTTAAAACCGCCATTAGAGGTCAATTTGACCCCTACCAAATAAATATTAGTCAATTCGAACCAGAAATTTTTTCTATGATATGTTAAACCTAGGCAGAACAAAAATAGGCAAATTAAAGAAGTTAAATAGTTCTAAATAAAAATTCTATTTTGAAATACTTTTTATAAAACTTGAGTAAAATACTCGGCGGTTTTAGTGCTAGTCTTGCACACCGAATCTCGGTTCCGGTACATCTTTGATTTTAGAAAATATATAAATATTGGTTGGGATTCACTGGAGCTGATAAATACTGCGCTCCGAAGCCCACCGGAACAGCGCTGCGTTTGCTAATTAATACAAAAAAATCCTAGGGCTGTAAGATTGTCTGAAAATTCCCCACTTTGTTTGGCTCTGCTCATTTATAAGATTTTATTACATATAAATGCATATACGCATAGTCGAAACCTCTCTATTCTAAATAAAAGTAACTAACGTTGTCACCGCCGCTGCCAATCAATTTTTTGTGAACGGAGGTCTTTCTTCACTAACATTAAGAAAACTACTGCATACAAAAATATGAGAATGGGTATTGTTCTAGAGAAATGTTGATAAACATGTTGAAGAAGACAGTTTTTAAATCGAAGAATTATTTTAACAGATATTTAATGTTAAAGTTGGTAAAAATCGTTCCATTAAAAAAGTTTTTAAAGGAGCAGAAACAATACATAGAAATTTGATAATTTTTTCTAAGGATATTTAATAGAAATTCGCAGTGTGCAGACTGCATTTATTCTTTTAATTTGCCTAATTTTTTGAGGGTTTATTTCAATTTTAAATTAAAATTTTCAGCATTTCCAGAGATAGTTTGTACATATTTTAGAAAAGGTTATTATTTTAAATTGTTGCTAATTTTTTTTAATAGCGCAATGAATGATGCATCCGTTAAACTAAAAATTTATGCACTCGTGACTATTATAAATAGAAAAACACCCTTTCAAATTAGAATTAAATGATTACTTATTAAAAGCAGGAAAATATTGAACATTACGTCATAAGAACTATATTTACACGTGAATATTAAAAGAGAAAGAAAATTTAAAATAATAAATTCATTAATATGCGTTAAAAGACGTAAATGGAAGAAATTACGTCATATTTAAAATGGCCATATAATAATATTGCCAAATTAAATTAAAAAATATATTTATATGAGGGATTTATTTCAAATTTTGAGATGATCGTTTTAACTGTTGTTGCCAATTCTAAGGCATCGCAAATAATAATATTATCTTTTTAGCAGTGAAAATATTTTCAGGTGAATATGACAAAGATAAAGAAAAGCTTGGAGAAAATTATGTCAGATTTAAAACTTTACATTTAAAACCATTTTCTTATAGCGTTGTTAAAAAATACTGGGAAGAAAAAAATCTGTTGACATCGTTCATTTTATATTAGCTAATTTTCAAATGTTTAACCAATCTTATTTAATCAAGCACGAAAACAGCAGTTAACAGTACATTATTCGGTCTTAAAATCCCTCAGTAGAATTGCATGAAAACCCGTTTACACGGGAGATCCCCACTGGTTTTTTAATTATAATTAAATCTTCCATGATCTTTTTAAAGCAGATTAAATTAACGAATTTTAAGTGTTTGAACAGTGGTTGGTGAGCGTATCGTAGGGCGCAGAGCCCCCTAGTGTATTAAAAATTTTTTGATGACGACGAAGTTTCTTTAAGGGTGTAGGATACCTTTGAACACATCGAAAAAGTAAAAAATATCACTATGTTCCAAGCTTCAAAACTTGTGTAATAAGTCAAAAATAAAAATCCAACTTCATCTAAAACTTCATCATCATTCCAACTCATATTTAAATTTATATTTAAATATATATATATATATATATATATTTGTAAATTCATAAATATATATTGAAATAATAAGTTTAACAGGGCTCGCACCGTTCCTAAAATTTTCGTACTTTGCTACCACAAAATAAAAACGATAATTTTTGTTGTATCGTTCTACTATAGCTGTTAAAGGAATGTACCACGAAGAATTCTTAGTTAAAATACAGGTAGCTAAGTACGAAAATTTTAGGAACGGTGCGAGCCCTGGTTTAAAAATATATGATAATAAGAGAAAAAAATCTTGCGCGCATGATAAAATCCGAAAATATGCATATAAAGAGGAAATTTTGGTAAAAATAAATACATAATAGAGCTTACCTTTATACTAAAACCAGAATATTTGTAAAAAATATTGATTAAATAAAATTAACAAAAAATTAAAAATTTTCACTTTTTGAAAAATATTTTCAAGGTACAAGAACAGAAAAAAAAATAAAATAAAATTTTACATTTTTTTGGGTTTAAGTTGTGGATAATACAGAAATGAATATGTGGTAAAAATTTCTTTTGATTTCCATGCATAGTTTTTTAGTAACACTGCGCGCAGTATCAAAATTCATCGTTTTGAATAAACGCAACGGAAATTTAATTATTCTATGTAATCTTAATGTGTAGTCATAATAAAACTGCTATAATTAGTAAATTAATCGGAATTTTTTAATGTGGTTTTTTGCATATTGTTCAGAAATGATTACGGAATCAAAATATATATTAAAAAAAATTCGAAAATTTTGATGGTTTAACATATTCACGCCGGCGTGCATCACCGGTGGGTCGCGCTTGACTGCCGCATCGGTCGGCGTGCATCACCGGTGGGTCACACTCCACTGTTCCATAGAAGGCGTGTACTGCAGGTGGGTCACACTCGACTATGCCATAGACGGCGTTCACTACAGGTGGGTCACACTTGAATATTCGAAAATTCCGTAGTAAAAACAATTCAATATTATAAATCTTATACATTCACGACGGGGAACGAGAATTCTCGTTTTCATTCAAAAGATATCATTAACTAAGGGCGTGGCTTCTACCTTACAGAAAATGCATTTATATGATATCGTCCATATTTCTTTAGATTTTAAGACATTTTATATTAAATTCGAACATATGCATTCAATAAAATCATGTCTCTAATTAATTTGCTTACCCCTTACGAACTTTCAGACATTCACAATCAACTCTGCTTGTTATATTTGAGTTCAATGTAATAAATATGAGGTAGGCGTGTCATTACATACAGTGTCTGAATAAGCGAAAGTACCTCGCCGCCAGATGAAGCAAAATATGAATTCAAGAGCCGCCTCGCAGCGAAAAACATGAATATAGACGCCGGCGTGAACGTGTTAACCCCTTAATTTTTGCTCCCTTAATTAACGGGCTGTGTCTTTTTTTCAGATTATTCAGATTTGTTTGATTCCCACCAGTTTTATAAAATTGTGCAATTGGCTTTATTATGCTATCATTTTACCCGTCATTAAACAATGTGAGCATTTTTTTTTTTTCAAAAAAGTGGTGCCAATAAGCAATTTGAAATTTTAAACCTTAATTTAATGCGACCGTTAAGGGGTTAAAGGTATCCTACCCGCTTAAATTTTTAATACTACGATTGTTATTACTTCAGAATATAAGAGCTTCGGTACTTTTTTTGTTAGTAATTGAGGACTAAAAATAGAAAACGCTGAGATTACCAAAAAATCCATCCAAAAAGTCCATTTACTTTTTTAGCGAAAAATTGTCTTAAATGTCAAGCCTAACAAACAGGAAAACCCTTGAATGGCCAACCCTAGTAGAAATAGTTTAAAAAAAAGTCGAAAAATGTCTCTGGTTGAATAGCCACACGAAGTGAAGGGGAGAACGCTGAATGTGCCACACGAAGTGAAGTGAAGAACGCGGAAAGTTACAGTGATAAGATTCGCGGCGACTTGTGGCCATTACACAACTTGATCATTTTTTTATTGTTTACATCAATGGGATTTTTTTTTAAGCAAAGGGAAAAATATTAAATATATAAATAAAAGAAATGTTTACAAATGATAATGTAAGGTATTTAATCACTAAACGAATGGAAGCTAGATACCTACATTTTAACCCTTTATCTACTGACGGTACTTATAAGTACCACTCACTTTAAACTTTTATACCATAGTGAATATTACTAATATTATAATGGTACTTCGCAAAAAACGCTCTTTTAACTCCACTTTATCCGAATACATGGCAGCAGTAGTTCTAAGTTTGTTATTTTAGAGAGGAATGAGGCTATCTTTGAAGCAGTCGATGTGTTTTGTGCCGACTTTTTGTATAAAATTGCCACGCTCGTCTTTTCGTTGCTGCAAACACAGTAAAGGATATAAGATAAGTGTTGGATTTTTTTTATGTATTCATTATGGTCTTAGAATACAATTTGACTAGCTATTTTAGTTGAACGGTGTATGTATTTGATTTAACAGTTGAATTACTCGGTGGTACTTATAAGTACCGTCAGTACAATGGGTGCTGGAGAAAAACTTCTTGTTTACTTTTCGTCTGTGTAGTTATCCATCGGTTTCATCGGATTTAAAATGCAATAACTAAAATGTAGTGCAGTAGTGATTTCCCTGGTATTTTGTTTCTGTTTCATTGTTATTTTTTATAAGAAATCGAAAAAGTTGTGGCACCGGTTTTTGCTATGCTAGAAATGGCATATGAAAATTCATATATTGCATATGTGGAGACGGGAGAGAGCATGTTGTCCCTGGAATATTGACGTCGCAAAACTAAAGGACTGCTACCAAGATCGAAACCTAAAAAAAATAGCTTTTTTAAACCCTTTCAGGAGCAAAGCATTTTCAACTCTAAAGTGTTGAAATAAATGATTGGCACCGAAATTTGACAAAAGACTTACTTGTAAATAACAAAAAAGCCTATATTTCATATTCTTATTAAATCGAAAATATTTTCTGGTGCCAGTTGAAATAACTTGTGGGTTTTCTGTTACGATAATTTAGACATAGTGTACTGACGGTACTTTAAAGTACCACTTTAGTTAATTACCTCTAAATAATTACATTTCTCACGGGTGAATATTTTTTTATCTCAATCCTTTAATTTTCATTGTAGTAAGTGAAAAAAAAATACTACATGAAAAAAATTGCAGTAGATCATAATACCGTAGATAAAGGGTTAAAGTGTTGAACTAAGAGCCCAAAAGGAGTGAAGTGGAAAACGCTGTAAGTACCAGAAATAGGAGTTTTCTTTTTTTCGCTCTTTCGAAAAATTTTCTCTTTTGGACTTTCAACGTTTTCCATTCTTAGTCCTCAATTAAATCCTGCCGATGTGTTGAATACATTCATTCAATGTCACTTTAGTACATGCGGTTTCCATTTAGTCTCTGTTGTGCATTTGAAACTAAATATAGAATTTTAAATCCACACATATAAAAGCTTTCAGTTTAGAATACAAAAAAGTGAAATGCCTCTGATCTCTTAGTGTGACAGCATTAAATCGGGTGCAGACAGTACAAAAGCTTTTGGACATACTATAAGTTAAATCAATCTTCTCCGAAAGTGGTTTTGTTCGTTTCCTGATTTGTTCTTTTTAGCTTTTGAAGAGTTTAATTTGGTTGAGTTTGTAACAGAGATCGGATTCTTAGACGTATATCAGCTCATTAACTTTTATTTTATTTTTCACAAGATGCGTTTATTGGAGTTTTTAAAATAATATCACGAGATGTTTTTAAGCTATACGTGAGATAAATAACACAATTTAATCCTTTGAGGGGCAAGCAATAATGTCTCTGCAATATTGAATTCTCACCAGAATAATTCAAAAATTTTATTTTTAAATATGGAAAAGCAATTGTTCGACATTTCCCTCCCCCCCCCCCCCAAAAAAAAAAACATATATATAAAATTTAGTTATGTAGTACGAATTCTGATTACATTAGGTGGGATATAATATATCCTACCGCCTCTCAAGGGGTTAATAGTAGTAGAAATAAAAGCTTATTTCATTAAGCATATTTATACATTACGGTTTAGGGGGGTAGACCGGTCACATTAAATACACCGGTCATTTGCGGTATATTTAATGATTTTACCGTATTTCAAACAGATTGAAATTGATATATATATCTCAGATGTACTACAGGATGCAAATTAGAGTGTCCATCATTTATTTACAGGGTCAAACAAAATAATTCGATTATAGTATTGACTACGAACAATATTTGCTGGAAGTACATTCTCGTTTATGGTAACGATTTTTTAAATGTAACTAATTTTTTGCATATCGCTTATTGTGCTTAATTTCTATCTATAATATACAGTGTTGCACAAAATATATCAAGTACATTTCCATTTACCAACGGAAATGTTTGAAGGGGAATTTTCAGTTATGCTATGCGTTTTCTACCGAACTAAAATATAGCGTATTAGGGAGTATAATACAAATCTGTAAGACATGTACAAGAGTGCACAAAATAGAATATTTTAACGACTATTGATAGTTAATTCTAAATTCGGTTTTTTAATGTGTTATGCGTTTTCCAAATTTTTCACTTAGCTTGGAGCATGATTTTTTTTTTGTTGTTATTGTCTTTATTTATATTTTATTTTATACTTTTGAGTGTTCAAAATATTTTACAGTTGCAGTTTGAAAGCCAGTTGGTATAGTTCAGCGAGCGTGGTTTAACGCATAATTAACCCCGTTGTTGTTGTAACCATGAACAATATTTGGCGATTTATCACCTGCGACTGGATAACGGGAAATTAAAAAAAATATATTAAATTTTATCTATAAATACATTGAAAACCCTGTTAAAAACATGCCCTATTAACACCTTAATTCTCGATCCCGTGATATTCACGGGTTGTGTCTTTTATTCAGATTGTTTGATTCCCACCAGTTTATAAAATAATGTAATTGGATTTATTATGGTAGCATTTTACTTGTCATTAAATAAGGTGAACCTGTCTTTTTCAAAAAAAGTGGTGCCAATAACCAATCCGAATTTTGGAACCGTAATTTAATGCGACCGTTCAGGGCTTAAGAAACCACTCTTCATAAAGACCACTGTTTCATTCCACGGATTTTATAGAGCATACACTGTTAAAAATTTTGCAGCATTCTGGCAGGTCATTCGACCGTCTTTTGAAAAACGGTTTCATAACCATAATTTAACTATATTCTGACCATAAAATGGCCAATAATAGGGTCAGAATAGTGTTAAAATTACTGTTGTGTAACCGTTTTCGGAAAAAAACGGTCAAATGACCTGCCAGAATGCTGCAAATTTTTAACAGTGTAGGCTTAATGTAAAACTCGCTCCGTATTAAGTGACCACGTCAACCCCTCTTACGAAACCGTGCATCCATTTCTGTGTGTATCCCTACTTTTTTGCAGAAATTTCGGAATGAACTGAGATAATGTGAATTTGTCGCAGGAAACGATGCAATATACAGGGTGTCCATAATTAAACGTCCCTACTTTAATGTTGTCTACAAACAAGACTATTGTTCATAGAGTTGTGAAATTTGGTAAAAGTCATAATAAAGGTATGGGAATTTGTTTAAGCTGAAAAAATTATAAATAGTTCAAAATTTCGCCACTAGAGGGCTATTTTTAATAAATTACACATTTAGCATTATGATAGTTTAGTAATTTTATTTATTAACTTAACCTGATTCTAAAGGCAACATTTCACGTCATGTTCCAAGCATTTCTCAGAACATACTGGGGTCAACTGAGGAATATGCTATCTTACGATTCCAGATGGTATCTGAAAATGATGGAAGTCATGCAGATCATGTTCAGTTGTAACAAAATTTTTAAACTATCATAATTGTATGTGCAATTCGTTATAAAACGGCCTCTTATGTTTTTTTCGCTCAAACAAATTTCCATAATTTTATTATGTCTTCCAAAAAATTAACAACATTCTGAACAATAGTTTCGCCTGTAGACAGCTTTAAAATAGGGTTGTTTAATTTTCGACACCCTCTAAATAAAATTCTAAACTATCATAATACTAAATATACAATTTATTAAAAATCGCCCTCTGGTGGCGAAATTCTGAACTTCTTCTTTTTCAATAACACATACTGGACAATTGCACCATAAAATATAATAAATAAAGACACAATATTGCTTAATGGTACACAAAATAGGAACTTTAATAAGCTAAAAGTTGATTTCTACGTTTCGAGCTGTTTCTACAGCCGTCTTCAGGAAAATATGACGGTAAAAAGGTTCAAAGTTCAGAGGCGAAAGCTTCCTGTGCGGTTGAAATCATTGCACGTGAAGATAAACCTTGTAACGATAATTTATCCTATAATATCCCAAAAATCTGGCATAATATTATAAAGTCATAGTTCTCCATCCATTTACAATATTTCAGCTTAAACTTGTATTATGTTGCCAAAACTTGAATGAAAACTCAGTTGAACGTGGTTTTATCCCTCATGTCTAGATAGCGGCAAGCGTGGTTTCTTTAATCGACCTTTTGGATTCATTTGATGTCAGTTCATTAATAATTATTTATTTTCACTAGATGGCAACACTACATTTTTGTTATTCAAATCATTGGTCAAGTTTCGACTAATTATTTCTTGCACAGGAAGCTTTCGTCTCTGAACTTTGAGCCTTTTTACCATCATATTTTCCTGAAGACGGTTGTAGAAACAGCTCGAAACGTAGAAATCAACTTTTAGCTTATTAAAGTTCGTATTTTGTGTACCATTAAGCAATATTGTGTCTTTATTTATTCTTCTTTTTCTTTTTGTTTTTGGCTTAAACAAATTCCCATGCCTTTATTATGTCTTTCCCAAAATTTCACAACTTTATGAGCAATAGTTTTGTCTCTAGACAACTTTAAAGTAGGGTCGTTTAATTATGAACACCCTAAAAGAAGTGGAAAAGCTAATTTCAAGTTTCGATAATAATTGTGCTGACAGTGAAAAAATGTAAAGTGCATTTTATAATAAAAGTATGCCTTAGTAATAGACCGGGAGACAGTGCACAAATAATCACCTTATCGAGTGCACGGATGAAATTCTAGCATTAGTTAAATCTCGATTCGCATATTAAAACGCAATCGGTCTGGCAAATCATATCTTGGTGAAAAACACCTGAAAACCCGATTTTAGCGGTTGATTCGTAGGTTTACCATTGTATTTTCCTGCTCCCAGTCCTCCAAGTTTTCATACTTTTTGGATGCAGGAAAATACAATGGTAAACCTACAAGTCAACCGCTAAAATCGGGTTTTTAGGTGTTTTCCACCAAGATATTACTTGGCAGACCGATTGCGCTTTAATATGCGAATCGATATTTAACTAAACCTAGAATTTGGTCCGTGAACTCGATGAGGTGATTGTCGGTGCTGACGCCTCTCCGTCTATAACAAGTGTTGTAAAGACTGAATTAGAAAAATATAAATAAACAAAAATTGGAGATTTTGTAAACAAAAATGTATACATCTAACTTTTTATTCTCGTATCTCGCTTCGAAATTTAACCACTTCCTAAGACTTAAAAGGCCACCCCTCTTAACGAGAAATTTTACAAGGAAAAGGTAGTGGTTGCTTTAAAGGGATTTCACTGTATTAAATTATTTTATTGGGATCAGAATAACACCTATGTACATAATTTTTCATAATTCTAGCATATAAGAAAGTGAGTGAAAAATAGATTACAAAATTCGAACTTTATATATGTGGATCAAATTAGGTTAAATAAAAATAAAGCTAATAACAATAATCACAGTACAAACTTCTCTTTAACCCTTCACTGCACCACGTTCCACATCTAGCACATACCTAAAAACACTATAATTCTTATTATGTGCCATGAATTTGGCCAATGTGTTCTCTGTCCCTGATGAAGAACAGTCCAAAGAATGGAATAACACTTATTTTGTCCATTTCGGATGGCTGCATTTGACAAAAAATTAGAATTTGTTCTTCGGAATAAAAAAAAATTTTGATCAAGCTATTAAGGTAAAATTTACTTTCATTATTTTTACTGAATACTTAAAAATATTAATATAAATAAAGTTGTAGAGTGTTAAGCAGATAAAATTAATTAACTTAAGCTCATTTAGTTGTAAAATATAGCAATACAATAATTTAAAACCCTAATTGTGTACATAGGGTACACGACATAAAATATCAAATTTTATCTGAAAATTTGAAATTTAATTTTTTTTTACCATTTTTCCCACTATTAGATCGATATATAGATTTCAAATAATTTTTTTCATAAAAATGGAAAAAATAGTGCAGTGAAGGGATAAAACATTCAATGTTTATCTTTAAAATCTCGTATTTTTTTCTGAAATTACTTTTGTTACGATATTTTTTCGTTACAACACGTTTGATGGCGTTGGCCACGATTATTTAAAAAGATTTCATAAAAAGTTCAAACAAGTGAATTTAGTTTAGAATTATCCGTCATCTGTAAGGTCTGACGCTTTTACCTATATTAATAAAAGAAAGTTTCACTCTGTCTGTGTGCGATGGCTAGCAAAATCTACAGCACGTACGACGCTGAAAATTATTGTAAGGCTAGCCGTAAGTGTCTCCTGATGCACTTGAGACTCGGAATTTTAAATTTCGGATAATTAGCTGAGTTATTAATTAACAAGTAAACATTAAATATAAAAAATAAAAAAAACCGACTGCGTAAAAAGCGAACTAATTAATTATTTCTTATCAATGTTAAAATATTTTTTATATTACTTAACTATTTTTTTATTTGCTTGTATTGATGACATTTAAGTAGTGTTTAATTGATAGTTTCTATCTATAAACACTGTTTTGATGAGGCATATAGATGTCTATGATAGTTAAAGTCGTAGTAAAGCTAGAGATCCTACCTACACAACTTCCAGGTTGTGTAATATTTAAACGGAGCTTCTGACTGAAAAATAGTCAATGAAACATCGTCTTCATTTTAAAAGACCTATCCAATGATATGCCACTCAATAGGGTGCGTAATTGTTTTTCGTGTCTACCGCCATTTTTTATTTTATGGCCGCCATTTTGAATTTATAAAAACAAAACCTAGCCTATAACTATCGGACGGTTAAGATGAATCCATAGAGACCTCATTCATTAAAATCCATCCAGCCGTTGCGATGTTTCGAGGGTATAAAGAAATCCACATACCCTGATACGCGTGAAACACACCCTTATTTTCAGTCGGGTAATAAAAGAAAGTTTCGCTCTGTCTGTGTACGATGACTAGCACGTACGACGATGAAAATTATTGTAAGGCTAGCCGTAAGTGTCTCCTGATGCACTTGAGACTCGGAATTTTAAATTTCTGATAATTAGCTGAGTTATTAATTAAAAACTCCAATTAAGTTGTCTTGTACTTTTTAAACGCGACAAAAATCAGCAAAAGCTTTCAAAGTTTGAATTGGTGTATCTTAAAAACCATTTTCTATTGATTAAACAGATTTGATTTTTTAATATACTACCATCAGAAACTGACTAACCTTTTACAGAATTTATGGATTATTGAATTTAATATATCACATGTTATTACTGTGTATCATTGCGCGCATGATATCTTGAGAACATATGTATGGATTGGCATAAAATTTGAAATAGATAATAAGCACATTTGTGCGTTTAAAATTGTTTTTCCTAATTTTAAGCCTAATTTTAAGTATTTACAATGGTAATATTTTTAGTTATAAATATTTTTATTCAATAAAAATATTCTCTTTTACATGGTTACTAAAATAATTTTGACCTAAGAGTAAATAATTTTAAAAATACATTTGTTTTTATTAATTATATCAAATTTTATGTCAATCCATACATACGTTTTGAAGATATCATGCGCGCAGTGACTTAAAAATTAAAAAAAGAGCGATTTTAATTTCAACAATACATAAATTCTGTGAAATATTGGTCAGTTTGTTCCTAATAGTAGTATATTAAAAAGCAGAATCTGTTTAATCAATAGTCAGCATTTCATATTTATCATAAAAACGCTCTAAAAATACACTAATTCAAACTTTGAATGTTTTTATTTATATTCAGCGAGTGTAAAAGGTACAATACGTCTTTTAAAAGAATGGGAAAGTATTCATAATTTAACTAAATCATAGATTTATTAAACCGCAGAAAATGTCTTCCAAGAACTGGAAAAGAGGAGGAGATTTTTCTATAATTACAGCGCTGCTAGGGCAATAAATGTACTGGGCCTTTTTAAAAGAGGGCCGTATTTTAAAATCTACAGGGTCTAAAAACTTGAAAATTGCATAGCCATAAGAAAAAAAATCCTTTTTCAGAAATTCTAAAAATTATTCGGATATTAGGGGAGACTAGGGAGGGTTGACCATACGGGAGGCTTGACCCACCCATCAGTTTTCATATTTAAAAGAATTTCAGAGTTTTATCATTAGGTGTCAACCAAAGCTACTGGAATGCTCAAACAAGAGACGTTGTTTCATACAGATAATCGAAAATGGTGTGGAAAAATCAATTGTGAGGCGTTTTCAACCTAAAAGTTGTGTTTTTTAGAAATATTTTGTAAGCTTTTTTCAAATAAAATATATCATAGAAATTTAAGTAAGTAGGTTTTAAGTAATGCAGAAATATCGAGCTTTCATTCCAGGCATAAAGATTGTACAGTAAATTAGGCTTAACATAACAATGTGCTATCCTTTAAAAAAGGGCTATGTGGTGAGGCTTGACCCAGTCAATGTGAGGGATGGTTGACCAGATGAAATCTTTTTATTATACACTATGCATAATGAAAGGTTAATGGCTATATATAAAAAAGAATGTAAATTTATTTTGTAAAGCCACGGTAAAATAAGGTGATGGAAAAGAAAATGTTTAGATTAATGAAAGATGTGAAAAATTGTTATAGTAAGTACACTGCAAGAAAAAAATAAATGAAATATAAATGGAAAAAGTTGATAGGAACTTTTTCCATTTAAATATTACTACAATAGGTGAACAGAAACAGTGTAAAACAGTAGAAATGACTAGAAAATTTGAAAGCATAAGATTTAAACCTATCAGGGGCAGCTTGTATGCTTATGAAACCACTTAATTTTAATTCCCAAATGCCACAATCACACCATAATTTTAATAAAACTTTTGCATTTAATATCTATGTGAAATATACCCCTTTTCTTATTTCTAAATAAATTTGTTCGTAAATTCCGGTGCCAGTCATTTATTTCAGCATTTTAGTACTGAAAGTACTTTGCCACTGAGACTGATAAAGAAGATAATGATCAGTTGAGTGCACATACGGCTGCAAAAGAACATAGCATTGATCGAAAAACTTTTGGAAGATATGTAGACAAATTTCACCAGTTTGAATACAGCGAGATAAAGCAAACTATGCGACAGTTAGAGTTGCCAGGTCGAGTGTCACAAAAAATAGGAAAAGGAGACAAAAAAAAACGGAAAAGCGGCTTTAAATTCCGGGCATAATAATACATGAAACCCTATGAAAAACGGAATCTGTAACTAACTGTCTTAAATGTTAAAATTTCATTTACCCTGCTGTGAACGTATCAGACGAAATTCTGTTTAAAACAAATTTTTTCTCCTCTGACTTGCGATTGCGTCTAAACAGGTTTGTTCAAGCATTATATTTTCAAAATTATTTTTAGAATAATTAAAGCATGTAGCATAAAGTTATATTGCCTTTTTTAAACAGATTTTATTTCCCTCCACAAATATTTCAATATGAAACGAATTGGATCAAGCCTCCCATATAGCCGGTCAAGCCTCCCATATGTGGGGAGCCTTGACCCATTATTTTCTCGTGGTTAAAATCGATCATCTTTCAACTTTCTTATATATTACACTTATGTAGCAATTTTAGTTTGATAACTGATTGTATAACGAAAAAATGATATATAAAACTTTATTCTACGTTCAATATTTAAAAAATTAAAAATCGTTTTGTAAAAAGCCGGTCAACCCTCCCTAGTCTCCTCTATTGCAAAAAGTTGAAAAATCCATTAAAATCGATTTATAAAATCTCATTTTCTTTTTTTTTTCAAAGACAAACAGTAGTACGCATATGTTTGTAATCTTTCAGAGCCAAGACAGCTGTCACCAAGAGAAGTAGGTTTTACTGGACTATAATTTTTTTTACAAATGTTGCGTTTAGAGATTTATAATTAATGCCTCCGTGTGTATTTTTTTTTCTCTGATTAAAAATATGTAATTTTCGTTAAAATATTCCCAGTAGAACTCTAATTATCAATAAAAATATTATTTAAGGAAACGATTTATTTTGAATTTCGTTTTCTTCTCCCCGACAACATTCAAAGCACGAGTAGGTAAATCCAAAAATAATTTTTGAACTAGGATTTTTTTTTTTTTTTTTTTCGGGGTATAACATTTTTGCAAATAGTGCATTTACAAATTTTAAAGGTATGCATCTATTAATATTTTTCGACACTGATTCCAAATATGAAATTTTCTTAAAAATGGATTATTTTTTTTCTTTTATTTTACCAAAAAATGGATTATTTTTTTTCTTTTATTTTACCAAAAAATGGATTTTCAAAAAGAAAAAGAAAGACTTGCTCATGCCCATGACACATTATTTAAATCTAAGCTTTCTCCACTAATTATCTTTATTATACGTACGATTTTTTTGATCGATTTAAAATTTCAGATATTTGATAAAACATAAAAATTTTAATGAAAGAGGCGGAGTTGAATTTCGGGGCGAGCGTAAGAAATCCTTAAAACCGCACAGTTTTCAACAAACGCATTTGTCCACTGATTATTATCTTACGTCAAATTTTTTGAATCGTCTTTAACATTTGAGATATTTGATAACAATTAGAAATTTTAAAAAAGATGGATGAGTTGAATTTCGAGGAAGGAGGGGGGGGGGGGGGCAAAACCCTTTTTCCGAAACCCTAATGTGATGTATCATCGGAAAGCACCTCACTCCAATTTGACCAACTATGAGGAATTTTCTAACTTAGCTCCTAATTAAGCTACAGCGAGATTCGACCTCATTTGAAGGTTTGGCCGAACATGAAACTTTTCAGGGGACTTCGATTGGTGGGGTCTATTTTGACCGCAACCAATTAGGGGACATTCCCCCCGATCGGGGGCGGAAATTGATGTTTTGATGTGAGATATCGTTTTAAAGATTTTGGCCTGTACATTACTAAGCACCCACTCCTTATTTTTTCTCACTAGAGGTCGTTTTAAAGTTTTAATTTGTTCATTACTATACCCCAAACAATTTTCCAAAAAATTATTAAAAAAATACATAACAAATATCAACAGCTCTCTCTGTTTTTATCTGTCTGTTGACATTCATCTATCGAACGACACACGGGGTGGGGGCAATTTTTCAACTTTTTCCCAACCCCTCATCTGTTATATCATACGAAAACACTGTGACCATGCTTTCATATTGTGCACCTCCCATCCTTACTCACCCCACTTTGACACAGTGGAACTTTTCTAATTTTTACAGTTAATTATCAATATTTTATCACGAAAATCAGCACGTCGCACAGTGGGGCAAAATCCCGAAAAGCTGGCCAAAATATGAAAAAGTTATTTAAATGCCACGAAATTTCGTACACAGGTGTTTTTCAGGATGCTTTTTCAAGCAGTGAGCGAACACGTATTTCAGACAAAATCCAATTAAACATATAAAATCATACAAATTTAAGGTTCATTTAAGAATATAATTACATCCCGGGCAATGCCGAACGGGTCAGCAAGTAGGAAAAAAAGTAACCCTCTTTGATTGCTTTCTTTTTCAATAGCAATACAAAGTAATTATGACTACTTACGAATGAAAGTGACTTCATAAATGCGGAGAACAGAGCCTCAGCAAGAGTTCGTTCGGAACAACAGATATAAAAAGCCCTAATGATATTTTTACATGAAGAGCGATTATGACTCGTACACAACATTATGCAAAAAATCACCAAACCTCAAGCTTATGCTGGTTGACTAAAAACAGAAGAAAATAGTCTTTCTGCATTAAATATCTAAATAAAAAATAAAATAAACGATCCAACTAAAAAATATCCTACTAATACAAACGAAATTTGAAATTAAAAGAAATTTATTGTTGGAGTACCTCCAAAGTTGTATTGGCGCTATATCAACAAATCTTCCTCGTCAATACCAGACATAAATTTGCAAAAATCACAAATTTTCTTTTAAAGCAACATTCTAATACAAGAATAGTAAAACATTATTTCTGTTTCTCCTTCACTCCCACCCAAAGAGCATTAAAAAGATTTAAAACTGAACGAGCAACGTTTAAGTAAAATGTACTTTTTATTTTCTATACGTAAATAAATAAAATTTTCACGGCCAGAAATAATGAGCCTGAACCCGTTGCATCTCTAGTGCTTGTTCAGCTCATCATACGTTATAATACGTTCAAATCTTGTGTCTTTGTGTATAGGTGTATGTATGCAATTTTTACCTAAATTAAATTAAATTTAAAAAATCAAAAAACCCGACTGCGTGAGAAGCAAAATAATTAATTATTTCTCATCAATGTGAAGCTATTTTTTATATTACTTACCCATTTTTTTATTTACTTGTATTGATGACTTTTAAGTTGTGTTTAATTGTTAGTTCCTATCTGGTTCATTCTCACAATCTTTTGACTTTGGAAAAAAAAAATCTGACAAAATTAAACTTGCTATAGTAACATGTTAATCTGATAGACGAATGCCTTAATGATTCAAAATAAAGAAAAAAATGGTCAGCAGCGAAATTTTTTCATTTAACTGAGGTTTAAGTTAAACTTGCGAGTAACAATGTAGTACTTTTAATATAGAATTTTTGTATAACATTGTCTTAAAGTGGTGTTAAAGATGGAACGGTAAGGCAAAAAAAGGGGAAGGTATTGGAAAAAAGGGACGGAATGGTAAAAATAGGGACGGTAAGGATGGATCGGTAAGGAAACTTACCACCTATTTTTAGGAAAATCATGTTAAGACTAAGTGATAGCCACAATGTTCATTGATTTTTAGAAACAGTTGTTAACACTGGATTAAATTAATTATTATTTTTTTTAATTTACCTCGAAAAGTGCAAGAATAAACCTTGGGGACGGTGAGACTACCAATAAAGCCAAGATGCTTGAAATTGATATTTAAATGCTGATTTAAATTTTACAGTAAATCTCCTGCCAAAGTATTTTAGACATTATTTCTCTTGCATACTTCTGCATGAGAAAAAACTTGAAAAAAATTCTGTGGCTGCATCTGAAGTGATTTTCTGTATAATTTTAGAAGAGGGACGGTAAAAATCTAAAACCTAGGGACAGAGTTTAAAAAATAATAACAACCCTAAAAATGTGCGCAGGCTAATTTTTAGCTACTTATTTATATAAAACAATAGTTCCAGTTTCAAAAAAAATTACATCGGATCATTTTTATTGAAACAGTTTTATGCAGACAGCTCCAAACTTAAAAATCAGCGTCAGGGACACGGGACGGTATAGGAGTTTTTCAGGTGTTTGGACCCCCAACATCATCCAAAACTTATTTATCTCGTTAATATTGTTGTGCAATCATGCAATGGGATGTTCTCAAGTATATGAAACAATAAAAAAACACAAAAAATGTATTAAATAAAAAATTATTATTCAGGGACATGAAAGTCAAAATTTGTGAAAATGCCCCATCTATAAACACTGTTTTGATGAAGCTTATAGATGTCTGTGAAGGTTAGAGTTGCAAGAAAGCTAGAGATCCTACCTACACAACTTCCAGGTTGCGTAATATTTAAACGGAGCTTCTGACTGTAAAATAGTCAATGTAACATCGTCTTCATTTTGAAAGACCTATCCAATGATAGGCCACTCAATAGGGTGCGTAAATTTGTTTTTCGTCTGTACCGCCGCCATTTTGAGTTTATAAAAACAAAACCTACCCTATAACCATCGGACGGTTAAAACGAATCGATATAGACCTCATTCATTAAAATCCGTCCAGCCGTTGGGATGTTTCGAGGGCATAAAGAAATCCACATACCCAGATACGCATGAAACACATAACTCTTCTTGGCAGTCGGGTAAAAAGGCTCTAACAGTTTTGAGTAAATTTTGTATCCTACCGTTTTGGGTACAAGAAGACCATTGGGATATGTCACATGTTCGAGCAGATTCGATTATTGGGTCATTTTGGGTCACTATTGGTCAATGCATTTCTATGGGAATGAAAGGTGAAACAGTTATTAAGTTGTTGAACGAAACGAAGTAGCAAAGTTGGTAACTTTTCACCAAATTTGGCGATATGTCGTAAAATATTGTCGATATTTGCCGATTGATAAAGATTTTCTTCTTATGTGCCTGATTTGATACAAAGATTTCGGAGCAGTTTTCGATTCGTCCATACCTTAAAAAATGGCTGAGTTATAGCAATTTTAAATTCTAGCATGGCTGACATTTTGAAACGATCTGATTTTTGTCACGCGAAAACACGCGTATTTATGAACCGATAAGGATTTGGCAAGGCATGTGCATATAGTACATAGAAATCTCTCTTCCGAGTTCTTTTGCTAACTTCATCCGCCATCTTGTTTCAAAATGGCGGCCATTTAAAAATTAAAAAACAATTTAAATTTAAAATGAGGTACAAAAAAATAAGAAATTGAAAAAGATTTTTTTCTTATGTGTTTGAGCTTGATACAAAGTCTCCAGAGGATTTTATGTTTTGCTTTTGTCTAAAAAAATGGCTGAGATATAGCAGTTTGAATTTCTAATGTGATTGGCATTTTGAAAAATCTTATATTTTGACTGTAACAGCACTCGCATATATCAATCGATTTAGATGTGAGTGAGCATGTGTACAGGAATTAATAAAGTCTCGACCAAGTTCATTGATTAGCTTTGTTGCAGCCATTATGTTGTTTTAAAATGGCGGGCACTTCAAGATATCACCCAATTTGGCGACCAAATATAAATCACTTTATGTAAAACCAGCTTTGATAACGTTGACTAATTTCGCGAAATTCTCATTCATATTCAGTATTGACAAAAATTAGTATTTAATCTTCTATAATCGGGTTCAACTAATTTTAGCTCCGTGTGTTTGAATAATATAAGCTGGCTTTTAAAAAATAAGGAATATGAAAGCTACCTCTTCCTCCCGGCACTGGCCGGAAGGACTTTTTGTAAAGAAAGCTACCTAAAATGCTATAACTCAGCCATTTCTTAAGATATAGACGAAACAAAAACTGCTCCCGAATCTTTTTATCAAGGTCAAACACATACGAAGAAAATATTTTTTCAATTTTTAATTTTTTGGTACCACATTTCAAATTTAAATTTTTCTTAAAAATTTAAATGGCCACCATTTTTAAACAAGATGGCGGATGTAGCTGGCCAACGAACCCGGTCGAGACATTGGTATGTACTATGTATAAACGAAGTTACATCCAAATCGGTTCATAAATACGCCTTTTATATCGTGACAAAATTCAGGACGTTTCAAAATGTTAGCCATGCTAGAAATTCAAAATGCTATAAATCAGCCATTTTTTAAGATATAGACGAAACAAAAACTGCTCCGGAATCTTTGTATAAAGGTCAAATACATAAGAAAAAAATATTTTTCCATTTTTAATTTTTTGGTACCACATTTCAAGTTTAAAATTTTTTTTAAATTTTTAAATGGCCGCCATTTTGAAACAAAACGGCGGATGAAGCTGGCCAACGAACTCGGTCGAGAGATTGGTATGTACTATGTACACACTGAATTACATCCAAATCGGTTCATAAATACGCCTTTTATCGCGTGACAAAATTCAGGACGTTTCAAAATGTCAGCCACGCTAGAAATTCAAAATGCTATATCTCAGCCATTTTTTAAGATATAGACGAAACAAAAACTGCTCCGGAATCTTTGTATAAAGGTCAAATACATAAGAAAAAAATATTTTTCCATTTTTAATTTTTTGGTACCACATTTCAAGTTTAAAATTTTTTTAAAATTTTTAAATGGCCGCCATTTTGAAACAAAACGGCGGATGAAGCTGGCCAACGAACTCGGTCGAGACATTGGTATGTACTATGTACACACCAAATTACATCGAAATCGGTTCATAATTACGGGAGTTACAGTGTGACATAGGTCAGATATATATATATATTTTGAACGGAGGGTGGTTTCGGGGTCTGGGGGTCATGATCGATGAAAATATACCAAAATTTTTTGAAATCGCTTTCCTCCGAACGGCTGCAATAGGTAGGTTTTTGTAAAGAAAGCTACCAAGTAAAATCTGAAGCACATACTTGTATACTGCATTTGGTTATTTTATGAAAGAATAGCAATGTCTTTTTTACATGCTTCAGTTTTTGTTAAAATAAACATATTTCAAGTAGTTTGCGGAAAATATATAAGAAAAAAAATCTTCATTAGAAATGAGACAAAAAAAAAGTGATAATATTTCATGTTGATGATTATAACTAATTTAAACATTAAACATAGTTTTGAAAAATCTTGATTATGATACTTGTGCATAATTTCAAATTTAAACTAAAACAATACGGGGTATAGTATATATATATATATATATATATATAACAACAAGAGAACAATAGAAACCATAGGGGAAGACCGAGCTATGCTTGGTTAAAATTAACTTCGTGTTCAATTCGATATAATAATAATTTTTTGCTGTAGTATTGCTATAAAGCATTCTTTCTAACAGTATTCTTTACAGAAACAATCAGTACTATCAAAACCTCGGCTTTGCTCGCGTAATTGTTGAAATAGTCCAAGTGGTATTTTGTGTGCTTATTTTTATGCGAAGAAATTATGCTGCTAAGGGTAATTCAAAAATTACTAATTAAGCGACAGTTTGACTAAACTTCATTATTACACTACATTAGGCGACAATGAGACTTAAATAATAATGAGAAGAAATAGAACTAATTGTAAATAAATGATAATTTTTATTGTAATTTTGAAGGTTTTACACCCATTCCAGTTTCCAATTGAAGTTCTTTTTTTTAGAATATGTTCTTAGCAAGCATTTACATCTTAAATGTAACCAACATACCATATTCCATTGGTTTAATTTTTAACGCAATTATCCAATTGGTAAATAAATCATAACAGTTGTAAATTTCCAAGTTGGAGAAAAAATCCAGATTAGGATTCGAACCATGGATGAAGCTCCCAATGCTCTACTAAGTGAGCTATCCCAGACGAATCTGGAGGACTAATTCGCACAACTAACCTTTAGCGATCACAGCATCTGGTATGATATCCGAATTAGATCAACAGAATAAATAGAAGGTTATTTTTCAAACTGCAGTAAATGCTGCATGCGTAATTTTATTGTATTAATTTTTAACACAATTATTCAATTTATAAATAAATCATAACAGTTGTAAATTTCCAAATGGGAGAAAAATTTTCGGGTCAGGATTCGAATCAGGGACGTCTTGGCTAAAGTTGCCAATGCTCTACCAACTGAGCCATCCCGGACGAATCTGGAGAACTAATTCGCCAAACTAAACTTTAATGCTCGCAGCATCTAGTATGATATCCGTATCAGGTCAACAGAATAATTAGAAGGGATTTTTTTTCGAACTGCAGTAAACGCTGCATGTGTAATTATATTGGATTATTGTTCAACACAATTATTCAGTTTGTAAATAAAACATAACAGTTGTAAATTTCCAAGTAGGTGAAAAAGTTTCAGGCCAGGATTCAATACAGGGATATCTTGGCTGACTCTGCCAATGCTCTAGCAACTGAGCCATCCAAGACGAAGGTTAGTTGACGATCGGTAGTAGAAGGTCGTTAAAGGTTATTTGGGTGAATTTTTCCTTCAGATTTGTCCTGAATGGTTCAGTTGGTAGAGCATTGATAGCTTCAGTCAAGATATCTCTGGTTTGAATCTTGGCCGAGATTTTTTTCACCTACTTGGAAATTTACAACTGTTATGATTTATTTAAAATTGAATAATTGTTTTAAAAATTAATCTTATACAATTACGCTTGCAGCGTATACTGCAATTCCAAAAATAACCTTCGATTTATCCTGTTGAGCTGATTGGGATATCAGATGAGTTGCTGTGATCGTTAAAGGTTAGTTGGGTGAATTAGTCCTCCTGATTCGTCCGGGAGGGCTCAGTTGGTGAAGCATTGGCAACTCCAGTCAAGACAATTCTGGTTCGAATCCTGGCCGGATTTTTTTGACCCATTTGGAAATTTACTACTATTTACATGCCATATTCGAGGCTCTAGTGTAACGGTCTAAATCCTCCTCCCCTGGTGGTAGTGGAACCAGCATAAAATAATGCCTATATTGGAGAAGATATTGTCACCATCAATTTGACAACATTAGTTTTGAAATGGGTTTAGTATTTCCTGAGATTACCTGGAAATCGTAAATTAGGAAGTTTTTAGAATGCTTTTTGTTCATTTTATCCTTTTAAATTTTGAAAATTTCTAATCTTTTAGAAACTGTTCTTTGTGAGCCTTTACATCTTATAATTATCTACCATACCAAATTTTAAGTTTTCTCTGTAACAATTTAGCAGAAATCGTAATTTAGAACATTTTTAGAACGCTTTTTGCTTATTTCACACTTTCAAATGTACATTTTTTTCCCGGCAGTTCATCGCCACTTCAATGTAAAATAAAAAGCAAATTTTAGAACGTTACTGGCTCCTGTAAGCCGCCTGTATTGGTGGTACTAACATAAAATGTAAGCTATGTTGGAGCAAAGACTTTCACCATCGATCACCATCATTTGAAATCGGTTTGGAATTTCCCGAGATTCCATAGAAATCGTAATTTAGAACATTTTTAAAACGCTTTTCGTTCATTTCACCCGTTTAATTTGGAATTTTTTAGAAACTGTTCTTACAGAGATTTACATTTTATAAATATCTACTATGTCCAATTTTGAGTTTCTCGATTCCATAGAAATTATAATATAAAACGTTCTTCGAACGCTTTTCACGCATTTTCACCCGTTTTAAATTTCGACATCTTATAAGTATGCCATGCCAAATATATATATGCCAAATTTCAAGTATCTAAACCTTTCAGTATCACGAAAATCGCATTTTTACTATGATTTCTCTCGCGCAGCCCCCTGGGGGGTAACGGCAATGATATAAAATGTAGCTTATGTTGGAACAAGGTCTATCACCATTAATTTGCCACCATTAGTTTTCAAATCGGCTCGGTATTTAGAGAGATTTCCCCTAGAAATACACAAAGAAACATAGAAACATTACTTCTTTACAATATTAGTATACGTTAGAACTAAGTCCATATTTCTAAATTTTGCATTACTTAACTAATTTACAACGAAAGGGCATCCTTTCAAACTATATTTTAGTTGAACTCTGATGGGATGAATCATTTTATATCGGCTCTTATAGCAAATGTCTAGAAAATTCCTTCAGATTCTGAAAGCCAATTTTTTAGACAAATATCGCCAAGTTTGGCGAGATTCGTTCATTTTGCTCCAAACATGTGTTTTGACATTGGTAATCTTGAAAAGCAATTTCAGGGCTAAAAAAATTTTAAAAATTTAAAATTTGAAATGTGGTACCAAAAAATAGAAAATGGAAAAATATTTTTTTCTTATGTATTTGAGCATTATACAAAGACTCCGTAGCAGTTTTTGTTTCGTCTATATCTTAAAAAATGGCTGAGTTATAGCATTTTGAATTTCTAGCAAAGCTGACATTTTGAAACGTCCTGAATTTTGTCACGCGATAAGAGGCGTATTTATGAACCGATTTGGATGTAACTTCGTTTATACATAGTACAGACCAATTTCTCGACGGAGTTCGTTGGCCAGCTTCATCCGCCATCTTGTTTAAAAATGGCGGCCATTTAAAATTTTAAGAAAAAGTTTAATTTGAAATGTGGTACCAAAAAATTGAAAATTGAAAAAATATTTTTTTCTTATGTGTTTGACCTTGATAAAAAGATTCGGGAGCAGTTTTTGTTTCGCCTATATCTTAAAAAATGGCTGAGTTATAGCATTTTGAATTTCTAGCGTGGCTGATATTTTGAAACGTCCTGATTTTTCCCACTTGATAACAGACGTATTTATGAACCGATTTGGATGTACCTTGGTGTGTACATAGTACATACAAATAACTCAACCGAATTTGTTGGCCAGCTTCATCCGCCATTTTGTTTCAAAATGGCGGCCATTTAAAAAAATTTAAATTTAAAATGTGATCTAAAAAATTGGAAAATGAAAAAGATTTTTTTCGTATGTGTTTCACCTTAATACAAAGATTCCGGAACAGGTTTTGTTTCGTCTATATCTAAAAAAATGGCTGAGTTATAACATTTTGAATTTCTATTGTGGCTGACATTTTAAAACGACCTGATTTTTGTCACGCGATAACAGGCGTATTTATGAACCGATTTTAATGTAACTTGGTCTGTACATAGTACATACCAATGTCTCAACCGAGTTCGTTGGCCAGCTTCATTCGCCATCTTGTTTCAAAAGGGTTGCCATTTAAAAAAAAATGTAATTTAAAATTTAAAATGAGGTATTAAAAAATTGGAAAATGAAAAAGATTTCTTTATGTGTTTGGCCTTGATACAAAGATTCGGAGCAGTTTTTGTTTCTGAAAATTTGTTCTTTACTTTATATCTTAAAAAGTGGTTGAATTATAGCACTTTGAATTTCTATCATGGCTAACACTTTTAAACGATCTTGTATTTGTCACGCGATACCACACGTATTCGCCTATTTCGATGTAAGAAGGCATGTGGATTGTATACATCAATATCTCGACCAAGTTCGATGGCCAGCTTCATCAGCCATCTTGTTTCAAAATGGCGGCCATTAAATTAAAAAAAAATATTTAAAGTGAGATGCAAAAAAATTAGAAATTGAAAAAGGTTTCTTTCTTAAGTATTTGACCTTGATATAAGGATTCAGGAGCATTTTTTGTTTGTCTTTATCTTAAAAAATGGCTCAGATATAGCAGTTTCAATTTATAACGTGGGTGACATTTTGAAATATCTGATTTTTTGCCTGCGACAGCACTCGTATATATCAACCGATTCCGATGTGAGTGACCATGTGCACAGCAATTACTAAGGTCTCGACCAAGTTCACTGGTTAGCCTCATCTACCATGTTGTCTTAAAATGGCAGGCACTTTAAGAAATCGCCGAATTTGGCAGGCAAATATAAGTTACTTTAAATAAAAGCAGCTTGGATACAGCTGACTATTTTCGCGAAATTCTCAATCATAATGATTTAGTATTGATAAAAATTAGTATTGAATCTCCTACATTCGGTTTCCACTTAATTGAGCTTCGTGTGTTTGAATAATATAAGTTGGCTTTTTTAAAATAAGGAATATGAAAGCTACCTCTTCCTCCCGGCACTGGCCGGAAGGACTTTTGAAATTAATTTTGTTAGGTTTTACATTTGTTTATTATATTATATGATAGATATTTTATGGAGTCGTAATAAACTGTGAGAATTGTTTCTAGTTTAAGATACAAAG
The DNA here is from genome assembly GCA_963932465.1 of Maratus speciosus. Taxonomy (NCBI): domain Eukaryota; kingdom Metazoa; phylum Arthropoda; class Arachnida; order Araneae; family Salticidae; genus Maratus; species Maratus speciosus. Next base: position 168,366,496 of record OZ010797.1, read on the forward strand.
AAAAACAAATAAATGGAATAAAACATATGAAAAATTTAAAAATATATAAGAATTTTTTTGCTGGCAGGTTTTATTTAAGCCTCAGAGGGGGGCTGAAACGCAGCTAACCAAAGACTATGAACGTCAAACTTTCAAACATCTCGAATGTCACATGATTTACGTAGGTGTGGCTTCCATCATTTATCGAACTTTTAGCAGCTTATCTTGATAGTCAGTCATTGAAGTATCATATCTGTTTCTCTCGTTAGCTGCGGTCCGAAATTAACAATCATATTTTATTTTTTATACATTTTAAATAAGCTCATGTGAGTTTATTAAATACACGTATAACATATTTTTGCAGAACGTAACAATCCCTTTACATACCGACTGATATCGGTAGTTGTTTCTAACACTTACACAGTCAAACCTCGTTAACATGAACCTCAAGGGGAATTAAATTTTTGTTCGTGTTATCCGTAGTTCATGCTATGAGTAACAAAAAATACAGATAAAAAATATTGAGAAAAATGCATATAGGAAAGGCTGGCGGTAAATGGGACATTAGAGCTAACGGGACAGCACGGTTTTCTCGTAAAATAGAACAGTCAAAATTTATCAGTAAATGTCATTTCCAGTGTTACACAAGAACACATAACACTTATTTCTATTTTAATAATTAAACTTTTAGTTTTATTTTTTTATCCATTAATAGAAAACTGTTAAAAGTAATTGTGTAAAAAAAGAAAAAAAAATACACTATGCATTTGAATGCCCTTATATATTCATACGGGTAAAACAAGTAAATAAAAATTAAAAGACTGAACTCATGCTACTTTTCTTATAAAAGTTGCAATACTAAATTGTTAATTTTTCCCGTCTGAAGAAAGATACAATGCATAAAAATATTCCATTTAGGGAGCAATCTTCCCTAATCCTGGTTGCACGAAATTGATGACACGTATTGTATTGTCCAAAAGTGAGACAATTCTAATGGCAATAGCACTCGTTTTCATCGCTCTAAAGAATAATCCTTTTCATAAAGCTCTAAAGAATAATCCATTTTTCCATAGGCAAAAGGAAGGTTTCAGACTTTTCTAGGCCTTTTCCTTCCCGTTAAGCGTCAAAGTCTCTCATGAGGACATCGAGAATTGTTCATATTAAGCGAAATTTCACGTTAAACGTGTTACTCTTAAAAGGAGAAAAACACTAGAAACTGCATTCATTTTGACGGAGACAGTGGGAACTGTTCATGTTAAAAGTAATTCACGTTAAGCGTGTTTGTGTTAACCTGCTTCGACTGTATTGTTTACTTTGGGGAACATCATTATGTATTATTACATTGTATTTCATCATAACTGTTTCAAAAGAGATATGATATGCGTGTGTGAGAGAGACAGAGAGACGTTTTGTTAAACAGAGTTGTGTATTGTTTATAATAAATAGGGTACAGGATAAAGTTAGTTTTGCAAACTCATACTAAACGAGGAAAATTCGATATCACATGGCTAAGTTTCGATAAATATGTATATATATATATATATATATATATATATATATATATATATGTTGTATGTGTTTGTTTGTTTGTATGAATGTGCTTTGTAAAAGTTTTGATTGTGTGCAGTCTGACTAATATTTTTATTATTGGTTGGGGCATTCACCGCTTCCGTTTTAGATTTCATTTTTAAACCATTGAATCAAAATTCTCCTTGCAGAAAGTATTTTAACCTTGTTAGGTTAAATACTCTCTGTTATTGATTACCTGATGATGAGAATTGCTATTTAATTACTCCCAAAACTATCGATGTGTGTTTTAACTCACCATCTGGAGAAGTGCGATCTACTTCTATGTGGTTCATATTTTAAGCAGACTGGAACATAATGCTCGTAACAATTCTCTAAATTATTAAATTATAATCAGTCTGTTTCATATAAAACTATTAAGAATAACTCGCTAGCAAATTTTAAACGCAGAAAAAAAATTAGAAAATAAAATATATAACGTTTTATAAATTATAGATTATAAGAAAAGGCCAGTCAGCTTGAAGAATTATTCAAATTTTCTGGTGATCATGTTTTTAACGGAAAAAACCAAATTAGGCATTAAGATGTATAGAGCGGGCGGCGACTGCATAAATCATCTCCTCATCGAGTTTACAGATGAGATTCATGCATTAAATAGAACTCGATGAGCATATTGAAATAGAACAAGTCACATCTTCGTGTAAATCGCGGTCAGACCAAATTTTAGGAGCCCACTGACCTGACAACAGAAATTTATCTGGTGGGACTTACCGTGGCCGTGTCTGCGGATACAGCGAACGTCATCTAAGAGGCCTGTGGGTTCCTAAAGTTTTCTCTGCCCACAATTTCCACCAAACTTTTATATGAACGACCAGTAACATGCTCATTGAGTTATATTGAATGCATGAATTGCATCCGTGGACTCTATGAAGTGTTGAGGGAACTAAAAATCAATTATTAAAATTTGATCTGCCTATGTATTGCACCAAGGGAAGGCGTGGCACGCCAGTTCCATTGCAATAAGCAAATTGAGTTCTATATAATTCAGTAATTTTATTCGTGAACTCAATGAGGTGATTCTTTACACATTAACTGCCCAGTCTAATATAAGTCTTTTACAAATAATTAAATTTAATTTTTACACAATGATCAGTTTCTATAAGATTCCCCCAAATGAAACTGGGACGGTTGTCGGTTTGATAGATGGTTTAATAGTGTTTAATAGCATTAGTGTAATATGCATATAGAATAAATAGTGGTATATAATGAACATAAGGGCTAGACATCGTTGCCGTGAAGTTTGAAACAGGCATCCTAGTGGTTCACGAGTTTCTGAACACCGAGAAAGAAGCACCCCCGGGGATAGGTGCAGAACAATTCTTCAAAGGTAGGCCACCCCCGTTGTTGCTTGAGAATCGTGTCACATTAAGAGTTTTCCAAAGACATGGACATCACATGTAGAGGTATCAGGACTATACGGCAGATGTTCCAGGAATGCATAGAAATCACTGCAATAAATCATTGCAGATCTTTGTTTTGGTAGTTCCCTTAAAGTGCGCGTTATAACAGAAAAAGATTCTCTTAGGACTGAATGCCATGGAGACGGATCTGTTTTGCTGTTTCTTATTTCTATAATATTGTGCATCTGGCGCTGAAAAGGTTCAAGGTCTTCCATGATACAAACCTTTTCCAGTCACCTTGCTTCCACGTTGGATCACACCCAACAACCACGTTCCGCTAATACCACCTGCTTTCGTCACTCTCAGAACTCTCAAAGTCACATGCCCATGGCCATATACATCTTCCGACGCGGATACGCTATCGACAGTTGCCTTTCATTTGCCCCCATTTTGTATGCCATTATTAAAAGATTGTTAGTTTTAATGTAAAAAACTAACTCGGTGAAAATGTGCATAATTATTTCACTAAATTATCAATCTGGACAAAACTGATTTTCTGCCGATTTATTATAATCAGTGTGTAAATGTCTTTGTCCAAAAAGAACTTTGAGAAGCAAAATTTCCAAAAAGTATCTTTCATTCGCCACGAAAAAGAAGAAAAAAAAGGAAGAAAGAAAAGAAATTTATTCTTATCAAAGCTTTCAGTTTATGGTGAAGAGTGAAAAATCTCTAATATCCATGTGTGATAACATTAAATCTCAAGAAAAAGTACAAAAGCTTTTGGAATTGGTACAAGTAAAATCCATCTTCTCCGAGAGTGGTTTTACCCTTTTTCCTGCCCTGACGCATTTATCTCTTGCAGACTGTAATTTGGATTGACTTGGCATTTAAGTCCGAATATAAGGGTACTTTCTGCAATAAGAATTATACTATTATTATTTATTCCTTTTATTTATTTATTTTTGTTTGTTAAAATTTTAATTTTCAATTCATTTTGAATTTCCTTTACTTGCTTAATTTCTGAATAATAGTAATCTGTTTCTACGGTTAAGCAAAATTTCTCAATTTTATTTTTTTCCAATACATTTTTTTAAAAAAATGAGTAATTTCTTTACTAAATTATAACATTTAATAAAAAAAATTTCATGTTAGAGATAACATTATTCAAAATCATTCCACGGAGCAGAATTTGCAAATCAATTTCAGTCGGTTATCACAAAAAAGAAAGAAAAAGAATAAAGAAGTGTATATTTTACTCGGATATCTATTAAAGGCCAAGAGTGAAATATCTTTGACCTATTCGTGTGACAACATTTAATCTGAGGGAAATGGTACAAAAGCTTTTGGAAACGGTACAAGTAAAATCCATCATTTCCGAGAGTGGTTTTACCCTTTTTCCTGCCCTGTCGCTTTTATCTTTTCAAGACTGTAATTTGGATAGTCTTTGCATTTAAGTCAGGATGGATATAAGGGCATTTTGTGCAATAGGTATTATCTTATTGTTATTTTTCCTTTTATTAATTTATTTTGCTTATAGTTTTAATGTTTAATTCATTTTAAATTGTCTTTACTTGCTGTCTATTTCTTAATTTCTAAATAATTTGTAACTACCATTTAATAAAATGTCTGGATTTAATTTTCGTCCTTAAATTTTGAAATTGATCGGTAATTTTTCCACTAAATTATCAACTTTAATAACAAATTTATCATGTTAAAGATCACATTATTAAAAATCACTCTCTGAGCAGAATTTGCAAATCAGTTTTCGTCAGTTATCACAAAAAAAAAAAAGAATGAAAAAGAATACAGAAGTTTATTTTATTCTTATATCTGTTAGAGGCCAAGAGCGAAATATCTCTGACCTTTTCGTGTGACAACGTTTAATCTGAGGAAAATCGTACAAAAGCTTTTGGAAACGGTACAAGTAAAATCCATCTTTTACGAGAGTGGTTTTACCCCTTTTCCCTGCCCTGGCGCTTTTATCTCTTCAAGGTTGTAATTTGGATAGACTTTGCATTTAATTCAGGATGACCATTTTGTGCAATATGTATTATATTATTATTATTTTTCCTTTCATTTTATTTTATTTTTTAGTTATAGTTTTAATATTTAATTCATTTTAAACTTTCTTTACTTGCCTAATTTCTGAATAATAGTAATATGTTTCTAACATTAAACAAAATTTCTGAATTTCATTTTTTTAATAACATTTCTGAATTTAATTTTTTTAATAACATTTCTGAATTTAATTTTTTTTCATAAAATTTTTTTAATGATGGATAATTTCATCACTAAATTATAACGTTTAATAAAAAAAAAAATCCTTGTTGGAGATAACGTTTCTATCGGTTATAACAAGAAAGAAAGAAAAAGAGTAAAGAAGTATATATTTTACTCTGATATCTATTTGAGGCCAAGAATGAAATATCTTTGACCTCTTCGTGTGACAACATTTGCAGGGCTCCCAAATGGTCCGCCAACTGAATACCAATATTTTTTTAGAAAAATTTTCTTTATAGATTTTTCTTACAAACCGCCCCGAAACCACCTTTGAAAGTTAATTCTAGCTCAAAACTACCATAAAATTTTCGGTTAAAATTTATTGGTATTCAGTTGGCGGACCATTTGGGAGCCCTGCATTTGATCTGAGGAAAATCGTGCAAAAGCTTTTGGAAACGGTACAGGTAAAATCCATTTTTTCTGAGAGTGGTTTTACCCTTTTTCCTGCCCTGACGCGTTTATCTCTCCAAGACTGTAATTTGGATAGACTTTTCATTTAAGTCAGGATATAAGGGCATTTTGTGCAATAGGTATTATCTTATTGTTATTTTTCATTTTTCTTATAGCTTTAATATTTAATTCATTTTAAATTTTCTTTACTTGCTAAATTTCTGGATTTAACTTTTGTCGATAAATTTTTAAAATGTTATTTAATTTCTCCACTAAATTATCAAATTTAATAACAATTTTTTCATGTTAGAAATCACATTATTCAAAATCACTCTCCAGAGCAGAATTTTCAAATCACTTTTTGTCAGTTATCACAAAAAAGAATGAAAAAGAGTAAAGATGTATATTTTACTCTATCTGTTAGAAGCCAAGAGTGAAATATCACTGAACTTTTAGTGTGAGAGCATTTAAACTGAAGAAAATCATACAAAAGCTTTTGGAAACGGTACATCCATCTTTTCCAAGAGTGGTTTTACCCTTTTTATTGCCCTGACGCTTTTATCTCTTCAAGATTAAAATTTGGATAGACTTTGTATTTAAGCCCGGATGGATATAAGGGCATTTCTGCAATAGGTATTATCTTATTGTTATTTTGCCTTTTATTTATTTTTTTTATTTATTAGTTATAGTTTTAATATTTAATTCATTTTAAATTTTCTTTACTGGCTGTCTATTTCTGAATTTCTGAATAATTTGTATCTACCATTAAACAAAATTTCTGAATTTTATTTTTGTCCATAAAATTTAAAACTGATCGGTAATTACTCCACTAACTCCTCAAATTTAATAACATTTTTTTTTCACTTTAGAGATCGCATTATTCAAAATCACTCTCCAGAGCAGAATTTTGAATCAGTTTTTGTCAGTTACCATAAAAGAAAACGAAAAGAAAAAAGAGTAAAGATGTATATTTTACTCTTATACCTGTTAGAAGCCAAGAGTGAAATATCTCTGAACTCTTTATGTGAGAACAATAAATCTGAGGAAAAGAGTACAAAAGCTTTTGGAAACACACATATAAAATCTTTTTTCTTGGGATGTTGTTATATTATTATAGGTAGATAAAAAACAACGTGTATAGAACCAAAGCATTTATTTGTTGCAAACTAGTTTCGGTAGCCATAGAGTACCATCATCAGTGCAAAATATTATTGCTCAGAAAAGAAATTTGCTCAAATACATGCAAGAGAAGCGGATTCAAGGATAAAGTTTATTGACCAATAAAATTACAGGAATTGACTTTTAGAAAACAGCCAATATAACGGAGGCGGATTCAAATATAAAGCTTAGATAAAATTAATTTAAAGATCAGCTTCTCTTACATTGGTTGTTTCTTAAAATTTCCTGCAATTCTATTGCCCAATAAATTTTATCCTTGAATCCGCTTCTCCTATATATATTTGAGCAAATTTCTTTTCTGAGCAACCATATTTTGCACTGAAGCTATGGATCCGAAACTTGTTTGCAACAAGTAAAAGTGTTTTTTTATCGACTTATATTGCACTGCGCCAAGTAATTTCTTCTTGTGATTTAAGTGTTTCTATTACTTTCCTGGCTTGAGTCTTTTATCCTTTTAAGACTATAATTTGATTGAATTTGGAATAGATACGGGATGTATAAACGTCACTGCTTTTAGACTGTCTCTCTGTCCTTTTTTTTCATCAAAGAAATTATTTTTTTTTAAGTAAAGTTTTCGTAAAAAGCTTGAATCTGAGTGATTATACATATTAATACAGTGAAGCTTGTATACACTGTCAGAAGAATTCGTATATATAAACGAAATTATTCCACAATTTTTAACAAATAATTTCCGTACTGCTAGAAAACATGTTTTATCCGCGAAATCTCCCAGGTAAAAAAAATCAGAGAAAAACCTTTTCAAATTTTGAGATTTTGCAGCCATTTTGAAGATTTCTACGGGTATTCTTAATGAAAATGAAAACTAAAGGTTTTCGTAAGAGAAGTATACAGCTTTTGAAAGATTTCATAAAGATTTATTTCAGTGAGTTATCACCTCCAAATTACATTCAATGACTTTGAAGATTTTCGGGAAATCACTTGAGGTATTTTGAAGAAAAATAAACGAAATTATTCCACAATTTTTAACAAATAATTTCCGTACTCGTAGAAAACATGTTTTATCCGTGAATTCTCTCTGAAAGTCTAAAAGAGAGGACGAAATTTCGTTCATTCATAGCACGCATGCGTTTGGGCTCTATTAATACTAAAATCCGAATTCATTTTAAAAACGAAAAACGAAAAATTCTATGAAGTAGGGTTTCTAATTTAATTTAAAAAAATTAAGAAACAAAAATAACTAAACCAACAACAAAGAAAAGAAAAGTTTTCTTATTTAAAAATAAATAGCAATTAATTTTCTCATTCATCGGGTATTGTACAGTCGTGGAAAAAAAAGTAAACACACCCTACTAACTCCTCAACAAATTATCGTATAAAAAAGTTACTGGTACCGAAAGATTGGAAATAAAGTCTACTTTTCAATGATGTATATAAATTTTGCTTAAGGGGCCATCTACATATTAAAACGAACCATAACTTTGTTTTTTTCAATAGCAGTATACGATTCTGACAGCATAAATGAACGCTACACTCTTCAATTAGCCACAAAACAAATTTTTATGCAATTCGTACGATAAGTTTCCGAGAAATTACTTATTTTAAAACGAGGATATTTTAAGGGCTGTATCCAAATTGAAGTTCGGTACTTGATTGTTAACCGAGAGAGCTCCCTTGATCAAGGCACCTTAAGCAGCCAATTAAGCCTGTTAAATTACAGGACAGCATAAGATATTTCAAAATATTTAGTCACTTCTATCATGGACGGCCCCTTAAACCAACATTTTGCCGTTTTTTAAGCATAATTTGAAAACTACTTGGTAGAAAAATGTGAAATTTAGGATTTCCATAAAGCAGGACTTAATAAATCTGAATCCATCAAAAAAAATGTAGGTTGCAATTCATATTTTTTTTTAAATATTAATGTCATAATTCATAATTCATATCAAAAAATTATAAAAATTGCAAAACGTATTTATGTTTGGGTATATTAGTATTACTGCTACACAAAAAATTAGAACATTAGGATCGTAATTTCATAAGTTATAAAAAAAATTTGAAAATGTAATTTAACATTAGAAGCACTAAATTTTGAATGTTTATAATTCAAAAACTTATCATTCAAATGACTTGAAATTTGGTGTCTAGGAATAGTTTGAACCAAAGATTTGAAATATCTCGTTAAAATTGGGTATGGCGATTGAAAAAAAAATGAATTTTGGATTAGTTTTAATATGTAGCACCCCTTAAGCAAATTTTATGTACGTCATTTAAAAGTAGACTTTATTTCCAATCGTTCGGTACCAGTAACTTTCGTCTACGATAATTTGTTGAGGAGTCAGTAGGGGGTGTTTACCTTTTTTTTTCACGACTGTACCTTTTAAACGCGTCGAAAATTAACAAAAAACTTCAAAGTTTCAATTATTCTAATTTCAAAACGTTTTTATGTATAAACATGAATTTTTGGATGTTGAGTAAACAGATTGTGCTTTGTAATATGCTACCATCAGAAATTTATTAGCCTTTTACAGAATTTTGTGCATTGCTTAAATCAAAATAGCTCTTTTTTTATTCCACAAGTCATTGCGCACATAATATTTTGAAAAAGTATGTATGGATTGTTATTAAATTTGATAAAGATACTAAACAAATATGTGTGTTTAAAATGAACTACTTTTAAGTATTGACAGTGGGTTGCCAAATTATTAGGGACAGTCATATTTTTTGCTAGTTTTATATTTTGGGTGCACTTGAATGCGGCTCTAAATCGTTTAAGTGTTGCAGGCATGTATTTTACTGTTGTCAACATCTCTATAATTCAACTTTTAAGTACTTTTGGTATGTTAAAAGGTTTGTTTGCTTTCTATAAATATTTTAATAACGGGAGAGACGCTGAGTCTTTTACACACGCAATAGTGGAAGCCGCTTTTCTTTAATTTAAACAAAATTCTTTGTGTTTTTTTTTTTGGAAAAGTTAAGAATTATATGCGAGTATTATCTTTCTTTTATTGATTAAATATTTGTTTTTTGCGAAATTATTTTCGGTTTTAATTTAGTTTTTATTTTTATTGATTTCGAAGGATTGATTCGTCCTCTAGGAAAAAATCTCAGGTAAAAACTCTTCTTCTGCATACGAGTCATTACCAAAGGAAGATAGCAGAACTTGCTGAAGTTTCCAAGTCAGTAGTCAACAGGATAAAAATAAATCTGGACAAAAACCAGCCACTTTTGCCCAAACGAAAAGGTAAAAGTGGAAGAAAACGTATAACAACTCCACGTATCGATAGGAAAATCCGGGATATCTGTTTAGGAAACAGAAAGAAAAGTGTGGGACTCCTTACTCAGATAGTTCAAGAATCTGGAATACCAGTTTCTAAGAGAAATGTGCAGCGGAGATTAGCGGAGGAAGGGTTGACAGCCAAGTAACTCTGGTTCACAGAAGCGATGAAGAAGAAGCTCCTTGCCTGGGCTCGTAAACACCGCCAGAAGACGGTTGATGACTGGAGTAAGGTCCGTTGTTAAGATAATTATTATTTATGTCATTTAAAATCATTTATTTCTAAATTATTAACATATTTAATTTTTTTCAGGTCTGTTTCTCAGATGAATCAACCTTTGAAATTTTAGCCGATAAAAGCAGCTTTGCCAGGTGACTCCCAAGCGAAAAATACCGCCCTGACTGCATCGGGGAAAGTGTTAAACACCCTGATAAAATAATGGTGTGGTCTGTCATACCGCTAAAGGGGTTGGCCGGCTCTACATTGTCCAGGCAATCATGAGACAAGACCAGTACAGGCAAGTTCTGGAAACTCGGCTGCTGCCGCAAATTGAAAAATGATTCCTAGGTGGTGAGGAGTTCATGTTTATGCATGATTCAGCACATTGTCATAAAGCTAGAAGCGTTACAAAGTTTTTGGCAGACCATAGTACCTCAGTTTTATCTTGGCCTGGCAATTCTCCTGACATGAATCCCATAGAAAACTTCTGGGAGATCACGAGGCGGAAATCGCCAAAGATATATTACAACCAAAGTACAACTCATCGAAAAACTAATAAATATATGGCATCACAACCCTAAAATAAAAGAAAGTGCCAGAAATTGCATAGAAAGAATGCCGAGACGCATCGAAACACTTCTCGTAGCCAAAGGAATTATCACCAAATATTAATATTCTTTACTAACATTAGTAAATTGACTGTATTATATTTTTGTTGGGTTTTTTTCCCTATAATATTGCGTAAATACTTAAACTAATATAACAATAAAGCTTTTTAAACTTAAAAATAGTGTTTCTTTTCAAATTATATCCTAATATTGTACAAAAAACCTATACTTCATGACTGTCCCTAATATTTTGGCAACCCACTGTACAATGGTAATATTTTTAGTTATGACTATTTTTATTCATTAAAAATATAAAATTATTATTATTATTATCCTTATTTTTTTTTTTTTTTTTTTTTTTTTTTTTTTTTTTTTTTTTTTTACAAAAATACTTTTTTTATATAGTTTATGAAAAAATTTTGGCCTAAGAGTAGTTCATTTTAAACATACATATATGTTTAGTATCTTTATTTAGCAAGGTATGCAGACAAATTTCAATATGGTGAATAGAGTGAGAGGAAGCCAATCTATGTGACAATTAGAGTTGTCAGGTCGAATGTCACAAAAAGGGGACTAAAATAGCGGACAATGGCTACTAAATCCGGACATTATAATGCATGAAACACTATGAAAACGGAACCTGTTTCTAGCAGAATACTGTCTTAAATGTTAAAATTTCATTTTCCTTGCTATACAATTATACCTGCTCAGATAAAATCCTGATTAAAACAAAAAATTTCTCCTCTGACATGCGATTGCGCCTAAACAGGTTTTTTTAAGCACCTTATTTTCAAAAGTATTTTTATATAATAATTAAAGCACATAGCACAAAGTTATTTTAAGAATAGATCAAACTTAGTGCGAATTTTAATAAAAAAGCTAAAATCTTTAACAACGATTTTATCTTTTTTATTGTGAAGTTATTTTGCTTTTTTAAAAACTGATTTTATTTCTCCTCACAAATATTTCAATATAAAACAAAGTGGGTCAAACCTCACATATAGTGGGTCAACCCTCCCATATTTGGGGAGCCTTGACTCATTATTTTCTCATGATTAAAATCAATCATTTTTCAAATTTCGTCTATATTACATTTGCGTAGCAATTTTATTTTGATAACTGATTGTATAACGAATAAAATGATATATAAAACTTTATTCTACGTTCAATATTTAAAAAATTAAAAATCATTTTTTAAAAAGTGGATCAACCCTCCCTAGTCTCCCCTATATGAAAAATAACTCCCGATGCTCTTATTTATTTCGACTAATAAATTATAGCGTATAAAAGGATATTTAACAGATTAAAATTATGATTCATTCATATTCAAATAGAAATTTAATAGTGTTTTGAAACATTATATTTCTTTCTGCTCATTTTACCACCGCAGAAAACCGTCTAAAACCCTGAAATTGATCTCCTAAAGATTTTTAATTTGAAAAAAAAAATTAGTAAAGTTTTCTAACTTGAAACAATGGCGCCGTATTACTTGGATACACAAAGAGTGTGGGTACCTTGCTTAAATTACTTTTTATCCATTTGTATTATTAAAACTCGTATATTACAATTCATGAATTTATACCAAAAATTCCGAATAGCAATTTTATATTAATTTAATGATAGACGTTTTGACATTACATTAAGTTAAAATTCTTCTTTCGATGTGGATTCAGGAATTTCTGAATATAACAGAAATTCCTGAAATGTACGCTGTAGATGCAAATGAGTTAAAAAATAACGTAGAGTATTTTAATATTTAAGGATATTAATTTTTTAAGTATTCTCTTCTTGTGCAGAATATTTGTCCGAAATCGTATAAAATACAAATACACATAGATCTTTATATATAAAAGATAAAGTCTGTGTGTATGTTTTTTATACAAATCTACAATTTTCGACCGATTTCATCCAAACGTGGCATATATACGTTCTAGGACTTGCGTTCAATACTGGCAACATTACGAATTTCTCAGTGTTCACGATACCACTTTTTGAACCGCTTAATCTTTTCTTAATGCAAACATCTTTTTTATTGCATATCTATTTTTTAAATTTACAAATGCATCATTGTTTTGTTTTTTCCTGTTGCTACATTTTATAAAGAAACTGCGCAAGAATTTAAATAATAATGCTGATAAACATATCTGACAATATTGAAACACGTGGGTTTTTCGACTTATTTATTCAATTCCCATGGTAAAATAAATAAATAAATCCGTGTGCTTTATTTTCAGAATTCATTTTATTTAACAAGGCACTTTTGAAATCCAAATTCAATTTTACATTCTCCGGAACGTCCCGAAAACATTTTTTATTAATTTAATTAATTAATTATCGTTTACTTCCTATCAGAGTATGTCACATTTAGGATACAACATCAGTTTCATTTAATGAATATTAAATTAGCTATAGCGTTTCCTTATTTTTGACAGCAAAATGAAAATTTTATTAGATTTTTTTTGTGAAAGATAGTTTTACTATTGTGTTTAATTTTCGTCATATATTACATATATATATATGTGTGCGTATGTGTCGGGAGGGGAGTTGCAGAGCCTTGATTACCAACGGAGTAACTCCCACCAGTAAATGTAAAACATACATCTTTTTTTTTTAGTTAAACAATGGATTTATGAAGAAAGAGGACGAGACGTATACACTGTAAAAAAAAATAAATTATAATAATGCGAGTTTTCCGGTAGGAATCGGAAAAATAATTGTCCTTATTTTGCCGGAATAATTTCCAACCCAGCTCGGAATAAAATCCATAAAATCGAGATAAAATCCGTAAAATACCGTTTTACTGACTATTTCCTTATTTTTACGGATTTTATTCCGAGCTGGGTTGGAAATTATTCCGGTACGATAAGGGCAACTATTTTTCCGATTCCTATCGGAAAACTGGCAATATATTTTTTGCAGTGTAGTGTAGTGGCTACCAGTTGCAGTGAAGAAGCTGAGGAGGTAATCACACGATAACGGCTCTTTGTTTTACATAGTATAAGCAGTTTCTTATTACTGTCGGAGCAAACTACCACCAGTAAAGTTGAATAGGGAATTTCGCCAATTTATTCAATCAAAATTTCTCTCACAAATATGGTAATAATGTTTATTCGTTTTTCATGGTGGAAGCTGGCCCCGGTACAACAATATCTTTCACTGGTACTGACAGGAGGTTGCTTAGGTTGTCATAATATGGCGGAAAGATAGTGGCTGACTACCGTTGGGCTAATCTTCCACAAGTCAAAATGAATATATTTTTTGCCATCACTCTCACTGAAAATCTGCATAAAGAAGGCGTTCAAATAATGGGAAATTCTATTCAAATTTTCTGATGGAAGCTTGCCCCAGCGAAACCGGTTACGGTTGAAGATATACCATTTTAAGGTTTCAAATCTTCTTTATTCATTTTTCCATTATTTAAACGTCCTATTCATTTAAAATTACTGTGATAAATGTGGGGAAAATATTTTTATTTGTTTTAACTGGTGGAAGTTTGTCCTGCTAGTAATGAGGCTTAGTGTGACGAAATTGGTGCTGTAGTCGAATATGAGATCAGGTATCAAGGTTTTGCTGACTAGGAATCAACTGTGAATAACAGAGACAATAACGATGCTGTGCCGATATATAATTTCTGATGGTGATGATGATGTTTAGCAACAAGCCACTATGACATTGACAGCCACTATTTTAGGATCATATCGATCATATTAAAGAACTCCAGGCAAGATGTTAAGCCAGACAGTTAAGAACTTTCGGCACCGGTTCCGAAAGTGAAGGTTACCTCATTAAAAAAAAGGCAGCTGAAATTGAAAATGTACAAACCGACAACGTTAGGGATCTTCCTCAGCTACCCTATGCAAAACAATAATAAATAAATAAATGAAATAAAATAACATATAAACATGAAAAATAAAAATAAAAAGTTTACTAAACGGTGTATAAAATGTTCTAAAGTCTAAAAAATACACAAAGATTAAAATAAAGTTAAGATAATCAACGTTTCGATCATCATCTGTAATCTTCATCAGGAAAACGTTGTCGTAATGCTTCTAAAAAACAGAGCAAAAAGGTCTTGAATTTAAAAGGTTCGTTATGTTTCCACTCAATTATCGCTTAAACCAATCACAAGCAAGAAGAATGTGACCATTGACTGGAAATGTAACGAACCTTTTAAATTCAAGACGGTTTTGCTCTGTGTTTTACAAGCATTACGACAACGTTTTCCTGATGAAGGTCACAGATCATGATCGAAACGTTGTCGTAATGCTTCTAAAAAACAGAGCAAAACCGTCTTGAATTTAAAAGGTTCGTTATATTTTCAGTCAATTAACGCTTTAACCAATCACAAGTAAGAAGAAAGCGATAATTCACTGGAAATATAACGAATTTTTTACATTGAAGACGGTTTTTTGCTCTGTTTTTTAGAAAATTACGACAACGTTTTTCTGATGAAGGTCACAGATGATGATCGAAACGTTGAGTATCTTAACTTTATTTTAATGTTTGTGTTGTTTTTAGACTTTACAATAAGTTATACACCGTTTAGTATATTTGTGATTTTTATTTTTTACGTTTATATGTAACTTTTCATGGTATAAATGTCCAGCTCTTTTATATATAAAATAAATTAATATAAATAACAAAGAGATAAATTAAAAAGTCGAGACTGGATCGAATATAAGTGTATTAAGTTATAGATTTCAAACAACTAAACAAAAATGTAGAAAATTACGTGTATTGATAAACTAGAATCCTGACAGAAAGGTTGCGGACCTAGCAGAAAACTTTACTGAAAGAACCAATCATAAAACAAACAAAGAAAACTGTATAAACCTGAAAATGGAAGTAACAACAATTCGGTGAAACGCTATGATTACAATATACTAACAAAAACAAAATAAAAATATATTAAAATGCAAACCAGAAAGAAAGCTTCGATAGTTTTTGAGTTAGCATTGGAGTGTCTTCCTATGAATAGAATAGATTCGTAACCACTGCCCCGTCACCTTCTTTTAATTTATGAACAACACTACTTCAAATAGAAATTTTCGCCTTATTTAACCACTGAAACTCATTTATTAGATAAAGCGAACATTATAGTTCAAATATGGTGATACTGAAATTCAAGGATTATACACAGATTATACGCACTCTACAATATGGAGTGAAAAATTTCGGCACTAGCAATGAAGAAACATTTTACTGTCAAAAATGGATTTTATTTTTCAACTTAGTTTTCTTCAAGAGCTATATTTTTTATCCCAACAGTAATTTTCATAGCTTTCATATAGTACAATTTCTAGAGCTACAAAATATTCATCAGTTTTGCATTCGATATTCTCATTTGATGCAAATCTCTTCCCCTGGAGCATTCGATGATCTCATTTAATGCAAATCTCATTCCCTAGAACATTCGATATTCCCATATGATGGAAATCTCTTAACCTGGATTCATCTCATATAGTTAGTAATTTAATTTTTGTCACTAGGAAGCAGATCTAGACAATAGGAGAGGTGGTAAAGGAATTCGTAGTTCAATTCATGGAATTTTGCTATCGCTTTAATCGGTGTATCAGCCGGTTCTTTATTTGGAGAAACAGGACTTTTTCTTCGACATTCTTTTTTAATCTCAATTTCTTTATTCAAACGATCGAGTAATGCTTTATAACTCTATTTTGTGACTGTTTTTCCTTTCTCAAGATAGTAAATATACATGATGTTAAGTGAATCCCAAAAAATACTTATTAACATCTCTTTCCAGCTAATTGTTGCTTTTTTCGTTGGTTTTTATCCGGTTCCAACCACTCAGATGACTGCCTATTGGACTAGGGTTTTTATAGATTCATGTTTCATCCAGTGTTACATATCGGCGAAAAACCGCATTTGAATTACTCTGAAATATCGGTAAATTGCGCTCTGAATCATTGACACATTGTTGTTTCTGATCTTTTGTTTGGACACGCGGCACTCACTTCGCCCAAAACTTTTTCATACTCAAATGTGCATGCCATATATTTCTGACACATTTTGTCTATACATTTTTGATGCCAGCAATCTCCCTCATTATCACTAAACACAATTAAACAATGTGTTGAGAGGATACCCAGTCTGTTCGCCACTCCACTCTCTGTGAATGAATATTTGTATAATACATCTTACAGATGCCTTAAAAATAGAGTCTAACCGTAGTATTGTATATTTACGATCATCTAAAATAACAGTATGGTACGATTTTTTGTGATGTTGATGTCTCAGTTGATCGCCCAGAACGTGGAGCATCATTCGTGCTTGTACGGCCAAACTCTCAACAGATGGTTGTTTTTGACAGACGAGGTGTGCCATACATACCACTCTTCGCGGGTTTAGATTGTATTTGTTTTCGACAAAAAGTCATGTTTAATAGAATCATGAAATTCTCTTTCTCCGTTGGTTTCACCACTTACACAACTGCAATTCGCACAGAAATGTCCTGGAAAGTTGCCACTAATCTTTTAAAGATTGATACTTTCTACAGATCACATGAATATTTTTTTAGCTCTGCCAGCTAACAGCGAGAACCGATATTTTACCCTTGTGACCAAAGCCTACTAGATGGTTTAGAGAGCCTTGACACGAGTCACGAAAACGTCATACAAAGCAGGTAAAACAAAAGAATTCATTCATTGGATCGTGGAGGCTCGCGGATATACACGAACCAATAAATGATTTTTTTTCTTTGTTTTGCCTGCTATATGTGACGTTTTTGTTACGCGTGTTAAGGCTTTTTCAAATATCTAGAGGGCGTTGTCATGTCTCGCTCGTGATTTTTCTCTCATTTCTCTGTGCTCGTCGCGAAGATGTTAAAAGACTATGCACTTTTTTAGTATTTTGGTACACGAAACATTGTAATGTATAAGTTAAAATCTGAATGGAAGTATGTTTATATTTTCTCCATGTCTTTTCAGGATTCCGTACTTAAAAAGTAAAAACAGAACTATTATAAGATCACCCCTTGGTCTGTCTATCCGTCTGTCATAGCCATTTTACTCGTAAACTATGGAACCTAGAAAGTTCAAATTGGCTCACGTAATAAAGTATTTTGACCCACATATTTATAGATTATTAATCTTTAACAAATATATTAAGGGAAGAAACAGAGGGACAAATTAAGTTACTTGGGGAAAAAAATCTTTTCTTTGTGTGAAAGCTTTTGCAACGCCGAAATCAAAAATACATTTCTTTTAATTTTAGGTATTATATTTTCAGAGATAACGTCAAAAATGTAACACAAAACTATGTCCCCCCCTTCTATTTCCGAGTGTACTCAAGCTAGAATTATTTAAAAAAAAATATTAGGGGTAGCAGCATTTAATTTAAACCTTTCAGGAAAACCATAGAGATTCCCAAGGTTATATAGTTTTCGAGAAAATCGCATTTTTCCATTACACACAAATTTCGATTTGCAGATATTTAGCAAAGGAGTTGAGGAGCGCTGGAGATAACTATCGCCACAGAACAATAAAATGATTGTTGATAGCGATTTTCGAAAAGAATTGTTGGCATTTGGCAAAAGCATTGAGGAGCGCTGGAGATAACTATCGTCACAGAAGTATAAAATGATTGTTGATAGCGATAGCTCTAAGGGGCAGGCCTAGCCGGCCCTGAGCAGTCTTTCTTAGGCTGCCTAACCATTAAAGGCCCGGTTGATTTGGATATACATAAAGGCACGGGTGACATACTCCATGCGCCATCGGCTGTTAAAGCCTCGATAACATCTTTTAATGATATTTTTTTGCAATGCAATGCCCATTTTCTAATTCATATATTTATTGTACGGAATCTTCTGTAAGCGAGTAATACTCGCACTTGACCGGTTATTTATTTGTTAATACTATTTAACTCAGAGAATATCTAATTTATTATTTTTGAACATTTGTGCATATATTAAAGCTGACCTAAATCATCACTTTAAAATATCTACATCTAATTAAGTAACTTAATTTGAAACGGCATATTTTATATGGTTCATTAAAAAAAAATTACTTTGAAATACATTTCTAAAGCTTTCTAACCTAATTAGAAAACTTTTATCCACATTAATTAATCAGTTTTATTATAAGCTATATCGAGAGAGATCTTACAGTAATTAAGTTTTGAGAGCATTTTTATTGAATTCTTTTTTCTTTTCATAGATGAATAACTATTTTATATATTAAGTACTTTTGAAATCTGCTACAAATAAAAAAAAAGTTCATAACTTTTCTAAAAACATTTTTTTTTCTCTCTCATGTATAACATTAATTAGAAATCCCGAAATAAATTTTTTAACTTTTTTAATTTGAAATATTTTTAAATGTTTTAATCGAAATAATTCATTTAAACAGTGTTCGCTGTCATTTTTTACGTCATGAGATTGGGAATAAATGCACTTTAAAATAAAATTTGTTTCAAATCTGCACGTTAATTTACTGATATTTTGTGACTTTTTAAATAATTTTCATGTTCACGGTGTTGTTATTAGAAGTATACAAATTTAACCCTTTATCTACTGACGGTACTTATAAGTACCATTAAAATAACTTGTTATAAAATTCATTTAATACATCGATTAGTTTTAATACACTTTAGAATGAGTTATAGATACATTAATTTATCTTGTTCCAAAAAGCATTATTGGTTACACAAAGCAAAAATATTTCTAATAGGGATGATTTCTTTTGCCTTTGCGTCTTTTCAGCATTCTTGGTGTTGGGAGGAAGGGTTCAATTCGGAAATATTTCTATATTTCTATTGTAAGGACATTATATTTGTACATTTCCTCATTCTACAAAATATCAAGAAAAATATTTAAAATAAATTATTTGAGAGGGGTTATAAATCTTGCACAAAATCCCTATAAATTCAAATTTATTTAATTCTTCTAAATCCTTCTAAAATCCTTCTGAAATTTATTAAATTGTTATGTACAGTCGTGGAAAAAAAAAGTACACACCCCCTACTAAGTCCTCGACAAATTATCGTAGACAAAAGTTACTGGTACCGGACGATTAGAAATAAAGTCTACTTTTATGTGATGTATATAAAATTTGCTTAGAGGGCCATCTACTTATTAAAACGACCCTAACTTTGTTTTTTTTTCAATAGCAGTACACAGTTCTGACAACATAAATGAACTCTACACCCTTCCATTAGTCCAAAGACAATTTTTTACGCAATTCGTACCATAAGTTTCCGAGAAAATAAGGGCTGTATCCAAATTGAAGTTCGGTATTCGATTGTTGACCGAGAGAGCTCCTTTATCAAGGCAACTTAAGTAGTCAATTAAGCGTGTTAGATTACAGGATAGCATAATAAATTTCAAAATATTTAGTCACTTCTATCATAGACGGCCCCTTAAACCATCATTTTACCGTTTTTTAAGCATACTTTGAAATCTACTTGGAAGAAAAATGTGAAATGTTGGATTTCCATAAAGCAGGACTTAATAAATCTGAATCCAAT
This sequence comes from Maratus speciosus, assembly GCA_963932465.1. Classification (NCBI taxonomy): domain Eukaryota; kingdom Metazoa; phylum Arthropoda; class Arachnida; order Araneae; family Salticidae; genus Maratus; species Maratus speciosus. The sequence continues at coordinate 168,386,794 of OZ010797.1, forward strand.
AAAAAATTGTATGTTGCAATTCATAATTTTTTTTTAATATTAATTTCATAATTCATATCAGAAAATTATAAAAATTGCAAATTCAACGTATTTATGTTTGGGTATATTAGTATTATTGCTACACAAAAAATTAGAACATTAGGATCATAATTTCAGAAGTTATAAATAAAAATATGAAAATGTAATTTAACATTAGAAGCACTCAATTTTGAATGTTTATAATTCAAAAACTTATCATTCAAATGACTTGAAATTTGGTATCTGGGCATGGTTTGAACAGAAGATTTGAAATAGCTCATTAAAATTGGGTATTGCCATTGAAAAAATGAAGTTCGGATTCGTTTTAATATGTAGTTCCCCCCCCCCCCTCTAAGCAAATTTTATATACGTCATTTAAAAGTAGACTTCATTTCCAATCGTTCTGTACCAGTAACTTTCTTCTACGATAATTTGTTGAGGAGTTAGTAGGGGGTGTTTACTTTTTTTTCTACGACTGTACATCTTCTAATGTAGTTTAAACAATTCACAAAAAATGGTTTATAAGATAAAATTTTCATGAATTCGTAATTCAATACATAAAGGATTAAAACAAAATAAAACGCATAAAAGTAATATTTAATGGCCATGGTATTGGTTTTGATAAATTATTTTTACGCCATTAGTATTTAAAAATGATTTCGGACATGTGGGCGCTGTGAGTGACTCGAATGAAGCACAATCTGGAAGCCCAATTTTCGACCACTTTATCAAGTAGCTGGTATCGTATATCAACAATAACGCAGCGAATGTTGATTTCAAAGTGGTCCGACGTCTGTGGTTTATCGGCGTAGACCAGCGACATCATACATCCCCCCAGAGAATAATCCATTTGTATGGGATCACATGGCCATGGAGTCCAGTTACAGGTCCATTACGAGAAATTATGTGTTCCTTGAATGTCTGCCGAGATAAACTGATAGTGTTTTGCACAATTTGAAAGTGTTGTTTGGGCGTAAGTCTATTCATGGTGAAGTGGCAAAAGATACTGAGCACAAATTTTCTGCCAAATGTCAAATTAAATGTGACTGGAAACAGTGTTGCCAATTTCAAAACCACACATATAAAAAACACTTCTTTGTCAACAATAAACATCTACAGTCGAACCTCGTTATCCCGACACTCTGTCGCGGTAAACGGGGTTGGAGAAAAATATGTTTATAAAAAGCTGTATTTTTAATTAATTTAATATAATTTTAAGTTCATAACTGTTCCTGCAGTTTTAAGCAATAATCAAAATAAACAATAAATCATAATAATTATTAAACAAAATAAACACAAAAACAAAATTGAAAAGAATAAAAATCAGATAAATGATGACTTGTTTTTTCATTGTTACATGAAATATTGATGAATTAAGGTTTGCTTATCCCTAGATGTGCTTCCTATAATTCCTAATATTCCTACAATTCTTTTTTCAATGTTACACAATGAATTGTAATCAATATTCGTCGTTTCAAAAATAGATGTTAGATAATTTCTGATCGTTTCAATGCAATGCAATTCTTCGGATTTAGTCGGATGAAAAACACCGTGTCACCACAAGAAAGCATGCCTGACCAGGACAAAAAGACTGCGAGTAGACTAATAGGCCTATCTGGAGCTTAAGTGGGTCATTCATAGTGTATGGGTTTATTTATTCAGATAAAGGATTGAAGTAAAATTCCTCAATTATCTTAATGGTTATTTTAGACACTTTTGTGAAAAGTTTTACTAAGACATTTCTTATCGCTTAATTTCCTTGTTTATGAAATGGATAATGAAAAATGAACAATTTTTCTAAACCGTCGGAATATCCGGAATTGAAATTTATTCAACGTCGTAAAATCCGGAGTTTATTTACATTAAAATCATTTACAGAAAATCGGGACTTTGAAAAACTGGCGTGATAAGCGGACTGACATGAGAACCGGGTGACATGAGACAGAGATAACGAGGTCCGACTGTATTTTCTAAACTAATGTAAAGTAGCTTTCTTATTTGGGTACAATTTTAAGCATTCCAACATGACTACAATGCCATTTAAAGTAAATATGAAGCAAAATTAAAGATTTAAATAATAATAGTGTATTTTTTTTTATTACTGGGAGATTCTCAAAAGGTGGAATCATGAAACGTTAACTATATGTAATTTTTAAAATTTTCAAATTTAAGGCCAATTTTTTTTAATATTATAGTATTTTGTCTATATATATTATATATAAATATTTTATAATAGTATGTCTACAAAATTATGCACAAACAGCAACTATTCTGGAAAATTAATGATTAAAGCACTTAATTAGCAGTTGCGTAAGTTACCAATTTTGGACACTCCTTCGCACGTAAGTTACAGATTTTGGACGTTGCTCATAGTATTTAAAAAATTCTTAAGACTATGAATGTAGTAAATGTGTCTGTATATATATATACATATAGATGTATAATTAACTTTTTGTTATCCAGTATTAATAATAATAAAATCAAATACTTTGTTACGTACGTTACTTTCGGACATAACAAAATACAGAAAAATTCTTTCTAGAAAAGTTTTACTATCTCCAAAAAAGCAATAAATCAGCCTGCATCTCTTAACGAAATTATCAAAAAAATCATCCGTTTTCTTTATGCATTCGTTGTTTACCATTAGAACCACCTGGAAAAAAGTTAAAACTCTTTTTCTTGGTGGTACATTGGAGCAGTTAACGTTATGAATGTCCGAAATTGGCCTCTTTAGCATAAAATAATAAAATTTTAAGATATTTATACAAAGCTTTTACAATAAATTATGTCATTTTCTTTGTCTGAATAGAAGTAAAAACTCAGTGTAAAAAAAAATAATAATAATAAAGTCACTGATAATTAAAGTTATGTTTGAAAGGCTTAAAGTTATGACTTGTGTCCTGTGCCCACCTTTTGAGAATCGCCCTACTACATTCTTTATTTTCTACTTTTTAGTGTTTAAAATGTTTCCTTTTTGCAGTTTCACAACCAGTTAGCACATTTTAGAGAACGTAGTTTGACGCATAACTAACTGAATTGCTGTTGTAGGCATAACGAATATTTTGTCATTTATCTCCTAAGCCTGACTTAAGAGAAAATACCTTAAAAAACTTATTATTTTATAATTAAGCTCTTAAAATATTCAAATGTTGTATTGTTATCGGAAACACACATATGTACATAATTTTTATTATCAGAGCATACCAGAAAAGGAGTAAAAATTTAGTTACAAAATTCCATTTTCACATATACAGTGACAGCAAAAACAAAATCTATTTTAATAGACACTATTTTAATTTAACTTTTTTTTTCAGTTTACTAGTTGTATAAAAATTCTCTACATCATATAGAGGGCTACACAAAAGAATACATGTGTCATTCTCCTTATTAGCGGAAATTGCTGGAAGGGAAATTTTGACTAACGTAGGGGAGGGTAGTACACAGTGAGACGAAAATTATTATTACCTAACAAATGGCAAAGATTTTTATTCTTTTGAAAAAAAATTTCCTACATATTTAAGCTACACAAATACGCTACACATTAATGTATAAATGGTTTTAAAAAAGTTATTTACAAAAGTACAGAAGCAAAATAACGGAGTATTGAAAATTGTCTCACTGTGTACAACTTGTGGTATACAGTGAGACAATGTATATATTTTCATACATCATACATTTTTACACTCTATCAATAATTTTCAGCAGTTTATGACTTCTAATTAATATTTCTAGATTTAAAAAAATTTAAAACTAGTTGGATGTGCCAATCCCAAAACTTTCTTCTATCTTATACATCTTAATATTTCAAAACCTAGTTACACATGTTAATACGTCAATATTATTAGTTCAATACTATACCAACTTTGATTTTCATCTTAAATTTCTGCTCAAGTCAATTAAACGGGCTAAAAACGAGTTAATCTATATCATGATATTTGTTAAAATTATTAATTTTTTCTTATTCTGTCGTTATCAGCTGTTTGCGAATAGCCGGCATAGCAGAAAGCGAGTTCCCGCCGCTGCATGAGCCGCCGATGCACAATAGAACTACGAAAAATCAAGAAGAGTATACAAAAATCGCTAGCACGGAGCCCCTTTACCGCGCAATATTTCCAAATTCAAGGAGAACCTGTTGGCCAAAGCCAAAAACAAGCACAAACATTTTGGTTCAATTGTGTGCATAATTTTATACGCTGTTCGATGGTACAATAATGAAAATGGCACAGAGATCGGAATTATAGCGCCCCCTTCTTTCGGAATTTTTTCAAGTTCAGGGAGGACTTGTTTGCCATAGCCAGAAACATGCACAAAAAATTTGGTTCAATTATATGGATAACTTCATACACTTTTCGATGGTACAATAATGAAAATGGTACAGACATAGCAATTATAGTGCCCCCTTCCGGCAGAATTTTTCCAAATTCAGGGAGGACCTTCGTGACATGACCAAAAATAAACACGTAAATTTTGATTCAATTCTATGCATAACTTCATACACTTTTCAGCGGTACAATATTCAAAATGGCACAAAAATTGTACAAAAATCGCTATTACAGCGCCCTCTACGAGCGATTTTTTTACAAATTAAGGGAGGTCTTCCTTGCCATAGCCAAGAACTTAATTTTTTTTTTTTGGTTCAATTCTATGCATAACTTCATACACTTTTCGATGGTGCAATATTCAAAATCGCACAAAAATCGCTATTACAACGCCCCCTAACGGCGAATTTTTTGCAAATTCATGGAGAACCTGCTTGCCATATCCAAAAACTTAAAATAAAAATTTGGTTTAATTCTATGCATAACTTCATACACTTTTGGACGGTACAATATTCAAAATCACACAAAATTCGGTATTACAGCGCCCCCTACCGGCGAATTTTTTCCAAATTCAGGGAGGACCTGCTTGCCATAGCCAAAAACTTAAAATAAAAATTTGGTTTAATTCTATGCATAACTTCATACACTTTTGGACGGTACAATATTCAAAATCGCACAAAAATCGCTATTACAGCGCCCCCTACCGGCGAATTTTTTCCAAATTCAGGGAGGACCTGCTTGTCATATCCAAAAACTTAAACTAAAAATTTGGTTCAATTCTATGCATAACTCCATACACTTTTGGATGGTACAATATTCAAAATCGCACAAAAATTGTTATATCAGCGCCCCCTTCCGGCGAATTTTTTCCAAATTCCGGGAGGACCTGCTTGCCATAGCCAAAAACGTATAATAAAATTTTGGTTTAATTCTATACATAACTTCATACACTTTTTGATGGTACAATGGCGACAGACAGACGGACAGACGGACAGACGGACGGACAGACGGACACACAGACAGACAGACATTTTCTATAAACATGTTTTTTGGAATCTCTGACCCCTAAAACATGCAAATCCGTCGAAAACCGGAAGTCGAAAAAATTTTCGATTACAATACTTTCTTCTATTGAAGATAGAAGAAAGTAAAAAAATGAGCCTTGGGTGAACAATGGCAGACATTGTGCTACCTTCATGCAAATTTTCAGCCTCTTACGTTTAGTAGATTTCACTAGCCATAGCACGCCCCCCCCCCCCCTCCCACACACACACACACACACACAGACAGAGAGAGAGAAAAAAAACCCTTCTTTTATTAATAAATAACTTTTTTTTATATTAGAACAGCATAGTAGATACACAATGAGGCACGTCTCACTGTGTACCACAACTGTGTGACTCACTGTGTACTTTCGTTACGTTGTAACAAAATGGATGCCATATCTGTTTCATCATCAATTTCACAGCTTTGAATGCTTGTGTCGTTTTGTCGACATAGCCTATCATTAGATATAACTAGGTTTGGTTAAGTAAATATATAGTATAATGAAATAAATAAAGTCTAAAATGGACGTTTATGTAATTTTAACCCCTGTAAAATAAATAATTACTTACTATTTTGTTGGATGATTACCCAAAATGTCGAAACTACATCCACGTGTTGCATAAGATGAGGTGGTTCAGTGTGGGTTCCATCTAAGAGAAAAAGTTATAACTATATGTCAAAATGGCTGCTGTCTCACTGTGTACTCCCCTACCCTATATATGTATTTCTTAACTGAACTAAATTTTGGAATGCATATAGTTAGTATAGTTAGTAGATACAAATCTGTATATCCTATACAGGTCTGCTCAAATAATTCGGATAATTTTCCGATTATAGGTGGAAACAGCTTAAATAGGGTTTTCCTGTTCTTCGTTTCCATATAGTTGAATTAGACACAATATTTTAACATATTAAACGGTGCAGTTTTGTTACATTATTCTGAATGTATTGGAAAGTGTTTCATAATCTATGCTTGAAGCATGATTTTTTTCTTCGTTGTTTTAAATTGCAAATGCATTCTTGTTTCTTTCCTGTTGCTACACATTATAAAAAACTGAGTAAGAATTAAAAAAATAATAACCTATCTGACAGTATTCAAGCACGTGGGTTTTTCGACTTAGTTATTCAATTCCCATGGTAAGTAAAGAAAAACCTATTTAAACCCACGTACTTTATATTTATAAGCCTTTTCATTTCACAAGCCACTTTTGTTATTCAAATTCAATTTTACATTCTCAGACGCCCAGAAAATATTGTCTATTAATTAAATTAATGAATTGTTTTTCCCCCATGAAAATATCTGACATTTAGAATAGAACATCAGTTTCATTTAATGCATATTAAATTAGCTTCAGAATTTTTTTTATTTTTGACAGAAAAAAAGAAATTTGTATTAGACCTTTTTATGCAAGGCATATTTTCTATTGTGTTTTTAATTAATTTTTTTAATTTAAATTATATATTACATATATATATATATTACATATATATATATATTACATATATATATATATATATAACCCCGCAGTTGCATGTCGCAAGTGCATGCCGCCTGTCTCCATGGATTCAATTTCTTCTGGTTTTAGTTTGAATGTTTTTAAAGTTTGCCGTTTTTAAAGTATGTTGTTTTTGAAGTTAGTTGTTTTTAGTTATTTTGTTGTTGTCACTTGGTTTAGTTTATTTATTGTTGGATCAGTTCCGTAGTTTCGAATTTTTGGTTTGGTTTTTGGATATATATATATATATATATATATATATATATGCATCTCTGTGGGTGCAGACCCTGATTCTCAACGGAGAAACTACCACCCATAAATTTTAATAAACATTTTTGCCTTATTTAAATAGTGGAGTTATGAATAAGGAGAATGAGACACATAGTGCAGAGTCTCTTTGTTACGATTGAAGTAACTGTGAAGGTAGGGACATAATGTCGGCTGTTTCTTTCGTTGTTTTTGCATAGGATCGTCAGTTTCTGTTCATCGTCAGGGAAAACTTCCACCAGTAAAGTTAAATAGAAAATTTCGCCCTATTTAAGCACCTTATTCATGTAAAACTTCTCTCAAAATCATGGTAAAAATTTCTGTTCGTTTTTAATGGTGAAATCTAGCCCCAATATTATAATATCTATCACTTACACAGACAGGAGTTTCTTTAGTTTACCAGAATATGACGGAACTACCTCCAGGCTAAACTTCCACCAGTAATTTTTTTTTTTTTTTTTTTTTTTTTTGCGGTCATGTAAAATTGCGCAAAGAATGCGCTCAAATAAGGAGAAAATTTCTGTTCAAATTTACTAATGGAATTTTGGCTCTGTGAAACTGGGAATGAGTGAAGCTATGACATTTTAAAAATCAAATTCACCTTTGTTCTTACCGGGTGTCCCAAAAAGGACTGACTGATTTTAAAATTCAATAACTTGCAAACGGTGACAGATATTAAAAAAATTCTTGCAGGAGGCTTATGCATAAGGTCAAAAGTTTTATTACAGTGATTTTCAATTTTAGTTCGATTTACAAACAATAGATGGCGCTGTAAGCAATAGTCGCTAAATACAGGCTCGATTTTCGCTCCTTTATCTTGTTCCATGCAGAAAAAGGAGATGGAAATGTATTATCCGGGCCACGAAGTACCAAAAATCGAGCCTGAATTTAGCGTCTATTAATCGCAGCGCCATCTATTGTTTGTAATTCGAACTAAAATTGAAAATCACTGTAAAAAAAACTTTTGACCTTATGCATAACCCTCCTGCAAGAATTTTTTAAATATCTGTCACCGTTTACAAGTTATTGAATTTTAAAATCAGTCAGTCCTTTTTGGGACACCCGGTAGTTTCATTATCTAAATGTCCTATTGATGCAAAATTAATGTCATAAATAACAAAACATATTTCTATTCGTTCTAACTAGTGGAAGTTTCCCCCCGCTGGTAATCAGGTCCGGTATGGCGAAATCGGTGCTGCAGATGAATAAAAGATGGGGTATCATGGTTTAGCTGAATGGGATTACACTGTGAATACAGATAGAGAAACGTTGTCGAGCAAGTATATAATTATTGTATTTGTTTTTGACAAGAAGTCAAAACATGAAATTCACTTTCGTCAGTTGTTTTTAATAAAGCAAAACTAGTGTCACTTACAAGACTGCAATTCGCATAGAAATTCCCCCGAAACTTCCCACCAATTTTTAGAAGACTTTTACTTTCTATAAGTCACATGGATAATTTGTTAGATATAACAGTTAGCAGCGAGTGCTGGGACTTTCCCCTCATGTAGTACATGTCACGTATGTGTGCCGCTCGTTGCGCAGAGGTTAAAAGACTCACTCCTTTAGAATTTAGTACACAAAACACTGTAATGCACAGCGAAAATCAGACTGGAAGTATGTTTCTATTTCCTCCATGTCCTTTTTAGGGTTCCATACTTAAGAAGTAAAAACAGAACTATTATAAGATCATCCCTGTGTCTTTCTGCCCGTCTGTCACAGCCATTTTACTCATAAACTATGGAACGAGGAAAGTTCAAATTGGCTGAAGTAATAATGTCTTTTGACCTACATATTTATAGATTATTAACCATTCACAAATGTATTAAGGAAAAATATAGAGGGGCTAATTGCGTTACTTGAAAGAATTTTTTTTTTTTTGTACATCCTTTGAGGTATCGTGTGAATGCTTTCACAACGCCGAATACAAAAATACATTTCTTTCAATTTTAAGTATTATATTGTCAGAGATAACGCCAAAAATGTATTACAAAACTATGTCCCCTCCCCCCCTCTATTTCCGAGTGTACTCAAGCTAAAATTATAAACAAAAATATTAGGGGTAGCAGCATTTAATTTAAACCTTTCAGGAAAACCATAGCGATTCCCTAATTTACATAGTTTTCGAGAACAGTGTTGCCAGATGGGCAACTTTTCTTAAATTCAGGTTCTTGATTGGCACCACTTTTTTGAAATGGTAAAATGCGCCTTGTGTAATGACATATTAATTAAGGTGAAAACAAATATAATTTTACCGTTTCAAAAAAGTGGTGGCAATCAAGAAATCCGAATTAAAAAAAAAAGTAGCCCACTGGCAACACTGTTCGAGAAAATCGCATTTTTCCATTAGACAAGAATTTCGATTTGCGGGCATTTAGCAAAAGAGTTAATATAATATCTGGAGATAAATATCGTCACAGACGTATAAAATGATTACTGATAGCGATTTTCGAAAACAATTGTCGGTAATTAGCCGAGATATTAACCATTAAAGGCACGGATGATTTGGACATATATAATGAAACGGGCGGCGTACCCCATATGCCATCGGCTGTTAAAGTCTAGATAACAACTTTTAATACTTTTTTTTTGGGTTTCGTACTTAAAAAGTAAAAACGGAACCATTATAAGATCACTCCTGTATCTGTCTGTCTGTCACAGCCATTTTACTCTTAAACTAGGGAACGTGGAAAGCTCAAATTGGGGGAAGTAATAAAGACTACTGACCCTCATATTTACAGATTAATAAATATTCATAAATATATTTAGGAAAAATGTACAAGGGCTAATTAAGTTACTTGAAAAAAGAAATATTTTTTTGTATATCGTGTGGGGTATCGTGTGAAAGCTCTTGTAACGCTGAACCCCAAAATACATTTCTTTTAATTTTCGGTATTATATTTTCAAAGTAATGGTCAAAAATGTAGTGCAAAAACATGTCTCCCCCCCCCATCTAATTCCGAATCTACTGAAGCTAAAATTCTGAAAAAATTAGAGGTGGTAGACGTTAGTTTAAACCTTTCGGGAAAATTATAGCGATTGCCATAGGTCACTTGGTTTTTGAGAAAATCGCATTTTTCCGTTACACGATAATTTCGATTTACGGGCTTTCAGCAAATGTGTTGAGCAGCGCTAGAAGTACCTATCGTAGCACAAGTATAAAGGCATTGTGGATCATGAATTTCATAAAAAATTGTCGGTAAATAGCCGCTATATTAACCGTTAAAGATACGTACGGTTTGGCCATACACAATGACAGGGATGGCGTACTCTATGCTCCATAACTTTTAAAGCTTTGATAATAAATTTTAAGAATATATTTGTGTAATGCAATGCCCAGTAGCAGTATAAAAGCAATAAACGTCAAATTGTTAAAAACAGATTAATTTAATGTGAGTTAATCACATAAATACTATGGGATTCGCGACTAGTTTGCATTGAGTGGCTCTCTCAATACACCTACCGTGTCATTAAAGGTTAACTAAAAACCTGTATGGAAAAACGCGGCACAGACCAAAGCGGCGTTGGTACTTTGCTACCTCCTTTCGAAGCTTAGCAAAATGCCAAGTTTAAGCTTTGAACAAGGGTTTTGTTTTAGATACACTGTAAAAAGAAAAGATTATTACTACGCTGAATTTAGTTTTATAAAATGCCAAATGAAATTTAAATATGCACTACTTTTCTTGTCAGTGTCGAAGTAAATTCATCATGAACAGATTAGGATAACATTTATACAGAATAGCAATAATTGATATTATTTAGGCTTCATATCTCTTTGAACTTTTACTATATACCCATTCGTACTTTATTAGTATATATACAACTATACCAAACCTTACGTTGTATAGTTTTTATGAAGTCTTATTTTTCTTTAAAAACGATATAATCTGTTTTAATAATACAATTCAAAATTCATATACTTATTGTACGGAACCCTATGAGCGCGAGTAATTCTCGCACTTGACCGTTTATTGTGTTTAGGACCAATTTCTAATTCATATATTTATTGCACGGAATCTTCTGTGAGCAAGTAATACTCGCACTTGACCGGTTATTTATTTCTTAATACTATTTAACTCAGATAATATCTAATTTATTATTTTTGAACATTTGTGCATATATTAAAGCTAACCTAAATCATCACTTTAAAATAACTACATCTAATTAAGTTACTTAATTTGAAACGGTATATTTTATATGGTTCATTAAAATATATATATGTATATATTTTTTTTTACTTTGAAATACATTTCTAAAGCTTTCTAACCTAAATAGAAAACTTTTATCCACATTAATTAATCAGTTTTATTATAAGTTATATCGAGCGAGATCTTACAGTAATTAAGTTTTGAGAGCATTTTTATTGAATTCTTTTGTTTTTTAATTCATAGATGAATAACAATTTTATATATTAAGTGCTTTTGAAATCTGCCCCAAATAAAAAAAAAGTTCATAACTTTTCTAAAAACATTTTTTTTTTCATGTATAAGATTAATTAGAAATCCCGAAATAAATTTTTGAACTTCTTTAATTTGAAATATTTCTGTATGTTTTAATCGAAATAATTCATTTAAACGATGGTCGATTTTATTTTTTAAGTCATAAGATTAGGATTAAATGCACTTCAAAATGAAATTTTTTTCAAAGCTGCGCGTTAATTTACTGATGTTTTGTGACTTTTTAAATAATTTTCCAGTTCAGGGTGTTTTTATTAGAGGTAAACAAATTTAAAAGAAAATAAAACAGATACAAATAATATTAATGACCATGATATTGGTTTTGTTAAGAAAATAATTTTACACCACTAGTATTTAAAAATTATTTTACACATATGGGTGCTGGCTCGAATGAAGCACAATCTGAAAGTCCAATTTTCGACCGTTTTATTGAGCAGCTGCCCAGCAAAGAGCAAATTGCAGGCCAGCAGCAAGGTAGGTGCTGGCAATGATGGAGAATTGCTGGCTAATGGTCTAGCACTGCTTGTCCACTGCTGGACAGCTTCAGTCAGCTTTGCTGTTGGAAATCATCAGATAAAATCCTGGTGGGCTTCCGTTTCATCTCATGTGCTGGCCCACCACTACATGGAAGTGCATGAAGTTTTGCAGTATTATTGCTGGGAACCCTTACGCTAGGTGGGAATATCGAAGACACTGAGTATTTGAACACAAATCTGAAATGAATATCTTAACACAACTTAAGCTGTGAAGCAATTTTTTTTTTTGAAAATGTAAATAATATAGCACCATTGCCACCAACAAAATAAATAAGTAAATGAATAAATAAATATTTTTTTTATTTCAAAGCACTTATTTTCTCCTTAAATCTGGTTTCAGTAAGTTACAAAGGATTTCGGTTTTCATAATTTACACAGTTCAGAATCAATAATAAAAAAAAGCGTATAAAATGTATAGGATTTCTATACAATACAATAATTTCTATACCAGTTTAATGATTGGGAACGTAAATCACAAAAGAACAAACTTGAAATAGTGTATTGAGAGCTCGAAAACTATGAGCGGTCATAGCATACACTGAAAGTGCTTGTTCATGTCCGATCACGAAAACCAAACAGCATCGACCGCGATCAGCACTTGGGAGGGTGACCACATGGAAACCGCTGCAAGTTCAAATATTTCTTTAGCTCTTGGTGAAACTATCTTATAGAAAAAAGAGTCATAATACTTTGGTTTTTTTATAGAATTCTATAAGAAATTTTTGTAAGGGAAAGTGCTGGACCAACAAAGGAATAGCAGTGTGATAGGTGCTAACACTGCAGGAAAAGTGCCAGATAGAAGTAATGTGATGGCATACCAATGCTGGCCTGCTGTTGGCCATCATTGATGGGCCAGCTGCATTCTGCACGGACACTTTTTTACAGGTTTAAGAAATGGCACCGTTGCACTTTACCGCTGATGGCAGTGCTGGCTGCCATCTTTTTTCCAGCTGATGGCCCACTGTTTCTTTCTTTGCTGGGTTGGGTCGTATATTAGCAATAACGCGGGGAATTTTGATTTCCGTATTATCCAACACCTGTGGTTTATCGGCGTATATCAGCGACATCATTCATCCTTACAGAAAATAATCCAACTGTGTGAGATCACATGACCGTGGAGTCCAGTTACAGGTCCATTACGCGAAATAATATTGCTCCCCGTATGTCTCACGATATAAACTGATGGTGTTTTGCGCAATTTGCAAGCGTTGTTTTAGCGTAAGTCAATTAATTGTGAAATGGAAAAACATGCTGACAAGGGAACCACTTTTGGTGCTGCTGGAACCTAACATTGAGACCTGGTGGATTTTAAAGCCCTGTATAAGGAATTTTGAGAATCGATAAAAATTTTCTGTTAAAATCATATTTTTTGATTTTACAGCAACATAACTTTTTGAAAATGCTATTTTCGAGGCTACTTATCGGATTATAAACATAGAATTTTTTAATGAAAAGCATTATAAATATAAATTAGTCAATAATAATTATGAAATATTAAAAAAAAGTTTAAAAATTCCTTCAAAAACCTACGAATTTAATTTTGAAAAATTACAACATTATATTCACATTTTTGGCGGTAAAAAGTTAGCGTTTTTTCAAAAGTAGAGTTTTTCGGAAACCCTAGCTAAATGTCGCTTTAAACCTAGCTGCTTGTCGTGTGTAACGTGATCAGTGGTTTGGACTGCGGTAGAAATTGAAATATCCGACTAAATTAGGCAAAGAATATTTACTAAACTGTATAAAAATATTATTATAATTATTATATATAATTATTTTTGCCAAAAGAAACAACATTTAATACAACTTTTCATTTTAAACATTCGAATCGTCTTTCTGTCTGGCTTCAAAAGAAAATTGATTGTTTATTTTGTATTTCACTAAAAAAAAATAATTTTCAATGATCTTAAAAACTTTTAACAGAAACAAAATTACTATTTAAACATTTATCATCTGCATAGAAAAAAAAATCTAGTTCTGCTTTCTTATGCTATCAGTTATCAAAGAAATCGCAATCTGATATAATTCTAATACGTACCTTCCATATACTCTTGGCATAAGGCGAGTGAAATATTCGTAGCGTCTGAACTCAATTTTGGCGTGAAATAAACAAATAAAAACGCAATAATAAAAAAATTAAAATATAGAAAAATATGTAAAATATACTTTTAACAGAGAAATTTTATCGGTTCTCTAACTTTTATGTATAGGGCTATAAAATGCACCAGGCCTCGATGCTAGGTTGGAGCAGCACCAAAAATGGTTCCCTTGTGAGTACAAGTCATCTGTCAACTGTCAAATTGACTGTGACTAGAAACAGCGCTGCCAATTTCAAAACCACACCTAGAAAAAACTCCCCTTTGTCAACAATAAACATCTATTTGCTAAAATAATCTAAAGTAGCTTCCTTGGGTAATATTTGAGGCAAACCAATCATGACTACCATGCCATTTAAAGTGAATGTGAAGGAAAATTAAAGTTAAATAAATAATATAGTATTTTTTTAATTACTACACTGTTTATTTTTTGTTTATATTTTATTTTCGACTTTTTAGTGTTTAAAATATTTAATTTTTGTAGTTTCACAACCAGTTAGCACATTTTAGAGAACATAGTTTGACGCATAACTAACTGCATAGATGTTGTAATTCGTATACAGTTGTAAGCATAACGAATATTTTGTGATTTATCTCCTGCTCTTGGCTTAAAGGAACATTCCATAAAAGTAACTTATAATTTCATAATTAAGTCCTTAAAATATTAAAATGTTGTATTGGCATCGTTTACAATCGATGACAATAATTTTTATTGTCATCGCATACCAGAAAGTGGAGGCAAAAACAGTTACAAAATTCCATCTTCAAAAATAGGAACCAAGTTAACCCCCTTAGCACTCGAATTAAATTACGGTTGAATAATTCAAATTGCTTATTGGCCCTCTTTTATGAAGAAGAAATATTCACCTTATTGAATGACAGTAAAAACGATACCAAAATATACCCAATTTCACTATTTTATAAAACTGGTGCGAATCAAACAATCTGAGTAAAAGGCACAGCCCGTGAATATGACGGGTGAGAGAATTAAGGGGTTAAAGATGCATGCAAATGAAAGCCACACGCAATAGCGCAAAACATACTCTCGTATTAAATGACATTTGCGTAGATACGCCATTTTGCTCAGTGTTGCCAGTGGGCTACTTTTCTTAAATTCAAATTTCTTGATTGGTATCACTTTTTTGAAATAGTAAAATTCCCTTGTTTTCCCCTTAATTAATATATCATTAAATAAGACGAATTTTAAAAAAGTGGTACCATATCATAATATTAAAATATTTATTTGCTTCAAAGACGTTATAAAAACACATTAAAAGTAAAAATCTATATTTACATGTTTCAACTCATTTTCTGAGTCGTCGTCCGAATGTATAACAGAAAATTAAAAATGCGTATGAAAAATGGAAAAAATCATCGAAAATAAACAAGTAATCATATAACGTGGATATATTTTTTCGCGATTGCTCGTGTTCCCTCTATGTCGCGATGCCGTAATTTGTCCAACCATTCAACCCATAAATTCGGGATACGAAAAGATAATGTATCGTTACAAACTCCTGAACCTCTTAAATAAATTTCAATGGACTCTCTTATGAATAATTGTAAATAAAAATTAGACCTGTAGATCATTTTACTCTCGTTAAAATGTATGCTAATGTTCTCTATTTGATTTAGCCGGGGTAAAGCAGTATTACTTTTATTGTATTTTATGTCCGTTATATGGTAAAGTGGTACCAATCAAGAAATCTGAATTTTAAAAAGTAGCCCACTGGTAACACTGATTTTGCTATGGACTTGATTACGTAAGATTAACCATAAAATCAAATAAACCATAAAATAAATTAGCCCTAAACTGAAATCTCAGATTATGATTTTAAGTTGAACATAAAAGTTTTATCAAGTTGATTTGATTAAAAGATAAACCGCATCAGAATATACCCGAAATTGCTGCCTATACCTGGAATTTTTGTTTTATAAACTTTTAATATTTTTACTAGGGGGCTCTGCCCTCTGCAAGATACGCTCGTCAACCCCCGTTGAGAAATCGCAGAATCTAAAAGGACGCTAAACGATCGGTTTTAAAATGATAGGAGAAGATTGAATTATAAGGGAAACCTGTAGCGATCTCCCTGCAAACGGGTTTCCCTTTAATTCTCTTTTATTGCGAAAATTTAAGGCCTAATCACGTGCTGTTAAGACATCCAATGGTTATTTTCGTGTTTGATCAAAAAAAAGATCAGTTAAACATTTGAAAAGAAGCTAAAATAAAATAAATTAAATAAACATAGTCTTTGTCTCCCGGTATTTTTAAACAGCGTTATAAAACGATTGACATAATACAATTTACTACAATCACTAGAATTTACTGCTTTAACCCACTTCAAGGGCGGTGGTTAATTTTTGGACCACTTCATTTTAATTCTTAAATGCCACATTGGCACCAGAATATTAGAATGAAAATTTTCCTTTTATCAAGTAAGTGAACAAAAGCATTTTCGTATTTCGAAATAAATTTTTTAGGAAATTCTGGTGCTATTCACTGATTTTAACATTTTACGAATAGATGTACCTTTCTCCTGAAAGGGTTAAACGCATATTAATGTATTTATTATTTTAAAGTTTCTTTTTTCTTTTAATATTCACGTGTAAATATAATTTTCAAGACATAATTTTCAATATTTCCCTGCTTTTAACATGTTCTCATTTAAAATAATCAAATTTCAAATTTCAAATAATTTTAAAGTTTTTTTTCCGTTTTTAATAGTCACGTGTAAATAAATTTTTAATAGTAAGGAAATATTATTATTTGCGCTGTTTTTAAAATTGAAAACAATCTCTATAATAAAAGCCTAAGTCATGTGGCTGCGTCAACAGTTCCGTATTGACCGCTTCGCTTTTTATATGCCAGGCGGCCAATTTGGTAATTTAATGTTAGCCCGGCGCATGTGATAAATCGCCAAATATTGTTCCAGCGCCATTCCTGTCTATAATATTATAATTGTCCATTTCATGCGACTGTCACCAAATAATTTTTCGCGTGGTAAATTAAAACAAAGCTTTGTTGTTGAAATTAAATCTCATGGTTTATGGTATTGTTTATGATTTTTCTTTTTTCTTTCCTTTTTTTTTTTTTTTTTTTTTTTTTTTAAGAAATAATTGAGATTCATAAATTTTAAATATTTCAGTTTTAAATTACATTTATGTACTTTAAATAAAATGAGTTAAAGTGTTATATTTTAAGAGAAATTAATGAAAAAAAAAAAAAAACGATGGGAACAATGTTTGGCGATATATCATCTGCGTCCGGCTAACATAAAAAATCGAATTCAAGATTTCTGTATCAGAATCTTCCAATTTGGAGAAGGATAGAGCGTGTAAATTAAATTAGGAATGAAAGTAACCTGATACAATGCTTAGCATACATTTAGGTAGGCCAAACTGGTTGCCAAAAATGGCTAGTTTCAATAGTAATAGCCATGTGACTATCATCAACAGTTCCGGCGGATCCCTTCGCTTTTTATATTCCAGGCGGCCATTTTGGTACTTTAATGTTAGCCAGCCACAGGTGATAAGTCGCCAAATATTATTCTATCGCCACCATTTCACCTATATTATAATAGTCCAAGTCATGAAACTGCCGTAAACAATTACAGGCGGATCCCTTCGTTTTTTATGTTCCAGGCGGTCATTTTGGTGCTTTAATGTTAGCCAGAAACAGGTGATAATTCGCCAATTATTTTTCTATCGCCATCATTTCATTTATATTATAATAGTCTAAGTCATGTAACTGCCATAAACAATTACGGGCCGATCCCTTCGCTTTTCATATGAAAGGTTTCCATTTTGATTAAAGAATCAAAATTATTTTTTCGAATAAAACTACATAAAAGTTGTCATTATCGCAAAGAATTCTTGGTACTTTTATGTTAGCCGGGTACAAATCTCGTCAATAGCTTTTTTTTTAACTCGCTAGTTAGCGTTTTTTATTTTTTGGGTGGTAAATTAAAACGGTACTACTTGGTTATCCCGTCGACCAAAAATCTATCGCCAAACTATAAGATTAAATGCCTATAACGGATGATCATAAATGTCACATTCACTTGACTTTAAGGAAGTTACACGAGTTTACGCCATCAAGTGATTTTTATTTCGACGTTTTATTTGTATTTTTATTATTGTTATACTAATTTATTTGTTCTTTCGTTATTTAAAATAAAAATTATGTCAATTTGCATAATTTGGCGATTTATATAATTTGGCGAAATTAGTCGACGGGATAACTAACAAGGAAGGTCTCCCTCTGAAAATGGATATAGATGTTTTAAAAAAAAAAAAAAATAAAAAAAAAAATAGGCGAAACCTCGATAGAGCGTCCGTACAAAAACATGAAATTTTCGTTTATTTGGCGATTTATAACCGGGTGGCGATGAAAAAAAAAACAACAACAACAACAAAAAAAACAAAACAAAAAAAAACACGCCATTATGTCGAATACTCTTTAAAGAAAAAACTTTTTATGTTGAATTTGTTTAAATAAGTTTAATTTAAATAATTTTAGTTTTGTTATTTTTAGTTTGTTTTTACTATATTGTTGTCATATATATTTATATGTATTTATAATGAAATTTAACTTTAAAATAAAATTTTAATTGATTTACATTGTTTGAAGACAAAAAATAGGCCTGACTGAGCATTGTCAATTTAATTTTGTTGTTATGGAAACGAGTTCTTCGTTGTGGAAATGTATAATGGCAGTATTCTTCATGTGGACTTTATTTTTGAACCGCAAAAATTTTTTTTTTAATTAAAAAAATCTTCGATTGGAGGATAAAGCAATGGCAAATTTCATTAAAAGGGATAATAAAAAGATAAAAAAGGAGAGTTACTTATTACTTTATAGAGTAAGTTAATATTGGTGCAAATGTAACAAACTCATAAGTAAACAATATTTGCAACTTCAAAAACATAAAATAAACAAATTAAATTATTAAAAATCGTATATAAGCTGGTTATAACTCAATATATATATTTGTATCTTGCAAAACGTTGAAAATATTTTCCCAGTGATTAACCCAGTGATTTTCTAGTAAATAACAAAAGCAACATGCAATATGTATGCGTAATAAAAAATATGTATAATACATTTTTTCATCGATTAAGTATAAATTCATTAAATACACCGATTCTAAAAACCTTTAACAAGCAATTTTCAGGCGCGTTAAAATCGTTTGCTTTTGGCGACGAAAAATCCTTCTCGTGAAATCTTGAGTTGCTTTCGCATTTTCGCCCCGAATGTTCGGAAGTATTATTTTTTTTTTTACAGATTTTCTACTACAATTCCGGCGCTAAATTTAACTGATCCTTTATTACATACGTAATTAGTGTTGCTAGCATTTTTTTTAAAACACATTCAGAGTAAGCCCAGTAAGGAGACCTTCCTTGTAAGTAGTACCATTAAAACATTGCTTTGATGTGATTAAATGTCATGATTTGTTGCATTATTTAATATTTGGCACAGATGTCATTGATATACGCACCGGGTTTGGAATGATTTTTTTTTACAGGAATTTGGTGAAAACCTCGTTTTCGAATACCAGTAATATGTGTATTTTTAAATTATTTTCTATTGTTTTTTTAATGAAATATCAATAAATAAAAAAAAGTTTAATTAATAATTATAAAAAAACAATTTATAACATTTAAAAAAAAAAGAAAATAAATGTAAATAAACATTTATTAATAAATAAGCAACAATAGCCGGGTTAACATATCAGGCAAAATAACGCCATTTTGGCGCCAATTAGGTAACCTGGTGCATATTCATCATCTCATCTGTGTTCCATCTGTGCCTTTTTTTTTTTTTTTTTTTTTTTTTTTTTTTTTTTTTTTTTTTTTTTAAATGAAAGAAGTGAAAGCCATTAATTTTGAATGTTTCAAGTTTAAATGCAAGTTTTGTATTTTAAAAAAATGATAGTGCAATAAAAAAATGCGACGGGAGAAATGTTTGGCGATTTATCACCTGCGTCACGCTAACATAAAAATACCGAGTTCTTGCTTGCTCTAACAGATCCAGGTTCCTATTTGACGAAAGATTGTTCAGGTAAATTGAATTATGAATAAAAGTAACATGATACATTTCTTAGCATTCATTTAAGAGAGGCCAAACTGCTCGCCAAGTTAGTTTAAAATAATAACCTTTTCTAAAATATGAAAAACATATTGGTTACGATTCAAATTTGAGATACCATCATGAGAAAAAAATGTTAAAAATTAGAAAAATACTAATATCTCGAAAATTAATTCGAATTTAAAAATTATAAAACCAGTTTTTAAATCTGCGGATCAATACGGATTTTTGATGTTAATGTCATCGCATAATATACCCTATTTTAGGAGAAATCGCCGTGAAACATAATCAATTGTTTAATCAGTCTTTTCATAAAGTCGTTTCATAAATTCGTTTCATTAGGATTTTATATATATAGGGTAGATTTATTTATTTTTTGTTTCGTTTTATTAATTATGATCTTCTTATTGTTTATTATATTTAAACGAAACATAACATTTCATTAATTTCAAAATTAATTCGTAAAGAATCACACCTTCATTTTTAGCGAATTATTTTCACCCACAAGGAAATGAATGTGACTAACAATTTTACTGACAACGATTCAATTTGGCTTACAGTGTTATTAATAGCAAACCCATCTGACTTACAATTTTACTGATAATAAATAAATTTGAGTCACATAGTTATTGATAGTAATTTCATCATACTCACAGATTGCTGACAGCGAAACTATCTAGCTCAAGATTTTCAAACCCTTGGTCTCCGCACTTCGGTTCAGCAACCTAGCGCTCCACACTGGCGTGATTTGAAATTCCGTAACTTCAACAGAGTATAATAGCTTTATTCGCAATGCAGTGGTAATAAAATAAATTACACGACGTTCTTACACGAAATTTAATGAGAATTCGATAAGTAATATTTCTTTCAATCATAAATTCCATTTTATTAATTAAAAAATGCAAATTAATGAACGCATATTAAAAAAAAAAAAAAAAAAAAAAGAAAAAAAGAAAAGAAAAAAAAAGCTAACTATTTGAAATTTTAGTCGAAGGGAATTTTCAATAACGCGGATTACGCAGTTTAAAGCAAGAGCAAACTACGCTGCCTATTAATTAAAAAAAAAATTAAAGTATAAAATTACTCTAAAAGACAAACTACCTAAATATCTATACCCAAAAAATTTTTAAAAGTAGAGAGATAAAGACTTGCGATAATATTTTTTTCTTAATCATTTTTTCTTCTTTTTTACTTTTTACATAGTATTTAATCAAGGATATGGTTTAACCCTTCGAATTGGACTCCACAGTTCAGTTCAGCACCCGCACACACTGCACTAATGTGATTTGTGATTCCGGAACTTCAACTGCTTCTAACTTTGTTTCCAATATATTAATAATGAAACACATGATTCCAATAAGAAATTTACTGAGGAATTCAAATTATTTCTATGCAATTTTTTATTTTGTTAACGAAAAATACAAGTTAATGAAAGTATATTTTCAATAAACACCGATGATTTGAAAATGTTGTCGGTGCAAATTCTCAGTAGTGTGGAGTCCACAGGGTAAATCTAGAGCTGCGTATTAATTTAAAAAAAGTTAAATTATATAATTACACTAAAAGGCAGACTGCCTAAAAATCTGTAGTAAACAAATTTTAAAGAATAAAGAGATAATTGGATATACAATAATAGTAAAAAAAAATTCTTATACCATTTACTTTTATTTATTTATTTATTTATTTATTTATTTAGAAACTGGAATTTTTTACTTTCCTTGTCACTGTTCAGAATTTTTTACTTTTCTTGTTGTTCTGGTTAAAAGATATGGTTTAATATTTACAGAAAATATTACTCGTCGCAAGGAAAAAAATACTTTGAAGCGATAGTAAACATGAATAGTTTTTAAGGATTTTTATTAAACGTCTGACTATTACTTGTATACATTCTACATTTGAAGTAAGAAATACAGAAGTCTTTGAAACGTTAAAAATGCAAAATGTTTATGCTACATTCACGCAAGCACGAGAATTTCATGGAAATGTTTAGACATAGTCGCACTTTATTTCCAAAAAACCCATAAAATGTATCGTAAAATGAAAGTATATGTACTTCAGAAGATTTTCTCTCTACTTTATATTCCCCTGTTTAAATTTATATTACCATTTTTAAAGATCTGAACTATAAAACTGTCAACTACCTACCCGTTTGCAAAGTGACTTATTTTTCTAGCATTTTAACAGCTTTTCTCATGGTTATTTTTTCGTTTCTGAACAAGTGTATTTTTCAAATATAGATTAGATGTATCTTGAAGCATTGTTTAATAATAAATAAAGGAAATTATTCGATTCCCATTGTAACATTAGACGTATTCACATAGATGATGATAAACATATAAAGAGCATACAATTTGCAAATCAGCTGTGGCAATAATGTGTATCGAACATAAAAAATAAGGCATATCATGCATTTAATCTACACTGTAAATTAAAATCCCTTATAAAATACTAGTGATTTTTTATGAAATTTCTATTATTTAATGAGAACTTTTTGTTTTGAGTAGAAATCGTACATATATATAAATAATCAAAAAATATCCTCTTTATCTTCACTTCTTGAATTAATTTACACTTAAAGGCAAAATACCTAAAAAATTATAGTTCAGAAAAATTATTTTAATTGCAGAGAGGTAGTTTGACTTGCGACAATAAGATTTTTTACTAATTCCATTTTATTTATTTTGTTTATTTATTTTTTATTTATTTTTTAGAAACAGGTATTTTTTTACTTTTCTCTTGTACAAAGATAAGTTTAATATTTTCAGTAAATAATACTTGTCGTAAGAAAATATATATTCCGAAGTAATTGTAAATATGAATGATTTTTAAGCGGTCTTATTCAACTTTTAACTATTACTCATAACAACCATTCTGCATTTGTAGTAAAAAATGTGCAAACTGTGTGTGTTATATTCACGCAAGTACGAGAATTTTATGCAAATATTTAGACATAGCCAAACTTTATTTTAAAAAAATCCATAAAATGTATAGCGAAATGAAAGTATGTGTACTTCAGAAAATTTTTTCTCTACTTTATATTTCTCTGAATTTACATTACCATTTTAGAAGACCCGAAATATAAAACTGACAACTATCTATCCGTTTATAAAACAACTTATTTTTCTAGCATTTTAACAGATTTATTCTTGTTTACTTTTTCGTTTCTGAAAAACTGTATTTTTCAAATATAGACTGGTTGTACTTAGAAGAATTGTTGTATAAATAAGAAAGAAGTTAATTCACTTTCGTTATTAGATTAAACATTTGCACCATCAAATGATGATAAACAAATTAAGAGCGCAGAATAAGGATATCTTTGATAAAATTAGCGCTGAAAATATGGGTTGCTGAGGATTAAAAGTATGGTTTCAACATTTGACTCCACACTTCGCTTCAGCAATGGTCCAAGAGCTGTTAAACATTTTAGGGAAGGTATTTGAGGCACCCTGAAAATTTGTGCAACACTTTTTTTGTAATGGCTGAATACAAAATCGAATGTCTGGCTGAAGGATCGTGGCCCAAAAACTGTGCCAGACACGTGTCAAGTGCCATTTTTTGACTACCACAAAAAAAAGGTATTTGAGGCACGCTGAGATTGAGACAGAATAATATTTATGTTTAGAAAAAAAAATATTTTGAAAACGACAGGCACTTTAGTCGGCCCAAAAACTGTGCCAGACACGTGTCAAGTGCCATTTTTTGACTACCCAAAAAAAGGTATTTGAGGCACGCTGAGATTGAGGCAGAATAATATTTATGCTTAGAAAAAAATATTTTGAAAATGACAGACACTTTAGTCGGTACAAAAACTGTGCCAGACACGTGTCAAGTGCCAAATTGCCCTTGACACGTGTCTGGCACAGTTTTTGAGCAGCGATCCTTCAGCCAGACATTCGACTTTGTATTCAGGCATTGCAAAAGAAGTGTTGCACAAATTTTCAGGGTGCCTCAAATAACTACTCAAAAATGTTCAACAGCTCTCCTACTACAACCGCGCTATCCAGTGCAGCGTTGCCAAGTCCCCGGCTTTTTGCATACCAATATAATCTTATAGAAAATATTGTTCTTGTAAATCGTCCGAATGTTTCGATTATATAAAAGAACATTAGTCTGTATTAAAATACTGGTATCCGAAAAGCCGGAGACTTGGCAACTCTGTTAGTGTGATTTTGGTTTCCGTAATTTCAACTGTATATAACTTTGCACGCAATATGGATAATGAAATATAACACGCAATTATATAAATAAAACACAACGTTTAAAGCACCAAAACACCTTATTTCTTGTTGCAAATTAGTTTCAGTATCCATAGAAAAATATGATTGCTCAGAAAAGAAAATTGTTGAAATACATGTAGGAGAAATGGAACACATTACATTTATTATATCTTATTGGCTGGTCTGTAAACTTGATCCTTGAATCCGCTCACATCGCCTGTTTCCTAACATTTCCTATCGTAATTCTATTGGCAAATAAATTTTATCTTTGAATGCAATTCTCTTTCATTGGCAGTTTCCAAAAATTTCCTGCAATTTTGTTGGCTAATAAACTTTTTCATTGAATCCGATTCTCGTACATATATTTCAGCAATTTTCTTTTCTGAGCAATCATATTATGCACTGATGACTATACGCTATGGCTACTGAAACTAGTTTGCAACAAGATATAAAGTGTTTTGGTGCTTTCAACGTTGCTTTTTAGTTATATTGTACTGCGCCAAGTAATTTCATATTGTAATAACAAGTAATTCCTGTACGACATTTAATGAGGAATTGAACTATAATATTTATTTCTATCAAAAATTTCATTTTATTAATGAAAAATGCAAGTTAATAAAAGCATGTAAAAAAAAAAAAAAAAAAAAAAAAAAGCTGCAGATTTTAATATTTTGTCTGTGCAAATTTGCACTGGTGTGAAGTCAGCAACAGGGATGTAGTGGAGGGTATACGGGGGTATACGCCGTATACCTTCTGGATTTTTTTAAGGAGCACCGTATACCCTCTGTTTCTCAAGAAAGCTATAGCATATATACACTAGGGTATATCCGCTGCCTTGAGCGTATACTCTCTGCTTAGAACGTACACCCTCTGTTATTTTTACGACTACACCACTGGTCAGCAAGTTAAATCTAGAGCAATCTACGTTGCGCATTAATTTTGAAAAAGTTAACCCCAAGAGAGATTAATAATTTTTAACTCAATAAACTAAAAATAGGCACCATATATCACTTTTACCATATTAAAATATTCGAAATATGTCTGCTATTAAATTAAATTGTAACGGGCAATAGTTAAAGATCATTACAATAGGTAACAGCACTAACCGGCATATTACCTCATCTCCCGTTCTTACCTTCTGTTAGTTTTTCCCGCAGTGTCTGTCATCAGGTACTATTCGAAGATGTTGTGATATGTACGCGTATTGCGTTTTTATTTCCTCGCGGAGTTGTGAATGAGACGCAGAAGGTGGGGGAAATGTATGTGTGTCAGTGTTTTCCCCGAGAGGATTTCTTCCAATATTACTAAGTTATGTAAATATGTACAAGTACATCGTGTAAACAGAAATGTGGCGTGTCTACGCTTAGTTAGCAACGTGATAAATCACGTTTTAAATATTTAAAGTCTAAAATTACTTTAAAAGACAAACTATGTAAAAATCTAAAATAAAAAAGTTTAAATAGCAGATAATTCGATATGCGCACTATTTTTTTTTTCTTATTCTATTTATTTTTATTTAGTTAGTTATCTACTTATTTTTTTTTCAAACCGATTTTTCTTTTACTCTTCTTGTCGCTCTGAATATCAAAAATATGGTACAATACCTTACAGGGAATAGTACTTGTCATTAGCGAAAAAAAAAATTGCAGCAGTTGTAAATATGAATAACTTTTAAGCTTTCTTTTAACTATCACATATAACTATTCTATATTTGTAGTAAGAAACGAAGAACTTTATGAAACTATAAAAATGCTAAATATTTATGTTATATTCGTGGAAATAAGAGAATTTCATTCAAAATTTTCGATATAGTCTCATTTTATTTCGAAAAAATCCAAAAATGAAAACATGTGTACTCCAGAAAATTTTCTCTCTACTTTATATTCCCCTGTTTGAATTTATATTACCATTTCTGAAGATGTGAAACATAAAACTGTCAACTACCTACACGTTTGTAAAGCGACTTATTTTTCTAGCATTTTAACAGCTTTTCTCTTGCTTATTTTTTTCGTTTCTGAAGAATTGCATTTTTCAAATGTAGACTAGATGTACCTTGAATCATTGTTGAATTAATAAGAAAGAAAGTTGTTGGATTTTCATTGTAACATTAAACATTTACCCAAACAGATCATGATAAACTTATGAAGAGCATAGAATTTTCAAATCAGCGGTGGAAATAAAATGTATCGAACATAAAAAATAAGGCATATCATGCATTTAATCTAGACTGTAAAATAAAATCCCTTATAAAATACTGGTGATTTTATGTGAAATTTCTGTCTTTTAATGAAAACTTTTTGTTTTTAGTAGAAATCGTATATAAATACGATTCAATCGTAAACAGATCGTATATAAATAAACGGAAAATTTCATTTTTATCCTCAATTATTGAATTGAAATTACACTAAACGGAAAACTAACTAAAAATTTATATTCTAAAAATGTTTAATAGTAGAGAAAAAATTAGACTTGCGGTAAAAAGATGATCTTTTCTTATTCCATTTTATTTATTTTATTTTTATTTATTTATAATTTTTATATTTTTAGAAACCAGAATTTTTTGCTTTTCCAGTGCTGCCACAGGCGACTATTTTTCTGTTCCATTCGCTCCACTATATAAAAAAAAATGCTGTTGCAAATGTTGTCAAACTCTATATCAAAGATTTTTGTTTTAGAAATTAGTTCGAGATAGAATTAAAAAATAGCCACTCGTGGTAGTCCTGCTTTTCTTGTAGCTCTGTTCAAAGATAAGTTTAATATTTAAATTTAATAATATTTGTCGTTAGGAAACACTATTTCGAAGCAATTATAAATATGAATAATTTTTTAAGCTTTCCTATTTAGCTTTTAACTATTATTTACAACAATTCTACATTTATAGTAAGAAATGAAGAACTATATGAAACGTTAAAAATCAAAAAATTTTATGTTATATTCACGTATGTACGAGAATTTCATGCAAATTTCTTGACATAGTCGCACTTTATTTCCCAAAAATATATAAAAACTATCGTAAAACGAAAGTATGTGCGTACTTCAGAAAATTTTATTTCTACTTAATATTCCTCTGCTCGAATTTATATAACCATTTCTGAATATGTGAAATATGAAACTATCAACTACCAATCTGTTTATAAAGCGACTTATTTTTCTAGCATTTTAACAGCTTTTCTCTTGCTTATTTTTTCGTTTCTGAATAAGTGTATTTTTCAAATGTACACTAGATGTACCTTGAAGCACCGTTGAATAAATAAGAAATAAAGTTTTTGGATTTTCATTGTAACGTTAGCCATTTACACACAGATAATGAAAAACATATGAAGAGCATAGAATTTGCAAATCAGCGGTGGCAATAATGTGTATCGAACATAAAAAATAAGGCATATCATGCATTTAATCTACTCTTAAAAAAAAATAAATCCCGCATAAAAAACTGGTGATTTTATGTACATTTTTGTCTTTTAATGAAAACTGTTTTGAGTAGAAACCGTACATATAGATAAATAAACAGAAAATTTCCTTTTTATTAACTCCTTGAATTGATTTACATTGAAAGACAAACTACCTAAAAATCTATAATCTAAAAAATTAAAGTAGTATAGAGATAATTGGAAAAGCGACAGTAAGATTTTTTACAATTTCAATTTAATTTCTTTTTACTTTTATTTTTCTTTAGAAACCGAATTTTTTTTTTTTTGTTTTTTTTTTTACTTTACTTGTCGCTCTGGCTCAAAGATACGTTCACTATGTACAGTAAATAATACTTGTCGTAAGAAAAGTATATATCGAAGCAATTGTAAAGAGGAATATTTTTTAAGGATTTTTATTCAACTTTTAACTATTACTCATAACCATTCTACATTTGTTGTAAGAAATGAAGAACTCTTTGAAATGCTAAAAATGCAAAATGTTTGTGTTATATTCACGTAAGTACCAGAAATTCTAGCAAATATTTAGATATAGACGCACTTTTTTCCGAAAAATCCATAAAAAATATCATAAAATGAAAGTATGTGTACTTCAGAAAATTTTCTTTCTACTTCTTGATCCCCTATTTGAATTTATATTAAAATTTCTAAAGATGTTAAATATAAAACTGTCAACTACCTATCTGATTGTGAAACAACTTATTTTTCTAACGTTTTAACAGCTTTATTCTTCTTTAGTATTAAGCAAGTATTATGTAAGCAAGATGAAATTAGAAGAATTGTTTATTAAATAAAAAGATAGTTACAAATTCTCAATGTAACATTAAACATTTACATATACAAATGTTGATAAACATATGCAGACCTTATAATTTGGTATCAACAATAAAATGAGTGCTGAAAATATTTTTATCAAACTTAAAAAATAAGGTGTGTTATGTATTTAATTGAAACTGTAAAAAAAAAAAAATCCATATATATATACTGATGATTTTATGTGAAATTTTTGTCTTTTAGCGAAAACTTTTCCTTTCAGTTGAAATTAACTTTTCCCTGAAATAAACAAAATGTTGCCTTTTTAAATCCCGTGGTATTTATTTCTATCAAAAATTTTACTTTGTTAATGAGAAATACAAATTAATGAAATGAGGTTTAAAAAAAAAAAAAAAAACGGCGACAATTTGAAAATTTGGTCAGTTCAAATTCGTTGTAGTGTGGAGTCCTTTTGTTAAATCTGGTGCAAACTACGCTGCATGATCATTTTTAAAAAGTTAAAGTCTAAAATTACACTAAAAGACAAACTACACAAAAATCTACAATAAAAATACATAAATACTTAAATAGTGGAAAGATAATTGGATATTTGATAGTACGATTTTTTTCTTATTCAATTTATTTTTATTTATTTATTTATTTATCTATTTATTTAGATTAGATACTGAATTTTTTACTTTTCTTCTCACGCAGTATCAAAGATATGTTTTCAGTTACATCAAATAATACTTATCATAAAGGGGAAACTATTTCGAAGCAGTTGAATAATTTTCAAGCGTTCTTATTCAACTTTTAACTACTACTAATAACGATTCTACATTTGTACCAAGAATTGAAGAACTCTTTGAAACGGTAAAAATGCAAAATGTTTATTTTATATTCGAGCAAGAACCAGAATTTCATACAAATTTCTAGAAATAGTCGCACTTTATTTCCCAAAAATCCATAAAAAGTATCGTAAAGCGAAACTATGTGTACTTCAGAAAATTTTCCCTCTACTTTATATTCTCCGGTTCGAATTTATAGAACCATTTCTGAAGATGTGAAATATAAAACTGTCAATTGTCAATCCGTTTGTAAAGCGACTTATTTTTCTAGCATTATAACAGCTTTTCTCTAGCTAATTTTTTCGTTTCTGAAGAAGTAAATTTTTCAAATGTAGACTACTGGGTCATTCGGAAAGTCGTGCCCGTTTCAGAAAATCAATTCGTACCGGAAAATTCTGCCCGGCAATTATCAGACATTAGATATCGGAATCAAAGTCTAATAATTAAATGATATAATTTTCCGGTACGAATTGGTGTTCCCAAATGGACACGACTTTCCGAACGACCCAATAGATGTACAGTCGTGGAAAAAAAGTAAACGCCCCCTACTAACTCGTCAACAAATTATCATAGACAAAAGTTACTGGTACCGAACGATTGAAAATAAAGTCTACTTTTAAATGACGTATACAAAATTTGCTTAGGGGGGCATCTACACATTAAAACGAATCCAAACTTCATTTTTTTCAATGGCAATACCCAAGTTTAACGAGATATTGCGAATCTTTGGTTCAAACTATGCCTAGACACCAAATTTCAAGTCATTTGAATGATAAGTTTCTGAATTATAAACATTCAAAATTTGTGCTTCTAATGTTAAATTACATTTTCATATTTTTATTTATAACTCCTGAAATTATCCTTCTAATGTGCTAATTTTTTGTGTAGCAATAAAACTAATATACTGAAACATAAATACGTTGAATTTGCAATTTTTATAATTTTATGATATGAATTATGAATTATGAAATTAATATACGAAAAAATTATGAATTGCAATCTACAATTTTTTTGATGGATTCAGATTTATACAGTCCTGCTTTATGGAAATCCAAAATTTCACATTTTTCTTCCAAGTAGTTTTCAAATTATGCTTAAAAAACGGCAAAAGGATGGTTTAAGGGGCCGTCTATGAAAGAAGTGACTAGATATTTTGAAATTTCTTATGCTATCGCCTGTAATCTAGCAGGTTTCATTGACTGATTGAGTGGTGCTTAAGGTGCCTTGATCAAGAAGGGGGCTCTCTCGGTTAACATTCGAGTACCGAACTTCAATTTGGATACAGCCCTTAAAATACACTCGTTTTAAAATAATTAATTTCTCAGAAACTTATGGTACGAATTGCATAAAAATTTGTTTTTAAACTAATTGAAGGGTGTAGAGTTTATTTATGCTGTCGGAATTGTGTACTGCTATTGAAAAAAAAAACAAAGTTATGGTTCGTTTTAATATGTAGATTTTCCCCTAAGCAAATTTCATATACATCGTTTAAAAGTAGACTTTATTTCCAATCGTTCCGTACCAGTAACTTTCTTCTATGATAATTTGTTGAGGAGTTAGTAGGGGGTGTTTACTTTTTTTTCCACGACTGTACCTTTAAGCATCGTTGAATATATAAGAAAGTTAATGGATTTTCATTGTAACGTTAGACATTTACACATAGAGGATGATAAACATATTAAGAGCACAGAATTCGCAAATCAGCAGTGGCAATAATGGTATCGAACATAAAAAATAAGGCATATCATGCATTTAATCTACACTGTACTAAAAAAAGTATTAAAAGAAATGGGGATTTTTTGTGAAAATTTTGTCTTTTAATGAAAACTTATTGTTTTGAGTAGAAATCGTACATATAAATATATAAACAGAAAATTGCCTTTTTAACATCTTTCCTTGAATTGATTTACTCTAAAAGACAAACTACCTAAAAATCTATAGCCTAAAAATTTAAATTAATATAGAGATAATTGGAAAAGCGACAGTAAGATTTTTTATTCATTCAATTTTATTTATTTTTATTATTTTTATTTTTTTTAGAAACCGGAATTTTTTTTACTTTTCTTGTCATTCTTGCTCATAGATATGTTTAATGCGTACAGCCAATAATACCTGTCGTAAGAAAAAATATATTTCGAAACAATTATAAAAGGAATAATTTTTAAGGATTTTTATTAGACTTTTAACTGCGTATAACCATTCTACAATTGCAGGAAGAAATTAAGAACTCTGTAAAACAGTAAAAATGCAAAATATTTGTGTTATATTCACGCAAGTACGGGAATGTCATGCAAATATTTAGATATAGATTATTAAACTTTATTTCCAAACAATCTATAAAAAGTATAATAAAATGAAAGTATGTGTACTTCAGAAAATTTTCTCCCTACTTATATTTCCCTATTTCAATTTATATTACCGTTTCTGAAAATGTGAAATATAAAACTATAAACTACCTATCTGATTGTGAAGCCACTTATTTTTCTAACATTTTAACCGCTTTATTCATTATTTTTCGTTCCTCAAGGACTGTATTTTTGAAAAGTATCAAGATAAAATTAGCAGAATTGTTGAATAGATAAAAAGATAGCTACTAATTCGCAATGTAACATTAAACATTTACACACACAAATGTTGATAAATATATGAAAAGAATTTAGTATCAACAATAAAATCAGTTCTGACAATATTTTTTATTGAACTACAAAAATAAAGTGTGTTATGTATTTACGTTATTTATGTTATATTTATGTAAGTACGATAATTTCAGACGAGAATTTCAAATGTTTAGACATTGTTCCACTATATTTACGAAAAATTCATAAAAAGTATCGTAAAATGAAAGTATGTGTACTTCAGAAAATTTTCTCTCTACATTATATTCCGCTGTTTGAATTTATATTACCATTTCTGAAGATCTGAAATATAAAACTCAACTTTCTGTCCGTTTGTAAAGGGACTTGTATTTTTAGCATTTTAACAGCTATATTCTTGTTTACTTTTTGTATCTGAAGTACTGTATTTTTGAATGTAGGCTAGATGTAACTTGAAGCATTGTTGAATAAAAAAAAAAGGAAGAACATTATTGGATTCTCATTTTAACATAAGACATTTACACACAGATGATTTATGACAAACATATGAAAAGCATACAATTTGAAAATCAGCGGTGCCAATAACATGTATCGAACATAAAATATAACACCTATCATGCATTTAATCTACACTTAAAAAAAAATCCGCATAAAATACTGGTGGTTTTATGTGGAATTTTTGTCTTTTATCGAAAACTTTTTTTTTTTTTTTTTTTTTTTTTGAGTGGAAATCGCATATAAATACGATTAATCGTAAACAGATCGTACATAAATAAAGAGAAAACTTCCTTTTTATCCTCGATCCTTGAATTGGAATTACACTAAAAGACAAACTACCTAAAAATCTATTTTCAAAAAGTGTTTAATAGTAGAGAGATAATTGGACTGGCGAGAATAACGTTTTTTTTATTATTCTATTTTATTTATTTTATTTTTATGAATTTATTAATTTTTATTATTTTAGAAACCAGAATTTTTTACATTCTTGTCGCTCAGGTTCAAAGATAAGTTTAATATGTACAGTACATAATACTTGTCGTAAGAAAAGATATATTTCTAAGCAATTGTAAATTCGAATATTTTTTTTTTAAGCGTGCTCATTCAAGTTTTAACTATTTCTCATAAACATACTACATTTGTAATAAGAAATGAAAAATTCTTTGAAACGTTAAAAATGCAATATGTTCATGTCATATTCTCGAAAGAACGAGAATTTCATGCAAGTTTTTAGACACTTTATTTCCAATTAATCCATAAAAAGTACAGTAAAATGTAAGTATGTGTACTTCATAAAAAAAAATTCTATTTTGTATTCCCCTCTTTGAATTTATATTACCTTTCCTAAAAATGTGCAATAAAAGACTGTCAACTACCTATCCGTTTGTAAAACAACTTATTTTTCTAGTATTTTTACAGTTTTATTCTTGTTTACTTTTTCGTTTCTGAAGTGCTGTAATTTTCAAATGTAGACTAGATAAAAGAATCTTTGAATAAATAAACAGGAAATTTACTTGAATTTCGATATAACATTAAACATTTACACCCACAAATGTGAGCATCGAATATGGGTATTGTCAATAAAATCAATGCTGATAATATTCATTATACATCGGAATTTTTTCACTTTTCTGGTCGCTGTCGATCAAAAGTATGGTTTAAACATTGAACGCCACACTTCGGTTCAGCAACCGCGCCATCCACATTATAGTGTTTTGGGATTCGTAATTTCAATTGCGTATAACTTTGTCGGTGCAAATGCACACTAGTGTGGAATCCGCGAGTTAAATCTAGAGACAAGCCTTAATTTTGAAAAAGTTAAAGTCCAAAATTACACTAAAAGACAAATTGCCAAAAATCTTTAGTAAAAAAATTATGAATATTACAGAACTGGACTTAAGATAATAATTTGTTTTTCATATTATTTCTTTTTTCTTTTTTCTTTCATTTTTCTTTTTTTAAACATAATTTTTTTCATTTGTTGTTGCTCTGGATCAAAGACATGTTTTAATATTTAGAATAAATAGTATTTGTCTTGTCGCATTTTAGTGTTCAATATAGATATCTCGACGCTGCGTATTAATATTTAAAAAGTTCAAGTCTAAATAAATCTATATTAAAACACAAACTTACTAAAAATCTATCCTAAAGAAACTATAAATAAAAACAATTAAATTTGAAAAATCAAAAAACCCGACTGCGTAAAAAGCGAACTAATTAATTATTCCTCATCAATGTGAAACTATTTTTTATTTCAATTCCTACTGTTAGCTCTCACACTCGCTATATATATCTTGTTCAAATTTTCCATTGTTAATAAAATACTTATCATTCATCCAATCAAGCTCAAATAAATTTTCTTTTAATTTGTAGTGGACGATACTGGATGTTAATCCAGTTTTTTTTTCAAATATTAATTCATTAATTAAATTAAATTTATTAATTTTCAATAATCGAGAGAGCCCTCTTCTTGATCAAGGTATTTTAAGACCGAGAGAGCTTTCTTCTTGATCAAGGCATTTTAAGCGCCACTCAAGAGGAAAGAAGAATGGGAGAAAAAAAATTCTCTTATTGACCTAAGTAGAAATTGACTTAAAATATTTTTTTTTATATTACTTACCTATTTTTTTTTATTATTATTATTTACTTGGACTTTTAAGCTGTGTTTAATTTTTAGTTCCGATCTATAAACACTGTTTTATGAGCTCTATAGATATCTATGATGGTTAGAGATACAGTAAAACTAGAGATCCTACATACAAAAATTCCAGGTTGTATAACATTTGAACGGAGCTTCTGACTGTAAAATAGTCAATGAAACATCATCTTCATTTTGAAAGACCTATCCAATGACATGACACTCTATAGGGTGCGTAATTTTTTTTTCGTCTCTACCGCCATTTTGTATTTTACGGCCACCATTTTGAATTTATAAAAACAAAACCTCACCTATAACCATCGGGCCGTTAAGACGAATTAATAGAGACCTCATTCATTAAAATCCATCCAGCCGTCGAGATGTTTCGAGGGTATAAAGAAATCCACATACACAGACACGCGTGAAACACATAACCCTTGTTTTCAGCCGCGTGATAACAGAGATATAATTCGAAATATGCTATACTTAACAAGATTTTTTTTCATATTCCATTTATTTTTATTTATTTATTTTGAAGCCGAATTTTTTTTTTCTTGTTGTTTTTGATATCAAAGGTGTCCAATATACTGTAAACAATACTTCCCATAAGAGGAAAACATAGTTTAAATCTCGAGCAAACTACGGTACGTATTAATTTTTAAAAAGTTAAAGTTTAAAATAGACATATAATTCGATATGCGCACAATATATTTTTTTTTCCTTATTCAATATTTTTGTATTTATTTAGTTAGTTAGTTATTTACTTATTTATTTATAAACCGAATTCTTTTACTTTTCTTGTCGCTCTAAATCATAAATATGGTATGATATTTACAGTAAATAATACGTCTCTTAAGCCAAAAAATATTTTGCAGCAATTGTAAATATGAATAACTTTTAAGCTTTCTTATTCAGCTTTTAAGTATTACATATAACTATTCTATATTTGTAGTAAGAAATGAAGAACTCTTTGAAACGGTAAAAATGCAAAATGTTTACATTATATCGATGCATATACGAGACATCCATGTAAATATTTAGACGTTACCACACTTTAGTTCCAAAAAATTCACAAAAAGTATCGTAAAATGAAACTATCTGCACTTCAGAAAATTTTTTCTCGATTTTATATTTGCCTGTTTGAATTTATATAAGCATGTTTTAAGATGTGAAATATAAAACTATCAACTACGTATCCGTTTTTAAAGCGACTTATTTTTCTAGCAATTTAACAGCTTTATTCTTGCTTATTTTTTTTTTCCTTTCTGAACAAGTGTATTTTTCAAATGCAGACTAGATGTACCTCGAAGCATCGTAGTAAAATAAAGAAAGAAAGGTTATTCGATTTTCATTGTAACATTAGACATTTACACATAGATGATGATAAACATATAAAGAGGATAGAATTTGCAGATCAGCGGCGGCAGTAATGTGTATCGAATATAAAAAAAAATAAGGCATACCATGCATTTATTCTACACTATATAAAAAAATCCCGCTTAAAATACTGGTGATGATTATATGTGAAATTTCTGTTTTTTCACGAAAACTTTTTGTTTTGAGTAGGAATCGTACACATACATTAAAAAACAGAAAATTTCCTTTTTATCCCCACTCCTTGATATGAAATTACTCTAAAAGACAAAACCCCTGAAAATTTAGCCTAAATTTTTTTGAAAGTAGAGAGATAAATGGACTTGCGACAGTACGATTTTTTAGAACAGTAGAACATCGATCCATCGTTCTTCAAGGGGTACGTGAAAAAAAAAAAGATCAATGCGGGAAAACAATGTATGCGGTTTAACGTCAAAACACGAAAAAAACCAATGTTAATGCATTACTAATGCATGCAATGTATGCAGTATACTAATAAATACTAACTTGTTACTTACCAAACTATAAAAGAAAAAAATCGAAGTTCTACAAAATTGATATTTATTTTTAAAAATTAGTAATTTTATGTTGGGGTTTTCGTTCATTTTTTAAATTAAACAACAAATTTTCGAGATGTACAACATTTAATTGGCCATTTTGTGTAATTTCGTGTGCATATATAAAAGTTCGTACTCTTTCAAATGCCGTAATTGCATCAGACAGACATGGCAATTGTACAGGCTCAGCTTCATCGGTAAAATGGCAATCGGAAAGGTGCGATGTAGATATTATTTTCAAAATAGTGGTAGGAACAATAAACGTTTCCTTATAGAATGCTACTCCTGTATCGTACAGATTCAAGGTTTGACTATCTCGCTTTCAGGGGCAAGGTATTTGCATTTGTAAAATGTTGAAATAATTTAATACCACCAGTATTTACAAAAGAATCTATTTGAAAACAGGAAAAAGTATATTTTCGCGTACTTAATAAAGGTGAGATTTCTCTTATAAAATTCCGGTGCCAATGTGGCAATTAAAATTATGTGATACCATAACGGCATCACCGCCTCTCAAGAGGTTAAGAAATTTGGTTTGATATCACCCAATATGCTTTTATTTAATTTTATTACGTAATTTTAATAAGGTATTCCATAATTTTATTTATTTTGAGCAAAAAGCAATGGAGAAATTTACTTCCCGTTATAAGAGAAACTTAAAAAAAAATATTTATAACTATTGGCGTAACTGGATCTGGCAGGGTCCAATTACTCCAGATACATGTCCCAGTTACACCATTCTTGAAAGATTTATGGGATAACTGGGACACCGAGTTTACATTTGAAAACTTAGTTATATGCCTAATCTTTAAAAAATATATTGTTTAATCAAAGTACTTACAGTATTTTAATAAAAAGCCGAAGAAGTTCAACCAAATTGACGATGTTTTTAAAAAAAGAAACGTAAATTTTCGACAACCTATCACAGCAAAGAGAGAGTTATGATTGAGTTGACACATGATGATTGAGTTATTGAGTTACATTATGATTGAGTTCTTTGTTTTAGGAATTAGAGGTTAAGGGGCATTGTCCCCAAAAGCTAAAACTTAAAATGCATCAACGGTTTTTTATAAAATAGCCTATGGCCCAGTTACTTCGTGCGTGCATTTACCCCTAACTAACCTTATTTCTTTTTATTTTGTTATAAATCGGAGTTTTATACTTTTCTTGTCACTCTGGTTGAAAGATAAGTTTATTTTTTGCAGTAAATAGTTCTTCCTGTAAGAAAAAATATATTTTGAAGCATTTGTAACACGGATAATATTTAAGCGTTCTTATTAAACCTTTTTTTATAAACTATTACTCATACCCATTCTACATTTCTAGTAAGAAGTGAAGAACTCTTTAAAACGTTAAAAATGCAGAATGTTTACGTAATATTCACGCAAGTACGAGAATTCCATGCCAATTTTTAGACAAAGTCGCTATTTATTACCAAAAACTCCATTAAAAATATCGTAAAATAAAAATATACTTACTACAGAAAATTTTCTCCCTATTTTACATTTCCCTGTATCAATTTATATTACTATTTCTGAAGATGTGGAATATAAAACTGGCAATTACCTATCCGTTTTTAAAGCAACTTATTTTTCTATCATTTTAACAGCTACATTCTTCTTTATTTTTCGTTTCTGATGGGCTGGCTTTTTTAAATGTTGTCTAGATGAAATTAGAAGAATTGTTGAGTAACTGAAAAAGAAAGTTACCATATTTCAACGCAACAAGAACTATTTACACACACAAATGTTGATAAACATATGAAGAGCATGGAATTTGGTATCAACATTAAAATCAGTGCCGAAAATAATTTTAGCCCACTTGAAAAATATGGGTTATCATGTATTTACACTATAAGAAAAATCATATAAGTAAATGCTGGTGATTTTATGTGAAATTCTCTGTTTTAACAAAAACTTTTCATTTTGACTGGAAATTGTACATTTCCCTGAAATAAACGGAAAGTTACCTTTATCAATTCCTGTGATATTTATTTATTTCAAAAAATTTATTTTGTTTATAAAAATGCATGTTAATGAAAGTATCTTTTTAAAAAATGGCGATTATTTGAAAATTTACTCAGTGCAAATTCGTAATAGTGTGGAGTCCACCTGTTAAATCTAGTGCAAACTAGATGCACTATAATTTTAAAAATGTTAAATTCTAAAATACACCAAAGACAAAATATTTAAAATCTATTGTAAAAAAATAATTAAATAGTGGAGAGATAATTAGTATTTTTATTCCATTTATTTTTATTTATATATTTATTCATCTATTTATTTAGAAAAATTTTTTTTTTACTTCTCTCGACGTTCAGGATCAAAGGTATTACAGGGTTCGTACGGGTGCTTGAATTTCCAGATTAAGAAATTTTTCGGTACCAGTATTTTCTTATAGAAAATCTTTCTTAAAATAAGGTAAAATCTCATCCGTTTAAACTAGATTTATTTTTCTATAAAAGAATTCTGATATTTGGCCTTGAACATAACGATACCCGTACGAACCCTGTATTAATATGTACAGTATGTTTTAATATGTGAGTAAATAATACTTTTCGTAAGGGGAAAATATTTCCAAGAAATTGTAAATATGAATAATTTTTAAGGATTCTAGATCAACTTTTAACTATTACTCATAATCATTTTGCATTTGCAGTAAGAAATGAAGAACTATTTGAAGCGGTAAAAATGCAAAATGTTTATGTTATATTCACGCAAGTATGAGAATTTCATGCAAATATTTAACTATACACACACTTTATTTCAGAAAAATTCATAGAAATTATCGTAAAATGAATGTATATGTACTTCAGAAAAATTTCTCTCTACTTTTTATTCCCCTGTTTGAATTTATATTATCATTTCTGAAGATGTGAAATATAAAACTGTCAACTATACCTATCCGTTTGTAAAGCAACTTATTTTTATAGCATTTTAACAGCTTTTCTCTTTCCTATTTTTTCGTTTCTGAACAAGTATATTTTTCAAATGTCGATTAGATGCACCTTGCATTGTTGAAAAAATAAGAAAGTTATTGGATTTTCATTGTAACATTAGACATTTGCACACAGATGATGATAAACATATAAAGAGCATAGAGTTTGCAAATCAGCGGTGGCTATAATGTGTATCGAACATAAAATATAAAGCATATCGTGCATTTAATCTATGCTGTAAAAAAATTCTGCATAAAATACTGATGATTTTAAGTTAAATGTCTGTCTTTTAACGAAAAATGTTTGTTCTGAGGTGAAATCGTACATATATATAAGTAAACGGAGAATTTCTTTTTTTATCCTCACTCCTTGAATTGAAATTACACTAGCGGACAAAATATGTAAAATTCTACAGTCCAAAAATTTTTAAAAGCAGAAACATAATTGGTCTTGCAACAATAAGATTTTTTACTAATTCCATTTTATTTATTTTATGTTTATTGCTTTTTTTCTTTTTTCAGAAACCGGATTTTTTTTTTTTTTTTTACTTTTCTTGTCGTTCTGGTTCAAAGATAAGTTTAATATTTTCGTTAAATAATATTTGTCGTACAAAAAAATATATTTCGAACCAGTTGCAAATAAAAATGATTTTTAAGGGTTTTTATTCAAGTTTTAACTATTGCTCATAACCATTCTACATTTGTAGTAAGAAATGAAGAACTCTTTGAAACGTTAAAAATGCAAAATATTTATGTTATATTCACGCACGTACAAGAATTTCATGCAAATGTTTAGACGTTGTCCCACTTTATTTCCAAAAAATCCATAAAAAGTATTGTAAAATGAAAGTATGTGTACTCAAAAAAAAATTTCTCTCTACCATATATTCCCCTGTTTGAATATATATTTACATTGCTGAAGATGTGAAATGTAAAACTGTCAACTATCTATTCGTTTGTAAAGTGACTTATTTTTCTAGAATTTAACAGCTCTTCTCTTGCTTGTTTTTTCCGTATATGAAAATCTGTATTTTTCAAATAAAGAATAGATGTAGCCATTGTTAAACAAACAAGAAAGAAAAATATTTGTGTTTCGCTGTAACATTAGCATTTTTTCACGAAGAAAGAATAAACATAATGATAATAATAGAAGAATAAACATAAAAAGAATATCTTCCTGAGACCCAAGCAAAATATAATGCATATATATATTTTTTTAAATATGAGTTATTTTTCAACAAATAGGCATAAAAAATGATGTTTTTAAGGAAATTAATAAATTTCGATTTTTTAATTTTGTTTTACAGCACATCCATCTAAATGGATAACTCGCTTTAAAATAATTTAAAAAATGCTAAAAGTATGAGAAAGAATAGAATTTATTATAAAGAACATAAGACAAGTATTAACATCTGCTATTAAAATTGCAAGAAAAAAAAAATATTTTAAACAAATTAATATAACATAAAAACGAAACTTACCAGCAGAACGTAGAATTCCAAATTGACTCATTTATTACGCCATTTTGTAAACAAAGTAGTTACTGTTGTCAAAATCCAAAAGCTGAATGTTGATTTTTGATTCATACATTACCATGCCAAATTGGTTTTAGATTGCTACAATAAAATTTAACGCAATAGAAGGTGAAAGCAGAACATCTATTTAAATGGATGTCAGTTCTCAAGAGGTTATACACATTAAAAAAAGTTGAGTTTACAGTATAATACTGGCAGCTGGGGGTATCAGTTTAAAGGCACTTGGTACCCTTTGAACTTTTTTTTTTAAATTTAAGCCTTTTAAGCTACATTTTTGGCGTAATAATAAAGGAAAAAATAATTCTATCAAGACATTTTTCGATTGCCTTGGCAAAATTTGAAAAGTTCAAGTTAAAAAAAGAAGTAAATTTTAAAATGTATCTTCTCGTACAGTTTTGAACATTTTGAGCAATTTTTTTTAAGGTATTCTTAGAAGTGTGCTGTATAATCTTAAGTCGGAGTTAGCCTGAGTTAATTAATTTTGGAGACGAAAATATACAAATACGGTCAAAATTACAGTAAAAACTCAATTTAGTTTACATTTTCATGCACTGTTAAAAATTTGCAGCATTCTGTCCAGTTATTTGACCGATTTTATCGAAAAAGATTACACAACAGTAATTTAACACTATTCTGACCATATTATTGGCCATTTTATGGTCAGAATATCGTTAAATTATGGTTGTGAAACCGTTTTTAAAAAACGGTCGAATGACTGGACAGAATGCTGCAGATTTTTAACAGTGTGTGTTAAAAAAATAACTTTTTACTTTATTGTAAATCCGATATTTACTCTTACCAAATAGATCGTACGGAACAATCAGAAAAATATTCGAGTCAAATGAAAAATATACATGAATGTTTATAACTTTGAACATACAAATTCGCCGAAAAAACACAAACTGAGAAAAATCATTTTTAAGATTTCAACTTCAAAAATA
This sequence comes from Maratus speciosus, assembly GCA_963932465.1. Lineage (NCBI taxonomy): Eukaryota > Metazoa > Arthropoda > Arachnida > Araneae > Salticidae > Maratus > Maratus speciosus. The sequence goes on from OZ010797.1 coordinate 168,428,934, forward strand.
ATTATTCTAAATCTACAACGCTTCTTCCTGGCTGTGATATATTAAAAAAGATAGGTATTCAGCTACAATCACGTAACCAGTGAAGCTGGTGTGGAGTTTAAAGGGACAGCAGTCTAACAAAATCGCTTTTAACTGTATTTATAATACTCGGATCTTTACGAAACTTCATTAGAGTATACTAGGGATAATAAAGTATAATTTAAGCAAAAAATTAGAAAATCGATATATTCGTCATTTTTCGCAGAATGAAGAGTACCGAGTCCCATTAAAACTGTAAATTTAACAGCAATAAACTGTAAAATTAGCAAAGTATTATATCGTTAAGCAGTAATATGCTGTTTAATTCATTTATGAGACGACATACTACTGCTTATTTTGCGGTTATAAACTGGCACTCCAACTGCCTGTATTATACCGTAATATGAACTTTTTTATGCAGTGTAGAACTTTTATATTGACCATAAAATCAGCGCTGACATTAAGGTGTATTCCAATCCAAACTGCTTATTTTCTGATTTATTTTTAAACTCATTTTTGCTCTCAAACGCATAAACTGGCGGATTTTCTTATTTAGAAACTACCTAATGTGCCATAATTGTCTATTTTTTGATAAATGCAAAAAATATTGCAGAAAGTACTGTCCAAGTTGGCGTTTTGAATCGAATTTTCCGAAGCGGGACATCTGAGAATGAAAAAAAATATCATATTGAGAAAATAATTGTTTAAAAATCTAATACTAATTAATTGAGCGAAAAGTAAAATCACACGGCCTCTTATACATCTCTTCAAAAATCACCCCAGCAAGTGTCATGTTTTTACTTTTAAAAATGAGTCTTAAAATGTCTCAGAAAATTTCAAACTGTAGGTTGGAAAAATATTATTTCGAATACACGCTTAAAGGGTTACATACGTTCTCGGTGGCGTAAAATTGACATATTTTGGAAATTTTTCTGCTATGAAGGTAATAAAATTAATGGAAAAATGAATAACGCCACGCTGTTTTTTATTGCTTTAAGTATTTAAAAATATTTTTTGTTGTTAAATTCGGTCATATATTACGTCGGAAACCTGCAGCCACGTTGACCTGTACCAAAATATCCGGGCTCGATGAACAGCATTCTAACTTCTTGTAAAAACAGGAAATCATTAAAATCTTAGTTTCTTTTTGTAAAATAAGGTTGTTGCTAAGGTTCATCAGTTGAAATTTTTTAATTTTTGAAAAATAAGAAAATGCGCCATTTTGAAAAAAGATCAGTTTTCGTTTACACTTTTGAATTTCAAAACTTATTGGAAAAATATAAAAAGATTAAAATTTTCAAAAAATGGTTCGATGGACCTTAGACAATTTAATTATGCCGAGATGAGAGCGTATTTTATCCAAAAATGTTTAAAAATGTTTAAGTTATCATGCTGCCTGTGTTACAATTGTAGTTTTCAGAAAAAAAAAAAAAACATTCAAAGTTTTAGATTTCAATATATTTTGATCGTGCGGATGCTTTCATTTTTGCTCATACTTTTCCTAATAATTGAGATATCATTTTTAATCTTTTTTCTCATAATTATACACACTATAAGAATTTAATTTCCGTCAAAAACAAAAAAAAAAATTGATTTCTTGAAAGTTGAGCACGTATATAACCAATGGCGCAAACTTATATGTGCCCATGGGGCGCGACCCCACCCAATTTCAATTGATTAAATTCGTAATTTATTTAATCGCTGGAATGAAATTTGGTTTTATTAACGTTCTCAAAATAATTTTGTTCGAAAAATAGTAAGGACATCCATTAGACTTACAGGAGCACTGAAAAATGCTTCAGCGGATGTATAGTTACATTTCTCACGAAAACAAATTTCCAGCCTATTTTGCCATTTTGAATTAATAGAGCCACTCAGGTGACTAAATTGTATGCTTTTTTGACATTTAGTTTTTTGCACTTTCAATATAATTAGCGATTACAATGTTATTTAAAATAAATATTAATGAATTAATAAGGAAAAACTTAAAGAATATAATTGAATGAAATTATTTATAAAATTAAAATTAAATTATAATAATTTAAAAATTTGCTTAGAAAAAACATATTTTAATTTCTATTAACATCTTTAGTCATTTGCTCTTCCTTCCACTCTCTCTTCATACACATACATAAAGGGCAGAGGTCGTAATTGTCTTGAAACTTCACGACCGAGAAATTCTTCGGTACCAGTATTTCCTTACGGAAAAGTCTCTTCTTAAATAAGGCGATATTTCGCACGTTTAACCTACATTTATTTTTCTATAAATAAATAGTGATATTTGTCCTGAAAAAAATCCCTCAAGCGTGCAACCCCTGACTAAGGGAAAATAACTATGTGTTATTTTACTCAAAACTTTTCTAGCACACCCAATATTTTTGAAAAGTTGGCGCTACTTTATATAACACCCTAAGGGTTATATGGGTTTCGAAAGTTCACCCCTCGAGGACGATAGACCACTATACGTGCCACTTAAGGTGCTCAGAATCTTTCATAATTCCTACCAGGTATTTTATATTGTAAAGATTACCTTATTTAATTAGAGATTTTTCGCGATTCAATTACAGAAAATTTTCTGTTTTGAAAAACCTGTGGTAAAAGATAAAAATTAAGCAAAGGGCTCTCGTCGCGAAGGGGTTAAAAAAGACATATTTTCTCTAATTTTTTTATATTGTATAATAAAGAAATTATTTTATTCAAAATTTTAAGCATATAAAAGAACAACATTTAAACAATATTTTGTTAATTTTTTTTAAAAAACATTTGGAAAATTCAACCGGTGGGACCTGGTTTCCGGAGACCGCTCAAAAAAAAAAGTATCCTTATGGTGGACAGGAGAACTCATGATAGCTTTATCTGAAATTAAAGCAGTAATATAAAAATTTTGTTTTTAAAGTCAATTCCTACTTAGGTCATCAACGAAAACTTTAATATAATCCCTTAAGGTGATATTAGTTTTTGTTGCATTAAAATATCTCAATTTGTTGATTTTTTATAAGCAAGTAGGTTTACAATGGAACTCTATGGGAATTTAGCGAAATATTAGAGATATCGCCAAGTTGGCGTCCCTTTTGGCGACTGATTTTGGTCGCCAAATTTGGCGATATATCGCCAAGTTGGCGACAAACTTGGCAGTATTGGGAGACAGAACAGGGTCCCCCCTATGCTAACTAACCCCTTATTGAAAATACTTTCATTGATCTTCAATAACCAATGGCCGCTATTATGTTTCCCATGCAAAACTAAAATTAATTAATTAAAATTTAATTAATGAATTAATATTTGAAAAAACTGTATTAACATCAATTGTCATCCAGTACAAGTTTAACAAAATTTATTTCAACTTGATAGGATGAATAATGAGTATTTTATTAACTATTGAAAATTTGAACAAGATATATCTACCTTATATATATAAAATCCTAATGAAACGAATTTATGAAACGGAAGTATGAATCGACTGATTAAACAACTGATTATGTTTCATGGCGATTTCTCCTAAAATATGGAATACTTTGCGATGGAATTAACACCAAAAATTAATATTGATCCGCAGATTTCAAAATTGGTATTAGAATTTTTAAATTCGAATTACTTTTCGAAATATTATTTTTTTTCTAATTTTATAACTTTTCTCTAATGATAGCAGCTCAAATTTTAATCATAACAGATTTTTTTTTTTTTTTTTTTTTTTTTTTTTTTTTTAGATTTACGAAAAGGTTACTATTTTAAACTAATTTGGCGAGAAGTTTGGCCTCCCTTAAATGTATGCTAAGAAATGTATCATGTTACTTTTATTCATAATTCAATTTGTATTTCATTATCATTTTATTTAATACAAACTGAAACATTTAAAATAAATGGCTTTCACTTCTTTATTTTTTTAAACGAAATGAAAAGAAAAATATTAGACACAGATATCATATACGCACCGGGGTACCTAATTGGCGCCAAAATGACATTATTTTGGTTGACATGGTAACCCGGCTATTGTTGTTTATTTAATAATAAATGTTTATTTACTTTATTTTCTTTTTTTAAATTACATAAATTGTTTTGTTTCATAGTTAATTATTTTTTTTATTATTTTGCTTTAAAAATAAAAAATAATAGAAAATAATTAAAAAATACGGTTCTACTTAGTTATTCCATCGACCCATTTCGCCAAATTATATAAATCGCCATACCACTCGCCAAATTATACAAACTGACATAATTTTTATTTTAAATAACGAAACAACAAATAAAATAGTATAACATTAATAAATATACAAATAAAACGTCGAAATAAAAATCACTTGATGACGTGAAGTTGTGTAACTTGCTTAAAGTCAAGTGAATGTGACATTTACGATCAACCATTATTGGCATTTAATCTTATAGTTTGGTGATAGATTTTTGGTCGACGGGATAACTAAGTACAGTACCAAAAATACATATGTAACTGGTATTCGAAAACGAGGTTTTCGCCAAATTTTCGTAAAAAAAATCACGCCAAACCCGGTGCGTATATGGCATCTGGCTAAATATTAAATGATGTAACAAATGATGATATTTAATTTCACCTTCAAAGCAATGTTTTAATTTACCACTCGAAAAATTAAAAAAAAATTGCTAACTGGCGACTTGAAAAATAGCTATTGACGAGAATTGCACCCGGCTATCGTAACAGTGTTTTGGCGCCAACCATGTACCAATAATTCTTTGCGACCATGGAAACTTATATGTAGTTTTATTTGAAAAAGAAATTTGATTTTTTAATCAAAAGGGAAAACTTTCGACACAGATGTCATATACGGACCCATATTGACGCGATTTTTTTCTGACGCCAATGTCATATACGCAACGGGTACTTAACTGGCGCCATAGTATCGTTATTTTGCTTGATTTGATAAGCCGGATGTTGTTGTTTATGCTGTTGATGTTTTCCCCAAATTAGCGTCGGTAAAATCTTGCGCCAATATGGGGCCGTATATGATATCTGGGCCAAACTTTCATATGAAAAGCTAAGGGATCAGAGCGTATTTATTTATGAAAGTTACATGACTTGAGCTATTATAATATAGATGAAATGATGGCGATAGAATAATATTTGGCGACTTATCACCTGTACCTGGCTAACATTAAAGTACCAAATTGGCACCAGGAATATGAAATGCGAAGTGGTTCGCCCGGAACAGTTGATGATAGTCACATGACTTAGGCTATTGTTCTAGAAATTGTTTTAAAATACGGGGAGACAAAGACTCTGTACATTTAATTCATTTTATTTTAGCTTCTTTTCAAACGTTTAACTGATCCTCTTTAATCAAACACGAAAACAACCATTGGATGTCTTAACAGCAACTGATTCGGCCTTAAATTTTTGAAATCAAAGGAAATTGAAAAGAAAACCGTTTACAGGAAGATCTGCACAGCTTTTTTCAGTATAATTCAATCTTCTATAATATTTTTAAAACCGATCAGATTAGCGTGTTTTTAGATTCTGTGGTGTTTGAACGGGGGTTGGCGAGCGTAGCTTGCAGGCGGCAGCGCCCCCTAGTAAATATATAAATATATAGGGAGAATGTGAGCTAATTGTAGGAATTGAAAAACCAAATTTTTTGTGTTAGTAGGTAAGTATAGCTCGTGATTGAATGAAATATTTCAGGGGTCAGGTACCTTTTGAGCCAATAAAATACATGGAAAAGTGACCTCTGTAAGAATTGCAGTCTCTCTTTAAATAATCGACTTTTAATTATAAAATTGAAAATACATGTTAGAAACGATTTATTTTATCAATTAAAGATGTTTAAAAAAGTATAATACACATATATTAATTTTTTAATTTATTCTTAAAGATAATACAATTTTTACGTAAGAATTATTCTTGCATCCATTGCGCGCATGATTTTTCCCATTTGAATGCCTGAAACAAGCCAAGATTTTTTTAATGAGTACACATATAAAGTGTTTTCAAATTGACCTACAACGAAAAAAATAAAACTTGTAGATCCCGAGAATTTTTTTAAAAGAAATTCGGAATATCGAGATTTCTTTTATACAAAAGTAGTGGTGAAATCTAAACTTCTTACTTGAGAAACATAATAATAGGTCATTTTGTGCTTCTGTACCTTTAATACATTCACCGAAAATTTCGTGAAATTCTAGGAAATTGTTTCTTAGAAATCGTGCGCGCAATGATCAAAATCGCTGTTTTACGAAAATTGACTTTAAAGATTAAATTATCCCTTGATCATATAAGAAAAGCTCAAAGTGTTTTAGACATAATTTCTCTAATGCGAATTTTCGAGTGGGGTTTGTTTTTAAATTTTCCTAATGAATTCTATTTAACTATAAGCTATTTAAAAAAAAATCGATTTGTGGACGCTTTAAAGGGTACCTGCCCCATTAAATAAATTGAAAATTTTTGGTAGAGTTGTATGCAAAAATATGCAATTTTTGGTACAATGTTTGGTCATACTACGTATGACCTTGTAAAATTAGCTGTAATTGAAAAAACAAAAAAATCTTACGTTAAATAACTAGCCAATATTTTTTTGAAGTTGTCCGCAAAATTTCCATAAGATCGGTGCGTTATCTTTTGAGAAATCTTGTCCACCGACTTCAAAAATAGTGTTTTTAGAAAATAATAAGAGAGTAATATAGCTGCGTCGCATCCAACCGGTCTAGCTGAATGAGGGGAATTTCCTAAGGCTCTCTCTCCTCGACGTTTACTCTGATTGAATTGAAACTATGGAAAAATATTCTAGACATATTGTACTATTGTAACGTGGATGGCACACTTTGACAGAAAACGAAGAGATTTCTTGAAAAGCACAAACAATTTTTATTGTTGACACCACAAACATAAATATGTACATAGACGACACGACATCAATAGCAATCAGAAGTTTCACATATATAAATATCAATAACACCCAGGTTGGGTGAATTCAATTTTCCGGTCAACGGATGTGACCCGGTAAGCACCTTGGCTAGCTCATAACTGCGTACTCTGAAATTTATTTCGTGATCAAGGAACCACGACCTTAGGGCCCTCTGACCATAATTTAATGGCGTTACAAGACTACACTATTGAATTCTGTAGATCCTACTTTGAGAGAAGGATTACATTTGGGACATTTTGAACGAATGAACCCAGGGTTTCCACATCCATAACACGTTAAGGCGGGGTCTATGGTTTTCCGAACGCATTCTATTTTTATCTGAGAAGTTTTCCTTTTTCGTGTTAAAAATATTACCTTTAAGTTTTTCATGTTTTTCGTAAACCTTATCCCGAACTAGGTATTTCTTTTTGGGGATATTGCTATATGTTTCTTTTCCAGAATCTTTCCGAATACTATCGTAACTATCTAACTTCTGTCCTAGTTCCTCTGGAGAAGTTATATCACCCCATTGGTCCAAAAAATGGTCCCTAGAGTCTGGTGGAGCTCTCTTTTTTATCTGATCAGCTATCATGAGGTCCCTTAATTGATCAAAAGTATTAATATTGAGTCCTGAAATCCATCCATTAAAATAACTTTTCAACTCAAAGTAGAAGTCCTTCCATGTACTGTCTACGGATTTCTTATGTTTGCTAAATAACTGACTAAACTTTTCCGAACTCAGTTTAAATCTTTTTAAGAGCACCGATTTCACATGCGCATAATTTTGAGATAATTACTCTGGCTCTCTGGCTATTAAATTAGCAATCTCACTTGGCACAGACCCAATTAAATGTGTAACCCAAATACTTTCTGGAAATTTTAGAAATTTTAACTGTCATTCAAACAAAGTTAGAAGAATGTTTATGTCGCCATTATTCGGATCAAATTTAGGAACTAACTTTTGTAATTCAAATTTATGATTTTGCTCATCCGAGGCATTTAAACCTGAATCGCTACAATCAATTTTATTTTCGATTCTTAATTTCGCATGTTCGAACGCCCTCTCATTTTCTAACTGACGCTCTTTTCTGCCTGTTCTTCTTTTCTAGTGTTTATAATTGTATTTAGCATTTCTTTCACAAATTCCTCTTTGTAGTTAGGACTATTTTCTATTAAAGCCCGTAAATCAGCAATTTTATGATTCGCATCTACAGTTTCCCCCAATTCTTCAGCCAAAATTTTTAAATCTTCTTTTTTTCCCTTCCCTAGGAAAGCCATGATCCTAACTTTTAATTTTTTAAACTCACTAAATTACAAAATAAACAACCGAAACAGATTCTGGTTCCTCGCCTACGGAAAATTCTTTACCAAAAAGTTAAACAACATAATAAAAATAAACATATAAATAATATGTCAATAACATTCAAATAATAAATTTTCTTACCTAAAACAATAAATTTGTTTTGCTTATATCAGTTACGTATACCAATGTAACTAAATTCCAATCTAGATACTTAAGGTAAATACCAGAATAAATACTTTACGTGAATACCAATCTAAATACTATACGTGATCACGTTTCAATTAATATTCTCATAATTTACACTTAAATAAACATATCAATGCAATATCTATGAAAAAATAAATAAAATAAAACAATTTCCTAACTCAATTGCCTACACTGTTACCAGTTTTGAAAAAAAAAGAAATGAAAAACAAAAATATAAAAAAATCAAATGCAGAGTTTTAAAGATATTTCTTCACACAACCAAAAATAAATAAAAATAAAACATAGTCATGACCACTTATTTAACTTATAAAAGAAAAAAAATTAAATAAAACAGCATAAAATAATCAAAGTATAGTAGAATTAGAAATAAAGTGTTTCAAGATAAACATATGTTTGTAAAACTGCAAAGAACTGCTTTTTTTTTCTAACGTACTTCAAAATAAATACAACTTGCACTTATGTTTTTAGAATATTTTCAATTATTTTGTCCTTAAACGAACGTCATTTTTTTTTCACTTTTAACAGAACTTACTTCGATGATCTGTCAACAATCGAAAATAACTTTTTAACGATGCAACACATTTTCTTTTAAGCGCAATCACGTCATCTCGAGGCAAAAATATTTCGAAATGGCTTTTTTTCCGACTTCTGCTGTGAGAATCGAAGATTGATTATTTTTATACACAAGAAATAGCCATTTCTTCTCGATTATTCATGAAGACGTGCACTTAAATCACAGTAAAAAATTTTCAATTAATTTGTCTGCTCTGAGATCGACCGCTCAGTAACAGAAATAAATAAATGACATCAATAAAGATTGATGACATTTTTACACTCCGAATATACACATTTCAGCACGGAGAACACTTTGGGATTCGAGGGATTCGAACGCCGGGGGTTGGGCGCTATTGTAACGTGGATGGCACACTTTGACAGAAAATGAAGAGATTTCCTGAAAAGCACAAATAATTTTTATTGTTGACACCACAAGCATAAATATGTACATAGACGACTCGACAACAATAGCAATCAGAAGTTTCACATATATAAATATCAATAACACCCAGGTTGGGTGATCACATATATAAATATCAATAACACCCAGGTTGGGTGAATTCAATTTTCCGGTCAACGGATATGACCCGGTAAGCACCTTGGCAAGCTCATAACTGCGCACTCTGAAATTTATTCTGAGCGCCGCAAGGAACCACGACCTTAGCGCCCTCTGGCCATAATTTAATTTCGTTACACTATTAGATAAAAAAATAAATGAATTTTTTTATATTTCAAACCTATGTAACCCCTTAATCTATAACAAACTGAAGTAAAAAAGTATGTCATGTAATTAATCTACACTGAAAAAAAAACGTTGTATACAATACTGGGGATTTTATACAAAATTTCTTCTTTTCTTTTGTTGGAAACATTTTGTTTTGAGTTGAAACCATAGACTTTGTAGGAATAAGTGGAAAGCTTCCTTTTTATCCTTACCTGTTGAACGTCAAAAAAAAAAAAAAATTAGGTAAGAATAACGAAAGTATTCTTTTTTAATTTAGAGAAAACAGAAAGTATAAAGTTAAATTTCTGTAATTGATGGTTTGCACCATAAAAAAAAAGTTCTGTATTACACCAGATGCCATCATAGATGTTATAAGATTTAGAAGCTACTGTCTTTAAGAATACTGCAAAATTTCTCACGTCTGGGGTAAATCACGTTGCTAATGGCTGCGTGGTGCACGTGGCAGAAATAATTCGATTTTTACTTCACTTATTGCTTGAAATCGCTTTCACAGCTCCGGAGCTTGAATTGGATATCACAGCATCGGTGTTTGAAAAATCACAACCTAAAGTGCAAGAAAAATTACTGTTTTTTTTACAACAAAAGGTATTAGCACCCCGACTATCAACACAGTTGCTGTAAAATTTACAACCTACCGTCTTTAAAAGTGCTGTAAAATTTCTCAAGTCTGTGGAAAGTCGTGGGCTGCGTGTTGCATGTCCAAAAGTATCAACAGACTTCATGTTAGTACATAGAAACCTGTATATATTCGCAACTAATCATGGACCCTTCCCGTCCTACCTATTCAAAATAAACAAAGCTCCGTCGCCACTGTGTACCTGTGGTGAAATTTGTAACTCCCTTCACTATGTGCTCAGCTGTCCATTAATATCAACCCTCCATATCCGTAAATCAGCCACAATAGAACTTCACCATTGGTTAAAATTTGTGCTGAAATCACCAGTGCTATATACTAAAATAATAGAATGTGTACGTATACTAGAAAACAATCAACTAATTTTTCAAAACCAATAAATGCCAATAGATGAACAAAATTAGCACTAATGGACAGAAACATGAACTTCAGGCTAAATAGTGCCTAACTAAATCGAGACTATAAAATTTAGAAAAATCTTTTACATATAACAGCCATATACTCAGGTTATCTATAACCTAATAGTTATATCACAACAAAACACTTGAACTCATGATAATAACTTTCAAACTAATGCACCTGAGAGTATGTAGAGACTTAAGAACATTTTATTAATCTGCTGCTATTCAGAATTAACCATCATATTCGGGCTGAAAAAAATACGCTGTTTCGTCTGTAAAATGCTCAACGCATCTGTTCTATTATTACTTTTATTATTATATTTATAATTACTATTATTATTATTTTTACTACTACCTTTAAGCCTTATTGTTAAAACTATTGTTAGATAACATTGTAATTTTTTAAAAAATAAACTAGCAACGCGGGATCTGGAAGCCTATGCCAGTGGTGGGTTATCCCGCGTTGCAGAAACTGGCTGCGTGTTGCACGTGACAGAAAAAATTCAATTTTTACTTCACTTATTGCTTGAATGCGCTTTCACCGCATAGGTTTTGGAAAAATTACAACATAAACTGCAGGAAAAATCACAACTTTTATTTTTTATTTTTTTTTTTTTTTTTACAGTTTGACCTAGAATCATGCCATTGGACGTGGTCAAATAGTGCAGCGAACAGAGCATTCATCCACTAATGGTGAACACCGATGTTCGTGCCTGTCGAGGTGGTAATAAACGTGTGTAATGCAAATACCAGTTTTACATAAATGTGCATCAATATACACAGTGTCCACATGAAACCTCCCTGATTCCAAACGTTAATTGTACGGAAACTATGAGTCCCAGAGATTTGCGGTTTGCAGTACCATGACTGGCAACACAAGTTTATTTTGCTGCAATTTTTGTTTTCCGAAACAGTTAATTTTAGCCCTTTCAGAGGCAAGGTACTTGTATTCGTAAAATAGTGAAATAATTGAATTACACCAGTATTTAAAAGAAAATTTATTTGTAAACAAGCAAAAGGATATTTTCGCGTACTTAATAAATGGGAAATTTTCATTAAAAAATGCGGTTGCCAATGTGGCAATTAGGGATTAAAATTATGTGATGCCGCAGCGGCATCACCGTCCTTCAAGGGGTTAAATAAAATTGAGGAATCATCGTTTCAGCCACACCTTGTATGCTACGCAATACGTTCCTTTAGATTTAATATCCACTGAATATTATGAGAACAACGAACGAAACCCATTTCGAAGTGCATACATAGACAAAAATGTAAGAGTTTTTGAGACAAAAATGTTTGCAGCAAAATAAACTTGTTGTCATGACATATCAGTAATGCATACAACAAATATTAAATGATGTTTCGGGGGAAAAAGTTGCAGTAAATTAAACTTAGTAAAAAAAACTTGCTGTGCTGCTATTCATGAGCCGCAAACCGCAAATCTCTAGAACTCATAGTTTCCGTGCAATTAACTTTTGAAATCAGGCTGACTTTTTAATATCAAGTTATTGCTTAAATTTATTTTTCAAAGCAGAAATTTCATATCTTGCATAACGAAAAATTTCCATCTTTTAAAACAAGAGGCGTACCAAATCGGAATTTTTGTAGAATAGTAGAGAATATACAACAACTGTGCTTCCAATACCTTTTCCGTTTCTTCACGGAATTGTTTTTTTGTTATTATTATTTTTTTTTTTAACAGTGATTCAGATTTTAAAAAAATTCAAAATTCTCAGATAGATTTACATCAAGAAATACAATGAAAGTGTTTCAGAAAATAATTATGTTAACTTTTTAATAAATTCACTTATGTTTTTCAAGTCTTCTACATGGGCGATTCCTAAGTGGGATAGGTATGTGGTGCTAAGCACCCATACCTTTACCAACGGTGGTACGGGTGGTAAAGGTTTTTTACCACCTGTTTTTACCCAAAACCGACTCCCTGAAAAGAAAAAGACGTGAGAAAAATCCTAATCCCACGCGAACCCGTGTCGGATTCAGGGCAAATCGAAGTACGTTGGCCCGAGTTCTATGATTACCCTTTATCTACTGACGGTACTTTTAAGTACCACTAAAATAACTTGTTACAAAATTCAATTAATACATCGATTAATTGTAATTGTTATAGGTTACAAAAAACAAAAATATTTTTAAAAGAATGATTTTTTTTTTTTTGCCTTTGGATCTTTTCAGTTTTCTTGGCGTTGGGAGGGGGGGATTTTTTAATTAGGAATTATTTCTATATTTTTATTGTAAGAACATTATATTTCTACATTTCCTAATTCTACAAAATACTAAGAAAGATATTTAAACTAAAAGAATTTAGCGTGGTTACAAATATTGCACAAAGTCACTATAAATTCAAATTTAATTAATCCTTCTAAAATTCTTCTAAAATTTATTAAATGTTTATGTAAAGCTTCAGATGTAGTTTACACTATTCGCGAAAAATGCTTTAGAAGATAAAATTTTCATGAATTCATAATTCAGTACATAAACCTCGCTTTTGACTACACTGTATACACAGGAATTTATACAAAATATAGCTATATTTACGTAAATTAACGGAACCTTTTGAACAACTTTCATTATAGACATAAAAGTATGTGCGAGTTTTAAGACAAAAAGCAAATTCTTATAAAAGAGTTTTTTTAAAAACTAAACTTATTTTAAGATGACTATGAAACAGCAAACAGCATAGATGATATTAGCATTTAACTACATGAAGACGTGTTATTCGGTTTTACCCGAATCTATGGTTTTACCCTACTTTCCATCTACTTTAAAAAATAATTAACAAAATGCACGTTGTTAGACATGTGTAACAATTTTTCTTAATTTATTCTTCTGTTTCTAATATTTTTTTTTTAATTGTGTATTTCGGTTAATTAAATTTTTTACTTGTTATTCATGGAAAATCAGTATCTTATGAAACATTATATGCTAAAGAAATGCATATAATGTTTTTTTTAAAGCAATCACAGAAGAATGAATACATTTTTGTGTAAATACAGATTTAAAAATAACTTTGAACAATAAGCAATATAATAATAATAATAATAATAATAATAATAATAATAATAATAATAATAATTGCCAAAATGCATATTAAAGATCCTTTTAAGAAATTTTCAACTTCTGAACTCGTCTCTTCGTATAATCTCTAATTTTTCTACGTAACATTTCAATGAATTAAAACAATTACCTGTTATTCAAATATAATTCTTAAGATATAAAATATTAAAAGTTAAAAGAAAAAGATACTTTTGATGTTGCAGTAACTATTTTTTATCTTTAGGATAATATCGTAAAATCCACTTCGCTGTAGAGATCAAAGGATACAAAAAGCATATGTTTACTTGACGCCGTCTTTTGATCTCTTAAGATTTTCGCCAGTGCCTGATTTTTGCATCATATTTCAAAACGTGATGGAAATCTAAGAGATTTTTATGCTTTTCAATAAAAAGACAAAGGAAATATCCAGAGTTTCAAAAAAAGATTTTTTACAGGGTTTTAAAGGTAACTGATACAGAAAAATAAATATAAATAAAATATGCAGAGTTGTTCAGTTTAAAAAGTTTTTATTGAATCATTTTTTTTTAATTTTGTTTTGTTCTTTTATTTTTTTTTTAAAGGTTAATAAAATTTCGTGGTTCATTAATTAATTAATTTTTACACATGGTGTTCACACATTTCTGAAAGATTTTTGACTTTTACTGTTATTTAAATTTAAATGAAAAAAAAAACATTAAACGTATCAATTCGGAAAAGAGTTTAATTATCGTTTGCATCATTAAAAACATTCTTTGCTTTAAAATGTCGCTAGAAAATAAATAATGGGTCGAAGTGGATTTGTATATTAGAGAATTACTCATACTCCAGTATTTCAAAAAGCTGTGGAAAACATAATTTTAATATTTCTTCAATAAAATAAATGACATAATTAATAAAAACAAGTCAGAAATTGTACGTCAAATGTGACAAATGAGGTGCGTTCGTACTGTAACTAGTGTTATACAAATTCAGATTTTGGTGCAATATCTGTTGCACTCTTATGCAAAAATGCATGAATACAAAATTTATTACGGTTATGTATATTCAATTCAGTAATTCGCAAATAATAGGACTCCATCTTAAATAGGACTTCATTACCATGACAACCTGGAATCATTACCTATCATGAAATTTCATTGAATTAATAGCGTACGATAGGATATACCAGAAGGAATAATACTTTAATTAACAACTTTTTAAGTTTTGATATGATTTGTATAAAATTTGAAATGACTCGACAAAATTCCGCAAAGATTATATATTAAATTTCAAACCATTCGCTTGGATAGTTTTTGCGCTGTTGTATTCGGACAGACGGACAGAAAGACGACTATAGTTGCAATGTATTTATATAATTATGAACGCACCTAAAATGGAAAGAAATGTCAAAGTTTATATTTGACTAGGAAAAAGATAAAAAATTCATTCTCAACAAAGGCATGTCTGGAGAACAAACATTCTTAAAATGTTGTTTAGAGAAAATAAAGTTTGGGTAAAGGTTCTATGCTATTGGTGGATTCTTTTATAAAATGAAACCAGTAAACAATTTTTAAAAATCAAAATTAACTCGGATTACTATCAGAAATATGTTTTAACAACTGTTTTATTAAAAGTCATTTCATCACTTTGCCCAAACAATCTTCATTGTGTTAAGTTTCATAAGGATAAGGCTTACCAGCCATATCTCTAAATCTACTGTTATATATTTTTTAGAAAAAATGAGAAATTAAACGGGAAATGAGACTATTTCATTTAAATGCTTAATACCCAAATCCTTCGAGGTGTCGCCTATGGAGTAGCCGGCATTTGGGCTTTTAAAAGAAGCTCTATATAAGCGGTCTCACAAAATATTGAACGGATTCTGAAAGAATATGATCTAGGAGAGAAACAAAATCAAAATTTTAAGATGAGCTATTTTATATTGGAATTCAAGATGTAATATTGCAGTTCAACAAAAGGGCTATCAGACTGAACATATTAGAAAATAAAATTCTTATATTTGTTTATATATTTCTTCTTCCAATATCACTGCAAAAATGTGTGAACGCCTTCTGTATTAATTATATTTATTTCAAAGAAATACATTTTTCAAGATTCATTCTATTTGTGTATGTTTTTATTTTAATTTTTGCTTTTGTAAACATACATATTATTATAATTCTTTTTTTTTTCATTTGGCACTAATGGTACGAAGTATCCTAATTTTCAGGTGTTTCAATGCCCGTTCCGGGGAATCACAACACAGGACACCAAGTGTCCCGATTTTCGAATGTTTCAATAGGAATACCATGCAATTATAACTGCTCAATCGAATTCTCTTTAAAACGGAATTGTATTTCGGTATTTAGTGATTCCGCTTTCGCAGACTTTACTGTGTAAGATATGATCGTTTTTATTTATTAGAATAAAACGTTCTAAAACGGAAAGTCAAGTGAATGGAAAAATATTACGTTGTAAAGGCCGATGTCACACAAGCGTCAATTTTGTCGATCATAATTTCTGCGTCAAAAATGACGCCCTTTCTGTGGAAGTCGCACGGGCGTTACTTTCGACGCTCTTGTGTTCTCACCAAAACAGAGAGGCATCCTTCCAATCAGGGCTGCCAGCGTGGCATCCATATTTAATTAGAAATTTCGAGTGACTACCAGAAATAAATAATAGCGTTTTAAGTTTTATTTAATGAGAGACATTTAGGGATTATATAAAGTAAAAATTCTTTTCCGAAATTTCCGCTATGAATTTGAAATTTCGGATTCAAATTGGAATCCAAACTGGCAACCCTACTTCCAATCAATCTTCTTCCTCACTCAGCCCGAATTGAGCAAAAACCTAACTAGAAATCAGCATCGGGACGGGTAACCCGATTATACCCGGTTCGGTTCGGGTCGGACTGAACTGTGTTGGGTTAAGCTCTGGTTACTTTTTTACCTTTTTTAGTCGTACTTAGGTTGACCTTGAATACACTTTATAAAAAACCGGTCTAAGATACGGAAATACTACTGGCAATCGAGATGCCAGTGCCATTTCCGTATTTTAACGGAACTTTTCCCCAGTAAATTACAGAAATATTTCCGTTTTTTGGCATTTACGGAGGAAAAATTCTGTTAAAATACGGAAATAGTAGGGTAACTCCGGGAGAGTCGCCGCATCCGGGATAGATGTCGCACCCCTTATATTTCTTGTAATTATCGATAGATGGTCATCAAACGCTCAGTATAGGTGCGCAATGAGATTATTTTAACCAGTGTATAGCGTGAATCCCATTTCGATGTTTACTTGTAGAAGTACAATCCTTAATTTGACGTAAGTGCATGATTTCACTGTCCAAACTTTTAAACACGTTATGTTTAAATACTTTTCATACACTAATTACTAAATGCATGCATGATTTCGAAGTCAAAACTGAGTGTAGCCTTTGTATAGAGTACTGTGTGTATGATTACGCCATTCCCCTTAGCGATGGCAGGTAACTGTGATGGCCGACGTCTGCATCATGCAAAATGGGATACATGCCGCACTGCTATTCCGGTACACATGCAGCAGTTTCTTTTGTACGAAATTATTAATTGTTATTAACTTTTCCTTTTTTTGCACAGACTAGCCATGTTAGGCATGTTATCAAGTTTACTAAAACCAAAGGAGAAAAAGGGGAAAATAAAAAGTAAGAAGAGCAAGAAAGATGCAAGTCAAGATGATAATAATGAAAAATTGGATTACGCGTAACGCAGATGTTCTTTGCAAACTACTCCAAAAAAGAGGAAGTGTAATTGGCTTCGTTGCATCATGTGTTTAAATGTAGTTACATAAAGACTGTACTTTTTCGACACTTTTTCTGTGGATTCAAGTCGATCTCTTAACTCATTCGGGATCATAGGTGCATATAAGCACCTTCATAAAGAGATTACAAAATTTGTTTCTGGCTCCATTAAAAAAAAAGTAAAATTCGCTTTGTTTAATTAGAGCATTTTCATGATTATTTAAGCAAAGGTAACTTCTTTTTAAAAAGTGGTACCAACCGAATAAAATTTGTGTAAAAGTAACCAGTCCCGAAAGGGTTAACAATTAAATTATGTATACGCAACTTTACTTTTCTTTCTTTTCCCTTTCTAATACATTGATGTTACGTTGTTGCTGAAATAACAATTAAAATTTAATATAAGAAAAAATAAGTCGATAATTTTAATAGCGAAAGTAGGCAACAATTATTAATTTGAATCTACTAATACGTTTTATTGTACTCATTTAGTTTCATTTTGTTATTACATCCATAATTATAGTCCAGATATGAATTTTTTTATATATATTTTTACTTTCTTCTATGTTTACAAGAAGAAAGTATTGGATTCGTGAAAATTTTCGACTTCCGGTTTTCGACGGATTTACACGTTTTAGAATGCCCAGAACATGATTTGATGGTTTTTAGAAAATGTCTGTTTGTGAGTCTGTCTGTCACTCTGTCACTCTGTCACTCTGTCACTCTGTCACTCTGTCTGTGAGTCTGTATGTGACAAAAATTTTGTGGGCGATCTATCTCAAGAACTAATGCACAGAATTTCACAAAACTTATTATTTAGTTAGACCTTGATATAAACTGGACCTGATTAGTTTTTGGTGAAAATCGCCCAACAGGTGGCGCTGCTATGTGGCATTTTTCACGATTTCTGCAATACCTATATCTCAAGAACTACTGCACGGATTTTCATAAAACTTCATATTCCGTTCGTCCAGGATATAGTTTGGTGCTGATTACTTTTTTGTGAAAATCGCCCAAAAGGTGGCGCTGCTATGCTGCATTATTCATGATTATCGCAATAGCTCTAACTCAAGAAAAAATGAACGAATTTTCATCAAACTTCAGACTTCGTTAGTCCTTGATATAAATTAGTGCTGTTTAACTTTTGGTGTAAATCGCCCAACAGGTGGCGTTGCTGTGCTGCATTTTCACGATTTTCGCAAGAGCTGTATCTTAAGAACTATTGCACGGATTTTCATCAAACTTCAGATTTAGTTAGTCCTTGACATGAATTGACGTGTAAATTTGTGCTGTTTAATTTTTGGTGTAAATCGCTCAACAGGTGGCGCTGCTATGCTGTATTTTTTGCGATTTCCGCAATAGCTTTATCTCAAGAACTAACGTTGAGATTTTCAACAAACTTCAGATTCAGGTATACATTGATATCATTTAGTGCTGTTTATTTCTAGTGTAAATCGCTCAACTGGTGGCGCTGCTATGCTACATTTTTCAGAATTCCCACTGTAGCTCTATCTCAAGAACTAATGCACGAATTTTCATCAAACTTCAAATTCAGATATACTTTGATATGAATTGGTGCTAAATTCATGTAATTTCTTGTACGATTTAAATGATTTAATTGACGTGATTTATATAGAAGAAAGTTTTGTGATGGCCACAACATACTAGTTAATTATAACCTCATTCTGTTCTTATTACAAGCGCGGCCTAACTACCGCACAAGTGCGGCGTCTCAGCCTGCATGTACAGGTGACGCGCCGCAGTCTAATATTTTAGAAAAAAAATCTTAAAACATAATGAATAATTTATTTTGAATTTTTTTGTCGCAGTACACGTGTTGTATATTTAACATTAAATAGCACAGCGTGATTTTTTTTATTTTATGTCCACCATGGGACTTTATGCACAAAATAAAAAAAAA
Source organism: Maratus speciosus (assembly GCA_963932465.1). Classification (NCBI taxonomy): domain Eukaryota; kingdom Metazoa; phylum Arthropoda; class Arachnida; order Araneae; family Salticidae; genus Maratus; species Maratus speciosus. Next base: position 168,448,395 of record OZ010797.1, read on the forward strand.
ATATGCGGCATAAATCCCGGAATTACCTTACTGGCGTCTCGATTGCCAGTAGTATTTCCGTATTTTAGTCCGTTTATTTACAGTGTAGAGCTTTCGGTTTAGACTCTAGTATAATCGGATTCGCGCAGGACTGTAACTTCGTCCAAAATCTGGACCTAATTTCTTGAAAAATGTCGATTTTTCTTAACCAACATTGGCCTGCAATCTAAAGCCTTTAAAAATATATTATGTAACAGTCAATTAAACAAAATCTCTTCATATATAATCCACATTTTAATACAATTATGGCAAAAATAATGTACAATTGTACCTCTAATATAATTTAATTTTCTATGTCAAAAATTAACAAGTTACAGATTAATGTTCAAATTAGATGTCTGCACGGCCCCGAATATAAACCGAATACCGAACCTGGCCGGCACGGTACTTTATTCAACGGGCTGGGCTTAATCTCCGAAAACTTTTCAGGGCAGGAAATACCTTATTTTTTTCTGCTGACTCAGCTCGTGCCAGGCCAGATTTCACAAGTCTTTATATTTCACAGGTATTTATATTCGTCTTACATTAATCTTCTACAATGTAATCTAATGTTTGAAGTACGTTTAAAGGGCATGTTGAATACAATTTTTAGGTGCCTTCGTAATTACGCTGAAAAAACTGTTTTGTTGAAACAACTAAATGTTGGTTAATAAAGCCCCAACCAAATATTTTGGTTAGAATGATCAAATTTTCGTTGGACGAACCAAATGATTTGTTGAATTAACAAAATGATTCTGTTAGTCTAACCAAAATTCGGTCATTTCAACCAAAATATTTGGTTCGAGCTATATTAACCAAAATTTAGTTGTTTCAACAAAATAGTTTTTTCCTTGTATAAGAATACATAGAACCTATAGTGGTCATCTGGCCCGTCCGTCTGTCCGCATATAACAGCGCGAAAGCTACTCAGTAGAATGGTTTGGAATCTAATGTATATAATCTTTGCAGAATATTGTCGAGTTATTTGAAATTTTATGAATGTCGTATCAAAACATAAAAAAAATATTAATAATTCTTCAACATATTAAATCTTATCAAACGTAATTAATTCTATGATATACCATGATATGTAAGGATTCTAGGTTAACATGTTGATTATTCTATTAAATCCTATCATACGAATTAATTCAATGATATATCATGATAAGTAATGATTCTATGTTGACATGTTGATTATTCTATTAAATCCTATCATACATAATTAATACAATGATATCCCATGATAGGTAATGATTCTAGGTTGCCATGACGATTACGTCCTATTTAAGTTCGAGTCCATTCATTTCCGTATTATTTAATTTAATGTATTATATCGTAATAAATTTTGTATTCATGCATTTTTAATAAGAATGCAACAGCTATTGCACCACGATCTGACTATTTCTAAAACTAGGTACAGGACGAACTCCCCTCATTTGCCACGTTTGACCTACAATTTCGACTTGTTAATATTTTTTCCTGATAAATTGTAAATTTCCTTTAATTTCTCATTTTATTTTATATTTCTGAGTCAATTAAAAATTTACGTTTTAGACAAATGTAGCCAATAAGAAGATATGAAAATTTTACGGATTAAAAATCTGTACTCTTGTTATTCTAATAACATTTTTTTCTTCTGCCGGGATTAAATCATGAAATCCGCGCCGATGTAAAGATCAAAGGATTCGAAAAGCATATGTTTTATTTGACTTCGGCTTTTGATCTTCTTTGATTTTTGTTGCTGTGTTTGCTTTTCATATATCATATTTTGAGATATTAAAGATGTTTAAAATGTTTTGATGTCATTGAAAAACATGAAATATCAGCAGCGTCAAAGAAACATTTAAAATTTTTTTTAAATTGATTAATGCACAAAATTAAGTATCAACTTTGATTTATATGGTTATAAATCAAAGATATGCCGACTTATTTATATTACTACTCCAATTCAAAATATTAGAATAATGAAAAATAAAGCACAAAGTCATTCAATATTTACATTTATTTCGGTAAATATGATTGCTTGACAATTTTGATGTGTAGTTGTAGTATCACATTCTACATATTTTGTAGATGAACTACACTGTTAAAAATTTTCCTGTGAAATTACAGAGAATCTATGGGTAATCCATTATCTTAAATCTTATGTAAAATTACAGAGATTAGAAAAACAGAGATTCTGTTAAATAACAGAGAAGTTATTTGGTAAATTTACACAAGACTCTGTAAATTAAAATCGTTAAAAATACACAAGACTCTGTAAATTAACTTCGTTAAAAATACGCAAGACTCTGTAAATCAATTTATTTTTTTATTTAAAATAACTTACCTTAGGTTTTGAAATCAGCGAATTTTAGAACTTCGAAGTATCAGAGTTACTCAAGCAAGTCTGAACTGCTGTGCCATTTAATTTCTTTACACAACTTGCTTCTAGCCGACCTGGGGTTTGAACCTGAGACCTCTGGGCAGGAGAAAAGCATCTTACTGACAGCGCCATAGGAGCTGTTACAGCGGTGTATAAAGGATGTCCTTTATAATAAAGCGGGGGAAAATCTATTGTACTTGCGCTTTTCAAAGATTTCGCTTCAAATATATTCGTTAGAAAATTTCTTAAACGGTTTATTTTAATTTAGTTTGGACCGAAACATAATACCTATTATTTTTTTTAATCAAATTTAATTTTTTAATCCTTTATTTACGGAATTATTTATCAAGAAATTGCTTCTTCTCAGTAATTATCTTCTTTAATATCTGAAGATATACTGGAATTTTTAAATAATAATAATGTGAAATTTAGGTGTATTTTTTCATTAAAACTGGTTAAATATATTGGTAATTATAACATTTTTTGTAAAATATTTACAAAAATAATCAGATTAATTAACCAAAATTACTTTTAAGGTTATTCTTTCACAAGTCTTATAAAAGCAATGTATTTAAATGTATTATGGTTCTAACTAACTAAATGAATGAAAAAAAAATAAAAAAATTGAAACTAATTCTTTTTCTTTAATAATTCTAATAAAATTGCAAAAGAATTTTAAACGTGTGTATTTGAATTACAAGCTTTAACAAAGCTGAAAATATTTTAAAATAAAAACATGGAAATCCCTACAGGGAATTCAGTACAAGATAAGGGAAATGCCTGTAACTCGATGACCGAGAAACTCAATCGAACGCACTTACCCGAGTAGTGTAAATTTACAGAGAGTCTTGACCGAGAAACTCAATCGAATGCATTTAACCGAGAACTGGTGTAAATTTACAGAGAGTCTTGACCGAGAAACTCAAACGAATGCATTTAACCGAGAACTGGTGTAAATTTACAGAGAGTCTTGACCGAGAAATTCGATCGAATGCATTTAACCAAATACACAGTACTCTATACAAACACTACACTCAGTTTTGACTTCGAAATCATGCATGCATTTAGTAATTAGTGTATGAAAAGTATTTAAACATAACGTGTTTAAAAGTTCGGACAGTGAAATCATGCACTTACGTCAAATTAAGGATTGTACTTCTATAAGTAAACATCGAAATGGGATTCACGCTATACACTTTCTAAAATAATCTCATTGCGCACCTATACTGTGCGTTTGACGAACATCTATTGATAATTTCAAGAAATACAGGGGGTGCGGCGTCTATCCCGTATGGGGCGACTCACCCGGAGTTACCCTATAGCAAGTTCTTTTAATGCTACTTCAAAGTTCAATGGTTCTAAGTACCGTCAGTAGATAAAGGGACATACAACATAAACTGATATGTGAAGGTTAATGAAGGGGAAAGGTGTAATTTGTAACAAGTCAATTTGTAAAAAGTACTATTATTTTTAACATAGTTACTTGTAATAAAATATTAACTTTTTTTATCGCAGTTGTGCATTTTCTAATGTAAACTCCCCATGTTTTCAACAATACTGCCCGTGATGGAGGAAAATGAGGTCATTTTTGGATTCAGCACCATAAAGAGCATATAATTAACCAAAAATATCCCTTGAAGCTGAAAATAAATACTTTTTTTGTAGACATGTGTAATTCGAAAATTGTCTCAAGACTCTTAAAATTGGAAAAAATGAAAAAATAAGACCATTTTCAATATTTAATATCTTGAAATGTATAAAAAACACAATTTTAATTGTGATCAAATATATAAACATGTTTTTTCATTTCATGTGTTTAAAAAATTGCAAGATGTAGAATTAGCATTTATAGGGAGTTCCAAACTATCAGACATTTGACGAGCAGAAACTTTCTACAGCAGCTTACTCGCACAATTACAAAAAAAAAAAAAAAAAAAAAAAAAAAAATTGCAACTACAATGGAAATTTTGGTGCCTACTTATACTTCAGACTGCAATAATTACCCCGTACCTAAATAAATTTGTATTTAAAGCATTTTTATATTTTTAATACAAAGTTTTAGAAAGCTAATACATAATTTTGAAAATTTCAACGGTATAATCACCTAAAATTAAGTATTTTTTTAAATAATAAAAATCAAACTTTAGGTTAAGTTTATACACACTAAAATGAAAGACACGTTTTGAAAATTTCATATAAAAATATTAAGAAGTTTTTGAGATATCGTGCGCGTTACGCCCAAAAACGTCATTTGGAGAAAAAACGACTTCGAAATTTCGGAAACGCTATTGATCGTGTATAATTCTAAAAGCCATAACCTCTGTTTTAATGGGAATTTAACGGAAACAATTATATGAAAATATTCAGACAGTATGGAAGTTTAACATCTATAAAAATTAAATTTTCGAAAATTTTGAAGATTTAAGATTTCTAGAAGTATACAGTATGTGTTAATTAAAACGTTCAAAAAGATGTTATTATAACACCTGAGCTTTCAGAATATATTGCAGACGCAAATTATCACTTAAAATGTACAAATAATAGTCAATTAACTTTTTAAACAAAAATAATTTATTTAATGGTAAAGAGGTTTAGCTTTTTCCAAAAAAAAATCCAAACATTAAAAAATACCATTTCTATTTCACGTTACATCATATATAAAAAATATCACGAGAATTAAAGATGAGAGGATAAAAAAAATTTAAACATGGGCAATAGTTTTAGCATCCTCCCACCTTTTGATTATATATTATAATCAAAACTTCACATTAAACACATACCATATTTATATAAACATTATAATTCGACTCTTTCTGGAATCTTTATCATTCTACCAGATCTCGTCTTTTTAATTTGCGACTCGTCTTTTGGAGGCTCAACCTGATTTTCATTCAAAGTTGGTTTAGGAAAAGTGGATTCGGTACAATCCACCGATGATACTCCCAGTGGGCAGATTCTTTGAATATGGATAATCATCTGCGAAAGAGACGTTTGTAACTTTAAAAGGCGAACTCTTTTGTCTTTTGCCACGAATGAACTCTGTAACTTGTCCTAATGGCCAATTGATCCTCTTCTTGATATCTGCTCCCACCAAGACTATATCTCTTACAGCAATGGACGTTGCAATCATCTGCCATTTGGTCGTTGGATAAGGAGACCCAAATATTCAGATCTAAATCAGTTTCTGAGATCTTTTTGCAGCTATTGCCCATATTTAAGTCTTCCCTCAACCGCATCAACGTCTAGTAAACCACATTCATGAATATCTTTCAAAAACATGTCCGGAGATATGGATTTGATGGATTCCTTCTCTGGCATGTAAGTTTGTAGTCGTGAATTTAAAATGCTTTCGCAATCAGCCGATACAGTTTTCTTGTCTTCATATTTCAAACAGGCTTGTCCCAAGACTCATTTTAATAGATATTTCAACAATCTGATGAGCCTCTCCCACCATCCGCGCCACCAAGCAGCAGTCAGAAAATTGAATTTCCATCTCACAGAATTTGTTGCTCTATACGTGGGTGGTTCAATAATTATTGTTCCTAATGTATATAAAATATTTGTTCTGGGATGGTCGATGTGGGATTTAGAAGCCAAATCTCTTAAATGCCTATATGCTCTATTTCAGAACCGTAGCTGCTATATTAACATAGTTTGAGGGAGGGATGAAGTTTTAAAGCCTTATTTTTGGGGGAGTTTTTAAGAAGGGGGGTGAGAGTGAAATGCTGGTTCTGAGCTTATGAGGCTACATTTGGACATTGGGTGAGATATGGCTACATCACTATAATCCCGACTCCAAACTACAGTAGTTACGTCTCAAGTCACAAATCTAGTCCCATAAGCTAAAAATCAGCCTTTCACCCCCACTCATCCCCTTTCACTCCCTCCCCCTTTCATTCCCTCCTCCAAATCTATGTGAATATAGCAGCTACGGTTCTGAAATTGAGGATACAGGCATCTAAGACAGGCTTCGATATTCCAAAACAACCATCGCTGTAGAAATATTTTATATACACTAGGAACAATAATAATTATTGACCCACCCTCGTACTTATGTATACGATTCAGTCCCATAATTAAAAAAAATGGATGCACAAAACAAAATTGGAACCGCTGTCGCAATATATAACAGAACATCTTCTTCTCTGAAATACAAATCTTCTAAAATCAAATCTTAAAAAAAGCCATCAAAAATGCCTCTGTAGAAGCTGAAGTCACAAGCTCAAGCTGTACAGCTCCGCAGATGACACATGTAAATAAGATAAAACAACTCTTCTGATTATTTTTAAGAAACAAGGAGCCAGCCAGATCAATGCCGATAATCTGAAATACTGCTGCATCTTTCACTCAAATTTCTGGCAGAGAAACTGGCGAAGATTCCAAATTCTTCGAATTAAAACTTTTAGAAATGGTACATTTTGATAGAACAGAGCTCACAATTCTTCTCCCATTCAAAATCCAGTATTTTTCTCTAAGCAAATTTAAAACAATCTGAGGACCTGTATGACACTTTTTGCCGTCGAATTGTAAAATTAATCGTTTGACAACTACATGGTTTGAAGGAACAACTATAGGTGTGAGGAAATCCATAATGTCTTAACTATACACTATCTTAGTCTTTACACATGTTATGCTCTGTTCATCCTTAAACGTCTCCAGAGTTTTCAGTCTCTCCTCACTGTCTTGGAAAAACATTCCTTTTGTATCATCCGAATTATATTCATTTCTGCTTTCTTAAATTCGTGACTGTTCAATCTCCTTGTATCTGTTCCTTTGGATTCGAAATATTGTATCTGAAACGAAGTATCCATCCACCAAGACATACGTTTTTCTCATAACTCAAAAAATAACGGTATTACCCCAGATTCATCAGTTACCGATTTACCCAATTTAGCACCAATCAAATCAGCTAAAAGTTCCCTTCTAGGTTATAGCTCCACATTTTAAAAGAATGCAGGATTTCGCAGCAAGGAGGAATAACTCTACACGATGTTTAGTTGCTGTCCTCAAAAAATAACAGCAACATACGCATACTGACTTGCATCACAAAATGTGTGAAGAGTACAACCTTTTAAATTATCTGGCTGAGCTGAATATAGCTAGGAATTTGAATTTCTTGTAAAATATTTAATTCATGAAACCATTCAATAAATTCATTTTTTATATCACTAGTAACGTCTTCATCCCAGGTGATTCTTTCTTTCCAGGTTTTCTGTAACATAATCTTGGGACATATCATAACTGGATCAGCAAAATCAATTTCATCAAAAATTTTATGTGCAACTGATGGCATGGGGGATTGGTTTCGTTATTTGTCTATATTATCTTTCGTCCAGCTTACGTTAACTTTTAAAACGTCTAGAAATCTGCTCCTTTATAATCGCAGTACAGCAGCATATTCGCTATTTTCGTTATTGTTTCTTTTTTAATGTCTATTCCCATCCTCTCCTGTCAAATCCACCCTTAGCCATAAGAGTTTTAGAATCAGTAATAAACCTTTCCAATTCTTAATATGTGTGGACAATAGCAACGACATTGTCAACATAAAAGCTTCTCAGCAATTGCTGTTTAAGATCATGTGAGGCATCGTATTCTACATCGTTTTTAATGTGATATTCTATGACAGAAGCGAAAAGATAAGGAGAACTTTTAACTCCAAACACAACTCTAGTATGTCGAAAAACTCTAATATTTCTTTCTTCTGGATCACTCCACCACAAAAAACGCAAATAGTCTCGATCCTCTTTATGAACAGCTATTTGTAAAAATACTTTCTTGATATTAGCTACAGCACCAAATTTATTTTTTCTGAATCGTAAGATAATGACAGGAATTAATTCAATAAGATTTAATTCACAATGCAAACGTTCATTCAAAGATGGATGGTTCTTTATTCTAGCTGATGCGTCAAACACTGGACGAATGGGAGTTATACTTCTTTCCTTAATCACTGGTCGATGAGGTAAATAGTTTCCATAAAGATTCATTTCAAACTGTGGAATTTCCTCAATGATTTTATGATCAAGTCAACCTAAAGGCATTTTTCATATTATTGATAAAGGTTATCGGAAAGCAACTCCTTTGTAACATTAGTCAATCTTTTAATTGGCTAAACTCAAATTATCAGATTCTCATCTTCCGACCATGAAAAGAAACTTCATGACGATTATCTTCATCTTCATTCATTTTTATTGTCATTTATTGGATCATTTATTGGATCATTTATTGGATCATTTATTCCAAGTGCATGCAATTTCTATTAATCGGCAATCTCTGCTTACTTTACGAACATAGACGTAACTGGTAATGCTAAATTTTCTTTAGACGCATTATCTTGAGGCCTTTTTCCCATTCAGGTCCAACCTAAATATGTTTCAAATGCTACTAATACCGATGAGAGAATTTTTCTACGACCTGTCAGTAATTTTCCCATTACATCGGCTCCAATGAATACTTGAATAGATTCAGGAGATTCACTAACATCCGTCAAAGTAATACCCTTTTCTGATAATTCTTTAAACCAGATCCTTTTCCTACAGGCTTAACATTTTCAAATATAATGTTTTGATCCCAAACTTCAAAATTACACTTAAAATTTTCTTTCAAATCGATTAATCTTACCTTGCAGTAATGATGATTATAATCCTTTGTTATGACTCCACTAAAAAGAGAATGAGAAACTTTTCCTTCTCGAAGAGGTAAATACTTCATTTCATCGGCTAAATGTTTCAAAATATAAAATCTTTGTAGATCTGAGTCTAAAATCAGTCAAACATCTTTCTTTTTGTTCTCGGAAATGACTTTTACCTTGAAAGTCTGAAGAAATACTTTGGGATTTCTATTGAAATTGGCCATATTTACTTCTTTTTTAGACAAATTTTTCCCTCTCCCTTTTCATTCAGATTGCTTTTATCGAGCGTTTGACACATCACAGACGCATGCATTTTATCACAAAAGAAACACTTCAAGAGAGCTCTTCTTTGCTTCGTTTGGTGACCTGTTGCCAAACTTTAAAAACAACATCTTTTGTCCTTCAATAAATTGTGCTTTTCATTATAAGTCATCTTCCGTGCCCAAAAGCATTCTGAACTCTGATGTCTTCCGGTGCAAAAAACACAATTTTTGGTTAAATCTGGCTTTGAAAAAGTTGTTAATACAGTAGCAGCAGTTGGTAACATCGTTGTAACTTTTATTTTTTCTAAAGCTCGTATCACCTTTTCTCGCCAAACCAAAACATGCCACTGCAAAATTAATTCTTTCAAATCCTTCAGCTTCAGATTTGAGAAATGTCATTAAATTTTCCAGGCATTCTCTTGCATCAGAACAAACAGAATTCTTATGGGTTCGATTCCACGCTTTCAAAACTTCAGCAGTAAAACAAGATTCTACCCTTGGATGTAATATTGAAGCACATTTATCTGTTGTGACTCCTATCGTCCCAAGAGCTCGTTAATACGACTCACGTTTATCATAAAATGATGTAATAGAAAATTTTCCTTTTGATTGCACAGATATAATTAATTTTAATAACTCCCTAACATATACTTCAACAAAAATATCTTCCCTACCAAAACGAGCCTTAAGCCTCTCTATAACTTTGGAATACTTAACACCAGTTGGCGCAAAACTATTAACTACTTCTCGTGCTCTAGATCCAGCTTGTATCAAATACTGGAATTTGTTTTCTGGCGCAATATCTTGCTCATTGTGGATATGTTCAAATTTACTGCAGAATGGCAATCATTCTGTTAAATCACTATCAAATTGGCAAAATTTCAACATGGACAACGTGAATTTCCGTTAAGAATTATTACTATCATAATCAGTTGAAATGTTTTCACCTTGCATTTGTCCCTGAGACTGGAATTTCGTTAGTTCTAATTGATAATTCAATTCCAACTTTCATAACTCTACTTCTAGATCCAACTTCTCCCTTTCAAACTTCTTAGCATCGTTTGCGTTTTCCTATCTATCAACAACATCATTGGATAAAATTTGTTGTACAAAATGTGGATCTTATTTATATTCTTTACTATTCAAAATAATTTCCTTTAGTGTTCCGATCGTATACTCTTGCGGAATTGTTTCCTCAAGCTCTTCTACTACGAACTTTAAATCGACCTTTTTAAAATTTTCTACCGCTTGAAACATTTTGCTTCAATAAATCTTGTAAAATATCCTGTCGCGGACACCACAATGTTAATTAAAGCGTTCAAAAAGATGTTATTATAACACGTCAGCTTTCAGAATATAATGCGGACGCCAATTGTCTCTTAAAATGTACAAAAATAAGTCAGTTAATCGCTTGAACACAAATAATTTATTTAACGGTAAAAAGTTTTACCTTTTTCCATAAAAAAAAATCCCTGCCGGCTCGGGCCTACAGGCGGAGGTAGATTTCGAAGTTAAGTACTAAATTCACCAAAAAAAAAATTAAATCAACATTAGAGATAAACCCCGTTCCTTCACTACGAATGAGCTCTAGGGGAGCTAAACATTTTGTGAAAATTCTAATATACACGAATACACACACGCATGTATATGGAATAGGGTTAAAAATGGATAAAACAAATTCAGAAAACCACAAAGTGTTAAAATATGTTAATATTTCCATAGTGGGGTTTTTATAATGTTTTAATACGTTTCTTCAAACTTAAATGACGTTGCATATTCACCTGCTGAGGTACATTATATTTCCAATATGACGTCATATATATATATATTTTAATTCGTCAAACTATTTATTTCATTTTGAGTTTTCATTCTGAAATCTTGCTCAAGAAAACTTATGACGTAATATTCAATTTGTTTTCAATTTGTCAAATTATTTATTTAATTTATTTTTTCACGTGAAATATCTTGCAATAGAAAAGCAATTGTTGTGGTGAGAATTTTATTGTTTTTTTTTAATTATTGGCAACTGCTATCATGAAAAATATTTGTTTTTTCCTGTCATTGTTGTGTAAGAGATGGTTTTATCAGAATCTTGTTAAGACGGTATTCAAAATTTTTAACCCTCCCCATTTCCATTCCCTTGGGCCGATTTTGCTCATTTTCAATCCCCGCCGAGATATTAGCCATCTCAAAGTTGTTGGCGAGTTTGAAGACGATCCGTGCATAATTGCGACTTTTATCGTGCGGACAAAATTTAGTACATACATACATACATACACATATATATATATATATATATATATAAACTTTTTAGGTGGGGATGGTTTTGGGTTCCTGGGGTCATATAATGAAAAGTTATGAAGGAATTTTTCAAAAGTCGCACCATGGTAACGACTGCAATAGGTAGTATTTCTTACGAAATCTACCTAAAATTAAAACATTAAAAAATACAATTTCTAATTCACGTTACATCATATACAAAAAATATCACGAGAATTAAAGATGGGAGTATAACAAATATAATAACACGGACAATGGTTTTAACATCGTGCTCGCTAAAGTCAGTTGTCACACCAATAATTTTTGAACATCAAGAGCTATAGTCATAAAAGTGGGAGTCCAGGTTTATTAAAGTAGCCGTGCACTACTGAATGATACCGCCAACACGCCATCTGTTGGAAACTATGGAGTTAGCATTCCCATCTCGAAAACGGAAAGAAATTTTGAAAAAAAGTGGTTTACAAAGTTTTAGATCATCATCGATTTAGTACAAAAAGACACCGTGTGGACATTAATGTGAAGAATAGTACGGTTAAAACGCTCATTGTTTTTTTCGTGATTTTGTGAGAAAACATATTTATTATTCTTAGTATAATAAAATTAATAAGAACAAAAAGGGACAATGATTGTTATCAAAAAAGACGTTCAAAAATTACAAATCTGGACGTTGATACAGGCCTCACATCTCTTGCACATGGGAGATATAATGTCCTCGAAAACATAGAGCGTGTCCCGGACTTCCCCAGCAGCTGCCATGATGTGTGAAACAAGTTCCTCAGAACTGTTAACGGGGATTTTGTATCATCAGTTGTCTCTGAAATTGCTATTTTTCTTTATACAAAGGTCCATACAGAATTTTTTCTAGATGGCCATATTGTCAAAAGTAAAAGTTGTTTTCGTGAAATTTGTTATATATTTGTTAAACATTAATTTTTTAATGAAAGATGAAATCCAATTACTCGAATTCGAGACAAGCATTTATAAATAATAACACCTTTGAATCGTTTGACTAAAGTTTTCCTTTCTGCTGAACTTGTTTTATTCGCAAATTATACGTTTTAAGATCGAACAAATAAATAAAAATTAATAATGAGTGTTTATAATTTTTTAATGAATACTGTGAAGGTTTTATCAAAAGTACAGTAAAGCCCCGATTATCCGCGAGCGGATGATCCGCGGTGCGGTTTATCCGCGAAGCAATTTTTTTTAAATTAAAGTTAACAGCAAGGAAAATACAATAAGCCCTACTAATAAATATGAACAGAAAAATCAATGTACTGGAAAGTCATAGAAGAATATTTCTAGATTCGGTTGCCATGCTTCAAACATCAGATATAAAGTTTTGGTGTATTTTCTTGATTTTATTACAACAACAAAACAATACTTGAACAAACGTAAACACGGCAATTAAAATATTTTACAATTAAATAACACTATTCGAGGCGAAAAGTCATAGTTGCTATAAACACCGCGGATCATCCGCTCACGGATAATCGGGGATTTACTGTACTTTTAATAAAACCTTCACAGTATTCATTAAAAAATTATAAACACTCATTATTAATTTTTATTTATTTGTTTGATTCCAGGAGAGCATATCAAGAATAACTTCATTTCTGAGATAAAAATTACTCCATACTAAGAGAAAAATAATAGTTTACAATTTAGAATAAAGAAAGGTGTTTCCAAAACAAGAAGCAAAAACAAGTGACTGATTTTTAAAAAAAAGATGTAACTCACCTATTTTTGTACAGTATGTACGGCATTGTTTCTTGTTTACTGTTCTAAATTTTAGTGATTTAGACGTAAAGCAAAGGTTTCTGACATACTGCACATATGTATGTATTTTAAACATTTTATTATGTTTTTTGTACACTAAAACATAGTTTTTATGTTGAATTTTCCTTTTTTTTCGTGTTTGTACTCCATTATCAGACTTTTTCGGGTTATCCGTGATTCTTGTTATCCGCGGTGCCCTTGACACCCAACCCCGCGGATAATCGGGGCTGTACCGTTATTGTAAGGAGGGACATGCTTTATTAAATGGGCTTTCGTGAAGGGGCCATACATAGGTCCGCAATTTTGTCTATTTCAGTCTGTGATGATGTAGTCTTCCATAATGTAATCCTGCAATATTTAAAGTAATTTTTAAGACTATTTTGTATAAAATATTTAATAATAATTTATTTTCTGATGAAACATAACATTTCCTTTAATTTAGGATTTTATTATATATTTCTGAGTGAATTCAACTTTTACAGTTCATACATAGAAAACCTCTAAGATATGAAAATGTTTGTGGATTAAAAACTTATCTGTTGTTTTGCAATAGCATATTTTCTTTAATGATTATGTCATAAAATCCACACCAATGTAAAGATCAAAGGATTCGAAAAGCATATGTTTCATTTGAAGTCATCTTTTGATGTTCTTTGACTTCTTTTTTATTTTGTATTATGTTTCCCTATATCACAATTTTAGATGTTATTTAAGTTTAAGAGGTTTTGATACTTTTGGATAAAAACAAAAATAAAATATACGGAGCTTCAAACAGAGGAAATTTAAATTGATTAATGTACAAAATTTAGTATCGCTATCACTTATGTGTTTATAAGTTAAAGAAAATATTTGTTTTATTTAATGTATAAAGGTATGTAACGCGTTTTGTTAAATAATATATATCACATTAAGATTCCATCATGTAAAATAATGTAAGTATCATATTTATATAGAATATGAGTTATCGGTTATATATAATAATTTGAAAAGAATGTAGCTAAATCTAAAGCAAATTTTTTGAAAGACCTTTAATTATCGGTTTTTACTGGAACGCAGATAAAAACGAAATTTTAGTATATCATCATACTCACTTACTGCTTAATTCTTATTGTGAGTATGGTAAAAATTTTTACAGTTTTTTTATAGTTTTTTATCAATCAGTTTTTTATATTTATATTGTATGCAAAAGATTTTTTCGTTACTAACTAGAATCTAACTATCATATTATTTTCGATACTGAAATCTGTTTCATTATTATATTATATTTTTTTTTATATTTCGGTTTATTACATGAATTACCTAATACACTATATGGCCAAAGGTGACCGGTCACTTGCGATTTTAGACGTTTTGTTAAATGTCTAGAAAAATACATGAGGAATTAACCTGAAAATGCAGGTATGTAAACAGTATAGTATAGGTCATATATTTCCGCGAATATTTTTTCCCGAAACCCCATAGGGGACCGTCAACAAATTGAAAAAGAACGAATATCTTTTGGATAACCCTGTAAAAACTAATGTAGTAAAAGCGTTCAAACTCGAGATTATTATAAATGGCTTATTGTAATATACTGTGTTCATTTTTATGCGGATAGCATGTATACTCGTAAAGAAATTAAGGTTTTTATAAAAACAGTCCCAAATTTCGCCAATTTTTTTGCTTATAATTTGCAGAGATCTTAATATAAAAAAAAGTTCTTTTCAGAAAATATGACGAAAACATTATACACAATACTCTGCAATCAGAATTAAAAAATAATACAAATTGGATGAAAATTGAGCCTGTTTACTAAAAAATGTTGCACTGCGCATGCGCGAACGCAATCAAAATATAATGTGCATAATGTATTAACTAAGTATATAGAGCAACTTTTGTAAAAATCAAAAATCATAGCTTGAAAATTTTGAAAATTATCGTCGATAGAATAAGCTCGAAATCCGTTGTTCCCAAAAGGAAGCAAAAAGTTGCGGGATTGTATCCAAATATAGTACGTGCAATATTGTGTACGCTATCTTGACATTAATCAACAGATATTTGACAGACTTTTCCAGAGGATTATGATATAACTTGTTTTTAAGCCTGAAATAGAATTACTCTTATTGTATTATTACTAATACTTATATTAATGTTAGTCGTCTCTATAAAGAGATAAATATATTTTTTTAGTATTTCATAAAAACACTAACTATAGCATATAATATACAATTTAAAATCTTATTTTATATAAATTTAGACAGAACATATAAACATACATATTATACTAATATAAATATTATGCATATTCCCATATTTAGTACGCTTACATTTTATCAAATAAATAAATAAATTTAAAAAAAAAGGCAATTTAACAAATTACAACGACCATTCGGATAATGATTTTTTCGAAGACTAAAATTTAAGACATAAAAAATCGCACGGATTTGATCCTGCATTACGTACGCCATGAATTAAACATTAATAGTGTTATTACACGTAAAAATTGCAAGGGACAAAAATCGCCTGCGACCCGTCAGATTTCTTAAAACTTACGTATTATCCACCTGAAACCTACGTATTATCCAAGCATTTCATTGACAGTTCTTGAAAAGGCATTTCCATCGACCAATTTTAAAGGAAATTTCATTCTTAAACTTCTAAACATTCCACAATATTACTTTTTACCTTCGTATCGAAAAAAAAAAAATGTACTTTTAAATGCAATTTGTTTGAAAGCTGTATCTCAATTTGTTTCTGAGTTATTAATTTTTTTTTGTAGTTTTTATTACTTTTTTGCCATAATGGCAACAGAAGTAATCCATCTCTGTTGAAAGTAAAGGGAAATACATATTACTGTATAGACCCATCAGGAAACGAATAAAATGCGGATTAAACCAATAAAAAGCTTCAGATATGCTTTTGATTTGCTACCCTGACGAGGACAGTAACCGTTTTTCCAAATGTTTAAAAAGTAGCGTACATTTTTTTAGTATTTTTCCAGTTCATTTTGCGACATTTTAAAGTGATTTTACCAACGTATTTGAGAAAACGAAAATTCAGGCACGAATGGGTTAAGAGGGATTCTTAATTCTGTTGTGCATTTTCCAGCTGAACTATTATGTAGAATAAAAGAGATGTTCATAGAACATAAAATAGTTGTGTGTGGCTGTCCCAAAACTTTCTTCTGTCACATGCATCTTAATATTTCAAAAAGTAGTGATAAATGTTAATACATCAATATCATTAGTTCAATGCTATACCAACTTTGATTTTTATCTTAAATTTTTGCTTCACTCAATTATTCGGAGTAAGAATGTAGAAATGAGTTAATCTCGATAATGATGTCTATAAAAATAAGTAGTTTTAATATTATGTATATAAATTATTTATTAAAATAAATATTAATTAATCAGATTTATTAAAATAAATATATATTAAAATAAATATTAATTAATTAGATTTATTAAAATAAATAGTAGAAAGTAGGAAACAAATAAATCTTCAATTGCTAAACATTGCTGGGAGATGAACCACTCTTTTGATTTCAATTCAGCTAAAATCATCTCTAAACCCATCTCTATACATAAACTTTACTTTCTTTAAGCATTCCATATCCTTCTATATATAAAAAAAAAGTTTGGATTTGGAAATGGACCAATGAAAATCTGCGTAGATAATCCGGGTAGATCGGCATCCAATTTGAATGCTTAAGCATGGCCTTTCATCGTTAATATTAAAAAACTGTTGCATACAAAAATATGAAAATCGGTGGTATTATAGAGAAATGTTTGATAAACACGCTGATGCAGCCAGTTTTCAAATCGAAGAAATATTTTAAGAGCTACTTAATGCTAAAGTTGGGCAAAATCGTTCCATTAAAAATGTTTTATTGGAGCAAAAACTATACATGAGAATTTAATCATTTTTCGATCATTTTATACGGTATAAGTTCCCGGTGTGCAGATTGCATTTATTTTTCTCATTTGACTCATTTTTTGAGGTTTTATTTCTATTTTAAATTCAAATTTTCAGCATTTCGAGAGATATTTTTTACAAATTTTAGAAAACGTTATTAATTTAAACTGTTGCCAATTGTATAAACAGCGCAAACAATAATGTTTACTTCAAATTAAAAATTTATTTACCCGTGACTATTACAAACAGAAAAAAAACTTTAAAATTAGAATTAAATGATTAAATGTTAAAAGCAGGAAAATTACGTCATAAGAACCACATTTACACTTAAATTTTAAATGAGAAACAAAATCTTAAAATAAAAAATCATTATTATGCGTTAAAACTTGTAAATGGAGGAAATTACGTCATATTTAAAATGGCCAAAAATATGGCAAAGCAATTTAAATTGAAAAATATATTTGCGCGAGATATTTTGAGATAATCTTTTCAACTACTATCGTGAATTCGAAGACAGCGCAAATAATATTTACTTCTAACAACAAAAATATTTTCACGTGAATATTAATAAGAGAAATAAAACTTTGGTGTAAATTACGTCAGATTTGAAACGATACATTTAAAATGAATTATTTAAAAGAACTATCTTATAGCGCTGTTAAAAAATACCGGAAGACAATGACACTGTTTACTTAATTCATTTTACATTAGCTTATTTTCAAATGTTTAACTAATTTTTTTTAATTAAATACTAAAACAGCCACTGTATCTCTTAAGAGCAGCAGATTTGGTCTTAAAAATCCCCAATCCAAGGAAAACGAATGGAAACCCGTTTACAGAGAAATCGCTACTGTTTTTTTTTTCTTTAGTTCAATATTTTTAAAGCCGATCAAATTAGTGTGCTTTATTGGATTTTGGTGTTGGCGAGCGTAGCTCGTAGGGGGCAGGGCCCCCTAGTCTATTAAATATTAACAACATTGTTTATTGTTAATTCGCTATTATCCCTTTATCAGATTGTTGGAAATATTACATAAATTCCTCTTATTCTAATTACTTTCAGCATTTTTCACACTTTTGGTTGCATTATCTATATTATTCTCCTATTGGCTAGCACCCGTATTTTCATGTTTTCCTATTGGTCAATGAACTTCTCTGAATTCTTCTTTACTTCGCTTCTCTCCTATATGATTGAGCAAGTTTCCGTTATTCTGTGCACTGAGGATGGTACGGTACACTAAATGCTACTGAAAGTAGTCTGCTCAAAATTTACCCATTCTGGCATTTTTAACAATGTATTTAAATTTATATTATTCTGCGCCAAGTAGCATCTTCATAATTGTTTTTTGGTATCGCTGACCCATGAAACGTCTAAAATCGTTGAAAACAGGAAGTCGAAAAAAATTTCGATTACAATTCTTTCTTTTATTGTAGATAGAAGAAAGTAAAAAACTCAAAACAAAATGCATTGCTGAACGTATGGTCATTTCTGAAAGTATGTTTTCATTTGTGCTACGCGTTTTTTCCCTTCATTTCCAATTCATTTCCGTCTACTGGTGGAAACTGCTAAAGGGGAATTTCCATTGCGTTATTCGTTTTGCAACTAAGTTAAATTTTAACATACGATATAGTGTATATACAGAATTATCGATCATATCAGGAATTCACAAAGTTGTTCGATATCCTTGCTGGGTATAGATGGTAATTTCTGAAGTCTGGTTTCACCTTTTTAAACGCTAAGTTCCATTGACGTGTCCTAGAAGTATTGGAAAGTCATAATCTATGCTCTACATGGGATTTTTAGGGTTCCGTACTTAAAAAGTAAAAACGGAACCATTATAAGATCACTCCTGTGTCTATCTGTCACAGCCCTTTTACTCATAATCTATGCAACGTGGAAAATTCAAATTGGGGAAGTAATAAAGACTATTGACCCACATATTTACAGATTAATAAATATTCATAAATATATTTAGGGAAAATGTAGAGAGGCTAATTAAGTTACTTGAAAAAAAAATATTTTCTTTGTATATCGTGTAGGACATCGTGTGAAAGCTTTCGTAACGCTGAAATCGAAAATATATTTCATTTAATTTTAGGTATTATATTTTCAAAGTTATGGTGGAAAATGTTGTGCAAAAATATGTCCCTCCTCCATCTAATTCCGAATCCATTGAAACTAAAATTATGAAAAAATTAAAGGTAGTAGACATTAATTTAAACCTTGCAGGAAAATTATAGCGATTGCCCAAGGCCACATAGTTTTTGAGAAAATCGTATTTTTCCGTTACACTCAAATTTCGATTTATGGGCTTCTGCAAAAGTGTTGAGCAGAGATGGAGGTACCTATCGTAGCAGAAGTATAAAAACATTGTTGATCATGAATTTTGGAAAAAATCGTCCGTAATTAGTCGAGATATTAACCCTTAAAGACACGGACGGTTTGGACATACATAATGACAGGGAAGGCGTACTCTATGCTCCATCGGCTTTTAAAGCCTAGATAACACATTTTAAGGGTATATTTATGTAATGTGATGCCCAGTAGCAGTATAAAAGCAATAAACGTCAAATTGTTAGAAACAGACTAATTTAATGAGAATTAATCACATAAATACTATGGGATTAGCGACTAGTTTCCATTGAGTGGATCTTTCAATACACCTACTATGTCTTTAAAGGTTAACTAAAAACCTATATCTAATAACAAATATACAGAATAGCTATATTTGCTATTATTTAGGTTCCATATATCTTTGAACTTTCATGGTATATCATCCATTTATACTTTTCTAGTATACAGGGTGCAAAGGAAAGTCCCTTTAACCTGAAAATACTTGTGAGCGGAGAGAGCTACGGCTATACAAGTGAGGTAACGGTATAGTAAAACGACTACGCCCGATTTAATGAAAACGACACAAGCGCCCCCTAGTGGCGAAATTTGGAAGATAGCCACTGCAAATTTAAAACGAAAAGAGATAGAGCAAGTATAGATAGTTTTAGAGCATCAATTAATTAATAGAATACGACATTTGGTTCACATGGATAAGATAAATCTTCGCCTGTTTACCCAAAAATGTCCGAAATCGATGCACTTTTTGTGTAATGTCTAAGTGTTTGGGGCGTAATAATCCGTTCACTAATCTCCATGTTTCACAGCAATACAAGCAATATTTAAGATAATATAATTCTATAGATTTAATGAATTTTAAATACATTAAAAATTGATTTAGAATTTGAAGGATTACATTCATATCTGTAATTGAGTTTTTTTTTTTTTTTTCAATGTTGAAAGAATCATATTTTCTTAGCATTTAAAACAAAATGCAAAGAAAACAACATTCAATTTTACCCCTTTGCAAGACGCTCGGAGGGGTAAACGTTTGAATGGAATAGTCAGAAGTATGAAGAAATACGCACAGTTTATGCTATAAATACGTACTTATCTAAATACGTTTTGATAACATCATACACAAAAAAAAGACAAACTGTCTCACAGTGATAAAAAGTTAATATTCAGTATGTTCGAAAAGTTCGCCATTGCTCACGATACACGTTTGTATTCGTGAGAGTAATTCTGCATGCACATTTCATGGAACGTCTATTGCAAGCCTCTTCAATACGACGACATAGATTTAACTCTTTCAAGGGCGGTGGCTAGACAGCCTAGCCACCTAATTTTAATTCCAAAACTGACAAATGGCACCAAGAATATTTTTATAAAATTTTGCTTTTATAATGAAAGCGCAAATTAGCGGGTTTTTGTTTTCTGAGAAATTCGTTTGAATATTCTGGTGTCAGTTAATTATTTCATCAGTTTACGAACAAAATTCTTCTGGCTCTGAAAGGGTTATTCTAAAATTTTAAATGCATTGGAAATTAAATCTTTACAGACATTACAGCACAGTACAACATCACAATCTGCAATTGTGCACTGCTACACTTCCGGAATGTGAATAGGCAAAGTAGTACCAGCGCTCATCGATTTTGGACATTTTTGGGTATGCAGGCGACGATTTATCTTATCCGTGTAAAACAAATGTTGTTTCGTACTAATTAATTGATGCTCTAAAACTTTCTAATTGGAAAATTTGTTCTACCTCTTTTCGTTTTCGATTTGCAATGGCTATCTTCCAAATTTCGCCACTAGGGGTGCTGCTGTGGTTTGCTTTAAGTCGCTTTTCTGTACCGCTACCTCACTTGTATAGCTGTAGCTCTCTCCGTTCTCAAGTATTTTCAAGTTAAAGGGACTTTCCTTTGCACGCTGTATACTATATAGCTATATCCAACCCTACGTTGTACAGTTTTTACAAAGTCTTAGTATTCTTTTAGCAGCGGTATTTTTTTAATAATACATTTACTAATTCATATATTATTGTACGGAACCCTTGCTGCGCGAGTAATACTCGCACTTGACCGTTTATTCATTAACGTTTCTATTTTAATAGAAAATAAACGAACACTGCTTTGAATCAACTGAATATATTTGCAGTACTTTAAAGCTTGCAATATTATTTGCATTTATGATATGTTAGTGCATATAATAACGGCATATAGTGGTGATGATTATTCTTATCAATACATTTACATAGCTACAAAAGCTACTATTTTACTTTCATTAAAAGTTTAATAATAAATTCTGCCCTATTTATTTCCCGAAATCAGCCATTTAACCTCTGAAGGTGGTGGAATATTATTTAGAGCACTTATTTTTAATCCAAATTTTGAATATAATGTCACTAACTAAGCTAACTGCTTTGTTATTGAGCTTGCAGAATAAGAAGGAACGTAATTTCAATCCACAAAATTCCATGTTATCCACTTTACAATATTATGCTGATTTCTTCGAATGTTTGAAATATAAACTCAATAAATTCAATATCTCCGGTGTTGGAAAACCTTCCACGAAATTAAAAAATATAGTATGCATGAAAATAGATACAATTTAATCAAACCAGTTATCAGGAGTATATGAAATACGTTTCCCCAAAGAAGATAGAGGAATGCAGTTTTATATAGGTATGACAAGCAGAAAACTTAAAACTAGGATCAAAGAACATATAGCAGACATCAAATACAACAGGATAACCACAGCTTTAGCCAGATTATGCAGCAAAGAACCTTTACAGATCGATTTTTAAAATAGCAGAATAATTTATCCGCCAAGATTTTTATTACCCGACTGCCAAGAAGGGTTGTGTGTTTCACGCGTATCTGGGTATGTGGATTTATTTATACCCTCGAAACATCCCAACGGCTGGATGGATTTTAATGAATGAGGTCTCTATCGATTCGTCTTAACCGTCCGATGATTATAGGCTAAGTTTTGTTTTTATAAATTCAAAATAATTATAAGCGCAGTAAAATACAAAATGGCGGTAGACACAAAAACATTATGCATCATATTGAGGGGCATATCATTGGACAGGTCTTTCAAAATGAAGACGATGTTTCATTGACTGTTTTACAGTCAGAATCTCCGTTTACATATTACACAACCTGGAAGTTGTGTAGGTAGGATCTCTAGCTTTACTGCAACTCTAACCCTCATAGACATTAATAGGCGTCTTCAAAACAGTGTTTATAGATAGGAACTAACAATGAAACACAACTTAAAAGTCATCAATACAAGTAAATAAAAAAAAAATAGGTAAGTAATATAAAAAATAGTTTCACATTGATGAGAAATAATTAATTAGTTCGCTTTTTACGCAGTCGGGTTTTTTGATTTTCTAAATTTAACTTTTACTTGTTTACCATCCATTTTCCATGAATCAATAGAGATATTTTATCGCAACGAGAATGTTTGCAATGATTCAGTGTACCTTGAGTTACCTAAAATTTGGAAAGAGATGCTATTCAATTTTAATAACAATAGTAAAAATTAATCCAAGCTCACAAGTATGCAATTTCATTTTATTTTATATTTGCACGGATTTTCATTATCCACGAAGTCTCGTGACATTATTTGCCAAGTTATAGTTTTTTAAAATTGTTTTCGAAAATATTTCTATCTAGAATGATTTTGAAAATGTCGCCGTTTGTGCGATGAACTGTGCATAAATCTAAATAAATGTATTATATCACTTTTATAGCATTTTTTTATATTTGTTTCAATATACGTGATTAACATACATATTATTTATAAAATTTCACTTTTATAACTTTGGTTAAAAAAGTTTCTCATTGTCAAATTAAAAAATTTAACATTACAGAAATGCAATCTCTGGCTCCTGAGAGAATTAAATAAGTACAAATTTCTATTCAGTTTTAGTGATAACGAAAAGCGTAAAAACTGGAATTTATGCATTTATATTGATTTTTTAATTTAAATAATCTTAATCGACAAAATGTAAAATTTATGTTTGAATGGCTTGTTTTATTTTATTGATTTGCATATGAATAAACGCTGCTTAAACTAGAACTGCATATTTGTTCTACTAATTTTGAAAAAAAAAAAATTCCCATTCACAACTTGTAATCTGTATGCATTTTAATTAGCAAATTTTTATACATAAAGTTAATTTAACTTAACATATTATTATCATATTTATTAAGAATTTGTATTATTAATTTGATAGATTATATACAAAATAATGTCTGATAAAATTAATACAAGTCACAAAAGTATAATCTTCACATTTAAATATGTACAAATATTTAATGACACAATAGCGAAAATTTTATGTTAATGTTTGTTTATTCACAGGTAATTTATGCCGGAAAGTGTATCCGTTATTTACTTTAGACGTATTTCAATAGGAATTATTAAGTGATTCGTTTTAAATGAGTTAGCTATTTTGCATTTTGAATGTAGGATATCTTTTGAAGTATTGGATAGTTTTGTAACAAATTTGCAAATATAAATTCTGAAATTCACTTTCTGAAAAGCGAGCTTAAATTGGACTATTGATTGCTTCAAAATATTTGTATAATAAGAATTTTTTTAATTCGGAAAAGAAGAAAAACTTTATTTTAATAATAAATATGTTCAAAGCTAAATTATTAATTTATTCAAATGTATAAAGTATAAAGCTAAAGCATAGCTTTTTCTTTAATCCCAATATATATTGTAAACTTAATATAAATTTACTGTAGAAAAGTGTAGAAATATTTTCTTATGTATCAGATATGTTTCAAACGTTCAATTTAATTTCTTTTTTTTCCACGAATGCTTTTTTGTCATCTTTTTTGTCATCATTTCGACCATAGAATTAAGGATGATGGCCTCACCAGTGGCCGAGAGGTTCTGCTCTCGAAGCTGGTAGGCTGGAGGTGCTGGGTTCGAACCCAATCGTGCCCGTTGGCCAAGTCGTTTGGAGTTTTCGTGGTTTTCCATGCGTAAATACTGTTTCTTCACAAAAGGACACGTAACCATCTAAGCATAAATAATCCAAGTAAATCTCATATGGGGTAGGTACAGTTAATCATACACTAAGAAAAACGCCACAAGTTAAATCGGAGTTATTGAGATAAGTATTAGAAATTAGAAAAAGAATGAAGCAACAAAAAATTACTAATGAGTGCAAAAAACACAAAAATCGTAATAAATGTCCACTGCACGTAGGTAACGCTGAAATACTACAATGAGGATTGTAAAAAAAAAACAAGAAAAAAGGTACTCTGTGGCTGGTTGCGCAATCTATCCACAAACGGGCGATTTATGAGGACTGCGCCTACTTACTCCTGTAGCCAACTAGCCCCGGTTTCCCCTACTCATGCAAAATTTCTGTCATAAATTAAGCAAAAACTTTTGTTATCGAACATTTCTTCTAAAATCTACCATTCCGTTTTACTTTTGGAAGTTTGCTCCGGCAGTCTCTTTCACTGTCATTGACAGAATGATTGTTTATGTAGTTAATATGTGCCGAAAGTCTGACTATCTCTGGGTCAAACTTTCACCAGTGAAAATGTATATCTGTTTTTGTCGCAACTATGGCAGAAATACTCCATAAATAATGTATTAAAATAAACAGAAGAATTCTATTTAAATTTACTAGTGGAAGTTCTACCCTGCGGTAGTAGTTATCTACTGAACCTGTTACATTGGAGTTTCATCATTAGGGTTTCGTTCATCTGATGAAACCCTATTCGTCTCACTCCTTTGTCTGTCTGTCTGTCTGTCTGTCTGTCCGTCTGTCTGTCCGTCACAGAGCCCGTTCTCAGAAACTATACATGTTGGAGACTTGAAATTTTCAGTACTTATAGCTGAACACCTCACATGAAACGACAAATCCTAAAATTTTGAAAAAGTCTTAAATTTAACCCTTTGGTCTCCCACATGTGTATTTCAAACAATTCCTTCTAAGTCAATCTCTAATAAGGTTGGAGCCATGAAATT
Organism: Maratus speciosus; assembly: GCA_963932465.1. Taxonomy (NCBI): domain Eukaryota; kingdom Metazoa; phylum Arthropoda; class Arachnida; order Araneae; family Salticidae; genus Maratus; species Maratus speciosus. The sequence continues at coordinate 168,473,963 of OZ010797.1, forward strand.
CCGCATACTTATAGCTGAATACCTGAGACAACAAGACAAATCATAAAATTTTGAAAAAAGTTTTATATTTAACCCTTTGGGCTCCAATGTGTGTATTTTAAGCAATTTTTTCTAACATAGCCCCTAATTAAGTTAGAGACATGGAATTTTGAATTATTATAATTAAACACATGAGCCCACACAACAAACCCTAAAACTTTGAAAAAGTGTTATATTTAACCCTTTGGGCTCCAATTTGTGTATTTTCAGCAATCCCTTATTAGAATTCCTAATCAAATTGGAGGCATGCAATTTTGTATTCCGATAGCTAAACACCTCAGCTCACACGACAAATAATAAATTTCGAAAAAGTTTTATGTTTAACCCTTTGGAGTCCAGCTTGTTTTGAGGATATGTCAATTCCTCTTTATCCTTAACTGGATTTGGGTTGGGTTGATTTTTAACGGCCAATTATCTACTCGAGGGATATAGGCCTAGGGGGATATGTCCTTCGTGGGGGTCTTTCTAAGGGAACCTAACCCGTATTTACGCATGGAAAACCACGAAAACTCCAAACGACTTGGCCAACGGGCACGATTGGGTTCGAACCCAGCACCTCCAGCCTACCAGCTTCGAGAGCAGAACCTCTCGGCCACTGGTGAGGCCATCATCCTTAATTCTATGGTCGAAATGATGACAAAAAAGATGACAAAAACGCATTCGTGGAAAAAAAAGAAATTAAATTGAACGTTTGAAACATATCTGATACATAAGAAAATATTTCTACACTTTTCTACAGTAAATTTATATTAAGTTTACAATATATATTGGGATTAAAGAAAAAGCTATGCTTTAGCTTTATACTTTATACATTTGAATAAATTAATAATTTAGCTTTGAACATATTTATTATTAAAATAAAGTTTTTCTTCTTTTCCGAATTAAAAAATTCTTATTATACAAATATTTTGAAGCAATCAATAGTCCAATTTAAGCTCGCTTTTCAGAAAGTGAATTTCAGAATTTATATTTGCAAATTTGTTACAAAACTATCCAATACTTCAAAAGATATCCTACATTCAAAATGCAAAATAGCTAACTCATTTAAAACGAATCACTTAATAATTCCTATTGAAATACGTCTAAAGTAAATAACGGATACACTTTCCGGCATAAATTACCTGTGAATAAACAAACATTAACATAAAATTTTCGCTATTGTGTCATTAAATATTTGTACATATTTAAATGTGAAGATTATACTTTTGTGACTTGTATTAATTTTATCAGACATTATTTTGTATATAATCTATCAAATTAATAATACAAATTCTTAATAAATATGATAATAATATGTTAAGTTAAATTAACTTTATGTATAAAAATTTGCTAATTAAAATGCATACAGATTACAAGTTGTGAATGGGAATTTTTTTTTTTCAAAATTAGTAGAACAAATATGCAGTTCTAGTTTAAGCAGCGTTTATTCATATGCAAATCAATAAAATAAAACAAGCCATTCAAACATAAATTTTACATTTTGTCGATTAAGATTATTTAAATTAAAAAATCAATATAAATGCATAAATTCCAGTTTTTACGCTTTTCGTTATCACTAAAACTGAATAGAAATTTGTACTTATTTAATTCTCTCAGGAGCCAGAGATTGCATTTCTGTAATGTTAAATTTTTTAATTTGACAATGAGAAACTTTTTTAACCAAAGTTATAAAAGTGAAATTTTATAAATAATATGTATGTTAATCACGTATATTGAAACAAATATAAAAAAAATGCTATAAAAGTGATATAATACATTTATTTAGATTTATGCACAGTTCATCGCACAAACGGCGACATTTTCAAAATCATTCTAGATAGAAATATTTTCGAAAACAATTTTAAAAAACAATAACTTGGCAAATAATGTCACGAGACTTCGTGGATAATGAAAATCCGTGCAAATATAAAATAAAATGAAATTGCATACTTGTGAGCTTGGATTAATTTTTACTATTGTTATTAAAATTGAATAGCATCTCTTTCCAAATTTTAGGTAACTCAAGGTACACTGAATCATTGCAAACATTCTCGTTGCGATAAAATATCTCTATTGATTCATGGAAAATGGATGGTAAACAAGTAAAAGTTAAATTTAGAAAATCAAAAAACTCGACTGCGTAAAAAGCGAACTAATTAATTATTTCTCATCAATGTGAAACTATTTTTTATATTACTTACCTATTTTTTTTATTTACTTGTATTGATGACTTTTAAGTTGTGTTTCATTGTTAGTTCCTATCTATAAACACTGTTTTGAAGACGCCTATTAATGTCTATGAGGGTTAGAGTTGCAGTAAAGCTAGAGATCCTACCTACACAACTTCCAGGTTGTGTAATATGTAAACGGAGATTCTGACTGTAAAACAGTCAATGAAACATCGTCTTCATTTTGAAAGACCTATCCAATGATATGCCCCTCAATATGATGCATAATGTTTTTGTGTCTACCGCCATTTTGTATTTTACTGCGCCATTTTGAATTTATAAAAACAAAACTTAGCCTATAATCATCGGACGGTTAAGACGAATCGATAGAGACCTCATTCATTAAAATCCATCCAGCCGTTGGGATGTTTCGAGGGTATAAATAAATCCACATACCCAGATACGCGTGAAACACACAACCCTTCTTGGCAGTCGGGTAATAAAAATCTTGGCGGATAAATTATTCTGCTATTTTAAAAATCGATCTGTAAAGGTTCTTTGCTGCATAATCTGGCTAAAGCTGTGGTTATCCTGTTGTATTTGATGTCTGCTATATGTTCTTTCATCCTAGTTTTAAGTTTTCTGCTTGTCATACCTATATAAAACTGCATTCCTCTATCTTCTTTGGGGAAACGTATTTCATATACTCCTGATAACTGGTTTGATTAAATTGTATCTATTTTCATGCATACTATATTTTTTAATTTCGTGGAAGGTTTTCCAACACCGGAGATATTGAATTTATTGAGTTTATATTTCAAACATTCGAAGAAATCAGCATAATATTGTAAAGTGGATAACATGGAATTTTGTGGATTGAAATTACGTTCCTTCTTATTCTGCAAGGTTAATAACAAAGCAGTTAGCTTAGTTAGTGACATTATATTCAAAATTTGGATTATAAACTATGCAACGTGGAAAATTCAAATTGGGGAAGTAATAAAGACTATTGACCCTCATATTTACAGATTAATAAATATTCATAAATATATTTAGGGAAAATGTAGAGAGGCTAATTAAGTTACTTGAAAAAAAAATATGTACAATGTCCCACATGTTTGAAATACACATGTGGGAGACCAAAGGGTTAAATTTAAGACTTTTTCAAAATTTTAGGATTTGTCGTTTCATGTGAGGTGTTCAGCTATAAGTACTGAAAATTTCAAGTCTCCAACATGTATAGTTTCTGAGAACGGACTCTGTGACGGACAGACAGACGGACAGACAGACAGACAGACAGACAGACAAAGGAGTGAGACGAATAGGGTTTCGTCAGATGAACGAAACCCTAATGATGAAACTCCAATGTAACAGGTTCAGTAGATAACTACTACCGCAGGGTAGAACTTCCACTAGTAAATTTAAATAGAATTCTTCTGTTTATTTTAATACATTATTTATGGAGTATTTCTGCCATAGTTGCGACAAAAACAGATATACATTTTCACTGGTGAAAGTTTGACCCAGAGATAGTCAGACTTTCGGCACATATTAACTACATAAACAATCATTCTGTCAATGAGAGTGAAAGAGACTGCCGGAGCAAACTTCCAAAAGTAAAACGGAATGGTAGATTTTAGAAGAAATGTTCGATAACAAAAGTTTTTGCTTAATTTATGACAGAAATTTTGCATGAGTAGGGGAAACCGGGGCTAGTTGGCTACAGGAGTAAGTAGGCGCAGTCCTCATAAATCGCCCGTTTGTGGATAGATTGCGCAACCAGCCACAGAGTACCTTTTTTCTTGTTTTTTTTTTACAATCCTCATTGTAGTATTTCAGCGTTACCTACGTGCAGTGGACATTTATTACGATTTTTGTGTTTTTTGCACTCATTAGTAATTTTTTGTTGCTTCATTCTTTTTCTAATTTCTAATACTTATCTCAATAACTCCGATTTAACTTGTGGCGTTTTTCTTAGTGTATGATTAACTGTACCTACCCCATATGAGATTTACTTGGATTATTTATGCTTAGATGGTTACGTGTCCTTTTGTGAAGAAATTTATTATGGGGCTGGTAGGCGCATTGAACACGGGGCGAGTTGGCTCGGTGTTTAGTGTGTGAAGGTAGCTTGGAAAACAGCAAAATCGAGGAAAGTTATTGTAATGCAAGATTTTGGGCACACGAGGCTTGCGCAAACGGAGACAATCAATTTTTTATTTGTGAGAACTGTAAGTCTGATGATGATATCGAGTAGGATAGACGTTACTCAATGTTAATGTTTTATTCATTATTTTTATGTCTGTATAATTTAGAATCTACATTGTACGGCGATAACGCCTTTGTTTAAACTTACTGGTAATAATTAAATTGATTTCTCTTAACTGTGTGTCTTATTTGAGTTTCATTTAAAATTTTTATAAAGCGTGTGCCAACGTACCCCATAGGTATAGGCAACTTGCCCCGTGACTAAACATAAACTACAAAAGCTACAAACTCAAAAATCCGGGTATTTATAGCCCAATGCCTGTTCTTTAAAAGTACAGTTAAAGTTTCATAAAAAACTTAAACGAAAAATTAATAAAAATCAGTAACTAAAAACTGCGCCTAGTAGACCCGGTCTCCTCCACAACGTTTAAATAAAGTGAAAATTTCTATTCAAATTAACTGATGGAAAATTGCCAAGGCAATAATCAGGCTCTGCTGATCCGGTGTAAAAAACAACAACCACCATCTTGTTACATCTTCATTTACTTAACCCGCAGTTGGTAGACACTACACTGTCAGAAAAACTCGTCAATATACACTAAATTATTCCTCCTTTTTTAACAAACGTTTTCCGTGAGCCTATAAAACATGTTTTATCCGTGAATGCTTCCAAAAAGTCTGAAAAAGAGGGAGAAATTCCGTTCATTCCTAGCAAGCATGCGCTCTCTTAATACTAAAATCCGTATTTATTTTAAGGGGATCCGGGACACAAAAATCTTCAAATTTTCTAAAAAAGCTTTTATTGCATTAAGAATTTCTGTGTTTTTTTTCTTTTGAACCCATTCCGGCACAGTGTGCCCGGGTCGGGATACCTAATTTTAATTCCAAACTTACGAACTGCACCAAGAATATTTTAGTAAAATTTTGTTTTTACAATGAACATTTAACGTAACATGTTTTTAATTTCTAAAAAATTCGTTTTAAAATTGCGGTGACAGTCAATCATTTCATCTTTTTACAACAACAATTGCCTGTGCCGGAAAGGTTTAAAACGACGTATAAATCATGTTTCTATCTTAATTACAATAGAAAATATTAATTTTTTCGTTTTGGTTTGTTTTCAAAATCTAGCTTTCAAGCAATGGCTTTCGTGAAAACGACACATCTTGTGAAAATACGTCTTTCTTCATGATGGGTTTTTCCACCATTTCTCGAATTTAAAGTGTTATAAGTCCAGAACCGTTAAAGATAAACGGTTCAAACTTGGAACATGTCTTTTTCAATTGGTTCACTTTACTTTTGATTCAGCAAATTTGAAAAAAAAAATATTTACTTTTGAAAATATGATTTTTTTTTAAGTTACATCATTTTTTTTTAATTTCATTATTTTTAATTTTTATTTAAATTAATATTTAAAAAAATGCTGAATCAAAATTTAAACTTACATATTTCTGTTTATTTAAATGAAAACAAATTGAAATTCTACAAATAATATTTTGAGTTATAACGATTTTAAATTACCCCACTTTTTTAATAAATTTTAAATTTAAAATTAAAAAAATATGTATGAGAAATTTTTTCATGTGATTTTGTTTACAAATGATATGATTAACCATCACAAAAATTTTCAAAATTTTAACTCAATAAATAAAAATTATTTTAAAATGTGTCTCGGACCCCCTTAAAATGAAAAACCAAAAATTATATAAATTTAGATTTATAACAGTTAAAATTACACTATGTGCAAAATTACTTAAAAGATGACACAGTATTTAAAAATGTTAAATTATTTTAATGCCTTAGAACTGTCAACTATAAAAAACATAGTCTTCTTCAGAAGAATATAAGAAATACAACAGTTATTGACGCCTCATTTTCAAAATCCACGTAGATGGTGAAGAAAGGAGTAAAAGTGGAAGTTAATTTATAGATCCGGAAACTGCGAAAATAAAACATGGATATAGGGAAGTGGAAAATTACACGTTTTATCATTATTTAAGTAAACTGAGCCACATTCTGGGTATGCTGTAGGATAACACGTCATTACAAACAGTATTTTCTTTAGTAATAATTTCTATTGATTCGCGGATAATTAAATCATGATAATTCTTTGAGGGATATGCTCAGACATGCACTTTTTCGCTTTGGCGTAAACTTGGTCGCCACTTCCCCTGCAAAACTGAAAGATCTGATTAGTGCCAAAATGGACCCGATTCCGAGGGATGAAGTTTCTGGGGTATATGTAATTCCAATGAAAACTGAAGATATTTATCTCGAATACATAGGCATGACTTCGCGTAAACTTAAAGTTCGTATTAACACTAGAACGGCGGGAATTTTTACTCAAGTTTTTAAAAAAATATTTCACATCAGAACTTTTTCTTAAAACTATTTAACTTATTTATTTAAGTTATTTTTGTGCAGCATATATTAATCTTATATTGCAAAGAAATTTCTGGTTCGAATCGACATGTATTCATTCAGAAAGGGTCAAAATAACCCCTCGCCGCCGTTCTAGTGTTAAAGAACACTTGATAGATTTAAAATATAACCGACCTACAACAACCCTATCAAGACTTAACCAGAAGCAGATTATACAATTTCGAAGACGCAAAAATTATATATCCCTCGAAGAATTATCATGATTTAATTATCCGCGAATCAATAGAAATTATTACTAAAGAAAATACTGTTTGTAATGACGTGTTATCCTACAACATACCCAGAATTTGGCTCAGTTTACTTAAAGAATGATAAAACGTGTAATTTTCCACTTCCCTATATCCATGTTTTATTTTCGCAATGTTTCCGGATCTATAAATTAACTTCCACTTTCACTCCTTTCTTCACCATCTACGTGGATTTTGAAAATGAGGCGTCAATAACTGTTGTATTTCTTATATTCCTCTGAAGAAGACTATGTTTTTTATAGTTGAAAGTTCTAAGGTATTAAAACAATTTAACATTTTTAAATACTGTGTCATCTTTTAAGTAATTTTTCACATATTGTAAGTTTAAGTGTAACTTTTAAAGATGAATTAAGCATTTCTATTTATTTATTTACTAAGATTTATAATTCAATTAAAAAAGAGAAAATGTTTAAAAATTTAAAAATAAATAACAATTACTTTTCTCAATCATTCAAAAGTACTCGCAATTTATTTTTAAGTCCAATAAGGTGAAAAAAGTTAAAAAAATTAATTTATAAAGTTGCTTATAAAAAAAATATTTGCATTAAAAATATATTTTAAATGAATACATTTAATTTAAATACTAAATGGGAAAAAAAATCCATTTTACCAAAAAAAAAAAAAAAAAAAAAATCTTATCGAATAAAAATATAATATTCATATTTTGCATTTAGCAATCTACTTCAAAATATTTATAATTCATATTTTTATCGGTACTTTTCGGTTAGCCGGGCGTCAGTGTTTTATGTACATATATACATATATAAATATATAAATATGTATATATAAATACATATATGCGCATATATATTCATATATGTATATACATATAAATGTATACATACATATATATGATATATATATGTGTGTGTGTGTATATATATAACACTGGCGCCCGGCTAACCGAAAAGTACCTTTTTACCCTATTTTAATGCTTGCAGGAGATACGCGGAGGTAAGGATTGAACCGGAGAATCCACGGTCAGAAAGCGAGAACTTTCGTTCCGATCAAAAGGTTCCTCTATCGCTTCTTGCGAGATATACTCGTTTTACTGACCGTGCAAGATGGAGTCGCTACATACTAAAGTATTAAAATGCCACCCACAATCTTATTAAAGACGAAATCTTTCCGCAAATCACTTCAAAATACAAAGCTTTTTAAAGAAATTAATCAATCCGTGCCTATTTGAAGGAAACATATTTACTCCAAAGCGTTTCGCTTCTGTCCAACTGTAGCGCTGTCGGTAGCATACACGTCTCGTAACTCTTGGGTGTGTGGTTCGATTCCAACGTCGGCAAGTTTGCTTTCTTCGATTGACGGACATTCTACGTCCTGTAATAAAGAAAAAATTAACTGATGTTTGTCGATTAACGGAAAACTCCTGGCAGCAGTGCTGCCAGTATAATTTCCGTGAATTGAAGAAAGTATTTCTAAAAGTGTACAATATGCGTCTACTCCTCTCAGCTCCTCCTCATGCTCAGCATTCAGCTGAGCTCCATTAGCAGAGTATCATACGTATTTTAGTACAGAAAATTTCGCTTTATTAAAACGCAGAAATTTTGTCATCTATAACGTGAAAATTTCTATTTTAAAATACATGTTTGTACCTGCATTATCAAGCTGTGCTGCACGTAAACACTGCAAAATTAATTTCTATTAATTTTGCAAAACGATAGCGTTTCACTGAAAATAAACCAGAATCTTTAATCAATTTTTACTCAAAAAATATTCTTTGGGGCTTATTTTCGGAAGACGTTATTTTTCAAGTCCAAAACAATGTAACATGTATAAAAAATTGTGTTTATTTATACATTTATATATAAAAATATACATTTATTCAAATATACAATCATTTTAATTTCTTTCAGAACATCGTCATAAACCGCCAAACCGAGCTTCAAACAGGGTTGCCAGTCTGGGCTCCTTTTTTAATAAAATAAATTCAGAATTAATACCCAGCAATTCAGAATAATAATTTTTGCTTTATTTGAGGTCAGATATTTTGTGATTACCTAAAATAGAAATTCGTCATAAGACTGAATACAATATTTCACCTTGATCCAATCACAAACTAGGTATTACGAACTATAAAAAGTTCTCCGTTTTCTTAAAAAATGACAAATGATAATAATACAGATGTTGCAAGTTTAAAAATATACAGTTTATTTAGATTTCCGAATACTTTTGGTCTCAAATCGCGCAGCTATTGTAAGGGACTATTTTCATTAATCCTTTCGCGACGAGCATCTTTTACAGATTTTTTAATCTATCACCGGTTTTTCAAGACAGAAATTTTTGCCTAAATCAATTGGGAAAATTCCCTGCTTAAACAAGAAAAAATTTACATTAAAAATTGCTGGAGGGAATAATCCAGAATTCTGAGCATCTTTTGCAGCACGTATACGCGACGCTTGTCAACAAGGTTTTAATTACCGTTTCATTCATGCAAATTCAAACGAAGTGAATTATTTGAATGAATGGATTTTCAGTTAATAAAAATATTCCCTCACGATGGCTGCGGGATTGCAGACCGAAAATACTCGAAAATTTAAATAAAATGTATATTTTTAAGCTTGTAACATCTGTAGCATTATTTTTTGTCCCCTTTTAACTAAACGGTGAATTTTATAACGCTCATATTACTTAGTTTGTTATTAGAAATTCATCTTTCTGAATTTCTGAATAAAAAAGGAAGTCAAGTTGTCACCCTTGACTTCATTGGTTTCATTGTATTTTCTACTGTTGTAAAAAAAATGTCCTCAACTTTTGATATTAAGCAGTATAGCTTTCTTTAACACTTTGATTACAGGCTAGAACTAGCAATTAATTTATAATCAATCGTATCACAATTTCGAAATTTTTTGTTCTTCGTTAGAAATACCTTATTTTAACCCTTAACCCTTACCTGGGCAAAACATCTCTGTGTCTGAAATGTTGAAAATACTGATTGCCCCCAGAATCTGCAAACAAATTGATTTGAAAATAAAAAGAAGGTTTTTATCACGCGTATTGTACAAGAAAAATATTTTGTGAAAATTTCTGATGCGAATCTATCAATTTTAAATAAAAATGAAGTTGGAAGCATATTCCCACTACACGTGTAAGGGTTAACCCACTCGCTGCGTAATTGTTTTATCAAAATAGCTTCAAAAATTGCGTATTTAACCCCTTTCGCGTCGAGCGTCTTTAAGAATATTTATTCTTTTGTCACCGGTTTTTCAAAACAAAAATTTTTGTCTAATTTAATCGGGAAAAGGCTCCGATTAAATAAGGCAAAAGTTGCAATAAAAAAAGATAACTGGTGGGAATATTCAAGGAGGGTTAATTAGACGGAAAAATGCATCCCAAGGAAATCTCGCGTTGCGCAAATTTTGCTGCTTTTACGTTGCCCGAGGAAATATCGATTTGCGCAGCGAGAGGGTTAAATGCGCGATTTTTTATTTTGTTTCGTAAAAATTATATATGATTCTCTGAGAGGTTTATTACACAGGAAAAATCATGAAAAAAAATCAGAGATACATTTTTCATATAATACGTCAATCTTTTCTTCTGTTGCACATCTGCAATATAAGTAAAATCTACTGTCGTGTGGCTGTTTTACGCTAAAATATTGCAAATTAGTAAATATTTTAATAAGTATGTCTCCAAATACCTTATTTTGTATAATTATTTGTTTTATAAAACTTAACCTTTAACCCTTTAATTCCCATGATAGAATACGTTCGAGAAATTACGTAGTTCGAAAAATCTGACTTTACACCAAAAAGTTTTATTTATTTATTTATTTTTTTTTTTTTTTGCTTTATTTAATTACGAATGTCTGTTATTAATTAAATCAAATATTGCTATTTTAATTTTCTGGTGTGAATTAGGTATATACGAATAAAAAAAATCTATTAAATTCAAAACTCTGTTGTTTGCATATGTGCAAAGCTGCGCACTAAAGGGTTAAGTGTATGGTAATTATTATTTTTTTTTAAAGTGGTGCAATTTATTATAAAAATAATCACCAATCCTGGATCATAATCAAAGAGGTAAAAAAGTATTTATTATCCAATAAGTTTCATCTGCCTGTTAAAACACACCTATCAGTTATTTATCTTTTTAATTCTTTAACCATTTCTAGAACTGAAAACACTGAAATAAACATAGTAAAAACATATTTTTTTTGTAATCGTAATCATAATTTTGTTCAATTTTAAAGCCAGGATGATATCTTAGATGTTGACTATTTTATGATTGTGATACAGCTTTGTTTTCGAAATAAATCTTATGTAACGTGTATACCAAAATATATCCTTATAGGATTTATTTACTTATTTTATAGATCTTATTTTGTAGAAAAGCATTTTTTCTTCGGTTTTTTTTTTTTTTTTTTTTTTTTTTTTGTTCTCTTCGGGAAGTCTTCTGAAGATAAGAGAAAACGTTTGATAATTGTAGCTAGTTTCGAGCATAGGATACATTGAATTTCATAGAGTATTCTTCTGCATTAAGGGAAACATTTCCGAATTTTTTTCAATGTAATCATAAGCTAAAATGTGTAAATTAAAACCATAAAACCAGTAAAAATACGGGTACTACTTAGTTATCCCGTCGACCAAAAATCTATCGCCAAACTATAAGATTAAATGCGAAATATGGTTGATCGTAAATGTCACATTCACTTGATTTTAAGCAAGTTTCACGTGTTTACGTCATCAAGAGATTTTTATTTCGACGTTTTATTTGTATTTTTATTAATATTATACTAATTTATTTGTTCTTTCGCTATTTAAAATAAAAATTATTTCAATTTGTATAATTTGGGGCGTGGTTTGGCGACTTATATAATTTGGCGAAATTGGTCGACGGGACAACCAAGTAGTGCCAAAATACGTTTATTTCGACTCACCCGAATCATTTTCAAAACAAATAAATGAAACTCTTCTAAATTTGCAAAACCAGTATAAGAGAAACCATAGCGATTGTAACGCGCAAAAAATTAATATGCAAAGATGCAGCATCATTTCACTTACCTAAACTATGGTTCGAGCTACACAATCGTTACGAAAACAAAAATAAAGTAAATCTCCAAGTAAAATAACGTGCATAACATGAAAGAATACATGGAAAACTGAATGACGGGGTTTCATAGACCGTGCAAATTTAGAACGTTTCATTTATTTGTTTTGAAAATAACTCGGGGTGAGTCGAAACATGTGAACAGTCTAAATAAACGTATTTTTACTGGTTTTAAAGTTTTAAATTACACCTTTTAGCATTTGATATTAGTAATCATAAGTTTAAATTGTCTATCGTTTTTTACTACAATTGATTAATTAAAGATAGTTTATTGTCTTTGTGTGAAAGAAGATATTTTTTTCGTATTGCCATTTCTTCAAAAGAATTTTATTAAAAAGAGCTTAGCTGTTACGAAAAAAAAAAAAAAATAACGAATTACCATTTTTGGTTGTTTCTTTGTTGCCATTTTGTTTGCGTTGGGGATTCCCTGCGTATGTAAAATTAGAACGAATTTATTCGTTTTTCAAATGACGGCATCCGGTTTTGAGGTGTTTTTACTTTCTTCTATTTTTACAAGAAGAAAGTATTGGATTCGTCAAAATTTTCGAATTCTGGTTTTCGAAGGATTTACACGTTTTAGGAGTCAGAGATTCCGAGAAACAGGTTTTTACAAAATGTCTGTCTGTAAGTCTGTGACTGTCTGTCCGCCTGTCTCTCTGTATGTATGTGACACGAATTTTGTGGGAGCTCTATCTCAAGAACTAATATATGAAATTGAAGAAAAATTAATATTCAGTTAGTCCCTGATATAAATTGGTGCTGATTCGTTTTTGGTGTAACTTTCTCAACAGGTGGCGCTGCTGTGCAGCATTTTTCACGATTTCCGCAATAGCCCAATCTCCAGACCTAATAATGTACGGCTTTTCATCAAACTTCAGATTCAATTAGTGCTTGACATGAATTGGCAATTTATACATTTTGGTGAAAATAGCTCAACAGGTGGCGCTACTATGCAGCTTTTTTCACGATTTCCGCAAAAGCCAATCCCCAGAACTAATGCACGGTTTTCTATCAAACTTCAGATTCTGTTAGCCCTTGACATGAATTGACGATTTATACATTTTGGTGTGAATCGCTCAAAAGGTGGCGCTGTTATGCTGCGTTTTTGCGATTTCCGAAATAGCTCTATCTCAAGAACTAATACTTGGATTTTCAACAAACTTCAGATTCAGGTATACCTGGATACGAATTAGTGCAATTTATGTTTTGGTGTAAATCGCTCGACAGGTGGTGCTGCTATGCAGCATTTTTTTTACGATTTCCATAATAGCTCAATCTCTAGAGCAAATGCACGGATTTTGATCAAACTTCAGATTCAGTTAGTCCTCGACATGAATTGACGTTTTATACATTTTGATGTAAATCGCTGAAGAGGTGGCGCTGCTATGCTGCATTTTTTGCGATTTCCGCAATAGCTTTAGACTCTAGAGTAATTCCGGGATTTATGCCGCACATTTTTTTGAATTCGTGTATAAAGTCCCATGGTGGACATAAAAAAAATCATGCTGTGTTATTTAATGTTAAATATACAATGCGTGTACTACGACAAAAAAATTCAAAACAAATAATATTTCTTAACAATTTTTTTTCTAAAACTTTACACTCCGGCGAGTCCACCGTACGTTCAGGCTGAAACGCCGCAATTGTGCGGTAGTTATGCCGCGCTTGTAATAAGAACAGCATGAAATTAAAATAAAAATATTCAAAAAAATATTCATATCTGGACTATAATTAACGATGTAATAACAAAATTAAACATATTAGTAAATTCAAATTAATAAATGTTTTCCTACTTTCACTATTAAAATTATCGACTTATTTTTTTACATTAAATTTTAATTGCTATGTCAGCAACAACGTAACATCAATGCATTAGAGAGTGAAAAGAAAAAATTAAAACTGTGTTTACATAATTTAATTCCTAACCCTTTCGGGACCGGTGGCTTTTACACAAATTTTATTCGGTTGGCACCACTTTTTAAAAAGAAATTACCTTTACTTAAATAATCATGAAAATGCTCTATTTAAAGAAAGCAAATATTGCTTTTCCTTTTTACTGGTGCCAGAAACAAATTTTGTATGCTCTTTATGAAGGTGCTTACATGCACCTATAGTCCCGAATGGGTTAAGTGACCTATTTTTTCTACTACAATCTACAGAAAAAAGTATCGAAAAAGTACAGTCTTTATGTAACTACATTTGAAGCATGATGCAACGAAGCCAATTACACTTCCTCTTTTTTGGAGTAGTTTTCTAAACATTCCTTGCAAAGAACGGCTGCGTTACGCGTAATCTAATTTTTCATTATTATCATCTTGACTTGCATCTTTCTAGCCCTTCTTGCTTTTTATTTTTCCCCTTTTTCTTCTTTGGTTTTAGTAAACTTGATAACATGCCTAACATGGTTAGTCTGTGCACAAAGAAAAGGAAAAGTTAATCACAGTTAATCATCTCGTACAAAAGAAACTGCGGCATATATCCCATTTTGCATGGTGCAGACGTCGGCCATCACAGTTATCTGCCATCGCTAAGGGGAATTGGGTAACCATACACACAGTACTCTATAAAAACGCTACGCTTAGTTTTGACTTCTAAATCATGCATGCTTTTAGTAATTAGTGCATGAAAAGTATCTAAACATAACGTGTTTAAAAGTTTGGACAGTGAAATCATGCACTTACGTCAAAATAAGGACTGTACTTCTACAAGTAAACATCGAAATGGGATTCACACTATACACTGATTAAAAGAACCTTACTGTGCGTTTGACGACCATCTATCCATAATTACAAGAAATTGAAGGGGTGTAGCATCTACCCCGGATGGGGCAACTCTACCGGAGTTACCCTATCGTAAGAACTAATGCTTGTATTTTCAACAACTTTCAGATTCAGGTATACCTTGATATCAGTTAGTGCTGTTTATGTTTCGGTGTAAATTTCTCAACAGGTGGTCTCGCTATGCTACATTTTTCAGAATTTTTGCTATAGCTCTATCCCAAGAACTAATGCACGAATTTTCATCAAACTTCAAATTCAAATATACTTTGATATGAATTGGTGCAAATTGATGTATATTCTTGTACTATGATTTAATTGACGTGTTTTATCTAAATAGAAGAAAGTTTTGTGATGGTCACAACATACTAGTTTTGTTACGAAATCACCTCCTTAAAATATACATATAATTTCTGAAATAAACTACTTGCAAATAAACAAGCATTATCATGAATTTTAAATAATAGAGCCATTAAACATTTATACATACTAAATAGCGAGGTATATACTTCTGCGACTTGTATTAACTTAATCATACGTTATATTTGATACAAACTATAAAATTAATAATAATTTTTAATTAAAATTTGATAATAATATATTAAATTATATTAACTTTACACATAAAAATTTGCTGATTCAAAGAAATGAAAGCTACATGCTATTGAAAAATGTTGGCTTAAGGGGTCTCAGGACTCTTAAAATTGGAAAAAAAGAAAAAAAAGACCATTTTCAATATTTAATATCTTAAAATGTATTTAATTTTAAGACACAATTTTAATTGGAATAAAATATATAAGTACGTTCTTTCATTTCATGTATTTAAAAAATTATAAGATGCAGAATCAGCATTTACAGGGGGCTCCAAACTGTTACACATTTTTCGAGCAAAAAATCGGCATAACAGATTACGCGCACGATTACAAAATAAGTGTTGCAACTAGAATGAAAATTTTGGTACCTACTTATACTTTAGATTGTAATAATTACCCTGAACCTAAATAAATTTGTATTTAAAGCTTTTTTTATTTTTAATACAAAGTTGTATTTAGCTAATGCAAAATTAAGAAAATTTCAACAGTATAATCACCTAAAAAAATATTGTTTTGAACAATAAAAAGGAAATTTTAGGTTCAGTTTATACAGACTAACATGAAACATATGTTTTGAAAATTTCAGGAAAAAAAATATTCATAAGTTTTTGAGATATCGTGCGCGTTATGCCCAAAAACGTCATTTGGAGAAAAATGGCTTCAAAGTTTCCGAAACGACGCTTCAGCTATTGAACGTGTATAAATGTAAAAGCCGTAACTTCAGTTCTAATAGGAATTTCAAGAAAACAATTATATCAAAATGTTCAGAAAAGATAGGAGTTTAACATCTAAAAAAATTTAAATTTCGAAAATTTTAAAGCTTTAAGAGTCCTGAGACCCCTTAACCATGGAAGAGAAATTGACATTCCTCAAAATAGTGAAGCTTCAACTGTAACCGGTTCCGCAGTGGTTCATTACTGCCGAATAAACTTCCACCAATAAATTTGAATAGAAATTGTCTCCTTATTTAAACTACCTATTAGTGCAGAATTTCAGTCCTAATTATTGCCAAAACCGGATACATATTTTTACTGGTGTTAGTTTTATTTTTACTTCGGTGGTAGTTAGGAGCTGCGTTTCCGCCATATTGTAACAACATAAACTAGCTCCTGCCAGTGAAAGAGATTATAATACTCCAGCCAACTTCCACCAGTAAAAACAAATAGAAATTTTTACCAGAATTATGAAAGATTTTTTTACGAATAAGCCGCTAAATAAAGGCGGACTTTACTGGTGGAAGATTGTTTCGGTGTTAATCAGAAACTGTTAATCCGGTGTAAAAAAATAAGTCGCAATCTTGTAATCTTGTGACAACTTACTCAGTTACTTCACTCGTAAATGTTAGAACTTACGCTATATCTTCTCTCTTCTTTATTTGTAACTTCATTGTATTAACAAAATATATTTATAAGATTCTCTTTGGACCCCTTTTTTCATAATAAAATACAAATAGCATTGTACTGAGCAATCATGTATGCATTTAAATACATTGATTTTTTCATTTTTGCCACCGATATGCTATTTCTTTTGTCCAGCAATGAAAATGTCGTCTCTGAAAAATAACATTCCGTTGTATAAGAAATCCGTAAAACAAAGCAGATGTATCATTGTACGGTTAAATATTCTACTGTAATTTTTTTAACTTCTAAGTATCGCACATTTTCAATTTTTATACCATCGTAATGGGGGGGGGGGGGGAATACTTTTAAATGCAATCTGTTTAAAAACTGCATCTCAATTTATTTTTGAGACATAATTTTTTTTTGTAGTTTTTAGCGCCATTTGTTTAATTTTGGCAATGCAAGTACTCCAATTCTGTAGAAAGTAAAGGAAAAGGTGTTGGAAAATAGTAATTATACCTTTTTGTTGCCAGTTTTCCATAACAACTGAAAAAAAAATGTAATTAAAATAAGCACTATTTTGAAAATTATAAATTAATTATTTCTGATAAAACATACAGCTATTATAAAGTATATTTAATTTTAAGTATCTATATTAAGATTACAAACACATGAAGGCATATGAACTATTAGATAGGCGATTTTTTTTTGTCGAGACTCTTGAATTGCGACATTTTTTTTTTTTTTTTTTTTTTTTTTTTTTTCATTTGTGTATTGTACAGCGACAGTGACGCCATATGCATACTTTACTGTAGATGTTGTTTAAGACTGGATCGTAAATGTGGAATTCTTCAGAGAATGCGAATGACGCCATTTATTTAAAATAAAAGCGTGTGTTTTAAGTCTTAAAACTGAAATATGTTTTGTACTATCTATATTTATAGTCATACATTTTTTTTTTCATCGGGAGCGACACTAAATTCTGAAAAAGCAAAATTCCTGTTTTCTAGGTTTTTTTTTTTTTCTTTTGAGTAATGTTACATCAGACATGTTTTCAATTTAAGGAATACACACTGAATAAATCTTACTTTGGCAGCTTTAACTCTCCAGACATTTCTTTTGGCTTTAGCACAACACATAAAACTTACATTTCAATTCCGTTTGTAAATATGATTACGAAGTTTAGATCACGATATACTCTAAGGAAATCAAAAGACACCGACAAATAAACAAGTGCTTTTCGAATTCTTTGATCTTCAGATCAAAGTGTAGCTCTGCATGTAATCTAAGAAAATACTTAGCTTCTTTAAATAAAGAAAAAAAAATTAATGTGTGTGTGTAATGTATCTATATGTGTAATGTATTTGTAAAATGCAACTAACAAATGAGTCGTTCAGCGCTCAAATCGATTAACTCCATCAAATGAAAATGTTCAGTATAAACAGTTAAACTTATTTCAACTACAAAAATATAGTATCTATATAATATTTTTTCTCGGGATATTTTGATTCAACTCATTAATTTTCTTTTAATCAAGGGTAACTTTTTATCACTGTATAAATACATAGAAAATTTTCAATGTTCCTTTGTTTAAAAAAACGCCACTTAAAATAGAGTTAGTCGGATTGCTTCTGAGCGCCTCGAATACCATAATAGTTTTGAAAAATGTATTTATTTTTGAAGGGATTCTTAAGCTTTTGTGCAATGTTAAAAAAATTTATTCTAGGTACAAAATTTCATTCGTTTAGTTACATTTAGATTTCTGATAGTTTGAAATAAAATTTATTGTTCAAAACTGTGATGATATTTAGCAAAAATTATTAATTGCGATTTTATTTTTAAGTATTTAAGTCTCTTGCGATGTTCAGTGACCATATACTAAAAATTTCTTACCTCTTTAGTTTTAAAACTCAAATACTTATTTTTCCTTTAGTCCTTGTCCTTTAACCTGAAACTTCTATCTTAAGATTCCCGCCCCGTCAGCCGAAAGCACTCGCTATGTAATGTTGAACGTATGCGGTAAACTCTTTGCCAGTATCTCGTTTGCATTTCAACATTTTTTTTTTTTTTTTTTTTTGCATTAGATAGCTGATGTCGATCACTACAGTCGCCTTTTTTTACTTTCTCGATTTTGGTTGCAAACATATTTTATAAAGTTGCTTTAACTTTCAGAACCGGTTCCGAAAGGGAAACTGTCATTTAAAAAAAAAAAAAAAAAAAAAAAAAAAAAAAAAAAAAAACTGTAACCAAAATAAACTAGTATGTTGTGGTCATCACAAAACTTTCTTCTACATAAATCACGTCAATTAAATCCTTTAAATAGTACAAGAAATAACAACGATTTAGCACCAGTTCATATCAAAGTATATCTGAATTTGAAGTTGGATGAAAATTCGTGCATTAGTTCTTGAGATAGAGCTATAGCGGAAATTCTGAAAAAATGTAGCATAGCAGCGCCACCTGTTGAGCGATTTACACTAAAAGTAAACAGCACTAAACTATACTAAAGTATACCTGAATCTGAAGTTTGTTGAAAATCGAAGCATTAGTTCTTGAGAAAAAGCTATTGCGGAAATCGCAAAAATACAGCATAGCAGCGCCACCTGTGGAGCGATTTACACCAAAATTTAAACAGCACTAATTTATACGTCAATTCATGTCAAGGACTAACTAAATCTGAAGTTTGATGAAAATCCGTGCAATAGTTCTTGAGATACAGCTCTTGTGGAAATCGTGAAAAATGCAGCACAGCAACGCCACCTGTTGGGCGATTTACACCAAAAATTAAACAGCACTAATTTATATCAGGGACTAACTGAATCTGAAGTTTGATGAAAATTCGTGCATTTTTTCTTGAGTTAGAGCTATTGCGATAATCATGAACAATGCAGCATACCAGCGCCAACTGTCGGGCGATTTTCACAAAAAAGTAATCAGCACCAAACTATATCTTGGACTAACTGAATCTGAAGTTTTATCAAAATCCGTGCAGTAGTTCTTGAGATATAGCTATTGCAGAAATCGTGAAAAATGCCGCATAGCAGCGCCACCTGTTGGTCGATTTTCACCAAAAACTAATCAGGTCCAGTTTATATCAAGGTCTAACTAAATATGAAGTTTTGTGAAATTCCGTGCATTATTTCTTGAGATAGAGCGCCCACAAAATTTTTGTCACATACAGACTCACAGACAGAGTGACAGAGTGACGGAGTGACAGAGTGACAGAGTGACAGACAGACTCACAGACAGACATTTTCTAAAAACCATCAAATCGTGTTCTGGGCATTCTAAAACGTATAAATCCGTTGAAAACCGGAAGTCGAAATTTTTCACGAATCCAATACTTTCTTCTTGTAAAGATAGAAGAAAGTAAAAAAGGAAAAAAATATCGACTGTAGGGATCGACATCAGCTGTTCAATGCAAAAAAATGTTTTAAAATGTCCAAATGCAAACGAGGTATTCGCAAAAAACTCCCTCACAGCTTTAGCATTTGCACGCGACTGCCTTCGTCTGGCGGAACAAGGAGCCTTGTCTTATACATTTTGTCATTATTTCTTTATCCTTAGCTCTTAGTGTTTGTTCTTATTCGTTAGTCCTTAGTTCTAAATCTTTGTTCCTATCTCTAATTATCTGTCTCAAAGCTAATCATTTGCCCTAGGGTTGCTTATTTTTTGGTTTTATCTTTTGTCATTTTGCCAAGCTTGAATTTTAATCCCATTTGTAAATACGATTACAAAAATTAGGGCCTGGCAGATGATAAAGAAATAAACTGACAGAGTAAAATCTTTTTATTTCAGCTTAAACCGATCAATATCACGTGAATTTCTAAACTACTGCATCGCCCAGAGTAACCAAATTTGATCCGAACCCAACATGACCCGCGATTCGGGTTAGGACAGGTTGACGCTATTTTTTATGTGGATTAGGTGTGGTTCGGATTACTCTTTAGGGTTGGATCCTGATTGCCCGACATCTCAAAATAAAGTCCTGAATATTTTTCAGTTGAAGAAAGCTGCATATGTAAACATTAACGAGTTTAAAAGTGTTTATTTTATACAAAAAAGATAAAATTTAAATAATAAATATTTGAAAGTAACAATATTGTTATTATATTAATTTTGCATCCTTATGAAGCAAAAACGTTATTATATGTTTTGGCGCATTTTAATTTTAGAAATGCAAATTCAGCCAAAGAACTAAGAATTTCCATAAAAAATTTTATTTATGATATAACGATTTTAACAATTAACTTAATTTGTTTACAATTCCTTTGTTGCCACTTTACAAGGGAAAAAAAACATAATATAATTCTTTTAAAATGCGTAAGTATCGTCTGCGTAAATGATTTCACATAATAAGAAAAATTTGTGTATTTGAATTCGTAACTCTGAAAAATATTTTTTTGATTGTATAATTGAATGTAAATAATTGAATTTTCACAAATTTTAATTCATTAAATATATGCTACAGTTTTCATAAAAAAGGTATTTTAAAAAATTTCATAAAAGAAATCCTGAAACTATTTAATTAATCATGATTCTAACTATCATTACTAACTCCACGATTTATTTATTTATTTATTTATTGGAAATATACGGGTTTCATTTTTTATTTGCAACAATGTTTCCGTAATGGAAAAACATGTAAAATAAATTAATTAAAATAATAATTTTTTTAATGTTATTCTATAAAAAAAAATATTGTGCAAATCTACAGATCACAATTTATTTTTATGTTTAATTTCAAGTCAAAATACTGAATAGGTTTTTTGTAAAGTGTACGACAAAATGTAATTTGTCAAGCCTAGTAGAGGAATCGCTTAGCTCACCCTCATAATAGGAGAGGTTATATATAGAGATATAATGGTGATATAATAAATATAGAGATATAATTGTAAGCTGCTTTTCCATAATTGTTATAAAATATGGGTTACGTTTCTTTCTATTATTTTTAACAGAATCATACGGATTGGTAAATTTATCATAGGGATTGAACAATTCCAACTGAGCGAAAAAAATGTCCAAGACGGACCTCGAACCCAAATCCTTGGCTTACATTGACAATGCTTACCATTAAGCTACCTGGGCTGACAACCGGCGAGACTATTCCGCTCAGATAACCTTATTTGTAATAACATCTGGTCTGCCATGTACACAGCTCAGCAGTATAAACCGCAGGTAAAGAAACTCCATACAAACGACGAGTACGTTGATATACTATTACACTGGACAACAGTGGTTTCGTCCAAGAACTAAAATTAGTTGATTCTAGATCAGTTTTTGGCGCTGATTCCTAATATGCTTTCCGTTTATCTCTAGGTGGTTCAGGTTTTGAGAAATTTGCATATTTAAATTTATGCAAATTTAAGCGTTTTTGTGCTATTTTATGCAAATTTTAGATATAATACATGTCACATCTAATTACGTTTTCTAGATAATCACTACTTGACTATTTGCTTCAGATAAATGTCACGATTTGCATATTCTTAACATTTATTTATCAGTTATTAAGCCTAATTTGCATATTTTTCAATGGTGTAATGTTTACATCACTATCTACTTTAAAATAGTTGCCACAGAACTGATGTAATGCTTTTCTAGACTAGATTTTTATGCTGATTTCAAATCTGCAGTCTGTTTTCTTATGTCATGTCTAGTTTTTGAGTAAGATGAATTTTCACTTTTGCACGGCATTAACAGAGGTTTGATATAAGATGCTTTTTAGGGGGGTGTAATTCATTGACAAGGAGGTGAACAGGGCAGATTCATATCAGAGACATAAACAAAAATTTATATAATGGAAAAAAATAAGTAGTAGAATCTATCCTAACTAGTTGAAGTTTATCATACAAAGTATCATAAAAAGCTATTTCTGGCTTTTTTGACCAAAAACTAAAATTTCACTTTTCTCAAAAACTAGACGTGATAGAAGAAAACAGATACAAGATTTGAAATCAGCTCAAAAAACTGGTTTATAAACATATTAGCGTACTCGTGCGGCAGAAATATTTGAAAGTCAAAAAACATTATTAGAAAAACATGAACAATATGCAAATTAGGTACAATATTTCACAGTCGCATGTCAGTATAATCTCAGAAACAACGTTTTTGGGAAGTAAATTAGGTAGTTAGTAATCATAACATAAAACAAAACCCGCTGTCTGATATTTCTCTTTACCTTAAATTTACAAATAATTGTATAAAATTTACTAAATTTGCATAAATTGAATTATACAAATATCTCTCAAACTTGACGTGCTGGAGTAAATCTAACACTAGATTCGGAATCAGCACAAAAAACCGCATAAAAAACAACTAATTTCTGTTTTAGGACATAGCAAAAATTCAAATTTGTTGACCAGTGTTATTTTTAATAGAATCATACCGAATGATAACGTTATTTTGGTGTACAACTAAGCTAAGGATCTGGGTTCGAGTCCCAACTTGAGCATTTTATCGCTCAGTTGGAAATGTTCAATTCGTATGATAACTTTTAGCATTTAGTATCACTGTGTTAAAAACAATAGTACATCTACGTACTCATCGTTTATATGGAGTTCCTTCAAATCCGGTATTCTCTACTGAGCTGTCCACATATTATTACAAATGGACCCTACTCTCCTTTTCGGTTCGAGGCTATAAAAACCGCCATTTTACCAAGCATGATGTCACAGGAATACTCTTCATTGCACATCGTTTTCAGACGATTACAGAAAATTTCGTTTACACATAAAACAAGGTTCGTAAGCATCAAGGGATTCAAGGGATTTTAAGTGATTTAGTACCAGAAATTTCGTAAAACTACTGTTCGCTATATCTGAAGATAGAATTCATTTCATTAAATAAGGCAAATATTCATTTACAAAAATTCTGGTAAAAGCATACGATCCCTGTAAAAGAATATAAATATCGTGTCGTTCGGAAAGTCGTGTCCGTTTGGGAAAATCAATTCGTACCGGAAAATTCTACCCGGTAATTATTATACATTAGATATCGGAATAAATGTTTAATAATTAAATGGTAGAATTTTCCGGTACGAATTGATTTTTCCAAACGGACACGACTTTCCGAACGACCCAATAGTTTAGCATTTGTTTCCAGATAATAATCCATTAAAGAAATTGATCATATTCTTCCTTTTGGTTCGAGGCTATAAAAATCGCCAATTTTCCAATTGTGACGTCACAGGAATACTGTACATAAGGATATATGAGTGAAATATGCCCGCCGGTTGCCAGACTAGGTAACTTAAATGGTAGATCACTGCCAATATAAGCCAAGGATCTGGGTTCAAATCCCGGCTTGGTCATTTTTTCACTCACTTGGAAATGTTCAATTCGTATGATACTTTTCTTGACTTCAGGTTCGGTTCGGGTTTCGGGTTGATGACTTTTTTTTACTAGCTCGGTTTCTGTTAGCATTGATTTTAAGCAGAATTTTTGGTTTCGAGTCAAGTACAACCCGATTGAAAATTAAAAATAGTTTATGGCTTTGCTTCATAAGACAATTTTTTTTTTAATTCCGTACAACTTATAGGGTGAAACTCCAAGTAACTGACAATTTAATAGTCCGAGAGCTTAGTGACACATCGAAATCACCGTCACCACGGAAGTGAAATTTTTTTATGTAAATAGATAATAAAATGTCATACGAACAAAATTAGCTAGGAATGACCACGTTTGATAATCTGAAAATAAATTTAAAACCACTTCACGTTTGCCCCGAGATAAGTCGGGTTGAAAACACTGTTTCCTTATACCTGTCGCCGGTGAAGTGGTTAATTAAATTAATTATTATTAAAAAGCTGTAATGATTTACGGTTTTTTACGCAAAAAAAAAAAAGTTTAAAGCAGCTTTATCTTTCTCGAAAATGATTAAAGGGTTCGTACGGGGTCCATGAATTTCTAGACTAAGAAATTCTTCAGTACTAGTATTTTTCTTATGAAAATCACTCCTTAAATAAAGCGAAATTTTGACTGTTTAAACTAGATTTAATTATATCTATCTATATTATAAAGGACAAACATATCTGTGCGTAACGCATACGTCATTTTGCGAATGGCAACACTTTGAAATTTTAAATAAAATTTTGGTTTTGCAATTTTCTTTACTGCAAATTTTTAAACTTCTAACCGCGCACATTTTAAATTTTTACACCGTTGTATGAGGAAAAAAGTGCTCTTTTAAATGCAATTTGTTTGAAAGCTGTATCTCAATTTATTTTTGAGATATTAATTTTTTTGTAGTTTTTAATATCATTTTTCTAATCGTGGCAACAAAAGAACCCCATTTCTATTGAAAGTCATTGAAAGTAAACGGAAAATAGTCGAAAATAGGAGATACTGTATATTTTGTTGTCATTTTCCCATAAAACCTGAAACAAAAATTAAAATGCTTGCTATGTCAGCGATTTTTTAAATTTCTAAATATCGCGCATTTTCAATTTTTACGCCGTCAAATAGAGAAAAAACCTACTTTCAAATGCAATTTGTTTGAAAATTGTATCTTAATTGACTGAGTTATTATGGTTTTTAAAATAACTATTCGCCGTGGCGACCAGTTTGGTCTCCCTTAAATGTATCCTAGGTATAATGTCATGTAATCCCATTGTATCATGTTACTTTTATTCATAATTTAATTTACTTGCTCGATCTTCGCCAAAGAGGAAGATTCTGATAGAGAAATCAAGAACTCGGTATTTTTATGTTAGTGGGGCACAGGTGATAAATCGCCAAACATTGTACCCGTTTTTCATATTTCATGATTAAAATATAATCCTTTCACTCATTTTATTTAAAATGGATAGCTTTAATTTAAAACTGAAACGTCTAAAATTCATGACTTTCACTTAAAAAGAAAATCTTTAAAAAAGAAAAAGAATAAATAATACTATAAACTATTTAATTTCAACATCAAAGCATTGTTTTAATTTACCCCTCGAAAAATAAAAAAAATGTGCTGGCGAGTTAAAAAATGCCATTGGCGAGAATTGCGCCCATCTAACATTAAAGTACAAACTCTTTCTGATCATGGCAACTTTTATGTAGTTTTATTCGAAAAAAATATTTTGATTAAATAGGTTGCCAGAAAGTACGTTGCCACATTTCTTTCCTCGCCATGGACCTTCTTTCTATTTCGCCAAGTACCTAGGAAAAGTACCTTTATTTATTTATTTATTTATTGTATTTTAAATGAGATGAAGCCGTATGTTTGTTGTTCGATAAATAAATAAATAAGTAAAAGACGGCACAGATGTCATATACATACCACGTTGCGGCGATTTTTTTCTGACGCCAATGTCATATACGCACCGGGGTACTTAACTGGCACCAAAGTGTCGTTATTTTGCTTGATATGGTAACCCGGATGTTGTTGTTTATTTATTAATAAATTGTTTATTTACTTTTATTTATTATATAAATTGTTTTTTCTATAGTTATTAATTGAACTTTTTTTTATTTATTGTTATTCCCTTTTGAAAACTATTACACAATAACCAATGAGATGCGTTTCATTCGGGGTTGCCATTAAACAATTAACAAATAATTGAGATTTCTGTGCCACGTGCGATAGCGTAATATATATATATATATATATATATATAGAGAGAGAGAGAGAGAGAGAGAGAGAGAGATTTTCAAGCATGAATTATTTTTAAATGTATCTCTATCACGTGTAGCTCGATTATGAAATATTAATCCGCTTGCCTTTAAAACAATATAAAAATGTCAGCATTTGTTTCCGTCTGATTTCCCATAACAAAATTAAGACTTCCTCTATAGAAAAATAAATAAAATAATGTAAATAAGAAACAAATTTAACAAACATGGGATTGAACCACGCGCTTAAAGCACTGAAATATTCGGAAAGACTGCCTTAAGTCGCAAAATCTTAGGCTAAGAACTCCTGGCATGTGAAAGTAATGCTTTTAATAAATTTTAAAACTTTATTTGATTGCATAATTGATATTTTTCATATAAAAATTCTTTTTTATGTTAGTGGACAATCTAAAATATATATTACATGTAAAAAAATAATAATTAGAGTTAAAAAAAAGAAAAAAAAGAATTGATTTTACCTATACTCTGTAACCCGAGGAGCTCGGGTGCGATCCCCTAGTATATATAAAAGCCGTTCTCTGTGTGTATGTCCTTTATACAAATCTTCAATTTTTGACGGATTTGCACGAAACTTCATTTTATAGGCTTTAGAACGTGGAAAAGAGCACTGTCTACTTTAAAAAATCATCAGAACACTATTTATTCCTTTTTTCTACCATGCTCCGTAATTTAACATTATAGAAATATATCTTTTTAATTTTCTAATTCAATCGTTTCTTCCCCGTTGCCACACGCTAAAAAATGACACAATAATGTGAAAAAAGTAACGATAACGCGTTGCTATATTTTTGCATTTTTAAAATTGACGTCATTCTAAACAGAAAACGCACATTATTTATATATAAAATAAAAACTTCAACTATAAGAGCGGTAAAATGACGTAGCACCTTAATTTAATTGTTTTCTAAAATTAAAATATCTAATACAAACAGTCAAATTTCATGAAAACAATTTAGGAACAAGAAAAAAAAAGGGGGCTAGATATGACGTCACATTCCATCAAATCTTATCAACGTGTAGTCAACTCACCGTAAATAAATGGCTCCTGTATTTTGTTTACTTCTTCGATTGTATACTACAGCCATAATCTGTTAAGTTCGTGTTTTATTTTATGTTATTTTTGGCGTTTTAATTTCGTTTACCAATTTAGATATTGAATATTACACGAAAACAAACAAATTCTAAATTAGTTACAATGTTTTTGAACAATTGAGTTAATCTTTTGTAATTGGATTGCAAGCATATTTAAAAAATATGCATGCTTGAAAATTACTTTAAAATCCATAAAAAAATATGTAAATTGGGATAAACATTACAAACCAATCTTACTAAAAGTACTTTTGTTTTCCATAAGACGTTGAAACAATCGAATGTGCGAGGTTTAGAGGTTAAATTGCAGTAAAAGGGAAATTAATTATTGTGTTAGGTTGTTGCCACAGAAAATATGATACCAGGTTACTCATAGACATGTCTTTTCTTTATACTATTGCATTAAGAGTAAACGGGTTCATTTTTCGTAATCGGGTTGAACGTACCTTTAAAAATATCCATGCATGAAAATTACTTTAAAATCCATTAAAATCAGAAAATTGAGATACATTTTTGAAACACATTTCATTTGAAAGAACTTTTTTCTATTCGACATTGTAAAAAATGAAATTGTGTGATGTTTAGAAGTTAGAAAAATTGCAGTAAAGGAGCAATTTATGGATTACAATTTATTGGCACTGACATAGTGTTTGTACTTTATATATATATACCATGCAAACGAGAATTTCACTAAATGCTGTGCGATTTGGTGGAATTTTTTTTTTCGTATTGTGAGGAAAATAACACATTTTTCTCTTACATCCGGCAAAGATAACACGCATTCTGTTATTAAAGCTCAGAGATTTTACTATGATTGCGAGACAATAACGTCCTATTTTCTGATTGCCTTTTTAGGTGCGTTCGTAATTATATAAATACGTAGCACCTATAGTCGTCGTTCAGTCCGTCCGTCTGTCCGTCTGTCTGTCTGTCTGTCCGCATATAACAGAGCAAAAACTACCCAACCGAATGGTCTAAAATTTTTAATGTGCGATTGTTGCAAAATTTTGTCGAGCCATTTCAAATTTTATGAAAATCGGATGTATAGTTTAATTACAGGGACAGTCAAAAGTTTTTCTTTACATTACGGCCAATGGGAAAAATGATTGCAAATGCATTTTAATGATGTTACAGCCTTCTGAATGGTCTGAAATTTTAAATATATAATTGTTTCAAAATTTTGTCGAGCCATTTGAAATTTTAGGAAAATCGGATGTATAGTTTAATTACAGGGGCAGTCAAAATTTTTCCGTTACATTACGGCCAATGGGGAAAAAATATTGCAAGTACGTTTTAATGATGTTACAGCCTTCCGAATGGTCTGAAAATTTAAATATATAATTGTTTCAAAATTTTGTCGAGCCATTTCAAATTTTATGAAAATCGGATGCATAGTTTAATTACAGGGAAAGTCAAAATTTTTCCGTTACATTACGGGGAATGGGAAAAAAAATTATTGCAAGTGCATTTTGATGAATTATAGACTATGCACTTATGAAGTTAAAAAATATATACATTCAGTACAATATGGGGTACAAAAAATAATTATAAAACTAGTTATAGTACGAACGCACCTCATTTGCCACGTTTGACGAGCAATTTCCGACTTGTTAACGTTTTGTGGATGGGAATGAATGCACAAGTTTCAGTTATTGTGATTGCCGTATTATTTCGTTTTAATTTATTTTACCTAGAAGACTCCTTATAATTTACACGGGCGAAGCCGGGTAGTTCTGCTAGTATATATATAATATTGATATTTGGCCTTGGAAATAACCCCGTACGAACCCTGGATTAACATGAGTTGTTTCGTTCAGCGTTGCCAGTGGGCTACCTTTTTATAACTCAGATTTCTTCATTGGCACCAAATTTGAAGTAGTAAAATTCGTCTTTTTTTAACCCTCTAGCTGCGGAACCCGAGATTATCTCGGGGATGAATTTTTTTCCGTCTGATTAACCCTCTCATTATTCCCACCAGTTACTTTTTTACTGTAATTTTTTCCTTATTTAATCGGAGCATTTTCCCGATTAAATTAGAAAAAAACTTTTGTTTTGAAAAACCAGTGACAAAAGAATAAAAATTCTTAAATGCGCAATTTTTGAAGCTATTTTGATAAAACAATAATGCAGCGAGAGATTTAATGACATATTAATGAAGGCGAAAATAAGAGGAATTTTACCATTTGAAAAAGAGGTGAAAACAAGAAATTTAAATTTTAAAAAAGTAGCCCACTGGTAACACTGGTTTCGTTTGAGAACTGGTAGTTAAGGAGAAATTACACTGTTAAATGTACTGTATTTTACATGAATATTGCATTCGTGTTTTACAACAATGCGACAATAAATTGTCAAATTTTGTGTGAGAAAGGGCAATTCAAGACTGTAAAAATTAATCCTAAAATACATTTCAAATCGTGTGCTTAAACGCTCTACGTAGATTAAAGCGATATAACATCATTGTAAAGTAGAGGGCCTTTAACCTTTTTAGGTGCGTTCGTAATTACATAAATACGTAGCACCTATAGTCGTCGTTCGGCCCGTAAGTCTGTCTGTCCATCCGTCCGTCCGCATATAACAGAGCAAAAACTACCCAGCCGAATGGTCTGAAATTTTAAATATATTGTTGTTGCAAAATTTTGTCGAGTCATTTCAAATTTTATGAAAATTAATTGCAGGGAGTGTAAAAATAGTTTTCCGTTATATTATGGCCAATGGGAAAAAAATTATTTCAAATGCATTTTAATGTTACAGCCTTTCGAAAAGAATGAAATTGATATGCATTTATGAAGTGCCCTAAAATGCACATTCAGTATAATATGCGATGCAAAAAATATTTATAAAACTAGTTATAGTACGAACGCACCTCATTTGCTACGTTTGGCGTGCAATTTCCAACTTGTTATAGTCAGGGATCCAGTGACATCGAAATCCCCTTCATCGTGGAATTGAAAATCTTTTATCTAATCTATAGTAAAAAGTGATACGAACAAAATGAGCTAGGTGACGAATTTTGACAAGCCAAAACTAAGTTTAATTTAATTATTATTAAAAAGCTGTAATGATTTACCGTTTTCGAGGAAAGCCGACACTTGGTCAGCGTCCAGACGCGAAGTAAAGAATCCATCGCTAAAAATTAAAAGCAAAATATATGTGAAATTTTATCAGCGGCCGGTTTTTTTTAAGCCCAAAATTCTCGTTCCCGTGAAATTCACGGGCTGTGTTTTTAATTCAGATTGTTTGATTCCCACCAGTTTTATAAAATAGTGCAACTGGCTTTATTTTGGTATCATTTTACCTGCTATTATATAAGGTGAATATTTTACCCCCAGAAAGTTGTCCAATAAGCAATTTGAATTTTTAAACCGTAATTTAATGCGATCATTAAGGGGTTAAATATGTATGACAGACTTTTCCTCCAGAATAAATTTTGCCATACCACGTTTTTCTGGTACAACACAAAATTTCCTATAACATGCTGTAAGAGTTATGAATATCCGCGATGAAGGGTAAAACATTACAGCTTTTTAATAATAATTAATTTAATTAAACATATTTTCGGCTTGTCAAACCTAGTCATACCTAACTCATTTTGTTCGTATGACTTTTTACTATCGATTAACATAAAAAAAATTTCAATTCCGCGATGATGGGGCTTCCAATGCCACCTGCTACCCGGACTATAAAAATTTCTTCTTGTTCAAATCACTATTACAAAATTTAAAATCCATTTTATACTTACCTTTCTGTTTGGAAGTTTAGTAGAAATACATTTAAAAAAATCTTTGTTGATTAAATTCTGAAAAATTATTTTACATTGTATTACTGAATATGATTATTTTTTTTTTTCAGAAATATGATAAACTCCTGTAGCTGCACCAACTCTACTTTGAAAAACAATAACTTACGCATCGTGAACCGGTGTCTGAGACTGTACTTGCAATGATAAAGAAAAATATATTCTGAAAACATTTATGCGATAAGTGAATGCTACATCGAAACAGGTTTTCCCTCTCCCATTGCTCCGATCTCCCATATTATCCTATAGGAAAATTTAATTAGGTGATTAACTGTGATTAGGTGATTAGGTATCTAAAATTATAATGAAAGTACGGTTTTTTTTCCCATCAGAAAATAGACGTCTGACGCCATCTTAGAGCATTTCTAAAAATATCTCGTTAAATTTTAAATAATGTAAAAATTCTACAAATTTTTGAATACCTTCTCAAGAAAGTTTATATTTTATCATCTTGTGAAAGATATTTCAAATATAAGAAAACAATTTTTTAAAATACATGACATGGGAATTAGATGTCTACTTTCTGATCGTTTAAACCGTTTTCTAACCCCCCAACCTCGGGGAATGCTATTTTCACGTTCCAATGGGTTACCTTTTAAAAGTTCAAATTGCTTCATTCCCACCACTTTTTTTTAAATCGTATAATTTGCCTTTTTCTCGCGTTATTTAATCTGTAATTTGAATAAAGTGACTAATTCTTCTTCACAAAAGTGATTGGAATCAAACTTGATTTAAAAAAAGTAACCCACTGAAAAAGTTGCCTGCGGCTGGAGAGTTAATACTTTACAACATTGCTGAAATGCCTTTATGTCTTCGGTTTGTTTGGCCCTCTAATCTGGTGGTCTTTTAGTCTGTCTGTCCGTAAAACAGCCTCGCCGTCTGTTTAGCGATTTGTCTGTCTGACTGTGCATTAACTCACGTAAATATCCTCCTACTGCCATGGACTAGATATATGTTATTGATGTTTACTATGGAATGTTCGATGTTGAAAATAAAGTGCGTAGCATCTTCGTTTACCGAGGTATTGAAAAGAATCTCGTTTCGTTATGATCTACAGCCAAAATTCGTTTGCAGTGCATTTTAACCCTTTGCACTCGTATGTCTAGTCTGACTATACATCATTTTTCTTTGAAAAATATATTTTGGGTACCAGTAATAAAGGAAAATAAAATTTGCCTTATTTAATTAGAGCATTTTTGAAATTGTATACTTGAAGGAAATTTCTTTTTAAAAAGTTCTGTCAACAGAATAAAATTTGTGTAACAGACGCTTGAGTCAAAAGGGTTAATGAAAATATATGCAGTGTATTTTAAAGTATTTCATAACCTATGCTTCACTCTTTCGCTTAATTGTTGATAGTTTTATAAGTTAATGAGCAATCACTTAATTAAATTTTCTTATTTCTTAAAATAGGCTTCCGCGTTCAGTAACGATCAGTAAAAAGCCCTCCTTAATGTATCTGTCTACATTAAAATGTACATTTTTATAAAAAAAATTCGAATTATTTTTCATTGTTTTATTTCAAAGAGCAATTAATTCAAATCTGTTTTAATTTTATTTCTACGATTAATAAAAGAAGAGTTATGACCAATTTAATGTACAGAGATAAATACCCGAAATGGGAGTAGGAAGGCTAGGAGAAATGTGACCAATATTTCTATGCATTCTTTTCTTGCTTTTTAGCTGCGTTTGTAATTCACAATATAAATAAGTAGCACCTACAGTCGTCGTTCTGTCTGTCCGTCTGTCCTCATGTAACAGAGCAAAAATTACCCAACCGTGTGGTCTGAAATTTTAAATATATAACTGTGGCTATATTTGGTCGAGGCATTTCAAATTTTATAAAAATCGGATGCATAGTTTAATTACAGGGACAGTCAAAAGTTTTCCGTTACATTACGGCCGATGGGGAAAAATTATTTCAAGTGCATTTTAATGATCTTACAAACTTTCGAACAGAATAAAATTGATCTGCACTTATGACGTGCACTAAAATATACATTCAGTACAATATGAGGCGCAAAAAAATTTATAAAATTAGTTATAGTATGAATGCACCTCATTTGCCACGCTTGACGCGCAATTTCAAACTTTTTAAAAAATAAAATCGTTCATAAACCTTTAAATGACACTTCTAGATTAATATTGTACGTATCGGAAGAATATAAAAGAAATCTTTAACCCTTTCCGGCACGGGCAATTTTTGTTGTAAAATGAAGAAATGATTGACTGACACCGGAATTTTAAAACGACTTTTTTAGAAATTAAAAACATGTTATTTTAACTATTCATTGTAAAAGGAAAATTTTACTAAAATTTTCTTGGTGCCGATCGTAAGTTTGGAACTAAAATTAGGTATCCCGACCCAGGCACAGTGTGCCGGAAAGGGTTAAATGCGATTTCTGAAAATCAAATTATCGGTTATTGCCATATTCGGTAAATTTCCTTACATAAAATATTTTAAACTTATTTCAGTGAAATTTTGTCAGCATGCTTTCGAAAGTACTCACTATATTTTGAACAAGATTCTAAATTATATGTTATAATGTAATAATTTTATTGGTGTTCGAATATAAAAAAATGATAATTTTTGATTAAAAATATGTATTTTTTGACATACAGTCGAACCTCGTTATGCCGACACGCTAATGATCAGAAAAAAGTGTCGTCATAAGCGGAGTGTCGTGGTAACCGGAGTCGGAGAAAAATATGTTTATAAAAAGCTGTATTTTGAATTATTTTAATACAATTTTAAATTCATAACTGTTCTTGAAGTTTTAAGCAATAAAACATTATTATTAAACAAAATTAACACAAAAACAAAATTGAATAGAATAAAAATCAGATTTAAGATGACTTGTTTTTTTATTGTTCTATGAAATATTGATGAATTAAGATTTGCTTATCCCTAGATGTGCTTCCTATAATTCGTTTTTTGATATTATACAATGAATTGTAATCAATAATTTCAAAAATGGATGTTACATAATTTTTTATCGTTTCAATGTAATGTAATGCTTCGGTTTTAGTCGGATGAAAAACGCCGTATAACCACAAGAAAGCACCGCCTGACAAGAACAAAAAGACCACGAGTAGACTGGTACGTCTATCTGGAGTTTAAATGGGTCATTTATAGTGTGTGGGTTTATTTATTCAGATAAAGGATTGAAGTAAAATTTCTCTTTTATCTCAATGGGTATTTGAAACACTTTTGTGAAAAGTTTGACTAAGACATTTTTTACCTCTTAATTTCAGTGCTTATAACATGGATTATGAAAAATGGACAATTATCCTTAGCCGTCGGGATATCCAGAGTTGAAAATTATTCAAAGTCGTAAAATCAGGAGTGTATTTACATTAAAACCACATACAGAAAATCGGTTGCTTTGAAAAATCGGAAAACTTTGAAAAACTGACGTGATTAGCGAAGTGACGTGAAAACCGGGTGTCGGGATAACGAGGTCCGACTGTATTTTGAAATATTTCACTTTATATTTTGAAGATATTGTATATTCCAAATTCAGTGTAAGGTAAGTTTAATAGAAGTATGTAGTGCAAAGCAAATTGGAGTATCTTTAATTGAATTAAATGTACGCTGTCTGTCTTGAGTATGGAATTTTCACAGAAAAATTGCAAATGTCCCTAATTTTTACTTTCTTCTATCTTTACAAGAAGAAAGTATAGGATTCTTGAAAATTTTCGACTTCTGGTTTTCGATAGATTTATAAATTTTAGAAGGTGCTGAACACGATTTGATGATTTTTAGAAAATGTCTGTCTGTGAGTCTGTCTGTCACTCTGTCTATCAATCTGTGAGTCAGTCTGTGACAAAAATCTTGTGGGCGCTCCATCTCAAGAACTAACACACGGAATTTCACAAAACTTTTGATTCAGTTAGACCGTGATATAAACTGGTACTGATTCCTTTTTGGTGTATATCGTCCAACAAATGGCATTGCTGTGCCACATTTTTCTCGATTTCCGCAATAGCTGTATCTCAAGAACTAATACACGAAATTTCATCAAGCTTTAGATTCAGTTAGTACCTGGTATAAATTAGTCCCAATTAGTTTTTGGTGTAAATCGCCCAACAGGTGGCACTGCTATGTAGATTTTTTTATGATTTCCATATGATTTTTTTATGATTTTTTTGATAACCATCAACCTAAATTAACTCAATTACAAATTTAAGAGCTTTACACATGTAAATAATCTACAAATCCTCAAAAAAAAAATTATGAAAACGATTTAAGTAAAATACTTATGAAAAATTTTCACTTTCTTGGTCTTTTGGGCATTCTTAGGCATTTTGCACACTCAGATGAAAATAAATTTTATTTTATGTGGGAATAAGCTTAGATGCTCCTATTTATTTGTTTCCTCCGAACGCAAAAAACACTCAGCTATTTTGAATTGATGTAAAAATATTTTTAAAAAATCGTATATTTTTAGTTTTTATAAGGAAAAGAACAGAGGTCCCCGTTTGGGGACCCAGGAACCAAAGAAGTTAAAATCTTATTAAGATATTGTTAGGGTTTTTGAAATTCATCATTCTGTATTACAATCAGGGCTTAATTTGCGCCGGAGCCCACCGGTGCCCGGCTCCGGTACTTCTCTGTTTTTAGTAAATATTTAAGTATTGGTCGGAATTCTCCGGAGCTCATAAATACAGGGCTCCGGAGCCCAGTGCAATAGCGCTTCCGAAAAAGTGAAGCCTAAATTATCTTTTCCTTTCGTTCCCATCTCCAAGCTTTTGCATTCTTTTTTACCAAAACACTTATAAGAGACGTAATGTTTCGCACACGTAGGAGATGGAGATAAAACGAACTCAATTTTTATATCAGTTTAGGGGATTGAACTGACTCGAGCTCAATCTGTATTACATTTAAAATTTTATTTGTTCCTGTATAGAAAAAAAAAACTTTTCCTCATTTAAATTTACGTATTATATTCTATTTCAAATCATTTTAATGCTATTTTGATTAGAATGAGGGAGAAATAGAAACCGTGTTTTTCTATTTCAAATTATGTCGGCGACGTGTTGATGCAGCGCCTCCCAGGAGACTGAATAATGAATTTGCTTTCAGTTCGATATTTTTGTGTGTGTGTGTGATTAGGATAATTTTTTATTGGCTGGGTTTTTATTTTATTTTATTTAGATATCTAACTTGAAAAGAATATTTTCTGTTTTAGCCAACGAACATCAGCTTGAGGTTTTGTTTGTTTGGGGTTTTTTGATTCTATTGCATACGGGTATAAAAATCACGTTAGTTATTCTTCTATTTATTTTGTATCATGAACGGTATCCATGCTAAGGCTCTGCTCTGCACATTTACGGAGTGACTTTCATTTGTAAGTAGATATAATTGAAATGCATTGTTATTCTGATAGAAAGCAATCGAACAGTGTTTCCCCTTCTTCTATAAAATCACCGATTCTTTCCGATAACGGTGTCAGATTTTTAATTTAATCTGATTTTCAGGGACTCACCATAATAGATTGTTATGCGGTTATTCGATTATTGTTTAAGATATGCACCTTTTATAGGAAATTGTAAAACATTTTTCCATTCTTAAGCATATAAACATTAATTTCTGTAAATTTCATTCATTTTTTCCTTAAAAATGCATAGCTGCGAACTATCCCCTTTTTCGTGTTAACACTATTTCTTAATTATAATCCTTACCATACTTAATCGAAGAATTCTGTAATTAATTAACATTAAAATTAGGCAAAGATTACTATTCAGAAGGAGCTATCACTAAAACGTGGAATAGTTGACAGCTAATAGCAGCTGATAGATATATTTAAAATTTTTATTTTGCTAAAACAAAAAAAAATGCTTTAGATTTTGCAAATAATCTACAAAATATAAATATGCAGGTTAGAGTGACAGGGGGGGGGGGGAGGAGGGACGGTAAAGCTGTTGTACCGGTACCGCAGAATATTAGGGCTCCGGTACTTTTTTTGTTAGGAATTAAGCCCTGATTACAATTGAACTAATAATATGTTTGTTTATTTAATATTGTACGTTTTATTTAAAAAGCGCTCCGAACGTAACAGATACCTTATAGGATATAAAGATAACTTATAAATATTGGAAAATATTTTTTCCGTTGGTTCAAAGTGGGCAACGTAGGAGTTCAGTAATTTTCTACATTCAGTTTTTTTTTTTATGTTCCAGTAATTTTTCATAATGCAAACATCAGTTCATTAATAGGGAGTTTCAACAAAATACGTTTATGAATTCCTTTGTGCAACATTTTTCCAGGCATAAAATGAACAAAAAAATGTTTTCAACAAATATTTATGCAGTAATGTTTATTCTACATTATTATTATGTACTAAAATCTCGCTTAATATTTTTCAACTCAATGAACATGCAGTAAAAGACATCTTACGTTGGACGCTTTAAAGCCTCAAATATTTCTTTTGTCTACACACCAAACTTACACTTAAATCACATTTGTAAATATATATACAAAGCTCAGATGCCAACAGACTCTAAAGAGATGAAAAAACCAATGTAAAATAAACATATGCTTTTTTAATCCTTTGATCTCAACACAACCGCAGTACAATCCTTCATGTAAACCAAGAACAAAATAAGCAGCAAAATTTTTAAATGTCAACATGTATCTTCTGTGTTCATATTTATTATTTTAAAAGATTTTGTGGAAAAAGGGATAAGTGAAGTATAAATCAATCTTTGAGCAGTGGTTGTTAAATTAACTTCAAAAGAAAAATGTTTTGCAAAAGGTTTATTTTACTTTGATAAATTATAAATTTATTATTTTAGATTATAATTTCCAATAGTTGTTTAAATTTGTAAGGTATTTATCAATAATAATGGTAAAAAAAACTTTTAAAATGTCATTTTGTGAACAAAATTTATTCAGTTAATTAGAATTTATTAAGTTTAATACATTTTAGGAGCACTTAATTTTCGGATAATTTGGAATAAAACTTTTGTAAATTGTAATTATTCTACCTTACCGTGTCCGTAATTCTTTGCGCACCAGTTTAAAAGCAAAGGTTTTCAAAGAAGGATAACTCAAACTTAATTTTCTCTAAATATACAACCAAATTCTTGAAATGTCAGCTGCCTAAAATTAATTGCATTGAATAATAATAATAAAAAATAAATAAAGTCTCACAATTAGAACATTTGTAAAACATTTTTTCTCTTAAAAACTGAAGGCCTTATTGTTTTGCGCATGTGCATTTAAAAAACATTTTCGACAATTTCGATTGGCTGGTTGTTTCCAACTATGCAAATTATCATATCCTGGACTGATGGCAAGGGTTGTTTAAAAAAAGAGTGGTTTCAAATCAATTCATAAGAAGAAAATGGGCGGTAAAAGATTGACGGTTGAGCTGTGGAAGAAGATAATCGAAAAACGAAATTGTGGGTGTCTAATAAGGCAAATAGACAGGGATTTGATGATTTCTGAATCAACAATGCGTTATGTTTTGAAAACTTTTGTTGCAACCGAGATATACAGTGAAGAAACCGTACTGGTCGACCATCAACAACAGCGGTCTGAGAAGATCGAATGTTGCGCAGAGTGTTAATGAACAGCAGACCAGGAACGATGATAGAAGCCGCATCCCTATGGCAAGACAGCATAGGGCGACCAGTGACTCGTAAAATGGCTACAAAAATATTGTATTAAATGGGCTTCAAATCTTACAAAAGCAAACGTAAGCCAATGTTAACTCCAGCACAAAAAATGAAACGTTTTCTGTGGGCTGTGGATCACTTAAAATGGACAGATCAGAAATGGCAAAGTGTTATATGGTCGTATGAATATCCTTTTCCAGTTTTATATGTAAACTAGCAGAACTACCCGGCTTCGCCCGTGTCAATAATAAGGATCCTTCCGATTAAAATACATTAAACTGAAATAATACGGCAATGACAATAACTGAGATTGGTACATTTCCGTCCACGAATCATTAAAAAGAGCAATCAGAAATATAAATATAAGTAAATCAGTCTTAATTACGTCTACTATTAACTATACCATAATAATACATATTCCAAAGAAATGTCAAAACATACATTAAAATACAATTATTTGCTTAAAAGACATCATTTCAATAAAGAAACCCATTAAAAATATTAAAAATTTACATGTTTCGACTCTTTCATTGAGTCATCTTCAGAATAATAATTAAAAAAAACTACAAACACAATGCCAATTGTGACACTGTACTGATGATAGCAACGACCTAACCCATAAGTTGTGCCTTAACTGAGATTTTTCTTAACTTATGAACATCATACAATTTCGTTTTTCACACTTTCGAATAGAAAAAAGTTCTTTCAAATGAAATTTATTTGAAAATTGTATCTCAATTTTCTCATTTGAATGGATTTTAAAGTAATTTTAAATCAGGTATATTTTTTTAATTTCTATGCAGCCCAATTACGAAATATATATCTGCTTGCTCTTAATGCAATATCATAAAGAAAAGACATTGTTATGAGTAACTCTAGCAACATATTGTTGGTGGCAACAACCTAACCCAACGGTAAACTTAACTTTTACTGCAATTTGAACTTTAAACATCGCACATTTGATTGTTCCAACATCTAAAAGAATACAAAAAGTGCTTTCAGTAATATTTGTTTGAAAAGCTTATCTCAATTTACAGATTGTTTATCCATTTTAAATTAATTTTCAATCACTGAACTATTTTTAAATATACCTGCAATCCAATTAAGAAAGATATATCGGTTTGCTATTAATGCAATATTATGAAGAAAAGACATATCTATGAGTAACGCCTATCATCATATTGTTGGTGGCAACAACCTAACCGCTTAACCAATAAATTACGCTTTTGCTTCAATTAGATCTGTAAACAACATACTTCCGATTATTTCAACATCTAATAGAAAACAAAAAACACTTTCAGTAATTTGTTTGAAAAGTTTATCTCAATTTACAGATTTTTTGTATTTCTTAAAGTAATTTTCGAGCTTGAATTTTTTTTAATATGTCTGTTACAAAAGTTACAAAAGATTAACTTAATTGCTCAAAAACATTGTAAATTATTCAGTATATGTTTGTTTTCGTGTACTTTTACATAACTAAATTGGCAAATTTCAGTATTTGCTTTCTTGTGCGAATCTCATTCCGGCTGCTTATAACTTGGGTTCTTCTGAAATAATTTTGATTCATCTTGCACTATTAGCTTGTTAATTAAGGTTTTGGTGCGTAATATTGTTATAAGTAGATTAGTCATAGAATTATAGGGGAAAGTTCCATAATTATGTTGAATTTGATTATGAAAGATTAGTCTTTTTAAAAATTACGAATGGATTTCATTGGAACTTGCATTGTTTGTTAGATAATTTTACACGGATGGTATTTAAATATTGCATATAGTCTTACGTCGCTTTAATATAAAATTATGGAAGAAAGTTCAATAGTCAGGTGAGCCCGATTATAAACGATTAGCTTTTTTAAAAAGTTCTACTGGACAGATTTTGATGAAATTTGCACTGTTACTTTGGACTGAAATTTCTGGAATAGTTCATTAGTTTCAAATAGTTAGCATTTTGTTGTACATGCTTTGTTATAGAATTAACTGAAATGTTCTATAATCAGGTGAAACCAATTCTAAATGATTAGCCTTTTAAATAAGTTAGATATTTTCTGTGGAATAGTTTTAGTATATTGCATATCCGTCTATCATTATTGGCAAAATCCTACTATAAATGATCAACTAAAAAATTTGGTCCTTAACAGCCGAAATTTTGTCTTACACATTAGAAAACATAATAGCGCAGTGATGATCGTATTGTTTTCAGCCATACGAAAGGACATTTGAGATAAAGATACATATTGCTTTAAAATGGAAGATCAAATTCATCGATATATTTCCTTTAATTCAAGATTTGTTCGGAGAAACCGACCACCATACCGGGCAAAATGTGCCACTCAGATAAATAAGTGATCGCTAAAACGAACATACCAAAA
The DNA here is from genome assembly GCA_963932465.1 of Maratus speciosus. Taxonomy (NCBI): domain Eukaryota; kingdom Metazoa; phylum Arthropoda; class Arachnida; order Araneae; family Salticidae; genus Maratus; species Maratus speciosus. The sequence continues at coordinate 168,515,314 of OZ010797.1, forward strand.
ATACTTTTCTCTGTACTTGGTGAGAAATCTAACAAATATACTAAAGGTTAAAAATATATACGTGTTTCAAATTAAAAACGATTTTCATTTATGTTCTATTAACGGACAGTATATCAGGCATCTTTAAAACATGTATACAAAGATTCACTGACGATAGTTTTTAAATGGAAACTCATATTTCCATTCATAAAATCTAAATTCACCGCCGTTAAAATGAAAATGACGTAATTTCAAAAAGCGTTCAATCGTAATGTCAGTCATGAAGTTTTGCTTAAAGAGAAAAAACCTTATCCTAAAAATATTAGCTATGTTACAATTTCTATTAAATATAAATCATAGAAAAATCTTATTTATATAACCGTATTCGATATAAATTGTAGAATGTTACCACTGCATTTCAAGTGTTAAAACATTTATAAAAATGATATAATTAAAGATACAGAATTACAAAAAAATAAAAAGGGAAATAACTTGTATGAAACTGGTTTTTATAACCAGTTTGAAATCATATTGAGGAAATTGACGTCATATCTAGCAAACGATTTTTTTTATTATTATCATTTTTTTCTAAGTTGATTTCTTGATATTGAAACGACTTCATTAACATAGATTTCTTAACTTCAGAAGCATTCAAATAAGGTACTACGTCATTTTAACACATGCTTAGTTAAAGTTTCTACGTATATATGGAAAATGTGTATTTTCTTCTTTGAATGACGTCAGTTTCAAAAACAGCAGAAATATAGTGAGACAATCTGAATTTTTATTGGCTTAGAAAACAATGTACTCGAGTTATCAGTTTTTTTTTAATTATTGAGCAGTTTTTTTAGATGTGTGGCAACATGAAAGAAACAATTGAATTTGAAAATTAAAGAAAATGAAATATTTCTATAATGTTGAATAATAGAAGGTGGTAGAAAAAATGGATAAATAGTTATCTGATGATGTTTTAAAGTAGAGAGGGATCTATTCCACGTTCTAAATCGTATGTACACGAAGTTTCGTGCAAATCGGTCTAAAATTGAAGATTTGTATAAAGGACATACACACAGAGAACGGCTTTTATATATATAGATATCGGTCGTCGGGATGTACGGCAAGTAAATGAAGCTTTAAACCCAAAATGCGTCAAACAAGAGTGAAAGTTTTAGTCATATGTTCCAATTTGGGGATGTTTTTGGTTATTCTGGTGTCGCCCAAATGTTGTCTTATGGCGGGACTGTCAATGCACAACGTAATCGGGACATTTTTCAGAATAAGTTGTTGACTTCAGTTCAACAACTTGGCCTTCAATCGGGCTATCTTTTTCAACAAGACTTAGCCAAACCACATACAGCTAGGACAACAAAAACCTGGCTTCAAGAAAATGCTATTCCTGTGCTAGATTGGGTTCCGAATTCACCGGACATCAATACTATGGAGGATTTGTGGAAGTACTTAAAGAAAGAAGTTCGAAAAAGAAAACCACGTGACAATCAGCAGTTGAAAAGAATTGTTCTTGAAAAATGGCAAAAAATTCCAATTTCTGAGTAAAAACGATTAATTTCAACTATGCCGAGACGAATGAGAGATGTTTACGTTGCCAAAGGAGGACCAACGAAGTGGTAAGACTTACTCATTTCGTCACATTTGAACATGCGCAAAACATTAGGGACATCAACTAAAAAACTTGCAAGGAAATGGATCTCATTGGCCACAAAGTATGTGTCGTTTATTATTGGTTGTTCAATTTTACTATGTAATAGTAAAATGTAACATTTTTCATTAAAATAATTTACATAAAAATTTTTGAATTACTTTTAACTGTTATTGTCTAAAAAGCATCGGCAAACTAATGCGCAAAAAATTAGGACCACGGGTAAGGTAGTATCACATCATCACTGAAACATTAAATGAAATAATATATCTGAAAATGATAAATGTATTTGAAGATCAAATTGCAAATTGAAAGTTGAAATATTTAACTAATGAAAGATTTCAGTTCTAAAATGGTACTTGTACAATCACACTTTTCAATAAAGACATTTTTTTTTAATTCTCAAAAAGATTAGAAAATGTATAAAATCTAAATGTTTATGCATAAAAATTTGTTGCGTGTAATTTTGAGAATGCAAATAGAGACAATGATAGCACAAGCATATTTTTTCTTTAAATTTATTATTTTTCGTCATTTTTATACAAAGATGGGATATTTATAAATGCATTTATATATGTTAAAAATTTTACAGTAAATATTTTAAACATTTGATCTCATTTTTAAAGATTAAAAGTTTATGTTGAATTCTTGATCGAAATTGTATTTTTAATTATTAATTTTTTTATTTTTCAAGTGCATTTTAGATACATTTTAGTAAGAATTAAAAGGGTTCAACTTTGTGTCACTTAACAGTCTTTCCTGTCACAAGATATATTTCGCTTCACGTCACCACACCTCTCCACATACACATATAGAAAAAAAGATAATGTTTACCGTTTTTGAAATAAAAACAATAAAATAGCCCCAAAATAATCTAAATATTCATTAGTATTAAACACAAATCTCTTATTTTAAAAATAATTAGTCTAATCATGCAATAATATTATGAATTATAGTTACGAACGCCTTAATTGAAAAATTATAAGTAAAATCACGTGAAAATACTATGAATTACACATTGAATCCTACACACATTGAATCCTACAGTCTGCACTACAGTTATTTGTAATTAGCATGTTGGTGATGGCTATATTTCGTTATTTAACCCATTAACGACGAACATCTTTTACACTTCTTTTAATTCTTCTCCACCAGTTTTTTCCACATTGTAATTCTGAATTTTTAATCACTCAAAATGTAAGATTAGATAGTGCGAAAATTTCCAAGCTAAAATACTGGTATCCAAATTTAAAAGTTTTGTTCTCTTTACATGGCAATTTTCTTGCCATGAGTTCCCATTTCTTTAATGAGTTAATTCTCTACCCCGTGACTTTCACGGGCACTGTTGTCTGTAGGCTACTTTTTTTTTATTCAGATTGTTTGGTTCTTACCAATTTTTTAAACTATAGTAATTGGCGTTATATTCGCATCATATTATCTGCCATTAATAAGTTGAATATTTCGACCTGAAAAAATTGGTGTGAATCATACAATCTGAATTTTAAAAAAAGTCACCTACGCTTATCGGACGCGACGATAAAAAGGTTAAAAGAGAAAGAGCTCTCCCCCTCCCCCCCCCCCCCCAGTTTTACTTGCATGTGCATGTATGCAAATTGTAGGCATTATTTAACAAAAAAGAATTCTGTTCATGTTTCTATTATAAATGAATGTTTATAAATGACATTGTTTGTATTCCCAGCATTTACCGGGTGCCTCAAAAATAACTGATGGATTTTAAAATTCAAAAACATGCAAACGGTGACAAATATATAAAAAAAAAAAAATTCTTGCAGGAGTATTATGTAGGATGTCAGGGATTTTTTTATGGTGCGATTCTCAGTTTTAGTTACAATTAGCATCGATAGATGTCGTTGCAAGCAATAACCGCTAAACCCAGGCTCAATTTTTCAGCCTCTCTCATCTTCCATGTTAAAAAAGTAGATTAAATTGTATTGGATGGATCCCGAATTACCCAAAATCGGGTCTGGACTGAACACCTATTGCTCTCAGCGCCATCTATTGTTTGAAATTCGAACTAAAATCAAGAATCATAGTAAAAAAAACTCCTCACATCGTACATAACCCCCCCCCCCCTGCAAGAATTTTTTTTTAAATATCTGTCACCGTTTGCAAGTTATTGAATTTTAAAATCCATCAGTCATATTTAGCCATATGCAATACCTAAGTAATGCAATACCTAAAACAGGGATCGGAGTATATGGGACAAATTTTATTGTCCCTACCAGTATATTTTAACAATAATTTTCAGGATATAGCCCTATTGCTTACTTTATAAAAATGTCTGTTGAAGATTATTGATACAATATACTGGTAGGAACAATAAAATTTGTCCTATATGCTCCGACCCCTGTATAAAATGCAAAAGTATCGCCAGTGGGCGGTACATATGCGCAAAAGACGTGAATTCTAGTCAGTGTCAGCAATGTGTTAACACTGGAACGTCCGGAAGGAGTCTATCCGATTCCGACCATATGATTAAATGTCAACTGGAACCAGAAATTCTTTCATAAAATAAGTTAAATTTAAACCGCACAGATTTACGTTAAATAAATCAGTCAAATAATTTTAAATAAAATTTCTGGTGTCAATATTTTTATGAAACTTTAGTAAAATTTCCGGGCGTTCTAGTGTTAAAATGAATCAGCTTCCTTAACCCCTTGGGGACGAGCGACACTTTTACGTGCCGTATAAGATGCTCAGAATCTCGATAATTCTCAGTAGTTATTTTTTATTGTAAACTTATTTCATCAAAACACTTCTGCGATTCAATTTGTCGAAAATTTCTGTCTTGAAAAATCGGTGGTAAAATGTTAAAATTTGGCTGTTTAACCCCTTGGGGACGAGCGGCACGTATACGTGCCGCTTGAAGCGCTCAGAATCCTTGTTTTTCCTCACCAGCAAAATTCTACTGTAAAATTTGCCTTATTTAATCAGCGCATTTTGTCGATTCAAGAAGATACAAATTTCTCATTTTAAAAAACGATGACAAAAGATTAAAAATTTCGTAAAAGGCTCCCGTCCCGAAGGGGTTAACCCGTACAACGCACGAGAATTCATGTTGAATAACTATTCGATTTAGAAAAATATTTTTCTATTACTGAGCATTTTGTTAATGAAATTTAATTTATCATGTTGCTATGGCAGCAGATGATAAAACGACATCTTTGGAATAAGGGAATAAATAGAATAAAAAGTTTTGTTGATGTTTGTGAAAAAAAGTTTTTTTTTTTTTTTTTTTTTCCAAAAAGGTAACAATAAAGTGCAATTAAATAATTTCTAATTATTTGCATGCGAGGTACACTATAAGAAAAAACTGTAAATTTATGAGCGTTTGCCCTTCAATTTTCACGGGCAACAGCCTTATTTGATGAAAAACGGTGTGATCAATTAAATAAGCGGCCTTATCCCTTATAGATACTTAGAAAATTAAGGGCAATCCACATATTCTTACAGTTCTGTTAGCAAAAATACGGTACGGCCCCATACATTTTGCTCCACTAGGGTGTAACCCTTCATTTTAGCCTGCATGTTTAAGAAAGCATTAGAAATTCTGAGACATACGATCTGTTTAATTTCTTCTATTTATACAAAGAAAGAAGTAACGGATTCGTGGAAATTTTTGACTTCCATTTTTCGACAGATCTATATGTTCTAGAACGTCCTGAACACTATTTGTCTTTTTTAGAAAATGCCTGTCAGTGAGTCTGTGTATCTGTCTTTATATGAAACAAATTTAGAAGGCGGTCTAACTCACGAAGTTCTGCATAGAATAGAATTAAATTTCATATGAGGTTTTATCTTTATGTGATAGTTTTTGAGCTAAATCCCTGAATCGGTCTTACCACAAATCAATGATTTGTTTGACTTCCAGCATTTATTGCTCATATGTAGTAGTGTAACCGAATTATTTTGTGTGTCCCTGTAAATGAACGATAAATGCCGAGAACCATATTCTGCAGTAAGCATCTTGAAGCGCATCCCTGTGATGTATATCAATTTAAATATTTTCAAATACTGTAACATCGTTGCAATACATTGCAAGCGATTTATTCCCGTAGACCTTAATGTAAAGGACTGTTTGAGTGCCACTGTTAAACAACTATCATTGTAAACAACTATCACTGTACAACGACTACCAAACAACTATAAACGCTACTTATTTCATTTTCAATTACGAAAAATAGTAAACCTCGCTAACATATAAAAATTACACGTTAATCTGACAATATTTACGAGAGTTAAAGCACGGACTGATAGACAGACGGTGGACAGAAAAGCGAATTACTAAATTGTTTCCAACTACGTTGGAAAGTGTTAAAAACTTTTTCAGCAGTAAAAACAATGTAAGCATATCATCGGTACCATGTCAAACTATCCAATATGAAAACAGTGTTGCAGCGGCTAGTTTTTTTTTAAATTCAGATTTCTTGATTGGCTCCACTTTTCTGAAATGATAAAATTCCCCTTATTCCCGCCTTAACCCTTAAATGCGCGATTTTTTATTTTGTTTCGAAAAAATTATATATGATACTCTGAAAGGTTTATAACACAGGAAAAATAATGAAAAAAACCAGAGGTATATTTTTTATATAATACGTCAAACTTTTCTTCTGTTGCACATCTGCAATACAAGTAAAAACTACTGTCGTGTGGCTGTTTTACGCTAAAATAATGCAAATTAGTAAATACTTTAATAAGTATGTCTCCAAATACCTTATCTTATATAATTATTTATTTTATAAAACTTAACCTTTAACCCTTTAATTTCCATAATAGAATACGTTCTAGAAATTACGTAGTTCAGAGAATCTGACTTAACACCAGAAAGTTTTAATGGTTAGTTTCACTTTATTTAAATATTGAATGTCTGTTTTTAATTAAAGCAAATATATCTATTTTAATTTTCTGGTGTGAATTAAGGTATATGCGAATAATAAAAATCTATTAAATTCAAAACGATGTTGTTTGCATATATTCAAAGATGAGCACTGAAGGGTTAATTCATTAAAGCCGGTTGGCAAGAAATCTTGCCATCTAAGGCATACAAAACTTTTTAATTTAAATACCAGTATTATAGTTTGGAAATTTTCACATTATCTAATCTCAAATTTTGAGCGATTAAGTAAATCAAAATTACAATGTGGGAAATACCGGTATCGAGGAATTAAAAGAAATGTAAAAGAGGATCGCCTTTAATGGGTTAATTAATATGACATTAAATAAGGGGAATTTTACTATTTCAAAAAAGTTGTGCCAATCAAGAAATCTGAATTTTTAAAAAGTAGTCCACTAGCAACATTGTTTTCATATCGGATAGTTTGACATGGTACCGACGATATAAAATAGCAATTTTACGTCTTGGGATTTTAAAAGAACTGCATTTTATTAAAATTTTATTAAAATTTAATTTTAAAAAACCGATTGCTCTTATCCTGATTACAATCTTTATGCCTTTTTTTTTAATACATTAAGGGAATTTATATAAAAAAGTTATTTTACTTCGTGGCATATTAAAGCTTTTCCGAAGCTATTGCTTTTCATTTAATTAAATTTCCGTTTTAATAATTCAATTATTGAATATTTTTCAGTACTTTATATCTTAAAATCTTTTCATTAATGATTAAAAATTTTGACAATGTAATTACAGATAACCCGATATCACGCTTATTAAAATGATTTTACAGGGGAAAATATTTGTTATATTAACTTGGCTTCAATGTATTTTTTTCTAACAAAGGCTGTTTTCGTACTTAAAAACTTGCTTTATCTCAAATTAAAATACATTTATTTTTATAAAAAATGCTAATTTACTCTCAGTTAAGTTTCTTTACTCTTTTAAGTTAATTTACTCTCAGTAAAAATTTTAAAATGAAAATTTCTAATATGAATGCGTTATTCAATTAAATAAGAGTCAGTCTAGTGTATTAGAATTTGTAATTAGCCGTTATTTAAACAGTATTAAAACAAACAGAAACGAAAAACTTGTTAATTTCGAAGTGGTGCTTTTTATGAAATAATTTTCCCTTAAATTAATACATCCAATACTGTATGTAATCCATATTCGTTTCAACGATAACAGGATTTTGGAAGCACGTGTTTGTTTGTCGGTACCCTTTGATGATATTCGATGCGTACATCAATTTTTAAATATGGAAAATATGTTAATGTGGTCGTAAAGGAAGTGGCGGATGTTCAAGTATTTTATTGCAGTAGATTCCCGTTAATACATCTCCCCTTTAAAATTATTTCCGGTTAGTGAATATAATTTTGTTTTCGACATCATTTTCCATTTGAAATGATTGTAATCGACGTCAATTAATGTGCACTATTCATCGGATAAAAATGAGCACATATTTTTCAATTCATCGGGCAGAATATAAAGCAGGGGTCTTCAAACTTTTGCCTACAGTTCGATTGCCACCACGAATTATGAAAATATTTTTTGCCATACTTACTGGAAAAGTTTCAGACGTTCATTGCAACAGTGTTGCCAGTTTGGCTTCCAATTGTAATTCGAAAATTCAAATACTTAACGATTCGAATTTTCGAAATTACTTAACTAATAATACTTAACGAATTTTCGAAAGAGGAATTTTTATTTTAAGTGATGGACAAACGTCTCTTATTAAACAAAGCATTAAATGCTATTTTTTATTCCTGGTATGAACTCTAATCTAAATTTCTGAATAAAGATGGGTGCCAAACTGGCAATCCTGAATTCCAGAAAGTTTTTCTATACTAATACCAAAGCCCCTGAAAAATAAGCCAGCGGGCTTCTTTTTCAATTCCTAGTATTAGTTCACACTCTCCTATATTTATATTTATATATCTTGTTCAAATTTTCAATCGTTAATAAAATACTTATTATTCATCCTATCAAGTTGAAATAAATTTATTTTAAACTTGTACTGGATGACAATTGATGTTAACACAGTTTTTTCAAATATTAATTCATTAATTAAATTTTAATTAATTAATTTTAGTTTTATATGGGAGACGAAATGGCGTCCATTGGTTATTGAACAGCATTTAATGCATCTTCATATCTATAAGGGCCATAACCATAGGGGGGGCCTGTTCTGTCACCAAATATCGCCAAGTTTGTCGCCAACTTGGTGATGTATCGCCAAAAATGACGCCAACTTGGTGTTATCTCTAATATTTTGCCAAATTCCCATAGACTTCCATTGTAAACCAATAGGGTTTACTGTCTTATAGAAAATGAACAAATCGAGATATTTTAACGCAACAAAAATATTAGCTTAAGGGATTATATTAAATTTTTCTTTGATGGCCTAAGAAGGAATTGACTGTAACCCCTTGGGGACGAGCGACACGTATACGTGCCGCATGAAGCGCTCAAAATCCTTGTTTTTCCTCACCAGTAAAATTTTATTGTAAAATTTGCCTTATTTAATCAGCGCATTTTCTCGATTCAAGAAGACACAATTTTCTGTTCTTAAAAAACGGTGACAAATGATTAAAAATTTCGTAAAACGCTCCCGTCCCGAAGGGGTTAAAAACAAAATTTTTATAATACTTGTTTTAATTCGGGTTTCTTGATTGGCATCACTCTTTTGAAATGGTAAAAGAAAACAAGGGAATTTTACCATTTCAAAACAGTCGTACCAATCTAGAAATCTGAATTAAAAAAAAGTAGCCCACTGGTAACACTGTAATAATTCTGCACACTACATGTTATTTTTGACAGCTAATATTAGCGCCAAGTATCGGCTGGTGTCGGAAGCGGAATTGAACTTGAAGTTCAGAATACCTAAATTTAGTCCCCAAACATGAACGCCACGCCCCTCTCCTACGACGAGCTGCCAAAGAACAAGCTGTGGGGAGAAGAAGACAGCTACAAGCAATCCTCAGATTCCATATCCATCACATTGACCTTACCACAGCAAGCGATTTTAGTCAACGGCTCATCATTGGTATAGGTTATCGACTGCTTGTTGGATTAATATTCTCTTTCTCTATTTCTAATTCTATTTCTCTTTCTAATTTTTCTGGGTTAAATTTTTCATTTTACAGCATCTAAAAGATCACCTGTCGTAAGAGCCCGTTATTTTCAACTTGCAAAATTTTTTCCATTAATCTGCTTAGGCTTATTATATAACAGGTTTGACTAAATCAATGTAGTGATAGGCAGAATGAAGCATTGGGGCATGCGCAAAATCATAGCTAACAATTTTTGTTTTTTAAAATTCAATTTCTACGAGAAATTTTTGTCGAACAAGAAGTTTCGTATTTTAATTAGAAGTAATTTAAGATCCTCATAAAATTATAAAAATTGTTTTTACCTCCGAAACTTCTGAAGATGATTGATTAAAAATATTAGGAATAGTGCAGAACACTAGAGCAACTTTGAGGGGCGACTTAGTTGAAAGCAGCTTCAATCTACTGATTGAACGTCTTGTATTATTGTGAGCCATTGGGAATAGAAAATACGTAGTTTAAAACTTCTTAACCCTTTCCGGCGCGGAGTAATTCTGTTTATAAACTGATGAAATAAAGGACTGACACCAGAATTTATAAAATAATTTATTACAAAATACGAACTTGCTTATTTTCACGTACATCATAAAAGAAAAATTTTAATTAAATATTCTTGGTGCCTTTTGTAAGTTTTGGCAATAAAATTAGGCGTCTTTTTTAAGAACACCGCCCTCGAAAGGGTTAAGAAGCAAATGATAATAAATTAAAAATATAAAGAATAAAATATTACGAAGGCTGAAAACTATGCTTTTGGTTCTTTTCTTTTCACAAAATTTCTGATGGTAATCGATTAAAAATGTATGTAAAGGTTTTAACCTTTACATACATTTACCATACCAACATACCAACTGTTATACCAACTTTATACCAACTTTACATACCAACTGTTTTGCCCGAACTCTGTTCGGGCAAGAAAAGTTAGCTTGCTTCGTTACTAAAAGCTTTTACACATCACTAATTTTTACCTGAAATCTTCGGTTCATTAAATGGCAGACTTTTCTCGATTATTTAAGGCAAATATTTTTGTACTTAAGGGGGTCCGGGACACATTTTCAAAAAAATTTATTTATTGAGTTAAAATTTTGAAATTTTTTGTGATGGTTAACCATATCATTTGTAAATAAAATCGCATGATAAAACTTCACATATTTTTTTTTAATTTAAAATTTAAATATTGTTATAAAAGTGGTGTGGTTTAAAGTCGTTATAACTCGAAATATTATTTATAGAATTTCAATTTTTTTTCACTTAAAAAAACAGAAATATATAAGTTTTAATTTAGATTCAGCATTTTAAAAAATATTAATAAAAAAAATAAAACTATTTAAAGTAAAAATTAGAAAAAAAATGATGTAACTTTTTTAAAAAATCGTATTTTCAAAAGTAATATATATTTTTAATTTGTTGAATCTAAATTAAAGAAAAGCTATTGAAAAAGACATGTTCCAAGTTTGAATCATTTATCTGTAACGGTTCTTGATTTATAACAATTTAAATATGATTAATGGTGAAAAAACCCATCCTGAAGAAAAACGCAATTTCACAAGAAGTCGTTTCCTTGACAACCATAGCTTGAAAGGTAGATTTTGAAAACAAACCAAAACGAAAAAAAATAATATTTCCTGTTCTAATTAAGATAGGCAGAAATTTTTTTAACTGTATAAAAAAACAATTGAAAATTTGAAGATTTTTGTGTCCCGGACAGTGTTTCCAGATGGGCTACTTTTTTCTAAAATTCAGATTCAAGATTGGTTCCACTTTTTTGAGACTGTAAAATGCGCCTTACTTAATGACACATTAATTAAGGCGAAAACAAAAGGAATTTTAGCGTTTCAAATAAGTGGTGGCGATCAAGAAATCTGAATTTAAAAAAGTAGCCCACTGGCAACACTGGTCCCGGACCCCCTTAAAAAGTGGTGTTGGCTCCCTGTTTTTAGTTTATGGTGTCAAAAAAATGTGACAGTTAAGTGGTTAAACTATATTTTTGCGCATGTTCAAATGATTCATTCGAATACTAAAATTGTTCATTCTGCCCATCACTAAATCAGTGTAGCTAGTGGGCTACTTTTTTAAAAACTCAGATTGCTCCATTGCCACCAGTTTTTAAAATAGTGAAATTCATCTTATTTAAAGACATATTAATTAAGGCGAAAATATGTTTTTTTTTAATGCCATTTCAAAAAAGTGGTTCCAGTCAAGTACTCTGAATAGAAAAAAGTATCCCACTGGCTAATAATAGCTAAATAATAACTAAATAGTGGTAGTTTGATGGCCCTCTGTTTCAAGGTTGAAGACACCTAATATAAAGTTACTAGAAAGATAGCCCTTCAAAAATGAAGGAAAATGAGATACAAAGATATATGCAACACATGTGCAAGAATATGAGTAGATATTCTCGTTTTTTCCGCAGTGAGAGATGAAAATAACACATTTTAAAATGTGGAAATATGATGCCAAATTTTCTTCTTCGCCAAGGCAGTTTTCTCTATTTCGCGAAGGCCCCTATACTGAAAAAATACCGAGAATTTAATTTATATATCCGGCTATGTAAAGCATATTAAAACTGGGCAGTTAGGAGCTCAGGTTGCACAGCGCCGTCTAGTAGCAGTTCTTTTATTAGTAGCATCGGGATGGAAATGTGAAGACGTACATTTTCGTATATTACACTTTAAATATTGACCCATAGATTTTGAAAAAAAAAAAATCGGAGTTTAAATTACATAGCGGTAAGATTGATTATGAAAGATTAGAGGATTTTCAATGGGAATTTCGGCAAATTAGCGAGCTATCACCAAGTTCGCTTCATATATAACAACTTATTTTTGTCGCAAAATTTGGCGATATATAGCCAAATTTGGCGCTATTTTGCCAAGTTTGTCAAACTTTGGTGCTATAGTGGCAACTCTGACATTAGTAATTTACAACAATTTCTCATTGTTGAAGCTGGTACTGATTTCTCCGTTGGAAGCCTAACCATGACATGGCAGCGATCAATGATGCGGTCCAACCGGAATTGTGAAGGGCACACATAGACTTGGATTTTATATAAATAGATTCCTTTTGCACATTACGTTTTAAAGCATGGACTGTCATGGCACACAAATGTGCCAATAATATTTAACAGGGTACTAAACCACACCAGTACGTATGCTATCAATTATAATTTATAGCTATTTAACGGGACCAGGGTTTTCGTTGACTATTAGCCAACGTTAGCAATTTAGCTAATCAGAAATGAAAAACAGTAGCCAAATGAGAAAAATGTTAACAAAATAGATTCGTCGTGAAACTCTAAAAAATCCATCTTTAACCTCTTAATGTATCTCGTTTCCCTCCTTCCGTAAAATAATCTAATATTTTATAACTGCTTATTGATCAGTTATTCATCTAAATTAAACTATGCGCAATGGAATTTGTTGAAAAACAAGTACATTCTAAATGTCTAGCGCAATCGAGAAAAAATTTAACCAATTGAACCAATTTCGGGATTTTTTATCACATTTAGGAAACATTGGGGCGCTATAAAATGAGCGACGCCCATTGAAATGGGAATTAGTTTAATAGAAAAGGTTTTAAATGTAGATAAATGTTTCCTGTTTTGTCCATGAAGTTCGGATGTCTCACCCTATAGCATTTATATACGATTCTTGCCATAAGATTTCAAGTACAAGTACATATCCGCATTTAAGGGTCATCACATTTAGTCACAATGACCTTATAGTATATCAGGGGCTAATAAAATAAAGTAACGCAGCAATATCGAGAAAACAAAAGGGAGATATTTACACTTCAAACAAATCATTTTTATTTCGATCTGCGATAGATGGGATGTTTGAACAGTCAGAGGACGGCACCCTTTTCTCTGATCAAACTGCACATGTTTATTATAATCCAAAATGCTTTAGTAATAAATTGCATGCATTATATACTGCATGCTGAATTCTGAATGCTAATATGGATTATTTTGCGCTCCAGTTAAAGTAAAGGAAATCAATGATAAAAAAGAAAATTATTTCATCATTTTTTTTCATATATGCAATCAATACGTACAAAATTACATACATTAAATATGTCTTGCTGAATGCATATGGACTTTCTTGCACTCCAGCAAAACATAATGGAATCAATAAGAAAAAACAAATGCTTTTTTCCCCCCTCATACTTTATTTAACCCTCCGTCTACCAGACGGGTCCATTGGACCCGACAGGTACATACAAAATATTCATTCAAACCAGAAATTTCTTTAAAATAAACTAAGTATATAAACCAGACAAAAATAAGGTAAATAAATAAGTGAAATATTTTTAAATAAAAATTCTGGTGTAGAACGTTTTATTAAAACTTGAATAAAATTCCCGGTAGATCTAGGGTTAAATGATAAATTTATCAATCCTTATGATTGTCTATTGAAGGCATGAAAAATGATATTGTTATTGAGAACAAATTAATAAAATATTTCACTAAAATAACAATAATATCAGCGTTTGATTCATATCTTTTACTATGTCATTTTTTTGTGAAACCTTCTATCGAACATTTAAAACGTGGTTTTTCTATTGATTTGAATTTTATTTTCAAATGTATTTCAGGGCTGATTAAATCTATTTAAAAGAATGCTTATACAATGTACACAAAAAATATAATTTCTTATATACAATATCCTAATAAGACATTTCTTCGAAAAGTAATATTAGTACAATGTTGGCAGGTGGTTTTCTATGAAATCAAGATTTCGAAACAATAGAAGCCTCCCCCCACCCCCCCTCTTCTGAAAGTCATTGTAACACTTGGTTGCGTAATGTTTTTGATTTTAAGCATTGATATTTTTTTTACATTGCAAGAATTTAATATAACATTTTTTACAATCTGATAAAATATGACTAATTAAATTATTATAAATGCATATTGTTTCTAATATAAGCTTACTAATAGTTTTTGTAAAAAAAAAAAAAAATAATAATAATGCATATGTGGCATTAATACAGCTACCACTGCATAGCTGCCAACTTTTACGCTTTTTTCCTAGCACTATATTTGACCAGAAAAATTCGCTTTATTTAATCCTGTGTTTTCGATTATTAAATAAGACAAATTTCTCTGCCAAAAAATAGTGGTAGGAAAAAGCGTACAACTTGGCAACTATGACTATATTTATAATCTATTTGCATGATTATTTTTAAAGTTTTATTTTTCTTTTATATGTTGTCAAAATGTATGTAAAAAAATTTCGTTTTCAGAAAGTAGAATGTGAAAGAATTAAAAAAATAGTCGCCAGTGGCAGCTCTGAACTAACTATTCAGAACACATCCTTGAAAATGGAGTTAAAGTAAACATGAGTAGATTTGTTACCCTGCTAGCAGAGTATTGATATCAATCTCGGATCGCAGTTATACTACATTCTAAAATAACGTCAGCGAATGTTAAATGACACATTTCTAGTATTGATTTCATTTACGGTTTCCAGGGGTCATGCGCTTCAGGGAATTTTTCAGGGCAAATATCAATATTTTTTTTAATATATAAAAATAAAGCTTAGATAAACGCGCGAATTTTCGCCTTATTTAAATAGAGATTTTCTATAGGAAAATACTTGTACCGAAGAAATTCTTGATCTTGAAATTTCAGGACAAGTACGACCCCTGGTTCTTTCATATGTTATTTCAATATTAATGTATTGATCATTAGGGATATCTTTTTGAAATGCATAAAACACAGAGCTTCTTATTTCGATCACACTGATAATACAAGATGAACCAAAAGTCTTGACTTGAATATAAATATTTATTATACTCAAACTATTATAATTAAACATATGTTTGTTTGGATACATTGTAAATACTCTTATAAATTTTTTATAAGACAACGTACCTCAGTAAATTCCAACATGTACCCGCCAAGTGCTCTTAACATGTCTTCTGTTCCAGTACACACAGTAGCTTTAGAAGCAGATATTTGAAGTCCACGAATTAATTGGGTAGGACTCCGCTAAAATGTTTGCCGAACGCTTTCAACAATTGCTTCACTTACACTACGCTTGCAAATCAGGCTTGCAGATCTGGGCAGATCAGCAACGCTGCCTCTTTCTTTAAACCTGTTATACCATCGCTTTATTGATTTTGCATCAGGAGAGTTGCATCCGTAACAACGTCAAAATGTTCGCAGAACATTAATGGACGATTTCGTTTCGTGAAACCAAAGCACACATTGGTCTTTCTTCTGAATGGACGCCATTTCGGTCGAAAATATCTTCCTTACAAAGTCCTCCTTCCCTGAGTCGCGCCACTTGCATCCGAGTTGCATCCGTAACAACGTCAAAATGTTCGCAGAACATTAATGGACGATTTCGTTTCGTGAAACCAAAGCACACATTGGTCTTTCTTCTGAATGGACGCCATTTCGGTCGAAAATATCTTCCTTACAAAGTCCTCCTTCCCTGAGTCGCGCCACTTATTGCATAAAAAAAAAAAACTTCTTAAACTGACCGATCCAATGATACAACTTTAAGGTTAAAGTTAAGGTTAAGTTACATTATTATACAAACGGTTAATTTGTAATGAATTATTATAATCAGGGCAAAACTTGTGGTTCACTCAGTATATTTGTGCTAAAAACAGAGTAAATGCTACATTATAAAAATCACGTTTTTTGCCATTACGATTGCCACATTTTTACGAAAATATTTTCTGTGTGTTTCCGATTTTTTTTTTCGATCGTCCGTGTAGAATTAAAAATATTTTACTGTGTGAATTTTCACAGTGATTTTCGTAAATTTTTAACTTTTTTCTGCAATTCGCCGATTTATTCAATTGTTTTATGAAATACCGCGAATTTCGTAAAATCGTGCCATTTTTGCGGAAATAGTTAAAACTATATTTTCTAATTTTTTATCTATAGAAAGTGTTATGTTTTTATGACAATTGAAGTCTATAAAATGAAACCCCAAAATTTCTAAATTTGAATTAAAAAATATTTGGATACTTTTGAGCATGGGTGTCCTGGGCCCATGCATCGGATGCTATGCTGCACATCAGCTCGTGATACCAGATGTATCTTCTGTATATCTTTTACTAAAAAACAGCAAATGTACTGCTAACATTGGCATTTTTATCCACACATAGTTATAATTTTTTTTTCAAATAAATAAATATCTAATTTAATAAGAATATTTTAAGCAATACTTTAGTTATCAGTTTTTGTAATTTGAATATTGAATGTGGCTAGAAGAGATAAACATTTGTCTTTTAACAAATTTTGTGTATTTTGAAACTTATTTTAAAAATATGTGAATTTGATATCATTTCCTTATGGAATATTAAGTAAATTTTCACTGCAATAATTCTGTATTTTTCCATGACATCACTGTTTGAGGATAAATAATTAAAAATACAAAGAAAGCCCACTTATAGCAAGAAATGTAATATTGCATAAGACAGATTTGTAAAATTTTGGAAATCAGAAATTCAAAACTGTCTGAAACAGCTATCCAATATCACTTCCAACCAGGGTTTCTCTGCCAACTCTATTTCCAACAAATAGCTTGATCACAACAAGCTCATTTTTAAATACAGTGGAGCGCCGATTATCCAAACAAGTCGGGACCGACCCTAGTTCGGATAAGCAAAAGTTCGGATAAATGGACAGACAATTCAAGGGATCTTTCTAATTATACTAAAACCTTCACACGTTAGCTAAACTTAGGACTGGCAGCACCAGTTAGTGCTCGCATGATTAATTATTTTTTTAATTATTTTTTTTGTCTTTTTAATTATTTTTTTTACATTTTTATCATTATTTACTTTTTTTTAAAAATCCTTTTTATCATTTTCTGAACTTCACATATTATAATTTAAGCAAAAAAGCTTTTTATTATTGCTTGCTTCACCGAAGACATTCTTTTCTATGCTGTCCTATCTCTAATTCTTCTTAAATACATTATTTGAAATTGATCAACGTTCTTCTGCCGTTCGAGCCATTTTATAGGTGTTTCCAAACATTCAAAGGCTTCGTTGTGTGATGGGCTTGGGTTATTTTCAGAATATTCGTTTTAATTTTCTTCAATTTCTTTTTCATCATGAATCTTATCATCATTTAAAATATGATATCCAGGGTTATGTACTTCACTATTTAACCACTCGTTAATATCATTTTCTTCATAGCTTAGCATTCTTCCCATCTTCTTTATTATTTTATATTCCTCATTTTCTGATCCACTATCAGTTTTTTCTCTTTATTTAAAATTTTATTCCAAGACAATCGATAATTGGGAGGTCGGTTAAAAAAATTTTTGGGGAGGCTATTCCTATAACCGGAAGTTCGGTTATTTTTTTTTTTTTTTGAGAGAAATAGGTTGTTCGGATAATTGGAATTTCGGTTAATTGTAGTTCGGATAATCGGCGCTCTACTGTAATGACAATATGCCCCTGAAGCAAAAGATAAACTTAAATACGAAAAATTTAACCAAACATAATATTTTACATTATTTTAACACTGAAAGCGCCAAGAGCAGTCAATTTGACTGCTACCAAATATATATAATTCGATTTGAACCAGAAATTTCTTTAAAAATGTGTTAAATATATTTATCGCATAAAGGCATGGTAGACGGATAAGTAAAAAAGCTTTAGCTCATTAAATCCGGTTGGCAAGAAAACTTGCCAGGTAAAGCGAACAAAATTTTTAAAATTGAATACCGTGTTTTAGTTTGGAAATTTTCATAATATTTTATTTCAAATTTTGAGCGATTAAATAAATCCAAATTACAAAGTAGCAAAAACTGGTGTAGAAGAATTAAAAGAAGTGTAAAGGAGGTTCGTCGTTAAAGGGTTCTTGAATATTCTCACTCCTGTGATATTTACGGGTTGTGTCTATTATTCAGATTGTTTGATTCCCACCAGTTTTATAAAATAGTGTAATTGACTTTAGTATGGTATTATTTTACCTGTCATTAAATAAGAAGAATATTTTTTTTTCAAAAGAAGTGGTGCCAATAAGCAATTTGGATTTTTAACCCTTTCAGGGGCAGAAGCATTCTGTTCGTAAAACGATTAAATAAATTGACTGACACCAAAATATTCAAACGAATTTCTTAGAAAATAAAAACCTGCTATTTTTCCACTTTCATAACAAAAGTAAAATTTTATTAAGATATTCTTGGTGCCATTTGCCAGCTTTGGAATTACAATTAGGTGGCTAGACCCGCTAGCCACCGCCCTTGAAAAGGTTAAAGCGTGTGTGTTCTTGTAACGCTAGAACACACACGCGCAGGGCCTGGTTACTCACGGGGTAAACTTCCAGCAGTAAGTTTTAATTGAATTTTTCGTCGTATTTAAGCAAAATTACAGTCATGAATTAGGAAAAAAATTATTTTCTTTTTTTACTGATGGGCGTTTGTCTCATTGGTAATCAGGTACCGCACAGACGAAGTATGCATAGCTGGCAAATTTTTGGCCTTTCTGTTTCCACTAATTTTTAATGAAATTTTACCTTATGCAATTGTAGAAGTTTAGAGTAGAAAAACATTTGTTGAAAGTTAGTGGCAAGAAAAAAACCTAAAAGTTTGCTTCTATGGGTATTCCATACGCAGGATGCGTACGGTGTTGTTTTTTTAACCACCAATACTTCTAAACAATTTTTCTCATCCTCTTTAATCGCAGGGAACAGTTCCAAATTTAATGACGAAGTCAGTGTTGCCAAATTGGGGATTTTTTTGTTCCCAGATTGTTGAATGTCACCGCTTTTTTGAAATTGAAATATTCGGCGTATTTAAAATGGATTAAATATTCTGAAAATTAAGGTGAATTATACTTTTTAAAAAAGTGGTGACAGTCAAATAACCTGAATTAAAAAAGTCTCCAATCTGGGAAAACTGGATGAATTATCGCTAAGATTACGTTTTGTAAGATAGTGTTGATAAATATAACAACTGTACGTACGAAGGGTATATCGTATGTCATACATTCTGCGTGTGCTCTCATGTTAAAGTGAAATATTTAAAAAGTTTGATATAAACAAAATTATTGGAGATATATTCGATATTTATTTATCCCTTCTTTGTTTATTTTAAAAAAATATAAGTTTTGTACTGTACTATCTATGTTTCTTACTATCGCGAGAATATTTCATGAATATTTTTCAATTTAACGCAAATTACCTACAAGTTTTGGCCTAATGTTTCCACGACTAATGTTTACTTCTAGTAGTTATAAGTAACGGCCGTGTATTAAACAATATGGAGAACAAGAATGAAATCATATTTATTATTCGAACATGTGAGTTTCCGTTTAAACCATTAAAATTAAATTAATTTCTACTCCGAATCGCATCACTTTGAAATAAACGGTGAAATGCGAGTATTACTCGCGCTCAGAATGTTCCGTACAATAAATGTATGAATTATTAACGGTATTATTAAAAACTCTTTACTAAACGAACTAGTCGGATATATCAATCACAAATCTTTCTTCCATCACATAAATAATAATACTTCAAAATTTGCTATCACACTGCCAAAATTAAGTCGCAATCTATGCCCGTCATGAAGATTCTAAAGATATGAAATGCCGTGCATTTAGTTCTTGAGATATGGTTATCGCTAAAATCGTGAAAATCCTGTAAAATGCAGCCTAGCAGCGCCACCTATTGGGTGATTTACACCAAAACATAATCAACAACAACTTATGTCAACGTCTAACTGAATTTGAAGTTTGGGAGAAATCCATCGACTAGTTTTTGAGATAGAGCTATTGCGAAAATCGTGAAAATTCCAGCATAGCAGCGCCACCTAATGGGGGATTAACACCAAAAGCGAATCAGCAACAACTTCTGTCAACGTCTAACTAAATATGAAGTTAGATGAAAATTCGTTCATTAGTTCTTTAGATAGAGCTATTGCGCTAATCATGAAAAATACAGCACAGCAGAGCCACTTGTCGGGTGATTTATACCAACACGTAATCAGCACCAATTCATATCAAGGACTAACTGAATTTGAAATTTGATGAAAAACCGGGCATTAGTTCTTGAGATAAAGCTATTGCAGAAATCGTGTAAATGCAGCATAGCAGCGCCACCTGTCGGGCGATTTACACTAAAACGTAACCAGTACCAACTTATATCAAGGACTAACTAAATCTGAAATTTCATCAAAAGATGTGCTCACAGATAGACATTTTGTAAAAACAAGTTTTGCGGAAACTCTGACCCCTAAAACGAATAAATCTGTCGAAAAACAGAAGCCAAACATTTTTACGAATCCAATACTTTCTTCTTGCAAAGATAGAAGAAAGTAAAAAGTAAGACTTTGCAAAAAACTATACAACGTAGGGTTTGGTATTGGTGTATAGATACTAGAAAAGTGTGAATGGGTATACCGTAAAAGTTCAAAGAGATATGAAGACTAATAATATCAAATATTGCTATTCTGTATAACTCTTATACTAATCTTATACTAATCTGTTTATGATGAACTTAATTCCATACTGACAATAAAAATCGTTCATACTTAAGGTTCATTTGGCATTTCATAAAACTAAATCCCGCATCGTAATAAACTTTTTCTGTTACAGTGTAGCTAAAGCAAAATCATTGTTCAATATAAACTTGGCATTGCGCTAAGCACGCTTCGAAAGAGGTCGCAAATTGGCAATGCCGAATGGTCCATGCCGCGTTTTGCAAGATAGGTTTTTAATTAACTTTTAAAGACACGGAATAGCGTTAAGGGAGATCCACTCAATGAAAACTATTTGCGAATCCCATAGTATTTATGTGATTAAGTCTAATTAAATTATTCTGTTTTTAACAATTTGGCATTTGTTGCTTTTATAGAGCTACTGGGCATTGCATTACACAAATAAATCATTAAATATCTAGGCTTTAAAAGCCGATGGTATGTAGAGTATGCCGCCCCTGTCATTATATATGTCCAAACCGTCCGTGTCTTTAAGGGTTAATATCTCGGCTAGTTACTGACGATTTTTTTTCAAAAATCATTATCAACAGTGCTTTTATACTTCTGCTACCATAGGTACCTACAGCGCTCTTCAACGCCTTTGCTGAATGCCCGCAAATCAAAATTTGTGTGTAACGGAAAAATGCGATTTCCTCAAAATCTATGTGACCTCAGGTAATCGCTATAATTTTCCTGCAAGGTTTAAGTTAACATCTACTAACACTATTTTTTTCATGATTTTTGTTTCAGTAGATTCAAAAATAGATGGGTGTGGGGAACATATTATTGAACTACATTTTCGACGATATCTCAGAAAATATAATGCCTAAAATTACAAGAATGTATTTTTGAGTTCAGCGTTACGAAAGCTTTCATAGGATACCCCACACGATATAAAAAGAAAAGATTTTTTTTCAAGTAAGTTAATTAGACCCTCTACATTTTCCCTTAAAATATTTATAAATTTTTAATAATCTGAAAATATGTGGCTCAATAGTCTTCATTACTGCCCCCAATTTGAACTTTTCACCTCCCATAGTTTACGAGTAAAGTGGCTGTGACAGACAGACACAGGAGTGATCTTATAATGGTTCCGTTTTTAAGTTTTATGTACGGAACCCTAAAAACACGGGGTAGGGGCAATTTCATGTATATTTCATCGGACATTAGCACATAGCCGAGGGGCAATTTTTATAAAATCGCAATTTTGAAACAGTATAAACTCCTCCCTGTTCTGAAAGTCTTTTGTAAATTGGTGTCCTAGATAGGTTTTCCAAGTTTATGCATCGGTAAATATCTTTCAACGTACGAATTTAATACAAAATGTCTTGCAATTAAAAAAAATATGAGCAACATGATATAAATGCATTTTCTGTTAGGTAGAAGCCACGCTCTTAGACAGTGATTGTGACAGAGTTCCCTCACATATCCTTTTTTTTTTTTGTTAAAAATTAATTTAATTCATTTATTTTGGCTTTTGAAAAACATGTTGTTTTTCCCTTCGTTATGTTAAAATTTATTATTTAACTCTACGCTTAAAATCCATTTCGAATCTTATCTGTTCGTTGTTTTTTTCTTTCTTTCAATAACCGCTATGATGTAATGCAGTAATTTTCACTTCATGATTTATAATCGCTTTCTCAATAACATCTGCGGCCGTTAAAATAAAATAAAAACAGAAGAGCTAAAACCACCTGCTTTTGATTTCAATGCATGTTATTTTTTGTTTTGTTTTTTCATTTGCGTCGCCCGCGATAGATATAAGTAAGTCTCATTCTTTACTTAAGTAAAAGTGACCGTTGAAATAATATATCAAAATGTAAAATGATAGTATACTGAGGCTGTCTTTAAATTACTTTTCATGTACGTTAAATTTATTTGACAGTTGTGTTAAAGTTTATGCCTTTCTCGGTATTGCGAAATTATCTATAGCAATCATTTATCATAATCATTTGTTTAGATAATTTATTGCCGGCTTTGTGGCGTCTCTGATATATACATATGTAGAACCGTTTTTCTGGCAACCATTCTGCATCACGCGATTTATTCATTGTTTTTTCGGGGTGCTGGATTCTGGGCTAATCATTTTGGCTCACATATATGACCCTTTTTCTACTTTTCATGCACTGTTTTAATGCTGGAAATTTGGCAATGTTTAGCACAAAATGTGACATGCTTCTTATGAAAGTCACTCACTTAAATTGTTGGATCTCAACCAGATAAGATGTAAAAAGACCTAGTGGTCTGAGGTTACGCTCAGGCGTACCTCTTATTTGCGGATTTCCTCTCTCTCCCATTTAGTATTTATAAGTAAATTGCCTTTTATTACTATATTTTAAAATGTTAATAAAGTTTTACTAGTTCCGTATTTTATAGTTGGAGTTTTTCTTCTGCACTTAACTGAACCTCACTGAACATCAACATAGTGAATTTTTTGAATGAATACGAGAATTCTCCTTTCCTGTCGTGGATGTGTTAAAACTTCTAAAATAATTGCATCTAAAATATATTAGAAATTGGTTATGTGGAAGTGTTATATAAACTGGAAATATTTCCAAACAGTGATAACAAATTATATAACTGACTAGCAATAATCAAAAATTTTTATTCACTAAAAGATTAACGCTTAACCCTCTGCGCAACCCAAGAGTTTCTCGGACAATGTAAAAGTAGCAAAATTTGCGCAACCCGAGATTTCATCGGGGATGCATTTTCTTCGTCTAATTAACCCGCCTTGATCATTCCCACCAACTTTTTATTGTAAATTTTGCCTTATCTAATCGGAGCATTTTCCCGATTAAATCAGACGAAAATTTTTGTTTTGAAAAACCAGTGGCAAAATAATAAAAATTCTTAAAAGACGCTCGTCTCGAAGGAATTAAGTACCAATTTTTGAAGCTATTTTGATAAAACAATTACGCAGCGAAAGGGTTAAACTTAATCCAGTCTTTATTTAAAGATTTTGCATACGAAGATGAAAGTAACTTTTATTTAAATATCAACCCCTTGAAAGGCTTTGGAATATTATATATACTACTTAATTTTAACCATCAAATTCCACATTAAAACACCAAATAAAATAAACTAAGACAGACTTGGGCACAGTTAAAAAATAAAATTTATAAAGAATATACTTAAAAACAATTAAAAATACACTATGTAAACGTTTCGCCAAGCTTCACGCAAGGCATCATCAGTACAAAAAATATCCATTGCATTTCAAACGTCAGAACAAATCAAGAACAGTTACAGTTAGTTATTTTAAAAACAAACAATATTCACTAGGGACAGAACGAGCATCATTCAAAGCCTGCGACCGCAATTCAGTGAACCAAGCCTCAAGGAGCAATCTACCATGGTAGTTGTTACAACCCGATTTCAAAATACTGGCGTTCGCAATGAGCGGAATGTGATTCGTTTGAAGTGAATGCTGGACAATTTTTGAATTCAAATTACCCTTTTTTAAAGCACCAGTATGTTCTTTTAGGCGAATTTCCAATGATCTACCAGTTTCACCAATATAAACACTATTGCAATCTTTACAAGGGATAATATAAACAACACCGGGTAATTTAGACTTATCATATTGAAATTTATGCTTATTGAAAAAGGAACTCAATTTATTAATATGTTTAAAAGAAACTCCAATATTAAATGATTTTAGGATGCCAGAAATTTTTTTTCTGGCAAAATTCCAACATTTTTCCAAAGTGTGGTACAAGTAACCCTTGGAGTACACGAAGATGTTCTAAGAGATACGCAAGGACGTTGTGTCAACAACCAACGTATGATACGGCGTAGCTATACGAGTCGGTGAAAAGTTTTTCAAATAATTGGCTGAAAAAATAAAATACCCTAAAACTATATCTTAAAAATGATTGATGTTTATATGTCAGCAAACTAACTACGAAATTTCAACAAATATTCAACTATACATGAATACAACCCTCACGTTTAAAATTTGCTATACCTTAACCTACATTAAATATATGTGGGTAGTTCTGAAATTAAGTGGAAATTTGAGTCCCAGTCGAATTTTTGTACTTTTGTGCAAATAATTGTTCAACTAAATAGATAATCTATGAAGGCTCATCTAAAACTTGTATTAAAAAATACTTTAGAATAAATTTGAAATTTAAATCTATTTTAACACTAGAACGGCGGCGAGGGGTCATTTTGACCCTTGCCAAGTGAAAACATGTCGATTCGAACCAGAAAACTTTTTAAAATACAAGATTAACATACGCTGCCCAAAAATAACTTAAATAAATAAGTTAAATATTTTTAAGCAAAAATTCTGATGTGAAATATTTTTATAAAATTTGAGTAAAATTTCCCGCCGTTCTAGTGTTAATAAAATTAAAATCACACTAAATGTCACCTCCATGGCCTCCATGCCTGTTTTGAATTTACAACATGAATGTAATCCCATAAGATAAAGGAAAAGAACAGTATAAAATATATTAAGTAAAAAAATGGATATGCTTTATTTATTCTTTTAAAGAAAATTTTGAATATTTATATTTAAAAAAAAATTACAGACCAAGACACTTCTGTCCCCAGAATTATACCTACTTCCATGACATATAAGTTATAGTTATATAAAAATGTACTAGATGGCAGCATAATTTAGAACTTTAGATACAAATTAACTGCAGGAGCTGCTTGTTTGATGCAATATTTCTGAAGCATGGTAAGTTATTATTTCATCTAGTTTTAATTTAAATTTTTTTAATTATCATAGGGTACTTTAAATGGATTTCAAATCCATGGCCTCATTAATTAGGTCAGTTTTAAAAATAGCAGAATTCTGTTGATGAGAAGTTTTAAATTGCTTTAGTTAATTTTGTATCCAAGTAGCATTATGTTAATGTTGTGCGTAGTTAAGAAAATATTAGGCCTGAGCTCAGATATGTCACCTCCATGGATGTCACTTCCATGCCATTGTTGTAGCAAGGAAGTGATATTGATCCATGGATGTGACATTTATTGATGTAAACAATACTTTAAGAGTGCTTAAAGTATATTTTTACAATTATTGAACGTATATTTTTATTTTAGGGATCACTTTATATTAATAAAAATATTTTTTGAAACTGAAAATTTTTAATTCTAAAACATTCCATTTTGTATAATTTTGATTTTGCCTTTCAGTATTTCTTTCAATGCAAGTTAAATTTTAGATTTAATAAAACTTTATTTTAAAGCCTCTTATTGAATTTCCTGATATCCTAAAAAAATTAAATAAAAATAGAACTAAATTTAAATTTTCAGTT
Organism: Maratus speciosus; assembly: GCA_963932465.1. Lineage (NCBI taxonomy): Eukaryota > Metazoa > Arthropoda > Arachnida > Araneae > Salticidae > Maratus > Maratus speciosus. The sequence goes on from OZ010797.1 coordinate 168,541,695, forward strand.
TTTCTATGCTAGGCAATTTGATAAATGAAAACAAAAACACAAAATATTTGTTTAGTACTTAATATAGTTAATAACATGGACAAGTGCTGTATTTTCTATTTATGTAGTAATCTACTTATTTTTATCTTATTGCACATTATTATTTTAAAATATTGTTTAGTTATCGTGGCTCGACCAAAAAGCAAAAAGATTTCTGTAGAGAAAAAAAAAGAAAAATCAGACGAGAAGCAGAGCAAAAAAAAAAAAAAAACGGATAAAATTAAAGAAAATCCAAATTGTATAAAAAATGTAAGAAAAAAGAACGCAAAAGGTATTACAAGAGGAAACAAAAATGAAATATTAAAGCTATTTCTCAAATGAGTCAACGACAGAAACGTGCACAAAGAAAGAATTGGGTACAAAGGATGAGGAAAAGTCAAGACAAGAAATCAAATAAAGAAAAATTACAGCAAGTTCTTTTAAATTATACTACACCAGAAACAGATGATGATCCAGAAATTATAAACAATCATATTGCAAATGCTAAAGATGTGATAGGAAAAGCAGTTACCAGTCGGGTAAAAATTGGTCGAAAAATTGTTAACAGAAACAAAACAAAGGTATAGCGAAGAATAAAATTGCTCAAAAAAGAGTTTAAAAATGAAAGTTATGAAAAGTTGAAATAAAAAAGAGAAAAAGATAAATATAAGAAAAGATATCAATGCATCATAAGTAAAAGGAAAAATTTAAACAGTCCAAAAGAGAAGGTACAAAAAATATTGAAAGACGAAAATGTTTCTCCGAAAGTCAGAAATTGTCTTGAATTCGGTTCAGCACCAAAAGTCAAAAAAAGCCTTTGGACTTGTCCTTTCTGGAAAAGTAATAAAGAAGTACCGCGGTATGCACAAGATCCCAGTTAGCTCGTTTTAAGCTGTATTTAGCAAATGTGACCTTAGTTGAATATTACGAAGAAGTTAAATTCGTGCAAAGATGTTCGGGACCCAAGAAGAAATTTGTTTTCAGTAAAGAGCGTGGAGCAATCATTAGATAATAAGAATTAATTTGTGTTGTTGAACAGCTGAAAGTGAACAATCGGTTGCAATACATTTCTGATTTAATCCCTCAAAACTGCAATAATATTTAATAAAAAAATTAAATCTGAGTTTTGTTCTTTTTTGTTAACATGCCGCTCAAGAGTATGTGTTCTTTACCCGCATTGATCCCCCAGGGGATACCTTCTTTAGGTATTCACGGGTTTCGCGACCCCGGATTCCTGAGCGAACTTTCTTCTTTTCCTCCTTCTTCTCCTTTTAGTTGTCTATCCTTTCCTCTTTTTTTCACTATTTTTAATCTTCTTTTTTCAGTTTCTTACTTTTTTGTTATGATAGTATCAATACCGATCTTCCCCGTTCGGCATTTGAACTTATGGGGACCCAGTACCAGCTTTTCGGACTCGGCCTAGCGGCATCCAGTTTTTTAGAAAACGGTCCCAGAGGTGAGCTCTCGCGGTAGCGTTAGGCTGGGGGGGGGAGCGGTGGCCAGCTCATAGTGAGAAATCCTCTCTGGCTTGCTGGAGACCTGTGTACCTGGTACACGCTATGAGTGGCAACCGAATCTCCAGTTCACAAATGGCTCCGGAGGTTACTCTGAACACGTTAGGAAAGAGTGGGGAACCACAACCTATGCGGGGGTAGTTGCGATCTGGAAGTTTACCGTGGATATTAAATTTTCTTATGGTTACAACTATGGCTGATCAGGAAATATTATTGAGTTCCAAGGTGAGCGGTGGTTGTAAAAGTGGGAAAAATGGAAAACAAGGATTGGGTGTCACTTTTAGTGAAACCCAATTGAAGACTGTACTTGACTCTTCGGAGAAAAGTGCAGTATGTCAGAAGGAGGAAATCTGCATGATTGGTACTGGAGACGGAGGTGGAACCGACCTAGGTGGGGAACACTCTGGAACCACTACAGGAGGGCCGAAAGTACTCACTAAGACCCCAAAAATAAGCCGACGGAGGAAGCAGAAGCGGGAGGAGGTGGAAACCAACACTGCTAATGCTCCACCGAAGGGTTCGAGAGAAAGTGAAAATAAGAGGAAGGTGACTGATTTGACATCTTCACCTAAGATGTTGGCAACAGCAAAAAGACCTAAGGAGGATATCCAAAGGTCCTTTGTCGATGTAGCAGCAACTAGGAAGTTAGCTGTAGTTAAGGAAGACTTTCCAGTGACCAGGCTGACACAGGAAGAGGTAGATATAACCTCAAGGGATGTCATCAGATGTGTTGATGGAACTCCTGATGATAAGCCCTTGCCTCTGATAAATGTCTCCAGGCTTGTTAATGGAGCCTTAATTTTTACTTATGAAGGAGATGCCACTGAGGACTGGATTAGGACCTCATATCAGTTCAATACTACCGTCTTTGAGGGTATTCCCCTCAAGGTACTTGCCATGAATGAGATTCCGAAACCAGTCAAGGTGGCTTTCAAAACAAGGGATGTTTACACCAAAGATCCGATTGAGCTGCTCAAGAGGCTCAACAGATATAACCCGGAGTTGAAGACTGGTGACTGGACCATGTTCCACACTGTTCTGGACCATGTTGCAGAACCCCAGTCCATCCGTTGGATCTTTGAGGTTGGTGTTGTTGCCCCTGAAGCCATAAAAAGAGCTGATTACAAGGTGTATACCGACCTTGACAAGGGCTCATTCAAAATTTTGAATGATCCAAATGCTAAAAAGATGAGTGAGAGGGAGGCTGAAGCTCTGTCTACAGAAACTTCCTCTCAGGTAAGTGAAACAAGTAATATTAAAGAAATTAATGCTAAACTTGAAAATATTTCTGTCCAACATAATTCCTCCTCCATGTTTTTGGATGAAGTGGAACAATTGTTGGCTGAGGGCTCGGAGAATATGGTTATCTCTGAGGAGGTTGTTGTCATAAATAAACCAGATGACACAGTTAAAGATAGCTCAGATCAACCTCCATCACAGTAAGAGTTCATCTGCCACTTTAGGAAAGATGATCTCTGAAGGGAAGGTTGATATTGATCTTATTCAGGAGCCCTGGACTGGGAATGGCAGCATTCTTGCTCTAGAATGTAGAAAGGACAGGCTTTACTATGATAGAACCTGTCCCAGGCCGAGAGCTTGCATTTATGTCAGCCCAAGACTAAATGCAATTAATATGGTGAACTACCTGAGTGGTGACTGTGTTTTCGTCAAGGTGGATTTTCAGGGTGAGAATGGGCCTGATAAGATAATTATCTCGTCTTCTTATCTTCCATTTGAGAAATAGGACCCTCTTTCTAATGAGGCAAAAGCTCTCATGGGTTACTGTTCTCGGAAGGGGCACAAGTTAGTGTTCGGGTGTGATGCAAATGCACATCATACTGTTTGGGGTAGCACAGACTGCAACAAACGAGGAGATGACCTCTTAGAATATATTTTGGTTTATAACCTGTATATTCTTAATAGGGGTAATGAGCCAACCTTTATTTTTAAAAATAGGAGGGAGGTTCTTGATGTCACTTTTTGCAGCAGAAAATGCTATGACATCATTAGAGACTGGAGGGTGTCAGATGTTAATTGATTATTAGATCACCGACTAATCATGTTCAACATTGCAAGGACAACTGGACCAGCAATGATGAAGAGGAATGCTAGGAAAACAAACTGGAATTCTTACTGCAGGGAACTTGAAGAAAGGATCCTGTCTTTAAAGGGTAAGTTAAGTTATAATAATTCTTCAGACGTGGAGTTGGCTGTTGACTCAGTGCAACAGGCCATTCTCCATTCTTATTATAACAACTGTGAACCTCCTGTTGCTAGCTCCCCAAGGCCTGTACCTTGGTGGTCTTCTGAGCTTAGCAAACTCAGGGCAATTACCCGCAGGGCTTTTAATAAAGCCAAGAAGAGTGGTGACTGGCAGCAATATAAGTCTGCACTCACCACATATAATAAGGCCATCAGGAAGTCCAAGTAAAACTCTTGGAAAAACTTCTGTGATGGTATTAATGATGTCTCTACTAGTGCTAAACTTATGAGAATTATGGCTAGAGATAGTAGTTCCAGTCTGAATGCCATTAAATTGGCAAATAGGCAGTATGCTGAAACAGGAAAGGAGGTTCTCTCATGATGAGGAGATTCTCTCAAATGGTGAGGATTCATTTTCCTGATTCCACCAGTGGTGACCCAGATGTAGCTCCAAGCACACCTGCTGCTTTTAGTAGCAGTAGAGAGTGCTGGAGATATCATCACTCACGACAGGATCTTCTGGGCTATCGATTCATTTGACCCTTACAAGACTCCGGGTGTGGACGGAATCGTACCTGTTTTCTTACAAAAGGGGAAAACGATTTTAGTCCCAGTGCTTAGTCAGATTTACAGGGCATGACTTGCTTTTGGATACATTCCAAATGCATGGAGACATACCAAGGTGGTCGTTATCCCTAAATCTGGGAAAGACACATATTTTGAAGCAAAATCTTTCCGACCAATTAGTTTAACATCATTAATGCTTAAGACGTTGGAAAAGTTAATGAATAGGCACATCAGAGAACACATCTTGAGTGTAAAGCCACTCTCGAGCTCCCATCATGCCTATCAGACTGGCAGGTCAACTGACACTGCTCTTTATAATCTTTCCTTCGTTCTTGAGAAAAGTTTTAAGGCAAATGAAACTGCTTTGGCAGTCTTTCTTGATATTGAGGGTGCCTTTGATAAGGTATCTACGGATGCCATCCTTAGGGCATTGGCCAATAGGGGTGCGGATGAAGTAACTGTGAATTGGATCAACTGTCTGCTCAGGGATAGGTCTAGCCATGCTGAGTTGCTGGGGGATACAATTCATGTTAAGGCAAAGAAGGGCTGCCCACAAGGTGGTGTACTTTCTCCTGTGTTTTGGTGTTTGGTGGTGGATGGACTCCTTGTTGAGATTCATCTGCATGGTGCATAATGTATTGGGTATGCTGATGATATTGTCATCATCATTAGAGGCAAGTTTGAAAATATTCTTTCAGACATCGTCAATAATATCCTTAAGAAGTTAGAGCGGTGCTGCAGGGATGTTGGTCTTTCTGTTAACCCAGAAAAGACGACTCTTGTTGCTTTCACTAGGAAAAAAATCAATCAAATTCAATGAGATTTTGTTTTATGAGCGCACTTTGAGTTGCTCAAAGGAGGTGAAGTATCTGGGTGTCTATTTCAATGAGAGATTGTGTTGGAAGAGGCACATGGATTACTGCATCAATAAGGCCAAAAAGATTTTCTGGTCATGCAGAAATGCTATTGGCAAAACATGGGGACTCAGCCCAAAAGTGATCTGGTGGATATACAATATGGTGATCTGCCCTATGATCAATTATGGCAGTATAGCTTGGTGGTCAAGAACAGTGACTGACATTGCCAAGTCAGAATTAGCAAAACTGCAGAGGAGGATCTGCTTGTCCATGACAGGTGTACTTAGGACAACTCCTACATTGCTGTGGAGCTGCTGTTGGGTATTTACCCACTGCATATGATTATTGAGGCAGAAGCATTGCTCTGTTCTTTTAGACTCATTTTACATGGGCAGTGGCAGAGTTACTCGAGATATCTTACTTGGGGCAGGCTTAACTTTAAAATCGGTAAGCACCCAGTCTTTATCATGAAGGGTGACGGCATGCCTTTAAAGCATGTATTTGATAAGTCGTTCAGAGCTAGTCTTCACTCTAGAGCTGAATGGGAGACTCTTTCTGTAACGGAGCTTAAGACTGGTATGATCTGGTTTACTGATGGTTCCAAGATGAATACTGGTACGGGAGCTGGTGTTTGCTGCCCAGCTGATGGTACATCCTTCTTTTACCCGCTGGGTAAATACGCCACTGTCTTTCAGGCAGAGGTCTATGCAATACTTATGTGTTGTTACATTTGCATTGAGAGGGGGTATAGTGGCCTGTCTGTTAATATCTACTTGGACAGTCAGGCAGCATTACTTGCCTTGCAGAAACATACAATTACTTCTAGGATTGTTTGGGAGTGTTACTGCTCTTTGAACAGGCTTGCCAGTAATGGTAATGATGTTGTTATACATTGGGTACCTGGTCATATTGGCATCCTGGGTAATGAGCTTGCTGATAGTCTAGCAAGGAAAGGGTCGGTTACTCCATTTATTGGACCTGAACCAGCTGTTGGCATTTCTAAGGACTGCATTAGAACTACTGTTTTTAGAATTTTAAGAGAGCAGTCGTATTAAGAATGGCTTGACTCAAGTGGACAGAGACAAGAAAAAGAGTTCAATAGCGATGCCCTAGCAAAAGGGCAAAGGAACGCATTGGGCTCAGAAAGCTAAGAAATTGGGCTAAGAATTATGGTGGAACTGTTAACAGGAAACTGTAGACTTAATGGACACCATAGTACTATGAAGGTGGTTATTGACCCTCTTTGTAGGGGTTGTAAGTATGAAGAGGAGACTGCCTTACATGTGCTCTGTAACTGTGAGGCATATGCTGCTTACCGTTTCGAACACATGTGTCGACATCTGATTGGGCCATGGGAAATTCAGGATATTCCTATCAAATGTCTGCTGAATTTTATGTCAGCTACTGATCTATTTAGGGACTAAGTGAGGATGTTTTCCTCTTTCATTTTTGGGGGATAGCACAATAGACCCCTGGTCTCGGTGCTTTGGCTCAGGCCACTCCACCCCCTTCAGTAATACAGTAATACAGTTACCCGCATTGCAATCTTGTTTTTGTTTTAACGTGTTATTTGAGTATCTGTATTTCATAGAAATAACATATTATTATACCTCTTAAACGAAAAAACAACCTAATATCGCAACCATAAATGTTTTTCAATCTAGTAAATGATAAAACTTATAGTCATCATTACTATTAAAGGTTGTCACTTCCATGGTATAATGTGTCACTTTCGTGTTTATATGAAAAATGAAATTTAATTTTAAATAAAAAAAATTTAATCCTTGACCTCTAATCATGATTTGTTTATCTCTAAAACATTAAGAAAATGTTGGAAATACAACTTAAATACGACAATTTGAGTTTTTATCTTTCACAAATTACCAAAATGAAATTTTCACTTAATTTCAGAACTACCCATATAAAAGTACGTTTATTTAAATACATTCCTCGCTATCTTTATTTCTATTTTTTATTCGTGGCTATCATAAGAAAGTAATCTGGGTTAGACTAGGCACATGTACATCAGGGTATAAAATGATAGAAACGATCATGTAATTGTCTAAATAAAAAATATACTTATATTAATCCTCATATAAAATATATGAGCTTATTTTATCAAACTAAATAGTCAATATATACATAAAGAAAACATTCTAAAACAATTGATCAGTGTTGCCATTGGGCTACATTTTTTAAAAATCAGATTTCTTGATTCACACCCCTATTTTGAAACGGTAAAATTCAGTTTGTTTTTGCCTTAATTAATACGTTATTAAATAAGGCACATTTTACCATATCAAAAAAGTGGTGCCAATCAAGAATCTGATTTAAAAAAAAAGTAGCCCACCTGGAAACGCTGCAATTGATTCAAATATAACATAATACGTTGAATTTTTACTCGATATGCACTGGGAGAAAAATGATAAGAAAGGAAAAGATTTTTCTAAATTATAGAAATATTACAAGTCAATTGGGCTTCTTTTGTACTTAATAATTTCAATGCAATATTTTAGTATAGAGTTTACATGGTTTCGAATTTGTCGAAATCGCAAACACGTTATAACTCCCAAATGCCATATTTTAATTCTGCTTTCGAGTTTTTCTGCACGGTTTGAACATTTTTCGTTATATACTGCGCACTACAATACCCCAAACGTTCTTTATGGTATTTAGGTTTGGACTATTCGCTGGACAATCAAATTTGTGTGCCTTATTTATCTTTAAACCACATTTTGTGTCTTTTTCACAGTGAACTTAGGCACTGTCTTTTTGAAAATTTAATTAAAGCCGATTATAATTTCACCAAGGCTCAACAAATAACATTCAAACATGTGAATATAATTATGTCTATTTTATTTATCCTGCTAGAAAAGCAGTTATAAACATACCTTCGAGACGAAAGTAGCCAAGCTATTAGAGAGACTCCACCTAAATGACGCATGGAAAATACGTCCTTTTCCTATTGAAAATCATGTCAGCATGAATGAATACCATCTGGAATATCTAAATTAAACTTCTTTTCAACATTGAAGATAATTTTAGACCAATCCATTTGCTGCTTCAGATGTTTCTCGGTAGGCTGAGAGCTGGCTTTTTTATTGCCAGTTACTAAACGCGGACACCGACGTGGTTTTGCATTTTTAAGAACTCCCGACATCTTATATTCTATACTGATGCTGCCGACTTTATCTGGCTTCCAAGTTTCTTTGCTGTCACGACAGTCTTTGAACGTTTAATTTTAACAGTAAGTACTTCACGTGACATTCCGATCATGTTATAAGATAGAATTTGCCCTCTTTCGAAATAAGAAAGCATATTTCATCACCCTGTAGACCAAAAGTTTTGCGAACTAAACGAATGTGCTCAGAATCTGTTTTAAAGTTATTTTAAATTATATGCAAAAATATCCTTCAATCACGTTCCGCGGTTTCAAAATATTACTGCGTTCGTATCATTTAGCTCCAGCGTAAATTTAGCAAAATGCATATTTTAAAATAGATTAAAAAATATATGCATTTTTGTAAACGATTACATTAATATTAATTGGAATATTATGTATTTAAATTTAACACAAAGGTTTGCGCATTTGCATAGCAAACGCGAACTGCTTTCTGTGCTTTTGTATTGTTCTTATAATTTTGTACTTCGCCGTAATTATTCAAGAGGTATAGGGACATGAACGTTTGGGAAATCACTGGTTTGGGCACTTGGTCCTTCTATGTTGTCTGGAAAGACTGTACACATATATAAACAAATTTATTTGTTAAAACCTTCATCATCCTTTAACGATAACCTGGACTATATGTATTTTAAAATTACAGGAATTTATTCCTTAATTAAAATTACGATCACAACTTGCAATTAGTCGCAAAATTTTAATAATGCATTTCCTGTACCGCATGTGACAGTCAGGAACTTTTTTTCCCCTCAGATTGCGTAATTTTTCAATGTCATCAGAGAAATATCCGGAGAACAGCTACTACTGATAATGTACGTATTACTCCGTGAGAACCCAAATCATTCACCACGTTGTTTTAACAACTTTATACAGCTGAAAAGTGTAAAGATAAACGCGTAAGCGATTTCATTTTTACTAATATTACTTACCAATTAATTATTCCGGTGGAAGTTAATTTAAAATAATTTACATTAATAAAAAATTGATATTAGTTTTTAACCCCTTGGGCAGTCTTGCCAGATTGAAGACTTTTTCAATTGAGATTATTTGACTGTCACCACTTTTTTTAAAACAGTATAATTTGCCTTATTTTTCAAAATTTTTAATCTATTTTAAATATACCGAATATCTCTATTTCAAAAAAGCGGTGACAGCCAACAATCTGAGGTCAAAAAGTCCCCAATTGGGCAACACTGCCCTTGGATACACGTTTGTTTCAGGGTTACCATTGGCGTTTTTTTTTTTTTTTTATTCCATGTCGCACAGCTTTCTGAAAAGAATAATCGATCATATACACTTTGACAATATGTGCAACCGAAATATACTACATTTTCTTTTCTTTAAATAGTAGTATGAAATTATGAATACAATATTGAAATAGGCGCCAGTGTCCAAGTGCATGACGACTCTCAGACGTCAAATGGTACTCAAGCAGTTATGTAAGTTATAACAATGTCAATATTTAATCACATAGTTTTACTTTCAATCTACTTATTTACAGACATTAAAACATTTTTTTCCACACATAAATATCATGTAGATGTCATTTAACAAAAATTACTTATTTTTTCCCTGATTAGAGTATTGAATCTTTAAAAACAATTATATGTGTTCATGTAAATGTTAAAAAATATTTCCACACTTCACTCTGGAGCATCTTCAGTTTACTGATGCTTTCACCATCGCATCTGGATTTGCTTCGAGTTTTCACCGTCTTTTTCAAATTAAAAAAGTGGCGCCATCTGTTGTCGATTGTGGCGTGCAATACATCATTTTAAATCTCCGGATTTTCTATACTAATCTCTATAGTTTCACGCATTAATGAGTGGTTTAAATTGTTATAATGTGCCAGTTTCTCTACCTCTTTAAAACCCTTTGAGCTCTGGTGGGTGAATTTCTCAGCCACTTATATTTAATCTCCAAATGTCAATATTCACCAAACGTATTTGAAAATTGATTAATGCATTTTTTCGTATTTATTATAAGCCGAATTTTTTGTTTACAAAACTCAGGTGCCAATGTGACATTTGCACATTTTGCAGAAATTCACCCTCAGAGCTCAAAGGGTTAAAGTTTATCTTTGTGAGGAATTTATTATTTAATCGGGCTGTTGCTTTACTATCTTTATTCAATCTCATATCTCTTTCGTGTTCTTTAATTCTTTCCATTATTTTTTGTTTTCTCATACCTATATATGCACATTCTTTATCTTCATCGTCATTGAACTTTATTTTATATATTCCGAAGGTTGTCAAATGATTGATTTTTTTATGCTTGTTATACTTAATTTAAATATAGACGGGTCTGAAGTAATAGGTATATATTATTCCAAGCTTTTTAAATTCGCATTTTTTATGGTTACACCATTCATATAAGGAATTGAGCTTGAAAATTTCATATCTGTTTGTGCTGATTGTACTGTATTATATCTTGATACATTTATCTACAGAGCCTTGAAAATCTATTCATCCAAAGATCTTTTAAATATAGCAATAAAAAGGATTAAAGAAATGGCGAAAAACGCAAGATATTTTACTAAAACAATTAATAAAATCATTGAAAGTGCAATATCAAGATATAAGTCAGTACAATCAGCACAAAAAATATATGAATTTTATAAGCTCAATTCCACATATGAATGGAGTATACCTAAAAAAAAGATAATTTAAAAAAACTTGGAATAAATATACCTATTACTCCAGAACCCTCAACATTCAAATTAATTAAAACAGACAAAGTAAAAATCAATCAGGAATCTATAAACGAATGTATAAACGAATGTGAACACGAGGAATGTATAAAACGAAGTTCATTGACGCTGAAAGCAAAGAATGTGCGTATATAGGTATGACGAAACGTAAAATAGTAGAAAGAATTAAAGAACACTATGAATACTTGTATCTAAGCAATTAATAATAACCGAAGCTTAGAACACGTAAGACATATTTTGGCATAAAACAAAGCTAAAGAACGATATAAACGATGATGATTAATTTCAGAACTAGACAAATGATGATGATTAATTTCAGAACGATAGAGCTACGACTACAGTTATCACATCTCCATACTTTAGAAAGTTAAGTTCGTATCAATCATTCAGTGTCCACTTTAGAGATCATGTCTCTTTACAGGTTTGATGACTCTGTCGGATCTTGTGGTGACGGTGACGGGATAGTGTTTAGTATAGTGTGTGGCAGAACTGGGCGAGTCAGGCGTGGCAGAAAGATTAGGAGGTTCGTGTAGGATTAGTGAATCTTCTGCATTCAGTGGTAGACCCTTTTCCCTCTCTATGTTGATTTTAGTCGGAGTTCGCTTTATGTGACAAGTGTTGCGTCTGAAAGTGCCAGATGGAGTAACCACACTCTAGAACCTAGATCAGGTGGTGGCCAACTGTGGCACGCATGACACCACTAGAATTTTATAGTAATCATTGCCTTATCTAATACACAAATCTCTGCGATTCAAGAAGTCGAATATTTCTCTAAACAATTAGTGGTATTCAACGTACCATAGTTGGCCACCCCTGACCAAGGTGCAGTTTGAGAATCTACTTTAGCAGGGATCCAATTCCTGTGTGCTTTTTGAAGCATTGCATTTTGATTTGGCTGGAGTGGCGCACGAGCATCATGATAATTATTTTGCTTTAACCCGATTAGGGGCGGTGTTTTTCCTTTTTGGGCCACTTAATTTTAATTCATAAATACCCCATTGGAATCAGAACTTTGGAAGGAAAAATGTTCTTTTATCAATTACGTAAAGTAAAGCATTTACGTATTTTCAAAAAAAAAATTGAAAATGCTGTTGTCAATCAATCATTTCAGCATTCTTCGAATAAAAGTATTTTATCCTGAAAGGGTTAAACAAGCTTCAGTAAGATGTTCTGTTGTATTTTGCAAGAGCATAGGTTTTAGGAGATTTTCGCTTATAGGAGTTGTAGTTCTAGTGCTTCTGCCAAACAATCTGTGGGCAGGTCAGCCACGATTATCTATGAGTGTGTTTCGGAAGCTCTACACGTTCAGCTAAACCATTTCCTTTAGGATGGGACTAGATATTTGATGGTGGAACATCCACTTTTGAGAAAATGTTTCAAACTCCCATGATGAGTAATTTTTACAGTTGTCAGTTTCTAGAATTCTCGGTATCCCATGTACACTAAACCAGTTCTACAAAATCTCGTTGGTGGATTTACTTTTATGTCCTTCAGATGTTTAAAGTCTGTGTAGTCTGAGTAGCTATCAGTAGTAAGTAGATTGTCTGTACTTTAAAATGTGAAGACATCGGACGCGAGAATTATTCAGGGTAGCTTTGTAATTTCTTTTAGAATCATGGTGTTCGATTGGTGGAGTTGTCTGAGTTCTTTGACAGGTTTTAAAGTTTTTTTATCACAGAAATTATGTATTGTGACATGCCGTGTCAAAATGTACATTCTCTAGCACTTTTATGTCAACTGGATATACATAAGTGTCCTTCGTCGAGATTCCTTGGTGCGAGGATTTTTCTGGGATGTTGATTCATATTCACTTTAACACTTTAATTCTCGCTCCCGTGATATTTACGGGCTGTGTCTTTTATTCAGATGGTTTGATTCATACAAGTTTCGTAAAATAATGTAATTAGCTTTATAATGTTGTCGTTTTACCTGTAATTAAATAAGATGAATATTTATTTTTCAAAAAAGTGGTGCCAATAAGCAATTTGAATTTTTAAACCGTAATTTAATGTGACCGTTAACCCCTTGGGGACGAGCGACACGTATACGTGCCGCATGAAGCGCTCAGAATCCTTGTTTTTCCTCACCAGTAAAATTTTACTGTAAAATTTGCCTTATTAAATCAGCGCATTTTCTCGGTTCAAGAAGACACAAATTTCTGTTTTTAAAAAACGGTGACAAAAGATTAAAAATTTCGTAAAAGGCTGCCGTCCCGAAGGGGTTAAGGGGTTACAACTAGATATTTTTGAATGGACAGTTCATCAAGAAATGAACGAGATTCCTTGCACGAATTTAGTATGCTATCTGTATTTGGACGCCACCCAGTTGAAATAAAATGGTTTACTAGACTTAATTCTGGATCTGTATTTGTGAATTTATGAAGAGTTTATTAACCCTTTCAGGGGCAAGGTACTTCTATTCGTAAAATGTTGAAATAATTTAATGACACCAGTATTTACAAGCGAATTTATTTGTAAACAAGTAAAACTGTATTTTTGCGTAATTAATAAAGGTGAAATTTTCATTATAAAATTCCGGTGCCAATGTGGCAATTAGAGATTAAAATTATGTGATGCCGAGACGGCATCACTGCCCTTCAAGGGGTTAATAAGTCTATTGGTAGTTGGAATTGCAATTAGTATTAGAAGATTTTTTTCCTTCTAATAAACCTTCGTAATGGTAATCTCTGCTTAGGAAATCTGCTATATGTAATTCTTTATCGCATTTGAATTTGACTTCATGCTCATACTGCTGAGTGTCAAAGAACAGCTTTTCGAGTCCTGGGAGAAATCGGTCGATGATCTTGTTGAAAATGGATCTACAGCAATAGTTCCCAACGTGGAGCGTACGCCCCACTGGGGCGGCAATTTGACTTCCTACAGGGGCAATTCCAAATATGTTACTCACTCATTCGCTATCAGATTCTTTTACCGATGTTTTTTTTTTCACAAGTAATGTTGTAGGCTAAAAATAAACGCAATACAAGCAAAATTTAGAAAATCATCTTTTTTATTGAATTTAAAAAAATGTTCGTAATATAAAGTTTAAAATAAATTCATACCAGAATAATTATAAGACTACATTTTTTTAAATATTTTGACATCTTAATGATATAAGTCTCACTATAACGTTTTTATGAGTATGGTTTACAATTTATGGTAACGCATTCGATTTCTTAGTGAAAAAGCTTTTTACTTCTATTCTTTCTGCTGTACCTCACACGGAGATCCTTTTAAAAGTGGAAGTACTTAAAAGGTAAGGTTAGTTGGGGCAACTGGGCCATGATTTTACAATGTCACTCTGGAGCTTCTGAAAATTCAGCTTCAAAAAGCTAATGCTCATTTGAATTAAAGTCTGAACTTCTGTAAATGTGTTCAGTTAGGTTCCCTCTATCAGACAGAAATGCTCAAAATTACATTTTAATATTTAAAATATAAAAATATGCATATTTCATCTTTCTTTCCTCATGGGTCCAGTTGCCCCATAAAAATGGAATAAGTGGACCAGGGGGGTCTATGTTCCACACGCGTTTATTTTTTTTTTTTCATATGGTTTATCAGGTCCTGTTTGAAAAAGTGTAAACAACTTAAAAAAATTAAGCCAGGCAGATCATGTAAATTATACGTGAATAAAGAGCGTTATAAGAGAAACCTTCGCTGTCAATGTGTCTAAAAAAAGCACTAAAAGTGAAAAAATTAGATTTATTTATACCAAAAACATAAAAATTAAGTACGTACTTATGTACTTTAGTATAGGTAATAAGTATAAAAGTCATAGGGGTGTTTTAAGGAAAAAACAGCAAGGTAAATCAATGAACAAACGGCTATGTAAGTACTTAAGTACTTTATCTGTATCCAGGGCACGCATTATATAGGAAAAATTTTATTGTTCCTACCAGAGCCCTTAATGAGTTACTTTCATGATCATTTTATTTAATAGATTCTAAAGAAAGATGCGATGAAGATATTATTTTCAAAATAGTGGTAGAAACAATAAAAGTTTCCCTATAGAATACAACCCCTATATATCGTACAATTTCAAGGTTTGCCTATCTCGCTTTCAGGTGCAAAGTACTTGCATTCGTAAGATGTTGAAATAATTTAATGACAACAGTATTTACAAGAGAATCTATTTGGAAACAAGTAAAGGTATATTTTCGCGTACTTAACCTCTTGGGGACGAGCGGCCGGTATTCGTGCAGCATAAAGTGCTCAGAATCGGGGATGGAATTATTCTCACCAGAAAATTTTTTTGTAAATTTTGCCTTATTTAATCTGAGTATATTCCCGATACAATAAGGCAAAAGTTTTGGTTTTAAAAAATCGGTGATTAGAGATTAAAAATTCTGTAAAAGACGCCCGTCCCGAAGGGGTTAATAAAGGTGAAATTTTCATTATAAAATTCCGATGCCAATGTGGCAATTGGGAATTAAAATTATGTGACGTAATAACGGCATCACCGCCTCTCAAGGGGTCAAGAAATTTGGTTTGATACCACCCAATATGCATTTTTAAATTTTTATTACGTAATTTTAATATGGTATTTTATAACTTTCTTTATTATGAGCAAAAAACAATGGAGAAATTTACTTCCCGTAGTAAGAGAAACTAAAATATATATATATATAACTATTGGGGTAACTAGATCCAGCATGGTCCAGTTACCCCCGGATACATGTCCAAGTTACCCCATTCTTGAAACATTTATGGGGTAACTGGGACACCGGGCTTACATTTGAAACTTGAAGTAAATATGTATAGATAACTAATAATATTAATGTAGTTATATGCCTAATCTTAAAATAAAAAGATTGTTTAATAAAAATACTTACCGTATTTTAATAAAAAGCCGTGGAAGTTCAACCAAATGGACGTTGTTTTTAAAACAATAAACCTAAATTTTTGACAACCTATCACAGTAAAGTGAGAGTTATGATTGAGTTGACACGCATTATTTTAGGAAGTAGAGATTAAAGTGCATTGTTTATAAAAACTAAAACTTAAAAAACATCGACAGTTTTTTATAAAATAGCCTATGGCCCAGTTACCTCGCGGGTACAGTTACCCCAACTAACCTTATGTAAAAATTTGTCGTTCTTAAACTTAGTTAAACTAAACAAAAATATAAGAAATGTCTGAAAGAGGTACTTACCATAAAACTTACTAATCTTAAATATCATTAAAAAAGGAAGTGGGGAGACAGCAGAAATCTATGGCTCTAGTGCAGGCGTCCTGCACAGTAAATAAATTTACATGATGACACATGCATTTTAAAATTTAAAGTCAGATAATACATGGAAGACAATTAACTATATTGGGCAAAGGAAAGTAGAGAAAATGTATTGTGATTGGGAATAAAGGCTACTCAATTTGATAAAGATTAGAATCTTGACATGCTTCTTGTGTATGGTGTTATCAGTAGGAAGAAAATTTAGTAAACCTTTCCAGCAAATTTTAATAAGTTACGAAAATGATTTATAAAATGTGTGAAGGTTATCAGTTTTAACATTAAATGTAAGTCTTTCTTCAATATATTTAGCAAAGATAAAAATGCAGACCGTATAGCACTTTTCTTTAAGACTGAGGTAAGTTGATAAAGTACAACAAAACTTTTTTTGGCACAATGGCGAAGAAGTATAACCTCAATGCATTTATAGAATTGTGTTAAAAACACATTTGTGACAGAAGGTAAACCTCTTTGTTAAGTTAAAAAATGTGAAATGATCTGTTATTGTCAAGGTTCTAATACACTTCCACAATGCGAATAGAGCTCACTTTTAAAATAAGAGACATCATTAACAAATTGTGTGTGTGTGGGGGGGGGGCGTCATAGTCACTATACAGATGCTTTGGTGGTGCGTGGCCAATAAATGGTTGGAAAATGCTGATCTAGAGGCTTGTAATCTGTATCGATGACCACATCTTTTCCATAGATGTACTGGCGGAATTTCTGGCACCCGAATTTCATAGCCTCCTTTCCGATGTGTGTATAGTATATGCCTCTTGTAACGAGCTTAGAGCTGTCGATGAATAAGAAATGGTTCTGCCTTCTTGGAATAAAAAGCACCGAGAACGTAAGATCTGGCATTTACAGAGATTGTAAAATTTCTGATTAGATCGAAGTATGCAAGAGCAGGAGATTCTCTCAGCAAATTTTTAATTTCATAGAGATGTTGATCTAACTGCTCATCCCCAAACACAGCCGTTTATTTTTCTTCAACAGCAACATTATGCTGCGAATTTCATCTGAAACTTATGCATAAAATTTTAAAGATATTGTATCGTTCGAAGTAGCCTTTGCAAATTTTCCTTACAGGATTAAGTTCTTATACGGTCTATAGTTCCGACTTCATCAGTCAATCGTGATACTTTCAGGGGTAAGTACGTGTTTAAGAAATTGCACCGTTTTAGGGGTCGTACGCTTCATGCAATTTTTCACGTCAAATATCTGTATTTTTTTTTATAGAAAACTAAATCTAGATTAATTTCGCCTTATTTAAGAAGAGATATTCCATAATAAATTACTGGTAAAGAAGAATTCCCTGGTCTTGACATTTCAGGACAAATACGGTGGACTCCCTTTTGCGCTTCGAATTCACCCTTGTCCCGATTCAGCTTAGTCCCTGCTGCTTTGAGGTTTTCAAATACTGATCTGGAGGGTATTTATGTCTGGTGCATGGACTAGAATGCATGCTTGCCAACTTTCCCTTAAGCTTCCGTAAAATGTGAGTCAAATTGACCCAGGTTTAACACGTTTCGAACCAGAAATTTACTAAAGAAATTAATTCAAATAGATTTCATAGAGAAACATGATTTTAAATGTACATGATTTTAAATGTTTGTAACGCGTAGAACCAGGGTCAATTTAACTCACATTTTGTGGAAGTTTAGTTGAATGTTGGCAATTATGAGAATGTCATCAATCGAGTTTTGTACATCTCGAATGCCTTGAAGAATTTTGGTTATAGTGTTTTGAAATATTTCTGGAGCCGTCTTTATGCTAAACGGAACCCTGAAAAAAGAATACCTTCCAGAGTCTGAAGTGAACGTGAGAAAAGTTTGTGTGGTGGATGAAACACTTAGCTGCCAGAAGCCTTTCTTCAGATCTAATTTTGTGAAGTATTTGAAGCCTTTCACATTCGCAGTGATTCCTTCAACCGCTTTTAAACGATAATGCCTTCTCAGCAGAATTTTATTCACTTCCAAAGGATTAATGCACAACCTTATTTTTCCTTTTTTTTACAATGACCTTTGGACTAGCACTTGGAGTTTGTTCCTCTACCTTCTTTATGATATTTTCTTGGGCTATTTTGTCAAGTTCCTTCACAAACAGTTTAAGGGGGTCCGGGACACAAAAATCTTCAAATTTTCAAATTTTTTTTATTGGATTAAAATTTTCTCTGCCATTTTCTGCTTAAAATGATGTTTAAATCATGTTTCTATCTTAATTAGAACAGGAAATATTAATTTTTTCGTTTTGGCTTGTTTTCAAAATCTGCCTTTCAAGCTATGGTTGTCAAGGAAACGAGTTCTTGTGAAATTGCGTTTTACTTCATGATAGGTTTTATCACCATTTCTCATATTTAAATTCTTATAACTCGAGAACCGTTAAAGATACAGGGTTGAAACTCGGAACATATCTTTTTCAATTATTTTACTTTAATTTTGAGCCAGCATATTTGAAAAAAAGAAACATTTACTTTTGAAAATATGATATTTTTTTTAAAAGTTGCAACACTTTTTTTGTAATTTTATCGTTAAATATTTTTAAATTTTTTTAATTAATATTTTTTTAAATGCTGGCTCTAAATTAAAAAATATATATATTTCTGTTTATTTAAATGAAAAACAAATTAAATTCTACAAATAATATTTCGAGTTATAACGATTTTAACTTATACCACTTTTTTCATAAATTTTAAATTAAAATTATTTTTTAAAAAGCTATGAGAAGTTGTATCATTTGATTTTGTTTACAAATGATATGGTTAACCATCTGAAAAAAATTCAAAATTTTAACTTAATAAATAAAACTTTTTTGAAAATGTGTCCCGGACCCCCTTAACCCTTAAATGTGTGATTTTTTATTATGTTTCGAAAAATTTATATATGATTCTCTGAAAAGTTTATTGCACAGGAAAAATAATGAAAAAAATCAGAGATACATTTTTCAGATAATAAGTCAATTTTTTCTTCTGTTGCACATCTGCAATACAAGTAAAAACTACTGTTGTGTGGCTGTTTTAAGCTAAAATATTGCAAATTAGTAAATATTTTAATAAGTATGTCTCCAAATACCTTATTTTATGTAATTCTTTATTTTATAAAATTAAACTTTAACCCTCTAATTCCCATGATAAAATAAGTTCTAGAAATTACTTAGTTCAGAAAATCTGACTTTACACCAGAGAGTTTCAACAGTTAATTTCGCTTTATTTAAATACGAAATGTCTGTTATTAATTAAAGCAAATATTGCTACTTTAATTTTCTGCTGTAAATAAGGTATATACGAATAAAAATATCTATTAAATTCAAAACACTGCTGTTTGCATATATGCAAAGCTGCGCACTAAAGGGTTAAGAGAAAATGGAATTCTTCTAGGGCATTTAATCTGAGTTTGAGGACTTTCAGTATGAAAATCTGCCGTATATTCAAATTTTTGTATGTTGCAGATTCCGTGAAAAATTCCTCGACATTCATCTTTTAGCGTGCTTACTTGTTCTATCCTTTGAATCAGGCCTGCGTCTGTTCATGTTTGGCGACTTAACCCGTTCAGGACCAGCATCTTTTACACAAATTTTTTTCGATTGGCACCATTTATTGGTAATTATTTGACTTAACTTTAACCCCTTAATTCCCGCTTCCGTGACATTCACGAGCCGTGTCTTTTATTCAGATTATTTGATTCCCACCAGTTTTATAAAATAGTGTAATTGACTTTATTATGGTATCATTTTACCTGTCATTAAATAAGGTGAATATTTTATTTTCAAAAAAGTGGTGCCAATGAGCAATTTGAATTTTTAAACCGTAATTTAATACGACCGTTGAGGGGTTAAAAGTCCCGAAAATGTCGTAATTAACCCTTTCCGGCACACTGTGCCCGGGTCGGGATACCTAATTTTAGTTCCAAACTTACGATTGGCACCAAGAATATTTTAGTAAAATTTTGCTTTTACAATGAATAGTTAAAATAACATGTTTTTAATTTCTAAAAAAGTCGTTTTAAAATTCCGGTGTCAGTCAATCATTTCTTCATTTTACAACAAAAATTGCCCATGCCGGAAAGGGTTAAATATAATCAAATTTTCTTTTCTTTTTTACCGATATCAAACTCAGGCGCTGAAAGCACATTTTGAGGGTGCATATACGTACCCATGGTCCCAAACGATTTAACACCGGGCTTATAACACCGTGTGCGTAATTACGTAATTACACATTATACGTAATATATATATATATATATATTGGAAGGAACTATCGATTCCCGCAACATTCATGGCATAGCTAGGATAGGTTATAAGTTTATGGACATCTGATGGACTTATTTGCAACCTCAGTTCTTTTGCTGTTTTATACGGGATGGCGTTACACTGTGCACCTGTATTTAATTTCATGCGAATGACTTATTTTTAATAACGACGGTTTCAAACCAATCATCATTATTATTTGCGGCTACCGCCCCAATGACACAGTTATCATCAGCCATCTATTTTTCTCTATTTCCTGTTTTTTTTTATATTTGTGCTTTGATCTGTATTTCTTCGCAAAATGATTCAGTTTTTGACAGAGACAGAATTTTTTGCCAAAAACCGGGCATTCATTCAATTTATGGGAGGAACCACAGTTTCTGCAATCATAATTATATTTGGCGATTTTCGAGTTTAACTTATTTTTCGAATAATTTTTTTCTCCCTTTTCGCGAATTAGCTGGGAATTGTTGAAATTAACGAATCGGACTTGCTGTCATTAACAATATTTTTAGTTGTAGTGAAGCACTTTCAACATAACAAATTTGCATTGCAAAATCTTAGTTGAGTTCTGGATCACTTTCTCGGGAACATAGTTATTTTCGATTCCAAAAGCTATTCCGTCTCGAAGTAATTCATCTTCCATAATGCCCAACTTACAGTGAGCTCCTTGTATCTTAAGAAGAATTAAAAAAATCTTTAAAGCACTCATCTGACTTTTGATGTATATGGGTACATTTATACCGCTGAAATGTGTAATTTATCTTGGGCTTGAAATATCCTTGGAAATTATATTTCATGACCTGTAAATGTTCTTTTTCCTCAGCTCCTAAGACAAAGGTTTTTAATTATTGTTGTGCATCAGGGCCTATACATGCCATAAATTTAGCCACTTGAGCTAGCTGTCTTACTTTTTGAACTAAACGAGACTATTTCGCGAACCATTAACAGCTCTGGAACCAATCTTCCCATTGTTCTCTTGTACACTGTTGCCAGTGGGCTACTTTTTTAAAATTTAGATTTCTTGATTGGCGCCACTTTTCTGAAATGCTAAAATTCCCCTTGTTATCGCCTTAATTAATGTGTCATTAACCCCTTCACGGTCGCTTAATATTTGGAAAAACCATCAAAAATGTACCTATTTATTTTATTACAGAAATTGAATAATAATAAGGTTTCTAAATAAAATATGCAATTAGTTTTTTTTTTTTTTTTTTTTTTTTTTTTTTTTTTTTTTTTAAGGCGAAAAAAAAGATGTTATAGAACAAATTCATATTTGTAGGAAAGCCATCATGCGAGAATTCTGTGTCTTAATGATTGTTTTACACCGTACAAATTAATGCGAATAAAACCTTTATTTTTCACATCTTAGATCTTTATTTATCATCATCACACATATTTTTACAAATAATATGTGAAATAATATAATATACATTAAATTTAGATTATTAATAATTTTTTGAGTTTTACTTATTTCGAAACATGCAATACAAACCCCAACATCACAGTCAGCACAAAAGCCAAGGCCAAACGGAAAATTCAAAAACTTCACACCGAAATGCCAGTTAAAATTTTCTGGTTTCAGAAGTTTTTTCCAGCAATAAATCTCCAGCCCGAAAATATGACGGAAGCGAAAAATAACGAACGACACCTCAGCCCGTGATATTGAAGGGAGCGAGAATTAAGGGGTTAAATAAGATGAATTTTACTTTTTTTTAAAGTGGAGCCAATCAAGAAATCCGAATATAAAAAAGGAGCCTACTGATAAGTGTGCTCGTGCATCCGCAGTAATTTGCAACAGCTTTGGGAGACGAAGTCCGCCTACCGACATGATCGAATGCAATTATTGGGTCGTTTGTAATATCATGTCCGTTTGGGAAAATCAATTTGTACCGGAAAATTCTGCCCGGTAATTATTAGACATTATATATCGGAATCAATTCTAATAATTAAATGATAGAATTTTCCGGTACAAATTGATTTTCCCAAACGGACACGACTTTCCGAATTACCCAACAGATTCATATTTCAAATTAAAACAAGTTAAAATATTAACCTGGCATCATCTGATAACTTGCATCTAGGTAATTATTGATACCACAAGCTTAGAACACGCATAAAATTTATTGACATAAAACAAAACGAAAGAGCTATACAAACGACTGCGATTAATTTAAGAACTATACAGTTACGACTACGGTCACCACAGACACGAAAAAGATATAAGATTGAACAAAAATAATACAGTAATGGCCCGAATAAATAATAAATCCTTAATACAGATAAACTTTAAAGAGGTAGAGAAACTAGTAAATTACACCAATTTAAACTACGAAAAAATGCGAGACCCTATCAAAATTAGTACAGAAAATTCGAAGATTTGCAATAATGGATTGCAAGCCACAATTGACAGCAGCTGGCTCAATCTTTTAAATTTGAAAAAGAGCGGAAAAACTCGAACCAAATCCAGAAAGGAGCGTCAGTAAACTGAAGATGCCCCAGAGTGAAGGGTAGAAATATTTTTGTTACATTTTAAAAAATGCATATAACTGTTTTTAAAGACTGACTTTTCCTATCCGGAAGAAATTAAGCATGAGAGTTTGGGAAACACTGCTTTAGGCACTTCGCCCTACTGTATTATTTCATAAGAGCATACACATACATGAACCCATTAACCGCCAAAACTATAAAGTAGGAGTTTTCAAATTTCTTCTAGAAAGCAGACGAATAAATAATAAATCCTTAATACAGATAAACTTTAAAGAGGTAGAGAAACTAGTAAATTATACCAATTTAAAGCACGAAAAAATGCGAGACCCTATCAAAATTAGTACAGAAAATTCGAAGATTTGCAATGATGGATTGCAAGCCACAATTGACAACAGCTGGCTCAATCTTTTAAATTTGAAAAAGAGCGGAAAAACTCGAACCAAATCCAGAAAGGAGCGTCAGTAAACTGAAGATGCCCCAGAGTGAAGGGTAGAAATATTTTTGTTACATTTTTAAAAATGCATATAACTGTTTTTAAAGACTGACTTTTCCTATCCGGAAGAAATTAAGCATGAGAGTTTGGGAAACACTGCTTTAGGCACTTCGCCCTACTGTATTATTTCATAAGAGCGTACACATACATGAACCCATTAACCGCCAAAACTATAAAGTAGGAGTTTTCAAATTTCTTCTAGAAAGCCGTTTGCCACCACAAATTTAGAAATATAATTTTCGCTTTTTCAAATATCAAAAGTTCTGCCAATAAATAAGGCAATTTCTTTACTTCTAAAATAGTGGTGGCAAAGTTTTTGGAATTTAAGCATGAGCAATTATATTGACCGTTGCGTGAGTGAAACACGAGCGGGCAATGGATTAAAAAATACATTTGTTAAAATCGTATAATCCGCCCACGGTAACTTGGACGATGAGTACTGCACAATTTCAGGAGTTTAGTCCTTAAATAAAATCGCAATCGCAAAATGTAATGAATCGAATCAAGTTTTTAATTAAATAATGCATTTCCTGTACCATATGTGGCTGTCAGTGATTTTCTCTAAAATCAGATAGAAAATTTTCAAGGTAATTATCGAGACTATTTAAACACATACTACTCCGCGAGAACACAAAATATTCACCACGGCGTTTAAATATCTTTAACACACAGATCTATTTATAATCAAGCGCTTGAACGAATTTGTTTCAACTGCTATTATTTACAAGTAAATGATTCCGGTGGTGATTAGTTTAAAATAATTTACATTAATAAATGTTTACTATTATTTTACAATTGCGATAGTAAATATTGGATCGATCGATAAAGCAGTTGTGAAGTGATTAGATAACAAATTTGTTACTGTGATATTCACATTTTGCCGTGAAATCCTATAAGTGATGTTCAACGATTGTCAGGGACATCGGAAACTAAAGTTAATGTTCCAAGGCCTAACAGTATAGGCCTATATAATAAAGGTATGGGAGGGGTGGATTTAATTCACATGTTAGTTGAATTGTACAGAGTAGAGATTTGAGGAAAGCGGTGCTATTTGAGATTTATATCCCACTTCTTGTAAGGAAGGACTCCATACGGGCATATTCAGAAAAATCTGAAAAAATTACAGTGTTCGTCTCATGTGGGTATATATGTTTACAGAAAAAATTTTGGCGGAACCCCGATAGAACGTTCGTAAAAAAATAATGAAATTTTCTTTTATTTGGCGATTTATCATCGGTTGGCGATGAAATGAAATTTCGAAAAATACTTTTTCATGTCGAATACTCTTTAAGATAAAAATATTTCATATTGAACTTGTTTAAATAAATTTAACTTAAATAACTGTAGTTTTGTCAGTTTTAGTTTGATTTAGCTATAGTTTTGTCATATATGTATTTATAATGAAAGTTAAATATCAAATTTGATGAATTAAAACAAAATTAAAATTGTTTCAATATCTCAAAATTAAGTCCAATTGAGCGCTGTCAGTTCAATTTTGTTGTTATGGAAATGACGAATTCCTTGGTTTGAAATGAATAATTGCTAAATGAATCTTGCCTTTATTTTGGAATACGCTTAAATATATGAAAGTATTTTTTATATATGAAATTGTTTTTAAAGCAATAAAATTAAGTAACAAGCAACATAAATATGTATACGAAAAATGTATTAATTAAACTTTCTCATTGTTTATGTTTAAATTCATTAAATACTTTTTACACGCATTCTAAAAATCAATTAGCAAACAATTTTCAGATGCATTAAAATCGTTTGTTTTGCCGAGGAAAAGTACTGCTCGCCAAATCGCATGACGCTTTTGTCTTTTCGCGCCAAATACTCGAAAGTATTTTATTTTTTTACAGACTTTGTGCTGTAATTCCGCCGCTAAATTTGACTGATCCTTTATTACATACATAAGTAGTTTAATTGGTATTTTTTTTTCAAAATATTCTGAGTATGCCCAGTAGGAGACCTTCCTTATTAGATATATGCATTGTAAATGCCTGGATTCTTTATAAAAGACACTTGAATCACATCTGTTGGACGGAGTCCTAAATCAATGCCGTTATATACAAGGTGGCCATAATTAAACTGACGGTAGTCAGAGTGTTCTGTAGCACGATCTAATTGCGAGAATGGCGCCAAATTTTGTAGGAAGATTAAAGAAGACGAGGGACGAAGGATTCCGCAAAAAAATTAGTTCTAAAAATCACCGCCAGGGGAATATGTGTCGCTGTGTATTCGAATAAGAGAGTTTCAAAAAAGAAGAATCATTACTGAAATAAAATTACCGTTTATTTAGCACATCCAACTCATGTTCGATGTGGCCGCCGTTTTTGTGGACCACATATTGCATTCGGTGCATACCATTTACAACAGCAGAGAATAACATGTCTGCAGGAATCTCCCGTACAGTTCGCAATATGTTATCCTTCAACATAGCCAGTTCCTGGATACCTCCGTGATAGACTTTGGACTTTAGGTAACCCCATAGCCAAAAGTCGCAGGGTGTAAGATCAGGGGACCGAAGTATCCATGCAGTTGGAAAACAGCGGCTAATGATTCTTTCTGTTGTGAATTTCTGTCGTAGCAGATGCTGTACCCGTAAAGCAATATGTGGAGGGGATCTTGCATGAAAATGAAATGCCATCTTGCATGAAAGTGATTTTCTCCAGGCACTGTCTTTACTAAAGTACCGTAATAACAAAGTTGTTTAGCATTTGGCGATATTTGTCTCCGGTAACAGAACAAGTTACAGGTCCTGCCGGAGTAATGTTCCCATAGAAGAATGGACCTATGATCATATCTGCTGTGAAGCCACACCAAACAGTTATCTTTGGTGAATGCAAAGGAATTTCTTTGAATGCTCTTGGTGATTTGTTATCCCAAATTCGGCAGTTCTGTGTATTTACAGTTCTATTCAGGTAAAAGTGGGCCTCGTCTCCCCATAAGATTTCCAGGGCCAAACATCATCCAACTCCATTTTGGCAAGAAAAGTGAGAGCAAAATTCAATCGCTTATCATGGTCGGTGTGACGTAACTGTTGCACACGGCTGATCTTGTACTGATAGATGTGGATAATCTTTCGTAGGATTTTCCATACCATACAATAAGGCATATCCAGATTCCGAGCTATCC
Source organism: Maratus speciosus (assembly GCA_963932465.1). Classification (NCBI taxonomy): domain Eukaryota; kingdom Metazoa; phylum Arthropoda; class Arachnida; order Araneae; family Salticidae; genus Maratus; species Maratus speciosus. The sequence continues at coordinate 168,568,336 of OZ010797.1, forward strand.
CACGATCGCTGGAAGCTGTAGCAATATTGTCTGGTGCTCTGTCGACAAGCACCGTTGCCCCTTCTCCGATGGTGTCCTGTGATACGGGTTTTCGGCCTCTGCCTAACTGAACATTTAGAGAAACTGTTTTCTCAAACTTCTCAGCCATTACTTTTAAACCATTAACTGACAAAGGACGGTTACCTTTACGCATTTTTTTGTGGTTTCTAAAAGAACGAAGAGCGGTTGGCGCAGTGGACTAGTTGAGGTAAAAAAATTTGACAATTAGAGCTCACTCGACTAAAGAAGGACACAGTATGAAAGATAACTTTCAATGAAATTGCTTCTAACAGTAGCACATTACCTTTTAAAGCCGAACAAGCTGGCTCTGGGCCAAAAGATGTAACGTGAAATTTGAATAAAGAACTTCTTCTTCTGCTGTTGCTTTCTTTGGGGCTCTGTAAGCGAAATTGCAGATAAAGAAACTTTAGCAGTGTTTATGTAAATTTTTAGCTTTTTATAAACTCTTTCAATTTTGAGCTTGGATTAAATTGCTAAATTCGTTACATAAACGGTCATTTTATTTCAGTAATGATTCTTCATTTTTTGAAACTCTCTTTTTTCAGTACACAGCGCCACATATTCCCCTGGCGGTCATTTTTGGAACTAATTTTTTTTTTTTTTTTTTTTTTTTTTTTTTTTTTTTTTGCGGAATCCTTCGTCTCCCGTCTTGTTTAATCTTCCTACAAAATTTGCCGCCATTCTCGCAATTGTTGATTGCGCTACAAAACACTCTGATTTCCGTCAGTTTAATTATGGCCAAATCGCATATTGCTAATGCCCTTATAATGTCCAAAAAGTGCCCTAATAGAGGCAGACCTCCCTCATCTGAAGTTTCATCAAAAGCCAAGAAAATGACTCCAGTTCCAAAACCAATAAATGATATACGATATGACAATACTGGACATTTTTCCAAAGCATCTTATTGAAAAACAATGATGTAAATTTTGTATTAAATCTTTTTCAAGATGTGAAAAATGTGCTGCGGTATTGTGCCTTAACAAAATAGAAATTGATTTAAATTATTCCATGTAAGATAAGATTTTCAAAATAAAATGTTAATGAAAAGTACATTAAAAATTGTATGTATATTCTATTTCCTTTTGATTTCAATGATGCCAAATGGCATCCTAAGCATATCGTGTGTAATTCTTATTTGATCCCAATGATGCCAGTCATCGTTTAAAAACTATTAATAAATGTTAAATAATTTTTTTTATTATATTTATATTTATCTTAGCTAAAAATGACATTAATTCCAAAAATTCAGATTTTTCCTTTTGTAAATGAATGTGCGGGGCTGAAAGAGTTAACGAGATAGTTTCTTTAGCTTTCAGTCATCAGTAAAGCAATTATACTTAGATAGTGCTCAGTAGGTGTTAAATTTGTTTGCCCTACTTTCGACACTTGCGGCCGGTATCCAGAGCAGAATTGACCTGCAAGCGCACAATATGTAATTTTTATTCGCATAAATGACCGCCATTCTTCTCCCCGGCGACGAGTTGTCAAAGTAAAAGATGTGGGTGAAAAATAACACCTACAAGTAACTTCTAGATTCCATAATCTATCTCACTGTCTTTAATGAAGTTGGAGTTTTCAATCTAGCGTCCACACCCAATCAATTTTACATGGGATACGAAGACTTGTTTGCCGACGATTCCGGCATCTACTATGTCCCACATCCTCTGAAACTGAACATGTGAGGTAGATGACAAAGTATGTTTCCTTAAACAGGGAAAAAAAATAGGGCTCCGATTTAGGTTCTTTAATTCAATAAAAAGAAAAAAAAGTAGAAAGAAAACGCAGAAAAATGGGCATACTAACAGACAAAATTTTAGATAAATAACGTAGGAAGAAATTTGCAAGGACTCTGTAAAAATAATAAACTAAACAGTCGAAGCTCTCCCAACAGCGCGCAGTAATACGATCATTACACCTTTTGGTTTACTATTTATGAATTTCGCATTGTAATTTTTCTGGTGTAAACTTTTAAATCTGCAGCATGTAAAAGGAACATCAGTCGTAACCATGGAACTATTAATAAAGAGGAAGTGACATATTCTTAAAATACTGAAGCTTCCACTGTAACCGCTATCGCAGGAGTTGTTTACCGCCGGTGGAAACTTCCACCAGTAGATTTATACAGAAAATTTCAACATATTTAAACGCCTTATTATTGCAAGATTTCAGTCATAAGTAATCGTAGACGCATATTTTCATTTTTACTGGTAGGAGTTTACTTTTTCGGTAATTAGGCCCTGCGTTTCCGCCATAGTGTGACAACCAGGGAGACAAACTGACAGTTTTACAAGGCATACTGACACCAGTAAAAACAAATAGAAAATTTTATGACTTTTTTGAGAAAAATTTCCATGAATAAGACGCTTAATTAAGAAGAAATTTTCTATTCAATTTTATTGGTGAGATGTTTGTCCTGGTTGAAATCAGAAACTGAAAATGCGATTTTTAAAAAATCAGCCGCCATCTTGTGACAACCTCCTCAGTTTCTTCATTCGCAACTGGTAGACAGTATACTATATATCGCCTCCTCTTTTTTCATAACTCCATTGTCGTAACAAGGCGCTATTATCAACTTGCGAAATTTCCTCCATTTATCTTCTCAGGCTTAATGGCTCTGAACGTGGCATCATTGCATCCTCACAGGTAGAGAAACTATTTTTGTAGACATGATTGTGTAGCGGTTTTTTATTATGAAGGACCCGTAATTAGACATTATATTCATTTTTTAAGAAAAAGATTATTTTTATTTAAAAAAATTAAAATAATTTATTATGCTCTTTATATATTATTTGTCTACCGCCACTTAATCAGGGAAAAAACACAGATGACCTACTTTCTACTGAAAATATTTCAAGGAGGTTCTCTTCAGTAATTGTATTTTTTTAATTAAAAAGTCTTAAAAAACTGCAATATTTTCTATCTAATTGAATTATTAAAATAAAAAAAAAGATATTTAAATGCATGAACTATGCCGCTTTGCTCACTCAAAATATTTTATATTTTTAATATTCGTTGTTTTTGAAAATAATATGTATGACTTTGGTATTAAAAGTCGAGCATGCCGCAGATAGGGTTCTCAATGCTATTTAACGACAATTCAATTTTTAATAACAGTTATTGAGTATAATATTTTTCAGTATATTTAAACGAGGAATTTTAGGATTAGAAAAACCAAAGTTTACGAAAGGATTTCTGGTATTAAAAAATAAAAAAAAACATACACTTCCTGCATGGAATGGAGTTATGAATAAAGGGGAGGAGACATATAGTGTGTTGTCTAGTAGTAGCGAGTGAAGTAACTGAGGAGGTTGTCACAAGATGGCTGCTGCTTTTTTTAATTAGATCTACTGTTTTTGATTACCGCCGATGAAAACTTCCACCAGTAAACTTGTATAGAAAAGTTCGTCTTATTTAAGCGCCTTATTCATGGAAAATTTCTCTCACAAATATGGTAAAATATTTCTATTTCTTTTTACTGGTGTCAGTTTTTCAGGTGTCATATTTTAACTGCGACTGACAAGAGGTTATCTTGGTTGTCACAATATGGCGCAACTACTACCGCTGAAGTAAACTTCCACCAGTAAAAATAAATATCAGTTTTTGCTATTACTTTTTATTGAAATTTTCCATTACTAAGGGGTTTGACTCAGGAGAAAAAAACTTAAGTTTACTGATGGAAGTTTTCCCCGGCGGTAATGAATTCCTGCGAAAGTGGTTACAGTTGAAGCTTCACTATTTTAAGGATGTGTCAGTTCCTCTTTCTGAATAGTTCTATTCTCCGGTCGTTACAGACGTCATCTGGAGGAACAGTTTGCCGTAGCTCTTCCTATTTTCTGCCGGCTCCTGGATTTACTGCACCTCACACTCTCACCACAAAAGTCTCAAGCACTAGTATTCACCAAACCACACAGATATGATCCAAAACGCCCTCCAGTGATGAGGATCAATAATGTCTCCATTCGACACGTACAATTCATAAAACTCCTAGGTATAACCATTGACGCAAATCTTAACTGGATCCCACACATTAACGACCTAAAACTTAAATTGACAGCATATCATAATAATTCATTAAGACTAACTTCTAAATTGGGAGGGGTAGACAACAAAACACTGAAGATCTGGTACCTAACAATAATCGAAAGAATAATACTTTACGGGGCCTGTATCTGGGGGGGTAATTTATCATCCATAGCACAACCTAAACTAAAATCAATACAACGCACTTTTCTCCTACAAATTTCAAGAGGCTACCGCACAATCTCCACAGATGCACTACATATACTTACAGGTATTCCACCCATCACACTTCAACTAGAATACGAACACGCCAAATCCTCAATCCTACAGCTAAAACGTGACACAGGAATAGATTCTCTTTTTCCAAACACAACATTGCAATACAAAGTCAGGAGCTGGCAGCTCCACCCCGCTGAGGAGACTTCACATTTTCAAGTAAACACAACACGCAACAGCTACACACCTGCCCTTAGCACCACACTCTTCACTGATGGTTCAGGCACAGAGACTGGCGTGGGCGCAGCCTTCTGCGCCACGGAGGGCACGGTGGTGGTCCATCAGTGGTCTGCAAGGCTAGATGATAATAACTCCGTATTCCAAGCGGAGCTGTTCGCAATACTAAACGCATTAGAGTGGGTGGAATCCCACTCTAGCAATAGTATTATCATCTACAGTGACTGCCTCTCTGGCCTGCAGGCAATACAGGCACACAGGATAAAACATCCTCTAGTACTGCAAATCAAACTAAAACTTAAGAATATCCTACATCGTATCTCACTAGGTCACGTCTCGGCTCACAAAGGTATCTTTGGCAATGAACTAGCAGACAACCTAGCGAAGAAGGCCACACAGAAAGAAACAATAGACACACACCTCCCAGTGCCCCAGTCATACGTCAAAGGGGTCCTTAGAGCAAGGATACTGACGCGATGGCAGGAGCACTGGGATACTTCAAAAAAGGGCAGGCACACATATAAGCTAATTCCTAAAGTTTCTCTCACACTATATAACTTAACACCCTACACCACTAGCTTCTTAACAGGACATGGCCCTTTCATGGCATATTTGGACCGCTTCAAAATAAGATCCACTGCCACTTGCGTCTGCGGTGAAGATGGCACTATAAGTCACCCGTACTACAGTTGTACTCTCACGCAACGCTGGCACTTGAGGCGTCCAGACATACTGCCAGTCAACTGTCTCCAAAACGTCCTTTCCCGCACCCTCCTACTCAACAAATTAAAACACATTCACAATTTCCTTACATACTTAACAAACTTAACTTAAGCCCTGGTTCTGCTTATCTGCTCGTGCCATCTTACTTGTGCCACACAAAGCATTACATCCCCAATGGACGCTGAGTATTTGCTCGTGCCATCTTATTTGTGCCACGCAAATCATTACATCTCCAATGGACGCTTGAGTATTTGCTCGTGCCATCTTACTTGTGCCACGCATTCCATTCTTTTCCCTTCCTGCCGCCCCTTGTCGCGAGAGGAGTTCCTACCCTGGCGGCAAGGATCAGTGATGTTTATTATTATTATTATTATTATTTATTTTATTTTATTTTTACTTTAAATGTTCTCATACTCCCGCCCTCTGTCACGAGTAGGCGTTTTCCTGGCGGGAAGGCATTCGTCTAATTTTTGTAATCCCACTTTGTTCTTTTTAAAATAAATTCTGGGTTCTGTGGTCGGTGGTGCATAGACGCCCTTAGCGGGTGAGCGTCGCCCCTTGAGCATTTTGTGTTTGTCCGTCTGCATACGGCCGGACAGGGCTGTACTCACTAACGAGCCCCAACGTGTCGGGGAACATACCGGGAGAGACGTTAAGCTCTAAGGGGCAGGCCTAGCCGGCCCTGAGCAGTCTCTCTTAGGCTGCCTAACACTAGAGGTGCGTTTTCCTGGCGGGAAGGCATTCGCCTAATTTTTGTAAACCCACTTTGTTCTTTTTCAAATAAGTTCTGTGGTCGGTGGTGCATAGACGCCCTTGGCGGGTAAGCGTCGCCCCTTGAGCCTTTTGTGTTTGTCCGTCTGCATACGGCCGGACAGGGCTCGACTCACTAACGAGCCCCAACGTGTCGGGGAACATACCGGGAGAGACGTTAAGCTCTAAGTGGCAGGGCTAGCCGGCCCTGAGCAGTCTCTCTTAGGCTGCCTAACACTAGAGTTATCTGTCCTTCACATTTTTAAAAATTCAGATTTCTTAATTGTCACCCTCTTTTCAAATGGTGTAATTCGCTTTGTATGTGCCTTAGTGAATCTTTTTTAAATATGCGAATGGTACTGTTTCAAAAATATGGTAGCAATCAAGAAATCTAAATTTTTAGAAAAGTAGCAGAATAATGTGGTGCCCGTACTGTAGGTATTAAAAGCTGTGTTGCGAAATATGAGCGCCCCACCCCCACCCACCGAAATTCAACTCGTCCTTATTTAAAAAAAAAAGTCTTATCAAATATCTGAAATCTTAAAATCGATCAAAAACATTGGACGTAAAATTATGATAATTGATGGAGAAACGCTTAGATATTAATAATGCGTAAAATCGGTGTGTCGATATACATCTTTTTTTTTATAAAATCGATTTCTTTAGAAAATAAAAAAGGTCATAATCTATTTTAAAGAAAATTACATATTCGGAATCAGCGGCGAAAAATATTAATATATGCATAAATTTAAAATCTGTAAATGATTTAAAATTTGCAAAATTTTTACATCCCGCAGAAAAATCCTTGTCCAAAAATTATCTGTGGTTTCACCAGCTGTTTGACTGGATTAAAGCCTGATACAATTCACTCACGTGTTGCTGTCGCCATATCTGCAATCCGGCAGCATAATCGATGAAAACAGTTCACACATGGAAAGTCCATTATTCCCATGAGCAATTATTATATATACAGAAGAGGTTTCAAGATGGTAGTATGTAGATGGTAGTACTTTGTAGTTGGCGAACTTCATTAAAAAAAGGTTTGATGGTTTTTTAATCTACAGGGTGTCTAAAATTAAACGACCCTACTTTAAAGTTGTCTACAGGAAAAACTACGTTCATAAAGTTGTGAAATTTTGTCAAATACATAATAAAAGGATGGGAATTTGTTTAAGCTAAAAAATATATAAATAAAAGTAGATCAAAATTTCACCAGAGTGCGATTTTAAATAAATTATACATTCAGCATTACGATAGTTTAGAAATTTTATTTATTAATTTAACCTTATTCTAAAGACAGCATTTCACGATATGTTCCTAGCATTTCACAGAACACACTGCGGCAAACTGTGGAACATGCTGTCTAATTATTCCAGATGGTATCTGAAAATGATGAAAGTCATGCAGAACATGTTTGTTTATAACACAATTTGTTCAACTATCGTAAATGTCTGCTAAATGTGTAATTCGTTCAAAAACGCATCCTAATTTTTTTTCGCTCAAACAAATTTCCAGACTTTTATTATGTCCTCCAAAAAATTCCACAACATTCTGAACACTTGTTTCGCCTGTACACAACTTTAAAATAGGGTCGCTTAATTATAATCAAACTGTAAATAAAATTTCTAAACTATCGTAATGCTAAATGTATAATCTATTAAAAATCTCCCTCTGATGGCGAAATTTTGAACTATTTTTATTTTTAGCTTAAATAAATTCCCATCCCTTCATTATGTCTTTTACAAAATTTCGCACCATTGTGAGATGTAGTTTTGTCTGTAGACAGCTTTAAAGTAGGATTGTTTAATTATGGACACCATGTATAAGAAATTTAAATATATTTTCTTCTTTGTGTACTTTTGTTATGCAAAAAAACATTTTTTTTTCAGTTTAATCCTTACAATTTAGGTTATGTTATTGCCACGTCTTCTTTTCTTAATGTCTCAAGAAACCTTTGGAAATCCGTTTAAAAAAAACAGCAGATTTTAAAATTTATTTTATTTTGTCACATGTTCTATTCTTTTTTTATATTTACTGACATATTTGGTATGAAAATGACAAACGGAGATTTTTATTGGTTTCATTTTGACAAGTTCTTCTGTTATATGCTTGAAGAATGAAGTGCATGAAGTGAATGAAGTCAATGAACTGTAATTTCTAAAATTTACAACAGATGAAAAATAGAAAAAATTGTGAAAACGCAGAAGAAAAGATTTCTTAACTTCATTGAAAGAATTGACTCATTCAATTTGTTAAAACGCATTCAGTTCAATAAATTTAAACCATATATGTATATTAAATATTTGATACATTGACCATTAACCACTTAAAAAGTTATCTCAAGTTTACTTGGATACATATACATAAAAAATAATTTACTGGCAGAACATAGTGTATTTTTAAAATTAATATCTTTTACAGGGTGTTTTTCGCCCGTTTCGCCTAAAATAGCTGTTCAGCTGAATTAGATGAGCCATGAACGTGATGTCTAGTTATAATAAAACCAGTATGGGTTGATGAGGTTATTACTTGGATTATATACCTGGCAGCTCCATAGCGTGAAATTTCGGAACTAATCCTCCAATGTGTATGGTGGCATACATGCTGCTATCAATGTGGCCAGTTCACCAAATATTAATTTCTGATATTTCAAATTCATGGCAGAAATTCCGAATCATATTTTTTGCTTTATTGAATGACAACCTTTTCGTGATTAAATAAACCGAAAATTGCCATTCGGAATATTTGGCATAAACTCAGCATTTTGAATTTCTAGCATACATGGTACAATAGCTATAAGAGAGTTAAAGATTGTATCTCGAAATTTGACGAAGATGCGATCAAAAGTTTAATTACAAAATTATAGAGGGTTCTCGATTTAACACTTGAACGCCCAGAAATTTTACTCAAGTTTCATAAAAAATATTTTATACCAGAATTTTTATTTTAAATTATTTGACTGATTTATTTAACGTAAATCTGCGTTTTTAAAATTTAATTTATTTTGTGAAAGAATTTCTGGTTCCAATTTATATTTAATCATATGGTCGGAGTCGAATCGACTCCTTCCGGGAGTTCTAGTGTTAAAATGAAATGGTATCGTTACAACTAAAAATAGCTTTGCCCTGAAAATGTAATTTTGTTTTATTTATCAACACATTATATACGCCACCAGCCGCGTTAAAAACGTATATTGAGCACAATTAACTCACGTGTCTGATTAAAAAAAATGTAACTAAAATTTACTAAATTGTAAAGTGCTCTTTTCTAAGGTTTTATTGTAAATGTGCATAAAAAGACCACACTTAAGCAAACACAAATATAGTGATAAATTTTTACTTAATTTGATAAAAATAATAAAATTCTATTTCAGTTTGTAATGGAAATACAAACTTTTTACTTAAATTAACACTATTTAGGCCGCTGCATTGTTATGAAGTATCGTTATGAAATTCTAAGTTCTCCCCAAGAATGTTTGACCAGTTATTTTTTATTATTATACAGGTGACAGATGTTTCGTGATTAAAATAAATTAAAATTAAATTTTTTTCTGGTGTGAACACAAAATTTCCTAATAAAAAACCCGTTAGATTTGGCAACATTGTTTGAGACCTGTCTAGTGTTAAGTAAAGTTTTGAAAAAATTAGAAAAAAATAAGAAAAAAATAGAAAGCCCTAAATACAAAACAGTTTCTATGCATGATTTGACAAGCGAGTTAATTTTGGTAAAGAACATTGGCAAATAATGTGAGTAACCGAATTTAGCATCCTATGTCAAAATGTTGTCATTTTAAGGCTCGCATACACAGAATTATTTTCTTCATAAATTTAAAACTTTAAAAATGTTTGGGATATGTATGTTATCATGTTTTCGAGATTTTTCGGCAAAGTTTTTCTGATTTGCGTAGAAATACATTTTTTTTTTAGAAATTCAAACACTTAAAATGTCGTCATTTTAAGGCTCGAATACACTGAATTATTTTCTTCATAAATTTAAAACTTTAAAAGTTTTTTTGGGATACGTATGATATCATGTTTTAGAGATTTTTTGGCAAAGTTTTACTGATTTGCGTAGAAATACATTTTTTAGAAATTCTAAAAGTTTTAGAGATTTGTATATCCTCATGATTTCGAAATTTTTCGGCAAAGTTTTACTGAGTTGTATAAAAATACATTTTTTTAGAAATTCAAACACTTAAAATGGCTCTGGTATTTTTTTAATCCAATTAAAACTTCAAATTAGTAAAATATGTCTCATTAACACTAGAATGTCCGGAACTTTTATCCGACTTTAATAAATACATTTTAAAATCAGAATTTTTATTTTAAGCTATTTCATTTATGTATTTAACTGAGTTTTCTCTATTTACAATTTAAATGATTTTACGAAAAAAATTCTGGTTCGAATCAACATTTTATCATTTGGCTGGTGTTGATTTGACATCAACTGCAAGTTCTAGTGTTAAATGTAATGTTTAAACATAAAACATTTCATATTAAAAATATTGAATTGCTTTTTCAATTAAGAAAGGGGAAATGGTAAATTAAATTCCAATTTTTTAGGGCATTAATTATTCAAATGTTATTGGAAGAAAGTGTGTACTATTATATAAATTGTAACGGAAGAGTATGCAAACAAGGCAGGTAATATTTCTAAGTCTGTCAACTTGCACTTTTTTTCAAGGAGAGGGGGGGGCAATGGAGGCTTGTTTGACGGCGTTCCTAATAGTAAAGTTACTACTAAATTCTAATAGTAAGAAAAAACCGAACAAGTTGGTAGATATTTTTATTCATTTATAAAAAATCTTGTCTACCATATTTACACATTTTTATACCACTAAATTTTAACAGAAAAATTTCACCATTAAATCTACGAAATCTGTGATCAATTGAAACAAAACAGCAAGTGCGTAAAAATGAACCTTTAAACGAAAAAAGGTGCATTTTCGTTTACAATATTCATTTTACTCGAAAACTCTCCTATTTCAGTTTAATCTTTATACCTTTACGTTATGTTACGATTATTATTCTTCACAAAATGCTTCAAGAAACCTTTAAAAATCCGTTTAAAATCCGAAGATTTAAAAATTTATTTTATTATATTACCTTTTCTGGACTTTTATTTTCTATGTATACTGACATATTTCGTAGGAAAACGTCAAAGGACGATTTTTATTGGTTTCATTTTGACAAGTACATCTGCTACATATTTGACAAGATCTGTAAAGACAATGAACTATAATTTGTTTTAAAGAGAAACAAGAAACATCATTTTTCAATAAGAAACAAAAGAAAGCGCAATTCTTTAAATTCGCTCAAAAAGCAGGAAATTGTAAAATTACGATTCATTCTGATGAAGTTAATTTTATTAATACCTGGGAATGAGATTAATATATATATATATATATATAAACTTATATATATATATAAGTTTGTATTTCCGTTACAAACTGAAATATAATTTTATTTTATTTTATTTTTTTTTTTTTTTTTATGAAATTAAGGAAAAATTTATCACTATATAGAGTGTTTCCTTAAGGGTGGCTTTATAAGCACAATTCCTATAAAACCTTAGACGAATATTAAGCTGATATCCCTAAGGGGCGTCCGGTAGTTCTAGGACACCGAGACCCCGTTCCCGAGTTCTTTACTGAGTTACGTAATTCTGCTCGACCCAAAACTTCATATGTAAGTGTACAATGCCAATATTGGAATCTGGAGTATATTGACACAGTTGCGCCATCTGGTGGTCGGGGTTGATAGTGCAAATACCCGGGTTTCAAGTATGACGTCATATATGACAGAGTATCTACTATCTGCGCATCTCTTGCGCATATTTTCTGAATCTTTACTGACTTATGAAAGATGAATCTGGTTTACCATCTTTATTGAAAGTATATTTATTACAGTTTGTTTTGATAAAATTATGTACAATTTAAAAATATAGTCGCAATATCATTTTAATTTCGGGAGAAAAGCACTAATGCTACGAAAGCATTACTGTATTTTGCCTTTAAGCTAAAATGACATTGCGACTTTTTTTTAAATACACACATTTTTATCAAAACAAGCTGTAACAAAAATATTTTGCAATAAGTCTGGCAAACAAGATTCGTCTTCTGTGAATAAGTAACTATCTGAAATTCGTAATTGAATTTTTAACAGGGATTCTCGGAATGGCTTTGTCTGCTTTTATAAAAAAAAAATCCAATCTGGCAATTTTAGGAAAATTATTGAAGTTATTGCCTAGACTCGCAAAACATTTAAACAATTAAGTGAACAGCGCTTAGTCGTTTAATAGTACAACATTTAATGCATGCATTGTAAATTCCGAGGGCAAGTGATTCCGAATATAAAATGAAATAAGTTTTAAATTAAATGAATGAAATATTTGTTAGTTAAATAAGATGAGTACAATGCGATTAAGAGAATATTGAAAATTTATCGTTTGCGCTCGATAAACGAACAAAAGGACTTAAAATTGAATCTTTTATTTATAATTAAATTATGTAAATATTCTAAACATTCATAAACGCTGTATTCTCATCAGGAATACAACCGTGTACATCACTTTTTATAACTTTAGCCCATCAAGAATTGAGAAAAAATGAGGCTACAAAATTCTGTCTTTACACATTAACTACTTAGTAGTTTTTATGCGTCATTTCTCATTCCATTAAAAGAAAACAATTAAAATCGAGCGTATTTAAATCAACAACATTTGATAATATATATTAAATAATATTTGATCTTTTTTTATAAATTGCAATAAAAATATGTAACTAACTTGTTTTACTCTTTCGAAAAAGACAGATATGAATTCTATAAGAAAAAGAATTTTCTTACAATTTCGAAAACTAGAGCTATTCGATGATCAACATTTTGCCATTTAAAAAAAAATAATTTTAGTTCTAAAAAGAACTGTTTTTATTTAAATAATTAACTATAATAAATAAATCAAAAAACACGAATAAATATTAATAGAATATTCTATTACTGTCAGTGTTTAAATGCTACAAACAAATGAAATCTCGATGTTTGCACTTGCGCAGTTATTTCATAGATGTACAATTGATAGATCATCCATAAAGAAGAAAATAGTTAAGCATCTTTCTGTAGTTCAACCTCGTCCGCTACGTGGCGTGCGACCTTGATTGATGTGACCTCGCCTTTAATCTTGCCGTTACTTCTCCCATCTTTTCACCGTCCGAGGATTTTCACATATTTTTATAAGAATGCTTGTAAATCGAAGAATATACATATTTTTTAATTGCATTTTGATGCTATAATATTTTTAATATCGCTTCTTTCTATATATGGTTGAAAATAGAATTCTGTTTAAAATATTTCTGTCTACAGCCATTAAAACATGATTTTTAGAAACTGAAAAATCCGGGCCCGCCGCTTAAAGGGTTTTAACCCTTTCAGGGGCAGAGAAATACTATTCGTAAACTGATAAAATAATTGACTGACACCAGAATATTCAAACGAATTTCTTACTAAATAACAAAACGCTATTTGCACTTTATTTACAAAAGCAACATTTTATTAAAATATTTTTGGTGCCAATAGTCAGTTTGGAATTAAAATTTGGTGGCTAGACCCTCTAGCCACCGCCCCTGAAAGGGTTAAGGACGTTTACTTTATATCGCTTTGTGCTCGACTAATGTTTGGTAGATGCACTATTTGGATGGTTTCACGAATTCGATGTCTTTATTTTAATAAAATTCCTTTTTAAATTTGTCCGGTTTCACTTTTTTTCTTCCTTCCTGGCTTCTGCTAGAGAGTCTCTGCAAAAGAGTACATAAGCAAGGACCTCTGATGAACATACGGAATGCCGCGCTCCACGAATTCCGCTCGTGTCGCGTAGGATTACGTTCAGTCTAGTCGAGTTCACATTCTTATATAAGAAATAAACTATTCGAAATGTATAATTTTACTGCAGGGAAGCTAAGACACCAGACGTAGAATAATTAAATTATAAAGTTGAAAGAAAGTATTTTAATGGGTTAATAAGTATAATTGAAATTGGGACAATTAACCCCTTAACGGTCGCATTAAATTACATTTTAAAAATCCAAATTGCTTATTGGCGCCACATTTTTTGTAAAAGAAATATTCACCTTTTTTAATGACAGGTAAAATGATACCATAATAAAGCCAATTACGCTACTTTATAAAACTGATGGGAATAAAACAATCTGACTAAAAGCCACAGCCCATGAATATCACGGAAGCGAGAATTTAGAAAAATAACCTATTCTTATTTAAGATAAGTATCATAACGATAACAATAACAATAATAAGAAATAATGATAACAACAATAAAATCTTATATTTTTAAAAAATATATTTATTTAAAGAATGAATACAAAAATTATTTCAACTTTCATATACCGGGTGTCCGAAAAATGAGTGATGGATTTTAAAATTCCATAACTTGCAAACGGTGAGAGATATTAAAAAAATTCTTGCAGGAATGTTATGTAAGATGTCAGGAGTTTTTATGCTGCTATTCTCAGTTTTAGTTACAAATAGCATCGATAGATTGCCTGCAAGCGATAACAGAAGAATCCCAGGCTCGATTTTTCGCCCTCCCTCTTCTTTCATGTGAAAAAAGATTAAAATGTATTGAATGGATCCCGAATTACCAACAATCGGGTCTGGACTAAGCGCATATTGCTCTCAACGCCACCTATTGTTTGAAATTCGAACTAAAATCAAGAATCACAGTACAAAAACTCCTGACATCATACATAACCCTCCTGCAAGAATATTTTAATATCTGTCACCGTTTAGAAGTTATATAATTTTAAAATCCATCAGTATTTTGGGGGACACCCGGTATATACTGCTATATGGAAAATAAAGTTTTAAAAATAATAAACGTAAACGCAAATTCACGTTGAATTCCCTTATGAAATTCTTCCTCACTAATTACTCGCTATTTTTTCACCCAGCGAGTTAAATTCTAATTACACTATTCAGCAACAAAAATTTAATCACAGAAATTCTTTAGACATACATGATAATTTTCTTATTTTATCTAAATGTTTAATAAATTCAAAAAAAATTCTTGCTAATGCTTTTCTAAGTAATTAAATGAAAAATATTTCATTTTTCTTATTTTTTAATTTCTTTCGGCATTTTAAAAAGATTAACAAATCCTTAATATTAGCCCGAATGGGAGTATTTGCTCCTTTGAAAAACGGAACGCTTTGAAATTTTCTTATAATATCAGAGAAAATATTTCTGCAATTCAAAACCGTTTCTTTATTTTTATTTTGTGCCTAATTAACTTTTATCTTGTTTGAAGAATTTTCTTTTTTCAAAATATTTGATAATTTACTATATTAAACAAACAGATATTATATAATATTCAAAATGAAATTTCATTTATCATTAACTAGGGTGTCTAATCCGGGCTGCCCGAGTCGCAGAATGTATCTGAAAACTACTATTTTAACCCTTAAATGCGCGATTTTTTATTTTGTTGGGAAAAAATTATGCCTGATTCTCTGAAAGGTTTATTACACAGGAAAAATAATGAAAATAAAATCAGAGATGCATTTTTCATATAATACGTCAATTTTAGTAAAACCTACTGTCGTGTGGCTGTTTTACCCTAAAATATTATAAATTAGTAAATATTTTAATAAGTATATCTCTAAATCCCTTTTTTTATATAATTCTTTATTTTATAAAATTAAACTTTAACCCTTTAAAGTCCATGATTGAATACGTTCTAGAAATTACGTAGTTCCGAGAATCTGACTTTACACCAGAAAGTTTGAATGGTTAATTTTACTTTATTTAAATATAGAATGACTCTTATTAATTAATACAAATATTCCTATTTTAATTTTCTGGTGTGAAGTAAGTATATACGAATAAAAAAATCTGTTAAATTCAAAACACTGTTGTTTGCACATATACAAAGCTGCGCACTAAAGGGTTAATTTAAAACTTTAATCGATATTTTACGTTTAATATACTTTTTTAGATTGCGAAATAAAAACACCAAAAAGCATTTTTATATGAAAAACATTAATAAAACATTCAAATGAAGTTTTAAAATTTGCTAAAATTGATACTTTCGCATTAGCCATATACCAGGAGTTAATATCCGAAGACTTTGACAAAGATTTCGCTACTTATAACAGCCTTTTTTAATCCGCTCATTCAATTTGTTTATGCGCGCATTCATGTCTGTTAAATCTGTATTTTATTTATTCATAGCTGCTAACTTGTACGGATTTTTACTACCACTAAAATTTAATAGAAAATTTTGCCCAGCTCAATCACCGAATTGCAGTGAATATTGATAATTAAATAAGGCAGAAATTTCTGTTAAATTTTAGCGGTAGCAAAAATCCGTACAAGTTGGCAGCTATGTTTATTAAATGATGAAGTATTAATTTCATTATGGAATATTAGCTGGAAATAAATCCTGGATTATTTATATTCTTTTGAGTATAAACCGGTTAATCTTCCGAGTTAATCATTTTTTTTTCCAATTCGACGGTGTTAAACCTGAAATTGTGCAATGTTTAGAAGTTAAAAACATTGCAGAAAAAGCGAAATTTGTTGGTCAGGCATTACCGCCTTCAATATGACGTCAGCGTTATTCACGCTCATGTCTTTTTTTAAATATAGATATTAAATGTTTTAAATATACCAATTTATACAAGAGAAAAAATTACATTCCGAGATAAATTGATTTGAAGTTTAAAATATTATCTTCTCTATCATAGCAAACATAGCAAATCACAGCGAAACAAAAAAAAACTGTTACATTTTGTTATATAATTATTGTATTTGCATGTTGTTTATGTCACTTTATTCTACATACCAAAAGTATTTTTTTTAACGTCGGATTACAAAACAAAACTATGTACATTGTCAGAAAAACTCGTCTATATACATGAAGTTATTCCTCATTTTTTAAAAAATAATTCACTTACTCCTCGCAAACATGTTTTATCAGTGAATTCTTTCCGAAGTCCCGAACGTAGAAATTCCGTTCAATCCTAGCACGCATGCGTATTGGCACTAACACGATTAATAAAAAAATCCCAATGTATTTAAAAAAGGAAAAACCAAAGATTCGATAAATTAAAATTTCTAATTTAATTAAGGATGGGAAAAAAAGGTTTTCGAATTTGAAAGTAAATAACAATTAATTTTCTCATTCATTTAAAAGTACTCAAAATTTTTTTAAGTTATGAAAGATTATTGAGTGATTCTCAAAATGTGAGAAGACTAAATGCTAACATTAATAAATTTTAAAAATCATGAAATTAAAAAAAAAATCTTTTAATCCATTAGTTTACAAATTCATAATATAGAATATGTTCATTTAAAGACTGGAAATTGCATTAACATTAATAATTAAAGTATTTAATTATGGTACCTGCAGGATTTTGAACATCTCCTGAACTGTAGGTTACACATTTTGGACATTGGACGAACTGTAGATTACATAATTTGGTATTTTCCATACTTTAATGTGAATTTAAAATAATGTAATTGACTTATTTTTTAATGCAAATTACAAAATTTTATTAAACATTTTGAAAAAAAAAATGTTGAATTTGACAACTTTTATTTACATACATAAAAAAAAATGTTTTTCTTTTAACTTTTAGTAAAAGATTTGACATTACTTTCAAATTACAATTCAATATTAAAATTAATCTGCAATAGATTTTTATCTCTCTATTCTAAAAAAAAGTAACTACCGCTGTCACCGCCGCCGCCGCCGGTTTTGAATTTTTTGTGACCGGAGGTCTTTCTTCGTTAATATTAAGAAAAATAATGCATACAAAAATATGAAAATCGGTAGTATCATACAGAAATGTTTGATAAACACGCTGATGCAGACAGTTTTCAAATCGAAGAATTATTTTAAGAGATATTTAATGCTAAAGTTGGAAAAAATCGTTCCACTAAAAAAGTTTTATAGGAGCAAAAACTATACATCGGAATTTAATAATTTTTTGATCATTTTATACGTTATAATTTCCCGGTGTGAAGAATTCATTTTTTTCTTTAATTTGACTCATTTTTCGAGGTTTCATTTCTATTTTAAATTGAAATTTTCAGCATTTCGAGAGATATTTTTTACTTATTTTAGAAAATTGTACTAATTTAACTTGTTGCTAACTGTATAAACAAGGGACACAATAATGTTTGCTTCAAATTAAAAATTTATTTACACGTGACTATTATAAACAGAAAAAATCATTTGGAATTAGAATTAAATAATTATGTACAAAAAGCAGGAACTTATTAAAAATTACTTCATAAAAAGTATACACGTGAATTTTAAAAGAGAAAGGATATTGTAAAATAATAAATTCATTAACATGCGTTAGAAGTCTTAAATAGGAGAAATTACGTCATATTTACGTCGTATTAAAGTTATTACATAAAATAAACACAAAATAATATTGCAAAACAGCTTAAATTTAGAAATTGCACTAGACATTTATTTGATATTTTGAGAGGATCTTTTCAACTATTTTTGTTAGGAAAGCGCAAATAATATTTCATTTCTAACAAAGGAAATGTGCAAAAGGAAATATATATATTTTCACTTGAATATTTAAAAGAGAAAGAATAGCTTGGTCATAATTACGTCAGATTAAAAACGATTAATTTAAAATGTCTCATTTAAAAGAACATTCTTTTCGCTTTGTTAAAAAATACCAGGAGACAAAGACTCTGTTTACTTAATTCCTTTTATATTAGCTTATTTTGAAATGTTGTTACACGTGTCTACGTCATCAAGTTATTTTTATTGCGACGTTTTATTTGTATTTTTATTAATATTGTACTAATTTATTTGTTCTTTCGTTATTTAAAATAAAAATTATGTCAATTTGTATAATTTGGCGAGTGGTTTGGCGATTTATATAATTTGGCAAAATTGGTCGACAGGATAATCATGTAGTACCGCAGCGTATTTGGCGTTAAAATTCCCCAATCAAAGAGAAATGAATAGAAATTCGTTTATAGGGAGATCGCCACTGTTTTTTAAATTATAATTCAATCTTTCGAAATCTTTTTAAAGCTGATAAAATTAGAGTGCATTTAGCGTCTGCGGTGTCTGGACGGGGGTTGGCGAGCTTAGCTCGTAGGGGGCCTAGCCCCTAAGTTATGTAAAAATTTCTTTACTCTTAGTATTTGAAATATCATTCACTTTAATGCAGTCTATTCTAAGGAATGTTAAGCAAATATCTGAATATTTAAAATAGTTAATGAAATATAATTTAAATGTCTAAAAAAATATATTAATTAAACTTACATTTTCATATATTTTCTCAACAAGTTTAAATAAGATAAATCACAATTTTTACTACATTATTAAAATAATAATAATAAAAATGTTAAATATTTTTTATATTCCCTTAAAAGAGAAGTCCAAAAATGGCTAACAATCGCGATGGCCGCCATTTTGTTTCGATCGAACATGATTGTTGACATGTGGTTAACAAAGTTTTTGCTTTTCCATTAAGCTAATATATGACGTATTTCGCCGAAAAAGCACTTAATTTCAAGAAATAAGACTATATTATATTATATTTCTGATATTTTAAGACAGTGTGGTTTATTAAAAATAAATTAAATCACGAAAAAAATCGGAATCGCGATCGTTATATGTTTTTGACACCACCATTTTGTAAGCAATAAACAAGAGATTTAGTTGTATTAAAATGTCAAAACTAAAAAAAAAAAAAAAAAAACTTTTAAAAGAAAAAACTTCTCATAGCTTTTTAAAAAAAAAAATTTAATTTAAAATTTATGAAAAAAGTGGTATAACTTAACCCCTTGGGGACGAGCGACACGTATACGTGCCGGAAATAGGCCTAAGGATCCTCGTTTATCCTCACCAGTAAAATTTTACTCTAAAATTTGCCTTATTTAAACCGAGCATTTTCCCGATTTGTATAGGCACAAACTTCTGTTTTTTAAAACCGGTAGCAAAGTAAAAAACATTTCGTAAAAGGCTCCCGTCGCGAAGGGGTTAAAATCGTTATAACTCGAAACATTATTTGTAGAATTTAAATTGTTTTCCATTTAAATAAACAGAAATATATATATTTTAATTTAGAGCCAGCATTTTAAAAAATATTAATTTTTTAAAAAGTTAAAAATATTTAACGAAAAAATTACAAAAAAAGTGGTGCAACTTTTTTTTTTAAATTCATATTTTCAAAAGTAAATATTTTTTTCAAATATGCTGGCTCAAAAGTAAAGTAAAATATTTGAAAAAGATATGTTCCGAGTTTCAATCCTGTATCTTTAACGGTTCTCGAGTTATAAGAATTTAAATATGAGAAATGGTGAAAAAAACCTATCATGAAGAAAAACGCAATTTCACAAGAACTCGTTTCCTTGACAACCATAGCTTGAAAGGCAGATTTTGAAAAGAAACCAAAACGAAAAAATTAATATTTCCTGTTTTAATTAAGATAGAAACATGATTTAAACATCATTTTAAGCAGAAAATGGCAGAGAAATTTTTAATCGAATAAAAAAAAAAAAAAAATGAAAATTTGAAGATATTTGTGCCCCGGACCCCCTTAGATTGTTACAGTTTGACAACATATACATCAAAACATTTCTTCCTTGCTAATTATACAAAATAACCTGCCATATATTGCATGAAAATATAAACAATATGTCCTTTTTTGAAATTCATGTATTTTTTCTTCTTTAAACTCATAAATAAACCATACAATGATTTTTTATTTTGTCAGCTAACATTATGGATATAAAAAAGCGACTATTTATAGGTAATTATATTTAAAAAAATAATATTTATAATAAAGTTTTTAAATAAATTATGTGTATTCTTGTTTCTGCAGAGGTGCCAAGTTCGCACTAATCTTCCGTAATGCGTAGATTAATTTAACCCAGTTTAACAACGTTTTGAACCAGGAAAATTGTTTGATGAATTTTTATTTATTTAATTCCAGTTTTCTACGTGGAACTTATTTAATTTCATCTCTGAAAAAAAAATTCTGGTGCGAAATGTATTATGCCAGGGTTAAATTAACCCACATATTACGGAGGATTAGTGGCAATTTGGCACCTATGTTTCTGACAACACCAATAACCCCTTTTTAAAAACAAAATACAATTAAAGAAACGTATGTGTTTTCTTATTTTTGACAACATCAAGAACCACTTTTTAAAAACAGAATACAATTAAAGAAAATTAAGCATCTCCTGTATTAGATCTAAAATAAAATCTGTGCTTTGCTCCCACCTTTTGAGAATCACCCTATTAGCATTTTAAATATATTTTAACCCTTAAAGCTCCGGCGTCTCTTACACAAATTTTATTCGACGGCACCACTTTTTAAAAAGCAGTTTCCCTCAAGTATACAATTTCAAAAATGCTCTGTTAAATAAGGTGAATTTTACTTTCCTTTATTACTGGTACAAAAAACAAATTTTACAAAGCCAAAGAATGTCTCCACGGCGGAGCCAACAGAGTGGGAAGGGTTAAATGCAAAGCTATATAAGTAAGCGTACAAACTTAAAAGTGGAATCGGGCGTAAATTAACACAGTTGCGCCATCTTGTGGACGGGGTGATAATCCGCATACGCGGGCTTTTAGTGTGACATCATATATGACAGTATATCTACCATCTGCGAATATTTTCTAAATCTTTGGCCAATCATGAAACTGAAATTTGCTTACCACATTTATTACAAAATAATGGCGTAGCGAGAGGGGCGTCCCGATGCACTTGACACCACGAAGTTCGCTTTGCCTTGCCAGAAACACTTCAGCTATTAATCAAGGTGTAAAAAACTTTACAGCTTTAGTGGTGTGAAGTAAGAAAACAGTTAGGCATCTTCCTGTAGTTTTAGCCCGTCCGCTACGTGGCGTGCGACCTTGGCTGATGTGACCTCGCCTTTAATCTTGCGGTTACCTCTCGCATTTAAGATAGGACGCTTACTTATATCGCTTTGGTTAAATGAGCCCATTTAAAAGAGATATAAAATTAAAATATTGGGTAGATCGGAAAGACGTGTTGTGTTGGGAAAATTAATTCATACTTGAAAATTCTGGCCGGTAATTATTAGACATTAGATCTAGGAATCAATGTCTAATAATTAAATGATAGAATTTTCCGGTACGAAATTATTTTCCCAGCACGCCACCACTTTCCGATCGACTCAATATTAAATGGAAAAAAAATCAATTTTACTCAAAAAATATTCTCGAACAGAAACATAATATTTTACACCTAGAAATCTACTTAAAAGTATTTGTATTTCATATGTTTATCCTGCATAAATACTACAGTTTTAAAACACCAGCCAGAATCTCATTAACCCTTTAACCTACGATTTACATCTCAACAACCTGGACTCATAAAGTTAACAGGATCGTTCAGACTTCGAGCCATTACAGCATTCAACAAATCTAACGCTACCACTAAAATTTAATAGAAATTTTCGGCTTGTTTAATCACAAGCTTCGACGATTAAATAAGATAATATGTAAAAAAAAAAAATTAGTGGTAAGAAAAGCTTACATTTGGCTCGATCATTGACTACGGGCTAAGGCCGTGATAACACTAGTCTGCATATCAGATGAATAAAAACCAATGACTGCCCTTGATGCATTTTATTATGCTGATTACAAAACTGTTCTTAGTTTTCTTGTATCACGTATAATTAATATAAATTAATTAATTAAAATATTTAAAACACAACTCCTTATTTTTTGTTATATCCTGACGTGATAGACAAAAATAGAGGTTATTTTCTGGATCAGCATCAATAATTGATTCAGAAAAACTTGTTCATAATAAATCATCTGACAAAAAGTTAAAAAATGCAGGTTAATGTAATTAGTTTTGTTCCGAATACAAGACCACGAGTTTCATACGTAGCTGTAGGTTAACGGGTTAAAAACGAAATATTCGCAAAATTAACTTCAACATACAAAGCCGTTTAAAGAAATTAATCAAGCCATACCCATGTGAAGCAAACATATTTATTTCAAATTGTTTTACTAATATGTACAGTCGTGGAAAAAAAAGTAAACACCCTCTACTAACTCCTCAACAAATTATCGTAGACGAAAGTTACTGGTACCGAAAGATTGGAAATAAAGTCTACTTTTAAATGACGTATATAAAATTTTCTTAAGGGGCCATCTACATATTAAAACGAATCCAAACTTCCTTTTTTTATATGGCAATACCCAATTTTAACGAGATATTTCAAATCTTTGGTTCAAACTATACCTAGATCCCAAATTTCAAGTCATTTGAAAGATAAGTTTTTGAATTATAAACATTCAAAATTCAGTGCTTCTAATGTTAAATTACATTTTCATATTTTTATTTATAACTTCTGAAATTTTGATCCTAATGTTCTAATTTTTCGTGTAGCAATAATACTAATATGCCCAAACATAAATCTGTTGAATTTGCAATTTTTATAATTTTCTTATATGAATTATGAATTATGAAATTAAAATTCGAAAAAATTATGAATTGCAACCTAGAATTTTTTTGATCGATTCAGATTTATTAAGTCCTGCTTTATGGAAATCCAAAATTTCACATTTTTCTTCCAAGTAGTTTTTAAATTATGCTTAAAAAACGGCAAAATGATGGTCTATGATAGAAGTGTCTAAATATTTTGAAATTTCTTATGCTATCCTGTAATCTAACGGGCTTCTTAAGGTGCCTTTATCAAGAAGGGAGCTCTCTCGGTTAACAATCGAGTACCGAATTGCAATTTGGATACAACTCATAAAATATGCTCGTTTTAAAATAATTAATTTCTCGGAAACTTATGGTATGAATTACATAAAAATTTGTTTTTAGACTAATTGAAGGGTGTAGAGTTCATTTATGCAGTCAGAATTGTGTACTGCTATTGAAAAAAACAAAGTTATGGTTCGTTTTAATATACAGATAGACAAATTTTATATACATCATTTAAAAGTAGACTTTATTTTCATCGTTCGGTACCAGCAACGTTCTTCTACAATAATTTGTTAAGGAGTTAGTAGGGGGTGTTTACTTTTTTTTCCACGACTGTACAACTACAGCTGAGTGGTTAGAGTACTCGGCTCGTAAAAATAAGGTAGCTGGTTTGACTCCAGGGTCGGCAACTTTTATTTTATCCCCAATTTATACAATTGACGTATATTTTACCTCTTGCAACGGAGAAAAAGAAACTGATATTCGTTAATTAAAATAAAAATCGAGAAATAACTGTTCTGCCTGAAAAAATTTCTCTGAATTGAAGAAAGATTTCCTGAGAGTCTGAGAAGTGACTATGTAAGATCTATGTAGGCGGGGAAAGTGCACTTTGAGATTATTAAAAATATTTGACTTGTAACAATTTATTGAATATTAATATTTATATTGATAAAGTAACTAAAAGTCAAATTTGATAGGCACAAATTCAAATAAATAAATATTTGAACTTAATTTGTAATCCCCAGAAACTGTTAAATGACAAAAGTAAGTTATATGAGCATAATTGAACAGAATTAAGGGTTTCCACTGGTTCGTTTTTTGAAAAACAGCACTTTTTAAGAGAAAAATTCCTGTAGGATTTTGCAACAAAAGCAACAAAAACTCTTGTCGAGGTAAGTTTAGGCGAAAATTATAAAGGATATTTTACTTTAAAAAAAGCGGTGTTAAAGAAAAGGACCAAGCGGTGCCCTGACATTGGTGTGTTCAAACAACCTTCAAACAGCATTCAAATTGAATACGTTGGTGCTAAATCATTTAAACTACACGCTATCATTTCTTAAGACGTGATAAAGCAGATAATAAGTAATAAAGATCAAAGTAGCTGCTCGGCTACTTTTTTTCAGAATTTAGATTATCTGATTGCTCTCACCATTTTGGGAATTGTAATGTTCGTTTATTTTTAGGCATTTAATCTGTAATTACGTTATGCACATATTAACATTTCAAAAACAATGTAACACTCAAGAAATTTGGAATATAAATATACAGTGAACGGGCAGCACTGGTAAACTGTTAATGATATATAAAATTAATGTTTTTTATGTATTAATTAATGTTTTTATGTATTAATCAAGGCGAAATTTTGCATACGCGTTCTTAATCTTTCACATGTCACATTTGCATGCTAATAGTGTCGTTCTTCTCCCGATAGCTCCCAACAAGAATGGAGCTTTAACGTTTGCATGCTAATAGCGTCGTTCTTCTCCCGATAACTCCCAACAAGAATGGAGCTTTAACGTTTGCATGGACCAAGATTCCAAATGCGTCAGCCCCTTTGCGTTTTATTTCCGACCATACATTCTTTGATGAAAGTTGTTTATTTGGATGTGTACTATTACCTGTTAAAGTTTTGCCCATCTTTTATGAAACACCCTGTATATGATTATTATTCAATGAAACATTTACATTTTTTTTTTCATACGTTCGAGACATAATTGGTTTCATTTTCTGTACATCGGATTAATTTTGAAAATAACTTTACACTATAGTTATCCTTATTTTGATGTAGAAAAAATAACATTATAAAAAATTTCCCAAAACTAAAGATAAAGGGCGTACGTTAATTTAATACTAATTTAGTAAGCCTGCTAGAAGCAAAAAAAATTTAGCTACATTATTTAGAAACAAAAAATTTTATGCTATGCAGTGAACAAATTAATCTTCATAAGCAAAAGAAAAATTAAAGTATATGAAGTTCGAAAAAAATATAAAATGTTGCTTTTAATTTGACTAAAAGCTTTTTTTGCTGGCAGTTTCTTTCTCAGTATGCGTTGACAGCTTTCATAAAAAATACCCAATGATTAGACAGATAAAATATTCTGACTGTTCTTAGAAAGCCTTTTTGAATATACATTTATTTTTTTCTTGTGTGTTCTCAATTAGTTTTCAAAACATATTCGAAATTCAAATCCTTTTTTCTCTATTGAATAAAGTACTAAATTTAATTTCCTTAGGCACTTTGAAAGAGTTAAGAGGAAAAAGGCAACTTCATACTTAAATACAAATGGACATATAAACAAATCGAGATAAAGATGTAGTTGTATTCTAAAAGAAACATATTCAAGTTTGTGCTTTGTGCATTTCTATGAGTACTATGCATAATTCAGGTGATCAGTGTATATTATGTATCAATATAAACCAGAGGTGACCAACTGTGGCACGTCGGATACCGCTAATTTTTTAAAGAATTAGGCGACTTCTTGAATTGCAGAGATTCGGTGATTAGATAAGACAATGACTATACAATTTTAGTGATGCGCAGTTGGCCAACCGTGATATAAACTATAGACATCTAGCCAGTGTTTTTCGACAGGAATCACTGTCTCATTTAATGCCCATATTATACTTAAATTTTCTTATACCAATATTTCAGGCTTTATAGTAGCTATTAGTATAGACACTTTTTTCATATCTGTTTAACATTAATATATAAAGATTCATGGCACTTAATTTTCATTTAAAATAATATTTTATCTTGCTTTTTGTACATATTAAAATCGAAATTTATAATTTACATTCTCTTTACTTTTCATAAAAAACAAAAACACATTTCTTTATTTAAAAGAACATATATTCCGGTAGATCTTTAAAATTATGCTATTTACCAATATATAATGCATTGTCCAATACTGTTTGGCACTTTTCTGAAAAAACGTTTTCATCCCTTCTGGGACTTCTTCAGTTTCAAATGAACTGCGAAACACCATTTGAAACTGAAGAAGTCCCAGAAGGGATGAAAACGTTTTTTCAGAAAAGTGCCAAACAGTATTGGACAATGCATTATATATTGGTAAATAGCATAATTTTAAAGATCTACCGGAATATATGTTCTTTTAAATAAAGAAATGTGTTTTTGTTTTTTATGAAAAGTAAAGAGAATGTAAATTATAAATTTCGATTTTAAAATGTACAAAAAGCAAGATAAAAGATTTTTTAAAATGAAAATTAAGTGGCATGAATCTTTATATGTTAATGTCAAACAGATATGAAAAAAGTGTCTGTACTAATGTCTACTATAATGCCTGAAATATTGGTATAAGAAAATTTAAGTAAACTATAGACATAAAGCTATTCTATATTATAAAGGACAAACGTGTCCATCAGAAACTCTGACGTCATTTTGAAGGTGGCAACAGCCGACTATTAACCCTTTGAGGCGCGGAGTAAGTCTCTTTGTGAAATGATGGACTGACACCAGAATTTACAAATCTATTTATTAGAAAATAAAAACTTGCTTATTTTCCTGTCCTGTACTTTATAAAAGGAAAATTTTAACTAAATATTCTTTGTGCAGTTTGCCAGGCTTGAAATTAAAAGTAGGTACCCTTTTTTTCCAGGGATGCAAGGGACGCAAGCGCCACAAATGGTTGATTACTACCAGTAAATTTTTATGATATTCCACACCATATTTAATCACAGAATTTCTGAAATTTAATAAGGCAAATAATACTATTAAAATCTAGTGGTGAAAATCAGCCATTTGTGGCGCAGCGTTTGCATCCCTGTTTTACGCACACCGACCGCTAATTGTTAAATATCGCTTTTACTGCAATTATTTAAACTTCTAAACATCGCACATTTTCAATTTTCGCACTATCGAATAGAGAAAAAAATGTATTTTCAAATGCAATTATTTTGAAAATGGTATCGCAATTTGTTTGAAAATTTTATAACAATTTAATCTGTTTTTATGTTTTTAAAAATAATTTTGCAAAATTGATTTTTTTTTTTTTTAATAATCTTCTCAATCACGTGCAGACGATTACGGAAGATAAATCAGCTTGCACTTAAATAAATATAAATTGTTCAGCGTTAGTTTTTTGTTTATATTCAATATCGAAATTAGAATTTCAGCAATAAATAAATTAATTAATAAAATATAAATTAAACACAAATTTAAGACATATAATCGAACTACACGCCAAACCAGTGAAATTATTACAATGAAAAATGCTGAAAATAGCAAAATCTTCACCGATTTCTTCAACTGTTAATTCCTAGCAGGAACACAATACGAAAGTATCGCTTTTTATAAACTCCAAAACTTAAATTTATATATTTCTCATATTGAAAATATATTTTTTTCATTTAATATTTTTCATTTTAAATTATTTTTTGTATTCTTCGTGTGAAATCTAATCTAATATATATAATAACGTAAAAAATCTATTAGAGTTTTCAACTAAAAAAATGGCTTTCATCTATATTCAGTGATTTGAGACCACCGAGTTGGATCCCCTAGTTCTATAAATGAGCCGTTGATTTTTAATGTAGGGCAAGTCTATTGTTTTTCATTGCTAGATATTTAACGGTTTGTATTTGAATGGGTTTATTGAATGGGGAATATTTTTAAATATTCGAAAAATTATTTTACGAATATTTTTAACACCACCAGACTTATGATATAACTTTGTGGTCTTATTTCATATAACTTTAATATGCTGAAAGAGTTATCCGTGTTAGGTAAAGTCATTATATACAGGGTTATTAGAAATGAAACATTGGGTTTTGATACGTTACTACATGCGAAATTAGAAACGTATATGTTTGCATGACAACTCAAACGAGAGGGCGTTAACTACAGTTTCCCACTGCGTATATGTCATGCGCATGTGGTTGCCATGGTTGCTGCGCCAATATCATATTCAAAATAGCGGCTGTACAGCAGGAATTTTCACACAGTTGACTGTGGAATGGGAAGTTCGCGGCTAGCACGATCTGTCGATTTCTTGGGACTGCAGATGAAACACTCTCTAACTCGGTTCGCTGTTTCTTAAGTAACGCTTGGTCGGCCGGAACTTTTGCCTTTACATAAAAAATCGGTTTCTTTGAACTGTCGATACCAGTGCAGAATGCTTTGTTGGGTTGGTGATTTGCATTTGTATGCCTTCCGGAATTCTCTCTGAACGGTTATAAGCGATTCACATTTTGAAAATTCTAGTACACAAAACGCTTTCTGCTGTCCAGTCACTATTTTGAATCTGACGTTCGCGCAGCAACCATGGTAACCACACGCACATGACACATACGCAGCGCGAAACTGTAGTTAACGCCCTCTTGTTTGAGTTGTCATGGAAACATATACGTTTTCTAGTTCGCACGTAGTAACGTATCAAAACCCGATGATTCATTTGTAATAACCGTGTATTAAGCATCAGCAAATGATTCGAAGAAATTTCGCATGTTGAAAAGAGAAGATCTCTTACAGTGCTGCCAGTGGGCTACTTTTTTAAATTCAGATTTCTTGACTGACACCACTTTTCTGAAATGGTAAAATTACCCTAGTTTTCTTCGCCTTAATCAATATGTCATTAAATAATGGGACTTTTACAATTTCAGATAAGTGGTGTCAATCAAGATATATGAATTTTAAAAAAGTAGCCCACTGGTAAAACTGGCCTCTTACGAGTGGTGTCTCTTTGCATTTTTAAATATTCATCCAAATTACGATACAATATGAAAATAAATAAAATATGGGTCCTAGGTAGAAAACTGGTGCTGAATATGGATTATGGAATCTAATACTAACTTGTAACTGTTCTCCCAGCCACCAATAAATTCTGGCTTTGACAAATCGTCGTAGGAGAGGAGAGTTGCATTCGTGTAGGCTGTTGTGACGATCTGGACGTCATAACACACAGGGTCACGCGACAGTAAAATGGTAAGTACAATAGAAACAGTTATCCCGATCTGCGTTGTGAAAAGATCAAATGGGATAATGTTAATTAATAAATCAGGAGAGAAGAAAATTTTGGAATAAACTTAATTTTGACAATAACTCAAGGACGCCTTATTTAACGTAGAAATGGAAATATCGAACTTGTATGTTGCATAGAGAAACGTCCAATTCTAATAATTGCAAAATATTAGTTCTCAAGATGCCATAAATTATGAATATTATCTAAAAGGGAATAAGGAAGGAGTTCAAGGGAAAGACATATAAGTATAAATGCATAAACAAACTTTATTTTCATTTATATAAAATTCATGATTCAAATATGATTTGTTATGTCACAATAATCTTTTCAGATTAAGATTCAAACTATCCATTTTTTTATTAGAATATAACATAGCTCCATTCTCATTAGAACAGCAAAATTTTTATCAAAATTTTATTTTGTTACTTATTTTTTTCATTAATTTATGTTATCTTATACTTGCCCTTTTGTTCACAGCACGATCCGATGATGAGGCTTTTGCCAAAACACTAATCAAAATTTTATTTATGGAAAGAGAATATTCCCGTTATCATTTAAATCTTTATCATAATTAATCATAATATTCAATGACATAAGACTATGTACTTTAGTGAAAATTTAGAAAACTAGTTGCTTAATATTAAATGTACACATTATAAGAAAACATGAAAACAATAGCCACAAATATATATTGAAATAAATATAAGGACTTTCTCACCCAAATAGCCGTCGATCTTTTCGGTAATCATCTACGTAGTTCATGGAGTTCAAAGCAATCACAAATAAGTTCATCTGAGCATAAAGTTTTTTTTTCTTTTATATATATAGAGTTCATGGGGATCTTTCACCAACCAATTTCACTTTCTTTAGGCACTCTGTGACGCATGAAAATTACTCGAGCTCTATCTCCACAATGTACGCTTTCATTGGCACAGTCTGCTTTCTTTAGGCACTCTATGACGCATGGAAATTACTCGAGCTCCACCTCCACAATGTGCACTTTTATTGGCAAAATCTGTAGACACTTCATATATCTCATCACTGTCCACTGAGCTTATATCTCCAAACCAGGTGAATTCTTCTGTAAAATTTTGCATTAATTTATTTTCCCGGACGAAGACTTGTCTGCTCTCAGCGATCTTCATCAATAGATCTTGACAAGGATAGGTCTGCTCTAAGCATTCATTTCCATCATTATTTCTTTTTTTTGCATCAATTATTTTTTGTGACAAAGACTTGTCTGCTCTCAGCATTCATTTCCATCATTAATTTTTGTATTGTCCTTAAAAATTGCTGCGAAGGAACTTGATGTAAAATTTCGAAGTATCTGGATTGTCTTAGAGGAAGTCACTTCTTAAAATGTTATAGAACCTCTTGAGGACGAGACACAAGACTTAAAAATCTTCTCTCATTCCATCTTCCAAGATACAATTTTTTTGGGAGGGCTAAATTAACACAGAGCTGTCATAATGATTGGAGGCTACTCCTGGTCCCTTATTGGTACTCTAGGAATCCCCCATATATGGGCGTGCCTATTTATTTTTCACTGCATAGCATTAACTTTATTTTGCCCCTTGCATCTGGCTTCTCATGGGAAGTCGCCACCCACGTCGAGTCTCGTAAAACCGTCTTAATTGATAGAAAATTTATGATTTCAATATCGTAAATTTTCTATTCTTTCGCTATACATTTTCTGTCCAACTCTGACGTCAGTACTGTTTGCTTTATCTGTAATTTCCTATTTTCTGTCTGGTCTTATTTGGGGAGTTTTATTTTATTACACTGTTTTTGCACATATAAATATTTACAATTCGAAATTTTTAATTTTCAATATTAATACAAAATAAATTCAAAATTCATATTCCTTATTTTTTTCTAAACATACCAATACCAAACAACATATATATTTTTATTTTTTTTTACGCATTATATAATTATTCATTTTAATATACTTTTATTTGGAGTATTTTTTATGTTATAATTACTAAAGAATTATTTTCCGAGAGTTCAGTTATTTTTAAATGTTATTGGATCGTGCGAAAATTATTTAATTAGTTAAATTAATAACAAGCCTTGTTGTGTAAGTTTCTACACGACATAGGCGAACAAAATTTACACACTGTGTGCTTGCAAGTCCATACCGACTGCAGTAGCGCTAGTGTGCACTAACAAATTTAACAGGTATTGTGCCACTGCCATCGAAATTATCTCAATGCAATAGCTGTAGCATCAGCTCATCTATGAGTTTATTACCTGCATGAATTTCAATAGTTGCTTCAGTGAATCTAAAGAAATATTTTGCACCCAGTATTTTTTTAACATCATATAATTTTAGAAAATATTAACTTGGGCGTTTTGCATATGCTTATACTCAAAAAACTTTGGAAACTTTTATGAAAAATACTCTTTAATAATAAAAAAAAACTTTGTCTACACTTTATACGGAATTAGTTCAAGAAAGTTTAACTTAAATAAATTTACTTTTATATTAACGATTTTGTCATATATATGTATATGTGTGTATAATGAAATTTAACGATACTTTAAAGACGGTTAGTACAAAATTTAAACTAAATAAGATTGCTTCAAACTCAAAATTAAGGTCCGATTCTGAGTACTGTCAATTTGACTTCGATAGTGTTAGTGTCGGAGACAATATGAGAAAAGTATTGTTGTCATGGATTTTTTTTTTTTTTTTTTTTTTTTTTTTTTACTTTCTATGATTAATATATATAAGTAAAGCGTATTATATGAAAAGCAAAAAATAATATACAAACAAAATAGCACTTTTAAAGCTGCACATGTTTCACTACGAATAAGAATTTTTTGACTATTCCAAAAATTTTCGAACAACTGCACGCTTCTATGAGTCACGTGGTCTTGCAAGAGACTATCGCAGTTAGATTTGTTGTGATTTCGCACGCAGCCAGTTGAAATTCATCTTAAAATAGCTTTCACGAGGCACTGCAACGCTGTTTACGCTTTGTTTGTATCGTAGTCAGTGAATGCATCTTCAGCGCGGTACCACAAGCTCAGCTTTACTGGCACTCGCGTTTAACATAAATTACGTTTTACAAAATACGTTTAAAATATAATGCTTAACCCTCTCGCTGCGCCACTGGAGATTTTCTCGGACAACGTAAAAGTACCAAAATTTGCGCAACCCGAGATTTCCTCGGGGATTGATTTCTTCCACTGGAGACTATTTTTTTATTTCAACTCGAACCACTTTTTAAATACAAAAAATTTCATAGACACTTTAACAACATCTACAAGAGACATATAGTGTAAAATTGATTTTCTTAAAATAGTGGTGCGAGAATATAAAAATAGTCTCCAGTGACATCCACGATTTAGCCAGATTTAAATGTTTAATTATTGATTCAAGTTTGGGTTAAAAAAAAAAAACTCTTTTGCAAAAAATGTTTACATATTTAAATTCTAAAATCATATAGATTTGAAATATGTAATAAAAATGTGCAATTTTTTTAACCTATTTTGATAATAAAAAAATTACGCAGCGAGAGGATTAATTCAATATTATATGGTAAAATCCTGACAAAGCTGTGAGTAAGATTTTAACACTTCAAATAAAATTTGTACATCTTTGAAATATTTTGAGAACTAAAAATAGGGATACTTTAAAAAGAGTGCACAGTACCTTTAACCCCTTAATTCTCGCTCCCGTCATATTCTCGGGCTGTGTCATTTACTCAAATTGTTTGATTCCCACCAGTTTTATAAAATAGTGAAATTGCCTATAGTTTAGTATCGTTTTTACTGTCATTAAATAAGGTGAATATTTCTTTTTCATAAAAGTGGTGCCAATAAGCAATTTGAATTATTCAAACGTAATTTAATTCGAGCGTTAAGGGGTTAATGTAGGATTAGAAAGAGTACACAGAAAAAATGAAATTAAAAACATTAATGTTCTGAGGATATTTTTAAAAGATACGAATACATTCCTCACCCACAGATTTACCATAAGCGAAGAAAATTCGAGATCTCACTGACCAACATCCCTAATAATTATTATTATTTAATGTTTAAATACAATGTCGAATTTTGGTTTTAGATTATTGAATTTGAAATTATCGATATAACATAAGAAAACTTATTATTTATGTAATATCAAACATACCGTAATTCCCGGCGTATAATCCGCTGATCAAACAATGAGTTTTCGAACCAGAATTTTTTAAAATTAAAATACAGCTTTTTAAATCACGTTAAATATTTCACTTCAATAACTAAATAAAACTTCCAAATAGAATTGTTTGATTCTAGGATTATACGCCGGAAATTACGGTAGTTATATAAAATGTTTTTAATACTACAATATATGAGCATATTTCTTACAATTTTTTTAACCCTTTCAGGGGCAAAGCACTTCCATTTCTAAAATGTCGAAATGAATGAATGAAAAGGGAATTTACGAACAAATTTATTGCCAAATAAGAAAAAGCTATATTTCACATGCATAATAAACCGACTTTTTTTAAAGAAAATTTTGGCATTTGGGAATTAAAATTAAGTGGTTTCATAAACGTACCACCGCCCCTGTAAGGGTTAACCTTTTATCTACTGACGGTACTTATAAGTACCACTCACTTTAAATTTTCATCCCATATTACTAATATTCTAATAGTACTTTGCAAAAACACTCTTTGAACTTCATTTTATCCGGATACATGGCAGCAGTAGTTCTAGGCTTGTTATTTTAGCGAGGAAGGAGGCTATCTTTGACACAGTCGATGTGTTTTGTGCTGACATTTTGTACATATTGTCATGCTCGTCTTTTTATTGCAGCAAACACAGTAAAGGATATAAGATAAGTATTGGATTTTTTTATGTGTTCATTGTGATCTTAGAATACAGTTTGACTAGCTATTTTAGGTGAACGGTATATGTATTTGATTTAACAGTTGAATTACTCGGTGGTACTTATAAGTACCGTCAGTACACTGGGTGTTGGAGAAAAACTTTTTGTTTACTTTTCGTCTGTGTAGTTATCCATCGTTTTCATCTGCTTTAAAATGTAATTACTAAAATGTAGTGTAGTAATGATTTCCCTGGTATTTCTTGTCTGTTTCATTGTTATTTTTTATAGGAAATCGAAAAAGTTGTGGCACCGGCTCGTTTTTGCTATGCTAGAAATGGCATATGTACAATCATATATTGCATATGTGGAGATGCCAGAGAACATGTTTTCCTTGGAATATAGACATCACATAACAAAAGGACCGCTAACAAGTTCGAAACTTGAAAAAAAAGTTTTTTTTTAACCATTTCAGGGGCAAAGCATTTTCAATTCTAAAGTGTTGAAATAAATGATTGGCACCGGAATTTGCCAAAACATTTATTTTTAAAATGAGAAAACGGGGCCTATATTTCACATACTTATTAAATCGGAGATATTTTCTGGTGCCATTTGAAATACCTTGGGGGTTTTCTGTTACGATATTTTAGTCACAGTGTACTGACAGTACTTTAAAGTACCACTTTAATTAATTACCTCTAATTAATTAAATTTCTCACGGGTGAGTATTTTTTTATGTTTATCCTTTAGTTTTCATTGTAGTAATTGAAAAAAAAATTGCAGTAGATCATGATGCAGTAGACAAAGGGTTAATCGACTTCAATGATATTAGTTTGAGAGGTATGTATGGGCATATTTAGAAGCCTGGAGGTGTCTGTGCAAACCATCTCTCCTCATCCAGTTGAAAGCTGAAATTCCAGGATTAGTGAGATCCCGATTCCCATATTAAAACGCAATCTTCCTTATAGCATAAAATCTTGGTGGAAAACAACAGCAAATCTGATTTTGGTGCTTGACTGGTAGGTTTACCAGTGTGTTTTTCTGATCGCAGTCCTCCATGTATTCATACCTTTGGATGCAGGAGAGCACAGTAATAAACCTACCGATCAACCACTAAAATTGATCTTCAGGTGGTTTTCACCAAGATGAGATTTGGCAGATGAGTTGCATTTTAATATGCTAGTCAAGTTTTGTCTAATCCTGGAATTTCAACTGTCAAGATGAGGAGATGATGGTCTGCACATCTGCCTGTCGGTCTATTATATTTCAATTTTTTATATGTCTTTGGAATGAGTAGAATCCTTTATAAATTAATAGCATGTATGTTTTTTTTTTCGACATGCATTGTATAATTGCTTGTGAGCTTTCTAAACAATAAACTATTTTTGAAAACACTTTGAAAATTATTTATTTAAATTTTAATGAAGTGAAGAACATTAGACAAAACATTACGTAACAAAAAATACTGCATTCTTCAATGTGTTACTAATCTTGTAAAATGAAAAAAAATTACATTCATTATTCGAAAGGGAAGATTTTCATGTTATACACGGAACAAATTAATTTTTATCAGTGTCAGCAAAAGAAATTTAGATTACATTATGTTTGAAAAAAGTATGAAATGTTTTTTGAATTTCACTAAAAGCTTTTTTGTTGCCTATTTTTTTCTCAGAGAGCATTGGCAGTATCTGACTAGACAAAAAATTCTCACTGTTCTTTTATTTTTTCCATAATTTTGTTTCGTCTTTAATTAGTTTTCAAAACACATTCCGAAACATATTGTTTCGCTTATTCAAAAATGAAAAAGAAATAAAATGGTGAAATTTAATTTCCTGAAGCTTGTTAAAAATGTATAGCTTAAAAGAAATAATCAACTTAACCCTTTGAGGAACAACTAATTGTGTTTCTGTAATGTCGAATTCACAGCAAAATCTGCAAATAGATTTATTGCAAAATTCGGAAAAGCAATTTTTACGAATTTTTTGAAAAAAGAAGTATTTTTTTTCATGATGTGCTATATAGATGCTCATCTACAGGGCGTGGATTTCCTCTGCAAATGGGAAGCTCCTGGAACCTTCTGCTGTTCACTCTTCACGACCTTTTTCCACCAAAGTTAGAAAAGTAAAATCTAATAAAATGTTTCCGGTGCAAATATTTATTAATCGTAGGTGGGGTAAAATATATCCCACCGCGCCTCAAAGGGTTAATATTCGAATATTCAAATAAACAAATTAACATATAAAATGAATAAATATGCTTATAAGAATGAATGTATTCCAGCTTATTTATGCGAAAATGGCATAGATACGTGATTATTTGATTGCCATACATAAATTAGTATTTTTGTAACTTTTCTTTGGGTGAACTTGAAAAATTTGTATTACTACTTAGTTTCACACTAATCGATTTTAATTTATTAAAATACTTAGTCAGATTTGTTATTTTTTAACCCAATCATAGGTTTAATTAACCGTCGCGCTGCATAACTGTTTTATCAAAATAGCTTCAAAAATTGCGTATTTAATCCCTTCGCGACGAGCGTCTTTTAAGAATTTTTATTCTTTTGTCACCGGCTTTTCAAAACAGAAATTTTTGTCTAATTTAATCGGGAAAATGCTCTGATTATATAAGGCAAAATTTACAATAAAATAATAACTAGTGGGAATAATCATGCAGGGTTAATCAGACGGAAAAAATGCATGCCCGAGAAAATCTCGGGTTGCGCAAATTTTGCTACGTTTACGATGCCCGATGAAATCCCGGGTTGCGCAGCGAGAGGGTTAACACTAGAACTACCGTGAGCCATCATTTTGACGAATACCATATAAATATGTTTCGTTTCAAACCAGGAATTTGATTATGAAATAAGTTTAAAAGTTACAAAGAAGAAAAACGTTAAATAGTAAAGTTAAACTATTTTAAATCAAAATTCTGGTATGAAATATTTTTTTAAAACTTGTCTCAAATTTCCGGTAGTTCTAGTGTTAAAAAATAATTCAAGGTATCTAGGTAGCCATAATTTAATGGATTTCCTTTACACGGATACGAAGGGGCACTACGGGAAACCCAGCATATGCTTAAGAGTTTGAGTACAATCCGGTAGGCGAGGGTTACTTTACATGCGGAATGGCCACGTGCACTTCTGAGTAATCTCCAATGAGCCTAGCTTCTGCGCCGGAGGATGACCGAGAGCTCAGCAGAGGAAGCCGTTACGGAATTAACCATTTTGAGAGGCTTGTCTAAGCAATGTCCCTGACGAGTATCTTAGTCGATGGATTTCCACGCCCGGTCTGGAGACTACGTATCGAGATCACGAGTTTTCGAAGATTTCTTTTCCGTAGCAGCATCGTGCGGTCTCCACTACTCATTCAGGGACAAGGGCAGCGATATCGCGTCCTGGTATCGATGAGAAATAGGTGGTTGCACTGGGAGCGAATGTGTAAACGGAGAACATGTGGCAACAACGGGTCCTGTCGGACCAAATAGTTTTGTTTTAATTTCCTACTCCTTAACCCTGGTGCTTTTGGTATAGACAGCCGGAAGTGTACAGTGAGCAGGGAACTAATTTTCCTTTTTTTTTCTAATTCTATCTTTTCATTTATTTTTACCACTATTAAGTTTTGTTTTATTTTGTGCGCTGTCTCGAATCGCAGATTTAGCCTGTTACAAGAGTTCCCACTTCCTGACTGGCGGTAGAATAATTGCTTAGTGGGGGGAAGCTACTGATTAGTTTTCAAAATGAGGTTCGCCTCTGTGGACGGCCATGTACCACCTGGGAGTGATGGTGTGACGGCATAGCAAAAGTACGGGAAATCTTCCAGCCCAAATCACTGTATTAACCCCTTAACCTACGATTTAACCTACGGTTTCGCAAATCCATAGCTACCACTAAAATTTAATAGAGATTTTCGACTTGTTTAATCATGGAATTTCGATGATTAAATTAAACTATATTTACTGTGAAATTTTAGTGGTAACAAAAATTTACATTTGGCTCGATCATCGTACGTGGGCTATGCCCGTCATTGTAGGTTAAGGGGCTAATTTGGGTTCTGTCGCAGAGTCCGAATCCTGTTCTAAGGACCGTGTGATGCCGAGTATTGAACACGTGCACTCCAAAATGAGAATTATCATCGGAACATTCTGTTGGGCTTCTTTCAGATAACAGACTATGAGCAACTGGTCAAAGATTACTTGCTTGAGATGGAAAATTTTCAATTTGTCTGACGACTTTTTCTGTTTAATATAATTTTTTACAGTAACATTTTTATTCGACTTAATTAGACTGACTGGAAAGAAGTAACTTAATATGCAAATACAAATATCCAGATTAAAAAAATTAACAAGGGATATTAACCCTCTCGTTGTAAACTGTTTTATCAAAATAGCTTTAAAAATTACCTACTTAATTCCTTCACGACGAGCGTCTTTTAAGAATTTTTATTCTTTTGCCACCGTTTTTTCAAAACAAATATTTTCATCTGATTTAATCGGGAAAATGCTCATATTAGATAAGGCAAAATTTACAATAAAAAGTAACTGGTGGGAATGATCAAGGCGGGTTAATTAGACGGAGAAAATGCATCCCCGATAAAATCTCGGGTTGCGCAAATTTTGCTACTTTTACGTTGCCCGAGAAACTCTCGGGTTGCGCAGTGAGAGGGTTAATAAATATTTACATTCGATGACACACCCGGACGAAGGATTATGTATTTCCCACCAGAATTCTGTAATTAATAAAGACGAGAATTTTTATAGGAAAATAGTGGTATTCATAATGCTCCTCATCTCCCTTCTGATTGCGCGAATACGCTTCTACAGTGTAATTCTAATTTTGATGAAGAAATAAATACATTGCAAAAAAATGTGAACAGGTTGATTTTTCTAATTTAGTAAATATACTACAATTAATTGTTACTAACATTATTTCCAAATGTTCATGTTCATAATATGTGCGGAAAAAATAAATGTTCATCAGTATAAGTAAAATAAAAATTAAAGCGCATAATAATGAAAAACTATAATTATTTTTTTCTTTTTATTCTACTAAAAGCTTTTTTTCTCGCAGTTCGTTTCTCCTTGTATGTTGACAGCTTTCACAAAAAAAAAAAAAAAAAAAAAAAAAACAATGATTAAACAGATCAAAAATGCCGCTCTTCTACGAAAGCGTTTCTGTATATATATTTATTTTTCCGTTTTCAATTAGTTTTAAAAGCACATTCCAAAATATATTTTTATCAGTGTCTAAAAAAACCAATGAAATTTAATTTCCTTAGCCACTTTGGAAGAATTCAGCATAGAGGAAAGAAGTAACTTAATATGCATACAGGAAAAAAAGACAAATATTTCTTATTCTAGTAAAATATGGTCTAACCTCTAACGAAAATATACAATAACCAACCACGAGTAAACCACGATTTCTAAAAGCGTTCGTTATCTTTGGAACGCTTAAAACCAATATATTTTGATATTCAAAGGAACATTTTTAAATTATTAATTAAACATAATTAAATTTCCTTATGATGGCATTGAATTTTGAAAATTTTACGGGTGCTTTTTAAAGTGTATCCCTCTCGCTGTGTAAGTAATTCTTCGTGATGAGCGTCTTTTACAGAATTTTTAATCATTTATCACCGGTTCTTTTAAGCAGAAAATGTTGACGATCGTAATCGAAGAAAATGTCCTGATTAACTCAGACAAAGTTTTCGCTAACATATAAACTGGTGGGAATAACCAGATAGTAATTATTTGACGGAAAAATGCACGCCCGAGCATATCTCGGGCTGCGCAGCGAGAGGATTAATCAGTTTTCGCAAATCGGAATATCGATTATTTTACCATGCGACCAATTATCAAGTAAATGTTTTCCCGTTCAACAAACATATTTTGCAGACAAACATGATACATTAACATTAAAAGTATACAGGCCGCAAAAAGTGTTGTGGTCTGATGGTTTGTTCAGTCAGATGGTTTGTTCAATCAGAAATTTTGAGTTCACAACAGAAAATTTTTAATATAATTTTCTTTTACTTTATTCACGCAATAACTGTCGTTGTAATAACTAAAAAGAAGTATCCAAACTTTCTGGGTATAATATGGAATTTCTTAACGATAGATTTATCTATGCCGCATAAATGCGTCAGTAACCAGTACAGGATTAACTAAGTGTTGCCAGTCGGCTACTTTTTTAATATTCGGATTTCTTGATTGACATCACTTTTCTGAAATGGTAAAATTCCCCTTATTTTCTGCTTAACTATTACGTCAAGAAATAAGGTGAATTTTACCATTTCAAAAAAGTGGTGCCAATCAAGAAATCTGAATTTAAAAAAAGTGCCCACTGGCAAAACTGTGTTAACATATAAATTAATATCAATTTGTTACACTTAAATAGTGGCAAGGTGGGAGTCCAAATACTTTGCATACCGCTAATTTCTGTTCGCCTTATCTAATTGCAGAACTTTCTGTTATTAATCAAGACGAAGAAAGCTTTACAATATTACTGGTATTCAGAGCATTTGGACTCCCTCCCTGGTTTCGCCACTGCTCTTAAACGTATAAATTTTGTTCGGAATCGTGAGCCGATGATATTAATGTAGCCAAAATGGACACTTCTCTAACTACTTACCACGTGGTAATCTCTATCTCCAAAAGGCTACCTTCGAAACTTGACTCAAGTATCAAAAATGGCCAGATTGCGTCTGATCTGTCGAATCTAACTATTACCGAATTAGTTATAGCGATTAAATGCCCACATATGTCTTATTATCGTACCGCTGCACAAAATAACCAAGGGAATCCTGTAGAGTCAAACACACTTTGAGAAATTGACCGCTTGAAGGCGGTGCGATATATTATATCCCACATAATTTTAATTAAGATTTGCACCAGAAAATTTAAATTAAGTTTTATTTTTATAACTGGTGAAAAAAAGGCTGAAAATTGCTATTCCTTATTGTGAAATAAAATGTTTCCAAATTTCCGGTGGGAATTCAACATTACAGAAACACAAAAATCAAATTCTGTATGCAATTGTTTAAGATGCGTATATGCACTGGGGTGGGCCGAAAAAAACTTTTTTTTCGATTTTCGATGATGGGTAGTGCAGAAAAGTTGCCACTGGTGGCACTAAGCTTACTCAAAAAATTTGAGATTTTTTGGACAATTCCTACTTTATTTGCCGCAAATGGCTTGAAGTTTTGCTCAAATGCTGATTTTTGAACTTTTTAGCAAAAATTTTAAAAATGTTAAATTAAATTTATTTTAGCTGAATTTACTTGAAATGTTTTGTTTAATGTACGAAATTTTTAAATAAGTTCTGATTGTGTATTATTTAATAGCTATGTGCATTTCGAATTAGGTGAGTTTTATAGCCTTTTCGCGTATAATTAAGCAAAAATTGTAAGTATTGTTTCGTTCCTTCGTCGGTTTCTCTCTTTTGTCTTGCTTATGTCCCTCGTTCTCCCTTCTGTTTTTCGATGCGTTTAGAGCATAGCTGCCAACTCTTCTGCTTTTTCAGACCAGAAAAAAATTAATAGAAATGTTTGCCTTATTTAATCGGCAGATTACGGCGATTTAAAAAGGTAAAATTTACTGTAAAATTTTTGTGGTCTAAAAAAGCGTAAGATGTTGGCAGCTATGGTTTAGAGTCACACTTTTTAACTCCGGACCACAGCATGTCTTGACAGAAATACTAGAAGGAGAGGGGAATGTGGAATAGAAATGATGAAAACACAATCGGTCATCATGAGGATAAGGGAGGAAACTGCGGGAGTAACTGCGAGATGGGATGGTAATTATTTTTCTGCTCTAAAATGCAGATATTGTCAGAAGATTTAAATATTGGTAACTTTGAAACAGAAAGTTCGTCTGAATCAGAATTTGGACCAGGGCCTTCAAAAGCAGACACTCAAACGGCATATATCTTTCTCACACAGAGTTCGCCGGATTTAGAACTGATATATCATATAGGTAAATTCCGTTAATAGCTTCATCTGTGCTTCAGGATGCAGAAATTGTGACAACAGGGAATAAGGATCTTGTCATCGATAAAGACTTGGTCAGGAGACATAAAAAGAAACTTGGAAAGAAGATACAGGAATATATTCGAGGATGAAAAGTTACAACCATATTCTTTGATGGTCGAAAAGATAACACTATCTTCATATAAAAATGTGGACAAGCGGCACCGTCGAGAGAAATACGAAGCACATATCACTGAATGCGTACGAAAATGTACGTGTCGCTTTTTATGAGCCTATTCCTGTTTCATGGGCATGAAAAATTCAGAAGGCTGAAGATTTTAGTACCCTATTAATCTACCTTCGTTTGAGTTGGTAAAGATCTAAAGTCAAGTGGTTCTACCATCTGGTTTAGGCACTTGATGTCGATGTCAGAGTGGAAGCTTGTTCGTATGAAAAATACATATCAAATGTCGCAGCTCTCTTCTTGATTTTTTCCAAAGCACACTTTATTCTGGCTTAGAAAATTATAATGATTTTGCTATTTCTCAACAATTACCAAAAGGAGGTGTCAAATGACCCAAATATTCCGAACCACGTTCAAACAACATGGTGATATTTGTTTCGTCTTTATGTCGATGCTGCTGCTTGTCTCCTCTTTTCTATGATAATCGTTTTATTTTTTTCTGCTATCAAAAAATATGCTTGAATTTTTTCTTCCTCCAAGATCTCCCTCTTCCTGTATCTTCTTTCCAAGTTTCTTTTTCTGTCTCCTGACCTTGTCTTTATATA
Organism: Maratus speciosus; assembly: GCA_963932465.1. Classification (NCBI taxonomy): domain Eukaryota; kingdom Metazoa; phylum Arthropoda; class Arachnida; order Araneae; family Salticidae; genus Maratus; species Maratus speciosus. Next base: position 168,611,635 of record OZ010797.1, read on the forward strand.
TGACGAGATCCTTATTCCCTGCTGTCACAATTCCTGCATACTGAAGCACAGATGAAACTCTTAACGCAATTTATCTATATGTTATACGAGTTCTAAATACGGCGAACACTGTGTCAAAAGGGAATATGTATTTTGGAGTGACTGCTTTTGAATGCCTTACTTCAAATTCTGATTCAGATGAACTGCCTGCTTCAAAGTTCCCACTGTTTGAATCTTCTAACAATATCTGTATTTTAGAGCAGAAAAATAATTAACATTCCATCTCGCAGTTACTCCCGCAGTTTCCTCCCTTATCCTCATGATGACTGATTGCGTTTTCATTGGTTTCTACTGCACCTCTCCTCTCCTTGGATTAATGCTGTCAAGACATTCTCTGGTCCAGTATTCAAATATGTGACTCCGAACGCATCGAAAGACAGAAGGAGAGTGAGGAACATAATAAAGACAAAAGAGAGAAACAGACGAACGAACTAAACAATACTTACAATTTTTGCTCAAATATACGCGAAAAGTCTATAAAAGTCACCTAATTCAAAATTCACATAAATTTTAAATAATACATAATCAGAGCTGTTTTAAATATTTCGTACACTAAACATAACATTTCAATAAATTCAGCTAAAGTAAATTTATTTTAACATTTTTAAAATTTCTGCGAAAAATTTTCAAAAATGAGCATTTAAGCAAAATTTCAAGCCATTTGCGGCAAATAAAGAAATTGTCCAAAAAATCTCAAATGTTTTGAGTAAACTTAGTGCCACCAGTGGGAACTTTTCCGCCCTACCCATCATCGAAAATCGAAAAAAAAAAAAAAAATCAGCCCACCCTAATATGCAGCGATGGTCCCGAATGGATTAACGGTCGCATTAAATTACGGTTTAAAAATTCAAATGGCTTATTGGCACCACTTTTTTGAAAAAGAAATATTCACCTTATTTAATGACAGGTAAAATGATACCATAATAAAGCCAATTACACTATTTACTAAAACTGAAGGGAATCAAACAATCTGAATAAAAGACACAGCCAGTGGATATCACGGTGTGGAGAATTAAGGGGTTAAAAAGGTAACTGATTCAAGCAAAGTTGTTAGAATTTAGAATAACACTATCGCACGCAAAATATCCAAAACTCAATCTATCACAGAATACTCTTATAAAGCAGTAGCTTGGCTCTGCTACAACTGTACAAAATAAGCGGTCTATTATAACAGCTGGAGTTTTTATAGCTTTTTTTAATACTTGAAGGTATAGAGCAATCGTTTGGCTATGTTTAAACCAAATTATAATTTAAAAAATTTGATAATTAGAAGCATTTTTTTTTGCAAACCGAATTAAATAGTTCAATCTGAAATTTTATTGAATTCCAAATTGTGTCAAGCATTTTTTTTACGTAATTGAAGCATTTTTTTATGCTTGGCTTGGAAAGCTCAGATGAAAAAATGTTATTCTTTAGTGCAGGAATAAATCAAAGCCCTCTATATTTATTTTGAGTGCTTGGCTTGGAAATGACAAGAGGAACAAATAATTTTATCTAGTATCAAAGGTTAGGAATTGTATATTTGTTTTGAGTGCTTGGCTTTCAAATGTAAAAAAAAAAAAAAAAAAAAAAAAAAATCTAGTCTAGAAATAATTAAATTGCATATTTATTTCGAGAGCTAGGCTCGGAAAATTCAAAGAAAAATTACTTTTATCTAGTCTAGAAATAAACCAAATGTCAGGTCCTGCATATTTTTTTGTGCTTGACTCGGAAAGGTCAAAAGGGAGAAATTATGTAGTCTAGAAATAATTCGAAGGTCAGGATCAATGTATTTATTTTGACTGCCTGTCTTGTAAAGGTCAACAGAAAAAAAAATATTTATTAAGTCTAGAAATAAAACAAAGGTCAGATAGGTATAACAGCTTTTTGTACTTTATAAAATCGATTTCCGAAAAAAATCAGTTCTACCAATCTACACAAGGATCGCTTATTCTTGTGTATCTTTTGTTGAAAATCGTGATGTAAGACGACAATTTAAATGTCATCCTTAACATAATGAAGGAACCTCCAGGGCTGTTTCTTAAAGATTTTTTATCTCACGATCGTTATCTGATCGCGGGAGCCATATAAAGATATTTTTAGTTCTGCATTGAAATATTTATAATATCCAACGCATGTTCTTGATTAGACATGTCTGCTCTTGTCTCTATTTCAATGCCAGGGGCAAAACGTAAATAAAATAATTAATAATATATAGTTTAAGATATATATATAACATTTTATCCACGACAGCAAAGTTAATTTTAGTAAATGCATTGTTAACAAATAATAACATTTATTCGAAGAAATTGCTTAGTCAATAATTTTCTTAATTTTTAGTTTAATTATATTAGGGCATAAAAGAGTAACTTTCCAAGTATTTATTTGTGAATATATCAGTCACCTATTTTTAGTTATCTATTTATAGCATAAAATATTGGGAGTACCGGGAAATTCTGCCACCACATGCCTCTTTTTTAAAATAGTTTTCACATTTCACATTAAGGTGAAAACAATGGGGATTTTACCATTTCAAAAAAGTTCTGGAAATGAAGAAATCTGAATTTTGAAAAAGTAGGCGTGAAAGAACATTACGCGATAGAATTTTCCGATACCCCTAATACTTATCACGTGTTTTTCATTCTCGGTATTTTCATTTATTATGAATTTATTGTATTATGAAACAATTGGGTTATAAATAGAAATGGGAATTTTCCGGAAATTTTGAAGAGTTGGGATAAAACTAATTTCCTTCTTTCTGTTTTTTTTTTTTTTTTTTTTTTTTCTGGAAAGATTGATATTTTACAAACAAAATCTTTTTTGCAGCTATATTTTCTTAAAAAAGTATGAAATATTACACATTATTAAAGTTTATGTGCACATTTCTTACACTTACATTAATTTTATATTACAGTAACCTCCCGACTATCCTGCTCTCGACTATCCGGCCCTCCGTACTATCCGGCCTAGTGAAAAAAAAATGAGGAATGTTGCAAGCGGCTGAGTCAGGCAAGTTCCTGTCCGTAGGAAAGTGCTAACTCACGACAAGAAGGAGCAAGAAGGAATTGCAGGATGCAATAGCAGAGACAGGCAGAGAGAGAGAGGGGGGGAAGGCTTGATAGCATGTTTTGTTAGTTTTTCAATGGATGTTAACTAGTGCGGACGTTATTTTCCGCTTATACTGGTTGCTTTCGTCTAATCTTTAGGTGTGCTTCGTGTTTATTTATTAAAGATTAACGAAATGGGTGATAAACGGAAAAGGATGTAGTGACTATGGAGGTGAAACTACGAGTCAGCAAGAGGAAGCGACACCAGCTAATATTATCTGCTTGTGTAAATGGAGGGACATTGCGTCGCGTCGCGGAAGAGGGCTAACAGGGAAAAGCAGTCATCTATAAACTACTTTGTCAAAAACTAAAAACTAAGTTTTGACTCTTTTATCTTATACATAATTTTTCATATTTGTGCAATCATTTATTAATAAACAGTAAAATTAGATTTACGAATTGCGCGCTAATATTTTGCTTATTTTGAAACTGTATATACTGTATATATAAAATTTATCTTAAAATGTGTAACATTTGTTTTTAATATAATGGGGGGGGGGGGGTGCATGAAGTGAGTAAATATTTATAGAACTCCGGCCAATCCCTCTTTTTTGTTATCCGGCCTACCCTTCCGCCACATTAGGCCGGATAGTCGGGAGTTTACTGTACTATATTAAAACTGGAAAAAATGCTTTTACTTTTTTAATTTAGGAATTTTATCTCTGAATGAATTCTCACAGTAAATTTCTTTGCATGATTTAACACCATTGTTTGTAAAATATATTATTTGACTGTTTAAATGGACATTTCAGTTGCACTTTCTATTTTGAAATGGCTGTTAGAATTAATTCAAAAATGTGTATGATATAATCTCTAACCAATATTTGTTGGAATTTGGGTTTATGTAACGCAGAACACAGTAATTCAATAAAATGTTCACTTTCCAGGAGTGTAATAAATAAATAAATAAATTCTTGAAAATTTATTATTACTATTGTTTTAATGATATTTGTATAGTTCAATAGAAACAGTAAAGTATAAAGATCTCGCATCGAAAAGAGATCACAATTGTTCCTGTCACACTCTCAGAAATACTTTCTTGAATTCACGGAAATTATACTATCAGCACTGCTGAGAGAATTTTTCCGTTAATTTACGAATATCCTATATTTTTCTCCGTTACAGGAGGTAAAATATCCGTCAATTTGGAGAATGTCTGAAAAAAATAAATTTGTCGACGTTGGAATTGAACCAGCCATCCCAGCATTACGATACGTGTACACTAGCGATCGCGTTACAGTTGGATAGAAGTGAAAGGTTTTGAAGCAAATATGCTTGCTTCAAATGGGTATGGTTTGAATAATTTCTATAAAAAGCTTTGGATTTTAAAGTTATTTTCGGGAAGATTTCGTCGTTAATGAGATTGTGCCTGGGGTTTTAATACTTTAGCATTAAAGTTGGATAAAACTATAAATTATGAATACTTTTAAGTAGATTGCTAAATGTTAAATGAGAATATTATGTTTTTATTCGATATATATATATATTTTTTTTTGAGTAACTAGGAGCTACACTCGCCAACCCCGTTCCGACACCCCAGATTCTAAAAGCAGGCCAATTTCATCGTCTTTAACCCTTAATGGCATAGTGATGTAAATTTCCATCATCTTTTTATTTAATTTTTAACACAAAAATTAAGTTCCTACAACCACTATATTTATATAGAAATATTAATCCTTTAAAAATTACAAAAATTTGCTACTAAATAAATTTAAAAATCTATCTCAAGATTTCTGGTGTCTAATCCTTAATGTAAAAATAAAAAACACAATTCTAAAAGAATAATTCATGCAATTAAGGGTTAAAAAGATTGAATTATAATTTTAAAAATCAGTGGCGATCTCCCTGCAAACGGGTTTTCATTCATATTCCTTTGACTGGAGATTTTTAAGGCGAAATAATCGTTTGTTAAGGGATACAATGACTGTTTTCGTTTTTGATAAAAAAAAATAGTTAAAAATTTGAAAATAAGCTAATGTACAATGAATTAAGTAAACAGAGTCTTTGTCTCTCAATTTTTTAACAGCTCTATAAGAAAGTTATTTTAAACAACAAATTTGAAATGCATCGTTTTATATCTGACGTGATTTTCACCAAAGTTTTTTTTTTCTCTTTTTAACATTCACGTGAAAATACTTTTGTTGTTAGAAAATAAATATTATTTGCGCTGTCTTGGAATTCACGATAATAGTTGAAAAGATTATCTCAAAATATGAAATAAATATCTCGCTCAAATATATTTTTTAATTTAAACTGTTTTGCTAAAGGCCAATTATTTGGCCTTTTTAAATATGACGTAAATTTCCTCCATTTGCGACTTTTACCGCAAGATAATGAATTTATTACTTAAAAATTTTCTTTCTCTTTTAAAATTCATGTGTAACTATAGTTTTCTTGACGTAATTTTTAATATTTTCCTGATTTTTAACACGCAATCACTTAATTGTGATTTGAAAGTTTTTTCTTATTATAATAGCCACGTGTAAATAAATTTTTAATTTGAAGGAAATAATATTTTTTGCGTTGTTTTAAAATTGGCAACAGTTTAAAATAATATCCTTTTCTAAAATATGTAAAAAATATCGATCGAAATGCTGAAAATTTGAATTTAAAATGGAGATAAATCGTCAAAAAGTGAGTCAAATTAAAAAAAAATAAATGCAGTCTACAAACGGGGACCTTCTATTGCATTAAATGATGTAAAAAGGTTTAAATTCCTATGTATAGTTTTTGCTCATATATATTTTTTTAATGAAACGACTTTGAACAACTTTAACATTATATATCTCTTAAAATAATTATTCGATTTAAAAACTGTCTGCATCAGCGTATGTATCAAACATTTTTCTATAACAGCACCAATTTTCATATTTTTGTATGAAACAGTTTTCTTAATATTAACGAAGAAAGAACCCCGGTCACAAGAAATATGGATGCCGATCTAGGATTGTACCGCGAAGATCTACGCAGATCTTTAGTGGTCCATTTCCAAATCGTTACTTTTTTTTTATATGTAGAAGGAAATGGATTTTGTCCATTTAATATTTAAATTCAAATATATTTTAAATACGAATATTTTTTATAAGCAATATTATAAATTAATTTTTTTTTTAAACTTTTTTCACCATATTCGACTTTAAAAAAAATAAATAGGGAGTACTTTTGAATAAATAAGAAAAGTAATTGTAATTTATTTTTAAACTCGAAAACATTTTCTCTTTTTAACACTTTCCAACAAAGTTTAAAAGTGTTTATGCATCCGGTTTGTCTGTCCGTCTGTACGCGCTCTAACTCCTGTAAATATACTCCAATCGTTCTGAAATTTTTGGATGTTAGTGACATCTACCACAGCACGAACCCTCTTTCAAATGAAGTTTGTAGCATGTTTAGTTCATGTACATGGACAGTCAAAAGTTTTCCGTTACATTACGGCCTATGGGAAAAAGTCGTTTAAAATGATTTTTAATGATGTTACATGCTTTCAGACATAATAAAATTGATATGCATTTATTAAGTGTACTAAAATATGCATCCCGTAGAATATGCGGTGCAAAGAATAATTATTATTTAATTACAGGGCCAAACAAAAGAATTCCGTTACATAGTGATATAGGGGTGGAGGGAATTTTTTCCGGCGTATTTTAATTATGTCAAATTATTTCATATATAATGAAATTGATATACGTCGCTGATGTTTACTATAACTTATTTCATGTATAATACGGAATGCATAGCATTTACAGGGACACACAAAAGATTTCAGATACTATATTGTATCCGAAGTACTGTACGGAATTGATGATTGCTGGAAATGCATTTTTAATTATGTTATGTGCTTTTATGTTTCACTATTTTATGCATTGTGTATGGTGTGTATAAATGCTGTAATTCATATGCAGGCCTACACAAAATAATTCGTATTGGTTACTGGGTATGATTGTAAATTGCTTAAAGGTGGTTTTTAAATGAGTTATGCATTTTTACGTTGAACTGCATTTAGTTTACTAAGAAATGTTGGTAGAACATAGATAAAATGATATACGGGGTCACGCAAAGAATTGGATACATGGCCGTCTATAAATGATAATTTCTGGAAATGTGATTCCAGTAGTTTTAAGAGTGTTTTACTTTGAATTAAACTTTAGCTAAATTGTGCGTGTAATAAAGATGCTAGGTTAACTACATGGTTGTACAAAAGTATACAAGTATGTTTCCATCTATTAGTATAAATTGCTGAAAGAGAAATTTCAACCTGTTATTTCTTTTCTTGCTAAACTAAATTTCCCCATTATATAGTATATATATCAACCTACAGATCAAATACAGGGCTGTTAAAAAATCTGGAATACATATTTGCTATGAACGGTAACTGCTGAAATCAGTTTTTCAAATGTTTTATGCGTTTTCTAAAATGTTTACTTAGTTCACTTATATACCTTATTTCCCTAAATAACGAAGTTTTGTTAAAGCATTCAAGAAATGTTGGAAAGTGTTTTATAATCTATGCTTAACGCATGATTTTTCTTACTTGTTTTATTTATAAATCTTAATTTATATAATTTTTGGTGTTTCCTTTTAAAATAAATTCGGACTTTCGAATTAATAGAGCGCATGCGTGCTAGGAATGAACGGAATTTCTCTCTCTTTTTCAGACATTTTGGAAGCATTCACGGATAAAATACGTTTTCTAAGAGTACGGAAATTATTTGTTTAAAAATTAAGAATAATTTAATGTATATTGAACAGTTTATCTGACAGTGTAGTGTTGCCAGGTGTGTCGCGGAAGTCGGGGCTCCAAATTATTTGGACACCAGTATTTTAAAGTGATTTTCTTCGCAGTGATTAATGATAGAAAGTGATCAATGACAGTATTATCTGCGATTAAAGATGGTGAAATAAACTGTAAGAAATTAGTAATGTTCAGAGTGTTTGGAGCCCTGAGTTTATGCGGGATACAGTAGTTTTTGCATATAATTTTTTAAATGGATTTTTAATACAACATCAGTTATGGAAGGTCAACTATATTTAATAATGCAAGCGTTCCATATCATGAATGTAGAAAGAAATTGTAACCATAAAAATGAGTTGCTTGTAACGTAATCTTACATACACTTTTAAATTCCGTTTCGCAATTGCACGCAATTAACATTATTGACTAAATAGCACTTAAAAAGGCTGCTTAAATTCGAAAGTACTGCAACAAAACTATATTTTTATGCTATAATAGCTGATCCAAAACATGGTTCGTACGCCTCCTTGAATTTTGCAGACCAGAAAATTTTTTCCTCCCAGTATTATCGTATAGAAAATCCCTTCTTAATACAAGGTAAAATTCTGCGCGTTTTACCTAAATTTGTTTTTCTATAAAAAGATACTGGTAGTTATCCTGGAGGAATAACGGTATCCGTTCGAACCATACAAAAGTAACAAAACTTACAGAGTTGAAATGCTTTTTTAAGGTTATGGAATTCAAAGTCACATAATTCAACGATTACGTAGTAATGATTATATAACATCTCCGGCATGGAAAAGGAAAATGCTGATACATCTTATGCTGTTTAACTGTTCAATGTTTCTTTTTCTTATTATTTTTCCTTAGGTGGATAAAAATAATACCATTTTTAAATTTTAATGGAAAACAAGTTGTAAAAATGTTATTTTTTTTAAATAAAGAAAACATTTTTCATTGTATTTTTGGGTGTAATTATAGATATTTAAAAAACATGATATTCTAAAGTTATAGATTTTCATTCCCTTTTTTTTTTTTTTTTTTTTTTTTTTTTTTTTTTTTTTTTTTTACACGAGGCAAATACATGGAGATCTAATTTTCACGCACCTTCAGATAACCTTATTATGCTTTTCGATTAAACATAAATGTGTATTTTAATCATTCTCTGAAAAGTGGCAATTTTATGTCCCAGGGATATTGAAGACATAATTTTAAAATTACAAAAAGAAAAAGTGATTTCAACTATCAATATTAATCAGTTATACATTCGGTATTCCATAAATTGTAATTATTTGCTTATTGAAATTGAAATATGATAAATTAAATGTTTTTTTTTTAATGCAAATATCATTCCCTCACTATTTCCTCAGCCACACATGTAGGAAAGAAAATGCTTTCTCTGCCATTGCAGCACGTATGTTTATAATTATTTTTTTCTCAATCCGTTAAACACACTTAAATAAATATTTACCCATTTAGTTATATCTATATATTATACAATAAGAGATTTAGGGCACTTTTTAATGATGATGTACCTAGTATTTGTCATCATTCCCTCACATAACTATAAATTTGCCCCTATTTATTTAGTAGAAAGCAGCATATGCATTATATAGGTCTAGGACAGTTTGTACATGAGTAAACTGAAGCAGCTATCTTTTTGTTCGCTCAAAAACATTCCTGAATAGCTAGCACATGGCTTTGAAGTACTAGATCAAACCAACTATTTTTATTACCCGTCATTCCCTCATCTATTATAAATTTAATAAAAACTAATGCATTTTTTTTAATGATCCTATATTATTTGAAATGTGTTTCAAAAGATATTTAATAACTGAAAATATACCTTAGACTAATCATTATAGTATAATGTGGTTTTCAGAAGCATTTCGTCATTCCCTCACAATCATTCCCTCATAATTTTAATATATAAGGGAATGTTCTGAATCCATTTATATACGTACTAAACAGTAAAATAAGAAAGTCTAATGCAATAAAATAGACATTAAAAAACTCATAATGTTTCTAATTAGAATAAGTAAAGATAATATATTTTTAATTTTTATTATTTTACTGGGATAAGTTCAAAATAAATTTAAAACTATTTTGTACTAAATCAAATAAAAATTAACTCTGATAAATGCTAATGCTTTATCTTTATTTTTCAATAGAAATAGAGTAAAAAGAAATATTATTTATTGACAGTATGACTTCTAATTATAATTTCTTTTCTTTTTTAACCCTTTAAATGGCTGTGGTATGTTTATGAAACCACTTAATTTTAATTCCCAAGCGCCACAATGGCTCAAGACATTTTATCAACTTTTTTCTATTTAATACGTGTGTGAAATATAGCATTTTTCATATTTACAAATAAATTTTTTCTTAAATTCTGGTGTTAATCATTTATTTGAACATTTTAGCAATGAAAGTGCTTTGAAATTAAAATCTCAGAAGATCTAACAGGTACAGTTTATTTTTTGATAAATATAGCAATAAGGTACTTGTAGGCTAAATTTTGATATATTTGAGGCAATTTTAATTGGCCGCATTTTTTTTTTTTTTAACAGCCACTTTTCAGAGAATGACCCATTTACATCAATATTTACTTATATTTTTTCAAAATTGGTAATTTGTTTTCATATTTCATCACAATTACATTTAAGAAAATTAGATTATACCGTTTTATTTTCACTTTTAAATTATGTATTCTATGGCGATGATTACTGAATATTGCTATGTAACAAATTAGAAAATTTCTGTATGCCGCTATATATTCTGTATTTTTTTCTGAAGATGTAGAAAACAATCTTCTAAACATGTTTTTTAGCTACCGGTACATTATCAAAAAGTTCGGTATTCCAAAATTGTGTTTTAATGTTGTTGAAAAGGTCAACAGTATTTTCATGTGCTGCGACAAAAAACATTTAAAATTTACAACTTACAAATGCAGGAAATTTATAAATTTCTCCTTGTATGCAGTAACAGTTATAAATGAAAAAAAAAGAACACTTTAAACGGACTTTTAATAATATTTAAGTGATAATTGAACAAACTACAGATAACTCTCTTATTATGATAAACCTAATTCAGTGTATTTTATTTCATGTAAAAGGAAAAATGTTTCGTTATATTAAAGTTTTAAATGTAATTTAAAAACAGACATGGACAAAATTAACTTATTAAAAGAAAATTTTATTTTTTCTGTATAGTATAACTTTTTAAATCATCTTTCATTACAACTTCAGTTGTGAAAAGTCGATTAGATTTTTCAGTTGGAGGCATTCTATGTATTCAGAAGATAAAAGAATATGCACCCGTAAAAATGAATCCCGTGTAACATAATCTTACATATCGCCTTTAAATTCGATTTCATAATTGCACGCAATTCCAGTTATTGCCAAAAAAGCATTTTAAAAGTTCCATAATTCTCTTAAAGAACAGCAGTTATTTTCTTTTTAGGGCACAATAGTTGTTTCAAGGGTAACCAAACTCCCAGATTCTGAAATACTTTTTTTTTTTGAGGTTGTGGAATTCAAGTCACGTCATGCAACGATTATGTAATAATGATTACATTATATCATCAGCATCAATAAATGAATATTCTGTAAACCACTTATGTTGCTTAATATTTCTTTTGTTATTATCACAAATACATTACCAAACGCTAAAAGAATGTCCGTTTTCAATCTTCGTTGAAAACAAATGATGATTATGACAATATATGGCAATGTTTCAAAAAAGAAGACTAATTTTCATAAAATGAAGATAAAGTTTATAAATATATTTTAGCTGCGTAAATATAGAACTTTGAATATTATACAGTGAAACTTGGATATCGAGGCTAACGTCGAGGATGATCCAGTATCACCCCCCCCCCACACACACACACACACCCACCCAAATGTGACGTATTATTACTATGCTCGTCTGGAGGTTCATTAACAAAATTTAGTCTAATCAAGTGGTTTCCAACATTTTTTTAGTCGTGCCCCACCTAAGCATCTCTAAAATTATGCCCCCCCCCCCTCCCTTCTATATCATACAAATATTGTCACATAAAAAATAAACTTCCATTTTCCCGGATGGATCCGAAAATAGCATTAACTCTGATGAGTGATTTCACATTCTTTAATTTATCAAAATCATATATTTCTTTTAATTACAAGTATGCTTTTAAACTAACTCCATGAATGTAGTGATGCCATGGGTCTTCTCATTTACATCTGCAAAAGTTTTATTGTTTTTTGGCAACTTAACTCAAATTTAAAAGTGATAACTAGTCTACATTTTTATTTTCGTAAAATTTCGTGCAATCTCTCACATATTTTGCATTACATCTAATAGAATTGATACATTTTATAATGCATTTTAGTACTTCATTAAGAATACGTGGTATTTGTTTATTGCCGAGATTGTATGTACAGTCGTGGGAAAAAAAAGTAAACACCCCCTACTAACTCCGCAACAAATTATTGTAGAAGAAAGTTACTGGTACCGAACGATTGGAAATAAAGTCTACTTTTAAATGATGTATATAAAATTTGCTAAGGGGGCCATCTATATATTAAAACGAACCATAACTTTGTTTTTTTCAATAGCAGTACCCAATTCTGACAGCGTAAATGAACTCTACACCCTTCAATTAGCCTAAAAACGAATTTTTATGCAATTCTTACCATAAGTTTCGAGAAATTAATTATTTTAAAACGAGCTTATTTTAAGGGCTGTATCCAAATTGAAGTTCCGTACTGGATTGTTCACCGAGAGAGCCCCTTCCTTGATCAAGGCACCTTAAGCGCCACTCAGGGAGTCAATCAAGCGTGTTAGATTACAGTACGGCAGAATAAATTTCAAAATGTCTACTCACTTCCATCATAGACGGCCCCTTAAACCGTCATTTTGCCGTTTTTTAAGCATAATTTGAAAACTACTTGGAATAAAAATGTGAAATTTTTGAATTTCCATAAAGCAGGACTTAATAAATCTAGATCCATCAAAAAAAATTTAGGTTGCAATTCATAATTTTTTCGAATATTAATTTCATAATTCATAATTCATATCATAAAATTATAAAAATTGCAAATTCAGCTTATTTATGTTTCGGTATATTAGTATTATTACTACAAAAAAAAAAATTAGCACATTAGGAACATAATTTCGGGAGATATAAATAAAAATATGAAAATGTAATTTAACATTAGAAGCACTAAATTTTGAATGTTTATAATTCAAAAAATTATCATTCAAATGACTTGAAATTTGGTGTCTAGGCATAGTTTGAGCGGAAGATTTGAAATATCTCGTTAAAATTGGGCAATGCCATTGAAAAAAATGAAGTTTGGATTCGTTTTAATATGTAGATGACCACCTAAGAAAATTTCATATACATCATTTAAAAGTAGACTTTATTTCCAATCGTTCGGTACCAGTAACTTTCTTCTACGATGATTTGCTGAGGGGGGGGGTGAGTAGGGGGTGTGTACTTTTTTTCCACGACTGTACATGGTGTGCACAAAGCTTCAAGACTGGACTGATAATGCAAAAATTTATTAAACATTTTTGTACACACGAACTAATATTCTTCGAAATATGACCCTTGAGCATCAACACAATATTGCAAGCGTTTTTTCCATTGTTCATAGGCTCCCTGGAAGCCTTTGCGCGCAAGGCTGTTAACACTTTGAGGGGCAAGATACTTGTATTCGTAAAATGTTCAAATAATTTAATGACACCAGTATTAACAAGAGATTTTATTTATAAACAAGTAAAAGTAAATTTTTACGTACTTAATAAAGATGATATTTTCATCATAAAATGCCGGTGCAAAGCGATATAAGTAAGCGTGCAAACTTAATGCTGGAATCAGGCGTAAATTAACACAGTTGCGCCATCTTGTGGACGGAGTGATAATCCATATACGCGAGCTTTTAGTGTGGCGCATACTTTCTAAATCTTTAGTCACTCATGGAAATTAAGTTTGTTTGCCACATTTATTGCAAAATAATGGCGTAGCGAGAGGGGCATCCAGATGCACTTGACACCACTAAGTTTTCTTCGCCGACTGCGAAAAAAGCGAAGTAATTAATTATTTCTTACCAATATTAAACTATTTTTTACATTACATACTTATTTTTTTATTTACTTGTATTGACGACTTTTAGTTGTGATTAACTGTTAGTTCCTATCTATAAACACTGTTTTTATTAGGCCTATAGATGTCTATGATGGTTAGAGTAGCAGTAAACTTAGAGATCCTACCTACACAACTTCCAGGTTGTGTAATATTTAAACGGAAGTTCTGACTGTAAAATAGTCAATGAAACATCGTCTTCATTTTGAAAGACCTATCCAATGATATGCCACTCAATAGGGTGCATAAAAAAATTTTCCGTGTCTACCGCCATTTTGTATTTTACAGCCGCCATTTTGAATTTATAAAAACAAAACCTAGCCTACAACCATCGGACGGTTACGATGAATGGATAGAGACCTCATTCATTAAAATCCATCCAGCCATTGGCGTGTTTCGAGGGTATAAAGAAATTCACATACCCAGATACGCATGAAACACATAACCCTTCTTGGCAGTCAGGTAAAAAAAGGTGTAATTTATTAAAATATTAACAAGACTAGTAGAATTGAGAGTTCTTTTATTATATAAAAGGTGTCAAATTATAAGAAAAAATCACATAATTATTCCAGTGTCAGTGTATTTTTGAACTTTTAAATAGGATCGTTTCGAAAATTAATTTTTATCCAATTATTTTTAAATTTTTTCATCTATTATTTCTATTTTTAGACTAAGACACTACTTTCATTAGAAAAAAATGACAGAAAATTTGTTAATAAGAATTTTGAAATTACCCCCTCCCCCTGAAAAGTCATATTGCCCCCCTGTGGGGCGTGCTCCCCACGTTGGGAACCACTGCCCTAATCTGACGTTGCATAATAACTTTGATACCCGTATGTTATCGACAGATTTGTCAACAGCTGCTTTGAAAACTTTTCTATGCAAAGAATATTTTTTCTGATCTATATGTACGCTCGGTAAGAAATCGGAAAAATGCATGACATATAATATTTTTATTCGTAAAAAGATTAATATTATTTTTATATTGAATATTTTATTGAATATTGAAGGAGTTCAAAGTTTTTGGCGCTCCAAAGACCGTTGATAAGTTGATCTAGCTGAAATACCCATAGCATTCATTTCACATCTACTAGCGTCTGATGAAATACTTCTATCTTTAAGGAATATCCTTTTTATCTTTCTATCGTCAGAAGCACTTGTGCATTATCGTGCAAATGAGACGAATAGGGAATTTTTAAGAATCCACACCTGACCAAAGCAGCTAGCGCATTGTTTGATGCCAGGATTAAATAATGAAGAAAAACTTTTTTTTTTCAAAATTTAGAACTATGTGAGAGTCTAACGAAGCCTAATCCGTATAACGTTTACGCCGGTTTAAAGTAAATCACAGAAATCTCCAAACGGTTAAACCGCCGAGCGCGACATGAGATCGAACCTTCCGTCTATCACCTTCGAGAGTAAACATTCTTAGTCTTTGGTATAGTTTTGCTCAAGTCATTAACCATAGATGCCAACATCTCTTAATTATTCCGGAGTCTGATCGAAGACAAACTTGTTTCAAACCGTCGACACCACTAATTTTAAACTGCAGTATTAGGATTCTTTAATAGCAGATATACAGGGTGTTCCGTTAAAGGGGTCCAATATTAATAGGGGTAATAGAGGAGATCACATGGAGCATAAATCAGTACATAAAGCCTGGTCGGATCTCAATAGTTTTCAAGTTACAGCAAATAGAATGAAAATTCGGAAAATTGTAAAAGAACCCTCATTGCTAAACTATCGATAATGCTACATAAAAACGAAGCACATATTTAGAAAGAGCAGTAAAAAACCTACAAAATGACATCAATTGTATTAAAATAGCAATATTTATTGACGAGTTACAAGCTCTGAAACAGTGAAAAAAGTACGAAATCCAATATACATCAAAATAGTTAATCGTTAATTCCAAAAAGACAACTCTAGCTACAACAAGGAAAATGTAGTAAAATTTGGTCCATTCCGAAAACTTTCGAAAAAGCTTACAATGAACCATATCGGTTTAATTGTGTGAGAGAAATTAATCAGTTTCTTAGTTACAACTCCGCTTTCTTTGACACTAGCAAAGGTTAAACTCCGCCCATCACGATTGGAAACACCGCCTTTTTAATTACTCTCAACTATACATTTTCGATCATGCTTCTTCTGAGATGCAACATTTTTAATTATTCAAGAGTTGAATGAACCAAAATAACTTTACAATAATAGTCTACATTTTAAAGTGGTCTTTTATTGATATAAAGCTTAAGTTAAATTCTTTAAAATTAAACTGGTGGTGAAAATTCGGAAATAATTAAAAATATTGTGATTTGTAACTATGCAAGAAGTTTCAGTACATTTTTTACATGGACAATTATTGTATGTATATGTGCATCATAATTTATGATAGGAAATAATAATAACAAATAGCATAATAATTTTATTAATTATAAATTTAAAAAAGACACTAAATTTTAAATTAATTCATACAAACTTTGTAATTTACAATTTGAGTACACCACAGTCTGTTACTTACAAAATACTGTGCCAAAAAGTGTTGAAAATAAAAGAAAAATGACAAATAAAGAATTACATTCCACGTACTTTATGACATATGTGAAGCATAGTCTTCTGGCCTGCGCTGCACAGTTCAATGTCGGAAGGCAGACGAACGGACATTATTATAATAGGTGTTCGAAGTTGCGCCCATTAACAGAATCGCACAGCCGACAGCGACGTCGTAAAGATTGGCGAACACGCCGAAAAACTCCGACGGAGTTGGGAATGTCTCCTGCAGCGACAACGATTCGCGCTAGTAAATCCTCCGGTGTATCCACAGGCGTTTCATACACCAGCGATTTAAGGTGTCCCCAAACAAAAAAGTCTAACGGATTGAGGTCTGGAGAGCGTGCAGGCCAAGCAACAGGTCCACTGCGTCCAATCCATTTCCCAGGATATGTTGAATTGAGGTGATTGCGAACACCTATGAAAAAATGTGCCGGTGCGCCATCGTGCATAAACCACATATTGTGGCGCAATGTTGCTGGCACATTTTGCAGTAACTGCGGTAAGATACCCCGTAGGAAAACCAAGTACGTACTGCCATTGAGTACATCTGGGAGTAAATATGGTCCTATGAGATAATCGCCGAGGACACCTGCCCATATGTTCACACTGAACTTTTGTTGTGCGTTCGACGGGAAAACAGTGTGCGGATTTGTATATGACCATGTGTGCATATTGTGCGTGTTTACCACGCCCTCTCTCGTAAATGTTGCTTCATCAGTAAATAAAATATTTTCCAGAAATTGTGGATTATTTTCTGTTACATTAAGCAACCAGCGTACGAATTCTGTCCGCTGAGCACAATCTGTTACTGATAACAGTTGTACCCGCTGCACATGAAAGGGGTGCATGTTTTCTGCACGCAGAACACGCCACACACTTTGGTGAGAAACACCGACTTCAGACGCAGCAGCTCGTGTACTCGTGAGGGGTTATCTTTAAAAATATTCAGTACATCTTCTTCCATTGCAGGTGTTCGTACATGTCGAGGTTTCCCTGCATCAATGCTTGCTGTATTAAACGATCCAGTCTCCCGTAATCGTCTATCGATTTTTATGAAGAGTTTCGAACTTGGGCAACGTCTCCTTGGAAATTGCTCACGGTACATGCGCTGTGCTAGACATGCATTTCCATGAGCTTGCCCGTACATCAGATGCATGTCCGCATATTCTTCGTTAGAGTATTCCGGCATAATTATTATACATCAACTTACTACAATCCCACTTACAACAGCCTCCCTTTAACATAACGCCCACTGATGACTGCTGTTTTATTACACTTTTCTTCCTATACACATAGGAAATTTGCATAAAAAGTACTTCTTCTTCATCATCCTGAAAGTTCATGGAGGAAACGCAGCAGTCACGGAGTTTGCTTTAAGACAAGGCGAGAGCTGCAAAATATGTCATTCACTTGACCAGACTGAATAATGAAAGGGTATTGATAGAGGTTGATCAGAAATGTATAATTGAAAGATATTAAAACGGGGTGTTTACAATCGTCATGGGCGGAGTTTCGCCCTTTCCGAGCGTGCAACAGTACAGAGTTGTAACTAGGGAACTGCTTGATTTCTCCCATACAATTAAACTGATATGGTTTATTGTCAGCTTCTTCGAAAGCTTTTGGAATGGACCAAATTTTATAACATTTTCCTTGATGTAGGTAGAGTTGCATTTTTGGAATTAACGATTAACTATTTTGCTAAATATTTGATTTTGTATTTTTTCACTGTTTCAGAGCTTGTAACTCGCCATTAATTCTCAATATTCTAAAACAACTTATGTCATTTCGTAGGATTTTTTTTTGCTCTTTCTAAATATGTGCTTCGTTTTTATGTAGCATTATCGACAGTTTAGCAATGAGGGTTTTTTTTACAAATTTCCGATTTTTCATTCTATTTGCTGTAACTTGAAAATTATTGAGATCCGGCCAGGCATTATATACTGATTTATGCTCCGTGTGATCTCCTCTATTACCCCTATTAATATTGGACCCCTTTAACGGAACACCCTGTATATCGATTGTATAAGGCGAATATTTAAGTACCATAAAACTGGTGTAAGGTCCTTGCTTTTAGTTTGTTGTGTCAAACAAATAACCACTTAAGGTGTTAACCATTTAGCGGGCGGTGTCCACAAAAAATGACACCTAATTTTAATTCAAAAACTGACAAACGGCACCGAGAATATTTGATTAAAATTTTGAATTTATAAAGTACGAGAAAGCTATCAAGTTTTTTATTTCTAATAAATTCGTTTAAAAATTCTGGTGTTAGTCCACCATTTCACAAACAGAATTACTCCGCGCCGAAAGGGTTAAGAAAGGAAGAATTTTGTTGTTGTCTAGTCAAATTCAGATCAAAAAAGAAACCGCATTCATATTAAATATGATATTTATTTGCTTTTTAACACGTTCACGCCGGCGCGGTGGGTCACACTCGACTGTCTCAGAGTTGTCAGGTCTCCAGCTTTTTGCACACCACTGTTATTTTAGAGAAAATGTTGTTCCTTTAAATCGCCCAATTCTATTAATTAAATAAAACAACATTTTCTGTATTAAAATACTGTTATCAAAAAGGCCGGAGACTTGCCAGCTCTGAGACAGTCGAGTGTGACCCACCGCGCCGGCGTGAACGTGTTAAAGAAGTTTATAACATGAGTTACTGAATTTTGATTTTTTAAAAAAAGAAAAAAGTGTAGGGAAGGTAGGGGAGGTTTGATACATAGGGAGAGTTGATACATTGACAATTTTTCTCAACAAATGGCATTAACAGCCATTGTAACAGATGTAAAGTCTTCTTTTATTAGCAGTGGCCATCATTAGCTGGACTTATCAGTGAAGAACTGACAACGTTTTTTTCTTTTAATTTTGAAGACTTTTGGAATGTCAATGTAAATTTTTTTAAATACTGATTTTCTTTCATAACTCTTATTATTGTGAAGATAATATGTTGTAATTTTTTTTTAATTTGTACAGCACATTGTTAGAGTGAGTTTTACCAGAAAACAGGTTGGCATTTTGCAACTGCATTTTACAAAGTGATTGAAAATCCAATAAGGCATGATAGGGGGAAATGATACATTAGTGCTGGGGAGAAATGATACACTTGTATATTTGAAATTTAATAGTTTTTTAAGTTGTAAACTAATATAGGACTGTAATATTCATTACTGTTTTACAGCAAGAGCTACTGAAATTGGTAAGGAAGAACAAAGAGGCCATTCATAGACATTATGTAGGTTACATAGAAAAGCAGTACAATGATAGATGGTTAGTTTGCTTTGCTCGTCAAGTAGAAGGAAAAAAAGTTTAAATGGCCTGAAAGGGAAGATGTTTCTATAATTGCCGAAGGGCAAATTAAAAAAAACATTACATCCACCAGATTTTACTTACTAAAATGATACAGTTATTAGTTTTTCTTTTAACCATTTCAGGGTTGGTGGTATGTTTATGAAACCACTTAATTTTAATTACCAAACGCCACATTGGCACCAGCATTATGGTGAAATATTTTCCATTTAATATGAAAGTGAAATATAGCCATTTTGTTATTTCAAATTAAATTTGTCGGTAAGTTCCGGTGCCAATCATTTATTCAATACTTTAGCATTGAAAATGCTTTGCACTGAAAGGGTTAACCCTTTTCGGTAAGGGCAATTTTTGTTGTAAAATGATGAAATGATCGACTGACACCGGAATTTTAAAACGACATTTTCAGAAATTAAAAACATGTTACTTTTAACTATTCATTGTAAAAGCAAAATTTTACTAAAATATTCTTGGTGCCATTTCTAAGTTTGGAATTAAAATTAGGTATTCCGACCCGGGAACAGTGTGCCGGAAAGGGTTAAAGAAATCTTAAATGGGCTAAATTTATGTTAAATTGTTTGCAAATTAGCAATGTTCACTTCATTTTTCTTTGCAGCAAGATCTCTAGGGGGTTTTTTTCATTATTTATTTCGTAAAAAGTGTGTTGATAGAATTGTTTAAATAGTAGCAATTGTTTAAATATTTTAAAAAAAAAAACATTTCTGAAACAAAAATATGTCAATGAAACATTTTTTTTAAAATATTACTTAAGTATTTCAAGATTTATCATAAAAAAATGTATGACACATAAATTGAATTGTCTGCATTTTTTTTCAATTTATATAAGAATGTATCAAATCTCCTTTGCTAGTGTATCAATCCTCCCCAGAAATGGGGAGATTTGATACAGTAGTAACCATTCACAATAATTGGGATATATTTTTTAAATTCACAATATTTTTAGTAAATGAATAAAAGGTCACTTTATAATAAAACACGAAAAATTTGTTTAAAAATATGTTTATAAGGGTTGTAAAAAATAGTAAAAAAAAGTGTATCATACCTTCTCTACCTCCCCTACAAAATAAAATTAATTTTCTTTTCTCATACAAAAACTCGCTCATTTTTATACGATAAAAATTAAATTATACCTAAAAATAAAAAGAACCTTATCGAAATATTACTGTATTTTCACTAAAATTCTGTATAAAAAAATAAAAAAGCATAGCGATGTTCAAGATATCTTGTACGCTATTCCAAAAATACACAAATAAAAATGTACAACACAATCTGGTCGCATTTTTTCCTCTTTTTTTTCCCCTCGTCCGTCACATGTTTTAATATTCTACAACATTAATCTCTTAGAAAAGATAATTCACCTACATTACATTGTACAAAATACCTTCTTATAAAAACAGCATATTGTTTTTTCTTGATCTCAATTAGAGAGAGCTTTATTGAAATTACTGAACATTCCTTCTTTTATTGTGAAGGTTATTTGTTCTTATTTTTGTCGGACACATCTTTTGTATTGTCACATTCTTGATCAACATTTTACATCTCGTAAGAAATGGGTTGGAATGTTCTATATAAAGGTTTTATTTAGTAAAACTATACTACATGATTTATTTGATAAATTTAATATTTATTTAAACGATAAAAGATTACAATTGATTTTAATAGAATACTTAAAATCTTTTTAAATATTCTATTAATTGATTATGTTTTCTTTTATTAAAATTAATAAAAATTAATAAATGTTTTAATAATCCATTTTCTTATATATAAAAAATGCATAATAATAAAATTTTATGAATTCGAATAATTGGTTTGTACAAGAGAGATGACTGTCAATTGTGACTTTCAAATGTAATTTCTGATACCTCTCCCGATAATGTGCGTGACAAAAAAATATTAAATATTTCTTATAAAAATTAATTGAATCTATATTACAAAGCAAAAATATATCATCCAATAATGGTGACGTCATATTGAGGTTAGCAAGAACTGACAATAAATTTCACTTTTAGAATTATTTAATTATTTTTAAACATCGCATAATGTAACTTTGTACACCGTCAAAAGAGAAGGGTGTGTGGTCTTGTTCAGCATTTCTTTCTGACAAATATTTCTGAAGGAAATTAAAACTTCATCAATGAATAAATAAACTTATTAAATAATATAAATAAAATAATTATTTAACACTAGAACGCCCGATGGAGTCGTTTCGACTCCAAATGCTCCTAAAACACCCATATCTCTGAGAAATTTTGATTTTTTTTCTCCCGCTTCCTTGACTTTTATTATTTTTATAATCTCTATTTATTCTGAAATTTATAAATTATTTGCACATTTAATAAATTGATAATGAGGCATTACCCCTAGAACGCCCAACGGAGTCGAATCGACTCCAAAGTAAGATTTGTAAAATGCTTTCATTATTTTTGCGTAACATGACCTTGGGATTCATAATATTTTTATCTGTTATCAGGAAAGTAAATGTTTTTACTCTTCTTTTCTCTACACCCCCTTTGTTGAGAAAAATGGTTAGTTCCATGCACCTGCTGAAATGATTGCGTACTGCTTGCGAAATTCTTTGTATCATTCGAATTGAATTTTTGTTTCAATTTTTATCAGTCTTGTGTTTCAGCATAACTAAGCAACTCCGTTCTTCCTTTTTATTAGAAATAAAACATAATGTCACGTAAACATATTCTAACAGCGGACGAAATAACTGCTCTATTACGAGAGCTTTCAGATAATGAATCTGAAGGTGGTGAGTTATCAGAAAATGAAAACGAAATTCAAGAAATTAGTATTGGAAATAATTCTTCATCAAATTCCGATACAAATGAAGATGCGCTAATTATTGCATCTGAAAGAGATGGAATTCATGTCGCTCCAGATGGCACACAATGGAAAATTTGTGCAAATAAGAAAATTTCTGGAAGATATCATGTGTCAGACTACTGGATCAACTATTTATGCTAAGAAATTCGTGAAATCTGAAAGCATTTTGAGTGCATGGCTGTTATTTGTAGATTAAAAAAAAATGCTGGAACCAATACAAAGATGCACAGAAACAGAGGCAAGACGTGTTCTTGAAACCGATAACTGGACAGTTACGTTAGACGAGCTATATGCCTTTATTGGAATTTTGTATGCCCGAGGTGCATGTGGTGCAAATGGAATTGATATTCATTCTTTGTGGTCAAACTCATAGGGTTTGAATTTTTGCACTGAAACTATGGGAAGAAATAGGTTTTGTGAAATTTTACGGTTTTGGGATTCGATTTGAAATCTACCAGATCTATACGCTTAAAAACAGATAAATTTGGAATGATATCTGATATATGGAATAGATTCACTGAAAACTGTATTGTCTGTTTCAAGCCTGGTGAAAATATAACAATAGATGAACAGTTATTTCCAAGCAAAACGCGTTGTCCTTTCACGCAATTCATACCTTCAAAAGCGGATAAATACGGACAAAAGTTTTGGCTTGCAGTAGACCTTCGAATAAAGTGCTTTCTGAATGCATTCCCTTATTTAGGCAAATGTGAAGAACGGCCTTCAGATCAAACTTTATCAGAATATGTAGTTATGCGATTGATGCAGCCATTTCTAAACAAAAGCATTAACGTCACGGTTGATAATCATTTCACGTCACTGCGTTTGGCTAAACAACTGAAAAAGAAAGGTACTAGTTTAGTAGACACTATGAGAAAAACTAGTAGAGAAATTCCAAAAACTTTGAAAGATTCGAAAGATAAATTATACGAAACAAAATTTCTAAAACACGAAGGAACCGGTACTACTCTAACCGTGTATCAAGGAAAGAGAAAGAAAAATGTTATTATTCTTATCAATCTCCACCCATTCATTGATATTGAAAACAATGAAAAGAAAACCCCAGAAACTGTTAGATTTTATAATGAAACTAAGTGTGGTGTTGACGTTATTGATCAAATGGCAAGGAAATATTCAGTGAAGGCGCCCTCCAGAAGATGGCCTGTGCATACTTTTTACAATCTCTTAGATTTAGCAGCAATAAATGCCAGGATCATTTATAAAGAAGTTACCGGAGAAACAAAAATAAGCAGACAAGCATTTATTCATTTATTAGAAGATGAATTGCGTCAAAATTATACATCTGCTAAAAATAAACCAACAAGAAAAAGACTCGCTGATACATCATCTGAAACAAAATCCCTAAAGAGAAGAAAATGCGAAGTAAAACTATGTAAAGGCAACATGACTTTCAATGATTGCATAACATGCAAGAAAATGGTTTGTGGAAAATGTTTGGCCAAAACTGACTACACTCGCAAAAACTGTATTTCAGATTGAAAATTCGAAACGATTCTGTAAGTATTTCCTTTGAAAATATTTTCCAATTTCTTAAAAATGCGTATATAAATATTGTTCTTTCAATTGTAATATATATATATGAATCTTAAATTCAAATATAAATATTATATTTACATTCTTCTAATCATTTCTATGCGTTTCGTTTATTTTTTCTCTTTTAAAACAGACAGGAGTCAAAGCGACTCCCGCGGGCGTTCTAGGGGGAAAATGGTGGCGGGCGTTCTAGTGTTAACTGATATGTAATGTGCTTAAACCACAGAAATTATCATAATGAAAAGAACTATTGTAAGTACGAATTCTTCGTGTATTTAACTTTTCGCCTGCGACTAATGAAAAAGTATGGCTTTGAATAAATTTCAAAGCTTTATTTGAATGCATTTTTAATATTTTTCATAGAAAACTGATTTTTGGTGTTGTTGGTGGGAAATTGAAAACAATATAATTAATGTAAAAAAAATAATCTGTTACAGTTTTCAATTTAAGAAATTGTTTTAACCTATATTCTGTTAAACAAAGAAGCCTAGGTTCGATCCGCTAATGTTTTTAATGGGTGTCAGAACTCTTAAAATTAGAAAAAATAAAATAAAAAAGACTATTTTCAACATTTAATAGCTCAAAAAGTATATGAATTAAAAAAAAAAAAACGATTTTTATTGGGATAAAAGATATAAGTATGCTCTTTCATTTCTTGTATTTAAAAAATTGCTAGATGCAAAATTAGCATGTATAGGTATATCCAAACTGTCAGACATTTGAGATCAGAAAATTGGTATAACAGCTTACGCGCAGGATTAAAAAATAAATATTGCAACTAGAAAGAAAATTTTGGTGACTGCTTATACTTTAGATTGTAATAAATATCCTGAACCTAAATAAATTTGTATTTAAAATATTTTTATATTTTTAACACAAAGTTGTATTTAGCTAATACAAAATTTAAAAAAATTCAACAGTATAATCTCCTAAAAGAATATTTTTTTAATCAATAAAAACGAAATTTTAAGTTCTGTTTATACAGACTAACATGAAGCATATGTTTTGAAAATATCATGCAAAAATATTCAGAAGTTTTTTAGATATGCTGCGCGTTATCCCCAAAAACGTTATTTAGAGAAACATGATTTCAAAGTTTCGGAATCACTGCTTCACCTATTGAACGGGTATAACCAGTGGCGGGTTTCAAATAATTTAACAACCGGTTCGCTGCCCGAATGATTTTTGATGCATAAACAAGAAAGGAAAATGACGCATCATACATTGATTATGAAACACTTTCCAATATTATAAGAGCATTGTTAAAAAACTTTGGTCTTTTCGTATAGTGAAAAAATAAATCCAGAAACATGGTTCCCTATTAAAGGAAATAATTTATTTAATAAATATTCGGCAATCATGAAACCCTGATTAGAATTTTTTATCAGAAACTAGCATCAATAATCTGCAGTATAATACAAGAAGAATAACACAAAAATAGCAGAAATTTAAGCTTAAGAATTAACCCATGTCTATGATCTAAAGTTGCAATCAGTTAGATGTTAAAAACGCTAACTCTAGGAAGAGCTGAAGATATTGCCGATGTTTATTCTCGTGAGATTACCAACTTATTGAATGTCAAGCATTCATAGTGACACCCTTGCTTTGGTGATAAATGCTTGTAATTTCTTCAAAGTTAATCTCGATAAATCGGCTCTTGTGAATGGTAGATGCTTGATTTTTGGAATGCATGTTTTATGTTGGGTTTTTTCACCAAAGTCACAAATTTCGATATTCGTCAATGCCGTCTTTTATAATTAGTTCCAATTGACTCAAAAATTATTTCTGTAGTAACAAAATTGTGCACGCGAAAGTTAATATTGTATCAATAATAAAATTTTGTTCAGTTCAAAATATGCAACATCTTTTTAAAAACCTTTCATACAATAACTGCCCATGAATAACAGTTGCCGACGAAATGGATCAGCATACTATACATGTTTGTATTGAAACTAGCAAAAATAAATTCGAATTATTTTGGGTATCATGTACGGAAAATAACTTTATGATGTTGAAAAGTTAAAAAAGCGTATTCAAAAAGGTAGTATATTATTTCATATAGTTAATACTTAAATAAGACAATGAAGGAGGAATAAAAATCTAGATTATAGTATTGAAAAGTGTTTTAAAATATTAAATAACTTGGGTTATTTGAGATATATCTCCTTGATAAGCGTCCTCACTTTCAATTTTCTCTGTCTTTACTCGAACATTATCGGATCTGTGCTTCTTTCTTAACTTACATTCACTATGAAAGTAGTAAACCAATCTTTTAGAGGTTTTTAGGGCAATTAGGTTAATCGTCATTATGTTTGATACATTAGAAATAATTAGTCGACTTCTCTTCTCTGACCATATTATGTTTATCTTTGGAAACCCCTTTTCCATTTCGACTGAACTTGTATAGCACTTGTTCAGACAATATTTTTAGCCTTTTGAATACTTTAAAAAAATCCCATAGCTTTAGAAAAATATTTAAAATATAGTTTTAAAAACCTCGATAATCATTAATATTAATTATAGGAGACATTAAATATAAACGATAGTTCTTCAGCTGTTTTCCATGGACGTTTACTTCTCCAATATTCCCGTAATGTAACAGAGAAAAAACTGTAGCTTATTCCTATATTCAAACTGACAATAACTTCCATTCAAATGTTCAGAATTCAGAAGTCTACAATTTTTTTTAACTCGTTACGTTGTTTTTGAAAACGTGTTCCTGAGCACACTAAAGCATTTATATGATCTTCTACAAATTTGATATTTTTTCAAGTTTCTGAAATAATAAAACTCTCATCGTCGTATGTGCTTTTTCCTTCCGAAGTATTTCAAACATTTCCTCATTACTTTTAATTCTTTATGATGCTTATACTTCTTGTTCACAGTGCTTTTGAAACACGAGCAATTTCATTTAAAATATGCATTCATAACAGCAATACCTTCAGTTATGTGTTAGAGCGTCCTTCCTTATCGCTGAGCGAGAGCTAATTCCTAAATCGTTAAATTTAGAATACTTCTCATTTCAAAAATATTTTAAATGTTGTTTTTACCATTTCTTAGTAAAATAAAAAGGGGGGACAGACAACGCTGATAAATCATAATAGACATCAGGACTCGGCAAGTTTAGACCATACAATGTTTTTTCATCTGCTACAGCATGGAAAATCTTTTTCTAAATAGAACTTATAGAACTCAGGGATCTTATAAAAATTTTAATTTGTTACATTTACGAAAATAACTACTATGATTTAAATGACTTGTAAGATATGAAGAACAATATTTAAAAATATATATACGCAGTTGGAAGCATATTTCTAAATCTAACGATTTAGCCATTAGCTATTGATCAGTGATAACTCAGGGAGCATTCCTTAGACTTTAAAAAGAAGCAGTCAAAGCAAAGTAGCCTTTTATTTGAATAGGGTAATTCCGGTATTTATGCCGCACACTTTTTTGAATTTGTGTATAAAGTCTCATGGTAGGCATAAAATAAAAAAAATCATGATAATAAAATAAAAGATTCATAAAATAAAAAGAATTTAATGTTAAATATACAACGCGTGTATTACGACAAAAAAATAATAATAATTAATGTTTTTTAACAATTTTTGTCTAAAACATTACACTGCGGCGTTTCACCCGTACATTCAGGCTGAGTCACAGGCTGAGCGGTAGTTATGCCGCGCTTGTAATAAGAACAGAATGAAATTATAAATAAAAATATTCATATCTGAACTATAATTAACGATGTAATAACAAAATGAAACTAAATGAGTACAATGAAACGTATTATTAGATTCAAATTAATAATTGTTTGCCAACTTTCACTATTAAAATTATCGAATTATTTTTTTACATTAAATTTTAATTGTTATTTCAGCAACAACTTAACATCAATGCACCAATGTATTAGAGAGGGAAAAGGAAAAAAGTAAATTTGTGCTTACATAATTTATTTGTTATCCTATTGGGATCGGTGGCTTTTACACAAATTTTATTCGATTGGCACTACTTTTTTAAAAGAAGTTACCTTTACTTGAATAATCATGAAAATGCTCTAATTAAAGAAAGCATATATTAATTTTCTTTTTTACTGGTGCCAGAAACAAATTTTGTATGCTCCTTATAAAGTGTTTATGTGCACCAATGGTTCCGAATTGGTTAAGAAACCTGTTTTTTCGACTACAATCTACAGAAAAAGTGTCGAAAAAGTACAGTCTTTATGTAACTACATTTGACACATGATGCAAGGAAGCCAATTACACTTCCTCTTTTTTGGAATAGTTTTCTAAACATTGCTTGCAAAGAACGTCTGCGTTACGCGTAATCCGATTTTTTATTGCTTTCATCATGACTTGCATCTTTCTTGCACTTCTTACTTTTTATTTTTCCCTTTTTCTCGTTTGGTTTTAGCAAGCTTGGTGACATGCTTAACATGGTTAGTCTGTACAAAAAGAAAAGGAAAAGTTAATAGCACTTAATCATCCCGTACGAATGAAACTGTGGCATGTATACCGGAATTGCAGTGCGGTATGTATCCCAGTTTGCATGGTGCAGACGTCGGTCATCACAGTTACCTGCCATCGCTAAGGGGAATGGCGTAACCATACACACAGTACTCTATACAAGCGCTACACTTAGTTTTGACTTCGAAATCATGCATGCATTTAGTAATTAGTGTATGAAAAGTATTTAAACATAACTTGTTTAAAAGTTTGGACAGTGAAATCATGCACTTACGTCAAAATAAGGATTGTACTCCTACAAGTAAACATCGAAGTGGGATTCACGCTATACACTGTTTAAAATAATCTCATCGCGCACCTATACTGTGCGTTTGACGACCATCTATCGATAATTACAAGAAATACAAGGGGTGCGGCATCTATCCCGGATGCGGCGACTCTCCCGGAGTTTCCCTATAAGTAGTCATTTTAATGTTCAATAAGCATGCCATATTACTAGAATTAGCCTGTATGCTGTCGATTTGTATCCCAAATTTCTTCAAATCTTCAAAATTTCATATATAATTTTTTAAATTAAATTTGCTCCTTACAGGACTGATGAAAAAAAAAATTTTTTTTGCAAATGAAAAATAATTTAGTAAATGAAACAAATCAGAACATGTCACAGTGTTATGGTTAAAAAACGCTGTTGTGCAGAAAAACATTTAAAAAAAGTAAATTAACGTAAATGCGATTTTCGCATTTGAAGTATCATTTTAACAACCGGTTCGCCAAACTGAACACAAATTAACAACCGGTTCTACCAAACCGTTGCGAACCGGCTGAATCCCACCACTAGGTATAACTCTAAAAGTCATAACTTCAGTTCTAATGGTAATTTCAAGGAAACAATTTTATTAAAATATTCAGAAAAATAGGATTTTAACATCTAAAATAATTTTAAATTTCGAAAATTTGGACGTTTTAAAAGTCCTGAGACCCCTTAAACAAATGAATGTATTAAGTAATTAACAATATTTTAAATAACCCATTGATTTTTGGAACGATATTAGTCTTCGCGCAAAAATGAAAAATAACCAAAAAAGGACTGCGAAAAAGGCCAAGTTAATTATTTTACACGTAGTTCATTTTTAAGGGGACTGTGGAACTTCTGTTTGCCAAAAATCTACCAAAAAATCGTTTTTTATTTTTTCATTTATTGTTAAACTTCAATCTTAACTGTATCGTTAAAAAAAAAAAAAAAACTGCTAACAATTGTAATGATTCCTAGCAATGTTACAAGCCTTTCTAATTTGTATACATTAATTGATTTACACTAAAAATGAAAATTTTAAGCATGTTTTCTCAAAATGAGAATTTGTGTCCAGTGAGTATATTCAAAATATTCCATGTGTGTTATTTTTTATCCAATTTTCATAATATTAATTATTATTTAAAATATATAATGTGAACTTTAAAAAGTCCACTGCCTTAATTAAAAGGCGACTAAAATAATGAAAAAGATATTACAAATTAAAAATATACATTTTATTTAAAACTTCCTTGTACTTTCAAGCTTTTCCAAGTTCATCATCAGATAATATTTTAATAACTAATTGTTGATTGTTTATACAAATACATCGCTTTCTTTTGAAAAAATGAGACAAATAATCATAAGAGTTGACGCCAATGTTAATTTTGAAGTCATCAGTTTAGTCAGCTTTTAAGTAAGATAGTGAAATTTTTAAATTTTATGTTTCCTTTTGAATCTTTTAAACACTCTTTTTTTCTTTAGTTTGCTGCAAATGGTCATATTTTGTTCTTAGCATTCGTTTTTAAGGTGTTTTGGCAAAATAGCCCTTGTTCTATGCGTAATTTATAAAGCACATTAATTTTCGTAGAATACCCATTATTGAAGCAGGTTACTGCATCAATAAAATATAATAAAACTTTCAGAAAATAAAAAGAAAACGACTGTGCCAATGTGAAGTTCAACTAGCAAACTAAACAAACACTAGAAAACCACGTTGTTTATTCCAAAGTAAATCAAAACATATCTATTAAAATAACTCGAATAAGTTGTAGTAAATCACTTTTCCATTTTAAAATATGGAGAAAATAAATTATGAGGCAAAGCAACGAAGAACAGGGCGAGGTAGCATTCAGTGTTTACGTTCTCAGCTCTTTAAATAGGCGTGGTCGAGAAGTTTGAAGAGATAAATAAACAGAATTAATTACTAAAAATTTTGCAACTTCTGGTTGCCGTAGAAACAAAAGTAATCAGTAATCAGTAAAAACAGGAGAAATGGTAGATTCAAAATGTAAAAAAATTCGACATATTTTAGGTTTTGACCTTCCACCTGCCCTTAATATACTTCTGTTACCATAATATATTTCTGTTAAATGGTTGATCGCAAATATTATTTTATAATAAATTAATTATTAGCCCCGTAAATGTTCTCGCGACTAAATCTTCATGGAAAAATATGAAGTCAAACATTTTATTTACATCCTAGAAGTTCAAGGACAAATCCTGAAGAATTTCTGTATATATTCGAGAAACTCCTAAAATCAAATCACTGCCCCTTAGTTCTTTGGACATTAGTGTATAATTAAAAAGTGACCTTAAAAATCTTGAACTTCGTTAAAAATACGCAGGATTACTATCTAAAGGTTTCTAATGAGCAAGCAAGCTGACATTGACACTGCTGCTCACGTCGTCGCCGAGGACAACATGGTTTCCAGAATTTTGGATTTGTTACAATGATTTAAAATTAAGCAAAAGTAGCAATTTGTTTATATATATAAATTTATCTTTGCTATTTTCCGGTATCATTTAATTTTTTTTTAACTTTTGAAAAAGAGATTTTGAAAAATCAAAAGCAAACGGGAGCGATTTGTTTTTCAAAAATCTCATTATTTTAAAGCGCTAAGCGTTTTCTTTCCAGAGTTCGTGAGAAAAGACTACTTTATCAAATTACGTGATTCTTATTTTAAATGAAAGATATTTGGCCACAGATTTAATATCGTGCATTCGTTTATTCAAAACTTTTATTAATTACCAGAAAGAGCATAGCCGGATAAGCACTGGAAACATTCCTTTCAATCAAATTTCTTGATTTTTTCCCCAGATGTGGCTACCTATCTGACAACATATTTCCCTATTATCACATTATAAATATTGATATTCTATGAGATAAAAATGTTTTTTCGATTTTTTTAAAAATTCATTTGCTCAAAACGTACTGCACCGAATTTCATGCCATTAACCAAGGTTATATGGATATCAAAAATGCATAACTGGGAATTTTTGTATAATTTTCTGTTCATAAAAACTGTGTGAAATAGTGATACAAAATTTTACTTAAATAAAAATCATATCTAAAGGTTATACGTAAATTACTCTTTTCTTGTAAAAAATTCTTCTTATGTGCACCTATATTATAAATAAATTCGAGAAAGTGTGCGTTGGGTATAACATATAAACATTTGCAAAAATGTGTGTAAAAAATAATAAAATTCATTTAAAGGCGTTATTTGGGGCGGAGCTACTCAAATTCAGCATCCGAAGAATTTTTGGAATAAAGTCAGCAGATAATGTGTCAACTGCTGTATTTTAGATTTCAATAAGCATATAGGCCAACTTTTTCAACACTGTCGTTAGTGATGTGGTATGGAAAACTAGAGTTTTCTATAGTAGATAAAAGAGAAAAATATTTTTGCTTGGAAAACGACAATATTCGAAGAAAAATCAACTGTGATGCAACCACAGTTATTATGATGACTTTTATTTAAACATTTTTCTCAGCATATTTATCGAAGAGTAATAACAGTAAGTACTTTTGTCATTTATCGGCGCTAGTCACAGTAATCAAATATGGATGTTATATAACTAGAGTTTGAGCCAATTGCGTTCATTTATTTCTGCGATGTTGCCAGGTTTGGGTAGTAGTAGAAATTTTTTTATTCAAGATATATACTATTAGCAATTTTTTCTTTATTTAAAGGCAGGTTTCTATTACTATTCAATTCGATGATAAATATCAGGGAAAATTGGTAAATAATTTAAGTAAAAAAAAAAAAAAAATTCAAAGCCGACAACACTGGATGATGCTTTGTTTTAAAAAATATATTTCCTTAATTTTGAGCCGCTTAATTTTTAATGAGCTAACAATGTTTTTTTAAATAAATAAATATTAATCTAAGAAAACAATGAAACAAATATCAGGAGATTAAAATGTACTGTAAAGACGTTACTAATTTTTTCAAATATATTTATGAACATATAAACAAATACGATGCCGGGTTTAGTGCTTCAAGCCTCACTTTAAAAAAAATTGACTTTTCTGAGAAAAAAACATCTGCTGATATTGTGTTATATATATGCATTATACTAGCCAGAAATAAGCATTTGACATGATGGTTATCAAAGCAAATTGACAGTTTAAAAAGATTGAAACTATCAACTATAATTACTTTTCATCAAAATTGGTGAAAAACATTTTCTTTTAAATTGATTGCAACCATTGTCGTTACATTTCGATATCGAAGAAAGTAGTTTGTTTCTATGCCAAAAATGGTCTTCTCTATTGTTGTCTGCGACACAAAGGACAATTTTTGATATCGAAGCAATATCGACAGCGTTGAGACTGATGCCCACGTGTTTATTTAAATTAGAAATACAGCAATTCTGTACGTGGTTATTCCAAAAATCATTCGTATGTCGAATTTGAGTAGCTCCGCCTCAAATAACGCCTTTAAATGAATTTTATTAATTTTTAAACATACTTTTGTAAATATTTATATGTTATACCCAACGCTAACTTTTGACCTCGGTATAAAATATGCGTGCACATATGAGGAATTTTTTACAAGAAAATGGTAATTTTCGTATAAAAATAAGATATGATTTTTATATTTGTAAATTTTTTATCGCTATTTCACACAGTTTTTATAAACAGAAAATTATACAAATATCCCCAGTTGTGAACATTTTTGTATTTATATAATCCCAGTTAATGGCATGAAATTCTGTGCAGTAGTTTTTAAGAAAACCAGTTAAAAATAAAAATCGAATAAATATTTTTATCTCATAAAATATCAATATTTATAAGGTGACAATAGAGAAAATACAGTGTCAGGTAAGTAGCCACATCCGAGAAAAAATCAGGAAATTTGATTGAAAGGCATGTTTCCAATGCTTATCCAGCTATTATGCCCTTTTGAATTAAAAGTTTACTTCTGAGGATGCGCAACGTGTATGTACAAATCTGTGTCTTTAACCCTCTGTCTACCAGAAGGGTCCAATGGACCCGACATGTACATTCAAAATATTTATTCAAACCAGAAATTTCTTCAAAACAAACTAAATGTATAAATGAGACAATAATAAGTTAAATAAACAAATTAAATAGTTTTAAGTAAAAATTCTGGTGTAGAATGTTTTTATAAAACTTGAGTAAAATTTCCGGTAGTTCTAGGGTTAAACAGATGCAATGCACATGCGGATAGGTGTTTGCTCGGTTGCCGTATCATAGGTGGAAATATGTAGACTTTATTTACTGTGTATTTACAGAATATGATATAGACATAGGAATATACTACCTATGAGTATGATAATCCATATGTCCGTTTAATTTTATTTCTTGCAGTGGTGAATAAGACAGAAACGTCTAATTGATTCCCATTATACAACACAGTTCTTTACGGTTGTTTGTTTGCAGTTTGCATCGTAAATAGTAGGGGAAAGTGGCTCACCTTGGGTTGCTTTTTTCTTTCGTTATTCAATTTTTTTATGTTGATAAATATTAAAAATTTTACCTGGTATTTATTCTTTTAACCTTTGCCTATATTATAAAATAGCTTTTGATCTTATATCCATTACAGAAAAGTTAAAAAATACATATTTATTGAAATTGTGGTTTGCCCCAAGGTATTCCACGTGGTGAGTCAACTTGGGACAGTTAAAAATAAATGTGAAAAGTTCAATAATTGAATTAAAATATACATGGAATTGTTTGTTCAGGAAAATAAATTTATTTAAGGGGACGAGGGAGCTTTAAAATAATTTTTTTATTTTTTGTAAATTTCAATTTAAGTATCATTCAAGGTAACATTGTATGCATTATGGCACACATTTATCAAAAAAAAAAAAAGGAATTTTCCGTAATATTTTAGAACTTTTCAAAATGCCCATGCGAACTCCATATCAATGAAAATCCCCATTATTTTTTATATAAGTTTGGTTTATATATATAAACAAAACTGTGCATCGAAGTTTATATATTCGAATATAAAGGTAAGAAAAAAAAATATTTTCTGAATATTTTGAAATTTTTAGCCTTAAAATTTCAAAAAAATTAGAAAATATTTTTTTTCTTATAATTTACCTTAAATTTATAAATTAGATTCAATTTCTGTTACGTGTGTTTTTTTTTTAGAAAATTTGGAACAATGTGAGAGAACACGAATGAGAGAAAACGAAACCTAACCCATATAACGTTTACGCAAGTTTAAAGTAAATCACGGAAATCTCCGAAAGGTTAAACCGCCGAGCGCAACATGAGATCGAACCTTCGACTATCACCTTCGAGAGTAGACATTCTTAGTCTTTGGTATAATTTTGTTCAAGTCTTTAACCATAGATGGCAACATATGTTAATTATTCCGGAGACTGATCGAAGACAAACTTGTTTCAAACCGTCGGTACCACTAATATTTAAAACCGGAAAATATAGTTAAAGAAATGGGACTCTTTTGTAAAGGTACATTTTAGAATTCATTTTAAAATTTTTCACTAAATGAAATTTCCTGTTGGAAATATGTTCGTATTGGATCAGACTCTGGTGTAACTAAGAAATGTTGGCATCTATGCTATTTAGCCCCTTAACTGGTTTGGCCGTACACAGTAGCGGCATGAAGAGTTTGTTTGTTTCGATACTAAAAGCTTTTCGGCACCACTAATTTTAAACGGCAATATTCGGTTTCTTTAATAGCTGACATATCCTCTTGAAACCCAACCTCGCATTTTTCCTGCAAATTTTACCATTTTTAGGATTAAGGCTCTTTATGGGGCTAGAAAACTTTATATATATTCATTTATTTTTAAAACTAAAAAATATATAGAGTTCTGGCGTGTCCAATATAATGGACATTGGGTCTTAGTCCTATAAAAACCATATTATTGAATTATATAATTCTGAATGAAAAATTCTTAATTGCAAAATTTTCTTTCATTATAAATGTGTTTTTATCGTTCATACATCACCTTTAAATATTGCAAATTATAGTTTTTTCATTATCAAAGAGAAAAAAGTACTTTTGGATGAGATTTATTTGAAAAGTATAAATCAATTTAGTGATTTTTAAGTAGTTTTTTTAAAAGGAATAAAAAAAAATCTATCACACAAATAAAAGTTTTTTTTTTTTAATACAATTATAAATAGTTAGAGGCACGGTTATCACAATTGACATTTGGATGCCAAAAGGAAATTAAAGAGAAATAAAACGCAGTTTATTTATAATCTTAAATTCTTATCTCCAACTATATTTTCTTTCATTATAAATGTGCTTTTATCGTTCATAATCACCTGTAAATATTGCACAATTTTAATTTTTTCATTATCAAACAGAAAAAGTATTTTTGGTTGAAATTTATTTGAAAAGTATAAATCAATTTAGTGACTTTTTAAATAGATTTTTAAAAAGGAATTAAAAAAAAAATAACACATCAATAAAAGTTTTTTCTATAAAAAAAAAAAAAAATGGTTACACGGTTATCACAATTGACATTTGGATGTCAAAGGAATTAAAAAGAAATAAAATGCAGTTTACTTATACTCTTAACTTATTATCTTCAGTTACATTTTTAAATT
Source organism: Maratus speciosus (assembly GCA_963932465.1). Lineage (NCBI taxonomy): Eukaryota > Metazoa > Arthropoda > Arachnida > Araneae > Salticidae > Maratus > Maratus speciosus. Next base: position 168,648,201 of record OZ010797.1, read on the forward strand.
TTTATTTCTGTTTAAATTCAATTAAATTAACTAACTTAATTATAAACGACTTACAAACAGTAAAATAATATAAAAAGCTTGCATTTATTTTTTGTAGTTAAACGAATATACAATTACAAGTTGCATTTCATGCTTACTTATTTTACATGCTTACTTATTTTATTTTATACTTATCAAGTAAGATGAGATCGCTACATAGGCTTCAAAAACCAGATTTTTAGCGTCAAGTTCCTATTTCTTTCATTACAAACTTTGCTGACATGAGCAGTGTGTTTTTATCGTTTATACGTCTCTTTCAAATATCACATAAATTCAATTTTTGCATCATCAAATAGGAAAAGTGTATTTTAACTAAGATACGTTTTGATCAGTTTAGTAATAATAATAAAAAAGTAATAACATATTGTTTGTTTTTAACTCTTCTCAACACAATTAATTTGTTCATTAGAGTAATGATAATAAATAGTGGCACAGCTACCAGAATTGGCAAGTAAATGCAAAGAAGAAATGTAAAAGAAATCAACAAGAGTTTATTTAGAATCTTAGAACGTTATCTTTAATTATAGTTTCTTAAAGTTTTTTTGCTATTTAAATATAATTAAATTTATTAATTAAATTATAAATAGTATACTAACAAAAAATAATATCAAAAATAGTTATGAATAAGAATAAAACATAACAAAGGCTTAATTTTCTATATTTACCAAATGCTGCACAATATATATATATATATATATATATATTTCATTGAAATCCATAATTTAACAATGTACTGATTCAGAACAAGCATTTTATCAGAGAAATTACACATTTTTAGGATAATATTTAAATTTTTTTTTATTTATTTAAGAATATATGTTATCTACTTCGGTATCTATTATTTGTTTCAATACTGTGTTGATTTTTGAGTAAAAACTAATGTATCTCTTCAGTATACAAAAAGAATCTAATATGAATAAAAACAACTGATGAAGACCCAACGTCCAATAGAATGGACATTAAAAAAAAAAGTTATTCATTCTCTAAAATATACATTAGATTACTCAAACTACGATGTCATTTCATTGATAGAACACTTAACTTTAGATGTATCTAGCATTGATATCAAAATACTTTTAAAATATATAAATAAATAGCGTTAAAACTGTCTGCTTACCTTCAACAGTCTTTCTTTGGTTGCTTGCCACTTTCAAATGATTAAAATACATATTTAGTTGCAATTTTTTTAATATTTCGACGTACAGATAGCAGCACCAGACTATCTAGTATAATGGACAGCAAGTATTTACAAGTTCCAACTGAAATTAAGTATTTTACATAAAAAATAAAAATGTCCAATAGAATGGACTCAGAGTCTCAGGAGGATATATCGTTTGTAAAAGGCGAATAATTCGGTATCATAAGACTGGTGTACAGTCCTTTATTTTAGTTTGCTGTATCAAATAAATAACCACTTAAGGTGTTTAATAAAGGAAAGATTTGGCTGTTGTCTAGTCAACCTCAAAATAAACAAAAAGAAATACGTGGCTGTACTAAAAAGGACTGACTGATTTTTAAATTCAATAACTTGCGAACGGTGACAGATATTTAAAAAGTTCTTGCAGGAGAATTATGCATAAGGTCAAAATTTATTTACACTGATTTTCAATTTTAGTTGGAATTACAAACAATAGATGGCGCTGTAAACAATAAACGCTAAATACAGGCTCGATTTTTTAGCCGATCTCTTCTTAAATGGGGAAAAAGGAGATTAAAATATATTGAGTGGGTCCCGAAGGACCAAAAATCGAGCCTGAATTTAGCGTCTATCGATCGCAGCGACATCTATTGTTTGTAATTTGAACTAAAATCGAAAATCACTGCAAAAAAACTTTTGACCTCATGCATAACCCTCCTGCAAGAATTGTCTAAATATCTGTCACCGTTTGCAAGTTATTTAATTTTAAAATCAGTCAATCCTTTTTAGGACACCCGGTAGCAACCGCATTCACATTAAATACCATATTTTTTTGCTTTTTAAAGAAGTTTATAGCATGAGTTACTGATTATTGATAAAAAAGAAAAAAGGATTCCAAGGAAAAACTATTTTTTTTTCTCATACGAAAACTCGCTCATTTTTACACGGTAAAAAGTAAATTATACCTAAAAATGAAAAGAACCTTTTCGAAATATTACTTTATTTTCTCTAAAAATCTGTATATAAAAAAAACGAATAGCGATGTTCAAGATATCTTGTACGTTATTCCAGAAAATACACAAATAAAAATATACAACACAATCTCGTCGCATTTTTTCTTTTTTTTTTCCCTCGTCCCTCACATGTTTTACTTTCTTTTCATTAGTAGCAATATTCTACAACATGAATCTCTTAGAAAAGATAATTCATCTTCCTTACATTGTACATTATACCTTCTTATAAAAACAACATATTTTTTTCCCTTGACCTCAGCTTTATTGAAATTACAGAACACTCCTTTTTTATTGCGATTGTTATTTGTTCTTATTTTTGTCGGACGCATCTTTTGTATTGTTACATTCTTGATTAATCGTAAGAAATGTGCTGGAGTTTTCTATTTAAAAAATTTATTTAATAAAACTATAATAGATGATTTAGTTGATATACTTAAGATTTATTTAAACGATAAAATATTACAATTGATTTTAATAGGATACTTAAAATCTTTTTAATTATTCAATTAATTCGTTATATTTTCTTTTATTAAAATTAATTAAAATTAATAAAATTTTATAATAATCCATTTTCTTATATATAAGAAAATGCATGGTAACTAAAATTTTATGAATTTGAATAATTTTAATTAATGCAAAAATAATTAATTATTAAAACACTTAAACAAGGTTTTGCATTATCTTCTGACTATCAGATCTATGCTTGCTGGTTAGTACAAGAAAGTTGACTGTCAACTGTGACTTTGAAATGTAATTTTTATACCGTTCCCGATAATGTGCGTGACAAAAAAAATATTAAATATATCTTATAAAAATTTATTGAAACTATATTACAAAGCAAAAAATATATCCTTCAGTAACGGTGACGTCGTAATTGAGGGTAGAAAGTTCCGAGTCAGGACTCTTGAAATTGGAAAAAAAAAAAAAAAAAAAAGACCATTTTCAACATTTAATATTTTAAAATGTATAGGATTTTAGAACACTATTTTTATTGTTTTGAAATATATAAGTATGTTCTTTCATTTCTTGTATTTAAAAAATTGCTGGTTGCAGAATTAGCATTTATAGGGGGGGTGAGGGGGTCCAAACTGTTAGACATTTGAGGAGCAGAAAATTCGTATAACAGCTTACGCGCAGGATTACAAAATATATTTTGCAGGGCTGCCAAAGGCGACTATTTTTACACTCTGTTAGCATCACTATTAAAAAAAATTACATTTTGTACTATATTTCCCTTGCAAATATTGTCAAAGCGTATGTAAAATATCTTTGTTTTGAAAAAGTGGAAATAGAAATAGAAAATTGTCACCCGTTGCAGCCCTGATATTGCAACTAGAAAGAAAATTTTGGTGCATACTTATGCTTCAGATTGTAATAAATACCCCGAAACTAAATAAATTTACATTTATAGCATTTTTATATTTTTAATACAAAGTGGTTTTTAGCTAGTCCAAAATTTTAAAAATTTCAACACTATCCTACTTTTTTTTTTTTTTTAACAATAAAAATTCAATTTTAGGTTCAATTTATACAGACTAACATGAAACATAGGTTTTGAAAATGTCATGTAAAAATATTCAGAAGTTTTTGAGATACCTTGCGCGTTATCCCTAAAACCGTCATTTAGAGAAAAATTACTTCAAAGTTTCGGAAGCGAAGCTTCAGCTATTGATCGGGTATAACTCTAAAAGCCATAACTTCTGTTCTAATGGAAATTTCATGGAAACAATTATATCAAAATGTTCAGAAAATATAGGTGTTTAACATTTAAAATAATTTTAACTCTACTTACTCTACTTAATACTTTTAACTCTACTTACTAACTTACTCCCAAAATGCCCCCCCCCCCCAATAGTTGTTTTTAACTTAAATTGCTTATTATTTTAGGGGAAAAGCATTACGAAATTTAGAAACTAGACACGATTTGCAACAAATAGGATATATGGCATTATGACGTAGGATAAACGGGGAGAGAGGGGGCTGCCTCGGAATATTCCCCGCGCGCTTTTCTCAAAAAACAAATTTTTTCAAAAAATCAATTTTTTGGGGGGTTGCCGAGTGAAATTTTGGTGGCAAGTTACATATTCAAATTCAGCGACCCAAAAAACATAAAGTGAGTCGAAATCCAGAACTAGTATTAATTTTGCCAGATAAAATCCCCAATTGCCTGGACTTCATAATTTAATGCACGTTGCGCCGCAGTGCATGTTCAGAGGCAGCCCTCACCCTCCCCGTTCATCCTAATTCATAATGTCATATATCCTATTTGTTGCAAATTTTATCTAGTTTCTGAATTTCGTAATGCTTTTCCCCTAAAATAGTAAGAAATTTAAGTTAAAAACAACTATTTGACTGGGGTTTCGGGGGGAGGGGGGATGGGATTTTGGCGGAAAGATAAAAATTCGGATTCAGCGACCCAAAAATCTTAAAGTAAACCTTATAGAGAAAGTTCGGAGGGGAGATGGGAGGGCAAATGTAAACGTGTGAGTGGTTAAGCGGAATTGCGCAACTTAGTTTACGCAGCACCGCACGCATGTTCCGAGGCAGATCCCCCCTTCCCCTTCATCCTAAGTCATAATGTCATATACCTAATTTGTTGCAAATTTTGTCTACTTTATGAATTTCTAGATACATATTTCTCTAAAACAATAAAAAATTGATTTTTTAATAAAAACCTTTTTGGGGGGCTTTTTACCAAAATTTGGGGAGGTTGCCGGGGAAATTTTGGTGGGAAGTTACAAATTCGGATTCAGTGACACAAAAAACATCTAGAAAGCCGATTTCCAGTACTACCATTAATTTTGCTAGGTAAAATTCCCTATTGCCTGGACTAATTATGTTTTCTTAATATATCGACTAATACCAAGTTTTGTTGCAATATACTGCCACTTAACGCCTTGAGGGGCAAGCAATTACGTTTGTGTAATGCTGAATTCCCACCTGAATATTATAAAATTTTTATTTCAAATTAAGGAAAAGCAATTTTACGACTTTTTTCCACCAAAGTTAGAGAAGTAAAATTTCATAAAATTTTTCTGGTGTAAAGCTTTATTAATCATCGGTGGGATAAAATATATATCACCGCCCCTCAAGGGGTTAACAAGACATTGGGTTCCTGAAGCCAAATTTAATGCGCATCGAGCATTTTTATTTAGAGTGAGTAATTAATATATTGTGATTAATAACTCAATTAATTACACACAATTTTAATAAATTTGATTAATTTACTTAGAAAATGGATGAATTATTATGAGGGAAAATTTTCCGTACAACTGAGTGAAAAATGAAAGAAAAGGTTTTGAACAACCACTGACCCCTTAATCACAAACAATGAGATAATGAAGCAATAATTTATATATCTAGACAGTCACCCGTTTCTTGACAGTCGACTGTTACAAGCAGGGATGAGAGTGCTCCGACCCAAATAGTTGATTTTCATCACTAAATTTTAATAGTATTCTTTGTTTTATCAAAACTCAGAAATTCTCTCATTACATAATGCGAGAAATATCATTAAAATTTAGTGGTAGCAAGCAGTCATTTGGGTCGGAGAACTCTCATCCCTGTACAAGGGATACGCAATACGAAAAATTTTAAGAGAGCTCTGACATATAAGAGGTGCAAGTGCAAAAAGCAGAAGTTAGTCACGGATTAAAATCAAGTCTGCTTTCGATAAACTATCAGAGAAGGCTTCCTGTTGCCGGATCACTCGTGAAAGCAGATCGCACAGTGTTTTAGATGATGCACTAGTAAGCGATGTCTGACTGTCTGCAGTATTGTTTGTTACTGGACACTGTGATTTCGTAAAATTTGCATATCTCTATGTACAAGAAATAAATTAATTGCAGCAACACATCCTAATAAGGAACAAATCATTGCAGCAGCAAATCCTAATAACAAACAAATCAATTGCAGCAACACATCCTGATAATAAGCCAATCAATACAACCTGATGTATATGCTGCATTCTCAAGATTCCACGTAATTGCACCTGATTCTTCAGAGTAATCAGTTCTGAAAAAACTTTAATGGAAACCTTATAATCGATATCACTTAACCCATTAACTGCCAAAACTAAAAAGTAGAGATTTTCAACATTTTAGCTGAACGTTCTTTGGTACCAAAAATTCTGAAAGATATGTTTTGCTTTGTTTCATCTTAAAATTTTTATCTTTAAGTAAAGCTAATTTTTTAATTGAATAATAGTGGTGGGTAAGTAAATAGTTTCAATATGCGCAATTATTTTGACCGTTGCGTGAACGGAACACCAGCGGGTAATGGGTTATAATAGAGATTCTTAAAGAGCAATAGCGAATATTCTTACGTAAGTGCTATGACTGAAGAAATGCGTTTTTTGTGAACCATGTCCACACTTGCTACTTGATCTCAGTACAACAATATCATACATGAACACTATGGCCTTATCTACACATTACACAACCAATCATCAGCATCAAGAAACGACAGTGCACAAATCCAAACGTGATTATTGTGACTTGGAGAAGATCAAAAGGAAATCTAGCAAACTGTACGCCATTTCATCAAACATTTCTTCAACAAATATTGTTATAGAAGTAATTTCCAAAGAGAATGCCAATGTGCATAGTTTAGCGGTGTTGTACGAAATATGGTCAGAAAGCCAATTTTTCACGTAGCATTTAAACGAAAAGAACGTGCAAAAATCTTTGTTGACAAGCCTGGCATTCAATTGACGCAGACAACCCCCTTATTTCTCTTCTAGTAGATATTTTTAATTATTTTGAAAACTAGAGACCTATATAGCACGTATAAGCTCAATCCATTCAAGACAGTTCATCCATCCTTGTAAGTAAAAATCGAGAAATACATTTAAAATTTTTAATCGAAATCTTATCAGTTGTAATTTTGAAGGGAAAACAGTGTGCTACAGTTGCAGTTTTTTCTTCTTTTTCGAATACATAATGCAACAACGCAACTTTTAAAACATTATTTACACATGTAATTGATATTTTCCTAATAAAATGCTTTTTGGTATCGCTTGTGGGTTATCAAAAAAATAAAATAATTATAAAAAATCTATTAGAGTTTTCAATCAAAAACTATTTTCACCAGTGTTAATATGTTCTATACTTTAGGAAGCCCGGTCCAAGTCGCGTGATTTATATAATGAGAGAAAGGTAAATGTATGTATAATAAGTTAAAATTACATGCTTTATAGGCTTTATAAAGATTTCATATTTCTTTAATCAACTGATTATGATAGCAGATTATCTTATTCAACTACATTCTACAGGATTTAGTTGTATTTTCAAAGAGATCTGTGTTTATCCGTTGGTGTTCGAAAGAAAGGAAGCCTTTGTACTGAGGTATTCCAGTGAGTTTAGTTATTTTTTAGACGTGTTTTATAAGAACTTCTCACTTTGTTTTTATTTGATATCGTTTGTATATCTCTTTTTAACAAGATTTCAGAGAAGCTTTAATATTTATTGGAAGAAACCTGTTGATGTTTTTTATCTTCAATAAACAAAGATGACTCCGTTCTTCTGGGTATTCAATATAATCTTTTTTGTCACATAAGAATTTGAAGCTTTACAAAGACACGTGATATTATTTGATATTTATTATGTTTATATTATCATGGTTTGCTATAGAATTGTTTCTCAATAGATAATTCCTAAACCATTAATATTATAAGTCTATTTCTAATTGCAAAAATGTTTTAAATGTTGCACTTCATCATCTTAATTTATAGCTCGCAAAGCACCGTACAAACGTTTAAACTTCGTAACAGTTTATAAAATTGGCTAGTTTGCATATTTCGTACGTTTTTATATTATATTACTGTAGCTTAAAACACATTTGCCCTTTTTAACTCTTTCCAACAAAGTTGTTTATGACTTCGGTTGGTCTATTCGAAGAATTGTATACATGGCCGTCTATAAATGATAAGTTCTGGAAATGTGATTCCGGTAGTTTCAAGAGTGTTTTACTTTGAATTAAATTTTAGCTAAATAGTGGCGTATAATAAAGGTACTAGGTTAACTACAGGGATGTACAAAAGTATTTAAGTATGTTTACATCTATTAGTATAAATTGTTGAAACAGAAATTTCAACCTGTTATGCGTTTTCTTGCTAAACTAAATTTTTCCATTATATAGTATATATATCAACACACAGATCAAATACAGTGCTATTCAAAAGAAATGGAATACATATTTGGCTATGGATGGTAACTGCTGAAATCAATTTTTTAAATGTTTAGTTAGTTATCTTATTTACCTTATTTCCCTAAATTGTTAAAACTTTCAGGAAGTGTTGGAAAGTGCTTCATAATCTATGCCGTACGCATAATTTTTCTTTCTTGTTTACTTAATAGATCAAGACATTTAATAAAAGCCTCAAATTTATCTGCAATACAGTAACAAAATGTATCGAATATAATAGAAAATGCAAGCAAACTTTCTAACAAAATGTAAGTTTTATTCAATTTACAGTACCTCATTATCACGACACTCGATTTTCACGTCACTCCGCTTATCCCGTCAGTCTTTCAAAGTCCCGATTTTCTGTATATGATTTTAATGTAAATAAACTCCGGATTTTACGTTGTTGAATAACTTTCAACTCCGGATATCCCCACGGTTTAAGAAAATTGTCCATTTTTCAGAATCCATCTTACGAGAACGGAAATTAAGCAATAACAAATGTCTTAGCCAAACTTCTCACAAAAGTATCTAAAACTGTAAAAGAGCAAAAGACAAATTTCTTCAGATTCATTGAGCGAAAGTGATATAGATCTGGAGCAAAACAAGCCTTCGACTAAAACTGAAGCAGTGGAATGATCTAACACCCATTTCTGAAACAACGGACATGATTAAAATTCACCATATAATATTGAAAAAAGAATTGAAGGAAGCCCATCTAGGGATAAGAAAACCTTAATTCGTCAATATTTCATGTAGCAATAAAAAAGTAAGACATCTGAAATCTGATTTTTATACATTTCAATTTTGTTTTTGTGTTTATTTTGTTTAATAGTAATGTTTTATTGCTTAAAAATGCAAGAAAATATATGAATTTAAAATTCTTTTAAATTAATTAAAAGTATAGCTTTTTATAAAAACATTTTTCTCCAACTCCGGTTACCGCGAAACCCCGCTTATGACGACACATTTTTCAGGTCATGGGAGTATCGGGATAACGAGGTTCGACTGCATATAAAATTCAATGGAATTTTCGTTCCCGCTTGAGTTATGTTGAATGGATTTTGATGGAAGTTGCACAATTATTTATATAATGTTTCAGGGAAGGATTTAGTATATGACATATTGTTCTACGTTGCTTAGATATAGAATTATGGGGAAAACTATTATAATCACGTGAGCCGTATTATTAAAGATTAGCATTTTTTAAAAGTTATACTAGACGGATTCTGATAAGACTTACATTGCTAGTTTTATAATATTTCAAGTTTGGTTTCAGTTTATTGCATAACGTTCTACATAGCTCTGTTATAGAATTTTGGGGAAAATACTTACAATCATTCATAAATTAAAGATTCGCTTTTTTATACTATTCTACTGGGCTGATTTTGATAGAACTTGCCCTGTTAGTTAGATATTTTTTCGTTAATAGATTGCATGCCATTTTATTGTTCTTACCAGACCTTACTATAAATTATATATAAAAAGGGGTTGACCATAGTAGCACAAATTTAGCCTTACACGTTAGAAAATATAATAGTGCAACGCCGTTCGTACTATTTCAGGTAAACCTCCATATTTCTTTAAAACACAAGTTCAAATTCACCGATACATTTCGTTTGATTCAAGGTTCATTAGGAGAAACTGACCAGCGTAGCGGGCGAAGCCTGCTAGTTTTGAAGAAAATATTCCTAAATATTTATAAATGTTTTTCGCGACACATTCAATACATAAAACTAAAAGAAAGTATCTTGAGGTAAGACCTTAAATTTTATAAACAACGTGTTACTTCTATGTTATACCTCGTAACACTTTCCAACAAAGTTGAAAAGTGTTTATGAATTAAGTTTGACTTTTCGTCTGTCCATCTGTCTGTCCACACTCTAACTCACATCAATATACTCGGATTTTTATGCAATTGATATATGTTGATTATATTTACCCTGGCATGTTCGGTATTAACTATGAAGTATTTAGCATTGATGGTTCATTTACAGGTGCATTCAAAAGAATTCCGTTACATTATAATTAATGGGGGATAATCGTTTACAAAGTGTTTTAGTGACATTATGCGAATTAAATGTATTGAAATTGAAATAAATCACTGAATTTCACTACAAGATCATTACTATATATTAGGGCATTCATAGCATTTGTTTTTCATTTACAGGGACACATAAAAGAAATTGGTTACCTTACTTTACCTTGTCTTTGAGCTAAAATTGTTGGAAGTGCGTTTTCAATTTTGGTATGAGCTTTTAAATTTACCATTTGTTTTGCATGTTACTCGTTGTGTGTAAATTCTGCACTTCGTATACAGGGTCGCACAAAATAATTCATGTACCATTACTATGCGGATACATGCGGAAATTGCTGAAGGGGGATTTTAAATTAGGGTATGTTTTTCCTTACTGAACTATATTTTTGCATGCAGGTAGTTAATAGATACAAATATATATAACATATACAGGGCTGCTGAAAAAAAGTCGGATAATTTCCCGACTGAATGTGAGATGGGAGGTGCTGAAATTTCTATTTCAAATGTGTTATTCATTTCCAAATGGTTCAATTACACATGCTGTTCCAACTTATTAAACGTTGAAATTTTGTTACATTATTCTGAATGCGTTGGAAAGTGTTTCATAATCCATGCTTGATGCATGATTTTTCTTTCTTGTTTAGACATACTTAAAATTAAACAAAATTGTGAATATGTAATAAATAACATAACCTCTTCAGACCCCAGGATTTAATTTCATCTATTTTTTTATTTCAGTTATGAATTTATGTTTGCAAAGTGATAACTAAGAAAGATTGAAAAGCAAAAAAAAAAAAAAAAAAAAAAAAAAAAATTACATTTTTTTACATAAAATTTGATATATCATATATGACACATGGGACTCAATAAGTACATTTTCTGACAATTTGTTAGGATATTTTCTTTTCTTTTGCATGGAAAAAAATAATGAAAAATATTAAATAATGATGCATTTAATAAATTTTTATTTTTAATGAACACTCCATATGGTATTTTAATGTATAAAAGAATTATTTACTTTTCGTTTTTGTATATTTCCCTCATTTTTGCTGCAGGTCATTCACAAATACCATTTTATGACCGAAAAAAGCACTATAAGAAACAAATTGACATTTTGCTTTAGTTTGGCTATCTTTTAAGATTCCATTCACACCATTTTCATTTTTTAATCATTATTTATATACAGGAAAAAAATTTGTAAAGCTGTGTATCCTATAGGAGACACCAGGTCCCAAGTGGATACAGCGTTGGAAATCCAATGAATGTTGGACTACATAAAATATAACGTCTGATATTCATTGCAGAAAAAATAAATGTCAATTAATGCATGAAGCTATATTATAACAGCGGACTAAAATATACAGTAACACCTTCCGAGTTACCCGATTCAGAAAAACATTTTTTTTTTAATTTAGATAAATGGGTTTTTCATGCAGGATTATCAGATTTTCTTCAAATTTGGTACACCTGTTTATTTTGATGACTGGCTTACCTGATTAGATTTGGATGTTCATTGGTTAAGTGTAAAAGGGGAAATCGGGAAGCTAGTTCCCCCTTAATTTAGCTAAATGGATTTTTTTTTTGTGGGGGGGGGGGGGCATTATTCTTTGTTATAAGAGTATAATACACAGTTAGTGTGAATAGCTTATGAGCTCAATGCCACTTTTCTTTTTATACAGTGTATTAAAATCCTTTTTCTCAAACCGAAATATCACATTTTAGGATGCTATCTCAAGTGAGCATTTCCATGTTCAATAAATAGTCCAGGCAATAGGGATATTACCTGGTAAAATTAATGGAAGTTCTGGAAATAGGCTTACTTTATGTTTTTTGGGTCGCTGAATCCGAATTTGTAACTTCCCAGAAAAATTTCACCCGGCAACCCCCCAAAAAATTGGTTTTTGAGAAAAGCGCGCGGGGAATGTTCCGAGGCAGCCCTTTCTCTCCCCGTTTATCCTACGTCATAATGTCATATATCTTATTTGTTGCAAATTTTGTCTAGTTTCTGAATTTAGTAATGCTTTTCCCCTAAAACAATAAGAAATTTAAGTTAAAGACAACTATTTTGGGGGGTTTTCGGGGGGAGGGGGATTTTGGGGTAAGTTAAAAATTCAGATCCAGCGACCCAAAAAAACTTAAAGTAAACCTTATAGAGAAAATTCGGAGGGGAAATGAGAGGGCGAATTTAAACGTGTGAGTGGTTAAGAGGAATTGTGCAACTTAGTCCACGCAGCACCGCGGCGGATGTTCTGAGGCAGATCCTCCCTTCCCCTTCATCCTAAGTCATAATGTCATATATCTCATTTGTTACAAATTTTGTCTACTTTTTGAATTTCTAGATACTTTTTCCCTAAAACAATAAAAAATTTGATTTTTTTTTATAAAAACCTTTTTTGGGGAGCATTTTACCAAAATTTGGGGGGGTTTGCCGGAGGAAATTTTGGTGGGAAGTTACAAATTCGGATTCAGCGACCAAAAAAACATAATGTAAGCCTATTTCGAGAACTTCCATTAATTTTGCTAGGTTGTGTCCCTATACGGTCTCTATTGCCTGGACTAAAAGATGACTGACAAGCATAGTAGATTAGCAGAATTAACATTAGGGGGTTTCATGATACTTAAATCTTCACAATTTTCGAAATTTTAATTTTTTAGATGTTAAATTCGTATCTTTTCGGAACATTTTGGTATGATTGTTTCCTTCACTGTAAACTGAAATGTCTGAAATTCAGTCACTTAAGTGTCTGAAACGTAGTGTTCAATTTTCAGACGTTTTAAAATGTCTGAAAATTTTAAGACACTTCTTGCGTCTGAATTTCAGACACTTAAGTGTCTGAAACAGGAGTGTTCGATTTTCAGACGTTTTAAAACGTCTTAAAATTTTTAGACACTTCTTGTGTCTGAATTTCAGACATTTCAAATGTCTTAATTGCGGCCATCTTTGAGCCTTTTTTTTCAACAATGGGAAGCCATCTTTGACCACTTTTCATTCTAAGCCATATACGCAGCCATATTTGACCACATTGAATCAATTTTTATAAATGGGAATAATCTGTTACCATAAGGCTAATGTCAAACGGACGTCTTTTTGCACGCTTTTTCCCTTGCGTATTATGCCTACACAATCCCGCTAGCATTGTGTAGGGATAATACGTAAGGATAAAAGCGTGCAAAAAGACGTCCGTCTGACATTAGCCTAAAGCAGAGCTGATTGCAGCGTGGTAAAACTGGGATGCTTCGGTACGAAGTTTTCATAAAGCTGATATTTCAAATCATTTTTGACCTTATGATGATTGTAATCAGTATTTTGTAGTTTTAGAATAGACTACTATCTATATATTTTCACCTAAATATGTATCTATGTGATATCATATATGCCTTACGGCATCCAAAATGTTTATTACTTTTAGTGCGAACTTTCAAAGACCTAATATTCATTCGCGCCCGTCCCCACAGCTTTGATATACTGTTACAAAAAAAAAAAAAAAAAAAAAAAAAAAAAAAAAAATTAAGCCTACTCGATGCTATCAATACATATTTGGATAAATATATCTTTTTCTTTAACCTAATCATGCTCTAAAAATACAAAATATTTATTAAAATAAGTATAAGATCAAAACAAATTTAAAATGCCAGATTTATGGATATTGCATACCAAATTTGGGGGCCCGTAAAGCTAAAGGCCCATAGAAACAGCCCAGTTTGCCCATGCTGCAATCAGCTCTGCTTTATGGTAACAAATTATTCCCATTTATAAAAAATGATTCATTTCTTCAGAAAGAATCCCATCCCTGCTTTGTTGTACAATTTTTTCCCATTGAAATTAGATATTCCCAGTGAATTATTTTAAGCAGTTTTTGCATTTTTATTTCAAAATTGAGTATGAAACTCTTACTTTTTTTTTTCTTCCTTCATTTTTATTATTATACTATTTACAGGGCTCGCAGTGTTCCTAAAATTTTCATCCTTGCTACCACTATTTTAAAAAGATAATCTTTATCGTATATTTCTATTATAAATGTTAAAGGAATGTAACACGAAGAAGTTTTACTTTAAATACTGGTAGCAAAATGCGAAAATTTTAGGAACGCTGCGAGCCATGTATTTATCATTACCAAGAAATACTGAAAAATTTGACAATCACACATTAGCGGCTGAGATGAACAGTAGTTATAGGATTCTGGATGGACAGCATGTCTATTTGACACTTTTTAAACGATAAATAATATAGTAAATATAACTGGAAACAGAAATCCTTTATAATGAATATCTTTCATTTCTGCTCCCCACGAAATTTGTAATCACACAAGCAATGGCAGTCACTAAAGCCATTTCTTATCCACATGATTGGTATATTGTTAACTACATTGAGAAAGAAACCAAATTAAAATTGATATAAAGTAAATATCTTGTACTATTCTGTTCATTTCTTAGTAGAAAGTACAAGTTTCTTTCCTTGAAGTGTGCTTTGAAATATTTTAACGTTTAAATATAATAATTCAAAAATAATACTATTAATGATAAATTAAAGGTTTTTCTTTCTCTGAATATTTTAAATTTGTCATACAAATATTAATATCTCAAAAAAAAAAAAAAAAAAAACAGGCTGGTGTTATGAACTCCCCTTTTTTAAGTGAGAAAAAGAAAAAAAAGAAAAAGAAAGAATTTTGGGAAAATGCCCAAATATATTAAAATTTGCTAAGCAGTCTATGTATATATTGTACAGCATTTTTAAGCAGTCTAGTGTAAAAAGAAAAACAATGAAGAAAAAAATCATAGAACCAGTTAATTCTACTCTATATATAGCGGATACCAGCAAATAGCGGATTAATTACGTGCTCCCGCAGCGTCCGCTATTCAGAGGTTTTGCTATTATATTCATTTATAGGCGCATTCTAATTAAATAAAAAGTTTTTTTGTTACAGTGTAGGAATAATGCTCTAAATAAATTCTAGGTCCAGCGGTTGACATTAATCAATAATATTCGCAAAGTTACTTTAAAGTTTAAATCATATGAATCTAAATATCCATACATGCAAACCAACCAATTAATTACTTGATAAGTTACTCTATTTAATTTGTAGCATTACAATGTGCATTTATACATTTTTTTTTTTTTTTAATCATATAAAAACAAAATTGAAATGCAACAAAGATAACTTGCGTTGAGATGCTACATTATCAAACACAAACATAAAAAATAGACTTAAAATCCTATTTCATTTTTTTTTTTTGAAAATTAGTTTCTTTTTATTATTAATTTTCATGATTTTTTTTTTTTTTTTTTTTTTTTTTTTTTTTACATTCAGATAAAAAAAAAAAAATCTTTGAGGTGAAAAGAAACTTCTAAAAATATTTTCCCCTATAAACATCGTAATAAAAATACCGTATATACTCGCGTATAAGTCGACCCCCTAACTTTCGAATGCAAATTCTGTAAAAAATCAAAAACGCGCGTATAAGTCGACCCCCTAACTTTTTACTTCAATTTTGCACAAAATCAAACCATAGATTTCACTTGCCAATGAGAAGGTAGTAAGTAAATAAAAACAAATCATTGAATTTATTTAAATGATAAATTATTATCATTTATATATTTTATATAGTACTTTTTTTATTATTCTTACACATAAAAAGAACATAATTTTGCAGTATTCGATGTTTATGTTTTTGCTTTTTTAACTGACTCGCGTATAAGTCGACCCCCCAAATTTGCTTACCGAAAATTGTCAGAAATTTCTCGACTTATACGTGAGTATATACGGTAATTTATTTAGGCATAAATTAAAAAATTGAATAATATGAAAAAATATATACGTACACGGAGCAAACATAATCAAAAGAATAATCTTCAAAGCACATTCTTTCACAGAATCTTAAATATCAGCGAAGTTACATAACTCACCAATCAGATGGTAAACAATTAGAAAAGTATCTTCCCCTGTCATGGGCGAATGGGTCTTACTTATAACCATATAATTTTTTTTCTATTTGTTTTCATTTCTGTGTATGATACTCAACTTGATTTTTTAAATATTTTTTTAGCGCATATTGGATTAATTACACAGATTTTATTATTTGCTTAAAGCATTTTTAAATATGGCTCCATTTTAAAATTTAACCCAGGAGGACGGGCGCATGCCCAGAGTGTGAATAGTTTTTGTCACCAATAAATACAAATAATAATCGTCACTTTATTTAGTCGCAGACAATTGTTACAAATTCTGCGATAAAATAATTAGAAGATTATTTAACAAAAAATAATGGTAACAATTGTAAAAACCATACGCACTCTGGGTCTGTCAGGCCTGGTGTTAATCTTTCCAGGTTAAATATGTTATGTAACACAGTAAATATACATAAATAATTTTCTATTTTTAAACAAGTTTTCATAAAGATAATTAAAAATAAATAAATAAAAATAGTCGTTCAGTTGAATACTATAGGAGAGATTTATTTCACATTGGAAAATTGAAACTTATAAACTATTCTGAAATTCATAAAAACTTTCATTCTTATGCTTTTGTGATTTCTTTCCATGCTCTTGTATCCACTGTATGAAGCGAAAAAAAAGATTGATAACATTTCTCAATATGAATTTCTAAATTTATCAATATGAAAAAAAAAATATATATTTCAATGATAGGAGTACTGGTCCCAAGGGCCAGTAAGAATGAGAGTTCACTGGTCAACAGTCATCATCACTGGCCCGCTACATAAAATTCAACTAAGTACCTTTAACACTTTGAGTGACAACCACTCCCCCCCACCCCTCCTGTTAGACTATAAACAAACTTTCCTTTGCAGTTACCCAAAATTTGGCTTAGGAGGAGGGGGGATGAAAAAGGTCTTAAGGCTACAAAAACTTAGAGAAATGCTGTTTCGTAAAAGAAATTCTGTTCTTTACTATATAATAATAATAATAATAATAAAAGAAAATTAATTTTAACACATGACAACATATATCCTTCCTCCCCGCCCCCGGCCAATACTCACATTCTGCGAGATAACAAGGACCATTATCGCCATATAAAAAACATATATTAATCGATATAGGATTAAAATCTTATGGAAAAGTTGAAGGAGTACATGAACTTCAAACACAAAATTCACTTAAAATTTAACACACGAAGCATGGTTATAGAAAAAAGTTTAATTCTTATTAGACGCGTGACTGCACGGGAATAAACAAGTATAAAAATAATCATTTGTTAATACACATTATTTACACTTAATTACTAATGCGAAAATTCTCACTAATAATCAAGATATAGGTATATACTACTTATTTGCAATCATAAAAAAAAAATTATCATTTAAGCAACACATAGGTAATTATAAAAAAAAGTAAAATTGACACACTAAACATACAATTGTAAAATTTTAAAAGATTTTATTAATTCTCAAGAGATTTTTTAAGAAGAGACAGCGTCAGCAATTTAAACAAATTAGCATGATAAACTTTAATATTAAGAGTGCAATATATTATTTTAATATACCTATTAAATAATTACGTTCATTCTAAAATAGAAAAATAAAAAACCAGTAAGGAGTTACCTGTAAATACAATAATCCAATAGAAGAATTTTTAACGCATATTTTTATGCATTATCATGTTTTATTTAAATTAAAACATTATTAATAAACACTGTGAATCTTTGATATTGATACCACAATATTAAATAATCAGGTAGAATAATGCCAAGCACAGTTAGTAAGATTGTGGCGGTAGGGATCTTTACTTTATTATTGTATAGGAAAATGCTTGTCTTCAAAAACATTTACGCCTCACTACAAGTTTTAAATGATGAATCCACCGTAATAAAGTTGCATGAGAGAATGATTAATATTACTGTTTCTGGAGATTGATATTTAATTAAGAAATCGTTGATTTAGGCTACTAGGTCCGATTTGAGAACTGATGATGGTTCCATTGAGGTTTTCGATAAAAATGTTATATCCTTAATACAGTAGGTTTTTTCATGCTTAAGTATCTCGGAATTAATGCAGCCGGATGTGAACTTGATTCGACGGCCATGCTTGTAAAGCTGGGCACATGGTAGGCTTAGCGGTTTTAAAACGTTCGAAATTAGAAGAAATGAACAGTGCGAGACCACGCAACAACCACGAAAAACACTGACAGGATGCAGAAAGGGTACAACTCCACGATTAAAATGCGGGGAATAATTATTCGAACAGAAAAATGAATAAAAAACAAAGTGCTAAGACTTGTAAATACTCTACTCAAAGAATTCTCGCTTCAACACTCCGCTGTTACATTCGACACTGTCTCAGTTACGCATGCGCGGCTAATTCTACGCTTCTTCTTCTTTTTTTTTTTACCTATCTCTGTCTCTGCGATATGGAAAGATTTGCCATTTAGGAAAGTTGACGAATGTTCCACAATAGAAATTAGTAATAATAAAATTTGGGGTTTTTGTTTTTATGCGAAACACTTTTTTACGAACAATATTATCAATAAACCTTTTCATTTTTTTTCTATTTTACTATTTTAAGCAGGTACATCTGTATCAAAAACTTTATTTTTCTACAAGCTTTTGAGTAGTAATGTAGGTCCATGAGTGTGTGTGTGTGGGGGGGGAGGGGGGGGGGGTTACGAAGGGAGATTTTGAAATTTAATGAAATTTTCTTTATATTTGATTATTAAGAAAATATTAAAATGCATTCGTCCCAGTGCCTTAGAGAAAAATCAAACACCCCTAAAGCCCACATAGAAGAGAAAATTTAACTCTGCTCGCCTTTTAACGTTCACGTGTTTCTATTTAAAACAGAGGTTTTCTATTTGTGGTGCTATATTTCAAGGATCAGGAAGACAGAACCCCCACCTCCCTTCCCCTCCAAATAAAAACTGCTTCAGTTCTTGATTTTGAAAAATGTTGTTACAAATTTATTTCCGAATATCTAATATTTCTTAATTGTAAATTTGTTCTATTGCTTTTATGTTTAAAAATTGTCTTGCATGGGGAGTTGTGACAAAATATTCTTAGTTTAGCTTATTTTATATTTGTGTTCTGCATTTTAAAAAGCGAATTAGGTAGTAGACTACAGGCATATCTGTTCCTCAGTCTTGCTCCTCCCTACATTTCTTGCCCCACCAGTGGCCGAGATGTTCTGCTCTCGAAACTGGTAGACGGGAGGTGCTGGGTTCAAAACCCATCACTCCTGTCGACGTAATCGTTCGGAGTTTTCCGTGGTTTTCTTCGAACCTTGGATTTCCTTGTGTAAATACGTGTTAGGTTTCCTTAGAAAGACCCCCACGGGGCACTCCCCCCCCCCTTAGGGCCTATATCCCTCGTGTTGATATTTGGCCGTCATAAACGCAACCAACCAACCAACCCTATATTTTTTTTCTGCTCACGTTCAAATCTTAGTATTTCAATTTTCAAGCTATATATATATTACTCTTTTAGTGGTAGTTTTCCGCATTCTCCGGCGTAGACCCATGAGTGTAAGTAATTTTTGAAAAACTTTATAATTTTGTGAAAAGTAATAATTTAATAACTTAATACATCATAAAATTAACTTAGTCCCAAAACTTGATAAATGGATTTGTACAATACTGACACACGTTCTATGTTCTAATCAAATTTTTTCTTTTATAAAGTAATACCAAATTTTGTGTGCAGAACTGTATTTTAAACATTTTTCATTTATCCAAAATATTCTCTGGTGCTGCTGAAAAATATAATGACACAATCGTCATAGTTATGATGCTATTATATCATATCCAGACACTTAAATGTCTGAATTTCTAAATGTCTTAATTTCAGACATATAATCACAATTAAGACATATTTTCCTGTTCATTTACATCATGATCATAGTAAGACACTTATGTGTCTTAAAGTAAGACATTTATTATGTCTGAATTTTCAGATTCAGACACTTAAGTGTCTGAAATTCTTTTTCAGTCACATATGTGTCTGAATTTAAGACGTCTCTATTTGCAGTGTTGAAATTCCGAAAAGAACAGAAGTTATGGATTTCAGAATTATACCCGCTCAATAGCTAAAATGGCGTTTCCGAAACTTTGAAGTTATTTTTCGCCAAATGACGTTTTTAGGTATAACGCGAAGGATATCTCGAAAACTTCAGAATATTTTTTCATGAAATTTTCGAAACATATGTTTCATGATAGTCTGTGTAAACTGAACCTAAAATTTCATTTTTATTGTTCAGAAAAATACTTTTTAAGTGATTAAACTGTTGAATTTTCAAAATTTTGTATTATCTAAATATAACTTTGTATAAAAAATATAAAAATGCTTTCAATACAAATTTAATTACGTTCAGGGTAAGTATTACAATCTGAATTCTAATTAGAAAATTTCACACTAGTTTCAAAATTTGTTTTGTAATCTTGCGCGTCAGCTGTTATACCAATTTTCTGCTCGAAAATGTCTGACTGTTTGAAGGGCCCTGTAAGTATTAATTCCGTATCTTGCAATTTTTAAAATACAGAACTAAAAAAAAAAAACATACTTATATCTTTCATCCCAATAATAATTGTGCTTTTAAATCATATACATTTTAGGATATTAAATGTTGAAAATTGTCTTTTTTTTTTTCTTTTTTTCCGATTTTAAGAGCCTTGAGATCTCTTAACACAATAATTAATATTATTTCGCTACCATTGCAAGTATAAATTCAGTCAGGCAGCTGAAAATGTTTACTTGGGAATATATAGCATCCTGAAGACTAATTTTCCGCTTATAAAAGAAAATTGATTAATACAGCAGAAAATCTACCGGCAACATTTCCGGAAATCATTGGCAGCAATAGAAACTTTGTTTTTATAAATGCTTCTTTGAGTCTAAAAAATACATTTGTTTCTGAGGTTTCAAAAGATAAAAATACCCTTTTTGGAATCATGGTAACTCGGGAGAGGTTATTGCGGATTTTCGTTCGGGTTCATGTTACAATTTTGCACATAAAAAATATTTGTCTTTCTTTACAGTGTATGTTCTATCAGTCTAGGAATGTTACCTAGCAACTTTTATATAACTTTTACACTGTATAGTATAACTTAAGTGAAAGTCTCAAATTTATTTACAATGTAATAACAAAATTCATTTAAAATGACAGAAACTAAAACAAACTTTTAAAAAATGGCTTTTTTCAATAAAATAGTCATGAATTTTTTTCGTGACTCATATTTAACATTAAACCAAAGTGAAATATGCTGATACGGAACCTTAAATCTTATAAAAAATGTCTACCGCTTATACTATTACATTATCTACCCTATTAAAATCCGTGCGTGTATCTATGTAACTTCAAAAACTCAGAGACTTCTGGGTGCAGGGCTATGAAATTTGGCACACAGGTTTCTGGTACGGGGCCCATGAGAGATTTAGGCAAAAATTCAAAAAATTTAAATAGATTTCTTTTCATTTTATGTTCGTCTTTTTACGTTCAACTCGTAATACGCTCGAGTTCTAACCAGTTCTAAATTTTTACTGTAATGTGTGATACATATTACGAACGCCACGATGCAATACTAAGAAGCTGTAGTGGGTATTACGATAATTCTTTTACCTCACATCCAAGTAATTACAGATTATTTAATTCTGTTTAATTATTACCTTTTTTAAAAAATAAAGAAAAGCATTTTATCACAAACATCAACAAAACTTTTTATTCTATTTATTCTCTTATTCCAAAGATATTGTTTTATCGTCTGCTGCTACAGCAACATAATAAATTAAATTTCATAAAAAAATGCAAGTAGAAAAATATTTTTCTAAATCGAAACGTTATTTTTAATTTTGGTTTTAGAATTAAATTCAAGAACTCCCGTGCGTAGAACGGGTTAAACAGCTAGTTAAATATACTAAATTCAGAATAGATTAATCTTGGGAATAACATCTTATGTATAACGTGCAACATTGTGAATCCAATAAATCTCGGACTATATAAAATATGACGCCTGATATGTAACATTATTAAATATTCTTTTCATCAGATTAATCATGTGAAAGAAAGTGTAAAACGTTGAATATAAATTCCATTGAGAAATAAATATATGCATTGCTTCAGTACTAATTTGCTACATATTTAGCAATGAAAAATAAATAATACTTGTTTTTCAGAAATGAACGCTTTCAGGCTAGTTTATTGTTTATTGTTTATTGTTATTAGCACATACATCTGACTTGTGTGCTTGACATCTAGGTCCGCTTATAAGTCATCGTCAATATACAGGGACGAGATAGCACAATGAAATTTACAACACAGAGAAATTACATCCGGGAGCTCCACAAAGAGACTTTCAGGCTTTTCGTGTAACAAATTAATCTTTATCAACAAAAGAAAAGAAAATACCAGAGTATAAGATTAATGTATAAAATGCTGCTTTAATTCCATTAAAAAATTATTTTGTTTGCTTTTATATCGTGTATTCATTTGCAATTTTCGTGAATACGATTCACAAATAGAGATGGTTAAAACATGCTTCGTTTCAAAATATAATTATAATTTTTGTACTGATTCAATAAATATTTAAAATAAAGTGCAAATTAAGTTTATAAATATTTTATTAGATTCTAAATAAGTAAATAACATTTTATTGTATTATGAGTATGTTAAGTAAATTAAATAGTTTATGTTTTCTGAAAACCTATACAAATGCATGCATTTACATTTACCAGGGTTCGTACGTGTTCCGAAATTTCCAAACCAGGTTAATTCTTCTGCACCAGTATATTTGTTATAGAAAATCTCTTTTTAAAAAGGCGAAATTTTACGCTTTAAGCCCAGCGTCTTTTCTTGTTCCCTTAAAGAAATACTGATATTTCTCCTGAAAAATTTCCTGAAGCGTACAATATTTGATTTACTTAAAAACATAGAAACAAATTAAATATTTTTCAAAGCAAGGATTGGAGTGGTTACTTTCTTGGCTACTAGTATTTCCAAACAATAATTTTTGTAAAATATTTTATCGCAAATATTGTAGAAATATACCAAGAAGGTTAACATTTGAAAATACTGGTAGCCAAAAACAAAAAAGACCGTGTCAACCTCTGCAAGCATGCATACAAATGCATTAGACCAACGGTGGTCAACCGTGGCACGCCTGACACCACCATTTTTTTAAAGATATAGTCCACTTCTTGAATCGCAGAGATTCGATGATTGGATAAGGCAATAATTACTACGAAATTTTAGTGTTATCAGGCGCGCCAAGGTGCCACCGCTGCACTAGACGGTCAGTTATCTGACACACAGTTACGCGACGAACTCAGTTAACTGACACACCTACTACAGATTTTAGGGATATTTAAAAAATATTGAAATGTAATTTTTTTTATCTTAAGTATCTTTTGATTGATAATTTGTTTCTTAATTTTTATTCATTTTTCATATTTACTTTCGCTGTGCATTTTTTAATCTAATTTATAGAATTTTTAATTACACTTTGATATTTTTACATTCATAAAATTCAGCTCATAATACACCACCTTAGTCCTGTAAGTTTCCGAAAATCAGGGTTCCGAATGTAAGGTTCCGAAATACTATACATATTTTGGCAAGACTAAAGGTACGATCACGCGGAATTTCCTGTTATATCAGATATTTCCTAATAAACATGTTTTTGTAAAAGAAATCGGTCAAAAAGAAACCGTGTGATAGGTTGCGACTCATACATTCATCAATGCGATATTATCGCATTTTGTATCGATCTGCTACAAATGTCAGCCTGAATTCAACCAATCGAAGCGCTCTGAAAATGTTACTTCTCAGTTACTCGATTTAAAACTAATTTTTAAAATATCTAGCAGTCATTAACCCTCTCGCTGCGTAATTGTTTTATCAAAATAGCTTCAAAAATTCACTATTTCATTTCTTCGCGACGAGCGTCTTTTAAGAATTTTTATTCTTTTGTCACTGGTTTTTCAAAACAAAATTTTTTGCCTGATTTAATCGGGAAATTGCTCCGATTAGATAAGGCAAAATTTACAATAAAAAGTAATTGGTGGGAATGATCAAGCAAGGAGGGTTAATTAGACGGAAAAAATGCAACCCGATGAAACCTCGGGTTGCGCAAATTTTGCTACTTTTACGTTGCCCGAGAAACTAACTCTCGGGTTGCGCAGCGAGAGGGCTAATCTTCAAATGTTGAGCGTGTTGCTTACATTTGCGGATTCCGATCGGTCTTCAAAATAACCCTACTGTGAAAGAAAGGACAAATGATACTTAATCTATGAATTATAATGTAACCACAAAATGAAAATATACATTAACCTCTTTAGAGTCACTCATGATTCCGAAGAGATCTCTTTATCTTTAGAAAAATCAGAAACTAATATATTTTTGAGATTTGAAGTCAGTTTTATAAAAACAAATTCCTTTTACTGCCACTTATTTTCTGAAAACTTCCCAAGGAATTTTTAAAGTGTATGAATCAGTTTTCTGAAGCCGGAATGTTTTGTATTCATAATTTTTTTGGATATTTTGAATTTATCAATATATAAATTTGTCAATATACCAATATATCAATTTATCAATATATCAATATATTATTAATGTATTAGTATACTAATATATCAATTGATCAATATATTATTAATGTATGAAGTTTTTTGGATGTTAAATGTTCTCAATTGAACATTTTCACGTTCAACAACCGTTTTACAGACAAACAGGATAAATAAAGAACATTAGCATTAATATTAATTTTACCGTACTGATTTCTCCAGTACTACTTCTAAAAGGCAAAAACGAGAGAGAAATTCCAATTGGTACCAGAAATATTTTAAATACTAATTTATTTCCTTTTTTCATTACGATTAGTGGGCAGTCATCTTATTTAACTGTAATACTGTTCAAGTGAGTAAGGCTTCTCCGAACATAGGGAAGCTTTTTGTGTAGCCATGTAGGAATCACGACACTTATGTATGCAATAGTGCTAAGTGTATATCACTTCAGCAGTGAACTCATCTGGATCCCGATAATCTTTCGTTAAAATCAGCCATTTTATTTTAATTTTCAATGTTTGGAATTTTTTCAATAAAAGATTCATAAGATTAACCTTTTTAGAAAGATTGTGAAAAACAAAAACAGCTTCAGTTTTGACGAGTTAAATCGAAATATGAATGATTTTCGATATATCTTGCGTTGAAAACATTGTCCTGTTTTTTACAATCATTTCACGATTTCAAAAACAATGTTTAATTATGGATGTTTCCGATTCATTTATTTGAGATTCTTTAAAATATAGACCGTGGAGCTCATTGGCAAATAGCAATCTGAACCAACTCCATGCATTAAAACTTCCTTAAAAAATACCAATTTAGGGCAAGTGAAGGTGTGTATTAACACACTCCGGCACGGAGTAATTCTGTTTGTGAAATGGTGGACTGACACCAGAATTCCGAAACGAATTTATTAGAAAATACAAATATGCTAATTTTCCCGTACTTTATAAAAGGCAAATTTTAGTTAAATATTATTGGTGCCAGCACTCTTAAAATTAAGTGTTCTTTTTTGTGGACACCACCCGCTAAACCGGCAACATTATTAGAATTTTTATATTTGGGCTGTTTAAATTTTTGTTCACAGCCGTGAATGATTCTTAAGAATGACTCCATTATTATTCCTAAAAAATATGTTCCTTAAAGTGGCATCAGGAATGAATGTTTACTGTTTAGATTACATTTTTCAGTCTTATAACGTGTTTTTTTATTATTATTAGCTAACAATTTTATTACGAATTAAAGTCTTACCGTTTTTTTTTTTATTTATTTATAAGAAATTGAAGGTTATAGATTTTTTTAAATGCAACGAACGAAGACTTTTAAAAATGCCAACACGTCATTCTGACGGACTATCAGTTGACGATCTAATTGACATTAATAATAGTGTTACTCTTCAATTTATAAATTCATCTATGCAGATGAAGATATTTAATTGAGAATGGAGAGCATCCGAAAATGGATATTCCGTTTTGAAAAATTTTGATTAATGCACTATAAAAACGATAAGGAAACGTTTCGGAAGGTCCATGGCAATCAAAGAAACTTTGTTTTTATATATGCGTCTTTAAATATATAAAATATATTGGTTTTCGAGGTTTGTAAAAAAAATAATTTTCAATAGCGTCAAAACACTGTTTTAAACACTAGTGTCGTGAAGGAAATTTTCACCTTGTTATTAATAAACTTTATAATATAATTATAATTACTTAAAAGGTGACAAAACATATAAAAACATATAAAAATCCCTATTCGTGAATCCCTATCCGTAATGTTTGTAACGATGTCCTTTCCTATAATATTCCCGCAATTTGGTACAATATCCTAAATATTTCACGACCTTCTGATAATATGAACTGATCTTTTCACCCCTCTGCAGAGAAATGGACTGAACTCCGCTTGCGCATGCGTACTATTTTTGTTTTTGTTTTTAAAATGTATTTCTATTCAGTCAATCATCTTTTTTCCCTTTGAAAATGAATGCGTTTGTGTTCGAAAGATCTCGGGTTGGATTAAATAATATTTTTATATGTTTTTATATGTTTTTGTCACCTTTTAAGTAATTATAAGTATATTATAAAGTTTAAAAATAATTTTTACAGAATCACGGATATGTTGGAAGAGGTTATCGATTACTTTTGTACCTGGTTACATTATATTTTCTTAGATTAAAAAACATTTGATTTTAGGTACGTTCGTAATTATATAAATACGTAGCACCTATATTCGTCGTCCGCTCCGTCTGACTGTCCGCATACAACAGTGCAAAAATTATCTAACCAAATGTTTTGAAATTTAATATATATAAGCGTTGCAGAATTTTGTCGAGTCGTTTCAAAATTTATGAAAATCGTACCAAAACGTAAAAAGATGTTATCGTAATTTCCCGCGTGTACGCCGCGGCTTAATTAAGTCTTTCTTAAACCGGAAGTTTCATTTAAAAAAAAGAAGCCACATAGGTGCTAAGCAGAAGAAAATAGCATTTTATTTAAAATGAATTCTGGTAGGAAATTAAGTTATCTGAGGTGCGGCGTATACGCG
The DNA here is from genome assembly GCA_963932465.1 of Maratus speciosus. Taxonomy (NCBI): domain Eukaryota; kingdom Metazoa; phylum Arthropoda; class Arachnida; order Araneae; family Salticidae; genus Maratus; species Maratus speciosus. The sequence continues at coordinate 168,675,648 of OZ010797.1, forward strand.
CGCAGTTACGGTAATAAAACTTTTTTCTTTCTATTAAATCCTACCATACTTAACCCCTTAACGGTCGCATTAAATTACAATTTAAAAATTCAATTTGCTTATTAGCACAACTTTTTGGAAAAAGAAATATTCACCTTATTTAATGTCAGCTAAAATGATACCATAATAAAGCCAATTGAAATATTTGATAAACCTGGTAGGAATCAAACAATCTGAATAAAAGACACAGCCCGTGAATATCACGGAAGCGAGAATTAAGAGGTTAATCAATTCAATGATATCCCATGATTGGTAATGATTCTAGGTTGACATGCCCATTATTTCCGTACTACTGAACTTAATATATAGAATTGCAATAAATTCTGTATTCATGAATTTTTGGATAAGAGTGCAGCAGCTATTGCACCAAGATCTGAATATATATAAGACTGGTTATAGTACGAACGCACCTCATTTACCACGTTTAACGTACAGTTTCTGACTTGTTACAATATAGAGAAAGCATTGTATTCATGATGTATGCGCGTGAATCTGTGAGACAATACGATAGCTCCCAAATGGTATTTCCGGAGGGTCTCACATTGCGAGTATATGTTATAGCCCACTTTTGCAAGAGCAGTACCGATGATTTTACAAATAGATTGTTAGATTAGATATTTAATCGTTTTTTTTAACCATTTTACGACCGGTTCTATAGGAAAAATAACTGTGGAATTGTGACAAAGTGTAAAATTTGCGACGATGTAGACAAGCATTATTTGGTCAGAGCTAACGTCAAGAATTTCAAAAGAGGAGGTCCAGTGTCCGAATCCATCTGCTTCCATTGTATTAGAAATTTATCTTGATACACAGTACTCTGTAAAATTTTGAGAAAGTTTTGTAGTGTCACTTCAGATTTTTAAAATTAGAGATAAAATTGCCGCAATAATGATGATGATTGCAGTTTATTATTTCTTCCGCAAGTATTTTGGATACATTCACTTAATAAACATCATAAGTATTAGTAAAAATCCTTTTATACTAACGTGTTATTCTTATTCGCTTGTGATTAAGTCTGATCTTTTTTTGTCTTTCCTCAAGGATTATCATATAAGGATTCTTGAGAACACGGAAGATCATTTTAGTTTGGATACATAGTAACAACTCAATTTTCTATTCTTGTTTGTAAGCAAGTCATTTGCATTTTAATAATCATTATAACGTGAAAGTACTTTAAATCAATAGCTTTTGAACTGATTTAACTCCGCAAAGGGTATTTTAAAGTCATTTAATAATGAGATTAATACAAATACGTGACTGAAGTTATAGTTGTTTACTTCCACGTGAGTTTTGTTTTCTTTTACTTTAGAATTCTTATGAGGAAGGTTCATTCCATTTTATTGGTGATTAAAAAGTGGAAGTTCCTTTTCGAAAAAAAAATTCTATTTTGCAAAATATGTTAGCAAATATATGAATAATGAGACGAATATAGTCGCAGTTTTGAAAAAGGTATTAGTTAAAAAACTAATTTTTGGCATTGTTATAATTACGTGACTGAAGCTATCCCTATAGAATTGTGACATGAAATCAACATAGCATTGTGACTTTGTGACCATCAATGTAACGTGAATCTTAAGTTACAATGACGTGGATGTGACCTCATTATGAAAGTTTATATGCCCTTCTATGATTTCACATTGTGACTACTTTGTGAAATCACGATGTTACAAATTTGAGAAAAACGTGACTACCTCTGAGTGATTAATGTATGATTACATCGTCCCAATATTGATAACTTACTCTAAAGAGGTGAAGCAATGATGAATTAAAAATTTAAATTATGAAAAAGATATTAGTAGATAAATTAGTAAATTGGTTGTATAATTATTGTAACAGAATCTCAACTTAAAATATCAAGTACTAAAAGAATTAGTAGAGGCGGATCAATCCATAGAAACCTTAAGAAATTCTCTTAACTCTAACATTAATTCAAAACAATAGGGCTGCGTTGATATTGTGCCAACCCCCCACTCCCCCAACACACACACACGCACACACAAAAAAAAAAAAAAAAAAAACTAAGCTTAATAGGAAAATCCGAAGAATTCCTTCTACTACTGTATTATACCATCTGCACAACCACAGAAATCTGATCAACGTTTCACTACTCGATATGGCACTAGTAATTATGAAATTTCATTGTACAAAATATGTTACTACAGAATATGACAATATCACTAACTGAATGGAACCCAGTTGATTCTGATATACTTTTATTGGAGGTATCAAATGTCCACTTTAAAAAACTCTCCGCTGACGAATCTATTCGAGAATAGACAAAATGGAACTTCACTGGTCACGGCACGTGTATGGCTCGCTGAACTAGTGTTGGTTTTTGACTCAGGGTCGAGATGTGACAAAATCCGAAGATAATCCCGTCTACCTTTGTACCTGTACTATCTACACAACCACAGAAACCTAATTAACGTATCATTGCTCGAATTAAACGCGAAAAGAAGATTTTAGGTGATCCAGGCACACTTTTCAGAAGTATCAAAAATTACAAAGTAGTTAAAAACCACTCGTTTACTCACATATGTTAGAATCAGAACAACATGTTCATACTTAAAACTCCTAGAGTGCTTCCACAAGAGAGTAACTAGAAACTTATGTTAAAAGCAATAGTTCTTTACTCCAATATAAAAAATTTAGTTTTAAGTTCTAATGGCAAGAAATTTTTTTCTATTTCTTGGTGATGATAAAATAATAGCGGATGAAATCTATAATTTTTTTAATTAAATTTAGTAAACTGCATTAGCAAACAGACTATCAATGAAATTAATAGAACTAAAGGTTACATGACTGAAGATGAATTGTTATTTCCAACCGTATAATAAATCGATATCATTTTAAAAGCTAAAAGGGAGAATAAAAAAACTACGTTCTTGAATGTACTTTACTGCATAAAATAATTTTCATCCGGATAAAATCTGCAGACTGAACAATTTTATGTTATCTGGGGTTAATAATATGCTCATAGTTATTCTTCGTAATCTATCCATAAAAGAATTACCCATCACTTTTTCATAATCAGTCCGCCTTTTCCCTCCCTTACGTTATAGTATGCTAAGTAAGTTTTTTAATTTGAAATTTCAAAAATATAGAAACTTTTATAAGAAGAAATGTGTAATTTATTTTAAATAAAAATTGTGTTTCATTTAAAGTTATAATTTACTGCCTGTGGATTAATTTATTTTCATCAAACCTGATTTAGTTAAAAAATAATAAATATACATGTCATTAGAGGCATCTTTCATAATATAGGTATCTTATAATTTTTTTAATAATGTTTTTTCAAAACACCCGAAAATATCATCTATTATGGCTTATATTAAGAAACATATTCAAATTTAAAAACATTTATTTCACAACTTTTGGCTTGAAGAACATGCACACAGTTCTTTTAAACGAGACATGCTTCAGTAAAATTCTTACATAACTAATATTTTGTTTCGGGCAACGAAAATGTATTTACATTCTCACTGAAAATTAAAACATTTGTTTTCGCTTTATTCATAACTTGAATTAAAAAGAAAAATTACCTAATTAAAAATATGCATTAATGAAAACATTTTCCTTTGTAATCATAAACTTGTTATTTCGAAGAAAAATTATTATTGCTTTTTGAGACACGCTTCATGCATATTTTAAAAGCATGTATGCAGGCTTTAGAGTTATAGAATGTTCTACCGAAATATATACAGTATAAAATCGATGGCATATGTTTTATGTTTTTTGTATATCAATACTCATTATAAAATAAAATGTTTTGATATCATTATAAATTTTACTCGAGAGAAATGTTTTCAATATTTTGTTGCGTTACAAATTTTTAAAATCATAACGTCATTTATTTTACGATTTTTGAATATTCATTTTAAAATAAATTTTCATATCATAGTAAAATTCTGACAGGAGAAATATTTTTAAATTTTGTTATGTGGCATTTTTTTTTACAAATGTGTTTAATTTTTTATTTTATATATGATATGTGTTATAACCATTTGTAAAGAAATTGCTCTATATGCAATGGTAAAACGAATAATATATGTACAACAGGATGTAAGGGTCCTTGAATTTCCAGTCTAAGAAATTCTTTGGTACCAGTATTTTATTATGGAAAATCTCTGGTTAAAAAAAGCGAAAATTCGCGCGCTTAAAATAGATTTATTTCTCTATTAAAAAAAAAATATATACTGATATTTGGCATTGAAAATAACGGTACCTGTAATAACCCTGTACAACTCTTTTATTTACTGAAAATGAAGAACGCATATACGATTTTAAAGACATTTTAAAACAGCATACACTGTCATTTTTTCGGTTTAAAATTTTCAATAATACAGTCAATCAGCGTAACTCTGATCCGCATTTTCTCTATTTTCATATGCCACAATCTTATTTGAAGAATATTGTTGCAACTAGGGGTATAAAAGAGAAGAAATGATCCTAAATTATTGTTTGACTATAAAAAAATTAAGGAATAATAAGGATAAAAGCAATAAAAAATGGATTTTTAGCCTGGTTCAAAGTTACCCAGCCATTTAGGGTAACTTTACACCGTATGATAAATTTTTATATAAAATAATTAATTATAAAAAGAGTATTGTAGTCAGGACAACTTTAAACACCAAAAAATTTTTTCAGATACGTAAAGACTGCGAATTTACATTTCCCAACATCACAAAATTTGTATAATTTATGATATTACAACAAATATCAGGCATAAGAAAAGTGGAAGAAGAGAACCATGAACATTTAGAAATAAAAAAAACCTGTTTATTGTTCATATAAAACATAAAAATGCATTGGAAAACAGTTTTCAATGTTTTAATTCAATAATATATCCATAGTTACAGTAATACATACTAGTATTAGTATTATTCAAAGAAGAATAAAAAATGTCGAATGTATGAAATGTCAAATTTGAGTAGCTCCGCCCCGAAAAACGCCTTTAAATGGATTTTATGTATTTTACACATATTTGTGAAAATATTTACATATTATATCTAATGTTCATTTTCGGCATTTATATAAGATATACCTGCAAATATGGGACATTTTTGACAGTAGCACCTATAATTAGTAAATTATAAGCATCAGTATAACTTTGAACCGGCATAAAGTTACCCTGAAAATGTGGTAAAGTGTTAGTGCCTTCTTATTTTACATTTTATTAACTGTTAATAAATGAATAATCACAAAATATTAACACATTTACAACATTTAGATAATAATATGTCTTATAAATGAGTATATTGTTACTTACTATGAAAGTTTAATTGGATTACAACAACTTCAAAACAGCATTCAAAATTAACATGAAAACAGTACTTTACAAAAATAGTTAGATGATGCAATTAATTGCGCATAAGGTTGCTAATTTATTTTCTAAAATAAAGAGTAGAAATCCCAGTATAGAACCTTGCCAACAGAGCACAGTTCTGGAGTTTATTTAGTCTTTCAGTGTCAAAAATATTGAAAAAATAGGAGGTTGTGCAAAGTTACACCCCGTGGTTCAAACTTACCCTGATTGACTGTATCAAAAATTCGATATAAATAGTGTACAATATTTTGAAATCATAATAAAATTTTGTTGGGAGAAATCTTTTAGATGAGATTTTATGTCATAAATAACATATTGAAATAAAGAACTATATTTCTAGTTTTATTACATCCAAAAAAGCACAAATATTTTAACTATTTTTAATGAGAGTCTTCTAAAAAATTATGGTACACATTCTTTGATACAGATATAGTGTAGTACATAAAAAACTATAAGTAAATAGAATTTGAAGCAAATTTTTAAAAGCTTAAAACAGCTTCAATAAAAACTTTCAGACACGCACATATATATGTATAGAGTAGTTTCGGGCAGGGTTACCATTTTTATTAAGAAATTCCGAATATGTATTGGAAATCCCGAAATACGAAATTCTACTAAAAGAAATCCCGAAAAACCTACTAATAAATCAAATTGAAACATTGCTTTTTGGAACTGATAAATTACTATTTGGAATTTCTTTCATCAATTTTAATTTCTGAATTAAAAAGAAGTAAAGCTGGAAGCCTTGATTTCTAGATAAAAGAACTCAATATGGCAAGACTGGAAATTTATTTCTATTTTGTTTTTATGATTGTTGTAGCGCAATATCCGGCGTACAGACCGCGGCTCAAATAAATCAATTTCATAGCTGCTTTTACGCTTTTTTAGTACCACTAATGTTTTATAGAAAGTATTGTATTATTCAATCGTCGAAGTCTCATGATTAAACAAGACGAAAATTTCTTTAAAAGCGTTAAGCCGTAACGATTTTAGCATTAGCCAAAACGCCTAAAAGTTGGCAGCTATGCAATTTTCTACCAGAAATTTCATTTAATAAAATGTAACTTATTTTCACTTGGTATTTATTTGATTTCATTTATTAAATAAAAGTTACTTTAGAAACGGTTTATATACATAAAATTACGGTGCAACAATTATAGTCACAAATAATAACTTCCATGCTTTTATCTATAGAGTAATGGATAAATACAACCGATGTCATAGTACATAACCTTTTCATTTATAATCGCAATTATTTTACCATTTGTTATGTTGAGAATTAAATACAGACAGGCCGTTTTAAAGGGTCTATATTGTAACAAAATACATAATTAGTTTTTTAAGTCAAACAACACGAGTATTTTGCAAATATGTGTGTAGAATTCGAACAAAGCCTTTCGTTTTACTCCCGAAATTTAATAAAATGTAAAACCTATTCATTAAAAATATGTATAAACGAAACTGTGCTATTTTAAAAACTGAATTTGTTATTCCGAATAAATATAATTATTATTCCTCCACGGCACTCTCAAAACATATTTAAAAAGCACGTTTGAAAACTTCAGAATAGCAATAATACCTCTGGAATGGTATAATATATAGAATTCGAATACAGTAAACATTTAACGAAGCATACTTACTGTTTTCCCTTAACTAGATTCATTATAAAATAATAAGTTTTGATATAATCGTAAAATTGTACTCGACAGATTGTTTTAGATATGTTATTACGTAAAATGTTTTTAAACATCTTGTTCCTATTCAAGTGCCTCTGTTTTTTTTCTTTACTTTTTGTAGCAATTTTTGCTATAAAATAAAATAGTATGCTTTAAATGTCGCCAGAAGAAAACTTTTAGATGAGTTGTTATTTAACAAAACTATAAGGGACATTCAAATGAAACCCGGTCACTACTGTAAAGTAACGATTTTATTAACACACACAAATGCAATTATACACAGAACGCAAACGCAAAAATAGTCGCCAAAACTGTCGCATTGCGACACTAGCCGGTCGATTCCAGCTTTGAAGAAGCTAGTAGGCTGATGTCGGAACCAGGCCTGGACCCAGTCACGCACTTCTTTGTCCGTTATGAATCGATGTCTGCGTATAGCTTGTTTTAGAGATCCAAAAACATGAAAGTCACACAGTGAAAGGTTTGGACTGTACGCCGGATGTTGCAGCGTTTCCCACCCAAACTGCTGCAATGTCGTCTTCACTACATTGGCCGTGTGTGGGCGGGCATTATCATGCAGGAGAATAACGCCATTGGACAACATGCTTGGCTTTTTCGACTTGGTGGCTCGTTTAATCATTTCCGGTGTGATGACACGAGGAGCCTGTCCACTACGAGCATCGTCTTCCAGTAACTCGCGCCCGTCAAGAAATCTTTTGCGCTATTCCACGACAGTTGAACGACTCAGACTGTACTCACGGTACACAGCTTTCATCTGTCGATACAATTCACGGCCTCCAACTCCCTCTGCCGCTAAAAATCGAATCACTCCTCGTTGTTCCTGCTTACTCGCCTGCATGTTCGGTAGTGGACGATAACTTATGTGACTATCTTCTCTTCGGTGTGCAAGCACACTGTCGCTATGCAACGTGAAACGTTGCGCATGCGTCAGTCTCTCTACCAATAGATGGTGCCGCCATACACGCAGTTACGTGGCGACCCCTTACGGCTAATGCAAAGTTACACGCACTGACCTGGTTTCAGTTGAATGCCCCTCATATAAAGGTATGTTTGTATTTTATGAAGTATATTTTGTATTTTTTATGATATACAGGTTTCCCTCAATTACTGCGCTTAATTAATCCCGTGAGATTACTGCACTAATGGAAACGTACATTGAATGGGAAACTTCGATACATCCCCTTCCAACTTTATCTAAAACTCAATATATATATATATATATATAAAATAGCAATGCAATAATGCAGTGATGCCAGTGGACTACTTTTTCTTAACTTATTAAAGCCGGTTGGTAAGAAAACTTGGCATGTAAGGTGACAAAACTTTTAAATTTGAATACCAGTATTTTAGTTCGGAAATTTTCACATTATCTAATCTCAGATTTTGAGCAATTAAATAAATCAAAATTACAATGCGGAAAAAATCGGTGTCAAACAATTAAAAGAAATGTAAAAGAGGGTCGTCCTTAAGGGGTTAAATTCAGATTTCTTGGTTGGCACAACTTTTCTGAAATGGTAAAATTCCTTTTATTTTCGCCTTAATTAATATGTCATTGAATAAGGCGAATTTTACTATTTCAAAAACCTGGTGTGAATCAAAAAATTTGATTTAAAAAAAAGTAGTCTACTGGCAACATTGTAATAAGGTGTTGGTTTGTCCGGAAAGTTCGTACTGATTCGTGACCACTGGCAATTATTTTCATACCCTATTCGCACCACTATTTAAAAAAATTCGTTTTATATTATTATTATTATTTTTTATTTTTTTTATTTTTTTTTAACCATTTGGAAAAATGGTTATTGTTCTCGTCAGGGTAGGAAATCAAAAGCATATCTGAAGCTTTTTTTTTTGGTTTAATCCGCATCTTATTCGTTTTCTGATTGGTCTATACAGTAACCTGTATTTCCCTTTACTTTCAACAGAGATGGATACTTCTGTTGCCACTATGACAAAAAAGTAATAAAAACTACAAAAAAAATTAATAACTCAGAAACAAATTGAGATACAGCTTTTAAACAAATTGCATTTAAGAGTAAATTTTTTTCTCTATACGACGGTGTAAAAAGTAATATTGAGGGATGTATAGAAATTTAAGAATGAAATTTCATGTAAAATTGGTCGTCAGATTTCTTGGAAATATGACGATGAAAAAGCCTTTTCCCGAACAGCCAATGAAATGCTTGGATAATACGTAAGTTTCATGTGGATAATACTTAAGTTTCTAAAAAAGAAAAGAAAAGAAAACAAAATATACACTAAGCAGAAATATATGATCTGTGTATTTGGATTTCACCGCAATGGAACGTATTTGCTAAGCGATTGAAAATTAGCCGAAATTTTCGGTAAAGCAGTAAAAAGAAATCTTTCTTTAAAGTTTGAGAAACACATTTCTATGTTTTAAATTAGTGTAATCCAATTTAATAATGAATTGTACAATAGTTATCTTTTAGTTGGCTGTATAGCATAAATGTTTAATTTTTGTGAAAGAAACATTTAAACTAATTCAGTAAGAATTACCTAATAAATGATAGAAAAAAAAGGTATTATAGAAAATTTAAATACAAATGTATTTATTCGCCGCATATATCTATTAATTTTTAATGACACTAGTAACCATTGTTATTTTCTTTCAGGAAATGTGACGAGTCGCAGGCGATTTTTGTCGCTTGCAACTTTTACGTGTCATAACACTATTAATGTTTAATTCATGGCGTACGTAATGTATGATCAACTCCGTGCGATTTTTTATGTCTTAAATTTTAGTCTTTGAAAAAATCATTTTCCAAATGGTCGTTGTATATTTGTTAAATTGCTTTTTACCTTTTCTCTGTTTTTGTCAGTGTTGCCAGATAGTCCAAAGTCAATTTCCCCAAAATTCCTGAAATTTTCCCCAAATCAGTGTTTTTTTCCGTAAAAGTCTCCAACTCAGTTTTTACTCAAAAAGGGAATTTTTAAATTTTCAATTTACCGCTATAGAAAATATCTAAGTAATTTAAGCTAAAAAATTTTCCCCAAATCAAGCCTTTTTTTGAAAAAATTCCCCATTTACAAAAAACAAACTTTTAAACTGGGCTGAATGCATATTCTGTAGCTACATGAGAATGAGAGACATTTTGCAGTGACAAGTTATTTCATGTTTGTTTTTAAAAGTATTGTCTAACAATGTTGGGCTATTGTTACATTAGCCCCATAGCTTTAGACAATCTTTTATCAATTAGGATTTAAATGAATCCGAGATGGTACGCTGTTTTAATTTTTTTGTCATCCCTATACTGAAGTACATAATCATAATGCAAAGTATTTTCGCTGTATCAATCGATATGCTTTTGCATATCATAAGAGAAAAATATCTGCTTTCCACATATTTAAGTTAATTTTTTTTTTTTTTTAAGTGTGGCGTAGGAATTTTTCGTTAACCCCTTCGCGACGGGAGCCTTTTACGAAATGTTTATTACTTTGCTACCGGTTTTAAAAAACAGAAGTTTGTGCCTATTCAAATCGGGAAAATGCTCGGATTAAATAAAGCAAATTTACGTTAAAATTTTACTGGTGAGGATAAACGAGGATTCTTAGGCCTATTTCCGGCACGTGTACGTGTCGCTCGTCCCCAAGTGTTTAAAGTCCTGCAGATTTAAGCTGCTTAAGACTTTAGACTCTCATGTATCTGTAATATGTGTAAACTGTAATGTAGTAAACAATGAACACGGCCACATCCAAGAGAATAATGACTGATATTTCCGATTTCTGGATTGTATTTTCGTTTTTCAAATCAAAATTGAGTTCGAGACTGATCCAGTTTTTCTACAGGACTAAAAGAAATTAAAAATTCCCTTAGTTTTTCCCCAAGAGTTTTGTAGTCCCCTAAAGTTTCCCCACGAACTACTTGTCCCCCAAAAAATCCCCTAGAGGTTCAAAATTCCCCCAAAATGGGGGACAAAATCCCCAATCTGGCAACACTGGTTTTTGTTAGACGTAGTCAAATTATATTTAAAGATTTTAAATTTCAAAAAGTGGTGCGAGGTGAATTTAAATGGCATAAAAAATGCATCTAGAGAAGTATTTGCCATCAAATCACAAATGTTTCGAAAGAAGGCATTTTGAAACTTCTGGGCAGATGGAAGAATGTTGTAGAACAGAATGGCACCTATATAATTTAATAAATGTATCCTAAAATTTAAATCTTCAGCGTTTCAATTTTCCTTCAAAATCGCATGAACTTTCCGGACAACACAATACTACGGTATTGTTTTTTTCTGTATTATTGTATGAAAGTGCATATTACAGCTTAAAAATTTAAGAAATGTTTATCTAATTTTCATGAATTTCCAGTTACATAAACATCAGAGCTAATGTAATAATCTATAAACATTAAAAGTCAATTTTAATTTTAATTCTGCATTACTACAATTCTTCAGGTTATTTACGTTAATTTACTTACCATAAGGGGAATTTTTAGAATTTATATATATATTAGTTCAAAACGTATTCTAATACAATTTAATTATTTTAAACTTACATACATTACATTTTTTAACCCCCATCAGTGGCTGAGAGGTTCTGCTCTCGAAACTGGTAGACGGGAGGTGCTGGGTTCAAACCCAATCGCGCCCGTCGGCCTAATCATTCGGAGTTTTCGTGGTTTTCTTCGAGCCATGGATTCCCATGCGTAAATACAGGTTAGGTTCTCTTAGATAGACCCATACGAAGGACAACACCTCCCCCCCCCCCTCGGGCCTATATCCCTAGAGTAGATAATCGGCCGTCAGAAATCAACCAACCAACCAACCATTATATTTTTTAAGGGGGAACTTTTCAATTGCCAAAAGTGCAGTTTTATTTCTTTTTTTGAATATGTCTTGAGGTAACAAAATTTTATTTTCGAATCCCCGGTGCACTTGCATAATTCTTCTGATGCCTGTACAAAAAATTATAAAATTGTGTCAGAGGAATTAATCCTAATTTTTAAGAGCTTCTTAGAATTTATTAATGTTATTTAGTTTTCCCACATTTTCTGCAATTTCATTTTCAAATATTCTATGATATGTTGCTGCGAAAGCAACATCAACCATTTCGTGCTTTATGCAAATATCGAAGTTTTACCACCATTAACTGAAAAGTGTACTAACCGAAACCGCACTAAGCGAGAGATACCTGTACATCGTAACTTCTTACAGGCATCCCCCCAGACTTACGGATTACGCGACTTACACAGATTCCCAGCTACGTATTAAATCTCGAAAATTACATTTATATTTGTGAACATACTTTTGATATTTATTTTATAAATAAAATATATAGTTACAAACCACAACCGTAATATAGATTATATTTTAGATAGAGTTATATTTTTATTTGTATATACGATTACAAAACATCTTAATCACAGTCATCTGATTCATAATAAATACAGTTAGGTGCTTATCAAAGATTATTTTATTTTGTGATTGCCATTCATTTGTCTTGCCATCAGAAATTCACGGAGAATAGGTTAAATTAGTCCTCTTTAATTAATTCTTATTATCATAGTCGTTTGATGTAGATTCAAAATTGTTACAAATCAGTTTATCAATGTTAGATTTATAAATACCGTATTCCGCAAGATATTTGAAAAGTGTTCTTTAAATTTGTTTTATGTTTTTTAATACTTTTGTAGTTTATATACGAGTAAATATTGTCGCATTATGCTTTATTTATATTAAAAAAATACGGTATATATATATATATATATATATATATATATATATAATAAATATTGCAGTTAATTACAAAGTGAAAGTACCTTCACGACACTATTTTCTTAATAGTGTTTTGACTCTATTGCTAACACTATTTCTTACAAATTTTTAACTAAGCAATTTACAAATTCGACTTACATAAAATTCAAGTTATGAAAAATGCATTACTTACGTAAGTCGGGTGATGAATATAGAAATTGCTGTAAACGTTAGGTAATAGACTAATAGAGCAAATAATTAACCCTTAACGGCCTTAACGGCCCAGACACATCCAATACCTTAAGCGAAATTATTTCATTAACATGAGTTTTTTGTAAAGAACTAGGGGGCTCTGCCCCCTACGTGCTATGCTCGTCAACCCCCGTTCAGACACCGCAGACTCTAACAGCACGCTAATTTGAACGGCTTTAAAAAGATTTCGGAAGATTGAATTATAATTTGAGTCTGAAAATTATAATCTGACGTAATTTTTACCAAATTTTTCTTTCTCTTTTTAATATTCACGTAAAAATACTTTTTTTTAGAAATGAAATATTATGATCATCTTAAAATATCAAATACATGTCTCGCGCAATTTTTAAATTTAAACTGTTTTGCAATATTACTTTTGTTCATTTTACGTAATAAGTGTAATGTGAAGTAAATGTGACCCAAATTCTCCTATTTAAGACTTCTAACGCATGTTAATGAATTTATTATTTTACAATATCCTTTCTCTTTTAAAATTGACGTTTAAATATAGTTTTTATGACGTAATTTACAATGAAATCCGGCTTTTTATATTTTCTGTTTTCAATAGTCACGTGTAAAATAAATTTTTAATTTGAAGCAAACATTATTGTTTGCGCTGTTTATACAGTTGGCAACAGTTTAAATTAATACAATTTTCGAAAATCTCTCTATTCTAAAAAAAAAAGTAACTTACGCTGTCACCGCCGCCACCGGTTTTGAATTTTTTGTGACCGTATGTCTTTCTCCTTTAATATTAAGAAACATATTGCATACAAAAATATGAAAAACGGCGGTATTATAGAGAAATGTTTAATAAACACGCTGATGCAGACAGTTTTCAAATCGAAGAATTATTTTAAGAGATATTTAATGTTAAAGTTGGACAAAATCATACCATTAAAAAATTTTTATAGGAGCAAAACTATACACCGGAAATTAATAAATTTTAGATCGTTTTATATGTTATAATCCCGGTGTGCAGAATTCATTTATTTTTTTAATTTGACTCATTTTTTGAGGTTTTATTTCTATTTTAAATTCAAATTTTCAGCATTTCGTGAGATATTTTTTATTTATTTTTGAAAATTGTTCTTATTTAACCTGTTGCCAACTGTATAAACAACGCAAACAATAATGTTTGCTTCAAATTAAAAATTTATTTACATGTGACTATAATAAACAGAAAAGATGTTTTCAAATTGGAATTAAATAATTGCGTATAAAAAACAGGAACTTGTTGAAAATTATTTCGTAAGAACTATATTTACACGTGAATTTTAACAGAGAAAGGATACTGTAAAAAAAATGAATTCATTAACATGTGTTGGAAGCCTTAAATAGGAGAAATTACGTCACATTTACGTCACATTACACTTATTATGTAAAATGCATAAAAAATAATATTGCAAAAACAGTTTAAATTTAAAAATTACGCGAGACATTTATTTGGTATTTCTAGATGATCTTTTCCACTATTTTTGCTAAGACAGCGCAAATAATATTTCATTTTTAACAAAAGTATTTTCACGTGAATATTAAAAAGAGTTAGAAAAGTTTCGTGAAAATTACGTCAGAAAGAACTTTCTTTTCGCTTTGTTACAAAATACCGGGAGACAAAGACTCTACCTAATTCATTTTATATTAGCTTATTTTGAAATGTTTAATGATTTTATTTAATCAAAGGCGAAAACAACCCTGATTTTTTCTTAAAATTCCCAATCAAAGAGAAATGAATAGAAACCCGTTTATAGGGAGATCGCCACTGTTTTTTAAATTATAATTCAGTCTTTCAAAATCTTTTTAAAGCCAATCACATTAGCGTGCTTTTAGAAAATGCGGTGTCTGAACGGGGGTTGGCGAGCGTAGCTCGTAGGGGGCCAAGCCCCTTAGTATCTAAAAAATATCTCTCGAAATGCTGAAAATTTGAATTTAAAATAGAAATAAAACCTCAAAAAATGAGTGAAATTAAAAAACTAAATGCAATCTGCAAACCGGGCAATTCTGACGCATAAAATGATCTAAAAATGATTACATTCCAATGTACAGTTTTTGCTCCTATAAAACTTTTTTAATGGAACGTTTTTGTCCAACTTTGGCATTAAATATCTCTTGAAATTATTCTTAGATTTGAAAACTGTCTGCATCAGCCTGTTTATCAAACATTTCTCTATAATACTGCCTATTTTTATATTTTTGTATGCAACAGTTTTTTTAATATTAGCGAAGAAAGGCAATGCTTAAGCATTCAAATTGGATGCCGATCTGCCGGGAATATCTACGCAGATTTTCATTGGTCCATTTCCAAAGCAAAACTTTTTTTTATATATAGAAGGATTTGTTTTACGTGTACTTTGGCAACACGTGCAAGAGAAATTCACTAAAAATATTACATTTAAAATATAGTGGAGGAAATAGAATAATAAAATAAAATCGTGAATATAAAGCTTGGGAGGCTATTTGCCACACTTTGCCGCTATTGTTTTCCCAAAATGCCCCTCTATGTTCAGAATTTGAAGAAAATTAAAAAAAAAATTAAGAAACTCTTCCATGAAAGCTTTTAAATTCGCGTGATTTATACACATACACAAAAATTATCAGTATATTTTTCTCTAAAGAATGAATGAAATTCATAGGTATTACATAAAAATATTATTAATATTTTAATTGATCCAATGTGAGTATGCTTAAAATAGGATACAAAATTCAAGAAATGCTTTCACTTTATTCACCAAATGAATTAAAATGAATAATCACCTCATTAAAACTATGCATTAACGAAAGATTTTCCCTTTGTTAGACCGAATTCGTTATTCGAAGAAATATGAATATTATTACGTTGAGACACGCGTAAAGCATATTTAAATAAACATGTTTGCAAGCCTCAGATTAATAACAATATATCTAGACATATATGCAACATAAATTCAAAGCTTTATATCTCTATTTAGAATAATTATTATAAAATAAAGCGTTTTCATAACATTGTAAAACTTGTCGGATGAAATTTTTTATGTACGTTGTTCTAGGAACATTTTAACCACTTGTTCTGTATTTTATGGTATTTAATTAAGGTGGCACAGGATCTTTGAGATTGTCAAAAACGATCAAAAACATCATCATTTTCAAAGTACGAAAGTTCAAATAATATGCAATTGAGATCTTATTCATTTCTGTCTAAAGTATACATTAATAAGTATAGGGTTGTTCCGCAGAAAATCATCATTTTTTTTTGGGGGGGGGGGGGGGGGAGGATCAAATTTATAATATGTTTCATTTAAGGGTATGATTGGAAAACTTGATATTTTTATATTCTATAGAAAAATCCTAATAAAAAGGCATTGTAAATTACTGCTTACAAACTAAGTTAAGAACCATTATTGTATTTGTAAAGTCATAATGTAACGTCAGTTACACAATAAAAGTTACGTCAGTTACAAGTGTAAAAGCCATTTTTTTCTTTTTTATTATTCAGAAATTAATTAAACAAATTACTGTTATAATTTGGCATTACTTAGTGTTGTTGAGAACATTAAATCACCCTTTTTAACTGGATAGTTTTGATAATTTTTACACATCAATGAAGGCAGAAAAAATGTTTGTCTATTTTATGTTACGTCAGTTACAGAATTTTGAATTGCAATTTTCGGGACTCAAAGAGAGATTGAAATAATCTGCAGGTATTTGGGTATTAAGACCTTAGTAAAAAATATTTTAAAATGTAAAAAAATTTCTAGCTTTATTAGTAAATTTTCTACAAAGATTTGAAAACAAAATTCGATGATAAAATGTTACGTCAGTTAAGATGGAATTGCACTATATTAGGCTGAAAAATAAATGTTGTATATACAGAAGTATTCTTTAAAGTTTAATTTTAAATATTCATATCACTATTACGTGAATAAGAATCATTAAAGTACTACGCTGTTGATAAAACTCGAAATTATGCACATAGAAAGCTATTTTGTGCAAAACGGATTCATAACACACTTATCACCCCCTTAAAACCAAAATATACGCAAAAAGTATTGTTTAAAATTTATTTTTACACACAAATTAATAAATTTGAATTTTTTTAATAAATCTCATTTTCCGGTGCAAATAAATAAATAACTAAAAGCGTGTCTATTACTTTGGTTTTAGCATGTAAACTACGATGAAAAGCACATGTAGTTAATTTTTTAAAATTGTGTCTTATAGAGTTTGAAAATAACAGTGCGCGTAAACTGAATATATACTAATTTGAGAAAACACATCGAGTTTTCATGAATTTTCAATTACATAAACATCAGAGCTAATGTAATAATCTAGAATCATTAAAAGACATTTTTAATTTTAATTCTGCATTACTACAATTCTTCAGGTTATTTACGTTAGCTCTCTTACCAAAAGGTTAATTGTTAGAAATTTTCATATATTGGTTGAAAACGTATTCTAATACAATTTAATTACTTTAAAATTACATACATTTTATTTTTTATGGGAGAACTTTTCAATTGCCAAATGTGCCGTTTAATTTCTTTTTTTTATCTATCTTGAGGTAACAGAAAATGTTATTTTCATGTCCCCGGTGTACTTGCATATTTCATCTGCTTCATGTACAGAAAAATATAAAATTCTGACAGAGAAATTCTAATTTTTTATAGCTCCTTAGAATATATTAATGTTATTTAGTTTTTCGACATTTTTTGCAATTTCATTTTCAAATATTCGATGATATGTTGCTGCGAAAGCAACATCAACCATTTCTTGTTTTATGCAAATATCGAAATTTTGCCCCCATTAACTAAAAAGTGCACTAATGAAACCGCACTAAGTGAGGGATGCCTGTACATCATAACTACTTATATAGAAATTGCTGCAAACGTTATATAATAGACTAATAGAGCAAATAATTAACCCTTAACGGCCAAAGTACTCATTCAAGATACAGGTACCTCTCACGAGAATTTATTTCATTAACATATCTTTTTTTTTAAAGAAATTTTGCACTTGTACTTTGACAACATGTGCAAGAGAAATTCACTAACTAGAACTCTGCTTTTTCAGAATTTAGTGTCGCCCCGGATGAAAAAAAATACACACAGCCATCCATGTAATAATAAAAATTTTCGCCCTTTTATCTTAGTAAAACTATTCCAAATTCTTAATATTTACCCCTTTTTTACTTAGCTTTAATAATATCTTAAATATCTTTTATCTTTTTCCATGCTTTAAATGCGTATTCTTTTGTTGTTCTAAAAACCTTAATCCATTCGTCTAATCACCAGTGGCCGAGAGGTTCTGCTCTCGAAGCTGGTAGACGGGAGGTGCTGGGTTCGATCCCAATTGCGCCCGTCGGTCTAATCGTTCGGAGTTTTCGTGGTTTTCTTCGAGCCGTGGATCTTCCATGCGTTAATACGGATTAGGTTCCCTTAGAAAGACCCCCACGGAGGGCACTCCCACCGGGCCTATATCCCTCGTGTAGATAATTGGCCGTCAAAAATCAACCCAACCCAACCCATTCGTCTAATCTTATAAAACGCATTAAATTACTTTTTCATTTTATTCTAAAACTAAATTCTTTTTGTTTCGAATGATTTTAATAGCATTTGTCCTCTGATATTCTATTTCCCATAATTTTATGGGCAGCCTCCCGCCAACATTTGTTTGCGTAATAATTCTGACGCCGAGGCTAAAGAGTTCACATCGTCGTCACGCGTGCTTTCCCCCTTCCCCTGGAGCTAAGTCCTATCATATTCTGCATCTCATCGCGTCTTTCCGGCTACTTTTACGGGATTTGTTCATTTACTTGTAATGCATCCGTCCGCGTTCTGTTTCTTTGAATAATTATACTGTTACATCGACGAGAAGAGAGAGATTCTTACGTTTTTCGGTTGTTTAATAAATCCACGTCACTTGAGGTGAATGGCTTTTAATGTGTAGATTCTAATACTTTTAACATCTTAAGTTTATTATGAAGTATATCAGCGATTATTCGAGAGTTGATGGATAAGCTACTAGAAATGTTACGATATGTGTCTGCCAAATAAACAAAAGTTTAAATTACGATGCCTCTGTATTAATTATTCCATGGAAAATTCTTTCATTGGTTATGGATCCTGTCTTGTAATTCGCCACCACCACTGCAACCTGGTTGTCTCATGATAACAGAGGGTTGGCATTGATTACTATACTACATTTTACATTTATTTCATATATACGAGCATCTCCGGAATGTCACAAAAGTCGACAGCAACATGCAACATGTACATAAATTTGGGAAAGTTCGTAAGCTACACCTACATTCAAACTGAATGCTCCCGACCCTGCTTTGTGCTTCGAGATTAAAAAATAACGAAGCTGCGTAAAGTGAAAAGGCAGAAAAAATAAATAGAACGCAAAGAAAAAATTCGACGGCAATTGTTAAAAAGAACAGGATCTTCTTTCGACGATATAAAATAGAAGATTTAATGAAGTATAAAAATCTTATGAAATATTCGATGGTATTATTTAAGTATTGCGCGGCAGCGCAATACTTATTTATTTCCAGTGTCACTTCTCAATGTTAATTTAACATGGAAAAGCCTATGGAGATGATAACTTTTTCATTTTTTCTTCCCACCTTTTTGTCCCTGATGCCACTCATTTTTTATTCTTTACTAATTCTAATGATATTATAAATTTAAAGTGTAAAAACGTTTGCCTGACGTCAGGGTCAAAACGAATGGTAAAATGCCTTTGCTTATCGGTGAATTATAACCCAGAGATAAACATGGGCCAATTTTTGTTTACATTTTTCAAATATTTTTCTTAATAATTCCAATTTTCGCTTTTTTCTTTGAAAATCAACGGACATTTTTTCATAGAAAATGTAAAATTTTTACTTCATTGTTGCAAATTTTCAAAAGCCTTAATAATAATTTATTTCTTTTTAGGTAAAAGATTAAATTGAGCTGTTTTTTTTTTTTTTTTTTTTTTTTTTTTTTTTTTTTTTTTTTTTTTTTTTCAAAAATTAAAAAGGTGAATATGGCGTCATAGTGGAAATAAGAAGGCTATTTTCAGAATAAGTTTTTGCTTTGGTCACGTTTATATTTTAGTAAAAAGTTTCTAATGGATAGCTATTTTTACGCAGGTAGCGAACTTAGTGGGGAATTACATAACTTAAATTTTAAAATGTATTTTTTTCCTAGATGAGAACTATTTATACCCCAAGTTAAACTTAGGTAATAATTTTCTGATGTGTTTACATCACCCCTTGGGAGAGATTAAGGTTTAAAAATTTAAGTAAAACTTTTATTTTTTATTTTTTACTGTATCACAGCTATAATATTGTTAAATATTAGCAGTAAGGATTCAACACAATTTACATTTACATTCATAGCGTTCCTGAGTGGGAAATAGGGTATCTAAATTTAAGTGAAGTTAATTTTTTATGATTTGATTATAGATTTTTTATGATCAGATTGGAAGTTTTTGTCCAAACTACCGCAACCTGCTTTACTACAGTATTGAAACATTTTGAATTACACATTGGTAAACTGCATCCCACATTGTGATGCAATACCGCATACATCAAAGCCTGATGATGATACTCTCTATTAATTTTGAAATGCGTTCGTCTGAGTGCATAGTTATTTAAAAACTTGACCATATTAAACAAAAACATAATTTGAAGAACAAATAATAAAAAAAAAAAATTACTTCCTACATTGTTTAAGCCCGAGAAGTTACAGATATTAAGTCATTTCATTCAATTAGTTCTACATTTAACGTTAAATTTTTGTAACAAATTATTTAAGCCAATTGAAGATTAAAAAAATAAAATAAAATTCATACTATATGATACTTAAAACACCCTAAAAAAAATAGATTCCGTTCAAATGAAATCGAAATAAATCTTAGACTTCTTCCATTTTTAATTGAAAATATTTGTATTGCAGATTTTGTATTATGTTTATGACAATTGTGCATAAAATGATAAGATGAATGCAAAATACAAAATTTAAAAAAATGTCTAAGATTTATTTCGATTTCATTTGAACGGAATCTATTTTTTTAGGGTGTTTTAAGTATCATATTATATGAATTTTATTTTTATTTTTTAACCTTCAATTGGATTAACTAATTTGTTACAAAAATTTAACGTTAAATGTAGAACTAATTGAATGAAATGACTTAATATCTGTAACTTCTCAGGCTTAAACAATGTAGGGAATAAATTTTGTTTTTTTTTTAAATTTGTTCTTCAAATTATGTTTTTGTTTAATGTAAATAAAGCCAGAATGAAATGTTATGAAAATAAACCGCTTTTAAGCTGAATATTGGTTGTGAAAAATGCTACTATCTGTATTTTTCTTTTGTCTTCGTCTTAATAAATGTCAGTATTCGTCGTAGAAATGAGTTATGATCTATAAATAGGAGTCTCATCCGATATAATTATAGATAGTTTAGATTTAAGACACCAAACAAGCGCGTTTATTTTATATAAAATGACGTCATCCGCCTCCGCTGAAGAATTCCTCAGTTACGATCCAGTTTTAAACAATATCTACAGTAAAATATGCATAGGACGTGACTATCGCTAAATAATACACAAGTCCAAAGAAAAAAGAGATTTCGTCATTCAAGAAACTGGACAAATAAAATCGACTATCTCATGATTCATATGCAATCATTTGTTTGTAATATTAATATAGATACTTAAAATTAAATTTAATTCATAATAGTTCCATGTTTTATAAGAAATCATTCATTTATATTTTTCAAAATAACACGTATTTTAAGTAGACTTTTTTCATGTTTTTATGAGAAAATGACAACAAAAAAAGATATAATTGCTATTTTCCAACTATTTTCTCTTTGCTTTCTACTGAAATGGTGTACTTGGTTTGCCACATGAAAACAAATGGTGCTGAAAACTACAAAAAATTATTATCTCAAAAATAAATGGAAGTGTAGTTTTCAAACAAATTGCACTTAAAAGTACTTTTTTTTTTAACAATACGCTGGTATAAAAATTGAAAATGTGCGATGCTTCGAATTTAAAAAAATGCAGTAGAGATTATTCCGTACAATGATACACCTGCATTGTTTTACGGCTGGTTTATACAACGTAACGTTATTTTTTGGTGAGGACACTTTGATAGGTGGAAGAAAGAAATTTCATACCGGAAGCTAAAAAATGTATTTTTAAAATATAGTGGAGCGAATAGAATCGAAAAATAGAATCATGAATATAAAACTTGGGTGGCGTTTTCCCACACTCGACCGCTATTGTTTGCCCACAATGCTCTATCTATGTTCATAATTTGAAGAAAATTAGAAAAAATCAGAAACTCTTCCATGAAAGCTTTTAAATTCGTGTAAATATACTCATACATACAAATGAAAATTATCTGTATATTTTTATCTAAAAAATGAACGAAAACCATGCATATTATACAAAAACATTATTAATCTTTTAATTGATCCAACGCGAATATGCTTACATTTGGACACAAATATCAAAGAAATGATTTCATACTATTCACAAATGAATTAAAATGAATAATTACCTCATTAAAAATATGCATTAAAGAAAGTTTTTCCCTTTGTAAGACCGAATCTGTTACTCCGAGGAAATATGATTATTATTTCGCTGAGCCACGCATAAAGCATATTTAAATAAACATGTTTGCAAGCCTCACAGTAATAACAATATATCTACTCATAGATGCAGAAATAGAACAGAAATTCAATAGAACAGAAATTCAAAGCTTTATATCCTTCTATATATAAAAATGTAACGCTTTGGAAATGGACCAATGAAAATCTGCGCAGATACCACGAAACTCATCTGATTGATCAGACCTTTTTGACGCTATAAGAGGGGGGGGGGGGACCCGGCTCTGTCACCAAACAGAGCCAAGTTTGTCGCCAACCTGCAAAAATTAGTCGACGAAAGCGACATTTCCAGTATTTCGCCAAATTTCCATAGACTCCCATTGAAATACATAGTGTGTTCACAAAGTTTCAAGACTGGTCTGATAATTCTAAATTTATTAAACATTTTTGTACAGCGAACAAGAATTCTTCGAAATATGACCCTTGGGCATCAACACACCGCTGCCAGCGTTTTTTTCAATTGTTCATACGATCCCTGGAAGTCTTCACGTACGAGGCTGTTAAAGGACTTCGTCGAAGCTGCCTGGATCGCTGGAATCCTGACAAATCGCTTCCCTTTCAGGTCTTTTTTGATCCGGGGGCACAAAAAGAAAGTCCTGGGAGCGAGGTCGGGCCTGTAGATGGTTTGCGGCAGTATTACTACGTTAAAGATAGCCAAAACTTCGGCGGCGGCGAGCGACTTGTGAGAGTGTGCATTGTCGTGGGGAACAAACCAATCGTTTCTGATGTCTGGGCGTACGCGACGGGTCAGGTCAGTTATTCTCTGGGGTGATCCATCAGTTTTGGCTGTATTTAACGTGGCAATACTGCTGCAAGCCCTTTACAACTCTGACCTCCGTTCCAGCAACCTTTTTTTGTTCCCCCGGGTCAAGAAAGATCTGAAAGGGAAGCGATTCGACACGATTCCAGCGATCTAGGCAGCTTCGACGAGGTCTCTTAACAGCCTTTCGTGCGAAGACTTCTATGGGGCCTATGAACAATGGAAAAAATGCTGGCAGTGGTATGTTGATGCTCAAGGGTCATATTTCGAAGAATTTTAGTTCGCTGTAGAAAAATGTTTCATAAATTTTGAATTATCTGACCAGTCTTGAAACTTTGTGTACACACCATGTATAATAGGGTTTACTTGCTTCCAGAAAATGAACAAATTGAGATATTTCAATGCAACAAAAATTAATATTATCTTATGAATAGAGCTTAATTGAACTATTTACATTATTTTTAAGCACAAACAATAATCTGGGTTTGGCTAGAAAATAGGGATTGCTTCGCGATACCCAATGGAATCTCGAAGCAATCACGCGGGGGGCT
Source organism: Maratus speciosus (assembly GCA_963932465.1). Classification (NCBI taxonomy): domain Eukaryota; kingdom Metazoa; phylum Arthropoda; class Arachnida; order Araneae; family Salticidae; genus Maratus; species Maratus speciosus. The sequence goes on from OZ010797.1 coordinate 168,699,626, forward strand.
GGTGAGTGAAGCGAGCAAGGGGGGGGGCGGAGCCCCCCTAGTTTCTATTAAGGATAATCATTATAAAATATAGCGTTTTCATAACTTAGCAAAACTTGTCGGATGAAATTTTTTATCTACGTTATTTTCTAAGAACGTTTTAACCACTTGTTCCTTTGTAAGGCCGAGTTTGTTATTCCGAAGAAATATGAATATTATTACGTTGAGACACGCATAAAGCATATTTAAATAAACATGTTTGCAAGCCTCAGAGTAATAACAATATATCTAGACATATATGCAGCATAAATTCATAGCTTTATATTTCTATTAAAAATAATCATTATAAAATAAAGCGTTTTCATAATATAGTCAAACTTGTCGGATGAAATTTTTTATATACGTTATTATCTAAGAACATTTCAACCACTTGTTCTCTATTTTATTGTATTTAATTAAGGGGGCACAGTACTTTTAAGATTGTCAAAAACGATCAAAAACACCACGATTTTCAAAACACGAAAGTTAAAATAATATGCAATTAAGGTCTTTCTTTTTCATTTCTGTCTAAAGTATACATTCTTAAGTATATTAGACAAGAAAATAAATGTTGTATATACAAAAGTATTCTTTAAATTTTAATTTTTTAAATTCACATCACTATTAAGTGCTGCGAAACTAGACATTATGCATATAGAAAGCTATTTTGACCAAAACAGAATAATAACACACTTATCACTAAGTTAAGGGTCTCTGGACTCTTAAAATTGGAAAAAATGAAAAAAAAAATACCATTTTCAACATTTAACGCCTTAAAATATATTTGATTTTAAGACATAATTTTTATTGGATTTAAAAGATATAAATATGCTCTGTCATTTCATGCATTTAAAAAATTGCAAGATGCATAAAACGCATTTATATACAGGAAGCTCCAAACTGTCAGACATATTTCGAGCATAAAATTGGCATAACAGATTACGCGCAAGATTACAAAATAAATTTTGCAACTAGTATGAAAATTTTAGTGTCTACTTACTTCAGAATGTAATAATTACTCTGTTACCTAAAAAATTTATATTTAAAGCATTTTTATAATTTTAATACAAAGTTGTATTTAGCTATTGCAAAATTTAGAAAATGTCAACAGTGTAATCGCCTAAAAAATATTTTTTTGAATAACAAAAAGGAAATTTTATGTTCCGTTTACACAGACTAAGATGAAACATATGCTTCAAAAATTTCATGAAAAAATATTCAGAAGATTTTGAGATAACGTGGGGGTTATGGTCAAAAATGTCATTTAGAGAAAAATAACTTCAAAGTTTCGGAACCCCTGTTTCAGCTATTGGACGGGTATAATTCTAAAAGCCATAACTTCTGTTTTAATGGGAATTTCAAGGAAACAATCATATTAAAATGTTCAGACAATATAAGAGTTTAACATCTAAAACAATTCAATTTTCGGAAATTTTAAAGCTTTAACCCTCTCGCTGCGCAACCCGAGAAATACTCGGGCATGCATTTTCCCGTCAAATTAATACTATTTGGTTGTTCCCACCAGTTATCTTTTAGCGAAAACTTTGTCTGATTTAATCAGGACATTTTCCCCGATTAAGATAGTAAAAAATTTCTGCTTTAAAGGACCGCTGATAAAAGATTAAATATTCTGTAAAAGACGCTCATCGCGAAGAATTATTTATGCAGCGAGAGGGTTAACAGTCCTAAAACCCTTATAAACAGAAATATACGCAAAAAGTATTGTTTAAAATTTCTTTTTACGCAAAATTTAATAACATTTGAATTTTTTAAAAAATAAATCTTATTTTTCAAGCGGAAAAAAAAAATAAATAGAAAAGCATGTCAATTATTTTGATTTTAGCATATGAAAAGCATATGTACTTAATTTTTTTTAAACTGTGACTTATAGAGTTTGAAAATAACAGTGCGAGCAAACTTAAATTTACTAATCTAAGAAAAGGCATCTTAAAATTTCAAGATCCCAATACATCCCATTATACAAGCTATCTATAAATGATTATAACACATGAACAATGTTGCCACATTGGGGACTTCTTTAACCCTCCAACTGTCTTGGAAAAGGGCAAAATTGTAATGTTGTTTTCTCTGCATTTTGTTTTAAATGCTAAAAAAATATTATTCTTTGAACATTTTATAAAAAAACTTAATAACGAATATGAATGCAATCCTTGGAGGCATTAATCATTGTTCAATGTATTAAAAATACATTAAATCAATAGAATTATATTACTTTAAATATTGCTTGTATTGCAGTGAAACCTGGAGCTTAGTGAACGTATTAACACGGGCTTGTCAGTGAGGGGGTTAATTCAGATTATTTGACTGTCATCACTTTTTTAAAATAGCATAATTCGTGTTATATTTCAGAATTTTTAATCTGTTTCTAAATAGGCCGAATATTTCTATTAAAAAAAATAAATAAAAAAAACAGTAACAATAAACAATCTGTGGACAAAAAAGTCCCCAATCAGGCAACACTGCACATGATATAATGCAGATTGTTGAATGCGGTTTTTGCATATTGTTCAGAAACGTTTAAAGATTCAGAATAAATTAAAAACAAAAAATAGATTTTTTGAAGGTTTAACAATCTCGCTGCTTAATTGTTTTATCAAAATAGCTTCAAAAATTGCGTACTTAATTCCTTCGCGACGAGTATCTTTTAAGAATTTTTATTCTTTTGCCACCGGTTTTTTAAAACAAAAAGTTTCGCCTGATTTAATCGGGAAAATGCTCCGATTAGATAAGGCAAAATTTACAATAAAAAGTAATTGGTGGGAATGATCAAGGCGGGTTAATTAGACGCAGGAACTGCATCCCTGATTAAATCTCGGGTTGCGCAAATTTTGCTACTTTTACGTTGCCCGAGGAACTCTCGGGTTGCGCAGCGAGAGGGTTAAAGGTCCTGTACCCCTTAATTTTTGTTGTGCCCCTTTGATTACGGTGCAAGAGTGGCGACTATTTTAATATTCAGTCGTACCGCAATTTGTCTAAAAGGTCCATTACTTGTTATAAAATTAATTTTTTATAAAATTCGTTTAATACATCCGTCAGAAGTAATACACTTTAGAATTAGTTATAGAGACTTAACTTTATCTTATTCCAAAAAGCATTATTGGTTGAACAAACAAAAATATTTTTAAAAGAATGATTTCTTTTTCATTCGCATCTCTTCAGCTTTCTAGACATCGAAAGATTGTGGAGGGAAAGTTTCAGTTCGGAATTATTCCTACATTTCTATTGTAGGAGCATTATATGTGTACATTTTCTAATTCTATAAAATACTAAAAAATATATATTATAAATAAAACATTTGAGTGGAGTTATAAATATTGCACAAAAATGATAGGTAATGAACCTAGGTTGTCATGGTGGTTTACGTCATATTTAAAATGGAGTCATGTTATTTCCGTATTACTGAATTTGATGTATATAATCCCAGATAGCATGAACATTAGCAGCAAGTTTGATTTTTTCTGACATTATCTTGCCGTAACAAATTTGAATTGAGATATTCGCATCAAATTTCCCGCAAGGCATACCATCACCCACTTGCATGAGTAGTTTGTTGTGAAACTGATGACAAGACTGTCTTCAATTCACAAAAGTGACGAAACCAAAATATCCCTCTGTGGAGAGAATAGATAATCAGCACATACGCAAAAATTTCAGAAATTTTATTCAATTGGCACCGCTTTTTCTAAACGCTATACTTTTCAAATACCAAAAATGGCTCGCTACTAAACGTGCAAATATTACCGAACTTTCTTATGGTGATGAAAACGATGCATTCGTATCAATAGACCTGAACAGTTCTATGGGTCCACGAAGGGGTTGAACTTATCGTGTAACATTTGTAAACATCTTGTGGGGCAAGGAAAGATTGCTACTTGGCAGTATTTTTGATTACTTGGTTGCCGTTAATTTGCAATAAATTTGATACAGAATCAATTTAACTTCCACGACAAGTTAGCTTCAAGTTCAGAGCGTGGTGACTTCGGCGTTTGCGTTATCTTGCTTCAGTCTTGTTATGAACTTTCAGTCTTGTCATGCTAAGCTTGCTGCAACTTTGCAAGTTTCCAAAGCAAGACTGCTGCAAATTCTCTGAAAATTAAAAATGCTATCTGGGATTCTAATAAATTTGTATTCAAGCATTTTTTAATAAGAGTGTAACAGCTATTGCAACAAGTTATAATTATTTCTAAAATAAGTTATAGTACGAACGAAACTCATATAGCACGTTTGACGTAAATTTTCCTACTTGTTAAAATTACAGAGAAAAGTGTCACAATAATACTAGAAAGACCGAGAATTTTACTCAAATTTAAAAAAAAAAATTTCACACCAGAATTTTTATTTTAAATTATTAACTTATCCTTTTTATTTATTAACTTTCTTTGTACCTTTTAAACTAGTTTTATATTAAAAAAAAATTCTGGTTCGAACCGAGATATATTCATTTGGTAGCAGTTAAAATGACTGCTCGCGAGCTTTCTAGTGTTAATGTTGATGATGATAACAACGTATTATTTCGTTCGACAGTATTTCGGATTCACGTACTGAATAATCATCACGAATATTAGTTAAAATCCTTTTATATTAACGCGTTATTCTTATTCGCCTGCACTTAAGTCTGATTTCTTTTAGTCTTTTCTAAAGGATTATCATATAAGGTTTCTCGAGAACATGGAAGATCATTCTAGTTTAGATACAATGTAACAACTCAATTTCCTTTTCTTGTTTCCAAGTAGTTAATTTGCATTTTAATAATGATTATAAAGTGAAAGTATTTTAAATCAATAGTTTTTTTTAACTGATTTAATTTCGCAAAGGGTATTGGAAAGTCATTTAGTAATAATACAAACACTTGACTGAAGTTATAGTTGTCAGGAAAAAAAAACTTTTAAATTCTAATGATAAAGGTTCATTTGCATTTTATGAGTTATTATAAAGTGAAAATCCTTTTTGAAAAAAAAAAATCTATTTTGCAACATATGTTAGTAAATTGATGAATAAATAGATAAATACAGTCACACCTTAGAAAAAGTCATTAACAATACACATAATAATTTGGAGGGTTATAATTATGTGACTGAAGCTACACCCTATGGCATTGTGGTATCACAAAAATGTCACATTGTGACTTTGTGAGCATTGATGTGGCGTGAATGTGAAGTCACAGTGACGTGGATGTGAAATCATTTTGACAGTTTTTAAATCTTTCTTGGACTTAAGTTGTGACCACTTTGTGAAATCGTGGTGTGACAAATTTGTGAAAAGCGTGACTACATAGAGGTAGTTACACTTTTCACGATTACTGCATGATTACGCCTACGCAATATTAATAACTTATATCATAGAGATGATGTAATCTTGCATTAAGACACCGCCCTCTGAATACTGGACCTGAGAGTTACAACAAAAATGGTAGCTACCAAAGGCGGAATTTTTTTTTAATGTACCTACGGTCCCTTAAATTTCGACACCAGTATTTATAAAATATTTCTTTGACTTGTTTAATCTCAGAAAAATAAAACGGAAGAAGCTTTAACCCCTTAACGCTCGAATTAAATTACGGTTGAATAATTCAAATTGCTAATTGGCACCACTTTTATGAAAAAGAAATATTCACCTTATTTAATGACAGTAAAAACGATACTAAAATATAGCCAATTTCACTATTTTATAAAACTGGGGGGAATGAAACAATTTGAGTAAAAGACACAGCCCGAGAATATGACGGGAGCGAGAATTAAGGGGTTAAACAAATATTGGTACTAAAATTGAACGGACCGTGCCATTTTTGTGTCAGCGCTCAGGCCTAATTAAGAGACTACATTAGTGACGCGGAGAAACTCAAACGAATAATGTGGGGAAATCTTTTCAGCTATCTTGCTTGCATTTTAATATTTTTAGATTTTTTTATAGGTTACCTGAAGTCGATATCTTATATTGTACATTTGTACTTTTTCGATTTTCATAACAGATTTATTACACACAGACTAAAGAGTGATTATAAAGAGTTTTCATTCTAATAAAACCTGCAGACGAGACAGTTTTATAATATCTGGGGTTACTAATATATTCGTCATATTTTCATAAAAGAACTACCCAACTCCTTTCCATAATTGAGGTGCCTATTCCCTTCTCTATGTTATAGCATGCTAAATATGTTTTTATTTTTATTATTTATTTATTTATTTATTTATATTTTTATGATGAATATAATAGGAATAAAGGGGAAATTTATTTTTAATAAAAATTCATTTAAAATTTTAATTTATTGCTTGTGATTTAATTGGTTTTCCTCAAATCCTGATTTATCTAATAAACATTCCTTTATACAAAGGCCTCTTTCATAATATTAGTATAGCATAATTTTTGTTAACAATGTTTTTCAAAAAAACTGAAAATAACATCTATATATTATAGCATATATTAAGTAAATATATTCAAACTTTTAAACCTTTTATTTCAAAATTTTCAGCATCAAAGCAAACATGTTCAAATTTGTTTTTAAAGAGATATGTTCCACTAAAATTTTTACATAATTAATATTTCAATTCGAACAACGAGAATATGCTTACATTTTCGCTGAAAATTAAAACAATTGTTTCCGCTTTATGTATAAAATGAATTAAAATAAAAATAACCTCATTAAAAACACGCATTATTGAAAACGTTTTCCTTTGTAAACATAAACTTGCTCTTTCGAAGGAAAATTATTATTACAACATTGATTGTTACTTACGTTCAATGCATATTTAAAAGCATGTATGCAGGATTTAGAGTTGTAAATTTTCTATCGAAATAAAAGCAGCATAAATCCAATGGCATATATTTTAGGATTTTTGTATAGCTATATTTATTATAAAATAAAATCTTTTGAAATTATTTTATATTTTACTAGTGAGAAATTTGTTCGATATTTGGTTGGATTAGAAACTTTTAAATTTACAACGACGCATATTTTATGGTTTTAGAACATTCACTATAAAATAAATTTTTACATCATATTAAAATTTTGTCCAGAGATATATCTTAAAATTCTATCATATAACATTTTTTAAAAATGCCTTTGATATTTTATATATGATATGTGTTATATCCATTTTTAAAGAAACTGCTGTATATGCAGTGATAGAACCAAATAGTATATATACAACTCATTTATGTACTTCAAATGAAGAAGGAATACCATATGAATAAACACCTTTTTAAACGGCATATACACTTTATTTTTCGGTTTAAAGTATTAAATAATGTAACATATTTTTACATAAATAGTTTTAAATATTTTGCTATCAGAATAAAATTTTGTCAGGAAAAATCTTTTAGATCGCTTTTTATGAAATAAACAACAGATGAATAAATAACATATTGATGCAAAGAACTATATTTACAGTTTTATTGTATTCAAGAAAGCGTAAATATTTTAACCACTTTTAATGAAATTCGTTTAAAAAGTAATGATACACATTCTTTGATACGAATATATTGCAATACAAAGACAAACTACAAGTAAATAGAATTTGAAGCAATTTTTTAAAAGCTTGAAGCATCATTTTGAAAGTTTCTTATTAATACACTAAAAACTAGTCGTTGGGGGCCCCCGTAATATTTACTCATCATGGATAAGCATAATATAAAATATGAAAATAAAACATGTGTAAGCTATTTATAAAATGCATGTCCAAGGATAACTAATGTTACTGAAATTTAATAGGCTTTGTCGCACTATTACGTTCTAAGTACATACCAAATTTCAAGCCTCTATCTCAAATTGTTCGGTAGATAGAGTGTTTAAAATCGTGACTTGATGAAGTCATAAATTGTAAATGCTCTGTTACTGAATTGCGTAAAAGAAACATCCTTATAACTCAAAAAATGATAATCCCGTTAACTAACAGTTTACTGCGTTGGATTAAGCTCATTTCCAATTAAAATATATCTATGAATTGAAATTTAAATGAAATACAGGGTCATGAAAAACCGAAGTGTGTGGAAAATAGGATTACAAATATCTCGGCAACTAACTATTCGATCGACTCCATTCTTTATGCACAATTTACGTTTTTTTTATTGTCTTTTATATTCACTCCTTAAAATGAAAATTTTCGAAAAGTTTTATGTACCTCTTATCAGAACGAATATTTCGAGAGTCCGAAAAAATAGTTCCGGATAATCGAGGTTAAAGAAGTTCAATAGGCTTCTTCTCGTTCTTAAATACTAAGTACACACAAAATTTCAAGTCTCTATCTCAATTTGTTGTTCGGGAGTTAGAGCGTTTACAGACACACACACAGACAGACGGACGGCAATTTTTTTTTTCTAAAAATATGTTTCTCGGAATCTCCAGTGTCTGAAACGTGTAAATCCATAAAAAATCGATTTCTAAAACGATTACAAGATTTACTCTACACTACGTCTGATGGGTAAGTAATGAAACACACGCAGACTTATACATAGTTTCTGGCAGGGTCGCCAGTTTTATTAAGAAATTCCAAAAGAAGAATTTTTACTATGAGTAATAACGAAATGTTTGTAATTAAATGAAACAAAAATTACCATTTTCTGATACGAATTCAAATTTCTGAATAAAAATGAAGTCAATCTGACAACATCGATTTCTAGATAAAGCAGTCAATATAGTAACATGAAAATTTATTTCTTATTCCTTCTTAACCATTTGGAAAAATGGTTATTGTTCTCGTCAGGGTAGGAAATCAAAAGCATATCTGAAGGTTTTTATTGGTTTAATCCGCAATTTATTCGTTTTCTCATTGGTCTATACAGTAAACTGTGTTTCCCTTTACTTTCAACAGAGATGGATACCTTCTGTTGCCACTATGACAAAAAAGTAATAAAAACTAAAAAAAAAATAATAATAATAACTCAGAAACAAATTGAGATACAGCTTTCAAACAAATTGCATTTAAAAGAACACTTTTTTTTTCTATCCGACGGTGTAAAAAGTAATATTGTCGGATGTTTAGAAGTTTAAGAATGAAATTTCATTTAAAATTGGTGTCAGATTTCTTGGAAATCTGACGATGGAAAAGCCTTTTCCCGAACAGCCATTGAAATGCTTGGATAATACATAAGTTTCAGGTGGATATAATACGTACGAGTCGCTGCCGATTTTTGTCGCTTGGAATTTTTACGTGTAATAACACTATTAATGCTTAATTCATGGCGTACGTAATGTATGATCAACTCCGTGCAATTTTTTGTGTCTTAAATTTTAGTCTTTGAAAAAATCATTTTCCAAATGGTCGTTGTAATTTGTTAAATTGCTTTTTATTTATTTTTGGTTGTTGCTGCGCAATATCCGGTGTATAGGTCGCGGCTCAAATAAATCAGTTTTCTATCAGAAATTTCATTTAATAAAATGCAACATATTTTTCCTTGTACCTACTGGACATATTTTATTATTTATTAAATAAAATTTTTGTTTTATTGAACAAAATTTAATTTAGCCCGGCTTATACTCCGAAAATTACGGTGCAGCAATTATATCCATAAATAAAAAAATCCGTGCATTCATAGCATAATGGTAAATTAAAACTGATGCCAAAGTACGTAAAATGATTTTAATTTTAGAAGCAGATATTTTATTATTTCCCATATTAATAAAACATAATTGCAGATTATTTTAAAGGTACATACTTCAACAAAATACATAATTTGTTTTTTAAGTAAAACAAAACGAGTATGTTTACAAGTACGCGGAGAATTCAAAGAAAGCTTTACTCTAGAAATCAGATGAAATGTAAAATCACTTCATTAAAAACGTGAATAAACGAAAAGTTTTCTATTTTTAAAACTGAATTTGTTATCCCGAATAAATATAATTATTATTCCTCTGAGACACGCACAAAACATATTTAAAAAGCACGTTTGAAAACTTCAGAATAATAATACCTCTCGACAGATATGGTATACACATACCTGTACAGTATGCATTTAACGAAACATACTTCCTGTTTTTCTCTTGACTAGATTCATTATAAAATAAAACGTTTTGATATTATCCTAAAATTTTGCTTAAAAAATTGTTTTAAGCTTGTTATTATGTAAAATGTATTTAAACATATTGTTCTTATTTAAGAATTTCTGGTTTTTAATTTTTTTTCTTAAAAATTTTTTCTATAAAATAATATAGTATGCTAACACTTTAAATATCGCCAGAAGAAAACTTTTAGATGAGTCGTTATTTAAAAAAATTATAAAAGTATGTTTTGTCTTTTATGAAGTATATTTTGTATTTTCTATGATATATAGATTTCCCTCAATTAGTGCGGTTAATTAATCTCGTGAGATTACTGCACTAATAGAAATGTACATTGAATGGTCTATACATCCTCAGGCAATTTTCTCAAAAATTCAATATATAGAGGGTGCAATATGTTATCTATCGCCGATCTTTAATTTCTCAACCGTTGGTCATAGACATATAGTTCCAGTTACAAAAACGTTTCAAATGAGGTAAATATTCATGTTGTGGCATTATTTAAAGTAAAAAATAAAATTTATAAACATTACGAAATCTAACTTTTTATACGGTCCCCCAGTCCCTATAGTTATATTTAGTAAAAGTTTACACATATCATAATAGATATAACACAAAAAGTTTGACATCTGTACTACAAAAATTGACAAAGTTTTTAGATTTCAAAGCATGAGATTTTTTCACATGATTTTGCCTTTCAATGAGGGATCAGTTAAAAGATGAATTAAAATAATTCGAGATCAAAATCAGTGTGCAATGTCCTTTTTACGGCGAAACCACCTTTAGCCGGTATCGCCAAATCGGAGTATCACCAAAGATGGTTACTTCATCTAAAAATTTGAGAGGTATTTTAGGAGTCAAACAACATTCAAAAGTCAAAGTAGATACTGTTTGTTATCGGAAAGCAAAATCTTCCGCCATTTAGTGCATGTGTCCGGTCTGCATTGATTTTATCAAAATCGGGGTTAGTCGAGTTTCTTTAGCTGCGTTTGGCTGATTGCCAATCTTAGTGACAGCGTACAAGAAAACGACGAAGTAGAACTTCGGGAAATCCCCATGTCCACGTTAACATCCCTTTTGATAGTAGTATCGTCCCAGAGTGCTAGGCACGGCATTCGAAAACAAATAGTAGAATAGACATCAGTAATATAAAACAAACTCACTAAATCTAGATAAATGGCAGTGGAATGCAAACGATTAACCGAGCTATAACGAGAATGAAAATCGGGATTATGTAAATTACAATACTACCGCAGCGCCACACGTTCGGAATAAAACACAGGCCACTAGCAGTGAATGTGCTAGTAAGCGCTAAGATCGTGATGGCAGGCTACACATACACACAATATGCCGAAATGATACTTATTTATGATGGATATCAAAGGAATGCCAGGGCGGCTGCGATGGTTTATTCAGAACGTTTTCCTAAGAATCGACTTTCAACGCATGAAACAATAGCTGATACCTTGCACCGTCTTAGAGAAGACCGGCTCTGTTTCACCACGACCAAGAACAAGTAGGCGGGAAAAGTGTAATGTTCGAATGACACCGGAGGAGGTGCTAGCATTCGCCCTTTTAAATCCACAACTGAGCACGGCGGTTATAAGCGAGGCATTTGGGTACACGCGTCAGCACATCTGGCATATGTTACATGCACATGGTGCGCATCCATACCATCCGACACTGGTGCAAGCATTGATGCTGGGTGACCACGCACAACGATTTGATTATTGTAATTTTATGTTTAACATCTTAGAAGAAAATCCGTCGTTCCTCTGTGACAATCTGTGGACTAATGAGCCAATGTTTACACGGAGTGGCGTTATGAACGTGCAAAATGTGCATTACCGGTCGCTGGAAAACCCGCACATGCCCCGCAAAGTACGACACCATGTACGCTGGTCAACCAACGTGTGATGCGGTATATGGGGAACTCAGATTGTTGGACCCATTTTCTACGAAGGGACCTTAACGGGCGATCGTTAACTGCACCTGCTACGAAACACGGTACGTGAGTGGTATAAAGAGCTGACTCTCCGACATGCATGCCGTGTGTGATTTCAACATGACGAGGTACCTCCGCAAAAATCATAAAATGTCCGAGCGTATCTGGCCACCGAATTCAATCAACAGATCATTGTATATGGTGGTCTGGTAGTGTGGCCACCGCGTTTACCGGACTTGACTCCCATGAACTTCTACCTCTGGGGTCACATCAAGGCACAGGTCTATGTGATTGAGCCTACTTTTCTTGTTGATCTGAAGCAGCGCATCATCCTTGCTTGTCGCATAGTTACACCTGCTATGCTCCAACGTCCCAGGACTCAATATTGTCACGCATTCTATTGTGCATTTCCACCAATGGATAACACTTTGAGCAGTACCTCTAGTAGATTCCGGTATTTGATGTATTTTTTATATAATAGACAATTTTCTGATATTATAATAAATTAATATTTATTTTTCAGTTTAATTTCAGTATTTCATTCTTCACTTTGTACACGACCCGTAAAAGTCAGCTCAAATTTTTAAATGAAATAACCCTCTTTGGTGATACCCCAATTTAGCGATACCGATTTTGGATGGTTACGTCGTAAAAAGGACATTGGACTCTGATTTTGATCTCGAATTACTTTAATTCATCTTTTAACTGATCCCTCATTGAATGACAAAATCATGTGAAAAAATCTCAAACTTTGAAATTTAATAAGTTTGTCAATTTTTGTAGTACATATGCCAAACTTTTTGTGTTATATCTGTTGTGATATGTGTTAAATATCTGTTATATCTATCTAATATATCTATTATATATGTGTTAAACATCTGTTATATATGTGTTAAATATCTGTTATATATGTGTTAAATATCTGTTATATCTATCTAATATATCTGTTATGATACGTGTGTATATCTGTTATGATATCTGTAAAAAGTTAGGTTTCGTAATTTTTATAAAATTGATTTTTAACTTTAAATAATGCCACAGCATGAATGTTGACCTCATTTTAAACGCTTTTTGTAACTGGAACTATATGTCTACGACCAACGGTAGAGAAATTAAAGGTCGGCGATCCATAACATATTGCACCCCGTATATAAATAGACAATGTAATAATTCAGTGTAGTCAATGGGTTATATTTTTTAAATTCTGATTTCTTGATCGGCACTAATTTTCTGAAATTGTAAAATTTCACTTCTTTTCGCGTTAATCAATATGTCATTGAATAAGGCGAATTTTACCATTTCAAAATCTGGTGACAATCAAGAAATCTGAATTAGAGAAAAGTAGCCCACTAGAAACACTGTAATAATGTGTTGGTTTGTCCGGAAAGTTCATACCGATTCGTGATCACTGGCAACTATTATCATATCCTATTCGTACCACTATTTAAAAAACTCGTTTTATAGTATTTTTTTGCTTCTTGTTTTTTTTTTTAAACGTAGTTAAAATATATGTAAAATACTACCAATTTCAAAAAGTGGTACGAGACGAACTTAAATGACATAAAACTATATTCAACAAGAATTTGCCATCAAATCACAAATGAAGAGTTGAGTGGATGAACATTTTATACTATATTTTCTAAAAAAAATTATGTTTTGGGTGAAAGCGTTATGAGGTATCCTATCACAGGGTGAAGCTAAAATACTAAGATTCTATTTAGTCTTGAAGATTTAAGACATTATTCATTAATATTTAATAATGTCAGCAATATTAATAATTTTTAATATTTGAAAATGAAATATGAATAAGTTTTTGTGAGAGAGTTTAGTATCATACATGTTAATATTTTAAACACATGGTATCAAAAATAAAATAAATCATTAAAAATTACAGCAAAAACTTTCACTTCAATTGTAATTTTTGTTACTTAACATGTTCTTCCAGTTTGCTCTTCAAATGTTTCGGAAATAAGGCATTTTGAAACTTCTGGAGAGATGGAAGGTGGCTGTAGAATAGAATGGCACCTATATAATTTAATAAATGTATACTAAAATTTAAATCTGCTGCGTTTCAATTTTCCTTCAAAATCGGCACGAACTTTAAGGTCAACCCAATACTACGGTATTGTTTTTTCTGTATGAGTGTTAGAAAGTGTATATTATAGCTTGAAAATTTAAAAAATGTTTGTCTATTTTTCATGAATTTCCTGTTACATAAATAACAGAGCTAACGTAATAATCTAGAAACATTAAAAGTCAATTTTAGTTTTAATTCTGCTTTACTACAATTCTTCAGGTTATTTACGGTATCTTTCTTACCATTAGGTTAATTTTTAGAAATTTATATATATTGGTTCAAAACGTATTCTATTACAATTTAATTACTTTAAACTTACATACATTTTAATTATTAAGGGAGAGCATTGCAATTGCCAAATGTGCAGTTTTATTTCTTTATATATATATATATATATATATTGAGGTAACACAAAATTTTATTTTTTAATCCCCGGTGTACTTGCATAATTCATCTGATTACTGTATAGAAAAATATAAAATTCTATCAGAGGAATTCTAATTTTTAATAGCTCATTAGAATTCATTAATGTTATCTTGTTTTTCGACATTTTCTGCAATTTTCAAATATTCGATGATATGTTGCTTCTTCTTAGATAAATAAAAACATTATATCTTCTCTATATTCAAATATATAGAAAAAATATGTATGACTCTGATTAGAGCCTTTTTTTAGGTGCGTTCGTAATTATATAAATACATAGCACCTATAGTCGTCGTTCAGTCCGTCCGTCTGTCCGTCCGTCTGTCCGCATGTAACAGAGCAAAAACTACCCAACCGAATAGTCTGAAATTTCAAATATGTGATTGTTACAAAATTTTGTCGAGCCATTTCAAATTTTATGAAAATCGGATGTATAGTTTAATTACAGGGACAGTCAAAAGTTTTTCTTTACATTACGGCCAATGGGAAAAATTATTGGAAGTGGATTTTAATGATATTAGAGCCTTCCGAATGATCTGAAATTTTAAAGATATAATTGTTGCAAAATTTTGTCGAGCCATTTCCAATTTTAGGAAAATCGGATGTATAGTTTAATTACAGGGACAGCCAAAATTTTTTCTTTACATTACGGCCAATGGGAAAAATTATTGCAAGTGCATTTTAATGATATTACAGCCTTCCGAATGGTCTGAAATTTTAAAGATATAATTGTTGCAAAATTGTGTTGAGCTATTTCAAATTTTAGGAAAATCGGATGTATAGTTTAATTACAGGGACAGTCAAAAGTGTTCCGAAAAAATTATTGGAAGTGCATTTTAATGATGTATCAGATTATGCACGTTATGAAGTGCAAAAAATTATACATTCAGTACAATATGGGGTGCAAAAAATAATTTTAAAACTAGTTATAGTACGAACGCACCTCATTTGCCACGTTTGACGAGCAATTTCCAACTTGTTTTTGTTAATGTGGCTTTTGCTGCCTCCTTTATAAGTTTTTCCTGCCCAAGCTTAGTGAGAGTAACACTGAACAGTGCTAACTTTTTTCACTTTTTCTTTTCTTATAGCAATTTTACAACTACAGCTATAGCTTTTATTAAGCTTTTTATCATTTAACTTGCTTGACTTAAGTTTTAACTTTATTAAATCATTATTTTTCAAATTCTTTTTTTTTCTTTAACTTTGTTATTTTTTCTTTCAAGTAGATTTTAACTACGGTTCTACTTATTCCAATGTCTCACACAACATAAGCCAACTCATTTTTAAGGCTGAGTGTTAAGCTGATATAAAGAAGGAAATCCCTTAATGCTGCTCACCTGTTTAGCGAAAGCAACATCAACCATTTCGTGCTATATGCAAATATCGAAAATTTGCGCCCCATTAACTGAAAAGTGCACTAACGGAAACAGGGCTAAGCGAGGGATACCTGTACACCATAACTACTTATATAGAAATTGCTGCGAACGTTAGATAATAGACTGATAGAGCAAATAATTAACCCTTAACCGCCGAAATACTTATCCTAGACACAGGCATCTGTTGCGCGAATTTATTTCATTCACATGACTTAAAAAAAAAAAAAAAAAAAAAAAAAAAAAAAAAAAAAAAAAAATGTTACATGTACTTTGACAATATGTGCAAGAGAAATTCATTAACTAGAAAACAGGAATTCTGCTTTTTCAAAATTTAGTGTCGCCCCCGATGAATATATATAGATAGATAGTTCAATTTTAAGACTTAAAACACATGCTTTTAATTTATATAAAATGACATCATCCGCATCCGTTGAAGAATTCCTCAGTTATGATCCAGTCTTAAACAACATCTACAGTAAAATATGCATAGGACGAGACTATCGCTAAATAATACACAAATCCAAAAAAAAAAAAAAAAAAAAAAGAGATTTCGTCATTCAAGAAACTGGAAAAAAAGTCGACTCTCTCATGATTCATAAGTCATCATTTGTTTGTAATATTCATATAGATACTTAAAATTAAATTTAATTTATAATAGTTCCATGTTTTATCAGAAATCATTCAGTTATATTTTTCAAAATAACACGTATTTTAGGTAGATTTTTTTTTCTGTTTTTATGAGAAAATGGCAACAAAAAAAGATATAATTGTTATTTTCCAACGATTTTCTTTTTACTTTCTACAGGAATGGAGTACTTGAGTTGCCAAAATTAAACAAATGGTGTTGAAAACTGCAAAAAAAATTAATATTTCAAAATTAAATGGAGATAAAGTTTTCAAACAAACTGCATTTAAAAGTACATTTTTTTCCCAATACGACGGTATAAAAATTGAAAATGTGCGACGCTTAGAAGTTTTAAAAAATGCTGTAGAGTATTTAATCGCACTGCTTTGTTTTACGGCTGGATTATACAACGTAGCTTTATTTTTTGTAGCCAACATTTTAAAACTTGGGAGAATGAAATAGCATACCGATGCTAAAAAAGGTACTTTTAAAATATACTGGGGCGAATAGAATATAAAAATAGTATCATGAATATAAAGCTTGGGCGGCTATTTGCTGTTACTCCACCGCTATTGTTTGCCCAAAATGCTCTCTCTATGTCACAGTATTAAAATATTTATTTGCTTAAAAGACGTTATAAAAACACAAAAATCTATATTTACATGTTTCAACACTTTTTCTGAGACGTTATCAAAATGTATAATAGAAAATTACAAATGCATAAGAAAAACGAAAAAAATCATCGAATATAAACAAATAATCATGTAACGCGCCCTACATTTTCGCGATTGCTCGTGTTCCCTCTATGTCGCGACGCCGTAAGTTGTTCAACCATTCAACCCTTAAATTCGGGATACGAAAAGATAATGTATCGTTACAAACTCCGAAACCTCTTAAATAAATTTCAATGGACTCTCTTATAAATAATTGTAAATAAAAATTAGACCTGCAGATTATTTTACTCCCGTTAAAAATTATGTTAATGTTCACTATTTGATTTAGACGGGATAAAGTAGTATTACCTCTATTCTATTTTATGTTCGCTATACACTGAAGAGCCAAAACGTTATGCCCACCCCCACATTTTGCTATGAACTCGCTTTATTAACGTGGAGGGCACGTAATCAGGTGGGAATGGTATTTAACTACTGCTAGGGAGTATGAAGAATCATTTTTGAGCTTAATTCTGCCTGTGATGGGAAAGGTTGCTGGTATAAGCGACTTCGATAGTAGGCAGAATTCAATGGCACAATGGCTCAGAACGCGTATCCCCGAAACTGTTCGACTCGTGGGTTGTTTGCGACATACCGTCGTTAGTACTTATGCAAAGTTCATGAATAACGATGAAACCATCAGCAGACGCGATGGCGTTGGACTTCGACGCGTTGTCAAAGAAAAAGTACGTCGGAGCCCCCCCCCCCCACACACACACACACACACTTGATAAAAAAAATCGGTAACAGACATTGGCTCAGCTGACAGCCCAATACAATACAGGTCCAAGTAGAGTTATTTCAGAGCACACAGTTCAGCTGACACTGTTGGATATAAGGCTATGCAGCAAACACCCCCACAGATGTGCCCCTGTTCACCAAGCATCATCGCCAACTACTCCCACACTAGGCCCAATAACATCGTGCCTGAACCATGGATCGTTGGGAGAGAACTGCCTAGTCACATGAATCATGATACATCCTTCAACTCATCGATGGTCATTTCAAATTACACCTTCGTCCATGATAACTGTTGCTCGCCCTTATACAGCAGGCCACACAAAGGCCGGTTGTAGCTATATTAAGTTTTAGAAAACGTTCTAATGGTCATCTCTGGGACCTGTGGTTATGGTAGAACAGATCACAAAGGTCTCAGATTATCGGAAGATCATTGGAGACCTCTTGTACCCTTACAATGTTATCTCTCCTCCCAATTGGAAATGGAGTCTACTAGCAAGACAACACTCCATGACACAGGGTTGGGATTGTACTGGAGTGGTTCTAGGAGCATAATACGGAATTCCAGTTAAGGTCCTGGCAGCCTAACTAAACGGATCTTAATATGATAGAGCAGATTTGGGGTGTCATGGAACGGCAGCTCAGAGCTAAAAAACAACCATGCTGCAATATTACGGATTTACGCGACTGCAATTTGAACATCTGGTACAATCTGCCTTCGGTTATGTACCAAGAACGGGTGGCATCCATGGCAAGGCCGGTACAGCCGTTTTACAGACAGAAACTGAGATAATGTATTATTAGGTAGGTTGTCATAATGTTTTGGCTCTTCAGTGTATGTTCTTTGCATCTGATATTGAATTTTCGTTGGGTTATACCTATATAATGGTTTTGGATTCCTCCCTCCCTTATAAATGGAATCATATAAACTCCTGAGAGGTCATCTCTGTCAATTAGATCAATTTTAGTATTTAAAAGCATCTATAATTTTTTAATTTACTTTTAATGTGTTTTTATAACGTCTTTTAAGCAAATAAATATTTTAATATTATGATATGGTTAGAGTGGATGTAATTTTGACTTACTACTCGCACGTATTTACATTTGCTCTCTCTATGTTCAGAATTTGAAGAACATTTAAAAAAAAATCAGAAACTCTACCATGAAAGCTTTTATATTCACGTAAATATACACATACATACAACGGAAAATTATCTGTATATTTTTATCTAAAAAATGAACGAAAACCATACATATTATAAAAAAATATTATTAATTTTTTAATTGATCCAACGCAAGTATGCTTACATTTGGACACAAAATTCAAAGAAATGGTTTCGCTTTATTCACCAAATGAATTAAAATGAATAATCACCTCATTAAAAATATGCATTAACGGAAGCTTTTCCCTTTGTAAGACCGAATTTGTTATTCCGAAGAAATATGAATATTATTACGTTGAGACACGCATAAAGCATATTTAAATAAACATGTTTGCAAGCCTCAGAGTAATAACAATATATCTAGACATATATGCAACATAAATTCATAGCTTTGTATTTCTATTAACCCGAGAGTAGTCGCGACATTTTTTAGAACGTTAGTAGTCGCGTTCGGTCCATTTGCCGCTGTTACCAGCAGGCCGAAAGCGAAGGGGAAACTTGCCGGTGTTATCAGATGATCGAAAACGGATAACGTAGGGTGAAAATATTGACTGAACTTTAAAAGATTACAGCAATTATTCATTTTACAACTTTTTACAGCAATTATTTATTTCGCTTAAGTATATATTCAGTTGGCATCTAGATAAAACTTTTTATAACTCTTTCTTCGTTTTGCATAAATATTTAAAGGTAAATAGTAAATGATTTGATTGAATTTCTGATGTTACTATGAATTAATAATTAGTAGGAAAACATTTACGAATATGAATCTAAATTCGTGATAGGGGTATTTTTATTTATTTATTATTTTTTTTTTTGGAAGGACAGAATCAGAGTCAGGTACATTTTTATGATACTCCGGCACTCTCTATCCGTTTAATAAAATGAAATTAATTAATTTAGCATCAATATATTACACTGACATTAAACTGAACAATTAAACTTAAAGTAAAAATGGAACCTATGACATGCAACAGAAAATCAAATACAATACCACTAATTCACCAGCATATTGCGGACGAATGTCATTTAAAACATATGAAAAAACATCAAATTTGATGCAATAAACAATTAAAGACAATATATATATATATATATAAACTTTCTGTACAATAATACCATTGAAAAATAATGAAAATGACCAATAATTATGAAATCACAAACACCACATAAACCAAATATTATTAAAATATATAATTATATATATATATATATATATATATATATATAATAAAGAAAAAGGTAAAAAATACTTAACTTCGAAATTATAAATGTAAATGTTGTAACTACGTTTTATTTATTTATTTATTTTGTGGGGTGTCTGTGTGTGTATGAGGGGGGAGAGCAGGGGGGGGGGGCTCGCGAGATTTTGGATTAAATCCATTTTTCAAATGAAAATGCACGATTTGTAGTTTTTCTACTTATTTCAGGGTGGGAGCAGCGCCCTTGAATAAAAACTCTGGATACGAACTTCGCTTATGTAAAACAAATAATAAATAAGTTATTGAAATTATATATTTAATTTAAATACATTTGCAATTGTGGATTTAAATCCTAAGATGGATAAATTATTTTAATTAATAGAATCACTGAAAGTTTCATCTTAATAGGGATGTATTTTACAGCAACTATTTAATTAAAATAAATATTCAATTGTACATTTCATAATAAG
Organism: Maratus speciosus; assembly: GCA_963932465.1. Classification (NCBI taxonomy): domain Eukaryota; kingdom Metazoa; phylum Arthropoda; class Arachnida; order Araneae; family Salticidae; genus Maratus; species Maratus speciosus. The sequence goes on from OZ010797.1 coordinate 168,720,391, forward strand.
TTATTAATGTTATAATTTATTGTTTTATAATAACATTCATTAAAATAATAAAAACAATAAGAAAATTTTCTCCGAACTTATAAATATGCAGCAATAATTTAATTTAAATGAATTTTCTCTCATATTCTGGAAAACATTATTCTGAAAAATAGTTTGAACAATTGATCAAGGACAACAAATTTAAATTTGTTAGATACCGTCCCCAAGCCTCTATTGGATTTCAATAATAATAATAAAAAAACATTTTCTGCGGCATTGTTAAAAAAAATGTGTTTTTACTTACAGTATGAAAATTTAACAATAGATAATTTTTAGAAAAATACTTAAAATATTTTTTAAAATCATAGTATAAACATTCACTGAATTATCCAAAAGATATTTTTATTTGCGTAATTTCTAACCTACATTATAAAATTCTCATAATTTTTCTTATTGTACAAATAAATTATATGCATGTTCTTCGCAGATATACATACTACATTTCTGAGAAAATTGTTTTATCTTTCGAATTTGTTTTATTGTACAAAAACGACACTTTTCAGATTTTGGAGATGCGGCAATTTTTTTACTGATTCCCACAAAATTCTCTTCTCTCTCTTTTTAATGGTTATGCAGTGTTATTGTCTGCTCTCTTTCATTTATATGTTCCGGTAATAAATGGAAAGCAAGTTCTTTCAAATAATGATGATGAATTTCCCTTTTTTTTCCATAAACGATTATCAATTTGAGAATTTATTCTCGCAGTATTTGACAATGAAAAAAAAATATATAAGTGACTATCCATCAGTTTTTTATGCGAACTGACTTCACAACTAATAAAATAAAACAATTTTAAGTCATATTCTAAAAGTAAAAAAAAGTACTCCATGAACGGGTAAAATAGTAGAAAGAAAGAAAGACGAAATAACAACAGGCAGAGAGTCCGTACTTCGAAGAAACTTTCCCCCACAGATTTCGCAGAAATGGGAAAGGATGAACACGAGGGGGAAAAATTTAACTAACGCAAGTGGTCGCAACGCGGTCATTTAGACCGATTGAAACTTAAGAATGCGATAAAATGCTAAGAAATAGCAGGAATGACTTGCAATTTTACTACACAAGAGTGTGAACACTCAAGGTCAGCTACACGGAATTTAGCTATCATAACTTTAACGGGAAATGAGTTACAGGAAGATAAGGAATTACGGGCGGGGAAAAGACCTACGCGCGACTATTAACGGGTTAAGAATAATCATTATAAAATAAAGCGTTTTCATAATATAGTCAAACTTGTCGGATGAAATTTTTTATATACGTTATTATCTAAGAACATTTTAACCACTTGTTCTCTATTTTATTGCATTTAGTCAAGGTGGCACAGGACCTTTCAGATTGTTAAAAACGATCAAAAACCTCACCATTTTCGAAGTACATTTTCGAAGTTCAAATAATATGCAATTAAGATCTTTCTTTTTCCTTTCTGTCTAAAGTATACATTCTTAAGTATATAAGACAGAAAAATAAATGGTATATACTCAAAAGTAATGTTTAAATTTTAATTTTTAAAATTCATTTCACTATTACGTAAATAAAAATCATTAAAGTGCTGCACGCATGATAAAACTAGAACTTGTGTATATAGAAAGCTATTTTGTCCAAACTAGTATCATAACACACATATCTCCAACTTAAAACCAAAATATACGCAAAAAGTATTGTTTAAAATTTATTTTTAGACACAATTTAATAACATTTGATTAAAAAAAATAAATCATATTTTTCAAGTGCAAAAAATATAAATTAAAATTAAAATTAAAAAAGCATGTCTATTATTTTTGTTTTATCATGTAAACTATGAAGAAAAGCATACGTAGTTAAATTTTAAAAACTGTGGCTTATAGAGTGTCATAATAACAGTGTGTGCAAACGGAAATTTACTAATCTGAGAAAACGCATCGTAAAATTTCAACATCCCAGTGTCTTCCATTATACAAGTTTTTTACAAATGATAATAAATGATGAAATAATGCAGATTGTTGAATGCGGTTTTTTACATATTGTTCAAAAACGTTTAAATATTCATAAGAAATTAAAAACAAAAAATAGATTTTTTGGAAGTTTAACCCTTAAATGCCTGATTTTTCAAAAATCATTGTAATAATGTTTTTCGGCTTTCCTTTTTTAAATAAATATTGGGAAAGTACTTAAAAAAATCATATTTTGTTTTAGATATGGTTTACGGCTAAAAAACAGTTTGTTACTAATCGGCAATACTGATCATTAATTGAAAAATAATTTTCCTTGATAAAATTCTATAATATTAAACACACAAGAACTTTAGGAACTATAATAAGAAATAAATTTTACTTGTTCACTGCAGAACAAAATAAGATATTTCGCAAGCTTCCAAGCAAAACAAAAAGAACAAGTAGAAACAATTGAAAAAAAAACTATCCTTATTCTTAAACAGCACAAGTGTTGCCATCTACATTTTGAAAATCGATTTAATAATATTTTCAGAATGTATTTTACTGGCAACATTAGGCATTATAGATTCAATATTATTTTAATTGTATTTTAGAGCCTAAATTGGGTATGTTGCTGAAAAGCAACACGAGGCATTTAACCCCTTAACGCTCGAATTAAATTACGATTGAATAATTCAAATTGCTCAGTGGCACCACTTTTATTAAAAAGAAATATTCACCTTATTTAATGACAGTAAAAACGATACTAAAATATAACCAATTTCACTATTTTAAAAAACTGGTGGGAATCAAACAATTTGAGTAAATTACACTGCCCGTGAATATGACGGGAGCGAGAATTAAGGGGTTAAGGGTTAAAGGTCCTGTACCCCTTAATTTGTGTTGTGCTTCTTTGATTACGGTGCAAGTGTGGCGACTATTTTTATATTCAGTCGTACCACAATTTGTTTAAAAGGTCCATTACTTGTTATAAAATTAACTTGTTATAAAATTCACTTAATGCATCGGTCAGTAGTAATACAGTTTGGAATGAGTTACAGAAACTTTGCCTTCTCTTATTCCAAAAGCATTATTGGTTGAACGCAGAAAAATACTTTTAAAAGAATGATTTCTTTTTCATTTGCATCTCTTCATTTTTCTTGAAATTGAACGATTGCGGGTGAAAAGTTTCAGTTAGGAAATATTCCTATATTTCTATTGTAGGAGCATTATATGGGTACATTTCCTAATTCTATGAAATGCTAAAAAAAAAGATTTTATAAAAAAGATTTGAATTAATTTATAAATATTGCAGAAAATCCCTATAAGTAAAAATTTAATTAATAAATTTTAATTGATAAAATACTTCTTAAATTTATTAAATGATTGCATAAATCTTCTAATGCAGTTACAAATTCTCGAACTATAGTTTAGAAGATTAAATGTTTATGAATTCATAATTTGAGATATAAAGGGTTAAAAGGTCCAATACTTGAAAGATAACGCATGAAAGAATAAACAATTAGAAATCCAAGAATTTAAACGAAAACCAATTGTACTTACATTCAGTATAACATGTTGAAATATGCATTCAACATTTGAATCATGGAACATTTAAGATTCTTGACTATAAAAGGTACAATTAGAATTTAATGCATACTGTTAAGATATTAATTAAGCTAAAATTATTAAACTGCAATTATTACAAATTAAACCTAACTTATTCAGAAATAAATTACTCCCATCATTATTATATGCATTAAAATCTATAGCTACGCAGCTGTTCAATTTCTCATCTATATGCATACAGGGAGAATCACCTGGGTTGGTCCATATTAACCCCTTAACGCTCGAATTAAATTACGGTTGAATAATTCAAATTGCTTACTGGCACCACTTTTATGAAAAAGAAATATTCACCTTATTTAATGCCAATAAAAACGATACTAAAATATAACCAATTTCACTATTTTATAAAACTGGTGGGAATCAAATAATTTGAGTAAAAGACACAGTTCGAGAATATGACGGGAGCGAGAATTAAGGGTGTTAAACGTGAGGGCATCAGAGGTAAAAAAAAAAATAATGCAATAGTATGGCGATTATAATATCGCAGTTCTGTACATTGGAGTTATGAATAAAGTGGAATTGACATATGATCAAGCTATAACTGTAACCGGTTTTGCACAGGCTGTTTACCGCCGAAGGAAACACTCACCAGTAAACCTGATTTGAAATTTTATCTTTAAACACCTTATTCATGCAGAATTTTTGTCATATTTACACTAAAATTTAGATATTCATTTTTACTGGTGGAGGTTTACTTTGGCATTAGTCAAGCCCTGCGTCTCCGCCATATTGCGACAAATGAAATAATCTCCAGTCAGTTCCAATGAAAAAAATCATAATATCCGATCCAATTTCCACCAGTAAAAAGGAAGAGAAATTTTACATCAATAAGCCGCTAAAATAAGACGAAAATTTCTATTCAAAATTTACTGGTGGATGTTTGCATCGGCGATAACCAGAAACCACTGATCCGATGTAAAAATTCAGCAGTCATATCATGATAACATCCTCAGTTACTTCATTCCCAACTGGTAGGCACCGCACTATATGTCTCTTCCTCTAAATTCATAACTCCATTTTATACTGTAGAGTCTACCAATTGCCAGTGAAGTAACTGAGAAAGTTTGTACAAGATGGCGGCTGATTTTCACATCGGATAAACAGTCTCTAATTACTGCCGGAGCAAACTTCCACCAGTAAATTTTCAATTGAAAACTTTACTTTATTTTAGAGGCTAATTCATACAAACTTTCTCTCACAAATATCGTAAAAATTTCTATTCGTTTTTACTAGGGAGCGATTGAGCAGGCTTTATTCACTCCTTCACTGACACTACAGGAGATTGTCTATGTTGTCACAATATGGCGGAAGCGCAGGGACTGACTACCGTCTAAGTAAATTTCCATCAGTAAAAATGAATATCTGTTTTTGCTTATAATTATGGCTGAAACTCTGCAATAATGAGACATTTAAATAAGGGTAAAAATTTACTATCTAGTCAAATTTACTGGTGGAAGTTTTCCCCGATGGTAATGAGCCACTGCGAAACCGGTTACAGTTGAAGCTTCACCAGTTTGAAGATATGTCAGTTACTCTTAATTCATAGTCCCATACTCTGTACATTCCATCACAGAAATGTTAAATGAGAGTCAGGAAAAAATTAAATTACTTTGAAACAATCATCAAAAAACCTTGACCCATCTAGATTTTCTTTGGTTCATGTAACAGGAAAGTATACGATTTCAGAAGCAATACGAAAAAATATCAAACAAATGGCGTAACATTTAGCAAAATTCTATTTCCTATGGCATCATATATATATATATATATATATATATATATTATGACATTAAAAAAAAAGAAAAAAAAGAAATATCTTACGCAAAATATCTAATCAAAAATCAGCAATAGCTGTCTTATTTGTCTAATCATCCACTATCGGAATCATAATCAATGTTGGCTACAGAATCGCTAGAATAGCTCTAAAATCGCTAAAAAAGGAGTTTAACGATTTTGCGGCTGATTTTTTAAGCTATATTTTATGCTTCTACAAAAAACTGTAGCTGAGATATGGCGAAATGATTTAAAACTTTCGACAAATTATTTAACCCCCTTGGTGGTTGAATTTCTAAAACCGCTTAAATATGCTCTTAACTATTTTTTTAGTAAATTTCTTATGTCGAATTTCACGCTCCTATCTAAAACTGCTGCTGAGATATGGTAATATGCCCTAAAAATGTCGACACTCATTTAACACCCTTGGTGGTTGAGTTTCTAAAATCGCTAAAATATGTTTTAACTTTTTTTTTGTGCATTTGGTATCCTGAATCTCACGCTCCTACATAAAACCACTGCTGGCATATGGCGAAAAGATCTAAAACTTTAGAGACCCCCCCCCCCACACACACACACCCGCACACCCACATTTAACTCACTTTGGAGGTGGATTTTCAGAAACCCTTTCTTATTTTTTGCCTAAGTCACAACAGCAATCTACGCTCCAAATTTCGTGATCATGACTTTCGCCACTTCATCTCTGCTTTGATGACAGCGTTGCCATATTGGGGGCTTTTTTGTCTCCAGTCTGTTGATTGTCACCACTTTTTTTGAAATATAAATATTCGACTTATTTTAAAATAGATTAAAAATTCTGAAAAATAAGATGGATTATACTAATTTAAAAAAGTGGTCACAGTCAAATAATCTGAATTAAAAAAGTCTCCAATCTGGCAACACTGCTTGATGAGGTCCCTCTCATCAAGGATCTTCTCAGTCAGAAGGTCTCTATTTCTTACATTGGTATAGATATACACACACATGACGTAATTTAATCGGAGAATCAGTTGTATTTCCATTTTCCGTAAAATCTGATATTGTTCATGCTTATTGCAGAGAACTCATGCAGTTTTTTATAAGGCAGTTGGAAAATGGCCAATAGTTTCCCAATCAGCCAGTTAACTTTCAGTCTTATTGCAATGAGCCTAGGCAGCTTCAGCTTAATTGGAAAATGGCCAATAGTTTCCCAATCAGCCTGTTAACTTTCAGGCTTACTGCAATGAGCCTATGTAGCTTCAGCTTAATTGGAAAATGATCAATAATTTCCCAATCAGCTTGATAATTTTCAGGCTTATTGCAAAGAGCCTATGTGGTTCCAGGTTAATTAGAATATCAAGAATTGGTTTCCTAGGAGTGTTATTTTCCTCTTCTCGTTGAAATGAACCTTTTCATTTTAAAATATATATTTTCCATATCACTCCATAAAAAGAAAAAAGAACTCCAATTATATGGAAATGGCACAGGGATAAAAATTATTACTGAGAAAAATTATAAAGGTGCTGAAATCTGAAAATACTAAAAATGTGTTTCATCAGAGCATTTCATTGATTCATCTGAGCGCAAAGTGGGACAAAACATATACTTAAAATAAGAATAGATTTTATTCATTAATCTCTGACAATCACGCGCACAGCGCGGTTACTTTTATTTAAAACAAACTATATTCTTAACTTTAAAATGTAATATTCATAATCTCAAGCATTCAAAAGCGTAAATCAAATTTATCAATACGGTCGGTTTTATATATTTTCATTCAGCCCAACATAAATCTGAGAAAATATTAAAAATCTACACCATCTGCAGATTCGATTGATGGAGCACTTGCTTATATATATATTTCATATTTATTTTCACTTAGCAACCACACACAAAATATATACTGAAAAATAACGTATTCGCTTAAGTTACACTCAGGGGCTTAACACTAGAACCGTCGGAAATTTTACTGAAGTTTTATAAAAATATTTTACACCGGAAATTTTAATTGAAACTACTTAACTTATTTATTTATTTTACGTGGTATATTTTAAACTTATTTTAGAAAAAAATTTCTGGTGATAATCGAAATATTTGTATTTGGCAAGGGTCAAAATGACCGCTACCTCGGTTCTAATGTTAAATCAAAGCTGTTGATAAGACTTTTCTTAATATATTTTTATATACATTTAAGTCTCGCCTGCTATTTTTTATACTAAAGCATTCTACAGTAGAATTAACTTCTTTGGACTCATTATAAGGCTGAATGAAACAAGACTGTTTGGACAAACATTTAGTCATTTTCTTACTAGCCTGTAAAAGCATAGGCTAGTAAATATAGCAAATACTATAACATAATAAAACATAAATAATAACATAAAACAACATTAACAAAACTAACAAAGCATAATTATTAATAAAAAATATGTTTTGTTAATAATTGTGTTTGCGTAATTATTAACAAATTATTAACAAAAAACATCAGTAATAAAACATGTAGGAAATGCTTTATGTTTTTTTTCAATTTTATATTTTAACACACCACAGGAGGCGTTATTGAACTAAACTTTTTTTGTTCACTGCAACTTTGATCACAATCAGTACTTTATATATTGATTACGTTTACATGAAAACTGTAAGATGCTTTAAGGGGGTCCGGGACACATTTTCAAAAAATTGTTAATTATTGAGTTAAAATTTTGAATTTTTTTGTGATGGTTAACCATATCATTTTTAAACAAAATCAAATCATAAAACCTCTCATAGCTTTTTTAAAATTTAAAATTTATGAAAAAAGTGGTATAACTTAAAATCGTTATAACTCGAAATATTGTTTGTAGAATTTAAATTGGTTTTCATTTAAATAAACAGAAATATATATTTTTTAATTTATAGCCGGCATTTTAAAAAATATTAATTAAAAAAAATTAAAAATATATAACAAAAAAATTACAAATAAAAGTGGTGAAACTTTTTTTAAAAAAATCATATTTTTAAAAGTAAATATTTTTTTTCAAATATGCTGACTCAAAAGTAAAGTAAAATAATTGAAAAAGATATGTTTCGAGCTTCAACCCTGTATCTTTAACGGTTCTCGAGTTATAAGAACTTAAATATGAGAAATAGTGAAAAAAACCTATCATGAAGAAAAACGCAATTTCACAAGAACTCGTTTCCTTGACAACCATAGCTTGAAAGGCAGATTTTGAAAACAAACCAAAATGAAAAAAATAATATTTCCTGTTCTAATTAAGATAGAAACAGGATTTAAACATCATTTTAAGCAGAAAACGGCAGAGAAATTTTTAATCCAATAAAAAAAAATTGAAAATTTGAAGATTTTTGTGTCCCGGACCCCCTTAAAGTAACTTTCACACATTTGCACACATTACTGCGCGTGCAAACTGCATATTTGTATGTGAAGAATAAAACTGGCTTTTATTTCTTTAGGATTAATTATTAAAATTTTAAAATAGATCAACGACATTTTCAAGCATGTGAACAAGAAATCATCATTTAAAGCATAACTCGTAGATATATTGATATTTTATTGGTATATACTTAACTGTTTGCCAGTAGTATCGCAAACATATATGTAGTTCTTTTAACGGAATATATTCATTAAAACTATTACATAACATTCTTTTAATTCAAACAACACACGAGTACTCTTACGTTTGGGCACAAAATTCAAAGGAATGTTTTCGCTTAAATTACGAAATCAATTAAAATGAAAAATCACCTCATTAAAAATACGCAGAAACGAAAGCGTTTCCTTTTATAAAACTGAATACGTTATTCCAGTGAAATATGATAATTATTACAGTGATGCATGTATAAAGTCTATTTAAAAAGCATGTTTACACGCTTCACAATTACAATAAATTCTCTAGAAATATCTAACATAAAATTAACGGCATGTAATTACTAATATTTTTTTTGTAATCATTATAACATATATAATAGAATTTCTTATGTAGTAAATTAATTTCATATCAGAAGAAAAATAAAACTTTTATATTCATATTAATGTGCAGTAAAGCCTCGATTATCCGCGAGCGAATGATCCGCGGTGCGGTTTATCCGCGAACCAAATACAGTAATCCCTTAACATTTGCGGATTTAATATTCGTGAGTTTCAATTATTCGCGAAATAGAAAATGCGGAACATTTCAACATTCGCGAATACTGAATTTTGTTGTATAAAAAATATATTTTTACAAAGTAAACTCACTTTGTTTTACCAATTCTATGAACAAATTGACACTGGAATGTATTACTGAATTTCCTAAGTTGCAAGAACATCCGCCCTTGTAATGAGATGAAAATATACATCAGTAATTTTCTTTATTTTTTATGCAGATTTGTTTTCAGCTTTCTACATTTTCTAAACAAAATTCAAAATTTTTATTGCAGGTGAAATATTTTCTTCAAAAATTGACTGGGAAATTTTAAAACATCAACAACAACTTGTTGAAAAAACAATAGAATGCGATTTTTCCCTGGTGCAGAATCTTAAATTTAAAATAGAAATAAAGGCCGCAACTTTTCCTTACATAAAAATTCATAAACAAAAGATCTGTTCTATCAAACAATCGCACATCACTAAATTTTTTCCGCCATCAACTAGCAAATAAATTTTGTACAATATGTTTATAATTATTCAAATTTATTTAAAGCATGTGCTTTTCATGTATAATGCTTAATAAATATACTTTTAAATGTCAGGTGCTCTTTCAATTAAAAAAAAAATCCTAAAACCTAACCCACTTTTATGCACGGGAAGATAGTCTCAACATTCGCGAATGTTTCCACGAACCTAACCCTCGCGAATGTTAAGCGATTACTGTATGTATTTTTTTCTTTTTGACTAGGGGGCTCGGTCCCCTACGAGCTACGCTCGCCAACCCCCGCCCAGACACCGCATACTCTAAATGCACGCTAATGTGATCGGCTTTAAAAAGATTTCGAAAGATTGAATTATAATTTAAAAAACAGTGGCGATCTCCCTATAAACGGATTTCTATTCATTTCTCTTTGATTGGGTAAATTTTAACGCCAAATCCGCTGCGGTACTACTTGATTATCCCGCGACTAATTTCGCCAAATTATATAAATCGCCAAACCATTCGCCAAATTATACAAATTGACATCATTTTTATTTTAAATAACGAAAGAACAAATAAATTAGTACAACATTAATAAAAATACAAATAAAACGTCGAAATAAAAATAACTTCATGACGTAGACACGTGTAACAACATTTCAAAATAAGCTAATATAAAAGGTATTAAGTAAACAGAATCTTTGTCTCCTGGTATTTTTTAACAAAGCGAAAAGAAAGTTCTTTTAAATGAGACATTTTAAATTAATCGTTTTTAATCTGACGTAATTTTGACCAAACTATTCTTTCTCTTTTTAATATTCACGTGAAAATACTTGTGTTAGAAATAAAATATTATTTGCGCTTTCCTAAGAAAACAAGTAATATAAAAATTTTGTTTTTAAAGTCAATTCCTACTTAGGCCATCAAAGAAAAATTTAATATAATCCCTTAAGCTAATATTAGTTTTTGTTGCATTAAAATATCTCAATTTGTTGATTTTCTATAAGCAAGTAGGTTTACAATGGAACTCTATGGGAATTTGGCGAAATATTAGAGCTATCGCCAAGTTGGCATCACTTTTGACGACTCATTTTGGCCGCCAAATTTGGCGATATATCGCCAAGTTGGCGAGAAACTTGCCGGTATTTGGCGACAGAACAGGTTCTCCCCTATGGTAACCCCTTATTGAAAATACTTTCATTGAACTTCAATAACCAATGACCGTCATTTTGTTTCCCATGCAAAACTAAAATTAATTAATTAATAATTAATTAATTAATTAATTAATATTTGAAAAAACTGTATTGACATCCATTGTCATCCAGTACATGTTTAAAAAAATTTATTTCAACTTGATAGGATGAATAATGAGTATTTTATTAAGGATTGAAAATTTGAACAAGATAAATATATAAATATATAAATAAATAAATATAGGGAGAGTGTGAGCTAATAGTAGGAATTGAAATAGTTGAAAAGTATCCTCTCAAAATGTCAAATAAATGTCTAGCGCAATTTGTAGATTTAAACCGTTTTGCAATATTATTTTGTGTTCATTTTATGTAATAACTGTAATGTGACGTAAATATGACGTAATTTCTCCTATTTAAGACTTCTAACGCATGTTAATAAATTTATTATTTTACAAATTCCTTTCTCTCTTAAAATTCACGTGTAATATAGTTTTTATGACGTAATTATTAATAAGTTCCTGCTTTTTGTACATAATTACTTAAATCTAATTCCAAATGTTTTTTTCTGTTTATAATAGTCACGTGTAAATAAATTTTTAATTTATTACACGTATAAATATATATATATCTTTTTAAGCAAACATTATTGTCTCCGCTGTTTATACAGTTGGCAACAGTTTAAATTAATATCACTTTCTAAAATCTGTAAAAAATATCTCTCGAAATGCTGAAAATTTCAATTTAAAATAGATATAAAACTCGAAAAATGAGTCAAATTAAAAAAATAAATCAATTCTACACACCGGGAAATTATAACGTATAAAATGAAATAAGAATTATTAAATTCCGATGTATAGTTTTTGCTACTATAAAACTTTTTAGTGGAACGATTTTGTCCAACTTTAGTATTAAATATCTCTTAAAATATCTCTTCGATTTGAAAACTGTCTGCATCAGCGTGTCTATCAAACATTTCTGTATAACACTACCGATTTTCATATTTTTGTATGCATTATTTTTCTTAATATTAACGAAGAAAGAACTCCGGTCACAAAAATTCAAAACCGGCGGCGGCGGCGACAGCGGTAGTTACTTTTTTTTAGAATAGAGAGACACTTTCCAACAAAGTTGAAAAGTGTTTATGCATTCGGTTTGTCCGGCCGTCTGTACACGCTCTAACTCCCGTAAATATATAGTCGGATCGTTCGGAAATTTTTGGATGTTAGTGACCTCTACCATAGCACGAACCCTGTTTCAAATGAAGTTTGTAGCATGTTAACTTCATTTACAGGGACAGTCAAAAGTTTTCCGTTACATTACGGCCTATGGGAAAAACTCGTTTAAAATGGTTTTTAATGATGTTACATGCTTTCAAACATAATAAAATTGATATGCAATTATCAAGTGCACTAAAATATGCATTCCTTATAATATGCGGTGCAAAGAATAAATATTATTCATTTACAGGGCCACACAAAAGAATTTCGTTACATAAAGATATACGGCTAGACAGAATTGTTTCCGGCGTATTTTAATTCTGTTAAATTATTTCATGTATAATGAAATTGATATACGTCGGTGAGGTTTACTATAACTTATTTCATGTATAATACGAAGTGAATAGGATTTACAGGGAAACACAAAAGATTTCAGATACTATATTGTATCCGAAGTACTGTACGGTAGCGATGTTTGCTAGAAATGCATTTTTAATTATGTTATGCGCTTTTAGGTTTCACTATATTTATGCATTGTATAAGGTGTGTATAAATGCTGTATACAGGGCTGCACAAAAGAATTCGTAATGGTTACTGGGTATGATTATAAATTGCTTAAAGGTTGTTTTTAAATGAGTTGTGCATTTTTGCGCTGAACTGTATTTTGATTACTAAGAAATGTTTGTAGAACATAGATAAAATGATATACAGGGTCACGCAAAGAATTGGATGCATGGCCGTCTATAAATGATAATTTCTAGAAATGTGATTCCTGTTACTGTTTTACTTTGAATTAAACTTTAGCTAAATAGTGGCGTGTAATAAAGGTACTAGGTTAACTACAGGGTTGTACAAAAGTATACAAGTATGTTTCCATCTATTGGTATAAATTGCTGAAAGAGAAATTTCAACCTGTTATTCATTTTCTTGCTAAACTAAATTTCCCCATTATATAGCATATATATCAGTCTACAGATCAAATACAGAGCTGTTCAAAAGAATTGTAATACATATTTGCTATGGATGGTAACTGCTGAAATCAGTTTTTCAAATGTTTTATGCGTTTTCTAAAATGTTTACTTAGTTCTCTTATATACCTTATTTCCCTAAATAACGAAGTTTTGTTAAAGCATACAGGAAGTGTTGGAAAGTGTTTCATAATCTGTGCTTAACGCATGATTTTTCTTACTTGTTTTAATTTCAGCCAAGATCAAGGAAAATACAATAAGCCCTACTAATAAATATAATCAGAAAAATTCATGCATTCGAGAGTAATAGAAGAATATTTTTAGATTCGATTGCCATGTTTAAAATATCAGGTATAAAGTCTTGACATCTTTTCTTGATTTTATTAGCAAAACGTAAACACAGCAATTAAAAAATTTAACAATTTAATAAGACTATTATGATAAATTCCAGGGGGGCATATCAAGAATAGTTTAATTTTCGAGATTAAAATTACTCCATACTAAAAAAAAAGTAATAGTTTTCTCGCCAGTTCGGGATTATTACTTAATGGCGTGAGTTACAGTCAAAACTCCGCCCAGTGTCATGTGATCCAATAAATTCTTAACACGTACAGTGCGAAGGTAAAAAATTATGTAGTACGTATATTCTCTGATCACCTTGAATACCCGAGAGAGCGAGTCCACACAGTGAAGTTCAAGTATAGAAGTCACCATCTGCGTTTTCTCTGAGCCTGCCAGTGGCCTCAGTTGTCAACAAGCGTGCTTAGTGATCAAACGTGTTTTATGTTTGTCGATGCTTAAGTTTAGTGTTTCGTTAGTTCCTGAAATTACGTAATACATAATGGCTGAAAAACGGAAGAAGGTTGTGTTAACGATTGCAGAAAAACTTGAAATGATTTCTAAAATAGAAAATGGCGCATCAAGTAAGCAGATATTTTTGAATTACGGGATCGGTGAAACAGTCGGTGAAACCGTACGAGACGTTTTAAAGCCGACAAACTGTTGGCCTTTGCATCAGTGTCGGAAAGTGTATCTTGGATGAAAAAACGGAAATCAATCAAGAAATCCACCTATAATGAATTTGACTCGGCTTTAGCGCAGTGGTTAGCTCAGGTGCGAAATGAGGGAACCCCCGTGTCTGGTCCTACCATTGCAGCTAAAGCAAAAATCTTTTTCGATTTGTTAGGCCTGGAAGGAAATTTTGATGCGTCGTCCTGTTGGTTTCATTGTTTTAAGAAACGTCATGGAATTAGAGAGAATGGTCCACACGGAGATAAGCTAAGTCATGATCAACAAGCAACTGATGGTTTTCAACGTGATTTTGAAGAGTTTGTGTTGTCTGAGGATCTGAAGGCTTTTTTGGAAGTGTCTTCCCACTCGTAATTTAGCATTTGAAAGCGAACATCACGCGGCAGGTCACAAAAGTAGCAAGGAAAGAATCACAATCTTGCCATGCAGCGACGCTGCGGGTAGCCACAAACTTAGGCTTCTTGTAATCGGTACTAAACCGAGGTCTTTTAAGGGGACAAGAGCAGAAAATTTACCAATTGATTATTTTAGCCAAAAAAGAATGGATAAACCAGCAGATTTTTCAAGAATGATTTCAAGAGATATTTGTGTCTCAAGTACGTAGACATCTTGACTCAAAAAAATTGCCAAATAAGGCTGTTTTGTTAATTGGCAACGCGCCTTCACACCCAGCTACAAGTGTGCTTAAATCTACTGACGGGAAAAATCTTCGCAAAGACTTTGCCTCCAACTATTACTGCGCTCATACAACCTGTGGACCAGGGAGTCATTGCAAGCATGAAGAGAACATGCAGGACAAAGCTTTTAATTTCAAAAATCGAGGAAGGCTGCAATCTCAAAGGATTTTGCCGGAATTATACAATTTTGTATAGCATTTATAAGATTGTGTCTGCATGGTATTACATCAAACTATCAACCCTTGTTAAATCATGGAGAAAAATCTTTCCGAGTATCGAAACAAATGTCAACCAAAACATTTGTGAAGAAGAGAACGAAATCATGATGACCGCTATACATGTTGACTTAGTGGCATCCGTTCCGAGAGGTGACAATGTCGACGAAGAGAGCATAGAAGAATGGCTGAAATGCGACACAAGTGAGTCGGGGTTTGAACGACTTACTGACATAGGGATAACGAACAAAGCAATGGCAATGGACGGGAACGAAGAAGAATAAAATGAAAGTGAAAAAGACGAGGCGCTTGCGCGGATGGTACACTAAACTGCTTTGGAGCACGTACATGGATTGAAAATTTAGAAGAACAAGACGACGATGCAGATCGGGCAGAAAAACTCATGTTAGGGAAAGTATAATTTAGAATAAATAATATGTGTTTCCAAAGCAAGAAGCAAAAACAAGTGACTGATTTATTTAAAAAAGCGTAACTCAATACATTTTGTACGGTATGTATGGCATTATTTCTTGTTTATTGTTCTTTATTTTAGTGATTTAGAGGTAAAGCAGAGGTTTCTGTTGTACTCTGCATATGTATGTATTTTAAACGTTTTATTATGTTTTTCGTATACTAAAACATAGCTTTTATGTTGAAATTTCTTTTTTTCGTGTTTTCACCCCATTTTCAGTCTTTTTCGGGTCATCCGAGGTGCCCTTGCCACCCAATTCCGCGGATAATCGAGGCTGTACTGTAATAGACATTTTAAACGTAAAACACATTGTAACATAATAATATACCTTTTATGCAACAGGGATATCTTAAACAATTCTAACAAACGCTTTTAGATATTTTCTATTTCAATGTATTCAGTTCTATTTATACGCAATTTTTAAGGGTAATATTGTAAAATTTAAGGTGGGATTGACTGTTTTATAAAAGTCGTTATTGGTTTCTCAATGTATTAATAAATACAGAATTAAACACGTCATAAATCCTACGTCAAACGTGGAAAATAATAATAGTTATAATAAAAATAAAGTTCGTACTATAACTAGTTTTATAAATATCCAAATCTTTTTGAAATAGCTGTTGCACTCTTATGCCAAGATGCATGAATATAAAATTTATTACGATTATATATATTAAATTCAGTATTACGGAAATAATATGACTACATCTTAAATAGGACAATAGAATTAAGACACATTTCAATAATATATTTTTAAGTTTTGATTCGATGTTGATAAAATTTGAAATGACTCGGCAAAATTCTGCAACGATTATGTATATTAAGTTTTAAACTATTCGGTTTTGTAGATTTTGCGCTGTTATATATGCGGACAAACAAACAGACAGACGGACGGACCAGACATGTTATGTAGGTGCTACGTATTTATGTAATTCCGTACTCACATAAGAAGAACTGTCCACTATGACGTGTACGTGCCGACCCTTGCACAAAGGGTTGGCAGAGCTCGCAGCGTTTTTTTTTTTTTTTTCTAGATTTTTTGCCCCTTTTTCAAATCAAAACTTTTAGTGGGATATTCCTTTAAAATTTGCAATAGAAATCTATAAAATGATTATCGTATTAATAATGGTTGAAAGCGAAAAAAAAAATAAGAGTACTGCGAGACCTGGGTTCAGGCAAACATGAATACAATTCTTTTAAACATGGTTTATTTTATTAAAACTCTTACAAAATAATTCTTTTAATGGAAAAACACAAATTCGTTTACATTTCGGAACGACATTCAATGTAAGGCTTCCGCTTTATATCTGAAACGAATTTAAATGAAAAATATGCTCATTAATAATACGCATAAACGAAAACGTTTCCCTTCCAAAAATTGAATTTGTTCTTTCGAGGAAATATTTTTAATATTACACTGAGACACGCACAAAACATAATTTAAAAAATACTTGCAGACATAAGAATTAAAATATTTTCTTTTAATAATAAAATTTTTTGAACTCACCATAGGCTAATTCTAAGTGTACTTGTGGTTTAAGTCACATTACCAGACTTTTTATTACCAGTATTTTAAAACGGAAAAAAGTGACTCATTTTATAGAAGAGATCTCATCAATTATAATTATATAAGGCGAAGAAAACTTTTCAAAAATAACGGTGGCCAAAGAGCATGTTAGTTATCAGCTGTGTTACTTACACTACAAAAATCCATGGAACTAGGCCATAAAATTTTGCCGGAAAAAGCATTTAGATATGTTGCTAAATAAAAAATATTTTAAAACGCATGTCTTCTGTTTTATTGTACTTAGATATTTTGTTACAGTAACTTTATATTAATGTTCTGTTGATTTTAAACAGAGGTTGAATCCTCCTATGGCATTTAACGTCTGTTTCTAAAATATACATTTCAACTAGGCCATAAAATTTTGTTCGAAAAAGCATTTTGATACATTGTTAAATAACAAATATTTTAAAAAGCATGTCTTCTGTTTTGTTGTACTTAGATATTTTATTACAATAATTTTTTATAAATGTTCTGTTGATTTTAAACAGAGGTTGCATCCTCCTATGGCATTTAACGTCTGTTTCTAAAATATACATTTCGTTGGGGACTTCTATTGCACAAGTTAAAGAAATGAAATACGAAGTTTATTGTTTGTAAATAGCGGTACAATATATGTATATATAAACACAGACTTCTAAGTCTAACTGTTTTATTTAGAATGCTATTACAGGGTGTCTACAGATCAGGGAAAATTAAAGTAAAATATAATAAAAATACCAGTATTTACTTATATAAAAAATCGCCTTATTTATTCGCACGATTAAACAAGATGAATTTAAAAGAAAATACTGGGTTTTTACCCTTATTTTGACTGCGTTTTTCCCTGATCTGTAGACACCTCGTATTATTTATTTAAAAATTGTTCATTGCATAGTCTGGCCCGCCTTAAGGGATCATTCTTTTACTAAGTTCTATATTACTGTTTCCAAAAAATAATCTTTGTGGTACATTTCTAACAGGAGACTTTTTTTACTATAATTTTTGAGTAGTAGTTACAATTAATAATTTTCGTTGTAGATTTCATAAGAAATCTAAAATTAAGATTATTCTTTCATAACAGTGGTACTCAATATAATAAATAAATAATCACCTTAGTGACCCTAAATATGGAATTTCAAGCATATGTTTTCTATCTTAAAGATGTTCCTATGAAAAAATTTTAACGATTTGAAACAACACACACAATGCATATTTTATTTAAAAAATAAAACCATATTTCGCTTGCATACTAATGAATAAAATTTTACACTTAGTCAAAACATTTTCAAAAGTTTTACCTTTATAATTGAGCAAATAATCGACTTTAATTTGAACTAGAATTAAATTTTAATCCTAGATAAATTGTCGTTAGCGTTATTAAGGCAAACATATATGCAGTTCTTTTAACCGTCTAAATTGCATTAAAACTGATGCATAATAAATATTTTAAAACAAAACAACAGGAACATTTGGATTACATTTTAAAACAAAACAACAGGGACATTTGGATTATATTTGAAAACAAAATTTAAAGAAATGATTTCGCGATATTGATAAAATGAATTAAAATGAAAAATTACTTCATTAAAAATACGCATAAACGAAAGTGTTTTACTTTGCAAAATTGAATTTATTATTCCAAAAGAAATTATTATTATTTCCGTGAAACATGTACAAAGCATTTTTAAAAAGCATGTTTTCAAACTTCAGTATTTGCATAGTTGCCGAAAAATATTAACTCATTAACGCCGGTTGGTTCAAAAATCTGTCATTTAAATAATACGAAATATTAAATGTAAAAATCAATATTTTAGTAAGAAAATTTTCGTATTACTCAATCTCAAACTTTGAGAGATTAAATAATTTTAAATTACAATATGGAAAACTGGTGCCAACTGGTTCCGATGCATTAAAAATGTGTAAAAGAAACTCGTCATTAATGGGTTAATTATCTAGAAATATATGCGGTAAAGATTCAACTGTATATATTGTCTTCTTTTCGAGTAATAATGTATCTTATATAATATAATGTTTTATATCAAAGTAAACATTTGTAAAAGAAAAAATCATAGATGCTTTGTTATGATAGAAACATTATAAACCTCCCCCGTATTCAAAATACATACACTTCGTGCATTTTCCACGGAGTCTGGCATTACTAGTCCAGATTAGAGATTTTCCATTTAATGTTTAATTCGCAAAATTTTTAATTGTACCTTGCGTATATGTTCATTTTTGTCGTATGTAGCAATGTATGTACACATTTTAGACTTTACAAATGAATATGACACAGCTATTCCAGATTACAAATTTTCCGTTTAATATTTAAATCACAGAATTTGCAATCCCCTCGTTTAATCGTAAATATTTTTGTGTGGAATAAAAGGAAAATGTCTATTAAATAGTTGTGGTAGTGCCGTACGTTGCTTTCGTGTGTGTTATATTTTATTGTATACTAGCTGACCCGCCCGGCGTTTCCCGGGCCAGAGGTAATAATCTTAAATGAGCCTCAAATGTGTATACCTTTACACCTTTAACTTGATTTTGTCTTAATTTATAATTTTAAATGAAAAGAGCGCGAAAAATATTGATTTTTAGAGGTAACAGCGCTGGTGAGAAGACATTTCCTTCTTTTTTCCGGTCAAAATTTGTAATAAATATTGACGGCACAGTTTTTTTTTTTTTTTTTTTTTTTTTTGGCGCCATCTAACAAGCGTTTTATAAGTGGAATAATTATATTTTTTCACTGATTTCCTAAAAAGAAATTTTTCAGTTTCTCTGTATATCTTTCGAAATTGAAGATTTATTTATTTTTATTTATTTTCTTATGGATTGATACAAATGTGAGTCTCATATTTTACTTCAAATATCTCTGCATTGTTTGCTAAATTACGGCACTAAATTTAATTTATTTTCTAACAGTTCTACAATAATTCAGTGCAGTAATTTTTTTTTTTAGAATTTGACTCATTTATGTGTTGATTTATGTGTATTTGTGTGTCATTTATGTGTATATGTGTTGATTTTATAATAATTCATTTGTTTTAAAATTAAGAATAATTACCATATATATATATATATATATATATATATATATATATATATATATATATATATATATATATATATATATATATATATATTTATTGCCATAAAGTTGTTAAATATATTAATGCATTTACATATATTTTAAATTTTTACGCATGTGTTTTCTAATAAATACTGAAGGCACAGTTTCTGGGCGCCATCTTTCCAGGGTTTTATAGGTGATATAATTATATTCTTTCGACGATTTAATAAAAAGAATTGATTCAATTTGTCTGTGTATCTTAAGAAATGGAAAATATATTTATTCTTTTTTTTTTATTATGGATTTATGGAAATGTGAGTCCCATTTTTTATTTCAAATATCTTTGCCTAGTTTGTTAAGTTAATTTAGGGCATTAAATTTCATTTACTTTATAACAGTATAATGTAGTATTTTTTAATAGATTCATTTAAGTATAGTTTATTTTTTAATAATTCAATTGTTTTAAAATTAAAAATAATTACTATACATATATATTTATTTATTGCCATAAAGTCGCAAAACATATTAATGCATAGACATACATTTTAAATGCGAAATTTTCTTTTATTAGTATAGGTAAAAAAAAAACCTTAACAATTCAAAAATACGAATTTTTTTAGTTAAATCCATTGGAAAATGAAATTTATAAATAGAAATTTTCAACTTCTGTTCTTCGAGTTTCGAACCCAGGACCTTTCGTTTAGAAATCCTACGCTTTACCATGGAGCTACGATGACCGGAAGAAAATACTGTTATGTTTCCTTCCGATGATTAAATAGGGTTCTATGCATGCACGAATGAAATACATGAATGTGCGTTGCGATTTTTAATTCATACGTCAGCTAATTATTAGAAATTTAAAATTCTGAGTCTCAGGTGCAATAGGAGAGGCTTTGGAGTACCCTCACACACATTTTCAGCCTTGAACGTGCTGTAGATTTCGCTAGCCATCGAGGACACAGAGACAGATGGACATTTTCTTTTATTAGTATGTGTGTACTCCTCTAAGACTGAAACAGATATCATATATTCCCGAGGCCACCATTTTGGATTTTTTTGGCGTGAAAACTCCTTTTAAGCCAAGTAGGAAATGTCGCCAAGCACCTATTTGTGCCCATGTAATACAACCACTTAACAAACATACTTACACAACAATACTTAACAAAAATAAAATATACACCTGAAAAACGCAGTAAACTCCTTAAAGCGGCAATTAATAACTGTAAGTATAAAAGTTACGCGTTCATAAACCGAAAAAAAATCACTGGATTCAGCAAACTATTTCTGCAGCAATCTGAAAAATGCACGAAACTCGGTAAAGCGGCAATTAGTCAATACATGTATGTTGCTGTGCAGCAATCTCGAACATGCACGAAATGCATGAGAAATATACGATAAACGGCTAATATAAAACATTACAACAAAATATCCCTACAATTATTAACATACCTTAACTGACATCTCCTTTCTTGAAAGCTCAAGCACAAAGTACCTGCTACCATCACATTCATTTCACAAAATAGGCCTATGACTACACACTCTGAATAAGCCTCTTTTTTCCTTAAAAATTTTTCGATATTTCTTAATTACATGAGCAACAGCGGGTTAGCGGACTACAGAAGCCATAGTCAAACATATAAATTCATCAAAATCAAATTCAATCAAAATTACAGCGTAAAAACAGCGTCACACCAGCTAAATCCACGACTGAAGTTATTTCAAAACACAATCTCGCTGAAAAACGAAGTTGCCAGAACACGTCACTCGTCGGGGTTGCCTTATCGATAAAGATCGGTAACATTGCCAAGAAATTTCAAAACATCCAAGATGTCGGCCGCGAGAATTTATGGCATCTAAACCGTAAAAGAATTTCCAAGGCGTCTGGCACTACTATTTAACATGGTGAATTTTCGATTTACAGTTAAATACCACAATTCGTAATCATTTTGTTTTGTTTTAGGTAGGGGCTATAACTATATTCTTACTCATAAAAGAATATATGTTTTTTGTTTCAGTTGACCAGAAGGGTTCTAATCGTGTTAGCTAGCAGCCACCCCACCCCCCATTTTTTTGCACCCAACTTTAGCAGCTTATAACTTATTTAATTTTAATGTTTTCGTGTATTTTCAAAATATCAATAAATATGTTAAAAAATTGAATGGTAAAAATATATTTTTTTTAGTTGAGCTTTCGCAAAAGCTCAAAATTTATGCCTCTAGACCAGAATAATCCCTTATGTCGCAGAATTTTAACCACTTCGTTTAATCGTAAAATTCGTGTATTTTTATTTGAGTTACCTACATTTTTATATGAACTAATCCCCGTAAGTTTGAACAAACTACAACTATACTAAACAGAAAATACACGACATTGAATTTCCTCAGTATATATTTTAAGATAAAATATTATAACTCTGAATTATAGGAATATTATGTAACAGTTTTAATGAAACGCATATCGTTAAAGGAGCCACATATATACAGTAGCGCTCAAAAGTATTTTGACAACCTTATATTCTCTCTTATATTATTTAATATAAAAATGTAAAAGAAAATATATTCCCTATAATTGAGAACACTATGACTGCAATTATTCAAATGTATCAAGTTTCAGCTTGTTTGTTTACATTCGGCGCCACCGAAGAAATATGACTCCTCCTTAACTCAAAAGTATTTTGACAATTAGTTTGCAGTTAATTGTTGAAGGTGTCACTGGCGCTAAAGCTTCGATTAGTGTTTATATCGACTTATTGTGATTATTTTTAAATGCCGAAATGTAAAAAAATATTGAAGTGATTCTAGAAAAGCCGCGGTAAATGCACATAAAAAAAGGTAGACTGCAAGCAGAATTAGCTCGTTCTTTTAACGGGTCTCGGCAACTTGTTATTACATGGAATAAAGTTTTTAATAAACAGAAATACATCGAAAATAAGCCTCAAAGTGGCCATCCGAAAAAAACAACTTGCAATGTTGACTGTATTCTAAAAATGATATCTACAAGTGGTTGTCGTAAGTCCGCTGTAATAATAAAAAATAAATTGAAAGAAAATTACGGCATAGACATACACGTTTCATCAGTCAAACGACGCCTAAACCTCTATGGTTTACAGCAAAAACACGTTTGTTATCTACTAAGAATAGGAAGGCTAGAGTTGCATTTGTAAAACAGCATAACCCTTTCAGGTGCAAAGCAATTCCATTGCTAAAGTGTTGAAGTTAATGATTGACACCGGAATTTTGGTTAAAAAAAATTCGGTTTATTATGTGTGTGAAATGTAGCTTTTTCTTATTTAAAAATAAATTTGTTTTTAAATTCCGGTGTCAGCCATTAAATTCAACACTTTAGCAATGGAATTGCTTTGCTCCTGAAAGGGTTATGCCGTTTTACAAATGCGATTCTAGCCTTCCTATTCTTAGTAGATAACAAATGTGTTTTTGCTAGTCTTCTGCCATGTAAACCATACAGGTTTAGGCGTCGTTTGCATGTAACTCTTTTTGGTTAATAATATTTATTATAAAACAATAGTCCAGATACCAACGTAAAAATTTGCCAGCGGCAAACTTTTAGACGAGTTCTTGTGTAATTATATAGGAATAAATCCAATTGTACTACATTTATGGCACGTACATTTTTAAAGAATTTTAATGAAATTATTGTACATGAATTAGAAGAAAATATGTTTATTAGAACAGGTTTGAAGAACAAGCGTGCCAGTGTTACCACTATTCCCGAATTATACACAATGTCTTATTTAATTACAAAGTTTATAAAATCTTTCATCGATTACCACATTTGCGTCATTAACGCATATATGCGTGCATTTCAGATATTTCTTTTTTATTCAGAAATTCCGAAAATGTATCAGAAATTTTAAATGGTAATTTTTGCTTTATTTAATGACAGGCGTTTCATGATTACATACATTAAAAAAACATTTTCGGACTTTCCTCTACGGATTAGGAATTTCTGAATAAAAAGAAATTCCACAAATGCACGTATATATGCGCAGATTGTGTAAATTGGTTAAATAAAACGAAGATTATTACAAATTTAAAATATTTTATATGAATTTTACACGAAGGAATGAATTTCATTTTACAACATTGTGAGAAATGGGTTACAGTAAAAATGGACATAATTGTTGACAGAGCAATTTCGTATTCATCTGTATCATATATTTATTAAAAAAAAATATTACCATCATTGGTTGGATAATTTTTACAATAATTATTAAAGCAATTTTATATCAATCTGAATAGAAAAGAGAAAACGAAACAAGAATCTGCACGGAATGTGATGTTGTTTAAATAATTAAAAACTACTTTATGTCCTTCTTTATTTTTTAGACATAGTAATGCTTCTGTTGCTGCAATAATGCCAGGAGCACTTATAACTCGTTTTCGTGAAAATAAAAATATTTAGTGAAATGTCGAGAATTTTAAAAACTCAAATTCAGAAAGAAATCTTTTGAAATCTTTCCAAAAATGCGCATTTCGTTTACTTTGAATATTTTTAATGAAAATATTTGCTTACAGTCATAAGTTATCTTAAGTAAGTGGACTTTTATGAATATTTAAGTGTTTACGTTATCAATTTTGCCCTTTAAGAAATGCATAACATACTCAGCTTTTTCTTTTTCAAAGCTATTCAAAGTTTTTTCGTAATTAGAAAAACAGTGAATGTATATCAAACCGCTTGAATTTACAAAATATACATATACATATTAGTTTTTAATATTAAATCTTTTGAAAAGTTTACCTTTCTCAGAAAAAAATATTTATTTATTAGAAAAATAATTTAGCCAAAGCTTTTTACAGTTATCTCTCTTTATTCTGAAGTTAGTCTTTAAAATTTTTATTGATTTCGAAGGATTTTGTTTTCAAATATAGGGTAAGGTGCCCTATTATCGTCCCACAGTCACTTTTAGGCCCTTTGAAGTTGTAATTTTCAGTGAAAATCTACCGAATTTGAATTTTACATAGACTAACTACCCACGTACATAGAAACATAGGCAAATATCGTACAAAAAAATTTTAACAATGCGAAAAATTGTTTCTTCAAAAGTATCTAAAAAATACAAAAGAAAAAAAAATGGTCTCAATTTCGTCTCCCCAAAAAATCAAATACGCCGAGACTTAACTTATAACTAAATCAAAATTTATTTCTAAATGAGTAAGTAATTTAATTTACATTAAAGTTAGGCACAAAGTCATGTACTAATTGTAAGTGGGAGAATAAAATAACGAAGCATTGCGTAGTTGCAAACTTCCCAGTTTTTTCATACCAATATTTTTATGCAGAAATACTTGCTTTTCAACAATCGCAGTTTTAACGCAATTAAATAAAGAAAACATTTTTGTGAAATTTTACTGGTATCCAACAAATCCGGAGGTTAGCATCTATGTATTAGCTATCCAAACATGAGGAATAAATTGAAACAAATATCATGAAAAAGCACTCCTAAATTCGTCCCCGAACGAAAATAAGAAATGCAAGGGGGACGAAATTGGGACCATGCTACTTCCCAATATTACGGATCTTCAGTTCCAGTAAGATGAACCGAATGTCCTAAAACTCACTGTATGGAAAAAAAAAATATTTGTTTATCAACATCTCACCAACGTAAAATACATGCAATGAATAAGAAATAAATACTTACAGTACAGTCAATAACGTTCTAAAAACGACGTAATAAGAACTCAAGTCTTCTAAAAATAGGAAATTCGCCGTCTTTAATTTATGTATGCTTCTTGGCGAACGAAACTTTCAACACCGTCCGCTGTTACCTTCCGTCCCCTGTGTCTTGCGTCATAAGTGGAGCTACTTTCGCAGAAGCGCAGAAGTTAAGGGGGACGAAATTAGGAGAGGAGACGAAATATGGACGCTTTACCCTATATATATATATACATACATACACACACACATATATACATATATATATATATTAAGTATTTGGCAGACCCAGAAAAAAATTATAATGTTATTGGACCCGTCGAACATAGAAGCAAATATTGAAATCACGCCTGATGGTGGTATTACAGAGGTATCTGCAATATTTATTCTAAGTTTTCTACGATTAGACAATTATTAAGACAAAAATATTCTGTAACTAAAAAAATAGATTAAATGATACGTGCGGAAGGGCTTAATGTTGAAATATTCTGAAGTTCTTGTTTTAGTAATAACAACACAAACAATAAGAAAAAACATTTATTTAAAATATATTAAGATTCAATGGATTGTTAGCACCATTAAAGTTTAAAACACATCCTTCTGAAATGTTTTAAAAAATTTCAGTTTTTGTGGAGAAAAAAAAATAATAGTTGTTTTTCTAAGAAAAATTATTTTGCTGAGATAACAAATATTTTGAAGTGCCATTTAAGAGTTTCCAAATGCAACTTGCGCGTGACTGAAAGCAATATTCTCCAGCTTTCTGTTTTCAAATTAATTTGTTATTTCATTTTGAAATATTGTGAAGTTTATCTTGGTATAACAACAACAAAATAAACAATAACGAATACGTTTTCTATATATAGAAATTCTCAAGAATGTAAACTTCTCTAAAATTCTTAAATAAACATTTTTTATAATTATTACAAATATTATAAATATTTTAAAGTATAACGTATTACATTCTAAGTGCAAGAGTCATAGAAATATATATTCTTTGGCTTTCTATATTTAGATAAATTTGTTGTTTAACTTTTATACATTGTAAAACTGATGTTTCTACAATAATATTACCCAACTAGTCCATATTTTTTCTTCCGGTATTTCCGAATACTAGTAGTAAACTCCGCCGTATTTAATTGCAGAACTTCTGTAATTAAATAAGGCGAAGATAATTTTTCGGAATTACTGGTAGCTCAGATATAGCGTATTTAGGAGACAACACATACAATAATAAGTATATTTTTAAAAAAGGTCTTAAGTATATGATTAAGCATAAGTAAAGTTTAAAAATTATTAAAAAAGAAGGGGTTTTTCGTTAGGACACATTTTAAAATAAATATTTTATTAAATATAAAATTAATTAATATATTATAAAATATTAAATATAAAATAAAAATAAAAATTCGTAAAATGGGCGCATTCGTGCTGCTCGGATGTAAATGGGATAAAATGCGGCTGAATAACATGCGAGTTTTAAAAGAAAATAAATATTTTTTTTTTTTATATATAAAGCCTAATTTATTATTTAAAAAAAATTATCACATATACATTTAATTTAAATTCTTTAATGTTGTGTAAAATCAAAAATACAAAGTAATATATTTATATATATATGTATGTATGTGTATATATATATATATATATGTATGTATATATGTATGTATGTGTATATATATATATATAAACGTTTACAACCTACTAAGCAAACTATTATTTTATTTAAAATACAGAAAACTTCAACTAACTTTCATTTCTGATAAATTTATGAAATATAGGCATGTAGTATGGAGATATTAGCAATAATAATTTCGATTTCATGAATAAACGTTATCAAGCGTAATTGCATTCAATTGCAAAAGTCAAAATTGCAATCAAGCATTCATAATAAAACAAACATTTGTTAACTTCTCAATTCAGAACAGCTGTACCTAATCTGAGAAAAGCAAAAATGATAGTATTATTCTGATAAACAGAGGAAACATTAATTACATACTTCGAAGTAGTTTACATTAATATTTCAGACGTTATTAATGTATAATGTTTAAGTGTTCAGGTCAAAACAAAATAAACATGCGTTTCTAATCAACAGAGGGATATAATTTTATCTAATTTGAAAATTGTTTATCACAATAATAACATTTGCGCTTAATCTTTGAATGATAATCACGTATTATTTTGAAGATATTTGTACGAATAACTCTAATGTTTTGTTTAAACTTCAAAAAGTAAAATTGGTCCCATTGAAATTTGAACGATCATTTGTTTGCTTCCCAGTATAGAATAGTTTTATCTGATTTGTTAAATGGGTATAACGATAGTAACATTATGCTGATAAATTTGTTGTTTGAAATAATAAATCTGATATCATGATTACAGTTTAGTAGAAAATCGTGCTGAGTTAAAATAAATTGAAAGAAAATTGTTCTAAAGTTTCGTTCGAGTTTTAGATGTATTTATCATCAAAGTATGGAGGGTTTTCATTTCCATTCGAGAGAGGAGTTTGAAGCTATTTCAGAACAGATTGTGTTGTTGTCAACATCTTGAACAGTTACAAGTTAACAGTTACATGAGATAAAATGATATTGTTTGATTGTGTGCTGACAAACTGCATTTAAAACATTGTAAAAGTCACTCTCAAAAGATTTAACTGATATATTTGTTTCGTAGATTCATGCAATTTCAAGAAAGATGTTCTTATATTAATATTTCCTTTGTGAAAATATGAAATGTAATGCTTAGGCAAAGCAGGGTTTGGCAGTATGAATAATATGGATAGCAACTGAATTTTGCTATCCTTATTTATTTCATTTGATTTTGTCCTTATGCATTTGTTATTTATTTAGGTGAAATTTCGATCCTTTGAAATATTTTTTTTTATTGTTTGAATGCTTTATAATACCTTCTTTTGCATGTTATTAAATTTTTTACGAAAGAAAATGACTTAATCATGAAAAAATGAAATTCTGTGCCGAAATTCGAACAAAAATATTTATTTTATTTTATTTTATTTAAAAACTAGTTAGTGCCCGTCAAGATTTGACGGTAAATACCTTTACTGTTTCATTAGAAAAATTCACGAATTTTTAATTATTTGCTTTTAAATTAATTATTGAATGACGAATTTATATATTCCATAAGTGATTCTTATTTCTTTAAGGCGATAGATGGTGCTGCCTGTCTAACCTGTTCAATGAGGTGAAAGAATTTTAAGTTTATAATTTACGACTAATTATGCTTGCTTTTTATCAGAAATTTACCTAAAAACAGCGGATAGAGAATTTATTTCTACTTACTACGACCTCATTTTTTTTACTATTATTTAACAATATGTATTTTCATTTATTAATTTATTTATTAAGACTACACGGCCATTAAAAGCTGCCATGAATTTCATTTTTATCTGTCTCATTTTCTGAAAACCTAAATTTGAAACATGATGCAACTAATGATTTATAATATATATTTTTTATTACTTGAATTTTATTTTACATTTTTATACATTTTTAAAATATTAAACATGGATATCAATGTAATTTCTTTTATAGCTCTTACACGAATATTTTTCTTTGTTTCCATTTTATGTTTTACGCAAATAAATGACAGACTTTTCTTTTTGACACACACACAAATATTTTCTTGATAATGGTCAGAAAATATAACGAACATTTTAGATCAGTTCAATTTATTTAATTGATAATTACTTGCAAAATATTTTAGCTTACATATTTTAAATATAAAATCATTATTTTTTCAAAATATTATTGAGAGTTCAATTTTATTTAATTTTAAAGCATTCAAATAATAATAATAATAAAATATAAAACCTATAACTTCACTTCCTAATAAAATATGTCATATTTGAAATAAATTATCGACAAAAGTATTACACATTTTGCTATGCTTGGGTTCAAACCTGCATTCTGCATAAAAATTCAGAGCTTTAAAGTGCTGCGTTAACCCGCTACGCTAGCGGGAACTCGTTTCACTTCTTTCTAAATTGAAGAGGCTCGAAAAACAGTTGGCGCATACGAATGTCTCGAATACATATTTCGAATTTGAGTTCCGATATTACAGATATTCCTATATTAGTTTTCCGTTTTAATATTTATGATACCTTATTTTTTCAAAGAAGTAGTGTAATTTAATATGCTAGTTTCACAATCTCCGTGTCTAACTATTGGCAATTCATAAGAAGGATCACCAAGCATAACTTTTAGCCTCAAATCACTGTGTTTATCTTCTGTGTGTAATATGACCAAAACGATATGACAACCTCGAAATAAACTGAATCTAGCTCAACATTATATATATAAAAGCACTAAGTGTATAACGCTTCCGGGAGTGAACTCAACCGTTTCCTGATAATCTTTCGTTAAAATCGGCCATGTTAGGCTTAAGCATTCCAATGCCGTATTTGTCGACTGCCTTATTTAACCAGTCTATCTATTCGTTGTGTAACATATTCTTCTTCAATTTTTCTAAAACCTTCAAAAAGTATACAATGGTAACGCTTTAAGATCTAATTAAAAAATAACCAGATACCAACAACAGGGTTCCGACGAGGGTTCCAATATGTACAAGCGATTACCGTTGCCATTCATAAGCATAAATTACAAACCAAAGACAAATGAATGACTCTTTCAGCTATTCATTAAATGCTCTTAAAATATTTTGCAAAAGCATATTAATATTTTGAAATACGTTTTTCACGTTTGTTTACATTTATTTACAGTTTGAATTCAGTATACACTGTTAAAAATATCGCGAAAAATTACCTCTGTTTTTCAAGGCTATTTATTTTCTGACCAATGAGAACGCTTCATAGTGTTCAGTGAATATAGCTGTATTCTGTGATTCATTCCTGTGAATTATTTTGTACAGGACTAACGTTTCCTTTCTAAAAA
This sequence comes from Maratus speciosus, assembly GCA_963932465.1. Taxonomy (NCBI): domain Eukaryota; kingdom Metazoa; phylum Arthropoda; class Arachnida; order Araneae; family Salticidae; genus Maratus; species Maratus speciosus. The sequence continues at coordinate 168,751,289 of OZ010797.1, forward strand.
TAAACGTATTTCAAATTATTTAAAGGCTTTATTTTTCTTTTACAAATATTTTAAGAGCAAACTCGGATGTCGATCGTATTTTTCAATGATTCGTTCAAAGAGTCATTCATTTTTTTGTGGATTTGAAATTTATATTGTACAAGTGGCATCAAGAGTGAATGTTGATTTGATTTCAATCTTAAAACGTGCTTTCTTTTTCACTATTCGCAAAAGTTACATTTTTAGAAAGATTATTCAAAATAAATTAACACTTAAGAGAGGACTCACATTCAATTATCTATATATTCTGCTGCGATAACTTCATTTAAAATTAGATTGGCAGCTCTATCTATCCCTATATGAGAGTAAACAAACAATTGATTCATTCGTCTTGAACTTTTAAAATATTAAAACAAACGTTTATATTTTCTGTTGCGCCATCTGTCGGTAGTTAAAATATAAAAAAAGAAATTTTCATTTTAAAATGTTCTTTGAATTCTGAAGACATTGAAGAAAAAATTAATATTTCTTATAAAATGAAATTAGAATATCAGAAATATATAATGCCGTGTACAACATATATATATATATATATATCAATGCATTATTATAATAAATAAAATTTTGTATTTTGTAGGGAAAATAAATTTGTAATTTAATAACAGAATTTGAGGGAAAAAAAATTGTCAATGCAATTAATAGTTGAAATTTACTTATGTGATAAAAGATGATTTTTAATTATCAAAATTTACTACAGGTTTATTTTATGCATGTTTTAAAAAAATCGGGATTTTCTCTGTTCAACTTTTTAAAATTTAAGTTATATAATTATTATTTTGGCAATCAATAAAAACAAATAAACTTTTTGTTGGAATTGTCTTTTATTTTACCCCATACCATGGGGTAAAATAGTTAGTTGACAATATGTTTTAAAATAGCATTATTAGTACTAATTTGCATGTTTTTGTGAAATATTTCTTTAAATTTTGTGAGTGAAGTTCATTTGCATACTTTATGTCAGTATTTTACCAATTCTATTAATAATTTTCTTGCAAATTAAGGTTCAATGAAAAATGGGCTTTTTTTACTTTACCTCACCGATCCTATTAGTCATATAAGACAAAATGTATTACTTCACAATTCTTTTTATAATGCAATACTAAATTTTTTTTGAAAATGCAAACACGTCATTCTGACGGGCTATTTTCTAGTAGCTTAATATAGACACAATATTTTTTTAAATTGTTAATAATGCTGAAAGAGCCAAATAAAATTAACTTTGTGAAAGAAGGAAAAGCTTGTTTATAATAAGATCGAATAGCAGACGAATTTAAAAATGTTGATCGTCACCGCCTTTTTTAAATAGAAATATTATGTCTATTTAAAATGGATTAAAAATTCAGGAAAATAATGCAAACTATACAAATTTAAAAAAGCGGTGACAGTCAAATAATCTGAATTAAAAAAGTCCCCAATCTAGCCACACTGCTCTGATGTGATAGTTCAACTGAGTGAGCATCTTTGCGCATGTGCAACGCGTCACTCGAAAGGTAGACTTGTATTTATATACTGCGCATGCGCAACTGTAGAATTTTAATTTAAAATTACGGCTAATTAATAAAATATTTGAACAAACGAATGGACGATAACAAATCTGTGACCAAATATCTTTCATTTAAAAAAAGATTGACGTAATTTGATGCAGTACTTTCTTCTCACGGACTGTCGAAAGAAAACGCTTAGCCTTTTAAATATATAGATGCCTGCTTCTCGTACAATTTTGAGCTTCTTGAACCTTTTTTGCATTCTTTTTTTTATAAGTATAGCATAGATCAGATTTCAAAAAGGTTATCAGTTTAAAAAAAAAATAAAATTTTATGAAATATGTAAAAATATCGTAAAAATGAAATATTATGCAATGTGAGATTAAAATACAATGACTTGTACAGTTTACGTTCATGTACATGATCTGTAGATTTACTTATTATTACAGATAACAGTAAAAAAATTAAAATAACATTAAATTGTCGAAATATCAGTTGAGGCTAATTATATAGGTATCGAGAAGTTTTTGGTATCTGTTTATTAGTATGTCTGTTTGTTCCACGATAACTGCCTCAAAATGCATCCCATGATTTTGTATTTGAATAGATATGTTGGAGATAAATTCAGTTAAAATTTTAATTTTAAAAAATAAACATTTTATATTACTGCAAATCCGATTCCGAATTTTATAAAATGCATCTCAAGGATCTCCCATTAGTCAATTGAATTGAAGATTATACGTTGGTTGGTCAAATCCAACGTCGTCGATTGTATTGAAGAAACACGTATATTTACATAACTTCGTCAGAGTCTACCACGAATGCACAAAATTGACAAAAAAATATACATTCGTCATTTTTCGCCTAATGAACCAAGACCCCTTAAGATAACAATTATTTCCATATTAAGGTTATTAACAATATATAAATGTATGCAGTAGGTATGAGCAGAAAAACTGCCCAATTTTTGGAGAAATGAACTCAAGTTTTAAGAAATTTTACTAAACATTAAGTAATTTAGGTTTATATTGCTATTTAAATTTCTAAATCTACAAACTATGATTTTGCAATGTACAACCAAATATTTTATACAAAAATTTATAAATTGTAAAATAGAATATTTTATCAGGTTTGTTTGGTTATTAAGTGAAATTCTCGTTAGACATATGTTTCCCATATAGGGGAGATGGGGGGACATGTGAACAGTTCGCATAAATATAGCTTTTTCTCATAACTGGATTAATTTCTATAAACAAAAACTACTTAATATAGTAAACAGAACTTTCTTTTACACATGGTATTTTTTTTAAATCACCTGTATAGTTTTTCTTACATTTTTTAATAGTTTTATAAATTCAAAAAATTGTTGACATGTGCCCCATCAGCGGGGTAGTTGTGAACACACGTGGGGCACATGTGAACACAAGGAAAAAATATCCTTTAACGTGCTTTTTATTCTGTTATTCATTTGTCATCGTAATCATTAGTTATATTACCTTTTAAATTCACCATAAAGAAAAAAATATACATATATTTCTCTAGTTTCTGGATGATATGTTTAAGCAAAAGATTATAAAATGAAAATAAATAGATTTGAAGGGGAGAGGCTTAGATGATTCATTAAATATTGTTGTAATAAAAAAAGAAGCAATTTTAAAAAAGAAATTAAAACTTTTAAATTTTGCTTAAGGGTTTTTGTTTAGGGGAAATTTTAGGGAGGGGGCATTTACATACTATTTATAGGAAATCTGCCGAAATACGAAAGATTCTCACTCCTGTATTTGCCTTATTTACTTGTAAATTACAGATAAAGAAGGGTTTTTTAATGATTAAAAAAATCTCTACTATAACCCCCCCCCCCCCGTAACTTCTTTTTCTTTTGAAAGAGAGGGGGGGAGTACAATCGGGATTTTACGGTAGTTATCAGTTTAAAAATTTTACTTTCTTAAAATATTGCTGGTATTTATGGATATGGTATTTTGAATGGATAGCTTCATTCAAAGCAGCATATACATAACTGTTTTACAGATGGGAATAAGCCATCATTGCAAGATTAGAACAAATGTAACAGAAAAATTTGCAAAGTTGTTCATGGTAATACTTTTGTATTAACAATGCATAAAAAATATTGTTGCGAACCGTTCAGTAAAATAATATATAACACTTCTTGCATTTTAGAAAACAGTAAATTTATTTAAAGTACAATTGAACGTAAACGAGGTTGTTGCTCTTTATGTATTTGCTGAAAGATGTGTTTGTAGAAGTTTTCAATACAAAATAAATTTTGTGTGAGGAAAATATCTTCTATTTCAGGAAAATTGTAGATAATGGAACTTAACATTATTTCTCATTAAGTTAACTGAAAGATACAGAATCACAGAATGATTATTGGGGCACTTATGAACTTTCATATCTGCCCCCAACTAGTCTGTTCACAAGTGCCCCACATTGCTGCTTTTGTTAAACTGATAAATCATTAACATTGCTCAATTTTAGAAGAAATAGAACTGTATCAAAAAGATTTATTAGTATTCATAGTATATGTTAAAATACTCAAATTCAAATAAATGAATAAATAAATATAGTTATTCGCTTATCAACTTGAAACAAAGATTTTACTTTTGTGATCTAAAAACAGTGTTTTGGCTACAAAGGTTGGCTACAGAGGACAAACAAAATGTCATAGAGCTTCAAAAAAATTTTACCATATGTCTACAGGTGCTATCATTTTTAGTAAGTTTCTTCAAATAAGAAAACTTATAATAACTATCGAAAAATTGCGATGTTCACATGTGCCCCCATCTCCCCTGCATCTGTTTTTCTGTGTATTTTAAATAAAATAAATTAATATGGCTGTATTCTTAGTTGATTTTTGAAGTTTTTATAATAATTGCGGTTGCATTCGTAGCTCAATTTCAAGATAAGCTAATTAAAAAATTTCAAAAACTCTTTGAAAGATTTTTATAGTAAATTAAGAGAAATGGACAATTTAAGAATATTCAATACAGAGATAGAATACATACTCATGAGACAGTTTCTTGGATGATTTTTGAAGTTATTTAAAAAATTACTGTTACATTCGTAGCTCAATTTCAAAATAATTAAATACAAAATTTTAAAAAATTGTTTGAAAAGTTTTTATATGAAATTAAGCGAAATGGACAGTTTAAGAATATCCATACAGGGTTAGAGTACATACTTCATAGCTGCCAACGTTTACGCTTTTTTAGTACCGCTAAAATTTTATAGAGATTTTCGCTTTTTTAATCATGAGATTTCGACAATTAAATAAGACAATGTTTACCATAAAACTTTAGTGGTAGGAAGAAAGCGTAAAAGTTGGCAGCTATGACATACTTGTTCCACTGTTTTATTTGTCGAATATCAGTATTTCCGAAGACAAATGTATGTGATAGGATTCTGGAAAATTTGAAAAAGAAGCAACGAAAAGAAGATAGATGTTTGAAGAATACTGCATTCAGAAAATCAACCGAGCGGATAAATATCGTTTATATAAATATTACTACCAAAATAAATTTCCATTCAAAGCATAATTCGCTGTCTGACTTTAAAAAATAAAGAATAACACGACAAGTTATGTAATAATACATTTAAAACTTCACGATTTAGTTAGTTGTAAACCATAATACTTGCAACTCTAATTCTAATGTTAGCCAAGTAAAATTATACATTAAAAAATAACTTTTTACACCATCTTAAATAAATATAATTATGATAGAAATATCCCTTTGTAATATTTTATGTTTTCTGGAGCATACATAAATTGCATTTAAAATTTTTTTACAAATATTAAATGAATGTAATATATACAGTAAAACCCCCATAACGGACACCTCCGAATAGCGGCACCTCTATTTAGTGGACACTTTTTCGATCCTCAATACCTATATAATCTGAACATTTTGACCTCGTAATACAGATTCCACGTTCTCGAGGTGTCCGTATTCAGAGGTTTTACTAATACGATAATTTCTACTGTTAAGATAATTTTAATTGCAAATAGGCCATTTTAAGAGGTTTTTTCAAATTTTAATTTTATTAGGTAGCTTTCTTTACAAAAAAGCTACCTATTGCAGCCGTTCGGAGGAAAGCGATTTCAAAAAATTTTGGTATATTTTCATCGATCATGACCCCCAGACCCCGAAACCACCCTCCGTTCAAAATTGATATATATATATATATATATATCTGACCTATGTCACACTGTAACTCCCGTAATTATGAACCGATTTCGATGTAATTCGGTGTGTACATAGTACATACCAATGTCTCGACAGAGTTCGTTGGCCAGCTTCATCCGCCGTTTTGTTTCAAAATGGCGGCCATTTAAAATTTTTAAAAAAATTTAAAACTTGAAATGTGGTACCAAAAAATTAATAATGGAAAAATATTTTTTTCTTAAGTATTTGACCTTTATACAAAGATTCCGGAGCAGTTTTTGTTTCGTCTATATCTTAAAAAATGGCTGACTTATAGCATTTTGAATTTCTAGCGTGGCTGACATTTTGAAACGTCCTGAATTTTGTCACGCGATAAAAGGCGTATTTATGAACTGATTTGGATGTAATTCGGTGTGTACATAGTACATACCAATCTCTCGACCGAGTTCGTTGGCCAGCTTCATCCGCCATTTTGTTTCAAAATGGCGGCCATTTAAAATTTTTTTAAAAATTTAAAATTTGAAATGTGGTACCAAAAAATTGAAAATGGAAAAATATTTTTTTCTTATGTATTTGACCTTTATACAAAGATTTCGGAGTAGTTTTTGTTTCGTCTATATCTTAAAAAATGGCTGAGTTATAGCATTTTGAATTTCTAGCGTGGCTGACATTTTGAAACGTCCTGAATTTTGTCACGCGATAAAAGGCGTATTTATGAACCGATTTGGATGTAACTTCGTTTATACATAGTACATACCAATGTCTCGACCGGGTTCGTTGGCCAGCTTCACCCGCCATCTTGTTTAAAAATGGCGGCCATTTAAATTTTTAAGAAAAATTTAAATTTGAAATGTGGTACCAAAAATTGAAAATTGAAAAAAAATATTTTCATCTTATGTGTTTGACCTTGATAAAAAGATTCGGGAGCAGTTTTTGTTTCGTCTATATCTTAAGAAATGGCTGAGTTATAGCATTTTGAATTTCTAGCGTGGCTGACATTTTGAAACGTCCTGATATTTCTCACGTAATAACAAGCGTATTTATGAACCGACTTGGATGTACCTTGGTGTGTACATAGTACATACAAATATCTCGACCGAGTTCGTTGGCCAGCTTCATCCGCCATCTTGTTTCAAAATGGCGGCCATTTAAAAAAATTAAAAAATAAAAAAATTTAAATGAAATACCAAAAAATTGGAAAGTGAAAAAGATTTTTTTTGTATGTGTTTGACCTTAATACAAAGATTCCGGAACAGTTTTTCTTTCGTCTATATCTAAAAAAATGGCTGAGTAATAGCATTTTGAATTTCTCTTGTGACTGACATTTTAAAACGACGTGATTTTTGTCACGCGATAACAGGCGTATTTATGAACCTATTTGGATGTAACTTGGTCTGTACATAGTACATACCAACGTCTCGACCGAGTTTGTTGGCCAGCTTCATTCGCCATCTTGTTTCAAAAGGGTTGCCATTTAAAAAAAATTAAATTTAAAATTCAAAATGAGGTATTAAAAAATTGGAAAATGAAAAAGAATTTTTTTATGTGTTTGGCCTTGATACAAAGATTCCGGAGCAGTTTTTGTTTCTGAAAATTTGTTCTTTTGTTGATATCTTAAAAAATGGTTGATTTATAGCACTTTGAATTTCTAGCATGGCTAACATTTTGAAACGATCTTGTATTTGTCACGCGATACGTATTCGCCTATTTCGATGTAAGAAGGCATGTGGAAGGTATACATCAACACCTCGACCAAGTTCGCTGGCCAGATTCATCAGCCATCTTGTTTCAAAATGGCGGCCATTAAATTAAAATATATATATATATTTAAAGTGAGGTGCAAAAAAATTAGAAATTGAAAAAGGTTTTTTTCTTAAGTATTTGATCTTGATATAAGGATTCAGGAGCATTTTTTGTTTGTCTTTACCTTAAAAAATGGCTCAGATATAGCAGTTTCAATTTCTATTGTCGGTGACATTTTGAAAAAGTCCTTCCGCCCAGTGCCGGGAGGAAGAGGTAGCTTTCATAATCCTTATTTAAAAAAAAGCCAACTTATATCATGCAAACACACGAAGCTCAATTTAGTGGAAACCGAATATAGGAGATTCAATACTAATTTTTATCAATATAATGAATGAGAATTTCGCGAAATTAGTCAGCTTTATCCAAGCTGCTTTTCTTTAAAGCAACTTATATTTGGCTGCCAAATTCGGCAATTTCTTAAAGTGCCTGTCATTTTAAGACAACATGGTGGATGAGGCTAAGCAGTGAACTTGGTCGAGACCTTAGTAATTGCTGTGCACATGCTCACTCACATCGGAATCGGTTAATATATAGGAATGCTGTCGCATGCAAAAAATCAGATTTTTCAAAATGTCACCCACAATAGAAATTGAAACTGCTATATCTGAGCCATTTTTTAAGGTAAAGACAAACAAAAAATGCTCCTGAATCCTTATATCAAGATCAAATACTTAAGAAAGAAACCTTTTTCAATTTCTAATTTTTTTGCACCTCACTTTAAATATATATATTTTTTTAATTTAATGGCCGCCATTTTGAAACAAGATGGCTGATGAATCTGGCCAGCAAACTTGGTCGAGGTGTTGATGTATACTATCCACATGCCTTCTTACATTGAAATAGGCGAATACGTGTGTTATCGCGTGACAAATACAAGATCGTTTCAAAATGTTAGCCATGCTAGAAATTCAAAGTGCTATAAATCAACCATTTTTTAAGATATCAACAAAAGAACAAATTTTCAGAAACAAAAACTGCTCCGGAATCTTTGTATCAAGGCCAAACACATAAAAAAAATCTTTTTCATTTTCCAATTTTTTAATACCTCATTTTGAATTTTAAAATTAATTTTTTTTAAATGGCAACCCTTTTGAAACAAGATGGCGAATGAAGCTGGCCAACGAACTCGGTCGAGACATTGGTATGTACTATGTACAGGCCAAGTTACATCCAAATAGGTTCATAAATACGCCTGTTATCGCGTGACAAAAATCAGGTCGTTTTAAAATGTCAGCCACAAGAGAAATTCAAAATGCTATTACTCAGCCATTTTTTTTTAGATATAGACGAAAGAAAAGCTGTTCTGGAATCTTTGTATTAAGGTGAAACACATACAAAAAAAAATCTTTTTCATTTTACAATTTTTTGGTATCTCATTTAATTTTTTTTATTTTTTAATTTTTTTAAATGGCCGCCATTATGAAACAAGATGGCGGATGAAGCTGGCCAACGAACTCGGTCGAGATATTTGTATGTACTATGTACACACCAAGGTACATCCAAGTCGGTTCAAAAATACGCCTGTTATTATGTGAGAAAAATCAGTTCGTTTCAAAATGTCAGCCACGCTAGAAATTCAAAATGCTATAACTCAGCCATTTCTTAAGATATAGACGAAACAAAAACTGCTCCCGAATCTTTTTATCAAGGTCAAACACATAAGAAGAAAATATTTTTTCAATTTTCAATTTTTGGTACCACATTTCAAATTTAAATTTTTCTTAAAAATTTAAATGGCCGCCATTTTTAAACAAGATGGCGGGTGAAGCTGGCCAACGATCCCGGTCGAGACACTGGTATGTACTATGTATAAACGAAGTTACATCCAAATCGGTTCATAAATACGACTTTTATCGCGTGACAAAATTCAGGACGTTTCAAAATGTCAGCCACGCTAGAAATTCAAAATGCTATAACTCAGCCATTTTTTAAGATATAGACGAAACAAAAACTGCTCCGAAATCTTTGTATAAAGGTCAAATACATAAGAAAAAAATATTTTTCCATTTTCAATTTTTTGGTACCAAATTTCAAATTTTAAATTTTTTAAAATTTTTTAAATGGCCGCCATATTGAAACAAAATGGCGGATGAAGCTGGCCAACGAACTCGGGCGAGAGATTGGTATGTACTATGTACACATCGAATTACATCCAAATCGGTTCATAAATACGCCTTTTATCGCGTGACAAAATTCAGGACGTTTCAAAATGTCAGCCACGCTAGAAATTCAAAATGCTATAACTCAGCCATTTTTAAAGATATATACGAAACAAAAACTGCTCCGGAATCTTTGTATAAAGGTCAAATACATAAGAAAAAAATATTTTTCCATTTTTAATTTTTTGGTACCACATTTCAAGTTTTAAATTTTTTTAAAAATTTTAAATGGCCGCCATTTTGAAACAAAACGGCGGATGAAGCTGGCCAACGAACTCGATCGAGACATTGGTATGTACTATGTACACACCGAATTACATCGAAATCGGTTCATAATTACGGGAGTTACAGTGTGACATATGTCAGATATATATATATATATATATATATATATATATATATATATATCAATTTTGAACGGAGGGTGGTTTCGGGGTCTGGGGGTCATGATCGATGAAAATATACCAAAATTTTTTGAAATCGCTTTCCTCCGAACGGCTGCAATAGGTAGCTTTTTTGTAAAGAAAGCTACCTAAAATCTGATTTTTTGCATGCGACAGCACTCGTATATATTAACCGATTCCGATGTGAGTGAGCATGTGCACAGCAATTACTAAGGTCTCGACCAAGTTCACTGCTTAGCCTTCATCCACCATGTTGTCTTAAAATGACAGGCACTTTAAGAAATTGCCGAATTTGGCAGCCAAATATAAGTTACTTTAAATAAAAGCAGCTTGGATAAAGCTGACTAATTTCGCGAAATTCTCATTCATTATATTGATAAAAATTAGTATTGAATCTCCTATATTCGGTTTCCACTAAATTGAGCTTCGTGTGTTTGCATGATATAAGTTGGCTTTTTTAAAATAAGGATTATGAAAGCTACCTCTTCCTCCCGGCACTGGCCGGAAGGACTTTTTTTTAGTAGAGACGCATGATGAACTACTCAAACACTTTAAAAGTAAAGATTGTTTGAAACAAATTTTATTTTGAATAAACTTTAAAATATATATCATTATTTGGATAACATACTTTCAAGAAGTGTATTTAATTAGTTTAACTTTAGTGCATAGTTTGATTATGTTTCAAATAGGCAACATTTAAGTAAATATGCCTCGTGAAACCCAATTTTTAAACACTGATACATTGTAATTCCGCATGCTAAAATATAGAATTTACTTTTCGCAATCCCAATATTTTTTAATAAAGATATTTCGAAATCTACTCAACTATAATAAATTGAAGGTTCCTTCAGAAGTATTTTATCTAGACAAAAAGATAAAATAACTATTTTTATTTCCGTTTAGTGAATAAAAAAGCTCTTATCAATGAAAACTGGTAGTATCGAAGACTGTATATTATTAACAACTCTTTACGATATATCCATGAATATTGCATTTTTAAAATACAAGTATGTAGTAACTCAATTTTTTTTCAGGGGAACTTAATTGGAATGAAATATAAGAAACAATCTTAAAAGTTTTCCCTTATAGCAGAATATCTTAAAAAAATATATTAAATAATCTTTGAAAATTTTCCAGATACTTAAATTATATTTTAATTCCAAAAAATATGCTTTGGTCATAATTCTTCATTTTGTCAAGAACACAATTGTATCAAATCACGGATTTATGAATTCACTAAGTCACGGATTAAAACATCTTAAATATATTTTATAACTTAAAAAAGGACTTTATTAAAAAATGTTTTACTCAACCAAGAAAATTGCTTATGTTGTAGTTTTAGAAATGTTTACATTTCAGTAAATAATTGAGTGTTTTCATATTTTTACAAATGTAATCTGTACTGATTTTGAGGTTATTACAGCAACGTAAACTTCGAGGTATTTCAGAATAATAAAGCAAATGCTTTTATCATGAGATGGTGATTATTTCAGCCTTGTAGGCAGCATTTTGAACACTTTACAGCATTTAGAACACTTTAAATGATTCTTTAAATATATTATAATCAAATAAATATTTATTCAAGTAAGAAGAATCTATTAATGTTTTGTTTTAGATGTACTTTTAATGTTATTATGTAGTTTAATGTAAAAATATAATGCGAAGTTTTATCACATAACTTAGAAAAAAGATATATTTTTTTAAATGCTGAAGAGCAAATAAAAAATTTCGGTAAATAGTTTTTAATATAGTTTTATTTTAATTTTTTTATATTCTTTTTACAAAATTTAATTCCTACATAACTACAGGATAAATCAAATCACCGCTGCCAACTTTTACTATTTCCTAAACCACTAAGAGAGAGTTTTTTGCCACATTTAATGGTTTATTTTTCGATTAAATAAGAAAATAATTTCTATTAACTTTTTTTTCAAGGCGTAAAAGTTGGCAGCTAATAAGAAATTTCTTAAATTTAAATCTATACAGTAAGACAATATTTCAAAACCTTTTTAAGTTAGGACAAGTATAGTGTAATAAACAGATGTATATTAATGGTACAGCTGTAATATAACCAATTTCAATTAACTAAATTGAATTTAAAAAAGAATATAAACAACAAATAGTATATGTATGCAAAATTATTACATAGTAAAGTAAACACTAATTTATAAATAACTAACTAAATGACCACTAAAACTTTATTTACAATCAAAGATATTCAAGGTTTGTACGCTTCAAGGACTTTCAAGCACATATTAGCAGAATTTCTGTAAAGTAATATTTGCCTTATTTAATGATAAAAAAAAAGTTAACTGCAGATATAGCGATATGTACTTTACGAAATTTCTCGAACTAAAACACCTAAAATTCCCTGAATCCATTGATGTGCACGACCACTGCAATTTAATCAACAAACAACATAACATTTTATTGAAACCTTAAAAAGCACAAAGATACAGTTAACCCCTTAATTCTCGTGCCTGTGATTTTTACGGCAGTGTGGGCTACTTGTTTTAAAATTCAAATTGATTGATTCCCACCATTTGAAAAATAGTCAATTATATTGTTATCTCTTATTTAGTAAGGTGAATATTTCAGCTTCAAAGAAGTGGTGCCAATCAAACAATCTGAATTTTAATATAAGTAGCCTACACTTATTGGGCGCAACGCTTTAACCCTTTCCACAGCGGAGTAATTCTGTTTATAAACAGATGAAATGATGTACTAGCACCAGAATTTATAAACGAATTTATTAGAAAATAAAAACTTGCTTATTTTCAAGTACGTTATAAAAGGAAAATTTTAATTAAATATTCTGGGTGCCAGTAAAATAAAAATTACGTATCTTTTTTTAAGTACACCGCCAGCGAAAGGGTTAACCCCTTCGGAAGCGGCTGCTCTTACACAAATTTTAATCGGCCGGCACCACTTTTTAAAATAAGTTACCTTTACTTAAATAATCGCTAACATGGTCTAATTAAAGAAAAGAAATATTACATTTATTTTTACTGGTACCAAAAACAAATTCGGTATGCACTTTTTAAAGGCGCATATATGCACCCATTTCCCGAATGGGTTAAGGTGTTAATCCAGATTGTTATCATTATAATTCCATGTAGAATCGCATTATATTTTTACATTAAGTTACATATTAAAACTAAAAAATAAATCTAAAACAAAATATTAATAGATTCCTTTTTACATCAATAAATATTTATTTGAGGATTATATATTTAAAGAATCATTTAAAGTGTTCTTTAAAAGTAAGATAACTTGCATTCAGGATTAAAAAATATTTTATTGAATCTCTAAAAGTTTGAACCTTTTGAGAAAAAGCGTTCGCATAATTTATGCGACAGTTACAGGGTTCGTACGCTTCAAGGACATTTTACCAGAATTTGCGTAAAGTAGTATTTGCCTCATTTAATAAAAAAGGAATATATCTTCCGATATAGCGACTAGAACTTAACGGAATTTCTTTTATTGGAATTATTGGAAAAAATTCCATTGTATTACTGTATAACAATATTAAAGTGATAAATACGTTTTGGATGATGTTAGGGGAGCAAATGTGCCATGAAATTCTTTACTATCCCGTGTCCCTGTTGCTGATTTCTAAGTTTGGGGCTGTCTGTATAAAATGGTTTCAATAAAAGTAATTCGATTTATTTTTTTCCAAAACTGGGACTGTTGTTTTATATAAATATGTAGCAAAACATTAACCTGCACACATTTTTACTGTTGTTATTATTTTTTTTAACTCTGTCACTGGATGCTAGATTCCTTTCCGGCTGTCTTGCTAAAATTATACAGAAAATCACTTCAGATGCAGCCACAGAATGTTTTTCAACTTTTTTTCTCATGTAGAAAAAGGTATGCTAGAGAAAAATGAATAAAATTCTTTGACAGGAAATCTTCTGCAGAATTTAAAACAACATTTAAATATCGATTTGCAGCATCGTGGCTTTATTGGTAGTCTTACCGTTTATTCCTGCACTTTTTGAGGTAAATTAATTTTTTTTAAATTTAATCCAATGTAAATTACTTTTGCTTAAAAGTAATGAACATTGTGGCTATCACGTAGCCTTAACCACATGATTTGCCTAAAAATAGGTGGTAATTTCCCTTACTGTCTTTTTTAGGGTTTCGTTCATCTGACGAAACCCTATTACTCTCGCTCCTCTGTCTGTCTGTCCGTCACAGAGCCCGTTCTCAGAAACTATACATGTTGGAGACTTGAAATTTTGCATGCTTAAAGATGAACACCACACATCAAACAACAAATCATAAAATTTTGAAAAAGTTGGTAATTAACCTAATTACGGGCTAATTAAATTCTAAAATTAACCAATCAACCTTTTGAATGCAGGTGCGAACACACGTTATCGAAATCCTCCTCAGTTTCTCCTAAGGGTTGCCAGTAAATTCGGCGAATGCTCCTTCAAATCAGCCGGTGCAGGGTTACCACGGAGTAATTTAGCAATAACTGAAGTGGACCTTTAAAAAGCAAAATCGGATCTGCCGAAGTATCGGTCGTACAAATTCGTAACAGGTGTAGAAATACGCGGAAAAAATTCTACTTTATTTTGGTATAAATTTCAAATTTCTGCGTAGGATAGAACGCAAAAAATCCACTAAAAATCGATCGATAAAAATTTAATTTCTGTGTTTGGAAAGACAATGAAAATAGAATTCCATTCACCGGAAGGCAGCTGTCGTCGTCTCTCAGACATATCGGCGCGGGAGAAATTTAAGGGGGAGGAAAGTCTAATACGAAATTTAAACTTTTTAAATATTAAATTTTTCGATTAAATTTTTTGACATCCGGGCTGGAAATTTCTCGCAGATTTCATACATACCCGGTTCGAAGAGATAGCTTCATTACGAGCTGAGATATTAATTATTATTTTATTAATTCCTTTTATTTCCATCAAATGCCAGATTAAGATGGAGGCACGTGCTTTTTTAACGGAGATTTCATTTAAATTAGGAAATCTAACAATTTGCGTGGGGTGTTTCGACGGCGCTCTATGAGATAAGTATTAATAATTCAATATGAAAAAGTTTATAGGTTTATAAGTGTTCATCCCACTATTTCCGAATAGCAATTTCAGGAAATGTCTTAAATTATTGGTTAAGACCGCCACTCGATGTGTTCGAAACTTTAAGATACTTTATAACACATAAGAAAAAGTGTAAAAAAGAATGGAGTGTGATATTTCGAGGAGTGGAGGGGGGGGGGGTAGATTTATTTATTAAATCTTAGCGTTTGTTATCGCAGAAAATGTTTTAAATTCTTGGTTAAGACCGCACCGCCACCCTCCCGACCATGTATCTACGGAGAGATTGCGCAAAGGAGTTTCGTTCAGATATGCTTTTGTTAAGAATAGAGTGCGCCCCCTGGTGGTGGAATGAGGAACTATCGTAATGCGATTTTGTTAGAATTAGGAAATATAACAAGGTGATCCATTTGCAACTTTAAGATACTTCATGACACATGATAAAAAGCTTATAAAGTAATGGTGCGTGCAATTTCCTGTTAAGGGAGGGCGGGGGAGGGGCGCTGGATTTCTTTTTTAAAAATTAGCGTTTACGAACTTTTTAGATGTCGTTTTTTTTTAGGACTATGATATATTCAGACACGTGCTGCTTATGAAATTTAAAAATGTCAAAATTTTAGTTACCACTATTTCCGAATAGTACTTTCAGCAAATTTCTTAATTTCTCGCTTAAGTCCGTCACCAACTCGAGAAACACATCCACTGATAGGTTGTTTAACAGAGTTTCGATCTGATACACTTTTGTTATGAATAGTGTGCGCTCCCTGGTGGTGGAATTTGCAACTAACATAACGCAATTTTGTTAAAATTATGAAATCTAACAAGTCGATCTGCTGGAAACTTTGACATAGTTCATAACACATAATAAAAGGCTTATAAAAGAATGTTCCGTGCAATTTCCTGGGGCGCCTACCTATCTCGTGTGCTATAGACCCGATCCTCTCGACTAATATACCTACGGATAGGTTCTAAAACGGAGTTTCCTTTGGATAGAGGTTTGTGTAGAATAGAATGCGCCCCCCGGTTGCGAAATGTGGAACTAACAGATTTCGCAAAAGGATAAAGTGTTTTAAAGGAATATTAAACGAAACCCTCTGTGCGATCTGTGATCACACTTACCCACTTGTTTTCTCCTTACCGTCCCTTCCTTAACATCCCAATAAGATATTGTTATAGCAAAATGTTCTACTAAAAATGTTGCATTATTATTTTTTTTTATTTAAATGTTCTATCGGTACTATGAAAATTAATTATAAGAAAAAATGTAGAGGAAAATAAAAAGTTAGAGTGGCAAAATGTCAAGGGGACGATAAGGAAAATTAAACACGCAAGTTTAACTTAAACCTCAGTTAAGTAAAAATATCGTCGCTGCTGCTCATTTTTTCTTTATTTTGAATCGTTAAGGCATTCGTCTATAAGTTTAAAATGTTATTTTATAAAGTTTAATTTCACCAGATTTTTATTCCAGAAAGTTAAAGTTTTGTGGGAATGCTTCTAACACAGTCATACAGGGTAACTTTGAACCATGGGGTGTAACTTTGCTCCACCTCCTAATTTTCAATATTTTTCGCTACAAAAGACTAAATAAGCTCCAAAACTGTGTTCTGTTGGCAAAGTTTTAAACTGAGATTTCTACTCTTTATTTTAGAAAATAAATTAGCAAGATTATACGCAATTAAATTCATCATCTAACTATTTTTGTGAAGTACTGTTTTCAAGGTAATTTAGAATGCTGTTTTGAAGTTGTTGTAATCCAATTAAATTTTCATAGTAAGTAACAATATACTCATTTATCAGACATATTATTATCTAAATGTTGTAAATGTGATAATATTTTGTGATTATTTATTTATTAATACTTAATAAAATGTAAAATAAGAAGGCATTAACATTTTACCACATTTTCAGGGTAACTTTGAGCCGGCTCAAAATTATACTGATGTTTATAATTTACGAATTATAGGTGCTACTGTCAAAAATTTCCCATATTTGCGCGTATATTTTATATAAATGCCGAAAATGAACATTAGATATAACATGTAAATATTTCCACAAATATGTGTAAAATACAATTCATTTAAAGGCGTTTTTCGGGGCGGAGCTACTCAAATTTGACATTTAATACATTCGGCATTTTTTATTCTTGTTTGAATAATACTAGTACTAGTATGCTTTACTGTAACTATGGATAGATTATTCAGATAAAACATTGAAAATTGTTTTCCACTGCATTTTTATTTTTTATATGAACAATAAACAGGTTTTTATTTATTTCTAAATGTTCATGGTTCTCTTCTTCTACTTTTCTTATGCTTGATATTTGTTGTAATATCATAAATTATACAAATCTTGTGATGTTGGGAAATGTAAATTTGGAGTCTTTACATATCTGAAAACATTTTTGGGGGTTCAAAGGTGTCCTAACTATAATACTTTTTTTATAATGAATTATTTAAATAATATTTATCAAATGGTGCAAAGTTACTCTAAATGGCTGGGTAACTTTGAACCAGGGTAAAAATTCATTTTTTATAGCTTTTATCATTATTATTCCTTAATTTCTTATGGTCATACAATAATTTAGGATCATTTCTTCACTTTTATGCCCCTAGTTGCAACAATAGTCTTAAAATAAGAGTGTGGCATATGATATTAGAGAAAATGCGGATCAAGTTACCCTGAATGATTGTACACATTGCTTCTAGATACGCATGGTAATTTTTTAATGATATTTATATACTATATATTAGGTAAATAAATACATTTCTAGAGTGTAAAAAGCGTGTAGCTTTCAGACTCTAATTTTTTATTATTGCTTTCATTTTTTAATATGAAAATAAAATGGAGTTTTTCTATTATCTTAAAAAAATATATTTGATAATTACAGAAAGAATCATAAATATTATTTGTTAAGCTGTTCGAGTTTTTCGCATTAGATTCTTTTGTATCGAAGTATTTTTTAAGGGATTTTTCTTTAAAAGATTCCTTATTAACATATTTTTTAAAGATTACAAATTGCTTTATTTTGTATTTAGAATATACTATATCAAAGCGTAAATTACACTGCTTAATTATTTTTAACATTCAAGAACGCTCAAACTAATGCAAACAAAGAAATCCAAAATTTCACTCAGTTCATTCTGTTTGGCTGTTAAAATTCCAAAAAAAAGTTGGAAAATGAATTAATTGGAAATAAGAGCCTATTTTGTGTTTTTATAAAGTTTGTAACAGAAAAATGTCATTTATTGATGATATTTGGATAAAAACGAAGTAGCATTGTAAACAAATTCCTGATTGCATATATTACTCTTTAAATTTAATAGCTTTCATATTTTATTTATTATAGAATTTCGGGAAAACGGCTGTCCATTTTCGATACTCTGTAAATTGTATGGTTAAAAATAGCTTTCCAAACTCGTTTATCACTTAATCATCATAATCATCATTAGAATTTTTAGCAGCATCTCATCGAAAGTTCCCATTTTATTTTCACATTATACTAAAACAAATATAAAAATAATAGTTAAACAAAAGAAAATTGATGTTTATGGCTATACTTGTTATAATACATAAATTATCCTTTAAAAGGATTTGATAGGCCATTAGAGCGTGCCTAGAAACAGAAACTATTAACCCTCTCATGATTTCTGAATTTGTTGCTTAATTCAGGAATTAAACGACTATGTGACGTGACAGTCGCATAAGTAGTACAAATTGCATCCCTAAAAAGATGAAAACATTCCAGTATTAACTGAACTGTAAACATTTATAAAATTCCTACGTAAAGAATGATTCTTTCAATAAAATATATTTTTAAAATTTTAAAGTATTTTGAAGTATATTTTGAAATGCATGTAACAGTTTTGAAATATTTCCACATGTTTTATTGAAATACATGAGTACTTGGAACTGTTAAGTTATATTTTTGGAAACTCAATTTATATGGAAAGTACTTTTGAAAATAAAGATATAGATTAAGTATTTAGAGATTTGTTATAGTTTTTCATTGTGTTTCAATCTAAAAATTACAAATGAAAAACCATAAATCAAAATCTTTTAACACTAGAACCGCCGGAAATTTAATCAAGTGTTACAAAAATATTTTACACCAGAATTTTTATTTAAAACAATTTAACTTATTTTCATACGGTGCATATTTAACTTATTTTAGAAAAAAATTTCTGGTTCGAATAGAAATATTTTTCTTTGGTGGCGGTCAAAATGACCACTACGGCAGTTCTAGTGTTAAAAGGTGTCATATGACACCAGTATAAAACGTTTAATTTTAACACGTTAAGCGTCACGTCAGTCACCGATGACCGACACTGAACTTTCCGCTTAGAACGCGCAGTGATGGAACAGTGTAGCATCAGAGGATCAATTGAAACCGCAAAATCGTATTAGTATTCTTCATTTAAGGTGCCTGCCTACGTAAGGAGCAATTTTTTCCAAAAGAGCTATTTAATTATTTTTAAAACTTATTTTTACTAAGATTAGGACTAGAAAATGTGAAAAAAAAGTAAAAAAATATTTCATTCATTGATAAAATTTTGGTAAATGGAGGAATTTATAGCAAAATTTAGTGAAATTTGGACCGAAACGCAAAACGCTCTAAAGGAAATTCTTCTGTGTGTATCTTAATTTCCTTTTTACACATCCTATTTATGACATTGGTGAAGGCAATGAACTAAAATCTAAGAGATTCTTTAAGTATTTCAAAACTTATAGCATATCGCACCTGTTTACATGTTAATTTTCATAAAATTCATCGATGTCATTCCACAAAAACATGCATAAAACAAAAAATATTTATTCTAAATTTAAATCTTTAGTTCATTGCCTTCACAATAGTGTAAATAATATATATTTTAAATTTCATAGTGATATTCCAATAACTTTTTGAGAAATCATGTTTTGTGTTTGGAATTTCACCGAAAATTACATTTTCCAAAAAATGCATTTAACCCTAGAACTACCGAAAATTTTACTCAAGTTTTATAAAAATATTGCACATCAGAATTCTTATTTAAAACTATGGAACTTATTTACTTAACTCATTATTGTCTGGTTTACACATTTAGTTTATTTTAAAGAAATTTCTGGTTAGAATAAATATTTCGAATGTACCCATCGGGCCCATTGGACCCGTCTGGTAGACGGAGGGTTAAAGTTTAGATTTATGTTTTACTACAAGAATTTACAGTAATATACATCTAAATTTCATGGAGCATATTATTTACATTTCTTATTATTAAACAAATGCATCTAAAATCTCGAAATTTCTCCAAACATACGACCCTTTAACAGCAATTTAAAAATTTAAAAATTTTAAATTTTAAAGCCCTTTAAACAACACTTCCGTTTTGAGTGACAGCTGTTGAGTAGTTTTAAAACCGCTATAACTCCAGATCTATTTATCGTACAATAAAAACAAATACAGTTTTGCAAAGGTAAAAAGTTGGTCTTTAATAAAATGAAATAAAATAAGTTTGACAATTTTAGTCGAAAATTGCATTTTCAACGTAGTCAGATACATTAACTTCAGCACAGAATTTCTGAGGTTTTTGAAGACGAAGAATACTATAAAAATTTAGTGATGACAATCGCTCAATTGCTGCGCCTCTGTTCCATCACTGAACGCGTCATTCCCCGATGACTGACTGTCTAAAATGATATAAAACTAAACAAATATATATATTGTCTTAAGTAATTACTAAAAATTTATTTTAAATTTACTTACCTTTTGTTTATTACAGGATTATACTTTCTTAAAAATTACTTAAAATATTGTAAATTTTTCAGCTTCAGTGTCAGCTACCGTGGCACTCAACGTGTTAAAAAGTATTTCTGTTAGATATTTATTTCGTTTTACTTTACTAAAATTACTTTCGAAACACAGTCTGCGAAAACTATGGGAATTTTACCATTTTAAAAAAGTGATGCTAATGAAATAATCTGAATACAGTAGAGCGACGATTATTCGAACTCCAATTAACCGAACTTCCAATTATCCGAACAACCTATTTCTCTCAAAAAAAAAATTTAACCGAACTTCCAATTATCCATACAGCCTATTTCTCTCAAAAAAACAAAAAAAAAAAAAAAATTAACCGAACTTCCAGTTATCCAAACACACTATTTCTCTCACTTTTTTCACTTTAGATTTAGAAGAGACCAGAATACCATATGTAAAACAATAAGAGAGATGGGAAGAATCCTAAGCTATCAAGAAAGTGAAATTAATGAGTGCGTAAATAGTGACGTACATGATCCTGGATATCAGATTTTTAAATGATGATGAGATTTTTGATGAAATTCAAGATGAAAAAGAAATTTAAGAAAAGGAAAACGAATTATCTGAAAATGACCCTGGTTCATCACATTACGAAACATTTGAATGTTTGGAAACAGCTATGAAATGGCTCGAACGGCAGAAGAACGCTGATATTATTCAAATAACTCATTTAAGAAGAATTCGATGTATGGCTGAATAGAAAATAATGTCTTCTTTGAAGCAAGCGCAGTCGAAAGCTTTTTTGCTTACATTATAATCTCTGAAGCTCAGAAAATGATAAGAAAGTAAAAAATAAATAAAGTAACAATTTATAAACATGCCAGCACTAACTGGTGTTGCTAGTCCTAAGCCTGGATAAAGTGCGAGGGTTTTAGTATAGGCAGGAACGTCCCTTAAATTGTTTGTCCATTTATCCGAACTTTTGCTTATCCGAACTAGGGTCGGTCCCGACTTGTTCGGATAATCGGCGCTCTACTGTAATAAAAAAGTAGGCGTGAAAGAACATCAACCGACAGAATTTTCCAGTACACCTAATTTTCTTACCGCAAAAAAATTAATAGACATTTCTTACTTACTAAAATAATTCTGGTGAGAATATAATTAAAATAAAATATATTAACCTTTGTAATTTATTTTCGGTTTAAGAAGTATTATTTTAAAAGTCTTATTTCAAATGTCATAGTCTGTCACCTGTTAATCGAGAAGAGAAGAACGCTAATCTCTTCAGCGATAATGGATTCTCTGTGAACATGTCTCCCCACCCCCTCTTAAAATATTGCTGATTCAGCTTGCGTACAGATTTAGATATCTAAAACTGAGAAATTCCCTTATATGGCTTCTGCTTAAGAAGCTTAAAGAGATAAGCTTTCAAAGATGAGACATCTTGGATGCCTAAGCACATTTGCATTTTAAGTAAAGACATAAAAATGCATGCTACACGTATACAAACAACCTTAATTACGTAATGTTTCGCTGTTCAAAATATTTCTATCAGAAAATGGGATGAAGTACATTCGTTATACTTTATCAGTTCAGTTAATCTGTCAAAATCCGTTAGCGATATTTCTTTTTATTATACCACGTTTCTAAACTACTTTAGACCTTAGAATATTAAACGTTTGAGTATTTTCTGTAATTTCTTATGTTAAAACATTTAGTAAATATGATTACTGTAATTATCTCTTGTCATTGTTTTCTTACGTGCAGAATTAAAGATCAATTTTAAAATTTTGTTAAGTTTTCTGACTACTTTCAACACATTTTTTCTTAAATATTCAATCAAAAAATAATCTAAATTGTACAAAGTTCCGCTGTACAAAATACCACTATTAGTGGTTAGAATGAAAAAAAATTCTTCTTTTTTAGTTAAGTTGGGTTCTTAAAACAAACATGGAACATTTTTTATTATCTTATCTTTCTAAATGAACTTAGATTTCAGTAAATCAAATATTTGAGTGCTTTTTGATTGCTCACATTAAGGAGAAAAATAATTTTAAACTATCAAAAGAGTAAAATCAAAGTACTATCTATTTCTATTAAATAACATTTTGCGAATCTTTTATTTTGAATTAAAGCGATATACCAATTAGAATCAAATTTATGACTATTTTAAGCAATTTATGTACGTTTAAAAAGAAATTTAAAGTATTTTTTCTCGGAATTGAGATTTTTGTTATTCAGCGCATTCTAATTTTGAAAGTAATTAACATGCAGTCATTAAATTGTGTATAATGGTATATATTTTAAGTATTTACCAGGGTTCACACGGGTCCCGTTATTGTCCAGATGAAATATCAGTATGTTTATATAATAAATCTAGTTCAAACGCGCGCAATTTCACCTTATCTAAGGAAATATTTTCTATAAGAAAATACTTGTACAGAAGAATTTCCTGTCCTGGAAATTCCAGCCTCCGTACGAACGTTATTTATGAACCTACACCTATTTCTCGGCATGTATATATATATATATATATATAGTAATTTTCATTGAATTTTATTCATAAATTTAGCCATTGATGTTATATATGATTGAAAAAATATTTTATTAATTGTTTCATTATTATTTTGAAGTTGAAATTGATTATTTTTGGGGGGATGGAATTGAAGTACTTTTTCTTAACAAAGTATATATGAGGGATTCACAATTATAGTAGACCAAGTCCATTTTGAAAAAATAATGAGATAGTCAATTTAGGAGGTGCATAAAATCTGTTTTATCCACTCCCACAGTAAACCAAGTCTGTAAACAGATGATACATATGAGAAACTATCTCAAAACAGACTTCGCTCACTGTGGGAGTGGATAAGACAGGTTTTATTCACCTTCGAAATGGACTATCTCATTTTTTTCAAAATGGACTTTGTCAACTATACAGTAGGACCTCTTTTATCCGAAACTCTCGGTTAACCGATATCCATTTTGAAAGTTTTTTTCTTTCTACTGTCACATTCCTTGCGTGCAAATCCATTTTGAAAGTTTATTACTATTTTTTTTTTAACTATCATATTCCTTATGCGCAAGCGGTCCTTTCCGACGAACTACGAGTACATATAAATATTTTCGATCCCCTTTCTTAGAGTTCCTTTGAATTTAAACTTGAGCTTCAGTAAGCTGAGGAGTGGAACAAAGAAAACGAAAAAATTAGCAATTCTGAAGCGTTTTAATGTTTTGAAAACGTTTGGCATGAATGGAAGCAGAAAGACAGTGATATTGGTGACTTAATATATATAAAAACTTCGTGATAGAGTTTGAAAGCAAAAGTAATCGAAACTTTTCTTGTATTCTTACTTTAAAGTATCAGTATACTCAAGGGTGCCATAGGCGACTATTTTTTAATTCTATCTGAAACCACTTTCTCAAAACGAAAATTATTAACATACTGTTCGAGAACATTTGCAAACGAAATATACTACAAAATCCGTTTTTTTTTTTTTTTTTTTTTTTTTTTTTAAATAGAGGTGCGAATTGAATAGAAACATAGTTGCCAGTGGAAGTCCTGCATAAATTGTAAAAAAGAAACGGTTGATTTTACAGAAAAACTGTCAGTCAAAACGCCAGTAAAGAAACTGTTTTTTGTTTTCGTATATAATCCTTTTTCATTACAATCTTTCTGTTATTTTAAGAGATTTTGGCAGTAAGAACTATTAAATATAGAATATTTCCGTAAAATCAACAGTTCTTTGCTGGCTTTCTCGTTGACAGCTTTTTCTGTAAAATCAACAGATTCTTTTGTTTTTTCTTTACACTAGGGGGCTCTGTCCCCTACGAGCTACGCTCGTCAATCCCCGTTCAGACACCGCAGACTCTAAAAGTACGCTAATTTGATTTGCTTTAAAAATATTTCAGACGATTGAATTATAATTTAAAAAACAGTGGCGATCTCCCTATAAATGGATTTCTATTCATTTCTCTTTGATTGGGGAATTTTAAGGCCAAATCCGCTGCGGTACTACTTGATTATCCCGTCGACCAATTTTGCCAAATTATATAAATCGCCAAACCACTCGCGAAATTATACAAATTGACGTAATTTTTATTTTAAATAACGAAAGAACAAATAAATTAGTGCAACATTAATAAAAATACAAATAAAACGTCGAAATAAAAATAACTTGATGACGTAGACACGTGTAACTTGCTTAAAGTCAAGTAAATATGACATTTACGATCAACCATTATTGGCATTTAATCTTATAGATTGGCGAATGATAGATTTTTGGTCGAAGGGATAACTAGGTAGTACCAAAGATACAATCGCTGTTTTCGTCATTGATTAAGTAAAATAAGTTAAACATTTCAAAATAAGCTAATATAAAAGGAATTAAGTAAACAGGGTCTTTGTCTCCCGGTATTTTTTAACAAAGCGAAAAGAAAGTTCTTTTAAATAAGACATTTTAAATTAATCGTTTTTAATCTGACGTAATTTTGACCAAACTATTCTTTCTCTTTTTAATATTCACGTGAAAATACTTTAATTAGAAATGAAATATTATTTGCGCTTTCCTAACAACAATAGTTGAAAAGTATCCTCTTAAAATATCAAATAAATGTCTAGCGCAATTTCTAAATTTAAACTGTTTTGCAATATTATTTTGTATTCATTTTATGTAATAACTGTAATGTGACGTAAATATGACGTAATTTCTCCTATTTACGCATGTTAATGAATTTATTATTTTACAATTTCCTTTCTCGCTTAAAATTCACGTGTAAATATAGTTTTTATGACGTAATTTTTAATAAGTTCCTGCTTTTTGTACATAATTATTTAATTCTAATTCCAAATGGTTTTTTTCTATCTATAATAGTCACGTGTAAATAAATTTTTAATTTATTTACACGTATAAATATTTTTTTTGTAGCAAACATTATTGTTTGGCTGTTTATACAGTTGGCAACAGTTTAAATTAATATCACTTTCTAAAACATGTAAAAAATATCTCTAAAAATGCTGAAAATTTGAATTTAAAATAGAAATAAAACCTCAAAAAATGAGTCAAATTAAAAAAGAAATACAGTCTGCACACCGGAAAATTCAAACGTATAAAATGATCTAAAAATAATTAAATTCCCATGAATAGCTTTTGCTCCTATAAAACTTTTTTAGTGGAACGATTTTGACCAACTTCAGCATTAAATATCTCTTAAAACTATTCTTCGATTTGAAAACTGTCTGCATCAGCGTGTTTATCAAACATTTCTGTATAAAACTACCTATTTTCATATTTTTTTATGCATTATTTTTCTTAATATTAACGAAGAAAGACCTCCCGTCACAAAAAATTGCAAACTGGCGGCAGTGTCAGCGGTAGTTACTTTTTTTTTAGAACTAGGGGGCTCGGCCCCCTACGAGCTACGCTCGCCAACCCCCGTCCAGAAACCGCAGACTCTAAATGCACGTTAATTTGATCGGCTTAAAAAATATTTCGAAAGATTGAATTATAATTTAAAAAACAGTGGCGATCTCCCTATAAACGAATTTCTATTCATTTCTCTTTGATTGGGGAATTTTAACGCAAAATCCGCTGCGTTACTACTTGATTATCCCGTCGACCCATTTCGCCAAATTATATAAATCGCCAAACCACTCGCCAAATTATACAAATTGACATAATTTTTATTTTAAATAACGAAAGAACAAATAAATTAGTACAACATTAATAAAAATACAAATAAAACGTCGAAATAAAAATAACTTGATGACGTAGACACGTGTAACAACATTTCAAAATAAGCTAATATAAAAGGAATTAAGTAAACAGAGTCTTTGTATCCTGGTATTTTTTAACAAAGCGAAAAGAAAGTTCTTTTAAATGAGACATTTTAAATTAATCGTTTTTAATCTGACGGAATTTTTACCAAGCTATTCTTTCTCTATTAAATATTCACGTGAAAATACCAGTTGAAAAGTATCCTCTCAAAATATCAAATAAATGTCTAGCGCAATTTTTAAATTTAAACCGTTTTGCAATATTATTTTGCGTTCATTTTATGTAATAACTATAATGTGACGTAAATATGACGTAATTTCTCCTATTTAATACTTCTAACGCATGTTAATAAATTTATTATTTTACAAATTCCTTTCTCTCTTAAAATTCACGTGTAATTATAGTTTTTATGACGTAATTTTTAATAAGTTCTTGCTTTTTGCACATAAATATTTAATTCTAATTCCAAATGGGTTTTTTTCTGTTTATAATAGTCACGTGTAAATAAATTTTTAATTTATTTACACGTATAAATATTTTTTTTTTTTTTTGAAGCAAACATTATTGCTTCCTCTGTTTATACAGTTGGCAACAGTTTAAATTAATATCACTTTCTAAAATCTGTAAAAAATATCTCTAGAAATGCTGAAAATTTGAATTTAAAATAGAAATAAAACCTCAAAAAATGAGTCAAAATAAAAAAATTAATGCAATCTGCACTCCGGCAAATTCTAACGCATAAAATGATCTAAAAATGATTACACTGCCATGTACAGTTTTTGCTGCTATAAAACTTTTTTAGTGGAACGATTTTGTCCAACTTTAGCATTAAATATCTCTTAAAATAATTCTTCGATTTGAAAACTGTCTGCTTCAGCGTGTTTATCAAACATTTCTGTATAAAACCACCGATTTTTATATTTTTGTATGCATTATTTTTCTTAATATTAACGAAGAAAGACCTCCAGTCACAGAAAATTCAAAACCGGCGGCGGCGGCGGCGGTGACAGCGGTAGTTACTTTTTTTTAGAATAGAGAGATAGGCAGATAATTATTTAATTCTGATACCAAACGTTTTTTTCTGTTTATAATAGTCACGTGTAAATAAATTTCTAAATATATATATATATATATATATATATATATATATATATATATTAAGCAAACATTATTGCTTGCGCTATTTATACAGTTGTCAACAGTTTAAATTAATATCACTTTCCGAAATATGTAAAGAATATCTCTAAAAATGCTGAAAATCTGAATTTAAAATAGAAATAAAACCTCAAAAATGTATCAAATTAAAAAAAGAAATACAGTCTGCACACCGGAAACTTCAAACATATAAAATGATCTAAAAGTGATTAAATTCCCATGAATAGTTTTTGCTCCTATAAAACTTTTTTAGTGGAATTATTTTGTCCAACTTTAGCATTAAATATCTCTTAAAATAATTCTTCGATTTGAAAACTGTCTGCAGCAGCGTGTTTATCAAACATTTCTGTATAATACTACCGATTTTCATATTTTTGCATTGATTATTTTTCTTAATATTAACGAAGAAAGACCTCCGGTTACAAAAAATTCATAACCGGCGGCGGCGGCGGCGGTGGTGACAGCGGTAGTTACTTTTTTTTAGAATAGAGAGATTGCAGCCATAGTTCAAGTATTTTTTATGTACTGTACATTCAAATGATTAAGGTAAAAGAAGATGAAAATGCTTCAACAAGCCTGTATTTGATATAATGTCTGCGATTTTGTTATTCAAAATTTCTCTCTATTCTAAGAAAAAGTAACTACCGCTGTCACTACCGCCGCCGCCGGTTATGAATTTTTTGTAACCGGAGGTCTTTCTTCGTTAATATTAAGAAAAATAATCAAGGCAAAAATATGAAAATCGGTGGTATTATACAGAAATGTTTGATAAACACGCTGATGGCAGACAGTTTTCAAATCGAAGAATTATTTTAAGATATATTTAATGCTAAAGTTGGACAAAATCGTTCCACTAAAAAAGTTTTATAGGAGCAAAAACTATTCTTGGAAATTTAATTATTTTTAGATCATTTTATACGTTTGAAGTTCCCGGTGTGTAGACTGTATTTCTTTCTTTAATTTGATTCATTTTTTGAGGTTTTATTTCTATTTTAAATTCAAATTTTCAGCATTACTAGAGATATTTTTTACACTATTTTAGAAAATGGTATTGATTTAAACTGTTGCCAACTGTATAAAAAGCGCAAACAATAATGTTTGCTTCAAATTAAAAATTCATTTACACTTGACTATTATAAACAGAAAAAAAACATTTGGAATTAGAATTAAATAATTATGTACAAAAAGCAGGAACTTATTAAAAATTACGTCATAAAACTATACACGTGAATTTTAAAAGAGAAAGGATATAGTAAAATGATAAATTCATTAACATGCGTTAGAAGTCTTAAATAGGAGAAATTACGACATATTTACGTCACATTACAGTTATTACATAAAATGAACACAAAATAATATTGTAAAACAGTTTAAATTTAGAAATTGCGCTAGACATTTATTTGATATTTTGAGAGTATCTTTTCAACTATTTTTGTTAGGAAAGCGCAAATAAAATTTCATTTCTAACAAAAATATTTTCACGTGAATGTTTAAAAGAGAAGGAATAGCTTGGTCAAAATTACGTCAGATTAAAAACGATTAATTTAAAATGTCTCATTTAAAAGAACTTTCTTTTCGCTTTGTTAAAAAAATACCAGGAGACAAAGACTCTGTTTACTTAATTCCTTTTATATTAGCTTATTTTGAAATGCTTAACTTATTTTACTTAATCAAAGACGAAAACAGCGATTGTATCTTTGGTACTACTTAGTTATCCCGTCGACCAAAAATCTATCATTCGCAAAACTATAAGACTAAATGCCAATAATTGTTGATCGTAAATGTCACATTAACTTGACTTTACACAAGTTACACGTGTCTACGTCATCAAGTTATTTTTATTTCGATGTTTTATTTGTATTTTTATTAATGTTGTACTAATTTATTTGTTCTTTCGTTATTTAAAATAAAAATTATGTCAATTTGTGTAATTTGGCCAGTGGTTTGGCGATTTATATAATTTGGCAAAATTGGTCGACGGGATAAGCAAGTAGTACCGCAGCGGATTTGGCGTTAAAATTCTCCAGTCAAAGAGAAATGAATAGAAATCCGTTTATAGGGAGATCGCCACTGTTTTTTATATTATAATTCAGTCTTTCGAAATCTTTTTAAAGCCGATCAAATTAGCGTGCATTTAGAGTCTACGGTGTCTGAACGGGGGTTGACGAGCGTAGCTCATAGGGGGCAGAGCCCCCTTGTTACTTGAAAAGGAAGTAACCATAAAAACTGCAGCCGAAAATTAGACTCTAAAGAACCATAATAGCAGGGGTTGGAGCATATAGGGCAATTTTTATCGTTCTTACCAGTATCTTTTATCAATAAGCTTTATGATATATTCCGATTGAATATCTTATAAAATTGTCTCTTGTAGATTGTTCAGAAAAGATACTATTAAGAAAAATAAAATTTGTCCCATACGCTCCGACCCCTGTCAAAATAATCAGACTTCGATGATCAGGATAAAATAAAATCTAAACTTTTCACCGAACATATACCTGGTATTACTATGACTATCTTCTAACATTTTAGATCAACAGAAATGATGGCGCGTTCAGTTTTAACTCAATTTTTAAAAAGAATTTATTGTCTTATTTAATCTCTAAAACATATTACAAATCCTATAAACTCGCCATTCAAATATCAAATAGAAGACTGGGTAAATAATTTTAATCATATCTGGGGGAATTAATTCCACAAGATATGTCCGGAATTTCTCAGATGGCAGAGCATTGACCACTTCAACCAAGAGATCCCTGGTTCGAATTTTCGTCCAGACATTTCTTCGCCCATTTGGAAATTTACAGCTTATAGGAATTTAGATGAATTCAGAATATTTGAATAAGTGGATGAAGAAGAGTTTTAAATTTTTTGTTAATTTTACTTACAAATTTACAAAATCTGCCAAGAGAATTTTCTGTTTTCGTGATAAAGGTATTTGACTTCAGAAGAGCGTTTGATCGAACATCGTAGATTAAGAATGGAAATTTCTTTCGGAAATAATGTCGTCTGGAATTTCTTTGGTTTGATCCAGTGTTGCCAGTGGGCTACTTTTTTTAAAAATTCAGATTTCTTGATTGGCACCACTTTTTTGAAACGTTATAATTCCCTTTGTTTTCGACTTAATTAATATCTCATTAAATAAGTGGCGTTTTACCATTTCAAAAAAAGTTGTGCTAATCAAGAATCTGAATTTTAAAAAAGTAGCCCATCTGGCAACACTCGTTTGATCTTATACGGAAACAGTAATGTCGTGGGTACCATGTCAAACTATCCAGTATGATAACAGTGTTGCCAGTAGGCTACCTTTTTTTTAAATTCAGATTTCTATATTGGCACCACTTTTTTGGAATAGTAAAATTCGTCTTACTTAACCTTATTTAATGACATATTAATTAAGGCGAAAACAAGGGGAATTTTACAATTTCAGAAAAGGGGTACCAATCAAGAAATCTGAATTTTAAAAAAGTAGCCCACTGGCAACACTGATTTCATATTGTATAGTTTGACACAGAGTTGCCAGCTTGGCTTCCATTTTCATCCAGAAAATTGAAGTTCATACCTGAAGAATATTATTTGATGTTTTATTTAATGAGAGGCATTTGGCCATCACTTAAAGTGAAATTTTTTCTTTCGAAATTTTTGGTGTTAACTTGAAATTTTGGTTTAAAGTTGGAAGCCAAACTAGCAACCTTGGTTTGACATGATACCGACGATATGTAATTTCGAGATTAAAAAAATATATCCTCAAAGTTAACGCGTCACTTTAATCATAAATTGCCAGAATACTGAGGGCACCGTAGATTTTAAGACATTTGGAAATACTGGACTTCCTAAGAAGATAGAAACGGACTTTCATTTTTTTACCTGTTGGAGATACGTAGGAAATGTAAGCTGCAACAGTGTTTAATATAAGGGAATAATTAAGATTATGTTAAGATATTGATGTAGTCCTGTCATTAATTTTTAATAAATGACACCTTTTAAGCTTTATGCGGCCCCTGGTCCTTTAAATTATATTCCTTTTTTTTTCTTTCTACTCTGGGGAGTATAACAGTAATAATTCCATTTTTCTGCGAACAAAATTCACCGAATTATGATATTCTGAATTTTCAGAAATATCAGAGCTTTCGGATATATAATCTTCACAGTCGATTTCATAATGCCGGAAAGATCAAAAATTAAATTTAAAACTCCAGTGCCATAACTCGGTGAGTTTGGTTATAGAAAAATGGAATCTCGACTGTTGTACATGTTAGATTACTGGTAATTTTTTTAAAATATAGCAACTTATATTTCAGTATGTATATGGCAACCGCGTTCGGCCAGTGATTATTGTAAAAAAAATCAAATGCTGTTCGTAAAATATATCGACCATTTCCGTCATTCGCTAAACTCATACGAGACGGTTTGCATGTGCATTGTATTTCCGAGCCAAAAAGACGGGTAACACACCGTGTGTGCAATGATATTGAATTACAATTATCAGCAGGTCTGTCATCGGCGACTTTTTTTTATTTCGCAACACTTACACAAAACAAAAATCTTTCACATACACGTTGACAGGGTTCTCGCTGCCGCTCGCCAATGAGCCAAATCGCGACAAAATGCTTCATTTGGCGATTAAACGAACAATCAGGCTTGGCAAATTACGAGTGCTCCATTTCTGCTCTTTTTTGTGTGTGTTTCTGTATCTGTGGGCGAATACAGTCGAGCTTCTTATCCTCTTATCCATGTTGCTGAATGATTGGTGTCGAATTTTCATGTTCAATCGCACCGTGCTACTTACATTGCTCTATTTATAGAGATACTGACTTACAAGGAAGGTCTCCTTACTGGGCAAACTCAGAATATTTTGAAAAAAAAATACCAATTAAAATACTTATGTATGTAATAAAGGATCTGTCAAATTTAGCGGCTGAATTGCAGTAGAAAGTCAGTAAAAAAAATAAAATTCTTTCGAGTATTTGGCGCGAAAAGACGAAAGCGACCCGCAATTTGGCGAGCTTGCACTTTTCCTCGACAAAAGCAAACGATATTAATGCATCTGAAAATTGCTTGTTAATTGATTTTTAGAATGCGTGTAAATAGTATTTAATGAATTTAAACTTAAACAATCAGAGAGTTTCATATATATATTTATGTTGCTTGTTGCTGCAGTTATTCAATTTTATCACTGTAAAAATAATTTCATAAATAAAAAATATTTTCGTAGGGAAAAATATATTTTTCATGTGTTTAAGTGTATTTCAAAATAAAAGCCATATGAAGAATTCTGCAGTTATATATTTCAATATCGGAGAAGATTTTGTTTCCATAGCAACAAAATTGAATCGACAGAATTTTGTCGAATCGAATTTTGAAATTTTATTCCATCGCCAACCAGTGATAAATCGCCAAGTAACGAAATTTTCATTATTTTTTTACGCACACTCTATCGATTTTCCGCCGAAATTATTTTTATAAACATATCTATCATCATAAGAAGAACATTCTATACTTTTTTCAGATTTTTTTGAATATGCCCGTATGGAGACCTTCCTTGTTAGCCCAAATTCAGTTTAGCAAAAGCCAAAGACACAGAAAATATTATGTGACAGGTATTTCTCTATTTCAGTTAATCACTATCTATGCGTACTGGAATGCGGCGTTGGAATTTGCCATTTGCCATACTATTTATTAGTGTGTCATTGGCCGGTCAATTTTTTCTATCGGTTAGATTCGAAATCTCATAACAATTTTCTGTGTATATTTTCACAACGGTAAATCAAAGATAGCTGTTTTGAATTTTTATTTAAACATTTTACGTTTACTACTAAACATTTTACATTTAGGAGACGTTTAGAATCTACTTATTTTTAATAGTTTCTGTAGTTTCTGCTATAAGAATGTCTGAAACATTTACACATTTAGGAAAAATTTAGAATGCACTTATTTTTAATAGTTTCTGTAGCGGATATTCGAGTTTCTATTTTATAATCAATTACAAAAAATTGGGTTATTTTAGAACACATTGAAAAAAGGTGATACAAGAAGGGTTTTAGATTTTTCAGTGTTTCACGCCGAATCTGTTTTGCGAAATTTTTTCTAAATTTGGCTACTGTTTTTCATGTTTTATTCGCCAAATCGCTAATCTTAGACAAACGTCTGGCGTTGATAACATGCGCAAGAGAAATATACTGCAACATTTATTTTTAAAAAGTAGTAGTAAGAAAAAAATGTAAAATATACGCCAGTGGCAGCCCCGTTATTACTCAGTATGCACACTTTTGTTTTGGGGTATGGTCTCCTAAAAAAAGTACAGTTTCGAAAGGGTTAATGGTAACCTAGCAGTAGTGGTATTCGAGATCACACTGCCGCGCTCGATTGACCAGAAGAGAGACATTGTTTCGAGACAAAGTACATAAAATAATTATTATATATAAATATTTCTTTTTAATATTTCTGGTATGTAATGTGAACAAAAAAACACGTTCCATTATTACTAGTGTTTACTGCAATATTTTTGGGATATCCTGCATATAGGTTTTAAGTTAAATTCAGAAATACCAAGTCAGTAGCAGTAGTAGTAATTTTTTTTTCAAATCATAGCAACAGAATTGTTTCTTTTCTTGATGAAATGATTTTCAACTTAGCCTCATTTTGTAATGTACGAAACGGTAAGAAAAAGTACAGCGATAACGAAAAAGGTTTCAAAAGATTGCAAGCCCCTTTAACCCCTTGAGGGGCGGTGGACTATATTTTATCCCACCTAATTTAAACAAGATTCGCACCAGAAACTTTTAATTAAATTTTATATTTTAAACTTTTTTTGAGGGGGGGGGGTTAAAATTGCTTTTCATTATTTTAAAATAATCTTTTATTTATTATTCCGGTGAGAACGCAATATTACAGAGACATTATTATTTGCCCCTCAAAGGGTTAACCCATTAAAGACTGAATTTGCGTTTTCGCAACATTATACTTGTAATTTTTTTTTACATTTTTTTTTTCTACCAGTAAAAGAGAAAATCAAAAATTTCTTTATTTAACGCATTTCAGTAATTCAGAAAGTTCTAAATCAGTAAGTTTTATTACTATTCTACATTTATAATACAACCTTTCTTTAACAGTTATTTTTAATTTTTAAACTTTTTATTGTTAATAAAATTATATGGCAGTATTTATACTACAGTTAACATTTATATCCCATTCATTTTAGATATTCATCAATAGACTAGGCATAAAGTTGAAAACACTTCGGAAGCCCCTCCAAGTGCAAAGATTGTTAAGCCACTGCTAATTGAGAAAGTAAAAGTAAGTTTTTAACAAAAAATGGTGTAAATTGAATAAAATTCATATAAAACATGCTGGCCCTTAACCCTTTGAGCTCTGATGGTTCAATTTCTTCCCACTTAATTTTAATTTGAATGCCCAAATGACATAATGGCACCAGAATATTCGACAAATTTATGGAAAACAGATTAATGCATTTTTTCCTGTATATTGTACATCGCATTTTTCGTTTGCAAAACACTCGTGCCAATGTGCCATTTGGGCATTTTGAAGAAATTCACCCACCAGAGCTCAAATGGTTAATGGGTTAGTTAAAATAACCTTAATTATGAATTATCATAAGACATTTTAAAATATATCGTTTTAAGTTCATTTCCCAGTAACTGAATCACCAGAAGTAATTTTTTAAAATAGTATATAAAATACCGCGATAAAGAAAAAAAATCAGACGATAGCGAGAAGGGGCAGCTTCAGCGAAACTATCTAATTGCGAAATCTCATGTTAACCTATGGGGAAACGTAGAAGAGCGAAAATACTCGTTACCTAACACAATTAATATGGTTTTCGCCATCAGAAAGCACACGTCATACAACGGTGAAGAGCTTTTTAAACTGCTTCCATTACCAATTTTTTTTTGAAAAAAAAAAACCCTGCAAAAAATCGTCATTTTTGTTTCCCATTATTTTTACTTATTTATTTTTTTAATTCTACCTCGCACAACTTTCTCAAAACAAAAATCTTTCACATGCAATTTTGCAAAAGGAGAGAACAGATAATACTTCTAAATTTATTTTTCTTAAATAGTGGTGCGAGTAGAATAGAACAATTAATATAAAAATTTTGTTTTTAAAGTCAATTCCTACTTAGGTCATCAAAGAAAAAATTAATATAATCACTTAAGCTAATATTAGTTTTTGTTGCATTAAAATGCCTCAATTTGTTGATTTTCTATAAGCAAGTAGGTTTACAATGGAAGTCTATGGGAATTTGGCGAAATATTAGAGATATCGCCAAGTTGGCGTCACTTTTGGCGACAAATCGCCAAGTTGGCGACAAACTTGGCGTTATTTGGCGGCAGAACAGCCCCCCCCCCTATGGTAACCCACCTTATAGATATGAAGATGCATTAAATGCTTCAATAACCAATGGCCGGCATTTTGTTTCCCATGTAAAACTAAAATTAATTAATTAAAATTTAATGAATGAATTAAAATTTAATTAATGAATTAAAATTTGAAAAAACTGTATTAACATCAATTGTTATCCAGTACAAGTTAAAAAAAATTTATTTCGACTTGATAGGATGAATAATAAGTATTTTATTAACGACTGAAAATTTGAACAAGATTTATAAATAGACTAGCAAACCCCGCGGCTTTGCTCGCGTAATAGTTGAAATATGCCAGGTGATATTTGCATAACAATTTTTTATTAGAAGAACACATTTTGGAATAATTCAAAAATTACAAATTAGGCCACAGTTTGATTAAACTTCATTATAAAAGTGCAATAGGCAGAAATGAGATTTTAATTAATAAGAAGAATGAAAACTAATTCCAAATAAATCATAATTTAGAAAGTATTTTGAGAATTTTATGGTCATTTCATACACTCATTTCAGTATTAATTTGAAGTTTTGAATTTTTTAGAAACCATTGTATCACATTTACGTCTTAAAATTAACCATCATGTCAAATTCCAAGCTTCTTGTCTAACAGTCTACCACCTCTCTGATGTTAGTAGTAGCAACATAAAATGCCGAAACAGAGATGAAATAGAATTTCTCGAAAAATGTTGAAACAGAGACTGTCACCATTAATTTGCAAACGTTAACCTTGAAATCGGTTTGAATTTCTAATATTCTATAGAAAACGAAATTTAGATGTTTTTAAAGGCTTTCTTGTTGTTCCTGCCAACCAGGTGGTAGTGACACCGGCATAAGATATAGCCTGTATAGGACCAGGGACTATCAGTCTTGATTCGCAAACAATAAATTCTGTAATCGGTTTATTATTTCCTGATATACCATAGAAATCGTAATTTAGGACTCTTTTAGAATGCTTTTCGCTCCTTCCCTTCGCTTCAGCCCTTTTTAATTTAGAATTTATATACGACTGTTCTTAGAAAACATTCATATTTTATAAGTAACTACCGTGTTATATTTGAAGTTTCTAGCCTCTTCATTATCACAGAAATCGCAATTTAGAAAGTATTTTGCTCCTGCAACCCTCTAGGGGTTGTGGCACCGACATAAAATATAGGTTATGTTTGAGCAGGTTCTATCACCATCAATTTGCAACCATTATGTTTGAAATCAATTTCGTATTTCATACGACTGCATAAAAATCGTAATTTAGAACGCTTACAAAACGCTTTTCGCTCACTTCATCCTTCATCACTTCATCCTTCACTTAAATTTGCAATTTAATTTCGACAGTTCTTAGAAAGCATTTGCATCTTTGAAGTAATCACCATTCCAAATTTAAAATGTTAGACACCCCCTTTAACACAAAAACGCAATTTAGAACATTTTTTGCTCCTATAACCCCCAGGTGGTAGTGACAACAACGTAAAATATAGGCTATGTTGGAGTGGGGACTGTCACCATCAATTTGACACCGTTACTTCTGAATTCGGTTTATATTTCTTGGGATTGTGTAGAAATCGCTATTTAGAACGTTTTTAGAAAGCTTTTCTTTTATTTTCACCACATTTAAATTTCAAATTTTTAAAGAACTTTTCTCAGAGAGCATTTGCATCTCATAAATAATTACCATGCCAAATTTCAAGTTTCTAGCCCCTTCAGTATCACAAAAATCACAGTTTAGAAGGTTTCTTAAAATGCAACCGCAAGGTAGTAGTGACGCCGACATGATATAGAGTCTATATTGGAGCAATGGCTGTCATCATCAATTTGTAACCTTTACTTTTGAAGTCGGTTAGATACTTTCTGAGAAAGCGTAGAAATCGCCATTTAGAACGTTTTTTATGACTCTTTTCGCGCATTTTCATCCTTTTTAAATTTCAATTTTTTTAAGAAATGTTCTTAGAGATCATTTATATCTTAGAAGTAACTACGATTCCAAATTTCGTGTTTCTAGGCCCTTTAGTAACACAAAAATCGCAATTTCGAACATTATTTGCTCCTGCACCCCCTTTAGGAGTAGTGACATCGCAGAAAATGTACCCTATGTT
Organism: Maratus speciosus; assembly: GCA_963932465.1. Classification (NCBI taxonomy): domain Eukaryota; kingdom Metazoa; phylum Arthropoda; class Arachnida; order Araneae; family Salticidae; genus Maratus; species Maratus speciosus. The sequence goes on from OZ010797.1 coordinate 168,789,550, forward strand.
GGAGCAAGGGTTATCACCATCATTTTGACACCGTTATTTTTTATATTGGTTTGGTACGTCTTGAGTGCGTATGAATCGCCATTTAGAACGTTTTTAGAAAGCCCTTCCGCGCATTCTCACCCCTTTTAAAATTCTAATTTTTTAAGAAATGTTCTTAGAGATCATTTATATCTAATAAGTAACTACCATGCCAATTTTCATGTATCTGGGCCCTTCAGTAACACAAAAATCGCAATTTCGAACGATTTTTTGCCCCTGCACCCCCTTTAGGGGTAGTGGCACCGACATAAAATGTAGCCTATGTTGGAGCAAGGATTATTACCATCATTTTGACACCATTATTTCTGAAATCGGATTAGTACATTTTGTGATTGCGTAAAAATCGCCATTTAGAACGTTTTTTAGAGCGCTTTTGCGCGCATTTTCACCTCTTTTTAATTTCGATTTGTTTAAAAAATGTCCCTAGAGATCTTTAGTATCTTATAAGTAACTATCATTCCAAATTTCTTGTTTCTAGGCCCTTCAGTAACACAAAAATCGCATTTTTAGAACGTTTTTCGCTCCTGCACCCCCTTTTGGCCAGTGGCACGGACATAAGATATAGCCTACGTTCTAAGTTGGACAAAAACCATCATTTTGATACCATTACTTTTGGAATCGGTTCGGTAGTTTCAGAACTTACCTCCTACAAATAAACAATTTTTACCTCTTTATAATATTAAGTACTAGCAAACCCCGCGGCTTTGCTCCCGTGTTATTTGAAATATGCCAAGTGATATTTAAAGGTCTAATTTTTATTAAAAGGTACTAACTAAATTTTTATTTTATTAAAAGGTAATATTTTATTTTATTAAAAGGTACTTATTACTTTTAGGAATAATTCAAAAATTGCTATTTAAAACACAGTTTGATTACACATCATTATTACACTGGATTAGGCAGAAATGAGACTTAATTTAATAAAACGAAATAAAACTGAATAAATGATAATTTAGAAAATATTTCGAAACTTTTATGCTCAATTAATACGCTCTTTTCAGTATTCATTTGAAGTTTTGAATTTTTTAGAAACTATCTCTTTACATCTTAAAATTAACTATCATCTCAAATTCCAAGTCCTACTACCTCTCTCAACAAAAAGGGCTATGTTGAAATAGCAACTGTCACCATTAATTTGCCAACATTAATTTTGAAATCGGTTTGTTATTTCCTAATATTCCTGAGAAACGTAATTTAGAAAGCTTTTAAAGGCCTTTTTTAGAACGTTTGATGTTCCTGTGAACCCCAGGTGGCAAAATCATCGGCATAAAATGTAGCCTGTGTAGGATCAGAGACTGTTACCATTGATTCGCAACTGTTACATTTATAATCGGTTTACATTCCATGAAATTGCATACAAATAGTAATTTACGACTTTTTTAGAATGATTTTCACACCTCCCCTTCGCTTCACCCCTTTTTAATTCGAATTTATTTTCGACAGTCCTTCGCGGGCATTTATATTTTATAACTACCATGCCATATTTAAAGTTTCTAGCTTTTTCAGTATCACAGAAATCGCAATTTAGAAAGTTTTTAGCTCCTGCAACACTCTGGTAGTAGTGGCACAGACATAAAATATAGCTTATGTTTGAGCAGGTTCTATCACCAACAATTTGTCATCATTATTTTTTTAATCGGTTTGGTATTTGATAAGATTGCATAAAAATTGTAATTTATAACACTTTTCGCTCACTTCATCTTTTTAAATTTGGAATTTTCTTTCGACTGTTCTTAGAAAGCAGTTGCATTGTGTAAGTTTATACCACGCCATACTTCAAAGTCTTCCCCTCAGTTGTGCAAAAAACGCAAATTAGAACATGCTTTGCTTTTGAAACCTTCAGATGGTAGTGATAGCAACATAAAATATAACCTATGTAATAGCAGGGACTCTCACCATTGATTTGCAACCATTACATTTGAAATAGCTTTTGTATTTCCTCAGATTGAATAGAAATCGCAATTTAGAACGTTTTTAGAACGCTTTTCGTGGATTTTCACCCCTTTTTAAATTTCTATTTTTTTTTTAAACTGTTCTTAAAGATCATTTATATCTAATAAATATGTACCTTGCCTAATTTTAAGTTGCTAGCCCCTACCGATCACGAAAATCGAAATTTAGAACGCTTTTTTGCTCCTGCAACGTCTAGGTGATAGTGATACCGACACAAAGTAGTATCTATGTTATAGCACAGGCTGTCAGCATCAATTTCCTACCATTACTTTTGAAATCAGTTTGATTCTTCCTGAGATATTGCTGACAAATCGGCATTTAAAACGTTCTTAGAACGCTTTTCGCACATTTTGCTCCTGCATCTCCTCTGAGGTAGTGGAAACAGGTATAATAGTCCAAGAGCTGTTAAGCATTTTAGGGAAGGTATTTGAGGCACCCTGAAAATTTCTGCAACACTTCTTTTGTAATGGCTGAATACAAAATCGAATGTCTGGCTGAAGGATCGTGGCCCAAAAACTGTGCCAGACACGTGTCATGTGCCATTTTTTTTACTACCCAAAAAGGTATTTGAGGCACGCTGAGATTGAGACAGAATAATATTTATACTTAGAAAAAAAATTTTAAAAACGACAAACACTTTAGTCGGCCCAAAAACTGAGCCAGAAACGTGTCAAGTGCCATTTTTTGACTACCCAAAAAAAGTATTTGAGGCACGCTGAGATTGAGACAGAATAATATTTATGCTTAGAAAAAAATATTTTGAAAATGACAGACACTTTAGTCGGCACAAAAACTGTGCCAGACACGTGTCAAGTGCCATTTTTTGTCTGGCACAGTTTTTGGGCCACGATCCTTCAGCCAGACATTCGATTTTGTATTCAGGCATTACAAAAGAAGTGTTGCACAAATTTTTAGGGTGCCTCAAATACCTACTCAGAAATGTTCAACAGCTCTCCTACAATAAAATATAGCCTATCTTGGAGCAAGATCTGCCACCATCGTTTTTACAACATTATATTTGAAATCGGTTCAGTACCTCCTGAGATTGCATAGAAATTGCAATTTAGAACGTTTTTTACAACGCTTTTTGCGCATTTTGACCCCCTTTTAAATTTCGATTTTATTAGGAAATGTCCTTAGAGATCACTGATAACTTATAACTAACTACCATTCCAAATTTCACTATTCTAGACACTTCCGTAACGCAAAAACCGCAATTTAAAACGTTTTTCTCCTGCATCCCCTTTGGAGTAGTAGCACCGACATAAAACATAGCCCATCTTGGAGAAAGCGTCGTCACCATCATTTTGACACCAATATTTAATAAACCGGTTTGGTATTTCTTGAGATTGTGTAGAAACCACCATTTAGAACGTTTTTTAGAATGCTTTTCGCGCATTTTCACCCCTTTTAAATTTCGAATTGTTTAAGAACTGTTCTTAGAAATCCTTTATATCTAATAAGTAGCTAATATTTCAAATTTCATATTTCCATGCCCTTCAGTAGCACATAAATCGTATTTTTAGAACGTTTTTTGATCCCGCACACCCTTTGGGGTAGTGGCACCAACATAAAATATAGCCTGTCTTGGAGCAAGCGTCGTCACCATCGTTTTGACACCAATATTTTAAAAATCTTTTGGTATGTCTTGAGATTATGTAGAAACTACCATTTAGAATGTTTTTTAGAACGCTTTTTGTGCATTTTCACCCCTTTTAAATTTCGAATTGTTTAAGAACTATTCTTAGACATCATTTATATCTTATAAGTAACTAATATTCCAAATTGTGGCACAGACATAAAATATAGCCTATGTTCTAAGTTGGACAAACACAATCATTTTGATACCATTACTTTTGGAATCGGTTCGGTAGTTCCAGAGCTTACCTCCTACAAATAAACAATTTTTACCTCTTTATAATATTAGTATAGATAGATAAATAAATAAATAAATAAATATAGGGAGAGTGTGAACTAATAGTAGGAATTGAAAAATAGTCGCCTGTGACAGTCCTGTATGCCCGAGTTATCTCGGGCACTACATATGAACTACATATGAATCCGATTTATACACTACATATGAACCCGAAATAACTCGGGATAATAATGGAAGCGGTTAAAAATCACCCCCTTAAAATTTAAGTTATGTTATTTTGGACTTATAAGATGCGGCTAAATAAGGTCTGTTTCCAATACAAAATTTTATTTAAAAAATAAATTTTAATAACTACCAATTATAAATAAGTCATATTTATTGAAATAAAGTTACCGATCCGAATCGTGTTTATTTTAAGCTGCGGGTAATACGCCGGAAATTGATGTATTTAAAAAATCCCTAAAAATTTTGTAATTTCCCCTTGATGAAATTTTATCATCATCTTAATCCTCTACCTTTCCAATGGTGAATACAGGGCTGCCCCTCGCAGATATATATATATTTTTAATTCTATCTTGCACCACTTTCTGTAAATAAAAATCTTTTACATATACACTGACTACATGTACAGTACAGATATACTACAAAATAAAAAAAATTAAAGTAGTAATGTGAATACAATATATAAATAGTTGACTGTGAGTTGCGTTTTTTGATGACTATATAGAGCAATGAATAATCTACTTTTAATTTTTTCTATACATTAATATGATATTTCACAATCGGGAGAATTCTGTGAAATGGCCTCTAATCACAATCAGCTCAATTTCGAATTTTCAAAAGTTTTAAGACATTCGAGAATATATTGGTTTTAAATTAAATAGCCAGCAACTGAATTCGTACAAGCAGAAGGATTTTTAAATTTCTTTAATTTTATTAAATTTCTTTTTAATTAAAGTAACAGTTTTCTTAATAAAATAATTTTCTTTCACATTATGATTTAATAAAATAAAGTAAGGGTCAGGGAAAATATTTAGTTTAAAAAAATGTTCAAAGGGTAGTCAATTCTTTTAATCACGATAACTATAACTTTGAATTAATATATATTTTGAGACATCTGTGAATATATCTGTTTTATTTGTAAAAGCTAAAAGTTATAAAAACTGAATCGTAAAGTTGTATAAATAAATCAGTGTGCAATTAAATCATGAAAAATCATATCCAGTAAACTCTCTGTAAAGCAGAATCTGTGTAAGACGGAAATCTGTCTAACTCGGAAACATTTTCAAGCCCCTGCGAATCCATAGACATAGAGTAAAATTTGTCTAAGGCGGAATATTGTGTACTTCGGAAAATTTTCTTGGTCCCGATCGATTCCGCCATAGACAGAGTTTACTTATTTCGTATATTAGAGAAAAAATGTTGCTAACAAAGAGGAAAAGACTAAAAAAAAAAAAAAATGAAAAAAAAAAAAGAAAAGAAAAGAAAAAGGAACTGAAATTCCCATTTTCTGGAAAATGTGGCACATCTCTTTGCCTGTCTGTTTCTGCCCTGCTGACTCATTCAGCGAAAACATTTATTCCAAATTGTAAGCTTCCAACGCCATCTCTCGCTCAACAAGGGAATCGAAGATCAATTGAAAAATCGCTGCTTGAAAAGTTATGAAAAAGTAGTGTTTAACTCATTAAAGCTGGTTGGTACGAAAATCTGCCATTTAAGAAACACGAAAATTTTAAATATGAAAACCAGTATTTTAGTAAGGAAATTTTCATATTACTTCATCTCAAACTTTGAGAGATAAAATAAGTTAAAATTACAGTATGGGAAAACTGGTTTCAACAAATACCTAGGTATTAAAAATGTGTAAAAGAAACTCGTCATTAATGGGTTAAATTTAAAAGTTTATTTAATTCAATTTCATATCCTTGAGCAGTACACATACTTTACTTAAGTAACGTAAGGGATTTTTTTTTTACTTAACAATTTTACTTACATTTTTCAGAAATTAATAAAACTCGATTTCGAATTAATTTATGACCTAGCAATTTTTTAAGCAGATGTCACACTGGGTTCATTCGCTTCAGGGCATCTGAATACCAGTCTTTTTCTGGAACTTTGTCATGTCTAAATGGTCGCCAAATTTAATCACAGAATTTCTTTATTAAGTAAGATTGATACAAAAATGTACTCTCTGTCACCCCTACCAGATTACAAAAAATGTTTATTTTATATCTTAATCGCAAAATTCCTGGCCAACACATTTAGTCACAGAATTTGTAGCACTATTCTGCGATTAAATAAATCGAAAACTCTCTAAAAAATTGTGGTAGATTTGTAAGAACTCCGAAAATATTTCTTTTCCAAAAAAACTGGTATTCCAATTCTCTTAGTAAACCGGTCATCGCAAACAATATATACATTTTAATGCAAATTACGATTTTAACGAAATTTGTGCCTTCGAAGTAAAATTTTAATTTAATGAAATACGTATGACCGTGAAAAAGAAATAAGTTCCATCATTAATTGACGTGAGAAAATATACCGTAATTTCTCGCATAGTTAAGTCTTTTCCAAACCAGAAATTTTATTGAAAAAAAAAATTCAAATAAGTGCTAACCAGAAGTAAGTCACATTTTATTTAAAATAAATTCTGGTAGGAAATCGAGTTATCTAAGGTGCGTAGGATACGCACGAAATTACGGTAATTTTAATTTATTTTCAATTAAATTTGTACAGTGCACAATATATTTTTTATATATTTCCTAATAAGTAGAGAAATTATCTTTTATGTTGATGGGCAGCGACATACATCTTATCCTACTTCATTTTAACCAAGATTTCTCTCAGATATTCTTTTTTTTTACATTTTACTTTTATAACTTTGGTGGAAAAAAAGCGGTTGTAGCATTTTATTTTATTATTTCTAAATAATTTTTTTTTCGAAACTTCTGTTGTAAATTCATCTTTACGCATACACAAATATTCGACTTGGAAAGCCGTAAATAATTCTATCAGAAAACAGTGCATACAGTCATGGGAAAGAAAGGCATACTACCTTTTATATCGCAACACTCTTATTTTAACTAATTACTCTTAACTAAGGAAGAAGGCATAACTATAAGATTACTTATAGTTTATTTTACATATGTACAGCAGCTGCTAAAGGCAGCTCTCAGAACAAGTCATATCTTACAACTGCGTGGAATATTCTGGTTGCATGCGAAACCTTAACAATCAGATTGTGTAGTGTTGCCATCTGTTAACGCAGATCTCAACTATTGTTGGATTGGGATATGGCACCATACCCTCATAGTTCAAACGAACTACAGGCAATCTTGTTCTTTGACTTCTTCGAACTGGAGCACTTTTCTTACAGTCCTCGTCATAAGTTTCAGTCAAATTGTCTTTTACTGTTTTATCTGTCGTAACATCATTTTTATTACTCACAACTGTACCTGCCATAATATCATGCGAAGGCTGAGATTGGCTTGGTTCTATAGTATCATCATTATTAAGCTGTTCTTTTATTTTTCCATTAATTCCAGAAAAACAGTTTTGGTTAACCCTTTCATACCTATCATAATTACTGTAATTTTTACCACTATGCCCCATATTTTCAACTTTGTCTGACATTAGTTTATCATTTCGATTCATCTCTACAACTCTCTCTGATATTTCATAACTTATCTCTTTATTACGTCTCAACTGATCAACGTGACGCTTACACATTAATCCGTCACATCTATTTACTAAAACCCATCTACTCTCCAATAATTTCATAATTTTTCCTTTTACCCATTTCTCCCCTTTTTCAAAATTTTTAACAAAAACTAAATCATAAAGCTTATATTTGTGCAAGGGTTGATGTATTTTAGGTTTTGATGGTAATACCAAGTGAAGGGCTGTTCGAACTGGCCTTCCAAACATTAATTAAGCAGGAGTTTTACCAGTCACCGAATGAGGAGTGGAATGATTTTAAAAAAAATCGTGAAATTAACAATGTTATGTCACTTTTATCTAGCTTTTTAAGACAATTTTTCACAGTCTGCACATACCTTTCCGCTTGTCCGTTCGAAGACGGATGATAAGGTGGAATTGGCGTATGCTTAATTCCATTATTTTTAAGAAATTCCTCAAATTCATCACTTATGAACGCGGGACCATTATCACTGACCAATTCAACAGATAATCCAAAAGTAGCAAAAATTCTCCTTAATACCTTAATTGTAGTTTTACTATGAGACCGGGGTACTACCTCTACCTCCAACAATTTAGTATAAGAATCGACTACTATTAAAAACATTTTACCTTCAAAAGGACCGGCATGATCTATATGGATCCTTTCCCAGGGCAGTTCAGATTTCCATTTCAAGGGTTCCATTTTGGGACAATCTCTTGCAAACATCTGATATCTATTACAAGAATTTACCATTTGTTCAATTTCTTTATCCATATTTGGCCACCAAACTACCCCCCCCCCCTAGCTTTCGCTTTCATGCTCGATGTACCCTGATGAACGGAATGCAGTAATTTTAACATATATTCACGGCCTTCCTCTGGTATGATCACTCTATGTCCCCACAATAGACAATTTTCTAGACAGGAAATTTCCTCCCTTCTACGAAAATATGGTTGATATTCTTCTTTGTTTAACCTTTTTTGGCCACCCACGTAACACCCATTCTAAAATTCGTTTAGTTACAGGATTTTCAGTTGTCCACTTTGCAATAGTTTTAGAAGTAATAGGCCAATTATCATTATTTGAAACGAACATTATTTCGGTCGGATTACTTACTATATTTACAGTTTTCGGGAGAGGTAATCTACTTAATGCGTCAGCATTTTTATTATTTTTACCCTCCCGATACTCAATTGTATAATCATACCTAGCTAACATTAACGACCATCTCAGTATTCTAGGTGATAATGTATCAGGTACCTTTTTAACAGGATCAAATAATCTAATTAAAGGTTTATGATCTGTTATAATTTTAAATTTTTTTCCAGCTAAATATTGGTGAAATTTAGTGACACCAAACATTACAGATAAAGCTTCTTTATCAATCATTAAATAATTTCTTTCAGTTTTATTTAAAGTTCTCGAAGCATAAGCAATAGGTTTCACTTTACCCTCAACAATGTGGCTTAAAACTGACCCTATACCATATTCAGAAGCATCACAGTTTAAAACTACAGTAGCGCTCAAAAGTATTTTGACAACCTTATATTCTCTCTTATTTTATTTAATATAAAAATGTAAAAGAAAATATATTCCCTATAATTGAGAACACTGTGACTGCAGTTATTTAAATGTATCAAGTTTCAACATGTTTGTTTACATTCGGCGCCACCGAAGAAATATGACTGCGCCTTAGCTCAAAAATATTTTGACAATTAGTTTGCATTTAATTGTTGAAGGTGTCAGTGGCGCTATAGCTTCGATCAGTGTTTTTATTGACTTATTGTGATTATTTTTAAGGATCTGGAATGCCGAAAAGTAAAAGAAAATATTGAAGTGATTCTAGAAAAGCCGCTGTAAATACCCTTAAGAAAGGTGGACTGGAAGCAGAACTAGCTCGTTCTTTTAACGTGTCTCGGCAACTTGTTATTACATGGAATAAAGTTTTTAATAAACAGAAATACATCGAAAATAAGCCTCAATGTGGCTATCCGAAAAAAAAAAACTTTAAATATTGACTATATTATAAAAATGATATCTACAAGTTGTTGTCGTAAGTACGCTGTAATAATAAAAACTAAATTGAAAGAAAATCACTGCATAGACATGCAAGTTTCATCAGTCAAACGACGCCTAAACCTCTATGGTTTACATGGTAGAAGACCAGCAAAAACACGTTTGTTATCTAGTAAGAATAGGAAGGCTAGAGTTGCATTTGTAAAACGACATTTCAGGGGCGAAGCAATTCCATTGCGAAAGTGTTGAAATTAATGATTGACACCGGAATTTGAAAACAAATTTATTTTTAAATAACAAAAAGCTATATTTCACACACATAATAAACCGATTTTTTTTAACCAAATTTCTGGTGTCAGTCATTAATTTCAACACTTCAGCAATAGCATTGCTTTGCCCCTGAAAGGGTTATGCCGTTTTACAAACGCAACTCTAGCCTTCCTATTCTTAGTAGATTAGAAACGTGTTTTTGCTGGTCTTCTGCCGTGTAAACCATAGAGGTTTAGGCGTCGTTTGACATATGAAACGTGTATGTCTATGCCGTAATTTTCTTTCAATTCATTTTTTATTATTACAGCGGACTTACGACAATCACTTGTAGATATCATTTTTATAACACAGTCAACATTGCAAGTTGTTTTTCTCGGATGGCCACTTTGAGGCTTATTTTCGATGTATTTCTGTTTATTAAAAACTTTATTCCATGTAATAACAAGTTGCCGAAACACGTTAAAAGAACGAGCAATTTCTGCTTTCAGTCTACATTTCTTAAGTGCATTTACAGCGGCTTTTCTAGAATCACTTCACTATTTTTTGCATTTCGGCATTCCTGATCCTTAAAATTAATCACAATAAGTCAATATAAACTCTACTCGAAGCTATAGCGCCACTGACGCCTTCAACAATTAAATGCAAAGTAATTGTCAAAATACCTTTGAGCTAAGGAGGAGTCATATTTCTTCGGTGGCGCCGAATGTAAACAATCAAGTTGAAACTTGATACATTTGAATAAGTGCAGTCATAGTGTTCTCAATTATAAGGAATATATTTCCTTTTACATTTTTATATTAAATAAAATAAGATAGAATATGAGATTGTCAAAATACTTTTGAGCGCTACTGTATATCCTTGTTAACATCATATAATTCTAAAACAAGAGATGTACATAATAATTGTTTAACTTTTTGAAACGCTTTTTCATGCTTTTCTGACCATGTCCACTTTACAATATCATCTAATAATCTATGTAAAGTTTCTAAAACATCTGAAATATTAGGCAGGAAGTTTCTATAATAAGAAATTAATCCTAAAAATGAACGCAATTGTGACACATTATTGGAAATAGGAGCATTCAAAATAGCATTAATTTTTTCTGGAATAGGTGTAATTCCTTCCTAAGATATTTTATGTCCTAAATAATAAACTTCGGAAACCATAAATTTTAATTTTTCCTTATTTAATCTTATACCATGCTCAGAAAAGCATTTCAGAACACTTTCAACTCATTCAGAATGTTCTGATTCGTTACTAGCACTTATACACCAACATATTAAATTTTTTTTTAAAATATGTTCAATTTTTTTTGGCACATTCCAGGAGCACATTTCACCCCAAATGCTAATCGTAACACATTAAACAATTCTTTATGTGTATTTATAGTCAAAATTTTTCTACTTTCGTTATCTACAGGTTGTTGTAAATAAGCATCTTTTAAATCAAAAACAGTAAAAAAATTTCCACCTGATAATTTAGAAAATAATTCTTCCATTCTAGGAAGGGTATAATTGTCATTTTCAGTATTAGCATTAACTGTTGCTCTATAATCACCCCATATTCTAACAGAACCATTAGGCTTAGGAACAATTACTATAGGACTAGCCCATTCTGAATGATCAACAGGTTTTAAAATACCCTCATTAGTTAATCGTTCCAATTCTACATCAGTGGCTTTTCTTAAAGCACAAGGAACAGGTCGAGACTTAAGAAAAACTGGCTTTGCATCTTTTTTCAATTTTATTGACACGGGAGGACCCTTGATTGTCGATCTCGTCAGCAAAAACATTAGGAAAATTTCTAATTAAATCATCTTTCGTAATGCTTTTAATCATATTTACATTATGCCAAAATAATTTTGATGCTTTTAACCAAGTTTTTCCGATTAGACTCGGAACCCTCCTCTTTAATTACCAATATTCTTAAATCAGGCATAGAATATTCATTAACAACAACATTTACTTTTAATTTCCCCAAAACAGTTAAAGAGTCTTTAGTATAAGTTTGTAAATTAATATTAGATTTAATTAAAGGCAGCTTACCTGAGAACAATTTATGAGCAACATTTTTACTTAAGATAGTACGAGCCGCACCACTATCGATTTCAAATTGTATATTTACACCCTTTATTTTAACCGATTTTATCCACGACACGTTATTGGAGTTGTCGTCCATGAAATTTAAACAATATTCTTCCTGAATAGTTTTAATTTTTCGTTTCTTATTGTTTCATACTTTCCATTCCAAATTTTAAATTTCGACAGCAAATATTTAAGTGACCTAATCGATGGCAAAAATGGCATTCTGCCGATTTAAAAGGGCAGAATTTTGGATTATGATTTTTAGAGCATCTGTAACACGGTTTCTCAGGCGCGACATTATCTTCTTTAGGCTTAGGTGCGTGAGCGAACTTCTCTACTTTCGGTTTCTCACCTTTCGAAACACGCACTTGATTGACAGGAGTACTTTTTCCAATGTGTAGGGATTTAACTCCAGCCCCCGCAGATTCAACCGACTGAGCTATTTCTACAGCTATTTGGAACGTTAAATCTTTAGAATCCAGTAGTTTTTGTTGTATCTTTTCATCCTGGATCCCAAACACCAACTGATCACGCAGGCGATCATTAAGCGTATTTCCGAAGTTGCAATATTCGGATAACCGACGCAAATCTCTTACGAAATTGGCTATATTCTTTCCTTGCTTCCTTAGTCTTTCCTGGAACTTAAATCGTTCCACAATTTCACTAGGGCGTGGTGAAAAATGATCTTTTGCTTTCTTTAAAAGATCCTCATAACTGATTTCTTTCAACGTATTCGGAACAATAATATCTCGTAAAATAGCAAACGTTGTTGTTCCAACAGAACTTAATAAAATATTCTTCTTCATTTCATCCTTTTTTATGCTATTCGCTGAGAAATAAAAATAAAATTTCTCGACGTAAATAGCCCAAGGAACATTCGCGTTATATTCTTCTAAGCGTACCAGAGAAATTATTTTTTATCGGCCATTTCTCGCTCTCTTTTTCTTTTTCGAAAAAAAAAATCACAACATTTTAATTTGGGTTAAATCCCGTCGTCGCCGCCACTTTTATATCGCCACACTCTTATTTTAACTAATTACTCTTAACTAAGGAAGAAGGCATAACTATAAGATTACTTATAGTTTATTATACATATGTACAGCAGCTGCTAAACGCAGCTCTCAGAACAAGTCCTATCTTACAACTGCATGGAATATTCTGGTTGCATGCGAAACATTAACAATCAGATTGTGTAGTGCTGCCATCTCTTAATGCAGATCTCAACTATTGTTGGATTGGGATATGACACTACCCTTGAATAATTTTGCCACAAATCACTACATAAAAATGATACCGGTACTAATCTAATGTTAATAACATCTACCTTAAATGATAAGCATGAACAAAAGTTTGGGGACTATCTACACATTTGAAATGTAACCAACTTTATTTTTCAAAATCGTAGCATCCATTTTTGACAGTATATTCCAGGGCTGTGAGTTTGGCCTCCATTTTTTACAGAGGAAATCCGAATTAATGCCAGAAATTAAAAGTAGTATTTTTTCTGTATTTGATGACAGAAATTTCGTAATTATATAAAGATTCTTTTTTCAGAATTTCAAGTATAAATCTGAAATTTCGAAATAAAAACAGGGGCTTAACTGGCAAACCTGGTATATTCGGATTTCTTGGAACAAATCAACCCAGAAAAATACTTAGTTTATGGGGGTTTTTTTCCCTTTAGATAGAAAAGGTCAAAATTTTAGGTTGTTGATGCTAAATGCATGTACACACTGTAATTTATTTCTTACTAAAAATCATCGGATCAAAATGTTTCTTTTTTAATAAGTTGCGATAAATGATCAAGAACATAATATTGGTATTTTTTATTCAAAAACATATTTTAATCATAAAAAATACTAATAAAGTGTGTTTAAAAACTATTAATTACGACCTCTGTTAACTTTCAAATGAATATGCATTGTGAAAAGCATGGTAAGCAAATTTGCAGGCTGTTTCTGTCACTAATTTTCGAGATATAGGGATATTTTATTTTTCGACGGACTAAGCGGGACTTCTACACTTATCATATGTATCCAAAGGGGAAAAAATGTAATCAGAAATGTTGTAAAGAATTTTCTTTTAAATAAAATACATTATACAAGGTGGCCATAATTACACTGACAGTACTCAGAATGTTCTATAGTGCGGTGTAATTCAGAGAATGACGCCAAATTTTGTAAGAAGATTAAACAAAACGGGGGTCGAAGGTTTCCGTGAAAAAAAAGTGGTTTCAAAAGTCACCACTATGGGAATATGTGGCGCTGTGTAACAGAAAAGGGAGTTTACAAAAATGAAAAATCAATACTGAAATAAAATTACCTTTTATTTAGCACATTTAACGATTTTAGTATTGATTCTGCATTTTTTTAAAATTTTCTTTTCTGGTACACAGTGCCACATATTCCCTTAGCGGTGACTTTTGGAACTAAATTGTTTTGCGGAATCCTTCATCCACCGTGTTGTTTAGTCTTCTTACAAAATGTGGCGTCATTCTCTCAAATTAGATCGCGCTACAGAATATTCTGAGTACTCTCAGTTTAATTGTGGCCACTTTGTATATTTAACCACTTAACTCCTTGAGGGACGGGGTGATATAAAATATATCCCACCTAATTTAAACAAGATTCTCACCAGAAAATTTAACTAAATTTTACATTTTTAACTTTGGAGGAAAATCATTGAAAAATTGCTTTTCCTTATTTAAAAGTAGAATTTATCGATTATTCCGGTGAGAATTCAATATTTAGAAGCATTTTTGCTTGCCCCTCAAGAGGTTAATTCTCGCTCCCGTCATATTCACGGGCTGTGACTTTTATTTAGATTATTCGGATTTGCATGATTCCCACCAGTTATATAAAATAGTGGAATTGACTTTATAATGGTATCCTTTTACTTGGCATTAAAAAAGGTGAACATTTCTTTTTTTCAAAAAAGTGGTAACAATAAGCTATTTGAATTTTTAAACCGTAATTTAATGCTATCGTTAAGGGGTTAAATCCGATTATACATCTTTTCAGCTCTTTAAAACTCGCGTGAATTCGACATTACAGAAACACAATTACTTGACCCTGAAAGGGTTAATTTAAATTCTTTTTTTTTTTTTTTCATTAACACTAGAAAGCCCGCGAGCAGTCATTTTGACTGCTACCAAATGGATATATCTTGGTTCGAAACAGATTCTTTTTTTTTTTTTTTGTAAAACTAGTTAAATGGATAAGTTAATAATTTAAAATAAAAACTCTGGTGTGAAATATTTTTCTAAAATTTGTGTAAAATTCTGTCTTTCCAGTGTTAAAAGTATTTAAAGGAACAAAGCTGTGTACAATTTACTCTGAAAAAATTATTTAAATTCAAGAAATATTTACAGCACCAAAATTTTTTTAATATTGTGTTGAAATCAAGCAACATCGAGCTTCTGAAGGTTATTTCCCCCTTAAGGCAAAATGTTACTTTTTAGCTCACAGGCTATCAAAGCCTGAGAGCTAATGTGCCCGCAGATTTTGCATGTACGTACGTACGTAACGCGATAACTCTTGATAGAAATATCCGATTTGCTTCAATTTTTTTTTATTAATTCCCGTAAGGCGCTTCCCTGATTAGTTTTGGGGGTTCATTAGTTTAGTATAAAGGGGGTTTAGGTGGCTAATCCCCCCTTAACTTAGATAAATGGGTTTTTCATGCAGAATTATCAGATTTGCTTAATCGTGGTATACCGGTTAATTCTGATAAGGCGCTTACCTGATTACATTTGGAGGATCATTGTTTAAGTATAAAGGGGAGACCGAGGGTAATACCCCTTAATTTAGAAAAATGTGTTTACTTATCCGATTTGCTTCAAATTCTGTATACCGGTTTATTACGATAAGGCGCTTCCCGGATTAGGTTTGGAGGTTCATTGGTTAAGTATAAAGAAGGTAACAGGGTAAACTTAATTACCCCCTTAATTTAGATAAATGGGATTTTGTATCCAATTTGCTTCAAATTTGGTATACCGGTTTATTGTAATAAGGCGCTTCCATGATGAGATTTGGAGGTTCATTGGTTAAGTATAAAGATGTGAAAAATGAAGGGATGGTAATCTCCCTCTTAATTTATTTTTCGAAAGGCATTCTATGCATAGTCTGTAACATCATTAAAATGCGATTGCAATATTTTTTCCCCATTGCCCGTAATGTAACGGGAAACTTTTGACTGTCTCTGTAATTAAACTATACATCCAATTTTCATAAAATCTGAAATGGCTCGACAAAATTTTGGAAAAATTATATATTTAAAAATTCAGTCCATTCGGAAGACTGTAACATCATTAAAATGCACTTGCAATAATTTTTTCCCATTGGCCGTAATGTAAAGAAAATCTTTTGAACGTCCCTGTAATTAAACTATACATCCGATTTTCATAAAATTTGAAATTGCTCGATAAACTTTTGCAACAATCATATATTTAAATCATATAATCTATCGGTTAATCATATCAATCATATAATTTATCGGTTGGGTAGTTTTTGCTCTGTTATATGCGGACAGACGGACTGATTGACGACTATAGGTGCTACGTATTTATATAATTACGAACGCACCTAAAAACGGCCGATGTTGAGATCGATCTCAGTTATCCAATGAAAAAAAAAATTGCTAACGAGATATCTGTAAAAAATTTTTGCATTCGATTAACATTAGAAAACAGGTGTTTTCCCCTGACTGGTGTAGCCTCTTAAGGAAATAGTGGTGAACAAAATAATGAAAAAATATTTGCCAGTGATTACCCACATTCGTTTTTAGGTGTGTTCGTAATTATATAAATACGTAGCACCTATAATCGTCGAGCAGAGCAATAGCTACGGAAACGAATGGTCTGAAATTTTAAATATATAATTGCTGCAAAATTTTGTCGAGTTATTTCAAATTTTATGAAAATCGGATGTATAGTTTAATTACAGGGACAGTCAAAATTTTCCGTTACATTACCGGCAATAGGAAAAAATTATTTCAAGTGTATTTTAATGATGATACGGCCTTTCGAACAGAATGGAATTGACATACACTTATGAAGCGCACTACAATATACATTCAATACAATATTCGGTGGAATAAATATTTATAAAATTAGTTATAGGACGAACGTACCTCATTTGCCACGTTTGCGTGCAATTTTCAACTCGTTTATCTAATTTCCAAACCTCAATTTTCGCGTCTCTATAACATATTTTCCACTTTGTCCGACTATGTGACTTCTAAAGAGATGTCAAGAAAAAAATCTAAATTGTTTTACATTTGAATAAGACAATTGTTGATTTCGCATTTTCGGAATTTTTGAATTAAATAAAATTTAAAACGTTCAAATTTTCTTTTAAAATGCAGTAAAAGAAATTCTTTATGTTTCAAATGCATAAATAAAGTAATTCTCAGCTGTAAACTAATTATTCTTCTTTTTACATTATTTTTATTCTATGAACCGTATATATTTGTTGTAATTCGCAAATTAAACAAAGCATTTCAACCTAGAAATTTTATTTAATAAAAAAAGTAAAATAATTATGGTGCAATAATATGTAGCAATGTATTTAGCTTCGTCCAACACAGTACTGTGGAATTTCAAGCAAATTCCATTTTCAACTTACAAGGAAGGTCTCCATACGGGCATATTCAGAAAAATCTGAAAAAATTACAGAGTGTTCGTCTCATGTGGATATATATGTTTTTAAAAAAAATTTTGGCGGAACCCCGATATAACGTTCGTAAAAAAATAATGAAATTTTCGTTTATTTGGTGATTGATCATCGGTTGGCGATGGAATGAAATTTCGAAAAATACTTTTTCATGTCGAATACTCTTTAAGATAAAAATATTTCATATTGAACTTGTTTAAATAAATTTAACTTAAATAACTGTAGTTTTGCCAGTTTTAGTTTGATTTAGCTATAGTTTTGTCATATATGTATTTATAATGAAAGTTAAATATCAAACTTTATGAATTAAAAGAAAAATAAAATTGTTTTAATATCTCAAAATTAAATCCAATTGAGCGCTGTCGGTTCAATTTTGTTGCTATAGAAACGACGAATTCCTTGGTTGGAAATGAATAACTGCTAAATGAATCTTGCCTTTATTTTGGAATACGCTTAAATGTATGAAAGTATTTTTTATAGATGAAATTGTTTTTAAAGTAATAAAATGAAGTAACAAACAACATAAATATGTAATAGGAAAAAATGTATTTATTAAACTTTCTCATTGTTTATGTTTAAATTCATTAAATACTTTTTACACGCATTCTAAAAGTCAATTTACAAACAGTTTTCAGATGCATTAAAATCGTTTGCTTTTGGCAAGGAAAAGTACTGCGCGCCAAATCGCGTGACGCTTTCGTCTTTTCGCGCCAAATACTCGAAAGTGTTTTATTTTTTTACAGACTTTCTACTGTAATTCCGCCGCTAAATTTCACTGATCCTTTCTTACATACATAAGTAGTTTAATTGGTATTTTTTTTTCAAAATATTCTGAGTATGCCCAGTATGGAGACCTTCCTTGTTAGCATCTACGTATCAAGAAATACGGATCACTTTCAAGTGAAATTAAACGAGAGCACATTGACTCTCGTAGGCCAGGGTTGCTAGTTTGGCCTACATGTTTATTCAGAAATTTCGAGTTTATACCAGTGTTCCCAGCGAGCTAATTTATTTAAATCCAGATTTCTTGATTGACACCACTTTTTTTAAATTATAAAAATCCCCTTGTTTTCACCGTAATTAATATGGTATTAAGTAATGCGAATTTCGCTATTTCAAGAAAGTGCTCCCAACCAAGAAGTCTAAATTACACAAAAGTAGCTCACTGGTAACACTAGTTCATACCAGAAAGAATGAATAAAATTTTACGTTTTATTTAATAAGAAACATTTAGCGCAGAAACAAGATAAAAATTATTTTTTCGAAATTTACGACATGAATTTGAAATTTCGGATAAAAATCGGAGGCCAAACAGGCAATCCTGTCGTACACATTTTATTTTACTGCATTGCTTGGATGGTTCATTTCATTTAATAAAATTTCTGGGTCGAAATATTTTTCGTTGAGCTCTGCCACCATATACGCTACATGCATTAAAATATATAGTAAAACTTTGGGAAACGGAATCCGAATACAATGGTGTTTGACCTCAAACATACTTTCTTTCCCATAGCTGCCAAGTTGCCCGTTTTTTAAATATTATGACTTTTCTCGTATAGAAATATTCATTTTACATAATCACAAATCTCTGCGATTAAATAAAGTAAATATTTCTTTTCGAAATTGCTAGTAGTTAAAATTCGGGAGACTTGGAAAATGCGAATTCAGATTCGAAGTTTTTAAATTGAAGGTAGAGTCCTAACTGGCAGCCCAAACGTGAAGATATATCGATTTTTTTTTTAAGTTCAAAAAATTCGTGCATGCTTATTACAAGCACGATTTTTTACCAAATTTAACGAAAGTTTCAGAAAATTTAACAAGATGCAGAAGAAATAATATAGTGCAATTAGAACACAAATATATTAAATATTTGATGAAATACGAGCAATTATGTGAAATAATTTTTGTCTGCGCATGTGCGCACGATAAGAAATATTTTTTTAGATGATTTGATAGTCAACTCTATGTTTGATTTAAGTCTGATTTTTCGTTGTTCTGTTAAAAACAACTGAATGATAAGGAGTTTTCCACAAATTGTCGTTTTTAATTTTTTTTTTTAATTTTATTTTTTATTGAGGTTTTAGTTCTTCTTGGACAACCACCAGAACAAAACTATTCCCAGAAGTATGAAAATCTAATCATTTCTTTTAAATCCACTCGTTGACATTCATTAAATACAAACTCCTTCGCAGAAAGCCAGTTAACAAAAGATGACAAGTTGTGGAAAATTCCTTATCATTCAGCAGCTTTTAGAGAGCAACTAAAAAAGCAACTCACTATATAGCCTATATTTTCTGAATATTCATGATATTTGATTGGCTTTATTTTATGTGTTGCTCTATAGACTGCTCCATGACTATTAAATCATTTAAAAAAATAAAATATTAGCGTGCGCGAATGCGCAGCTAAGAAATATTTCATACAACAGCTCATATTTCATCAAATGTTTAATATATTTACCTTCGAATTGCACTATATTATTTCTACTACATTTTGTCAAATTTTCTGAAACTGGAGTAAAATTAGGTAAAAAATCGATATATCTCCACGAATGTACGTTCGATTCTTCCACAAATGAATACATATATTGTACAATATCTATATATTCGTAAGCTATAGCGATAGATCATTTCGTGCATTTTAATTTACAGGATGATTCCAAACCTTATAATTTTTCTTCGATTTTTTGTTGGTCCTCTAATCGTACTTCTGATCAAATCATCATTGATATGAAGTTAAACATTTTCTTCGTAAATCTGAATTTCCAGAAAAATCCAACAAGTATATCTTTAAATATTCTGCAAAATGTCTAAAATTGAAAGTGTCCGATGATTAATGGCCATATAGTATAGATAGATAGAAAACCACTACCGCAAATATTTCAGTTTCAAAACTATTGCAAGCCGTAAGAATGGTATCTACCTCGAGGGCCGGTGGTATGTTTATGAAAGTACTTAATTTTAATTCCCAAATACCACATTGGCAACGGTGCCAGGCATTAATTTCAACAGTTTAGCTATGGAATTGCTTGGCCCCTGAAAGGGTTAAAACAATTTCAACAACTTCTAAAATAGAGAATTACGCAGATTTTTGGAAGTAAGTATTATCATTTTAAAAAATCTTTCTGATAAATAATGCATTTTTGAAAAAATGCAAAATGTACCAAATTTAAATTTTTTTTTGTTAACCAGAAATATTAAGTATCATTTTGTTAATATATACACAAAATTTCGCTTTGAAAGTCACATTATATCCATAATTTCATCAGTTAAAAAAATCGCAGTCGTAGCTGTTTGATTGCATCGAGTGAAAAAAACTGACGGGTGTCTAAGCTGTTGTTCCCATCCTGACACCTTCGAATCGATAAAGATTCCAAATAGAATTTGCTGGACACGTTACCAGTTTGGCCTTCCTTTTTATTTAGAAACTAGCTGACCACTCGGCCGTTGCCCAGACCCATCATAATAACATTAAATGCACTTTAGTTTTGTATGATTTTACATCTTTAACTGGATTATGTCGGAATTTATATTTTTAGGTGAAAAAAATCGCGGAAAAATATTAATGTTTAGTGGTAAAAGCGTTCGTAAGAAGACTTTTTCATTTGAGTAATATGATTTCACCTTTCGTTACAAAATGTTACTTTTCAAAAAATATATAATCCATTTCACATTTTTTAATTGTCCAAATGCTGAAAGATTTAGGTATGTTATTAAAAAATGCGTGTTCGCTGGCTGTGTGAAAAATCGGTTAAAAAAACTGAGCGGTAAAAAGGGTCGAAATAATTGCATCGGGACTTTTTCTGTAGCAGTTGTGGGGGATAGGGATGGCGCATTCAATGTTTAAAAGTAATACATTTCAAAGCATGTATATAATTTCGATGGGTAAGGTTTTGATATAGACTTGTAAAAAGCAGTGTTTTCTTCAGTTATTTTTTGTTTTCACTTTTTCCCCTGCAATGACTGGAATATATCGTCGGTATCGTGTCAAACAATCCAATATGAAAACAGTGTTGCCAACGGCCTACTTTTTAAAAATTAAGATTTCTTGATTCTCATAACTTTTTTTGAAACAGTAAAATTCGTTTTATTTGATGCATATTAATTAACCCCTTAAAGGTCGGGGATGCCGCTATGGCATCACAAAATTTTAATCCCTAATTGCCCCATTGGCACCCGAATTTTTTATGGAAATTTCTCTTCTATTAAGTACGCGAAAATACACATTTACTTGTTTAAAAATAAATTTTCTCGTAAATACTGGTGTCATTTAATAATTTCAACATTTTATGAAAACAAGTACCTCGCCCCTGAAAGGGTTAATGCGAAAAACATGGCAATTTTACCGTTTCAAAAAAGTGATGCCAATCAAAAAATCTGAATTAAAACAAGTAGTCCACTGACAACATTGTTTTCATATTGGATAGTCTGACATGGTACAGACGATGCGGCAAAATGTTAGAAATTGGAACTCATCATTTCTATCCTATATGTTACGTTTTTGAACGAAATGTATTATTATTTTGTGTAATTTTTGTGCAAAAATATTGATGTTTAATTACAAAAGTCTTAGTTTTACGCATAACTATCGATTTATTTATTTATCTTTACATCGAAATCCCGAGTGAATTTTTTTTATTTTCAAAATAATGTTTTTACCTGAAATCTGATCATACTTGAATCAAACCGATACTCGATCATAAGCTAAATGGTTAGTATATAGTACTAAATTTTAATAGCTATTGTGAAAAATAAAGTGTAGTTTTTTTTATCAAAATGTGTGTAATGTTAATTCAACGTCAAAATGTGCGGTAAAAAAGAAATGAGACATAATATAATATTAATAAGAAATTTCGGATTCATCCTGGATTCCAGAAATTCCAAACAGTAATTTTTGTTTTAGGTAAGGACAGACATTTCGTGATTATACAAAGTAAAAATCTCTTCTTTCGAAATTTGCCGTCTATGAATTCTGAATTTCTGAATAAAAACGAAGACCAAACTGGCAACCTGCACTACATCAAAGTTTGTTATTGCATAGTTGCAAAGTCTCAGGCACACCACTGTTATCTTTGAGAAAATGTTGTTATTTTAGGGGAAGGGAAGACTGGGTGCAATACAGTGGGAAATATGCGAGTTTCAAGACGCGTTTCCTGAAACTACCCGACCAATTTTGATGAAATTTGGAATCCATATTCACTTGATCGTGCTCAAGACATTTGGTAGAGAGGGTTTTTTCTGCGAATAATTCTTTTTATTTTAGAACAATGACGTATTTCAGAAATTTTCTATTTTCAGAAATGTTTTTTTTTTTCGGAATCTAATTTAATTTGTTTAAAAAAGTCTAACGCATATGATCTTATATTTATACTCTACCGCCAACGAAAATTTTATCGAAATCGCTCGCGTAATTTAACACGGGAGGACACGCCCCGGGCCTGATTGGCCGGAGTCCGTACGGTTTTTAGGTAGATTTCGTAAGAAATACTACCTATTGCAGTCGTTACCATGGTGCGATTTTTGAAAAATTCCTTCATAACTTTTCATTATAGGACCCCAGGAACCCAAAACCACCCCCACCTAAAAAGTTTATATATATATATATATATATGTGTACTAAATTTTGTCCGCACGATAAAAGTCGCAATTATGCACGGATTGTCCTCAAACTCGCCAACAACTTTGATACGGCTAATATCTCGGCGGGGATTGAAAATGGGCGAAATCGGCCCAAGAGAGTGGAAATGGGGAGGGTTCAAAATTTTGAATACTGTCTTAACATGATTCTGATAAAATCAGCTCTTACACAACAATGGCAGGAAAAAAAATAAAAGTTTTTCGTTATAGCAGTTGCCAACAATTAAAAAAAAAACAATAAAATTCTCGCCACAACAATTACTTTTCTAATGCAAAATTTTCACGTGTAAAATTAAATAGTTTGAAAAATTGAAAACAAATTGAATATTACGTCATAAGTTTTCTAGAGCAAGATTTCAGCATGAAAACTCAAAATAAAATAAATAGTTTGACGAATTAAAAAAACATGTATATTGCGTCATATT
The DNA here is from genome assembly GCA_963932465.1 of Maratus speciosus. Classification (NCBI taxonomy): domain Eukaryota; kingdom Metazoa; phylum Arthropoda; class Arachnida; order Araneae; family Salticidae; genus Maratus; species Maratus speciosus. Next base: position 168,813,200 of record OZ010797.1, read on the forward strand.
GGAAATATAATGGACCTCAGCAGGTGAATATGTAACGCCATGCGAGTTTGAAGAAACGTATTAAAACATGATAAAAACCCGACTATGGAAATATTAACATATTTTAACACTTTAAGGTTCTCTGAATTTTTTGTAGCCATTTTTTAAACCTATTCCATATACATGTGTGTGTGTGTGTATTCGAGTACATTATAATTTTCACAAAAAGTTTAGCTCCCTACAGCTCATTCTTTGTGAAGAAACTGGGTTTATCTCTAATCTTGATTTAAGTTTTGTTAGAGAATTTAGTACTTAACTTCGAAATCTACCTCCGCCTGTAGGCCCGAGCCGGCAGGGATTTTTACAATTGTCACCACTATCATTTGAAAAGTAATCTTCAACTTCTTTTATCGCAAAATTCTCTCCGATTAAATAAGGTGATGATTATTATTTGTTTTTATTGGTGACAAAGTAAAAACCATTCACACCCTGGGTATGTGCGCGTTCTCCCGGGTTAATAGTTAACACTCTCGCTGCACAGCCCGCATGCATTTTCACGTCAAATCAATACTATTTAGTTGTTCCCATCAGTTATTTTAGCGAAAACTTTTTCTCATTTAATCAGGACATTTTCCCCGATTACGATAGTTAAAAATTTCTGCTTTAAAGAACCGGTGATAAACGATTAAAAATTCTGTAAAACACGCTCATCGCGAAGAATTACTTACGCAGCGAGAGGGTTAATGTGTTTTTTAGCTGGAAATTGCAGTTTTTTGGAAAGCTAAAAAACTTAGACACTTCTAACTTGTGTGAAATTCTTTCAAAGTTTTATCAGACTCATGAATTGAAGTATACAGGGTGATTCTAAATTCATGGTATAAACTTTAAGGGTTGGTACAGGTCACTGTAACAGTCATTATTTGTATACGAATGTATGATCGCAAGTGACGCGTTGAAGTATAAACACCGGGGGGTGGGGGGGGGGGGCAGCTTGATCCTTTTTTCAATATCAAAATTTCTCATTAATACTAGAAAATTTCTATCCCATTCTTTTCTTTATTTAAGATCGCCATATCATGATTACGTAAAGAAAAAAATCTTCTTCGAAAATTTCCGGTATGATGTCGAAATTTTTGAATTAAAAAAAAAAACGTAAAACTGACAAATGTATCACAGGAAATACATAAAAAGAAATAGAAATGGAGTTTTTTTTATACACTTGGATAAAATTTAGGGAACAGATGTCATAAGTTCCCACCGGCCGCCATCTTGGAATTCTTCTTGGCGTGAAAACCCCTTTTCCGCCAAGTAGTAAATGTCGCCAAGTACCGGTTTATACGCATGTTTGGCTTACGAAAATAAAATGAAAATAATAAACAAAATTCGCTAAACTGGCAATCAGTAATCCTTGTATGAGCGCTTCGCGCACATTTACCAGAAAAACATCGCCGAATTCAGCATTTCTCGCGATATAGCATTCTCAAAATTCAGCAGTTCTTGTTTTGTAGCAATCTCAAAATGTAAAAAACTCTTAAAGCAGCAAAATATACCTAAAAAACGAAACACGCTGAAGTGGCAATCAGCAATAGTTGTATGAGCGCTTCGCGCTCATTTACCGAAAAAAAAACATCGCCGAATTCAGCATTTTTCGCGGTATAGTATTCTCAAAATTCAGCAGTTCTCGTTTTGTAGCAATCTCAAAATGTAAAAAACTCTTAAAGCAACAAAATATACATAAAATTATCAACATACCTTAACAGACATCTACTTTCTAGAAACTTCCAGCACAAAATATCTCTCATAACACCGCCGTCATTTTCCAAAATAGGCTTAATACGCATTGACACGCTATAAACAAACCTCCCTTTCTTGTCAAAATTTCCTCATATTTCTTAATTACTTCAGCAAAAGCGTTTAAACGGACTACAGAAACTATAATCAATGAAATACATCCAATAAATTTAACATAAAGATAAAAAGACAACGATAGAACACAATATCAAAATACATCACAAAATTCTAAACTCCTCGGGGGTTGGCAGAACACGACACGTCACAACACACACGTCACACGGGGTTTCCATATCGAGTTTGTCATATCCGTAAACACCGCCAACACGCCAACAAAAAATCGCCAAACAATTCAAAATAACAACGGCTGAGGGAAGATACGGCATCAATGCCATATTTAGTTACAAATAATAAATGAGTATAAAATATTAAAGTAAAATTAATGTGAGTGGACGTGGCGTCCCAGTCATGTCTTCCCTTAAACAGGGGTCTGACTATAGGACAAATTTTATTATTCATACCAGTATCTTTTATTAATAATCTTCATGATACAGTCAAATCGCATATCTTATGAAAATGTCTATTGAAGATTATTGAAAAATATATTGGTAAAAACAATAAAATTTGTCCTTTATGCTCCAGCCCCTACTTAAATCTACTAAATGTTTCAATTAAATTATAAAAAAAAAATTCTGTAATAAAATACTGATATCCAAAAATCCGGAGACGTGGCAGTTCTGGTCATTGTTATACTTTTTTAATAGCACCTATAGCACTATAGCACTATAATGGCACTAATAGCACTATAATGGATTTTCAGAGGTTTTTCGCGATTCGTGCAGTTTTTTTATGTACCCGGGCAACGCCGGGCAAGTTAGCTAGTAATAAATAATGCAGTTTAATTTTTTAATATTTTGAACAGTCGAAGTGGATGGAATTAGTATTTTGATATCTTTAAGTTAGAAATAATATTTGTTTTAAGAGACTAAGTAGTAACCTATGTATGAGTTCGTTTTTAAACAATTTCTTTTGTCGAAATTTGACGAGATTCATCCAGTTATTAATTAAAACATTAGCTCCATTGCTGTAAATTATGCATTTCAACCTCATACGGATCATTATGGAGTCGAATGTTGAAGTCGATGTTCATACATTGGTGACCTGAGATATAGATTAACCGCCCCTTTTTCAGAAGTTTTACGTTCTACGTATGTAACAACCACTATTTTTTTCGGACTTTTTATTCTTTGTAAGCTTCCAAATCGATGCAATTCATTTTAAATTTTAAATTAAGAGAAACTAAAAGAAAATCGAATACGGAAAATACGATTTTGGGCATTAGTCAAATGGCTACGAGTGATACTCAAAGAAATCGAGAAAAATATAATGTCATGTATGCATCATTTATATGTATGTATTCTTATGTGTGTATGTTTGTATTCAGAGGAATGTATGTTTGCATTGGGAAATTTTCGTAATCGGGTTTGTAGACAAATTCATAATTTACTGAGCATTGTTTGATCCGCACATTTAACAATTTGGTAGCTGTCCCAATTACTGACGATTACTCAATTTTTTTTTAATTCCTCGTAAGTGAATAATATATTTCAACTGAAATGCAAGTGAACATTCTGAAGTAAATGGGCTAAGCATTTTTTTTTTTTGTCTAGATGTACACTAGAAAACAGAAATATGTAGATTACAAAATAAAAAAATTCTGTACGGGTTGGGAAAGGTAGCTTCCCTGTTTCTTGGTTTTAAGATTTTAGCTAATTTTACTGGAGAACACGAAGTTAAAATGCGAAGAACCCGGTTACAGAAGAATCATCAGTACTGAATTTCAATGGAAATTTTGCCAAATTAGTCAGATACAGCCAAATTGGCTTAATTTGTGACGATATATTTTTGGTCGCCAAATATGGCTACATTTCTTCCAAATGTCGCGAAGCTTAGCGATAAATGCGACGTTAACCCCTTAATGCTCGAATTAAATTGCGGTTGAATAATTCAAATTGCTTATTGGCACCACTTTTATGAAAAAGAAATATTCACCTTATTTAATGACAGTAAAAACGATACTAAAATATAGCCAATTTCACTATTTTATAAAACTGGTGGGAATTAAACAATTTGAGTAAAAGAGACAGCCCGAGAATATCTCGGGAGCGAGAATTAAGAGGTTAATGTATATGACTATGATCGCTTATGCTTGTGATCGGAGAAATGGATACAACAATGAAAGATAATTCGTGAGAAATCATGTTCACTAAAAGTCATAAATTAATCCCTGATTTTTTTTTAATCTGCTGCCTAGATTTAGTGTACATTTTAAGAAATATACATATTTTATATGTGCAACAATATACACAGAAGTTTCGAAAATGACTGTTAAAAGAAAGTAATTCAAATGTATAGAGTTATTCAGCTTAATTCTATGCGTAAAAGTCGCATAAAAATAACCCAGATGCTTCCTAATATTGTCATAATAACGATATAACAACAACTCAGATGAATAAGGGTATCAAGTTTGATAGAGGAGTATAGTATACTTTCTAAGAGTGTGTGTTACATGCGTGTTACAAAACTTTACCTGTTGCCATATTAAATAAGTGTGGGCTGTGCCAGACAAGCAAGTCTTTGAAGGAGCTTTGAAGTTTTCTGCCGCTAACTCGATGGATCATGTTCTCAAAGATCGGAGCTAAATTAAAAAAATCGAAATCTCTCAAATACATCCGGGGTAATTCCTTATCTTTACCGTAGAGTCTCTTATCCAATGTTTTCTCTTTACTTTTAACATTTCTGAATTATTATAAAGAACAACAAATTATGCTGCCTTCAGTTATGCACTGAACAGCTTTTGTCTTCGCAAACAAAGGTTACAAATTTCCCTAAATCAACTTTTATTATTGGAAAAGGAAGAGCTGTAAAATGTACAAAAATCAAAGAAATTAGTAAAACAATCAGGGCAGTTAGGATCAGAAGCTATCATTCTTTTGGCACTAACGGGTACTGCTGCATTTAATGTCAAAGCTCACTTAGTGCTTAAAGAACCAGCGTGTTTTAAATAGTTCGCTAATTTAAAAAGTCAGCAATACATCTACAGCTCAGAATGGATACAGTGTTATTTCTCATTATTGACGAATTTTCAATGATAGGATGTCGTCTTATGGCTGACCTTGAACAAAGATATCGCGAAGGTAAAATAGATAGCATTTAGCCTTTTAGAGGCTTATTTGTTTAAATCCTTGGACGTATTAGGTAGTTACATCGCGTAAAAGACGTCCCTCTACATAAAAGACATTCTTTAAAAGTCATTTTGATTCTTCGCGGACAAAAAATGCTTAGAGCGTTTAAAAAATGTTTCACATTAACAAACTCATTGAGACAAAACGACGATCAGCAGACACAGTTCCGAAAGACTCTGAACTCACTTTGCGTGAGTCAAGTTTTTGACTACCTCTTACCCTTTATGCAACGACGCAAAGGTATACTGCTTTCGGCTGACTTGAATGATTTGAAGGTGTCATATGTCTTTTTTCTAGAAACCAAGCAAGGTAAAGAATATAATCAAGAAGTACTTCTTAAATCAAAGCGGGGACCAATAAACAAGAATTTTAGCAGATCACAATGATTAAATAGCAAGATGGAGTGAAGATGATCAGGCGTCTGGACTTCAGTCTAGACTTTCCTCAGCAGCTGGATGCAGGGTTATGCATTATGCTACATACCAATATCTGAACGGAGTGAGAATTGGTAAACGTAAGTACGATAAAAGGTATTGCCTATGGCCCACGTTTTCAACCTCTAGGTTTGCCACAGGCCATAATAGTTCATTTTGTTGAGTATCATGAGCCATTTCTAACTGTAATTTTTTTTTAATCAAACCTATTTGTAAATATTGGAAAGGAGAAAAAGCCTCATTCACACGAAGTTAGTTACCCTTAACTGTTGCATACCTTGTCATCATACATAGATCCTCGAGTTTAACAATGTCAAAAACTGATGTGGATATCCATCTAAAGGTGTTGTCACATAAAACAACTTATGTCATTTTTACTGTAGTTTGTCATTTAGAGAAAGTTCTACTGGAAGCATTTTTCGCTAAGGACAGGCTTTTCCCAAATTAGAAGTATGGAAGCACTTGCTGACAGATTAGAATTTGTGCATTACACGAGGCAACTGATGATTAAGTTAAACACTTTAAAATGAGGTATCGACGATTGTTATTTTAAACTTACTTTTATACTATTAAACAGCAATCTAGAAAATAAAACATTTTTTTTATAATATCTTTTAAGTTTACGCGCCTCCATGCTCCGACATTTCGGCCTGACGGATACTAGTTTTTATATGAGTTAGAAATCCAACTATGGCTAACAAAGTGGAAAGTATCAAAAGTTGATTTTTATTTGTAATTTATAAACAACTATTGCCAACTATGATATTTTTTTATGAACTAAATCTAAATATAGGACCAACATGAATACGTAAAGCATAGACTTGTCAAGAGACAACGGTAAATAAACAATAAGGAGGGAAATTTTAATATGTTGCCAATTGGCAAAAGTACGAACTAGAGGGATATATTTCATCTATTAATCAAGGTGAAAAAACTTTACAGTTTTAGTGGTGTGAATAAGAAAACAGTTAGGCATCTTCCTGTAGTTTAACCCCGTCCGCTACATGGCGTACGACCTTGATTGATGTGACCTACCCTTTAATCTTGCGGTTAACTCTTTACTTACTTATATCGCTTTGATTGGAGCGAGAATTTTTTTCATAAATTAAGTTAAATTTAAGAGATGCAGAATTACGTTAAATAAATCAGTTAAATAATTTTAAATAAAAATTCTGGAGTAAAATATTTTTATGAAACTTGAGTAAAATTTCCGGGCGTTCTAGTGTTAAAAAAACATTTCTTGTCGTTTCAAAGCCTCTGTATAATTTTCATGGCTAAAGTATTAATATAGAGTCGTAAAAAGCAGTGTTTTCTTCGGTTATTTTTCCTTTTCCTTTTTCTTTTCTTATGACGTGTGGAATATATGGCAAAATATCTGAAATTGAAACTCATCATTTCCCTCCTATATATGTTACGATTTTTGAACCAAATTTCTGAGATAAATATTTTTTGTAGTTCTTGTGCAAAAATATTCATATTTAATTACAAAAGTCACAGTTTTACGCATAACTGTTTATATATTTATTTAATTTTAGATCGAAAACGTGAGGGGAAGTTTTCGATTTTCAAAATAATGTTTTACCTGAAATCCGATCATACTTGAACCAAATCGATATTCGATCATTAGCTAAATAGTTAGTATATAACATTAAATTTTCATAGCTATGGTATAACATAAAGTGTATTTTTTAATCAAAATCTGCGTAATGTTAAATTCAACGGCAAAATTCTCGGAAAAAATGAAAAGGGACTTCGAAGAATGAATTTTATTCAAAGGGTTAATTTTCATTACTTTTAGCCATTTGGAAAAATGGTTATTGTCCTCGTCAGGGTAGGAAATCAAAAGCACATCTGAAGCTTTTTATTGGTTAATACGCATTTTATTCGTTTTCTGACTGGTCTATACAGTAATCTGTATTTCCCTTTACTTTCAACAGAGATGGATACCTCTGTTGCCACTATGACAAAAAAGTAATAAAAACTACGAAAAAAAAATAAATAACTCAGAAACAAATTGAGATACAGCTTTCAAATAAATTGCATTTAAAAGTACATTTTTTTCTCTATACGACGGTGTAAAAAGTAATATTGTGGGATGTTTAGAAGTTTAAGAATGAAATTTAATTTAAAATTGGTCGTTAGTTTTCTTGGAAATCTGACGATGGAAAAGCCTTTCCCCGAACAGCCAATAAAATGCTTGGATAATACGTAAGTTTCAGGTGGATAATACGTACGAGTAGCAAGCGATTTTTATCGCTTTCAATTTTTACGTGTAATAACACTATAAATGTTTAATTCATGGCGTACGTAATGTATGATCAATTCCGTGCGATTTTTTATATCTTAAATTTTAGTCTTTGAAAAAATCATTTTCCAAATGGTCGTTGTAATTTGTTAAATTGCTTTTTTTTATATAATGGTTTGCTATAATTTAACACTAGAACCGCCGGATATTTTACTGAAGTGTTATAAAAATATTTTACACCGGAAATTTTAATTGAAACTACTTAACATATTTATTTAACTTATTTCTCCGAGGTACATTTTAAACTTATTTTAGAAAGAAATTTCTGGTGATAATCAAAATATTTTTATTTGGTAGCGGTCAATATGACCGCTACGGCGGTTCTAGTGTTAAAGACAATTGAAAGTATATCCTATTTGTTACTTACTTTTTTTCTTATTTTGATTTTTGGTGTCGAAGCATAATTTTGAAATATACCGGAAAGAGGGAGACAGGGGCAGTGGTCGTTCAGCATTTTTAAAGGTTAAAAAATATAGTCATTATCGTCCGAATTTATTGAAATTTTTAAGAGGTGAAACAGAATGTTTTCGTAGTTTGGACAAAAAATATTGCGAAAAAAAATGTTGATATTTAAAGGTAAAAGTAGGGTTCGTACGAGTCCTGGAATTTCCAGAAAAGAAAATTTTTCGGTACCAGCATTTTCTTATAGAAAATCTCTTCTCAAATAAGGCAAAATTTCGAGCGTTTGAACTAGATTATGTTTGCTATAAAAATTAGAGATATTTTACTTGGAAAATAACGGTACCTATAGGAACCCTGTAAAAAGCTCGTAAGAAAACTCTTTTTTTCACTTGGAAACTTATAAAAAAAAGGTTATTTGATTATATTTAAAAGAAACATTTTTAATTTTGTTTTTCTGGCAATTAATTAGGATAAATTATAAATATATAAGAATATTAGCTTCACTAAAGAAGCAATTTCACTAATAAACTATCGAGAAATAATATTCGATGTAGCCAAATGTGATTCTTGTTAAATATTCCAAATGGTAATATTAATTGTGTACAGATATATACTTGATCGTGATAATTTTATTATTCAACTGTTCAAAACTTTAAATTGTGTGACTAACTTCCCATATTTTCTTCATTTATTATAACAATCAGCACAAACACGACATCTAACATTTAAATTAATTATGTCAAAAATTCCGAGAAAGTGATAAATTCGCATCTCGGCCGAGCATAAATGCACAATTTCAAATTTTCTAGCTTAACTAACAGTTTTTGCGCAGGCTCATTCGCCACACACCTATCGAGTTACGTGGTATGGCTCGGCTGTTTTTAGCTTTCCACCCCACGCACGCAGGTGCAGTTCGCAACAACTAATCAGAGTTGTAGTCGTAAAAAAAAACAGAGGGTATACGCTAAAAGCAGAGAGCATACGCTAAAATAATAATCATGAACGTTCATGGCTAGATTGGCTAGAATATATGCTTTAATTCAGAAACAGAGGGTATACGGAGCTTCTAAAAATAAATCCAGAAAGTATATGGCGTATACTTCCTTATACCCTCCACTGCACTTCTGTAACTAATGAATAAGACAAGAGATCTGATTTTCTTGTTATGTTTGTTATTGTTCATACTGATTGTTTTGTTATTTTTTTTCATCAATAAGTTCGTCGAAGGAAAATAATTTAAAGTTTTACGAAATATTATTACGTTTTTACGAAATTTCTATTTAATGACTCTTCTCAAACCCCAAAACGTATATTTTATTTAAGAGCCACCAGAAATATTGAAAGATATATTTTTGTACTATTAATAAAATGAGGGGAACATACAACTTTGTCCTGTTGGTTCTTTAGCTCCAGAGATCGCGGCCGTTATATCCTGACTGCGAATTGCATATGTGTAAAATTTCAGTTAAGTAGTTTAGTATACTGGCGTTGTTAACCCCTTGAGGGGCGGTGGGATATAGTTTATCCCACCTACGATTAATGCAGATTTGCACCAGAAAAAATTTATGAAATTTTACTTTCTAACTTAGGTGGAAAAAAGTCGCAAAATTGCTTTTCCTTATTTTGAAATAAAATTTTTCTAAATTTCCGGTGGGAATTCAGCATTACACAAACGCAATTGCTTGCCCCTCAAGAGGTTTATCCTTTCAGGGCCGGTGGGATTATATTATATCCCACAAACTTTTAATCAAGATTTGCTCCGGAAACTTTTAATTAAGTTTACTTTGCATAACTTAGGCGGAAAACAGTCGTAAAATTGCTTTTCGTTATTTTGTAATGACTTTTTTAAGATTCCGGTGTGAATTCAAAATTACAGTAACACAATTACTTACCTCTCAAAGAGTTAACAAACACCAAACAGGTGTTTGACTCGGAATTGACTGTGAATTCAACATTACAGTAACACACTAACTTACCTCTCAAAGAATTAACAAACACCAAACAGGTGTTAGACCCGGGGCTTTTGACTCGGACTGAAAGCAAAAGTTCTGTATTATTTTTTGTCTTCATTGATTTCAAAAGGATTCAGTCCGGACTGAAAGTAAAATCTGTTTTTATTCACTAATTGAAAAAATGAAAAAAAAAACTTGCTAATTGAGAAAAATAACGCAGTCCAAGTTACTTGAAATGTTTTCCAATCTTTAAAAATCGGTGTGAAAGGGAATTGAATTGTTATTGATGGGATATAAATGGAAAAATGTTATCTCAATCTGAGGCCTTTGAAATGGTCAGGATTAGCGACATAAAAATGCCGTGGGATATCTCTTGTCTCTACGTTTTCTTTTTGTTGAAGTCCTTTTTCAAAATTACTGAAAAACAAACTCTCGACTTTCTGCTATAATTGCATAATGATATCTATATCAAAAACACTTTAGAATAATATATTAATTTCAAATTCTGAAAAGTGTAAATTAAAACTTTAAAACCAGTAAAAATACGTTTATTTTGGCTGATCACATGTTTCGACTCACCCCGAGTCATTTTCAATAACAAATAAATAAAGCTATTCCAAATTTGCACGGTCTATGACATGCCATCATTCAGTTTTCCATGTATTCTTTCATATTATGCACGTTACATTTTTATTTTATGTGGATATTTATTTTATTTTATTTTCATACTCATTGGGTATAACTATCTGTCGTGGCGAAGCCGCGAGCCTTCGTTCGGCGACATAGGTCTCTCAGGACCCAGATTTGCACACAGCTGACACAGAGCAGACCCTCCCTGAAGAAGTTTCTCTGCCGTGCACCCGCCGTCAGCGCGTGGCCGCCCAAGGACTTCGCACTGCCCAGCGCACGTCACGAAGCCCTGCGCCCAAGAGTTGGATGTCCGGCCGCAACGACAGAAACCCCACCTGGCTCGAGGAGCCTAGTGGTTCTTTCTCATGGTTCCTTCGAAGTTCACCCCGACGACCCGCAGGAAACGAACACCTATATAGGAGTCGAGCCCACGAACCAATGCCGAGGATCCCTACGGAAGGGTTGCTTTACGGAGGTCCCTCAAGATCAAATACCATTTTACTGCAAAGACATGTGAGGAACAACGGATGGTAGTGGGCCCGGAGTCCCATCGAGCAACCCCGCTGTCCCCATCCAGGGACGAATGATGTAGGAGAGCCCGGCACGATTCCGATCTCCCACCTCAGAACAACCGCCGAGGGTACTCAAGCACAAGTGCTCCCGATCCTGTGCAGTAGCGGCTGAGTTTACCACCGCCTATACGCAACTTAGACCATAGGCTGCGAACACGAACAGGCCGACGAAGCTGACTGACGGCTCGCGGACCCAGGCCAGCCGGCTTCCGTTACGTACCAAGGCACCCAGACAGGACCCAAGAAGGGCCAGGAGGCGATAGGCCGGCATTCAGAAGTAGGCGGACGAACCGCACGCGACCTCCTTCGCGGCTATCCACCTCCCGACCCAAGTCAGACCTCGCCCGGGGGCCATGGGGCATTGCGTTCAAACATGTAAATACATACAATAATACATACAAACATTTGCAAAAACAAAATACAAAACTTAAAGTTAATATTTACAAAACACACATATATGTACAAACCCCGCCCGAACGAGACCCTGAGGGGCCCCCGAACGGCGTGAGTTTCCGAATATAAATCCTAGAGTAAATACTTAATGCATAAATAAATACTAACTAGCTTATAACTATATACAAACAATAGCCAGGAGAGATCCGAAACCTAATACCTACTTATACACACACGTTGTGAACGCGGGCGCGAGTGACGATGTCACTGGCCTGCGTGCTCATGCACCACTCCCGCCTGGCCCGTGAGAGCCACGGGCAGGCACTATTGCTTTCGAACGCGGCCTGAGGGCACGATATGTTCTGGCAAAGCGACTTGCCCTTCTGCGACCCAGGTTGCGATCGAGTGTCTTCAGGAGAAGGTCATTAACTATGATCCGTATTCCCTTCTGGCAGTAGCCATCTAGACACAAGTCGCGGCGCGGTAGATTCCGTAAGTTCCACGGGAAGAACTTATCCTCCACAGGCTTCCAGAGTGCGCACTCATATAGACAATGTCTAATAGAGCTTTCGCTCCCGCCGCAGAAACACGTAGGATCCCTGCGGAAGAAGCGAGCCTGGTGGTCGCCGAGGGCGCCGTGTCCCGAAAAGACTTGGTTTATGTAGAAGTCGCCCTGTAGTCTACTGAGTGCGATTCGTGGGAAAAGCCCATATGTCACCCGGCCCTTGCCAGTCACTCCACCTCTCCTGCCACGTGGACAGGGCTTGGTCAAGAAGATGTTTTTTGACCTGGCGGCGTGTGGCCTGACCTCCACGTCGACAGTTTGTCGTGTCGTGGCTACCTTGGCCAGCTCGTCCGCTCTTTCATTGTAGGTGTGTCTTACATGAGCTCGGACCCAGTGCATATGGACTGCGACTTCTGTTGTTTTAATCAAGTCCTTAATCTCAGCTATGGCCCTGTGCCGTGACACTAGGCCATAAAGAGCTTGCAGCGCCGATCTCGAATCTGAATGTATGTCGAGTTCACTGAGTCATCGGCAATGGGCGTCTGCTATTGCTTCCTTGATCGCGTGGACCTCGGCCGCAAAGACTTCTGCACCATCTGTGAGGCGGAACTGGCGTTCGAATACGATTTGATCCCCGACCACAGCCAAGAACGCACAGCCAACCGTGCCAATCTCCTGTTTAGAACCGTCCGTGTAGTAGCTACATGGGGTCCGCGGAGTGAGTTCCGCAGTCCATTTGATTCTACGGAGATTATCGCGTTCGATGTTTGGTCGCCAGAGATCGACAGTAGCGGGCGTGAACCCTGTACCTTCAATCTCTTCATGCCAACGGACAAGGGCTGTGTATTCCTTGTCCATCTTCGCCCGTAAGTTCAGGGGAAGAAACCCGGCCAGTACGTGCAAAGACTCCGTCGCAACTGTTTTATAGCGCTTTGTTACACACAAGAGCAGAGCTCGTTGTATGCTTAGCAACCTGTTTCCTAATTTTACTTTGTCAGAGTACCAAATAGAGGCCGCATACAAGATTATTCGCTCTACCACGACCTAATAGAGCATCTTTCTGATTTTTGGCCTCAGACCCCAGTTGGCAGCTGTGAGGCGACTCATCTTTTGCAGCACCTTGAACGCCTTTTCCTGAACAGAGTCAAGATGGGGCATCCAACTGAGGTGTGCATCGATCGTAACTCCGAGGTAAAGCAGTTGCCACCTAAACGCCACCTTGTGGCCCGCCATTAAGACACGCCGTGAGGGTTGGTTTTCGAGCCTGCCACTCGGAGGAACAACCGTGTAGTTGCATTTGCCGTAGCTGAATTCCAGGTTGCATTCAGTTGCCCAGCCGTGGATCTCAGAGAGAACCAGTGCTAGGATGTCAGCGAGCCGATAAACAGCCGGGGCCGCTACGAAGGTGTCGTCAGCGAAGGCCTGAACGAGCCAAGCCTCCTCCTCTGTGAGCCGCATTAACAAGATGTTGATCACCACCAAACAGAGTACGGGACCAAGACACGAGCCTTGCGGTACCCCGACATTGTAAAAGTGCTCCCCCTCATGAAGGATGATCGAACGGTACCAAAGGTAGTCGTCGATCAGTCCCAGGAGGTAGTGTTCCAGACCCAACTCTTCGAGTAAACGAAGGATGTCGGCTCTGCGAACGCTGTTAAACGCACTCTTGATATCGAGCGTGAGAAGACATGTGTATTCTCCAAGCCTCTTCGACTCGACAATGTATTCTCACACTGAACGCAGCGCATCGACCGTGCTGATATTACGGAAACCGTACTGTCTGGCACTGAGCAGATTATTGGTCTCTAAATAGAGCGCCAGCCTCGTTGCGCACATCTTGTCAAGTGCCTTCCCGAAGGCCGGTAAAAGACAGATCGGGCGGTAGGAATCTGGATCGCTAGGCTCCTTCCCCGGTTTGGGAAAGTACACCGCGACCGCTCGCTTCCATGTCCGCGGAAAACAAGATGTCCTCAGGCAGTGATTGTACAGGGCCAGTAACCATTGAGGATGTTACTGGAGGACTTTACGAACGATCTCAAGACTCATGCCATCGTGGCCTGGTGCCTTGTTAGGCGGCAGTGACTCCACTTCAAGCTCAAGCTCTTCGATGGTAAAGAGATCTGGATCGTCAGTCCTGTTGATCGCGACCTGCGAAGCTTCATCGGCCTGTAGGAAGTGGTGTCTTGCAAGTTCATCCCGGGATTCCTCCCAAGTGGTGGCTTCGCCTCCCGAGGGGAGAACTAGAGTGACTGGTGCCTCCCGCCTCCACTTGCCTCGCACCACCTCAACTACCTGGCCTAGCTTGTCCGTAACGAGTCCCTCCGAAATGAATCGGCGGAACGAGCTACGCTTTGCATGGAGGATCGCCTTCTTGTACAACGCCCGCTCACGCTGAATAAGGACACCAAGCTTCACCTTCCGAGCAGGCTCCGGCACTCGCCGGTAGAGTCGACGCAGCGCGCGCAACTGAGATCTTTGGCTGTTCAGTGAGGCTGACCACCAAATTGCTCCCTTTTGTCTGACGGGTCTACGCCGCTTGTGCTTACTACAGAGTCGTTACAAAGTTGACATCAAGTGTTCAACTCCCTCCTCAGGGGTCGCGAAATCATACGTGCTTAAATCCGCTGCTTTCAGATCTCGGAGGACCTCGTCCCAGACCAAATTCCCTGGCCGCCAAAGAGTGTTGGCCCTGCCAGGAAGTCGTGAATTCGGTCTGCCTATGTAGGTCCAGAACATAGCACGATGGTCGCTAAGTGTTTCGGCCTCAGAGATGTTCCAGTCGGTGATGCGCGAGGCGCAATACCGGACCAACAATACGTCGATCCATCCCTTCCCTTGCGGTCCGCAAAAGGTAGGGAGACTGTCTGGGTCGTTCACAATTGCGAGGTTTGCGTTCGAAGCGAAAGCAATCAAAGATCGCCCTCGCGGATCCGTAGGACGTTGTCCCATATAGTGGATTTTGCGTTAAAGTCCCCCACTAGAACGACATTGTCATTCGGGAAGGACGTAAACAGAATCTCCACTTGTTCGAGCACAGGGTCAATGTCTTCGGAGGGGGCGCAATAGCACGAGACTATCAACACCCACTCGCCAGACCATCTGCAGAGGATGGCTACCACATCTTGAAGCCTCAAGACCGTGCTGAAGGGAACTCGGTTACTGACGAGAAGGCACGCCCGAAAGCGGCTCCCTGCCGAGCAAACCACCGCAAAGTTCCGAGGAACACCGAGGACGGATCCTTCGCTGACATATAGCTCGTTAAGCGAGACCAAATCCACTCCCTCGACGTCGACGTCGTGAGGTTCGCCGACTGGTTCGTCGACTGGTTCGCCACTGCCATTGAGTTGTGACAGTTCAGATGCATGAATTTAGGTTTTTTCCCCATGTTCAAGATCTTTCATTCGTGCGACGTCCAACTGGTGGATTTGACATTCGCTTGAGCCTGCCGCGTGATCGGTGGACAATTGCTTGCCCTCCGATCTCCGTCTGTTCCCGAAGCTGCAATTCGGGCACTTCGCGGGGCTACTGCAATCCTTCATAGCATGGCCTGAGACACCGCATATCTCACAGAGGGACGCACAGCGACAAACCGTTTGTGTGTGGCCGTACCTTCAACACTTATAGAAGACCAGAGGCCTTCTATTCGGTCGGAAATCCGCCTGACACCATCCCACATTGAGTTTGCGATTGCCTTTGAGGCGCGATATCGAATCCTCGTCTACCGACAGTACTGCATTTCAACCTCGTTTGCCTACGAAAACTGAGCGTCGTACGAGGGAGGCTTCTTTGAGGGCCTCGTTTTGTTCTTGTATTGCAGTAATTATCCTGTCGTCTGGTAGATTCGGGTCGATGCCGAACAACATGTATTCGGGGCTGCGCCTCTTTGGTCTCGCAATCTCGAGATCCTTCACGAGTTCTGTCGCCTTCATCCGCTCTTCTAGCCTCGCTAGGTCCGCTGAGCTATCCATGAGGAAGGCTATGCCTCCCCACGAGATATGCTTCGTCCCCCGCAGATACTCATTGGGTATATCGAGCCATATTTTTGGTAAGTGAAATGATGCTGCATCGTTACATATTGAGTTTTTGCTCTTTACAATCTCTATGGTTTCTATGGGATGGATAGTATAGACTGGATTGGAAATTTATTTTACTTTTATTGAAATTTACTTGGATTTTTTTCATCTTGATAAAATCTTGTTAAGGTTGTGGTTCTTCTATTATATTTAATATCAGCTATATGCTCCTTTTTACTATACTTAAATTTCCTGCTAGTCATATCAATGCAGTAATTCTTTTATCCGTCTGCTCTTATAAATAGTATTTGATACACCCCTGAGTAATTCTCAAAACTAATTGGGTCAATTTTCGCGCAAATGATATTCTTCCATTTCGGAGGTGGTTTTGCTATTAAGCAGATATTGAAACGTTTAAGGCTATATTTTAATTTCTCAAAAAAAGCTTGGGATATATTGAACAGTATGAAGTTTGTATTTTTGCGAATTAAATTTACGTTCAGGTTTCTTATTATTGGCAATATCCACGATTAATTTGGTAATATATCAAACTTTAAAACAATTATTATGAGAAATTCTGCGAATATTATTTAATTCATCATTCAAATTGTTTTGTGTGCATACTAGAAAAGCTCTTCTTACGAAATATCTGTAGGTTGAAATTTTATTAAAATTATTGAACTTAAAATATTTACAAATCAGGTAAATTTAATGAACAATAACATTAAATTAACTATTGAAATTGAATAGAATAAAAGTCTTCCTTTTCTTGACATAATGTTAACAAGAACAAACCAATCTATCGATAGATCTGTTTTCAGAAAAAGCATAGCTAACGAGACCACAATATCAAATAATGCATGTTCTCCATTTACGTATAAAATTTCCACCTACAGATTTTTCATAAGAAGAGCTTTTCCAGGGTTCGTACGGGTACCGTTATTTTCAAGGCCAAATATCAGAATTTTTTTTATAGAAAAATTAATCTATTTTAAACGGTCAAAATTTCAACTTATTTAAGGATAGATTTTTCAAAAGAAAATACTGATACCGAAGAATTTCTTAGTCTGGAAATTCAAGCACCCGTACGAACCTTGTTTTCTAGTATGCATACTAAACAATTTGAATGATGAATTAAATAATATTCGCAGAATTGCTCACAATAATGGTTTTAAAGTTCGACATATTAACAAATTAATCATGGGATTGCCAATAATAAGAAGCCTAAACATAAATTAGATTCGCAAAAATACAAACTTCATACTATTCAATATATTCCAAGCTTTTTTGAGAAATTAAAATATAGCCTTAAACGTTTCAATATCTGCTTAGTATCAAAACCACCTCCGAAATGGAAGAATATCATTTGCGCGAAAATTGACCCAATTAGTTTTGAGAATTAATCAGGGGTGTATCAAATACTATTTATAAGAGCAGACGGATAAAAGAATTACTGCATTGATATGACTAGCAGGAAATTTAAGTATAGTAAAAAGGAGCATATAGCTGATATTAAATATAATAGAAAAACCACAACCTTAACAAGATTTTATCAAGATGAAAAAAATCCAAGTAAATTTCAGTAAAAGTAAAATAAATTTCCAATCCAGTCTATACTATCCATCCCATAGAAACCATAGAGATTGTAAAGAGCAAAAACTCAATATGTAACGATGCAGCATCATTTCACTTACCAAAAATATGGCTCGAACTACTCAATGAGTATGAAAATAAAATAAAATAAATATCCATATAAAATACAAGTGTAACGTGTATAACATGAAAGAATACGTGGAGTAATTTGAAATTAATATATTGCATAATGATATTTAAAAAAAAGAGAACTGTGTGTTTTGAAGATTTTAGAGAGTGATTTGGTATGGGTATAAATAACAAAATTGTTATTTTAATCAGATTTTTAGGGATATAAAAATCATTAAACCTTGTCATGAGCAGGTATTCAGGATTGATGCTTAACCCTAGATCTACCGGGAATTTTATTCAAGTTTTAATAAAACGTTCTACACCAGAATTTTTATTTAAAACTATTTAACTTATTTATTTACCTTATTTTTGTCTGGTTTATATACTTAGTTTATTTTAAAGAAATTTCTGTTTTGAATGAATATTTTGTATGTACCTGTCGGGTCCAATGGACCCGTCTGGTAGACGGAGGGTTAAGTATTTATATCCAAGATAATATTTTTAAATGCGAAAAATTATTTTGAAATAATTTTAAAATGTTATTAACGATTTTCGGCTGCGTACTTTTGGTATCGGGCTAGGACGATAAAAATTTTTTCAACGTCCGGTGGGTCAGAATTCAATTCTTCGCGCTCGGATTCTATAGGTACTGACTTCACGTGGTCGAAATAAGCAATATAGTATACTTCTACCACTAATTTAAAATAAAATGTCCTATTTCATAATTGTGATTAAAAAATGCAAAAAAAAAAAATGTTTTAAAATTAGTGGCGGATGTTTGAATGAAAGTGCGATATTTCTTAGGAAAATTTAAAATAGAATTAAAAAAACTTTTACACATACATACAGCCATTTATGTACAGTTTTAATTAAACATGTAAAAAAAAAATATAGAAAATATTATTCAGCTATCTGACGGAAAAATAAATACTGTTAAATTAAAAAAAAAAAAAAAAAAAAAAAAAAACTTATGAGTCTTGTATTTTCAATGAAATTGTATTTGTAAAAGTTTGGAAAATGAATTTTTGAAAATTGTTTTATATAACAATTATGTAGTTCATAAAAGCTAAAAAAATATCTCATGTGGCAGGAAAAAATGTTTGAAAGGGAAAACGTTTCAATTTACGATTTGTAAGAAGAAAACACCAGTGAATAAAAAAAATTTTTTAAATATTATTTTTAAGCTTAGGCTTAAATATGGGAAGTATTTAAAATTTCGTTGCGAAATTAGTGGACAGTTGTTTATTTAAAGATATACCATTTATCCCGACTGGCAATATTTACAATATTTTAACTGCTGGCCTCCCACTCATTTCGTTTTTCCAATACCTCTTTTTTGAAAGAATAATCGTCTTTTACATTTTTCTTGCAAATTTTGCAAAAAAAAAAAAAAAAAAAAAAAAAAAAAAAAAAAAATTCTTCAGCAAGACAGATATTTAAAATCGAACCAATGGGGTCCCTAAAGTTGGCTTTAAACAAGAGAAATTCTACTATTCGGACTTAGTTATAAATTTTGAATTTAAAAGACATTTAATTGGCAACACGGACCGTAACTTTTCTTATGTTGGTAGTTTATGACGGCCAATTGTAATTGGCCGTCCTAGTGCAGATAATTATCTGAATGTGAGCTTTCGCCACCAGGTGGTGCTAATGATCTTGAAAATCGGTTTTCTGTGAATATCTCATGAACAGTGGCATCTGGAAAACAAAGTTCAATTACAAAGAGGCAGATAATTTAATTTCCTACAAAAAGTGTCCTTAACTTTTTTTTTTGTCACGCCAACCCTTTCCTCTCAAATATTTTTAAAAGTGAACATATTTGAAAGAAAAATTATAAAAATTCGAAAAACCTGCTGCTACTTTCAAAGAAATTATATAAACAGATATAAAATTCTTACTTTTGAATGGGCAATGTGAATATATAATATAAATATATGCTTATTTCCACATCACCCTTGAGGTAAAGCATTTAGCGCGATTTTATTATTGTGGTTTCCCCCCGTAGGCATATTCCACTTATAGTGGCTGGCTTAATCCAATTTGAAGCGTCTGGCTGCTAGTCGTTTGCACAGCGTCGATTTCTTTACTCGATTCAGTTTCGTCATTATCTATATTTCTTTCTTTCATTTTTGTATTGCCTTCAGTATTTTCTCGTTGGCTTTCGATATCATCACTAAATTCAGTTGTAGCGATTCCCTCCTACCCTTGCAGCCGACAGGATACTGTCAATATCCTCCTCGTCTACAAATTCAACTTTACTTGCATTGTGACATAAAACTCCGTAACAATTTACGTACAAATATAAATAAGTGCGAGTAGTAAGTCAAAATTACGTCCACTACTAATCATATCATAATATTAAAATATTTATTTGCTTAAAAGACGTCATAAAAACAGATTAAAAGTAAATTAAAAATCTATATTTACATGTTTCAGTTCATTTTCTGAGTCGTCATCAGAATGTATAACAGAAAATTACAAATGCATATAAAAATCGAATATAAACAAGGTATCATATAACGCGCCCTATATTTTCGCGATTGCTCGTGTTCCCTCTATGTCGCGACGCCATATAGCGGACATAAAATATAATAAAAGTAATACTGCTTCATCCCGGCTAAATCAAATAGAGAACATTAACATACTTTTTAACGAGAGTATAATAATTTACAGGTCTAATTTTTATTTACAATTATTCATAAGAGAGTCCATTGAAATTTATTTAAGATGTTCAGGAGTTTGTAACGATACATTATCTTTTCGTACCCCGAATTTATGGGTTGAATGGTTGGATAACTTACGGCGTCGCGACATAGATGGAACACGAGCAATCGCGAAAATATAGGGCTCGATATATGATTACTTATTTATATTCGATGATTTTTTCCATTTTTCATATGCATTTGTAATTTTCTGTTATACATTCTGATGACGACTCAGAAAATGAGTTGAAACATGTAAATATCGATTTTTAATTTACTTTTAATGTGTTTTTATAACGTCTTTTAAGCAAATAAATATTTTAATATTATGATATAATTTACGTACATATCAGAATATTTCAATCTGATTTTTCGGCATCCACACGTTTTTCCACATCCTTTAGAGCAAATACAAAAAATGGATTCAATAATATTTTTTGGTGCGGGCGGTAAGGTAACTGGAATTGATGATAAATTACGAGCATTTTTCCAGCCCCAGTTCTCAGAAAATAGTTTATCTAGCTGTATCCTTGGTAGGCGGCAAAGGTGAAAGGCTTTTTTTACCAACAGCAACTCGTTTCTTGAAACATACGTAATGGTGCTTGTTCAAAGAAATTTCTACTTTGCCACCGTATAAAAAGAAATATAGTTTTTTTCTGACACGGATATTTCAAATTGGGATATATGACCACTTTTTAAAGTTCTAGCAGCTTGTATGTTACGGTCTCCTTCTGTTATCAAAATTTTTTCTAACGACATTTTCCCTTTCCCTATCATTGCTGATGTAGAGTCACAACCTGAAAAAGCGTGAAGGAACAATATATGATCTTTCAGAACAGCATCATTGTTGAGACTATGCGACGGATACAAAGTGGTTGCAATTCTTCTTCTTCTTCGAGGCTTAATAAAAAGTATATCTGTCTCTGGACGGTCTAAAGCAGTCTAGAATGCCAGCAAATCAACATCACCGCCAACAACAGCAGAAAGCGCACCAGACTTTTCTACTTCAATAGCTGTGTTAACAATTAGTGTACCAGCATCATCTTCTGCCCATTTCGCTTCGAAACCATTCTCCATAAATTTCTCCATGCGCATATGTAGTAGATGTGTCTTATTTTGATGATTAGTTAAAAAAATTCTTGTCATATTAAAACATTCATTTCTTCGTTAAAATCAATGTCAGGATTTACAATTTTCGAATACCGACGAGTTCTTTCGGCCGTTTTCCTATTATAAACTTCATCAGAGTAACCATTGAAAACGATTATACATATACCCCTGTTGTTTCATAAGACATAAGAAATATCACTTGCTACGACACTCTTGTATATTCCATCGAACGGCCAAAGAACGCTATGCAAAAGCCATCGTCCATCGATAATGTGCGTAGACACACATTCACTTGAATTCCCCTTGTACACTTTTTTTTTTCAAAGATTGAATATAATAATGCTTTGGTGGTTTTTTCTCATACCGCTTCATCAAATAATTTTAAAGGATCTGGAGATAGTTCTTATTGAAAGTAAGTTTCCAAATCTTGTTGTTTCATACAAACGGAAATAGGTTGAAACAATAACAGTGGATAGCAAGTCACAATATCATCTTTAAATTTGAACGAATTATTCATCGTCGCAAATGATAGTACTCGATCTTTGCGTGAAAGTTTCAAGTCACCAATTTTTCTCCCTGAAATCTTTTCAATGACTTTGCATCCGATGCGTTACGCATCATGACAGTTTATTTTGTTATCTCCGACAGTTCGGATATAGATTGAGATGCACCTACTAATAATGGGAAAAAGTGGATTTTTTTTCAAGCCATGCATTCAGTTTCTTGATGTCTGCCTTATCGCATAGTGCACTAGAATCTCGATAGTCAAAGTGTTGATCGGATGATTGTGCACGTACACGACACAACTCTTCTAGGGATTCACATAATTGCATTAGAAAGGCTGTTTCATGCAATTTTGTTTCAGGCAGAGTCATATCTTATAAGTACTATATTTGACAAGCCTTCGCATACGGGAAATGGCCACTAGCACTACAGAAAGATAGCATGTTCCGAATCGTTTCAACATATGGCCAATTTACACTGCGTTCTGTCATTATAAATGTATGCATTAATATAACCATTCGAAAATATTGATACCTAAGTTTCGCTGTTGCCCTATTCTTTTCTAATGCTTCCACTTCACATTTAATTTTTTCAGTAATAAAAACCAGTGTAGTGTAGTCCAATATATTGCATATATAGGAGTGTTTTCTTTAAAATCTGTAACAAACTGTAAAATGTGTCCTTCTTCAGCTTCAGTGAGTGTGATATTTCATGCTTCCATCTCATGATCAATTTCATTCACCAAAGCAAAACGCCCTAAGATATGTCCTCTAACAGAACGCACTAATGCGTGATTGGCTAACATATTTTCAACGGTATTCTTCACATATACCTGGCTCAGTAATTCTTTCAGACCACTTCCAGCAATTATGTTTCCAATACAACCAAGATAAGACATTAACAGATGATCTCCTGCAAGCCTAATATAAACATTCTTGAAATTTGGCATATCGCTTAATGCCGCACATATATCTCTCGCTTTCATATAAAGTGGTTGGTCAAATGTCACAAAAACGCAATTTTGATTGATTTCTTTATTTTTTTACCGCTGTGCAAAGACATGTCTATTGTTTCGTAATGATTTGGTGGATGATTCAGGGAAGACAAGGTGTTATCGATAAATATAATTTAGATGTCATAAATTAATCAAAAATGAAGTAAAGTGCTTTTTCCATTCAATCAGTGAGATTTATTGCTATCATAATCCTTTTGTAAATTGCTAAGTAATATTTATTGATGTTCTAATAATTTTGTAAATCATTAAGTGTTGTTTATTGCTTTATATTTTTATCTTATGTTACGCAGCTGTGCCCAATGACGTCAGATACTCTTTCTGACGGAAGTGTAAACGGGAAATAATGTTTAGTATGCATTAAAGTTTTGATCATGTAACTTCTTTTCGTAATCTTTGAATCTGAGTTATTTTGTCGCTTAGAAGTGCCGTTAATTGCTATGATAACTACAGTTGTAGTTCTTATGAATTTTAAATTAAGTTATTAGAGATAACATTTGGCGCGAAAACGTGGGGCACGACATAGCAATTATGGATATAAAAGCGTTGAAACTAGAAAGAAAAAATCTGCGAATAAGTTTTACGTCATGCACGAATAAAGTTACAGAAGAATTAGCGAAACTGGATATTGATCTTACAAGTCTGTCTGTTTTACAGAAACAATTAGAAGATAAATTTGGAAGGTTAGAGGAATGTCAGAAAAATATAAGTAGCATACTGTTGAAAGAAGATTCCGAGAAGGAGTGTGAGGAAGATTTTCAAGCAGCCGAAGAATATCGGGATAAATACCTTGAGTTGAAGACTGGAGTAGAAGAAAAAATTATTTCTTTGCAGACGCCCGTTTTTGAAAATCGGAATGAATCTCTCGAGAAGAGAAGTTTTAAATTGCCGAAGATTGAATTGAAAAAATTTAATGGTGATGTTAAGGACTATTTGTCTTTCTGGTCCCAATTTCAGAAGATACATGAAGATAAAAGTATTTCGGACTCTGATAAATTTCAATATTTAATTCAAGCGGTCGTTCCGAATTCAAAAGCAGTCAGAGTGGTGGAGAGCTTTCCAGCTACAGCTGCTAATTATCATCAAGCAATAAACCAAATCAAAGAAAGATTTGGTAGAGAAGATCTGCTCGTACAAGTCTATATACGGGATTTATTAACAATGGTTATGAAAAATGCTATCGCTGGCCGAGTAAAAACAGATTTGCCAAAGTTGTACGAGGAATTAGAGGGAAAGTTGCGATCTCTGGAAAGTTTAGGACGTACGCAAGAAAAATACGGCGATTTCCTGATCCCGTTAGTAGAATCGATCCTCCCTGAAGAAGTCTTGATGTTATGGGAAAGAAAACGAAATGCCGAAGATGCGATGCATGAAGAACGTTCACTGAAAAATTTAATGTCTTTTCTAAAGCACGAAGTGCAAAGCGAAGAGATGGTTGCTTTAGCGCGAAGTGGTTTCGGTGCAAATACTACTAATAAAAGATATGACCGGGATAATAAAATTTCCCCCCCTGCCACAGCTTCATCGCTAGTAAACACTTCTTTTGGAAATACAGGTAAGCGAGAATTTACTTGTATTTTTTATGACAAAAAGCATTTATCGCGAGATTGTTTTGCCGCTAGAAATATGACTTTAGAAAATAAGAAAAAGATTTTACTAAAGAAAAATGCTTGCTTTAATTGTTTTAAGCCTAACCATATATCTAAAAACTGTAGACTTAAAAGTACCTGTATTAAGTGTAAAAAATATCATCATTTTCTTATGTGCCCAGATTGTAATAGTGAAAATGATAAGAAAGAAAATGAAACTCATGAAACTAATATCATGACAAATCATTCTAATAGTGAAAATGTTTATCTCATGACATTAATGGTTAAAGTGAAAAATAAGAATGTGGAACTAAAGGTTCGCACTATTATTGATTCTGGTTCTCAAAACAGTTATGTTAGTAAAAAGGTGGTTGAGAATCTACATCTGGTTCCTAAGAGGAAAATTAAAATGACACATTGCCTTTTTGGGGGGAGAGAAACCTCAGTTCAAATACATGATGTTTATGATTTAATTATTTCTGATTTAAATGATTCCTTTAGTGGTAGAGCTGAGGTATTCTCTGAAAATAAAATTACTGGTTTTGTACCCAAACTTTCTAGTGTAGAGGCACTTATTGAACTTAGAGAAAAACAAATTATTTTACCTGATCTTGAATCCGAAGATTCGGAAATTAGTTTACTTTTAGGTGCCGATTTAATTGGCACATTATTCACTAATAAATGTATGAAATTAAATTCAGGTTTATTTATGTTAGAAACACGATTGGGTTCTGTATTAACTGGAAAACCCAATCAAAATTTGAGTAGTAATTATGATAGTAATACTGTTTTGTCTGTTGTATCTTTGTATGTAAAAAATGCTTCTATTAATGAGTTATGGGATCTTGAAACGATCGGTATTAGGGAGCCTGTTGAAAGTTTGAAAAATCAATATGAGCATTCTAAAATAATAGAGGAATTTAAAACCAATATTAAAATTCATCCAGATGGTAGATATGAAGTTTGTTTACCTTTTAAATCTGATACGATTGAATTACCCAGTAATAAAGAAATGACGTGGAAGAGACATAAAAAGATGTGCGAACGCGCACAAAAGGGGGGTCTACTTATTGATTATGAAAATGTTTTCAGAGAATGGGAAGATTTAGAAATAATTGAAAAAGTAACGGGGGACGTCCAGAAAGAGCATTTTTTGCCGCATCGGCCTGTGGTGAAAGTGGACAGTGCTACGACCAAAATTAGGCCCGTTTTTGATGCGTCCGCTAGAGAATATGGAAAGTGTTCCTTAAATGATATTTTGTATAAAGGCCCGAATTTAATTGAGCAAATACCGGATATTATCGATAGGTTTCGAATTTATAAAATTGGTCTTTCTGCGGATATCGAAAAAGCCTTTTTGCAGATTAGCATAAACCCGGTTCATAGAGATTTTTTACGATTTTTTTATCCTTCTGTGAACGAAGAAATTACTTATAGACATTGCAGGGTGGTTTTCGGAGTGAATTCAAGCCCATTTTTGTTGGCAGCGTCGATATCTCATTTGTTAGATAATGTATCTCTCAATTATAGGAATATGGCAGAAAAATTGAAATATTCATTTTATGTTGATAATTGTGTTACAGGTGTTTCGAATGCTGCGGAACAAGACGAATTTATCGAGCAGGCTAAATGCATTATGTCTCGAGGGTGTTTTAATTTGAGAAGTTGGGAAAGTAATGTTAAATCTCAAAATGTTTCAAAGAGTTTTGGTGTAACAAAATTGCTTGGGATATTGTGGAATCTTGATTGGGATATGCTTAAGTGTAATTTAACTTTTGATAAATTAAATAACAATGAAAATTTCACTAAAAGATTAATTTTGAGCTCTATGCAGAAAATTTTTGATCCGATTAGAATATTGTGCCCGGCAACATTGCCACCCAAAATTATATTACAACAAACCTGGAAATTGGGTCTAGGTTGGGATTCTCCATTACCAGAGAAATTCAAAGACCTTTTAAAAAATGGTTCAGCGAAATAAATGTATTAGAGGACGTTCAAATTCCGCGATATGTTGAAATAAATGAGACTACCGAGATGCACGTTTTCGTGGATGCATGCAAAGAGGTATATGCAGCTTGCGTCTTTTTTCGAACTGTAACCCCGGAAGTTGTAAATTTCAATTAATTAGAGCTAAAGCTAGAGTTGCTCCTATAAAGCAAGCGTCAATTCCCAGATTAGAATTAATCGCGTGTAACATCGGAGCTAGGTTGGCACATTCAGTACAGCAAACACTTTGTGTCCAGAACATGAAAACAATTTTTTGGAGTGACTCCATGGTTGCGTTGTACTGGATAAGTGAATACGGTGAATGGTCCGTTTTTGTTTCGAACAGGGTGAAAGAAATAAAAGGTCTTTTCCCCAATAGCGAATGGCGCCATGTGCCAGGAAAAATGAATCCTGCGGATTTGATTTCGCGTGGGTGTTCTCCCCAGCAATTGCTAGAATCTAGATGGTGGGAAGGGCCTAAATGGCTCATGGAAGAAAGGGAAAAATGGCCCAGGACTGAGACTCTTGATAGTAAAACTCAAGAGATTACTAGTGAAAGGAGAAAAGTGAAATTGTGTAATGTAAACACAGCAGTCAAAAATATTCCTTGGTACGCTAGGAAATTTTCAAAATTTGAATCTATTATTAGACTAGTTGCTTGGGTATTAAGATTCATAAATAATGTGAAATCGCGATACAGTGCAAGGAAAAATGGTAAATTATCAGTTGAGGAATTAGAAAATGCTGAAAAAACTTTAATTTCAATGGTACAAAGTGAGTTTTTTCCAGATGTAGATTCGATACCTTACCTAGTCTGTTTTAAAGATGAAGACGGTATAATTAGAGTAAAGACAAGAATTATAGAACGCATTGATACACCATATTTCTTGTCGCCAATTCTTTTACCTGATGACTGTATTTTCACGGTTAGACTAATAGAACATTTCCATGTAGCGAATTGTCATGCTGGAACTCACATTCTTCTAAGTATTTTGAGAGAAAACTATTGGATCCAAAGAGGTAGAAAAACTGTCCGAAAAGTTGTAAGTAAATGCATTCCTTGCCAGCGCTACAAAGTTAAATCACGTGAATCCGATCCAGTGCCACTGCCTTTAGATCGCATTAAAGATTCTAAAGTTTTTGAAATTGTAGGCGTTGATTTAGCTGGACCTTTATTTATTAAAAATGCGGATAAAGCCTGGATAGTGCTCTATACTTGTGCAGTCTATCGAGCTGTTCATTTAGAGCTTGTCTCCTCTTTGTCAACTGATGCATTTTTGCTGTCTTTGCGACGTTTCATCACAAGAAGAGGCAGACCTAGAATAATCTATTCTGATAATGGCACCAATTTCAAGGGTGCCAATAATGATCTGTCAAAGATTGATTGGGAAAAATTGACTCGTTTCTGCGACCTGAAACGAATCATTTGGAAAGTCAATCCTCCCTCAGCCGCCTGGTGGGGTGGCTGGTGGGAAAGGCTGATCCGTGTGATCAAAGAGCTTCTCCGACGAACACTCGGCAAAGCTGTCGTGACTTTTGAGGAACTGCAAACAACTTTGTGTGATTGTGAAAATATTATAAATTCTCGGCCTCTCACATATCAATCCGAAAATCCAGAGGATTTAGTTCCATTAACACCGAACATGTTTTTAGTGCAAAACTCTAGTTCTAGTGTCACGGACATTGATGAAGTTGACGCAACACAGTTTCGCAAAAGGCTGCGATACAGAATTAAGCTCATGGAACAATTAAGAATGCGCTTTCGAACTGAATATCTCGGTCAACTTATTCAAAGGCGTCGTGAAATTGCCCAGTTACCCGACTTGAAGCTGGGTGAACTTGTGCTCATTGGGGACGATGTACAAAAAGTCTCAATTGGCCGCTAGCAAAGATTGTAGACCTAATTCCTGGAAAGGATGGCAAAATTAGAATAGTCAAATTGAAAACTGAACATGGTGTTGTTATCAGACCCATACAACGAGTTTTTCCATTAGAATTACCTCTTACTAATTTTTATCCTTCTCCTTTTCAGCTAGAAAGCAGTAATCAAGGTGCTTTGATGGGGACAGATTCTTCAGACTTGTTGACAGAGTCTGAGCCAACTACTTATAGGACCAGTTTCGGTCGTGTGACCAAAATGCCCCAGAGATTTGGGAAGTAGAATGTAGTTTTGAGTAGCTAGTCAGCAACTCAAAAGGGGGGGAGAGTGTTATCGATAAATATAATTTAGATATCATAAATTAATCAAAAATGAAGTAAAGTGCTTTTTCCATTCAATCAGTGAGATTTATTGCTATCATAATCCTTTTGTAAATTGCTAAGTAATATTTATTGATGTTCTAATAATTTTGTAAATCATTAAGTGTTGTTTATTGCTTTATATGTTTATCTTATGTTACGCAGCTGTGCCCAATGACATCAGATACTCTTTCTGACGGATGTGTAAACGGGAAATAATGTTTAGTATGCATTAAAGTTTTGATCATGTAACTTCTTTTCGTAATCTTTGAATCTGAGTTATTTTGTCGCTTAGAAGTGCCGTTAATTGCTATGATAACTACAGTTGTAGTTCTTATGAATTTAAAATTAAGTTATTAGAGATAACACAAGGACTGGTCAGCTGAGCATTCAAAATTCTTACTTTTAGTCAAAATTCCCATTAAATCATTACATTCACGTAGATTAGAAATGTTCGTAGACTTGGCATACAACCACTGGGCATCAGGAGTGTTTGGAACAACTGACTGTAAGTCAATGGGCTTAACCTCCTCAAGTAAGTTTTCCAAGCCCTTGTTTGCAGAAAATTTCGGATCGAAAATTTTCACCTTGTTTATTGATAACTTTTGTGGGTGGTTATTTTGTTAAACTTTCAACACTGTCTGAGAGTAGAAAATTAGACGAGGACGTGACACAACTTATGCCTCCTATGCTGTGAAAGGTGTTCAAGCCGTCGCACAGCGTAATATTTTGCAAATCTAGCTGGAAAATAGTCCAAAAATCGACTTGCAGTAATTTCACTTTTAGACATTTAAAAAAACATCTAACACATTAAAGAAAAAAATATGTAAAGTGATTGCAGCCTAACTCCACAACAACACCATCAAAAATCGGCGCAAAAACCAAATTTTCGTTTAACATTTTTAGAATGGCGATTGCTGTAGTTGTAACCGCCATTGACATTTTTGGCTAAAAACGTACTTATTTTGTAAATATTTTTTATGATAGGATATAATCTTTACAAAAATGTAGATATTAAAAAGCAGAAAAACCAACCACTGAAGAAGAATCTCGCTAGTAGATTCGAAACAGCTGTTTGCTGCTTTTCATATATTTTTGTGCATTTTAAACGTTGGTTTTTCTGCTTTTTAATATTGTTGCACAAAGGCTTTGTTTGCTATTTTTAAAAATGTAGATACCTTGTATTTTACAGTTACGATAGTAATTTAGAAGTGTTATATTTAAAAAATAATTTTTTAAGTCAATATAAAAATTATTAACAATTTTGTGCACGCCGGTGCATTATAATATAATTTTTTTTTGTAATTATGTATGTATATAGATAATAAAATAAATCAATTTCAGCTGTAAGTATTAGCAACTCTTGAATATAAGTAATTTTTTTTTTCAGGTACGGAAATGTTGAAAAATTATGTTACTGGACATGAATCTTTCCCTGTTAATTCTACAAATATCCTGATAGACTATGTATTATACAAATATAATCTTCAACATTTCTCATCTGTTATGTTAGTCCAGATAAAGCGTCTTATCTATTCTTTTATAATTGGCAGTAATCAAAAATGGAGAAACTGCCATCGCTTAACCAATTCACCGGCGACGGGTATAGGGAACAGTGCTCTTACCACTCACTTATCTCGGGGCAATAGTTGAAGTGGTTAAAGAACGTTTTTTGATGTAAAATAAGAAATGATCAGATTAACAAAAAATATATTTTCAGAGCAGAAGTAATAATGACTACTAGAAAAATGTTGGACGACCAAACAATTTTTTTTTATTTTAGTGGACCGAAAACAAAAGACAAGAGGTGCATTCGATATTCCCGGAATGCCAATGAATTAACACGTGTCACGTGTTTAAAACTGAAACAATCTGGACTATAGGATGGTGCTAATGTGTTAAAAAATGTAACTGAAAGCCCTAAAAGAGCAACGACATTTTAAAAATTCGTTCAAAAAGCCGGATATTCGTCATATAAAAAAGGACTGTAATGAAGAAAATAAAAATTTTATAATGGCTAAATTCACGTCCGTCATCTACTTCTAACTCTAGATCTATTATGGAAACTGATCAGTCAATAACAGAAGAATTTGAAATTGTCAGAAATTAAATCTTTACAGCTAGCTCTTGCACACTATAGTAGAATTCAATGTTCTGACGTATGACATAGAACACAAATTTGAAGACACAGTGGTAGATAGCACAAATTGCAGAGTTCTATCTTCAAATAAAGCAACTTAAAAATGCAAGGTTTGTAACGTAAAGTCCAAGGAGATGAATAACTTAAAAATAATTCGATAATATACGAATAATACTCACAAGTGTTCTTGGACTTATCGGCACCACATGCACAATTAAGATTTATGGAATGCCTCTTACATATTGATTACAGATTTGATGTAAAGAAATAGCAGTTCCGAAAGCCTGAAGAAAAAGGAAGTATTGCAGAAAGAAAAAATATAATTGAAAGACTTAGACCTAAAATAGAATTATTATTAAAAACTCCAAAACAAGGACAAGATTATAGTAACGTAGGAAATAGATAAAGAAGATTTTTTTAAGAATGCTACTGTAGTCTCTAGCATAACAGGTGTTGATAAGCTCTTATTGAGCGATTTTATATAATTTTACATGACATGTGGCTACCAGATAAATATGTCTGCCTTTAAGAATTACAAAATATGACATTAACATCTTAATAAAACTATACAGTACCTGAAATTCAACCTGAAGTTTTAAAATTTATACGTCAGTTAATATACAAATAATAAATGATTAGCAAACAACGAAAAATGACAGTGACTCACTTTATGATAACATTGGTAACTATAGCAATATATAATCAATTATTATTTGTTTAATACAAGAAAATTCCTCTTGTTGAAAATAAATCTGTACTACATTTTTAAAAATCTGCACTGACTACCATAACACCACGCAAATGTAAACGTATGAAAATGACAAAACATCTTTTTATGATGATTATGATGACGGAATAACAATGACGTAAATTGTACATTGTAACTCGTAAAGACATTTTTTCATAATACAGAACCATTTTATCTCTAGTAAGATCAATTTTATTACTTTAATATCGATAATTTTCATAAATTGAATTTTGACAGATAGATTCGAAAAATCTCCCACTGTGGGGCGGTGCTCTCACTGTGTACTACGTATGGTACATAGTTAAACGATTGCTAGCAGATAAGGTTAGTTGGGGCAACTGGGCCATGATTTTACAATGTGACTCTGGAGCTTCTGACAATTCAGCTTCAAAAGGCTAATGTTCATTTGAATTAAAGTCTGAACTTCTGTAAATGTGTTCAGTTAGGATTTCATCTATCAGACAGAAATGCTCAAAATTACATTTTAATATTTAAAAATATAAAAATATGCATATTTCATCTTTTTTTCCTCATGGGTCCAGTTGCTCCATACAAATGGGGTAAGTGCACCAAGAGGGTCTATGTTCTCCACGTGTTTATTTTTTTTTTTTCATGTGGGATATCAGGTCTTGTTTGAAAAAGTGTAAACAACTTAAAAAAATTTAAACCAGGCAGATCATGTAAATTATATATCAATGAAGAGCGTTGTGAGGGAAAACTTTGCTGTCAATTTGTCTATAAAAAGCACTAAAAGTGAAAATATTAGATCTATTTATACCAAAAACATAAAAATTAAGTAAGTACTTATGTACTTTAGTATAGGTAATAAGTATAAAAGTCACATGGGTATTTTAAGGAAAAAAATAGCAAGGTAAATCTATGAACAAACGGCTACGTAAGTACTTAAGTACTTAATCTGTATCCAAGGGTCGCATTATATAAGGAAAATTTTATTGTTCCTACCAGAACCCTTAATGAGTTAAATTTATGATCATTTTATTTAAAATACTCTGAAGAAAGGTGCGATGAAAATATTATTTTCAAAATAGTGGTAGGAACAATAAAAGTTTCTCTATAGAATGCGATCCCAGTTTATCGTACAATTTCAAGGTTTGGCTATCTCGCTTTCAGGGGCAAGGTATTTGCATTCGTAAAATGTTGAAATAATTTAATGACACCAGTATTTACAAAATAATCTATTTGAAAACAAGTAAAAGTATATTTTCGCGTACTTAATAAAGGTGAAATTTTCATTATAAAATAACGGTGCCAATGTGGCAATTAGGAATTAAATTATGTGATGCCATAACGGCATCACCGCCTCTCAAGGGGTCAAGAAATTTGGTTTGATATTACCCAATATGCTGTTTTTTAAATTTTATTACGTAATTTTAATAAGATATTCTACAATTTTCTTTATTGTGAGCAAAAAAAAAAAAAAAAATGAAGAAATTTACTTCCTGTTGTAAGAGAAACTCAAAAATATTTTTTATAACTATTGGGGTAACTGGATCGAGCATGGTCCAGTTACCCCGAAAGCATTCCCAGTTACCCCATTCTTGAAAAATTTATCGGGTAACTGGGACACCGGGCTTACATTTGAAAAATGACGTAAATATGTATACATACCTATTAATATTAACGTACTTATATGCCTAATCTTAAAAAAAAATGATTGTTTAATAAAAATACTTGCAGTATTTTAATAAAAAGCCGAGGAAGTTCAACTAAATTAACGTTGTTTTTAAAAAAAGAAACGTAAATTTTCGACAATTTATCACAGCAAAGAGAGAGTTATGATTGAGTTGATACACGTTGTTTTAGGAAGTAGAGGTTAAGAGGCATTGTTCACAAAAGCTAAAACTTAAAATACATCAATGGTTTTTTATAAAATAGCTTATGGCCCAGTTACCCCAACTAACCTTACTTTGTAACTTCTAAATATTCTTCTGTAAAATGTTGGTCAATCTGAGCTAAGTTATACATATTTTAAACCAGAAAAAATTTATTTGGTGTTCTTTTATTTATTTAGTTCCATGATTTAGCTTACAACCTTTAAGATTTTATTTGTAGTATTTGTTTCCTACTTGATCGATATATCTGATGCTCATAACAAATGAATCGTAATGGACTCTATATATTTTTGATTTTTCGAAAAAGAGATTATTTAGGATATATACAGTGTGTCCATAAATTGCTGTTGATGTTTATTTACCTCATAACTCTTGATTTAGAACATGACGAAAAGTATTATTAGAAATTTGTAAAGAGCAACTCAGAATTGTTCTTTAATTAACGCAAACAAAGTTACATATACCTAAGTACATTGCAATATAAAAAGTTATTAATTAAATAACGATTATAATCAAATAATAGTTACTAATAAAATTTTATCAATATTTTCAAAAACGGATAGTACACACTATCACGTGGAAACTTTCGAACTTTATAATCATATTTCATTAATAACGTTTTGATAAATTTAATAATTTAAGTATTGTTGGATTATAATCGTTATTTGATTAACCCCTCAATGGTCGCATTAAT
Organism: Maratus speciosus; assembly: GCA_963932465.1. Lineage (NCBI taxonomy): Eukaryota > Metazoa > Arthropoda > Arachnida > Araneae > Salticidae > Maratus > Maratus speciosus. The sequence continues at coordinate 168,847,704 of OZ010797.1, forward strand.
TTACGTTCAAAAATTCAAATTGCTCATTGGCACCAATTTTTGAAAAAGAAATATTTACCTTATTTAATAACAGGTAAAATGATACCATAATATAGCCATTTACACTATTTTATAAAACTGGTGAGAATCAAACAATCTGAGTAAAAGACACAGCCCGTTAATATCATGGGGGCGAGAAGTAACACGTTCCCGCCGGCGCGGTGGGTCACACTCGACTGTCTCAAAGCTGTCAAGTCTCCGGCTTTTTGGATACCAGTATTTTAATACAGAAAATTTTGTTTTATTTAATTAGAACAATTGGGGGATTTAAGGGAACAACATTTTCTCTAAAATAACAGTGGTGTGCAAAAGCCGGAGACTTGACAACTCCGAGACAGTCGAGTGTGACCCACCGTGCCGGCGTGAACGTGTTAAGGGGTTAACACTCTCGCTGCGTAATTGTTTTACCAAAATAGCTTCAAAAATTGTGTACATAACCTCTCCGCGACGAGCGTCTTTTAAGAATTTTTATTCTTTTGTCACCGGTTTTTCAAAACAAATATTTTTGTCTAATTTAATCAGAAAATGATCCGATTAAATAAGACAAAATTTACAATAAAAAATAACTGGTGGGAATAATCAAGGAGGATTAATTAGACGGAAAAAATGCATGCCCCAGGCAATCTCGGGTTGCGCAGCGAGAGGGTTAATAATGTTTTGAGTTGAAACTTTACGCGTCTGTGACTTCGTTTATGTTATTCAAAAACATTTTTAATCGTTGTCATGAAATTAGGCGTTATTATCAATATAAACAACGAATGCTTAAAAAGGGTGTATACTCAAAAACTATTTTTACTTATTATATTACAAAAATTAAATTATACCTAAAAGAACCGTATCGAAAGAGTACTTTTTTTCATAGAAACTATGAAGCAAAAAAAATAAATAAATACACATGACCTTTAAATTTTCACAAAATCAGTTTTTGGTTTTTGTTTAATTCTGAATGTTTTAAAAATGTTTAACAATATGCAAAAAACCACATTCAAAAATCTGCATTATTTCTTCAGTTATAATCATTTCTAGACGGTGAGTATAATGGAAGGTCCGTAAATATTGAAACTTTAAAAAGCGTTTTCTCAAATTAGAAAATTTGGAGATTGCGCGCAGTGTTACTTTTAAACTATGTAAGCTACAGCTTTAACACTAGAACCGCCGTAGCGGTTATTTTGACCGCTACCAAATAAAAATATTTCGATTATCACCAGTATTTTTTTTCTAAAATAAGTTTAAAATGTACTTCGAAAAAAATAAGTTAAATAAATAAGTTAAGTAGTTTCAATTAAAATTTCCGGTGTAAAATATTTTTATAACACTTCAGTAAAATTTCCGGTGGTTCTAGTGTTAAACAAATTAACCAAAAATGCGTTTCTTTATAGTCTACAGGCTAAAACCAAAAAAATCCACATATTTCGGTTATTTATTTTTTTGCATTTGAAAAACTAGTAAAAAATTTAGAGATTTTTGAACTTTTTTTAATCTTGCGCTAAAATTAAATTTTAAACAACACTTTTTGCGTATATTTTGGTTTTAAGATAGAAGTAGGTATGTGATGATTCTATTTTGTTCAAAAATTGTTTTCTCTATGATTAATTTAGTTTTTTATCTTGCGCGCAGCATTTAATCACGCATTAGTGAGATGAATTTTTAAATTTAAAATTTAAATATTAATTTTGTACATACAACATTTATTTTTCTGGATAATGCGGTTAAGGATATATATTTTAGGCAGGAAGAGGGAAAATCTTAATTACATATTGTTTGTGTTTTGGTACTTTGAAGAAGGAGATGTTTCTGATTGTTTTGACAAACTCAAAGGTCCTGTGCCCCCTTAAAGGAATCCAACAAAATTTTTCTTTTTTTAATAAAAAGGAATCCAAAAAAAATTACGATAGGTTGGTTGATTGCATAAAATACACAAATAAAAATATGCAACACAATTTCACCGTGGTTTTTTCTTTTATCATGTCCCTGACATGTTTTACTTTCTTCTCCTTAGTAGCAATATTCTATAACATGAATCTCTTAGAAAAAAAAATAATTCACCTCCCTTACATTGTGGAGAATCCTTTCTTATAAAAATAATGCATTGTTTTTCCTTGATCCCAGTTACAGAGAGCTTTATTGAAATTAGTGAACATTCCTTTTTACTGAGAATGTTTTTTGTTCCTATTTTCGGATTTATCTTTTATATTGTTACATACTTAATCAAGATATTACATCTCGTAAGAAATGGGTCAGATTGGACAGTATGTAATTTCTGTTTTAAGGAAAATAGATTATTTATTACATATATGAAAATGCATGATATCAAATTTGATTTATTTTAATTAATTGCTATTAAAGAAAGTAACATTAATTAATGTAATAATTAAACATGATTTGGTTACTTCTTATTATCCCTTCGTACTATCAAAGACTGTATTTGGTCATGGAGGGTTTGTACAAGAACGATAATTGTCGACTGTGGCTTTTAAATATAAATTTTTATGTCTTCAGAGATAATGTGCGTGAAAAAAATATTAATTCTTTCTTATCAAAAGTTATTTGATGTTTTTAAACGAAAGAATATATCAATCAATTAGCAATTTGACTAAATAAGACATTGATTTACGGACCATTGATTTAGTTTGCGCACAAAAAAGGAAACTTTAAAAAAGATTGCGCACAAAATACGAAATTAGTTGTTTTTAGCAAACAAAATAAATAGATTGCTATATTCTTCTTTAAAATAGTAAACAGAAAATTACACTATGTGCAAAATACTTAAAACATGAAAAAATATTTAAAAAGATGTTCAATTACTTTAATTCTTCTTAGTACTTTCAGCTATAAACACAACCTTCGTCAGAGAATACAAAAAAAAAAGACTGTCTTGTTAATAACAGTATTTTTTGTATTCTCGGGCGATGGCTGCGTTTATCGCTGAAAGTATTAAGAAGAATTAAAGTAATATAACATCTTTTTAAGTTTTGTCATTTTTTAAGTATTTTGCACATAGTTTAATTTTAAGTTCAGTTGTTTTTACTCGCTGTTTTCTTAAAATCACCAACATTGAGATAAAGAAACAATAATAAGTATCTTCAGACAGGCACCTGCCTCCTGGTCCTAGACTGTTCGAAGCAATGTGTAATACGAAAACTTTTAAGGGTGTCTGGGACACAAAAATCTAAAAATTTTCTTACAATTTTTTATTACATTAAAAATTTCTCTGTTTTTTCTGCTTAAAATGAAGTTTTAATCATGCAATGCTGGAAAATAGGCGCAGAGGTGGAGCCTATTGACACCACTAAATTTTAGTGGTATTGTTCGGCTTATCTAATGACAGAAATTGATAGTTTTTATTAAGGTGAAGGATACTATAAAAATTTAGTGGTGTCAATAGGCTCCTCCTCCGCGCCAATTTTCCAACACTGAATCATGTTTCTATCTTAATTGGAACAGGAAATATTCATTTTTAAGTTTTGTTTTGTTTTCGTAATCTAACTTTCAAGCAATGGCTGTCATGAAAATGACTTTTTTCGAAAATACGTTTTTCTTCATGATGGGTTTTTTCACTATTTCTTGTATTTAAATTGTTATAACTTTAGAACCGTTAAAGATATTTTTTTCAAATTTGAAACATGTCTTTTTTAATTGTTTTACTTTAATTTTGATTCAGCAAATTAAAAAAAAATATTTACTTTTAAAAATGTGACTTTTTAAAAAAAAGTTACGTTATTTTTTTTTCAAAATTTTAATTTAAACATTTTTAAATTTTATTTAATTTAATATTTTTTTAAATGCTGAATCTAAATTAAAACTTATATATTTTTGTTTATTTAAATGCAAAAATATTGAAATTATACAAATAATATTTCGAGTTATAACGATATTAAACGACCCCACTTTTTTAATAAAATTTAAATTTAATTTTTTTTAAATAAATTATACGAAATTTTATTATATGATTTTACTTTAAAATGATATGGTTAATCATCACAAAAAATTCCAAAATTTTAACTCAATAAATAAAAATTATTTGAAAATGTGTCCCGGACACCCTTAATAGAACCCTCAAATAAAACCGGGGCTAGAGCAAAAGGTAGTTACGGGTTAAAAACAAGTCTGCTTAGGATAAACTGTCAGAGAATGTCATACTGAGGAGAACGAATATTTTTTCCAACTGGATTAAATCATATCCGAGGCTAGAGTAGCACAGTTGAAGTTTATTCCAACAAAGCGAAAAATGTTCAGACCAGGAATCGAACCTGGATACTAGGAATGCCGTGCCAGTGCTTTACCTGTTAAGCTATCCGGACGATACCTGGCTGGCATAATTCACTCTTATTTGTTGTCCAACAAACTCAGGTTCGATTCCTGGCCTGGACATTTTTCGCTCTGTTGGAATAAACTTCACCTGTGCTACTCCAGCCTTGAATATCAGAGGATGCTTCATGTTACCGGATCACTCGTGAAAACAGATCGCTCAGTGTTTTAGAGGATGCACTTGCAGGAGATGTCAGACTATCTGCAATATTTTCTGCTGCTGAACACTACAATTACATAAAATCTGCATATATCTGTGTACAATAAACAAATGAATTGCAGTATCGCATCCTGATGTACATTATATGGCCATTAATCACCGGACGCTTTCAGTTTTAGACATTTTGTCGAATGTTTCACGTTATATTTGTCGCACTTTTCTGAAACTTCAGGATTATGAGGATTATGTTCGACTTCATATTTATAAACGGTGATTTTATCAGAAGGACAATAAGGTGCCAACAAAAAATCAAAGAAAAATAATAATGTTTGGGATCACTCTCTAAAATAAAATGCACGAAATGATTTATCGTTGTAGCTTACGAATATAAGGGCATTGTACAATATATGTATTCATATGTGGAAGAATACAATGTATATTCATGGAGATATACCGATATTTTTTTTAAAAGTTCAAAAAATTCTTGCATGTTTTTTACTTATATCATGCAGGGTTCTTTACCAAATTTAACGCCAGTTTAAGAAAATTTGACATAATGTAGTAGGAAGACTATAGTGGAATTGGAATGTAAATATATTAAATATTTGATGAAATATGAGCAGTTGAATGAAATATTTTTTGTCTGCGCATGCGCGCAAGATAAAAAAAATATTTTTTAATGATTTGATAGTCAATTCTATGGAGCAACTCTTAAACAAATCCATTCAAATATCGTGAAAATTCAGAAAGATATCGGCAATAGACTGAGCTGATTTATAGTTGTTCTCTAAAAACAACTAAATGATAAGGGGTTTTCCATAATTTGTCGTTTTTAATTTTTACTTTTTTTTACTTTTCATTTTTTATTGATGCTTAGTTCTTCTTGGAAAACCACCAGAACAAGCCTATTCCAAGAAAAAAAGAAGTATTAAAAGAAATAAGTATTAAGCATTTTTTCTAAATCTTCTCGTTGACATTCATTAAGTACAAACTCTTTTGTTGAAAGCCATATAATATAAAATGTGTGTATCATGGAACTATTAATAAACAGGAACTGACGTATCCTTAAAATATTGAAACTTCAACTATAACCGCTTTAGCAGCGTTTGATTACTGCCGGAACAAACTTCCACCAATAAATTTAAACTGAATTTTTTTTCCTTAATTAATCGCCTTATTAGTGCAAAATTGCAATCATAAATAATGTCAAAAGCAGATATTTATTTTTACTGGTGTAAGTTTATTTTGGTGGTAGTTAGACCATGTATTTTCTACATATAGTGATAGCCAAGAAAGTCAAAAGTTTATAAGATAGCCAAAAGTTTATAATACTTATACAACTGCCACCAGTAAAAAAAATTGAAAATTTTACAATATTTTTGAAAGAAATTTCCCATGAATAACTCGTTTAAGTAAAACGAAATTTTCTGTAACATGCCCGGGTCGGGTCGGGCAGTGTTGCCAGATTGGAGACTTTTTTAATTCAGATTATTGGACTGTCACCCTTTTTTTTTTTAAATAGTACAATTCGCCTTTTTTTCGAATTCTTAATCGATTTCTATTTATAAAAAGCGGTAACAATCAATGATCTGGCAACAATGGGTCGGGTCGCGTGATTTAAATGGAAGGAATATAAGAGAAAGGTAACAAGAAAGTTTTCTGTTCAAACTTACTGGTGTAAGTTTGCTCCGCCGGTAATCAAACACTCCTGATCCGATTTTAAAAAATTGACCGCCATCTTGTGACAACCTCCTCAGTTACTTCACTCTGTGCTGGTTGGAAATACACTATTTATTTCTTCCTGTTTATTTATAATTCCATTGTGTGTATATGCTGCATTTCAAAATGATTTTCATGTGACTCGCCACAGTAGCCAGTTCTGGAACGGACTTATTGCAAACCAGCTGTTGAGCTGATGTAATATAAATCTTAAAAAAAGAAAAAAAATTGTAAAAAATCTATTAGAGTTTTCAATTAAAAACTATTTTCACCACTCTTAATAAGTTCTATACCATGGGAAGCCAGGGTCGGGTCGCGTGATTTATATGATGAGAGAAAGGTAAATGTAGATATAAATCTATAATATGTTTAAATTAGATGATTTATAGGTTTCATAAAGATTTCAAATTTCTTTGATCAACTGATTACATTAGCAGATTATTTTATTCAAATACATTTTACAGGATTTGGTTGTATTTTGAAAGTGTTTATCCGTTGGTGCTTGGTAAACAAAAAGGAAAGAATCCTTGTACTGAGGCATTCCTGTGAATTCAGTTATTTTTTAGACGTGTTTTATAACATCTTCTAACTTTGTTTTTATTTGATATTGTTTGTATATGTTTTTTAACAAGATTTCACAGCTGCTTTAATATTTATTGGAAGAAAGTTGTTCATGTTTGTTTTTTTATCTGTAATAAACAAAGCTCTTCTGTGTATTCAATATAATATTTTTTGTCACATAAGAATTTGAAACTTTACAAAAAGACGTGATACTATCTGATATCCATTCCTTTTACATTATCATGGTTTGCTATCGAATTCTTCTCAATAGATAATTCCTAAACCTTTAATATTAAAGTTATATACTTTTAACTCCAAAAATGCTTTAAGTGCCTTTATTAACTTAATTTATAGCTCCCAAAGAACCATACAAACGTTTAAACTTCCTAATATTTTATAAAATTGACTACTTTGTATATTGTGAACGTTTTATATTATACTAGGGGGCTCTGCCCCCTACGAGCTACGCTCGCTAACCCCCTTTCAAACACCGCAGTCTCTAAAAGCACGCTAATTTGATCGGCTTTAAAAAGATTTTGAAAGATTGAATTATAATTTAAAAAACAGTGGCGATCCCCCTATAAACGGGTTTCTATTCATTTCTCTTTGATTGGGGAATTTTAAGGAAAAATCAGCTGCTGTTAAAATATACAATGGCTGTTTTTGTCTTTGATTAAATAAAATCAGTTAAAGATTTCAAAATAAGCTAATATAAAATAAATTAAGTAAAGAGTCTTTATCTCCCGCTATTTTTTAACAAAGCGAAAAGAAAGTTCTTTTAAATGTATCGTTTTTAATCTGGCGTAATTTTCACCAAAGTTTTCTTTCTCTTTTTAATGTTCACGTGAAAATACTTTTGTTAGAAATGAAATATTATTTGATCTGTCCCAACAAAAATAGTTGAAAAGATCATCTCGAAATATCAAATAAATGTCTCGCGGAATTTTTAAATTTAAACTGTTTTGCAATATTATTTTTTGTTCGTTTTACGTAATAAGTGAAATGTGACGTAATTTCTCCTATTTAAAACTTCTAACGCATGTTAATGAATTTATTATTTTACAATATCCTTTCTCTGTTAAAATTCACGTGTAATTATAGTTTTTATGAAGTAATTTTCAATAAGTTCCTGCTTTTTATACGTAATTATTTAATTCTAATTTGAAAGTTTTTTTCTGTTTATAATAGTCACGTGTAAATAAATTTTTAATTTTAAATTTTAAATTTTTTTTTTATTTCAAGCAAACATTATTGTTTGCGCTGTTTATACAGTTCGCAACAGGTTAAATTAGCACAATTTTCTAAAATAAGTAAAAAATATCTCTCAAAATGCTGATAATTTGTATTTAAAATCGAAATAAAACCTCAAAAAATGAGTACAATTAAAGAAATAAATGCATTCTGCACACCGGGATATTATATCTTATAAAATGATCTAAAAATTATTAAATTCTGATGTATAGTTTTTGCTCCTAAAAAGCTTTTTTAATGGAAAGTATTTGTCCAAATTTAGCATTAAATATCTCTTAAAATAATTTTTCGATTTGAAAACTGTCTGCATCAGCGTATTTATCAAACTTTTCTGTATAATACCGCCGATTTTCATATTTGTGCATGCAATATTTTTCTTAATATTAAAGGAGAAAGACCTCCGGTCACAAAAAATTCAAAACCGGCGGCGGCGGCGGCGGCGGCGGCGGTGACAGCGTAAGTTACTTTTTTTTTAGAATAAAGAGATTGCCATAGATTATGAAACATTTGACCCTTTTTTACAGTATGTGAGACATTTAATAAAAACCTCAAATTTATTTTCAATATTGTAACAAAATTTTTTGAAGTTATAGATAATCCAAACAAATCTTTTTAAAAAAATGTTAGTTTTATTCAATGTATATAAAATTCATATGGAATTTTTGTTCCGTCTATTTATAACTTGGGTTCTGTTGAATGGATTTGGATGGGAGTTGCACCATTATTTAGATAATGTTTCAGGGAAGGTTTTAGTTTTTAGTTGCTTAGTTATAGAATTATGATAGGAAAAATATTATATTCAGGAGAGTCGATCATTAAAGATTTGCATTTTTAAAAAGTTCTACTGGACGGATTTTGATGAGACTTTCATTGCTGGTTTTATAATATTTCAAGAGTGGTTTTAGTCTGTTGCACAATATTCTACATCGCTCAGGTATAGAATTTTGAAGAAAATGTTTAGCCTTTTTATAAAGTTCTATTGGCGTATTTCGATAGAACATGCTCTGTTAGTTAGATATTTTTTTGGCTAATGAATTCCATGCCATTATATTATTCTTACGAGAACGTATTTTAAATGATTTACTGCAAAAAGATTGACCATAATAGTCTAAATTTTATCTGACACATTAGAAAATAAAATAGCGCAATGCTCATCGTACTATTTCTTTATAAAACACAAGCTCAAATTCACCGATATATTTCGTTTGATTCAAGGTTCGTTAGGAAAAACTGACCAGCGTAACAGGCGAAGTCTGCTAGTTTTCAACAAAATATTCATAAATATTTATGATCGTTTTTCGCGACACATACCTTACATAAAACTAAAAGAAAGTATCCTGAGATATGACCTTAAATCTTATAAACAATGTGTAGCGTCTATCTTATACCTTTTAACACTCTCCAACAAAGTTGAATATACAATATAGACAGTATAAAATATAACGTCTGATATACATTGTAGAAAAATAAATGTATTTAATCTATGAAACTAAAATGTAAACGAGGACTAAAATATACAATAACCCCTTCCGAGTTACCCACGTTTTCGAAAAACCTTCCTTATCTCTTAGAAACCTTAGAAAACAATTTATTTTTAAGACTATAAGAAGCCTTTATAAAAAATACAGCTTCTTTTTCTATCACTGAATTTTGAAACGTTTCTGAGACGTTTTTATAGTGTATTAAACCGTTTTCTCAAATTAGAACATCGATTTTTAGGATGCTATTAATTCTCAATTAAGCATTTTCATGTTCAGACAAACATGAGAGATTAACAGTATAATGATTAGCATAAAAATTAATGTTACAGTAAACTCCCGACTTGCCGGCCTAATGGGGCGGAAGGGTAAGCAGGGTAGGTCGGAATTCTATAAATATTTACTCACTTCCCGCCCTCCCCTGCCATGATATTAAAAACACATGTTACACATTTTAAGATAAATTTTATATATACAGTACATACAGTTTCAAAACAAGCAAAACATTAACGTAAAACGTAATCCTATTTTGTAAAAAAATGAGTAAATCTTATTTTACTGTTTGTTAATAAATGATTGCACAATTATGAAAAATCCCGCTTACGATGAACGAGTCAAAACTTACAGTTTTTAATTTTTGAAAAGCTCCTTGATAGATGACTGCTTATCCCTGTTAGCCCTCTTCCGTTACGCAATGTCCTTCCATTTACGCAAGCAGATGATATCAGCTGACCATGGATGTATTATTAAATAATACATCCATGAATGCTTGCGTCGTTTCCTCCAGCTGACTAATATAGGGGAGGTAGGGGAGGTATGATACACTTTTTTTTACTAATTTTTTACAACCCTTAGAAAGCTATTTTTAAACAAATTTTTCGCATTTTCTTATAAAGTGACCTTTTATTCATTCATTAAAAATATTTAGAATTTAAAAAATAGTCATTCAAAAAATATATCCCAATTATTTTGAATGGTTACTACTGTATCAAATCTCCCCATTACTGGGGAGGATTGATACACTAGCAAGGGAGGTTTGATACATTGTTATGTAAACTGAAAAAAAAATGCAGGCAATTCAATTTATGCGTCATACAATTTTTTATGATAAATCTTGAAATATTTAAGTAAAATTTAAAAAGAAATGACATTAGCATATTTTTTCTTCAGAAATGTTTTTCACAAAAATATTTAAACTATTGCTATTATTTAAACAATTCTATTAACACACTTTTTAGAAAATAAATAACGAAAAAAAAAACCCCTAGAGATCTAGCTGCACGGAAAAATAAAGTGAACATTGCTGATTTGCAAACAATTTAACATAAATTTAGCACATTTAAGATTCCTTTAACCCTTTCAGGGGCAAAGCATTTTCAATGCTAAAGTGTTGAATAAATGAATGGCGCCGTAATTTACCAACAAATTTAATTAGAAATAAGAAAAGGGATATATTTCACTTTCATACTAAATGGAAAATATTTTTCCAAAATGATGGTGCCAATGTGGCATTTGGGAATTAAAAGTGGTTTCATAAAAATACCAACACCCCTGAAATGGTTAAAAGAAAAACTAATAACTCTATCATTTTGATAAGTAAAATCGGGTAGATTTAACGTTTTTTTCAATTTGCCCTTCGTAAATTATAGAAACATTTTCCCTTTCAGGCCATTTAAACTTTTTCCCTTCTACATGGCGAGCAAAGCGAACTAACCATCTATCATCGCACTGATTTTCTATGTAACCTACATAATATCTATGAATAGTCTCTTTTTTCTTCCTTACCAATTTCAGTAGCTGTTGCTGTAAAACAATAATGAATATTACAGTCCTATATTAGTTTGCAGACTTAAAAAAACTATTAAATTTCAAATATACAAGTGTATCATTTCTCCCCAGCACTAATTCGAATGTGGGAACAGATTTTTCCTGCAATCGTCCTCCTCTTTTTCTTCTGTTACTTCTCTCCGTGTCACCATTTCTACAGTATCGTTGTCAGTTAATTCAGTAACTTCGGTGCTTGCCATTCATTTAGGAATGTCCCCACATAGACATCGACAGAAGCCGGTATATTTTTCAGCAACGAAAGAAGCTCGTAGTTCTTATCGTTCACTTCAGTTTCCCACACGGGTTTATGTTCTACCTTTATGGTCATGTCAATCTTTTTTCAGAGTGGTTATGTAGTCTTCATTATTATCAATCGCTGTTATCAACGAACAGAGAAGACGCCGGCGATACTTTTTTATTTTATCATTTCAAGAAAGACATTGGGTGGTAAAAATTTAGTTTTGGTGTGTCCGATAGACGTATGCGAAGGTGCTTCGTCAAGAATTAGCAGAACTTTTCTCGACAAATTGTTGTCTTTCGAAAATTTTTCTACAGTCGGTACTTTCGCGGCCGCTTGCAACATTCCTCATTTTTTTACTTAGCCGGATAGTACGGAGGGCAGAATAGTCGCGAGCCGGATAGTCGGGAGTTTACTGTATATTGTTATTATTGCAAGTATAAATTCAGTTACGCAGTGGAAAATGTTTATTTGAGAATTGCTAGCATCCTGATAACAGATTTTCAAGTTTGAAAAAAAAAATCTTCAAAAACGATTAAATGCTACTTGGTAACGATTCCGAAAATCATTGGCAGCAAAAGAAACTTTGTTTTTATGAATGCTCCTTTGAATCTCAAAAATATGTGTGTTTCTGAGATTCTTTTATAAACACGCTTACAATTAAACAAAATTTGTAAAATATGCAATAAATAACATAACAACGTTGGGAATCCAATGAATGTTGGACTATATAAAATATGACATCTGATATACATTGTAGAAAAAATAAATGTTAATTAATGTTCAAAAAACATGTTTTATTGACAAACATGGTAGATTAACAGTATAATTAATAGCAAAAAAATTAATGTTGTAGTGCTGCTCTTGTAACTAAAAATTCAGTTACGCAGCTGAAAATGTTTATTTGAGAATTAGTAGTATCCTGAAAACCGATTTTCCAGTTTAAAAAAAAAAAAAAAAAAAAAAAAAAAAAAAAAACTCATCAATAAAGTATTAAAGCTACTTGGTAACGTTTTCCGAAAATTAATGGCAGCAAAAGTCACTTTGTTTTTATTAATTCTTCTTTGAATCTTAAAAAAATAATTTTTTTCTGAGGTTTTCTAGCTCACAGGCTATAGTAGCCTGAGAGGTAATGTACCCGCAGATTATGTATGTACGTAACGTGATAACTCTTGATAGAAATATCCGATTTGCTTCAAAATTGGCATATAGTGTCATTCTGATAATGCGCTTCACTGATTAATTTTGTGGGTTTATTGGTTAAATATAAACGGCGGGAATGGGGGGCTAGTCCCTCCTCCCTAAATCTAAATAAATAGGTTTTTCATGCTGGATTATCCGATTTGCTTCAAATTTGGTATACCGGTTTATTCTGATAAAACGCTTCCCTGATTGGATATGGAGTCTCATTGGATAGGTATAAAGAAAGAGAATGGAGGCTAATCCCCGCCTTGATAAATGGGTTTTTCATGCAGAATTATCCGATTTGCTTCAAATTTAGTATATCGTTTTATTTTGATAAGGCGCTTCACTGATTAGATTTGGAGGTTCATTGGTTAAGTATAAAAGGAAGAAATGGGGTTTCAATTCCCCCAACCCCCTTAATTTAGCTAAATGTTTTTTTTTTTGTTGTTTTTTTTTGTCAGTTTCTTTATTTTTCGAGGAGCATTATTCTTTGAAATAAAAAAGTATAACACACAAATAGTGTGAATATCATGTGACTTAAATGCTATCAGTTTAAGTGGATACTTTTATTTTTATTTTTAGACATATTTAAAATTAAACAAAATTTTCAATATGTAATAAATAGCATACAACATTGGGAATGACTGTTGGATTACATCAAATACGTACAACATTAGGAATCGAATGAAAATTGGACTACATAAACTATATCATCTGATATATATTGTAGAAAATTTTTTCAACAAATATGTTTTACAGACAAACATGATAGATTGATAGTATCATTGTTAGCATAAAAATTAATGTTATCTTGTTAATCTTGCAATTAGAATCGAGTTACGCAGATGAAAATGTTGTTAATTTAGAATTGCTAACATCCTGAAAAGTGATTTTCTAGTTTGAAAAAAAAATTCTATAAAGTATAAAATCTACTCGGTAACGTTCCCGATAAACATTGGCAGCAAAATTAAAATTAACTTTCTTTTTAATAATGCTCACCTGAATCTCAAAAATATATTTATTTCTGAAGATTTTATTTTCAGATATACTTAAAATTAAACAAAATTGTGAGTATGTAATATTAATTATAAAAACTTTTCAAAATAACACTCATTACATTACACTACATTAAAAGATAAAAATACAAAAAACAATTTAAAAGGACGTTTCGGAATCATTCTAAATCCCTCGTCAGTTAATTCCTAATGCAAAAGTCATACTAGGTTATAAAGTTCAACAAGTAGAAAAACATTACATCAAGTTGCCAAAACATTATAGTTAAAACAAAACTGAATATTCTATTGGTAGAGATGCAGCCTCGTTAATTGATAAATCAGCAGTTCTTGTGTACCAAACTTCCAAAAAAATAGGACTTGCATGAATGCTGCTGCCTGATCTAATTATATAAGCTTTCTCAAAACTCGGAAAAAGATCAGTTTTCATGGCGTGGTCAGCAATTTTAGAATTTAAATTTTTATTTCTAAAGGCTGCTATGTAGGCTGCATTACACTGTTTGCACGGAATTCCATAAATAACATCTTTAAACTGTGAGCTTGGATATCTGTGCTTAAAATTGCTTAAAATTGCTTAAAATTACTACGTTATTTCTACATAGGTGAAACCAGCCGTACACTTGAAACAAGACTTAAGGAGCATAAACATGCCTTTAGAAATAAAAATTTAAATTCTAAAATTGTTGACCGCGCCATGAAAACTGATCATTTTCCGAGTTTTGAGAATGCTTATACTGGGTGTCCGGTCTCAACGGTGTCCAATGGCTAATTCCTAAACCGTTAGTCATAGACATATAGTTCCAATTAGAAAAATGCTTTAAATCAGATAAAGAAATATTTTAAAAGCGATTTGGGTCAAGAAAAACATTTCTTAAAAAAATTACGAAATTTAAGTTTTTATACGGTCCCCCGGTCCTATAAGTTATATTTAGTAAAATTTTCCTATTACAAGTAAGACAAAAAAAGTCCCATTTATATGACACGAAAATTGCGCGAGTTATGAAACTTTAAAAATGCATGACTTATGCCACTTTTCTGCTCTCAAAACAAATAAGTTCGGCTTGACTTTGAGGGGTCATATTCCAAGTGCTTAAAGTATTCGAAGATCTCATTTCATGTGTATTTGAGCTTTGAAAAAAATCGTACAGGTAATTACGATTAAGTTAACATTTATTAAGTTTCAGATTGGCTGAAATAACATATGTTTTATTTTGTCAAGATTTGAGACTGTTTCTTTTATGATTTCTTTTAATAAAATTATGTTATTTTTATAAGTTTTTATGTTACTTCAACGATCTTATGTATGTTTTTTAAGTTCAAAATTTGCATTCGAACTTTAACCCACTTTCAAATATTCGAACGAGATTACATTTTACATACTGGCGCAAATCCGATAACAATCTAATATTATTATGACTTTCGGTTGTTACCATTTATACTTATTTTATAGGATAACACAAAAAATTTCGGATAGATTACCGCCTAGAAGTTTATGAAAAAGTTTTAGATTAGATAATACAAGACGGAGATTGTTGGTTTTTTTTTTACTTTTATGTATTTTTTAGCACTGAATCCGAAAATTGCCTTAATTTTTAACCATCATGTCAGGATATTTCGCAAATCATAAATTGTCGAATTTAACCCTTAAATGCCGGCTGTTGCTTTTCGGCAACATACCCAATTTAGGCTCTAAAATACTATTAGAATAATATTGCAGCTATAATGCCTAATGTTGCCAATAAAATACATTCTGAAAATATTATTAAATCGATTTCCAACATATAGATGGAAACACTTGTGCTGTTTAAGAATAAAGATAGATTTATTTTTTCAATTGTTGCTACTTGTTCTTTTTGTTTTGTTTGGAAGCTTGCAAAATACCCTATTTTGTTCTGCAGTAAGCAAGTAAAATTTATTTCTTATTATAGTTCCTAAAATTCTTATGTGTTTAATATTATAGAATTTTATACAGGAAGATTATTTTTTCAATTAAAGACCAGTATTGCCGATTAGTAACAAACAGTTTTTTAGCCGTAAACCATACTTAAAATAAAATATGATTTTTTTAAGTATTTTTCCCATGATTTATTTAAAAAATGAAAGCCGAAAAACATTAGTACAATGATTTTTGAAAAATCAGGCATTTAAGGGTTAAAGAATAACAAAAATCGGATACTGTAAAGTAGAGGAGAGTGTTGTATTTTTTAACTTTTGATAACTGTTTTTTACGTACTTTTTAGCACTAAATCTGAAAATGACTTACATTTTTAACCATCACGTTAGATTTTTTTTGCTGTTACGTTTTCTGATGAAAAAGAAACACAACACATCTCCACTCCACCCACCAATGAGCTCTGGCTTGACACGAATTGCGTCGCAAACGGCAATGGCTTGGAGTCAGTATAATGCACGCTGCAGGGCTGCTGGCTCGGAGCTGTCCTTGAAGTAATCGATTTCTAACTGTTCGTTGTGTCACTGTGGTATCAACTGCAGCTCTAATTTCTGCTGCAGACGCAGTACGATGCGCCACAGTCGTACGCCGAATACGGCGATCTTCCCTCTCAGGAGTGCCACGTGGCCGCCTGGAACCTGGTCTTCTTGAGGTAGTACCATCCGTTGACCACTGCTTCCAACAATCATGCGCAGTGGATAAATTCCATCCAAGTCTTTCTGCAATATCGCGGAAAGAAAATCCACCTTCTCGTAGCCCGATTATGCGACCTCATTCCAACTCGGTGAGCAGTTGGCAGTGGCTTCTTTGTCTTGTTAAAGACATTCTTGGCTAACATCAACTCAATACGTCACATTTCGAAGCTAAATAACGCCCACTAACTTTACAGCACGCATTTAAAGTAAACCTGATCTGCAAGTTCTGAGTGGCGCTACTAGCGCCACACTTATGCGCGAAATTTCAATCGATGTCATCTTTCAGATATATAAACACGCCTACCAAATTTCGTTTATCTAACACAAGTCTTTCTTGGTGTTGGGATTTTTTTTTCCGTCAGTGTATTATTATAGAGATTGTTTTCAATTTTAAAAACAGCGCAAAGAATAATATTTCCTAAAGATTAAAAATTTATTTTCACGTGACTATTAAAAACAGAAGAAAACCTTTAAAATTACTATTAAATGAGTACGTGTTAAAGGCAGGAAAATATTGAAAATTAAGTCCTGAAAATTGTATTTACACGTCAATATTAAAAGGTAAAGGAAACTTTAAAATAATAAATACATTAATATGCGTTTAACCCTTTCACGGACAAGGCACTTCTATTCGTAAAATCTTGAAATCAGTGAATGGCACCAGAATTTACAAACAAATTTCAAAATACAAAAATGCTTTTGTTCACTCACTTTTCTTTTTTTGACACCCAGCCAGGACTCCAACCGTGAGGTTTATGGAACTAATGTCCTGGCGGGAAAAAAAACCCTCCACAATCCAGCTCCGCGCACTACCAAAGGACTGGGCAAACCAACGGCATATATAATAACAGAATAAATAACAAAAGCATAAACTCTTATACCAAAATAAAACATAGCAACTCACTATGATAAACAATATACAAAAAGCATGTTTAGAGATTACCATGCAACTTTTACAAGAGTGTGGGCTTATGGGTAACTCCACAACCAACTGAAAAACAGAAACAATATCAATAACTGAAGATAGTCCAATAAAATAAATAGTCCTTAAAATCAAAAATATTTAAAAACTTAAGTTCATAAAATGCAGGAAAAACTGATAACCAATGATTAACAACCACTACGCAGCAAGATCAATAAACAGTCTGCCAGTACGTAGGAATCCATCCACAGCACTACAGCTACCAGCAAGGGTTGCGTAATAGATAAAACGTTCAAGCACTCACTACGTGAAGAATAGGCGTGTCCACCAGAACCACTGTATATGAACAAGTTCAATAATATTAGAGAGTCCAGTAAAAATAAAAGTCTGTACATAATGTTCATAAAATCTGAGTCTTTAAAATTGAAAGTTTTAAAATACAAGGGAGATTGATAATACTTGTGGAACTTGGTAACTATAATATACTTGAAAATTTTCATTAATAGACTGCTTTAGAACCGATATTTAAAAAAGATTTTATAAAACCGATTTTATAAAAGAATACTTTGCATTAAGTGCATTATATATCGCACATAACTTGCTGTAGTTTTTCTTGTCAAATAGGACTCTTCTGAAATTATAACTGATACTTTGTGAATTATCAAAATGAAAGAAAAATGGTACCACAGGGTATCTGCCAAAAAGGTAATGATGTACATTACCCACGCTGCCACAATCACAGAGTGCATTACTTCTTTTTCCAATTTTAAACAAATATTCCGAGAAGCTTCCATGAGCAGAAACAAAATATTGAATATCTTGGCTCACACAAATAAAACTGTCATCTACTTTTTTAAGAACTTTGTAGGTGTCACTTCCTTTAACGCTGTGTCTCCAATCTTCTTGCCAATCACTATATTTTCCAAACAAATCCTCTTCACCCATGAGATAGGAAATTTCACCTCTTCCACTACATCAGCAACCGCTGGATCTATAGCTGCTTTTGCCAATTCATCGGCCCTCTCATTTCCTGGATTACCAATGTGTGCTCTTGTCCATCCTAGGGTAAGCTCCTTTTCTGGATGACTATTGAAATTATCATAGATGTTCTTTACAATGTTATTAATTGGAAAGTTTCTCTTAAGAACAAGTGTGGAAGCCTTGTTATCTGTAAACAAGTAAGCCATAGTAAAATGTGAGGACATAAACCAATCAATAGCATATCTAATAGCAGTTAATTCTGCTTGATAAATACTGTTTCTTCCATTCAAAGAGATCTTGAAATCAAAGATACAATTATTATTATATAGTACTGTGAACGCTGCTCCGACTCCCTCCACCATCTTAGATCCATCTGTATAAATGAATGGGTGTTTCTCGTTTATAAAATAATGATCACTTTTATCAGTTATTATCAGGTTTTTCAGACTCGTATAATCTGGATAATCACAGGTACCAAGGTCATGCATGATATTATCTTTCTTGATTTCTATGCCACCATCATAAATACTCATTTGTCCATTTAGGACCTTATGTTTTATCACACCATGTTTCAGCTTAATATAGATTGGGGCGACGCCTGCCAGAACACATAATGCCGCTGTGGAGACTGTTCTATACGCCGAGATGATAGAAAGCAGGCCCAATCGTTGACTAGAACTCAGTTTACTCTTGCCATGAATATTAAGATCCTGCAGCCACACTTCATATCCATAACTTATTTGTTTCTCTATAACAGCACAATACCAAATTTTTCTGTAGGTCGCCTGTAATCCCCTATCTCTAACCACAGTCTTCTTGATGTTGGATGTCAAGCTTCTCACTTTTTCTCTAACTTTCTCTATATGCGCAATCCAGTTAAACTTGCTGTCAATCGTAACTCCAAGATAATCAATTGTGTCCTTAACTGGAATACTGTTACGATCAATCTTGAATATAGGGCGTCGTTCTTCAAGTAAGAATCGGCCAAAAAGCATGCTTACACACTTTTCACCGCTAATCTTCAAAGACAACTCATCACAGATTTCCTTGAACCATGCGATCCGTGCATTCATCTGTATTTCAAGTTCCCGTCTTGTATCAGCTCCTGCAAAAATAGTAAAATCATCGGCATAAGAGATAATTTCTTGATACTTTGTCCTATATTTCTTGATAAGAAAATCCGCCACAATTAGCCATAATAAGGGTCCAAGGCAACTGCCCTGAGGACAGCCCCGATATAGAACAAACCAGATAATGCCATATGTAAACTTAAAGCCAATCTTTCTTTTACTGATATAATTCTTTAAGATGCGCTTCAAATATGCTGCTATGGGTAGTGAATCTATCAGATTAGCCAAAATCTCCCACACTACTGCATCGAACGCAGCCTGGATATCTATAGATGTCATCGCGTAGTATTTATAATCTTTTAAGTTATTCTTTACCAGATTTCTCAAATGCTCAAGGGCAGAAATTGTACTTCTTTTCTCCCGGAATCCGAATTGGGCATCATCAAGGAAATTTAAAGATTCTAATTTCGGCATTACACGTATTTTTATTATCCTCTCTAACAACTTGCCAAAGATACAAAGTAAAGTTATAGGTCTGTAAGACCTAGCTGAACGACCGTCTTTGTTGCGTTTCCGGAAGAAAATAACAACACCGTTTTTCCACAGTTCGGGAAAGTGTCCAAACTTTAAACAGACGCTTAGCAATCTTTTAACATAATTTTTACTCTTTCTACAAATGTTTTTCACTATGGATGCATCCAAAGCGTCGTAGCCCGGTGCTTTGTTATTATCTTGCTTTGAAATTACATAATTTAGCTCTCTATTAGTTACATCCTTACAATCAACATTATTAAAAACCTGTGATGTAAAATCATGGATATTTGCAGGTACGTTATCTATTCCAAAATGCTCTACCATCAGTGACCTTGCGACCTCGTCGTTGTTCACTCACTTGGGACACCCAACCAGGACGCCAACCGCGAGGTTAATGGAATTAATGTCCTGGCGGGAAAAAAGAACGCACCACTATCCAGCTCTACCACAGCCCGAACGGATCCGAACAACGGCAACATTAGAACTTATTAAAGTGAAGCAATGGCATATTCAAATATGCTAATAAATAGAAACTCGCTATGTTACAAAAAAAAAAAAAAAAAAAAAAAAAAAATACAAAATACGCATGTTTAAGGTAGCCATGCAACAAAATAACAAAAATGATGGTTTACAGGAATGGTTACAGATGGTTTACAGGTTACGATCATCAACTAAAATATAGACCAAATAACATTAAAACAGGATTGCCAACACGGCCTGAAATGTTTATAGGTAACCTACAACTTATGAAGAACTTCATAAAAAGAACACTGAAGTACACTGAAATGACAAGATACTGTAAGGCAAGCATCAATGTTCAAGGTCCATATCACAATGGGATTAAGTATATGAAATGCCCAAAGCACCACAGAACAGAGAGAGAGACACATTGTAAATTAAAGTCACTTGAAATGCTGGTACTTCTCAGACATTAAATATGTTGACTTTTCCAAAATGTTCCTCAACAAGATATATATTTGTATCAAAGTTATTGAAAATCAAGCTCAGTGTTCAATTGAATTGCTCAGTGTTCAATTGCACATGCTACATTGAATCAAAAGACAATGTTCTCAATTTCTAACGCAATTCTAGCTAATTACAGCCTCAGAATTTATACCTAATAAACGAATATAATTCGTTTAAAGAATTGTATATATTGCAAAGTTTCTTATAATTATCTTTGTCAAAGATTACTCTCCTGAGATTTTGCCTGATGCTTAACGAGTTGTCAAAGTTGAAGAAATGTGGGACAAAAGGACAGCGTCCATACAAATAATGCAGTACATTACCCACTGTGCCACAGTCACAAAGTGCATTTCTTCTCTTTCCAATCCTAAAAAGGAACCCTGGGAAACTACCATGTGCTGTTATAAAATACTGCATAACTTGACTCGTACACACATAATCGGTATTTACTTTCCTGATAACCTTATAGGTGTCTCTACCCTTGGTACTTGATATCCATTCTTCCTGCCATTGTCTAATTTGTTCACTCACTTAATAAAAGGGAAATTTTCATCCCGATATTCTGATGCTAATGAGACATTTAAGAATTAAAATTAAGTGGTCCAAAAATGAACCACCGCCCTTGAAGGGGATAAAGCAGCAAATTTTAGTAATTGTATTATGTCAATCGTTTTATAACGCTGTTAAAAATACCGAGAGACAATGACTCTGTTTACTTAATTCATTTTATTTTAGCTTCTTTTCAAATGTTTAACTGATCTCCTTTAACCAAACACGAAAACAACCATTGGATATCTTAACAGCAAATGATTCTACCTTAAATTTTTGCAATCAAAGGGAATTGAATAGAAACCCGTTTACAGGGAGATCGCTACAGGTTTTTTCAGTATAATTCAATCTTCTCTAATCTTTTTAAAACCGATCAGATTAGCGTGCTTTTAGATTCTACAGTGTCTGAACGGGGGTTGGCGAGCGTAGCTTGCAGGGAGCAGGGCCCCCTAGTATATATATATATATATATACATATATATATATATATATAGGGTAGATTTTGAAAAGAATCATTTTTTACCCATCTCTATTTATGAATAGTATTCATGAAAACTGCAAATGAGTACACGATAAAAGCAAACAAAATAAGCTTTTAATGGAATTAAAGCAGCATTTCATACATAAATATTATACCCTGGTATCTGCTTTGCTTCTGTTGATGAGGATTAATTTGTTATACGAACAGCGTTCATTTCTGAATAACAAGTATTATTTATTTTTCATAACAAAATATATAGCAAATTAGTAGTAAAGTAATGAATATACTTATTTCGCAATGGAATTTATATTCTATGTTATACACTTTCTTTCGCAAGATTAATCTGATGAAAAGAATATTTAATAATGTTACACATCAGGCGTTATATTTTATATAGCCCGACATTTATTGGATTTATAATGTTATACGTTAAACGTTGCATGGTATATATTAGATATTATTCACAAGTTTAGTCTAATCCGAATTTTGTATATTTAATAAAATTACAGGAGAAGCGCTAGACATTTTTTTATTTGATTTAAGGTTCCGTATCAAGATACTTCACTTTGGTTTTATGTAAAGTATGAGTCACGAAAAAATTCATGAATATTTTATTGAAAAGGCCTTAATTGTTTTTAATTATGAAAGTTTGTTTTATTTTCTGTCATCTTTAATAAATTTTGTTATTACATTGTAAATAAATTTGAGACTTTTACTAAAGTTATACTATACAGTTTAAAATTTATATAAATATAATGTAAGCGTAGCTTGGAGGGGGCAGAGCCCCCTAGTATAATTACTATTATAGTATTATATATATATTATATATATATTTATAGTATTACTATTATAGTATTGTATTATTTGTACTGTTTCAATAAATATTTAAAATAAAGTGCAAATGAAATTTATGAACATTTTAATAGATTCTAAATAAGAAAATAACATTTTATTGTATTAAGAGTATATTAAGTAACGTAAATAGATTATGTTTCCTGAAAACCTATACAAACGCATTCATTTAATTCATTCATCCAGGCGTCGTACGTACTCTGAAATTTCAAGATCAGGAAATTCTTCGGCACCACTATTTTCTTATAAAAAATCTCTTCTTAAATAAGGCGAAATTTCGCGCTTTAAACGTAGAGTTTTTTTCTTGATTTATTTCCTTATTAAAAAATATTGATATTTGCCCTGAAAAATTTCCAGAAGTGTACGATTTTTGATTTATTTAAAAACAAAGAAACAAATTAAACATTTTTCAAAGCAACGATTGACGTGGTTACTTTTTTGGCTACCAGTATTTCCAAACAATAATTTTTGAGAAATATTTTATCGCAGAAATATACAAAGAAGGTTATCATTTGAAAATACTGGTATCCGAAAACAAAAAAGACCGCGCCAACATCTGCAAACATGCATAAAAATGCACCAGACCAGCGGTGGCCAACCGTGACACGCCTAATATCACTATTTTTTAAAGATATAATTGACTTCTTGAATCGCAGATATTGGATCATTAGATAAGGCAATAATTTCTATAAAATTTTAGTGATATTCGCATGCGACGGTTTTCCGCGTCGGCACTAGACGGTCAGTTATCTGACATACAGTTACGCGGAAAACTCGATTAACTGACACACCTACGACAGATTTTCCCTCCTAAAGCAGGGATATTATCAACAACAAAAAAAAAAAATTGAAATGTTATTTCTGATCATAAGTATCTTTTGATTGATATTTTTTTTAATTTTTTTTTTCCTATTTACTTTCGCTGTGCGTTTTTAAATCTAATTTATAGTATTTTTAATTACACTTTGATATTTTTACATTCATAACATTCAGATCTTAATACACAAATTTAGTCCTGTAAGTTTCCGAAAATCAGTCGTGTACTGTACATATTTTGGCAAGGCTAAATCTACGATCACACGCAATTTTCTGTTATAATACATATGAGATATTTCCTAATAAACAAGTTTTTTAGAAGAAATCGGTCAGAAATAAACCGTGCGATAGGTTGCCACTCACATATTCATGAATGAGGATATTATCGCATTTTGTATCAGCTACGACAATTCTCAGCCTGAATTCTACCAATCGGAACGCTCAGAAAATGTTACTTCTCAATTCCTCAATTTAAAACTAATTTTTAAAATATCTAGCAGTCATTAATAATCAAATGTTGACCGTAGTGCTTCCATTTGCAGATTCCGATCGGTTTTCAAAATAACCCTACTATGAAAAAAAAGGACAAATGATTCTTAATCTATGAAATTATAATGTAACCACGGATGAAAATATACATTAACTTTGCCGAGTCCCCCATGATTCCGAAGCGCTCTTTTTATCTTTAGAAAAATTAGAAACTAATATATTTTGAGATTTGAAGAAAATTTTATAAAAACAAATTCCTTTTACTGCCACTTACTTTCTGAAAACTTCCCAAGTAATTTTTAGAGCGTATGAATCAGTTTTCTGAAACCGGAATATTTTGTATTTTTAAATTTTTTTGGATAATATGAATTTATCAATATATAAATTTATCAATATACCAATATATCAATTTATCAATATACCAATATATCAATTTATCAATATATCAATTTATGAATATATTATTAATGTATCAAGTTTTTTGTATGTTATAAGTTCTCAATTGATCATTTTCACGTTCAACTAGTGTTTTACAGACAAACAGGATAAATCAAGACCATTACAAGGTTCGTACGCTTCAAGAGTCCTTTCACCAGAATTTTTCACCATTGAATCCTTTCATAGAGTAATATTTGCCTTATTTAATTAAAAAAAATTCTAGCTTCAGATAAAGCGATCAGTATTTTAGGAAATTTCTGGTACTAAGACACCTAAAATACCCTGAATCCCCTGATGCGTACAACCCTGCCATTAGCATTAATTTTACAGTACTGATTTCTTCGGCACTGCTTCTAAAAGGCCAAACGAGAGAGAAATTCCAAATGGTACCAGAAATATTTTATACACTAATTTAGTTCCATTTTTCATTGTGATCGTTGCGCAAAAATCCGTCCAAAATCCAAAACTGTTCAAGTGTATAAGACTTCCCTGAACATTGGGAAGTCTTTTGTGTAGCTATGTAGGACTGTATTTGTGTACAGTGTTGCCAGTGGGCTACTTTTTTTAAATTCAGATTTCTTGATTGCCACCACTTTTTTGAAAACGGTAAAATCTCCTTTGTTTTCGCCTTAATTAATATGTCATTAAATAAAGCGCCTTTCACCATTTCAAAAAAGTGGTGCCAATCAAGCATCTGAATAATAAAAAAGTAGCCCATCTGGCAACACTGCCTGTGTATATAATAGCGCTAAGTGTATAACACTTCCGGAGTGAACTCATCCGGATCCCGATAATCTTTCGTTAAAATCAGCCATTTTATTGTAATTTTCTGTGATTTAATTTTTTCAATAAAGCTGTATAAGATTAATCTTTTTAAGAAGATTGTGGAAAACAAAAACAACTTGAGTGATGACGAGCTACATCGAAATATGTATGATTTTCGATATAACTTGCGTTGAAAACATTTAACTGATTTTTGCAATCATTTCACGATTTAAAAAATAATGTCTAATTACGGATGTTTCCGATTCATTTCTTTGGGATTCATTGAAATATACACCATAGAGTTCATTGGCGATATAGCGATCTGAACGAAATCCATGCGTTAAAACTTTCTTTAAAAAGGTCAGTTTAACCTTTTATGTACTGAATTGTGAATTTATGAAAAGTTTATCTTCTAAAGCATTTTTCGTGAATTTTTGAAACTACACTAGAAGATTTACATAATCATTTAATAAATTTTAGAAGGATTGGAGGATTTAGAAGGATTCATTAAATTTGAATTTAGAAGGATTTTGTGCAATATATATAACTCCACTGGAATCTTTTATTTTAAATCTGTTTCTTCGGATTTTGAAGAATTAGGAAATGTTCAAATATAATGTTCTTACAATAGAAATATAGAAATATTTCCGAAATGAAAAATCCCCCCCCCCCCAAACACCAAGAATGCTGAAAAGATGCAAAGGCAAAATAAATCACCCTTTTAAAAATATTTTTGCTTTGGGTAACCAATAATGCTTTTGGAACAAGATAAAGTAATGCATCTATAACTCATTCTAAACTATTTTACTACTAATCGATGCATTAAATGAACTTTATAATAAGGTATTTTTATGGTACTTATAAGTACCGTCAGTAGATAAAGGGTTAAGTCCGGCAAAGATGTGCATTAAATGCAATTTTATTAGAATTTTTATATTTGGGCTGTTTTAATTTTTTGATCACAGTCGTGAACGACTCCATTATTATTCCTAAAAAATATATTCCTTCAAGTGGCTTCACGAATGAATGTTTACTGTTTATATTTTATTTTTCAGTCTTATAACGTGTGCTCTCCTTTACTATTAGCTAACAATTTTATTAAGAATTGAAGTCTTACATTTTTTTTATATTTATTTATAAAAAATTGAAGGTTATACATTTTTTTTAAATGCAATGAACGAAGACATTTAAAAATACAAACACGTCATTCTCAGGGGCTACCATCTAGTTAACATTAATAGTAGTCTTACTCTTTTATTTATAAATTCAGTTACGCAGATGAAGATGTTTAACTCTCTCGCTGCGCAGCCCGAGGTATGCTCGAGCATGCATTTTCCAGTCAAATTAATACTATTTGGCTGTTCCCACCAGTTATGTTTTAGCGAAAACTTTGTCTGATTTAATCAGGACATTTACCCCGATTTCGATAGTCAAAAATTTCTGCTTTTAAGAACCGTTGATAAACGATTAAAAATTCTGTAAAAGACGCTTATCGCGTAGAATTACTTACGCAGCGAGAGGGCTAAGGGAACCGTGGACCTTTATTTGAGCAAAAATCTACCCGAAACTCGACATTTCTTTTTGTGTGTATTATTATTCTCCAATTTGTACTACATCATTCGTGGAAAATCGCATGCAGATGCGATTATTTTACGCAAGTTTACAAGTGTTTTAATTTTGTTCACAAGCATTTTTTTGGCCTTTTAATATATTTTAAATCTGTTTTTCTCAATACCGATGTTTCAGCTTTTCTTTTAATTTTTCAAAATGCTGCTTGATACAATTAAAATAATAAAACTTTGTAAAAAATCACCATAAAATAAAAACAATACATAGGACGCGTTTCGAGCTAAAAATATAACAGCTTTTCATCAGCTACAGTAAACACGTGTCCGTAAGCGGACAAGGTAAAAAAAATGATTTTTTTTTTCAACAAGGTCTAACAAAGCAAACTTCTATAACTAATTATAGAACATTATTTTTCTACTAATTAATCAGAGTGATTAAACAAGACAAAAGGAAAAATTTAAATTAGTTGTAGAAGTATATCTTATTGCCTATTTCGCACACGTGAAGTCTGCACCTATGTTCAGCGTTGCGATATTTACTTTTGAAGTATGCATACCTTACTTTTCCCTTCCTATTGAAAAAAATCAGGCGGTTTATCTATCAAATTGGACTTATTTCTTTCGGAATGATTACGTAGTTGAACACAAAACATCGAGTCATTGGATAACACTTCACCTCAAATCACACTGAGAGGAGTAGTTGGGAAATTCAAATATTCAAATTTCCCTTCAGAATATAATTTCTGGCTTTCTTATAGTACATATACGTTTGTTTCTCCATTTATCAAATTTTTCGATCAGAAAACGTAAAATTGGAGCATAAATTAATAATTGCACTGGAAATTTTAAAGAAAATAAAATTTACTTAATTAAAAGGGGTTCACATTGTTGAAGATATTTATCATCAATGTATAAATACTTTTATAATAAAAGAATCTGTTACCATTAAAAAAAACCCTTCCTTTAAATGTGTTGTTTCGTTCAAATTTTCATTATTTTCCTAAAGCGCAGCGGAGCCCCTAGGGCTAGGCGCGGAGCACAGTCTGGGAACCTCTGCTCCAGAGTAATAAGCAACTGGATGTAAAAACCCATTATTATCTGGTTGTTTGAGAACTGCACCTACTGTCACCTGTGAGGCATCAACAAACATATGAAGGGGTAATGTGGGGTCATAAATTCTTAAGACAGGTTTAATAATTAAGGCATCCTTTAATTTCTGAAAAGAATCTAGACAATTTGAATTCCATTCCCATATGGTATTTTTTAAGTAATTTTTTGAGGGGGGGGGGGGGGGTGTCTGATTTTTTCATAATCTATTCTATACTAATATTATAAAGAGGTAAAAATTGTTTATTTGTAGGAGGTAAGCTCTGGAACTACCGAACCGATTCCAAAGGTTATGGTATCAAAATGATGGTGTTAGTTCAACTTAGCACATAGGCTATATTTTATGTCGGTGCCACTACCCCAAAGGGGGTGCAGGAGCAAAAAACGTTCTAGAAATGCGATTTTTGCGGTACTGAAGGGCCTAGAAATATGAAATTTGGAATATAGGTTACTTATAAGATATAAATGATGTCTAAGAACAGTTGTTAAACAATTCGAAATTTAAAAGGGGTGAAAATGCGCGAAAAGCGTTCTAAAAAACGTTCGAAATGGTGGTTTTCTACATAATCTCCGGAAATACCAAACCGATTTAAAACATATTGGTGTCAAAATGATAGTGACAACGCTTGCTCCAAAATAAGCTATATTTTATGTCGGTGTCACTACCCCAAAGGGGGTGCAGGAGCAAAAAACGTTCTAAAAATGCGATTTTTGCGTTACTGAAGGGCCTAGAAATATGAAATTTGGAATATAGGTTACTTATAAGATAGAAATGATGTCTAAGAACAGTTCTTAAACAATTCGAAATTTAAAAGGGATGAAAATGCGCGAAAAGCGTTCTAGAAAACGTTCGAAATGGTAGTTTCTACATAATCTCAGGAAATGCCAAACCGATTTAAAACATATTGGTGTCAAAATGATGGTGACAACGCTTGCTCCAAGATGGGCTATATTTTATGTCGGTGTCACTACCCCAAAGGGGATGCAGGAGCAAAAAACGTTCTAAAGATGCGATTTTTGTGTTATGGAAGGGCCTAGAATCATGAAACTTGGAATGGTAGTTACTTATATGATATGAATGATATCTAAGACCATTTTCTAAACAATTCGAAATTTTTTATACACAATCTTAGGAAATACCAAATCGGTTTAAAAAATAGTAGTGTGAAAATGATGGTGACAACCCTTGCTCCAAGATAGGATATATTTTATGTCGGTGGCACTACCCCAAAGGGGGAGCAGGAGCAAAAAAAAGTTCTAAATTACGGTTTTTGCGTTACTGAAGGGCCTAGAAATATGACATTTTAAATATTGGTTACTTATTAGATATAAAGGATTTCTAAGAACAGTTCTTAAAAAATTCGAAATTTAAAAGGTATGAAAATGCTCGAAAAGCGTTCTAAAAAACGTTCTAACTGGGGTTTTCTACACAATCTCAGGAAATACCAAACCCATTTAAAAACTAATGGTGTCAAAATGACGGTGACAACCCTTACTCCAAGATAGGCTATATTTCATGTCGGTGGATTACCCCAAAGTCGGTGCAGGAGCAAAAAACGTTCTAAAAATGCAATTTTTGCGCTACTAAAGGGCCTAGAAATATGAAATTTGAAACATTAGTTAATTATTAGATATAAAGGATTTCCAAGGACTGTTCTTAATGAATTCGAAATTTAAAAGGGGTGATAATGCGTGAAGAGGGTTCTAAAAAAACTAAATGGTGGTTTCTACTCAATTTTGGGAAGTATCAAATCGATTTAAAAAGTAATGGTTGTAAATTGATGGTGAGAGACCTTGTTCTAACATGGGTCTGTTTTATGTGTGTATCACTACCACCTTGGGGTTGCAGGAGAAAAAAAAGTTCTAAATTGCGGTTTTGTGTTATGAAAGGACCTAGAATCATGAAATTTTAATGGTAGTTACTTATAAGATATCAATGATCTCTAAGAACATTTCCTAAAAAAATTCGTAATTTAAAAAGGGTAAAATGTGCGAAAAGCGTTGTAAAAAACATTCTAAATTGCGATTTCTATGCAACCTCAGGAAGTACTGAACCGATTTCAAACATAACGGTGTAAAATGATGGCGACAGCTCTTGATCCAAGATAAGCTATATTTTATGTCTGTTTCCACTACCCCAGAGGGATGCAGGAACTAAAAACGTTCTAAAAAGGGGATTTTTGAATTATGGAAGGACCTAGATTCATGAAATTTTGCATGGTATATATTGATTAGATATAAATGATCTATCGTGCAAAAAGCGTTCTAAAAACGTTCTAAATGCCGATTTGTGAGCAGTCTCAGGAAGAATCAAACTGATTTCAAAATTAATGGTAGTCAAATTAATGCTGACAGTCTCTGCTCTAACATAGACGCTATTTCAGGTCGGTGTCACTATCGCCTGGAGTTTGCAGGAGCAAAAAAGTTCTAAATTACGATTTTTGTGATCGGTAGGGGCTAGCAACTTGAAGTTTGCCAGGGTGCATATTTATTAGATGTAAATGATCTTTAAGAACAGTTTCGAAAAAATTGGAAATTTAAAATGGATGAAAATGCGCGAAAGCTTTCTAAAAACAATGTAAATTGCGATTTCTACGCAATCTCAGGAAATACCAAAGCTATTTCAAAAGTAATGGTTGCAAATCAATGGTGACAGTCCTGCTCCAACATAGGCTGTATTTTATGCTGCTGTCACTACCATCTGGGGGTGCAAGAGCAAAACATGTTCTAATTTGCGTTTTTTGCACAACTGATGGGTCTAACATTTTGAAATATGGCATGGTATTTACAATATGGTATATATTACGAACAGTCGAAAGAAAATTCCAAATTTAAAAGGATGAAGTGAGCGAGAAGCGTTCTAAAAACATTCTAAATTACAATTTTCATTCAATCTTATCAAATACCAAACCGATTTGAAAAATAATGATGTCAAATTGTTGGTGATAGAACCTGCTCAAACATAAGCTATATTTTATATCTGTGCCACTACCACCAGGGGGTTGCAGGAGCAAAAAACTTTCTAAAATGCGATTTCTCTGATACTAAAGAAGCTAGAAACTTTAAATATGGCATGGTAGTTACTTATAAAATATAAATGCCCTCGAAGGACTGTCGAAAATAAATTCCCATTAAAAATAGTTGAAGCGAAGGGAAGGTGCGAAAAATGTTCTAAAAAAGTCCTAAATTACGATTTCTATGCAATTTCAGGGGATATAAACCGATTATAAAAGCAATAATTGCGAATCAATAGTAACAGTCTCTGATCCTGCACAGGCTATATTTTATGCGGATGATTATACCACCTGGGGTTCACAGGAACAATAAACGTTCTAAAAAAGTCCTTTAAAAATTTTCTAAATTACGTTTCTGTGGAATATTAGGAAATAATAAACCGATTTCAAAATTAATGTTGGCAAATTAATGATGACAGTGCCTATTTCAACATAGCTCTTTATGTTGAGAGAGGTGGTAGACTTGAATTTGACATGATGGTTAATTTTAAGACGTAAGAAGATGGGTTCTAAAAAATTCAAAACTTCAAATGAATACTGAAATAAGCGTATTATTTGAGCATAAAAGTTTCAAATTATTTTCTAAATTATCACTTATTTAGTTTTATTTCTTTTATTAATTTAAAACTAATTTCTGCATAATGCAGTGTAATAATGATGTTTAGTCAAACTATGTTTTAAATAGTAATTTTTGAATTATTCCTAAATGTATAATTTATTTTAATAAAAATTAGACATATAAATATCACTTGGCATATTTCAAATATTAGGCGAGCAAAGCCGCGGGGTTTGCTAGTTATCTATAAATTTATGGTAAACATTAATGGATCCTAAAAATCTTTGAAGTTCATTTACATTGAAATTTTTTTTTACATCAATATTAGCATTAGCAGGAATTAAAGTACCATTGATTTTTGATTTCCTATCCTAAGAAATAAATTTTATTTTGAACAAAATTGGATTTAGATAATTGAAGTTTAATATTTCCAAGTCTACATAATTCAAATATTTGGTTTAGATGTTGCATGTGTTCTTCTAAGGAGGAGGGGAAAATAATATCATCAAAATAATAACAAGCAAAGTTAATTTTGTGTTTACTGAGAATTCTTCTAAAAGTTCTATTGAAAATTGGGAACCAACTTTGACACCGAATGGAAGAACATTCCACATTAAAAGTCCAGAATTGATAGAAAAAGCCAATTTTTCAGTATCTGCTGAATGTATAGATATGTGCCAGCAGCCAGAGACTAAGTTCAAAGTGGAAAAATACTGACCACTCCTTAATTTATCAAGAATTCCATCTGTACGTGGTAGAGGTTCAGCATCATTTTTCATTATTGCATTTAATTTACGGTAATCTACATACATGCTAGTTTTTTTTACCCTCATAACGTTTCATAACTAAAGTAACAGGGGCAGAATAATAAATATTCATCTCTTTAATTAAACCAGCAGCTAATAAGGATTGAACTTGTTCTGAAATTTCTTTTTCTTCTACTGCAGAAGTGCGATAAGGCTTCATAGGTATTGGTAGGTCAAAATTAAGAAAAATGCGCTGTGGCTCAATATTAATTTTCCCAACATCATATTTGTTTTTTATAAAAAATGTCTAAATAATCTCTTATACTATCCCTTAAAGTTTCCTTTTTTATAGCATTTACTTTCCCAAGTAATTTAGAATCATTAGCATTAATTTGAACAAAGGATTGAGGAGCTATGACATTTACATAATCGGTTGCACTCTCTGGTAATTATCATTGACATTAAAATGAAGTAATCTTAAATTATTACTGCATATGCTCTTAGGCTGATTTAATACAAGGTCCCCTTGTAATACTTTACATTTAGCACAATCAATAATCAAGTTAGACTTAGAACACTCTAGCAGGCCTACTATGGCATAATTTAAATCAGTTTTACATAACAGAAATCCAATACATTTTTGCACATTACTTTCTTTAAACAACAAATTACAAGTTTGATTTATTACAACAGTTTATTTGGCTTGGCCATTAAAAATATGTGGGATATTTATAACTTTAGCATTTAATAATTTAACAAATTTAAAAGTTAAAACTGATATTGTGGAGCCAAAGTCTATAACACAAGGTACTTCCCTGTTATTTGCATATCCAGAAACAATTAAATGTCAAATATTACTACTAGGTTGTGGTGGTTGACTAGGAGGAGGAACATCAGATGGCATAGCTTAAGTATGGAAAATAAAACTCTTCTCCCTGTGAAAAGCATCTTGTACACCCCTATTCATGCACATTCGACATGGTCGACTGAGGTAATTTTCTGAAAATCAGCAGTAGGCAATCTAGGACTAATAAATCTAGAATTAAAATTATTCTGAGGATGAAAATTGGATTTTGGTATATGAAAATTCTGATTTGGGCGAAACTAATGCCTAGGTGCATGATTATACTGCTGGAATGATCTAGGATTCTGAGAATTATTTCTAGTATTGCTATTGCTAACATGAGAGGTCGGAATTACTACTAGTAGTTTAGACATTCTGCACCAGTTTATGGTGCTCTCTGGAGGATTACTAATCATGTAATTCTGGTACTCTGGCTCTAAACCATCTGGCTCTAAGCCCTGTAACATAATGGTCTCTATTAAATGAAGTTGTCTACCTATTTAAATATTTTTCCTAAAATAGCGCTCCATATCATTAAGATCATTTACCTTCAGAGAAGCAAAATCGAGGAATATTTACTTTAATAATTTTTTCAGTTAGAATTTCAGCAACTTTACCGAAGGTAGTACAGTCTAAACATTCGTTAATAAACACCTTTAAGCCCTTCATGGGCTGTGGTTCATTTTTGGACCAGCCAATTTTAATTCCTAAATACAGGGCTCCCAAATGGTCCGCCAACTGAATACCAACATTTTTTTAGAAATATTTTCTTTTTCTTACAAACCGCCCCGAAATCACGTTTGAGAGTTAATTCTAGCTCAAACCTACCATAAAATTTTCTGTTAAAATTTATTGGTATTCAGTTGGCGGACCATTTGGGAGCCCGGTAAAGAGCCATACTGGCACCAGAATATAGGAATGAAAATTTTCCTGTTCTTAAGTATACGAACAAAAGCTTTTGCTTATTTTGAAATAAATTTGTTTATAAATTCTGGTGCCATTCACTCATTTTACCATTTTACAACTAGAAATACCTTGCCCCTGAAAGGGTTAAAACTTCTCCGTTGAAAAATTTAGGAATACTTTTAATTTTTCATTTTTCATATTTCTTATCAGAAAGGCATCATTTGTCAAAATGTGTCATCCACGCTTGTATATTCATCTCCGACTCTGGGTCAAAAGAAATGCTATTTATTTCAATTTCGCTCATTTTATCACTAGAGTTTTAAAAAGTACAGATCTCATTAGCATAAAGGAGGCGAAACTCATTTATATATGAATGCAATAGTATTAACAAGTGTTCTAATTTGCCACTGGCGAGCGATATTGGATTGGAGATGCGAAAATAGTCGACGAAAATTAGTAGCGTAATTCCATTCAGCCAGGAATTCACTGGTTTTATTCACTCCATTTAAAAACTTTACCGGCTTCAATCATTATTCGATATACACAAGCATTAAAATCCTGCTCGGATAATTGATATGCTTTCAATTGTAGAATAAAACATGTCGAGGATAAGCAGCGACAATACACTCGTTATATATCACCAACCGAGAATTCAATGTTTTGCAGTCGTACATCATTGTAGGAGTGGAAGATCAGGTCGTAATTTCTTGTTTTTTTCCCGGAGATAATAGCAGAAGCCGTCTTATTCCTGATATAATTTATTAGATGACCTCTAGAATGTATTAATTGCACCAGTGAGTTAGTTACCCATGTTCGGGTCGTTGTCGCGTCTTAACAGTAAACTTATAGATATTAAACATTAGAAACAGCATGACGAAATAACAGAAAAGCAGCTCTCCAGGTGACAGGAGTTTTTCAAGCAAGACAAAAATCGTACAAAATCTGCTCTCTCAAGTCAATGTAAGCGTATAAGTATTAGAAAGACCAAGTACGGGTATACGACAACGAGCCAATCCAGCGAAGATAGGGGGGGGGGGGCGGGATGGAGAGACCACACAAGCGATAGGACTAGGCAGGGAAGCTTGACGTGAAGACAGGATTCTTTACCTAACGGCAGAAGTTTTTAAAAGGAAACAGAGACTAGCACGCGAAAGTTCTCGCAAAGACTCATGGGAAATCGAATGAATTTAATAAAAATAAAATGCCATTAATAAACCTTCGAAAGAAAAAAGAATTTAATGTCTCAAAATATGAAAGAATAAAATAAATTAGTGGGTTTTACAAAGAAGTGTAGCTATCGTCAGATTAAGGTTTTTAGAATAAGAAATAAAAGAATGCGCTGAATTAAAGGCATAGGATTAAAATATAAAGGATATTTAATATATTATTAAAAGACCGGTAAAAAAGATAAATATTATAAGATTTTGGAATAAAGTAACTAAGGTAAAAGGGCGATATTTTTAATTACATATATATATTGTAATTTTTATTAGATTTTTTTAAATCTCAGGCCCAGACAATGTCGGATGGGTTAGCTAGTTAAGCATATTTCTATGAAATTTTTAGAAGCAGTTAAAAATTTCAGGCTGCATAACTGCAAAACCCCCAGTAAGCCCTCTAAAGGCTGTGTGATATAATATAGCTTGCTTAATTTCCATCCGGAATGCTAAAATGACACCAAAATTTTGGAATAAAATTTTTCTCTTGTAATCTATATGATATATCTCATATATTTTTTAATACATTTGTTCGTAAATCTAGCCATTCAATCATTTCAGAATTTTAACAACAGAGTTACTTATTTCCTAGAAGGATAAAAAAAAAAAAAAACCGCTTTCAAATGCGTCAACCAGAACAACAGTAAAGGCGGTAATCATCCATCTATCCCCAGCATTTTCTTCAAATATGCGTTGAAAACATCGAATATGTAACATATTAATTTTTAAAGGGATGTTTGTTAATATTTCAAATTAGAACGGAGAAAAATCGCTGCATTTTTCTGTTTAAAAAAAAAATCGCTCATTTTATTCTGTTGTTTTTAATTTCAGACATACGAAAAAAGTAATATTTTTTTCACACCGGATAAAATAAAAGGTAAATTGTTATATAAAAAACAAATGTTTTATTTATCTTGGATTTAACATCCTTCAAACAATACTTCACGAAATCACGTTATCTTCAATAGCAATGTGAAATAATTTAATTTACTATAATTGCTTTTAGTAGTGTTTTTGACAGAAGCGTCCGGCAGGGCTGTCGATCAGGGTTACTAATTTGGCACCCATTTTTATCTCGAAACTTGACATTCATACCTGAAATTTTGAAAGAAGAATCTTTACATTAAGTAATTACAAATTTTCTGTCATTAAATAAGCCAAAAAATACTTTTTTTGAATTTCAGGCACGAATTCGGATTTTCTGAATAAAAATGGCGGCCAAAGTGACAACCCTGTTGTCGTCGACTATGAAGCTATAAATAAATAGGAGACAGATAGTGTAGTCTGTAGTGTCTACCGGATGCGAATGAAGTACCTGAGGATGTAGTCAGAAGAGGGCGGCTGTTGTTAGTTTATAGCAGATCAGGGCCTGATTAACGCAGCGAAAAACATCCACCAGAAAAAAAAAACTAATATAATTTTTTTGCCTTATTTGTAACCGAAATTTTACACGAATAAGGCGTTTAAATAAGTCGAAAATTTCTATTAAGATTTACTAATAGCTTTTGCTCTAGAGCAGTGGTTCCCAACCTTTGTTGCCCATGCCCCACCAAAACGTCTACAACCTTTAACGGACGGTAGCTTTAAATACATGGTTCTATTTCTATATTCTATTTCTATATTTTAAAGGAAATATTTTTAGTAAATTTCTCTTGCACACGATGTCAAAGTACAAGTAAAAGGGAATACATTTGCTTAAGGGTGCCCATTCCGCTTACATGGCGGCATTGGTCCGTTAAGGGTTAAAATCACCCTTACCTCATGGTGTAAATTATGTGCCTTATTATTTAAAAAGCGAACTTTATTCACACGGTGAAAGCGTAATAGAACCTTAACTATAACTGTCCATTTCACATTTTTCACATCGGGAGCTGCACTTAATGGTTAAACTTGAAAATATTCGATTTTTCGATTTACATGTACAATGAAAGATCAACAGTTTCTTCGATCTCTGTGTAAGCAATGCTTAAAAGAATAGTTTAACCCTTTCAGGGGCAAGTCATATCTGCTCCAAAAATGTTCAAATAATTAATTCACACCGCAATTTAAGAACAAATTTATTTGAAAATAGTCAAAAGCGTTTCTTCATGT
This sequence comes from Maratus speciosus, assembly GCA_963932465.1. Lineage (NCBI taxonomy): Eukaryota > Metazoa > Arthropoda > Arachnida > Araneae > Salticidae > Maratus > Maratus speciosus. Next base: position 168,885,041 of record OZ010797.1, read on the forward strand.
ATATTATGAGATCGAAATTGTACTAAAAAAAATGGTGCCATTTGGCAGTTTAGGCATGAAAATTAAGCGTTTGCAGACTGCGAACGGCGCCCATAAAAGAGTTTAAGATGTCTTACCTCAAAATGTTGAATGAATTGCGCACAAGGTTTCCCCTGAACCACATAATATTTTTAAATGAAATCTTCACGGATTTATAGATGTTATCTATATCATATTCCTGAGCCTACACATGTTTTAGAAGTTAAATAAAAAATAATGCGTATTGTGTGTTTGTAGTTTATCTGTGCTATTTTATCTATTTCTTAACTGAATTAAAAAACTTTTTTAGGAAGTCTTTATAAGTAGAAAAATCCAATAAATGCTAAAACATTTAATGTAAAAAAATCAAGTAGTTCAAGAGATATCCAGCCCGCATTTCTAAAAACTTCACTTAAAAATAATTCACTTTAAAGTATATTTTATTAAAATTTCAAATTTCGAGTATACTTGTATAATGGATCAGTTTTAAGTGAATTATAAATATTTACTTTATGAAAAATTCTTTAAAAAATATTAAGATATTACATAGATATCTTACATGAATTATTGTTGAACGGAAATTTTCTATGAAAACAACAGAAACCCCGCCTTTTTCAGGAACTTTCTAATTCATGAATTAGATGATTTGTTATTAATTCATAGTAAATACAAAGGCAGGACATTTTAAAGGAAACGAAAAAATTAGATTTTTTGTCAGTTTGCCCAGGTATTATAACATTTTTCGCTGACACTGACAAGGAGTTGTCTAGGTTGTCTTGTCACAAACGCCGGGAAATGCCCGGTCTGACTACCGCCAAAGTAAACTTCTAACAGTAAAAATGAATATATGTTTCTGTCATTATTACTGAAATTTTATATTAATAAGGCGTTTAAATAAAAAAAAATTGTTATGGAGTTTACTGGTGGAAGATTCTCCCTTCAGTAATGATACCCCCCCCCCCCCCCTTGAAAGCGGTTGTAGTTGAAATTTCACTATTTTAAGTATATACCAGTTCCTCTTTATTAATAGTTCCATGAGGGTGACAGATAGAGGAAAATAATTTTAAGGGGTGGGAGAACTTGGTGAAGTTTTTCAGAAGTGCGAAATCTTTATTAGAATCAAAAGTGAAAGATCCCATTCCTGTAATAGAATCTTTTTGTAAAATAAACTTATAATTTCATAAAAAAAAATACTCCTGCATATAAATTTCAAAACGTTCGGTTGGTTAGTTTTTGCGATGTTATATGCGGACAGACGGATAGATAGAGGGACGGACTGACCGACGATTGCAGATGCTACTTGTTTATATAATTACGAATGCAACTAAAAATATTAAAATATCCATGCATTTGAGAACGAAATGTGAAATTAAATTGCTAAAAATGAATTCAGATTCTTTTTTTTTTTTTTTTTTTTTTTTTTAGGATTTATCAATTCCTTTATGCCGAGGGTGTAATCGTCGGGTTCTTTAGGAGGAGGTGTGTAGTCCTCTGGGTTACTGAAAAACAGAATATAAATTTATTATGGCCATAGAAAATTCATAGAAAAGTGGGCGAAGGTTAAATTTAAAAGATTCCTTTGGAGGATCGCCAATCTTAATTTTATAAATTCGGAGAAAATTCCAGAAATTTTGAAGAAACTTTTTGCTTAATTTCGTGATAGACGTTTCATTATTACTTAAACTAAAAAATCCTCTTTCGGAATTTCCATTGCGATTTCGGAATAAAAAAAAGAGGCCAATCTGTCAATTCTACTTAAAATATTTAAGCAAAATGAAGCATTTGCTTTATGTGTTGAGACAGAGATGTAACGGTCTCTTATGAACAAATAAAACAGACATGAACATCAAAGAAATATTCATTTCACAAAGCATACTCATAATAGCAGCTCTATTAACCCCTTAAGCTACAATGACAGGCAAAGCCCGCGTACGATGATCGAGCCAAATGTAAATTATTCCTACCACTAAAATTTCACAGTAAATATAGTTTAATTTAATCGTCGAAATTCCATGATTAAACAAGTCCAAAATCTCTATTAAATTTTAGTGGTAGCTATGGATTTGCCAAACCGTGGAGCTGCTAAAAATAAATCGTAGGTTAAGGGGTTAAAAGGCACGAAACGTTAATGACACATTTCCGGTTTTAATTTGTTCATTCTTTGAATATGTTTTTCATGACAATGGACTATATTCCAAATCTAAATTCAGCTAAATTCAGCCACACGGTACCGGTAATTTCATGGAACTATGAATAAAGAGAAAATGACATATCCTCTAAATGATGAAGCTTAAACTGTAACCGGTTTCGCTGCGGCTCATTACCACCGGGGCAAACTTTCACCAACAAATTTGAATACTTTTTTTCTTTACTTAAAAGTCTTATTAATGCAGAATTTCAGTCATAATCATGGCGAAAACACACATATTTATTTTTACTGGTGGACGTTTACTTTGGCTGTAGTAAGGAACTGCGTTTCCGTCATTTTGTAACACCTCCTGTGAGTGTCAAGGAAATAGATGACAATTTCTGGGCTTACTTCCACCAGTAAAACGAATAAAAATTTTAACCATATTTGTAAGAGAAATTATGCGTGAATAAGCCCCTAAAATAAGGCGAAATTTTCTATTCAAAATTTAGAAGTGGAAGTTTGCTTCGGGGATAATCAGAAACTGTCAATCTGATGAAAAAAAAATCAGCCGCCATCTTGTGACGACCTCCTCAGTTACCTCACTCGCAACTGGTCGACCCAACATTATATGTCTCGCCTTCTTTATTCGTAACACCAATGGTAATTTACCTTAAGAAGTTATAATTAATAAGAAACAACTACTTCTTTACCCCATGATAGTCCCCGAGCCAGGTACAAATTTCGTCAGTTATTTCCTTTCGGCCGATAATTTGTAAAATGCTTCAGAAAGCTGTATCATGAAGCTCCGTGAACGTCAGCTGCGGTTCCGTGGGTGGGTTGAGAAGCGGTAGCCTTCCACGCACGTAAAAAAATATACATATATATATTAGTCATTTCCTCCTGATTGAAAATTTGTCAAATTATAGCTAACCCAATATCTTGAAGAAAAAAAAAGTCAGCTGATTATAAAGTGGTGGTTAATATGTCAACTGGTCACATGAATATGAAAAATATATACAGGGTACAAAGGAAAGTCCCTTTAACCTGAAAATACTTGCGAACAGAGAGAGCTACAGCTATGCAAGTGAGGTTACAGTATAGTAAAGCGACTATGCCCGACATAATGCAAGCGACAGTAGCGCCCTAGTGGCGAAATTTTGAAGAAAGCTATTGAAAATAGTAAACGAAAAGAGATAGAGCTAAATTTCCAATTACAAAGTTTTAGATCATCAATTAATTAGTACGAAACGACATTTGGTTTACACCGATAAGATAAATTGTCGCCTGTATACACAAAAATGTCCGAAATCGATGAGCGATGATTCTACTTTGCATATTCACGTTCCGTTAATGTAACAGTGCACGATTTCGGATTATGATGTTGTACTCTGAGGTAATTTTAGATTAACCCTTTCGGGGGTCAGAAGAAGTCTGTTTGTAAATTGATGAAATAATTGACTGAAACCAGAATATTCAAACGAATTTCTTTAAAAAAAAAAAAAAAAAAAAAAAAAAAAAAAAAAAAAAAAAAAAAAAAAAAACCACTCATTTTCACTTTCACTACAAGAGCAAAATTTTATTAAAATATTCTTGCTGCCATTTGTCAGTTTTGGAATTAAAATTAGTGGACCCCGAGGATAATGTTTCTTGGGAAGGTTTTCATGTATATATTCACATAAGAGTGCGGGGGATTTTAGGTTATAGATGTTATTGATAACGCTTGATATGTTTAAATAAGATTATTGTTTATGAATTTATAAGTTTATTGCACATAGTGTTGCTTTGTGTTTACATGACATCAAAATCTAATCGAAAAATTTGGATAGATTTATGAACTACGAAACTTTCAAATTAGGATAATCTTTTAAATTGCTTTGAACAATGTATTTTTTCCATTATTATTCTACCTAAATTTAGGATTAAAACTGTCAAAAGTTCTAAAAATGTATTCTTTCCACATAATTGTATGATGTTTATAGTAGCAGGAATCACTTTTTATACTAGTGTAGCAGGTAGTTCTCATCGCCTGCTTCTTCTACCCTCTGGTGTTACCCTCCTCTGATATTCACTAATTCATAAATTTGCACGCAACTTTTATAGATTTAAAAGCTGTCAATGACAATTGGGGAAAATAGCTCTTTATATATATATATTATTACTCTTGAAATAGCTGTATTTTGGATTTTTTCTATTTTTCATGCTTTTCCTTGTATTCGTTTTTATACATCATGGGAATAAGGAGGTTTATTTCTGAATGTTTAGTATCTTGAGAGAGGTTTAAATTTCATAAAACCCTTACCCCCATTTAAGATGAAATCTTTAGCACACTAGTGTGAAATATTAGCTATTTTAGACGTTCTTTAAATTATAATCCATTTATTCCCACAACAGTAACTAAGCAGTTGCAAAAGCTTGGAAATAAAAAGCAGCTCAAACCTGGGAATAACTCTTTATTTTTTGAATTAGGTAATTTCAAAAAATACCAAATATGCGAAAATTTAAAAATATAATCATATATATATTACGCTAACGTACGTGGCACAGAAATCGCGATTATTTGTTATTGTTTAATAGCAACGCCCGAGAAACGCATCTCATTGGTTATTGTGAAAGTCATTTGGCAGGATCTTAGGAAGTCTATGGGCAGGATTTAAGCGGAGTTAAATCCGGTTTATTTATGTATTATTATTACTTATTATTATTGTTATTATTATTGTTATTTACGTTTATTTCGTGTTTATTCGCTTTCGCTGCAATCATGGAACTTCACAATATCGTTAGAAATGTCCTTAAAAGATATCGGCGAATGCTTGAAAGTGAACAAAAAGCCGCATTAAGAAGTCATGAAGAAGCATTTAAGGCGTCATAAGCAATCGCCAAAATAGGCTTAATAATCGTCGCATGGGCGAACGCGTTGCTTCTGAAATCCAAATTACTGATTTAAATGTTCCGGAGCATAACTGGGGATATATAGTTATATTGGCGTGATATGTATATGATGTCTGTGCTAAATAAATATTATTCAGTGTTTTTTTTATGATGTCCACTGCAGTGTCATATTTTTCAATGACAGTCCCGGCATAGTTTTTGGCCGGGCAACGCCGGCGGGTCAGCTAGTTGTTTGAAATGCTGAAAAGAATATACATAACTAATAATCGGGAGAAAGTGCATAATAATTATAAACAGTTTATAATTGTTAATATTTAATAGTAATTATTATTAAATTAAGAATTAATGAAATTAAGAATTAATCATAATATTTTTATTATAAAATTAATAATAATAACTAATTTAATAAATAATAATAATAATAAATATAACTAAAAAATAAAAAATAAAAAATATTAATAATAAAATGAAAATAAAACAAATATTTTGTACGCTTACACAGATAAATTTTAACGGAATTATTCTAATTGGTACATAAAGCATACAAGTTTAAACTTTTCAACTGCTCATAAAATGGCCGGGACAGAGTTCGGACTAGGAATCTCTTGGCTAAAGCTGCCAGTGCTGTGCCAACTGAGCAACTTTTAGTACATTTATATATAAATAATCTGCATTTAGAAATACGTTATCAAATTCGTTTAAAATAAATTTGTGTTTGAAGGAATTATTCAGTAGGAGAAAACTAATATATTATACTCTTATTTATAAACAATATAATGTTCAAAACAATTAATTATAAAATATAATTAAAGACGAATATTACAAAACTAGCGGCCCTTGGCGACCAGTTTGGTTTGCCTTAAATGTAATGCTAAGTATTGTATCATGTTTATTTTATTCATAATTCAATTTACTTGTTCAATCCTTCACCAAATCGGAAGATTCTGCAGAGAAACCAAGAACTCGGTATATTTATGTTAGCCGGACGCAGGGGATAAATCGCCTAATATTGTTCCTGTCGCATTTTTTGCGTATTTTATTAATTTCATTTAAAATATAATTCTTTCACTCATTTTATTTTAAAAACGTAACTTTAATTTAAAACTGAAACATTTAAAATTCGTAACTTTTACTTATTTCTTAAAAAAAGAAAGAAAATAAAAATAATAAATGATAAATGATACCATAAATGATGACAATTAATTTAAACATCAAAGCATTGTTTAAATTTACCGCGCAATAAAGAAAAATGCTATTAGCGAGATTTTTACCCGTCTAACATAAAAGTACCAGGAATTCTTTGCGACTATGGCAACTTTTATGTTATTTTTATTCTAGAAAGCAATTTTGATTGAAAATGTCTGCGCATATGAAAAGCATAATTGTTTATGACAATCGCATGACTTGAACTACTATTATATAACTATTATAACATACATAAAATGATGGCGATGGAACATCATTTGGCAATTAATCACCTACGCCAAGTACCAAAATGGTTGCCTGGCATATCCTCCTGAGACCCCGCGTCCATGCTATTCGACATTTTTACTTTTTATGTAAAATACTTAATTTCAGTTGGAACTTGTAAATACTTGCTGCCCATTATACTAGATAGTCTGGTGCTGCTATCTGTATGCCGAAATAATAAAAAAATTGCAACTAAATATATATTTAATCATTTGAAAGTGGCAGGCAACAAGAGAAAGACTGTTGAAGATAAGCAGACAGTTTTAACGCTATTTTTTTTTATATTTTTTAAAAGTATTTTGATATTAATGCCACATACATCTAATGTTAAGAGTTGTATGAATGAAATGACATCGCAGTTAAAGTAATCTAATGTATATTTTAGAGAATAAACAACTTTTTTTTAATGTCCATTCTATTGGACGTTGGGTCTTCATCAGTTGTTGTTATTCATATTAAACTCTTTTCGTATACTGAAGAGAGACATTAGTTTTTACTTAAAAATCAACACAGTATTGAAACAAATAAAAGATACCGAAATAGATAATATATATTCTTAAATAAATAAAAAAAAATATTTAAATATTATCCTAAAAATGTATAATTTTACTGATAAAATGCTTGTTCTGAATCAGTACGTTGTTAAATTTTAAATTTCAATGTTTTTTTTTTTTTTTTGTGCAGCATTTGGTAAATATAGATAATTAAGCCTTTATTATGTTTTATTCTTAATCATAACTATATTTGGTATTATTTTTCTGTTATTATACTATTTATATTTTAATTAATAAATTTAATTATATTTAATTAGCAAAAAAACTTTAAGAAACTATAATTAAATATAACGTTCTAAGATTATAAATATTTTAAATTTCTTCTTGGCATTTACTTGCCAATTGTGGTAGCTGTGCCACTATTTATTATCATTATTCTAAAAAACAAATTACTGGTGTTGAGAAGAGTTAAGGACAAACAAAATGTTATTATTTTTTTTATTATTATTACTAAATTGATCAGCACGTTTCTTAGTTAAAATACACTTTTTTCTATTTGATGATGCAAAAATTGAATTTATATGATATTTGGAAGTGACGTATAAACGATAAAAACACACTTCTGATGTCAGCAAAGTTTGTAGTGAAAGAAATAGGAACTTGACGCTAAAAATCTGGTTTTTGAAGCCTATGTAGCGACCTCATCTTACTTGATAAGTATAAAATAAAATAAGTAAGCATCTAAAATAAGTAAGCGTGAAATGCAACTTGTATTTGTATATTCGTTTAACTACAAAAAATAAATGCAAGTTTTTTATATTATTTTACTATTTGTAAGTCGTTTATAATTAAATTAGTTAATTTAATCGAATTTAAACAGAAAGAAAAATTTAAAGAAAATATAACTGAAGATAATAATTTAAGAGTATAGGTAAACTGCATTTTATTTCTTTTTAATTCCCTTTGGCTTCCAAATGTCAGTTGTGATAACCGTGCCACTAACGTTATAATTTTTTTTAGAAAAAACTTTTATTGGTGTGATATTTTTTTTTTAGATCTTTTTATAAAAACTATTTAAAAAGTCACCAGATTGATTTATACTTTTCAAATAAATTTCATCAAAAAGTACTTTTTTCTCTTTCATAATGAAAAAACTATAATTGTGCAATATTTAAAGGTGATGTATGAACGATAAAAACACATTTATAATGAAGGAAAATTTTGCAATTAAGATTTTTTCATTCAGAATCATGTAATTCAATAATATGGTTTTTAAAGGACTAAGACCCAATGTCCATTATATTGGACACGTCAAAACTCTATATATCTTTTAGTTTAAAAAATAAATGAATATATATAAAGTTTTCTAGCCCCATAAAGAGCCTTAATCCTAATGTAATATATATATTACATTTACTAATATACTAATTACTAATATATACTAATTACTAATATACTAATACTAATTACTAATATTACTAATATATAAAACGTAGTATATATATTAATGTAAAAGATAAAAATTAATGCTAAATTGATTACACAATTAAAAGAAATTTGTATCAATAGTTGTTTGCCAGGAAAATAGTTTTATAATATATTTTCTAATAATTCTACATCGTTAAGTTTAGTTTATATATTATTTTATATGATATATGAACTAGTCTTAAATTCTTTGTTATGACAAAGAAATACTCTTATTGGTTAGAAAAACGTGTCTATCGTATAATTTTTATCAAGACCTGGGAAAATCTAAAGCAAGTATGATATACGCTGATTGGATAAATAGTAGTTTAGGATCCCAACGTACAATTCAATGAAAACACTCAAGTACATGGAACGAGGTGGCCGGGAAAGGCTAGTGCAAATCTGTCTGATTTGTTCGGCAACCTGTTTTGAATTAAAAGAAACGGGGGAAATTTCTATGAAGAGTCTGCGGCTGATAAAAGACCTTAAACTTTAACTTCTACTGCGACATTGGAATTTTTCGCGGAAGGATTGATTTTTTGTACTATGTTTTTGCAGCTTGAGAAGCTCGATGCGCTTCCTCTCAGGCTAAAAGCATAATTCGTTACTATCGGATTTTTATACTGAGTTACAATCATTTGTCTAAAACACAGCAGCTAATTGAAATGTTTGTATTTGTAGGTTTTCTTATAGCTTTAAAAGAAATTTTAAGGGAAAATAAGTTTTTGGGGATTTCCGTCAAAATGAAAATGAAACTCGATTCTTCAAGATTATTTAGTATGATTTTCAAATTTATTTGACATTTTATAATAGCAAACTATCTGATATGGATAGAACGTTACCCGCGTTTCGTAGGAAAAGATATAGAATGCCATGGATCTTTTTTTTTTACTTTTTAGTAGCAGTAAGTCCCCTATTTTAAATCATTATTATAAGTAGCGCGATTACTGTTATTATTATTATTTATAACGGGTCAAATGAATCTAGCAAGTTTTAAGTTAATATTTAGGAAGAAATCCTTAGTAGAGGTTGGCAACACTTTCTGAGGATGATTCCTTAACGCTGAATCAAGGGGGATTAAGGTTGATGTAGGGAGAGAATTTCATTTTTCAAAATATTAAGAAAATAGTTTTCTAGATTGACTTTTGCTCTAATAAGTAAAATTCTGCAAATTTATAAATTTCTTACTTTTAAAAAAAACTAAGAAATTCAACAAGAGCTTCCCGGGATACAGAACATAAATGAATTTTTTTTTCTTACTCCAATAGAATATTAACATTTAATGTTTATTTTATTAGATTGCCCATAAGCAATACGAAAAAGCATTTTCTATTATCTATTATATATATAAAATCCAAACGGAAATTTCGATCCGAACGCCTAGATTTCGAGTTCTACCGCATGGATTTTTACGGAACTTATACCGTTAGATAGGTATCGTTTCAGGGAAGGTTTTAAGCTATAACACATTATTCTACCTAGATTAGTTATAGAATTCTTACGGAAAATTCTGTTATTTTGGACTTTGTTACTTCATATTTCCTTAAATATCTGGGCTCCTATTGGTCGTAGAGCTTAGATCTCGCGCCAAAAGTAGCTCCAAAGCACCCAAGCCAACTTTTCCCCGCGATTATTTTGCCGTCTTCCTATTTCCTCTAACTCTATTAGGGGCTCGCGTAGGGCCCTTTAAAATATTTTTCGTAGTAATTTCAGCAATTATCTTAAATTATTGGTTAAGACCGCCACCCTCCCGATTCATGTATCTACGGAAAGGTTGCATGAAGGAGTTTCGTTCAGATACGCTTTCGTTAAGAATAGAGTGCGCTCCCTGGTGGTGGAATGTGGAACTAACATAACGCGATATTGTTAAAATTAGGAAATCTAACAATGCGATCTGTTTTAAACTTTGAGATAGTTCATAACACATAATCTATTATCTATTCTATTATATATATATATAATCTATTATCTATTCTATTATCTATTATATATATAAAATCCAAACGGAAATTTCGTTCCGAACGCCTAGATTTCGAGTTCTACTGCACGGATTTTTACGGAACTTATACCGTTAGATAGGAATCGTTTCAGGGAAGGTTTTAAGCTATAACAGATCATTCTACCTACATTAGTTATAGAAGTATGACGGAAAATTCTGTTATTTTGACGATAAGGTTACCATTTTATTTCTTGGCGAAGTTTTTTGTTGTTGAAAAAATTGAAACGGCTATTACAGCTAGAAAAATAAAAGACAAAAAGCTGTTACTAATTTTATTTAAAATCTTTAAAAAAGAAAAAAAAAGAAATCCATTTTAATGAGTGATAATATTAAAAAACGGATATATTTAATTTAAACATGAAAGAGAATGTTCGTAATACTTAAAGAATTACTCTTTTGAAATATTGCAATTGAAATAATATTTGGCTATTTATCTTTTGCATCAGGTTAAGAAAAATGCATCTGAAAATTGATAAAATGATATCAAGGAAGTTCCCCATAAGCGCATGCTCAGCATTATTTGAAAAAATTTATAGAATATTCTTCTCATAAATATATATATATCCATAAAAAAATCGGCAGAACCTCTATTTAGCATTCCTAAAAGAATAATGAAAATTTCATTTTTTGCGATTTAGCGCTGGATGGCAACACGATAAAATTTTGAATAATACTATGATAAATATTCTTTAAGAAAAACTTTTTCAACTCTCGATACGAAGTTAGTTTAACACGTTCACGCCGGCGCGGTGGGTCACACTCGACTGTCTCAGAGTTGTCAAGTCTCCGGCTTTTTGCACACCACTGTTATTTTAGAGAAAAATGTTGTTCCTTTAAATCGCCCAATTGTTCTAATTAAATAAAACAATATTTTCTGTATTAAAATACTGGTATCCAAAAGGCCGGAGACTTGCCAGCTCTGAGACAGTCGAGTGTGACCCACCGCGCCGGCGTGAACGTGTTAAGTAAGTTTAACTTAAATAAATACATATTTATAACTGCAGTTTTGTCATATACATTTATATATGTAACAATGAAATTTAACGATCGTATTTATGCCGTTTACAATGAAATTTAAATGGATTAAAAGTGTTTCAAACTCAAATTATGGTCCGATTCTGAGCATTGGCAATTTGACTTCGATATTGTTAGTGTCAGAGACAACAAGAGAGTTTTATTGCCATGGAAACAACAATTTAATATCGAAATGTTTAATGATAGCATTCTTAATTAAAATACCCTTAAAACTTATCCAGCCGGTGACACCGTATAAAATTAAATAGCTCAATACAAGTAACACGCAATTTGCATATATTATATAAGCTTACAGCAAAAATAGTAAACTAATCCACAGTTTACGTTTAAATTCATTGAGCATTAGGTATTTAATTACTTATTTAACAAGGAATTTATAAATGCATTTCAATCTCTTGCATTTGGCGAGGAAACCTATTGATTCGCCAAAGAGCGTCGAGCGTTCGTCTGTTCGCGCCAAATACTTGAAAAAATATTTTTTTACAGATTTTCTACTGCTATTCGACCGCTGTATTTTTTACCGATCTTTTTTACATACATGAGTCATTTTATTAGCATTTCCTTTTTCAAAATATTTTGAGTATGCGTTTTAAGGAGACCTTCCTTGTGAGTAACAATTTTTATTATTATTATTATTATTATGTATCTCTTACAGAAAAAACTAGCAGATGTAATTATAAAAATAATAATATTACATAAATAGCAGTTAATATTATAAAAGTGGAGTCAAATATTTAAATTTTAATGCAAACGTTTGCCCCCCCCCCCCACACACACACACACATATTATAAATAATTTAATTTCAGATATTTAAAATATTTTTCGTGTACTTTACTACGGATACATGCTATTTTGTTTTTCTCCAAACTTATGACTTTTATAACCTCGAACTCAGATCAACAAATATTGTCCACTCTCCCTTTTTTTTTTTTTTTTTAACATATATCGCCAATTTTTCTTTTAGAAAAATCTACTGTTTCAAATGTTAAGTACTAAAGATTATTCTTAAGAAAATTTATGCAATTTTGCGTTATTAATACCACAAAAGAAAATATTTTTCAATAAAAATTGCTTACTGAAATACATTTTCGATTGTCTTTTTATTTCGTCATCCCATTTTCAGTTTTTTTTAAGGTTTTTGATATTGGATTAATCTTTCGTAATCAGGTTACCTGCTAATTAGTGTATTTACTGAACTATTTAGATGTTTCTTTTATATTTGAAAGAGTCAGATCAGTGATCAGACAGTGACTGTCAGACAGTGATCGCGATTGTAGCAGATTACATGAAATTTGTACTTAGCTATTAGTAAATTTATGGTTTTTCATTATGAAGCAAACGGAGAACAGAAGATTTAGTATTATATATATTTTTATTTGCAGTTATTTTACTGTCACTAAAAAATAAATACTTGGGAAAAAAATTTGAAATTCCAATGGTGGCTGGTGGAACAATATTTGTTGATTTATCATTTTAGCCTAGATAAGAAAAAAAGTACCTGAAATGCAGATAAAATGAAAATAGAAATCATTATAAAGCAAGTTCTTCTGACGCACAATCCTATTCGCTAAACTGAGGAAAAAATTAACGATTTTAGGTTTATTTAGGCAGCAGACTGAAGAATAATGTAATTTTGAAAATAAAAAGTGTATTTATTTCTCCGTGTTATTGCACTCTTTAGAGAAATGAAAAAAGGTCTTCGGTGCATCAAAAAGATTATTTCGTTATATTATAACGTGTTAGGCTATTAAGTTTTGTATAACTGACTTTATTTGTCATTTACAAAAAGTATTTTTGGCGAAAGATCTATAATTCAGCCAACAACAACTTGACTTTATTTAATGGGATGTAGTCTGGCGCATAATTACGTATGTTTTACGAGTGTTAATAACTCTGGTAAATTTGTAACCATATAGTTTGCAAACACTTCTAATGTTTGCCGTAAAACTTAGCTGTGCACCCGATTATGGACGATTGGGAAGATTTTGATTGGATGAAAACAAGAAGTTTATTTTTCTATCATAATGAGTTATCGAGTTTTTTTTTTTCAGGTTAACAGTTACATAATTGCAAGTGGTACATATATAAAAAGGAAATGGTAATGGAAATGACATTATTTTAATTTTATTCAAACACTTCATTTTTAAAAATCCATTTTTATGTGATTCCCATTTCTTTTAATGAAAGTTAAGGACTTTTTGTGTGCAAACAATTTATTACATTTTTTTACCTTATTTACTCTGCTGTAATCCGAAGATAGAAAACTGCAGTAGGCCTGCTAGAAGACGTGTATTACAAAATATAATGCAACGTAGAGAGAAATTGTATTTAAGCTACCAGAACCGCACATAGCACCAAGCTGAGAAGCCCGGAGTTCAAGAACTATCAAACGAAAGTGAATAATCCGAACATAAGTAAAGTTCAGTGGTCACTCTCTGCAATCATTGTAATTAGCTCTCCTTTTAGTAGTGTGGTGACTAGAGAACATTTTAACATTTCTGATTATCACAACGGCTGTATTTTCTTCCCAACCTCTGCTTTAAATATATACTGTAAAAAGAATTTCTTCTGAATAGTCCGAATTTTGCCTAACCCATAAGATTTTATAATAGCTAAATAGCGTTCGCATAGTATTCAGCAAATGCGGAAAGATTTTTCCGGTGAAGGTCCATATTAATTTAAAATACAAGGTCGAATTCATAATTTTGTTTGATCAATGATCATTTGAAAAATGGACCAGTGAAGCGGGTGTAGCCTGCTAGTCTATTTATATAAAATCCAAGTCTCTGTGTGTCCCTCACGATTCCGGTAGGACCGCCTCATTGAAATGAGTAATTGTTGAAAAAAACTAATGCAGGGATACCACAGTAGCGCCAAATGTTAGCCAACTTGGTGATAGCTGGGTAATTTGGCGAAATTCCCATTTAAAACCATTAATCTTTCATAAAGGAGGTCACCGAAATTTAATTTAAACTCCGCTCTTTTAAGATATTTTTCAAAATCTATGAGTGAGAATTTAAAGTACATCTTTACATCTTCCTCCCGATGCTACTAATAAAATAACCGCCAATAGACGACGCTGTACTGTGTGAGCTCCTAACTGCGCGATTTTAATGTGCTTTAGGTACTTTTCCAGTATAGGTGCCTTGGCGAAAAAGGAAATTTGGCAACATATTTTCCGGGAACCTATCCACTGTTTCATTTTATATACACACGCATTTTTTTTTAAATATTTATACGATTTATTTAATATAAAAAAGACGTTTCTCTAATTTTATAAAGAAACAGATGTGATTTGTACCTAAAAACATCAATAATATAAATATAAAATAAACATGTAAAACAAACAAAAACGCTCATCAAATTTGTTTTTATAGCTGATTATATGATTTGACAACAAATCTCGATATTTTTCCGTTATACGGACACCATGCCAAAATGTATGCTAATGCGCCAATTATTTCAAAATGCTAAAAGATATTTTTAATTTTATGCCAGCAGTTTAATATGAGTTTTATTTTATTGCTTTATTTTATAACAGTTATTTGTTCACTTATTTTAAGTATATAATTGTGATTTAATGAAATAGTTCGTAAAAGTCTGGAATTTTCAAATGTTATATTTTTTAAATGCTCACTTTAGTATCGACAATGTTTTTTCTTTTATTTTTCAAATGCTTCAATTCACGTGATTTTCATTTTGCGCCATCTATTACGCATGGCGACAAAGGTATCCGTATAACGGAAACGAACCCAAATCTTACTTTCTGATGCCCAAATTACACCAAGCTTAAAAAAAAAAAAAAAAAAAAAAAAAAAAAAAAACGCTAAAGCTCCTACAGTGGAAAAGTAACAAACTGTCTATTATTTTGCGCTATCTATGTTATAGTTTGTACTATATGTAAGGGGTGTGGAGCGAAGAGTTTAAAAATTAAATATTAAAGTTTCGGCACAGCTGTCATATAATACACGCGTTGAATATTGGCGCGATTTTTTTTCTGACGCCAATGTCATATACACAACGGGTACTTAACTGGCGGCAAAGTGTCGTTATTTTGCTTGATATGGTAACCCGGATGTTGTTGTTTATGCTGTTGATGTTTTCGCCAAATTGGCGTATATGACAATTGTGCCAAAGTTTCTATAAAGCAGTATAAGACTAAAAAATTAAGAATAAAATAAATGCAAAATAAGACTAAAGAAGAAAGAAAAATCATGCTTTAAGCATAGAATATGCAGCACTTTCCAACACATCCTGAATGCTTTAACCTTTTAACACCTGAAACGGCCCTATACGGCTTTGTGAGTTAAGTCCTAATTCGGCCGGTTTCGGCCGTCTATAGCAAAATAAGGGGTGATAGATATAGAAAGAGATTCGTTTCTCCCTGTGCTGAGGGGTTCGTCTTTATTGTCGCCGGTCACGTTGTCCGATGACAGTGATGGAATACTTTGTAATTGCTTGCAGGTTTGTCATTACCTTTTTAAAAGCTAAAGTGATTCTATTCAGACGAGCCGGTTTTTTTTTTTTTTTTTTTTTTTTTTTTTTTTTAGTTTCTTATTTCAAGAGAACGATATCGTTGTTTGTGCAGATTTTTAACTCTAGTATTGAGATATTTACTTAAAGTTTAATTTAAAATGAGTAAAAGAAAAAGACCTCTCACCCAATTAGAAATTGATGAAATCTTGTTTGGATCAGATGATAGTGATAGTGACATAGAAAGCGAAGATGATGGATGGCCCATAGATGCAAATTTAAATTGTTCTTTTATTAATAATCATGATTCCGATGAAGAAATCATAAGTGATATAATGGAAGAAAACAATGATTATTTTGTAACAGCGGATGGTGATAATTCGGTGTTAAATGAAGCCGTAGCTGATGAAGACATAAATATAGGAACAAACTGTGATACAGTTAATGACGAAAATATTTTATTTACTTGGTCGGAAATCATTCAGAACCAATTAATACTGGACAAGTCGAATAAAGCTTCGGGAGGACCAAAGCATGATTTACCAGTAGGATCGAACGCAGAAAGTTTTTTCAAATTATTGTTTACGGAAGAAATGTGTGAAATGATCAGAATAAATACGAATCTTTATGCTGATTACATTAAAGAACTCGTAAAAGATGCTTTTGAGCCCATAGGGAAAAAGAAATGGAAATGGACTCCGATAAATCATGTTCAAGAATTGTGGAACTTTTTCTCCATAATTTTAATCATGGGAATTAATAAATTACCAAAGCTGAGAGACTACTGGTCTTCAGATCCAATGCTAGGGAACGAAAAGGTAAAGCAGATCATGTCAAGAGACAGATTTCTTCAAATATACAAATTTTTGCATCTTTCTGACAGGAGTAAAGAGCTACCTCTAACGCATCAAAACTTTTACATGATGCAGAAAATTGATCCATTTATGCAGGATCTTAGAGTAAATTGTCAAAAACATTTTATACCCTATATAGATTTGTCGATTGACGAAGCGATGATCAAATATAAGGGCCGATTAGGCATTGTGCAATATATGCCTAAAAAACCAGTCAAGAGAGGCATCAAAGTTTGGATGATGTGCACCTCTTTTCTTGGTTATATTTATAACTTTGAAATTTACTGCGGGAAAAAAGATCAAATGCCACGATCTAATTACGGTCTTGGATATGTGGTAACACATCTATCTAAGCCCCTTAAAACGGATCACCATTTATATTTTGATAGGTTTTTTACCTCTACTTATTTGATGAAAAGTTTATCCGAAAAAGGATTATCAGCGAGTGGGACAGTCATGTCAAATCGAAAAAATCTCCCAGCAAATATTAGCAAAATTAAACTAAAGGAAACAGGTGATTTCAAAGCATTCCAGTGCACAGAATTTCCGTTTTTAACGTGTAGTGTGTGGAAAGACAAAAAGGAAATTCTTATGCTTTCCAATGATACTGAGCACAAAGAGACAACAGTAAAACGCAGAATAGGAGGAATTATTCACACCGTCCCTTGTCCTGTTGTTTTTGCGGAATACAACAAAAAAATGGGTGGAGTAGACTCTGCAGACCAAAAAAGAAAGTACTATGACATTGCAAGGAAATCTAGAAAATGGTGGATATATCTGTTCTGGTTTATTGTCAACAGTGCAATAAATAATGCTTTTATTATTTTTTCAACAACAAACTTTCCTTTACAGAAAAAGCCGAAAACACTGCTGGATTTTAGAATTGAGTTAATCAAAAGTATGTCTGAAACTGTCAAAATAGCAAAAAAAAAATAAATTCTTCAAATGATTTCAGACACATAAAAGTGAAAATTGTCGGGCGCAAAAAATCCTGCATAAGGTGCAGAAAATTAAAATTGAAAACCCTTTCTAATAGGCCTATTGAAAGTTCATGGATGTGCGAAGTTTGCCAAATTTGCCTGTGCGCAGAATGTTTTGGCCCATACCATGAGACTATTTTTCGCCTAAGTTCCTAAAAAGACCGAAATAATTTCATTTTTTATTATAAATATTTATTATTATTATATATCTTGTAATATAATCTAGTAATCTATATAATGGGGTTACTTCATCAATACGAAAACAGCCGCTCACTAATGTTAAAACTATGGGAGAATTTTTTTTTTAAATATCTCGTTTATATTTCAATAATTTTAAATATTTTTTTCATTGGATAATTGAGACCGATCTCTACAAAGACCGTTTTTTTTTTTTTTTTTTTTTTTTTTTTTTTTTTTTTTTTTTTTTTTTCGATTTCGTTTAGACTTTTTTTATTAGGATACATTCACTTTCGGAACCGGTTTCGAAAGTGAAAGTATCCTCAAAAATCTGCAAACAAAATTAAAAGAATAAAAACGGCCTTTGTAGATATCGACCACACCCATACAATGAAAAAAAAAAAAAATTGTAATATTGAAATACAAAAAGTTATTTAAAAAAAATCTCCCATAGGATTAACATTAGGGAGCGGGTGTTTTCGCGTGAGTGTAGACGTACCTCAAAACACAAAGCTGTTTTTCAGTCATCAGACCTGAACTTTCCACTAAATCGATTTTGTTAACTATTGTTTTAATTGATAGATGTTTATTTGTAGATATGCCCACAATAGCTATTTTTTTTTTTAAATATTCTCCTTTTTTTATTTAATTTTAATTATATTCCATGAAATTTCTTCAAAATCGTGGCAATTCGATTTCTCCCATTGTTGCAGAGATAAGAGACATAATGTAAAATCAAAAGAACCGTGCAAGGAGTTTTGCAAGGCTGCCATTAATATTATTTGTCGATGCGTATATTATTATTATTATTATTATAAACTGCAATTTTTAATCAATATTTTTTAACAAAATACAAGTGTACTAAGTAAAAATATTGTTCAAAATCTTTCACACGACCTCATTTATTTTTGTCCGCTTTATATGTGTATAGAGAAGAGGATATTGACTTGGCATCAGCAAAATTAGCATTAAATGAATTTGTGTTTATCTACTTTTAATTTTGTACATTCTATAAGACTTACGATTACTACAAATTTATTATACTGTACTTCATTTATTATACCTGTTATTTTATATTATGTATCTGAATATAAGAGGGGTGTTGACAACAAAAATATTTGATATTTAGACATATTATCCAGATTTTTTACTTTTTTTAAATTTGAAAGATAAATTTCGGTAAAAATACTTAATTTTTATAAACAAATAATGATTTATATTTATTGTTATGCACAATAATGTTGTCCATCGGGTTTATTTATCTTTATTTTTTAGAACTTTAACTTTATTGATGCTCTAATTTTTGGTTTTTTACAATTACTTATAAAATATATTTTTATTTAAATGCATGGTGGATACTCATAAAAACACCTAAATATATCTGGTGAAAAGTTTGCGTCTGTGAAAATGACTTAATGTTTAGCTTGAGATCTATTTTTGCATTGATAAAACAAAAGAAAAATTTAATATGATTACATCCACATAGTCTATGTTCACCAATTTTTCATTTCTGAACTATAAAGTTTCTAATTGAAACCTTCATTGATTACTTCTTGATTGTATACATTAAGAACATTTTTTATTATTATATATCTTGTTATATAATCTTCAGTCTTATATATAATCTTGTAATCTATTACAATGAGGCTATTTCACCCATTTGAAAACAGCGGCTAGCTTTTGTTAAACCTATGGGAGAAGTATTTAAAAATATGTCGTTTGCATTTATTTTTTTTTTTTTTTTAAATGAGGTTTTTTTTTTTTTTTTTTCCTTGGATAGTTGAGATCGATGTCTGCAAATACCGGTTTTTATTCTTTCGATTTGTTTTGAGTGATTTTTATTTAGACTCTTTCACTTTCGTAACCGGTTTCGAAAGTGAAACTTTCCTAATAATAATAATAATAATAATAAACCCCTGCAAATCCATTTCTCCTATTGTTGCAAAGAACTGAGAAATAATGAAAAACCTGCTGAACCGTGCAAGGCAGTTTTGCACTGCAGTCATTAAAATTATTTGTTGATGAGTTTTTTTATTAATTAACTGCAATTTTTAATCAAAGTATTTTAACGAAATGCAAGTGTATATTAAGTTAAAATCTTGGATGAGTTTTTTTATTAACTGCAATTTTTAATCAAAGTATTTTGACGAAATGCAAGTGTATATTAATTTAAAATCTTGTTCAAAATATTTTACGTGATCGCATTTATTTTTGTCCAGTTTATATGTATGTAGTAAAAGGAATCTTGGCATCAGAAATAATTAGCATTGAATAAATATGCATTTATATAGTTTTAATTTGGTACAGTCTATTATGCTTAAGATTACTATTGCTTCATTATGCTATACTTTTTATAATACCTATTACTTTATTTTATGTGTGTGCATAGAAGAGGAATATTGATAACAAAAAATGTATATTAGATATTTGGACACATCATGCAGATTTAAGTGAATGAATCATATTTTTTGTGACTCACGAGAATATTGTCCATTGGGTTTATTTATCTTTTCTCATTATAACTTTATTGATTCTTTTTTTTTTTTTCACTATAATTAAATGTAAAATATATTTTTATTTGAATACATGGTGGATAGCGGATACCCATAAAAACACGTAAATAGAGCACCTGGTAAAAAGTTTGCGTCTGTGAAAATGACGTTATGCCTAGCTTGTAAAGTATTTTTGCATTGATAAAAGAAAAAAAAATCCTATGAATGTGTCAACATAGCGTAATGTTCACTGATTTCTCATTTCTTAATTATAAATATTCGAATTGACGACTTTATTGATTACTTCTTGATTGTATACCCTGATTACATGTTTCAGATTGCTTTAAAAAATAATTAGTAGCAGGGTAAATTAATTTCCTTATAAACAATTAAAACAAGTAAGAAAAATCATGCGTACGGCATAGATAATTAAACACTTTCCAACACTCCCTGAAAGCTTTAACAGAACTTCGTTATTTAGGGAAATGAGGTAAAAAAGATAACAAAGTAAACATTTAAAAATTTATTTTAACAGTTACCGTCCATAGCCAAATAGCTATTCCAATTCTTTTGAAGACTGAAAGAATTTCATTTTTTTTTATTATAAATATTTATTATTATTATATATCTTGTTATATAATCTTGTATATTTTAATATAATCTAGTAATCTATATAATGGGGTTACTTTATGAATATGGAAACAGCCGCTCACTAATGTCAAACCTATGGGACAATTTTTTTAAAAAAATATCTCGTTTATATTTAAAAAATTTTAAATGATATTTTTTCATTGGATTGTTGAGACTGATCTCTACACAGACCGTTTTTTTCTGCTTTCTTTTAGGCTTATTTTATTAGGCTACATTCACTTTCGGAACCGGTTTCGAAAGTGAAAGTATCCTCAAAAAACTTCAAACAATATGAAAAGAATAAAAACGGCCATTGTAGATATCGACCACATCTATGCAAAGAAATATATATATATGTATTAAAAATATTGAAATACAAAAGTTATTTTAAAAAAAAATCTCCCATAGAATTAACATTAGAGAGCGGGCGTTTTCGCGCAAGTGTAGAAGTACCTCAAAACACAAAGCTGCTTTTTAGTCATCAGGCCTGAACTTTCCACTAAAACGATTTTGTTAACTATTGTTTTAATTCATAGATTTTCATTTGTAGATATGCCCACAATGGCTCTTTTTTTTAATATTCTCAATTTTGTATTTAATTTTAATTATATTCCATAAAATTTCTTCAAAATCATGGCAATACAATTTCTCCCATTGTTGCAGAAATAAGAGACATAATGTAAAGCAAGAAGAACCGCGCAAGGAGTTTTGCAATGCTGTCATTAATATTATTTGTCGATGCGTATATAATTTTTATTATAATTATTATTATTATTAACTGCAATTTTTAATCAAAGTTTTTCAACAAAATGCAAGTATACTAAGTAAAAATATTGTTCAAAATCTTTCACACGAACCTCATTTATTTTTGTCCGTTTTATATGTATATAGAGAAAAGGATATTGGCATCAGCAATAATTAGCATTAAATGAATTTGTATTTATCTACTTTTAATTTTGTACATTCTATAAAACTTAAGATTACTATAACTTTATTATACTGTATTTCATTTATTATGCATTTTATTTTATATTATGTATCTGCATAAGAGGGATGTTGAAAACAAAAAAATATATATTTGATATTTAGACATATTATGCAGATTTTTGACCTTTTTTTTTTTTTTTTTTTTTTTTTTTTTTTTTTTTTAAAGATAAATTTCGGTAAAAATACTTAATTTTTATAAACAAATAACGATTTATATTTATTTTGATGCACAATAATATTCTCCATCGGGTTTATTTATCTTTATTGTTTGTAACTTTATTGGTGCTCTATTTTCTTTTGGTCATTACAATTCAATATAAAGTATATTTTTATTTTAATACATGGTGGATAGTGGATACCCATAAAAACACGAAAATAGATCACCTGGTAAAAAGTTTGCGTCGCTGAAAATGACGTTATACCTACCTTGTAATGTATTTTTCCATTGATAAAACAAAATAAAATTTCTTAGGAATGTGTCAGCATACCGTAATGTTCACTAATTTCTCATTTCTTAATTATGAATATTCGAATTGAAGCCTTTATTGATTACTTCTTGATTGTATACCTTGATTACATGTTACAGATTGCTTAAAAAAATAAATTAGAACAAAGCAAATTATTTTCTTTTTATAAACAATTAAAACAAGAAAGAAAAATCATGCGTACGGCATAGATTATGAAACACTTTCCAACATTCACTGAAAGCTTTAACTAAACTTCGTTATTTAGGAAAATAAGAAAAAAAGTGAAAAGTGAAAAGTGTAAAAGTGAGATCCTCTTTTATGGAATCACATAGGATGTCTACAAAGTGATCCGGGACATGAAAGCTCGAAAAAGAAAAAAGTGACATTTTTCCTGTTTTAGAAAAATTATTTTACATTCTTTAGGATAAAACAACTCAGACCATGTGTATATGAAATAATTAGTTCAAAGAATATAATGATTTTTATACTATACTATCCGCAGTTGTTATGCCTTCATACAAGATTTAAATGCATTGATCTAAGACTGTTAAATTTTTGCTGTTTAATTAATCACATTTAAAGTTAAATATCTGGATGTCTATGAAAGAAAAGCTATTATGATACTTTGTACAAGGTTTTCAGATATATGTTCTTTAAAATATTATTTGCTATTGGAAAAAAAAATAGACAACATTCAACAGAGAACGTGTAACAATAAAAGGATCAAAACAAATAAATTATAAAAAAAAAAAATATATTTTTTCTACAATTTAGCTACAGTGCTATGGATTATTTTAAAAATATAGATTATTTTCGAATAAAGTAGAAAAGAAAAAAAAATACTACTATAAAAACTGAAACCATTTGGGATATCCAAATTAAGCGGCCTGTGAGCCGATGTGCATGTGTGCCCCACTTGTCCATGTAGAAATTGAATATTTTTTCCAACGATGTTGGAAACTGGTACAAAAAGAAAAGGTGCACATTTTACATTCCTGGATTAATTTTTGCTTGTAAACACCTGGAATTGGCAGAGTTGCTATTGAGAAAATGTAAGTCGAATAGTCTTTTCCATTTTTTCACAAAGGCAGATGATCTTTTAAAAAATACTTTCAAAATTCACGTTTTGAATCGAATTTTTCTACGCGACAGTCCAATAAACGTCATCCTCGGCAAACGATCGCTTATAACCCAAGATCTAATTTATGTATCAAAACTTTAAAAACATCCATTGGAATCGAAATCATTTCAATAGTCATTTCGGAGTGTTTAATGACGTTTAAAAATTAGTCAGTAACTGTGTCAGAAAGTTTCCTGTTCTTAAATACACATTTTTTTTTCCATTTTTTCTTGTGAACTACCATAACCAAAAAATTTAGATCCTAAATTTTATCAAAACAAATCTAAAAAACATTTTTATTTTTTCTGTGTGTTGTTTAAATAGAGTTTTCTTGGTTCTTAGTGTTACCTAAAAATTTTTATTCATAGTTTTTGTTACTTTTTTTAATCACTCTTATCTTGTAAAGGTAAAGACAATGAGAAATATTCACCTTTCAATAATTTTCCCGTGTTTGTCTTTATTTCAACTCCTTTAAAATCTCTGTATGTAAAGTTTTGATTAATTTAATTTATGCCCCCCCCCCCTTTACATTCCAATGTCTACCCTTGGGGAAAATATCCGTAAATGTGGTAAATATGTAGTAAGCCTCTGCCCTTATACATAAGCTATTTATGTAGCGAGTTGAAAGAGTCTACAGATGGACTTCTTTCAAGCCACGACCCCCCCCCCCCCCCAAGGCCCTGATTACCGAATAGATACGAGAAGCACGTGCTTCCCTTAGAAAATTTTGAAGGGGCCCGAAATTGAGAAAACTGAGGGACCCAAATTTCATATTGAATCAATACTATTCCAAAATTCTATCAAATTTATTTTCAGATTATATTAATTCCTTTGTATATATATAATATATATATTTTTTTTTTTTTCAAAAAGTGTTCCATAAATATACCTTTCATAACAAATTAAATCTTCATGTAATAAAACAGTTTCAACTACGTGATGACAATCCTTAAGTTTGTTCATTATTTTAAATGTTTATTTATTTTATATATTGAATTTGAATATTACTGAATTTGGCTTATATAGACAACATAAAATTTTAATCATTTAAACTATTGCCAATATTGAAAGAAATATTTCAAAACAGTGATATTTTATGTTGCGCGTACATGCTGAATTCAACCTTTTTATCCAACTAACATATTTATTCTAATACCTGCAAAATCATTTTTAGATATTTTTCTTGATTGTATCCAATTTCTGTGTATTTAAATAGGGGAACATATAAAAAAAATTGTTTCATGAAAAATTGTTTCATGAAATATACATGAACTGAACTGATCCATTCTTTAGAATAATATACATTGGTGAATTTTCGAGTACGGCGAATTTAAAATAATGTTCAGATTTTAAATTAAAGGTTCTTCTTAAATGAAAGGGAGTCCCGAAATGACATTTGTGCTTCCCATAGCTTCAGAGGTTAATGGGGCCCTGCCCCCCCCCCCTCCTCCACAGTCACACCCCTAATACATTTTCAATATGTAACATCTATTCGTAAAATTATAATTTCAAGTTTATAAAAGATAAAGTAAGTTAAAAATTAAATAAAAGTAAAATGAAGTTTAAATGCTGCCAATTAATATTTTGCGTTTTTTGTATATATATTATACCCTAATCACTTAACAGATACCTTGTAGTGTTAACAGAGAATGCTGCATTATATTCTAAATAACTCCATGAACGTGTAAAAAAAATAGCAGTTTGGATTTGAGAACTGTTTTAATATAGCTTATTAAATAATATTTATTAGGGCTGTTCTCAAATTCTAAATAGTTATTGTTATTCTCCCTCATGAAGTCATTTTTAAACCTAGGCACATGAAATGTTCACATTCACAAACTACAAACTACAAGCGAATAGCTTTTTCCCTTTTTCTATAGAAGAACACGTTCTTTCTGAAAATACTGTCAAAATTGACGTTTTGAACCAAAAACCCGACGGGAAGCCATAAAAAAGTCATGAGACAGCAATCGATTATAATTCAAGATATAATGCATTATTTAAAAAAAAAAAAAAAAAAAAAAAAAAAAAAGAAGAAGAAGAAAATATCAGAACCATTCAAGAGCCATGGCTGAAATTTCGTGATTTTTCTCGAAAAAATAAATTTATAAATGTCACAGAAAATTTCATAATTTTGAGCAGGGAAGAATATTTTTTGGGAATCTCCTTAACACTTTATGCACCAACGGTACTTATAAGTACTATTAAAATAACTTGTTATAAAATTCATTTAATACATCGATTATTAGTAATACAGTTTAGATTGAGTTACAGATACTTTACTTTATCTTGTTCCAAGAGCATTATTGGTTACGCACACACACACACACACACACACACAAAAGGATGATTTCTTTTGCCTTTGCATCCTTTGCATCCAATGGCGGATCCGTGGGGGAGTTAACGGGGGTCGTGACCCCCCCTCCCCTCCTGAACGTTCAAAATTTCCAAAGGAAACTTAAAAACATGAAACATATATTAAATTCTTTCAGATTCATCCTTTGCTCAACCATGAGAATCTTTCTGTCTCTTTTAAAGCTGTACTTAAATCCAAAGTAGGTAATTTCTGACACATCCATGCTGTCATTTTAAATCTCAGATGCAAGATATTTGCAAGTGCATTTACTCAAAACAAATGTGATTGATTAGCGTTTTCCATTTTCCGATAAAGGCAAACCATCTTTCGGGAAATTTCCTTAAACTGTGGGATTTAAAACTGAATTTCAGGCCGCGACTAACAATTGCTCCCTCCTGACGGCATTTTAATAACTGTTAAGTCCTAAAAATTTGTATATAATGCTCAATTTATTAAAGATTCTTTGCATTTATAAGAAAATGGGAAATTCTTCAATTTCTGGGTATCTGAATAAAATGTGTATATTTTATATTTTTTGCGAATATTAATGCGAATATATAATTACGAATATTATTTTCTTGGTATTTACAAATGAAAATAACTTCCCAAACGTATCAAAAATTTAGCCATTTTGGATGTGGGGACAACCTTCAATATAAAAATTGCTTATTAAGTGATGTGACCCCCCCCCCCAAAAAAAAAAGGAGACATGACTACCTTTCTAAATGGAGGGCTGCATCAGCTCTTGTTTGCATCTTTTCAGCTTTTCAGCTTTATTGACATTGAAAGATTGTGTGTGTGTGTAGGGGGGAGGGGTGTTCAGTTCGGAAATATTTCTATATTTCTATTGTAAGGACATTATATTTGTACATTTCCTAATTCTACGAAATGCTAACAAGTATTGTAAATAAAAGATTGGAGTGGAGTAATAAATATTGTACAAAATCCCTATAAATTTAAATTTAATTAATTAATTGTAATTGACAAAATCTTTCTAAAAGTTATTAAAGGATTGTGTCAATCTTCTGATGTAGTT
Source organism: Maratus speciosus (assembly GCA_963932465.1). Lineage (NCBI taxonomy): Eukaryota > Metazoa > Arthropoda > Arachnida > Araneae > Salticidae > Maratus > Maratus speciosus. The sequence goes on from OZ010797.1 coordinate 168,912,117, forward strand.
TCAAAAATTCATGAAAAATGCTTTAGAAGATGACATTTTCATGAATTCATAATTTAGGACATAAAGGGTTAAAAGCATTTGTTCTGAAATTGTACTGTATAAGCTTTAGAGGGGGGGAGGGGGGTCTCTAAAAAAATTCTGAATTTTAAATCCTTAAATTAAGTATTAGCCTTGTCCTAAAATAAGAATTTTTTAATCTCATACTCTAATAGATGGTACCGAAATATTTACATTATAATGAAAATAATGAGGTCTAATACAAATAGAATTGCCCCACCAGTGGCCGACAGGTTCTGCTTTCCAAGCTGGTAGACGGGAGGTGCTGGGTTCAAACCGAATCGCGCCCGTCGACCTAATCGTTCGGAGTTTTCGTTGTTTTCTTCGAACCGTGGATTTCCATGCGTAAATACGGGTTAGGTTCACTTAGAAAGACCTCCACGGAGGGCACTCTCCCCCTTTGGGCCTGTATCCTTCGTGTTGATAATTGGCCGTTATAAACACAACCAACCAAATAGAATTACAGTAGAGCGCCGATTATCGGAACTCCAATTAACCGAACTTCCAAGAACAGTCTATTTCTCTCAAAAAATTTTTCTAATTATGATGATATTATGGATGAGATTTAAGATGAAAAAGAAATTGAAGAAATGAAAACAAATGCTCTGAAAATGACCCAGGTCCATCACATAATGAAGTCTTTGAATGTTTGGAAACAGTTATGAAATGGCTACGCCGGCAGAAGAATGCTGATTTTATTCAACTAACGTATTTAAAAAGAATTTGAGACATGGCAGCATTGGAAAGAACGTCTTCTTTGAAGCAAGCAACAATCGAAAGCTTTTTAGCTTAAATTATAATGTTTGGAGTTCAGAAAATTATAAAAAGGGAAAAAGAAAATTTTAAATGATAGAAAAGTAAACAAAAAAAAAAAAAAAAAAAGTTTTTAAACACGCTATCACTAACTGGTGCTGCCAGTCCTAAGCCTGGATAAAGTGTGATGGTTTAAGTATAGTCAGGAACACCCGTTAAATTGTCTGTCCATTTATCCGAACTAGGGTCTGTCCCGACTTGTTCGGATAATCAGCGCTCTACTGTATTCTGTTTTTTTTTTTTTTTTTTTTTTTTTTGCACATATAGAATATCTGCCGAATCTTAATTTCTAATTGTAATTTTATAGTTATATGAGTTTTCTGCAGCATTCTTAAAATTGTTTGTTGTTCTGTGATTATTACCATTTTTATTACATGCATACATAATTTGTCGTATGAGGAGAATCGTGGAAAAACTTTTTTGCTCAAATTCGCTTGTCAAGGAACAATATAAGTAGCCTTTCTTCCAAGTCTTATAATCTATAAACTCACATTTCCGATAAAATTTATGGAGTAAGAATGCAGTGTAAATACTTCTTACTACAGGTGAAAAGGGATAAATAATGTTTCCTCATTCTGTTTAGAATTAACACTCCAAACAAATAATAGATCAACAAGCAAAAGTACGTGGGGAAGGAGGAGAGTAAACATACATCAAGATGACATTTCAACCACGCCTCCCCCATGGGAAACTCAAATGCGGTAAAAGGACGAGTCCATTTTCTCAAAATGTTCCTTTCATACGCCAGGATTTATAGGTAGTGATTTTTTCGTCTTTGTAGGCGTTAAAGAGTTAACAAAACTTCGTTACTTGGGGAAATAAGATAACTAAGTAAACATTTTAGAAGACGCATAAAATTTTTTAAAAATTGATTTCAGCAGTTACCGTCCATAGCCAATAGTATCGTTATTACATGACACTATTTAGCCAAACTTTAATTTAAACTACTCTTAAAACTACCGAAATCACATTTCCAGATATTATCATCCATAGACGGTTATGTATCCAATTCTTTGCGTGACCCTGTATATCATTTTATCTATATTCTACAGACATTTCTTAGTAAACTAAATGCAATTTAGCGTAAAAACGCAGAACTCTTTTAAAAACCACCTTTAAGCAATTTACTCTCATACTCAGTAACCCTTACGAATTATTTTGTGTAGCCCTGCATATGAACTGTAGCATTTATACACACAGTATAGTATGCATAAATGTAGTGAAACATAAAAGCGCATATCATAATTAAAAATTCATTTCTAGCAATCATTGCTTATGTACAATACTTCGGAGAAAAGTTGCTTGGCGAGAAAGAAGTTTGTCAACGTATTTTCTGACAACATATTTACTGCTTCATACTCACAAGCAATTTTTTCCATATGTATGCAATTTATTTAGGTAGTTGTTAGCTATCCCGTCGACCAGTTTCGCCAAATTATATAGATCGCCAAACCACTCGCCAAATTATACAAATTGACATAATTTTTATTTTAAACAACGAAAGATCAATTAAATTAGCAAAACATTAATAAAAATACAAATATAACGTCGAATTAAAAATCACTTGATGACGTAAGAAACACATGATCATGTTTAATGTCAACCATAATTGGCATTTAATCTTACAATTTGGCGACAGTAATTTGGTCGACGGGATAACTAACAAGTACCTTTATTTAATGTAAAAAAAGCTATTTACCCATTTTTATAAAAAACAGAAGTAATTTTGGCACAGATGTCATATTCGCCCCATATTCGCACGATTTTTTTCCGACGCCAATTTGGCGAAAACATCAACAGCATAAACAACAACATCCGGGTTACCATATCAAGCAAAATAACGACACTTTGGCGAGAGTTAAGTACCCGGTGTGTATATGACATTGGCGTCAGAAAAAAAAATCGTGCCAATATGGGGCGAATATGACATCTGTGCCGTAATTTTTGCACAGATGTCATATACGCATCGGGGTTGGCGTGATTTTTCTCTGACACCAATTTGGCAGAAATCTCGCTTTCGAATACCAGTTACTTCTACATTTTTAAATTATTTGCTATCATTTTGAAAAGGAAATAACTATAAATAAATAAAAGTTTGAATAATAGCTATAGAACAAAACAGTTTATATAATTAAAAACAGAAAATAAAAGCAAATAGACAATTTATTAATAAATAAAAAACAATAGCCTGGTTACCATAGCAGGCAAAATAACACCATTTTGGCGCCAGTTAGGTATCTCGGTACATATCTGAAATCTGTGCCGTAATTTGTATATATATAAAAAATATTATATATATTTAGAAACGATTTTTTTTATGTATATAAGTGCATATATAAATGAAAATAAAAGTTCATTAGATTTGTTTTCATAGCTGCTTATATTTTTGGCAACATATCTCACTTTCTGATGCCCGAATTGCGCCAAGCTTTTTTTAAACATGCGCTATAATGGAAAAGTACCTAAATAAATAATTAACAGAAATAACCAATTATACAAACTAAAACTTTTTATTTCAAGATCAAAGCATTGTTTTTAATTTAAATTAAAAATACATATATCCTTGGATAACTTTAGTTAAAATTAGGTTCACAGCTTAATATCTCATTCCATAAACCTAAACAAACACAAGTGATTCATTCATCGTGAAACTTAAAAAAAATTTAAATCATTGAGGCAATCATTCACAAAGTAAGTTCTCCAACAATCAATGGACAATATTCTAATGACATCATAGTAGGTAAAATGGTGGCGGTATCGATTGTTTATGGTTTGAAATCACAAAGATTTAATTTTGCAATGTCTCTTAGTTACATTATTTTATTGTCATATTTATGAGATCAGAACAAAAGCATATTTTTTCATTGTTTAGTTATTAAAGGCAGAAAAAAATTATAAATGCATGATTTGAAAAATTTAAATAATTTTCTTTCTTAATACTAAAAAATAACATCGGGAAGTAACAGCGGGTTTAAGTTAAATAAGTTTAACTGTTTAATTCTGTTGTAATGTTCAAAATAACTCTATTTATTAGATTTCAGTAAACAACATCAGAGCCCGATTAAACTTTGAAGTTAGCGGAATTACAATGTCATTTCAGGACCTTTCTTTTGGAGAAGCTTTTCTAAATTTCATATATACATGGAAACTCTTCAGTGTTAGAAATATTATTCTTGGGACTGACATAACATGAGAACGGCCTGCAATTTTGCACAAGTTTTTGAAAACTACTTTATATCAGAAATTTTGCTAAAAACTGGTTACTTTTTTGTTATAGCGGCCCACACTATTAGGATTATGACAACTTGTAGCCAATTTCGCCAACGTCGTAACCAAGATCGTGAAGCACACACATATAATGCCATATAATACCATTTCATGAAATTGCATACGATAATTAAATAGATTTTACCTTACTTCAAGTGTGTAATTTATTTATTTTTAAGGCTTAATAATCTAAATTGTCCAATATATGAATTTAAAAAAATGTAAACAAATATTGAATAGACATGACCGCAAAAAGCCTCAAACCTCATAACACTTGGAACCAAACTCTGCAGATTAGTGGTCTTCTACTGTACACAGTTTTTCATAAATGTGTTTTGTTCTTTAAATGTGTTATTTTCATCTATCACTGCGGAACAAGCGAGAAAACTCATATTCTTGCACATGAGTTGTATATATCTTTATATCTAAATTTCCGTCATTTTTGACGAGCTACCTTTCTAGTCTATTATATATATAAAATCCAAACGGAAATTTCGTTCCGAACGCCGAGATTTCGAGTTCTACCGCATGGATTTTTACGGAGCTTATACCGTTAGATACGTATCGTTTCGGGGAAGGTTTTAAGCTATAACACATCATTCTACCTAGATTAGTTATAGAATTATTACGGAAAATTCTATTATTTTGGACTTTGTTACTTCATATTTCCTTAAATATCTGGGCTCCTATTGGTCGTAGAGCTTAGATCTCGTGTCAAAAGTAACTCCGAAGCACCCAAGCAAACTTTTCCCCGCGATTATTTTGCCGTCTTCCGATTTCCTCTAACTCTATTAGAGGCCCGCGTAGAGCCCCTTTAATATATTTTTCGTAGTAATTTCAGCAATTATCTTAAATTATTGGTTAAGACCGCCACCCTGCCGATTCATGTATCTACGGAAAGGTTGCATGAAGGAGTTTCGTTCAGATACGCTTTCGTTAAGAATAGAGTGCGCTCCCTGGTGGTGGAATGTGGAACTAACATAACGCGATATTGTTAAAATTAGGAAATCTAACAATGCGATCTGTTTTAAACTTTGAGATAGTTCATAACACATAATCTATTATCTATTCTAGTATATATATATAAAATCTATTATCTATTCTATTATCTATTATATATATATAAAATCCAAACGGAAATTTCGTTCCGAACGCCTAGATTTCGAGTTCTACTGCATGGATTTTTACGGAACCTATGCCGTTAGATAGGTATTATTTCAGAGAAGGTTTTAATCTATAACACATTATTCTACCTATATTAGTTTTAGAATTGTGACGGAAAATTCTGTTATTTTGGGCGATAAGGTTACCATTTTATTTCTTGGCAAAATTCATCGTTGATAAAAAAAAAAATTGAAACGGCTATTAAACCTCGAAAAATAAAAAAAAAAACTGTTACTAATTTTATTTAAATGAAAAAAAAAAAGAAAAAAAGAAGAAGAAAATCCGTTTTAATGAGTGATAATATTAAAAAACGGAAACATTTAATCAAAACCTGAAAGAAATATTTGTAATGCTTAAAAATTAATTGAATAAGAAATATTACACTTGATACGCAATATTTGGCTCTTTATCGCTTGCGTTAGATATGGAAACGAATCTGAAAATTTGATTAGATGAAATTTTAACGACATTTTCTTTCTGTTCTGTTCTTTTCTTTTTTTTCATATCTAATTGTCGCATCATGTGACTTATAGAAGGAACAAGCAGATGTAATTGTGAGTCACATGTGTAATTACTATTTGTTTCTTTACAATTTTTTATTTTTCTTTTGTCGCCAAACAATGTGATTTTAAGCCAAAAATGCATAAGCGTGACATTAGCTTGAGGATGTTCTCACAAAATGGTGTTTTTTTAGGTGAAAGAGATCATTTTTTGAGTACATTTTCATATTCAATTGTAACTTATACAGATATCAGTTAATATTTTAAAAATGGAATCGAATACTTAAATTTCAGTGTGAATTTCTGCCAAATATTGTAAAATTATTTCATACTTTTTAAAATGTTTTTCGCCGTAATTCCGAAAGCATGTGATATTTATAAACTCGAACTCAGATCAACGAATATTACCCATTTTATTTAAGCAAATATTATCTATTTTCTCAAGTCATTTCGCCAATTTCATTTATAGGAAAATTCACAGATTCGAAATCTAAGAAATAAAGATAATTTTTAAGGAAATTTATGTTTTAATACGTTATTACTATGGAAAAATTCAACATTTTGAAAAAAAAAAAAAATACAAGTCTTTTGTAATTCGTCATTTCTTCTTCGTCTTTCTTCGTACTTTCTCCTCTGTTATGTAATATTTCAAATGATATTGGACTAATTTTCGATCATCGATTCACCGCAAAATCGCATATCTAATATAGTATATAAAATAAAGCCTGGATTAGGGGGACTAATTAACGCACAGCGCAAACTACTGAACCTAAAATCTTGAAAATCGTGGTAAAAATACTTCTTATGACATAAACTTCTGCTAAGAAAGGATTTTCTAAAGTGTCACCCCTAATGGTTTTTGCACGGGGAGGGGGAAAAAATCGAATATCAAAATTATGCGTCAAATGATAGCATATTTTAATGTAGTTTTGTATGCATAATCGAATGCTACCAAATAAATTTTTATAAGTCCAACAGTTCATGACACATTTCATATTTTTCTAATTTGGCGGTGTCTTTGGCATCTAAACCTCAAAATATCTATCATTACATCCGTTACTCTAGCAACGGAAAAAATTCAAATCAACCCTTTTGGCTAAAAAATAAAAACGGCTCTATGAGTTTGAAATAAAAATGCAAGCATCTTAATTTAAAAAAAAAATAGTGATTTTATGTAAAATAAAAGGGAAAAAATTACTGAGAATTTAGCGTTATAAAACAAAAATGGAAAAGGTACTACTTAGATATTCCGTCGACCAGAAATCTATCATCAAACTATAAGATTAAATGCCAATAATGGTTGATCGTAAATATCAAATTCACTTGAATTTAAACAAACTACACGTGTTTACGTCATCAAGTGATTTTAATTTCGACGTTTTATTTGTATTTTTATTAATGTTATACTAATTTATTTGTTATTTCGTTATTTAAAATAAAGATTATGTCAATTTATATAATTTGGCGAATGGTTTGGCGATTTATATAATTTGGCGAAATGGGTCGACGGGTTAACATGTAGTACCAATGAAAATATTTAAGTATGAAAGCAATGTTTGTAACGACTTAAAAATTATTTTCATATATATAAACTCGGTTTATGGCGTCAGATGCCGACATCCGAAGAATCTACAAGAGTCTTTTTCCATTTTTTCCGGTCATAGGTTCTTCAATGAAAGAAATTGGAATTGGAATAATATTGTGCGATTTATAAATTGCTCCTCGATAAGAAGAAAAAATGGGTACATTTATAACAACCGTGCGCACATCTCGCTGATAGCATTTTTAAAATTCCCAGTAGCAGTAGTTACATTTTGCGTATGTAAATTCAGTTTTTTAAATGAAATTAGTATAAGGCATGCATTTTAAATTAAATGAGTGAAAGGTTTGTGTTTTAAATGAAAATAATAAAATAAGAATATGCTATGAAAACAATCTTTATTGATTTATTACCTGCGCCCGGCTGACATAAAAGTGTCACAAAAGCCACATATTCACTTTTCTTTGAGTAGTTGCTCATGAGAATTAAAGTTAACCTTCCGTAATCGGATACTTCACATATCGGTGTATTAGCTTTAATGTTGAAAGCATCGTTTTTGTTTGAAGCGAAAACTTTACTATGAATTCTATTACACAAAATCGCATCATCATCATCTACTATATATTTACAACGGAAATTTGTATTTCAATCCGATTGTTTATAATACTTTCATAGGATATACCACAATTAGTTAGGTAATAATTTTGGAAAGGTTTTAGCGTATACATATTGTTCAAGGGTACTTAGTTATAGAACAACAGTAAAAGTTCAAAAATTAAGTGAACCTGATTATGAAAGTTTAGCTTTTTAAAAAAAAAATCTACAGAACATATTTTGTTACAAGTGGCCCTGTTGCATGACTTTTAGGAATGGTGTTAGTATATACGATTTCATTATATGTCGATTAGTTACAGAGGTATTAATTCCTGTTGTCATAACGGTCTCATTACCCGACCATAAGTGCGCTGTTTATAATCAACTAAAACAATTACTTCTTAATTGGTAAATTTTGTCCAGCGCTTAAGATAAAATTATATCGCAATGGCGTTCGCATCGTTTTCAGTAATGTGCAAGGTCAAGCTGAAGATTCATATTGTTTAAAATACAAGTTCAAATTCACCATTTAGTTTAATCCAAGGCTCATTTGGAAATATTGACCAGCGCAGCGGGCATAGCCTGCTAGTATATATATAAAATCCAAACGGAAATTTCGTTCCGAACGCCTAGATTTCGAGTTCTACCGCATGGATGTTTATGGAACTTATACCGTTAGATAGGTACCGTTTCAGGGAAGGTTTTAAGCTATAACACATCATTCTACCTAGATTAGTTATAGAATTATGACGGAAAGTTCTGTTATTTTGGACGATAAGGTTTACCATTTTATTTCTTGGCGAAATTTATCGTTGATAAAAAAAAAAAAAAAAAAAAAAAAAAAAAAAAAAAAATGAAACGGCTATTACACCTTGAAAAATAAAAGAAAAAACTGTTACTAATTTTAATTAAAAGGAAAAAAAAGAAGAAAAAGAGAAAATGAAAAACAGTTTTGGCGAGTGGTAATATTATAAAAAGAAAATATTTAATTTAAACAAGAAAGAGAATATTCGTAATGCGTAAAAATTTATCCAAAAAAAAGTTTGCAGTTTTAAACAACATTTGGCGATTTATCTATTGTGTCAGGTTAAGAAAAATGCGCCTGAAAATTTGATAAGACAATATTAGACTGACAATTTTGTTTTTGTTTTGGATTCTTTTTTTATTTACTTTTTATTTTTATCAAACGCATCCATCATTAGACTTAAAATAATGGTACTTGTGAATTAGATGTATGTTTATTTACGATATTGATTTTATCGCCAAATAATATGATTTTAAGCCAAAAAGCCATAAGCGTAGCATTTGGTTTGAGCGACGTTTACAATATTGGTGATTTTTCAAGCGGACGGCATCCTTTTTGGAGTAATCAAATTCTACTACACACATATATATGTATATGTATATAATACAAATGGAATTATATATATATATATATATATATATATATATACATATAATACAAATGGAAATTTCGCTACGGTTGCTTATAACTCAAGTTCTGCTGAACTTGCACTGTTAAATAGGTACTTTTTTTGGAAGGTTTTAGAATATAACATATCATGACGTTGTCTACGTTGCTTAGGTATTGAATTCTGGTTTAAAGTTCTTTAATGAGATGAACCAGATTATGAAAAGATAATCTACTGAAAAGATTCTGACGAATGTTTTTCGATAGAACTTGCACTTTTAATCAGATAATTGTACAGGGAAGGTTTAAGTATCTAACATATCCTTCTACCTTGCTCAGCTATACAGCTATGGGGAGAATTGCGTAATCTGGTGACCTCAATTATCAAAAATTTACCTTTTTAAAAAGTTCTAATATACTGTTTTTTCTAGGTTTGCATTGTTAGTTTGGTAATTTTTCAAAGACAATTTTAGCATATAATATATTGTTCTACATTGCTTAGTTATATATCAATGGGGGAAATTTTGGTAATTTTACAGTGTCCTTGGCGATCCTTGGCAATCCCTTGGCGAGATGCAGAAAATGGGCTTGACGGAAGAATTAAAGATTCAATGAGTATTTTTTGTTCAATAATTATAGAATTTATTTACTTTTAAAGAAGCCATTTATCTCTTTTTATTTAAAAACAGAATTAAATTGAATATTAATAACAATAGTAATAATATATTTCATTGAAAAGTTTGTTTTATGAATACCTAGGTAAAAAAGCATAAAAGTTCATCATATTTATTTTTATAGCTGTTCATATCATTTGTCCACAAATCTCACTTTTTGAAGTCCGAATTGCGCCATGCTTTAAAAAAAAAACCCGACAAGGCCCCTTTACTGGAAAAGTATAGAAAATTATTTAATCAGATGAACCCGTTTATGACCGATCTCAAATGACAGCATTGCTATTTGGCTAACCATCGTCGATTTGGGGAGAAATATTCGTTAAATGGGTTTAATCAAACAATTCCTGACCGATATTTGACATCAAACTTTATTGTTCACTAATATAGGCGTCAGAGTGGTCTCTGTTTTGACTAACACAATTTCCTTACAAATTTTTTCGTTTTAGATTTCACTTACAAATTTCGTAGAAACCAGCTACGCGAGAATGTTTTTTACGGTCTCTTAAGTTAGCCGGGCACAAATCTCGCCAATATCATTTTTTTTTTTTTTCAGGGCAGAAGCATATTTTATTTTTCACAAGTGTAAATTAGAAACAATACATTTATGATGAAGTAGAATATTTTTGTTTATAGCATTATTTGTTATTTTCATCCTTTTGAATTTTTTATGAAATGGGTGAAAAGCAACTATTTTAAATGTATGTAATATGTATATTTAACATGTGTGTATTTTAATTTAAAAGAGTGAAAGCTTTATATTTTAAATGAATGGCAATGGGAACAATACTTTGGTGTTTATCAAATGTGGCCGGCTAACATAAAAGTACTGTTGGGGGCTCTGCGGCTGTGTGGTCAAAGCACCAGTCAGCTAATCGCTTGTGCGTAAGAGTTTATGGGTTCGATTCCCGCTGGTTCCACTGCACACACTCTTTGTGTGGAACTCCCAGGGTGTATTTCACTTGTGTTGTAATATTTCCTTGTGCTATCTTGTCTCCGACTTATAAGCGGACTTTATGTCAAACACACAAGTCGTATGTTTGTTATTCAGTTAAATAAATAAAAGTACTGTTTTTCCTTGAGATTTTTGAGGCAACCTATCACAGAAATAATTTTAAAAAATGATTGGTGACCACAAAAAGACCCCTTCTATGACTGTTAATACTATCAGGAATAGTGCTAATATTGAATATTATAATAATATTTCGCAGATCAAACTAAAATACCGTGACAGTGACAAACATATATACATCTAACTGTAACCATTGATAAAAAAAATCAGGAAAATTGGAAAGTAGGTTTAGTTTGTAAAGTATGTATTAATTAAGGAAATAAATTACATAATCGAGTCTACAGACAATTGAAATACTTGGTACAAATAAATTATATAATCCAGTCTACAAACAAATGACATATGTTATCGTTCGTGGTTTGATGATAATTAACTTAATAAAATAAGTTAAATTGATTCTTTGTTTTTAAAGCGGAAATATTCCATAGAGTTTTATAGAGAATTGGAGTAATTTGGGACAATTTTTTGGAGACATTTTGCAACATTTACATGCCAAAATGTTTGCTATTGTGTCATTTATTTCAAACCTGAACATGCAAAGATTTTTTGTTACTTTTTCAATATCGGTACCTTGGCGGAAAAGGAAATTTGGCAATATATTTTCTGACAACCTATTCACTGTTTCATTTCATATTCACAAGCATTTTTTTTTTTTTACATTTTATTTAACGTAATAACGCCAATTATCTAATTTTATATCGAAACCCATTTAATACGTATGAAAAAACATTAATAATATACTTACATTTAAAATAAATATATTAAAGCAAAATAGTCCATCAACTTTGTTTTCATAACTGATTATACCATTTGGCAACAAATCTCACTTTCTGATGCCCTAATTGCACCAAACGTTGTAACTTGCTATTTATTGAACGTGAATCACTTTTGGCTTCAATTATTATTTAGTCGTAAGCATGCATTTTTTCATTTACTATTTTTCCAGTCGAAAATATTTTTTGTTATTAAGTAATATTAAGTTATAATTTCATTTTTTGCTGATTCAAAAATGGAAATGTTTACAGCATTGCTAAGAGACACAATTTCATTGTGTAGTTTAAATTGCATATAATTTAAGTAATTTAAGCATGTAAAATAAGTTTAAATTGCAGTAAAATAAAATATTTTATTGTATAATATTTATTTGTGTTTTTATTTTCAATATATATTTGTATTCATTTAATAAAATAGTTCTCGAAACTCTGTAATTTTGAAATGATATATTTTTTAAATGATAACTTTCGCGCCAACAATGTTAATTTTTTTTTTCAAATGCTTCGTTTGGTGCCAACAATTGCGCTTGGCGACAATGGTGTTGAAATACCAGAAAAGTACTAAGCATTTAGATTGCACATTGCAGCATGGATGCTATAATGTATAACATGGGACAATACACAATAAAAAAGGTGGTTTATATAGCTTCAGGTTTGCACTGAGACATTAAAATGCATTTTCTTTAAATAATTTAAAAATATTGATGAGGAAAGTTCTGTGATCGGAACTCTCAACATATTGGCTATTTTTAACGAGAATGCTGTGATACAAAATGAAATATTGTATATTGTACTATCATTCTTTACCAAATCCTACTGTGAGGGATAATATAAAAGAGTTAGACCGTGACAGCTGAAATTTTGTCTGCACAATAGAAAATATAATAGCACAATGGCGTTTATATCGATTGAGCACTGCGGAAGGACATTCAGTTAAAAGTCTTATTTCTTTAAATCACAAGACCAAACACATCATTTCGTTTGATTCAAGGTTCGCTTGGAAAAATGGACCAGCGCAGCGGGCATAGCCTGCTAGTGATAGTATAAAACATATCAATATGTATTTAAATAAAGTTTTGAAATTTATTAAATGCGATACTTTCGCATTACTCGTATACCAGGAGTTAATACACGAAGAAATCGCCAAAGATTTTCGCTACTTACTGCAGTCTTGTTTATTTTGATAATTTTGGCAGTTTAACACTAGAACGCCGGGGAAATTTATGTAAAAGAAAATAAGTTGAAACTGGTGTGAATCAATAGGAACTAAAAGATCTTCGTATAACACCATCAAAAATATTTAAATGCGCATTTAAAATTTTATGTAAGTTTTATAAAAATATATTAAACCAGAAAATTTATTTAAAATTATTTAAGCAAACTGTTTAACGTATTTTAGTGTATATTATATTTAACTTATTTTATGGAGAACTTTCTGGTTCAAATCGACAGTTAGTTCATTGGTCGATGTCGAATTGACACCTGCTTGGCGTTAAACGCGTCTACTGTTAACCCCTTAATTCTCGCTCCCGTCATATTCACGGGCTGTGTCTTTTGCTCAAATTGTTTGATTCCCACCAGTTTTATAAAATAGTGAAATTGGCTATTTTTTAATATCGTTTTTCCTGTCATTAAATAAGGTGAATATTTCTTTTTCATAAAAGTGGTGCCAATAAGCAATTTGAATTTTTAACCGTAATTTAATTCGAGCGTTAAGGGGTTAAATGAGAAGTTTGTGATATGTTTCCTAAATTTGTGTTTTATTTACATTATCTTATTTTACATTATTTTTATTTATTTATTGATGAAGTTTTAATCTCGTTCTAGACTATAAGCCGTAAACAAATGCTGAATTATTCACATTGTATTAAGTGTAAACCGATTATCTGTAGTGATCGGACTGCACGCGATATAGATTTTAAAATAATTGATGCTTAACAATTATTCAAAAAAGAACGATAAATCTTAGATCAGGCAAATATTATAAAACAATTTCCAACACAAACAGAATATTATTAATCCCATGGGTACACATTTTTGTCAGCACTGCAGGTAGCGTTTTCTTTTTCTTTTTTTTAAATTCCAACTCGTACGATTTTTTTAACTTCAAGAATCTTTCACATACACACAGTGATGGAACAGTGTAGCAGCAGAGAATCAATTAACACCGCAAAATTTTATTAGTATTCTTCATCTAACTTCAGGACAGAATTTCTGAAGTTTTTGAAGGTGATGAATACTATAAAAAATTTAGCGGTGACAATCGTTCAACGTCTGCGCCGATGTTCCATCACTGCATGCGCATTAACAACATGTAGAAATATAATGCAATTTCTTTTTCAATAAATAGTGGTATAAATAGAATATAAAAATAAGTGCCAGCGGACAAATACATGACCAGTCTCAGCCAGTATTGCCAGATTGGGGGCATTTTTTTGTCCCCAGATTGTTGATTATCACCGCTTTTTTGAAATAGAAATATTCGTCCTATTTAGAAATAGATTAAAAATTCCGAAAAATAAGGCGAATTATACTATTTAAAAAAAGTGGAAACAGTCAAATAATCCGAATTAAAAAAGTCTCCAATCTGGCAACACTGCCTCAAAAGTACTCAAGGGGTTAAGAAATTTATCTTTATGCAATGAAATCTGTCATAGTCCGTCATGGAACCGAATTCTTTTTTGCGTCTCTGTAAAAGAAGATAAATTCTACTTATTTTTTAACGGGGGTGAATGTGACAAGTTTTTATTAACCCCTTCGGGACCGACGGCTTTTGCACAAACATTATTCGGACGGCACCATTTTTTTAAAGAAGTTATTTTTATCAAAATAACCATGAAAATGCTCTAATTAACGAAATCAAAAGTTACTTCTTCTTTTTACTGGTTCTAATAACAAATTCTGTATGCATATATGTACCCATGATCTGTAATTGGTTAAAAAGGAACTTTTGCTAAATTTTGTAGATATGAGAAGAAAAAAAGGAAAAGAGCTATAAATAAGGATTAAAGCTTTTTAGGGTTCCGTACTTAAAAAAGTAAAAAACGGAACCATCACACGGTCACTTTCGTGTCTGTCTGTCACAGCCATTTTAGTCGTAAACTGTGGAACATGGAAAGTTCAAATTGGGAGAAGTAATAAAGACTATTGATCAACATATTTACAGATTATTAAACATTCACATATATATTTAGGGTAAATGTAGAGGGGCTAATTAAGTTACTTGAAAAAATATATTTTCTTTGTATGTCGTGTGAAAGCTTTCGTAACGCTAAACTCAAAAATACATATCTTTTAATTTTAGGTATTATATTTTCGTAGACTAGGGGGCTCTGCTCCCTAAGAGCTACGCTCACCAACCCTCGTTCAGACACCGCAAACTCTAAAAGCACGGTAATTTGATCGGCTTTTATAAAATTTCGGAAGAATGAATACAAAAAAAACAGTAGTTATCTCCTGGTTAACTGGTTGTTTTCGTTTTTGATTAAATCAGATCAGTGAAACATGTGAAAATAAGCTAATATAAAATGATTTAAGTAAACCGAGTCTTTGTCTCCCGGTATTTTTTAACAACGTTATAAGAAAGTTTTCTTAAAATAAGACATTTTAAAGGTATCGTTTTAAATCTTCCGTAATTTTCACCAAAGTTTCCTTTCTCTTTTTAATATTTATGTGAAAATAACTTTGTAATTAGAAAGGAAATATCATTTGCGCTGTCTTAGAATTCTCAACATAAGAGCAATACGACTCTTGTAGGTACTTCAATAACATTTGCATTGGTTCAAAATATCTCAATATGTTGATTGTCTGTAAGCAAGTAAACCTATTGGTTTACAATGGGAGTCTATGGAAATCTGGCGAAATATTAAAGATATCCCCAAGTTGGAGTCACTTTGGGCGACTCATTTTTGTCGCCAAATTTGTCGATATATCGCCAAGTTGGTGACAAACTTGGCGGAATTTGGCGACAGAACAGGTTCCCCCCCCCCCTTATAGGTACGACGCTGCATTAAATGCTGTTCAATAATCAATGAGATGCGTTTCATTGATATGATAGCGTAATATATGTTGCCGTTAAAGCGTATAATCCGTTATTTCATAAAATACCTAGTTATTTTCTGAAATAACTAACCAAGTCTGTTAAAGTGTATAAAATTGCTGAATTTTATGATTTAACTAGTTATTTTTATAGAATAACGATTGTCTAACCGTTAAAGTACTAAAGATGGCACACGAAAGCCGTTTGAACCGATTATAGCTCTAGATTAATTTTAACACAATTATTATAATTGGTAAATTCAATTGGCGGCTTCAGCCAGGAGATCCCTGGTTCGAATCCTGGTCCGGAGATTTTTCGTCCAGTTGGAGATTTACATCTAATATGATTTATTTACCAATTAGAATAATTGTGTTAAAATTAATCTAGTGTAATTTCGTATCCAGCGATTTCTGGAGTTCCATTACATGAGATTTATTCTGTTGAGCTGAACCAGGTTTCAGACCAGATGCTGTAATCATTAAGGTTGGCTGGGTGAAAAAGTTCCACCAGATTCGTCCGGGATAGGTCAGATGGCAGAGCACTGGCGGCTTCAGCCAGGAGATGCCTGGTTCGAATCCTGGTCCGGACATTTTTCGCCCAGTTGCAGATTTACATCTAATATTATTTATTTACCAATTAGAATAATTGTGTTAAAATTAATCTAGTGTAATTTCGTATCCAGCGATTTCTGGAGTTCCATTACATGAGATTTATTCTGTTGAGCTGAACCAGGTTTCAGACCAGATGCTGTAATCATTAAGGTTGGCTGGGTGAAAAAGTTCCACCAGATTCGTCCGCGATAGCTCAGATGGCAGAGCACTGGCGGCGTCAGCCAGAAGATCCCTGGTTCGAATCCTGGTCTGGACATTTTTCGCCCAGTTGGAGATTTACATCTAATACCGATTATAGCTGTCTTTAGTCAGTTTTGAATGGGTTATGGCAGTTTCGCAGTCAGACTTTATGCTGAATTTCTTAGAACTCTTCCTCGTTGCTAAAAGCATAGCTGCCAACTTGTACGAATTTTCCATACCACTAAAATTTAATGGAAAATTTTAGCTAATTGAACCGCCGAAATTCAAGCAATTCTAATGTATAAGTCAAAAATTTCTATTAAATTATAGTGGTAAGATAAATCCGTACAATTTGGCAGCTATGTAAATGTCTTTCGGAGTGCATGTTTTGTCGATATGTGTATTGAACTTGCATAATTTTTTAAACGGTGTATTTATGTTAGCGTTTTTCATTTGGGATTATTCTCAAAGATTCTTGCAATCTTTTTTTAAAACAATGACTTCTACAGGTATGAAAGATCAATCGACAACTAAGAAAAACTTAATGCAAGAGCGGCTGGAACTCATGTTAAAAAAGCGTGAAACAAAAAAAAAAACAGCGCTACAGTCATTCAGGGTAACTGTGAACCATGGGGTGTAACTTTAAACCTCCTCCTAATTTTTAATATTTTTCACTCCAAAAGACTAAATAAGCTCCAGAACTGTGCTGTGTTGAGAAAGTTCTAAACTGCGATTTCTACTCTTTATTTTAGAAAATAAATTAGCAACATTATACGCAATTAAATGCATCATCTAACTATTTTTGTGAAGTACTGTTTTCAAGGTAATTTTGAATGCTGTTTTGAAGTTGTAATCCAATTAAATTTTCATAGTAAGTAACAATATCATTTATCAGACATATTATTGTCTAAATGTTGTAAAGGTGGTAATATTTTGTGATTATTTATTTATTAATAGTTAATTAAATGTAAAATAAGAAGGCACTAACATTTTACCACATTTTCAGGGTAACTTTGAGCCAGCTCAAAGTTATACTGATGTTTATAATTTACTAATTATAGGTGCAACTGTCAAAAATTTCCCATATTTGCACGTATATTTTATATAAATGCCGAAAATGAACATTAGATATTACATGTAAATATTTTCCCAAATATGTGTAAAATACATACAATTCATTTAAAGGCGTTTTTCGGGGCGGAGCTACTCAAATTTGACATTTCATACATTCGGCATTTTTTATTCTTGTTTGAATAATACTATTACTAGTATGTTTTATTGTAACCATGGATATATTATTGAGATAAAACATTGAAAATTGTTTTCCACTGCATTTTTATGTTTTATATGAACAATAAACGTTTTTTTTTTCTTTTCTAAATGTTCACGGTTCTCTTCTTCCACTTTTCTTATGCCTGATATTTGTTGCAATATCATAAATTATACAAATCTTGTGATGTTGGGAAGTGTAAATTCGGAGTCTTTACATAGCTGAAAACATTTTTTGGGGTTCAAAGTTGTCCTAACTATACTACTTTTTTTTTTATAATGAATTATTTTAGATAATATTTATCAAATGGTGCAAAGTTACTCTAAATGGCTGTGTAACTTTGAAACAGGATAAAAATTCATTTTTTATAGCTTTTATCATTATTATTCCTTAATTTTTTATAGTCATACAATAATTTATTATCATTTCTTCCCTTTTATGCCCCTAGTTGCAACAATAGTCTTTAAATAAGAGTGTGGCATATGAAAATAGAGAAAATGTGGATCAAAGTTACCCTGAATGACTGTATACTTGCTCGTGGAAAAAAAAAATTAAATTCGATTGCAGAAGTAAGCACTGTGTGATAATAAAAAGTGTGCCTGTATAAAAAAAGTCTGCAATGCAATTCTAAGTGTCATCACAGCGATCCTTGTTCTGATTAATAATGGAAAATAAAATGACGGTATTCCATAAATTTTAAATTAAAATGCTCTTGCATTATTAATTTTTAAAAAGTTTATGAAGTGTTGCTATTAAATAACAATTATTCCTGCCAGCATGTGAGTTTTTAATAATATTTAAAATTATTATTATTTTTTTTTTGTTTCTTTTCTAAGCATTATTTATATCTTTCGTTTTGGATATAATCTTTGTAATATGTTTTAAAAAGTGTAAATGTTTTTGCCAATTGGGCAAAATACCTAATGCTTATGTAATGAAATTTATAAAAAATTAAATATAGCTTTAAAAATTAAATATAATTGCCACACTGCATTCTGTTGTTGTATTACTGTTTTACTAATATAAAAATAATATTATATTATATATTCTGTTTTTATATATCACTTATCAATTCATCTATTAATAATTTGGATGTAATTTTCGAGTGACTAACTATTTAGCATCCGTTAATTTACAAAACAACGGATTTATTTTAATGTAAAAATGATTATTTTAAACTTTAACGGTTAGGCAATCGTTATTCTATAAAATAACTAGTAATAATAATATAATAATTCTAAATATAATAATTCTAAATATAATAATTCTAATATATAATATAATAATTCTAAAAGATTATATCAAAATATGCAATAAATGTCTCGTGCAAGTAGATTTTTAAATTTAAACTGTTTGGAAATATTATGGATTGGTCATTTTAAATATGACGTAATTTCCTCCATTTACGGCATTTAAAGAGTATTAATGAATTTATTATTTTGCAATTTTCTTTCGCTTTCTCTTTTAAAATTCAAGTGTAAATATAGTTTTCATGACGTAATTATCAATATTTTCCTGCTTTTAATACGTAATCACTTAATTCTCATTTGAAAGTTTTTCCCTGTTTATAGTAGTCACGTGTAAATAAACGCTTAATTTGAAGGAAATATTATTCTTTGCGCTGTTTTTAAATTTGGTAACAATTTAAAATAATACCCTTTTCTAAAAGTAAAAAAAAAAAAAAACTCTCGAAATGCTGAAAACTTAAATTTAAAATAGAAATAAAACCTCAAAAAATGAGTAAAATAAAATAAATAAATGCAGTCTGCACACCAGGAACTTCTAATGTATAAAATGATCTAAAAAGTATTAAATTCCTATGTATAGTTTTTCCTCCTATAAATCTTTTTTAATGGAACCATTTTGTCCAACTTTACCATTAAATATCTCTTAAAATAATTCTTCGATTTGAAACTGTCTGCATCAGCGATTTTCATATTTTTGTGTACAATATTTTTCTTAATATTAACGAAGAAAGACCTTCGGTCACAAAAAATTCAAAACGGCGGCGGTGGCGGTGACGGCGTTAGTTACTTTTTTATTTTATTTTATTTTTTTATTTTATTTTATTTTATTTTTTTTAGAATAGATAGATATCGTAGAAAATGTAGTGCAAAAATATGCTCCCCCCCCTCCCTCAATTTCCGAATCTTCTGAATATAAAATTATGAAAAATAAATGTAGTAGACGTTAATTTAAACCTTGCAGGAAAAAATATAGCGATTACCCTAGATCACATACAGGGTGTCCATAATTAAACGACCCTACTTTAAAGTTGTCTACAGACAGAACTATTGTTCATAAAGTTGTGAAATTTTGTAAAATACAGAAAAAATTGATGGAATTTTTTTAAGCTAAAAAATAAAAAAATAAGAATAGTTCAAAATTTCGCCACCGGAGGGTGATTTTTGATAAATTACACATTTAGCATTACGATAGTAAGAAGCTTTTACCTATTTTGAAATAAATTTGTTTTTAAATTCTGGTCTGATTCAATCATTTCAGCATTTTACGAATAAAAGTTCTTTGCCCTGAAAAGGTTAAGATGTTAAGTAATAAAATGGGATAACTGTCATATAATTTAAAAACTCACACCGCAAATACTGTCTTGTAAAATCTTTATCTCATAATAATACTACTCGTGTTCACAATAATAAATTTTATTTTTTACCTCATGTATCGGCTGCTGAAGTGTTTAAGCGGCCGATGTGATGACTGTAAAATATAGGTCAATCGATTCAAATCACGGGTGTGGTTCAACATTTTTTATTTTCCTGATAGTGTTCGGTAGGACACGAGAAATTTCGTACGTTTGTATGAGGTACCTCTGAAACATTTTTGTCATGAAAATGTCATACCTCAATTGAATGAGGTAGTGAGGAGTTAAAACGCAGGAACTACAATTGAGTTGGGAATTTTGAGGAGTAGACATACTGACTCGACTCTCGACTCACTTGCGGAAGTAAGATTGGTTGGTTGGTAGTTAAGATGACGCAATCCTACTTTTCGTATCAAATTTATCGCGCAGGAGAAAATATTTCACCGTAAGCTTGAATTATTTTAGTTTTGATTTTATATAGAAGTCTTTTATATTAAACTTTGTTGGATGGTAACTGGAAACAGTCAAACTAGATATCTCTACGGGACGAAATTTCCAGGTAGCACACAGATATCGGCCAATGTCCCGATCAATATTGGCCGATATCGCGAAAGTCACTGAATGTCAGACGTCAAATTTACAATATCTATTGATATTCACAGATGTAACTTAAAATTAGTTTTTAAAAGAAAGCATCCAAACGAATTTTTTGCATTACTTATAACATTATAATACGTAAATAGTATTCTAAACAATAAAATTTAACAATTTTACTATTTTTAGAAAACTTGTATTTTTAATGCCTTATTTTTGATATTTTATTTACATTGGCCAATGTCTAAAAAATGATATTAGTATTCCAATATTCAGAGATATCTGTCGACATTCTTAAAAACAATATCCTTTTTCAGACATTTCAAGATATCTGTCGACATTTAGCATATCTGACGAAGTTTGTAATCTTGACGAAAGTGAATGGAAAGTTCTGAAGGACCGCCCATTTTTATAATTTTCGTTGGCCATGAAATTTGCGTTATATAAAAATTTTCTTTACAAATCTATAGTTATTTATATATATGTATATATTTGAAAAAAATAAAACAAAACATAGAAATCTGTTGAGATTAGAATGGAAAATTTTCTGTAGTACAATTTATTTAGAAATTTATACAGATTGCAAAATAGAAAAATTTATTAAGAAAAGCATTTCATATTAAAATCTATTGATAGTGCTAATAAAAACTTAATAAGGAAATCTGTAATTATTGCTCTAGAATTATTTGTATTTAAAATAATAATGTAGTGCCTATAACGATGTTAAAATATAACAATTGTTGGTTTTATAAAAAACGAAAGATGCTTTTTTTATTACATAAAGTTTTTCAATAAAAAAGAGACCAATTTATGTATTTTTTAATGGATACTATGTTTATCTTTTTTAAAATGCTCTCGAATTTCAGGCTTTTAAAATAATTTTATTTTTTATCATAGAAAGAATACGAGTTTAGTTTCAAAAGTAGGTCATTAGTTTTCAACATAATTTCTTTTTAAATTTCTAACAAACTTAATTATAAAAAGTGATATTTAAATAAATAAATGTTAAAAGAATGTAAAAGAAAAAAAAGTCGGTTGTGATTAAAAAAGTATGAGATAATTAAATTATAATTTTGTCAGACATTTTTTTCTGTCACTAATAGAAAAATCTACTCCCACCACTTTCTAATAAAAGTTTCTTTTTATTACAATTTTAGTAGGTTTTCTACCTGAATCTTTAGTAAGACTGAAAATCTCTTTAAGCATCAACTTCTAGCTCGGTGAGAAGTATACGTTCATCACAGTTTCAAATCTCAGTTGTAGGTGTTTATAAAGAAGTTAATGTCTAAAAAGTTATAATTTAATATTTAAAAATAGTGTTGGTGTTGGGTAGGACATGGAAATGTTTGGACGTTTGTATGAGGTACCGCCTAAAAATTTTTGTCATGACAATGTCATGCTTCAAAGGAGTGAGGTGGGTAGGGTTTATACGCAAGAACTACAACTGAGTTAGGATGGATGTAATTCCTCCCTCTTCCTCGGTGTATGGCTGTATGCTGCTTAACCTTCCGTCTACCAGACGGGTCCATTGGACCCGACATGTACATTCAAAATATTTATTCAAACCAGAAATTTCTTCAAAACAAACTAAATGATCAAATCAGACAATAATAAGTTAAATAAACAAATTAAATAGTTTTAAGTAAAAATTCTGGTGTAGAATGTTTTTATAAAACTTGAGTAAAATTTCCGGTAGTTCTAGGGTTAATGATCCAACAACATGAGGTTAGGGGTGTGGAACTTTAGTTATTGTCAGGAAGGTAAATTGAAAAAAATATAGTTCTTGGAAGAGAGAAAGGAAATTACTGAAAAGTGATGGGGAATGGATGTAGTAGAACGCTGTTTATGTGATTATTTGATGTTCTTTTACAGAAATAGTATTTTATAGACATAAACTATTGTACTTCTAAGGAATAAAATTGACTTTTGAAAATATAATTAGATTGGAAAAAATGTAAAACTGAATGCCTATCTTGAATTAAAGTTTTGTATATATAGAGAAAGAAACAATTCTTTGGAAATTCTTAGGGGGGGATTTTAGTAATTTTTCACAAAATTACTTACTACATATTATAAAACATATTTTTGGTTGATATGATTCATCTGAAAAATTATTTTCACAAAATACTTAGTACTGTTATATCTGATAAAATTTTTGTCTATCAAAAAAGAAAACTCATTATTTTCACTCCCCAAACTTAACCGACCCCCGTGCTTTCATATGACGCTATGATCAGCTTATTTATTTCTCAACAAAGTAATAAACCGGACATTTTAAACAAAAATAAATAAACAAGTAAAAAATAAAAAAGCAAAATAATTTTTAAATATAGGAGCATTTTAAAAATTAGCTGCCTGCTGTGATGAAGAGTGTATGCAGAAATTTTTAGTTATTCATTTTTACTGCAAATTAAGAAATGCAGGAGAATTTTTTTCAAAATTTTAAAGCTTTATATGCTAGGCAGGCGCAGTATGTCTGTGTGAGGTGTAAGGGGGGGGGGGGGGGTTAGAGCAATTTAACTTATGTAAAGCATGTTAGTGGTATTTCTGCGTGCAGGTAATCAGACGTAACAAAAATACTAATACTTTACACATTTTCTCTTACATATTTTTCGGATGTGGTCGGAGAAAAGGGATAAAAGTGCCGTCTTGAGACAACAATCGCTTAAATGCAAGATGTAATTCATTTATCAAAAAAAAAAAAAAAAAAAAAAACTGTTTGATTTCAAATCACTTTAATAATAATGCTTGCAAGTACCATGCTTTAAGTTTCAAAATTCAACGGATAGTTTCGCGTTGTTGGGAGGGGAGAAATATTCCTTTGAGAACCAAAATGTAATAACGTTTATATTCCAATAATATCTTTTTGCATTCAAAATTTTGAAAAAATACGATATTTGATTAGAATTCCAGCATTACACCTCTAACCTTAAGCTGTGTGACCTGTCTCGAACTCATGCTTAAATTTATCAAATTATAAAATTCCATACATTATCACGAATAAATATTATATTCATGACTGAAGTAGCACAGTTGCACACTTCAATTGTACTATTCCAGCCATGAATATTATTAATCCAGTTGGAAAAAAAATCCTTCTCTTCATAATGAATAAATATTAGTTTTATTTTTTTAGCTTTGAGCCCCCCACCCCCCCCCCTTTTATATATGACATGATTCCAAACCCACATCGTGCCCGTCGGCATAATCATTCAGAGTTTTCCTCGAATCTAGCTTAGCTAGCGTAAATATGGGTAAATAATATATCTTGGACCCCCCCCCCCTAATTACATGGAGGGTATTCGTTTGCCTGTATCCTTTGTGTAGATAATCGGCCATAGCAAAAACATCACTAATACTATAACTAGCGACGGAAATTCAGGGCGGCAGATTTTTATTTTTCTTCGCTGTCACGTCCGGAAATGCATTTGAAAATGCTAACTTTTGCAATATTTTCTAAAAACCCTTCTGCTTTTATTGAAAAATGGAACATATTGTCCGATTATACAGTTTCTGCATAAAAGAATTTCAACATTTAAATGCATTTGCGAACAAAACAAATTCAAACATGCATTAAAAAGTTGTAGTTTGGATTTAAAAGCAGTCTTAAAATTTCTTTAATATAAAATAGATGTTA
Source organism: Maratus speciosus (assembly GCA_963932465.1). NCBI lineage: Eukaryota > Metazoa > Arthropoda > Arachnida > Araneae > Salticidae > Maratus > Maratus speciosus. The sequence goes on from OZ010797.1 coordinate 168,936,909, forward strand.
TGTATATAATTATAAATTACTTTTCATGAATGAATTAATATATATATATATATATATATATATATATATAAGCTGTTCTGTAATTACTTATGAAAAACGAAATGAATGCTTTTATGTTGCACATAAAATACAACTTAAGGGGCAAAGGAACACGTTTGTCGCGTTGAATTTTTCCGACAGATGGCTCTGATTGCAACAGGGTATCCGAAGTTTGGCGAAATGAGATTTTTAACGAAGAAAAAAAGATAAAAAAATAAAGCACTCTCGCGCCAACATCTGGTAGTCTTATCACTCACTGGAGGCGGAGTTTATTCCCTACCAGCTGCATGACGTGCCTTATGATCTCCAATCATGAACATCTTGGAAGGAAAAAGATGCTTTGTTGATTTTTTTGGGAACGGTACAAATTACTGGAACGTGGATATTTTAAAGAAGTCTGATTTTTTAAATAAAATAGCAAGAGCACCTTTTTTTGTATAAAATTTTCTTTTTCAGCAGAGAGGGGAGGGGGAGGGGGGGAGAGGTCTGTCCCGGCCCGAAAGAGAAATAATTAGGCCCAACTCGGCTGGTTTGTATTTTTTTTCATTTCACGGCCCGGCGCAAAAATAAAAGAAATCAGACTCCACTCAATTTCCACCAAAAACGCCGACTTTTCTTAACATACAATTGAAATTCTTTTCTGGAATACTGCATAAATATTTATGGAAAGTTTTAACAGTATATTTTAGAATTTAGATTACTATATGTTCGCGAGGTAGAATATACAGAATAGTAGCATTAATAAACACTTAGACTCATGAGACTCTTAAATTTAAGTTTAGATTTCTTAATATCATTAATATGTTCAGAATGAAAGAAAAAAGATGGTTAAAAACATTATAGCTTTTGAAGCTGTATATATATATATATATATATATATATATATATTAAGAGATTTTTGAAAATATTTTTCTATAATTTATTAAGGTATATTTCCAAATTTCCCGTTACCAAAAGTTGTTTATTACTACTAATCTTTTTTCAAAACAAATTACTTGCCCGAGGAGTCTACTTCAGTCATGTGAAAAGACCCGCTCGCTAATGTTAGTTCAATGGGAGAAATTTTTTTAAGAGGCTACTTCAGTCAAACGAATAGACTCGTTCGCTAATGATAATCCTATGGAAAAAATTATAAAGATATCTCTGTCGCATTTCAGTATTTTAAAGTGATTTTTTTTTTCATAGGATAACCGAGATTGATTTGTATGCAGGCCGTTTTTTACTTTTTCGATTTTGATTGCAGATTTTTTTTTTTTATAAGGATGCTTTTACTTTCGAAACCGGTTTCGAAAATGAAAGTGTCCTCATTAAAAATACATGTAAACAAAATGGAAAAAGTAAACAACGGCCTTTGTACAGATCGATCTTAACTATTCAATGCAAAAAAAAAAAAAAAAAAAAAAAAAACCATTTAAAATTATTGAAATGCGACCGAGATATCTTTATAAATGTCTTCCATAGGATTAGCATTAGTGAACGGGACTTTTCGTTTGATTGATATGGCCTCTTAAGATATTTCTTTTGCATTGCAATATTTTTAACAGATTTTTTTTTTTTTTTTTTTTTTTTTTTTTTTTTTTTTTTTTTTTTGCATTGCATAGCGGTCGATCTCTATACAGGCCTTTTTTGTTTTGTTTTACTTTTTCGATCTTGTTTGCAGATTTTCTTTATTTTCTTATTCTTTATTATTTTATTTATATTTTATATTTTTCTTTCATGTTCTAAACCGGTTATCCTGATTAAAAACAACTGCAAACAAAATCGAAAAAGTACAAAACAGCCTTTGTTGAGATTTAACTCAGATATTCAATGCAAAAAAAATTGCGATTTAAGGATATTGAAATGCAAACGAGATATTTTTAAAAAATTCTCCCATAAGATTAACATTAACGAATGGGCGCCTTTCGCACGACTGAAGTAACTTCTTAAGTCTACTACTGGCCCTCGTATTTTATCGGCTTAATTTCTATATCTGGTAGATCGGCCATTTAAGATTTAATCTTTTTATGGGCATGGACCGGGGCCATAATTTTGGATTCTTCTCGATTTTTTTCTGCCGCCCAGTCCGTTAAAAAAATCGACTTCAATCTACCGGCCCGTTAGAAATTTTGACTTTACTTTTCCGACCGGATACGGGCCCCGATCCCATGCAGATCTCTAGGAGGGGGCATTTCAAGAGTTTCCGTTGTGGGTCAAAGTTTTCTTTGAGCGGCAGGCTATGAAGTAACGTGCGGCATTGCGCGAACCATCCACAAAGTAGTAAAATCCCGTATAATAAGAAATGCTGTGCTCTATTTTACCTTCCTTAAATTTTTTCACGAATACTTTTTAATTTCCATGGAAGTGATTTTTTTTTTCTTTTGCGGAATTTCGTAAAGTTAATTCGTGACTTGTTCGCGGAAAAGACTGCGAATTTCTACAAACAATAATGGAAAAATACCGTGAATTTTGCCAAGATCACGGAAATAAATTTCTTCAATCGGTCGCAAAAAAAAAAAAAAAAAAAAAAAAAAAAAAAAATCGTCTACCAACTGCAGAGAAAATAAATTAAATAAAGTATAAAAATGCTAGTTTACAAAATCATTCCCTTTTTCTGATACAAAGTTTTAAGCAATCAATTAAAAGAATATACAATTAGATACCTTTGGTAGAGATAACAGAAACTTGCTTATCTAATTATCTGCACTATATATTTATTTACACTTCAACTCAACACTCGGCTAAAAACATACTAAAATAATTTTTCTGTATATAATCAAGACGTACTCAAAACTCAGACTTTGACTCCATTCTCTAAAAATTATGTTTCAGTCATTTTCCGCTTTTATGTAAAAGCGGAAAAATAGTTCGATTACAGTTTCTGAACAAGAGCACTTGCCAGTCTGATACGTTTACGAACAAAAATTTATCGGAAAGTAGCCAGTTTACATTTGAGTCTTTTTTTTTCAATTTTATATAATTATATATTATATAATTATATATTATACAATTATACATTAATAAACAATTTAAAAAGACATAATGCTGTAAAATCCATTTTCAGCAATTGCTTAAGATTTCCATAAGTTACAAAAGTTAAGCAAAAGTATGTTGTAAAGATTTACATAAGTGTAAAAATGCATACCACTCAAAATTTGGTAACCTAATAAAGATGTGTGAGATGTAAAAATATATCCCACAGTGGAGAACTCACTTCCAGCAATTATGGATTTTAATCAGTTCCTGTGCCTGTAAGCAAATTTCGTGTCTCTCTGTAAAGGAACGGTAATTGCTATAGAATATAATATATAGAAAAATATTTTGTGTACTCCAGTAAGTTTCATTATGTTTGATGTATCATAAAATTATTATAATGCAGCTCAAACGTTTTTTCCTCATAGCTCATAATGTAAAGGAATTCTTTTGTGTGTCTTTGTAAACGAACCACAAATTCTACACACTTCTTTTTTACTACCGAACATTCTGTAAAAAACCTCAATAACATAAAAATTTTATGGCAATCCGAGTTCTATCTTTACGAGAGTTTGAGCATGGCAGGCAGAGAAACCAAATTCATAAACACTTTTCAACTGTGTTTGGAAAGTTTTAAAATGCATACGTATTCAGAAATGTTTAAAAATCTGTCACAATTTAAGAATAATTTTTTATATGAGTATGATCTGTTTATTTATTATGCATTCATTTATTACACATGTAACAAGTCCAAGATATATACACTTGGAAGTTGTATTATTAACATTATTTAATATATTTAGATTATAATTTAGTTGTCATTTTCACCAGCGCTATAAGGTTTAATGTCATCGGAATGTTGTTTCAATAGGTTAAAGTACCACAATATTCAAGTAAGTTATATAAAGCAGGTCAACTAATTAAAAATAAAAGTAAACAATTTATATATTGATATCTTTTCAAAACATTTTTAAAGCAAGCCCGTAGCTGGAGAAGGGGAAGGGGGGGGGGGGGCAGAAACAGTATTAGTCATTATTCGTGCTGGAAATGTTTTTAACCACCACAGCATGTTGACTCAAAATCATTTTTCTCAAAGAGAATACAGCCTTGGGCATTTCTTACATTGTGGAGATTATGGGTCCCTATATTATAGTACGTCTTTGCTCCTCGCCAAGAAACCTGAAACTAATTAGTTTATATTACAGCAGGGATCACACACAGATACAGTTCCTCCCACAAAGGTTTCAGTTTCTTCTTCTCTACACCAGACCAGTTCCTTCCTATAGGTGTTTATACAATTGTACCACTGAAGTATATACTGCCTTTTTACTGTGAAAAGATATTCTTATCAGTAAAACGCTTTTTCATCTCTGATGACAAATACAGTAAACCTCCCTAAAGCGACCACGTTCCGTTCTAATAAACATTGGTCGCTTTGAGAGGTGGTCTCTTAACGGAGATCAAGTTTAAATCTAGATTTTAAATGTTGAAAATAAGTAACAATTAATGTTACTAAAATTTATTTTTCACATTAGGAAAAAATACGAAAATTTAAGTATCAAAACAAAAGTTATTTACATACGTTTTAATTACTGCAGAGTTTAAAAAATTAATACATTGACATTTGCTTTGATTTTACAGTTTTACCTTCTTCAACTTTTATTTCGAAGTTCAGTTAAATAAATGCATTTTATTTTATTTTATTTATTTATTTATTTTTATTTATTTATTTATTTATTTATTTTTATTTTATTTTTTTGACGGGAACAAATAATGAAGATTTTATAAATTTATCTATTTCTTTGAGGGTTTCCTCACAGAATAGGGCAGGGGAGTTTATTGACCGTCATCCTTAATTTGTCATTAGAGTTAAATTCATTGCCTAAAGAAGCACAAAGGGGTTTAAACAAAAGTTACTGGAATAAATAAAAATTCTAAGTTTGATGAGTAATGCGCTCTCCGGAATTATTCGCTGAAAAATTGCGTCTTTACCGAAAAACGAAAAAAAAAAAAAACCCAGTTCGTTCACATAGTTTTTGAATAAGAGCACTTGCTAATCTGATACGTTTGCAAACAAAAGTTATTTTTAAAATGTGCCAGAAAGTAACCAGTATAAACTTGAGAAGAAACTGCTGAAACTTTTTTTTCAATTTTAGTTTCTCATATAATGAAATGCGACATCTAAAAAAACAATTCAAAAAATTCATAATGTAGTAAAATTTATTTTCAGCAATTGATGACCATACTAATGTGTACGACTTCTTTTTTGCAGTCCTTATAGGATCTACAGAATTAATACACACCGCGTAACACACTAAAAATTTGATACGTTTAAGCTTGAATTTCACAGCTAAAAACGCAAATCCATAGCAATAATCGATTATAGTCAATCTTAAAACCGACTTTTTATGCGTAAAGGAATGATAAGTCATAAGTGTTATGCATTCCATAATCTAAAAAACGTTTGCAAGGGAATTTTACCTAGCAAAATTAATGGTAGTTCTGGAAATCGGTTTACTTCATGTTTTTTGGGTCGCTGAATCCGAATTTGTAACTGCCCACCAAAATTTTCCCCGGCAGCCCCGCCAAATTTTGGTAAAAAGACCCCCCAAAAAGGTTTTTATTAAATAAATCAATTTTTTTATTCTTTTAGGGGAAAAGTATCTAGAAATTCAGAAAGTAGACAAAATTTGCAACAAATTAGATAGATGACATTATGACTTAGGATGAAGGGGAAGGGGGGATCTGCCTCGGAACATGCACGCGGTGCTGTATGAACTAAGTTGCGCAATTCCACTTAACCACTCACACGTTTACATTCGCCCTCCCATCTCCCCTCCGAACTTTCCTTATAAGGGTTTACTTTAAGTTTTTTGCGTCACTGAATCCGAATTTTTAACTTATCCCCAAAATCCCCCCCCCCGAAACCCCCCAAAATAGTTGTTATTAACTTAAATTTCTTATTATTTTAGGGGAAAAGCATTACAAAATTCAGAAACTAGACGAAATTTGCAACAAATAGGATATACGACATTATGACGTAGGATAAACGGGGAGAGAGGGGGCTGCCTCGGAAATTCCCCGCGCTTTTCTCAAAAACCACATTTTTTCAAAAAATCAATTTTTGGGGGGGGGGGGGGGGTTGCCGTGTGAAATTTTGTTGGGAAGTTACAAATTCAGATTCAGTGACCCAAAAAACATAATGTGAGTCGAAATCCAGAACTAGTATTAATTTTGCCAGGTAACATCCCCTATTGCCTGGACATCATAACTTAGTGCACGTAGCGCCGCAGTGCATGTTCAGAGGCAGCCCTCCCCCTCCCGTTCATCCTACGTCATAATGTCATATATCGCATTTGTTGCAAATTTTGTCTAGTTTCTGAATTTCTTAATGCTTTTCCCCTAAAACAATAAGAAATTTAAGTTAAAAACAACTATTTGGGGGAGGGGCGGTCGGGGGGGGGGGGGGAATTTTGGAGAGAAGTTAAAAATTCGGATTCAGCAACCCAAAAAAAATTAAAGTAAACCTTATAGAGAATGTTCGGAAGGGAGATGGGAGGGCGAATGTAAACGTGTGAGTGGTTAAGTGGAATTGCGCAACTTAGTTCAAGCAGCACTGCGCGCATGTTCCGAGGCAGATCCCCCCTTCCCCTTCATCCTAAATCATAATGTCATATATCTGATTTGTTGCAAATTGTGTCTACTTTCTGAATTTCTAGATACTTTTTCCCTAAAACAATAAAAAAATTGATTTTTTTAATAAAAACATTTTTTGGGGTGGGGGGGGGGATTTTATCAAAATTTGGGGGGTTGCCGGGGGAAATTTTGGTGGGAAGTTAAAAATTCGGATTCAGCGACCCAAAAAACATATAGTAAGCCTTTTTCCAGAACTACCATGAATTTTGCTAGGTAGAGCCCCTATACGGTCTCTATTGTCTGGACTAAAAAGTTATTTTTAAAATGTGTCAGAAAGTAACCAGTATAAACTTGAGAAGAAACTGCTGAAACTTTTTTTACAATTTTAGTTTCTCATAAAATGAAATGCGACGTCTAAAAAAACAATTCAAAAAATTCATAATGAAGTAAAATTTATTTTCAGCAATTGATGACCATATTAATGTGTACGACTTCTCTTTTGCAGTCCTTATACGATCTACAGAATTAATACACACCGTGTAACACACTAAAAATTTGATAAGTTTAAACATGCATTTCACAGCTAAAAACGCACATCCATAGCAATTATCGATTATAGCAATCTTGAAACCGATTTTTTATGCGCAAATGAATGATAAGTGTTATCCACTCCATAATCTAAAAAACGTTTGCAAACAAAAGTTATTTTTAAAATATGTCAGAAAGTAACCAGTATAAACTTGAGAAGAAACTGCTGAAACTTTTTTTTTCAATTTTAGTTTCTCATACAATGAAATGCGATACCTAAAAAAACAATTAAAAAAATTCATAATGTAGTAAAATTTATTTTCAGCAACTGATGACCATACTAATGTAATTCTTTTTTTCAGTCTTTATATGATCTACAGAATTAATACACACCGCGTAACACACTAAAAATTTGATAAGTTTAAACATGCATTTCACAGCTAAAAACGCACATCCAGCAATTATCAATTATAGTCAATTCTGAAACCGAAATGACGCTCCGGTAAAGTGTTAGGTGAAGACGAAAGAGCAGTCGTAAAAAGTTAGAACTCTGATTTTCTGGTCAGAATGGGGAAAAAATGGCCATTTTTTTTTTTTTTTTTTATGTCCAATTTTTTTGCCATTCTGACCAGAAAATCAGAGTTCTAACTTCTTAGGACTGCTCTTTCATCTTCACCTAACACTTCATTTATAATGGCTGTTGCATAATAATGGAAGCCACCAGTCCATCAGAAGGAAATGATCCATTCCAAAGGTATAATCCTTCATTTGGTGACCCTTCCTTCTGCCGCCCGGGGCACATGCTCCCCCCCCCCTTATTTTCGGCCGTGTGAGGAGGTATACACACCACTTAGATGGCACATTTTGACTTTCAAAAGGTTGTTAAGGCCCCTTCAGATTTCTGAAGGGGATCCTCTTTCAGAAATCTGATACTAAAAAATAGATGTGATGGTTATGTTTTTTAGCTTTCGATAATTGGTTCTTATTATTTTTTAGTGCTGAATCCAAAAATGATCTTCATTTTTTACCATACCATTATGTCAGGATTTTGCACAAATCGCAAATTTTTAAAAAGTCGAAATATTGCGAAAATCTGCTACTATAAAGAAGACGTAACTTTTTTTTTTCATAATACGTTATTCATATATTTCTTTATACTATGCATAATGTGTATTTAAAATCCTTACAATTTTATTCCATGTGTGGAAGTTTCTTTGAATCGCTCATGCTCTACTTCGCGCTTTTTCTTTTATCTTGTCTTTGGGGTTCATCTCGGTGTTTTATTTTGGAGGTTGGTAAGGCTGGGAAATTTATCGCAGATGTATTTAAAACATTTACCTGCTTTTGTTAAGACTTTGACAAATTGCTTTCAGATATTTCGCTATTTTTTTTACTTTTTAACTTTGAAATTTATGATTTGCGAAAATTCCGACATGATAGTTAAAAATAAAGGTCATTTTCAGATTTAGCGGTGTAAAATACATATAAATTAATTATCAAAAGGTAAAACACACAACCATCGCATCTATTTTACAGTAGCAGATTTTCGCTATTTTTTTTCTTTTAATCTTTGAAATGTACAATTTGCGAATGATTCTGACGGGATGGTTACAAATAAAGGTCATTTTCGGGTTCAGCGCTAAAAAATGCGTAAAAATGAATTATCAAATGTTTAAAAATACAATCGTTGCAGGCTTTTGTTATTAACGTTGTTAAAACTTCACTAGAACTGAAAATAATAATAATAATAATAATTACCATAGTATATGAGTAAAAAGAAAAAGAAAAAATAAGACATCTAATAAATAAATTCTGTTATACCGTTTTAAATTTTTAGACCTAATAAGTAACAACAAATCATATTTTGATGAGACGGGGGATTATATAATAAGACTGTTGGTTAACCCCAAGTGTTTCGGTTAATCGGACGTAGGAAAATAAGAGTCTATAATACTTTGAAATCGCATTAATTATAATTATTTCATATTCATTTAATAATTAACTGCAAGGAATGATTTGACCAACAGAAATTATGATTACATTGATCATATGTCATTCGGTATCGCAACCCCCCCCCCCCCCCTCACACACACACACACAAAAAAAAAAAAAACGATTCTCTGGATCCGCCCCTGGGTCGGGTTGACTTTCTTTATTTCGGATTGTCTTTTGACTTTTGCAGGCCGGGTTCAAGTTGATTGATTTTCAAGTAAATGTCCAAAATATTTTTTCAGGTGAAAATCTATATATAATAGGGTTTTCGAAAATTGGATATATTTATTGAACGCTTTTTCAATTACCAACACCTTTATAATTTTACGGTTTTTCCTCTGAATAATGGATACCACCAAATCTACAGACACATAACGTGTGTGTGTGCATAAGTTATTACTGATACTTTTTTTTTTTTTATGTTGCATAAATAACGAAATGTTGGCAATATTTTTCATATTCCAAGAGAAGAAGAACAAGTTGGAAATTGTACGTCAAATGTGGCAAATGAGGTGCGTTCGTACTATAACTAGTCTTATAAATATTCAGATTTTGCTACATCAGTCGTTACACTCTTATGCAAAAATGCCTGAATACAAAATTTATTACGATTCTATATATTTAATTCAGTAATACGGAAATAATATGACTCTATCTTAAATTGTCATCACCATGTCATCACCATGGCAACCTAGAATCATTACCTATCATTGGATATCATTGAAGTAATTGCATATGATAGCATTTAATAGAACGAAGAAAACTTTTAATAATCTCTTTAAGTTTTGATTCGATTTTCATAAGATTTAAAATGACTCGACAAAATTCTGGAACGATTATCTATATTATATTTCAATCCATTCGGTTGTGTAGTTTTTGTGCCGTTATATGCGAACAGACGGACGGACCAGTCGACGGCTGTACGTGCTACGTATTTACATTAATTACATTTCCCCATAGATCATAATGCAATGGAATACTTTTGAGTGTCTCTGTAAATAAACTATGAACGCTACATACTTTATTTTTCAATACCGAACATGGCATAATAAATCTCAATAACATGTACCAATTATAGAAAAATTCAACTATATTAATATGCTTAACCACACTCATTAATCAGATACATGATTCAATCAGTGGAAATAGTGTCATAATTGAAAAAAAAATTACAATGGATTTCATAAAATGTAAGCAAATTAAAAGGATTGCATTAAATTATTCACTAATTTTGAAAGAACAGAATGCAGATGATTGTGAAAATAGTATTAAGTAAACTGTGTAAACAAAATAACAATAAGTAATGTATCTTAGAAATAAAATATATTATAATAAAAAATAAAATGTGAAAATAGCGCGCAGAGCATAATTTAAACGTACAGGTTTTGAAGGCTACGAAAAATACCAAATTCGAGCAAAATGAAACTTCTAAAAAAAGAACATTAGCCGCTCTAGGTCTACTATCTCGGATGGTTAGTAAGTAACTATAAAGAAAGATAACAGCTTAGCGCGAAATCCTTTGTGAATGAAAGAAAGGAGTGAAGTTCCTCCTCAGTCCTCAGTAGGGTTACTATTGCCTCAGGTCATATAAGAGGGGCTTTGTTACTGTAGTAGCCAGAAACTCACTCGTAGCTTAACTTTATCTACAGAGCAATAATTTACGGGCGTGTTTGTGTTACGCATTTTCCTGAATTTATGAGTGAGCAATTTTCTCGTCATCAGGTTTTGGAAATCTTTTTTTTTAAAATAAGTGTTGCCTGCTACAAAAAAAGTTTACAAAGCCAGGTCCTGATTTATTAGGATAAAAGCAATTGTAAATTTATTATTTTTGGAAGCTCCTGTTTCAGTATACCTGAGTAGAAGTACATAATACTATACTAATCAAAATATGAGCAAACATTAGGTGTCAGGTTGTAGTTTAGGCGAAATTAAATAAGCAGGGTCCAACTCAAACTATTTAAGGGTCCGGGGCAAGCAGGGCCGAAACTAGGGGGGAGGGGCAGAGGGGGCGTGTACTTCGGGCGCCAAATGAAGGATTATACCTTTGGAATGGATCATTTTCTTCTGATGGACTGCCGGCTTCCATTATTATGAAACAGCCGTTATAAATGAAGTGTTAAAAAAATTATGGCCATTTTTTTTTCCCATTCTGACCAGAGTTCTAACTTTTTACGGCTGCTCTTTCATTTTCACCTAACACTTCATTTATGACGGCTGTTTCATAATTATGGAAGCCGTCAGTCCGTCAGAAGAAAATAACTCGGTTAAAATTCTCTTTGTAAATATACTTTTCGGAAGAGGGGGGGCGCCAAAATCCATGTTTGCTCCCATGTTGCATGAATCCATGTTGCAAAAGGCTAGTTTCGGCCCTGGGGGAAAGCCTCATTCTGGGGCCCTCCTTCTATATATTCATAGAAATTGCTTGTGAATTATCCTTTAGTGACTAATAAAATTTTAGTTGTAATAAATTCATATGCATTGTATATACATAAATCTTTGATTTTTTTTTTTTTTTTTTTTTTTTTTTTTTTTTTTTAATCAAAAAGGATTTGGATTACTTATGACCAGTTTTAATCATTTGACATCATCTTATCTATAATTCTGATTGATTTCATGGAGGCTCCTCAAATAAACCCGATCTGTGCAGTTCTCTAATTTTTCTCTCTCTCTGCAAATATATATATATATATATATATATATGTGTGTGGGTGTGTGTGTGTGTGTGTGTGTGTGTGTGTGTGTGTGTCGCATTAAAAAAAAAAATAACTAGGTTAATTTTACTAGTTATCTTCAATTATATTCAAGCCGGAGTTACAATAAGTATAAAATGAAATAAAGTATTCTTATTGGAACTTATCAACTGAAAGATGTGTGATATAAATCAGTTGGACAGTTTGTATGGGGAAATAAATGCAAACATCTAAATAACAACAACAACAACAAAAGTAGGGAAAGTGGGAGAACGTAACACACAGTTAATTTCAACACAGTTAATGTTAGCAAAATAAATTGTGCTACTTTATTAAAGAAACTAGTGAATTTGATTTTTTCATGATATAGTAATTAACAAAATATTTCTTTTATTTATTTATTTATTTGTATTCTTAATACTTTCCAGCATTTTAAAAAGTTGTTTATAACTTTTCTGACAGATAATTATCGATGAACTATAATAAATATGCTTGGATCCAAATGAAATAAGCATATCTCAAGTCAAAAGGATTAGCACGAATTTTCTCTAGCATGACCCCTATTGAAAACAAAGTGTGTATAATTTATATTTCGTTCACACATTTAGAGGGACACTGAAAAAAAATTGGAATATATATGGGAGATATATAGTATATGGGAGATAAATGTTTGAAGTATGTTGTACTAATATTATACTAATTCAAATATTACGAAATTTATAAACACAGTAATATGTTTTCTGTAGGAATTGGTGCGCGTAGTACTATGCAGAAATTCTCGTATGATGGCAGGTGTTTTTCTTTTTTTTTTTTTTATAAAAAAGGTGGTTTAGTTGGCAACACTGACTTTAAAGTAACTCTCAAAATGATTTGCAGTACAATTTATTTTACCTAATTTTATAGAATCCTTTAAAAATTAAATAAGTAATTTGAAACAATTGAAAAAAACAATACGGAATTTTCTCTCTATTTCTTTTCTTTTCTGTTTCTCCTTCTTTTTTTAAGTAACTCATTAGTTAGCATTTAATTCATGGCAAGCATTTCCCCCCACAGATCATAAAATAACGGAATTATTTGTGTCTCCCTGTAATTGCTCTATAAATATCTCACATTCTATTTTCAATAAAATATGCCATGTAACTTCAATAACATGCCAATTCAGTAAAAATACACGTACAGCCGTCATCCAGAAGCAATTTCTACGCACCGCAAAATTAAAATAAAGCTATTCGATTTCTAGAAACGAACAAATGGCAGACAGAAAACCGAAGTCATAAACACTTTTCAACTATGTTTAAAGTGTTAATAAAAATAAATAAATACCAACAGGATAATTACAGTTCACCCCTACAACCTTCCTCTTGACAGTCCAATGCTTTGACACAGTACCTTCTGTGATTTGCAATCGAACAGTTTTTAATTTTTCGATAAATGAATTACATCTTGAGTTATAGGCGATTGTTGTCTGAAGATAAGTGGTTTTTTTTCTTCCTTTCCTGTGCTGTCGCGTCCAGAAATTCGGTTCAAAACAAAACGCCAACTTTGACAGCATTCGCTGAAAATTTGTGTCTTTACCGAAAAACGAGAAAAAAAAAGTTCGTTTACGTAGTTTTTGAATAAGAGAACTTGCCAATCTGATACATTTGTAAACAAAAATTATTTTTAAAATGTGTCAGAAAGTAACCAGTATAGACTTGAAAAAAAAAAAAAAACTGGTGAAACTGCTTTTTTTCTTTTCTTACAACGAATTGAAATATAAGCAATCTAAATAATAAGCAATCTAAAAATACATAATGTAGTAAAGTTTATTTCCAGCAATTGCTGTCCATACTAATGTGTGCAATTTCTTTTTTGCAGTCTTTATATGATCTTTAGAATTCATATACACTGCGTAATACACAAAAAATTTGGTAACTTTAAACATGCATTTCACAGCTAAAAACGCACATCCAGCAATTATCAATTATAATCAATTCTGAAACCGAAATGACGCTCCTGCAACAATGAATTCCCGGCCTGACCCAAATCTGCAGAAAATCTAGAGAAAAAAAATCAACCTTAGCCCAGTCCGCGTATTGTGAAAGGAAATTGGCCCGACTCTGTAGATATTGTCGGAGGTAGTGTTGCCAATTTATAGAATTTTTTTATTCAAAATATCTACCAGAATTTCCGAATAGTTACATTCACGTTATTAAACCACGGAACGTCTACCATTAAATAAATAGCAAATTATTACTCGAAATTTCTAGTTGATCAATAAAATAAAAAAAAAATTGCCCAGTTAAACTGATGATATTGAGCTCACAGGCTATTCACACTAATTGTATATCATACTCTTATTTCAAAAGAATAATGCCCTTCGAAAAATAAAAGAAGGGATTAGCCCCGTTTCCCCCCTTTATACTTAACCAAAGAACCTCCAAACTCTTTAACATAATAAACTGGCATACCAAATTTGAAGCAAATCAGATAATTATGCATGAAAAACCATTTCGCTAAATTAAGGGGTGTATTAGCTCCCCCATTTCCCCTTTTATGCTGAACCAATAAACCTTCAAATCTAATCAGAAAAGCTCCTTATCAGAATGAACCTAGAAAAAAAAAATTAAACTAAATTAGATAATTTTGCATGAAAACTCATTTATCTAAATTAAGGAGAGGGAGCACCTGCCCCACTTTTCCCCTTTTATACTTAACCAATGAACCTCCAAATCAAATTAAGAAAGCCATATCGGAATAAATTAGTATATCAAATTTGAAGCAAATCGAATAATTTTGCATGAAAAACCCATTTATCAAAATTAAAGGGGGGGGGGGGACTAGCCCCCGTCCCTCCTTTATACTTAACCAATTAATCTCCAAATCTAATCAAGGTAGCTCCTTAACTTCATAAACCGGTAAACGAAATTTGGAACAAATCGAACAATTCTGCATGAAAAACAGTTTCTACCCCATCACTACATTTCAATTAAGACCCTGGGACCCTTGGGGCCTGGTACAGGGGCCTTTGAAGTTTTAATGCATTAAATTGTTAATAAATTGCTTTCTTTTTATCTGATCTTCATTTTCGGGGTACTTTTTCCATTTAGTTATTCTCCCGTTTCTCCATTCCAGTTAAGATGATGACCCCGTCTATAGGGTCCCGTAGAGCCCGTTTCAGGGCTCCTTGAACTTTTTATGTGCCATGCATTTTCACCCCCTAATTTTTTCACCTTCTCACGCGTAATTTTAAAATTGAGTCTTGAACTCCTCTCCCTAGACTAACACCCACATATTTTATTGGGGCCCTGGGGCCCTTTCTTAAGCATTTCTCCAATTTTTTGTGCATTTCTTTCAAATTATATTCATTTAAAAATATAAATTCATACAAAATTGGATTAAATTGGACATGAAATGAAAATTGAAATGTTAGTTCTAGAGTTGATATTGATGCCTGCGATTTTCTAATTAAATTTGAAGTCAACTGTATAATAAGTACTGTTTACACTCTTTTAATTAACTCAACTTTATTTTTTGTACTTAAAGATTGTAAGAAGTATTTTGTAATCGATATCACTGCCCTTCCCCCCCCCCCCCCCTGTTTCTATGACTTAGAAACGAAAGAAAGTAAATTTATATATTTTTCAGTAAATTTTATTTCGCCCTTGCTAACAAGCCTAATTTTAGCGGTGGATTTGAAATAATTGCGATCCAAATTAAAGAATTGTAAAGACAGTTTTTTGAACTTCATGAAATTCAAAATTCCCATTAAAATATTACAAAAGAGTGTTTTTTCTTTTCTTTTCTTTTTTTTTTTTTTTTTTTTTACTTTTTATGAGCATATTTATTTTCTCAAACATTGGAGATAGATAATAAATATTTAGAAAGCTAAAGTTATATTTGATCATTTGTACAAAGACTGTAAGTACTGCCTACAGGATTTCACTTCAGTAGGAATGAATTTTTTGAATAAAGTAAATAATGTTGCAAGTGCGTTTTCTGAAAAAATTTAATAAAAATAAAAATAAACAAACCATAGATTTATTTATTTATTGAAGAAGAAATTTGAAAGAGATCTAAAGCTAGAAGAGAAAGAAGGGTTGGGGGGGAGGGGCAGTATGGATAGTTCTCAACCTGAAAATATTTTTGCCCTACATATTCGAGTATCGATTTAAAATAATTGTTGATTAGTGATTCTCCGCTTCTTTTTTAAGCTCAACTTTTTTGAATAAAACAATAAATCGCAAAATTTTCATACATCTTTCTCTGGATATTCTCTATTAATAATAAATTTGTCCTGCCATACAAAATGCAGCTTGTAGCATTTTTGCTTTTGTAAAGATTTCCATTGCCGCTTCACCATAACTGAAACTAATGAGTTGATATAGCTTGACTGTAATCGTACAACTGTCATCACAAAAAGAGAAAATTTATCGTGAGCAGAGGGTGATTCTTTGAAACCTGAATGCTGAAGGAATAGCACACACCATCGTTTCACATACCGGCCGCTTATATAACCGATTACTTACTATCCTGTCATTGTTATGCCTTGGGGTCTTTTCTACTACGTCCAAATCATTCTTTTGCTATCTTTATTATAGCATCACAGATGGTAAAAATCTGTGGAATCACAATTAGAAGGAATTGGAATATCAAAAGCATTATTCAGAAAAAAGAGGAAAGGATTTGCATTGCGAATGTCATCCATAACTAATTGAAAACTATTTCGTAGCTCTTCTCAATTCAAAGTAAGAGTTCTGCATCGGATCAGTAACGCGCTGTTATTTGAACCCGACTGGACCCGCAATCCAAGTCGGTCGGGTTGGAGCTATATTTTTAAGGTGCAGGTCGGGTTGACTTTCATTATTTCTGATTGTTTTTTACTTTTGCAGGTCGGGTTAGGGTTGATTGATTTTTAACTAAATGCCCAAAATATTTTTTCAGGTTAAAATCTATATATAATAGGGTTTTCGAAAATTGGATATATTTATTGAACACTTTCAATTTCCAACACTTTTATATTTTACGCTTTTTCCTCTGAATAGTGGATACCACCAAATTTACAGATACATAACGTGCGTGTGCGCATAAGTTATTACGAATACTTTTTTGTATGGTGTATCAATAACAAAATGTTGGCAATATTTTTCATATTCCAAGAGAAGGAAAACAAGTTGGAAATTGCACGTCAAACGCGGCAAATGAGGTGCGTTCCTGCGTTCGTACTGTAACTAGTTTTATAAATATTCAGATTTTGGTGCAACAGCTGTTGCACTCTTATGCAAAAAATGCCTGAATACAAAATTTATTACGATTCTATATATTTAATTCAGTAATACGGAAATAATATGACTATATCTTAAATAGGACGTCATCACCATGGCAACCTAGAATCATTACCTATTATGGGATATCATTGAATTAATTACGTATGATAGGATTTAATAAAACGAAGAAAACTTTTAATAATATCTTAAGTTTTGATTCGATTTTCATAAAATTTGAAACAACTCGACAAAATTCTAGACCAATTATCTATATAAATTTCAAACCATTCGGTTGGGTAGTTTTTGCGCTGCTATATGCGGACAGACGGACGGAACAGACGATGACTGTAGGTGCTACGTATTTATATAATTACATTTCCTCATAGACCATAATATAAATGAAATGTGTCTATAAATCTCTCTATCTTTTGAATGTCTCTATAAATAAACTATGAACTTCGTAATTAAATGACGTTTTCTATTTTTTGATAAAGCGAAAATATCTGTTAGAAAATACAATCAAAGTTAGCGTTTTGAATCGAATTTTTCGAAGCGATAGCATAGGAAAGGAGAAAAAGCTGTCGTCACGTGACAAAAATCTCTTGCAACTCAATAAGTAATTTATTTATTAAAAAAATGGAAAATGCTATTTGTTTTCAAATCGCTTCAATAGTCATACCTGTTATTTTTATGCTATTATAGTTA
The DNA here is from genome assembly GCA_963932465.1 of Maratus speciosus. Taxonomy (NCBI): domain Eukaryota; kingdom Metazoa; phylum Arthropoda; class Arachnida; order Araneae; family Salticidae; genus Maratus; species Maratus speciosus. The sequence continues at coordinate 168,954,697 of OZ010797.1, forward strand.
AAAATGAGTCAAAACATTTGTCAGAAAGTTTCGCTTTGAGGAGCAGGGAATTTGAGAACCAGACATATTCCCAATGATTCCATTATGGCTGTTACTATTTTTACAAAACATATTGCCTACCTGACACATTCTGGGCTGGGCTCTGACACAATGTAACTGTTTGATGGGGATCTGATCTCTACGCATTTTTGTACTGATGTTGTCAAACTAGCATCGGCTTCTGCATCACATTTATATTTAAATCGTTTCTCAAGTGCACTGCTCAACAAGCCCGAAAATTTCTGACACATTTACATTTCATTTTTAAACGTAAAAACAACACAAGATTGGCAGGGATGGAAGCGATTTCTAATCGAAATGAGTTTTTCGTTTTTTGATAAATAAATTGATAAGTAGTGTCTATGAGCAATAAATGCTGATATTCCGTTTTCAATTGTGGTATCCTTCTTTACCATTTTTAACCATTTTTTCCCATATTATTTGGTGTATTTAAGTTTAGAACAGCCCTGGTACTCTAGTGTTTTTAGTGATTATTTAAAAGTCGGGATTCACCTCAGCTCATAAATACTGCGCTCCGAAGACCTGCGGAACAGCGCTTCTGAAATACGGAAGCCTAAATTGTCAAAAAGTCAAAAAGTGCAATCCCCCCACAATAACATAAACCACGCCCGGATAAAAGTGTCTGAATTCAACACTGCACAAGATAATTCAATTACAGCATTATCTGTGACAATAATTGCTGAACACAGAATTCTAAGTATTAATCTTAGAATTCTGTGTTGCTGAAAATGCGTTTTTACCTTTAGCAGGCGTTTTTAAATCACAAAATTTTGCAATATTCCCTTTTTTTGCAGAAATTCTAGAAATGATATGTACGGCGCACAAAAGAACGGTCTACGGGTAAAATTCGTTTGCAATGTATTTTTATAATGCCGTAATGTAACGGAATTTTTAATTTCAATGAGATTAATATTGTCAAACATTATTCAAAACCCTCTTCAAAAGGTTTTCCCCATAGGCAGGAATGTAACCGAATTCTTTTAAATGTCCCTGTAATGGAACTGCTACGCACTTCATTTTCAATATCGAACAAGCCATAGTGAATATCAATAACATATATCAATTTCATGACGATCTGGCGGCATTTACGTGAGTTAGAGATCAGACAGACGGCAGACAAATCGAATACAAAAACACTTTACAACTATATTAGAAGGTGTTAAAAAGCGTAATCGACAGATTTTTTTTCCTCGCGTCTACGGAGTGACTAACATTAAAATGAAAATGTTAATTTCTTCAAAGATTACAATCATTACATCAATTACATTTTTTCTATCTTAACCACTCTGGAGCATAAATAAATATGCAAACATGGCGGATTTTAATTTTGGATACCTGAAATTAATTTTTTAAAACTTTCCATCGTAGCTGAAAAGTGATTATGCATACGGTTTGTCTATCTGCCATCTGTCGTAGCTCTAACTCGCGTAAATGTAGTCAGATCATCATGAAACTGATATATGTTATTGATATTCACCATGGCATGTTCGGTATTGAAATTGAAACGTGTAGCAGTTACACCTTTTTTACAGGGACACTCAAAAGAATTCCAATACATTATGGTCTACGGAGAAAAATCTGACCCAGTCGAACCCTGCTGACACACACAGTATTAAAAAAGAAAAGTGCCCAGTTAAACTAATGGCATTGAGCTCACAGTCTATTCACACTAATTGTAAATTATACTTTTATTTCAAAGAATAATACCTTTCGAAAAATAAATTAAGGGGGGATTAGCCTCCTCCTTATTTCACATCTTTATACTTAACCAATGAGCCTCCAAATCTCACCAGGGAAGCGTCTTATCAGAATAAACCGGTATACCAAATTTGAAGCAAATCGGATAAAAATATATCCATTTATCTAAATTAAGGGGATATTGCACCTCCCCCGATCCCCCTTTTATACTTAAACTATCAATCTCCAAATCTAATCAGGGAAGCGCCTTATCAGAATAAACCGATATACCAAATTTGAAGCAAATCGGATACGAAAATTCATCTTTGTAAATTAAGGGGTATTACAGCCCCCCCCCCCCCGATTCCCCCTTTATACTTAAACAATGAACCTCCAAAACTAATCAGGGAAGCGCCTTATCAGAAATAACCGGTATACCAAAATTAAAGCAAATCTGATAATTATGCACGAAAAACCCATTTATCTAAGTTAAGGGCGGATTAGACCCCCCCCCCCCGTACCCTCCCTTATACTTAACCAATGAACCCCAAAACTAATAAAGGAAGCGCCATACCGTTATAAACCGGTATACCAAATGTGAAGCAATTCGGATAAGAAAACACATTTTCTAAATTAAGGGGATAGTACCCTTCCGATCCCCCTTTATACTTAACCAATGAACCCCCAAAACTAATCAGGGAAGCGCCTTATGAGAATGAACCGTGAAAGAAAATTGAAGCAAATCGGATATTTCTATCAAGAGTTATCGCGTTACGTACGTGCGTACATACGTACATACATACATACGTACGTACGAACATACAGAATCTGCGGGCACATTAGCTCTTAGGCTTTGATAGCCTGTGAGCTAAAAACTGAATATTTCACTTTTTTAAATTTTACAATTTCAATCGCATTACTCAGGGGCAATTCTGAGTAAAAAAATATTTTCTGAAATCCACAGCAAATTTTTTTTAAAAGTTACAGGAAAAAAAGGGGGTGGGGTGGGGAATCCTCTATTTTTTTCCAGATCGGTTTAACTCTGTTTTCGGTCGGGTCAATTTCAGGTTAAGTGTAGATTCCTGCAAGTTCGATTCAGGTTAACGCAATTTTTCTAAAGTTAATTCAGTATCTTGTTTCTGATTAAAAATTATGCCTGCAATAATAAACATAAACGGGTGAGCTGTTTTCTAAAGAGACTACTGCGTTTTTTCTGCTATCCTATGACAAAATTTCCATTTTTTTTCACGATCCTCTGAAAAAATTCTCGTTTTTTTCGCGACCCATTGGCGAAATTCACGTTATTTCTAGCAGTTCTTTGACGAAATTACCGCTTATTTGAGCTTTTTGACGAAATTCGAGTTTTCTCTGCGGCCCTTCGACGAAATTCGCTCTTTTACGATCCTTTGACGAAATTCGCGTTTCTTCCGAGATACTTCGATGAAATTTGAGGATTTTAAGCAGCCTTTTGACAAAATTCTTTTTTTTTTACGATCCTCCGACGAAATTCACACTTTTTTCGCGTCCTTCGACGAGATTTGCAGTTTTTCCACAGACTTTGACGAAATTCTCATTTTCCAGCGATCCTTTCACGAGATTTGCGTTTCTTCAGCAGCCCTTTGACGAAATTCACGTTTTTCCGCTGCATTTCGACGAAAGTCTCATTTTTACAGCAACCCTTTGACGAGATTCGCATTTTCCCCAAAATACTTTGACAAATTAGCGTATTTTAAGTAACTTTTCGACAAAATTCTTTTTTCCCACAAATTACCGACAAAATTTACATTTGCAATCGCAATCCTTCGACGAAATTTGTGTTTTTTACGATGCCTTTTGACGAAATTCGTGTTTTTTCAAGTGGTCCTTTGTCAAAATTTGCGTTTTTCTTTAGTTCTTTGACGAAATTCGTGCTTTTTCTAGAAGACCCAATACAAAATTCGCTTTTTTACCCTCAACACTTTGGCGAAACTAGCATTTATTACGCGACTCTTTGACAAAATTCCCCTTTTTGCGAACCTTTGACGAAATTAGTGTTTTTTTCCGCAACCGTTTCGCGAAATTTGCGCTTTTACGCTACCTTTTGATGAAATTCGTGTTTTTTCTAGCTGCCCCTTTACAAAATTAGAGGTTTTTTCCTCAGCCCTTTGACGAAATTCATGTATTTTTTAATATGCCCTTTGACAAAATTCATGTTTTTTCCCACAGCCCTTTGGCGAAATTCGCATTTCATCCGCGACCATTTGACAAAATTATCCTGTTTCCGCGATTCTTTGACGAAATTTGCGTTTTTTTTGCGGCCTTTTGACGAAATAAGTGTTTTTCCTGGCGGCAATTTGACAAAATTCGCATTTTTTCTCTGAGTATTTTGTCGAAATTCGCGTTTTTTTTTTTTTTTACTACTGTGTGACAAATTTTGGATTTCTTTTGCAGTCCTTTGGCGAAGTTCGAATTTCTTCCGCCACTCTTTGACGAAATTTGCGTTTTTGTGCGATCCTTTTACTAAATTTGCGTTTTTCTTCGAGATACTTTGACGAAATTAGCATTTTTAAGTAGCATTTTGATAAAATTCTTTTCTTTTTCCAAGATTTTCCACCGAAATTCACTTTTTTTTTCGAGATACCTTGACGAAATTAACGTTTTTAAAGCAACATTTTGATAAAATTCTTTTCTTTTTCCGCGATCTTCCGACGAAATTCGCGTTTTTTCGCGATCATCCGACGAAATTTGTGTTTTTTACGCTGCTTTTGACGAAAGTCGTGTTTTTGATAGTGGTCCTTTGTCAGAATTCGCGTTCTCGTTCCGTAGCCCTTTGGGAAAATTAACATTTCTTGCACGACCCTTTGACAAAAAATCTCTTGTTTCCGCGAACCTCTGACGAAATTTGCATTTTTTTCGCAGCCCTTTGACGAAATTCGCGATTTTCTGCGGCCTTTCGATGAAACTCGTTTACTTTTCGTGACCGTTTCGCGAACTTTGAGTTTCTATACTGCCTTTTGACGAAATTCGTGTTTTTTTTTATAGCGGCCATTTGACAAAATTAACTTTTTTTCCGAAGCCCTTTGCGAAATTCTCATTTTTCGTGATCTGTTGACGAAATTCGCCTTTTTTGTACGGCCCTTTCACGAAATTCGCATTTTTCGCGGTGTTTTGAAAAAACTGCATTTTTTCTGAGGACATTTGACAAAGTTTGCGTTTTCCGCAGCCTTTTGACGAAATTCGCTATCTTTTCGTGATCTTTCGATAAAATTGGCTTTTCTCCGCGGCCCTTCAATGAAATTCGCATTTTTATCTAGCGGCTCTTTGACGAAATTCGCATTTTCTCCTCAATACTTCGTCGAAAGCATAAGCATTTTTTAATATCGTTAAGATAGCATTTTTTAAGCAGCATTTTGACTAAAATATTTAGTTCACAATTCGCCGACAAAATTTCCGTTTTTTTCCGCGATCCTTCGACAAAATTCGCGTTTTATATCCGCGGCCGTTTGACGAAATTCGTGTTTTTCCTAGCGGCCTTTTCACAAAATTCACGTTTTTTCTTCGCGGCCGTTTGGCGAAATATTTTTCTGAAACTCTCTATTTATTTAACTCTCGTTTTTCGAGGTCCTTTGACGAAATTTACGTTTTTTCCTTGGTCGTTTTACGAATTTTTCGTTTTTCCGCAGCCCTATTACGAATTCGAATTTTCCCGCGGCCCTTTCTAGAAATTTGCTACTTTTTCGTGATATTCGAAAATTTCACTTTTCCGCAATCCTTCGACGAAATTTGCGTTTTCCCCGCGATATTTAGACGAAATTAGCGTTTTTAATTCAGCCTTTTGACGAAATTCGCTTTTTTTTCAGGATCTTTTGACGAAATTTACGGATTTTCTGCAATACTTTGATTAAATTTGCTTCTTTGCGATCTTTTGACGAAATTCTCGTTTCTTCCGAAATACCTTGACGAAATTAGCGTTTTCTAAGCATCCTTTTTATAAACTTCATTTTCTTCACGATTCTGCAACGAAATTCACATTATTTTCGCGATCCTTCGCTGAAATTCACGGACCTTTGATGAAATCCGTGTTTTTAATTTGTTTTTCTAGCGGCCCTTTGATAAAATTCCCGTATTTTCCCCGACTCCTTCGGCAAAATTCACTTTTTTCTGCGATCCTTAGACGAAATTGCTTTTTCTCTGCAATCTTCGACGAATTTTGCGTTTTTACCGCGATACTTCGACGAAGTTGCCGATTTTTTTCTTCGGACGATTAACAAAACTGATTTTTTTCAGCGACCATCTGTCGAAATTCGCGTCTTTTTTTATCCCAAATTTTCAGACTGATGATCGATTTTAAAGTGTTTTTGGAACCGAAAGCCGTAAATTTTCGGATGAATCTGAACAGAATCACCTTTGCACATACTGAACAAAATAAAATAATTACTTTTATTAAAAAAGACATATTTTGCTCTCTGTAAATAAAATCCGCTACTGAAGTAATGTTTTCAACCAATTTTCTTTGTTTCATTCATCAAATCTTGCAGGTAATTACCATCTAGATGGTATTCCAAGTGCTACTCGACTTTTAATTTTTTTTCGGTATCCATAAGAAGAAAATATTGGATACTTCGAATTTTTCAGCTACCAGTTTGGGATTTATTTATACAGAGGTGACTTTTATTATCCTTCTGCTGATGAAATATTCTTCCAATTGTAAAAAAGCGTATAAATCAATCTTTTGTTTCGTAAGGGGTTGTATATATATATATATTTAAATATGATTTTTTTTATATGGCCCCTGGGTCCTAATACCTTATATTTACAAAAATATCGTCCTACATCTAGGAAGGAAATTAAAAAAATCCCCACTTGCGGTATTATGACACTTTCAGTTTTATGAAATTTCAATGTTTTTACCTGCACTAAAAGTATTTCTTTCCTTTTTTAGTACCAGAGAACACTGAAATATATCGTTTTGAAGGGAAGGGGTGCCTAAAGAAATATAGCCTAGGGGTAAAAAGGTAGTTCAAGGGTGATTCTGAGTAAAAAGAAAAATTTTCTGAAATTCACAGCAAATTTTCTGAAAAGTTACAGCAGAGGGGGGTGGGGATGAGAAATCCACTCCCGGCACTAACTACGCGTTTTTCCGCGGCCCTTTGACGAAAATCGCGTTTTTTGTGATCCCTTGACGAATTTTGAGTCTTCGAGATCTTTTGACGAGATTTGCGGTTCTTTCGCGATTTTTTGAAGAAATTTTGGGGATTTTTTCGCGATTTTTTGAAGAAACTTGCGTTTTTCCGCGAATCTTTGACGAAATTTGTGTCTTTTACGCGATTCTTTGTTGAAATTAACGTTTTTTTTCTGCAAACAGTTGACAAAATTAATTTTTCCGACGACCATTTTGGCCCCACCAGTGGCTGAGAGGTTCTGCTCTCGAAGCTGGTAGACGGGAGGTGCTGGGTTTGAACCCAATCGCGCCCGTCGGCCTAACCGTTTCGGAGTTTTCGTGGTTTTCTTCGAAACCGTGGTTCCCATGCGTAAATACGGGTTAGGTTCCCTTAGAAAGACCCCCACGAAGGGCACCCCCCCCCCAGGGCCTATATCCCACGTGTTGATAATTGGCCGTCATAAACACAAAACCAAAAACCAAACCGACGACCATTTGTCGAAATTTGCGATATTTTTTATGTCCGAATTTTCGGATTGATCGAATTTTATGAACTTTCGGAAATGAATGCCTTAAATTTTCGGAAAATTCAGAAAAGAATCGCAGCTAGGTAGTTTATCCCCCCCCCCCCCGCCCACACAATATAATAATAAACAAATACAGAAAACCTCTGAATAACGGAAACCTCGGGAGAGTATAATTTGTCCACTATTCGGAAGTGCCCGCTATTGAGATGTAAAAATGCACAAATAATTGTTAGGGAGAGGGGGAAATGTACTCTTAATAAAGGTGTCCATTATCAGGGAGGAACTGTCATAGACGTTTAACTGTACTTACAGAAGTAGGGAACAAGTTCACTTGCTATAAAACCTTTGATTAAAAAATTAGAATTTTTTTTATTGTAATACAAATTGCTGATTGATTATGAATTATAGTCATAGTCATGCTTTAAAAGAAATACCACCGAACTTTGCCTGGTTGGTAAAACCTTTGTTTTACACTCACATTAAAAATAAATAAACAAATAAATTCCCATTCAAATTGCAAACTTCAAATGATAATGGAATAAACTGAGTATCCACTTTCCTTGTCGCAGCAGTTCGAATATACATACATACATTCTATACAGAAATAGCACAGGAAAACATTAATCTTCCAACGCATCAATTGAAACCCCACCCTAACAAAGGGGTTGCCAAAAGAACTGGTAACATTAAATCGCCAACACACTCGCCAAAATGTAATCTCGTTGATATTATGATAAAACTCCGATAAATCGACTAAATTTCTTAAATATAATTGCTGTTCATAAAAGATATTGAAGCTTGGTAATAATCTGAATTTTCGAGACCCAAATTAAATTTTTTGTGGCTTATTTGCTAGTGTTTAAAATTAAAAATGTACGGAAAAGATGTTATATGGAATATTATTTTTACTTTTGAAAGGCAGATGGCAGCACTAGCAAACGCTAAATTCAATAATTCGGAAATGTTAACAGGATTGATTTTATTAGATCTAGCTAAAAAATTTGAAAATTATTAATTATTTGCTGAATATATAACAAAATAAAATATATTAAATGAAAATTTTGATATTATATTTCACTAAATGCCAGTTGTAAAGAATATGTATCAATCTTTTCATTACGAAGATAAGAAGTAAAAATCCATAGTCAAAAACTGGAGGGTACACGTCCCCCTTAATATTATAAAACTTATATGTCCGCTAAAAAATGCAGGAAAAGAAAATTTTGCATGCAGAATGTTGAATAAATCCACCGTAAGAGTATTTATGTGAGCTAAAAAAATGTAGAATATCTTGCAATTTTAAAATTACATTACAATCTGAATTTGTATTTTTACTTAACATCTGAAATGTTCCGACATCTCAATAACACTCACTCATTCACTGACTCAATGTCAGCCCTCAACGACAGACTGACAAGTACTAAATCAATATTTATTAAAAGCAATAGAGAAAAACAGCTATTTCCTCTACGATCACCACACTTCTTTACAGAAAATGTCACATTATTTCATTATCCCCTCAATCTTCCCTTTCAGTCTATCCCATAGACTACTAAGCCCCCCCCCCCCCCTTCTTAGCTTAAGCTTCTTCAAACGTAGACCGCAACTAACTCCGATTCCGAGAACTCCACACAATCATGACACTCATACATATTCCTTCATTCATTCTGAAACGGCTCTCACCGCCTGAAAGAGAGCAAACATGACAACATTTTTGAGGTACCTCCAATCTGAAATTTGAGGTAGTGGGACAAATTGTCACGATGTATGGGACAAATGGGGTGCCTCTTGTATGATTTACCCAACTCTATTTCCTGATCTTTTAAGGGAATACACAGACACTAGTGTTGGGTAGGACACGGAAATGTTTGGACGTTTGTATGAGGTACCACCAAGAGAAATTTGTCATGACAATGTCATGCTTCAAAGGAGTGAGATGGATAGGGTTTATATGCAAGAACTACAACTGAGTTAGGATGGATGTTCCTATGGTAATTCCTCCCCAAAGCGATATAGGTAAGCGTCTTATCTTAAATGGGAGAGGTAACCGCAAGATTAAAGGCGAGGTCACATCAATCAAGGTCGCACGCCACGTAGCGGACGGAGTGAACAACAGAAAGATGCCTAACTGTTTTCTTCTTTATGGATAATCTATTAATTGCACATCTATGAAATAACTGCGCAAGCGCCAACATCGTGTTTTCATTTGTTTGTAGCATTTATATTCTGACAGTAATATAATGTTCCATTAATTTTTATTCGTGTTTTTTGACTTATTTATTATAGTTAATTATTTAAATAAAAACAGTTCTTTTTTAGAACTAATATTATTTGTTAAAATGGCAAAATGTTGGCAATCGAATAACTCTAGTTTTCGAAATTGTAAGAAAATTCTTTTTCTTAAACAAGTTAGTTACGTATTTTAACTTTAATTTATTAAATATATATATTATTTGATATATATCATAAAATGTTGTTGATTTAAATACGCTCGATTTTAATTATTTTCTTTTAATGAAATGAAAAATGACGCATAAAAATTAGTAAGTAGTCAATGTGTAAAGATTGAATTTTGTAGTCTTAATTTTTACTCAACTAGGGGGCTCTGCCCCCTACGAGCTACGCTCGTCAACCCCCGTACAGACACCGCAGACTCTAACAGCACGCTAATTTGATCGCCTTTAAAAAGATTTCAGAAGATTGAATTATAATTTGAATCTGACAATTTTTAATCTGACGTAATTTTCACCAAACATTTCTTTCTCTTTTTAAAATTCACGTCAAAATACTTTTGTTAGAAATGAAATATTATGATCATCTTAAAATGTCAAGTAAATGTCTCGTGCAATTTTTAAATTAAAACTGTTTTGCAATATTATTTTTTGTTCATTTTACGTAATAAGTGTAATATGACGTAAATTCTCCTATTTAGGACTTCTAACGCATGTTGCTGAATTTATTATTTAAAATATTCTTTCTCATTTAAAATTCACGTGTAACTATAGTTTTTATATCGTAATTTTCAATGAGTTCCTGCTTTTTATATTTTTTGTTTATAATAGTCACGTGTAAAATAAATTTTTAATTTGAAGCAAACATTACTGTTTGCGCTGTTTATACTGCTGGCAACAGTTTAAATTAATACAATTTTCTAAAATTTGTAAAAAATATCTCTCGAAATGCTGAAAATTTGAATTTAAAATAGAAATAAAACCTCGAAAAATTATTCAAATTAAAAAACTAACTGCAATCTGCACACCGGGAAATTCTGACGCATAAAATGATCTAAAAATGATTAAATTCCTATGTACAGTTTTTGCTCCTATAAAACTTTTTTAATGGAACGATTTTGTCCATCTTTGGCATTAAATATCTCTTAAAATAATTCTTCGATTTGAAAACTGTCTGCATCAGCGTGTTTATCGAACATTTCTCTATAATACTACCAATTTTCATATTTTTGTATGCAACAGTTTTTTTAATATTAACGAAGAAAGACCTCCGGTCACAAAAAATTCAAAACCGGCGGCGGCGGCGGCGGCGGCGGTGACAGCGGTAGTTACTTTTTTTTAGAATAGAGAGATTCTTGATGTGCTAAAGTTATAAAAAATGATATACACGGTTCTATTCCAGATGAAAATAGAATGTTTATCAAGGTTTGGAATATGTATAGAATTTAATAATAAATAAAATATTCAATTTTAAGTCCTTTTCTTCGTTTATCAAGCGCAGACGATACATCGAAAACTTATTCAAATATTCTTTTGATCGTATTGTATTCATGTTATTTAAATTTCAAATAGTTCATTTATTTAATTTAAAATTCAGTTTATTTTATATTCAGAATCACTTTAATTTAAAATGCATGCATTAAATGTTGTACTATTAAACGAGCAAGTATTGTTAATTTAGTATTTGTTTAAATATTTTGCGTGTCCAGACAACAACTGCAAAATTTTTCCTAAAATAGCCAGATTAGATTTTTTTTCTTTTCTTGAAGCAGACAAAGCCATTTAGAGAATCCCTGTTAAAAATGCTATTACGAATTTCAGATTGTTACTTACTCACAGAAGATGAATCTTGTTTGCCAGATATATTGCAAAATATTTTTGTTATAGCTTGTTTTGATGAAAATATGTGTATTTTAAAAAAAGTCGCAATGTCATTTTAGTTTAAGGGCTAAAGGCAGTAATGCTTTCGTAGCATTAGTGCTTTTCTCCCGAAATTGAAATGATATTGCGATTTCTTTTTATTTAATGTGCATAACTTTATCAAAACAAACTGTAATAAAAATATTTTGCAATAAAACTGGGAAACGAGATTCATATTCCATAAGTGAGTAAAGAATCAGAAAATATGCGCAAGAGATGCGCAGATAGTAGATATTCTGTCATATATGACGTCATACTGAAAACCCGCGTATTTGCATTATTCACTCCGTCCACTAGATGGCGCAGATATGTCAATATACTCCAGATTCCAGTACTGACATTGTAAGCTTACTTATATCGCTTTGTTCCTCCGTGTATGGCTGTATGCTGCTTAATAATCCGACAACCTCAGGTTAGGGGTGTGGAACTTTAGTTATTGTCAGGAACGTAAATTGAAAAAAAATATAGTTTTTGGAAGAGAGAAAGGGAATTACTGAAAAGTGATGGGGAATGAATGCAGTAGAACGCTGTTTATGTGATTATTTGATATTCTTTTACAGAAATAGTATTCTATAGACATAAACTATTGTACTTCTAAGGAATAAAATTGACTTTTGAAAATATATTGGAAAAAATGTAAAACTGAATGCCTATCTTGAATTAAAGTTTTGTATCTCTCTATTCTAAAAAAAAGTAACTACCGCTGTCACCGCCGCCGCCGGTTTTGAACTTTTTGTGACCGGAGGTCTTTCTTCGTTAATATTAAAAAAACTGTTGCATACAAAAATATGAAAATCGGCAGTATTATAGAAAAATGTTTGATAAACACGCTGATGCAGACAGTTTTCAAATCGAAGAATTATTTTAAGAGATATTTAATGCCAAAATTGGACAAAATCGTTCCATTAAAAAAGTTTTATAGGAGCAAAAACTGTATATAGGAATTTAATCATTTTTAGATCATTTTATGCGTCAAAATTTCCCGGTGTGCAGATTGCAGTTAGTTTTTTAATTTGAATAATTTTTCGAGGTTTTATTTCTCTTTTAAATTCAAATTTTCAGAATTTAGAGAGATATTTTTTACAAATTTTAGAAAATTGTATTAATTTAAACTGTTGCCAACTGTATAAACAGCGCAACAGTAATGTTTGCTTCAAATTAAAAATTTATTTTACACGTGACTATTATAAACAAAAAATATAAAAAGCAGGAACTCATTGAAAATTACGTCATAAAAACTATAGTTACACGTGAATTTTAAATGAGAAAGAATATTGTAAAATAATAAATTCAGTAACATGCGTTAGAAGTCCTAAATAGGGAAATTACGTCATATTACAATTATTACGTAAAATGAACAAAAAATAATATTGCAAAACAGTTTTAATTTAAAAATTGCGCGAGACATTTACTTGACATTTTAAGATGATCATAATATTTCATTTCTAACAAAAGTATTTTGACGTGAATATTAAAAAGAGAAAGAAAAGTTTGGTGAAAATTACGTCAGATTATAATTGCCAGATTCAAATTATAATTCAATCTTCCGAAATCTTTTTAAAGGCGATTAAATTAGCGTGCTGTTAGAGTCTGCGGTGTCTGAACGGGGGTTGACGAGCGTAGCTCGTAGGGGGCAGAGCCCCCTAGTATATAGAGAAAGAAACAATTCTTTGGAAATTCTTAGGGAGGAATTTTAGTAATTTTTCACAAAATTACTTACTACATATTATAAAACATATTTTTGGTTGATATGATTCATCTGAAAAATTATTTTCACAAAATACTTAGTACTGTCATATCTGATAAAAAAATTCTGTCTATCAAAAAAGAAAACTCATTATTTTCACCCGCCAAACTTAACCGACTCCCGTAGTTTCACATGACGTATGATCAGCTTATTTATTTCTCAACAAGGTAATAAACCGGACATTTTAAACAAAAATAAATAAATAAGTAAAAAATAGAAAAGAAAAATAATTTTAAAATATAGGAGCATTTTTTAAATTAGCTGCCTGCTGTGAAGCAGAGTGTATGCAGAAATTTTTAGTTATTCATTTTTACTGCAAATTAAAAAATGCAAGAGAATTTTTAAAAATTTTTAAAGCTTTATATGCTAGGCAGGCGCAGTATGTGTGTGAGACGTGTAAGGGGAGGGGGTAGAGTAATTTAACTTATGTAAAGCATGCTAGCGGTATTTCTACGTGCAGGTAATCAGCCGTAACAAAAATCCCTAATACTTTACACATTTTCTCTTACATATTTTTCGGATGTGGGCGGAGAAAAGGGATAAAAGTGCCGTCTTGAGAAAGCAATCACTTAAATGCAAGATGTAATTCATTTATCAAAAAATAAAAAACTGTTTGATTTCAAATCACTTTAATAATAATGCTTGCAAGTACCATGCTTTAAGTTTCAAAATTCAACGGATAGTTTCGCGTTATTGAGAGGGGGAGAAATATTCTTTTGAGAACCAAAATGTAATAACGTTTATATTCCAATAAAATCTTTTTGCATTCAAAATTTTGAAAAAATACGATATTTGATTTCAATTCCAGCATTACACCTCTAAACTTAAGCTTTGTGACCTATCTTGAACTCATGCTTAAATTTATCAATTTATAAAATTCCATACATAATCACGAATAAATATTATATTCATGGTCAGTTTTTCTAAAGAAACCTTGAATCAAACTAAATTTATCTGTGTATTTGATCATGTGTTTTAAAGCAATATGGACATTTACCTGGAATGCCCAATCTAATTGGTGAAAACAATATGAACGTTATTACGCTATTATATCTTTTGAGCCATACAAAATTTAGGCTGTTAAGGGCTAACTTCTTTCGTTGATCATTTAGTGTAGTATTCGGTGAAGAACGATAGAACAATATGTAATATACTAAAAGGGTTCATGAAAAAATATCAATGCAAATCTCATCAGAATCTGTTAATTGGACATACTGAAAAGGCTAATCGTTCATAATTTGGTTCGGCTGCTTCTAAAACATTCAGCCTTAATTCTATAATCAAGCAACCTGACGACCAAGCAACATCAAGCGAATGATATGTGCTTTATACTAAAACATTCGCTGAAAAATTAACTAACCGAGCAAGTTCCATCGAAATCCACTTAGCAGGATCTTGGAAAATGTACAGAAACATTTCATAAAAATAATTTAATTAGCAGTTTAAATCCCGTGAAAATTCATTCAGCGGAACCTTAAAAAAAAGCCAATCTTTCGAAATTGGGTTCATCTGATTTAGATCTTTACCCATAATTATTTAATTAAGCAACGTACACCATTATATTTTATACTAACATCTTTTCTGTAAATTATCTAACTAACAATGTAAACAGCCCCATCAAAATCAATTCTGTAGAAGTAAATTTAAAAGCGGCCGGAATGAAATTTCTCTTTGCATTTTATATACAATGAGATAGTTAAATATAGCTATCATAATTGCGTTAACCTGATTATATAGAACTCTCAGGGATGTAGGGGTAGGTATACATCGCATCATTTCTGGATTTTTAAAGACTCTGCACAACTTCCATAACTATAGCAATCTAGTATACATTCTTTGTCTGTAGCGTATTATCATCCAATTTTCTTTACTATACCGAAGAGAACTTTTTCCGCATAGCTTCGTAACTAAAAAATTTGAAAGATATTATAAATATTGAAAAATCCCTGAAATATTATCTAACTAACTGTGCAACTGTCATTAAAATCCATTCAGTAAAACTTGAAATCTTTCCTAATCGAGTTCACCTAATTTTAGAACTCCCGTAACTATTACTAAACAACTTGGAACGATGGTTTTTAGATTAAACTATTTATAAACCAAATTTACTATCTAATAGTGTAAGTTCTGCAAAATTATGTTCAGTAGAATCTGAGTTATAATCAATCGGAATGAAATAGGAATTTACGCTTTACATATAGTAGTAGAAGCCTTCGCCCGCTACGCTGGTCGGTTTCTCCAAGCGAAACTTTAATCAAACGAAATATATCGGTGTATTTGATCTTGTGTTTTATAGCAATAAATACATTTATCTCTAATGATAATAAGCGTTGCTGAAAACAATATGAACGTCATTACGGTTTTATATCTTCTAATGTCTCAAACAAAATTTGGACTGTTATGAAGCAAATCTTTTAGTTGATTATTTATAATTCAATGTAAAAAGAACGGAAGGACAATATGTAGCATATTAAAATCATACCTGAAAATTAAAAAATGCAAATCTCATCAAAATCCCTTCAGTAAAACCTTCTAATAAGACTAATTTTTCATAATCGGGTTCACCAGATAATACAACATTTAGCTATAATTCTATAGCAAAGCAATGTAGGACAATATGTCTTATATACTAAAATCTTTCTTGAAAAAATATCTAACAACAGTGCTAATTAACTCAGTAGAACCTTTTAAAAAGGCTAATATTTCAAAATAGGGTTCACTGATTAAAGAACTTTCGTACATAATTCTATAACTGAGCAACGTAGAATAATATGTGTTATATATGAAACACTTTCTTGAAAATTTATCTAACAATGCAAATCTTCTCAAAATCCATTGAAAAGTACTCAAGTTATAAGCGGTTGAACCAAAATTGTCCTTTTTATTTTATATTTGAAGTTGATAGTTAAATATATCTTTCATAATCAAGTTAACGTGATTGTAGAATTTTTAGGAATGTAGTATAGACTATACGCCGTAGACCTTCTGGTGTTTTTTAAAAACTCTACACTCCATAGCTATAACATATATACTCTCTAATATATACCCTCTGCCTGTAGATTTTATCCTACTTATTTTTGAACTACACCACTGAGAACTTTCCTCATAGTTCCATAACTAAAAATGTAGAATGACATTTCAAATATTGCAACAATCCTGAATATTACCTAAATGTGCAACTCCAATCAAAATACGTTCAGTAGAACTTTAAATAAAAGGTAATCTTTCACATTCGGGTTCACCTAGTTTTGGAACTTTCTCTTGTAATCTAATTTTCTGCAATCTGATTTGTTGCCAAGTTTGTGTTTCAGAAAATTAATAACCCAGAAGAAAACTTCGCTACAGAGAAGTACCATCCATGCAAGAAGTACCAACCATCCACAAAAAATAATCTGACTAACAGTGTACGTGCCATCAAAATACATCCAGTAAAACTCAAATTATAAACGGGTGGAAGGAAAAGCAAATTTGCATTTTATATAATTACAGTAGATGTATCTTTCATAATTGCGTTCACCTTTCTGTATAGCTTTTCCAAAAGCTCTATAACTAAAACTAAGCAACGTAGAACACTGTGTGTATACATAAAAACCGTTCCAAAAACATTACCTGACTAATAGTGGCATATCCTATCAAAATATTATAAAGAATAGGAATAAAATGCAAATTTCCGTTTTAAATAGGTAGTAGATGATGATGATACGATTTTCTGTAATAGAATTCATCATGTAGTTTTCGCTTCATACATAAACGATGCTCTCAACATTGTAATTAATACACCGAATGAAGAAATATCCTATTACGGAAGATTAACCAGAAATTCCATGAACTACCCAAAGAAAGGTGAATATATGGCTTTTGTGATACTTTTATGTTAGCCGGGCGCAAGCAATAATAATAAAAAAAATGTTTCCATATCTTATTCTTATTTTATTATTTTCATTCAAAATAAAAACATTTCACTCATTTCATTTATAATACATGCTTTTTTACACTAATGTCATTGAAAAAGATGAAAAGTAAAACAATAGGAAATAATGCCATAACTTAAAACAAAGAATTGTTTTTAATTTACATACGCGAAATGTAACTACTGCTATTGGCAATTTTAAAAATGCTAATGGCGATATTTACATACAGATATGGCTGACATAAAAGTACCCATTTTTTCTTCTTATCCAGGAGCAAGTGATAAATCTTGATGTATTATTTCAATTCCAATTTCTTCCATTAAAAAAAGTAATACGCATTATTCGGACCATGAGATAGATCGCCAAAAATGGTTGACAATTGCCAATCTTGTTTATCGTTTGCCAATTACGTTCAAAAAAGTAATTTAACATTCTTAAATACACAACCTTGTTAAAAATGGCAAATTTTTTTAAGTAAATAAATAAATAAAATATATAACATATAACTGCGTACTATAAACTATAATAAATAAAAATTATAATAATAAAATTAATTTAAAACTATACTAAATAAACTATCAAATGGACAAAAAATAAGGGTTGCTGTAATTAATGTAATTGCCATGCTTGGCGCAGTTGCATCTGACATGGCCCGGATGTAAGTACCACAAAATTTTTAAAATCGTGCAAACATTGCTTTCATTTTTTAAATATTTTCGTTTTATAATGTTAATTTCTAAGTGGATCGCTTCCTTGTATTTTAAATAAATTCAATATATTTTTTCTTTTTTTGGCGTTTGTAATTTTTTTTTTCAAACTCATATAGCCTGTTCAATTCTTTAACCAAAATATTTAACGAAAATATTTAATTTGAATTTCTTCCGTTGCTACAGTAACGGATGTATAAGATGAATGAATATGGATGAATTATCACTTATAATGTTAGGTATTTCGAGGTTTTGGCGACAAAGACATCGCCAAATTAGAAATATATGAAATATCTCACGGACTATTGTACTTAAAAGAATTTAGTTAGTACCATTCGATTCAGCATACAAAAATACACCAAAATATGTTATCAGTTGAAAAATAGCTATGAAATCAGATTTTTAAGGAATTTTTTAAAAGTTCGTTCGATTTTTTACCCCCCTTAGGGGTGGAATTTTAGAAAATCCTTTCTTAGCGGCACTCTATCTCATAAGAAGAATTTTAACCCCAAATTTCAACACTTTAGGTTCAGTAGTTTGGGCTGCGCGTTGATTAATACAAAATTCAGACTTTCTTTTATATATATAGACTAGCAGGCTATGCCCGCTGCGCTGGTCAATATTTCCAAATGAACTTTGGATTAAACTAAATGGTGAATTTGAACTTGTATTTTAAACAATATGGATCTTCAGCTTGACCTTGCTCATTACTGAAAACGATGCGAACTCCACCGCGATATAATGTTATCTTAAGCGTTGGACAATATTTAGCAATTAAGAAGTAATTGTTTTAGTTGATTATAAACAGCGCACTTATGGTCGGGTAATGAGACCGTTATGACAACAGGAATTAATACCTCTGTAACTAATCAACATATAATGAAATCGTATATACTAACACCATTCCTAATAGTCATGCAACAGGGCCACTTGTAACAAAATATGTTCAGTAGATTTTTTTTAAAAGGCTAAACTTTCATAATCAGGTTCACTTAATTTTTGAACTTTTACTGTTGCTCTATAACTAAGTACCCTTGAACTATATGTATACACTAAAACCTTTCAAAAATTATTACCTAACTAATTGTGGTATATCCTACGAAAGTATTATAAACAATCGGAATGAAATACAAATTTCCGTTGTAAATATATAGTAGATGGTGATGATGCGATTTTGTGTAATAGAATTCATAGTAAAGTTTTCGCTTCAAACATAAACGATGCTTTCATCATTAAAGCTAATACACCAATATGTTAAGTATCCGATTACGGAAGATTAACCTGAATTCTCATGAGCAACTACTCAAAGAAAAGTGAATATGTGGCTTTTGTGATACTTTTATGTCAGCCGGGCACAGGTAATAAACCAATAAAGATTGTTTTCATAGCATATTCTTATTTTATTATTTTCATTTAAAACACAAACCTTTCACTCATTTCATTTAAAATGCATGCCTTATACTAATTTCATTTAAAAAACTGAAAAGATAAACAATAACACGAAATAATGCCATAATTAAAAGCAAAAAAATATTTTTAATTTACATACGCAAAATTTAACTACTGCTACTCGGAATTTTAAAAATGCTATCAGCGAGATGTGCGCACGGTTGTTATAAATGTAACCATTTTTTCTTCTTATCGAGGAGCAATTTATAAATCGCGCAATATTATTCCAATTCCAATTTCTTCATTGAGGAACCTATGACCGGAAAAAATGGAAAAAGATTCTTGTAGATTCTTCGGATGACGGCATCTGACGCCATAAATCGAGTTTATATATATGAAAATAATTTTTAAGTCGTTACAAACATTGCTTTCATACTTAAATATTTTCATTGGTACTACTTATTATCTTGTCGACCAATTTCGCCAAATTATATAAATCGCCAAACCATTCGCCAAATTATATAAATTGACATAATCTTTATTTTAAATAACGAAATAACAAATAAATTAGTATAACATTAATAAAAATACAAATAAAACGTCGAAATTAAAATCACTTGATGACGTAAACACGTGTAGTTTGTTTAAATTCAAATGAGTTTGATATTTACGATCAACCATTATTGGCACTTAATCTTATAGTTTGACGATAGATTTCTGGTCGACGGAACATCTAAGTAGTACCTTTTCCATTTTTGTTTTATAACGCTAAATTCTCGGTAATTTTTTCCCTTTTATTTTACATAAAATCACTATTTTTTTTTAAAAATTAAGATGCTTGCATTTTTATTTTAAACTCATAGAGCCGTTTTTATTTTTTAGCCAAAAGAGTTGATTTGAATTTTTTCCGTTGCTAGAGTAACGGATGTAATGATAGATATTTTGAGGTTTAGATGCCAAAGACACCGCCAAATTAGAAAAATATGAAATGTGTCATGAACTGTTGGACTTATAAAAATTTATTTGGTAGCATTCGATTCAGCATGCAAAACTACATTAAAATATGCTAACATTTGACGCATAATTTTGATATTCGATTTTTTCCCCTCCCCGTGCAAAAACCATTAGGGGTGACACTTTAGAAAATCCTTTCTTAGCAGAAGTTTATGTCATAAGAAGTATTTTTACAACGATTTTCAAGATTTTAGGTTCAGTAGTTTGCGCTGTGCGTTAATTAGTCCCCTAATTCAGACTTTATTTTATATACTATATTAGATATGCGATTTTGCGGTGAATCGATGATCGAAAATTAGTCCAATATCATTTGAAATATTACATAAAAGAGGAGAAAGTACGAAGAAAGACGAAGAAGAAATGACGAATTACAAAAGACTTGTATTTTTTTTTTCAAAATGTTGAATTTTTCGATAGTAATAACGTATTAAAACATAAATTTCCTTAAAAATTATCTTTATTTCCTAGATTTCGAATCTGTGAATTTTCCTATAAATAAAATTGGCGATATGACTTGGTAAAACATGAAATAAACAATAGATAATATTTGCTTATATAAAATGGGTAATATTCGTTGATCTGAGTTCGAGTTTATAAATATCACATGCTTTCGAAATTACGGCGAAAAACATTTTAAAAAGTATGAAATTATTTTACAATATGTATGTGTGGCAGAAATTCACACTAAAATTTACGATTCCATTTTTAAAATATTAACTGATATCTATATAAGTTACAATTGAATATGAAAATATACTCAAAAAACGATCTCTTTCACCTAAAAAAACATCATTTGTGAGAACATCCTCAAGCTAATGTCACGCTTTTGCATTTTTGGCTTAAAATCACATTGTTTGGCGACAAAAGATAAATAAAAAATTGTAAAGAAACAAATATTAATTACACATGTGACTCACAATTACATCTGCTTGTTTCTTCTATAAGTCACGTGATGGGACAATTAGATATAAAAAAAAGAAAAGAGCAGAACAGAAAAAAATGTCGTTAAAATTTCATCTAATCAAATTTTCATATTCGTTTCCATATCTAACGCCAGCGATGAAGAGCCAAATATTGCGTATCAAGTGTAATATTTCTTATTAAATTAATTTTTAAGCATTACAAATATTTCTTTCAGGTTTTGATTAAATGTTTCCGTTTTTTAATATTATCACTCATTAAAACGGATTTTCTTCTTCTTTTTTTCTTTTTTTTCATTTAAATAAAATTAGTAACAGTTTTTCTTTTATTTTTCGAGGTTTAATAGCCGTTTCAATTTTTTTTTTTATCAACGATGAATTTCGCCAAGAAATAAAATGGTAACCTTATCGCCCAAAATAACACAATTTTCCGTCATAATTCTAAAACTAATATAGGTAGAATAATGTGTTATAGCTTAAAACCTTCCCTGAAACAATACCTATATAACGGTATAAGTTCCGCAAAAATCCATGCAGTAGAACTCGAAATCTAGGCGTTCGGAACGAAATTTCCGTTTGGATTTTATATATATAATAGATAATAGAATAGATAATAGAGTTTATATATATATAATAGAATAGATAATAGATTATGTGTTATGAACTATCTCAAAGTTTAAAACAGACCGCATTGTTAGATTTAATAATTTTAAAAATATCGCGTTATGTTCTACATTCCACCACCAGGGAGCGCACTCTCTTCTTAACGAAAGCGTATCTGAACTAAACTCCTTCATGCAACCTTTCCGTAGATGCATGAATCGGTAGTGTGGCGGTCTTAACCAATAATTTAAGATAATTGCTGAAATTACTACGAAAAATATTTTAAAGGGGCCCTACGCGGGCCCCTAATAGAGTTAGAGGAAATCGGAAGACGGCAAAATAATCGCGGGGAAAAGTTTTCTTGGGTGCCTCGGAGCTACTTTTGGCGCGAGATCTAATCTCTACGACCAACAGGAGCCCAGATATTTAAGGAAATATGAAGTAACAAAGTCCAATATAACAGAATTTTCCGTAATAATTCTATAACTAATCTAGGTAGAATGATGTGTTATAGCTTAAAACCTTCCCTGAAACGATACTTATCTAACGGTATAAGTTCCATAAAAATCCATGCGGTAGAACTCGAAATGTAGGCGTTCGGAACGAAATTTCCGTTTGGATTTTATATATATAACTAGCAGGCTATGCCCGCTGCGCTGGTCAATATTCCCAAATGAACCTTGGATTAAACTAAATTGTGAATTTGAACTTGTATTTTAAACAATATGGATCTTCAGCTTGACCTTGCACATTACTGAAAACGATGCGAACGCCATTGCGATATAATGTTATCTTAAGCGTTGGACAAAATTTAGCAATTAAGAAGTAATTGTTTTAGTTGATTATAAACAGCGCACTTATGATCGGGTAATGAGACCGTTATGACAACAGGAATTAATACCTCTGTAACTAATCAACATATAATGAAATCGTATATACTAACACTATTCCTAAAAGTCATGCAACAGGGCCACTTGTAACAAAATATGTTCTGTAGATTTTTTTTAAAAGGCTAAACTTTCATAATCAGGTTCACTTAATTTTTGAACTTTTACTGTTGCTCTATAACTAAGTACCCTTGAACAATATGCATACACTAAAACCTTTCCAAAATTATTACCTAACTAATTGTGGTATATCCTACGAAAGTATTATAAACAATCGGAATGAAATACAAATTTCCGTTGTAAATATATAGTAGATGATGATGATGCGATTTTGTGTAATAAAATTCATAGTAAAGTTTTCGCTTCAAACAAAAACGATGCTTTCAACATTACAGCTAATACACCAATATGTGAAGTATCCGATTACGGAAGGTTAACTTGAATTCTCATGAGCAACTACTCAAAGAAAAGTGAATATGTGGCTTTTGTGATACTTTTATGTCAGCCGGCCGCAGGTAATAAATCAATAAAGATTGTTTTCATAGCATATTCTTATTTTATTATTTTCATTTAAAACACAAACTTTTCACTCATTTAATTTAAAATGCATGCCTTATACTAATTTCATTTAAAAAACTGAAAAGATAAACAATAACAGGAAATAATGCCATAATTAAAAGCAAAAAAAATATTTTTAATTTACATACGCAAAATGTAACTACTGCTACTGGGAATTTTAAAAATGCTGTCAGCGAGATGTGCGCACGGTTGTTATAAATGTACCCATTTTTTCTTCTTATCGAGGAGCAATTTATATATCGCACAATATTATTCCAATTCCAATTTCTTTCATTGAGGAACCTATGACCGGAAAAAATGAAAAAAGACTCTTGTAGATTCTTCGGATGACGGCATCTGACGCCATAAACCGAGTTTATATATATGAAAATAATTTTTAAGTCGTTACAAACATTGCTTTCATACTGAAATATTTTCATTGGTACTACTTGTTATCCCGTCGACCAATTTCGCCAAATTATATAAATCGCCAAACCATTCGCCAAATTATATAAATTGACATAATCTTTATTTTAAATAACGAAATAACAAATAAATTCGTATAACATTAATAAAAATACAAATAAAACGTCGAAATTAAAATCACTTGATGGCGTAAACACGTGTAGTTTGTTTAAATTCAAGTGAATTTGATATTTACGATCAACCATTATTGGCATTTATTCTTATAGTTTGACGATATATTTTTGGTCGACGGAATATCTAAGTAGTACCTTTTCCATTTTTGTTTTATAACGCTAAATTCTCAGTAATTTTTTTCCCTTTTATTTTACATAAAATCACTATTTTTTTAAAAAATTAAGATGCTTGCATTTTTATTTCAAACTCATAGAGCCGTTTTTATTTTTTAGCCAAAAGGGTTGATTTGAATTTTTTCCGTTGCTAGAGTAACAGATGTAATGATAGATATTTTGAGGTTTAGATGCCAAAGACACCGCCAAATTAGAAAAATATGAAATGTGTCATGAACTGTTGGACTTATAAAAATTTATTTGGTAGCATTCGATTCAGCATACAAAACTACATTAAAATATGCTATCATTTGACGCATAATTTTGATATTCGATTTTTTTCCCCTCCCCGTGCAAAAACCATTAGGGGCGACACTTTAGAAAATCCTTTCTTAGCAGAAGTTTATGTCATAAGGAGTATTTTTACCACGATTTTCAAGATTTTAGGTTCAGTAGTTTGCGCCGTGCGTTAATTAGTCCCCTAATCCAGACTTTATTTTATATACTATATTAAATATGCGATTTTGCGGTGAATCGATGATCGAAAATTAGTCCAATATCATTTGAAATGTTACTTAACAGAGCAGAAAGTACGAAGAAAGACGAAGAAGAAATGACGAATTACAAAAGACTTGTAATTTTTTTTTCTTCAAAATGTTGAATTTTTCCACAGTAATAACGTATTAAAACATAAATTTCCTTAAAAATTATCTTTATTTCCTAGATTTCGAATCTGGGAATTTTCCTATAAATGAAATTGGCGAAATGACTTGAGAAAATAGATAATATTTGCTTAAATAAAATGGGTAATATTCGTTGATCTGAGTTCGAGTTTATAAGTACCACATGCTTTCGGAATTACGGCGAAAAACATTTTAAAAAGTATGAAATTATTTTACAATATGTATGTGTGGCAGAAATTCACACTGAAATTTAAGTATTCGATTCCATTTTTAAAATATTAACTGATATCTATATAAGTTACAATTGAATATGAAAATGTACTCAAAAAATGATCTCTTTCACCTAAAAAAACACCATTTGTGAGAACATCCTCAAGCTGATGTTACGCTTATGCATTTTCGGCTTAAAATCACATTGTTTGGCGACAAAAGAAAAATAAAAAATTGTAAAGAAACAAATAGTAATTACACATGTGACTCACAATTACATCTGCTTGTTTCTTCTATAAGTCACGTGATGGGACAATTAGATATAAAAAAAAAGAAAAGAACAGAACAGAAAGAAAATGTCGTTAAAATTTCATCTAATCAAATTTTCAGATTCGTTTCCATATCTAACGCAAGCGATAAAGAGCCAAATATTGCGTATCAAGTGTAATATTTCTTATTAAATTAATTTTTAAGCATTACAAATATTTCTTTCAGGTTTTGATTAAATGTTTCCGTTTTTTAATATTATCACTCATTAAAACGGATTTTCTTCTTCTTTTTTTTCTTTTTTTTTCATTTAAATAAAATTAGTAACAGTTTTTATTTTATTTTTCGAGCTTTAATAGCCGTTTCAATTTTTTTTTTTTTATCAACGATGAATTTCGCCAAGAAATAAAATGGTAACCTTATCGCCCAAAATAACAAAATTTTCCGTCATAATTCTAAAACTAATATAGGTAGAATAATGCGTTATAGCTTAAAACCTTCCCTGAAACAATACCTATCTAACGGTATAGGTTCCGTAAAAATCCATGCAGCAGAGCTCGAAATCTAGGCGTTCGGAACGAAATTTCCGTTTGGATTTTATATATATAATAGATAATAGAATAGATAATAGATTTTATATATATATATAATAGAATAGATAATAGATTATGTGTTATGAACTATCTCAACGTTTAAAACAGATCGCATTGATAGATTTCCTAATTTTAACAATATCGCGTTATGTTAGTTCCACATTCCACCACCAGGGAGCGCACTCTATTCTTAACGAAAGCGTATCTGAACGAAACTCCTTCATGCAACCTTTCCGTAGATACATGAATCGGGAGGGTGGCGGTCTTAACCAATAATTTAAGATAATTGCTGAAATTACTACGAAAAATATTTTAAAGGGGCTCTACGCGGGCCCCTAATAGAGTTAGAGGAAATCGGAAGACGGCAAAATAATCGCGGGGAAAAGTTTGCTTGGGTACTTCGGAGCTACTTTTGGCGCGAGATCGAAGCTCTACGACCAATAGGAGCCCAGATATTTAAGGAAATATGAAGTAACAAAGTCCAAAATAATAGAATTTTCCGTAATAATTCTATAACTAATCTAGGTAGAATGATGTGTTATAGCTTAAAACCTTCCCTGGAACGATACCTATCTAACGGTATAAGTTCCGTAAAAATCCATGCGGTAGAACTCGAAATCTCGGCGTTCGGAACGAAATTTCCGTTTGGATTTTATATATATAACTAGCAGGCTATGCCCGCTGCGCTGGTCAGTATTTCCAAATGAACCTTGGATTAAACTAAATGGTGAATTTGAACTTGTATTTTAAATAATATGGATCTTCAGCTTGACCTTGCACATTACTGAAAACGATGCGAACGCCATTGCGATATAATGTTATCTTAAGCGTTGGACAAAATTTAGCAATTAAGAAGTAATTGTTTTAGTTGATTATAAACAGCGCCCTTATGGTCGGGTAATGAGACCGTTATGACAACAGGAATTAATACCTCTGTAACTAATCAACATATAATGAAATCGTATATACTAACACCATTCCTAAATGTTATGCAACAGGGCCACTTGTAACAAAATATGTTCTGTAGCTTTTTTAAAAAAGGCTAAACTTTCATAATCAGGTTCACTTAATTTTTGAACTTTTACTGTTGCTCTATAACTAAGTACCCTTGAACAATATGTATACACTAAAACCTTTCCAAAATTATTACCTAACTAATTGTGGTATATCCTACGAAAGTATTATAAACAATCGGAATGAAATACAAATTTCCGTTGTAAATATATAGTAGATGATGATGATGCGATTTTGTGTAATAGAATTCATAGTAAAGTTTTCGCTTCAAACAAAAACGATGCTTTCAACATTAAAGCTAATACACCAATATGTGAAGTATCCGATTACAGAAGGTTAACTTGAATTCTCATGAGCAACTACTCAAAGAAAAGTGAATATGTGGCTTTTGTGATACTTTTATGTCAGCCGGGCGCAGGTAATAAATCAATAAAGATTGTTTTCATAGCATATTCTTATTTTATTATTTTCATTTAAAACACAAACCTTTCACTCATTTAATTTAAAATGCATGCCTTATACTAATTTCATTTAAAAAACTGAAAAGATAAACGATAACAGGAAATAATGCCATAATTAAAAGCAAAAAATATTTTTAATTTACATACGCAAAATGTAACTACTGCTACTGGGAATTTAAAAAATGCTATCAGCGAGATGTGCGCACGGTTGTTATAAATGTACCCATTTTTTCTTCTTATCGAGGAGCAATTTATAAATCGCACAATATTATTCCAATTCCAATTTCTTTCATTGAGGAACCTATGACCGGAAAAAATGGAAAAAGACTCTTGTAGATTCTTCGGATGACGGCATCTGACGCCATAAACCGAGTTTATATATATGAAAATAATTTTTAAGTCGTTACAAACATTGCTTTCATACTTAAATATTTTTATTGGTACTACTTGTTATCCCGTCGACCAATTTCGCCAAATTATATAAATCGCCAAACCATTCGCCAAATTATATAAATTGACATAATCTTTATTTTAAATTACGAAATAACAAATAAATTAGTATAACATTAATAAAAATACAAATAAAACGGCGAAATTAAAATCACTTGATGACATAAACACGTGTAGTTTGTTTAAATTCAAGTGAATTTGATATTTACGATCAACAATTATTGGCATTTAATCTTATAGTTTGACGATAGATTTTTGGTCGACGGAAAATCTAAGTAGTACCTTTTCCATTTTTGTTTTATAACGCTAAATCCTCAGTAATTTTTTCCCTTTTATTTTACATAAAATCACTATTTTTTTTTAAATTAAGATGCTTGCATTTTTATTTCAAACTCATAGAGCCGTTTTTATTTTTTAGCCAAAAGGGTTGATTTGAATTTTTTCCGTTGCTAGAGTAACGGATGTAATGATAGATATTTTGAGGTTTAGATGCCAAAGACACCGCCAAATTAGAAAAATATGAAATGTGTCATGAACTGTTGGACTTATAAAAATTTATTTGGTAGCATTCGATTCAGCACATTAAAATATGCTATCATTTGACGCATAATTTTGATATTCGATTTTTTTCCCCTCCCCGTGCAAAAACCATTAGGGGTGACACTTTAGAAAATCCTTTCTTAGCAGAAGTTTATGTCATAAGAAGTATTTTTACCACGATTTTCAAGATTTTAGGTTCAGTAGTTTGCGCTGTGCGTTAATTAGTCCCCTAATCCAGACTTTATTTTATATACTATAATAGATATGCGATTTTGCGGTGAATCGATGATCGAAAATTAGTCCAATATCATTTGAAATATTACATAACAGAGGAGAAAGTACGAAGAAAGACGAAGAAGAAATGACGAATTACAAAAGACTTGTAATTTTTTTTTTTTCAAAATGTTGAATTTTTCCATAGTAATAACGTATTAAAACATAAATTTCCTTAAAAATTATCTTTATTTCCTAGATTTCGAATCTGTGAATTTTCCTATAAATGAAATTGGCGATATGACTTGAGAAAATAGATAATATTTGTTTAAATAAAATGAGTAATATTCGTTGATCTGAGTTCGAGTTTATAAATATCACATGCTTTCGGAATTACGGCGAAAAACATTTTAAAAAGTATGAAATTATTTTACAATATGTATGTGTGGCAGAAATTCACACTGAAATTTAAGTATTCGATTCCATTTTTAAAATATTAACTGATATCTGTATAAGTTACCATTGAATATGAGAATGTACTCAAAAAATGATCTCTTTCACCTAAAAAACACCATTTGTGAGAACATCCTCAAGCTAATGTCACGCTTATGCATTTTTGGCTTAAAATCACATTGTTTGGCGACAAAAGAAAAATAAAAAATTGTAAAGAAACAAATAGTAATTACACATGTGACTCACAATTACATCTGCTTGTTTCTTCTATAAGTCAGGTGATGACAATTAGATATTAAAAAAAAAAAGAAAAGAACAGAACAGAAAGAAAATGTCGTTAAAATTTCAGCTAATCAAATTTTCAGATTCGTTTCCATATCTAACGCAAGCGATAAAGAGCCAAATATTGCGTATCAAGTGTAATATTTCTTATTAAATTAATTTTTAAGCATTACAAATATTTCTTTCAGGTTTTGATTAAATGTTTCCGTTTTTTAATATTATCACTCATTAAAACGGATTTTCTTCTTCTTTTTTACTTTTTTTTTTTCATTTAAATAAAATTAGTAAAAGTTTTTCTTTTATTTTTCGAGGTTTAATAGCCGTTTCAATTTTTTTTTTTTTATCAACGATGAATTTCGCCAAGAAATAAAATGGTAACCTTATCGCCCAAAATAACAGAATTTTCCGTCATAATTCTAAAACTAATATAGGTAGAATAATGTGTTTTACCTTAAAACCTTCCCTGAAACAATACCTATCTAACGGTATAGGTTCCGTAAAAATCCATGCAGTAGAACTCGAAATCTAGGCGTTCGGAACGAAATTTCCGTTTGGATTTTATATAGATAATAGATTATATATATATATATATATAATAGAATAGATAATAGATTATGTGTTATGAACTATCTCAAAGTTTAAAACAGATCGCATTGTTAGATTTCCTAATTTTAACAATATCGCGTTATGTTAGTTCCACATTCCACCACCAGGGAGCGCACTCTATTCTTAACGAAAGCGTATCTGAACGAAACTCCTTCATGCAACCTTTCCGTAGATACATGAATCGGGAGGGTGGCGGTCTTAACCAATAATTTAAGATAATTGCTGAAATTACTACGAAAAATATTTTAAAGGGGCTCTACGCGAGCCCCTAATAGAGTTAGAGGAAATCGGAAGACGGCAAAATAATCGCGGGGAAAAGTTTGCTTGGGTACTTCGGAGCTACTTTTGGCGCGAGATCTAAGCTCTACGACCAATAGGAGCCCAGATATTTAAGGAAATATGAAGTAACAAAGTCCAAAATAATAGGATTTTCCGTAATAATTCTATAACTAATCTAGGTAGAATGATGTGTTATAGCTTAAAACCTTCCCTGGAACGATACCTATCTAACGGTATAAGTTCCGTAAAAATCCATGCGGTAGAACTTGAAATCTCGGCGTTCGGAACGAAATTTCCGTTTGGATTATATATATATAATAGAAGACTAGCAGGCTATGCCCGCTGCGCTGGTCAATATTTCCAAATGAACCTTGGATTAAACTAAATGGTGAATTTGAACTTGTATTTTAAACAATATGGATCTTCAGCTTGACCTTGTACATTACTGAAAACGATGCGAACGCCATTGCGATATAATGTTATCTTAAGCGTTGGACAAAATTTAGCAATTAAGAAGTAATTGTTTTAGTTGATTATAAATAGCGCACTTATGGTCGGGTAATGAGACTGTTATGACAACAGGAATTAATACTTCTGAAACTAATCAACATATAATGAAATCGTATATACTAACACCATTCCTAAAAGTCATGCAACAGGATCACTTGTAACAAAATATGTTCTGTAGATTTTTTTAAAAAGGCTAAACTTTCATAATCAGGTTCACTTAATTTTTGAACTTTTACTGTTGCTGTATAACTAAGTACCCTTGAACAATATGTATACACTAAAACCTTTCCAAAATTATTACCTAACTAATTGTGGTATATCCTACGAAAGTATTATAAACAATCGGAATGAAATACAAATTTCCGTTGTAAATATACAGTAGATGATGATGATGCGATTTTGTGTAATAGAATTCATAGTAAAGTTTTCGCTTCAAACAAAAACGATGCTTTCAACATTAAAGCTAATACACCAATATGTGAAGTATCCGATTACGGAAGGTTAACTTGAATTCTCATGAGTAACTACTCAAAGAAAAGTGAATATGTGGCTTTTGTGATACATTTATGTCAGCCGGGCGCAGGTAATAAATCAATAAAGATTGTTTTCATAGCATATTCTTACTTTATTTTTTTCATTAAACACAAACCTTTCACTCATTTAATTTAAAATGCATGCCTTATACTAATTTCATTTAAAAAACTGAAAAGATAAACAATAACAAAAAATAATGCCATAATTAAAAGCAAAAAAATATTTTTAATTTACATACGCAAAATGTAACTACTGCTACTGGGAATTTTAAAATTGCTATCAGCGAGATGTGCGCACGGTTGTTATAAATGTACCCATTTTTCTTCTTATCGAGGAGCAATTTATAAATAGCACAATATTATTCCAATTCCAATTTCTTTCAATGAGGAACCTATGACCGGAAAAAATGGAAAAAGACTCTTGTAGATTCTTTGGATGAAAGCATCTGACGCCATAAACCGAGTTGATATATATGAAAATAATTTTTAAGTCGTTACAAACATTGCTTTCATACTTAAATATTTTCATTGGTACTACTTGTTATCCCGTCGACCAATTTCGCCAAATTATATAAATCGCCAAACCATTCGCCAAATTATATAAATTGACATAATCTTTATTTTAAATAACGAAATAACAAATAAATTAGTATAAAATTAATAAAAATACAAATAAAACGTCGAAATTAAAATCACTTGATGGCGTAAACACGTGTAGTTTGTTTAAATTCAAGTGAATTTGATATTTAAGATCAACCATTATTGGCATTTAATCTTATATTAGATGTAAAATTCCAACTGGGCGAAAAATGTCCGGACCAGAATTCGAATAGGGATGGACCAGGATATGATTCGGACCAGGATATGATTTGTTTACCAATTAGAATAATTGTGTTAATATTAATCTAATTTAATCTTATAGTTTGACGATAGATTTTTGGTCGACGGAATATCTAAGTAGTACCTTTTCCATTTTTGTTTTATAACGCTAAATTCTCAGTAATTTTTTCCCTTTTATTTTACATAAAATCACTATTTTTTTTAAAAATTAAGATGCTTGCATTTTTATTTCAAACTCATAGAGCCGTTTTTATTTTTTAGCCAAAAGGGTTGATTTGAATTTTTTCCGTTGCTAGAATAACGGATGTAATGATAGATATTTTGAGGTTTAGATGCCAAAGACACCGCCAAATTAGAAAAATATGAAATGTGTCATGAACTGTTGGACTTATAAACATTTATTTGGTAGCATTCGATTCAGCATACAAAACTACATTAAAATATGCTATCATTTGACGCATAATTTTGATATTCGATTTTTTTCCCCTCCCCGTGCAAAAACCATTAGGGGTGACACTTTAGAAAATCCTTTCTTAGCAGAAGTTTATGTCATAAGAAGTATTTTTACCACGATTTTCAAGATTTTAGGTTCAGTAGTTTGCGCTGTGCGTTAATTAGCCCCCTAATCCAGACTTTATTTTATATACTATATTAGATATGCGATTTTGCGGTGAATCGATGATCGAAAATTAGTCCAACATCATTTGAAATATTACATAACAGAGGAGAAAGTACGAAGAAAGACGAAGAAAAAATGACGAATTACAAAAGACTTGTAATTTTTTTTTTCAAAATGTTGAATTTTTCCATAGTAATAATGTATTAAAACACAAATTTCCTTAAAAATTATCTTTATTTCCTAGATTTCGAATCTGCGAATTTTCCTATAAATGAAATTGGCGATATGACTTGAGAAAACAGATAATATTTGCTTAAATAAAATGGGTAATATTCGTTGATCTGAGTTCGAGTTTTTAAATATCACATGCTTTCGGAATTACGGCGAAAAACATTTTAAAAAGTATGAAATTATTTTACAATATGTATGTGTGGCAGAAATTCACACTTAAATTTAAGTATTCGATTCCATTTTTAAAATATTAACTGATATCTATATAAGTTACAATTGAATATGAAAATGTACTCAAAAAATGATCTCTTTCACCTAAAAAAACGCCATTTGTGAGAACATCCTCAAGCTAATGTTACGCTTATGCATTTTTGGCTTAAAATCACATTGTTTGGCGGCAAAAGAAAAATAAAAAATTGTAAAGAAACAAATAGTAATTACACATGTGACTCACAATTACATCTGCTTGTTTCTTCCATAAGTCACGTGATGGGACAATTAGATATAAAAAAAAAGAAAAGAACAGAACAGAAAGAAAATGTCGTTAAAATTTCATCTAATCAAATTTTCAGATTCGTTTCCATATCTAACGCAAGCGATAAAGAGCCAAATATTGCGTATCAAGTGTAATATTTCTTATTAAATTAATTTTTAAGCATTACAAATATTTCTTTCAGGTTTTGATTAAATGTTTCCGTTTTTTAATATTATCACTCATTAAAACGGATTTTCTTCTTCTTTTTTTTTTCATTTAAATAAAATTAGTAACAGTTTTTCTTTTATTTTTCGAGGTTTAATAGCCGTTTCAATTTTTTTTTTTTTTATCAACGATGAATTTCGCCAAGAAATAAAATGGTAACCTTATCGCCCAAAATAACAGAATTTTCCGTCATAATTCTAAAACTAATATAGGTAGAATAATGTGTTATAGATTAAAACCTTTCCTGAAACAATACCTATCTAACGGTATAGGTTCCGTAAAAATCCATGCAGTAGAACTCGAAATCTAGGCGTTCGGAACGAAATTTCCGTTTGGATTTTATATATATAATAGATAATAGAATAGATATTAGATTTTATATATATATATAATAGAATAGATAATAGATTATGTGTTATGAACTATCTCAAAGTTTATATCAGATCGCATTGTTAGATTTCCTAATTTTAACAATATCGCGTTATGTTAGTTCCACATTCCACCACCAGGGAGCGCACTCTATTCTTAACGAAAGCGTATCTGAACGAAACTCCTTCATGCAACCTTTCCGTAGATACATGAATCGGGAGGGTGGCGGTCTTAACCAATAATTTAAGATAATTGCTGAAATTACTACGAAAAATATTTTAAAGGGGCTCTACGCGAGCCCCTAATAGAGTTAGAGGAAATCGGAAGACGGCAAAATAATCGCGGGAAAAAGTTTGCTTGCGTGCTGTGGAGCTACTTTTGGCGCGAGATCTAAGCTCTACGACCAATAGGAGCCCAGATATTTAAGGAAATATGAAGTAACAAAGTCCAAAATAATAGAATTTTCCGTAATAATTCTATAACTAATCTAGATAGAATGATGTGTTATAGCTTAAAACCTTCCCTGGAACGATACCTATCTAACAGTATAAGTTCCGTAAAAATCCATGCGGTAGAACTCGAAATCTCGGCGTTCGGAACGAAATTTCCGTTTGGATTTTATATATATACTAGCAGGCTATGCCCGCTGCGCTGGTCAATATTTCCAAATGAACCTTGGATTAAACTAAATGGTGAATTTGAACTTGTATTTTAAACAATATGGATCTTCAGCTTGACCTTGCACATTACTGAAAACGATGCGAACGAAATTGCGATATAATGTTATCTTAAGCGTTGGACAAAATTTAGCAATTAAGAAGTAATTGTTTTAGTTGATTATAAACAGCGCACTTATGGTCGGGTAATGAGACCGTTATGACAACAGGAATTAATACCTCTGTAACTAATCAACATATAATGAAATCGTATATACTAACACCATTCCTAAAAGTCATGCAACAGGGCCACTTGTAACAAAATATGTTCTGTAGATTTTTTTAAAAAGGCTAAACTTTCATAATCAGGTTCACTTAATTTTTGAACTTTTACTGTTGCTCTATAACTAAGTACCCTTGAACAATATGTATACACTAAAACCTTTCCAAAATTATCACCTAACTAATTGTGGTATATCCTACGAAAGTATTATAAACAATCAGAATGAAATAGAAATTTCCGTTGTAAATATATAGTAGATGATGATGATTTTGTGTAATAGAATTCATAGTAAAGTTTTCGCTTCAAACAAAAACGATGCTTTCAACATTAAAGCTAATACACCAATATGTGAAGTATCCGATTACGGAAGGTTAACTTGAATTCTCATGAGCAACTACTCAAAGAAAAGTGAATATGTGGCTTTTGTGATACTTTTATGTCAGCCGGGCGCAGGTAATAAATCAATAAAGATTGTTTTCATAGCATATTCTTATTTTATTATTTCCATTTAAAACACAAACCTTTCACTCATTTCATTTAAAATGCATGCCTTATACTAATTTCATTTAAAAAACTGAAAAGATAAACAATAACACGAAATAATGCCATAATTAAAAGCAAAAAAATATTTTTAATTTACATACGCAAAATGTAAGTACTGCTACTGGGAATTTTAAAAATGCTATCAGCGAGATGTGCGCACGGTTGTTATAAATGTACCCATTTTTTCTTCTTATCGAGGAGCAATTTATAAATCGCACAATATTATTCCAATTCCAATTTCTTTCATTGAGGAACCTATGACCGGAAAAAATGGAAAAAGACTCTTGTAGATTCTTCGGATGACGGCATCTGACGCCATAAACCGAGTTTATATATATGAAAATAATTTTTAAGTCGTTACATTGATTTCATACTTAAATATTTTCATTGGTACTACTTGTTATCCCGTCGACCAATTTCGCTAAATTATATAAATCGCCAAACCATTCGCCAAATTATATAAATTGACATAATCTTTATTTTAAATAACGAAATAACAAATAAATTAGTATAACATTAATAAAAATACAAATAAAACGTCGAAATTAAAATCACTTGATGACGTAAACACGTGTAGTTTGTTTAAATTCAAGTGAATTTGATATTTACGATCAACCGTTATTGGCATTTAATCTTATAGTTTGACGATAGATTTTTGGTCGACGGAATATCTAAGTAGTACCTTTTCAATTTTTGTTTTATAATGCTAAATTCTCAGTAATTTTTTCCCTTTTATTTTACATAAAATCACTATTTTTTAAAAAAATTAAGATGCTTGCATTTTTATTTCAAACTCATAGAGCCGTTTTTATTTTTTAGTCGAAAGGGTTGATTTGAATTTTTTCCGTTGCTAGAGTAACGGATGTAATGATAGATATTTTGAGGTTTAGATGCCAAAGACACCGCGAAATTAGAAAAATATGAAGTGTGTCATGAACTGTTGGACTTATAAAAATTTATTTGGTAGCATTCGATTCAGCATACAAAACTACATTAAAATATGCTATCATTTGACGCATAATTTTGATATTCGATTTTTTTCCCCTCCCCGTGCAAAAACCATTAGGGGTGACAATTTAGAAAATCCTTTCTTAGCAGAAGTTTATGTCATAAGAAGTATTTTTACCACGATTTTCAAGATTTTAGGTTCAGTAGTTTGCGCTGTGCGTTAATTAGTCCCCTAATCCAGACTTTATTTTATATACTATATTAGATATGCGATTTTGCGGTGAATCGATTATCGAAAATTAGTCCAATATCATTTGAAATATTACATAACAGAGGAGAAAGTACGAAGAAAGACGAAGAAGAAATGACGAAATACAAAAGACTTGTAATTTTTTTTTTCAAAATGTTGAATTTTTCCATAGTAATAACGTATTAAAACATAAATTTCCTTAAAAATTATCTTTTTTTCCTAGATTTCGAATCTGTGAATTTTCCTATAAATGAAATTGGCGATATGACTTGAGAAAATAGATAATATTTGCTTAAATAAAATGGGTAATATTCGTTGATCTGAGTTCGAGTTTATAAATATCACATGCTTTCGGAATTACGGCGAAAAACATTTTAAAAAGTATGAAATTATTTTACAATATGTATGTGTGGCAGAAATTCACACTGAAATTTAAGTATTTGATTCCATTTTTAAAATATTAACTGATATCTATATAAGTTACAATTGAATATGAAAATGTACTCAAAAAATGATCTCTTTCACCTAAAAAAACACCATTTGTGAGAACATCCTCAAGCTAATGTCACGCTTATGCATTTTTGGCTTAAAATCACATTGTTTGGCGACAAAAGAAAATTAAAAAATTGTAAAGAAACAAACAGTAATTACACATGTGACTCACAATTACATCTGCTTGTTTCTTCTATAAGTCACGTGATGGGACAATTAGATATAAAAAAAAAAGAAAAGAACAGAACAGAAAGAAAATGTCGTTAAAATTTCATCTAATCATTTTTTCAGATTCGTTTCCATATCTAACGCAAGCGATAAAGAGCCAAATATTGCATATCAAGTGTAATATTTCTTTTTAAATTAATTTTTAAGCATTGCAAATATTTCTTTCAGGTTTTGATTAAATGTTTCCGTTTTTTAATATTATCACTCATTAAAAAGGATTTTCTTCTTCTTTTTTTTTCATTTAAATAAAATTAGTAACAGTTTTTCTTTTATTTTTCGAGGTTTAATAGCCGTTTCAACTTTTTTATCAACGATGAATTTCGCCAAGAAATAAAATGGTAACCTTATCGCCCAAAATAACAGAATTTTCCGTCATAATTCTAAAACTAATATAGGTAGAATAATCTGTTATAGCTTAAAACCTTCCCTGAAACAATACCTATCTAACGGTATAGGTTCCGTAAAAATCCATGCAGTAGAACTCGAAATCTAGGCGTTCGGAACGAAATTTCCGTTTGGATTTTATATATATAATAGATAATAGAATAGATAATAGAGTTTATATATATATAATAGAATAGATAATAGATTATGTGTTATGAACTATCTCAAAGTTTAAAACAGACCGCATTGTTAGATTTAATAATTTTAACAATATCGCGTTATGTTCTACATTCCACCACCAGGGAGCGCACTCTCTTCTTAACGAAAGCGTATCTGAACTAAACTCCTTCATGCATCCTTTCCGTAGATGCATGAATCGGTAGTGTGGCGGTCTTAACCAATAATTTAAGATAATTGCTGAAATTACTACGAAAAATATTTTAAAGGGGCCCTACGCGGGCCCCTAATAGAGTTAGAGGAAATCGGAAGACGGCAAAATAATCGCGGGGAAAAGTTTTCTTGGGTGCCACGGAGCTACTTTTGGCGCGAGATCTAATCTCTACGACCAACAGGAGCCCAGATATTTAAGGAAATATGAAGTAACAAAGTCCAATATAACAGAATTTTCCGTAATAATTCTATAACTAATCTAGGTAGAATGATGTGTTATAGCTTAAAACCTTCCCTGAAACGATACTTATCTAACGGTATAAGTTCCATAAAAATCCATGCGGTAGAACTCGAAATGTAGGCGTTCGGAACGAAATTTCCGTTTGGATTTTATATATATAACTAGCAGGCTATGCCCGCTGCGCTGGTCAATATTTCCAAATGAACCTTGGATTAAACTAAATGGTGAATTTGAACTTGTATTTTAAACAATATGGATCTTCAGCTTGACCTTGTACATTACTGAAAACGATGCGAACGCCATTGCGATATAATGTTATCTTAAGCGTTGGACAAAATTTAGCAATTAAGAAGTAATTGTTTTAGTTGATTATAAACAGCGCACTTATGGTCGGGTAATGAGACTGTTATGACAACAGGAATTAATACCTCTGAAACTAATCAACATATAATGAAATCGTATATACTAACACCATTCCTAAAAGTCATGCAACAGGGTCACTTGTAACAAAATATGTTCTGTAGATTTTTTTAAAAAGGCTAAACTTTCATAATCAGGTTCACTTAATTTTTGAACTTTTACTGTTGCTGTATAACTAAGTACCCTTGAACAATATGTATACACTAAAACCTTTCCAAAATTATTACCTAACTAATTGTGGTATATCCTACGAAAGTATTATAAACAATCGGAATGAAATACAAATTTCCGTTGTAAATATACAGTAGATGATGATGATGCGATTTTGTGTAATAGAATTCATAGTAAAGTTTTCGCTTCAAACAAAAACGATGCTTTCAACATTAAAGCTAATACACCAATATGTGAAGTATCCGATTACGGAAGGTTAACTTGAATTCTCATGAGTAACTACTCAAAGAAAAGTGAATATGTGGCTTTTGTGATACATTTATGTCAGCCGGGCGCAGGTAATAAATCAATAAAGATTGTTTTCATAGCATATTCTTATTTTATTTTTTTCATTAAACACAAACCTTTCACTCATTTAATTTAAAATGCATGCCTTATACTAATTTCATTTAAAAAACTGAAAAGATAAACAATAACAAAAAATAATGCCATAATTAAAAGCAAAAAAATATTTTTAATTTACATACGCAAAATGTAACTACTGCTACTGGGAATTTTAAAATTGCTATCAGCGAGATGTGCGCACGGTTGTTATAAATGTACCCATTTTTCTTCTTATCGAGGAGCAATTTATAAATAGCACAATATTATTCCAATTCCAATTTCTTTCAATGAGGAACCTATGACCGGAAAAAATGGAAAAAGACTCTTGTAGATTCTTTGGATGACAGCATCTGACGCCATAAACCGAGTTGATATATATGAAAATAATTTTTAAGTCGTTACAAACATTGCTTTCATACTTAAATATTTTCATTGGTACTACTTGTTATCCCGTCGACCAATTTCGCCAAATTATATAAATCGCCAAACCATTCGCCAAATTATATAAATTGACATATTCTTTATTTTAAATAACGAAATAACAAATAAATTAGTATAAAATTAATAAAAATACAAATAAAACGTCGAAATTAAAATCACTTGATGGCGTAAACACGTGTAGTTTGTTTAAATTCAAGTGAATTTGATATTTAAGATCAACCATTATTGGCATTTAATCTTATATTAGATGTAAAATTCCAACTGGGCGAAAAATGTCCGGACCAGAATTCGAATAGGGATGGACCAGGATATGATTCGGACCAGGATATGATTTGTTTACCAATTAGAATAATTGTGTTAATATTAATCTAATTTAATCTTATAGTTTGACGATAGATTTTTGGTCGACGGAATATCTAAGTAGTACCTTTTCCATTTTTGTTTTATAACGCTAAATTCTCAGTAATTTTTTCCCTTTTATTTTACATAAAATCACTATTTTTTTAAAAAATTAAGATGCTTGCATTTTTATTTCAAACTCATAGAGCCGTTTTTATTTTTTAGCCAAAAGGGTTGATTTGAATTTTTTCCGTTGCTAGAATAACGGATGTAATGATAGATATTTTGAGGTTTAGATGCCAAAGACACCGCCAAATTAGAAAAATATGAAATGTGTCATGAACTGTTGGACTTATAAACATTTATTTGGTAGCATTCGATTCAGCATACAAAACTACATTAAAATATGCTATCATTTGACGCATAATTTTGATATTCGATTTTTTTCCCCTCCCCGTGCAAAAACCATTAGGGGTGACACTTTAGAAAATCCTTTCTTAGCAGAAGTTTATGTCATAAGAAGTATTTTTACCACGATTTTCAAGATTTTAGGTTCAGTAGTTTGCGCTGTGCGTTAATTAGTCCCCTAATCCAGACTTTATTTTATATACTATATTAGATATGCGATTTTGCGGTGAATCGATGATCGAAAATTAGTCCAACATCATTTGAAATATTACATAACAGAGGAGAAAGTACGAAGAAAGACGAAGAAAAAATGACGAATTACAAAAGACTTGTAATTTTTTTTTTCAAATTGTTGAATTTTTCCATAGTAATAATGTATTAAAACATAAATTTCCTTAAAAATTATCTTTAGTTCCTAGATTTCGAATCTGCGAATTTTCCTATAAATGAAATTGGCGATATGACTTGAGAAAACAGATAATATTTGCTTAAATAAAATGGGTAATATTCGTTGATCTGAGTTCGAGTTTTTAAATATCACATGCTTTCGGAATTACGGCGAAAAACATTTTAAAAAGTATGAAATTATTTTACAATATGTATGTGTGGCAGAAATTCACACTTAAATTTAAGTATTCGATTCCATTTTTAAAATATTAACTGATATCTATATAAGTTACAATTGAATATGAAAATGTACTCAAAAAATGATCTCTTTCACCTAAAAAAACGCCATTTGTGAGAACATCCTCAAGCTAATGTTACGCTTATGCATTTTTGGCTTAAAATCACATTGTTTGGCGGCAAAAGAAAAATAAAAAATTGTAAAGAAACAAATAGTAATTACACATGTGACTCACAATTACATCTGCTTGTTTCTTCCATAAGTCACGTGATGGGACAATTAGATATAAAAAAAAAGAAAAGAACAGAACAGAAAGAAAATGTCGTTAAAATTTCATCTAATCAAATTTTCAGATTCGTTTCCATATCTAACGCAAGCGATAAAGAGCCAAATATTGCGTATCAAGTGTAATATTTCTTATTAAATTAATTTTTAAGCATTACAAATATTTCTTTCAGGTTTTGATTAAATGTTTCCGTTTTTTAATATTATCACTCATTAAAACGGATTTTCTTCTTCTTTTTTTTTTCATTTAAATAAAATTAGTAACAGTTTTTCTTTTATTTTTCGAGGTTTAATAGCCGTTTCAATTTTTTTTTTTTTTATCAACGATGAATTTCGCCAAGAAATAAAATGGTAACCTTATCGCCCAAAATAACAGAATTTTCCGTCATAATTCTAAAACTAATATAGGTAGAATAATGTGTTATAGATTAAAACCTTTCCTGAAACAATACCTATCTAACGGTATAGGTTCCGTAAAAATCCATGCAGTAGAACTCGAAATCTAGGCGTTCGGAACGAAATTTCCGTTTGGATTTTATATATATAATAGATAATAGAATAGATATTAGATTTTATATATATATATAATAGAATAGATAATAGATTATGTGTTATGAACTATCTCAAAGTTTATATCAGATCGCATTGTTATATTTCCTAATTTTAACAATATCGCGTTATGTTAGTTCCACATTCCACCACCAGGGAGCGCACTCTATTCTTAACGAAAGCGTATCTGAACGAAACTCCTTCATGCAACCTTTCCGTAGATACATGAATCGGGAGGGTGGCGGTCTTAACCAATAATTTAAGATAATTGCTGAAATTACTACGAAAAATATTTTAAAGGGGCTTCTACGCGGGCATCTAATAGAGTTAGAGGAAATCGGAAGACGTCAAAATAATCGCGGGGAAAAGTTTGCTTGGGTGCTTCGGAGCTACTTTTGGCGCGAGATCTAAGCTCTACGACCAATAGGAGCCCAGATATTTAAGGAAATATGAAGTAACAAAGTCCAAAATAATAGAATTTTCCGTAATAATTCTTAACTAATCTAGGTAGAATGATGTGTTATAGCTTAAAACCTTCCCTGGAACGATACCTATCTAACGGTATAACTTACGTAAAAATCCATGCGGTAGAACTCGAAATCTCGGCGTTCGGAACGACATTTCCGTTTGGATTATATATATATAATAGATAGATAGATAATAGATAGATAGATAATAGATTATATATATATATATATATAATAGAATAGATAATAGATTATGTGTTATGAACTATCTCAAAGTTTAAAACAGATCGCATTGTTAGATTTCCTAATTTTAACAATATCGCGTTATGTTAGTTCCACATTCCACCACCAGGGAGCGCACTCTATTCTTAACGAAAGCGTATCTGAACGAAACTCCTTCATGCAACCTTTCCGTAGATACATGAATCGGGAGGGTGGCGGTCTTAACCAATAATTTAAGATAATTGCTGAAATTACTACGAAAAATATTTTAAAGGGGCTCTACGCGAGCCCCTAATAGAGTTAGAGGAAATCGGAAGACGGCAAAATAATCGCGGGAAAAAGTTTGCTTGGGTGCTGTGGAGCTACTTTTGGCGCGAGATCTAAGCTCTACGACCAATAGGAGCCCAGATATTTAAGGAAATATGAAGTAACAAAGTCCAAAATAATAGAATTTTCCGTAATAATTCTATAACTAATCTAGATAGAATGATGTGTTATAGCTTAAAACCTTCCCTGGAACGATACCTATCTAACAGTATAAGTTCCGTAAAAATCCATGCGGTAGAACTCGAAATCTCGGCGTTCGGAACGAAATTTCCGTTTGGATTTTATATATATACTAGCAGGCTATGCCCGCTGCGCTGGTCAATATTTCCAAATGAACCTTGGATTAAACTAAATGGTGAATTTGAACTTGTATTTTAAACAATATGGATCTTCAGCTTGACCTTGCACATTACTGAAAACGATGCGAACGAAATTGCGATATAATGTTATCTTAAGCGTTGGACAAAATTTAGCAATTAAGAAGTAATTGTTTTAGTTGATTATAAACAGCGCACTTATGGTCGGGTAATGAGACCGTTATGACAACAGGAATTAATACCTCTGTAACTAATCAACATATAATGAAATCGTATATACTAACACCATTCCTAAAAGTCATGCAACAGGGCCACTTGTAACAAAATATGTTCTGTAGATTTTTTTAAAAAGGCTAAACTTTCATAATCAGGTTCACTTAATTTTTGAACTTTTACTGTTGCTCTATAACTAAGTACCCTTGAACAATATGTATACACTAAAACCTTTCCAAAATTATCACCTAACTAATTGTGGTATATCCTACGAAAGTATTATAAACAATCAGAATGAAATAGAAATTTCCGTTGTAAATATATAGTAGATGATGATGATTTTGTGTAATAGAATTCATAGTAAAGTTTTCGCTTCAAACAAAAACGATGCTTTCAACATTAAAGCTAATACACCAATATGTGAAGTATCCGATTACGGAAGGTTAACTTGAATTCTCATGAGCAACTACTCAAAGAAAAGTGAATATGTGGCTTTTGTGATACTTTTATGTCAGCCGGGCGCAGGTAATAAATCAATAAAGATTGTTTTCATAGCATATTCTTATTTTATTATTTCCATTTAAAACACAAACCTTTCACTCATTTAATTTAAAATGCATGCCTTATACTAATTTCATTTAAAAAACTGAAAAGATAAACAATAACAGGAAATAATGCCATAATTAAAAGCAAAAAAATATTTTTAATTTACATACGCAAAATGTAAGTACTGCTACTGGGAATTTTAAAAATGCTATCAGCGAGATGTGCGCACGGTTGTTATAAATGTACCCATTTTTTCTTCTTATCGAGGAGCAATTTATAAATCGCACAATATTATTCCAATTCCAATTTCTTTCATTGAGGAACCTATGACCGGA
The DNA here is from genome assembly GCA_963932465.1 of Maratus speciosus. Classification (NCBI taxonomy): domain Eukaryota; kingdom Metazoa; phylum Arthropoda; class Arachnida; order Araneae; family Salticidae; genus Maratus; species Maratus speciosus. The sequence goes on from OZ010797.1 coordinate 168,999,057, forward strand.
AAAAATGGAAAAAGACTCTTGTAGATTCTTCGGATGACGGCATCTGACGCCATAAACCGAGTTTATATATATGAAAATAATTTTTAAGTCGTTACATTGATTTCATACTTAAATATTTTCATTGGTACTACTTGTTATCCCGTCGACCAATTTCGCTAAATTATATAAATCGCCAAACCATTCGCCAAATTATATAAATTGACATAATCTTTATTTTAAATAACGAAATAACAAATAAATTAGTATAACATTAATAAAAATACAAATAAAACGTCGAAATTAAAATCACTTGATGACGTAAACACGTGTAGTTTGTTTAAATTCAAGTGAATTTGATATTTACGATCAACCGTTATTGGCATTTAATCTTATAGTTTGACGATAGATTTTTGGTCGACGGAATATCTAAGTAGTACCTTTTCAATTTTTGTTTTATAATGCTAAATTCTCAGTAATTTTTTCCCTTTTATTTTACATAAAATCACTATTTTTTAAAAAAATTAAGATGCTTGCATTTTTATTTCAAACTCATAGAGCCGTTTTTATTTTTTAGTCGAAAGGGTTGATTTGAATTTTTTCCGTTGCTAGAGTAACGGATGTAATGATAGATATTTTGAGGTTTAGATGCCAAAGACACCGCGAAATTAGAAAAATATGAAGTGTGTCATGAACTGTTGGACTTATAAAAATTTATTTGGTAGCATTCGATTCAGCATACAAAACTACATTAAAATATGCTATCATTTGACGCATAATTTTGATATTCGATTTTTTTCCCCTCCCCGTGCAAAAACCATTAGGGGTGACAATTTAGAAAATCCTTTCTTAGCAGAAGTTTATGTCATAAGAAGTATTTTTACCACGATTTTCAAGATTTTAGGTTCAGTAGTTTGCGCTGTGCGTTAATTAGTCCCCTAATCCAGACTTTATTTTATATACTATATTAGATATGCGATTTTGCGGTGAATCGATTATCGAAAATTAGTCCAATATCATTTGAAATATTACATAACAGAGGAGAAAGTACGAAGAAAGACGAAGAAGAAATGACGAAATACAAAAGACTTGTAATTTTTTTTTTCAAAATGTTGAATTTTTCCATAGTAATAACGTATTAAAACATAAATTTCCTTAAAAATTATCTTTTTTTCCTAGATTTCGAATCTGTGAATTTTCCTATAAATGAAATTGGCGATATGACTTGAGAAAATAGATAATATTTGCTTAAATAAAATGGGTAATATTCGTTGATCTGAGTTCGAGTTTATAAATATCACATGCTTTCGGAATTACGGCGAAAAACATTTTAAAAAGTATGAAATTATTTTACAATATGTATGTGTGGCAGAAATTCACACTGAAATTTAAGTATTTGATTCCATTTTTAAAATATTAACTGATATCTATATAAGTTACAATTGAATATGAAAATGTACTCAAAAAATGATCTCTTTCACCTAAAAAAACACCATTTGTGAGAACATCCTCAAGCTAATGTCACGCTTATGCATTTTTGGCTTAAAATCACATTGTTTGGCGACAAAAGAAAATTAAAAAATTGTAAAGAAACAAACAGTAATTACACATGTGACTCACAATTACATCTGCTTGTTTCTTCTATAAGTCACGTGATGGGACAATTAGATATAAAAAAAAAAGAAAAGAACAGAACAGAAAGAAAATGTCGTTAAAATTTCATCTAATCATTTTTTCAGATTCGTTTCCATATCTAACGCAAGCGATAAAGAGCCAAATATTGCATATCAAGTGTAATATTTCTTTTTAAATTAATTTTTAAGCATTGCAAATATTTCTTTCAGGTTTTGATTAAATGTTTCCGTTTTTTAATATTATCACTCATTAAAAAGGATTTTCTTCTTCTTTTTTTTTCATTTAAATAAAATTAGTAACAGTTTTTCTTTTATTTTTCGAGGTTTAATAGCCGTTTCAACTTTTTTATCAACGATGAATTTCGCCAAGAAATAAAATGGTAACCTTATCGCCCAAAATAACAGAATTTTCCGTCATAATTCTAAAACTAATATAGGTAGAATAATCTGTTATAGCTTAAAACCTTCCCTGAAACAATACCTATCTAACGGTATAGGTTCCGTAAAAATCCATGCAGTAGAACTCGAAATCTAGGCGTTCGGAACGAAATTTCCGTTTGGATTTTATATATATAATAGATAATAGAATAGATAATAGAGTTTATATATATATAATAGAATAGATAATAGATTATGTGTTATGAACTATCTCAAAGTTTAAAACAGACCGCATTGTTAGATTTAATAATTTTAACAATATCGCGTTATGTTCTACATTCCACCACCAGGGAGCGCACTCTCTTCTTAACGAAAGCGTATCTGAACTAAACTCCTTCATGCATCCTTTCCGTAGATGCATGAATCGGTAGTGTGGCGGTCTTAACCAATAATTTAAGATAATTGCTGAAATTACTACGAAAAATATTTTAAAGGGGCCCTACGCGGGCCCCTAATAGAGTTAGAGGAAATCGGAAGACGGCAAAATAATCGCGGGGAAAAGTTTTCTTGGGTGCCACGGAGCTACTTTTGGCGCGAGATCTAATCTCTACGACCAACAGGAGCCCAGATATTTAAGGAAATATGAAGTAACAAAGTCCAATATAACAGAATTTTCCGTAATAATTCTATAACTAATCTAGGTAGAATGATGTGTTATAGCTTAAAACCTTCCCTGAAACGATACTTATCTAACGGTATAAGTTCCATAAAAATCCATGCGGTAGAACTCGAAATGTAGGCGTTCGGAACGAAATTTCCGTTTGGATTTTATATATATAACTAGCAGGCTATGCCCGCTGCGCTGGTCAATATTTCCAAATGAACCTTGGATTAAACTAAATGGTGAATTTGAACTTGTATTTTAAACAATATGGATCTTCAGCTTGACCTTGTACATTACTGAAAACGATGCGAACGCCATTGCGATATAATGTTATCTTAAGCGTTGGACAAAATTTAGCAATTAAGAAGTAATTGTTTTAGTTGATTATAAACAGCGCACTTATGGTCGGGTAATGAGACTGTTATGACAACAGGAATTAATACCTCTGAAACTAATCAACATATAATGAAATCGTATATACTAACACCATTCCTAAAAGTCATGCAACAGGGTCACTTGTAACAAAATATGTTCTGTAGATTTTTTTAAAAAGGCTAAACTTTCATAATCAGGTTCACTTAATTTTTGAACTTTTACTGTTGCTGTATAACTAAGTACCCTTGAACAATATGTATACACTAAAACCTTTCCAAAATTATTACCTAACTAATTGTGGTATATCCTACGAAAGTATTATAAACAATCGGAATGAAATACAAATTTCCGTTGTAAATATACAGTAGATGATGATGATGCGATTTTGTGTAATAGAATTCATAGTAAAGTTTTCGCTTCAAACAAAAACGATGCTTTCAACATTAAAGCTAATACACCAATATGTGAAGTATCCGATTACGGAAGGTTAACTTGAATTCTCATGAGTAACTACTCAAAGAAAAGTGAATATGTGGCTTTTGTGATACATTTATGTCAGCCGGGCGCAGGTAATAAATCAATAAAGATTGTTTTCATAGCATATTCTTATTTTATTTTTTTCATTAAACACAAACCTTTCACTCATTTAATTTAAAATGCATGCCTTATACTAATTTCATTTAAAAAACTGAAAAGATAAACAATAACAAAAAATAATGCCATAATTAAAAGCAAAAAAATATTTTTAATTTACATACGCAAAATGTAACTACTGCTACTGGGAATTTTAAAATTGCTATCAGCGAGATGTGCGCACGGTTGTTATAAATGTACCCATTTTTCTTCTTATCGAGGAGCAATTTATAAATAGCACAATATTATTCCAATTCCAATTTCTTTCAATGAGGAACCTATGACCGGAAAAAATGGAAAAAGACTCTTGTAGATTCTTTGGATGACAGCATCTGACGCCATAAACCGAGTTGATATATATGAAAATAATTTTTAAGTCGTTACAAACATTGCTTTCATACTTAAATATTTTCATTGGTACTACTTGTTATCCCGTCGACCAATTTCGCCAAATTATATAAATCGCCAAACCATTCGCCAAATTATATAAATTGACATATTCTTTATTTTAAATAACGAAATAACAAATAAATTAGTATAAAATTAATAAAAATACAAATAAAACGTCGAAATTAAAATCACTTGATGGCGTAAACACGTGTAGTTTGTTTAAATTCAAGTGAATTTGATATTTAAGATCAACCATTATTGGCATTTAATCTTATATTAGATGTAAAATTCCAACTGGGCGAAAAATGTCCGGACCAGAATTCGAATAGGGATGGACCAGGATATGATTCGGACCAGGATATGATTTGTTTACCAATTAGAATAATTGTGTTAATATTAATCTAATTTAATCTTATAGTTTGACGATAGATTTTTGGTCGACGGAATATCTAAGTAGTACCTTTTCCATTTTTGTTTTATAACGCTAAATTCTCAGTAATTTTTTCCCTTTTATTTTACATAAAATCACTATTTTTTTAAAAAATTAAGATGCTTGCATTTTTATTTCAAACTCATAGAGCCGTTTTTATTTTTTAGCCAAAAGGGTTGATTTGAATTTTTTCCGTTGCTAGAATAACGGATGTAATGATAGATATTTTGAGGTTTAGATGCCAAAGACACCGCCAAATTAGAAAAATATGAAATGTGTCATGAACTGTTGGACTTATAAACATTTATTTGGTAGCATTCGATTCAGCATACAAAACTACATTAAAATATGCTATCATTTGACGCATAATTTTGATATTCGATTTTTTTCCCCTCCCCGTGCAAAAACCATTAGGGGTGACACTTTAGAAAATCCTTTCTTAGCAGAAGTTTATGTCATAAGAAGTATTTTTACCACGATTTTCAAGATTTTAGGTTCAGTAGTTTGCGCTGTGCGTTAATTAGTCCCCTAATCCAGACTTTATTTTATATACTATATTAGATATGCGATTTTGCGGTGAATCGATGATCGAAAATTAGTCCAACATCATTTGAAATATTACATAACAGAGGAGAAAGTACGAAGAAAGACGAAGAAAAAATGACGAATTACAAAAGACTTGTAATTTTTTTTTTCAAATTGTTGAATTTTTCCATAGTAATAATGTATTAAAACATAAATTTCCTTAAAAATTATCTTTAGTTCCTAGATTTCGAATCTGCGAATTTTCCTATAAATGAAATTGGCGATATGACTTGAGAAAACAGATAATATTTGCTTAAATAAAATGGGTAATATTCGTTGATCTGAGTTCGAGTTTTTAAATATCACATGCTTTCGGAATTACGGCGAAAAACATTTTAAAAAGTATGAAATTATTTTACAATATGTATGTGTGGCAGAAATTCACACTTAAATTTAAGTATTCGATTCCATTTTTAAAATATTAACTGATATCTATATAAGTTACAATTGAATATGAAAATGTACTCAAAAAATGATCTCTTTCACCTAAAAAAACGCCATTTGTGAGAACATCCTCAAGCTAATGTTACGCTTATGCATTTTTGGCTTAAAATCACATTGTTTGGCGGCAAAAGAAAAATAAAAAATTGTAAAGAAACAAATAGTAATTACACATGTGACTCACAATTACATCTGCTTGTTTCTTCCATAAGTCACGTGATGGGACAATTAGATATAAAAAAAAAGAAAAGAACAGAACAGAAAGAAAATGTCGTTAAAATTTCATCTAATCAAATTTTCAGATTCGTTTCCATATCTAACGCAAGCGATAAAGAGCCAAATATTGCGTATCAAGTGTAATATTTCTTATTAAATTAATTTTTAAGCATTACAAATATTTCTTTCAGGTTTTGATTAAATGTTTCCGTTTTTTAATATTATCACTCATTAAAACGGATTTTCTTCTTCTTTTTTTTTTCATTTAAATAAAATTAGTAACAGTTTTTCTTTTATTTTTCGAGGTTTAATAGCCGTTTCAATTTTTTTTTTTTTTTTATCAACGATGAATTTCGCCAAGAAATAAAATGGTAACCTTATCGCCCAAAATAACAGAATTTTCCGTCATAATTCTAAAACTAATATAGGTAGAATAATGTGTTATAGATTAAAACCTTTCCTGAAACAATACCTATCTAACGGTATAGGTTCCGTAAAAATCCATGCAGTAGAACTCGAAATCTAGGCGTTCGGAACGAAATTTCCGTTTGGATTTTATATATATAATAGATAATAGAATAGATATTAGATTTTATATATATATATAATAGAATAGATAATAGATTATGTGTTATGAACTATCTCAAAGTTTATATCAGATCGCATTGTTAGATTTCCTAATTTTAACAATATCGCGTTATGTTAGTTCCACATTCCACCACCAGGGAGCGCACTCTATTCTTAACGAAAGCGTATCTGAACGAAACTCCTTCATGCAACCTTTCCGTAGATACATGAATCGGGAGGGTGGCGGTCTTAACCAATAATTTAAGATAATTGCTGAAATTACTACGAAAAATATTTTAAAGGGGCTTCTACGCGGGCATCTAATAGAGTTAGAGGAAATCGGAAGACATCAAAATAATCGCGGGGAAAAGTTTGCTTGGGTGCTTCGGAGCTACTTTTGGCGCGAGATCTAAGCTCTACGACCAATAGGAGCCCAGATATTTAAGGAAATATGAAGTAACAAAGTCCAAAATAATAGAATTTTCCGTAATAATTCTTAACTAATCTAGGTAGAATGATGTGTTATAGCTTAAAACCTTCCCTGGAACGATACCTATCTAACGGTATAACTTACGTAAAAATCCATGCGGTAGAACTCGAAATCTCGGCGTTCGGAACGACATTTCCGTTTGGATTATATATATATAATAGATAGATAGATAATAGATAGATAGATAATAGATTATATATATATATATATATAATAGAATAGATAATAGATTATGTGTTATGAACTATCTCAAAGTTTAAAACAGATCGCATTGTTAGATTTCCTAATTTTAACAATATCGCGTTATGTTAGTTCCACATTCCACCACCAGGGAGCGCACTCTATTCTTAACGAAAGCGTATCTGAACGAAACTCCTTCATGCAACCTTTCCGTAGATACATGAATCGGGAGGGTGGCGGTCTTAACCAATAATTTAAGATAATTGCTGAAATTACTACGAAAAATATTTTAAAGGGGCTCTACGCGAGCCCCTAATAGAGTTAGAGGAAATCGGAAGACGGCAAAATAATCGCGGGAAAAAGTTTGCTTGGGTGCTGTGGAGCTACTTTTGGCGCGAGATCTAAGCTCTACGACCAATAGGAGCCCAGATATTTAAGGAAATATGAAGTAACAAAGTCCAAAATAATAGAATTTTCCGTAATAATTCTATAACTAATCTAGATAGAATGATGTGTTATAGCTTAAAACCTTCCCTGGAACGATACCTATCTAACAGTATAAGTTCCGTAAAAATCCATGCGGTAGAACTCGAAATCTCGGCGTTCGGAACGAAATTTCCGTTTGGATTTTATATATATACTAGCAGGCTATGCCCGCTGCGCTGGTCAATATTTCCAAATGAACCTTGGATTAAACTAAATGGTGAATTTGAACTTGTATTTTAAACAATATGGATCTTCAGCTTGACCTTGCACATTACTGAAAACGATGCGAACGAAATTGCGATATAATGTTATCTTAAGCGTTGGACAAAATTTAGCAATTAAGAAGTAATTGTTTTAGTTGATTATAAACAGCGCACTTATGGTCGGGTAATGAGACCGTTATGACAACAGGAATTAATACCTCTGTAACTAATCAACATATAATGAAATCGTATATACTAACACCATTCCTAAAAGTCATGCAACAGGGCCACTTGTAACAAAATATGTTCTGTAGATTTTTTTAAAAAGGCTAAACTTTCATAATCAGGTTCACTTAATTTTTGAACTTTTACTGTTGCTCTATAACTAAGTACCCTTGAACAATATGTATACACTAAAACCTTTCCAAAATTATCACCTAACTAATTGTGGTATATCCTACGAAAGTATTATAAACAATCAGAATGAAATAGAAATTTCCGTTGTAAATATATAGTAGATGATGATGATTTTGTGTAATAGAATTCATAGTAAAGTTTTCGCTTCAAACAAAAACGATGCTTTCAACATTAAAGCTAATACACCAATATGTGAAGTATCCGATTACGGAAGGTTAACTTGAATTCTCATGAGCAACTACTCAAAGAAAAGTGAATATGTGGCTTTTGTGATACTTTTATGTCAGCCGGGCGCAGGTAATAAATCAATAAAGATTGTTTTCATAGCATATTCTTATTTTATTATTTCCATTTAAAACACAAACCTTTCACTCATTTAATTTAAAATGCATGCCTTATACTAATTTCATTTAAAAAACTGAAAAGATAAACAATAACAGGAAATAATGCCATAATTAAAAGCAAAAAAATATTTTTAATTTACATACGCAAAATGTAAGTACTGCTACTGGGAATTTTAAAAATGCTATCAGCGAGATGTGCGCACGGTTGTTATAAATGTACCCATTTTTTCTTCTTATCGAGGAGCAATTTATAAATCGCACAATATTATTCCAATTCCAATTTCTTTCATTGAGGAACCTATGACCGGAAAAAATGGAAAAAGACTCTTGTAGATTCTTCGGATGACGGCATCTGACGCCATAAACCGAGTTTATATATATGAAAATAATTTTTAAGTCGTTACATTGATTTCATACTTAAATATTTTCATTGGTACTACTTGTTATCCCGTCGACCAATTTCGCTAAATTATATAAATCGCCAAACCATTCGCCAAATTATATAAATTGACATAATCTTTATTTTAAATAACGAAATAACAAATAAATTAGTATAACATTAATAAAAATACAAATAAAACGTCGAAATTAAAATCACTTGATGACGTAAACACGTGTAGTTTGTTTAAATTCAAGTGAATTTGATATTTACGATCAACCGTTATTGGCATTTAATCTTATAGTTTGACGATAGATTTTTGGTCGACGGAATATCTAAGTAGTACCTTTTCAATTTTTGTTTTATAATGCTAAATTCTCAGTAATTTTTTCCCTTTTATTTTACATAAAATCACTATTTTTTAAAAAAATTAAGATGCTTGCATTTTTATTTCAAACTCATAGAGCCGTTTTTATTTTTTAGTCGAAAGGGTTGATTTGAATTTTTTCCGTTGCTAGAGTAACGGATGTAATGATAGATATTTTGAGGTTTAGATGCCAAAGACACCGCGAAATTAGAAAAATATGAAGTGTGTCATGAACTGTTGGACTTATAAAAATTTATTTGGTAGCATTCGATTCAGCATACAAAACTACATTAAAATATGCTATCATTTGACGCATAATTTTGATATTCGATTTTTTCCCCTCCCCGTGCAAAAACCATTAGGGGTGACAATTTAGAAAATCCTTTCTTAGCAGAAGTTTATGTCATAAGAAGTATTTTTACCACGATTTTCAAGATTTTAGGTTCAGTAGTTTGCGCTGTGCGTTAATTAGTCCCCTAATCCAGACTTTATTTTATATACTATATTAGATATGCGATTTTGCGGTGAATCGATTATCGAAAATTAGTCCAATATCATTTGAAATATTACATAACAGAGGAGAAAGTACGAAGAAAGACGAAGAAGAAATGACGAAATACAAAAGACTTGTAATTTTTTTTTCAAAATGTTGAATTTTTCCATAGTAATAACGTATTAAAACATAAATTTCCTTAAAAATTATCTTTTTTTCCTAGATTTCGAATCTGTGAATTTTCCTATAAATGAAATTGGCGATATGACTTGAGAAAATAGATAATATTTGCTTAAATAAAATGGGTAATATTCGTTGATCTGAGTTCGAGTTTATAAATATCACATGCTTTCGGAATTACGGCGAAAAACATTTTAAAAAGTATGAAATTATTTTACAATATGTATGTGTGGCAGAAATTCACACTGAAATTTAAGTATTTGATTCCATTTTTAAAATATTAACTGATATCTATATAAGTTACAATTGAATATGAAAATGTACTCAAAAAATGATCTCTTTCACCTAAAAAAACACCATTTGTGAGAACATCCTCAAGCTAATGTCACGCTTATGCATTTTTGGCTTAAAATCACATTGTTTGGCGACAAAAGAAAATTAAAAAATTGTAAAGAAACAAACAGTAATTACACATGTGACTCACAATTACATCTGCTTGTTTCTTCTATAAGTCACGTGATGGGACAATTAGATATAAAAAAAAAAGAAAAGAACAGAACAGAAAGAAAATGTCGTTAAAATTTCATCTAATCAATTTTTCAGATTCGTTTCCATATCTAACGCAAGCGATAAAGAGCCAAATATTGCATATCAAGTGTAATATTTCTTTTTAAATTAATTTTTAAGCATTGCAAATATTTCTTTCAGGTTTTGATTAAATGTTTCCGTTTTTTAATATTATCACTCATTAAAAAGGATTTTCTTCTTCTTTTTTTTTCATTTAAATAAAATTAGTAACAGTTTTTCTTTTATTTTTCGAGGTTTAATAGCCGTTTCAACTTTTTTATCAACGATGAATTTCGCCAAGAAATAAAATGGTAACCTTATCGCCCAAAATAACAGAATTTTCCGTCATAATTCTAAAACTAATATAGGTAGAATAATCTGTTATAGCTTAAAACCTTCCCTGATACAATACCTATCTAACGGTATAGGTTCCGTAAAAATCCATGCAGTAGAACTCGAAATCTAGGCGTTCGGAACGAAATTTCCGTTTGGATTTTATATATATAATAGATAATAGAATAGATAATAGAGTTTATATATATATAATAGAATAGATAATAGATTATGTGTTATGAACTATCTCAAAGTTTAAAACAGACCGCATTGTTAGATTTAATAATTTTAACAATATCGCGTTATGTTCTACATTCCACCACCAGGGAGCGCACTCTCTTCTTAACGAAAGCGTATCTGAACTAAACTCCTTCATGCAACCTTTCCGTAGATGCATGAATCGGTAGTGTGGCGGTCTTAACCAATAATTTAAGATAATTGCTGAAATTACTACGAAAAATATTTTAAAGGGGCCCTACGCGGGCCCCTAATAGAGTTAGAGGAAATCGGAAGACGGCAAAATAATCGCGGGGAAAAGTTTTCTTGGGTGCCTCGGAGCTACTTTTGGCGCGAGATCTAATCTCTACGACCAACAGGAGCCCAGATATTTAAGGAAATATGAAGTAACAAAGTCCAATATAACAGAATTTTCCGTAATAATTCTATAACTAATCTAGGTAGAATGATGTGTTATAACTTAAAACCTTCCCTGAAACGATAGTTATCTAACGGTATAAGTTCCATAAAAATCCATGCGGTAGAACTCGAAATGTAGGCGTTCGGAACGAAATTTCCGTTTGGATTTTATATATATAATAGATAATAGAATAGATAATACATTATGTGTTATGAACTATCTCAAAGTTTAAAACAGATCGCATTGTTAGATTTCCTAATTTTAACAATATCGCGTTATGTTAGTTCCACATTCCACCACCAGGGAGCGCACTCTATTCTCAACGAAAGCGTATCTGAACGAAACTCCTTCATGCAACCTTTCCGTAGATACATGAATCGGGAGGGTGGCGGTCTTAATCAATAATTTAAGATAATTGCTGAAATTACTACGAAAAATATTTTAAAGGGGACCTACGCGGGCCCCTAATAGAGGTAGAGGAAATCGGAAGACGGCAAAATAATCGCGGGGAAAAGTTTGCTTGGGTGCTTCGGAGCTACTTTTGGCGCGAGATCTAAGCTCTACGACCAATAGGAGCCCAGATATTTAAGGAAATATGAAGTAACAAAGTCCAAAATAATAGAATTTTCCGTACCAATTCTGTAACCAATCTAGGTAGAATGATGTGTTATAGCTTAAAACCTTCCCTGGAACGATACCTATCTAACGGTATAAGCTCCGTAAAAATCCATGCGGTAGAACTCGAAATCTCGGCGTTCGGAACGAAATTTCCGTTTGGATTTTATATATATAATAGATAATAGATAATAGATTAAACTTAAAGGGCATAGCCGGATAAGCATTGGAAACATGCCTTTTAATGAAATTTCCTGATTTTTTTCCTAGACCTAGCTACATATCTGGCAATATATTTCCCCTATTATCACCCTATAAAATTGATATTTAATGAGATAAAAATGGTTTTTCGATTTTTCAAAAAACGGATTTTCTCAAAAACTGCTGCACTGAATTTCATGCTATTAATTGAGGATATATAGATACCAAAGATGCATAACTGGTAATTTTTTGTATAATTTTCTGTGTATATAAACTGTGTGAAATAGCGAAATAAAAATTTAAAAATATAAAAATCATATCTTATGGTTATCCGAAAATTACCATTTTCTTGTAAAAAATTCCCCATGTGTGCCCGTATATTCTATATAAATGCTGAAAGTTTGCGTTGGGTACTACATATAAATATTTAAAAAAATGTATATCAAAATTATTGAAATTCATTTTAAGGCGTTTTTTTGGGCGGAGCTACTCAACATCCACACCCAAAGAATTTTTGGAATAAACAGTTACAGAATTGCTGTATTTTAAATTTTAATGAACACATGAGCAACATTCTCAACACTGTCGATATCAAAATGAGCATGATGTTGAAAAACATGGCTTATATGCTAATAGAATCTAAAATACACCATTTGACATATTGTCTGCTGACTTTGTTCCAAAAATTCTCCGGATGTTGAAGTGAAGTAGCTCCGCCCCAAATAACACCTTAAAATGAATTTCTATAATTTTGATATACATTTTTGTAAATATTTATATGTAGTACCCAACGCAAACTATCGATATTTATATAGAATATACGGGCACACATGGAGAATTTTTTACAAGAAAATGGTAATTTTCGGATAACCATAAGGTATGATTTTTATATTTTTAAATTTTTATTTCGCTATTTCACACAGTTTTTATAAACAGAAAATTATAAAAAAATTACCAGTTATGTATCTTTCTTATCTATATATCCTCAATTAATAGCATGAAATTCCGTGCAGCATTTTTTGAGAAAATCGAAAAACCATTTTTATCTCATTAAATATCAATACTTATAGGGTGATAATAAGGGAAATATATTGTCAGATACGTAGCTACGTCTAGGAAAAAAATCAGGAAATTTGATTAAAAGGCATATTTCCAATGCTTATCCGGCTATGCCCTTTAATCATATGAGTTTAACAAACATAATCAGCAAACACGTCGATTGATAAGACTCATAAACCGGTTTCCTGGAACATACGGATTGTATGGAAAGGTTCTCACTGTGTTATTTCACTATCTGGCCAAGTCCGCTATGAAATAGCCAAGTGAAAAGGAAAAGAAGCTATCAGGTAGGGAGCCTCTCCTCCCGATAGCCTTTACTGGGTTAATTTGTTTCCACCTCAACTTTGAGGTGGATTGCTTGAGGAAAGAGAGCATCAATGTTGATGATAACTATTCAAAAGATGATAACTATTCAAAAATTATGTATTTTATAATAGAACTGTTTCTAAACAATTTTTCTGACTCGAGATTAATATTTTAAAATTTAATACATGGCTTACTTTGTTTCCAGATCTTTTATAACCTACATTTAAGAATGAATGTATTTTTCAAATGAATTCTCCGATTAATCACTTAACAGTTTTGGCTGAGCGATGCCAACACCAACTTCACTTCAGTTCAGGCAACATCCAAACGGAAATCTGGCCTGCTAATGTACACCAGCCTCGTTGATTCGATTTCCCGTCCTTCCTTTTATTGTATTATGTACTCTCAGCAACAGCCTGCTTCGAAAGTTTTTAAAATTGGAATTCAGATGAAAAGCAATTAGATTTTTATTAAAAACTGGATTACTGTCAATTAAAATAAGTATTTATTTACTGTATATATGTGTATTTTTATGAATATAGAAATTTCTAAATGATTTTTGTGAATATGTTTGTTTTTCTGTGAATGTTAATAATTATTTATAAATTTATTTTACTTTATTGTGCTGCACGAGTTGGCTTAATCTCACAGCTTTGTTGAAGCTCGTGATGTAAAAAATATTGTATTACTTTTGCACTATTATTTTATTAAGTAAATAATTGACGTCTCTCATAGCCTTTACTTTATTTATTTTATTTTTTTTTTTTACTTATTTTTTTTTATTTTACTTTTTTTTTGCATTATTCTGTATAAATTTGATTTCTTTGTAAATGTATCGCCTTTTAGTTAAAAAGTGACTTTCTTTTCACGCACATGAATAGAAATGTGTGGATAAATAATATCACATATTTTGTATTTGTTCGCTCATCGTACATTCTCTATTTTTCAATTGTAAAGTCTTGTCACAATTTGGGAATATTGACAGGAATTTAAATCAAAATTCTAATTTTGAATACGTTTTTATAATAACAGAAAAATTAATTAATAAAGTATTTTTAATAAATTCATAATACACACAGTCTTTAAAAAGATTACAGGTAATGTGAAATAATTAATGATGTGTCTCAGTACAAATTTCAGTTAAAAAAATATAGCGTGCATTTTTTTCTTAATAACATCCCTCTGTAAATTTATTTATTATTTCAAAAAATTACTAAATTTATTTATCCATTATAACTAATAATCATTAAGTTTATTGTTTTATTGTAAAAAAAAAAAATTGCTAAATTAATTTTATTTTAACTCAATTGTTTAATATTTATTTATTCATTAACTTTTAATCTGGAATTGAAGCGTAATACCGTTAAAATTGCGCCACTCAAAATTAACATTAGAAATAAACGATACTTAGCTCTGAACTATTTAAACGTTCCATAAGCAGTACTATAATTATGGAAATAATTATTCAAGCATTAGGATATAAATCAATTATTTCTGGATAAATGAAAAATCACACTTTTTAAATATTTTTGTATTATTTGTGTGCATTTTGAGATTTTTTAAAAAGATTAAAAAAAAAAAAAAACAAGATTCTTTTAAAAAAATATATAAAAAAATAAATAAATAAAATAATAATAATAATAATAATAATAATAATAATAATAATAATAATAAAAATTTTCTAATTTTTTTTTTTCAGGTTTCAGTTAAAGCTTTGCTATTTTGAAGATGCGTTATTTCCCTTTTTTGATGACCGTGAAAGCCGAAACGTGTATTTTTTAGTCGATATTGAAAAAGTCATTGCATAGTTTGGTGTTGCAAAATTTTGGCTTAAATAATTTTTATATTCTGATCTTTTTTTACATTATATTTGATCTAGAGCCAAGCCACATATTAAATGTACTATATGAATTTGTAATGATTTAAATTCAATATCCTCAATGAAAAAAAAAATCAGTAGATAAAATATATTTCATTCCCTATTAGTACTGTATACTTCAATCCACCTCAGCATTAGTGAGATGAATTACATAACAGACAACTTTTAGAAATTACCTCTGAACTACATATATTTTATAACTATATTAATTTCTTTATAAATTTTTTCGACCCGAGCTTAAGATTTTAAACTGAATACAGGGAATAACTTGCCTCCAGATTATTAAAGCCACTTTTTAAAAATTGGAATTTTTTTTCATAAAAATTCTGTGATTAAAAAAAAAAAAAAAAAAAAAGAAAAAGAAAAGAAAAATCTAATCGTTTTGGTCGAGCGTTCCTAGCGCAGTATTTCATTTTTAACTAGCTAATTAACTGATTTATGTTTTAAAAAATTCTCATTTGTTCGCTGTTATTAATAATAATAAAGAAATACATTTTATACCTGTAACAGTTTATAAAGCATCGACTAATATTTAGTTAATTCTAAATAAGCTGAGTATTAATTAAAATTTTTTATTCATCACAATATTTTCAAATAAATTATTAATAAATCTAATATTTCAGAAGTAATAACATATAACTCGTATACAATATGAGGAATATCAGCTCGCAATTTAGCTCAAGAAATGAGTTAAAATTCTCGTTCATCTTTATGGAAAGTGTTCGAGTCTTTTTCCGATTAAGAATGTATAAAATACATTATAATTACACAAACAGCACTTACTCAAAAACAAAGAGGTTTACGTTCTTAAACAAATCTACAACTTTTAACAGCTTACTTTTATACAATAATTAACGGTTACAAAGTGTTTATCTTTTGTAGTTTATGATGCTGCTGTTATTATTTTTTTTTTCTTAATTATATTAAAAACTAGAAAGCAGGAATTCTACTTTTTCAGAATTTAGTGTCGTCTCCGATGAATAGAAATATATGTATATATAAATAGTACAAAACATATTTCAATTTAAAGATTTAAAGGACCCACTTTTATTTTATGTAAAATGTCGTCATTCGCATCCGCTTAAGAATTCCACATTTACGATCCACTCTTAATCATCTATAGTAAAGCATGCATAGGATAATACACACAATAATACACAAATAATCGCAAAATAATACACAATTGCAGCAAAAAGATGCCGTCATTAAAGAAACTCGCCAAAAAAAAAGGCTATCTAATGATTCATAGGCCTTCATTTGTTTGTAACATTAATATAGATAACTAGCTAATTAACTGATTTATTTTTTAAAAAATTCCCATTTCTTCGCTGTTATTAATAATAATAAAGAAATAAATTTTATAATTAAAATGAAATATACTTTATAATAGCTCCATGTTTTAACAGAAATTATTCGTTTATATTTTTTCAAAATAGCACGCATTTTCTTTCAGTTGTTATGAGAAAATGGCAACAAAAAGATATAATTGCTACTTTTCAACTATTTTCCCTTTACTTTCTACATAAAAGGAGTACTTGAGTTGGCAAAATTAAACAAACGGTGATAAAAACTACAAAAAATTAATATCTCAAAAATCAATGGAGATACAGTTTTCAAACAAATTGCATTTAAAAGTACTTTTTTTTCCAGTACGACGGTATAAAAATTGAAAATGTGCAATGCTCAGAAATTTTAAAAAATGCAATAGAGTATTTAATCGTACAATGATACTTTGTTCATTGCTATGGCTTCTGTAAAGTAACGTTATTTTTTTGATACAAAATAAGCTGGGAGAAAGAAATAAGATACCGTACCGGGGTAAAAATAAAATAAAATAAAATAAAATAAAACTAGGACTTACCTCAGAGGGATTAGTCTGAGCGATATTACTGAGAACATAGATTTAATAATAACATGTGGAAGCAAAGAAAATGAGATGTTATCTTTAATTGTCCATATACTGCGAAAAATTGAAATGATGAAAATAAACGAATTGCAGAATTACAAAATCTTATATATAAATTCGTATACACTGTTTAAAAAAATGGGAAATCAAACCATTCAAGACAGCCATGCATGGATATAAAATTGAAAGTACGCAAAATATTAAAAGTAAAATAGAAAATGAAACACTAATTTACTTATATCGGAATTTTAACTGTATAAAATGATGTCAAGAGCATAATCAGACGCTCCGCACCAATTTGAGTAACTTTAAATGACAAATATATGATGTTTAAAAAGAATGGACTATACTTTATATGGTGTGTGCTCCCCCGGAATAGCTAATATTGTACAATATCTGTTTTCCACGGATGCAATGAGGTTGTCGATAACATTTAAGGAATTCTCTTCTCAAAATCTAATATAGTATCAAAGTACCGAATACATCAAAAGTGGCATGCAATGCTTCGTTAGTATTGTTTTGTTTTCAAACATATTCTGCACAAGTTGAGCTGTATTTAGCATGTATTAAATAAAAGAAATCGGCAATGATTACAACATAAAGTATGACACAAGATCTGAATATATCGTCTGCATAACTTTTGAGCTGTCAAAGTGTCATTTGAAGTAATTTACAAATCCATACATATTTATTTAGCAAATCATGCAAGCTAACATACGCCAATATGAACCCGATTACAAAATTTCACCAGAATAAGTTAATATATAAAAAATCTACTAATAATAATTGAGAATATGATCTTATGATAAAATGTCTAGAAAAATGAATCGGATAAAAAATTCATATCACATTTAAAACGGCACTTCCCTCTGTTAGTGGCCTTGGCGCGAGAGAGAAAAGCCTAGAGAAGGAACACTTTAACAAGTACTTTCGGGCAACCTACTCACTGTTTCATACAGGTCTTTATTCAATATTTACACAATTTATTTAATGCTAGGTGGGTATCTAACAGTTTTGTTGCATTTAAATCGCATGTTTTGCGGAGGAAATGCAGCATTATGAAATATTTAAAGTTGCTGTACTTAATAATTCCAAATTAATGGTAATTGAGATCGCTTTCCGTTAATTTCATCTTTTTAAATTTTTAATTTTTTAGAAACCATTCATAGAGACAATTGTATATTTTAAAACTAACCCGAAGCAAAATTTCAAGATTTTGGGCTCAGCAGTAACAGAGAAATAGAAAATTTTTGAAAGTTTTTTGTTTCTGCACTGTTTTATATATCGACATTTTTAGAAATTGTTCTATTGCGAGAATTTACGTCATGATAAATGCAGCCATGTCAATTTTCATGTTTATATTCCTAACAGTTCCATGTTTTTCGTTACTTAGATCATCTTTAGATCTTTTTCCGCTTTGTTTCGTCTTTCTATTTTTTAGAATTCGTTCTAAAACGAGCATTTACATCTTATTAATTACTACCATGACAAAGTTTTAGTTTCTAACCCCAACAGTATCCCAAAAATTTCAGTATTCCAAATAAATCATAGTTTAGAATCTTTCTAGAATTTTTTACGTTTATCCGTCAAATTGAACCTTTTAGAGAGCGTTCATTACGAGTATTTACATCTTAAAAGTAACTACCGCACCAAATTTAAAGTTTCTAACCCAATCAATATCGCAGAAATCACAATTTTAGAACTTTTTTGCTCCTGCAGCAATGTAGGTTTTTGCACGGACATAAAATAGTCTGTTTTTCGGAGCAGAGATGGCCACCAACATTTTTTTAAGTTGGCTATGTAGTTTCAGAGATAACACCTCACAAACGTACAAGCATTAATAATATTATATACTTTATAATATTATAACGCTTTATAATATTAGCGTTAGATGTACAGATACAAAAGCCATTTATCTGTTACAAACTAAAGTGCCGGCGTTGCCCAGAATTTGAAGGATGTTTGTTCTGAAAAATCAATCTCAAAATTTAACATACAACACAAAACAAACATTAAAAAAGCAGTCGAAATGGTGTTGAATGAATCATATGAAAACGCTGTATAAAAATGTCTAAATGTATACAACAGACGCAAAAGAATACAGCTATAAATGAACTTATTTCAATTTATAATTGGAGCAATAATGTTTAAATACGCCAATATTTCCCTAATCGGGTTTTTATCATGCTTCAATACATTTTTCACACTCATATGACGTTATACTATATCCACCATGCCCTTTATATTTCCAATATGACGTAATATTTTCCTCTTTCACGTGGAAACCTTGAAATAGAAAAGTTATGAAGTTATATTCACTTTCATTTAAATTCGTCAAACCATTTATTTCATTTTCATATTTCACGTGAAAATCTTGCAATAGAAAAGTTATAACGTAATATTCACCTTTTTTTAAATTCGGCAAACCATTTATTTCATTTTCATTTTTCACGTGGAAATTTTGCAGTAGAAAATTAATTGTTGTAGTAATAATTTTATTGTTTTTTTTTAATTGTTGGCAACTGCTATAACGAAAAATGTTTAAATTTGATAAGAAATTGCTGTTAAATTGGTGGTTTTTTATTAATTAAAAGTTAACTATAAGTTATTTCGATTCCGGATTACTTTAGTTGTCTCGGCCATGTTTTAATGCACATGTACGTATCTCTTCACAATTTTGGCTTCCAAATTGTGGATTTTTTATTGAATTACAAACAGACAGATAGACAAGTTTTCATTTTTATATATCTCTCTATTCTATAAAAAGTAACTAACGCTGTCACCGCCGCCGCCGCCGGTTTTGAATTTTTTGTGACCGGAGGTCTTTCTTCGTTAATATTAAGAAAACTATTGCATACAAATATATGAAAATCGGTGGTATTATAGCGAAATGTTTGATCAACACACTAATGTATACAGTTTTGAAATCGAAGAATTATTTTAAGAGACATTTAATGCTAAAGTTGGACAAAATCGTTCCATTAAAAATAATTATAAGAGCAAAAGCTGTACATGGGAATTTAATCATTTTTAGATCATTTTATTCAATAGAAGATCCCGGTCTGCAGATTTCATTAATTTTTTTAATTTGACTCATTTTTTGAGGTTTTATTTCTATTTTAAATTCAAATATTGAGCATTTTGACAGATATTTTTTATATATTTTAGAAAATGGTACTAATTTAAACTGTTGCCAACTGTATAAACAGCGCAAACAATAATGTTTGCCTCAAATAAAAAAAAATATATTTACACGTTACTATTATAAACAGAGAAAAAACTTCAAATTAGAATTAAATAATTAGGTATAAAAAGCAGGCACTTATTGGAAATTACGCCATAAAAACTATATTTACATGTGAATTTTAAAAGAGAAAGGATATTGTAAAATAAATTCATTAACATGCGTTAAAAATCTGAAATAGAACAAATTACGTCACATTACACTTATTATGCAAAAAAAAATAAAACAAAAAATAGTATTGCAAAACAGTTTAAATTTAAAAATTGCGCGAGACAAAATATTAGAGGTTAAATATTAGATTTTTTCGAAATTTTGTTATTTGTCGTTTGATGTGAGGTGTTCAGCTATAAGTATGCAAATTTTTATGTTTCCAACATAATTAGGGGCTGAATTAGAAAAATTGCTTTAAATACTCAAGTTAGAGCCCAGAGGGTTAAATATTAGACTTTTTCAAAATTTTATTATTTGCTGTTCTATGTGAGGTGTTCAGCTATAAGTATGCAAAATTTCATGTCTCCAACTTAATTAGGGTCTCAGTTAGAAAAATTGCTTAAAATACACAAGTTAGAGCCCAGAGCGTTAAATAATAGACTTTTTCAAAATTTTATTATTTGTCGTTTGATCTGAGGTGTTCAGCTATAAGTATGCAAAATGTCATATCTCAAACTTAATTAGGGGCTGAGTTAGAAAAATTGCTTAAAATACAGAAGTTAGAGACCGGACGGTTAAATATGACTTTTTCAAAATTTTATAATTTATCGTGTTATCGCAAGTGTTCAGCTATAAGTATGCAAACTTTCATGTCTCCAACTTAATTAGGGGCTGAGTTAGAAAAATTGCTTAAAATACACAAGTTAGAGCCCAGAGGGTTAAATATTAGATCTTTTTCAAAATTTTATTATTTGTCGTTTGATGTGAGGTGTTCAGCTATAAGTATGCAAAATTTCATGTCTCCAACTTAATTAGGGGCTGAGATAGAAAAATTGCTTAAAATACAGAAGTTAGAGAATGGAGGGTTAAATATGACTTTTTCAAAATTTTATGATTTATCGTGTTATCGCAAGTGTTCAGCTATAAGTATGCAAACTTTCAAGTCTCCAATTTAGTTAGGGGATGAGTTAGAAAAATTGCTTAAAATACATAAGTTAGAGCCCAGAGGGTTAAATATCAGACATTTTTCAAAATTTTATTATTCGCCGCTTGATGTGAGGATTTCAGCTATAAGTATGCGAAATTTCATGTCTCCAACTTAATGAGGGGCTGAGTTAGAAAATTTTTTTAAAATACATAAGTTAGAGCCCAGAGGGTTAAATATTAGACTTTTTAAAAATTTTATTATTTGTCGTTTTATGTGAGGTGTTCAGCTATAAGTATGCAAAATGCCATGTCTCCAACTTAATTAGGGGCTGAGTTAGAAAAATTTCTTAATATACAGAAGTTAGAGACCGGAGGGTTAAATATGACTTTTTCAAAATTTTATGATTTATCGTGTTATCGCAAGTGTTCAGCTATAAGTATGCAAACTTTCATGTCTCCAACTTAATTAGGGGCTGAGTTAGAAAAATTGCTTTAAATACACAAGTTAGAGCCCAAAGGGTTAAATATTAAGCCTTTTTCAAAATTTTATTATTTGTCGTTTGATGTGAGATGTTCAGCTATAAGTATGCAAAATTTCATGTCTCCAACTTAATTAAATTAGGGGCTGAGTTAGAAAAATTGCTTAAAATAAAGTTAGAGCCCAGAGGGTTAAATATTAGACTTTTTCAAAATTTTATTATTTGCCGTTTGATGTGTGGTGTTCAGCTATAAGTATGCAAATTTTCAAGTCACCGATATATATATAGTTTCTGAGAACGGGCTCTGTGACAGACGGACAAACAGACAGACAAAGGAGTGAGACAGGTGGGGTTTCGTTAGATGAACGAAACTCTAAAAACATGCTGCGGATGACTGTAACAACATCCTAAAATTACATTACCATCAGCGATCTACCAATCCCGAATTTAGTTTATATTGTTTTCATATATTCTTATTCTTTTGGGCGACCCTGTAGAATAATTATCAATATTACATACAGTAAAGCCTCTGAATAGCGGACACCCCGATAATGCAGAATTTGTCCTCTATTTAGAGGTGACCGCTACTGAGAGTAAAACATGTACAGTTATTTATGAGATGGTAATCGAAAAAATGTCCGCTAAATACAGGTATCCGCTAATCGGGTGTGTCCGCTATGGAGGTTTTATCAATAAAACTTCTGAATAGCGAACACCTCGGGAGGGCAGAATTTGTCCTCTATTTGGAGGTGACCGCTACTGAGAGTGAAAAATGTACAGTTATTTAAGGGTTGGTAATCGAAAAAATGCCCGCTAAATAGAGATGTCCACTAATCGGGTGTGTCCGTTATGGAGGTTTTCCTGCATAATAATATCATCCTTTACAAGAAAATTGCATGCTATATGATAGACAGACAGACATCCAGAGAAAGCTAACCTCCCGGATCAATAAACACTCAGTTCTTTTGTTTTAATCATCCACAATTGTATGTCATACAACATGCCAGATTTTATACAACAGGCTAAAAACGGTCACCGTGGTACGGAATACTGTATTATTATTTGTTTGCCCACCAAAACTGGTTGCCACGGGTTGTTGCAAGGTTTGTGATCACGTGGTTGAAACTGATCTATTCAATATTACTGCGTGCGTATATTTTTTTATTTGCTCCATGTGTTCAAACCAGTTGTCTACGAAAACATCAACCGGTGAAAGTGACGCACACAAAATTTTTGTGACGTATGCAGATAAATTGTGCTTTTTTAAGAGTTTTTTCTACATAATTTTTAAACGGTTTGGAACTTATTTTTCATAGTAGGTGCATTCAGTAGGCGACCCTCATAGGTACCTTCTGGTGCAATCAGAAACGAAATCCGACAAATATTTTTTGAGTTATGCTTGACAAAAGGTTTTTATTAGGCTTTCTTTGTAGTAGGACATGGCGTTAATATCCATCGTAGTAGTAAAGTGTCCGGACAGTAATATTTCGCTGAGTATTAGCCTTCGCTTCGCTCAGACAATAATAATAAATCTTACAACTGCTTTTCTTCGCTAAGGTTAAAAGAAAAAAAAAAGAAAAAGAACGATATTTCGTTGTACATTCGTTGTTAATTTTTCGTAAAACGAAACTTTTAATTATTAAAAAATTATGATTGTTATTGGAGTTTGTTCCTCTTGTAATTAATCAGGTATCAACTTGACAAAATACTACAATCAAAAGTAAATGATGAGTCAATTAACATGTTTTTATGAAATAATTCTTCATAAAAGTCCTTTCCCGCTTTTTTTCTCACCCTTTTTATTCTGAGTTAAATAAAAATTACTTAACAAACGAATTAAATAAGTTCTGAAAATATTCGACGGAAGACCATATTTTATTTCATAATTTTATTGACCAGTCACGCGATATATTCGTTTTTTAAAATGGACGTCTTTGAGTTATTAACCTACGATTTACGTCTAACAGCTCCACGGTTTGGCAAATCCATATCTACCACTAAAATTTAATAGAGATTTTCGCCTTGTTTAATCATGGAATTTCGTCGACTTAAGGTTCTTCTATCATAAAGTTGTTCCATTTGAAGGATAGCCAATCAGAGTACAGCAAGACTGAAACGTCACGTGGCGGACAAAATTGGAGATCGACATAAAGTAATAAAGTAAAGGATGCGAAAGAATGAAATATCAAGTAAAATAAATTTTTAAAAAGCAGATCTTCGAAAGTAAATTGAACGAAACCATTTTCCTTAAAAGAATTTGTTCAAACACTGATTGGAGTTAATTAAATATAAAATGCATGATGGTTAAATAATATCACGATACGTTTGTTTACATTCAAATACTTGAATAAATTCGCTAAAAAAAAAAATTAAATTTTTAATGTGTAAAAGTACAAATGAAAACTTTTAAACTATTGTAAAATAAAATGAATGAATGAATTATATGAATATGATTACAAAGCAGTAGTATAAAAAAGACTAGTATTATCAAACAGAATAAATTAAACAAAATTCACACATTAAAACTTTTAACAATAATGCATTTACTTTTAATTTAATTTGCATTTAAATTAATGCAATTACTAGATATAAATTTTCGAAAAATTTCGAATGTCACTATGCTTATTCAGGATCAAAATAATACAATAATATTGCTCTATAATTAAACTAATTCCATTATGTAAAAAAATATGTACTATGCATATTTTTTACATTATAATATTCAAATAACAATATCGTAAAATTTAAAACGACTCCAGTAATAAAATATCTATGTTATCTTATAAAACACATCAAATATAACATTTCTCCATACAAATAGGAAACAATAGAAAAAAAATATATGGAGGTATACAGATTTAACAATGTGCTAACATTTTCAAAAAATAGAAAAGAAAAAAAAGTAAGAACCAATATCATATTTTCAATAATGCATGTGAATAATACTTTTTACACACTATCATGTTGTAAAATCATTGATCTACATTATTAATAATCAAAATTAAATTTTTAAATTCTTTAGTTTCAAATGCACATCAATATGATTCAAATATCTGTAGCGTATATTGTACGTCAGCTGTTTGATAAGCGCCGGGTTATCTAGATACGAAGTGCATGTCGCTGCATCAGCAGCCGATGTACAACAGATCTACGAAAAATTGAAAAAATTGCACGAAAATCCTTATCACAGCGCCCCATGTATGAACTTTGGTTCAAATGTATGCATAACTTCATATACTTTCCGATAATGAGACACACATAGATAAGGACAGACAGATATTTTGTAAAAAACATGTTTTTCGGGTTATCTGACCCTTAAAACGTGGATATCCGTCAAAAACCGGAAATCGAACAAAATTTCGACTACAATACTTTCTTCTATTATAGATAAAAGAAAGTAAAAAAAGGTAATGCTAAAGCAAATACTTTAATAGAGGATTTTTTTTAAAAAAAGGTAAAAAAAATCACAATAACAAAAGAAAATTTTTTATGCAATTTTTGACTTTATTTTAAAAATTTTGCGGCGATTTTTCCATATGAGTAAAATGGATCCTGCTTTATTTTTTTTAAGCACAATATATTAAATCTTGTCATGTTTTCAATAAAATTTATTCTGAGTTCGTGCAGAGATTTTTGCATTTTTTGTGAATTTTTTATGCGATTTTTAGAGTTTTCTAATGTTCCGTGGCATTTTTTTTTTTTTGAGATTTGTAAAAGGAACTCGGTTAACAAATATAATAAATTTTCTCCTCTGCGAGTTTTGAACTTTGAACCTTTTTTTTTCCATTTGATGGCGATTTGTCTGCATTTGTGAAAGAAATCCGGTTTTAATCTTTTATTCCAATATAGTAAATGCAGTCCTCTTTTTTCCCCTTTCATTAAAGTTTATAAGGAATTTCTCGAGATTCTTTTATGCAGTTTTTAGAGATTTTCGTGTTCTGCAGAAATTTTTTGAGATTCGTAAAAGTAATTCGATTTTAGAACTGCAGCATAATATAGTAAATTTTGTCCCCTGCGATTTTAGTGTTTTTCGTTGCGATTTTCCAGAATAATAATCGGCAGTTAACAAAATGCCGTGTATTTCGACGTCCGGATTTGAGACTCTGAACTGTATTGTTAAATCTGTATAGTGTTCTCCGAAAGTTACTAGAACACCTTGATATAGCGCATTTACTTGGTTTTGCTTTCAAAAGGTCTGTTAAAATAATAGAATAATTAAAATCAGTCACAGAAAGAAGCTTCCAACGCAGAACAGCATTAAATACTATTGAAACGAGCGGAGGGAGGCGAATCTGTCCGCCACGTGACGTAATGCGCGAGCAGTCAGGAAATCTTTACAGTTGGCGCATCGCACGAATGGTACCCCCCTGTATCCGTCGACTAAATTAAACTGTAAATATAGTTTATATGTGAAATTTTAGTGGTAAGAAGAATTTACATTTGGCTCGATCATCGTACTCGGACTATGCCCGTCATTGTAGGTTGAGGGGTTAAGGCCTGCCCAGGAATCGTACGGGTACCGTTATTTTCAATGCCACATATCAGTATTTTTTTATAGAAAAATAAATCTAGTTTAAACGCTCGAAATTTCGCCTTATTTGAGGATGTATTTTCTATAAGAAAATACTGGTACCGAAGAATTTCTTAGTTTGGAAATTCAAGAACCCGTACGAACCCTGCTGCCTTAAACACTCAGGGGTCGCATTCTATAGGGAAACTTCTATTGTTCCTACCACTATTTTGAAAATAATATCTTCATCGCACCTTTCTTTAGAATATGTTAGATAAAATTATCATGAGGGTAACTCATTAAGGGTTCTGGTAGGAGCAATAAAATTTTCCCTATTTAATGCGACTCCTGAACACTTGATAATTCCACCTATGCAACTTTGCTTCCATAAACTTTTATCAAAAGAATCTTAATTTTTACCAATCATGTATTTCGGAATACTTTGCTTGATTTGTAGATTGCAAGATATGTTGTATTAAAGTTATGTCTTATAAGATATTTACTAATACATAAATTTGAAAAATGTATCCAACATACCGAAGACATTTAGGAAAAGATGAAGCTTTTTATAATATCTATAATATACTTTTAAACTACTTATAAACTACTTTTTGTAATACCTACCTACAACTACCTAAACTATTTTATTACTAAAGAAGAATGTGTTTATCGCGCCTATTTACTCAAGCTCCCCGTATTTCGTGTGTAGCAGGAAAAAGTATATAGATATGCAGGACATGCGAAATTTGCCGGTATTTGGAAGGAACTTCATACATAAGAATTCGTTTGTAATAATAATAAAAAAAAATAAGGAATATTTAAAAATTATTTTTTTAATTTTTCCGAAGTGTTCCGCGTAAATATAGGCTCCAAATGCTCAGGGCACCACTTATTTTTTACAGTATATTTTGCCCTCCTTAATGGCAGATAATTGTGCTATTAGATAAGGGGAACAAAATTTCTTTAACCCTTAATTCTCGCTCCCTTCAATATCTCGGGCTGAGGTGTCGTTCGTTATTTCTCGTGCCCGTCATATTCTCGGGCTGGAGATTTAATTGCTGGCAAAAACCTCTGAAACCAGAAAAATTGAACTGGAATTTCCATTTGAAGTCTTTGAATACTAGCACTCTGGTTTGATTTGTACGATCTATAATTTGCCATAGATTTGTCATAGATTTGTAATATTTTTGTCATTTTGATATGGATTCTCATGAATCAAGCCTTTCAGATGATAACTGGAATATTAGCCCCTTCACGGTCGCTTAATATTTGAAAAAATCATCAAAAGTGTACCTATTTTGTTTATTACAGAAATTGAATAATTATAAGGTTTCTAAATAAAATATGCAATTAGTTTATTTTTAAGGCGAAAAAACAATATTTTATAGCCATATTCATATTTGTATAAAAGCCATCATGCAAGAATTATGTGTCTTAACCTCTTAAGCTCCGCCCCCGATAAATGTAGGCTACTATCTTTTAATTCAGATTGTTTGACTCCCACCAGTTTTTTTTAAATAGTGTAAATGGCTTTATTTTCGCATCATTTTATCTGCCGTAAACTACGGTGGTGGGAATCAAACAATCTGAATAATAAAAAAAAGTAACCTAAATTTATCGGAGGCGGGTCTTAAGAGGTTAAGACACGTAATTCTCGCATGATGGCTTTTATACAAATATGAATATGGCTATAAAATATTGTTTTTTCGTCTTAAAAATAAACTAATTGCATATTTTATTTAGAAACCTTATAATTATTCAATTTCTGTAATACAACAAATTGTTACACTTTTGATGGTTTTTTCAAATATTAAGCGACCGTGAAGGGGTTAAAATACTGGTGTCCAGATCATTGGGAGCTACGAATTACGCCGGACACCTGGCAACAGTAGTGGGGGATGAAAGTCACCTCTCGAGTGCAAAGGGTTAAAATCAAATATTTTGTCGCTCAAATCTTGCAAGTACGCGATATTTTTTCGAAGAAAAAATTGTCACCCTTTCCATTATAAACACCACTTGCTCATTTCAGAGAGTGTACAATGTTTACAGATAATTCAAATTATTGGATATCTTCTTATTTATGTAAAATTAAAACATTAATTATCTGAAGTATAATCTAAAAATTGTGAAATTATACTACTTTGTTGGCGTTTGACAATATTGCACCATTTTCAATTTTAATGTGAAGGCTTATTTAAGAAATTTGAAGAAATTTTTCAAAAGTTTAATTAAAACAATTTCCTCGATGAATCCTTGAATTTCAGGACAACGAGTGTATGGGAAGATCCACGGCAATAGTTTTTTTTTGCTGAAAAATTATTTTAAACGAAAAAACGGATACATCAATTTAAATCTAAAGAGTTTCAGTATATAAATTTGTAAGTTTTAATTTCATAAAAATAAGTCTACACCGAAACTGGGCTGGAAATTGACAGTATTAAAATTCATTTAGAGTTAAGCATAAAAATCCACTTAGTGAGTTGTGTAATTTTCTTTTTACTTCTTTTCATTAAATGAAATTATTATGGATTGAAAATAACAAGATATTATTATATTCGTCAGATCTTCATAGTTAAAAGGTTTTAGCTAAGGTGTTAAGTGCAATTTTAACTTTATTTATTAGTTGATAATTAAATGTTACAAGAGTAACAGGAAACATACTAAAG
The DNA here is from genome assembly GCA_963932465.1 of Maratus speciosus. Lineage (NCBI taxonomy): Eukaryota > Metazoa > Arthropoda > Arachnida > Araneae > Salticidae > Maratus > Maratus speciosus. The sequence goes on from OZ010797.1 coordinate 169,028,364, forward strand.
TTTTAATTTTATGAAAACTACTTAAAATTTTTACCCAAAACTTCTAATTCTCTTATTTCGAGGTATAAGACAGATTTTACATTAAATATTTTGTTTATGCTACGCATGGCATACGCTCGGGGGTGTTGTCACAAGAGTAACAAATGTCTGTGTTAAAAGAGTAACACATAACACTTTTGTCCATAGTTTGATATAAAACTGCGTTACAAAAAAAAAAAAAAAAAAAAAAAAAAAAAAACCAGAATGCTTAAAGTTTAGTTGTTTTCTCCCTTATTAGAACAGTTCTTGAAATAGTTTTAGCCATAATTAAAATTATTTTGTACATTTTAAGGAAGATAAATTATCTTTATTAGGGTTTTTTTTTTAAATGGATGGATTTATTGTTATTCATTTTTGTTAATACTTAAAATTATAAAATAATCATGGCAAGTAATTAACCCGTAACTGGAGACGGGAGTCAAAATGACTCCGCGTTGTTCTTTGGCTCTGATCAACACGTGGTTTTTCTCCTTGAATAAAATCATCTTCTGAGTACCGTTAAGTAGTTCTTTTATCATTACCAGATTTTCAGAATATATTGCGTTTCCAAAATAAATTCCAATGCAGTTTACAAAAGATACGCAAGAAAAATAACATTGGAGTCTTTCTGACTCTATGTCTCTGATCGCGTAAAAAAATTCATGTCTCCAGTTACGGGTTAAAGATAGATTAAAACAATCCAACTCATGTCCCTCTTGTGTGCTTTCTTTTGGTTTAAAGCACATGGTCTATGATCAGATATTTTATAGTCTTTGTAAAGCTTCGTTTGCTAAATTCTGCTGTATGACCTACAGAGATTCTTATAGAAACTCTTATGGAAAGGATTCTGATAGTATATTTTAAATGAAAGATTTTAATAATGCTTTTTATACGCGGCATTGTTTTAAAGAGCAGGAAAATTCTGCTTACCGACAAAAATTGTAGAGAAAAAATAAGAATGAAATTGAATATGTTGATTTGAGAAAGAAACAAAACAAAATATATTATGATAAAGTGAAGAAAAGTCTTAGCCAGCAACAGCTTCAGCAAGAGAATGCACATATTAAGAAAAGGAAAAGTAGAAAACTAGCTAACCTCAGATTTTGTAACTAAAAAAAAAGCTAACTTTACAGCTTTGGAGAATTTCATGCCGATGAAGATTTAAGAAGAGGTCATTCTTCAGCTAAATCTACATTAGTTAGGCGTGAAAAAGGTCACATAATTTCATCATTCCTAGGTGACATTTACTATGAGAATACGTGTTTTGTTTAAAGAAGCTTTCATAAATTGAAAAATTGGAGCTTCCTTTACAGCTACCCAGTTTCATAAAACAATAGAAAATTATTCATCAGTATATCTGCCTTTGTCTTTGTCGCGGAAACATTCAAGCAATTCATAATGCAGTAACTGGCGTATTTCCTGAATTAAACATTCCTATGAAGAATTAAAGGACTTTGTTGGTTGAGATACCTTATAATTAGAATGTACGAATTAAGAATGTCTAATTTGCGAAGACAACTTCGAAGAATTATTTGAAACGGAAGTCCATAATACAGAACTTCTTATAAGTTTTTGTAAATAGCAAAACCTTGATAAATGTTTTGCTATTGACAAAACGTTTGTCAACAGTTTGAGAATATTGTTACTTTCGTAAAAAGTTGATAAACGTTTTTGAAAAGTAACAGTTGAAGTAACTATTTCTGATTGTTTACAAAATTTTCGAAGGTGACAAAATCTATTTCTGTGGTACACATTCATTCAAACTTCTACACAGTTTTCTTTTGATAATGCCAAAAAAAATGACCATTTCTCAAAGAATCGTTATGCCAGTGGATTTTCTGAAAACTGTACATGTTTATGCCAAGGCGAAATTTTGGTACGATCATTACTGATCAAATCCAGAAACGACTGTATTTTCAGTCATTATTTAGTACCCATAAAGAAAAATCTAATGCTATCCTTTCAGACAATGTAACTCGTAATCAATTTTCTGCAAATGCTCTCGTATCTAAAATTTCATCATAGCATCTTTAACCTTCCTACCCTGTTGAAATTTTACTCAACCTTAATAAAAACATTTCACACAGGAATTTTCTTTAAAAACTATTTAATGTATTTATTAACATTAGTTTTCGGTCTCTCTTATTTATCTTACTGCACAAAAACATTTCTGGTTCAAATAGAATGAAATGAATAATAGAAATGGGTCAATTAAACCCATTCAGGGTAGGAAGTTTAAGGAAATTGTATTTTCCTAAAGTGTACCTGTTTTGCTTTTTTATATGATGGTTGCGCTTTCCAATTTAAACAAAAATATATCTGTGCAAATATGCCTGCGATGAATCAGACTTCTTTCTCGGTTTACTTAATTGGGCATTTTTTTTTCAAATACTCCTGGTATAGATGATGTAGATTTCTTTTGTGCTGTTGTATAATGATATATGTGGAATGAAATGCGTTCTAAAAAATCAATTCTAAGGAATACTGCTTATATTGTCAAAATTGTTCATGGCAAAACAAAAGTAAGCATATTCCATACATCAGATGAAGAAATAGAACAATATTGTTTTATTACTTTGAGAGAAAATAGCAACAGCGAAGGGCATTCAACAAATACAATTTTTTAAAACCATGAAAAATGGCACTATCTACTACAAACCATACACTAGCATGATTCGTACAAAGAATTTTTGTTTCATTAACCTCTTGACCTGGAAAGACGTGCTATGTACGTCGCCTTGGATTAACACTAGAAAGCCCGCGAGCAGTCATTTTGACTGCTACCAAATGAATACGAACCAGAAATTTTTTTTATAAAACTAGTTTAAAAGATACAAAGAAATGGATAAGTTAATAATTTTAAATTAAGATTCTGGTGTGAAATATTTTTCTAAAATATGGACGAGATAGTCACGGGCTTCTGCCAATTAATTTCCAGCGCAAGAGGTTAAGTAAATAATGATACAGGAGAAGTTGCAATTGATGTTATTCATAATGAAGACAATAATTTATTCTGCTCAGTAGCAGAAACTGAAAGGTTATTATGTGGTTATAGTAAGTGATTCTAAAATATGATGATTTAAAGATTCATGGTTTTACAATTGAGGTAGTAAATATAAATTACCAAATAAAGTGCTAAGATCTATGAAAAGCAAAAGGAATTTTTAAGTTTGAATCAGATGACGACAATATTTGGCATAAAAGAATCAAATTGTGGCTGACATTTATGCTCCCGGATTGTTAAAATCTCCAGGATTTTACAAACTCTAATTAGTTTTAGAATTTTTTACATTCTTTTATGTTATTTTAAAATTGAATCATCATTATAAATTGTTTTCTATGTAAAAATATTTTTTTTTCATTTATTTTAATTATTTTATTTAGTATTTTGACTGAATTTTTGCTAAAATTCCATTTTTGACCAAATGTCACTAGGGTAATGTTACAAGAGTAACACTTATCATTTTGTAAAATCAAATTTAACTAATTCATGTGTTATCAGATGAGTTCAATGATTAATCCTTTTTAAAAAGATATAATTATTCTGCTATATTCTGTAATTTAATTTCTGTAGTCTCATATAATTCTCAGAATTTCTGCGTTAAACACAATTTTTTAAATTGCATTTTTTCGCGGTCACAAGAGTAACAAAATTTTCATCTATTATAGAGGCAAGTAAAATACTTTTTGTCGCAAATTGCATATGGTTTATAAGAGTAGAGCACATGTACTTTTAAGTGGTTGCAGAAAATTTATCGTAAATGCATTTTGTAATAAAGGAATTGGAAATATTTATGGAAATTTGCTCTGACGGTCACAAGAGTAACAATGGACGTTCCCATATTCTTCTTAACTACATTTTTTTATATACAGGGTGTCCGAAAAGTCTGGAAACGGTCGAATAACTCGAAAAATTCAAGGCAGGTTGAAAAACGAAAAGATACATGTTATATATTTTTAAAAAAGCTACTCAGTGATACCAAATTTTACCCTCGCAACCGAACCCCCGGGGGTCAGAGGGGGTCCAGCTTTTAAATCTTGAATGATAACCCCCATTTTTTATTGCAGATTCAGATTCCACGGACAAAAATACGTAACTTTTGTATTTAAAATGTTTTTCTAATATTCGTTGATCACGGTGTAATCGAGCAAATAAAACAGATACATATTTTGGTTTACCCAACCAGGTTTTGACATCTCGAAATCTGATTGGACAAAACTTTCATCGTCCCAATAGCCATCTTTGCGGGAATGGTGGTTGTTTCGATGACGCTTTTTATGCTTCTTCCATAAAAAATAATAGAAATATATTAAATTAGTACTGTATTTGGATATTTTTTATCCAGTCAATCATTTCAAAATAATAACCTGCGTATTTTGATTTTTTTAACGTGTAAATATGCACCTTCCCTCCCGGACAGAAAAGGGATAGTCTTCATTATTTGGGGGAAGAGTGTGCAGAAATTCTGCGTTTTGATGGCTTCTGCTGTTTTTTTTTTTTTTTTTTTTTTTTTTTTTTAACTATCATCTAATTCAGGAGACTGATACTGGTGTACAGTTTTTTAAAATTATTACTATAGAACAAAATATACGACAAAATATTAAAAAAAAAAAGATATAAAAACTTTTTATACTGTTTGAGCAAAGGATGGGGAAATAGCGTAAATTTCAGTGGGGATGGAGTTACATATTTTGATGATTGATTAGTTAGTGTAACTCCAAAATATCAAGTCGGGCAGACACTTTTTCAATAATTCTTATAAACGTAATAAATTATTGCAATTTAAAATATTTTTCAACTTAACATTTTTTTCATAATTTTAAAATTAATAATATTAAACAATTGAAAATTTTTGATCTTTTAAACTTTTTCATTTAAAAAATAATTAAACTCTTTAAGCTCTCTTGATTATTTCTGGGGAAGACGACGCTTTAATTTACATAGGGGAAGGATGGTGTAGAAAATTGTTTAATTATTTATAAATTATTACAATAAAATATCAAATGTGACAAAATACAGGGTGTCCGAAAAGTTTGGAAACGGTCGAATAACTCAAGAAATTCATATATGTTTGAAAAACAAAAAAATACGTGTTAAATATTTTTTTAAAAGCTATTCCGTGATACCAAAGTTGACACCCCACCCCGACCACCTGGGGGTCAGAGACGTTCCAACTTTGAAATTGTAAATGATAATCCCCATTTTTTATTTCAGATTCGGATTCTACTGGGGAAAATGCGCACCTTTTGCTTTTAACATTTTTTTTTTCAAATCTTTGTAGATGACGGTGTAATCCAGCAAAATGTGTCAGATACATATTTTGTTTTCTCAACCATGTTTTGTAATCACAAAATGTGATGAGCCAAAGCTTTCGTTGCCAAAGTGGGTCGCCTTAGCTGGAATTGTGTTTGTCGAAAACTATCAATGGAGGTGGTTTCGATGGCAAAAGTGTTTGGCGAAAGTGTTTTATATGCTTTTGCCATGTAAATTGACAGAAATATGTTAAATTAGATTTCAATTTGTGTTTTTATTTTATCCATTCAGTCCATTCTAATTAATTAAACTGAGTTTTTTTTTTTTTTTTTTTTTTTTTTTTTTTTTTTTTTTTATGTGTAAACATGCCCCTCCTCTTCCGAACAGAAAAAGAAAGATAATCTTCGTTATTTGGTAGAGGTAGTCGTGGATATTTGGCATTTCGATGGCTTCTGCTGTTTTTTTTTCTTTTATACTCTAAATCGTGGTCAGGAGGTGGGTCTATGGGATTTTTTTACTATTACTATAGAGTAACATATAGGACAAAATAAAAGGAAGTACATACAATTTTTTTGTGTGCGGGCGGAGCAAAGAATGGAGAAGTAGTGTAAAATTCAGGTGGTGGTCGGATTGGAGATTTAGATCATTGATTAGTTACTGCAACCAGAAAATAACAAGTAGGGCAAAAATATTTTCTATAATTCTAATAAATGTAATAATTTTTTGTAAATTAATATATTTTTTCAATTTAGCATTTTTTGTCATAAATTTAAACAATAGAAAAATTTTGATATTTTGAAACTTTTTAATTAAAAAAATAATTTAACTCTTTAACTCTATCGGGATTTGTGAGGCACATATATTCATCGTCAAAAGGTGCATGTGGAATTTATTTTGGGCACCATTAATAAATGACTAATATTATTTAATTTTTTAATTAAAGGATTTTTCGGTATTTCACAAGTAAAGGGGACAGTTGAAAAAACACGGTGTATTCCAAATAAAATTTGTGTACGCGATGCAGTCTCGAAAGGGTTAAAGTGTAATGATTATTTGCTGGGGTAGACGACGTATTAATTTTATAACAGAAGGATAATGTAGAAAATTGTTTGTTTATTATTACAATAAAATAACTTATGTGACAAAAAATATAATCTAAAACATGATTGGCAGAACAAATTAAAAACAGATCAGTTTATTTTCTTAATTTTTTAAGCCCTAGAAGGGGCATTTATTAATATATTTCATTCAGTTAGTTCTACGTTCTTAAGTTTTTATAACAAATAAGTTAAACAGATTGAACAATTTAAAAAAATCAAACAATATGATGCATAAAACCCATTAAAAACTTAGGTGCCGTTAAAAAGAAATCTAAATAAATTTTTAACTTTTTTCCTTTTTATGATGCAAGTATTTGTATTGCAGATTTTGTATTATGCTTATGATGAGTGTGTACAAAAAGATAAGGCACTTGTAAAATACAAAAAAACATTTTTAAAAGTCTAAGATTTATTTCGATTTAATTTGAAGGGAAATTTTAGAGGTTTTAAGGGTATTTAAATTATCATATTGTTTAAAATTTTTTTATATTTTTAATGTTCATTTGGTTTAACCCTTACCGGCGCGGAGTAGTTCTGTTTATAAATTGATGAAATGATAGACTGACATCAGAATTTATAAACGAGTTTATTGGAAAATGCAAACTTTCTGGAACAATGGAACAATAAAGCTGATGTATGGATTCCCTAGTTTCTTATTTTCAAGTATGTTATAAATGGAAAATTTCAATTAAATTTTCTGGGTGCCAGTAAAATAAAAATTATGAGTCCTTTTTTAAGAACACTGTCCGCAAAAGCTCTAACTTATTTCTCACAAAACTTTAACATTAAACATCGAAGTAGCTGAATGATATATGTGAATAAATGTCCCTTCTCGGGCTTAAAAAATGTAGGAAAAAACTAATTTGTTTTTAATTTGTTCTGCAAATAACGTTTTGGTTTATAGATTTTTCCACATTTGTTATATTATTGTAATAATTAATAAATAATTAAACACTTTTCGACATTATCCTTCCCCCATGAAAATTAAAACGTCTTCTCCCCCAGGAAATAATCAACAGTGCTTAAAGTGTTAAATTATATTTTAAATTCAAAAGTTTAAAAGATCAAAAATTTTCAATTGTTTAAAATTATTGTGTCGTTCGGAAAGTCGTGTCCGTTTGGAAAAAATCAATTCGTACAGTAAAATTCTATCATTTAATAATTAGACATTGATTCCTATATCTAATCTCTAATAATTACCGGGCAGGATTTTCAGGTGCGAATTGATTTTCCTAAACGGACACGACTTCCCACACAACCCAATAATAAATTTAAAATTTGGGAAAAAAAATGTTAAAATGGAAAAAAATATTAATTTACAAAAAAGTATTACATTTATTAGAATTTTTGAATGTTTTCCCCCCTACTTGCTAGTCAGTTGTTACAGTAACTAATCAATCATTAAATCCTATAATCCCACCCTCCTCCACCTGAAATTTACGCTACTTCCCATCCTTTGATCAGCCAGCACAAAACGATTTTATATGTTTGTTTGTTTTTTTTTGCTCCTTTATGTTATTCTATAGTAATAATTTTTAAAAAAAGAAACTTATGCACTCCCATTCGGCCCCGAATTAAGTGATTTTTTTGACAGCAGAAGACATCGAAATACAGAATATCAACACACTCCGCCCCCAAATAATGAATACTATCATTTTTCTGTTCAGGAGGGGAGGTGCTTATTTACTCGTTAAAATATCAAAATATGCAGTTTATTATTTAAAAATGATCGACTTGATAAAAAGACATGCAAATAGAAAATTAATTTAATACATTTCTATTAATCTTTATGCAAAAAACATATAAAGCGCCATGAAAACAATCTCTACTGATGGTTTGTGAGAAACACTATTTCCGCAAAAAACGGCAACTTTGATGTTAAAAGTTCTGGCCAATCAGATTTTGAGATGTCAAAACCTGGTTGGGAAAACCAAAATATGTATCTGCTTTATTTGCCCAATTACACCGTGATGAACGAGGATTAGAAAAAATGTTAAATACAAAAGTTACGTATTTTTGTCCGTAGAATCCGAATCTGCAATAAAAAATGGGGGTTATCATTCAAGATTTGAAGTTGGACCCCCTCTGACCCCCGGAGTGTCGGTTGCGGGGATCAAATTTGTTATCACTGAGTAGCTTTTTTGAAAATATTTAACACGTATATTTTCGTTTATCAATCTGCTTTGTATTTCTCGAGTTTTTCGACCGTTTCAAGACTTTTCGGACACCCTGTATATTACATTTGCTAATATACTAATTACTAATATATACTAATTACTAATATTACTAATATATAAAACGTAGTATATATATTAATGTAAAAGATAAAAATTAATGGTAAATTGATTACACAATTAAAAGAAATTTGTGTCAATAGTTGTTTGCCAGGAAAATAGTTTTATAATATATTTTCTAATAATTCTACATCGTTAAGTTTAGTTTATATATTATTTTATAAGATATATGAACTAGTTTTAAATTCTTTGTTATGACAAAGAAATGCTCTTATTGGTTAGAAAAATGTATCTATCATATAATTTTTATCAAGACCTGGAAAAATCTAAAGCAAGTACGATATACGCTTATTGGATAAATAGTAGTTTAGGATCCCAACGTACAATTCAATGAAAACACTCAAGTACATGGAACGAGGAGGCCGGAAAGGCTAGTGCAAATCTGTCTGATTTGTTCGGCAACCTCTTTTGAATTAAAAGAAAAGGGGAAAATTCTATTAAAAGTCTGCGGCTGATAAAAGACCTTAAACTTTAACTTCTACTGCGACATTGCAATTTTTTCACGGAAGGATTGATTTTCTGTACTATGTTTTTGCAGCTTGAGAGGCTCGATGCGCTTCCTCTCAGGCTAAAAGCATTATTCGTTACTATCGAATTTTTATACTGAGTTACAATCATTTGTCTAAAACACAGCAGCTAATTGAAATGTTTGTATTTGGAGGTTTTCTTGTAGCTGTAAAAGAAATTTTAAGGGAAAATAAGTTTTTTGGGATTTCCGTTAAAATGAAAAGGAAACTCGATTCTTCAAGATTATTTAGCGTGATTTTCAAATATATTTGACATTTTATAATAGCAAACTATCTGATAGGGATAGAACGTTACCCGCGTTTTGTAGGAAAAGATGTAGAATGCCGTGGATCTTTTTTTTACTTTTTAGTAAGAGTAGGTCCCCTATTTTAAATCATTATTATAAGTAGCGCGATTACTGTTATTATTATTATTTACAATGGGTCAAAATGAATCTAGCAGGTTTTAAGTTAAAATTTAGGAAAAAATCCTTAGTAAAGGTTGGCAACACTGGCTGAGGATGATCCCTTAACGTTGAATAAAGGGGGATTAAGGTTGATGTCAGGAAGAGAATTCCATTTTTCAAAATATTAAGAAAATGGTTTTTAGATTGAGTTTTGCTCTAATAAGTAAAATTCTGCAAATTTATAAATTTTTTACTTAAAGAAAACTAAGAAATTCGACAAGATCTTCCCGGGATACAGAACATAAATGAAATTTTTTTCCAACTCCAATAGAATATTAACATTTAACATTGATTTTTTTTTTGATTGCCCATAAGCAATACGAAAAAAAAATTATATAAAACATATAGCCCAGTGGTTAGGGGGTTGAATTCGGAATTAATTAGGGGAAAGCTGGAAATTGTTTTAATCCATTCAGTTTAGGTCTAGAATGAATAAGCTATGTTTTCCCCCTCATACTAGGTGAGCGTTATGAAATATGTATAGATTTATAGTCAAAAAACACGTTTTTTTTACATACCATAGCAGTATCTCCAAACATCTAACTCTGTCAAAAACATTGTCAATACAAGTATTGTAGAGCTTAAAATTCTGAGTAAAATGAGTACCTACACTTAACATTTTTGTAGAACATTAAGGTCACAGTTCCAGTTTAATGTTTCAGGGGATTGAACTCAGAATTAATTAGGAGAAAACTGGAAATTGTTTTAATCCCTTCAGTTTATGTCTAAAATGAACGTACGATGTTTTTTTCCTCGTACTTGGGTGAATGTTAGAAATTATGTACCTATATATTTTCGAAAAACACGTTTTTTTTTAATTGCCTTAACAATATCTCAAAACAGCTAATTCTATAAAAAACAGTCAATACAAATGTTGTAGAGCTTAAAATCTTAAATAAAATGAGTACCATCATTAATCTTTTTGTTCAACATTAAGGTCGCAATTCTACTTCAAAAAATTTCAAATCAAGAGCTTGAAGCCAGAAGAGACCAAGTTAACTTAACAACATCTTGAAACTGCGGCCTTAATATTAAACATTAATGTGAAGTGTATATACTCATTTTGCTCAGAATTTTAGGCTCTACAACTTTTGTGTTGACAATGTTTTTGACAGAGTTAGCCGTTTTGAGATTTTGTTAAGTTAACTTGGTCTCTCCTGGCTCCTATCTCTTGATTAGCGATTGAGGCAAAATTTTGCAATAGAATTGCGACCTTAATGTTGAACAAAAATATTAATGATGGTACTCATTTTATTCAGAATTTTAAGCTCATCAACATTTGTATTGACAATGTTTTTTATAGAGTTAGCTGTTTTGAGATATTGTTAAGGTAATTAAAAAAAACGTGTTTTTCGAAAATAAATATAGGAATATTTTCTAACATTCACCCAAGTACGAGGAAGAAGACATAGTACGTTGATTTTAGACCTAAACTGAAGGGATTAAAACAATTTCCAGTTTTCTCCTAATTAATTCTAAGTTCAACTCCTTAACCACGGGTGTAAAACTTTAAACAGGAATTGTGACCTTAATGTTCAACAAAAATGTTAAGTGTAGGTACTAATTTACTTAGAATTTTAAGCTCTACAACATTTGTATTGACAATGTTTTTGACAGAGTTAGCTGTTTGGAGATACTGTTACGGTATGTAAAAAAACGTGTTTTTTGACTATAAATCTATACATATTTCCTAACGCTCTCCTAGTACGAGGGGGAAAACATAGTATATTCATCCTAGACCTAAACTGAAGGGATTAAAGCAATTTCCAGCTTTCCCCTAATTAATTCCGAATTCGGCCTTTTTTTTTGCTCCCCTACCACTGGACTAACATCAACATGTATTTATATAAAGTTTTGAAATTTATTAAATGCGATACTTTCGCATTGCTCGTATGCCGGGAGTTAATATACGAAGAAATCGCCAAAGATTTTCGCTACTTACTGCAGTATTGTTTATTTTGATAATTTCGGCAGTTTAACACTAGAACGTCGGGAAATTTTATGTAAAAGAAAATAAGTTGAAACTGGTGTGAATCAATAGGAACTAAAAGATCTTCCTATAACACCATCAAAAACTTTTAAATGCGCATTTAAAATTTTATGTAAGTTTTATAAAAATATAATAAAACAGAAAATTTATTTAAAATTATTTAAGTTAAATGTATAACATATTTTAGTGTATATTATATTTAACTTATTTTATGAACAACTTTCAGGTTCGAATCGACAGTTAGTGCATTGATCGATGTCGAAATGACACCTGTTCGGCGTTAAACGCGTCTACTGTTAAATGCGAAGTTTGTGATATGTTTCTTAAATTTGTGTTTTATTTACATTACCTTATTTTACATTATTTTTATTTATTTATCGA